>JARFIY010000099.1:26667500-31667500 GCA_036346155.1 Sinelater perroti | reverse complement strand
ATATTTCCCATATCCGTTTTTTTAGTTTATCTCCTCCTTTCTTTAGTAATTCCGGTGCAATATTATCCTCCCCTGCTGCTTTTCCATTTCTCATTGTATTTAGGGCTTCTTCTACTTCTTCTATTCTTATTTCATCTTCTTCTTCCTCATCTTGTGCTTCTTCTTGTTCTCTTTCTTCATTTTCATGCTGAGCTTGTGTTCTTTCTTGTTCTTTAAATTTTTCTCTGTAGTGTTCTTTCCATGCCTTTAGTATTTCTTTATTTGATGTTTTTAATTCACCATTTTGATCTTTAATGTTCCTTATCTGCCTCCTTGCATATTTCCCATATCCGTTTTTTTTTAGTTTATCTCCTCCTTTCTTTAGTAATCCCGGTGCAATATTATCCTCTCCTGTTGCTTTTCCATTTCTCATTGTATTTAGGGCTTCTTCTACGTCTTCTATTCTTATTTCATCTTCTTCTTCCTCATCTTGTGCTTCTTCTTCTTCTTCTCTTTCTTCATTTTCATGCTGAGTTTGTGTTCTTTCTTGTTCTTTAAATTTTTACCTGCAGTGTTCTTTCCATGCCTTTAGTATTTCTTTATTTGATGTTTTTAATTCACCATTCTGATCTTTAATGTTCCTTATCTGTTTTCTTTGATTGCCTTTTAATCTTTTTATTGTGTTCCAGAATTGTTTCTGATTGCTTATAAATGTTCTTCAATTCTTTTGCCAAATTTTTCCAATGAATCTGTTTTTCTTGCTTTATTGTTTCCTTTGCCTCATTTCGTTTTTGGTGATAGTCTTCTTTAGTTTCTTCTGTTCTAGATTGGTTGTATCTAATCCATGCTCGTTTTTTCTCCTGTACTTTTTCTTTCATTGTGTCGTTCCACCAACTTGTTCGTTTTTGCTTATGGTTAACGGTTTTTGTACCACATATTTCTTCTGCTGTTTTGATTATGGTTTCTTTTACTTTTTGCCATTTTATGTGTATGTTCCAGTCTTGGCTATTCTTTTGTTGTTTTAATGTATTTAGGTTTTCCGTTAATTTCTTTTGGTACTCTTCTTGTTTTTCTATCTTTTCTAGTTCTTCTAACTTAAGTCGTCTGTGTTTCCTAGGGGTTTGTTTTTTGGTGTTTTAAAAGTTGTATCGGTTGTCAATAGTTTATGATCTATAATCTATCTATTAAGTTCTGCTCCTCTAATGACTTTAATATCATGTACTGCATATCTCATTGATCTTGCATATGTTATATAGTCTATTATTGGACTGGTTTGTTGACCTGCTACAATATTTGCGTAGCTTCTGTTGTTTGGATTTGTAGTGTAGATGTCTCGAACTTTTATTGTAGTAATTAGTAGGATAGTATTTGGTACACTCGTATTGTGAGTTCTTTGAGTAATTACGGGTTTTCGTTTATTAAATTGCAATTGCTGATACACCTGGCAGTCTTTATAATTAGCTGAATGTGAGCCTTGATATAACGCACATTTGGCAGGGTTATTTTTGTCTTTTTGCAATGTATGGTAAAGTGTTACGTTTATCTCCACATTTCACACACAAATAGGAGTCTCGTGCAGTACGTTTTGCTGTGTCTATACTGTTAGCATCGCATACATTTTATAATTGTATTCCCCTTTCGTGGAGATTTCTATTGATATTGGATGGTTCTGTAGATATTTTATTTCATATATATTTTTATTATTGTTAGCAGGTTTCACTTCAACGAAGAACATATATAAGGGTGCTTTTGTAACTATATGCCGATATCCACATAATAGTGCAGATTTCTTATGACTATTTGATGTGCTCTGTCTTTCTTTAAATGGTTGGTATGATGAACGATATTTTCAGTTTTAAGGTGTGTGACTAATTTCCCGTAGGAGTCGGGGGTATGAGTATAAATTTTATTGAATTAGTTGTTCATTAAATATTTTCTCTTTGATCTAGTGTGTCTAATTTTCGTTGAGATACGAAAATAGAATGGTCATAAAGTCAGTTGCTATAGCAATTAGAACACGAATTTTGTAATTGTTCAATTCCAGCAGTTTTAAGGGTTTGACCTTTGCGTGCGCGAGTTACTAACAATGAATTTTATATATTCTAATTGCAATTCATTGGATACTTTAGTGGTCAATTATCTCAGCACACAGATAAATAATCGATCATCCAAAGTAAAATTATATAAACCTCGAGCAGGCCAAGTCAGTAATAATGCCAAAAATCATTTCAATCTGCTCAGCGGTTTTTCAGTCAACCGATTTCGAATAAAACATTAACTTTTGGTTCTTGAGGATTTAAAGTTTTATTTTTAGGAAAAACTGCCACATAATTGTAATTTTGTGATGCAGGCATGCAGTTAGTATTTTGTGTAAACGGAAATTGTTGTTGTGAATAATACATATTTGAATTATTATTTTGCATTGTTTGTTAATTCAAAATTTGCAAACGTATTTGATATTGTTTTTAAATTGCACATTAATAATTCTATTTATTTTCTATTTATTAAAATGCAGTATGCGATTATGAAGTTGTGGCTTATATTGAATTTAAAATTAACCTATGGTGTTTTTTGCCTTTTAACAAGATATGCAAAAATATTTACCAATATTTCCCTATTTACAGAAATTATTTATACTTTGCCTTTTTGAAAAATCCGTGAAAAAATTAAAAATAAACTTATCGGAAGATATACGGCCAATTGCAGTCTATTTGGAAACTACTTACTTTGAAAAATCTACTAGACGCGTCAACAAGAGGTGAGTATTGCTACTTCATATAGTTATAAAAAATAATTACGACGGAACTGCGGAAAATATCTTAACAAAGGAAAACGCCAAAACAGTAAACAGAAGATTACAAATAAAGATGACAAAAAATCATTCTCTGTACGAAAACTAACTGAGCCTGCAAATATTTCGCATAGTAGAAATTCTTATCTAGTACAATTAATACATAGTTGAAATCAGCCATCTACAATTTTTTTCATAAATTACATTAGAAATGCTATAAAAAAGTATATTTTAAATTTAAAAACCCTACCCTTATAATTTTAACATCAATAGCAATAAAAAACTGAAACATCTACTAGCATAATTAGTGCGATATTTTTTCTGAAATGTCTAGCAAAACATTTAGTAATCATTGTTGTAATAGCGATTCAGAAATTACAAGATAACATCGCATCTCTATAATTTGTGTCAAGTGATAATATTAGAGCTATTTAAAATCAGACTAACCGGCAGTAATATGTAAACAAATGATTTATCTTATAATATAATTGTCTTATCTCCCTAACTTTCTTTCTTTCTTTCTTTCTAAATTTATAATTCTATCTCCTCCTAGACGCTTCAACCGATTTCCTTGAAACTTGCACACCACATTCACCACTATATTTGCTAATTCGGCGAAAAATCAGCATTCTAACTTTAACCGTCTTTGAATTATTTAAATATTTTGATTATTGTATTGTATAGATGTCACACCTGTGACAGATAAAAACATTTTTTTTGAAAAACAGCGGCATCTGTTGAACGTAAAAGCAAAGCCACAACAACGCGTGAACGGGTACAGCTATTTTAGAATAAAAACAAACATTCTGTTACTGTTGCCAACATTAATCTAGAGAAAAATTAAAAATTACTGCAAATGAACGTAAAACGTAAAAATTACGGGAGTGCATTATGAGCGAGCGCATAAGCTTTGCATTAATTCAACTTTACGTATTACGTATTTCCTATGGGCGGCTTATGCTTACGTCCACCATGAATGGGCGTTAAATTGTTCCATGTTTCTGATCCAGAGAAAAAGCCGGTCTAATTCAAAATTTATACGTTCGCACCTTGCAAAAATTTGAGGGAAAGCGGGTGAAAAATTGTCAGTCTAGAACGCCAAAAATATCTTTTGGCGGGCAACTCCTAGTATGTATATAAATTTGATAAGAAAGGATACGTTATCATTACCGTTGGTATAAAGTATGAACGGACTAATTATATCAATGAAATATAACTACTAAGAGTCTTCATACAAAGGTGCTACTAACTGCGCTACTCACCCAACATTCTGCACACAAAAAACAGATTATGATCAAATTACGTAGAAACTTGCAACGCTATCTAACTCACGGAAGAATGTTGAGGTTAAACGGATATCACAGTTGCCTTATAACTTTGCATACACTGTAAGTTACTGCAGACTATTTTGTAAAATATAACGATGAACTACTAGACTTCTCTTGTTAGTTTAGAAATCTTCTATGGTACACCAACTACAGAAAAAATAAAGATTATCGATAACAATACGAGAACATCAAACCCAAATTTTTCTTAATATTTTTCTGACGTTTGGTAAAGTACTAAAGAAAGCAAAAACTGTAAATTAAGAGAAAACTTTATAAGCAATGCAATAGAATAATGGAGTCTTGTATTTCGAGTAGGCTTTTAGAAATAAATAGAGAAACAAAGATTTTACAATTTTATAAATAATAAGTACCAGCAGGGCAGTTAACAGCTTCACATCGTAAGTAAAAAAATACTTTAAAATCGACTTTTATGCTAAATTACGTTAAAAATGTAAATTTAATAAAAGAAAATTAAATAAAACGCAACAAAACATACTGGCTGCTGTCAAATAACTACAACTTTAGATGCCTATGTTGCTTTTGTAGAACAAGCTATAGTGTTTAATTTAAACTTGCGTCAACAAGACTAATGCACGAAGAGTAAAATAAAAACTTGAACAAACAAACTAAAAAATTGCTTCATGATCATATAAATGTTAAAAATGTCTAACTGGCAATACATAAACAGTGAAAAGACTTAAGGAAAACAAACCTTTTGAAGTATTTTAAGAAAAATACAAAAGAACCTTTTGTTTTCGCAAGTGCGAGTAGTCCTATGGCGTTGTAAACAATAGTTTAGTAGGTATATCAATTGAAAATAAACATTTTTACAGAAAATTTCACAAAATGTAAACTGGGTGCATTAATATGATTTCTGTGTTCGGAAATAATTTGTCAGTTTCAATTTATTTAAAACTGTAATATTTATGGAGCAAAATTGATAATTGAAGATGTCGTTCGTTAATGGTGTCGCATGTTTAAAGATAGACGCATTAACGTACCCGACAGGGAAAAAGGTGGCCGGCAATTTGTAGTCAGCAATAACGTTGCGTAGAAACTTAACAAAAACGGTCTCTTACGCACATGAAACGGTGGATTGTGTTGGGCCGCTTTGACTATGATACTGCGTTCAACATGTTATTATAATGCGGCTTTATTTAATAAATTTAGACTTTGTAATAAGTTATAAGAAGTGCCTCACTTTGGACGGCAATTTTGTAGAAATGTAATGTACTGCTCTATGTTTCTAATGTGTAACAAGCGGTTTAGTGCCGGTACAAGTAAATCTATTTGTAGTGCTAATAATAGGTCTAGTGATCCAGACAACTGCAACTAGAAGAATATTATTGCTTAAATTCTTACTCAAACTAAAGGGTCCCTATGACATGATTTGACTAAAAGTGTTCTCAAAATATCAGTGACTTAGATTAATAAACCATACATACAACAACAGGTTTAGTTCTCTAGTTCGAATTGTCTGCGTAGTGTTCTTGTTGAATGCATTTTACAACCATGAATAACCAATAACATGGCGTGTGTGGCGAGTGCGTTCTAAACTACTCAGAAAATCATTTGTGATTTTAAAATACTACAATAAACTACTAAAAAGATATGAAAATTTGCCTCAAGCAAAAACTAAGCAGCTACTATAGTTTAGCCATGAATGGGACCATAAGCCACACAACTCATAAAACCCATTACTTCAAACCAAATTTCTTGGTAATGTTATTTATTGGCCAGAGCGGTGTTGCGATTTAATCCTATTAGACTCTTTTCTCTTGGCCTATTTGAACGAAAGGGCTTACGTCAATAAAGAACCAAAAGACGTGTAATTAGTGAAAGAGAACCGCATTTATAAAAAAATATTATTGTAAAATTTGCTAAAAAATTGTAATTCATTTATAATAATATCCATAAAATGAATTTTTTCGATATTTTATGTTTTATGTGGGAAAAGTATCTCAAAGTCCAATTTTAATCACCCTTTTATGTTTTTAGAAGAAACTTAACCATGATTTTTGCACTTTTTGGTTAATCACATCATATATTGCAATAAATGTAAACAAAAAATATTTGTTACGACATTGGTGACTGTACTGGAGGTAATATGCAGTGTGTTATTGAACTATAAGTGTAGTGTTCAAGTAAATATGTACGAGGGCTATTTGCTAAGTGACCAGCCGAGTAGTACGAAACGGATCTGCGCAGTTTCCCCACCATAGTGTCTGTTACTGCCCAGTCCAAAACATCAGTTGCAGCTGAGCTGCAGGCCCGTTAACATGGTTGCTGTGATTGATTCTCACGCCAAGTGCGAGTTGCGCAGCGTCATTAGCTTCCTACAAGCAGAAGGTAATAGCGTAGCAGAAATTTATCGGAGAATCAGCTGCGTCTACGATGCAAACTTTATGAGTGATGGTGTAGGAAATTTAAATATGGCCGAACTGATGTTTATAATAAAGGTGCACAAGAACAACAAGACAGTTGACCAAGTGGTTTGACAGACACGAACATTTACTATTAGTAAATTGTCTGTAAGTTTTCCGGACTTATCAAAATCAGCACTGTACACGATCGTAATGGAACACCTACACTACCGAAAACTTTGTGCACATTGGGTTTCCAAAATGTTGCCCGAGAACCACAAAATACGGTGTATGGCATCAGTTTTAATCTTTCTCGCACGTTACACTCACGAGGAGGAAAAGTTTTTAAAAACAATCGTCCCAGGAGATAAATTTAGATTCTTATGACAATCCATAACCGGAAAACAGTCTAAACAATGGATACACACAAACACCCCGAATAAACCTAAAAAGTTCAATCAAATGTTCATGAAAAGGAATATCATAGCTACCGTTTTAGGGATCAGAAACGCGTGCTGCTCGTAGAGTTTATGGAGTCGGGGTCTACGATCAATTCAAACGCGTATTATCAGACGCACGATCTTCATACTGTTGTGGTAACCAAACACCTTTTTGCACTTGACTTCATTTTGTTATTCACACTTGTGCTTATTTAATGTCCTATCCGAAATTGGAAAGAGATAGCTCTCATATGATGGAGTGTAAGTAATTTTCAAATGAGTAGCACTCAAAGAAACAAAATACGCCTCGCGTAAACCATATCTGGAATGCAAAGCGGCGTCTCCAGTTCCGCTAAATTAATATCGGAACGGGGTCGCCAAGAAAAATTCAAAGTAACATTTTAAAGCAGGAACATAACTCGAGCCCTGCGAGAGAAATTAAATATCTGACGTTGAGCGTGTATTTAGGGGTAGCATTTTAAAAAGGCTATTTACTTTGCCCGTACTTTATAAATGGGTACCCCCGGTGTGGTATTTATTACGCCGCCTGCTTCCTGTTGCAAGTGCAAGGCTGTGCCGGCAATTTCTTCTTCCGCTCGGCGAAATTTCAAAGGACGCGTCAGTGCCGGGTGCGAACTAATTCTATTAAACACGTTCTTCTAGCCTTTTATCACCCATAGATTCTCTTCCTTTGGGATAAGTAATTACCGCAAGTCCGCATTTTAAATGGCTTGGTGTCCAGATCTGAAAATACGCTCTGGACTGAAAATGGAACATGTCACGTAGTTTACGCTTGTATATTCAGCTGATATAATACATGAAATCTGTTCGTGATTTGATCTAAGCAACAGCTTCAGTCATGAATTACATTTGCCGGTTTACGCGCTTTGTGTTGTTGAATTAATTATTTCCGGTGTTAATTAGCCGATGAATTAATTATTTTCCTTTTGTTGAAATATACAGCAACCGAGCAATGTTTAAAATTTAAAATACTTGTTTACAGTTAAAAATTAATGTTTGTTATTAAAGTAAAAAAATTGACAATCTTATATTACTATAATTATTTCCGAATTAAAATTATTTTTATTTAAGAAAAAATGTATAATAGTAACAAATACATAATACGTCAAATATTTCAAATGTTTTGCACATTATAATAATTTTAAAAATGTGGTAGATTCAAACCTGTACTGCAGCCGGAAGAAGAACCTTTGCATGTTTGTTGTTTTTATTTGGATGGTGCACAATTTTTTTAGTTTTTGAGTTATTAAATTTGGCTCTAAATAAACTGTTGAAACAACTCAATTATTTGATAAATCTTCATGTTAGAGTTGTGGCGATTTTTGGAATTATTTATGATATATTGGAATAACGATACTTTAGTTTGGCTACTTGAAAACTGGTGTTGCTGCATATGAATAATGCCAAACTTCATACTTCCTAAAGAACCCGGCAGGAATTAGAAAAACTATAGAATGGAACTGTTACCACACTCTGCTTATAGTCTGTTCTAATTTATAGCTCACTTTTTGACCAGATAAAAACTTTGCCAAATTATAGGAAATATAAGACACCCTTCTTACATCTGTTTTTTGATTCCAAGCCACAAGTTGGCTTATAGCTAGAAAGATACTATGCAAAAATATACATTTTCATTTTTAACAATGTGCCTCCTTCAGACTATGAAAAGAATTAATGTTAAAAAATAAAAAAAAACGTTTGTATCACCCTGATAAATTGTGGTAGTAAAAAGAATATCTTGGTCAAACACATAACGAACAGCAATTTCAAGATACAATCTCATACAATGTTAATCAGCCATGGAAGAAAATAGTTTCTATATTGGGAGATAATTACTATATCTTTATTATACGCTGTATTCAAATGGTATCGAGGGTTTCAGAGAGGACATACTAGATACGAAAACGTTCCGGGGTCAGGGCTGGTCTTTCATAAAAAAAATATTGCGACTATCAAGAAAATGTGAGAAGAGGTACACCATGTTTTAATCATGGTATGCGTTTTGTGATACCACGAGATGCTCAAAAATTATAAAAACGATGTTGCTGCGTCAAGGCTAACTCAAAGCAAAGCTTTGGAACGACGAAAACAAAAAATGACGAGTGTGTTGAGGTCCCTACAAAATTTAAAAAAACTGACGTAACTGGTCTCCAAGTATACAAAATGCAGTGTTGGAAAATATTTTGAAAGTTTGTGAAAATTAAAGATTTATATGCTTATTTATGTGCCAGTTTGTGTTTGATAATCTAAAATGTTGTATCTATGATATAAAATTACTTCAATATTGCCTACATTGGTGCTAAGTAGATAATTTAATTGTCTGTATTGAATTCTGACTTGAGTTTTCGAAACGCATAGACGTTCTCTTGCGGTCGACGATTATTAAGTGTCCATGCACAAATTCGAATATGTCTATCTGTGCAAGTAAAGGGTACAAGTGCTGTTGATGGTGCACAATGGAGGTCAAGTTATATTTAAAGATAGTATATACAAATATTTTTAAAACTCCCATGTTTCCAACAGGATTCGGCACCGACCTTGGGCTCCCAATCGTGAATATACAAGAACCGATTAATAATATGTTTAATCTACTCATTATGCAACCAACAAATATAATGCTCTAAATATATCAAAGTCAAATATGTTATCCTACTGCAAGTCCACCATTCCCATAAACATACCGAAGTCAACTGCCAGTAGAAGAAATTTCAATGACCAATAGAAATTAGCAACACCAAAACCAAGTACTACCGATTAGAATACAAAACTCCAACCCTAGTTTAATTTTAACAGGATCTTAAGTAAGTTGCAGCAATTATAAGAAGTCAAACATAAACGAACCACAGATTATTATTGAAGATGAAGAAATGTAAGTCGAAGCAAGTAAAAACATAAAGAAACATGACTGGTAAGTTTAAAAAGGAAAAAACGCAAGAGAGACTAGTTGGCCCAAAAACAAAAAATTAAAATAACCTACAAATTCAAGCAACTAACAGATATCAACTTTTATTAGAAACAAACCTAAATAAAGCAAACATGAATCAATTATATGATGAAATAGAAATACCAATTCTTAACCAAAAGTTCCAAAACCTCTTTTATCTTTATATCTGTATCTATGGTGTCATGGACTACAAGGTGATGACTAACAGTTTAGCTCTGGCCGGATAAAACAAAACATATATTAGCAAATCTTCGCTAAATAATATAGTAGAAACAACAACTGTAGAGACTTACAGAAAACTAACTAAGCACCTTCGCAAAGAAAACATTATTTATCATACCTACCAGCCCAAGCAAGAGAAAGCGTACAGAGTGGTTATAAAAAACCTCCATTGTTCTATATTGTTGAAAAAGAGCACTCAGTCAGAAATATTATTAATGTCAGACGCAGAGAAAGCAAAGAGCTATTACCGGTACTTTTCGTGGATTTAGAGTCAAATTTATGATCTTCACTTCTAACATACAAAAATTAACGTAGAACCACCTCGAGTCAAAAAAGTGGCAATAAAATGTACTAGGTATCAAGATTATGGCCGCTTAAAAACTTATTGCATAAAACTGTTCAATTTCGTTAAGTGTGGGAACTCCCATGATTCAAAAACATGTACAAAACCAAAGGGTAGGCTAGCATGATCTATGAATGGGAACCACCCAGCAAACTATTATATAAAGGCTGCACTGTTTATTGGGATTTAATAACAGCAAAATACAAGAACAATCCATACAGACAAAGAAACTGTATCAGACGCAAACCAACATAAATTCAATACAAAACCAAGCAATCATTCAAAGTATGCAAATAAACCCAACCGTTACGTACCCAGAGGCAACTTTTAAATTAGTTTAAAGTTATATTTGTTCTACTACTTAACTAGAACAGCATGATTCTATCCATGCTGATAACAATAATCAATAAACTCACGTAATAATGGCTGCAGCATTAATAACGTCCTGGAATGCAAATTGGCTATCAGACCACATACAGACAAGTACCTTATTCTTACAAATTAACAAAATAGACATCTTCTTAATATTAGAAAGTCATGCAACTAACAGATCAATTGTTAAGATAGCAAACTATACATTTATTATTTCAATCGTCCCCCCGACGGAGCAGGTCATGCAGGATCCGCTGTTATACGTAATTCTTTGAAACACTACTCTTTGCAGTTATATATCACGGATAAAATACAAAGTACAGTAATAAAAATACAAACATTTTCCCAGAGTATGTGCATTACAGCAACCTATAGCCCACCAAGGCATCAAATTTAGGCTAATAAATACTAATAGTTCTTTCTTACCCTTGGTCCAAACTCCCCAGTTTTGGCGACTAGAATGCCAATAATACGATATGGGGATCAAGACTAACTTTAGCTAAAGGTCGGAATCTATTAAAAATTATGCAACAACATAAACTTAACTTTTTATTAACTAGAGAACCAACTGTACTGCCACACTGAACACAATAAAATATTAGATCTTCTGGATTTCGTCGTTCCAAAAGGAATATCGAATATGTACAGTAAAATAGTACCAAATCGGAGTTCTGCTTGAGCAGTTCATTAATGAAAACATCAAGTTAAGCTTTGCATGGCAATTGGCTCCAAAAAGAAGTAAAATTTTATCGGAACAACACAACGCACCATTACACATAAAAAGGCTTGTCCAAGAAAAACCTAGAGCCCGTAGCAGAGGCAAAGAACGTGACACCCTAAAGATAGAATGATACTAAATAGGCTAATACATGCACTCCATTCAGCTCTACGAGAAGCCCAAAATGGTACGTTTTAACACTATGTTGCTAAACTAACACTAGAAGATCATTCATTCAAAGACCGATAATGCCGGTGCCACCCATAAGAAAGCCGAACCACAATTGGGCACGCTCTGGTGAAGAAAAAGTAAGAGTTTTCGCGAAACATCTTGCTAATGTATTTACTCCACTTGCATCGGAAGCAGACGATAGTGAAAGGCAAGCCTATTTTAATGCTTCATGTCAATTGTCCCTACCTGTAAAACCATTCTCGCCGAAGAAAGTCCTTCACTAAATAAAAATCACTAACTCTCACAAGGCTCCTCGATACGACTTAATAGTAACAAATTTTAAACTCTTCCCCAGGAAAACGATCGTTACTTCCCAATACAGTGGGAATTCGTAAAAATTACTATAATTTCCAAACCAGGGGGGAAGCCATTAACTGAAGCATCACCCTACAGACCGATGTCTCTTATCTATAATGGCAAAAATATTTGAAAGGATTTTATACCGACATATTAGTTAATAAGATTAAGGAAAATTTACATGAAAAGAAAATTTGTTCAATAGTTTTTGTAAACATCGAGCAAACCTTTGATAAAGTAAATACTTTGTCTGACTACCACTTAATACAATTACTTATATCTAATCTATATGGCAGACTTATTAGTCATGGAGCACACTATGGTTGCTACATTCGCTGATGATACAGCAATTCTATTAGCTAATTGGGACCCAAAAAAAGCATCGGAAAACATGTAAAGATACCTAGATGTATTAAAGAATTGGCTAAAACGTTGGAGCATTGCAGTTAATACTGATAAATCTACTCCAATTACATTTATTACAAAGCATAGTTCTTGTCCACAAATAACTATAAATAATACCCCTATACCAATAAAAAAAGAAGTAAAATACATAGGACTCCACCTAGATGAAAAATTAACATGGAAAGCACTTATCAAAGCCAAAAAATAACAATAACTTAAAGGTTAAACAAATGTACTGACTGATTGATAGGAAAGCTCAATTTAGTTTAGAAAGCCATATGGACATTTGGAGTGGAGCGATGGAGTTGCAGTAAACCATCAAACACAGAGATATTAGAGACGGTACAATATAAAATTCTTCATGCGATAACGAAGTCCCTTTGGCATGTATCGAACCTCACAATACATAATAATCTGAAGGTACCATATGAACAAAATGTCAATAAATCACAAGCCATCAAATACAGATACCGCAAATATGGAACACTCCAACCAGCTAAAAAAATTCGGTATATTGAAATCTTGACATTTGATATAAGTTATCTTGAGTTTTGGGAACACAAAAAGATTATAACAAATGTTGCATGTGTGTCTGGAGAAAGCTCAAACAAACTTTGTAATATTTTTTTAAATTTAGTCCAAAAATCGCATTTAGAAGTGAACGACATTGTTATAAGAGCTTAGCATTTTTACTAAATAAGCAATTCCGGAACAATTTCAGTGCAAAGAACATTGAACGTGTAGTAAACAGTGTTCAACAAATTTTCAGGGAGTTTATTCCACGATTAGCTCAACAGATAAACATAGTATAAGCGAGGAAAGATTTTAAAAGCAGATATGCAACTTTATACTTGCAAGGCACATTTAGTGAGTAACTACTCCTAATAGTAAAGTGAATAATTTGTTAAAAAGGACAGAGAAGAAGAAAAGAATCGTATAGCATTTGATCACATTAGATTAATCTCATTTTATCTATCCAGAAATGTAGGTACTAAGGTAAAGCAAACTCTTAGCCTTAGATAAACAAGCTTTGCATAGTATCAAATTACAGACGATCTGTAATATGTGATTGAGCTTTACTTTTTTGTAGATGAACATAATGCAGTTATCACGATTACTGCTAAACATTACAATCATATGTTAACAACTTTCTTTATTCCTAAGTTGCATTGGTTTGATTTTACAGACGTGGTTCAACGAGAAAGTATTATTCTTCTTATTCTTCTACAACACCTCTCAGAATGATTCATTTTAATAATATAAGTAGTATGTGTGATAAAATGTAAGCGAGAATTGATTTGTTACAACCAGGTTAATTATAGTGTGGTACTGTGGGTTTAACAAGACATATATGGGCTCTTTTTTAGTTTCTATTGAATTTTCTCATTAACACTACCGCAACAAGTAAAATGTGCATCTATATATTGCCCAATATATTATCATCAAATTCTTACTACACCTATTTAACGGATCAAAGAACTAACATTTTGTGACTGGTGTGTAGGTGTGATTAAAATTTTTGCAAAAAAATGCACAGTTGGACTAGTTCAAAGTGTGACTGTTGACTAAGCCATTTTTTATAATGTATTTTTAAGTTTAAGTGCCTCATATTGAAGAATTTTTGCAAGAATATTAGGCATACTGCTGTCCAATTCTGAAAAAAGTAAAAGCTTTTTATAAAAGCAAACAACTAAATCAACTGATTTTAACAAATAATAAACCACTGTTAATACACGCACCAAATAGGAGCAACTACTTTGGAAACCCTTTGAGCATGCTTAGCACTGTTTTCACTTGGCTCCAAACGACTACTATTGATAGGATAGTGTTTTGAGTATAACCGGAACGTAGGAGTGTTTGTGCGTTATTGGTTTCTGACATGTGATGCTGCATCTTAAGAGCACGGGATTACCAAACTTTTTCTTTACTGAAAAGAATGTATTGTGTTGTAGAAGAATTTTTTTCTTTGCAGCGCATTTTTTTAGCACTGTAGCCTTAAGAGCTTACATTATCTACTAATGTATAACTGAAGTACTTTTTGAAACAAATAATTTGTAGTTGCTTTAAAAAATATGATAAAAACCCAATTCCTTTTTCTGATCATTGTGCATTCATAATTTTGCTGTTAAAACTATTGCGATTTTACTATCTGCTTTAGACTTACAAATATCTTAATTTTTACATTAAATGGCTATATTGTTCAGTCTGCCATTTTGTTAAGGCTTTTAGATAAAAAGAATATCAGTTACTATTTGCAACTTTCAAACATATTCTTCACATCCCATTGAAACTGATCATGTTCTAATATATGTTTAATCTATGTTATTTACACGTTCTCTAGTTAATACCGACTGTAACTTATTAGCATCCTCTGAGCGGTTATTATTGCTTTCAATATTTCTGTTAGGGCACTATTTTTTATTAGTTAATCTACAGTTGTACTGTTTGTTTTTCATAACAATCCCTTTTTTGTAATCGTTTTGATTGTATTTTAAAGGTTTAGTATTAAAAAATGTATAAAATATTAAATTGCTATTTTCTTTTTTACGATCTTCGTCGGTATCTAATTCATTACCTGTTAGAATACTGTTGGTTGGGATCATATCATGTGATAATATATTGTTAGGCAATTTATGCAATTATCTTTCAGCTTGTAGGTTATTATTTAAAACACTCAAAAATGATTAAGGCTCCATCTCGAAACTTTGGTTTTGCGCAAACTAAAATACGCACCCAAAGCATGTGTACTATAGTACTGAGAGATTCTACCAGATGGACAAAGTGATTTGTTTGTGAGAATGTGAATGACTGCTTCGGACATTCACGTGAAGTTAGTTCTTCTTTTGTAATGCCGCTTCTATTTAGAAGTTGGCAACCACATGGTTAAATTGTTCTCTATCAATTGCAGTTCGGAAAAGTTGTTGGGCATTTATTTATTACGGTCCATATTCTTATGTTTCGGAAACAAGATCATCTTTTTCTTCCCACCGCTCTTCTTCCGACAATTTTTTTAATTATTGGCTGTGGTAATTTGTATTTCTTATTTCGGATGATATTTTCGAAGTACCTAGTTTTGCTTTTTTTATTGTATTTACTACTTTTTACATTGCTTTTCTTCAGTATTTGTATAAATATAAGTTTTAACCATTCTAATGTTATAGGTCCAATATTATCATCGTCAAAAAGTTTTATAACATCTGCTGGGATTGTATCTGGTCCGACGGTTTTTCCATTTTTGGCTAACTTTACAAAATATTCGACTTCAAACTTGAATATATCTAGGCCTTTTTTCCATCATTTTCGGTAAATGAATATCTTGTCTGTCGTCATCAGATAAAGTTTTAATGTATATTTCGCAACATTTTAAGTTTTCAATGCGGGTTTAATGCAGTTTCCTTATTTTTATCCCTCATTGCATAAAGAATCATTTTTTATTGTTTCCTATTACTTTTCTTAATCATTTTTGTAGATTAAATTTCTCAAGCTTGTTTTGCAATTCCTCTGTTTCCGCGCATCTATTTTGCATCTATTTTTCGTTTAAATCTTTATATTTGTTTTTATCTTTGTTTTGACGTTTCTGCGCTCTTGCATTATATTCAGGATTTCTTCGTCATCTGTTCTTTCTTCGTATCTTCCTTATGCATGCCTAGTACTTTCAGTGAAACCTCCGTAGCGATTTTCTTTATATTTTCCATTTATTTTGTGTTTGTGTTACAGTTCTTTTTTTAAATTTTCGTTTGGATTAGTTCTTGTATATGATATTTTCTTATGTTTTATTGTTTTTCAGTTTTACATCTATGTTAGCTATTAATAAATTGTGGTCAGTGACGGTATCAGCTCCGGGGTAGGTTTTCACGCTTCTGATACTATTTTGGTATACTTTATTACCCACTGTAAAATCAATTTGGTTTTTTACAATTGCGTTTTGCGTTATCTTGGGGAGATCTTCAGGGATATAACATTCTAAGCGGTAATTTAAACCACGCATTTGTGACAGTTTTATATTTTCTTTACTACAAAATTGGATTAATCTCTCTTTATGGCCATTTCTATTACCTAATCCGTGCTTGCCTACTATATCATTAACGCTATTTTTCCGTATTTTTGCATGTAAATCTCTCATAATGTTGATTTAATGTTTTCTTAGGTATTTTGTAAAGTTTTTATTTGTATAAAAAACTTCTATTTTATTGTTCTTTTTTATCTGCTGTTTGTGCATATGTCTCTATGATAATATTTACTGGCTTCGCTTTTATCTGCAGCGTCATAACACGATCAGAGTACGGAATAAAGTTTAGCACAGATTTACTGATTCTGCTATCAATTAATATCCCTGCGCCGCTTTGATGGATGTCATCATTTCTTCCAGAATAATATACAAAAGTATCATCTGACTCAAATTTCCCTAAGCCTGCCAATCTGAATTCGCTAATGCCTAGCATTTTGATTTAATTTATTTTTATTTTGCTAATTATGTTTTATAATTTTCCTGCATACATAGTGCAGACATTCCATGTCCCTATACTTTTAATGCTGTTTTTTTTTTGTTTCCGTCCGGGGATTCTTAGCACCCAGGTCCTATTCAAGGGACGCCGGGAACTCGGGACCATATCTTCAATTTGACTTGCCATGGTGGTTATTTTTGGAATTATAGTGTAGTTGTCTTCCATTGCTTTTTATACTGCAGTACATCAGCCTTCTTTCTAATTTAACTCCGCCTCAAGAAATCTGCCAACGAGCCGTACCGTGTCTTTATCTCCGTCATCGTTGCAGTATAGGTAGCTACTGCTGCTCTCTGCCAATTAAAGCAACAGCCGTTCACTATGAGGTTAGTAGACATGTGTAAAATCCCAGTTTCGAATCGCAGAACTATTTTACTGGATATTAATACATCAAAAACGATACGAAATATGCTGAGAAATCAGTGGGTTTTTGGAAAATACAAATTAGCCACATATTATCCAGTGTATATCTGATTATATTGCTAATGACAAACAGGCAAATCACATTCAACGCACTGGAGCACACAGCGGGTTTATCTCGTAGAACTTCCATAATCCATGAGAATTTAAGGGTCTACGGGTAATACATTTCCCAAACTGTTGGTAATACAGAGATGTAAAGGTATGTCAACATTTGATTCAGATATACAGCGTAGATCCGGAGACGTTCGTTGAGTTTCAGTTACAACAGATAAATCACGGTTCTGGCAGAATATCCCAGAAAAGATACGCCAGTTTATGGAATGACAAACATATTGAAATCTCTCGTCTGAAAATGCTACGACCAAATTTATTTACTCCAAAACAAATGGTGATTGTCCTTTGGGAACATAAGATAATTCTGTCGATGGATTTCTTGCGCCTCTGTGAGAACCATATTTAGCACACCGTTTTCACTATGTAATGGAACGTGAGACCGAGCATGGATACACAATTGTTAAGGTGTTGTTTATGTGTATAAATAACACACTATTTTGTGTTTAATACATATACAAAAATAGAGACATATAATTTGATAAAAAAATCTAACGAAGAATAGTGAGGCAACAAAATTACAAACAAAACTATTGCTGGTAAATGTAATTTAGTAACGTAAAGATTAAAGCAGACAGAATAATATATAAAACATCGACATTTTCTAGAAATGAGCCGCGAATACCGAACAGAAACACAGCAAAAAGAAATTAAGATCGAGAAGAAAAAATTTCGGAAATTATGTTTTAGAACGAAGTGTAAAGAAAAAGAACTATTCTGCAACTGCAACAATTGCATGACTAAGTATAATAAAGGTGATATGGGTACTAAGGGCAAGATTATTAGGTTACGTAATACAAGTAGCAGAGTAAGTGACCTATATTATATTTGCTGTGACCTATGTAGTCCTTTGATAAGATATTTGAAAGTAATTGAAATAATAAAATATCCAAAAATATTCTAGTGGTGATGCCTCTGATGTAAGTAATGCTTTGTTGGTCAGAAAGGTTGGGCATTGATGTTGTGTGGTATTTATATTTTAATTATATTGGTTAAGGATTTGTTAATTCCATTTTGAAGGAAAATTATCTGTGGCGATTTTCGTATCGGAATCTGATCTGGTTATGAGGGATTTTGCAACCGAATGGATTTGGGCAGGGTGGTGATGGGATTTGGCATTTAGGTAGCGGTTAGTGTGAGTGGGTTTTCTGTAGACAGTGTAATAAAAGCTGTCATTAGAAGGATTTCTTGATGAGTATCTAGGAAGGAATTGTTATGTTCAGTTTCATGGTAAATTTGATATTGGTGTGGATTTGGTTGAGATGGGAAAGGAATTCTGGAAGGGTATCATGTCCATGAGGCCAGATAACAAAAGTGTCATCGACATATCGTATCCAGCAGGTAGGTTTAAGGTGAAAGGAGTAAGAGCTTTTGTTTCACGGTCAAAAAGGTTAGCAATGACAGGTGAAAGTGGGGAACCCATGGGAACACCATTAGTTTGGCGGTAAAATTTATTTTGGAAGGTAAAGTAAGTATTGCATAGGCAATGGTTTATTAGGGAGAGAATATTGTTATTTATATTATACGTTAACTTTAATAACTGTAGGGTATCAGGAATTGGGATGTTTGTAAACAAAGAAACGACATCAAAACTGACCATGATATCACCTTTGCGTATAGGGAAGTATTTCTAGGAAATGATAAGAGTTTCGGACGTAGGATGATTCCTGCTCTGTGAGAGGTTGGAGAGTCTTGGCAAGGTATTTGGCTAGGTTGTGGGCGGGAGAACCGAACGCACTAACTATAGGGCGTAAAGGAATATTCTCTTTGTGAATTTTTGGGGGACCATACAATTTGGGAATTCTGGACGATTTTTCTCGGGGTATGAGGAGTTTCTCGGTATCGGATGATAGGTTGGAGTTAATAATAAGGGTTTTGGTTTTCTTTTCGAGGTAGGTAGTGGGATTATTAGGTACATGGCGATAATCACAGGATTTAAGTAAATCGTGCATCTTATCGATGTAGTCCGCAGTATTTAGGATCACTGTAGCGTTGCCCTTATCTGCCTGTAAAATTGTAATATCATTATTTTCTTTTAGAACTTTTAAGGCGAGTAATTCGGAGGCTTTGATATTTGGTTTTGGTAATTCGGCTGTACGTAGCACTTTGGCTACATCTTGGCTGGTTTCATTGGCCACATTTTCGGGAAGAGTAGAAATGGAGGATTCTATTTGGGATGTAATTTGTTCAGTGGGAACGCGGTTTGGTGTTACAGCAAAGTTAAAACCTTTTTTCCAGAGCCTGAATAGCTAGGTTGCTTACAGGATAGTCAGAAAGGTTATGTACCGTCGTGTTGGTCAGGGATAGTTGGGTATTGGGAATTTTACTTTGGCACAACTTGGAAAGTTCGAAATCAAAAATATAAATAAAAACACTAACTCTCAATCCCAAAACCTTCCTGACCAACAAAAAGCATTCCTACCTTACATCAGAAGCATCATCGATAGAATAAGTCGCATACTAATGCGGAAAAATATCCGCACGGTCTTTACGACCAAGAACCAAATATCTGGGCTTAGTTCACGGGATGAACCGCGTCTATTTTGAGAAAATTTTCGACGTTTCGGCATCGGCTTTGATGCAATTTTCAAGAGGTTAGCTCTTCACTCGGGATCTCAATCTGCCTACTCCCCATGGAGAGCTTTGAATAAGACTGAGCTTTGGTGTGACCTGCTTGATCTTTTATAGGGCTGGAGTTGAAAGTTTGTTTGGCGGGAGATGCGTTGGGTTGGGGAAGGTTTGTGGGATTAAGGGTGTTGCGTAATTTGCGGTGTGGAGCAATAAGGGACTTCCACATGACAACGCTGACTGTCATCTCTTGTGTTGAGGCACAATTGCCTCACGTACTATTCTGCTGGTAAAATGGGAAATGGGAAATACATACATATATATATATGTATATGTATGTTTGGCTATGGAGGGTCATAAACTTTAATGCAAAATTAGGTAACTTTATATCCTATTTGTTATTTTTCTTAATTTTAAATAATAGTATTACAAATTTGGATTCATCTTTTTGAATCGGTCTGTATCTAGTTATAAATTAGATAAATTACTTACAACATCAAACGGGTTTTTATTATTAACTTTCTTTGGTTTTATTATAAATGTAGCCTTTTTATAAACAACAAAAAAGCACTCATTGATTAATAATATTTTGCTGTATTTGTACTTTCTAATAGGTGTATAAATAGGTTCTCAGCTTTTTTCTGCAAAATTAAAACAAACAAAAAAAGCTTAAGTATCAAAGTATTCTCCGTTGACATTGATGACCTTTTGCCGTCTTTGGGTGTCTTGCGAATGTCCTGGTGATAGAAGCTCACCGGCTTCGAGACGATAAAATTATCGATGCATTTTCGGACTTCTTCTGTTTTGAAGTGCGTATCAGCCAAGTGATGTAACGACCGGAATAAATGATAATCGGAAGGGGCCATGTCTGGGCTATACGCCGCATGTGGGAGAAGTTCCCAGCCTAACGCGTCTGCAGCTCATCCGTGTCAAATGGTTGAGGGCGTCCAGCGCATGGTTGATCTTCAAGACTAAACTCTCCTCCGCGAAATCTTTGGTACCACTTTTTGCACGTTGCATGACTTACGGCATTCTCACCATATGCAGCACAAATCATTTCGGTGGCTTCAGCAGCGTTTTTCTTAAGATGAAACGCGAAGTGGATAGAAAATCGAATATGCTCTTTTGTGATTGCCATCGTGAACACAGCTGATTGTTGAAGTTATGTGTATCAAACGCCAAATCGCATGATGTTTCGAAAGACCAAATGTCATTGCTTGAAAACCGCTAGAAGGCGTACTAATACCTTACATGTAAACGGTAATTTCCGTCCTGTGAAATCTAAAGCTGAGAACTTATTTATACACCTATTACAAATCGGTTAGTTTATTTTTTAATTATAATCGTTTTATTTTTTTATTTACACACACATAAATTGTATATGCCTTGATTGTAAATTACAAATACCTTTACAATAATAATAATAGATTTTATGCTGCCTAACACATCATTAATAAACAAAACGCTAATTAATATTCTTATACTTCTGTATTAAAGTATCGAACTTTTAAAATAAGCCAACAATTTAAAATTAGCATACTCAAAATACTTTCTGAAAGTTCCATAAGCACTGCGTATTAAAACGGAAATTTTAAGAAAATTCAATAATCGGTCGAGCATCGTAAACGTGCTCTGACTTTTAGAATGATATGCTCCATTTTTTAAATTTATTGTCAAATAATCGCTTATTAAGCCTTTCAGTGATAGAGATAATGATGAAGAACTGAAGTGAAAGCGTGTCAACAACTAATTGTTACTAGGGTTTATTTTCTAACGGCGATTTCAATATTTTAATTGCCGTGCTATTACAAATTTCAAATTTCTGCCATAACTGGAATTCCGGTTTTTGCTTGAGGAATTAGGATCCAATTTCCCTTTCTTCAAGTTTTGCATTCAGTTATATGTCATCACTGATTTATAGAATTTCGTGCTGTTTTAAATTTAACGGACTGCTCCTCCCAACTTGAATTCTGCTATTATTTGACCCACAATACAGCCTTGGTCAAAAGCAGGAGGTAATTTTATGTTTGCATGTTGTTTGAACAATTAAAGAATAGAAACGCCTCTGTTATGGTTATTATGTTGACAATAACTATAATTCAAAATGTAAATACTGCATGCTTTTATACTAAGTTAATATATGTTCAACAAAAGCTAAAAAAAAGGGTTTTGCATACAGATGTTTTAAATGACAATAATTGCTTTATATTGGCGTGTTTAATATATGAGCGGCATTTAAAGTGCCAGTTATTATATAATAAAAATGCTTTTTTCTGAGGAGGTCAAATTTTACGTTGAAATCACGATTTATGACAAGAGTTTTTGTTGGGCTGTTCAAAATGCTGGATCATACACGAATTGGAAGAAAACAAATCAAAAAGGGTAATTTCTAAACGTTAAGGTGAAAAATTTAAAAACCAGAAAAAAACCTTTTTAAGTTTGTTTTCACAACATCTACAGAAACTGGCCAACCTCTTGACGCTAAAATCCTAAGTAGAAGGCCTCAAAGACAGTAAGGCTTAAAAGCCAAAACTCTTAAAGAAGTATAAAAACCTCTTTTACTATGGGGTCTGCAACACCAGAGGAAGTTGTAGCAAATGTTCTATGGTTAGACAGGCCTAACTTTGAGATAAGCTCAATGATACCCCTTTATTATTATTCTCAATGTATAAATATTAACACACATGTAATAAAATAATATTTAGTTTTATGTATTTAACAGTTCTGGGTTTACTTACCCGAGACAACGATTATGTCGAGATTACGTTCAATGTGTGATGCTTACAGTCAAACATAGAAGAGGCAGCAAGATGCTCTGAGGCTGTATTGCATTGAAAAATATATTGTTGAGGTGGAGACGGTTTTTCGTCCATCTTATACAAAGATTTGTGGTGACAACAACATTGACAATATCAAATTTTAGCAAGGTAATGCGCTCTGCCACAAATTTACTAATAGCATGCAGTAGTTTCAAAGCAGTCAAGTACAGATGTTAAAGTGCACACTAAAGTAAAAGATAAGTAAGCATAATGTGACATAAAAAAACTTCTTTAGAACATTTTATAAAAGGATGGAATGCTATTAATCCTGAAGAGTGTCAAAAGATAATTTGCCCAAAAGAATAGCTGCCTTTATTAAATATAAAGGTGGATAAACAAAATATTGAACTTATAAAAATAGCTAATAAATAACAACAAAGCCGATTTACTTTTTCTCTAACATGCACAAATAAATTTTAGAGAATTACCCTTGTAAGATGCTTTATACTTTTGGCCACGGTCGTAGTTCTCCATCTTTGCTTTACAGGGTACCTTTTATATATTTCTGTATACATCTTTCATGTCTATTTTATAGACAGCTTTTTGTGGCAGCTACGATAAATTTTGTAATTTCTCTTGATTTTGCATATTTTTGTTAAGCTTATTTGTTTAATATTGTTTTGTACTTCATTTATGTTTTATATGTGATTACTCATCTACTTTTTTTGTTAACTCTTGTGTCCTTCCCTATTGTACTTAAACATGTGTTTAGGAACTCCCGTTTGTAATAGTTCATATGTTATTCATCAAAAATCTGCTTTGAACTCAAAAATAAATACATCAAAAGTATTAAAAGAACTTAAAAAAGGCAATGGTCAGTATAGAAGAGGAATGGCAAAATTTAAAAGACAGTAAGATTTTAGGAGAAAGAAAGCGTGCAGTTAAAGACAATTGATGTGACGAAAGATACAAGGAAAAAAATATAGAAAAGAACCAAGCAAGGCACAGATGGGTACAAACAGTAGGTGAAAGGAAACTAGAAAATTCATGTATATAAGCAAAGAATCAAACAAATTATGTAAAAAGAAAAAACATTATAGATTGATAAACAGTTGTAAGAGCTAGAAGAGCACAATGAAGATAACAAAAAACTATTTGGAAACGTAAAGCAACAAAATAAAGCAAAGAAGGCATTTACAAAAATAGAGAAAGGAGAATGGGAAGCACATTTTAAGAAATTGTATAAAAATCTGGGAAGGTTAAACGAAAAACAGAAGGCCTAACAGAGACAGAAGACTATGAAAAAGAAGTGCCAACATATGAAAAATTTACAAATATATTAAAACAATTAAAGTCAAATAAAAAAATTTCAAAACCTGACAAAATTAGTAATGAACTAATAAAAAATGGAGGCAAAATATTGTTGACATGCATGTATAACTTAAAAACAAAAATACGGGAAGAAGAATCTATGCCAAATGATTGGAAACAAGGTTTGTTAGCTCCAATCTTCAAAAAAAGAGTTGCAGCTAACTGTAATAACTACAGAGGCATCATGTTATTAAACACTGTATACATGATTTTAACGTTGATTTAAATAAATTAAACATATATGCAGAAGCAAAATTCGGACAATATCAACAAGGATTTCGGAAAGGCAAATCAACCATAGATGACATACACGTGCTAAGTCAAATATTTTAAAAATGACACAAACACAACATAGATATATACATACTGTTTATTGACTTCCAACAAGCGCTCGACAGTAACTATAGAGAAGTATTAATAAAAAAAATGGAATGAATAGAAATACCAACAAAACTGATCAAATTGATTAAAATGACTATGGAGAACACAGATAAACGAAAAGAAGACAGAATATATGATATGTACATGGAGAGAAACAACAAACATGAAAAATATAAAACTATTGTTTTAAGAAAGTAGACCACTTCATATATCTGGGTGTCACCGTCAGTGCTACAAATAACAGAAGTGCTAAAATTATAGAACGTACTCAAGAGAGTAACTGGGCATATTGGTAGTGTTAAAACCTACTTAAAAATAAAAACCTCAGCAAAAAAACAAGACTCAAAATATATAAATCAGCAATAAGGCCAATAAAAATATACGCGGCAGAAACTATGTGTTTGTCAAACAGAGACCAAGAGAAACTAAGAGTTTTAGAAATACAGTTTATAAAAGCGCAGAGACTAAAATGGTTTGGACACATCCAAAAAAGAAAAGCACACAAAATAATAAAGAAGGTAATGGACTGGAGACCGATGGAGAGAAGACCGAGAGGAAGGCCAAAAATTCGATGAGCAGATCAACTGTATGAAGACATTTGAGAATTAATAACTGATGAGAAACAATTCGGAACAGGCAGGATGAAACTTGTCATAAATAAGGCAAAATAATGCATGTATGATAATTGAGGGAAAGAGGAGAAAAAAAACTAAATATGTTGAGTAATTCACCACAAGAAATGAATTAGAAGAGCTTCAGATATAAAGCGATCCGGAATGTATAGTCTATATATATACACACACACACACGCGCGCGCTTGTGTGTGAGTGTGTGTGTACACGCGTGTGTGTGTACACGCGTGTGTGTGTGTGTGTGTGTACAAGATAGATATAAAATAAAGGCCACTTCGCGGCCTTATTAAATGGTAAAGCTTTCGAGCGGTGTGCGTTGAGGCGCTTCGCGCCTTGTAAGAAGCCCTACCTTCTCTCCAATTTAAACCAATGTTGCAAAAAACTGCAAAAGAACGGTAACCATCAAAGAGATTAAACCCACAAACCTCGCATCTCGAAGCAAACCGCGCTTTGTGCGCTGATTCGTTCAGTCCGTTTTTCTGTCATTTGTGATATCTATTAAGCCTTATAATTTTTAAAAGGGATATTTTTAGGCCACTTGCACTGGTTTTATTGAATTTCTGATCGTGGATTCGGATTCTACGTCAAATTTGGCTTTCTCTTTTGTTTTTCCAGAGGGACCGGCAGCCAGGGTATTTTATGTGCTATCTTATAGTTTATAGAGGGGTATACCTATATGATTAATTTGGCTTCTTATCTTCTGATTTGGCACAACCCAAGTGATTTTATGGAAAATATTTATCTTTATTTTGTGCAATCCGTGCAATTCTATAGATAACTCTTTGTTTTTATTGGTAGGTTCTATACCCTCTTTACCTATAATTTTCTCCAATCTTTTATTGTTGAGCTGCAGGGACTATTGCTTTAAAATCCCTCTTCATTGTTGTTATACCAACGTTACGTACGATGCTCAACACTTTTTTTATTGTACTATAAAACTCCTTTTTTAATTTATAATGCCTTACTTTCGTTATCGCGTAACATTATATTACTGTTATTTTCTTCTTAGCAGAATATATCATTGTCGTGATTTTTTTACCAATCGATTACTACCTAGTAATCCTATTCTCCTAATAAAAGTGATACCAATGCCATGTTGATGTTTGCCGTTCTCTTCTAGATCAGAATAAATCAAACTATGTACTTTAGTTTTGCATTCTCCATATCTTGTCCACCTATATTCACTTGCTCCTAAAGTATCTCTGTGATATTTATCTATTTTATCTTTGGCTTGTGTTAAATTACTTGGTCGATAGAGTGTGTCTACATTTCATAACTTTTTTTTGCTTTTATTGATTTGCTTGTATCTTAATTAGGGAACTATTTAATGACAATATAGTAATAAATATTTCCTATGATATTTCTATTGCTTTGTTTAGTTCTTGGAGCATATACTCCGTCTGGCTTCACATCCCATATGCCTTGTTCAGGTCCGTTAAGAAAAAGGGGAAAAAGGGGTAAAAAATTTTCAATATATAGTTCTATAAATTAATAAAATTACTATTTCTTTTAAATAATACATCAGGAACCCATATTTTAAGTTCACGCAAATTCAGTAAACTGGTGAATATTGGTACAAGCATACACCACCCTTTTCTTTATATTTTGTAGACGAAAGTCAGTCTAATATGACATTTGAAGTGAAATAAAAAAACATGGGGCCGGCGAAGAGATTGCTCTGTAAGCAATCCCAGAACGAACTTAAAAAAACCTTTCGATTTCGATTTCGAATTTCGGGAAAATTTGAAATCGAATATCTGGAAAATTATTCGACTTAGAATTTTTTCTTCATTTTCGAATTCAGCGTAAAATTTCCTATAAGAATCACATTTAAATCGTAATGTCGAAAATTTTCCCGAAATTCGAAGTCGAATATCTCGAAAACTATTCGAGATATTTTTGATTTCGATTTTGAAATCAGCGTAAAATTTCCTATAAGAATCCATTTTAAAATTTTAAAAAATCCATAATTTTGTGACAGCGACAGACAGACCGACAGACCGACAGACATATAGAATTCAGTAACGAACTTTTTAAGTTTGTTGAATATATAATTACAATATTAAATAATATCTAGCTATAGTTAGCAAAAGAGGTATAAGTTATAAGAAACGTATGTTTCTTTTAAAATAACAACCTTGAAATTTCATATATTTCTCACACGTAGCGAATCATAAGACAGCCATTGGGACGACTGAGCTTTTGTTTTTTGATAGTAGCTATATGTCCACGTTTCATCTCCGTTTATGACTTGAAAAAATTTAGTTTATCGGTAGCAGTCTTAAGCAAATGATTAGCTATTGCTTTGGTAATTGCTTTGGAATTTCCAGTTCATCTTTGGGATGTTACCGATCCTTATTGATTTTAACCCGTACACGCTTAACATTTTGAAATATGGAATATTTTTAACAGATTACTGGTCATCTCTGAATCTTTTATAAGATGCTTTTATTAATGCTACACTAATACGTTTTTTCCAAAAGCGTCATGAATCATTCGAATAGTTCCTGTGGACGAATGTTCCAGCTTTGTCAGCAAAGATTGCTGAAAATTTGTTGCTCTACTCGCTTAGTCATTACATGTGACAACCACGCACTAAATGTGATCAGTCAGCAATGTTTAACTTCTAACTGAGCTGCACAGTGAAATCGTCCTTGTTTACGCATGCGCATTACAGTTCTCGCTCATATGATCCCACATTATATCGCGACCGTAAAAAATCTTTTATAATATTAACATTGGCTGGATATTTTCGAGAGAGATGTTGCCACTGTTCAAGAAATTCTGAAAAAAATTCCTTTCAAATGTGGTTTATAGTTTGAGAATACCCAGAATGCCACATCTGAACCTCAGTGTATCATATTTTCTAATTTTAGGGTTGTAAATCAATGATTATTTTTGATTGTAGTCCATACACGTTCAAAATTTTAGGATCTTGTTACTCATTTTTGATCTTCTAGAAGGTGGATTACGTTTGATATATTCCTGACCATCTCTGAGTCGTCTGTGCCAAGTCTTTATTTATATTGCACTCATTATGTCGTTTCCAAGAATCTAAATCATTTGAATAGTTTTTGTACCCCAATGATTCCTGCTTCGCATAAAATTTGATATAGATTTCCCATTTCACTTGCTCAGTCGACCACAAACTACATATGCTCATCCACCAACGTCTAACTTTTAAAGTAAATTTAGCCTTGTTAACGCATGCGCATTGAAGTCTACTATAATCGGCGACTGTGTTATCATTGTATTAACATTTGTTGAGTATTTGAGGGACAAATCGCGTATGTTTGCCACCTGTGCATTTGCTTTTAACAAATGATAAAGCGTTACAATTTAAATTGGTTTATTATACAAGTTGAAAAATTTGTAAAAGTGACTTTGATTTCTAGTAAAGTAAGTAAAAATTCTTTTGATATTAATAATTCGTTAAGATATAAAAGGCAATGTTTTAGAGGTTCGATAAAAAAACATTTCCCCGGGTTAGGCGTTGGGACTTAATGCTTCTACCTATGTTTATCATTTCTAAAAATATATCCATAACCTATTTTGACTGTCATTGATATTTTCTTCTCATTTTTGGGAAAATTGCGCATTTTAGCTTGCAAGTTATTATCAATATAAATTATGTGCCTGTAAATCTTGCCATATTTTTCTTAACTAACACTTTTTGTTTTTATTCTTTGGCTTTTATAATGTAATTTTTGTTTATTATTACTTTAGTAAAGCAAATATTAACTGTTATTTCTAGTTCTGCTAATATTTCTTTCATTGTTATGGTTTTGCCTACTGAGGCTCTCTTAATTACTGTATTATTTTTTTAGATACGCTTTCATGCTCTCATGTCTTCTTCTTTTACCTTTTAAATGTTTTGCACTTTTGATCTTTGAGATAACCCAAAAGAAAGAAATCACAAGAGTTAAAATCTCGTAAACAACTCAGCCAATCAACGCCATTTTTTGTCTTTGTCTTCGACTTTAACGCTAGAATTTATTTGATGAGCAGGAGCTTCATTGCATTAAAACCAAAAGCGCCGAAAGTTCTCTCGTTGGCTTACAATGGACAGGAAAAAATCTTTGAAGTAGACTTTGTCATCGACTCTTTTGCTCAAGAAAATTGGTCCAATTATTCTATGGTAGAAAATTGCCCACCAAACGCTGACTTTTTGAGGTGAAGAGAGCATACCACAGTTAGATGAGGGTTTTTGTGCCAATTTCTAAAATTTTGTTTTTTGCGTATCCATCACATTAAAAATAGAAAGTCAAAAAAATAAAATTCTTTGATATTCATTTCTTTATTTCTGATTTTCTCCAAAACTTCATTTGCAATATCGAATTGTTGGTTGAAATTTCTTTGCGTCAGTGGCTATTGTAATTAGATCTTATATGTAAACATAAGCATCATCTGGACAGTTGATTTCGATATCCCAGTGACAGTGTTTGCACGTCTGAATGAAGTTGTGGGGCTCTGATAACAGACATTACTCACCATCTCAATATTCTCTGAACTGGTGACCGTGGCCGAGCAATCACTTCTTGACTCGTTGTAATTGAGTACATTTCAAGTTCTTTGTAATTTCTCAATAAATCAGTTCAAAATTAATTAAAAAATTATTTTAATTAATTTATTACAAAACATGGCTTGATGAAAGTTGCTGTTGCCACCCTTTAATCGTATTATTATTTTATTTAAAATCTGTTCCGAAGCCTTCTCTTTGCAGCGATGTTCGAAAAACCATTGGAATAATAAACCTTCACTATAGCGATTCTATCTTTGGTGGTGTAACTGACCTTAGTACTTGCCATTCATTCTTCTTCTTCTACACTCTTCTAAAACATAAACAAAAGGTTTGTTTTTAAAGAAACCTTAAGATGGTGATAAAAAAAACTTCACTATTATACTTTTGGGATAGTCTGTATAGTTATCATAGTATAACAATCCTTATAGTACAACCCACCATTATATTTGGTCTTTATTAACTGTCAAAGAGTAAATGATTCTCAACATACAACTACATAATCTAAGATAATTAATTCAATAAAAGATGTGTGCAATAAATAGGAGTAAAAAGTTAAACATCAATGAGTACTATTAACAACTTCCCAAATGGTAAGGATGCATTCTCTCGTTACTGTTCTTTATGCTAAAGGAAATCTTGCGGATGATTATAAAAAATCAATAAAGTAGAATAAAATTTGCATTTTACTATTGATAGTCTTACCATAAAAATGACAAAAAAATTCATGTTTTCGAGAAATTGTTAAGGGGTTGTTCTAAGGATAACCATCAAGAAAACAAGGTGTATGTATTTGAATGTAAATCGACTTAAAAACTTAATAATAAGTAGTGTGATAACAGAAAGAGTAGATTATATTGTATATTTAAGAAGTGTAGGGTTAGTGACAAATTGGGAATTTAAAGACATGGACTGTCAAATAAATAAGCTATAAAATACGTATATAAATTTGAATGTTGCATGAAATCAGCCAATTTAAATGTTAAGCCTAAACTGCACGTATTTAATGCAAACGTAAATTTTTCATGTATTAGTTGTAAATGTGGTTTGTTACGGGAAAAATAAAATAAAAACGACAGAAGTTTGTAAATCGGTGCCTGAGGAAAGTACTGAAGGTGTAAAGAGTTATGAAAAAGGAGGAAATTTGTATTGATGAAACACGTGTGTCGTAAGAATGCAGACAAAATTTGTAAGAGGATGCTAAAATGGAAACTAAAAAGAAAAATCAAGGGCATCCTGGAAACAGAGCAGAAAAAAACTAAGAAAAGAATGTTAGAATTGAAACAGATAGCATCATATAAAAGAACTAGAAAAACTATATTAAAATTTTATGGCACATGAGTATAATTTGACTTAACTAATAAAGTTTGCATAAAATTATATCACATACATATTAACTAATTATTAAGGAATAATCTGCAATAAATATCAAATTAGTATTCACTTTGGCAGTACGATTAGAGTTTAACATATTTCTTGTGTTCTTTTATTTACTTAAATAGTATCTCTGATGTTGAAGTTAAATACTCATTTTTCATTTAATAAGTAGGATACACGCCTAGCACAGTAGCGTAAAAGATCAAATAAATCATGATAAGGTATAGTTAATTAGTGATAAACGGTATCATTAGTTTAAACCTTTTTGTATATGTAAAAGCAATATATCAAAATTGTGAGCAATTTTAACGTCAACCTTAACGTAATCATGAATTGCGTAATTAGTAAAACAATAGTATTTTTTATTTCCTGTTGAAGTTCTAATTATTTTAAAAAGAATCTTTATCAATAAAGCCAAACGCAAATGATCATCAGTTTTATATTCACAACATTTGTTATTTATGAACAGTCGTGGAAATAGTCAGGATTTTAAAGAAATTCTACTCAAAGCCAAAAAAAATTTTGTTTTCATGCATTTTTATGATCTACCGTTCCAAAACTTATAAATGTAGCAGTTCAAAAGCACGTTGCGTTTAACGAAGCAACAAATTGCCCTCAAAACGGCATTTATAATTACAGATCACTTTAAGCATACACAATTGATGAAGTAAAATTGTAGAAGATAATTGAACCGTGATGCACATGTACGGTAATAACGAACACACGACTGTCCAGACGAAAAACTTGTGTAATCATTTATTTTAATTAAAATGTAACATTTACGCAGCTCCAACAGTAAACAAATTATATTAGCAGAGTAAATAACATTTGAAGGGAATTTATAGTTGTCTGCGTGCCCTCTAGTGTTGCTGTATGTTAAATATAATTGGAGTTTATTTAATTTTCTCAAAATTTAAGATGCAATGAAAATAATGCCAATTTAAAAAATGTTAAGTTGTTTTAATGTGAAAATAAAATTATAATTATAATTATAAATTCAATAAATATAATATATATCTGTAAATTGCCATTCGGCGTAATAGACGTTCGGCATAACGGCTTTCGTCGTCAATCCTTTCGGCATGTTTGTTTTCGGCGTTGCGGGTTCGGCGTAATGTCTTTCGGCGTGTATGTTTGGCAGCGGGTACACTAAATTATAGTAGCTTTTTCCCTTGATGGTTTGACGATAATGATCATATTTAATAGATATTTAAGTTTGTAACCCCAGGGGGGTTGCTAGGTCCCCTACTGGGCGCCTCCCCAGGTGGCAGGATAGGGGGATGCTCGCTAGATATAGCGGGTACCGGGGAAATAAAATACCCGGGATGGACCAAACTAGATCATAGCGTCTGATCCATAGTGGGCGGCTGATTGGATAACCCTGGTAAAGGGCAGCAGCTTTACCAAAACTAATCTAAGGCCGAAGACAAATGATGTTGGCCGGGCTTAGAATTAGATATTCACAAGCAGAGCTGGAACAGCGGTATGGTTGGGAAACTGCGATGTGGAAGGCCTTGGAATGACCACCACATTATTCTTCCTAGTTAATCTATATGGCTATGGACGGTGGAAGAGTAAAGATTACTGATCATGGTTTTCGGATGCCAAGATCCGGCAGGGGAAGCAATAGTGGAAGAAATAGTGGGGCTTCCCAGGTCGTCATCCAACGAAACCCCCACGCGACGACGACGACTACACCTATCAATATATACAAGACAGAAATAAAGATCGCTACTTGGGACGTTAACAGCATGTATAAACCTGATAAAATACAAAATGTCGAACAAGAAATGAGTAGGATGAAGATAAACATTTTGGGAATTTCGGAATCTAGATGGCCCAACACAGGAGTACATGCAATCAGAAAAGGGAAGATCTACTACTCAGGAAGCAACGATAGGCAGCATAGACACGGAGTTGCAATAATGGTCGATAAAGAAACAAATAAATCAGTTATCGGTTTTACACCTGTTTCAGAAAGAATTATTTTGCTACAGCTACTAACTTGTCATGGAAAACTTAATATAATACAAATTTATGCACCCACGGCAGATAAACAAGACGATGATATTGAAAACTTTTATGCTGAAATACAAAAGGTACTTAAAAGTACAACAACACGAGATATAACAATGGTCATGGGTGATATAAATGCCAAAATTGGGGAAGGAAAGTTGAAACAATTGTTGGACCCTATGGACTTGGTACTGCAATGAAAGAGGAGATCGTCTAGTCGAGTTTTGCCAAGAAAACAAATTCATAGTACTAAACACATTTTACAAACTGCCTAAACGACGGCTATACACATGGAAATCTCCTGCAGACAACGAAGACAATATTGTTCGAAATCAGATCGACTAAATATTAATAAATGAACGATACAGAAACGCAGTTAGATCTGTGAAAACGTACCCGGAGCGGACGTATCTTCCGATCATAACCCCTAGTTGCCAAATTTCATCTCACCTTAAAAAGGTTAATATAAGGAATAACGAAAATAAACTTAATGTAGAACTCCTCAAGGCAACAGACCTACAACAAGTGCTAAAACAAAAGATCAACAGTAATCTATCAAAAATTAATACTGAACTTGAAGCAGGAAACAAAGTAGAACAACGATGGGTATCCTTCAAAGAATCAATCCTAAAACCTAGCAAAGAACTACTGAAAGAAACAAGGTATAAAAGGGAAGAGTGGATAACAGACGAGATTTTGAACTTAATGGAACAAAGAAGAAGATACAAAATCGAAATAAAAACATGTACCAAAATCTACAGAGGAAATACGAAGCAAAATAAGAGCAGCAAAAGAACAGTATTACGCTGAAAAATGTAAAGAAATAGAAAACCTTCAAATTAAGCATGACATGTTTAACCTACATAAAAAAGTAAAGGAAATAACTGGCACAACACGTAAAAAGAATGCCAACATACTATTAAACAAGGAGGGAAATATAATAACAGAAAATGCTATGAAATTGTGTAGGTGGAAAGAATATATAGAAGAATTATTCAGAGATCAGAGAGAAAACCCGAACATACACACCCAACCAAGATATAGGACCAGACATAACAAAAAGCGAAATAATACATGCAATGAAAACAATGAAAAATCGTAAAGCCCCAGGCCCAGATGAAATACCAAGTGAACGCCTACAACTAATTGACGAAGAGAATCTAGATATACTGGTAAATCTATTCAACATAATATATAAAACCGTAATTATACCTCAAGAAATGTTAATCTCAACGTTTGTATGTATACCAAAGAAAGCTAATACCAAAGAATGCTGTGATTACCGCACTGTAAGTCTTATGTCTCACACACTAAAAATTCTCTTAAAAATCATTCACTCTAGGATACACCGGAAACTAGAAGCAGATATCAGTGAACCACAGTTTGGTTTTCAAAATGGAGTGGGGACAAGAGAAGCATTATTTGCATTCAACGTGCTTATTCAGAGATGCTTGGATGTTAACCAAAGTGTATATCTATGCTTTATAGACTATAATAAAGCCTTTGATAGAGTTAGACACAACGCACTCATAGAAACTCTCAAAAATAAGAAATTATATTATCAAGATATAAGACTAATATCAAACTTATATTACAGCCAGAAGGCTACAGTACGACTAGGAAACGAAACATCAGAAGCAACTGAAATTCAAAGAGGTGTCAGGCAGGGTTGTGTTCTGTCGCCCAGTCTATTTCACGCCTACTCAGAGGAAATAATGAAAAAAGCCCTGGAATCTGAAACTGCGGGAATAAAGGTAAATGGAAGACCAATAAACAACCTAAGATATGCAGATGATACCGTAATTATTACTGAAAACTTAGAAGATCTAGAAAGGGTAATGAATAAAGTAATTGACTATAGTGAGGAATACGGCTTATCACTCAATATCAAAAGACGAAGTTTATGAAGATCAGTAAAACAATAACAACAACGACAGCTTAAGAATTAGAGGAGAACAGATAGAAAGAGTCAAGAAATACACTTACTTAGGAAGTCTAATTACAGAAAACAACGACTACACGGCAGAAATAAGATCAAGAGTAGAAAAGGCAAGAGCTAATTTTCTAAAAATGAGAAACGTCTTCTGTAGTAAAGATCTGTCGTTACCATTAAAAATACGACTACTCAGATGCTATGTGTTTAGTGTACTTTTGTATGGTATGGAAGCGTGGACGTTAAATCAAGCCGCACTAAACAAACTTGACTCCTTCGAGATGTGGACTTACCGGAGGATTTTAAGAGTGTCGTGGACCGATAGAATGACAAATCTGGAGGTACTGAGAAGAATGGGAAAGGAGAAGGAAATTACAAATACAGTCAAAGAAAGAAAACTCCAATATCTGAGACATATCATGCGTGGAGAACGGTACAACATACTACGACTTATACTACAGGGCAAGATCATGGGAAAAAGAAGCGTTGGTAGAAGACGAATGTCATGGCTGCGCAATCTACGAGAATGGTTTGACTGCAGCTCTGGTCAACTGTTTCGAGTAGCAATATCAAAAATTAGAATAGCCAATATGATTGCCAACCTCCGAAGCGGAGATGGCACTTGAAGAAGAAGATGTCTTTTTATTGTTATTGGCAGGCTTGAGGTCTACAAGGATTAAAGAAAGTGATGTTTTGTCTGCCCTGTGTTTTATATTCATTAAATTGCATATAGTATATTTTTTTTCGGTCCTTCTTTTATCAGCTCGATATCGACTGTTGGATGAACGTTTCTGATTACCACTCTGAATGCTTTTTCTTTCTTAATCTTATATGTATAAAAAACAATCTCATCTCCAAGATGTCTCACAAGTTTTCGATATGTTATGAATATTTATCTTGACGACTTTTTGTTACAAGTGTTTGTAATTATTACGTTATAATTTATTACGTCCTGTATGTATACTGAAGTATAACGTATATTATAAATGTATAACTATAGTTTTCGGATCTTCTCTAGCTGTTCCCATAACGTTATCTTCATGTATATTGTTTAATAAATGAAATCTGTTGTTATCGTTGATTTGATTTGCAGTTCAAGGTTATTAGAGCGAAACGTAGACATTTTATCTTTTTCATTACTTGCCAATCGTGAGAGTTCATTTGGGGTTGGTTATCATTTGTTTCAATCGTTTCTAATGCTGAATACTGATTATTAGGATTCCATGGTGGCCAGTGCATGGGTTGTGGAACATTATTGGTGTAAGATACATATGGGACATAGGTTTTACTTGATAATTGTTGTACGTGCGGGTTAGTGCTCGTTTGCGTACAATAATTATTAAAAAATAAAATTTGTTGTTGAATCGAAACATTTAAAATAAATAAAATAAATTCACTGAATTATGCGGATCACTGGCAATAGAAAGAATGCACAGATGACGCACGCGCTACGGACACATCCACTCGTCTGCGAGGTCAGCGGCCAACTCCAGGACTTAATATAAAAAGAAATTTATAAAGTCTTTAAAGAATAATGATAAAATAGAGAAAAACTTAAAGAGAAATAGTTTGTAAAGCTAGATTAATTAAACACTTTAGAACACCAAAACATTACAGAGATAATTAAAACAAGTTTGAAAAGTTAAAGACACATTTACTGATCAGCAATAGGTATGAGAGATTAGCAAGTAGTAGACAGTATCAGTTTATAGGAGGGCGCTCAAAACAGCCAGTATTGTTGTTTTTGTGAACAATTGTAAAAAAAATCATAGTGTACCACCTTAAAGCAAGTTTGCGGAATTTAAATAATAAGCGGTTGGTGGCAAAAATCAAGAGAATGGTATTAAAGCAGCCAGGTGTTCTACAGGGTCCGGCAGGGAGGTATGGTGTTCTTGAAAAGACTGTCATGCGCACTGGAATGGACTACATATTTCGAGAATAGTTGACATCCACTTATGGACAGATGCCATTTCATTAGTAATGGAGCTTTGGTATGTTTGTTTACAACACCTTTATTGAAAAGGATTGTTCTATGGTGTTCATTTTCGAAACCATTTAATGTTGATCGTCATGGTCGCGTTCATAAATGAGATAACATTATGAAGTGGGTGAATAGTTTTCAAACAGGATTTTTAAGGCGGGAGACTGCACGCGGAGGTGATTCAACTGTACGGACTCCGGAAAACATTGAAAAGGTGCGACAAGCAGTGAAAGCCAGTCCTCGTACTTCGGCGATACGCCATGCTTGCTCAATAAATTTTGAAATTCGTTCGAAAATAAGTTTGTGGCAATCTTTTTAAAAACACAATACCTCCCTGCCGGACCCTGTAGTATCAAATGGTTGCAAGATGGGATTTCGTTCAGATTAGGGTTTCTTAACACATTTTGCCTATTTATTTTTGATAAGTAAATATAATTTGGAGGAGATTTTCTTTCTATCGATCGTCGAGAGGTATTTCTAGAAATTTAGCTAAATCTTCCAACCATGTCTAAAGAATAAATTTCACATAGAGAAAATTACAAAATGTTAAATCTTCCATAAATCCATAAAAATACGGAAATGATACCAGTTTCCAGTAGCTTGTATCCAATTGGCTAAAATCAAAATAAACGGGACTACTACTACAGATTGGACCCGTTTAGGGATTTATATTTTGTTAAGAATCCAGCAAAGTATATGTTATGGTGACAGTAGTATATGATATGAATGTATCACCTTTACTCATGTTTCACATACAGGAGCAAATAATATATAAATGTGTTGTGGTACTACGTCCTCTTGAGCATTCTCTGTGAATGGTTCTTCTAAGGAGAAGTCTTGCTTGTATCTTATATGATAGGACTTGTTATTTGGAAAGAACAGTAATTGTCTTGTTACAATGTTATTGTTGAAAAATATTTCCTTGACACAAATCCTTGTAACTATGACTTTCACGGTTAAAAGTAACTAAAAGGAACAGCAAGTTTTATAATATTCTATCAATACTCTGGACAGAAAGCTCTTTTATACTGTTAGCAACAAAACAATTTCCACAGATTGTTTACTAGCGGTGTCACTAAAAAATGTAATAAAATTTTGAATTTTTTATATTATATTATAGCCATTTTGCTACATTTTAATAGGGAAGTCTAAATCTAATATATCAAAAAAACTCATTGTACTTAAACGATAAAGTTCCATAATTATTAAAATAGCGCAAATAAGTCGATATAGTGGTGAAAGTTCTGATAAAAAAAAACTAACATTAAATTGAAGATGTGGCGCTATGATAGTTGTATTTGGTGCCTTGTTGCTCAAAAGAATATCTTCAACATCATTATTAGAAATTATTACTCTCTAATCATTTCTTTTAATTGAATACTCTTGGTTGGATTATATTAATGTCCAACACAAGCTAATATCTTATATTTGAACTTATATTAAACTTTCTATATTTGATAATAACCTCGATAATATCTGACCAATTATTTATGAATACTGAAGAAGAAATAAAATGTGTAATTAACACTAATTACATAGTTATTTAAATCTATAATCTATTCGAAGTTCGAAGGAAGCTCCATTCAAAGAACTTATCTTTACTAAGATTAATTGGAATAAATGTAAACGGAGGTAATTGTAAACACACATTACAGACCAAAAACACATTTGATATCTTTTACAATATGGAGGGAATCAGATAACAACAATCGATCTGAAGTTGGGCGCAATCGATATGGGGCACCATTAAAGTCTCATTATATGTTTAACTTGTTTTGTTTGTGAAACTAATTTTCAAAACGTTTATTGAATTTTTGTCACCCTACAAAACTTGGTATTGTAAGGATATTTTTTGAGATAAGTAAAATATAGTAAGGTTTTACTGTTTGAGGTTTATTAACTCTTATGTTTCAACATAAATTATGCCCATAAAACAGAAATAGAAAATTTTAGGTTACCGTTTACATTTACCCCACATTTTGTGCCATATGAGCGAAATGTCGACTAGTTTTTCGGTATAATTGTAAACACCATCTTTAAGTTAATGTAGGCATAAAAAATTAAAATATTTTTGAAAATGCTTAATTTTATGAAGTATTCTTGTTGTTATTACAGTTACCATACCCCGAAATTATGTCCAAAGAAGGAAGAGCCATCATAGACGGCCGAGGATGTCGTAAATCCTGTTACAAGTGTATTGAATAAAAATAAAAACTACCGTCAAGCAGAAGAACATTACAAACTTTGAAAATCTGTCATTATAATAGAATCGGTGAAAGACCAACACTAATAAATGTAAAATATCGTTTTAAATGGGGCTTTTGTAATAAGTTAGAACTTTGTCAGATGGTTGGAGAATATGTTACAGTTAAAGGCTTTAAAACATCTGTTAAAGATGGAATACCGGGAAAAGACTGGTATTACGCATTTAAGAAAATCAAAAACTAGGAAAAGATCCAACAAAACCTCAAATTATTTACCATTTTTATGAAAATCTTGAAAAGGTTATTACTGAACATGGTTTGGACGATGATAGTATAGTATTTAATGCGGATGAATCAGGGTTTAACAGTAATAAAAATCGTATTAACGTGAATGGTAGTAAAAGAAAAGCCTTATGTAATGAAATGCGTTTCAGCAGATGGTAACTCTCTCATCGTTAATTGAATACAATATTCAAGGGTGCGGGTGTTCTAATGGATGGAAGAACCACACTTTCAGCATTGCTTTATGAACAGATTTACATCTTATGTCGGAAGTTTACGAATATCTAATAATTTATTAGAACAAACAGCTTTATTACTATCTGATGGTTACTGCAGTCACACAAACCTGCGGATAATTGAAGAGGCTATAAAAAACGACATAGTTTTAATAAAACATCAAAGTCACTTCACTGACAAGTTTCAACCTCTGAACAAGTGTGTGTTTAGGCTACTAAAGTGTAATTGGGACAGATAGTTAGCGAAGTACGACAAGGGACAGGTGCGTTTTGCATGTGAAAGACTCAAAGAAAGAAAAAAATTGTAAACTTCTTGGCATTAAATGGCAGGAATCAATGCTGACTAAAAAAATTATGTCGGGGTTTGCGAATGCTAGTATATTCCAGCAGATTCTTTAAAGCTTCCTAAAGAAGATTTTATTAAAGAAGACTTGAAAAAATGTCAAGCGTCTTTAAACAATTTTCAAATAAAGAAAGCAAGTGAAACTTTTAATGTTGTAACTACCCCTTTCTCATATTTATCTGAGTCTAATAATGGTCATAATTTACTTGATTCTAAAACTAATTTACATTCCAACAGTAGATGGTCCAAAGCTTAAAAAAACATTAACATCAACTAATATTACAGTGGACAACATTTTTATTTCCGAAGTCAAACTATGTATAGTCATTCCTAGATTAAAACAGCAGACATATGTCAAAGTTCTGACTACAGACCAAGTCCTAAATCGACTAAAGAAAGCAGAGGAGAGAAAAAAGCTAAGTCAAAACCCAAAAAACTAACAAACCCGGAAAATAAAGCTACAAAACCTAAAAAAAAGAAACGGATGATAAAAGTAACTATGTATTAGTGTACACAAGACTTATAAAGATCCTTGGGATAAAATTGACCCAGAAGATATAGAAACTGAATAAGTTTCAAATATTTCAAATTTATCAAACGGAAAATTTATTATGGCTGAATTCAAAGGTGGTAAAAGAAACCCTACCGTATGGTTAAAAATATAAATCAGCGGGAATAGAAGAAACTTGCTTAAGGTCCTCGGACATATCTAAAACACTTTTTCCATCAATGTAAATGGTGTCAGCTACATTACAGATTCCAATATACAAAAAAAGTAGACCAAATTACAATTACCTACTTGTTTTGCGTTAGTTACACTAAAAAATTTTTATTTGTTTTGTATTAGTTAAGTCAAAAATCTAGTAGATACTTTCTATTTTCAATTTTAAAATTGACTTGGTTTTTGATTTTGTAAAATGTGGGGTAAATGAAATAAATAAAAACACAAGTACGAACTATGTTTTAATCCAGAAAAAGCAATACTATAGATTTTGTTTACATTTGCAATTAAATAAATACCCCCACGTGTCTGGGGTAAATGTAAAAAAGGCATAGAAAAAGATATTATTTTTTTTAAATTAGTTATTATTTTATTCAAAATCCCAAGACAATCTTCAAGAGAGAGGTATGAGTTACTTATATATAAATTTGGACATCAAAGAAATGTTTAGGACCAAAAGTGAAAAATCCGTTTTCATTTACTCCAATTATCCCTATTACTAAAAAAGACTTAATGAGAAGAATAAACAAAAACGTCATATCTTTTGTGGATCTTCCTAAATTTAAATGTTAAGAAAACACAAGGAAAAATTGTTCACAGCAGCAGTTTTTCGAAAAAAAGAAAAATTTTCTAAAGCAATAATAATCAAAAAATCAAAGTTTTGATGGTATGTTTTGTGTGTGGTATAAAAGTAAAATAATAGTAATACCATCTAAAAAAGTGTGAAAAGTAAATTTATATGGACCGTAGTAGTTTTACTTTTGGTGTTGGTGCCTTTCCTCATTTTTGTCGTTAGGCTTAAACTCAGATTCATATAAATAAGACACCAAATAAAAAACTTATTTGGTCTGCAATTTATTTTAGTATTAGTGGCAATCTTGACCTAATCACTTTAGAGGGGTAGGCAAAATAAACACTTGCCATTGTAACCTTTTTGTGCATAAACCAAAGTTTATGCAAGTTTCTTGAAATGTTTAGTTTGCCCTATCTACATCATTTTAAACAAATTACATATTCTGGTTCAATACCTATTACGTAAGACAGTACAAAATAAATTTTACTTTGTACATAATGTTCTGCTAAAGAACTTCCTTTTGAAATTTAATAATGATGTTTTGTTTTTGTAAAGTTCCATACAAATGAGAGCAATCGAACTACTTAAACTTTTGCTGTAAAAAAATACCTTTATTTGTTTTCAAAAAAAAATTAACTTTTTGTATAACTTTTGACTAGAAAGAAATTTATGGACGGGACGTGCGACCTGGTTGTATTTGTTATAAAAAAAATTAAAATGCTACCATCTAAATAAATGAACTTATACTAAAATTTGATAAGACTTTCAGAATAAATATAAAGAGAAACTTTTGTGGCTGAATATAGACACAAAACTGTACATTCGGTAACACAAATTTTTAAAAAAGTAATAAAGCTTATATAAACTTTATATAATCTCTGCAGAAGAATCGACTTTTGCTAATGAGCGGGATCAAAAGAAAAGAGCCGTAGCTCTGATTAAATTTCGCACCTGTAGCTGCATAATTAACGAGCGAAGTGTTAAAGAAGACGGATATGTATCTAACGAGATAATGAGTTTGTGCTATGACGCTAAAACCCTTCGTTTAAGAAAAACTTTATATGAAATAAAATATTAAAGAGATATACAAGGGGTGTCCGACTTTAAAGGTATTGGTGGCCGTTGTATAAACTGGACATGCATAATATTGCCGTCATATTTATGATTACACACATTAATGCGTGTAGTAGTAGAGCCACGTAGTAGTAGACTCGATTTAGCTTTTGGAAAGCAAACAAACATGGCGTGTGCAATTCATTGCAGATTAGAGGGCGTTTATGACCTGAACATTTTAAGCTAAAAGGAAGTCAGCGTTGAGTGCAAAAAATTAAGGATGGGAGGTGCATGATGATTCGGAAAAGAAAAAAGGCAAACTAAGGACCTTACACGCGAATGACAACTGCATAATTGTCAAACGATTAATTAAGGAAAATCATCTCAAAACTACTGGTATTCTAAGAGTTGTGTTCATAAAATCATATGGAATCTAAACTTTCGCAAGGTTTAGGGTCGCTGGGTGCCAAAAGTGCTCTCCGATGAACAAAAACCAATCAAATAAATGCTTTACTTCAAATTCTCAACCGTTACCAACAGGTCGGCGATTTTTTCATTGGAAGCATAATTACCGAAAATGAAACCTGGACTTATGAATATGAGTTTACCCCAGAGACGAAACGTTGGGCTTCCCCAGTTTAAAAAAATATCAGCCACCGTGTTCTTGGATAGTGAAAGTTTACTGCTGCGTGAATTCCTCGAACGGCGCGCAATACTGCGAAACTTTCCAGAAATTGTATACGGTCATGAGAAGGAAAAAGCCAAGAAGGAAGAAAAACTTTTGCACGATCGTGCACGTTAACCAAACAGTAGTTGATACAGCGGAATTGAGAGGGTCTGCAACATCCTTCGTATAATTCAAATTTAACCTCTTAACTTTTTGGCGGAAAAACATATTGCAAATCAGGAGGAATCTCAAGGCACCGTTGTGGACTACTTCAAGCAACTTAACAAGCAACAGTACCGTGAAGGGATGTTCAAACTACTGCCACACTGAGATAAATATTTCAACGACATTACACCAAGAAACAAACCAAAGTATGCATTTTTTTGTGGAATGTATCAATTATTTTCTTTAAATATAAATGTTGGTGTAATTTTGGCTTTTAGCTCTAATATCGGACATCCCTCGTACATCTTGTATAGTACTTTGCTGATAATATTCAAATTTTAATTTAAATAAATTTTTCTAGTAATGTAATAACGTTATTTAAAAATAAACTGTATATGTTTCATAGTGATTTAGTTAAAATTATTATGTTTTTATCTGTATTCGGAACTATATTTTATTAATTAAAATATTTCGCTCTTAAAGGGGAGAGATATAATTAGAAGGCCAAAAATCAAGCATGCTTTAAACACTTTTTTTACTAAAAGTTTTTATTCAAATTGAACCAAATTTGGCACTATATTTACTACGTATCTAAGAAATAAAACGTATTTCTTTGGTTTTTTCTATTACAAAATGGCGGAATTATATACGCCCAAAGGCACCAGGTCCGAATCTGAGGCATCGACTTGCAGGAATTCTGAGGCCACAATTTTATCTAAAACAGCCCAGCAAGAAAATTTATGTTTAGTTATATAATTTCTATGTGAACCAATAAAAGCAAAGAAAAATAAAAAAATTAAGAATTGGCACAAGTTTTTCGAAAGAGGTCAAAAATTTACCAAAAGCTTGCGACTTTCGCAATAATATTTATATATTGCTAAGTCCTCTCATCGACCGTTCGAAAATACCTGCTGCGCGCTCCGAAAGGCATCTTCGAAAAACGTCGAAAAAAGATAGAAGGACTTTAAATTTCAATTCCGGGGTTTCACCATCGAATTCCACGGAATTAAGCAGAAAAAGAAATCGATTTTTTGACTCTCTAATTGTATCTCCCCTCCCCCCTTAAATCAAATTAAACTAATTTTTTCAACATAAGGAAATATTTAAAATCACCTGAATTTGAGACAAGCAACAATTCAGTTAATTACTAAAAACTAATTTTCCAAAAAATAGCTTAAAACAGAAAATGTTTCATTTAAGAGATTTTGACTGTTACGTTGGTAAAAAAATATTTACAAGACAAGGTGCGAAAGTTTCCTTATGACTATATTCTAGGGATGATAGGAATAAAACAATGCGTTTATTTATCAATACAATCTTTATGTATTTCGTTTTATTTACAAAATGTCCCAAAGCAGCCTGCCGCAACTGGTCATCGTTGCTTAATTTATTTCCTCAAAAATTAGTCTTCATTTTTAGAAATAGCAGTAGTCACAGGAAGCTAGTACTGGGTTGTAGGGTGAACGAAAAAGCTCTTTAAAGTTACAAACCTTTACAGTAACTGGGGCAATTGTGGTCTTATAGACACAAGTGTTATCGTGTAGGACGGATAGTTTGACTCAGCATACCACTCCTCTATTTCTTGAAAACGTCGCGCAATTTATACAGTAAGCTAACATAGTACTCTTCGTGTACAACTGGGTTTCTTTCTTTAAATTAACACCTTCGTCTTCTTTGGTCGTTTTTCATTTTTTCCTCATTGACTCTATTTTTTCTAGAAGATCGTATCCCAGGATTGTGGTTTCATCTCTTATAACAATACATTAAAGACTTATTATTTGTTGGAGCAATGTTTCAAAATTGTCCACAACAGATCACGCTTGGCATTAACTTTATTGAAATAAAAATTATTCTAGAGAATGCATCGCGCTACTACGAGGTGCGTTTAAGTTCTAAGATCTGCAAATTTTTTTCTGAAACAGTATTTGCACAAGAAAGTTGAAACTTTTGTTACTTTTCAACGTAATCTCCGTCTAGACGTATTTATTTTGTTTAACGTTGTCGCCATGATTCTATGGTTGCTAAGAACACTTTCTTAGGGGTGTGTTTTCCTACTGGAAAATCATTGATACAACAGCGGCTAGACTGGAAAATGAACAGTTACGAGGAGGGAGCTCTTCTTGGTTGCAAATTTAAAGCTGCATCACGTGTCAACATATCCTGCGACATTGCCACCTGAGCAGTCTTGTGTTCGTCAGTCAGCATTTGTGGGACCCACCTTAAAGAAACTTTCCAAATTTTTAGGTCATCATGCAAAATAGACTCTACAGATCCCACGGAAATGCCAAGTTTAGAGACGATATCACGCAACCCTAATCGACAGTATTCTATAACAACTTGCTCTACTCGCGCAATCATGGTTTCGGTCCAACTGATCTGTGGCCGAGGCTGCTCAGTTCATTGTCACATAACTCTCGACTTTCTTTAAACTTTTGCACTCGGGTTTATTTCCCGGATCTTTCTAATGCCTGGCGGGTAGCCTATTCAGTCACTAAAAATAATTGAGTACCTGTGTTTACTTGAACAAGGGGTAATAATGGCGGTCGTCTAAGGTGTGGTGCTAGCCACATCGCCCCCGCACCAGAAATGGTGCGCAACGACCGGGCAGAGAAAGCGAATATATGAGAGCCATAACTTCTCAATTTGCAGGCCTTGCTCCCACGCGGGGCGTTAAAGCCTTACCATTATTCTTATTGATTTCAATATTTTTATTAACTTTTATTTTATATTTTGATTTACTTTTTTGGGCACCACAATCATCCTTACTACTTTCCTTTAAAACACATTAAGCAGCTCTTTTTACTGGTTAAATTTACTACCGCTGCTGCATATATTACTACGGGTTTATAGTCCTTTTACTGATCTTCAATTATTTGTATTTTTACTAACTATTTATCTTTTAACACTTTTTGTTTGCCTAGAAAGCTTTATATTCTCGTTATGCTCTCTGTCTTATACTGTATTACAGTTATTGAACTCAAAAATTAGTGTTTGTGGCCTAAAGGATGCACAATCAGCCTTCGATACTGGCAATTACAGACATTGCGTTGAAAAGATTCTCTCCTATCTGTCTTACGATGAGATCGCCAACAATTGATTTGTTTGCACTAAATTCAACCAAGTGGGCGGTTACCTATTAACGAGGGGGTTTCTGCAAGTTGAGAAGAAGCATATCATTTACAAACGCATGAAGTCGATGCTGCCGCGTCGCGAGTCCGAGCGCCGGACGCACCAACTGGCATAGCACTGTGACATCCTTTCCGCCTTTGAGACGCGGCTCAGCATGCTCACCATGACCTAATTGAAGTATATGGACAATATGTGCTGTTTTATTTCGGGGAAGGTAATCGATGAGATCAATCGCATTCTGAAGATGGTGGAGAAGTCGGACCCGCCGCCCAGGACGCACGAGTTTCTGCAGGAGCTGCGCGATATAAGCAGCATAGCTCTTGAACACTTTGACGAGGTTATATTGCCACGGCTGAGAAAGAAATTTGATCGCTCTGCTGGATCTGTTTCAGCGGGCCCGTCTATATTGAAAACGCCTCGTTACTTCTTCGTGCAACAGACGATTGCCGAAGAAATCGACAAAGTCCGGAAGCAAGCGAGACACAACAAGCAGCACGTTTCGTCTTTGATGGAGGTCATAAAGAAATTTGGAGTCAAGTTCAAGCGACAAACGCAGTTGTTGGAGAAAAAAACGGCAAAAATCTCCCAGCAGGAGCGCAAGCTGCAGGAACAGGCACTGAAAATTCAAGAGCAGGAGACATCGATTGCTAATCTGAAAAAACACTTGGCGAGTGGGATTAGAAGATCTCAGTGTGTGTGTCACCATCCACGACGTCATCCTCGTTTACTCAGCCCAGTTCTCCTGAGATCGTACGGATGGTTGTCAAATCACGGTTGGCACTACCCAAGTACCACGCATTCCAACCAGTGGAAATAGTGTGTTATGAAAGTAATGCGCATGATTTTTGTCCGACGTGACTGTATATCGCAACGCGCTACGCTTGCCGGAAAAAGTAAAGGGGGATTTGCACTTCCAAACGCGATTTGGCTCAATTTGCTCCGAGCAGCCGGAGCATCAGGAGCTCGTTGCGCGTGAAGCGTTTTTTTGCAAGTTGTAACACGGCGTTCACTCGAACAAAGATCGACGACAACGTAAAGCGTGTGCGCGATGTTTTGAAATCAGACCATCGTTTAGACATTCGACAAATCACTGTAACCCTGAACATGTCAACATTTGCGTTGTACATGGAATAGAGGAACAAAAAAATCTTAGTTTTGCGCTGTGAAGAGCAACACACCAGTGGTTTCCCAGCTCCCATACAGTCCCGACCTGGCTCCCTGTGACTTTGTTTGTTTCTCCGCGTGAAGAAAGAGCTCAAAGGAAAACATTGGGAGTCCGTGGAGAACATTTAAGCTCACGTTACAAGAGTCCTAAAGGACATCCTGGCCAACGACTTTAAGGGTGCCTTTCAGGCATGGAAATCGCGACTGCACAAGTGTATTGATGCAGGAGGAACGCTTTTGGAAGAGTTTTGATGATTTGCACAGATTGGATCGATAAATCAGTTTTTATAGAACCATGCGCATTACTTTCATAACGCAGCTTTTATGTGTTTTTTTATTTGTTTAATTTAAAAGTAGTCCTAAGTACTTGAACATTTACACTTCATCAAAATTGTTGTTGTTAATTCTTAGTCTTTGGATTTTTTCTTTTTTCTGGAGCTGGAGTGCACGACTTAGTTTTCTATTCGTTAATTTCTAATGCTTTATCTTTGGCCTTTTCTTTTATAGTGTTTGTTCTGGTTCTTTACAATTTCTCGCTACTATATCTAGCATGTGGATTGCGTCGGTTTCTCTTTCCTGTTAATAGTCATCTGTTATTGTCTCCAGGTGTTTTTGTAACCTATCCTTTAATATAAATGTTAATAACATATAGATAAAGTTTAAATAAAAGTGTGATTGCTTTATAGTTTGTACATTTCGATAGATTTCCAGTTTTAGGCATGGGAATAGTTAAAGTTCTCTCTCTCTCTGTCTCTCTCTCCTTATATATATATATATATATATATATACTGGATTTCTCTTATCTTTGTTTCTGTTTCCTCTTCTATTTGTGTACTTTCTGCATTTCTATCTTTGTTTGGATAAATAGTTTCTCCATTCCTTTTTTTTAATATTTTCTGTTGTTGCGTATTCGTTCTTGGTTTTTATATATTGGTATAGTGGTCGAGTTTCACTTGGAAGATGTTATAGCCGCCGGTAGACCATAATATCTAGGTTCAACAAAATATGCAGCCATCGACGTCTACGCGACGGCCTACCTACGGGGACTTTCGGAAATTCGTTACAATATTTACATTCCATTAGATTTCTCACTTTTCCTTCTTCAGTTATGATTAACATTTGATCAATTTACTGTTGGGTTATTATATATTATTTTTACTGTGTATCCTGTGTTACTTACATTTTTTATATGCTGCATTAAAACCTTTTTGGAGTAGTATTTGATTTGGACACTTCTAATTTTTTAGTATTTCTTTTCTTTTTAGTTTTTTATTACTCCACGTGGCTGACATATTGTTAAATGTATTTATATCGGCTACCTTAATCTGGTCTTTTAATCGTTTTATCCTTTTCATATCTAATAATTTTAATTTATTCCAATATTATTCTAATTATCTCGTTTAAAGCAAATTCTTTCTTTCTTGCAATTAAAAAATAGTTATATATTATTTAGCTTAATGACTGTGGGATTGTGAAATACATGATCCTATTTTTATAGCCTTTAAATTCGTCATCACTTAGATCATTAGACAATAATAAAAAAACTCTAAATAACAACTTTAGTGGAAAATGTTTTATTATTACGTATATTTTAAATTACAGAGCAAACTATCTGTTTCAAAAAACCGCTTTACCGTACACCGCATAAATGGAAAATTATAAAAACAATATAATGGTAAGATAGAACTAACTTTTTACTTAAAAATTGCAACCACTCTATACTTTTTATTAGCAAAACAATAAGAACAACTCTAATAAAAGATATAAAGTGAAAAGTAAAAAGTTGGAGTTCTTAGTGGAATAAAGTTCTGATGCTAGCAAAAGTTGTAAAGGCACATATCTGCTGTTGCTTTTATTGCATTACTTTTTTACAAAAAGTTTTCTCAAAATTGTTTCAACGTTTCTAAATATATCTAATAAAGTTATTTGCGTTTTCTCTTGCAGTAATTCAAATGACCAGCTAATCTGCTAAATAGTAGCACAAACTACAAGTTGTTTGTGAAACTTTACAACTGATCACTTTTTTGATTATTTGTATAGAACAGGTGTTTGGTATGCTAAGATTATATATATGCGTAAGATTAATATGTTAACTAAAGCACATATTTCTATTTTACTTATTATTCATTAAAACATCTACTTCATGAAATTCAAATCAGTGACATGTCACGCCAAATATTATTCTTTTAATTAATAATATTTTATGTTATTTCAAAATAGATATAAATTATTCTTTTTTTTAATTCAGCTTGCAACATTTACAAAAAGAAAGCGACAAAACTTTTCAGTTTGATTATATTTCAGTAATAATAGAAACAAAATATTAATAGCATCAGAGAGTCGGTACAGCCGCATGATTTTTCTCAATGTGATGATTTTTTTTAAATCAAAGAAGTTTTCAATCAATAATATTAGAGAATGTGGGTACAATAAACCTTTTTTATTTTATTGTAAAATATTTTGTTTGGGTTGAGAAAATATTGAAGACTACGTACAAGTGGGCCGTTAGAAGTGTTTTTGGAAGAAAACTCCGCCCTTGTCAAGGGTAGGGTGCTGTCTTTAAAAGTAAGAGAACAAAGTTTAGAACCTTCGATAGAGTCGTATGACACATTCTTCGTAAGCATATTTATACGGATAATATTAATGCCAGATAGATAATCCGACGTTTGTTCAAAAACAGCAACATGTGACCTACTGTATACAAATTTTAAATTTGTGTCGCAACAATGAAGAAGTTTTTAATTTTTTTGTTAGAGGGGATGATACCATAATTCTGATCTCTTAGCAAAAAAAAGTAAATTAAACTGCGTGTATCAGACGGAACATGCCCAAAGTAATTTTACAAATTGATTTTAATGAAAAAAATACCCCTGTCCATAAATCTGCAATTACCAATGTTGCTACAAAGGACTATGGGTTTGCAGAGCTTCCCGATGTACTCTGTAGCCTAGGATTATTTAACTGACTACTATTTGTTTTAAAAACTGAAGAAATACCTTCACGATAGAAAATTTAATAACGACAAAAACTTCAGAAGATTGTCTTGGAGTATTTTTCAGATAGAATTCAAAAAATATTAGAATTTTAATTTTAAGGTGTAATAAATGTATTAAAAATACATAGGAGATATATTAAAAAAATATATTTTTCTTTATTCTTATCACCTCTAGAATATACTCGGATAAAAAACTTTTGGAGTGTAAGCGTAGTAAAATTACCTTATATTAGCAAATGTCAATCTCAGCTGCTATAATGATGATTTGGATCACCCAGTGATAACTGAAAGAATTAAAATTAAGGAAATGTTAACCATAAATAGAAAATGTCAAAAGTAACGGAAAACTACTACTTTCACTCTATTTATTTCCCCGAGAAATTCAAACTACTTAAACTTTGTATCTCTCATCTTTTACTATTATATTAGGAAGATAGAAACAGATAATCCTCAGTTTCAGGCAGGTGCTAAATAATGTTCGCGGAATATACGCAGCAGGAAAACCAGTCAATGTGATAAAAAATGAAAATAATGGAAATAGACGTTGTAAGACTAAGTGAGACGAAATGACCCGGAAACGGAGTATGCCAAAAAGAAGACACATTGTACCAGTTAGGGTCGACAAATCATGAGCCAAAACATAGACGCAAATCGGATATAAATAATAATAAACGCATTAAAAAATCAGTGATAAACGTAATGGGTTACTCAGAACAATACAGCTGGAAGAAAACCACTAAATCTCAATATTGTACAAATTTACGCCCTAACAAAATAATTTTACGAGCAATTATATAAAACAATCCATTCGTTTAAATCACAATTTAAATAACAATAGTAATAAGAGACTTCACTGCAAATTAGGAAGAGGCCAAGCAATGAAAAACGTAATGGGACATTTTGGCTCGGGTGTGCGAAACGAACGTGGCGAGAGGTTGGTACCATTTTGCAGGGACAAAAATTTACTAATTAAAAACCTATTAAGATCTACATCCAAGACGTTTATATACTTGGAAATTAACACAAGACAACCTCCAACAAAAAGTAAAATATCAACTAGATTGTTTCCTCATCAAAAAGCGCTTTCAAAATAATATTACAAGAGTCGCTGCGTACCCAGGAGCAAACATCGGCTCTAATCATAATCTACTAATAGAAAATTTTACATTCAGAGAACAAATTATTAAGACACAAAGGATAAGAAGATATAATGTTGATACTTTGAGAGAAATTGAAAGAAGGAGAAAAGCTCATAGTAAAAGTTAAAGCACAATTCAGAAGAAACGAACCAAATAAAAACCAAATTGAATAAGCATATTGAAAAACAATAGAAGCAAACCTTAAACAAGCAACCGAGAAAGTGTTTGGGTACAAAATACAGGAAGTAAAGAAACTATGAAGGACAAGAGAAATTCTTGGTAGAATGGAAAAAGAACAAATATAAAACAAGACAAAGATCAATACAATAAAATACACAGAGATATACGAAACAAAATAAGACGGGCGAGGAGGAATAGTTAGCAGAACACTGTCAAAGGCAAAAAGACTACACGAAATACACGATACTTTCAACTTTTACAAAAAACTTAAACCAATTATAAAAAGCTATAAAAAGAAAAGCACTATAAGATAAAATGGTAAAATAGTAACAAACAACGTAGAACTACAACAGACATCATCCAATGATGCCGAATCAAAACAAAGCTCAAGAACTCGCAGCTCCACCAATACTCACATCAAAAGTGAGACATGCGATAAGAAATTTAAGGCAAAGTGAATCACCAGGAGATGACTACATAATATAACAACACATAAGTTATTAAATCCAACATATTTATGTATTCTATTTAATAGAATCTATGATAGTGGACACATACCAGATGAATGGATAAGATCCAAGTTTATAGCATTACCAAAAAAGAGAAATTCCTATAACTACGTCGGCCATAGATTAATAAGCCTAATAAGCCATCTCTAAAACTTCTGCATGCAAGAACACAAGTAGCAATACTCAATTTTAATTTAAAAAGAAAATGGGCACTAGAAAAGCATTAGTCGGTATGCAGATGCTACCGCAAAAATGTTTTGACTAGCAAAAGGATGTTTTAATAGTTTTTGTAGACTACCAAAAAGCTTCTGACAGCATAAGAAATTAACGGACGCTTAATATACTACAAGAAATTGGCTAGATAAAAAGATCTTAGAATCATACGAAACATGTATTAGAACGAATCAACAAAACTACTGATAAATAATTTATTATCATCTCAAAAATACAAATTACAAAAAGCGTACGTCTGGGTTGTGTATTGTCCCCATTATTATTTAACGTGTATGTAGAAAGAATCTTCCAAATATCACTGCATAGCCAAACAAAAGGAACCAAGATTAATGGAACACCAGTACACAATATAAGATACGCAGACGACACAGCCATATTAGTAGACAATCGCAAGGATTTACAGAAATTATCACATAGCATAAACAGAATAGCAAAATAATTTGTCTTTACAACAGCAAGACGAAATGAATGGTCATTAGAAGACAACAACATAGCCAAGTCCAAAGAACATTTGACAACAAACCTTAGAAAGAGTCGACAAGTTCAAATATCTGGAAAGCACAATAAGTAATAAAGTTGACAATACATGAAAATACGTATATGAACATCAGTTAGAATATCAGTTTTTGTCAGTTTTAATAAAGACCTGTGCCGAAAGAAAACACCCTTAATCTTAAGAATACACACGACCAAATGTTATTATATGACCCATAGTAGCATATGGCTTCAAAATGTGATCACAAAAAATAAGGTCAATGAACCGATTTGAGGTTTTGGAAACTATTACAAATCCCCTGGGTGGAGCGAATCACAAATAAGGAAGTATTAAACGCAAATTATTATAAATAATGAAATAACAAAAAGCTCCATACCTGGAACATATACTATGAGGCAAAAAATATAGAACACAAAGTCTTATTCTAATGGAAAAAAATAGAAAAAACAAGGACCAGGAAGAAAACAACATTCCTGGTCAAGAAACATAAAAAAATAGTGTGGAGTGAGATATGTAGCAGATATCTTTACACGTGTGACGGAACAAAGATTTCTCATCATAAATTAAAAAGGGAAAGGAACGTCTACACGCTGCATAGCGTAAGACACTAGAAGAAAAAAAAGAAGACGACAACTTTTGGAGTTTATTTTGTAAATTATTCTTGTGTCTAATACAACATTCAAAATACCTTGAACTAGGGACGCTAATTTTTAAGCGGTATTTCTAAGTACTACAGATTCAGGAAAACGCTAACAGGATTTCTAGTTATGTACTTATTTATCTTTTATCCTAAATTCGGGTGGTTCTGAATTTATGTTAAAATATTTTATTTAAACTTGTTTACGAACGCCTAATAAATATTGTAGTTTAACACAATATGGTAATCAGTAAAGACAAAAGCATACTAATTTTACTAAATCATCATCTATCTGCAATTTACGTTCAAACAAAATTAAGAAAATTTATTCTAAATAAATTTTTGATGTTACCAGTAAAATGCTATACAAGATGTAGATCTCTAATTTTCGTTTTAATCGTTTCATCGCTTAATCCTGAAATTGTTCTGAAACAAAAGCTTTCAGCGCCATAGCACAATCTCATTATCTCGTTAGATGCAGATCCGCCTTCTTTAAAACTTTGTTCTTGCAAGCATTAGTTATGCAGCTGCAGGGCCGAAATTTAACCAGCGCTGAGCGCTCTTTTCTTTCTATTTCGCTGTTTAACAATTTGCCCGGCAAAAGTCGACTCCCTTAGAGAGATTATGTAAATTATTAATGAAATTAGCTACTAAGTTTTGCTCGCAATATGCACTTTAACATTTAGATACAATATGCATTGTTAAAAGTTTATCTACTGAAGCAGCTTTCATGATATTTACCTCTCTAGAGGGGTGCAAGTTTTTTGTTTCCTTCTAATATATACTTTTCCTTATTCGTTGCACTGCCTTCATATTCTCTTTAACCTTACTAGCTCTGTCTAGTTTGTTAACTTTCTCTGTTTAATTGTTAATTCTTTTAATCTTTTATATAAGTAGCTTTGAAAACATTTTTTCTATTAAATCCTTACGTACCAACATTTATAACAATATACAAGCCAGAACTAAAACATTTCTCTAACCTGTATGTAAGCTAATGAATTACGCCGTCTCTGTGATTAACTGGTCACGAGCGAATGCCGTTCTGTCCGGAAACCCAGCGATTGGGCGAGTTCAAATCTCGCTCGAAATTTATGAATGTATGTGATGTCGTACTATTAAGGTTGCATGTTAGTAGACACAATAAACCATTTAGGCTGTAGTATTAGTTAGTGCGGTCTAATGAAAGAAAGGTAATGAATTAGAAGCGCAAAATACAAGACGCAGGAAAGTAAAAATGTAGATTATATAAAAGTGGTATTCTGCTCATAACAAAAACACTAAAGCTTTGAATGGAACACTTCTAGCTAATGCAAAATCGCAAACCGAAGAAAAACTACGAATAAATAAAGAAATAAAGCATTAAAAAGGAAAAGGTAAATACTAAAACTACTAATTGACAAACATTAGTTTAAGAAGAACACGATTTTAATATAATTAATAAGACATGGTACAACAATCTTAAAATAAAATACTTAAAAACCTCTCAATTTAAGAATTTTATTTCCCATTATAAAAACAACACATTTTAGATATTGACTTAGTGGATTTCAAAAACGCAATTTTTAGAAGGTAAGAATGTTGGATTGTTTAAGCTGGGTAAGCTATTTAATCCAACTGAATAAAAAAATATGATCTTAACGCCAGAAAGAATCAGATATATGTGACGTAAAAAAGACTACGTAATAGTAAAATGCAAATAATGGAATATTATAGTTGGGCGAAGAGAGGCTCTGCTGATAAATATTGGAGGAATGCAAATCGATCTTATACAGTAAATAAAATAAAAATTAAACTTTAGTATTAGAATAGTCCCGTGTGGGGTTTCCAGTCCCACATCGGGCGCCTCTCCAGGTGGCGGATAGGGGAATGCCTACCAGATATGGTGGGTACCAGGAAATCAAATACCTGGGTGGACCAAAACTGGCTGACAACAGGCAGCGGTGTTAGTTAAACCGAAATAAGGCTACTGCAATATTATCTTCCTTAAAGGCTTATTATCGGAAACCTATGGGCAAAGCATTATGTAAATGCTATCCAGTCATAGCACCGCGGCGCAGAAAGCAAGGAGAAACTACTGCGCTACTTTCTCAAGTTTCAACAATCATGGCAACACAAAACCCGAATTTGACCCCTAGTCCGTGGCAGGTTTTAAATAACCAAGGTGCTAAGAATCCCACGTTAAAACAAGATAGGCACCACCCAAATGTGGATGAAAAACAGAAAAAAAAACACTAAAATTGGAACATGGAACGTAAGGAGCCTTTATATGGCTGGGAAGACACACAACGTAATTCAAGAAATGACTAGATTAAACATAGAAATTCTAGGAATATCAGAAACAAGATGGCCGGGATGTGGAAAAGTGAAATTGGTGACCATGTCATATACTATGGTAACAATGACACAAATCATCCGAATGGTGTTGCGATTATAGTCAACAAGGACATAAACAAATCTATAATCAACTGCATACCCTTTTCAGATCGTATAATGTTACTACAACTAAAAGCGTCACCAAAGAACATTAACATCTTCCAAATATATGTCCCGACAATGGAAAAACTAGATGCAGAAATAGAACAACTGTACGTGCACATAAATGAACTAAGAAAAACATTAAAACAGACGAAGTAACTATTATTATGGGCGACTTCAATGCCAAAGTGGCCAAGGCAAAGTAGAAGACATTGTGGGAAATTTTGGCTTGGGCAACAAAACGATAGAGGAGAACGACTAATACAATTTTGCCAAGAAGAAAACATGGTCATCATGAACACGTGGTTCAAGTTACCACCTAGGCGCCTCTATACATGGACGTCTCCACAACACACCCGAACACATTATACGAAATCAAATAGATTATCTTCTAATTAACAAGAGATATAGAAATGGACTAACAGGCGTTAAAACATATCCCGGAAGTGATGGGGGCTCAGACCATAATCCTGTTGTAGGATACATTAACATACGTCTCAAAAAACTGCGAAAGCGATATGACAAGAAAATAGATTTACAGAAACTGAAAGAACCAGTCCGCTGCATGCAGTTGGCTCAGACTCTAAACGAAAATATAAAAGAAAGTGGAATACACGAGTTAATAAATAATGTAATTACTGATGTAGACGATACAGACCGCACAGAGATTATCGAATCTATCTGGAACAAAATAAAACTAGCCATCACAAACACACAAAATACCATAACCGGACAAAATCGTAACAAAAATAAGAAATCATGGATGACATCAGAAATATTAACGTTAATGGACAACAGAAGAACATACAAAAACAAAAATCAACAACAATATAAACAACTAAATAAACTAATAAAAAGAAGATAAGGCAAGCGAAGGAACTATAGCTAAATGAGAAATGCAATGAAATAGAAGAATTAGAAAAGAGACACGATACTTTTAACCTACACAAAAAGATCAAAGAAACTATAGGAGGGACTAACAAATATAACTACAACAAAATGTTAAATAACGACAACCAACTAATCACAAGCAAAGAAGATCTAAAAGAAGTATGGGAAGAATATATAAAACAGGCCTTTGAAGATGTGAGAACTGAACAACATATAACAACGGAGCATGCACCAAGTGAAACAACAAGCGTAATACGAAATTCTAAAAACGGCAAAGCAGCTGGACCAGACCAGATTCATAACGAATTTTTGAAACTTATAAATGAAGAAAACATAACATTACTTACTAATCTTTTTAATGCAATCTATCAAACTGGGAAAATGCCTTCTGATTGGATGACATCGGAGTTTATCACTATACCCAAAAAACCCAACGCAAATAAATGCGATGATTTTCGACTCATAAGCCTGATGAGCCACGTTCTCAAGTTATTTCTAAAAATTTTACACCATAGGATATATCAGAAAAGTGAAATAGATCTGAGCGACTCCCAATTTGCATTTAGAAAAGGGTTTGGTACCAGAGAAGCGTTATTTAGCCTGTCAGTTCTGCTACAAAAAAGCCGTGACCAACAAAAAGATATCTACGTGTGCTTCATCGACTATGAAAAAGCCTTCGACCGTGTAAAGCACGACGAACTATTGACAGTATTGACTGAGAAAGAACGTGATCAAGAAGACATAATAGCTATTAGAAACCTATACTGGAACCAAAACGCCACAGTGAGAATAGATAATGAAAATACGGAATCTATCTCAATTAAAAGAGGAGTGAGGCAAGGTTGCATCCTCTCACCACTATTATTTAATATTTATTCAGAGACAGTTTTTGTCAAAGCCCTAGAAAACTCCGAAGACGGAATAAAAATAAACGGTAAACTTTTTAATAATATAAGGTACGCTGACGACACCGCAATAATCTCGGATAACCTAGAAGGACTACAACGACTGATGGATGCAGTAAGCCGTGAAGGAGATGCAATAGGGTTAAAGATAAATACTAAAAAGACAAAATACATGATTTTCAGCAAAACACCAATAGCACAAACACAACTTATAATATATAACCGACAAATAGAGAAAGCACAAAAATTCAAATACCTGGAAAGCTGGCTGACAGAAAATGGAGACCCAGAAACGGAAATAAAAATAAGAATAGAAACAGCAAGATCAGCATTCCAAAAACTCAAAAAACTACTTACCAACCGCAGTCTTCGTCTTACAACCAGATACAGATTTGTACAGTGCTACATATACTCACTATTATATGGTGCTGAAGCGTGGACCCTCAAGGCTAATACAGAAAGAGAATACAAGCTTTTGAGTACTGGGTGTTTAGAAGAATGCTACGTATATCTTGGACAGAGCATATCACAAACGAAGAGGTCCTGAGACGAATGAATAGAAGAAATGAACTCCTATTAACTATTAAAAAGAAAACAGCTTATCTTGGACATTTATATCGGAATGACAAATACAATACTTTGCAGCTCATTATGGAAGGAAAAGTTGAAGGCAAAAGAGGGCGAGGTCGCAGGAGATGCTCCTGGCTTAAGAACATTAGAGATTGGACACACATGAGTACACATGAGTTGATAAGAGACACTAAAGATAGACAAAATTTTGCCTCGATTGTTGCCAACATTCAATAATGAATAAGGCACTTTAAGAAGAAGAAGATTAGAATTGTGTATCATAAATGTTAAAAGTTTACATTCGTAAAGTTTGTATTTAAACACATTACAAAGTCTACTAAGAAGCACTAGAAATGCCATACATTTGTGAACCGGGTTTAGATAACAGCAATCGATGCTGGTTTTCACAAAAAACTTATACTGACTAAAGAATCTTATTTTTCTTTAAATGGCTTTATAAATCGCCAAAATTGTCGCATTTGAGTTATAGAAAATCCTCACGCTGTTTAAGAAAAACCAATTCATCCATAAAAATGCAGGGCTTGTTGAGTATTTTAAACTGGAGAAAACATTGGGCTGTACTTTTTTGGGGACGAAACTAGCGACGCTGTTAATGTTAATGGCGTATGTTACTGAAGGATGTTAAACATTTTTTTTATATGAAATGACATGTGGTTTCAACAAGATGGAGACACATGTCACAAAATAAGTGAAACACTCGCTTTACTTCACACAAAATTTCCTGGTTATGTTGTTTCACAGAGGGATGACATTAACTGACCATCATATAATTTAACCCACTTAGACTTTTTTATATCAACAGACTTGTTACGATTGCAAAACTAAAAGAAAACGTCGGACGTATAATTGCTAAAATAAAATCGCATGTATAGGAAAGTATTATGGAAAATTTTGTTAAAAGAATGGTCGCTTGTTAGCGGAATCGTGGAGGACATTTAGCCGACACCAAATTTCCTATATAACTGCAAGTGTATATTTTTCACTAATAATTTTTTAATAAAATTCAGATTGTTCCAATGTTTTGTTTTTTATTTAGGAAAAACTTCTTAAAACCTAATTTGGATCGCCTTATACAATACGCCCAATAAAATTACAAACGTAACTGAAGACAAATTATGATTCCTTTTATAAATGTATCACATTACTAATAAACCTAAATTGTCAACGATTTGCAAAGTATTAAGAGCACCAAAATTATTGAGTATAACCCAAACGCTGCTAGAACATAAACACCCTAGCTATCTAGGTATGCTACACTGGTTATATTTAACTGCGGCATAAGTTCTGGTGGAAACAAGAAAAAGTCATGCTAGAGCTAACTAAATTCTAGGGCTTGTCTGATTACAGATGCAATAAGAATCTTTAATTTCACGAAATACCTACGAAGTTTACCTTTTACAGAGATTTTTAGCAATTCGAACGCAAAAGGAGCTTTCTATAGCCTAATATACAATATAAACTCAGAAACCAACCCAGGTTCTGGTAATATTAGGATAACAAAAATTGTTACAGATACATAACTGGAAATAAACAATAACGTCATGTTAACATACAAAAAGAGGCTTGTTCTTAAACACTTTTTAACGAGTAAATTAGATTAGTAAAACAGTAAAACAAAATCTATTTTGGACCATCCCCCGTTTAATATATATAGGCATTTCTAGAAAAATATCCTACATTACACCATGAAAAAACATGTTATAAACGTGTTAAATATGTATAGGAATATCCTCATTCTAGGAGATAGGTAGGATTAATAATAAAGTAACTTGAAAAAACCTTAAATATTATTATAGTTGCTCTAAGATGTTGCTGAAGTACAAGAGAATACCACAAGCCCAAAAAACCGATGCATCTGTAAAAAAGATAGGAATTGCTTGAATTAACCCCTAAACAGCGATAAAAGTAATAAAAACACCAATTTTTAGTTAGGTGGATTAACGGACAACCAAAACTACTGGAACTATAGTACTAAAAGGTCTAAAAAATAACAGATGATATGCTCCAATTAAGTTAAACAAGTTAGGTTAACCACATGTTGGTGTAAGCATGTGTATATATTCTTAGTGTATACTTCTATAGTGAAGATGATAACATTTAACACATTACCTAAATGGAATACCTCTGAGAAAAACAAGCGCAGACAAGCTGGGTTCCTGTTAGATTATCTTCAGAAAAAAAGAAATTTATCTAGGACAAGACGATAAATCGCCAAAATGGCCGTTAAATCTGTCTAGATGCCTTTGAAATGTCTACCGTATACATATATAAAGTTTTCTGTTTATGTGAAGGTGCTAGGCAGTGTGACCATCGAAGGGTTGTCATCGCGCACCACTTCTTAAGGAAGGTCTGAAGGTGGTTGTCTACAAATATATCGACGTGTTGGAGACACTTGTAAAGCAATAAATAGAGGTAATCATCGCTGGGCCGGAGGACATGTTCCAGCAAAACTTTGCCCTAGCACACAAGGCAAGGAAGACTCACGCATGGTTATACAACAATTTGTACCACTAGTCTCCCGACTGGTGCCACTCTACGAGTGCATTCTTCTTGACTGCTACGTATAGGGCATTGTCGAGATAAAGATTAATGACATTAAAACACCAAGGACAACTGAAAAACTTCTAAATAATATTTATCTGGTTTATATTTTACGTAAATTTTAATTTCACTTGTATTGTAATGATATTTCCATTATCTATTCATTTTTCAGATATCCACTAAGGTTTCAATATTAGCTGTTCTGAATTTGTTATCAGTTTACATCTAAAAAAATTAAAATTATGCATACTAAGTTTTCAATTAAAATCTTCAAAGAATTATTATATTTTTAATCCAGAATTTCCGAATAGACATAATCAGAGATTTTACATTCCGAAATAATTAGGTTGCAATCTAAATAAGGCTGTATCTGTTCTTAATTCTAAGTAGCATTTGTGTTTTCTCATTTCTACTGCATTATAGCAATACATCTCTGAAGTACTTTACCAACACCGTGACACATACTGTCTTCGAGTGCTCTTTTACCTCAATAAAATGTTTCGCTTGTTACGTGAAAGGGCCGCCCTGGGGGGCAATCAACGCCGCTTCAGGACAGCAACAGGTATTTATAGCGCTCCGGACGAAACACAAATCACGGATGTTCTGCGGGGAATAGCGCAGTTGCAGGCACGCGGCGCGTTGGAGAGTTTTCTTCCTTTTTGGGAATCCGCCGAACCAGATTGAGCTGCTCATTGCCATGCTGGGAGAAAATGACATGCACCGAATGATTCGCTCATGTCGATAAAAAATCGCGAGGCGGTTTATCGCGCTTCCCGAAAGCTGGCGTGCAGATGGAATTATTTATTAGAGAGCGAGAGTGGGCCCCGGGCTGCGGTGCAAATTCACCCTAGTGTGGAGGTCGTCATCAGTCTTCAAAACTACATCACGTGGCCCAGGAAAGGAAATATGGAATCCTTACATCTGCCGTCTTATCTGATTATTGGTTCGACTTGAAAATGGAAAATAAAGTTTATCTTTTTTCTTGCCCTATTCGTGTTACTATAGAAACATAAGTATTTACTTTGAGACTTATGATAACAAAAATATTTATATTTTCTTAAATATTTGTGGTTTCATTATTAATTTATGTCAAACCATATTTTGGTTATAATCAAAACAGCATAGCTTTGTATCGTGCAGTTTTTTTTATAATTCTTTTTCTAACGGTTACTTTCATGCAATTAAGTTTAGATTAATGCAAGATTTTTCTGCCAAATTAAAGTATCATCGCAGCTTTATATTGATTTAGAATAAACCAAGAGTATTTTCTTATAATGAATAAGAGAGTGGACACAGTATGATAGTAATATGTGTATCAGTGTGTATGACACGTTAGGTGAGAATGCCACACAATAAAAAAAGATAAAAAAGTTAAGAAATACCTCTGAAATAAATAGGTCGAGCGGCGACATAAATTTTATGATAATTAAAAGGTAGATATAATATTAGTAGTTGATTAAAGTGATAAAAAAGTAGTAAACGTTAATATTAGAATACAAAAAAAATTTTAATATAGATAATACTGTAAAAATAGCACGAACCCCAATAAGAAATCTGAAAAAATGAGAAAGTACCAAATAAAAGAAAAAAATGTAACAATATTTAGAATTTTTTTTACCTCCTTTCTACATTACCAATTAGATTATTTCAAGACAATTCCTTGTAGCAAGGCCGCTAAAAAATAGGGTAGATTTGGTAAAAACCTAATCAGAATTGAATACTGGTTACGCTAAAACATCAAAAATGTGTTTGGTAAATGTAATCTAAATCTGATGAGAACTATAGAAGTTTAAAGTAAAAATTCAAAAGGCTATTTAAACCACCCCTTTGATTAATTTTGGCCATTAACGAACTTAGGCGATCTATCAAATCCAATAACAATTACGGTCATTACTGGGGATTAAGGGGGATAGTTTTGAGGTCTGGGAAGCACAAAATGGAAAGCTGTAGTAAAATGTTTTGAAAGTTATGACATGAAGGCCACTACAATAGATAGTATTTCTACGAAATTTACCTAATATATTTTACGAGCTAATTGTAATACGGACGTATCAAAAGTTGGTGGAAAGTTTTCCTAAACGGTAGCAGGCTGTAATTAATTTTAAAGGTAGAGCGATATTAATATTAAATTGGTCCAAAATAATTTTTGTTTTTTAATATCAATTTTTCATATTTTGAAGGAGATACAAACTTCAAAATCAAAATGTATATCCTTTTCTATGTTTCGCTGATACTACTCTTGTAGCTTAAAAAACTAATAAAAAATGGTGTCTTATATCTCATATAAGTTGGCAAAACTAATATCCGAAAAAATTAAAATTATAGGTAGGGTGCGGTAACAGTTCCATTCCGAGTTTTTAGAATTTCTACCGGGTTGTTTAGGCCGTATGAGGTCTGGAATTATCTATCTGCAGCAGCACCAGTCATCGACTAACTACTAAAGTATCATCGTTCCAAGATAACATAAATAATTACGACAAACCGCTAGAATTTCAACAAGATGATTTATTAAATAGTAGAATTGCAAAAAACTTTTGCGCCACCTTAATATGTTATGCTACTTTAATTTTTGATTTTATTACATGTCTCAAATGCTTACTTTAATTTTGCATTCTTGAAATTGTGCATAATTCTTTAAATAAACGAAACGTATTTAACGACAGTAGGATAATGACTAAAAAAATAGCATTAACATCTAAGAAATAAAGTTACTTGCTTATGTAAATGTTATCATGTTAAGTAGCTGCGAGGAGGCTACAAAAAGGAGCTTTTAGAATGGCCTAGTAAAAACTTGGTGTATAGTGTATATGTCAGATGATAAATCAACGTTATATTTTTGATACTTATCTCTCAAGGGGACAAGATAAGAAAATATTAGCAATGCTAAATAAAATCAGGTTAAACAACCTCTCAATATGTTTTTCGTTGACGTAGAGCCGGCGAATAACCACAAATATATCTATTTAATTACCATGCTGCAAAAATTTATCATATATATATATTTATATATATAATCGCTATTATTATAAATAGTACGTACTATTGACCACTAGAAGCTCGAAGCATATTAAAAGAACTGCTCTCAAGCACCACGTATTAAAGTAAAATCGTTATCCTATGACGTAATTATATCAGGAGACGACTTCAATTGCAAACAATGCCACTACGAAAGCTAGAAGACTCTCAAAACTAATAAATGAAAAAGGATGCTCTATCCTATCAACAAGCGTTCTAAGCTACTAACCAACAGATCCATCCAAAATGCTCGACCTATTAGTCTTTGTTACAAGCAACAATTAAAATTATATATGGCAGCAGATTCAAGTTTAAATTTATCGTCACACTATTGTAGTAACGATTAGTAAAATCATATTAAATGCAAAGAAAGTACCTAGATTGCACTCCTCCAAAACTAACTGGCAGCAATACCAAAATATTATTAACAAAAATATAATCTTGAATATAGCACGCAAGAACCCATTCAAATTATAAAAAGGTACAGTCAAACTAGTTACAATTCTACAAGAAGGTGTAGAGCAAGCTATATTACCACAATATAAACAAATAACGCAACAAATATTCCTTTGAAAATCAATAGAAAAGAGACATTTAAATTAAATGGTAACGAGTCATAATCCAATAGATAATACAATACTCAATAGATTAAAAAACAAATTTAAAACAAATCTTACAAAAACATGCAACCAGGCCTTTTATAACTATGCTTTAAATTTTAATCGATTCGATAATTTCTGGCGACCAATAATAGCAACTTCTAAGCCATTACTGCTGAACCACTCAGTTCGAAAAGAAGAAAAAACTAGGACGTTGGGCAAGAAGTAACGAAGAAAAAGCCAACTTATTGACTGAACCTTAAATGTTGACGGAATGGATCAGAATATTAGAAACTTTTTAGACAGTGACCTACCACTAATAAAACCAATAATACATCACACTATTTTCAACCTATTTAAGTCATATCTAAGCGAAGTCCCCGTGTGGGGTTGCTAGTCCCCCATCGGGCGCCTCTTCAGGTGGCGGATAGGGGAAAGCTCATCAGATATGGTGGGTACCGGGAAATCAAATACCCGGGGCGGACCAAAACTAGCTGACATGAGGCAGCAGTAGTGTCAGTACTTATTTAGGGTGGAGAAGAAGATCTTCGGTACAGCCTAATATTAGATAGACAGAGGTGAAAATTACGTATTAAATTTGACCGGTTCTGTTACTGCGATGAGGAAGGCAACGGGAAACCACCTATTAATTGCATTGACACTGTCAATGTTCCTAGTAAAATCAATTATGGCGAAAGTTTCAAAGAGAATGGGCCTCAGTTCCCGGCAGCCCTTCGATGGGCAGAGGCTGCTAAGAATCCCGGGCGGAAAATTAATATTTGTACATGGAATGTAAAACATTACATAAAGCTGGAAAAGTACATAACGCCATACAGGAAATGAATCGATTATCAGTCGATATTTTAGGCATCAGTGAAATGCATTGGCCTGGATCAGGACAAATTAAAGTTGCAGAACATACTATATACTATTCAGGCAACGATAACGGTCAACACCATAACGGCGTCGGAATTATAGTCTCAAAGGATATGAGCCCATGTGTCGAAAATTTTATCCCTATTTCGGAAAGGCTAATCTTAATCACATTAAGCACAACACCAATCAAATGCAACATCTTGCAGATATATGCTCCAACAGCTGATAAATCTGAAGAGGAAATAGAATTGTTCTATAATGAACTAAACAAAATTATTAGCAAACTCTAAAAGAAAGATCTGACTATCGTGATGTGCGATTTTAACGCCAAAATAGGTAAAGGAAATGCGGCGAGTTTGTTGGAGCGTACGGTCTAGGCGAACGAAACGAGAGGGTGATAGACTCAACATCTTCGCACAAGAGCATCAATTAGTAATTACAAACACCTTCTTTAAACTGCCGGCCAGAAGGTTATATACTTGGATATCTCCATTAGATAAACCCGACCATATAGTAGTATATGCTAGTAAGTCAAAGATTTAGGAACTCTATAAAATCAGTTAAAACATACCCTAGTGCGGACATAAGGTCTGATCACGTCCCATTATTAGCTAAAATGTGCATAAAACTGAAGAAAGTTATAAAAAGTAAAACGACAAAAAAATATGACTTAAATCAGCTAAAGAACCAAAACATCAAATTACAAGTGGAACAACAATTAAAAGGTTTTCTAAAATACTCTGCAACAGACAACGTTGACGCGGAATTAACAAAATTCAAGACAAAACTAGAAGAAGTAAGTAATGAGTATCTAAAACCAACTAAATCAAAAAACAGGCATGGATGACGGACGAGATTTTAGAAATGATGGAAGAAAGAAGAAGAAATAAGAATGGAGATATAAAACTTATAATACCATTCACAACAACATTAAGAAAGCTATAAGGGCTGCTAAAGAAACTTGGTTAAAAGAACAATGTGCTGAAATTGAGTCACTAGAAAGAAAACATGACAATTTTAACATGTACAAAAAAGTTAAAGATGCCGCAGGACTTTTTAAGTCCAAAACAACAGGTTGCATGAGAGATGATGCAGGAAATGTCATTGTAGACAAAATAACAAGACTAGAAGTATGGAAGGAATACGTTAAAAAACTTTTTGAGGATAAACAGAGAAAAGTCATAAAATCAGAGCCATGCGCCACGGGCCCGGTCATTATGAAAGATGAAGTGCGGGCATTGATAAAACAAATGAAAGTAGGTAAAACAGCAGGCCCAGACGGAATTCATTCAGAATTTTGTAAATTATTAGATGACGATGCAATAAACTGGTTATATAATATATATAATTACATTTATGATACAGGTCAAATACCGAAAGAGTGGCTTAAATCCACGTTTATTGCTATACCAAAAAAATCTAGTGCCAAAAGTTGTAGCGACTACCGATTGATTAGTCTCATGAGCCACCTACTAAAAATGTTTTTGAAAATAATACATAAACGCATCTTCAGACTTTGTGAAGAACAATTGAGCCTAACCCAATTTGGATTTCGTAATGCCCTAGGCACAAGAGAAGCGCTGTTTGCTCTACAAGTATTATTTCAACATTGCAGAGATGTTAACATTGATATCTATACATGCTTTATAGATTATCATAAAGCATTTGACAGCGTTAAACATGATAAACTCATACAAATACTGAAAAACACTGGTATTGACGACAAAGATCTTCGAATTATAATTAATTTCTATTGGAATCAATCTACAAACATCAAAATTGAAGGAGAGCTGTCATATGATGTACAAATAAGACGAGGAGTGAGACAAGGTTGTATTCTATCGCCCTTGTTGTTCAACGTCTACTCGGAACAAATATTTAACGAAGCTCTACAAGATGCGACAGAAGGCATTTCAGTAAACGGAGTAAAGTTGAATAACATAAGGTACGCGGATGACACAGTCATATTCGCGGACAATTTAAAAGGCTTGCAAGATATTATGACTAACATCATGACTATCAGTCAACAGTACGGGTTAAAGTTAAATGCAAAGAAAACCAAATATATGGTTATAAGTAAATCAATATTCCACCTGAACCCTTAATAATAAACGGCGAAAAGATTGAAAGAGTAAAATCAATTATCTATCTAGGCACTTCAGTCAATGATCAGTGGGATCATTCAGTAGAGATCAAGTGTAGAATAGAAAAAGCCAGAAGCTCATATATTAGAATGCAAAAACTATTCAAAAACCGAGATTTAAATATCGAGATAAAAATAAGACTGTTAAGGTGTTACGTATTCTCAGTCTTGTTATACGGAGTAGAGTCCTGGACGTTGACTGCAGCTACAATGAAAAAGTTAGAGGCATTCGAAATGTGGCTATATAGACAGACGTTTATTAAGAATACCATGGGTTGATCATGTGACAAATGTGGAAGTTTTACGCAGAGTTAACAAAACAACTGAAGTAATAAATACAGTTAAAATCAGGAAGTTACAATATCTTGGACACATTAGCAGAAATGAAGAACGTTACGGCTTACTTCAACAAATACTTCAAGGCAAAGTAGAAGGAAAGCGGGGACCTGGAAGACGACGCATTTCATGGCTCAAAAACTTAAAATCTTGGTTTTCGATGACGACCACTGAACTTTTTCGAGCAGCTGTTAATAAAATAAAAATCGCCACATTGATCGCAAACATCCGAAACGGATAGCACGAGAAGAAGAAGAAGCGAAGTCCAACTTAAAACCATAATTAAAGGTGAAATGTCAACATTCTTTCCAATCAAAGAGGGAATCCCAAAGGCAGTGTATTAGGCCCAATACTTTATCTCCTGTCTAGGTCAGACCCACCACTCATAATACAATAACTGGTATTTTCGCCGATGATATAGGTATAATTGCATGTCATGAAAACTCAGTTATTGCATCCACCTACAGTACCACCTGAACCTACAACATGGTTGTACAAAAAAGTAGAAGGTAAAAATTAACGAATAAAAGTCTATACAAATAATCTTTGTTTTAAAAAAATGTCCTTGCCTCTAAGGTTTCATCAATAATATAGTAATATCAAAATCTATAACAATTAGGAATCTGCATAATATATATATACATATATAGTAAAAAAGAGATAATAAACTGATCTGGGATTCAATGAATTATACTGACTTCTTGGAAGAATATTTAATTTTCCTTAAAAAGCAAGCTGAAAACACAACCAAAGACTAGAAGAACATCCGAATCCTTTCTTACATTACCACTTCTGCATCAAGTAGACAGTAAAAGACTAGAACAAAATTACCAATTGGCTTCACGTAAAGTGCCGCAGGTCTCTTTAGTGGAAAAGCTATATTCTGAGCTAAAATGCTGTTGTTTTAATATATTATTACAAAATTATCTTATTTATTCTGATCGTTAACAGCCATTCTACGAGAAAAGTAAACCACATAGGAAAAAATCACCAGAATCTAATCTAATTCAATGAAGTGCAATTAAGGAAATTAAAATTTTTATTTTAAGTGTCAAGGAGTTTCAGAATCATTGTCAAAATTTTAATTTCAATATTACTTATTGATTCCATAGAGAAAATGGGGAGTAATGGAACGAGTATAGAAAAAAGATGCAGAAAGAAAGGTTAAAGAAGGGATTAAAAAAAGAAGTTTACTAAGAGAAAGTTAAACGTTAGCAAAAACTGCGAGACAAAAAGAAAGAGAAAGAAAAAGAATATATAGACTAAAGCAAAAAAAACCTAAAACAAGAAAACAGTAGTTTGAATACAGGATATAAATACAAACAAACATTAGAAAAGGCACTGTAAAAAGTAAAACGGATGCTGCCTGGGAGCATAACAAAAACCGTAATAGAGCATTTGGCATTAGAAACAATGCCTGAATTATTGAAACCAAACAATGATAACAGTAACACAGTTAGAGTGTCAAATCTAGAGTATAATACGAATTTTTTAATAGAGATGATGTCAGTAAGCAAGCTCCAGGGAAACGGGGTACAAAAAGTGTGAAAGATATATTATCAGGGAAGAGAGAAATATTCCAAAAGTGCCATATGATACTAACAGTAAAAGTCCTTTATCCAGAAACTTCAATCCAGAAGAGTAAATTCTACAATTTAAGACCTAAGCATGTGTTACTATCTTCAGATATGCCACATAACGTTTGTGTGTATAAATACCATGCAAGCTTTAGTTTCTTAATTGATGCTATTCACAATAAATTTGTAAATAAACTGTTAGAAACAGTCTGTTGCGATGTAACTAATGAAACATGTATGACCAACGACTGCTTATTCTTATTATCTGTTTTTCAATATGTCGAAATGGATAAATTTATTTTAATATGGAAGCAATACCAAGATATTGATGGCCGCTCTCAAATTGTTAACACAGAAGCATCTCTTGAGAAACAATGAAATCAATTAAAAATTTATTTTTGTATAAAAGAAATCCAAGAACAGTACTTTCAGTCGACAAAAGAAAGTATCAGATTGAATGAAGTTCTGATTCAAGTTGATTTCGCTTTAGTGTCACAAGTTGCTCATTGGTCACACAAGCAAGTAACAATTTCTATATGTGTTGCCTGCTTAACTAGCTCTACGGAATGATTCGCAATAGTCAGTGATGACCTGACCCATAGTAAAGATGCGGTCTATGTTTTCATAAAGAAAATTTCAAAAGCAGTGCACGATAAATTTAAAGATATTAACAAGATTAATGTTTTTCTGACGGTTGTGCGGCACAATTTAAGATTAAATGCACTCTTTCAAACTCATGTTTTTTTCCGATTTATTTCGGTATTTCCGTTGAATAAAGGAACTGTAGATGGAATAGGAGGTCTAGTTAAAAGGTTGGTACGGATAGATGTAATGTCAAGAAAATAGGAAATAAAGAGTGCGTATGACTTTACCAATGCACCAAAGCCAAACTAACGAATGCGCATGTATTTTTAATTACCAAAAGCGAATTAGAAGAGATTAAAGAAATGTTAAATGGAAGGCGGCAAAAAGTATCCAAAATCCCTCAGATTCAATCAAAACACTGTTTTAAGGCCGAAAGTCCGAATCATTTAATCACCAAACGTACTTTTGAATCATCAGAAGATTTATGTTGCATTTTCACTTAGCCTAAGTTCCTATGCCGTCTGTTAATTATCGTTCATGTTTTGTAAACCTTTTCATTTTCGGTTTCATTGGTTAATAAATTATTTTCTAAATATGAACTCTAGAATGAAATTATGTCCCATCCGTTATTCAATTTAAAAATTAAGACATATTTTCTGACTACAATGCTTATGAATATAGTATTCAGCATTAGGCCAGTATCCAAAGAATGACATGCAAAAATTTCAAGGTCCGATTATATTCCAGATTGCAGAATTGGAAAAAAAATTATATAACCAAAATTTTTCATGTCCAGTGCAGTCAGTCTCTTTTTATTACTTATATGCTTATAAGGAGAGAAGCTAACAGGAGGATATTTCTGTGGTTTCAAGTTCTAGTGATTGTAACATAACTAGGCATGTATATAAACTGCTATTTAGCAATTACAGTTTTCCTAAATTTATTTAAACGATATATTTTTTTGCAGTGTCCCGTCCATTATTGTGGAATGGCTGTTAATTAAAGTGTGAATAAAAAACATTTTTTGATGAGTATGTTTTTATGATTTTCAACATTCATGGAAGCCCTCACGTCTTCTGCAATGTTTTCTGTGTTTTTCGTTATACATTTGAATTATTGTATAATGTCAATATAGCCACGTTATTTTCAGTGTTTAAAGCTAACCGTCAGACATAAAAATTAATAATAAATTAAAGTTCTTGAGTAATATTCTTATGCAAATTATTAAACAAAGTTGCAAATTTATATAAAGAGCACAACTCATCTACTAACGTAGCCGAGCGAAGCTTAATAAATAATCTAACTGAAAAGTATAGAGCTACCCAATGCCATTCATAAACAACGCGCCAACACTACTCTCCCTACAAAGGCGAAAAACTTTAATTTTGCTCAAATGTACAACTCTGTCAGCTGCAGCTATTATTTTGTAATGGTCTACTGCTTTACTTTGTTACTCGAGATAACAGATAATCAAAGATATCTAGAATTTTCCACTAATACTTTTAAGCAGTCCACCAGATCTTAAAATGTAATGGGACTTACGCCGTATTGGATGGTATTAAAATTAAAACTTGTACAGTTTCCGGCACTCGCTTATTTACATTCGGAGCACATAAAAAAGGAATGTCTTGAATAACGGCGCAGTTTCATTTGAATTTCTAAATCTTGGGAAAATTTATCTAACTCTGTAACGTTCCAATATACGAAATTTACGAACGTGCGGATACTTAATTCGGCGATTTTTATTCATTCACTTTTTATGCTAAATATTAGGTAGGATATTTGTGCTCTTTATGTTTGGAGGTCGGAAGTTTGGCGGAGAATGTTAACGCGCTAGGCGTCCTCTACTGCGTAATATGTTACGTATAAGTTTTACTGCAGTGAAGGGTAGACTAGGTAAACGCGTCGTGTCTTAATGGCCTGGAAGTAATTTAAAAATGTATTTTTATATAAAATTAATGGCGTTTAGACTTACAGCTTCAGAACAATAAAAATGAAATATGATGTACTCCGTCTATGAATTCGTTGAGCTTTTTAATTAATTATATATATAAAAAAAATTATGAGTGCTGTTGTCACACAATTGTTCGTGCCTTTTCGTGACGACCCGAACGCCTCCGAATGACAAATTCTGGCTTGGTGGTAGGCACGGCCGAGGTATTATATTTCCGGAACCGCAAGCGGTAGAAAATTTTCGTTTGAGAGCGGGTAATAAAGCACTCGTTTAAATAAAAATTTTTAATAGCACAAGATGTGATATGCAAGAAGATTTAGAAGCTACTATTGCTTAACAACAATATAATCATCAAATAGTCAGATGAATTTTAGCCACAACTCAATACATAATACTAAATTATTAATTAAGTCTCATAATATTTACTTTTCTGCATTTATTAACTTTCAAAAGCCTACAACGTGTAGGTGAAAGTTAATGCAATCACTATCCTGTCTGTTTGTCTGTGTGTGTTTGCCTGCGTATGTGCATGTGCCTGTCGACATGATATCTCCGGAACTACTTGAGCGAGTCACTTCTATTTGGTCAGTAGATATCTTAGATCGGTATCTTTCTCGTTATTAAATTTCAAAATACGGGGGTTACAAGATCACATGAATGACTTGCTTTGCTTTCAAAAGTTTCCTTTTCGGATTTTACATCCGTCTCATAGGTGAGTTTCTGATTTTTCTCTTCCATTTGTTGCACCATGAGCATATTTGCTGTATTGCGGTCTGTAGTATCTCTATGGCTAGTGTGTGGTCGGTCTGTTGTGCTAGGACTGCCGTGTCATCTGCGAAAGTTGGTGAAGTTGCCTCAGTAGTTAAAATGTTTGATATAAACATGTTGAATAGCAGTGGCCCTAGCGTACTTCCTACTTTAATAAAATTTGTTTCAAAAATTGTTGAGTTGGTGCACACGGAAAATGTTCGGTTATCTAGAAAAGAGAAAACTATTAGGCTAAGAGCCGACTGCAAATTTTCATGTGTATCACCGAACCGCATGAAAGTTTAGGGACTTATATATTAAACAACAAAGGATCCAATGGTACTAACTTGTCTTGTGAGAGCGGGGCCGAAGAAGCAGGAAAAATAGTTGGAGTAAAATTTATTGAGATACATTTTCGGTTATCGACGAACCGGAAAAAAGTATGTGCGTTGGAAATTTTACTTTCACTATTTTTCCTGCTTCTTCGGCCCCCCGCTCTCACAAGGCAAGTTAGTACCATTGGATTCTTTGTTGTTTAATATATAAGTGCCTAAACTTTCATGTAGTTCGGTTATACACATGAAAATTTGCAGTCGGCTCTTGGACTATATTGTTTTTAGGTAGTTGGCTACTTGGAGCTTCATGATTTTGCTTTTTAAGCCTTCAAGCCAGACCTTATTAAAAGCTGCTACTGAATAGCCTTTGTTTTTGAATATCTCTTCTATTTTTTCCGTGATGCGCTGCAGTTGGTGTAGTGTTAAGTGTTTTTTCCTAAAACCGAATTGAAACAGTAGTAATGTGTTAAATGGAGTTAGTTCGCTTATTAAGCCAGAGCAAATAATTTTTTCTAAGAGTTTCATTAGAGAGTGACATTAACCAGGTGGTTGGCCTGTAGTTGTCACTCCTTTTTTGTCGTTGCCCGGCTTAGGAAATACTAATATGCGGGCATGCTTGACGAAGACATGTATTGAATGTTATCGCAAGGTAGACTAAGGATTTTTTGGTATGATGTGTTAGCACTAAATTGGTGATGAGATCGTATCCAGGAGATTTTCTCCTTGGAAGATCAATTGTGGTTTAATTTTTATGGGTGTGGTGTAAGTAATCGGTTCGATTATTATTGACAGATTAGATTCAATATAATTGTGGCTTGGAGTATAAGTCGTTTTTGGTGTGAACACATTTTTCAAGTGAATTTCAAAGGATGTTGATTTGGGATTTGATCGCGTCGCTTTGATATACGTTTGGTAGCTCTCCACATTTCCAAGTCGCTTAGTTTGAGGTTTTCAATATATTTTTTATATATGCTAAATTTTAGCTAATGCAATTCTTTTTTATGTGTTAACCTGTTTAGTGGGCATTTTTCTCATGCTTTTCGTTTCTCTGTTATTCACATCTAGTTGGCAAAAAATGCTATGAGGATCGATCTTTGGGTTAATATACCATTTGCTTTCCATTTAAGGATTGTTAGTATGTCTATGGCTTTTTGTGGGATAGTATTTATTAAGGAATAAGAGAAAGATTGTGCTAGTGAGATCTCCGAAATGGTTGATTGGTTTGTGTTATTAGGGTTAGGATTAGTTGTTGAAGAATTTCGTCTTTGGTCTGCGTATGAACGGATGCAATTGAAAAAAATAATTTTTTACGTGTCTTGTAGTAGATTGGATACTGTTGTTGTTTTTTATTCCTTTTTGAATTAACTAGATGTGATGGCTACAATTGCGTAGCTTGCGGGGTAAAATCCTGCAATCACGCTTTTGGATGAATCTTCAGTTTTTTCTTTGTTGATGTTGATGGTTTCCTGCACATTTTACATATTGCGCAGTCTAATGCACAGTAGTTTTTCGTGTAACCATAACTTTGGAATCAATGAATCAATGGGTGTGTTTGTTAGACTTCTCTGCTCTACTATATCAATTAAATGATTAAGACTTTTTAAGAAAAATATTTTTATTTCATTTTTATCATTAGTTACGTCCACGATACAAACTGTCTACTTTCTACTACTAAAAGGGGTGTTATTTCAAAAACCGGTAGTGCTCTATTAAGTTCTTCAAATATTTCCTGCTATGTTAGCGATAGCAGTACGTTTTAATCACTACATTAAGCGGTTTACTATTTGGGTTTTAAAACGTGTGATATTTAATGCTGTTATCATTACAGTGTTTTCTTAAGGTTCTGTAATAATCCTCTTTAGTTAAGTTTATTCTTATTATGTTAGTGTTACAAATGGTTGTGGATTCACCGGTTGCTAATTCTTGATATCTGCAGTTAATGCTCTAAGATTTATAGCTTTATGAAGATAAATGGGTGGTATTTTTGGTTTTGTAGTCGTAGTTTTAGTTTTGTCGGCTGCATTTTTAGATTTTCTGTGATTATTATTTGAGTTGGCTTTGAAGTCAGATAGCAGGTAATGTTTTGCGTCGGAATATTTGGTATCTATGCGTAGCGTTTTTGCACTTCGTTTAGCGTAGGTGTTAATAATTCTAATTCACGCTTATTTTACGTTTGAATTTTCACTGAACAGGCATTGCTCATATTTTCGACTATTATGTTACAGTACAAATAACCTATAATTTTGTTGCTTTTGAAGTTTTAATTACAGGCAGAAGTTTCGCTAATATTTTTCACACACTTGCGACAGCGATGGCACGTCTTAGCGCTTTGAAAGTAAAATGGCAACTAGATGCATGACAAAAACGTGTTTATTTTTACCTCTTTACCAGTAACAGTTCATGTTATTTATGATTTTTTAAACAGGATTTATATTAATAAGTCAATAATTGACATTCTGTTGTTACAGGGTGGTTCGAATATGATCGGAACTGATAGCAGCTGTGCGACTTTGAGAGAGTGGAGCCAAAACCTCCACCCTCCCTTCTGCTAGGCTTAGAACCTGTTCAGTCCTGTTTGAAAGTTGCTAGAGTGATGAGCGAACATAAGGTACCGTAGAGCTTAAAATAACGCATTGTAATCAAATTCTCGTTGGAGAAAACGTTTCGTCGCTGACATTCATCTCAGACTCTAACAACAGTATGAAAAGAGTGTATCTCACGGACCCGTGTGTTTTGAGTGGTGTAAGTGCTTCAGAAAGAGCAGAGAGCGTATGGAGAATAAACCGCATGACCATCGGCCGCGAACATCCATCACCAAACCAAACATTGATTTTGCAGACGCGTTTATTCGTGAGGAATAAGCGCAACACCATCAAAAAACTTAGAGTAATGCTGTTCATCAGTGTTGGTAGTGCAGAAAGCATCGCGGAAAACCACCTGCACTATCGCAAGGTGCATGCACGGTGGGTACCACACACTTTGACGGACGTGAACAAAAAGGTGCGTATGCAAGCTGCCAATCGTTTTCTACAGCAGTTTGAAGACGCAGGTGATGCCATTTTTAAAGTCTATAGTGACCATCGACGAAACGTGGGTGCATTATTTCATTCCCGAGTCGCAGCAGTCACCGCGCGAGTGGCGACATACCAGTTCTCCCAACGTTTCTCTGAGTCTGGCAAGGGTTATCCATGTAGACCTTCTGACGGATTCCAGAACAGTCAATGCAGCTTTTTACTTAGACCCCCTGGCAACAAACGTGAAGGAAAAGGTCCAATCCAAACGAAAGACCTCCCTTTAAGACAATGCACACTCTTATACGGCCAAAACAACAATGGAAACTCATCGAAAAATTTCTAGTCGAGATAGAATTAAAAATGAATAAACAAAGAGAATAACGTAGATCAACAAATTGTTATAGGCGAAGTGAAAAAGAAACAGCTAACCTGGTATAGACACATAACCAGAATGCGTGAAGAAAAGCAACCTAATATAAGATTGCATAAAATTGGACACCCAAAAGGAAAAGCAAGGTGGACCAAAAACGAATTGGAGTGATAATACTCAAAAAGCTAGAGGCGTATGTGTAGGAAAAGGTAGAGAAGAAATCTACCAGACGGACAGCTTTAAATTGATTCAATCAATTCATTAACCTTTAAACCGGTTTTGATCTAAACGGCGTTCTGTAGTAAATCAAAAAGCTTTACTTTAAGCTGTTGAAATATTCCCAGCTGTAAGCATCCAATAAATAGCAGATAAGTCCGAACCATCCTAACGAATAGTTATCCAACATTTACATAAGTTTAGCAAAGTCAACAGATAATGTAAAGCTTTGCACGCTTTCATGCAAAAGTAAACTGAACACCATGTGTGCAAACAATTGTTTGGAAATCCCCAAGATCTTCGATTCATTCATTGAATTGTTATTAGTTATAAACTTCTATTTTCGTAATATAAACAAATCAATCAATGGGTAAGTAGAGACTAAGTTGAAAAACCTGTTTCAAAGCGTAAGAATTTTGTATTAAAAGTTATGTTTTGGGTTTGGTAAAGTTATACATATCTTGAGCTTGTTTTTGAAGGTCGAGCCATTACTGTTTAAAGACTTGAAGGAATTCAACGAAATTAAACTGGTACCACACTCCATCTATGGTCCTAATTTAGTATCATCAGACCATCTGTATCAACTTCAATATTTGGCAGGATGCCACTTTTAGAAAGTAAAAGAAGGATGCCGTTAATTTTAAAAGGCTTATTTTTAAATTTGGATCTCACTTAAAATTTTAAGTAATTAATTTTTCTATTAAAAACAATAAATATTGAATTTCATTCTTTTTAAAAACACTAGTAAGCTCTTTTTAGTTATTTTGACTACAACATTCTGTAAATCATAATAATATGACTTTTATTACAAAAGTTTTAGAGTTAGGCTAATAAAAAGTAATTTATTCAGTTTACTAACTGATTGTTCTAGATATTATCAAAGTATCCCTCTCGGTTTCTGGAGGTTATGAAAGCAAACAGAGGAAACTGCTCGGATACATTCCGACACATCCGACCGCTTACATTGTTGCGCTATCTGGATGACGCAAAGAAAAGCACTTCTTTCCGTTTCCCCCTGCTTTACATTTTGCAGTGGTGGGACTTTTTATTATTTAATTATTATTATTTATTTTTTCTAATGCAACCACTCTAATCATTGCAACCTCTACCTGTGATTGTTTGACTTTTAACACTTGCAGTTCAGTTCCCAAACAATTCTACCAAACTCTGTCGTATATGTCTCAGGGACATGATTTGTACAAATCTAATTTCAATTTTAATAGCCAATATCAATTAGAATCTGTCACTGCACTCGTCAAGACTATTCTGGCTAAGCACTGAGACTACCTTTGGTGCCTATAAAATGGGCTATAAATTATCGTTAGAACTGACAATAAACCAAACTTGAGTCTGCTGTGATTAAAAACGCATATAGCGATCTGTATCTCTGGTTTTTGAAGGTATAACGCCATTGTTCTCCAATACAACTCTTCTAAATTAAATCTGATTTTCAGTACAAGCAGTTTTTTAATATGTTGGTATGCTATTTCTGTTAAAATAAAATTTTTATACTTATACCAAGACAACAAGAAAATCGCCCGCTTACCAAGTAACATATGAAACTCTCCCCGTCACGAAACTTACTTAAATGCAGAATTCTACCCAAAACAGATGCTATACGTGTTTGTCTGCTCACTGAACGAACGATATATTTGTCAAAACATCAAACATAAATTGTAGTTCTGTGGTAATTTCAAATTAAAGCTTTTTGCTACTGTCATATCCATTTGTTATCTTTTTGAAGTTTAACTGTTTTTTATAAACTAAATCCTACTTTCAGTTTATTCCGAGGGTTCACTGTTTGTTCCAACATAAAGTGAAACCTATTATTAAGCATTACCATTCGCTGTTCGGGCATGTTAACTGACACTAATCGATACATCTCCCAAAAAATGCTAATTTAATATTCTACATTTGCTTTAAATATATTTTCAAGAATATCTCAGTTCCCATTTTATTTTCGAAGCGTTAAGACGTACTCAATTCGCTAAACGTAAGAAAGTGCAAGTGAGGTCGCTTATCGGACGCGATAAATGCGAGGTTGCGTGCCTGCATTTTTATTTGTAAAGAGGTCAATTTTCAAAATAAGCCTACTATTTAGACTACAATAAAACAATTTCATCAACGGGTAAGCATGTATCCTTCTCAATTTGAGCTAAATCAAATACCTGGATTTCTGCCAAACCGAATTAATTCTCAAAATCCAGTATCCTTCCAACAATCAGGCGTACCTTACGGTAATCCGCAATTTATGCCAGCAAATTCCCTTCCAAGCTAGCCCTCTGATAAATTCAAATAACTTTAATTCAAATCCTGACGCCACCATAACTTTAGTCAGTGACGACGAATTGAACGACAACCCAGCGGTAGCCCCTAAACATGACTGACAAACTGTCAATTCCAAAAAACGTAAAATCAACCATCAAGTAACAATACAATCCCCTGCTTTGATTCCTACTCCTGTGCATAACCGATTTAAATCGCTTGAAACTGTAATTAGAAATGATGACTCCAGGCTGAATCCATCTGCTACGCCAGCTACACTTAAACCACCACCAATCTTTATATACGGTGTCAAAAATTATCAAAATATGATTACTAACCTAGCGAAAATTACGGAAGATAAAACATACCACGCCAAAGCTCTAGCTAATAACACAATAAAAATCAATGCGCACACCATTGAAACCTAGCGAAAATTAGTAAAACACCTACGAGAGGAACAAATCATTCATCACACGTACCAAGCGAAAGAAGACCGTGCTTACAGAGTGCTGTTCAGGAACTTACACCACTTTGTACGTATCGAAGACATCAAAGACAAATTAACAAAAGCAGGACACAAAGTGCGCAACGCATTGAAGGTCAAGCGTAGGATCATTAAAGAACCACTTTCCTTGTTCTTCATCGATCTCGAACCACAACTAAACAATAAAAAATATTTGACCTAAGATACATCAACAATACCAAAATAACAGTAGAGGCACTAAAGAAAGACGTGATATAGTCCAATGTGTGCGCTGTCAAGAGTATGGCCACTCCAAAACCTACTGTAATTGACCACCCAACTGTATCAATTGTGGGAGCCACCACGACTCCAAAACCTTCCAAAAAACTAGAGATACGTCTGCAAAGTGCGCCATTTGCTCAGGCAAATAGTTTACAAAGACTTAATCGCATAGAGACACGGCATCAGACGATTCCCTAACAATTTTACACATATCAATTACCCTACTATGCCAACCCAACCCACAATCCCCAAATCAACCAACACGTTACGACTCAAAATAAACCTCTGTCCTACGCTCAAACAACCAGCATAACTACACCCTCCCCCCAGCAGCCAGCAGACCTAGGAGAACATCTAACATTATTTTTAAATGAATTTAAGACCATGTTCACCCAGATATTAAACCAAAACAGCATGATTTTAAATCTGCTTACCGCTGTCATCAGTAAACTCCCATAATGGTTAACATCCTTAGAATTGCATCGTGGAATGCCAATGGGCTCATCAATCACAAAAAAGAGATAATAGCCTTTTTACATTCAAACAAAATTGACATTCCCCTTATATCTGAAACCCAATTCACCGACCGCACTGCCTTCCACATACCACACTACTCATTCTACCACTGTATCCACTCCGATGACACGGCTCATGGCGGATCAGGAATCCTAATTAAAAATACCATCTCCCATGATGAATCAGCTAACTACCAAATGCATGAGATCCAAGCTACCAATGTCCAGGTGAAAACTGATAAGTGGGATTTGAATGTATCAGCTGTCTTCTGTCCACTACGCCACACCATTCCCTCTGATGAATACGCAATCTTCTTTCACTCTCTCGGTAATAGTTTTATCTCAAGAGGAGACTGGAACTCAAAGCATACCCACTGGGGCTCTAGACTAGTAACTACCAAGGGTCGCAACCTCCTAAGAGCCATAACTGCTAATAACTACACCCACCTTTTCAGCGGAGAGCACACCTACTGGCCGACAGATGCAAGGAAACTCCCAGACCTCCTAGACTTCTACATAACTAGAGGTATACCAACGCAAAACTACTTAATTACCTCGAATTACGACCTGTCATCAGACCACACGCCTATTATCCTCAGCCTATGCACCACCATCATAAACAAACCTACGAATCCAACGCTGACTACAAGTCATACCGATTGGATACTTTACAATCTCTGCATGATCATACTGAACTCTAACTTTACAAAACACCCTAACTTCGCACTATACGAATTAGAAGAGCTACAGCAGATCTAGATGAACTGTACAATACTTTACGACTAGCACTTGCAGCACAAGCCGCGTGGCAATCGACTCCACACGTTCTGAACATTCTAAAACTTGTGACCAAAACACGCTACTACAATTAAGACCACTTATAAGTCGAAAAAGAAGAGCTATGAAGGGCCATGGCAGATCGATCCAAGAAGACTTACATTATTGCAGGAGGTTATCTAGGCAGCTTACTGCAGCACTATAAGACTCAAAACTCCACCTTCTGAAGTTCACATCATCAAAATCTATCTTCTATGATCATACCGTCTATGAAGGCTACTAAAAATCTGTAAAAGACCAACTAAACACCATAAGTCCCCGATAAGATTTAACCACAACGTCAGAAATGGGCCTGCCGACCAAGAAGGACTACGTTTTGCTAAACCACCTATAACCACGAATTTCAAGCACTCAGAACTACCTTCTAGTGCCCCAAATACGATATTGGAAACATGTCCTCCGTTGAACATCTCATGACCATAATGTCGCTGCCAATAAAATCCATTAGCACTCTACGTTAAATCTGAATTCAATAGACCAATCTACAACACTTGCATAAAGCTATCGTGGTTATCGAAGCATTTAACGCTCCATAATTCACCAATATGACATCGCCATCTCACAAAGCTCTTGTACCTAAACAATCTATAACCGTAATTCTTGAAGCCTCTGCTACTTCTCTACTGTATGGAAAGTACTCAGAAATTATTATGGTACATAACTACCTGGTAAACTCTCCGTATGAAACATCTGTCAAACAGTCTGTAAACTAATCTTGAGTACTCTCCTACTTAAACCGAATATCAAGCAGACCATGATCTAGCAACCTTGCTGACTGACTATCGCTGTGGTTTTCGCGGAAGCATTTCAACGCTCCATTAAGTTCACCGAATAGTGAATCGGATCTCCAAGAGTCTAGAAGCTAAACAATATTGTAACGGGGTATTCTTGGACGTCTCCCAAGCGTTTGATAAAGTGTGGTACATAGATCTTCTTTACAAACTTAAAAACATGGTTCGTAGTAACTACTACCTCTTTTTGAAATCTTATTTCACTGATAGAAATTTCTCTGTCAAACATAATGGCTCTGTCTCTCCCCACTACCCTATAAACTCTGGTGTCTCCCAGAGTAGCGTGCTCGGCCCGCTCCTTTACCTAATATACACTGACGACTTACCAGTTCTGTACAACACTATCATTGCTATCCTCTCCTCCGACCACGATCCAGTAATCTCCTCTCATAACATGCAAACCCAACTCAACATGCTCAGCAAATGGTACTCCAAGTAGCGAATCATTATTAATCAAACTAAATCTGTTCATATAACTTTTACCAATCGTAGGGAAATCTGTCCAGCTGTAACAATTAATGGTACCCCCATACCTGCAAAAACCGAAGTAAAATACATTTAGACCAACGACTAACGTGACAGAAACACTTTCAAACGAAAAGGAAGCAGTTGATCTCAAAGTCAAACAAATGTACTGTATCATGGGACGCAAATCAAAACTTTCCATCAGAAATAAACTCCTACTGTACAAAACCATTCTAAAACCCATATTGTCTTACGGTATCCAGCTTTGGGGCTGTGCCAAGCCCACTTGTTTAAAACCAATTCAAGCGTTCCAAAACAAAACACTCCGTGCAATTGTTAACGCTCCATGGTACGTTAGCAACTTCATGCTCCACCAAGATCTCCAAATTCCAAACGTCACGGACGTAATCACTACAGTCTCTGCCAACTACCGACACCGGATTACAGGAAATCCAAACGATCTCATAGATAACGTCTACGGGGATAGACCACCCATTAGAAGACTCAACAAAATCTGGCCTGCCGACCTACTCCCTAAGTGCTAGTGAACAATAAGGAGAATTGTCAGTGGGCGCTTCCCTTTCCAAGTCAAAGACATACATCCTATTTACTTAATACTCTTAAAGAAGTACAAAAAGTTACAAAAAAAGAGTATCTTAGAGCAAGTAAGACACTTTAACCAATACTTTAGTGGCTGTTGACACTTCCTAATTTATTATTGCGTCTATCCACTTTCTAAATGCATTATTAGGCATTAATGTTTTACTTTGATACAAAACCGCTAACATTTTCAAAATTGTTTTCAGAAAACCATCTTCCAATTTCAAAAAATTGCCTTGCGCCCAATAATCATGGTAGATCCTTTGTAGAACTTTGTGCTTCCAGTTTAGCACCATAATTAGTTATGAATCAAATCTGCTCTAACTATTGTGATAGCCATTAGTTATAAACTTGCGTATTTCCTGAAACTTATTAAAGTTTCGTTTTAGTAGTACTGATTGTAGTAGGTCTTCGGACACGGCGAGTTTACCTTTATTTGCTGTAATTTTTCTGCTATTCTTCAAAACTGTTTTCTATGTTTGCTTTTAATTCTTTTTCTACGTTAATGAGATTTTCTTACTTGTTTTTGGTAGTCTCTTTCTATTCAAAACTTGTCCTAAACTTCTTGTCCTAAGTATCTTTTGCATAAATCTTTAATTTTTCCTTTAAACTTTGGATCTTTTAACTAGATTCCTACTTGTTATATTTTTGAAATGGCCTTTCTAATTACTCATTTAAAATTTAATATATAATATTTAATATATAATAAAATTAAGCAAACACATTCCAAAAGAGATTACTGCTGCATTTTAATTAAAAAAGTTAAAAATAAATGACCAAACTTTATTATGAGTATTTTAAAAAGGCTGTATACACCTTATATCAATTTTTGTTTATACATTTTTGTAAATGCTTCTATGTATATAATTTTATTAATGTCTTATGCTTCTGACATTTTGTTTACACATAGCTTAAGCTAATAGAAATATGCCCGACTCAAATTAAATAGTAATTTTATATAATTCAGTAAAGAACTTGATATTCAAATTTTTGTTTTTATTTTCTCTAAAGCGATCACCTGATCTGGGAGTGGTCACGCTATAGAGATATTAATGTATATTGATCAAATGTAATATTTAAATTCAATAAAACAAAAAGGCATGTTGGACATGACAATAAAATTGTTTCTATGTGACAATATTTTGTTAAATAAGCAGCTGTTAAAGCTTAAATGAATAGGTATCATTTACAGCCTTATTATTGCAGCAAGTAAAATAACATTAAACATTTTTGAAGACTTCAAAAATATTTCTGTCGAAATAATATCTAACAAAATATTTAAATAAACTATTGCTTTTTAGTACTTCATCTTACAATGAATTAATAAATAAAATAAATTAGAGAAAATTTAACAACATAGAAATTAAATATAATAAAAGAGCACGCGGTAAAGTTAGTGCTAAATTATTAAATGACAAAACTTACCTATATGATCAATGTCGAATTTTAGATAAACACGCTCCCACAATCTGAAAAATACAACATTCTATAAGAACAGTAAATAAAAATTAAAAAAATAATTTATTATTATATTTATATTACAAAGGATACTCAAGAGAAAGCAGCAAATTATGAAACACACGAGGAAATGCAAGATCAAATATGGATGTGATGTCTTCTTCTTTATGTTCCATCTCCGCTACGGAGTTTGGAAATCATCCTAGCAATTTGCACTTTTGAAACTGCTGCTCTACAGAGTTGATTGGAGCTACAGTTATACCATTCTCTAAGATTGCGCAGCCACGACATCCTTCTTCTTCCCACACTACGTTTGCCCTTGATTTTTCCCTGCATGATAAGTTGCAACAGATAATAATGTTCCCCCCGCATCACGTGTCCCAAATATTGAAGTTTGCGCCGTTTAATTTCATCCAATATTTCCGTTTCCTTTTTATTCACTCTGTTTAAGACATCCGTATTCCTTATTTTTTCGACCCATGAGATTCTCAGAATTCTCCTATATGTCCACATCTCTAATGCTTCTAATTTTTTCATAAGATGTTTGTTCAATGTCCATGCTTCCATTCCATATAAAAGTGTGGAGTGAACATAACATTTCACTATTCGTAATTTAAGTGTTAGGGAGAGGTCTTTGCTGCATAGGACATTTCTCATATTTAAGAATACATTTCTTGCTTGTTCTATCCTAAAGGTTATTTCGCTGGTATTATCATTTTTATCGTTGACTGTAGTGCCTAAATATCTGTATTCCTTTACTCTTTCAATCTGCTCTCCTTGAATATTTAAGTTAACGTTATAGTAGTTTCTTTTAGAGATAATCATGAATTTTGTTTTCTTTGTGTTTAGGCTTAGTCCCATTTCGTTACTAACCACCGCGATTCTTCTCATTACTCTTTCCAGGTCTTCGAGTGATTCTGTGATTATGATGGTATCATCCGCATATCTGATGTTATTGATTGCAATTCCATTAACTCCCACGCCCGCCGTTTCATTTTCTAATACTTCGTTTATTACATGTTCTGAATAGAAGTTAAATAGAACTGGTGATAGGACGCACCCTTGGCTGACCCTCATTTGATCTCGATTTCTTCTGATGTTCGGTTTTCTATACGTATTGTCGCTTTTTGATTGTAGTAAATATTGGCAATAATTCTGAGGTCTCTTGTATCTATATTCTTATTTTTCAGCAACTTCATTAGGATGTCATGTTTTACTTTGTCGAATGCTTTATTGTAATCTATAAAGCAGACAAAGACGTCTTGGTTCATGTCAAGACACCGCTGTATTAATATATTATATGCCATAAGTGCTTCTCTCGTTCCCAGTCCCTTCCTAAACCCGAATGGTGTGTTCCCTATGTGCTCCTCTAGTTTTCTATATAATCTGTGGTGGATAATTTTAAGAAATACTTTTAGTGTGTGACACATAAGGCTAATTGTCCTATACTCGTTGCAGTGTCGGGCGTTATTCTTTTTTGGAATGGCTACAAATGTGGAGATCAACCATTCTTCCGGAATAATGCCAGTTGTGTATATACTGTTGAATAATTCTTGTAGCGTATTAATATGTTCTTCTTCTAGCAGCTTAAGAATTTCACTTGGGAGATTGTCTGGTCCAGGTGCTTTTCCGGTTTTCGTATTTTTTTTATGGCATATTTTATTTCTTCTACAGTTATATCAGGGCCACTTTCTTCTATCTTCCCTTCGTCTTTAACCCGATTGTCTTGAAATAGCTTTCTATATACTCCTTCCACAATTTTATTTTTCTCTCAACATCTGCTATTATTTTCCCATTTTCGTCTAATAAATACATGGTTTCCTGTTTTCTTGTAAGTCTTGTTGCTTCCCTTATCTTTTTATGAAGATTATGTGCGTCGTGATCTTTTCTAGTTTTCGATCTCTTCGCATTTTTTGTAAACCAAGCTTCCTTGGTCTGTCGAATTTTATAGCGAATTTCTTTTGTGTGTTTTTGTATTCGTTCTTATTGTTTTTGTTATGTCTTCGTTTGTCCATAAGTGCCAAGATTTCTTCTGTCATCCATCCCTTATTTTTATTTCTTTTCTTTTTCTGTAAATGTTTTTCTGTTGGTGTTACTAAAGAAGATTTGAATGACAGCCAATTTAGGTTGAAATCATCTGGAGAAGTTCTTCTGCTTTTCAGATTCCTAGCGATATCCTTTTTCACTTTTTCCTTGTACGCTTCATTTTCTAGGCACTTATAGTCAATACGAGTATGAACTGATGTTGCTGGCAATTTTTTAAGCCGAACTTCTATTTTTGCAATTATAGGATTATGATTTGAGTTCACGTCTGCGCCTGGGTATGCCTTTATTGATTTTATACTATTTTTGTATCTGTTGTCAATTAGTAGATAATCTATCTGGTTACGGACAATTTTTTCCTTATTGTCTTGAGGTGATACCCAAGTATACAATCTTCTTGGCGGTAATTTGTATAAAGTATTGGTAATCACCATTTCATGCTCTTGACAGAACTGAATAAGTCGGTGGCCTCTTTCATTTCGTTCCCCTAAGGCATAATCTCCAATAACGTTTTGCACCCTGCCTGTCCCAACCTTGGCGTTAAAGTCGCCTAATAGAACTGTAATATCTCTACTTTTTGTCTGCTTAATGGCATCGTCGATTTCTTCATAGAATATTTCTATTTGTTCGTCCTCTTTGTCCGCCGTGGGTGCATAAACCTGTATTAAATTTAGTTTCCTGTGTTCTAATTTTATCTGTAATAGCATCACACGTTCAGAGAACGGAATAAAGTTTATGACTGAGTTGGACAAGTGTTTCCTTAGCATGATTGCCACTCCGTGTCTGTGCTGATTGTCCTTACTACCTGAGTAGTAAATTATATGTTGGCTACCAATTTGACATCTTCCTTCCTTTGTCCATCTTGTTTCACTGGTGCCCAGAACATCTATGTCCATTCTGTTCATCTCTTGAGCTACATTGTGGGCTTTACCTGGTTCGTACATACTGGTTACATTCCACGTTCCGATTTTAAGGATGTTCTTTTTTCTTCTCTTGTTTATGTTGTTTAACTTGTTAGCTTCATTCAAAACTGTCTCCTCCGGAGATCCGATTGGGAGACTATTAACTCCGGAAAATTTCGATTTGAACTTTGCCATGATGATTGTACTAGGGAAATCCTTGTGGATCTTTAATGCAGTGGTTTCCCCTTGCCTTCTGCATTCCCCTGCCATTGGTTCTTCTGCCTTTAGGGGCGATTTCTCTCCCCTGGGACAAGAGAGTGCCCTGACCTCAGTTACTCATCCGCTCTTGTCAGACCGTTGGCTGCTGAGGGAGACCGCTTATACCGGCGTTATCGGTGCCATTGTTGTTGCTAGTTTTGGTCCGCCCCGAGTATTTTATTTCCCCGATACCCGCTATATCTAGCAGGCGTTCCCCTATCCGCCACCTGGGGAGGCGCTCAGTTGGGGATCTAGCAACCCCGCTGAGGGATATGATGTAAGGACGCACTAAATCTATGAATTTAAAGAGTAGCTGATAAAAATATTTAAGGTTAAATTTACTTTGAATATTTTTGTTATTTTAGTCTTTCTCATTAAAATATGTATTTTTTGCTAATGTGTTTATTATTTTATTGTTTATAGCTTTTCAATGTTCTACGTGTTTTATTTTTTTACATTTTGATTGAGAAAACTATATTTGCGATATTTTTAGATGGCTATTTTTTCATTCTATTGGACTTTTAAAAAACAGAAAAATAAGTTTGGACAGGTCAAGGATTTCCACAGACATCGTCAAAAACCGAGTTTGTAAAAAAGTGGCTAATACTATAAGTCGATCCAAATTGACTTGTACGATTTGTGTTCCATTAATGTTAAAAATTTGCATTTGTACAGTTGGTACTTAATGATTTTTAAAAATGCTCATATTGAGCAGTAAAGCTCATTTTTCTTTAAGACATTGTGAATCGTCAAAAGTGTCGCATTTTGGGTAGTGAAAATCAAGGTGTTCTTCTAGAGAAACCAATTCATTCATAAAAATGCGTTGTTTGGTGTGCATTGTGAATTAGAGAAACCATTAGCGCCTAATTTTTTATCAGAAAGCTGGAAATGCTATTACTGCCAATGGTGTACGCTATCAGGACGCGAAACAACTCTTTGTCGATAAAACCAACCATTTGAATTTAAATGACATAAGGTTTTAACAAAATAGAGTCACATTCTACACAGCATGTGAAACGTCCGCTTGGCTACAGCAGTTTTGCAATCTAACCCCACTGGAGTTTTGCTTTGAGGCTTTTTGAATGAAAGAATTGATGTCAATAAATCTGCTACGATTCTAGTGTTGAAAGAAAACATCAAACGAGTAAAAGGTTTTCTAACAGAATAGTCCTATATTAACCTAATGATGGAAGGCATTGGCCGACAATGTGTTTTGTGCTTAACTGCTAAGTTTTACTTTGCACTGATAGCAATAAAATTCAGATTGTTTCAATATTTTTTGTTTTCTTTAGAAAAAACATTCTAAATTCCAATTTGGATCACTTAATGCCACTAATTACCATTGTTAGATGTAGTAAAAATTCAACAACTTTTTTTTTGTTGATAAAATATGTGCACAATAAACTATTAGAATAACTAAATTATTTTACAAAATTTCTCAAATTAAATTTGTAATATTGACCAGACGTATACGAATAGCTCTGATTTACTATCTCAAATATGGGGAAATAGAACGCCACCATTATAAGTGAAAGTGTATTTAGAAGCTCATCACAAGTAGCAATAACTTTGCAAGGTAAGAGTAGATAAGATAGAAATACAAACCGCTATCGAGCTCGACAAAGCTCTTATCATGCTGCAATAAAAGGAAATAGGCAAACAGCCCCATCATATATTGAATAATTTAAAGCGTTGTTATAAATAAGGGCCGCAAGAACTAAATAATAAAGAATTTGGCGAACTACGAGTGTTATTCAACAGACGATTAAAAGCGGAAGAAAAACATTTACGAGTACGATGATAGCCCCGGAACAAGCAAGGAATCCAAGAAAACTCCAGATAGGTCAACAGGATTATAAGGTAAACTTCAGAAAATAGTGGATATGTTGCAAAAAATAGCACGAGAAGTCAAAGAACTAAGAAAAGACCAGAAGGAATTTATAAAGGATCTAAAACACATAAAAGCGAAAAATGAACAAATCAAAAATGAAAACACAGAACTTAAGGCAGAAATTAAGCTAATCAAAGAGAGATTATACGTAACCAAAATAGAAAAAAGTTGAAATAATGTAATATTTAGATATAATCTATATATATACAAGAAAATAAAACATGCTAATATGAGTAAAGCAAAATGCAAGAAAATTAAAAATCTAGACGTGTTTAACAGAGGTTAAAGAGATGAAAAACAAATACAAATTGAAAAGTAAAAAAGGAATAAAAGTTTACATTAATGACGATATGACAAAGGAAGAGCGAAAAATCTAAGAAAAATTAAAGAATAAGGCAGAGAAAATTAAAAAGAAGGGAAGCATATTAAAAATAAATTTTAAAACATAATTGTGAATAATGAAAAACGGATATAGAATACGATAAAAAAATTTGAAAAAACAAAAAGGGAACCAGACAACTAACTAATTACAAAAATATAGGACGAACGAAATAAAGTGACAAATAAAAGGAAAAGTAAAAATGGAAATAATGTAAAAAATGAACAAAATGGAAGCCTGAGATATAAGAAACGGAAGACAAATAGAATTAAGTAAGGAATTTGATAAAGCAAGTTTAGATATGTTAATAGTTACAGAAACAAAAAAAGGAACTAAGCAGCTTGAAAATAGACACATATTAATATGAAGTGGGGTAAAAAAAGAACAACGTGCAGCAGCAAGAGTAGGATGTCGTATATAATAATGTAACAAAATTAATAAATAAATGGGAAGCAATATCTGAAAAAATATTAATGGTGTAATTGAAATATAAAACAAATATAAAGACTGTGTCTTTATAAAATATAAAGTAGCTGTGTGTGGATCAAATGAGGACGAAAAATCGGAAAAAAGCAAAGTTTTTGGAAATAATTGACTCGTACAATGGAAATGATAAAAGAAGAAATATACGTTGCGGATAATTTTAACAAACGAGTGGGAAATAAAAACATTTAAATCTCCAACATATAATAGCACATTAAAAATATATTTAAACACACATGACTAAAACATTTTGTTTTGTAGAACGTTTGAGAAAGTCACCATTATTACGGTTTTATATAAAAAAAGACTAAATATGTCTGTCTATTTTAAAATGTAGTTTTCTGTTTAAAAAAAAATATCTTGATTAAAAAAATGGCAGAACGAAAAAACAAGAGCAAGTAGATAATGTGGAGTCTTAAAGCTTAATTAATGTACTCCTAATATGTTTAAAATGAAGCCCAAACAAGGCATAGTAAATGAGATAAAGGTTGCATGACGCTATGACCAAAAATCACTAAGTGCTTGCTAAAACTCTTAAAGGGCAAACATCATTACATTAATTTCGTTAATTACGACGTATTTGGTCAAATACAATTATTGTAAAGTAAATATTTATATATATATATATATATATATATATATATATATATATATATATATATATAATGTTGTACTTAAAATGCTCTTTCGAATGAGCTACTAATCGTAACCATTGGATGCGTGGTTGTCAAATTACAAGGTTTTAGCCTAGCACATATGTAGCAACCACATGCCAAATGGTTTTTGCAAAAAATGCATTGTGTTTAACAGATTTCCGTCTGGGCCAGAACACATTTTTGTTATATTTGAAACGCTCTTTTAAACGAGCTATCAGTTGTAACCATTGGATTCATGTTTGCCAAGTTACAGCGCGTACCTTGGCCCCTCAAAGTTTGAATAAGGTCCTTTAGCAACTTACACTACTGATATTAGTTGTGTGCAAATTTTATAAACAAATTCTTTTTTTGTCAACTTAACTAATGTTAAAATTTTGGTTTTATCTATCAATATAAATTACCGGCTATATTACTCTACTTATTTGGGGTAACAAATGTTACGCACTTTTTTTGTGATATTTGTCTGATGTCACGATGTATTTATGGTATCTTGTAGTGATATGTGTTATTTAGGCTGAAAGCTTCTGAAAAATATTTTAAATTAGAGCTGTTGAAATAACCATTCAGCTACTTTTAATTTTCCTAGTACACATACTTCTTCTTCTGGCAGTGCCTATCCGTTTCGGATGTTGGCTATTAACATGGCTATCCTAGCTTTATTGGCTGCTGTACGGAAAAGTTGAGTTGTTGTTAAAGAGAACCATTTCCTTAGGTTCTGTAGCCATGATATTCTTCTACGTCCTGGGCCTCGTTTTCCGTACACTTTCCCCTGCAAGATGAGTTGCAGTAGGCCATATCGATGTTCGTTACGCATTATGTGCCCCAGGTATTCCATTTTACGTTTTTTGACAGTGATGATTATTTCACAGTCTTTCTGCATTCTACGCAGTACTTCTCTATTTGTAATCCGGTCGCCCCATGAGATTTTCAGGATGCGTCTATAACACCACATTTCGAACGCCTTTAACTTCTTGGTAGTAGCCACGGTCAGCGTCCAAGATTCCACCCCGTACAGGAGCACTGCGAATACGTAGCATCTCAGTAAACGAATTTTTATTGGTATTAAGAGGTCGTGGCTCTTGAATATTGTGTTCATTTTAATGGACGCTGCCCTGGCTTTTTCAATTCTTTGTTTTATTTCAGTTGAGTGATCCCATTGTTCGTTTAGACTTGTCCCTAGATATGTGTATTTCTCAACTCGTGTTATCTGTTGTTGGTTAACTATTAGACGTCCCGGTGGTATACGATTCTTGCTGATGACCATGTATTTAGTTTTTTGTATGTTAAAGTTTAGACCATATTTTTGGCTTGATTATGCTACGCGTGTTATTAGGGCTTGTAGGCCTTCTAGGTTATCTGACAGTATAATTGTATCGTCTGCGTATCTTACGTTGTTCAGCCGTTCTCCGTTGATGAGTATTCCCTCGTCAATATCTTCTAAGACTGTTTTCATGATGTGTTCGGAGTAGATGTTAAAGAGTAGCGGAGATAGCACACAGCCTTGTCTCACACCTCTTTCTATTTTGATCTCCTCAGTCATTTGGTTATCTATCTTGATAGTTGCTGATTGGTTATAGTAAATGTTGTTAATGATACGTAGATCTTTATCATCTAGACCAATTGTTTTTAAGATTGATATTAACTCGTCGTGTTTGACCCGATCGAAAGCCTTTTGATGGTCTACAAAACACATATACACGTCACAGTTCACATCTCTGCATCTTTGTATGAGGACTTGAATGGCGAAAAGAGCGTCTCTTGTACCTAATGAGTCTCGAAAGCCAAATTGTGTGCGAGTTAGTTGCGCTTCGCATTTTTTGTATCTCCTCCTATGTATTATTTTTAGCATTATTTGAAGAAGGTGGCTCATTAGACTAATAATTCTATAGTCTTCACATTATTTCGCATTCGGTTTTTTCGGTAGGGTTATAAATGTGGATTTAAGCCATTCAAGTGGGATTACTTCGGTTTCGTATATGTTATTAAACATGGCCGCGAGCCATTTAATTTCATAGTTCTCCATGTTTTTTAGAATCTTTGCGTGGAAGTTGTCTGGCCCCGTCGCCTTTCCGTCCTTTATTCCTTTTATTGCGGCTATCACTTCTTCTTGAGTAATTTCCGGTCCTGTGTTACCTATGGAGTCCCCTGTTTTTAGTGTATCGTTGTTTCTCTTATCTTCGAAGGTCTTCTCAACATAGTTTTTCCAAACTGTTTTTATTTCATTTACATCTAATATTGTATTGCCCTCATTATCTTGTAAGCATCCGGTTTTCTTTGGTCGTTGTAATCCTGCTGCTTCTTTCACTTTTTTGTGCAGATTGAAAGAGTCATGTTTATCATTTAGTGATTCAATCTCTTTGCACTTTTCCTCCATCCAAGCGTTTTTGGCGTCTAATCTTTTTCTTTATTTCTTTGTCGATTTGTGTGTATCTGGTATTGTCTTTGTTCTTATTTTTCCGTCTTTCCTCCATCATATTCAATATGTCGTCTGTCATCCACATCTTCTTTTTCGTTCTCATTGGGCGTAAATATATGTCAAGAATTTCTTGATTTGTCTCTTTAAGCTTCTGGATTTTCTCTTTTGTGTCGGCTGCTATATCTGTTTCTTTGATTTTTCTTTTAATATGTTGCTGTATTTCTTGTTTTATATCTTTATCCTTCAGTTTCCTCAAATCGTATTTCTTCGCTTGTTGTTGTTTAGCTTTCTTCAATTTGAGTGTTATCGTGCCTACAAGAGGGTTATGGTCAGATTTGGCATCCGCACTTGGATATGTCTTTACTGCTGTTATTGCATTTCTGTATCTTTTATTGATCAAGATATAGTCGATCTGATTTCTGACGACGTGTTCTGGGTTATCTTGGGGGGACCTCCAAGTGTATAGGCGTCTTGGTGGTAACTTGAAGAATGTGTTGGTGATGTACTTATCTTAGTAGTTCGTCTGTAGGTATTCAAGACAGGTGTGTTTTTATTGAAAATGTAGGGATTTCGCGTGCTGACGACCTGAGAGGCCCTACTTATCTATTATCTTGAGTCTGTGCCATGTTAGTTGTACTAGGGAAAACATAATGGGGTGGTTTCCCGTTGCCTTCCCCATCGCAGTCTTCTAGCCGATTAATCTGAAGTGATTGTCGCCTAGAATTCTCTGTTGTTGGGCCCTTAAGGAAGTCATTCTTCAGTGGTCACAACACAGTGATGTCGTAGCTGCTGCCCTACGTCATGCCAGTTTTGGTCCGCCCCGGATATTTTATTTCTCCGGTACCATCCATATCTGGAAGGCATTCCCCTATCCGCCACCTGGGGAGGCGCCCGATTGGGGATCTAGCAACCCCGCACGGGGGAGCATAAACATAAGCCCGAAGTGTGCCTGGACTATTCCAAACATCCCCTACCTTTTTAGATAAAGTCAAGTATCTAGGAGTTATGTTTGACGAAAAGCTGAATTAGAAAAGGCACATAGCATAACTTTTTGGCTATGTTGCCGTACAATGGGTAAACCTTGGACTCCTTTACCAAAGGCTATCCTATAGCTGTACACTGTTATAATTAGACCTATGCCTTGTTATGGGATTTATCTTCAGTAGATCTCTGAGTGGAGAAGATGGCACTATTAAAAATTGATTGTCTTTCACCCATCCATAAATTTAGAAAACTCTTCAGAATCTTTCTGAATGCTGATGAGGCAACCCAACCAAATATAACCATCTTCACAGATGGGTCTAAAACAAGAGAGTAAGGAATTAGATAGTTTTTCAGATGATCTGAACTTCCAAGTAAACATAGTATTAGGCAAACTAATCACAATCTTCCAAGCGGAAGTATTGGCCATAATCTAAAGTGCAAATGTAATTCTTGAAAGGAACATTAGAACAAAATAATCTAAACTGCTTTACTGGCATTGAACAGCTAAAAAGTTGTATGTGGAGTAATTATCCAGTGCCAGATTACTCTTAACCAAGTCGTTTAAATAATGTCCTGGAACTCGTTTGGGTTAAAAGGCATTCTGGCTTATACGATAACGAACATTTAGCTATTTTGACAAGGCAAGTCTCAGAACAACCATTCTGTAGTTTTAAGCCGACACTCTCACTATGATCAGCCGTACCCTGCGCACTAATAAATCAACAAACCCACAATCCACATCGTAGTAGATGGGTCAATATGAAGATATAGCAACATGCAAGGTTGGCTCTTCAAAATCCAACGAGGAATATGGCTAATTTCTGCAGGCAGTGGTCTAGAGCCAAACTGAGTCTTGTAGTAGGAATATTGTTAGGACACATCAAAATGAAAAACCATAATGTACAGAATGGCCTTTGCAGCTGATCCATCTTGGCGAGGCGGCAATTTAGAAGACGAGACGGCAAAGTACGTTCTTTGCGAATGTCGTGCGCTTGCTCCAATTAGAGTACCCATGTTGGAAGAGTTTTGGCCTAACATGGTCAGTATCCTCTGTCGGATATCTTCAAGTTCATCCAAAGAACTGGTGGACTTGACTGATTGGCGCACGGGGAGAAGCGGCGGAGGAGGTAGTACAATGGGCCCAATTGAAGCCTAAGTACGCGTGACTTTATCCTCCACTTTATATCTATAATCCATAATCCATCAGTTCTATTACTCTATTAATTTGGGGTATGTTACGCAACCTTTTGTAATGTTTGTCCTACGTTACAATATATTTATGGTATTTTGTAGTTATAAAATATTTGTTATTTTTTATTTTAATATAGGGCCGTAGTTCCAATAATCATTTAAGTATTTCCAATTTCCCTAGGATACATACAGAGCAAGATAAATACCTATCAAATAAAAATAATTTTTTTTATAAAAATAATATGAAATTACATCTAGAGATTTATTACATCAATTTTTGGTTGCACCTTAAAAATGATTAGATCTATTTAATTAATTTCAATGTGTTCAAAAATATGTTGAGTTTAAAAGATAAAACTAATATCTATGTATAACGAAAATTACTTTATAAGAAATAAGTAAATAAACATAAAAGGAGCAATACGAGTGCTTAAACTTAAATATATTAAAGATGTGTTACACAAACTTTTAAAAAAATTAGTTATCAAAAACAATGATTGAAAGTGCCGCAATTAAATGTCTAATATTATTTCAGTAGTGACGGAAAGTGTTCGTTCCTCTTCATAACAAAGAATGCTAAAAGAAGTAAGTTGTTTCTCGAAACGTTTCTCAAAAGCCACATTGAATCCCTCTATTGTTGTTCACCAAAACATGTAGTAAGCCATTATCCATAATTAGAACTAGTACAGGCGGTAATATACAGCCCTGCTGCATGTTTGGTTCAAACGTTGGTGGTAACATACTGTCATAATCACATTGCAAGAGTAGCCGTTGATAAGCTTAATTTTTTAGATAAGTCTACTTCATATGCATATTCCAAAAACCTTCTCCAAATCTATGCAGGTTAGCTACAATGACAACTAAAATTTCACAAACCGCTCTATAACAACTTTCAGTATTTATTTCGTTTATCCAAGACTTACTCGCTCTAAAATCTTTAAAATCTAACCCTTTCTTCCAATTCTGAACAATTTTATTCACTCCATAAGTGATTTTAGGATTTCTGGCGAGATTTGAACATGTCAGCTGTAATCTGATCAACCCGGGTGCTTTTCCTTTTTTTGTTTGCTTGATAATTTTCCTATCTTATTTTTATCACTAGTATAATTTCTGGTTTATTTTATTATCGTCTTTACTCATTATTTCGCTAAATATACTCTGTTCATTTTGTTTACCAACCTTATTCTTTACTACCTTATATACCTACGTTTTATCAACTAACTTTCTTATCTTTGAATATAATTTATGTAAAGTACCTTTGATGGCTGCATTTTGCGCCACTTTAGCTATCTCATCCACATGGTTCTGCTTGTTTTTCTTACCAGCTTTTCTAATTTCCTTAATCGTTATTTTGTATTCTTCCTGCAAGTTTTCACTATTTCTTATTTCGAGAATCTAATCTCCCTTTTTCGATTTTTTTATTTGTTATATTAACTTCTAGGTACTTTTATTTATACATTTTGTCTTAAACTTTGTTGTGTTTTAATACTTCTTGAGATGTGCTAATAAAAGCACATTTCCATATGTCTTCTATTTCTCGATTACAATGTTATTTGCATTTTTTTTTGATAAATTTTTTTTTTTATATTATTATTTTGGGTTATTTTAATATTATAGTGCCGTTTACTGTTTAGATATATTTTTTTAATGTATACGTAACTTTAGGAATTAAATATTAAAGCGTATCCATATCCACATACTTTCAATTTGTATTTACGGCTTGTTTTTTCGTTGATACATATATGGTCAATCTAGTTCTGCACATTTTCCTTAACTGAACATCCCTGTGTACAAATAGCGTAACGCTCACCTTCAGATGTTGCACGCTGTAAAATTCGATTGGTACTTTACCACTTTTTTAACTTAAACCCCATGCTTTCCCATGACACTTTCAAGAAATTTATTTTTGTTTCCTTTTAATTTACAGTTTTCACAAAAATCCTGATCCCACCTCCTTGTGTTGCTATCATAGTTTTGTTTAGCATGATATAAAAATCCTCTTTCTCTTCTATAGTTGTCACTTTAGTAGACGCATAACATTATACTACAGTTAGGCACTGCTTACCCCAATTATGGGACAATTATTCTCTCAGAGATAGGTTTTCTTTCTGTAAATCTTCACTCCATATTGATACTCTTCACTCTCTATCATTCCATTGTAAATAAGACTAATCGTCACTTACTACTTCCCCACTAACATTCTACTTACACTCACTTATTCCTACTATGTCAATAATTCAAAATTATTTTACTAGTTTTACTATTTTTTATAATTAAATCTCTGTTTGTAGCCTGTTTGTCTTGCAGATTATCTGCCCTTTATCTTTCTCATCTAACATTTTTTTAGATTACTTTCCGTAGCTCCTCTATTTTTCTAAATAATACCTCCCATTCTTTGATCATTTTTTGATACTCTATTTTAACTACTAAATCATTTTCTTGCTTTTGAGCAGCAGTCTCATATTTCTAACTGTATTGAACGATATTCGAATGTTAGATCATCTTCTGCAGCAATATTTGTTTCTTTTTAACTTACGCTAATTTTCCAAAATCTTTTTCTTGAACTTCCAATACGCCAATCTTTCTATCCTAGAGCATTTACCGTACTTGGCTTTCATCTTAAGCGTCTCAATTATCTTTACAATTAAATTAAGTTTTGAATTAAGTCATAGCACTTAATTCGAAATACCTCAATATTGTTTTTCTTTCCTCCGAGGCTTCTTATTTTCCTTTTAGAGCATTTCCTCGTTCTGCTAAACTTTAATTTTTTTTAATTCTCCAATTCTCCTTTTTACTCACATTGGTATTTGCGAATTTTACCCATTGTATGTATCAACTCCCCCATCTTGATTTTTAATTTCTCCATCTCAGCAGAGCTTCAATTTTTACACTTAATTGGTGACTTATTGGTTTCGTACTCCTATTAAAACTCACCAACTTATTCTTCCAACTTTTTTTTTAATTCTCCTCGTTTAGTGAGCTATTGCTGTCATATTTGTATTTGTGATAATTTACTCATGTTTACAAATACAGCTTGCGGATATTCAATAATTTGCGTCAACCTCTATGCCGTCGTATCATTTGAACAGGTTATTTAAAAAATAGTTTTAAAAAGTATTTGGTTAGACTAAGAAAAATATAGAATAAACAATACAATTAAAATTCTGCACACAAAAGCAAAGAAAAACTGCACCCTTATCACTGTAGTAAAGTCCTGACGTTTAAATGGTATTTTTTATACCGATAACAACTGAAAGAACAAAATCTTTTTACTTATGTTAGTTTTAAATCAAATTTTGACATTATTACGACGACAAGGTAAACAGCATACTAGTCAAAAATATTTGTAAGGTTTTCTACCTTAAAAATACCAACATAAAGCAGTTGTTTCAGACACCATAAATTGCTACTGTAGTTATGAAAAAATGTTTAATGTCTAACTCACAACGTAAGTTGTCTTTAATGTGTTGTGCTTTAGAACGTGTAAAAAATTGAGAAATTTTAATATTACAGACGACCATTTAGAAAAATTTTAGAAATCTTCCTAATAAATTCACAGTAACTAAAGTATATGATAGACTACGTTTTCTGTTAAAAGTATCTCAAGATTTCTATCTAAAAGTATCCCTTATATTAAAGCTAGTTATCTTGGTAACTTATTATTATTACTCAAATGTTAAAAATATCTGAATGTACATAATTTTGATAAAGCGGCAAAAGCAAGAGAGATTACTTGTGTTGTAGTCTGAAATATCTGAAAATCAATAACCAAAATTTATTTTTAAAGCACAGATTAAACAAATTAAATACTCCGTCACCAGCGAAATCCAACACGAAACAAATTCTTGTTTAATTTAAAAATTACTTTTATATATGCTAGAAAATTTAATATTAATTTAGTAATAAAAATTCTGCAAAATGTGGAGATTAAAGGAAAGAGGCGACTTTGATGTAAGAGCAAAATTTATATGGCTCTGAAATAACCAAACAAATTAGAAGATGAAGTGGGTACAAAATTAGACTCACAATTATTGGAAATAGCCTTTCATTTATTAATGAGATACTATGTGGGAAAGATTAAAGGGAAAGTGCAATTATGAAATAAATGGATTTTCTTTACTCTTAACGTTTAAAGTGAAAAACAAATTTGTACATGATACGGTATTGGTGACTTGTAGCATTAGATTGAACCAGCTACATAATATGTAAATATAAATAGTAAATTAATATTTTAATAGAATGGTTATATTTTAAACATAATCTGTAAATTTGCGTAATTACAATTTTATACTAACAAAGAATATGAATAAAACTGATAGAAAATTATAGTGGTATCGTCTATATACAAATAATAAAAGATTATAAAAAACACGGAACGTTATTAAGTGATCTATCCCGAAAATATGGGTCTAATGTATACATATAGACGCCATATAACCCCGATAGACCATGATGAGTTTACTGTGCCGAGTCAATTAGGAATTAGAATTTGTGGTTAGAATATCGGTACGCAGAAGCTAATCAGGTAATTTAGTAGGTGTTTAGGATACAATGAGTGCAATACAAATAAATACATGCTACTAAAAAAATGTTAAATTTGTACGGGCTATAGTCTGTAAGTATCGCTAAATATAGTTTTACAACTAGAAAATGAGGTGTAGATTTCCAATTATAAAGTGCATGCAATTTTGACAGAAGATGAAACGTATCGTTGCAGAATTCGTTCCGCGTCTATTATCAGAGCAGAAGAAACACCATGCTACTATTGATTACTAATTTGCTTAAGACTGCTAGCAATTAATCAAATTTTCTAAACAAGGTCACAATTGGACATAAAATTTAGAGTTACTGCTACAATCCAGAAGCGAAAGCTCAGTCGTAAGTGTATGAGATCTTAAAGGTGGCTTTTGTTGTTTTAAGATTTATACTGGTTATTTTATAAAACAATTAGGTACCAAGTATTTCATAACTAATTCACATTTTGCCTTTTCTTCACTTTGTATCTGAATTCCATGATTTATAGAAATAATGTACCATTAGCCAAAAAATGATTTTATTAGAAAGTTGCTGGGTGGTGACACCGAGTTTAAAACTAACAGAGAGGTGGTCTAGTTGTTGCCAATTTGATTAACTTATGTTTAAGGTTTGAAGAACCGGCCTTTCATGTAGTGAACAGAGAGATGATGAAAATGCGTTTAAATAGCTTCTGATTCAAATATATTTAACAAGAAAAGAACAAGAGACATAAAAGCCCCTTTTTTCCTATTCAGTTTCTTTCATTTATCATTGGATATGCTCTCTTTCTATTTTTTTTAATTTATTTTTGGTTTGCAATGTTGTCACCCACATTATTTTTTATTATTTTTTGTGTTCTCTTAATATGAGTCGCTCAAGTATCTTTTCATATCCATTGCGTAGATTATCAGCTCTATTTTTCCCAAAAAGCGATCAAACCCGTTGATAAGTATGTAAAGTTGCTGTATATATTAGCTTTCTTTAGTTGATTTTAATTTCAGTCAATTGTCAATGTTGCTTGGTGCAAAATCATTTTATCGAAAGTTGTTTTTTATTTTCACCATCAAAAGTACCAAAGGTAATACTTCTTGTATTGTATGATTTAATATACCTTTTTTGGTGGCAATAATACAAACCATCTGGAAATTTGAGAATGCTAATAAAGAATTCGTAAGAAAATATGTGAATGAATTTTATGATATACGTCGCTCTTCAAAAAGTAACGCAGCAAGAGAATAGTTCATTCAATTATGTAAAGACTTTAAAGAGAGATATTCAACTTTAGTATCGAGAAACACTTTCGTAATTTTTTTTTAATCTTATATACACTGTCTGAAATTATGTTCTATTTGTATATTAGAACAGAAAGTAAACAAAGAAATGTGGCGTGGCTTGAGCTCTCGATTTACACGAGGAAGTCCGTGCGTTCGTACACGCACGTCCAGACCGCTCTTGCTCCTTGCTGAATGGATCGTCGATCCGTGGTGCCTATGGAGCCGGGTAGCCGCGGCTAAGTCATCGGGCTGCTACTTTTAATCGTTGTCCATTAGATAAGAAACGCGTATTAAATATTTGAAGGGCTAAGCTGGGTACACATGTTTCTGGTTCGCACAACACAATTGAGCGGTCTGCGAATTGGGAACGCGCACGCGATCATTGCCAAACGCAAAAAGCGCGTCTGCTACGGCCATTTGGTGTGCTTCCTCCGAGCGGAGCTTCGATTGTAAGTTAAATTGTCAGCCTAGGCCGTAAAAAACACCTCGTATAATACATATAGTTAAATGAGCTATTGCAGTGGAAAGTTAAATCAGCATTTAGAAACTTGCAGCGTTTATCTCATATAAGCACTTTTCTGTATTTGCTTCTTAGTAATCATATCTTATCTACATTCTAATCATTGTCGTGGGATTCCGGTTTGCTGACAATTTATGTATAAATGCGACCAACGTTTAGAAGTAGTTAGTAAGTAGCAACTGTCTTTAGTAATAACATTAAACCCAATGAGGGTAGTGTTAAAGAATTAGATGTCTTTGGTGATAACGATTGTTTGTGATTTTCAAAATGCTTTCAGCATTGCTGCTAGTACCAAGCCTAAAATAATGACAATGCCAAACGTCATTTAAATTGGTACAAAACTCATCGCCATTGGTCTGTGGAACAATGGAAACAAGTTCTATAGAGTGATAAATTTTGCTACACAATCTAGTAATTAGTTAGTGCCAAAAGAGCGCTTCTTATCCGAATATGTTATACCAACAGTTGAATTTGGTGACAAAGCCACCATCATTTGAAGTTGGTTTTTCTGGTTCAGTTTGGTCTTTGTAGTTCCTGTAGCTGGGAGGACAAATTCTGAGGTGTATTTTAATATTCTTAATAACTTTATGTTTTTAAGAATCTGACAATAGTTGGAAAACCTGTACAAACATGATAACGGCTTAATTAACACAATTGAGTTTGTTCTGTGCTACTTTACAGAAACGGGTGCTTATAAAATTAGACTGGTCTTCACAGAGCCCCAATCTCAATCTCATGGAACACCTCTGGGAGGAATTGAATTGTGGGCTAGAACAAATAGCCCATCTTCAATGACTAGACACACTGTAGTTCTAAGAAAATTGAAAGCAGTTTGACTTCTCAAATTAACTCAGGCTGTGATTGACGCCAAAGGTAAACCGACATTAATTCATGTCGAGCGAGTTTCTTATTGTTCAACATTGGGTGTTTGAATGTTTTTTGGTCATATAGTATAGCTTTCTTAATTAATTCTGTCTTATAACTATTAGCTAATTACAATTTACCTTAAGTTTATGCCCATTAAAAAAACTTTTGCCCAGTCCCGGCATATTTTTTCTTCCAAAATGCTTCTCCTGAATACATTTGCGGGCTAAGTAATGTTTTGCTGATAACCGTATGTCATATGCGTTAATGGAAACTCTCAATGTGCATCCAAAGGAATATTATTAACAAATGCTTCCTCCTCTTCCTTAGGAAATACAGACTATTTCCTAGAATTTAGGGGAAACATATTTTTCCTTTTTCATAAAAGTGTTGAAGAATCAATCCCGTATTTCCTGGATGCTTTCCAAACTTCTGATCAATCTTCGATAGCCCTCAATGCGTTTTATAATGTTTAGTCTCAATAATTTTTGTAATTATTGTTTCTTTTTGTATGTTTGTGCCATGTTGCAAGTTGCCCATATTTGAACATGCAATTAAAAAAATATTGTAACACTTTTTAACTTAATATTCGATATTTAAAGTTTTAGTTTAAGGATCTAAGCACATTATATCGAAATTTGATACAAATCTTACTGTAAAAACTCTGGACAGGAAAAGTTAGATAACAATAATTTAGAGAACTTACCCGCGATAACGGTGAACCTCGCCAAATTTTATGAATTTTGTATTTTGCTGTGATGTAGCTGTTCACATGTGAAGCGATTAGTACCAAACGTAAAGACGCTTGCAGTAGGAAAGACAGATTTATATTTGGTAAATATTGTTGCAAGTTAAGCCACTGTAGCAAGTACACCTACCTTACGGTACCTTGAAATTTATTCTATATAGTTAAATCAACAAGGACATCATAAAGCGAGTAAGATTAAACATATTAGAGTACAGTCAAAAAATTATTATAGAAACCATCGAAAGAAACAAAATGCCAAAAGCATTCAGAAGGAGAATACAAGAAGGAAAAAAGAAATAGTAAATATAATTGATGACAAAGAAAAGGCACTGTGCAATCCCAAAAAAAATCCTAGAATATATTGAAAAATTTTAAGAGAACTTGTACTCGTCAAAGATTCAAAAGCACCATCTAGCTCAAACGAAAAACTAGCACCATTAAACAGACACCACACAGAAGACATGTCCACATTTAGTAAACATAAAAAGCAAATGAAAAATAATAAAGCTGCAGACCGGACGGGATAGTAATAGAACTAATAAAAGCAGAAGAGCTAGTTCTTCTAGGTTATCTAGAAACACTATATAACCAGAGCCTAGATATGCCTAGATATGGGCACAATACCCCAAACATGGAAAAAGGATGATACTGTACTAATTTCTAAAAAAAGGAACAAAAGAACTAAAAAACATCGGTTAATCTCGTTGCTATCCCACATGTATAAGCTTTAGACAAAAATAATATCGACATAAATAACGAAACGTCTAGACGAATTCCAAACCCCAGAACAAGCAGGTTTTAGAAGGGAGTATAACACCTCGAATAACATACACCGTAAGACAAGTTATGGAACAAGCGCACGAATATAACCAACCCCTCTAGCTAGCCTTCATCGATTTTGAAAAGGCGTTTGACACGGTGGAAATGTGAGCGCTAGTTGATGCATTAAAGAGATACGGGATCGATTGTAGATACAGAGATTTAATCAAGAAAATATACGAAAATTCAACAGTGTCATTCCAGACATTCAAAAGACAGGCCCGATAAAAGTAAGAAGGGGAATTAGACAAGAGGATACCATCTCCCAAAGTTTTTAGCTAATTTATTAGATGTCTTTAAAACTTAGAACTAGAATAAATTAGGAATTAAAATCACTGGAGAATATCTGTTTCACTTACTATTCGCGGACGATATTTTTTATTAGCAAATAACATGGAATATTTAATAGTAATGATTAAAGACTTGCAAGAAGTAACAAGAAAAGTCGGACTAAAAATGAACATTACAAAAACAAGGATTGTGGCAAACAATGACGTTGCACCACCCATTCGCTTTGAGAATGACCTAATAGTCGATGAATACACATACTTATGACAAATAATTATTTTTAGGATAGATATCCATTCAGCAGAAATTGGAAGGAGGATAAAGTTAGCTTGGGCTGTGTTCAAAACAACAACATACCCGCTTCACCTTAAGATTAAAGTGTTTAATCAATGCATTTTTCCAATACTTACATATGTCTCGGAAACATGGTCACTTACGGAAACCGCGATGAAAAAACTGAAAGTTACACAAAGAAAAATGGAAAGATCGATGTTGGAAGTGCGACTACAGGACAGAAAATCAATCAAATGGATTCGAAATAAAACTAAAGTTGAGTACGTGGCACGACGCATTGCAAAGTTGAAATGACAATGGGCAGATTATCTAATGCGGCGAGAAGACGATAGGTGGACCAAAAAGGTAACATAGTGAAAGCCAAAACAAGAAGAAGTGAACGAGGAAGATCGCAGATGGACAGACAACATCAATAATATCTCAAAAACGCAATGGATGTGAGCGACGGCGGATCGAGTGGCATGGCGACAGCTTAGGAAGACGTATGTCCAGAGATGGAATATTTAACCAATGGTGATGATGATGATTGTTAAATTTATGCCTCTATCGTGTGATCCAAATTAAATTTGAGAATGTCTTTCCCGATAAATTTCAACTATTAAAACAATTTGTGTAAACTACAAACTTAGCAGTTAAGAATAGTAAGGTTATATTGCAAGACAGCGGTGGACAATCGATGTCACCCCTCTGTGAGATAACACAACCGGAAATTTGGTATGAAGTGAGTGTTTTATGTGAGGTGTGATTTATAACTCCATCTTGTCGAAATTCGCAATTGCGTCTCTGCTAATATCCGCAGAAATAACCAGAACCTTTTCTGTAACGCGATTCTTGAGTTCGTCAATGGACTGGGATTTATTCTTATAAACCCTATTCTTATGACAACTTCACAAGAAGAAATTATATGGGTTTAAATCGGGGAAATAGGAGGGCACTCGATGCCACCTTCTATCTTACGGGGAGCGTCTAGACTTCTAATTCTCCTTCCAAAGACTTCTGTGAGAATAATAAAAATGACCCGAATCTTATGGGCAGTTGAAACTAGTCTTGGTTGACTTGTCTTTTGGCTCTTACAATTGGAACGAATTTCTCAAGAACTTCTGTGCGATAAACTTTTTATTCACATATTTTGTGAAAAACAGTGGGACGACAATTTTATAGTGAAAATTGCATACCATACCCTAACCTTTTCTGGGTGCAATCGACAAATTTTAATCAAACGCGGGTTTTCGGTACCCTAATGTCGGTAATTTTGTTTGTTGATATAGTTATCTAGTTGAAAATGTGCTCATCCGTGAAATAGGTGTACTTTATGTCCAACTTTTTGGCCCAAATCATCTCCATGATTACTTTTGCAGAGGCGAAATTTTTGCCAATATTGACCTCAGCCAGAGGCATTTTCAATTGAATCTTATACGGAAATAGGTTCAATTTCTTGGTTAGGATGGTGTGCACAGAACTCACTCTCACACCGAGTTGAGCTGCGCTTTTAGAGGCCCAACTTGTAGGCTTTTGTTCAAAAAGCTCCCGAGCTTGTTCTACTGTCTCAAGAGTAGCCACAGACTGGTGTGTCCGTTTATAACAAATTATCATACAGTACACTTCCAGTTTTCTCAAACTTTTCAATCAGCCTATTACAACATGGCAAAATAGTCAATTTAATTACAGAGTACATTTTATCTTGCCATTTTCATCTTGCTACTGTAAAAACAGACAAGGTAGTGTGTTTGTCACACGTGGTACTGAAGGCAGTTAACGCTCCACTAGCACTTTGGCCTCTCTCTCTCGTAAAAGGCGGCCACAATAAAAACCCTTTCTTTGGTTGAATAACTGGTTTTAGCTGACGCCATATTCAGTGTTGATCTCAAGTGCAAACAAAACTCTAAACATTAATCCAGTTAAAACTAACGACAAACATAAAATTGGCCATGGTAATAAAGAACTCTTTTGCGTAACATAATGAAGGCCCTGTAGAGTCTCATCTAAGATGCAAAAGCGACTAGAACTTTTTATATTTCAAAACACCAATGTTGCATTCTGGAATTTTAAAAGTAGGAATGTTTTTTGTGTAACATAAACGGCTACAGTTTATTGTTTGAAAGTTATATAACTTTAAGACACAGTAAATCATTTGTAATAATCTTATTAATATTATTTAAATGTGCCTACTTACTTTAATTTTTACCGAACGGAAACTGTAGGGTAACCAAAAATGTTAATACGTCGTAAAATGAGATCGTCTATAATAAAACATGAATGAAGCGTCAATGTTTATTAGCCCTAATTCCATTTAAACTGCAACCTGGTTTGGTATGATAAATGGAAATTTTATTATACCGGTGATACAAATATCTGCAGCATTATGGAAGTATTGGAACCGCAATTCGCAATACATAGTACGCAGTGCGTGACTCACAACTTTTACAATACAAAAATTCGAATCCACACAGAATTCTTCTTATAATCAATTTATACACCAACTAAACATTTTAAATAGCCATTTAAATGCAGGCGATGCTTACATTTACACTTCACCAAGAATCGTCGAAGAGAATATTTTCACTAAAGCGTGAATAAATCGTCTTTTCACCAATTCCCCTAGAATGCAATTTGATTCGACGGTGGTCATTCATTCATAAAAATTTCAGTTTGTCTCAAAGGGAAAATTAAGAAACATTTTTCAAGTGCATTCAATATTGAAAGAACCCGGGCTGGAACCTAATGGAAAATAAGACGTTGCAAAGTAAGCGGACCGAACTCAGAACTTTCAATTTTCTTATTTGCAATTTAAAAATTTTTATGTGCATATATTTTATTCTTTGGATTTCATGTTTCAATTTTTTTTATTTCTACATCAATCTATTAGGCATTGTTACGACTTTTAATGACGTTAGTGTTTTTATGAAGAGCAATTGCCTTATGTACCATACTTATAATTTATTTATTTTACATAGTTACTAAAGCTAATTATAAGATAGTTTTTACTGTTACCCGTGGTAGTATACACGTAAGTAATTTAGAAAATGATTTTGGCTTAGCAGATATATTGCTTATTTAACACGTATATTGAATAGCATTACTGAAAACTTTCTTACTAAAAGAGTAATTCAAGGATCGCTGTGGTGCAAGACAGTGTCATTCTGAATCCTGAATAATCGATTCGTCGACATTTGCAGCAATTGGCACTCCGACGCCTCTTTTACATCGAATTTTGCATAAAGATCTCGATATGCACACATGCTAAATAAAAATTAAACTTGCTGATCAAAAAATAATTTTTATAGACGAAACCCACTTTCACTCAAATTATATTTGTCAAAAAACATAACTGCCGGATTTGCAGAAATGAAAATCCTCGAATAATCAAGGAACGTGAAATGCATTCATTAAGAATTACTGTGTAGTGTGGTCTTTGGTCATGTGTAGTAATCATTGTAAGTTGTCAGAAAACGCAAATTTACTAACCAGAATAGTGAACCTGCATCTCCAAACATGCTACCGCCAAAAGTACAAAATGGTTATCACTAATTGTGAATCACTGATTGCAGTGAACAAACTGAAGCAATTGAAACAAAAACTACCCCTTTCAATTTTATATACGGAATTTAAAATTTCAAAAATATAGTTAATAACTTTTCCCATGTAGTTGAGGAAAGAACTTGTTACACTAGAACTCTACTAAATCACTGTTAAAATACATACCGAAAGTTGATAACATACCTAAAAGAAGGAAGCACTGTCCACCACGTGTATGAAATTAAAAAATGTGCCTATAGAGTAGTAATAAGACATTTTTATCATTCTACGCTGTAATAGACGATGTCAATCAATATATTTGCAATACACAGTCCACCACGACATAAAATATCCACTGAGAAATACAAAATCTTTCTTCAAACTCTGGGTAATAGACTTATAACTGGTGGAGATTGTAATGAAAAGCATGTGTATTGGGGATCGAGACTGATAACAACAAAAAGTCAAAATCTTCTCAAAGCCATGTCTGACAACAATTACAACTGTCTTACTAATAAAAGTTTTATATATTGGCTGACTTATTAGACTTTTTATAACAAATGAAATATCTAGAGACAATTGTTTAGTAGAATCCAAATATAACGTATTTTCTTATTATATATCAGTTATTACCAGCATAAGTATTAAAGTGATAATAAATTTCTTTCCCTTCTACTTACTTCAAAAAACACTAATTGGGCTGCCTTTTAGTCCTACATAGAAAAAACCATTAATCTAAACCTTCGAATCAAATCTTTAGGAGACTTGGATATAGTAGCCTATCACTTTAGTGTATTTATGCAAATAGTTACTTAGCCATTTACCTCTCAAACCAAATAGAAACCAACAACTATAAATAACGTGCCTCTCTATATTTGTAAATTCAATTTTTAAAAACATCGCGTAAGAAGAATTTGGCAGAGATTTATAAATAATATAAATTAGCATACTTACAGTAGATTAAGTAGACAAAATTTGGACAATAATACTTTTGACCAATATGTTACAAATGTTGCAGCAAATGATCAGACAATCCAGAAGGCGACAAGAAACTTAAAAGATAATATAAAACTATTCCTCCCATTTGTAAATCTAATAACAAATGGGCTCGCTTTAATAAAGAAAAGTTGACATATTTGTCTTGCATTTAATCAAAGTTTTTCAAACAGAACCAGAAGCTGTTGATGAGGATTTAGAAGAATTTATCGATACGACATGCTAAATGTTTTACTATAAGTTTTACTCCTCAGGAAATCAAAAAAAAAATAAACAATCTTAACATACGTAAAGCTCCAGCATACAATTTAGTCTCAGATCAAATATTAAAATAACTTTGTAATAACACTATTGTTTTCTTGATAGTTATATTAGTCCCAATCATAAGCAGAGAATTTACGTAGATTAAGACTTCTTGACACTGCTTTCGAAACATCAATTTAGCTTTAGAAAATATTAGTTTACAAATCAGTAAGTCCACCAAGCTTGATAGCAAACAAAAGGAAACCAAACAAAAACAATGCAAATTACGTCTACTACACGAAACAATATCGGGCTATCTACGCACAATGTAAGTATGCCTGCAGAAACAAAAGTAACATAACTTGGCCTCCATCTCCACCAACGTCTCAGTTGAAAGAAGCATATACAAATCAAAAGAAGACAACTTGATCCAAAGTTTCAGTAAATGTACAAGTTGCTAGGTCAAAACTCAAAAAAAACTCTTTCTTTCTTTCAAATAAAATTTTATTGTGCAAAACTATGCTTAAAACTATATGGGCTTATGGACTTCCACAATGAGGCTGTGTAAAACCATCGTCACTGAACATCGCCCAGGGGTTGCAGTCTAAAGTGCTAAGACGAATAGTGGATGTACATGGCACGTAAGGAACCAGACACTCAACAAAAATTTGAAGATTCTCTTCACCACAGATGAAATTCATTGGGCAAAGGCGTTGTATAAAGAACATATCATAAATCCCAAATTGATCTAATAGAGGAGCTGTTCAACAATGGTGCTCCTATGAGAAGACTTACTAAAACTTGGCTTCAAGATCTGCTTCAAAATTGAAACAATGTAAAGGTGAAACTTCGCTGGACGTCTTATTTACTTAATATTCTGTAATGACTTAGCTTATAAATAAAAAAAAACAAAAAGAACTCTGTCCAAGTCGTTTTCATTGGTACTGCAGAGATAATATGGTAAATGGCATTCTTTAGTTTTTCAATAGTCCGCAGTGACCGTTGAATGACTTCCTACCTAACCAGTTATGGGATGTCACCATGTAATAAGATGAGGCTCTCTGAAAACTTTTGTTTGTTCCGCGTATTCTACTTCCTCAAAAAAAAAAGAAAATATGATGCTATATTACGCAATAGGACTATGAAGACGCTGACCGTAGAAAGGTCGCTTATAGAGTTGTTAATGATTTTGTGGGGCTCAATACTAAAAATTTTGCTTAATGACGCAGATCGATAAATAAAAGTTAGTTTTGACACTATTAAGCAGAACAGCATTAGTTGGAACATTTGCCAACATATTTTCGCAAGCAGTTTACCAGGCGTACCAGTCACATTTTATATATCGTTGATATTAAAAACATAAAACGGAAATAATCTAAAACCTTTGAGAATGCTATAGCCATTTAGGGGATTTAAAAATGATTGACATCCTTTTTCAGCACCAACTGTGACGCCGAATTATATGAGCGATTAGTGTGCTTAAAAAGATAGGCTGTAGTACCACGCGATGCTATTAGATGGGGCTGCTAAAAGCACAAAAAAAAGATAACGAGTCATTCGTGCAATGCTGCGAGTGTTGTTGTGGATGAAACAAAAACCCACGATGGTAGACATTTATGACCAGCAATAGACGACGTAGTTTCTTTGGACAGAAACAGTGATTGTTTCAGGCATTCTTACAAGCTTAGTATGGAAACGCAGAACCAAGTGACAGAGCTGTACTTCGTTTGATATTGGAGTTTACCGGAGGAAAATAATATGTAAATTCGTCCAAATCACACATTATTCAGCGTTTGTCCGACTTGATAATGGCAAGCAGGCAAATCACATTTAATTCATTGGAGGATTTGATAAGTTCGTTTCATAAAACTTACACACCATTATTTATGAGAACATGACGGTGAGAAAGGTTTGTGCACAATGGGTTTCCTATATTCCCATCGCTCAGCAAAGCAAAAGTTTGTGAAGGTGCACTAACCGTCACTGTAGCTCTACTGCATAAATTTGGAGACGTTCTATGAGTGACTAGCGTACGTAATTTTTACTTCAAAAATCTCAACAAATTTGCTCGTCGCATCATTTATTAACAGTTAAACCCACTTGTGCAGTCACGAGCAGGTACACAATCCTAATAGACTGGATTAGAGTGAAACATCATTGTCAATCACCTCTACTCTAAATGCCGAGACCTTGTTTGTTACAAGTGAAGAACTATCAAGCAGTGTCACACTTAAGTCACTAATTAAGACAGCTTAAAAACACAAACCATACTCCTGTTAAAAAAAGATCGCAATCCTAGCATTACTCGAACACTAGGCTAAGAGCCTCAATTCTGTTAAGCATCGTACCAAAAAGACTTCTCTAAACTTATTCTTTGTATACCCCGAACAAAGATGTTTTCAAAATCGCTACTGCATTATATGCCATCATTAAAGTTGATCCTCTACATTAAACGAAAAAAGTTGCATAATGTGGTAGATGCCAGTGTTATGGGTACACACAGAACTATTGTACTCGTATTATTTAGATGCAAGAAATGTGCCGGAAAAGGAGGAGGATGATGGTAGCAAAGCTGTCTGGAAGAACACACTGCCAACTACAGAAAATACACAGCCTACAGGTGAAAAATAGAAGATTTCCTCCCCAACAACTAGTTCTAACTGCCGATAATGCACTCCGAACTAGAACCAAACCAAACATCGTAACCCAATTAAATCGTACTCAAGCATCCACACTCCTATTGAGGTCAGGCATTTATTTCCTGAGAGAAAACCTTCTTTTCTCCATTATTCAACAGCACCATCTGTCAAACAAACAAATTCAGCAAAAACTTCGATCTCCTTTTTTTTATCACCAACACTTTCCAAAAAAATCACGTTATGTTACAATTATAAGTAAAACGAACTTTCGCCTTTAATTGATCATAAAACAAAACGGAATTGTTTTAGGAATATTTTAGAAGACTAGCCAATTACCTCATTACATTAAAAACTGCAATTAATGTAGAAAATGCAGATAAAGTGTTATATCAATGAATTCAGTTGGCGGCTAGAAAGGCAACCTTGCAGTTATCCGAAACAGAATTAAAATATAACTACTCGATTGATGATATGGCAATATAGTAGATCATCAGAGGATAGATACTGCCACTAAAAACTAAAAATATCTGACCAAGAAAACAAAAAATAATATTTTAGCCGAATACCTGAACGAGGTATCTGTACCTGAGGGTACTGAATGTTTTCTTTAAAAAGATATTAATTGCCTCAACCGACCACAACAACACGTTCCTCCAATTCGCAACAAACATAAACCATAGGCTTGTACTGATATAGACAAAGCGGAAGTTTTTAATATCTATTTCCAACAAGTTTTCCAATTCTTATCATTTGACAACAATTTATGTGATGACCATGAAGTGGAAAACTATTTAACGACTTCTTTCCAACTCTCTCCAGCTATCAAATCCTTTTCTTACCCAGAAGTGGAGTTCTTAGAAATAAAAAACAATAAAAATTCCCAAGGTACGACCTAATTACTACTAAAGTTATTAAATTGGTTATATTGATATTTATTGATATTGCAAACGGGATTATTTTTTGATTCAGTAAACAGTCCCGCATATGGTCCCAAACTTAGTTAACGAGCCTCTATCGTATATACTTATCAACTTAATACCACTCCTCTCCAAATTATTCAAAAAATCGCTATCAAAAAAGTTCTCCCCTGTTTTTGACAACAAGAACCTGATTCTTGATAACAAATTTGAGTTTACATTCTACCCTAGAATATATACACAGTATAGTACATACTATCCATGCAGGATTTGAAGAAAAACTACTGCTCAGCTGTCTATCATTTAACCTAAAGTGGATTCTTTCACATTCTTACTATCTGATCGTTAAATCGTGTCTTAAAGAACGGTATTTTACATCTTTGCCCCATCAAATCTGAAAGTTTTTTGTGGCCAGCCTGGTATATCTTATACACACCTGATATACCCAAACAAATGTTGAAGATATATTTAGCTCTCTACTGGCATAGCGAGTGGATTTTTGGGGGTTACGTGCAAAAGTCAGCCGGATGCGTTCCACATCTTCGTCTAGCACACATGGACGACTACTGGATTTACTTTTACTCAGACAACCCGTGTCTTAAAATTGTCTATACCATCGCCTAATGCTCTAAGCGGTAGAAAGTTCAACACTATATTGTTTTGTTGTTCAGTCACCATCTTGACGAACACTGAAGAATCTATCGCTTGAAACTCAAGAATTTTCTTTTCCTAGCAGTAAATTGTTCGATCAAAATAGATTAAAAGCTGAATAGTTATAATATTTTAAATCAGATAGTTATTTTTGAAATACCCTGTAGTTTACAAATGTGTGCTAAAACGAATTTGGAGCCGTGAATCCAGTTGCAGAGTACAGCATAGAAATCCTGGAGCGTTTTTAAACTTGGACTCTTCCTATTATTACTAACGCACAAGACTATATTTCTAACAAAGATATAGTACCTGAAAGTGTTCACAGTAAAAGAAGAAATAGTTATGTGTACATCTAACAATCTCCGGCTCTTAGAAACGCTTCCAAATTCGTTAGCGTTGAGAATAACTTAAAAAAATAAATTGAAAAGAGGTAAAACAGCAAACTTAAAATACCAACTATTTCATCTTTGGCTCTATCCAAGGAACATAGAATGAAAATAGTAAATACATTCTTTAAGCACAAAACTATACACTAATATACATGGACACCATCAACACGAGGTCTCCGATCTATTATTAACTTGATAATTGTTCAGAGAAAGTGGCATATATTGGTCTAGGACTTGATAGTGTTTTAAGAATCGGAGTGTGGATTAGATTACCACATGGTTATAAGATAGTTTATAGTAAAGGGCTACAAAATATATGATAACAAACAATAGAATTATAGTACCCAATATACAAAACAGAGTTGCTGAGATAGGACAGCATTAAGACACTATACTAAGACAGGTCAAATATAAGACTGGATGCAAGTCGAGATAGGACGGGGAATAAACTACACGATCATCTAAAAAAAGGTATAAATAAGGCAACGCAAAAGCATTAGGAACAGAAGACAAAATAACTAAACCTTCCGAAACTTTTAGTACAACATTGAAACTGGTTATATGAAAAAACACCAGAATCTAGACAGAGATATGTAAAAGAGTGAGAACACAAGTTAGACATGGTCTATAGGAATATAAGCAATACTGTGGGATATAGTAAATCCAGGGAAGCATGGAGAATAACTCGAAACCTAAGACAAGATAATAAAAGGTTAAAAACAATAAACTTAATAATCCCAAATCAGTGGATACAACATTATAAATCATTGTTATAAGAAAGAAGACCAAAATACAGAGAGCCAAAAGTGGAACAAAAAACGACAGACAACATAATTATGACATAACAATAAAGAACATAGATACTCACATGACTTTCGTGGATTTGGAAAAATCATACGACAGCGTACCCAGATATATGATATGGCAAGCAATGAAGAAAATGGAGATAAACGAGAAATGAGGAAGGTATATGCATGTTGAGAAAACTAAAGGAAGAATATTAAAATTAAAAGGGTTAAAAATAAATTTAAAAAAAAACAGAATGTGTGTGCATTAGAGGATAAACAAACGAATTAAAAATAGATGATAAAATAGTGAAACCATGCACAGAATACAAGTATCTAGGATCAATAATAGCCAATACATGGAGAATCGAAGCAGATGTAGAAGACAAAATTATAAAAGGAAAAGGAGCGGCGCGAGCATTACATGGAACCATTTAGAACAAAAACGTAACAAATGAAACAAAAAAGAAAATATTCTATGCTATACTAGAAAATATAAAAATAAAATAAGAACGGTAGAACTAGACTACATGGGGAGATGTCTACAATATACACGAAAAGACAGAATAAGAATAGAAGTAGTATGGCAAGAAATAGGAGTAACCACAACAATTACTAGTAGACTAGAAAAAGAGATGCCAAAAACAAATTATAAATTGGTCAAAAGAAAAAAAAGGCCAGTCGCCAAATGGAAAATGTACATAAAAAATACAATGATAGAACGAGGACTAAATAAAGGCGACTGGAAAGACAGAAACTATTAGAACCTGAGAACGGCAAACTCTTAAAGGGAGAAAAATTTACAGAGAGAGACAAACTGAGAGAGGAGGGAAGAGAGAGAGAGAGGAGGGGGAGAGAGATAAAACAATAAAATTGTTTTGCAGTGCTGCTACAAGTGTATTTTTCGCATTATTAACCAAACTAGGAAATTGCTTTGGCATAGTTTCGCTTGTCAACCTTTCTGTACTCTCTGTAAAAATAAAAGACCAAAAAATAAAAGGCCAACCATTGTGAAACAGCTACATATCCTGATACAAGAAACATTATTTTTGCCTGCCTTTCGATTTTAAATTTATCTGCCGTAGTACATGAATAATCCAATATTTTTAGGGGAAATCCGGCTATTTATTATAGGCAACATTCTTAATAGAATCCCGCGCGTGCAATAAAAAAACACCTAGGCAGGCGATTGCTCCCTTTACGTTCCCGCCGAAGCAGCGCGGCGATTTCTCAGGGCTAGACTTGTTGGTATAAATTTCTGCGAAAGATATAGGATAAAATATTGCTCACTCTACGACTACGTACCCTCGGCCGTATCGAAAAATTGCTGTCGAGACGTGTGAATAGCGGCCCGCGAAATGACGTCGTTGTTACTTGCAAACGACGTGCGAGAAAACGCGACAGGCGGGAGCTTTATATGCTCTTTGGAGCGTCTATTGGAAAAGGGCGCTTTTAACCCGGTTTTATTAAAGACTGCTTTTGATGTTTAGCTATACTATGTTTCATTACGCACATACTAAATATACATTTTTTTATTGACAAACCTAATTTAGAATATACTTTTACAGGAAGTATAAAATAAATTTGATGATGTAAAAGGCACAGAAGAAACCATCAGTCGATGATACTCCTAAGGAAATTCATTCATGGTGGTTTGGTTATAATAAGTTTTTGAGCTATCTTTTTTCAGTCGTCTTACAGTCAGTGGAGGGGAGGTGGTTGGTATATAGTTGCTGAATTAATTGATTGCCGTGCCCGTCTAATTTTTGGCGGTAATTCCTTGCAAATCTTTTGATTTCAGCAATAACAAATGGTACGTTAAGGTTATCATGAATTGTTTGAATGGTAATTAACCAAAGCAAGTCAACAATTTCACAGTGTTTTAGACTAGAATTGTTGCTGGGTTTCAATTCTAGTTGGCTCGGCACATCTGCAAAGTTGTAGACTAAATGTTCAAATTTGAATTAGCATCGTTTTATAAAGTGATAGTTTGATTCTGATTGATAGTTTTGATTTCCTACAAAGAAGCCAATACATTTTAAGTAATTTTAGGTTTAATTGTTTGCGCTTAGTTTATGTGTGTTTGCTCAACGTAAGCAGTTAGTCCTAAGTACTCAACCTTTGTTTTTACCGTTATCGGGGTGTTATTAATGTTAAGTAGTGGAAAAACGCTAGCTTTCATAATAAATATTATTTGAGTTGATTATGATTGGTTAACTTCTTTCCGCCATTTGTCGAACCATGTGCTAATTTTGTTGAGGTGCTGTTGGAGGTTAGCAGTTGCTATTACCGGGTTTTCGTTGGTGGACAGTACTGTGAAGCCAGCTGTAGGTGAGGTAAAGGACCGGACCCAAAACTCTACCTTGAGGGACATCGGATTTGATGAGGATAGTTCATTATTACATTTGACGAAAAAGTATCGGTAGGTGAGATATGGTTTAAGGAGTAAATAAAAGTGGCTTGGTAACATCATTTTTAATTTAAAGAGAAGTTATGTGCATCACACTCCATAAAACGCTTGAGATACTCCCAAAAACACGCCGGTGAAGCATTATACCTTCTCGTAGTCTGATACAGCCGGAATAAGTGGACTGCAGAGGTAATTTTGAATTTTGAATAGAAAACTTGAAACAACTCTAAAATTAAAACACTAACCTGTGGAAACGGCGCTTCCCGCAGATATCGGTTCCCTGCTGTTGGTCCTGGGGCTTCCAGAAGAAAAGGAGAAGGATATGGATTAAAATTAGGACAAGTTACCCCAATCTTCACAGCAGACGAAACGGGAGCGTCTTCCCGGTTTAAAGGTTCCCTCGTCGAGCTGATAATTTGTCGGCGAGAGCACAGCGAAAGAATGCCAAATGCAAAAGCACGAACAAACGCAAATGCGTAATGCAGGTTTTAATAAAGCAAAAGTATAAAGTCGCGTGAACTTAACGTAATTGAAATGACCAGTTTAAAATGAATAAAGCAAAGGCTCAATGTCGCGCGAACTAAACGAAATCAACGTGCCAAAGTAAGTGCTCAAAGCCAATTCTAAAAGCCAATTGCACGAGCGCGGCTCGCGGCCTTAATCGCCACGCGCGCTTGCAGTCAAATGGGCCGATAAAACAAATTTCACATATATGAGAGAGAATCAAATTATAGCCGGTCCTAATTTAAAATTTAAAAAATAAATATAAATAGGAGACTGGCGCGAACATAACCCCCCCCCCCGGAGCCACCGCCTTCAGCACCAACAACTACTGCGAGGGACGGATCAAAACTCAACAAAATCGCAATACAACCAAGGCAATCGGTTAATACGCACCAACTGCTTCTCCAAAATGAAACAAACAAACAAACCTGAATAACTATATACAAATGGCGATAAACCACAAGCAACCGCATTATCGGGAAGGAAGGGGGAATATATACCCGAAATTCGAACTCGAGCTACTCGAACCACCCCATCTTTCCCAGGAAACACCTCATCAACTATCCCCAAGGGCCGTTTTAAAGGGGAACAGTTGTTTTGATCAATTAAAACTACGGTACCTCGATCAGAAAAAATCGTGCGACAACGTCCGCGTCTGGCCAAAAATCGTTTGAATGCTGCTAAAAACATAGGAGTTGACAATTCTGCAACCAATTCAATGTGGACCGCTTTGGTAGCTAAACAAGTAAATAAACAAATGTATGCTTTACGAAGGACGGGCTGTCTCAAGAAACGCCTTTGTCTTTGAAACCCAACTATGTGGTAAATCGCCCATCATAGGTGACGAACTCTAAAACACCTATTACAAGCACGGCCACACGCACGTACCGTTTGTCGTACGGAAAGAATCCAAAATTTTTCTCTCAACAATGAGAGTAACAAGTGGGGCCTGCATGCCAATGAACTATGTGGAAATGATTAATTAATAGTTTTACAAAAGAGTTCTTTTTTGGCAAAATGATAGGGTAACGGTGATCAAAGGGCAACCCCGAATTTTTCAACCGCCCTACGACACGGATTATGCCGTGGTATAAGAAAGTGGCAAGTCGTTGTAATTGATCGGAACAAAGTTTTCCACTTTCCAACGTCTGAAACTCTTTGCCAAAATGACAGCGTTGTACGACAAGACATAAAGACCGCTCCGCTTTATTTAACTCCTCACCAGAAATATTCTGCCTTGGGGGTAGCTTTTTTCCAAACCTCAGGCTCAATATCATCACCCGTAACAAACGTATATAAGATGAAGAACGACCAATTAACGCTACTATAGGATTTTCGAGGCAGGGTTCTTCGGGGACAAAAATAACGCCAACTTTCGAGTTTCTGGAAGCTTGGTTTCAGCATGATTGGTCACCACTCGATTTATCGGCCATGTTCCTTCGGGAGCGCTCAGCTAAAATGAGCCCTTCCACCACAAGTAATGTTTAAATAATTCTTGGGGTGATAATCCCCTTGATAGACAGTCCGCTGCATTCTCCCCGCCGTCAATATGAAACCAAAAGTCAACTAAAGAGTTCTCTTGAATGTCGGCTACTCGATTGGCGACAAAGGTCTGCCGACGATCAGTAGGAGTCTTCAACCAGTTTAGGAGGATCTCTGAATCAGAAAATGCAATAACCTTCGACACTATGGTACGAGATTATAGAATTGGATAGGTCCTTTTAATCAATTTTAACAGCAATGTAGCCGCGCACAATTCAAGTCGCGGAACGGATAACACCTTTGTTGGTGAAACTTTTGACTTAGCACAGACGAGATGGACTGCCAACTTGTTGCCCATACCAACTTTCGCGTGTATTACTGCACCGTACGCGTCCTGACACGCATCGGAAAACCCAATCAGCGTCACCAACTCGCTTTTTCCGATGCCTAACCATCTAGGAATTTTTATATTTGACAAAAACGGTAGTTCTTATTTAAAGGTCTGCCATCGATCGGCAATTTGATGGGGAGGGGGATCGCCCCAATCAATTTGAGCCTGCCACAACTGCTTAATAAATATCTTAGCCATTAAAATAATCGGAGCTAAAATTCCCAAAGGATCAAACATTAGGGCAATTGTAGGCAACACATGTCGTTTGGTACATCTTTGTTCCTCTACTCCAATCCGAAACTCAAAACAATCGGATTGGGGATTCCAAAGTAACCCTAACTCCGGGTGCGACGCATCTCCATAATCAAATTCTATAACTAAAGTATTTCCTGCCAATTCGGATACATTAGATGACCATTTTACCAAAGAGAATTCCCCAGCAGCCATCATCTGTTGTGATTGGACTTTTAACTCGTGAGCCTTATCTATGTCTTCTAGTGATGTAACCAGATCATCTATATACATGTCTTTGGGAATAATTTCGGCCGCGATTGGGAAATTTTGTTTCTCCACAAGTTGATGAATTTTTCGCAAGGCTGAATAGGGAGACACCGAAAGACCAAAGGAAACTGTTCAATTGGAACACTTCTATAGGACCCTCTTGATGAGATCTCCATAGCAATTTTTGATATTTTTGGTCTTCCGAACGTACCCAAATCTGCCGACACATTTGTTTTATGTCTGCGGACATGGCAACCGAAAATAGACGGAAATTTATTAACAAGTTAAAGATATCGGTTTGCAACTTCGGCCTACGTGAAGTAAATCGTTAAGTGATGTTCCCGGGTTCGTTTTCGCACTCGCATCAAATACTACGCGAAGTGGCGTAGACGCGTTCTGGGGTTTAAAAACACCGAAGTGAGGAATAAAACAGCCAACGTCACAATTAGAGTCGGCCGTCACTGACATGTGACCTTGTTCCAAATAATCCGAAACGACGTCCTTATAGAGGCTTTTCAACTCCGGAAAACGTAGAAAGCGTGCCTCGAAGCCTAACAACCGACGAAAGGCCAGATTGTAGGAGTTTCCTAACTTTTGTGGATCTTCCTTGAAAGGTAAAGAAACGATAAATTTCTCAGAACTTGATATTTTTACCGTCGAAGAAAACAATTCCTCACAAATCTTGTTTTCTTGATTTACTAGGGTTGTTGAAGGGACTTTTTCACCTTCCCAAAACTTTTGAAGGAGCGTCTCAACCGGCTTATTTATAGCAACCAAACTTATGAGGTTAGTCTCCTCAGACACAACTGGAGCCCTACCCATAACAACAAACCCAAGGGGGCTTGAAATAGCAACCGGAAATTTTGGTGAACTTTTGATGGTCGTGTTTCCCAGAATCTGGCTGACAAACTCAGCACCTAAAATCCCGTCTATTCCTCCCGGAATGTAAAAGGAGTCATCTGCTAAATCCAGATTTCGAAGATAAGCCAAATTGGAAATATCGACTTCCGCGGACGGCAGTTTGTCGACAATCTTCTTTACGATAAGGGGCTCAATCGTAAACGAAATACTAGAATCAAACCGAGACGAAAAAGTCAAATTAGTTTTTCCATAAATTGTTTATGGGGCTCCACCAAGACTTGAAACCGAAGACTTCAGGCGTTCAATTGGCAAGTTCAAACGCCGACACGCCTTGGAAGTTAGAAAATGTGATTGGCTTCCAGAATCTAACAAGAATCTCAAATTTTTAAAATGCTCCGGCTAATTGTAAATCCTCCCGACAAATGTTGACAAAACAACTGTCGACTTTTCTGGGATCGCGGACCTTTTAGGATTTTCCAGCGAACACAAAGCTGTCTCTTTAACCTCCGACAACCGGCCTGCGGGTTTACGCCCTTTGTGCCTTTGTGATGAGGCAAGTCACATTTATTACAGGAGATGCGTTGTCTACATTCTGGAGCTCGGTGACCGGGTGAGAAACACCGGAAACACCAATGGTGACCTTTTATAAATTCAAACTTTTTCCACGAGGATAACTCTAAAAATTTACGACAATCCTTGAGGGAATGATCTTTCCATTGACAAAATTTACAAATTTTCCCGTTCATACGAGAATCTGGATTGACTAAAAAATTGTGCGTGATATGTGAAATTTTCTCCGGGATCTTGAGTCTTGAAGTTTTTGAGGGGTTAACGAACGGCATAGTTTTTTATTTGCTTTTGTAGAATTCGCACAAAATCTTGATAGATAGGGATATCTTTGTTTCGATGAGCCTCTTCAAAGGAACTTCTTGTTATCGGGTATAAAATTTCTAACCCTCGATTGAAAAACACAAAATCTCCAATATCCTCCAATTGTTTAATTGCCGCAATGGGCCCACAAAAATTATTTAAAACCGCTGTTAAACCTCCTCTAGATTCCGCACTTAAAGTTTTAAAATTAAATACCTGATTAACACAATTGTTTGCCAGTAAGCTTCTATCGTTAAAACGATCAAATAAGTCTTCCCAAATTACCTTATAATTACTGGCTGTCGCAGTAAGCCCCTGACAAACCTTTAAGGCCGAACCTTGTAATGTTGACACCAAAATTGTCACCTTCTCTAAATCTGACAAATTGCGATTGTCGTGGACCAAAGTGGTGAATAACTCCTGGCCAATTTTGGGGTGTACCATCAAAGCTAGGAAGATTTGTCTCGTTAAGTTTTAGTGACTCGGTTTTTGGTAGGGCAGGGGCTGTTGAAGTGGTCACGCTTTTCGAAATTTGTTGAGCAACCCTCGCGATAACCTCCAACAAATTCCCGATTGCCGTAAATTTAGGAATAAAATTGGGATCTAAATCTAAAGAAATTTCGTTAATTTGAAATTCTAACTAATTAAATTCTTTAATCGTTTGTTCGTGAATTATAAGGACCGTTTGAAAATAAGCTTTTGTTTTTTTAGTATTTAAAATTTTCAACAGATTTTCTGCACTTCCTTTTTCCGTCATTTTTGCAATAATCAATTTTTAATGGCCAACAGTCAATTAAATTTTCAATTGAATAAATCAAATATCAAGCAATTTAACTCGACCGTGAAAATTTGCTTTCACAAAACAGGTCTGTGACAAGCGATTAGAGCTTAACGTACCAACGCTTAAAAGGATATCTAATCTAATGGGGCACACGCTAACTCGACTATGGAACAAACAACAAAAAAAATGATTCAAATCCGGGTCGTATGGACCAAATGGTTCAAATTCGGGTCTCAAAAGACCAAATGGTACGGCCGGAATAACTAGACTGTATAGGTAACTTTGAATTTTGAATAGAGAACTTCAAACAACTCTAAAATTAAAAACACTAACCTGTGGAAACGGCGCTTCCCGCAGATATCGGTTCCCTGCTGTTGGTCCTGGGGCTTCCAGAAGAAGGAGAAGGATATGGATTAAAATTAGGACAAGTTACCCTAATCTTCACAGTACACGAAACGGGGGCGTCTTCCTGGTACAAAAGTTCCCTCGTCGAGAGCACAGCGAAAGAATGCCAAATGCAAAAGCGCGAACAAAGGCAAATGCGTAATGCAGGTTTTAATAAAGCAAAAGTATAAAGTCGCGTGAGCTTAACGTAATTGAAATGGCCAGTTTAAAATGAATAAAGCAAAGGCTTAATGTCGCGCACTAAACGAAATCAACGTGCAAAAGCAAGTGCTCAAAGCCAATTCTAAAAGCTAATTGCACGAGCGCGGCTCGCGGCCTTAATCGCCACGCGCGCTTGCAGTCAAATGGGCCGATAAAACAAATTTCACATATATGAGAGGGAATCAAATTATAGCCGGCCCTAATTTGAAATTTCAAAAAATAAATATATTAGGAGATTGGCGCGAAAGAGTTTCGGAAAGTTACAAGTTAGTCATCGTGGAAAGAGGCTAATTATTCGATATGAGGCCACATTTTTTGGCTCCTTTTCAGGCTTAGGTATTATTTTGTGTGCATATTTCTGTATGATATGTAGTAGTAAAAGTAGTAAAAGAGTCTTAACATACGGTTATATAAATGGTGATCAGTGGCATCACGGCTTTTCTGGACAGCATTTGTAAGATCTTACCAATTATTAAGTCATAACCTGACGACTTCAGTTGGTTTACCTTTTTTATCTCAAATATAACTTCAGCTAACGAAAATTATTTACGCAAAGTATCAACTGATACGAAGTATCTAAAACTTTTTGTATTTTGTCGTCTATTTAGGTTTTCCTTACATCTAGCTGAGTGAATATTTCAGATAAAGATAAGTGTCTACTTTATTCAGGCTAGATCTATCCCATTCTCCATTTTCCTTTCTAATGGCTCGTTTGGGCGTTTGAGACCTCTTAAGTTTCTTTTGCGGCTCTCCAAATTGAGTGGTCACCTTGCTTAAGATTTGTAATATATTCAGCAACAGTTTCATTTTGTATTTCCCTTAGCAGGATATGTAGTCTGCGTGTTAGACGATTGTAAACAATTTTATCTGCAGGGTGGTCTCCACCATTTCTAGAAGTAGATTATGTTTGTGTGCTACTGAGTTGCTACGTTAGATCGTTAGGATTCCTTACTCGCATTTAGAGGTTTATATTATCCTCTAGATACTGTTAAAATAATTCCCAATCAGTTTGTTTTGACAAAAGTTTACGGTTGAGTTTTTTTTTCAATAGTATAGGTACTTAAGTTGACTATGACTGGCGAGGATTTGAGATAGATCATTATTTGCTTTCACCATTATGCAGCATGAGAGCTGTAAAGATCTAGTAATCAAGAATTTTGTTTATGACAGGTGGGTTTACCAGTAGAGCGACAGATGTAATTGTTTTGTAGGATTGAATTGAACAAATTTTGACCTTTTGTTAGTGTAATTCAAAACATGAATCTTTTAGTAAAGTAGGTTTCACTTATTAGCATAATGTCAATTTTGTTCCATGTGTCCCATATTAAAATTTGAAGTATATTAGCCATTACGGATTTAATTTACTTATGAGAGTTGTTAACAAATTGAGCATTACGTTGTTTGGGTTCATCAATTAGGCGAACATGTTTTTAAATTCAGCGAAAAATGTAGTAAACTGTTTACCCAATTTTACCTATTGTTTATTGAGATATCCACTGACAAACTGGCCATAGCTTTGCATGTACTTCGTCATCGGCACATTGTTGGGATGTGGCAGAGTAACTAGGGCAGAATTAGACAATAAGGGTGGAATCAGTATTATATTTAATTTTGTTTTTATTATTTATTCTGTTTCGCATGTATATTAAATCCAAGAATGTTTAGCACCCTTTATAATTTGCAAAATGCTTGGCATCACATAAAGCGCATTTTGCTGGCGTGCTCCTAGTTTTATGCATATTTTTGTGTCGTAGTGACCTCTACATTTGACACACCTGTATGATCCTAAAGCAACAAGTCTACAAATGGCCGTAATTTTGGCATCTTGTGGACTGTATAATATCTCTTCTTTTATGTGGCACTTCAACGGGTATTTTGCAGTTATAAGGGAAGTACTTAATTTTGTTGTGACTGGAGCTGGCTATAGCTTAAATTGGTTACATTCCCATAAGTGGCATTAGATTGCCGGTATGTGTTGGATACAAATTGTTCCATTAAGGGCTTATATCTGTTTTAATTTTTATTTAACTTACTCAAAAACATCTTTAAATTTATAATCAATAACGTCATTGTATGGATATAATTAAAAAATGTCCTGAGAATTAATTTACTGGAACAACTCTGAGGTTTAAAAATAGCAAATTTTGACCGTCTCGGTCACGCTGCATTTTTGAATCTCGCGGTCATAGATACGCTTATAAATTATCGACCGTCGAGAATATACTTCAAAATTGAATCATAGATGTTACTATGTACTATGAAAAGCCATTATGGACTATATAGTACATGTTTATTTTGGAGCATATTATTATAATTTCGCGAGGTTAGAACATTTTCGAACTTTAAACGCGTTTCTCTCGAAACCATGTTTTCGAAACCGACAAGCAGTAGAACTCAAAGAGTTTTTATCTAATCGGCTTGAAAATTGAACTGTAACTTTTTAATTTGATTATATAGTGAAGTTCACACGATTATAATGGTTGCTCAAAAAATTTATTTGTATAAACAAATAAAGTCGATTTTTTTGTCAAAAAAAAAAACGATTTTTTAAACAATCCCCGTTTGCGAAAAAAAATCTAAAATTAAGATCATATGTACTTCACTAGCTAAACTCATATAAATTATGAAAAAAAAATATCCTTCCAGGTGGTGTTCCTGGAGACTTCTACTGTTTGCCGCGGAGGGTCTTTAAAAAATCTTGTATTGTGTTTATGAACTTACAATTGCCATTTTGTAAAAATGTGCCTATAAAAATTTTTTCTTACTCTTGAGGAGTTGCTTAATCGATACATATATGGGTTGTGCAGTTTTATTTGAAAATGTACTCACAAAAAAGATATTGAAAAAACTATTCTTTTGGGCTCCAAACAGATATAACCCCTTAGTTGAATTAGCTGTAACCAGCTGATTTAGTATGTTTATGGCTATATTTAAATTACAAATGATGTTATCTAACCTTACTAAGGTTACTTAGGTGTTTAGGTTACGGGCTGTCTGAGATACAATTCTGGGGCACCCCGCGCACTGGTAGATCGGAGCAGGACACGTCCGCTCGCTTCTAAATCGCAATTGAAATATCGTGCTAGTATTTGGGAAAAGAATTATAAACCAGAAATTTAAATTACTCAAATATTTGTAAATATTCACTAATATTAGGATTGTAAGGTTATCTTGACAATTATTAGTTTAATAATTTCTAATGTCTAATATAACAGAGCAGATCAAGCGATATATTACACAATTTAAAGTTGTTTTGGTAACTTACTAAATAAGCCATGTTGATAAGTGTAGAATTTATAAGAACACCTATAGGTACATTTTTAAATCCAATACATTTCGAGAAAGTACAAGCAAATTTAATAGAGAATAATTTTGCCTTACAAATAAAGTCTGTGTTAGATTACATCTTTTTTTATGTAATGAAGGATGCAAAAACATATCTGTATAAGTATGGACACTGAATTGTGTTCTGTTTGTGTATGAGGTGACAAATAGGCATTAAAAAATTACAAATATTTGTCCTTGATTGCTTCTACAAACTTAATAAGACTTAACGGTCACTTTGAAATAAATTATAATTATAGTATTATACAGATTTTGCTTCAAATTTGGTCTTTTTTTGGTAAAGTAGACTGTCGCGTTTAATTGTGTTACGTTGGTTAGACCTAGAATGTTGATACTCAACCTCTAGGAAAATGGGTACCAAATCTCGATAGAAAAACACAAAATGGCATTGTTTTACCACTGACAACTACAAGAATGTATCTGAAATGGTTGCCTTAGAATAAGCCAATTGTACGAATATTGGCAATATCGCTGTATCCAGCAACACTAAGATTATTTATAGAATGAGAAACCTAATCAAAATCTTCCTATCCAATGACGACCGAACATGCACTACATTTGCTAAAAATGATATAATTTAGTTTTTATAACCCTAGAGTTTTGTTACAAAAAGTGATAATTTAATTTGGTCCCGCAGTAGAACAAAAAAGCTATTGACGTAAGTAATGCCTTAAAGTTACAAACTGCAGGCATCCATTTAAATTATCTATGCGATGTAAAGCCATTTTTATAAGAACGTCGTTCCATTTGGAGTTACATTTTCAAGCAATCTTTATGTTTTATAAGAGTTAAAATGTACTATATGGCGGTGTCAATTAAATTTAGACAGATCCACGACGTATTCACTTTGAGACCCAATAATAAAGCACAAATAAACCTAACAAATTGCATGATTTTGCTATGTATCTTAAGAAGCGATAACTCCGCCTGCATCAGTTTTTGAGTGGATTGAGTAGCTCAGCAGCTGATGTTGCCGGTCCCAAGCCCGGGTAAAGGAGGAGGGTTGATCGCAGTGGACTTGCAACCCAGCATCATAAAAACGACAAATGCTAAAATTTCCCAAACATGCCTGCGAACTGTAAAACGACACTAGCCCAGACGAGTAGAGCAAATAGCTCAGAATCTCGTACTGTAATCACAGTCAGCCCCAAGGATTCTGGGGGGGGGAGGCAAATATTCGCACGTAAACAACGTCAAACAGATAAATAAATGTACCACTAAAGGAAATAAGCACAAATGGAACACCAAAATAGCCACATGGAATGTCCAAGGAATAAATAACAAAATGACAAAAGTACTTGACGAACTAAAAAGGTATAATATAGATATAGCTGTCCTTACCGAAACTAAGAGAAAGGGTACAGGAACCGAAATAAAACAAGACTATATACATATATATAGCGGAATTCCTAAAGATCAGAGAGCGAAAAGAGGGGTTTCTATAATATTAAAGAAAACACTAAAAAAAACCTAAAGAGTTGGGAGCAAATAAACGAAGAAGTAATTAAAGCCGAGTTACACATAAGAGGACATGAGATAGTAATAGTTGGAATATACGCGCCCAGCGAAGATGCTAATAATATAGTAAAAGAAAAATTCTATACAGAATTGTTGGCGGTACTAGATGGAATTAGTGATCGAAAGGAAATAATACTACTTGGTGACTTTAATGGACGTACTGGGAAGAGAGTTAATCACCCCATTATAGGAATATATGGTGAAGATACGGTGAACAATAATGGAGAGAAGTTAATAGAAATATGCCATCAGTATGCTCTAAGAATTACAAATGGGTGGTTTAAACACAGAGATGTCCACCGCTATACCTGGACACAGTCAACCCGCCAGTTAAGATCTGTCATCGATTACCTAATTATCTGCCAAAATACAAACCTAATATGTAAAGACGTGAGAGTCAAGAGAGGCGCGGAATGCGGCTCCGATCACCATCTACTAATAGGAAAACTCTATATCCCTTTCAAACATTATAGCCAGCATGAAAAAGAGGAGGAACCGGAACTGAATACGGTAGATACAAGAAAATATAACTTAATGGGACTACAAGACGAGTCGACAAAATTCCTATATAAATTAAGACTGGAAAATAAACTACGATACATAGAAGAGTCGTCAGCACAACAAATGTATGATGAAATCGAAAAGATAATTCACGAAGCAGCATTTGAAGCCCTGGGGGAAAATACAAGAACAAAAATGAAGAGCATTAATGTGTGGTGGACCCAAGAAATAGAAAACCTTGTTGACAGTAAAAAAGACGCCTACATAAAATGATTAAACACGAACGGCAGCGAAGATAGAAAAGCATACGCGAGAATAAACAGAGAAGTAAAAAGAACGGTAGCACATGCAAAAAACGAAGCATGGAAGAACAAATGTCAAGAAATAAATGGATGCAGAGGTAACACAAGATCGAATGAAGCGTGGAGATCCCTGAAAGCAATACGTGTAGAGAATAAGAATAACGGAGGTATCGATCTGATCAGTACAAACACATGGAGAGAATACTATAAGAAACTACTAAGAGAAGATAGAGCAGATTTTATAGAAACAGAAGGTGATGAAGTAGAAATAAATGAAAATAATGATGTTACAAAAAATAGAAATTGATAATGTAGTAAAAGCCGTGAATAAAATGAAAAATGGCAAAGCACCAGGACCGGGGAATATTCCCATTGAACTTATAAAGGCTGCTCCAACACAACTGTTTAGCATTCTAGCCAAACTATTCAACAAATGCCTGAAAGGTGAGAAAGTGCCCAAAAAATAGAAACAAGCGTATATCTCTTCAATTTACAAGAAAGGTAATAGAACTGACTGCAAGAATTACAGGGGCATTAGTGTGATCAGCTCAATGTCCAGAATATACGGAAAAATACTGAAAGAAAAAATAGAGGAAGAGATGAATGAAGTAGAAGAACAGAGCGGCTTTAGGTCTGGACGATCATGTATCGATAACGTATTTATACTAAGACAAATTATTGAAAAGAAGAGTGCACGCGGAAGACCCTTACATCTTACCTTCATAGATATTAAGAAGGCATACGACAGTGTACCTCAAAGAAGGCTATGGGAATGCATGAAAAACTCCAACATTAGTAATATATATATCGCTGCCGTAAAAAACTTATATGAAAAGGCCACAAGCTGCATAAAATCTGGATCACGTATGTCTACTGATTTTGAGGTGACAAAGGGACTCCGACAAGGGTCCTGTATAGCTCCCACTTTGTTTAAAATTTATCTTAACGAAGCCTTAATTCAGTGGAGAAGAAAGTGTGGTGGCATGGGACTACAGATTGGAGACGAAATACTTAGCCCACTACTGTTTGCTGACGACCAAGTCATTATCACTGAAGACGAAGACGACTCGAACTATATGTTACGCAAGCTCCAGGAAGAGTATAAAAAATGGGGCCTGGAGATTAACTTGAAGAAGACTGAACACCTAGTAATTGGAGACGATGGTATGGACCTGAATATTAGTGGCGACGTAGTTCACGGTTGCTCAAATTTTCGCTACCTTGGAGTTTTATTTTCAAGTACGCCAGGAAGTGACGCAGACATTGATCTTAAAATAGCCCAAGGAAGGAGAGCCATTCGACTGCTGAACACGGTACTCTGGAATGATAAAATTACAAAAAAAACGAAGACAACAATATATAAGACTATAATTGAAAGCATCACCACATATGGATCAGAGGTATGGGACATTAATCAGCGAAATAAAAACCGTCTAATGGCACTGGAAATGGACTATTGGAGGCGGATCTGTGGTGTATCTAAGCTACAACACGTGCGAAATGAAGAAATAAGACAGCGAATGGAGGTGGATGGTACGATAATCAATACCATAGAAACAAAAAGGCTTATCTGGTATGGACACTTAGAACGAATGGATGACGACAGATGGCCGAAGAAAGTTTGGAAATGGGCACCACCAGAACGTCGCAAACGGGGTAGACCTCGCCGAAGCTGGATAGCAGAGGTACAGGACGCTATGGAATCCCGAAGAATAGAAGAAGGAGATTGGCTAGATAGAAATAAGTGGCGTTTGGGAAGCGAGACGTGGCCTCGGCCGTAATAAAACTCGCCAATATATATATATATATATATATATATATATCTTAAGAAGCGATTTATTGCAGAGAAATATCTCACAACCAAATTAACTTGTTCTATCCTTTTTACCCTTTTGTGCGTAATCTCCAGACTCGTTCCACTATTGTTATTCTTTTATCTTTAAGAATAAAATTACAAGTTCTAGATTATTTAATTTATAAGAATTTTACGTATAACTATTTATTTATAGAGTTGTTTAACCAGTGGTACAACCAATTACAGAAAATGGTGTTCCTTCCTTCTAGATTACTATGACACTTTGCAGAATGTTCTTGCAATATTAAGTGGCTCTGCTATAATGACAAATAACAAATAACATAGTCACTTGGTTGAAACAACGTCCTATCATTGAGTTTCTAATGGTTAAGGGTTGTGCACCTATTAAAATCCGTTGACAAACGAGTGGATGTCAGTGCTGTTAGTCGGTAGACAAAAGTGTGAAATGAAAAATTTAACCACAATTAATCTACGTAACCAGGCTCTATGTAGCCGACCCTTAAAGACCACTAATAAACAGCATTAAGCTCGTGCAGACATACTATTTGTACTAATCCCACTAAAGCTGTTGGAATTTCTCTTTAACAAGACCGTTGCATAATTTATGCTTTATTTGGCTACAAGAATGTGTACTTTTCCATTGAGTTGGCACTGATGATAATTATTGGACTCTTTAATGTTAAAAAAATCATAGCCTTTGATTCTGCAGAAAAGTGCTAGTGGTAGTATTTTGGAACTTTCATGCCATGATTTATATTAAATATTTTTTAAGCAAGATAACATAATTACCGCTAGAAAATATGTGAATACTTTTAAAAAAGTAGCTCAACTGCAATAAGTTAAATGTAGCACCGAACCAATTCTTCAATATGATAATGCTCCTCACTAATTAAGTCGAGAAATGCAAAAAACATTATAACGTCTGAAACTTTGCGATGTTTAACGCAATCTCGCTTCTTAAAATTATTTTCTTTTTCCCCAGCTGAAAGAAGACCTGAAAGGACAACGTTACACTAATGACGAGGTGTGCGCCAATGGTGCCGACAACAAATGCTTGATTTTTTTTGATGGGATGACGCAACTTGATTAGCATCAACAAAAATGGTAATTTTGTAGAAAGTAATACACTCTGATACTATAAAAAATGTAAATTATTAAGAAAGAGAAACTCAGCATTTAATTCGGCTTAGTAAAAATTGTATTAGCAGTTAAAATTAATTGTTTATTTATTTATTTATTATTATTACCTATATATTACACGCACAAAGTTCGTGAATACTGAAGTTTAAAAACGTCACTGACAAATAATTCTAAAGAGTGATGTCATTTCTTTCAACAGAAGTCAAAAATAAAACAAACAGCTTCGCTGTGTTTTACAAAACTAATGCTCTTATAGGGCTAAAATAAAGATAGAGTTCACTGCACTAGAAGCATAGTGCTTCTAAGTAATAACGCAGTCATAAACATAACAACGAGGCGTTCTAGATCTCGTCTAATTATGCGACGTAATGCTGCTCCCTTAATTGCAGTGTTAAAGACCCTGAATTTGCCGAGCTCACGGTGTTGTGTAAATGTCTTGATGCCATTAGCAGCGAGATCAAGCCAGTGTCGCGCGGATGGCGCAGAACTTAAAGAGCAGGATGGATTCCACTTGGAAATGCAGGTCGCCTATAGTCGGCTCTGGTATTCTAGCGCACTGCTTGCCTTCTAGCGCTTTTAGTTAGTCCTGAAGTGGTGGTTTTAATGCTGATTTGCTCTTTTCTCAACGAATTAAAAAAGCTCTAGTTTCTAATACATTTATACATTGAAAATTGATATATTTCAATTAAATTGTAGCAAAAAGAACTGATTAAGCCAAGTTCGTAAAAGAATATTAAACTCAAAATTAATCGTTTTAAATTTACAGAGCTTTTAAGTATTATGTGGGCAGTTTGAAAAGCTTTGAGCCTCAAGATAAATATAGCCCTATTTGTTAAAACCACAATCAGAACTACAATTGTACATACCTTAAAAGATACCTGTAAAAATTTCAGCCATTTAGTTGTTTGGTAGTCATTAGTCGATGACAGTGATTTAGTAAAAAAAAAAATTGCATACCGTGCCTTGAATTTGAAAGTCAATACGTCTGCGCAAATTAAAACCGAGTTAAATGCCGTTTACGGGCTCCACTATTGTCCATAGTGAAAAGATGGGCAGCTGAATCTACTTAAACGTGGCCGTTCGGAACGGCCAATAACTGCGACTTTTACCGATAACATCAAAAAAGTCGAATCAACGTTAGAGAGATGGCAGAGGCTGTAAATATATTGAAAGAAGGCTATCATCATTGTCAATAAAACTCGGGGTCACTATTACACTCTTGAGACAAAGGAATAGTCAAAACAGTAGACCGCAGAGGGTAAATTTGCTCTAAAAAAGACGAAGACGGTTTCACTGGCGGGAAAGTGAAGGCGACTGTTTGTTTTTTTAAGTAGTCAGGGACGCATCGTTACTGGACCAGTTGAAGGCAACAATTTCTGAAAAACGGGCTCCATTTGGAACGGAAGAAAATGCTCTTCCATCAAGACTCACACTACGGTGATTCATGAATTGCAGTTTGAATTGACAGACCACTCAGCATATTTAGCAGATCTGGCTCCCAACGGTTCTCTTCTGTTTTCTAAGCTTAAATTTTGACTCGAAGGACAGAAATTTTTATTAATCATCCCAGCCGTGGACGCCTACCTCAACTACTATTTGGATGTTTAAATAGGTTGGAGCATCGCTAGAAAAAGTGTATCTACTTAAAATGAGACTATGTTAAAAAATAAAATTAAATTTGACAGAAAAATACTTTTTTCTATGTTACGCTTAAGATTTTTCAGATTGCTCACGTAGCTGACTACCAAAAATAAACAACAAAATAAAAATAAATGTAATGAAGGATTATTCCACAAAAATGTCTTACTAGAAGGGGTGTTTGAAAGTTCAAAACGACTTCATGCACGATTCGAGAATAATACTCTCACCGAGGTCGTCCGAGAACTAGCATAATTCAGAAAAATATTTGCATTGATCGCTTAAAGATGACTTTTTTTTTGAGATATAAATATGTTACGGCAGTGTCCAGTTAATCAAAAATGTTTTCCTGATTTGTGATGATACTAGAACCCATACGATTGTCCAAAATAACAAAAAAATTAAAAATTTGTTCTGTACTACACTGAAACACCTCTACAATTCAAACTTATCACCTTGTAATTATCATTTGATTGTAACACTATAAGAAGAACTTGAAGAACAGAGATTCGAGGACAATATTGTTGCCGAAACGTTCGTGCACGATTAGCTGATGTAAACTACCGTCTTCATTCTGGGGTAGTGGAATTAAAAAACTAAATTTTGATAATTACGTGTTCTCAAAATTTAGCTTTTTAATATGTTTCAATAAATTACATGAAAAGAATGTTGTTTTCTTGTTTTTTATGGTATTTTGTAAAATTTTAAACAATTTTGATTTGCTGTAACTAAGTAAGTTATTATAAATGACGCAAAAGCAGTACTATTTTATGTATGTTTTCTTTTCACTTTTGCTACTCTTCTTCTTTGACAATCTCGTCTCTAGAGGTTGGAGACCACCTGGTTAAATGCTTCTCTGTCACTCGCAAATCAAAAAGTTGTTCGACGTTCATTCTAATCCATACCCAAGACCATCTTTTTCTTCCCACTCTTCCTCTTCCAACAAGGTTTTCTTTCATTATTAGCTACGGTAGATCGGAAGATATGTCTAAAGTACGCAGTTCTTTTTTTAATTGTACTTACTAATTCTTTATTTTTCCGTACTCTTCTTAATACTTTAACATTACTCGCTCTATCAGTCCACGATGTGTTTAATATTCTTCTTATTTTTCACATTTCGAAGGATTCTATTTGTTGCATAATTGTTTTCTTTAACGTCCAAGCCTCTACCCTATGCAGAAAGTTAGACCACACGCAACACTTAAGAAATTACAATCGAATTGCAATGTTAAGACTTCGGTTATTTAATATCGATTTAAACTTAACAGAAGCACATCTGGCTATTTCAATTCTTGTTAAACTTTCTTCATCTGGCTGTAATGTGTCATTTATCCGGCAATCAAGATAATTTTACTTTCGGACTATTTCAAACGGTACGTTATTTAGTGTACGATGTATTTGCCTTCCTGACGTTTTGCTGATTACCATGTATTCTGTTTTGTTTAAATTCATGCTTAGTCTTGCTACTTCGCATTCGCTTAATTAGGGGTATATTGCGAATCGGTTATAATAGCATTACATTTTTTGTATATTTGATGTTGAATTATTCTCAGTAATAACTTGAGTATGTGGCTCATGAATCTAAAATCATTACAGAATGAGGTATTGTTATTGGATGTTTAACATTCTTATATATGTCCTGTATTACAGATATCATTAAACGTTTTAGTTATAGTGCCTATATTATCTTCGTCAAAAGGTTTTATAGTATCTGTTGGGATTGTGTCTAGTCCGGTAGCTTTTTCATTCTTGGTTAACTTTACAGCATATTTAACTTCTGACTTGAGTATATATGGGCCTTCTGTTTTCATCTTTCTTTTGTAATATCTTGTCTGTAGTCATCAAATAAAGTTTTAATGTATATTTCCCACATTGTAAGTTTTTCATGCTGATTTAATATAATTACCTTATTTTCATCTTTTATTATATAAGACATCTTCGTTTTAACGTTTCCTGTTACTTCTCGTAATCTTTAGAGTAAATTAAATTTGTTTGGCTTGTTTTGCAATATTTTTATTTTTACACATCGATCTTTCGCCCATTTTTCTTTGGCTGTTTAATTTCTCTTTAGATCAAAATTTGCAGATTTTTATTACTTTTATCTTTGTTTTTAACGTTTTTGCGCTCTTGCATCAGATTTAGGATTTTTTCGTCTTCCATTTCTTTCCGTAGTGGTTCTGTTTATATATTTCTATTTATTTTCTGTTTCTATGCTACAGTTATTTTCCCTTAATTTTTGATTCAGTTTTTTTTGTCTTCATTTTTTAAGTTTTGTAAGTTTATTCTCTACTACTAATAAGTTTTGGTTAGTGATGGTATTAGCAGTGGGTTACTATTATATACTCAATTTGGTTACTCACATTTGGGTTTGCACTATTTTCTGGAGATCTCCAAGTATACAATCTTCTACGTGGAAGTTTAAACCATGTAATTATGACAATCATATTTTTTCACTACAAAATTAGATTAATTTTTCCACTCGGTCATCTATTACCTAATTTGGGAACTTTACCTTCCTTTTTTCGTATGAAAGTTTTTCATGACGATGTTTATTTCATGTTTTCGAAAATATTTTAAAAGTCCTTTATTTGTCTGTAAGACTATTCTATTTCATAGTCTTTTTTATACACTGTTGATACATATGTCTGTATGATATTAATATTTACTGGTTTTGCTTCTATCTACAGGATCATAACGCTATCGGAGCACGAAATAAAATTTAGCACATATTTATAAATTCTGCATTCAATTGATATCCCTACACCGCTTTGATGGATGTCACCATTTCTTCTAGTACAGTATATAACTGTGTCATCTAATTTAAATTTCCCTAGGCTTATTAATCTGGATTCCCTAATGCCTAGTATTTCCATTTGATTTATTTTCATTTCATTAGTTTGGTTTTTAACTTTCTTGCCTGGGACATACTTCGGACATTCCATGTTCCTATCCTCTTAATGGCATTTTTTGCAGTCGCCCGAGGATTCTTAGCACCCTACTGCCATTCAAGGGACGCCAGGAACTTGAAACCATATCTGCAGTTTGACTTTTCATGGTAGTTCTTGGTACTAGCAACTAGAGTTGATTAAAAACGGGGAATATTTATATCTATTTACTACACGTTAGTCTAAAAATTTGAGAGATGGGAAATTATTACGTATACCATTTAAAATCTTAGAAAACAAATAACGAAATTGTTCTTTGCTTATTTTGCTATTTGAAGTTTTATTTTCTTTATCGATCCTTAGCTGGACTGTAAGAGGAAGCGCCCAAGAAAATTGTCAAGTTTTTAATTCAACATGTATTAAAAATATTTAGCTCAAAAATTGCGTTCTTTAAAAATATTGACCGCTTTTTTATAAATCAAGCGCAATTTTCTCTAAAGGAAGGCCTAGTTAAGTAAATAGCTACCGAGCTCAGTCATGCTTCTATATGAAATTATATTTTGCCATTAGTCTTTCGCATTTCTTATAGAAAATTCTGAAGATATTTTTTATGGACATGTAAGAAATAATACTTTAATGAAAAATCAACTATAGTTTACTCTGCATTTATGAGTTACATTATATACATCCTGCACTACTTGTTTATAATTTTTATTTTATTAAAGATTATTTTTTTAAGTAATATTTGGCAAATTTCTATTAAAATAGTCAATAATTATAGTATTTCAAACTATTTTTTTTATTTAAAGTGTCTATGAAATTATTTCATTTTACAATTAACAAAAACAATGCACAAACTAATTTAATACCCGTGTATTTAATGAGCTATGCAAATTCCCAATAAATCATGTGGTATTACATTTTGTACCGTTCTAAATGCAGAAAAAACGATACCAAACAAATATTTGACAGATAACCCCAGTTTAGAGAGATAGCTGTCCATTCTAAAATTTTAGCGTCTTTTCTTATAAATCTGAATGTACGCATAGTAGAGTCAGCGTGCTGAATTATCTATGTAGTGTCCCTCTTAACAATATCAATATTGGGGTTTATTATTACAAGAAATTGTTTATATTTTTCTATGGCTTGTTTTTCACTTCAATATTTTTAATGAGCTTCACAACATACTTTTGCTATTGAAATCTTGACTTGCAATAAATATGGTTAAAAGTGTTTGGAAATAATTTTGACAGAATAACTTTTTTAGAGTGAAGAGACGGATGGTACAATGTAGAGGCTATAGGGCCATATGGCATAGTTTTTTGTTGACGTATATATAATATATAATCGCCAGTGGTCTAAGCGGTTGAAGAGCGGACTACGAAGCTGACGGATCCGGGTTCCATTCCCGGAGTTCTGGGTGGCCTACTCCATCACTGAGAATAATTGAGAGCGCTCGCTCGAGCAAGAGATAATAATGGCGCTCGTCTAAGGCCCGGTGCTTACCAAAATCTCCCCGCATTTGCGATGGTGGTGGGTGACCGGGCAGAAAAGTGGCTTATAAGAACCTTGACCTCTCAGTTCGCAGGCCGTGCTCTCACACGGTGCGTTATTATTACTATATATAATTTTTTTCAAATATAGGTAGTTCATAATAGATAATTTATGATATTAGGATTATTGAACCAACACAGGGTATTATCAAGATGATATATGTGGTCAATTTTAAAATTAGATCATTTAAGATATGAAGCGGATAGTGGATGATAGGAACTTCAAGAAAAACTATTTTACAAGCTCTGTCTAAAATCGCTAATTGTATAACTCATATTTTATTTTATATTTTGTCAGTCGGCCTACTATATGATGTATACCTTTTCGTTGAGGCTATACAACAGGTTTCGACCAAAACGATGCTAGGGTATCAAGGTGCGTTAGGTAATTCCTATATTTCTAGTGATCGGGACAAAATAAAACAGCATTCGGCCTCAAAAGGGTTAGTTACAGTCATAGAAAGATTTCGAGGGCTAACCATTTACCTTGGTTTGTTTTTAGTTCTAGTTTAAAGAAAATGGAATTTCAAACAGTACAGAGTTGCGACAACCTACAAACAAGTATTATTGTCTAACTGGAACACAATTAGAGCCGAAAACTTTTAAGAAATACCTTGTTCTAACCTTCTACAAGATAAAATTTTATTATAAAAGCTGGAGAAAGGTCTACTTTGAGTTTTTTTTTTTGCAAAAGTACTGTTCGTACACAGTTTAAAATGCCAGATCGTTGCGGCACATCATTCCTGAAAGCTAAGGCAAAGTAAGCTAAATGTAAAAGTTTATCATAACCTTCACTTCATCACTTGTACCACAAACCTAACCCAAATATGATTTTATTCATTTCTACAGTTTTGCAGCAATCAGATAAGCTTGGCTGCAACATGGTACGTAGTCACAGACATTTGATGCACAGAGCTCATTTAGAAAAAAAGAACGCAGCTATATTTGTCCAAGGAGAATATAAATTTTTAGGCAGATATTTCCTAATACTTGCCTCCCTTCGCAGCTGGTAGTTAAGAGGTTGAGTACGTGGCTATCAGCAGTCCACTACCAATCAGAAAATTTCGAGACATTTCAAATGTAGTAGTGCTTAATTACGGATTTGAGCAGTGCGTTAATTTCTACGCTTGCCACTTGTCTAACGCTTATTTATTGTGTATTTACAGGTGGTCGTCCAACTTAAAGGCGATGAATATGCCACTTAGTGAAGAACCAAGAGAGTCGCAGAAGGAACTTATATTTATAGAAGATAATTTTAAAGAAATTTTTGTCTCTAGTACCAAGCTCCAAGCTGCCTACATTTCTTTAAAAAAATTGAGGGGTTGTAATGGACTCAAAAGAGGTAGAAGATTAAGTATAAACTGAAGGCTGTGTTGCCCGTCACCTTTGATGGTAACCTTTCGGTAATTTTTCTAGCGCTTTAGCAGAAGATGCGGGCGAGGTGCTAGAACACTGCACCTTGGCGAATACTCTGGCCCAAAAGGTTCTACCATAAGTATAAAGCACTATTTCTTCAGATTTTCCTTTATAAATAAAAGATCTTCTTCTTCTTCTTCTACTCTTATATAGGCTATTACCCTGTTTCTAACTACACATTTCGTGTAGTACTATGAGCCATGTTGGGCGTACCCCGGGCGGGTGGCTAGTCTAACCCGTTAGAAGAAGGAGAACGTACTTTACGACCGCCAAAGGTGTTTGTATGATGGCCGGAGAGCACTCGATGTTTGCCGTTATTTTTGACCTGGGAGTCGAACCCAGGGCCCGCCGCGCGTTAGTCTGGCAGGCCGAAGCCTTTACGTCGCGGCTGTCCGCTCTCATAAATAAAAAAGATAAATGTCATAAATAAGCGTCATATTTTAGAGATTTTAATTGCCACCTTGTTATGCACATTTCGGAAAAATAACTTTCATTTCTGGCCTAGTTTTGCTGATCAGTAAAATGAGTTTCTTTTATTAACATAATGTCTATCAGGTTTTGGTAAAGAAAATTTTTTTTGGGTTTCACTAAAGCTTTGGCATTCCATTCTGCCATCGCAAGAAACTTATTCACTATTTTATTTTATTCGGCAGCATTATTAGTATGTTTAAAACCATGCTATTCTGCTGGGTGAATTTATTAATTGAATTAATCTGAAAATACATTTTTAAAATTCAAATAAAATTAAATAATTTAATACTCACCACCTGCATAATCAGCAGGATACATACCTCCACATACGGTACATGTCGCTGGAGTTTCCCTACTTTCTTTTTGTTACGATATGCTTTTATGTGACCATACATGTGACAGTGAGGACACTGAACTACTGATTTGAATTATCTTGTTTTGTAGGACTCTAAGTGTATATACATAATTATTTTTGATTGTTTTCAAAACACATATTTAGTGGTTCCTTAGTTTACCTCTGCTTTGCGTTGATTATGTTTTTGACTTGATGTGGTGTGTGATTCTATTTCTTCTTTAGTGAGGTTGATCTCTACAGAGTGGTGCAAGTATTTTATAACAAGCTTGTAGTATGTCTTTTTTAGTAGGTAGGTATGGTGAACATTGTTGTTCTATTAAATAAATTTTTCAAAATTTCTGAATGAATCTGGTGTTTTGGAATTAATTTTTATAGTGCTGTCTGCTATAGCTTAAATAGTATACTGTTCATCTTCTAGAATGTAATTTTGTTACTTGCCTTTTTGTTTCTATTTGTCTTTCTTTACACTTTATATGATCTTTATATGATTATAAGTTTCTATTTTGTCTTCACCAGATGGAATTATTCAGTATTTGCGAATTGCTATATAATTGTAGGTGAAATTGTTAAAGTTGTGGATATATTTGTTGAAATTAACAGTATACATATGCAAAAGGTAAGAAGTATCTATTTTTTCCGGGGAAGTTTGAGGAATACTTCACATATTTATTTAATTAATAACAGCACTTCTGTAACATTAAGTCGATTTTATTAATAAAACTTTATGTCTCATTACAAAACAATTACAAACCATTTGAATGCTCTAACTGTCTTGAAATTCAATTTACATTTGAAATGAAAACTTTAACTATTCAGTTTTTCGCAGAACTGTAATTTAAATTATCTAACTAAAACAACAACGAGTACGTTTGCAACAATTTGCATATAAATGGTTTGATTTACACAAGCTTTCCACGTGTGTAATGCTCCAGGCACCCTTTTTTACACCAACTGATTACACTTTAATTCTGGTGTTAGTATTCATATAAAGAACAAAGTATTTTTTCCAAATTAATATTTCCTGAAGTTATATGCTGATATGCATGACGCACTATAAACTTTGAACAGTAGCGCTAAACAAATAAACCTTTTTTTACGTTTCCGATAACGTGTTTAGCACACATAGCTTTAAATTTACATAGAAAGCTACCAGCCCACTTTTTTTGTATTTTGTGCTAAAATAATGTTTACGCTTTGCTTTCCCTATTTTATCATTTTCAGTCTCTATCCATCTTCCTGACAATTTTTTCGTGCGGTGGTTGAAGCGGTAATTGTTTTTTTATATCTAGCTTGCAAAGTTTGCGTTGTCAACAGTTATGCATCACTTTCTAAAAGAAATTTCAGTTTTTTCAGGACATACAGTTTTAGCGTATTTTGAAGTTTACGTGTTATAATTGCAAATTAAATCAATTATTCCTTAAGTGTTGTTAAGAAGGAATTTGTTAGTAATAGAAACTTTGCTAAATAAAGTTCTGTTGGATATCCCTTCTAATTCTCTATTACTTATAACAAAATACTCTTTATTACAGAAATCTGTACGCTTAATTCTGATAGTTTTGACTGAAGGCCAACGTTAATGCGACGCACACATACATTTTTTATTTTGTTCTAGATGACAATTACAATTTTTTATTATTATACATAAAGTGTGTTTTTGTTTATAAGAGTAGATAATTATTTATAAAAAAATAATGCACAAATTGCTACCTAATAATTTCGTTTACTTTTTATTATGAATCAAAGAATCAGATTAGTGGTTGTTGCGAGTTTGACATAACGTTAAAAATTGTGACTGTACAATAAAGTTTTCAAGAAAATGCCAGAAGACCATCTGTTTTCAACAGTATTAAGAAGTGGTATGCGAAAGTTCTGTTTCTCGTTCGAGAAGCCCAGGACTACACAAAAAAACTGTGAAGAGAAGTGTAAAGGAGTTTATTAGTGTAAGAGAGTATTGAAATTGGCGATTTTGTAGACTCGCTAATCTTTTTATCTGTCTGGAACGGTGAATTGGAACAATATGCGCATCTGGGGAGCTAAAAATTCCCAGGTAATTACAAAGGCAAAATGTCTTGTGTTATTTATAAAGAAAGTATATATGGATCGTTTATCTTTGACGAGCTCACTGTCACCTTTAAGAAAATCTCAATAAAAATGAGCGCACCCTTTGCTACCCTCCAAGACCTTTGCAACAACTTCAGTGTCTCTGGTTGACCATGTGTTATGACGTGGTTATCTATACATGACTTTCATATAACTAAAACTGGGCATACTAAGAATCTGTTAAATATGCAAACGAGATATGGTGAGATTGTATTTCAGTGTAAACAATACTACATAAAATTTCCTATAATGTTACTCTAGTGATGATTGATAATCACAAGTGTGACCATTAGCGTTTCAATCACCTGATGACGTTTGGTTGATTGAACAGCTGCTCTATTAGTTGGTTTCCGTGCCCCGTTAAGTTGTTGTATGTTCTTAAATGCTTTTGAATCATGTTGGCTACGTATAGAATTTCTTGGTCCTTATAAAGGTTTCATTTGTTATATACCATCGAGCATCTGTTATTGTTCTAAGGATCTTTGAATGATTTTGGTATGGGAAGCCTTTACACATCCCCATAATTAAATCTCATAGGTCCATATGGGTTCTAATATGGTTTTATACAGTATTTTGTTTGTTAGAGAAAATTTGGATCGTTTTCCAATCAGCCAGTTAATTTTTTAGTTTTTATGCAAATTTGTTTTCGCTCAACCTTAATGTCTGTATTCCAGTTTAATTTGCGATCTAGACGCAGGCCTGGATATTTCATTTCAGTTTTCTAGGGTATTGGATCATCATTGATTCTGAGCTGAGGACTTATTACTTGTCTGTTGGTACATGTGACTTGTGCTGATTTGTCAGGACTAACTGTAATGAGCCATTTGTTGAACCAATCTTAGAAGGTATCGAGATGAGTTTGTAAGTGTTCTGCTGCTACTTCAAGTTTTTCGTTAGGAGAATAGCCGAATTGTCTACGAATGTGGCCATTCTGGTATGATCTGAAGTTGGCTTTTAGAGTTATAATAACGGTCCCAGCACACTACCCTGTAGTATACCGGAGAAAATTTGGTGTTAGTCAAACACTATGTTGTTAATCTTAACTTAAAAAAAAAACTTTTAAATATATAAGATTTAAGCACAAAGTACAATTGGTTTGGAAAGTATTATTTGATTTTGAATAACAGGCCCTTATGTCACATTTTGTCAAAAGTTTGTCGTATGTCAAGATATACTGTAATTCATACGCGCTTTGGCTCTAAGCTTTCCATAATATAGTTAACAATTATATGACTGGCGTATTGTTGAGTGGTGTTGCCAAAACTAAATTCGTCTTCTTCTTTAGTCTTTTATGTAATTTACTTTTGGATATAGGCCTCCCTTTTATTTTTCCATTTTTTTGGATTTCCTAATCTCTGCCATTTTTTTCCAGCCACTTTTACTATATCGTCCGCTTATCGTTTTAGAGGCCTTCCTACACTTTGTTTTGTAGTCCTGGGTCTCCAGTTAATTATAATGTTCATCCAGTGGTCATGTGATTGTCTGACAACGTGCCCCGCCTAATTCCATTTGTTGTGATTAATTATCTTTACTACATTTTAGACTCCAGTTACTCCTCTTGTCATTTTAATTTTATCTGTGGAGATATCTTTACTTATTTTGATTGTCAAGGTAGAGTTGTTGTTAATATTTTTAATTAAATTGGTGTAACGGGAATCTGTACTGGCGTTGTTCATTGCGTTTATTATTGCTGTTATTTCTATAGAATCAAACGGCTTCTCGTAGTCAATAAATGCTATGTAATGGGACGTTGTATTCTGTACACTTTTCGATGAAGCTACGTATAGTTTGAATATGATCCGTGGTGCTAAACCCTTTTCTGAAGCCTGCCTGTTCCGGTGTTTGGTACAGTTCAAATTTGTTTGTAAGGCTGTTGGCTATTACTTTAGTAAATAACTTATACAGATGCGGCAGCAACCTTATGGGGTGATAGTTTTAAAATTTAGTATTATCTCCTTTTTTATGTATTTATACAACTGGTGCGTTGTGTCATATTTCAGGTATCTTCTTTTCCATAAGGCGCCGGTTTAGAAGCTCTTTTATACTTTTTAAAAGTTGAGGTCCTCCTTTTTTGATCAGGTCTACAGTTCTACTGTCTTTTCCTGGGGTTCGTTTATTTTTCATTTTTAACAGTGCCATTTCTATTTTGTCAGTTTATATTTGGGGGATGTTTTCTGAGTTAACATTTTGAATTATCCTCTGTAATTTTTATAGAGCTTTATAGAATTGCTCTGTTCTTTTTTTAATGTCTTCTCTTCTAGTAAGTAGTTCGTCATTGTTGTTTCTTAGTTGGTATATTTTGGTCTTGCCTTTAGATCTTTTTGTTTTTAGCACCTTCATGTTCATATTGTCTGTTGTATTAACCCCGTGTTATATTTTCGTACACCTTTTCTAATCTTTTTTTCTGACTTTTGTTTAATTCATTATATTCTACCGTACCTCTTAACAAATTTCTGCTTTTTATTATTAGTTTTTCAATTAAATTGATAGTATGGAATTGTGTTTTTCAGATCTACATTTTTGTAAATTCCTTTGAGCAATAGCGTTTCAAAAATTTTGGACATTAAAGGCAGGAGACTTATTAGTTTTTAGGAAGATGTTTGGAAGGGCGGTTTACCGAGTTTAGCTATTATAATGATACGGGCGAACTTCCATTTGGCAGGGAAATAGCCAAGTCTTAGGATATTATTATAAATGGTAGTGAAGAGCACTAGAGCTTTCCCAGAAAGATTTTGAAGAACGTTGCCTATTATTAAATCGTAACTTGGAGCCTTATGGGTATTGATAAGTTAGATATAACGTATCACAAAATGTATCTATTTCATCTTTTGTGTGTATGTTTTGAGATTATGGTCAGGTGAATACGTTAGAGAGATGATCAAGGAATGTATTTGCTTTTTCTTTTTTTTTGAAAAAAGTCAATTTTGTAACATTGTTTATTTTAATGAATAAACAATTATTGACGTACTCCACAACAAAAAATAAATCTGCTTAACCTAAAGTAAGCGACAAGCTTATATGTGCTTATAGATGTGTCCAGCTTAATTTTAAAATTATGAGTTTAATAACAAAAGTTCAAAAAATTATAACAACTAGAACAAACTTCAAATACAAATAACTGGTAATCAAATATCCTCATCAATTACTAGGCTGAAATAAATCATTTGAACAAACTAACAATTACCAGTGTAGAAAATAAAGAAAATTATCACTTACTAGAAAGAAAATTTTCGTGTCTTTATATGGACGTTTGTGTGTGCGTTAGTACTGTCCTATTTAGCTGGTTAGATACATTGGTGTTGTTAGTATATCAAATACGTTTTACGTTACTTGTCACTTAATCTTTAATAAATTTAGTCATACTGAAATTAAATCGGATAGCTCTGACAGAATTTCAAGTTGCCAATGGGTTTTATTCATTCAAATATTTAAAATTATTTTGTAATGACGCAAATATTACACAGCAACTAAATATCTAAGGGGCGTATTAAGTAAAATAATTAATTTTAGCTTGCCGCTGCGATAAAACAAATGATGATATTTTTGACCCTCAATATAATTTGAGTATACTGAAAAAAACTATTCAAAAGGCTAGTAGCCTTCGAAATAACTATTTTAACGCCACTTTTTTAAATATAATGTAAAAAAAACGATAATTACGCATTAAAGATAATCTATGTTGTACTAACAATGACAAATATAATTGACGTACACGTTAAAATTGCAAATTGTACAAAATTTAGAAAATCTTTGATAAAAATAAATGGGAAGTCCTCCACTTTACATATTCTGGAAAAAATCAAAATAATGAAAAAGAACGTTAAGACTGTACATATGTTAGACTTGGCTAGAAACACTACATAATTTATATCTTTTAAACTATCCTCTTGAATGTTAAAATCCTGTTATTTGTACTCATGTATAAATTATATAGTTTGTCCTGAAATTATCAAAAACAAAGAGGCCAAAATGTTACAATTTTAATTTATAATTGACCCAGCTAGTTGTCTTTATTCACATATCTGTAATGCGTTTTCACTGACTGTCAGGTAAGACCGTGGTCGTACAAACTTTTTATTAACATTGGCTCGATATTTTCAGGGCAGAACGCGTGTTTGATATCAAAGCAAGATTGCAGGCTTTGACACCATTTATAAGACAAACTTATTCTGTATACTCAACACTGAATTACAGTAAAGGAAATACCTTGTGGACGTTAGGAACAATTTATTTACACACTTATTTATACGTCCGCACCGGGGCACTTTTAGCAGAAAAAGCAGAGTGCAAGGTCTTGCCTTACAATAAATAGGCCGACGTTAAATCTCCGCCATGCAGACCTTTTGAACCTTTCCAGGAAAAGTAATCTGGTTAGCGTTGATCGTATTTAAATGTTTAAAGTTATAAGTATACAAAAATTTTGAAAAATATAAAATTATGCAAAATAGTTATAATAAAAAAAACAAATTATGATATAAATTGGATTGACGCACCAACTTGAAACATGCTGCCCGCTTTGAAAGACTCAGAAGCAATAATGAAGAGGTTTATACATGTAAACGAGCTAAAGATATTAAAATGATAGTCTAGCTGAACAATAACAAATTATGAAATTTGTCCCAAATCGTAATTAACAGATTACACTTTGTACCAGCAAGTACATTAAGTGCCCTGTGGATCATCAGTTGGAAGAAAGAACAGTCTATTAGTGCTCTGTTGAACTTCACCCTTTGCAGTTTTTAAGATCATTGTTTTACGACGTCATCTCTGCTAAGGTGTAGTTGGATAATACGAGCCATCGGTCACATCAATGGTGGCACATTGTCTTGGACGATCAAAACTAGATCCTCAACCTTGAGTGGTGACGACGACTGGTGACGCCATTTTGATCTGGTTTGTAACGATTGAACATACTCTCGCCGCCAGCGTTTCCAAATGTGTTGTCGAAGTTGTTACAAGCGTTACCATCTATGCAGCCTATTTATATTCACTTGTTTAACTCTAACAAGGAAATGACGAGGATTGAGGGATGAAGGGCTACTATTTAAAATTGCTTTAATTTGGACTAAGAGAGTGTACATTTCTTCAGAATTAAGCGTAGTGTTTTGAAGTACACTTTTTATATAATTTTTTGTTGACTTTACCGTGGTTTGCTGGAATCCACCAAAATGTGGGGAGCGTAGGAATGAAACGCCAATCAATCTTTTTCTTGCAGTAAATAATTTTCAACTAACTTACTCTTTTGTTGCCGCATTTTTTTTGAAATTCCTTTAGTTCATTATTAGCCTCAATAAAATTAATGGAATTGTCAGAAAACATGCCTGTAATTTTTCCGCGAGGAAAAATTTTTAAAAATATTTAAAAGGAATTAATGGTTAAATGGGCTGCAAGATGAATAGGTACTGTTTTGGTAGAGAAAAATGAAAATACATCGTAAGTTTTGTAAAATTTTGAATTTTTGCGTTTGCTTTCTTTGACTAGAAGATGATCAAAATAATCCACGCCGCAAGAGTTTGTTTTGCCAAATCTTTGTAACGACAAATTGCCCATTAGATATCGGTGAGGTTTTGGTTTAGCCTTAAAACAAGCTACACATTCTTGGATTACACGTTTCATTAAATTACGACCGTTTAAAGGTCAGTATTTTAAGCGGATTTGTGTGAATGTGTCTGGTGGTGTGATTGTTCGATGTTGTCGAAGGATAATAGAATGTTTTATATAATACGTAAGAGTGGAATTTCTGATCCTACCACCTACTCTTAGTATACCCTTTTGGTCTACAAATGGGGAGGAAACTAGCTACATTTTTGGTGTGTTAGACCATTACACCCAAATATCTAATCTCATTATGAAAAGTTTGACCCTGAACTAATCGTTTAAGTATTTCCTCTACAATTTCGGCTCGAGCTAATAATTTTGTATTGCGTAAGCCTGTTTATCACCGGTGTCAAGGCTTACAATTTGTGTTTGATATCAAAAACACCGCATATACCAAAGAAGGCCTTAGACGATAAATACAGGGCAATAACATTTTATCGTTAACAGAAACTTTTCTGAATCATAACTTTTTAATTACTTACAATGGTTATTTGTTACTATAATCTTTTCATATTGTATAAAAAGCACATTTAAAGAACAATACGTAAAAATAAAATAAAATAGTAGTGAAAAATATACAAAAGAGAAAAATTTCGAAAATTTTTAATAGTAAAGTGATCATAATTAAAGTAAAAGAATTAACAACAATGTGAACTTAAATGACATGTGGTTTCAACTAGACCAAACCACAAGTCATACAATAAAAGAGTCACTTTATCTCAAACTAAATTTCATGGTCATGTTGCCTCGCATCAATTGACCATCGTGGTTTTGCCCTATTAGATTTTTTATCTGGGACTATTTGAAAGAAAGGCTTCAGGTCATCAGTTTTGCTACTATTGTAAAGCTAAAAAAGAACATCATAGTGTAATTGGTAAAAAAGAGTAGCATTTGCGAAAAAAAACTTTGCTAAAAAAGGCCGTAAAGGGCATTTGGTTGATATCATTATTTTATACGCAACTGCAATGTCTGCACTTTACACTGATAGCAATAAAATTCGGATTGTTTCAATATTTTGTGTTTTATTCAAGAAAAACATCCTACAGTTCAAATTGAATTACCCTATAGATGCATAAATTCTAATATACAAAATGAGACTCAAATTGGCCGAATAAAGATGCATATAAAATTTATTTTTGGAACACAAAAATGAGTAAAAAAATATAAAATTCTATAAAGTTTCAAGTTGTTTCCCCATTGATACTAAAACAATATTAAGTTTCTTCCAGAAAATTCGAAAACCACGGAATGTTACTAATTCAGCAACAGTTTTGGCTTATATTAAATTTTGTAACTCCATATCCCACAAATAAATAGAAATTAGTTCTACAACTGAATATTACATTGCAAAGAAACTATAACTCAACGTCTCCAAACCAAGTGTGTGCGTGTAACAACTAAAGTTTTGAACTCGTAAAAGTGTTGCAGATTGCGCTTAGTTTGACACAAACAAAAGACATTTTGTATAAATTGCTTATTATAGGGCGTATTTTAAGGCAAACGTTGTATTAACTTTTATATTTCTCTGTTCGAACAAAGCTGTGCCAATTAATAGGAAAAGTAGCAGCAATACTGGTACAAAAAATAATAAAAAAATTAAGTTTAAAAATTAAAACAAGTTAAGATAGTAAGTAAACTTAAATTATTTAAGTATTTTTTTACATTGTTAGCAATAAAGTAGAAACTAGTGACAAACTAGAACTTTGAAGTATCTCAGAATACAATTTTTATATAAAGTCGATATTGACACTAATTTTAAGATCCTGTAAGACTGAGAACGATGCTACGCACTGCTGTATATGTTTTGTTGGTTATTTTTTTAATATTTTGTCTAGGTTACACATCAGAGTTTTTTTTTTGAATTTCATTATATTATTTTCCTGTCTTTAAGTAAAACCATGTAAAAATTTAAAATTAATTATAGGTTGAGCGGAAAGTTCTGCCACACTTCCGGTAAATTCAATTTATGTCCAATTTTTATTATTGTTTTGTAATATCTCAATTAGCTTCTTTAATTTTAGCTAGACAAAGCTAAACTTTAAAGCCTGATATTTTATTACTAAAAGGGGCAACGGCTGAAAAAGAGATTTGTGACCTAAGGCCAAAGAGTAGTGAATCACAGAACCGCGACAAGATGGAACAAAATGTTTTATTCTGGCAATATTGGTTTTGAAGATCAGTCACGTTCTGGCCGACCATTTGCTCTAAAAGACGGAGATTTACAAAGCCGTCTTCAAGCACTTGAGACGTGACTGAAAAACTTGAAGTCGAATAGAAGACAGTATGAAATTATCTTTAGCAGCTTCACCTCCACAAGATCTACACGAGCTTACCGAACCACAAGGCTAATAAGCGAGTCGAGGTTTGTCACTAGTGCCAGGACTAGCTTTAATATTTGACCTGACAACATCAACAGCAAGCAGATATATAAATAAATGTTTCTAACATTTTTAAAATTTTTGCACGGTTTTTACTTAAAGGAAAAAAATAATACAATAAAATTTAAAAAACCTCTTATGTGGTTTATGAAACATAATCTAGGAAAAGCTCAAAAGGAACTACGGTATAAATAATTAACAATACATATATATATATAACCTTTTATTGTACCGTTCCCCGTTTTACCTTGCAATTAGTTCAGGTGCCAATATCGACTTTTATGAAAAATGTGTTAAAATATTGAAAACTTAATATTCGTATTTTTATCTTAAAATTTGTTATAAAATTTAAATATTTTCTTTGGCTGCTGAGATTCCTTTGAATCTATAAAAAAGTATTTACACAGTAGAACTAGACTTTCTCTTCTTTTTCAAATTAAATATAGGAAAGGAGATATAAAGTGTATAAATTTAATTTTTACACAGTAAAACTACAAAACTGAAAATTATATTTCAGTATGTCGTAAGAGGACATCAACTAAATAGTGTCTTTTATTTTTGATACACCGTTGAAGTCGTATTCTAAATTTTTTTATTACTCTGAGGAATACCACTAATTTCTTAACTTATTAGATTTTGAAGGGCATATAGAGTTCTAAAATGATATGCGATAGAAAGCACATGAATTTTTGTTTGTTTTAACATTTAAAATTGGAAACCGTGAAGTTTAAAGATCAACTTCGTCTCACACAGTTTTAAATTTGCTTCTAAAGCAAAAAAGATTTAACTGAACTATTTTCATAAAGTGTTGCATTAAAATGTTATCAAAAAATAGTAGCAGAATCGCTTACTTATAACTTTGTATACAACTAAACGTCGATGGTTTTATAAAAAACAATTTGTGGGTGTTACCATCACTAGGAGCCTCCGGCGTTGACAATCTTCATCATTGAAAATATGGTAATCAGCATAATATACTACTAATTTGAACTGATTTTAAAAATTGATATTAAACGAACAGGTTTTGTATTTTTTTCAGAAAGGCGTTATTTTAGCTTTACTATGCTAAGAAGAAAAACAAAAGTAATGCACCCTGGTCCAGATGTAGAAATTAGAATTGACGATTCTCAAATTGAACGAGTAGAAGAATATATATACCTAGGCCAAAGAATAGAACTAGGACGAAGCAGTGAAAAGAAGGAAGTAAAAAGACGAATAAAAAGTGGATGGATCACATTTGGAAGACTATCCTTCATTTTGAAAAACAAAAATAGATCAACGCCTGAAAACAAAAGTATTCGAACAATGTATTTTACCGGCCATGACATATGGAGTAGAAAATTGGGCAACAACAAAAAGCAACATAGAATCAATGAGAATAGCACAAAGGGGAATTGAGAGAGCAATGTTAAATATAACAAGGAGAGATAAAGTTAGGAATGACAGAATAAGATCAATTACAAAAGTGACAGACATTGGTATTAAGATTGCCCAATTAAAATGGAGTTACGCAGGACACGTGGCGAGAAGTGACAAAAATAGATGGAACCGTAAAATAACTGAATGGAGACCGTACGAGCATAAGAGAGGAAGAGGACGACCACCTATGCGTTGGTACGATGATTTTAAACGTACAGCTGGACTAAATTGGATCCAAATCGCACAAAATCGTGATAGGTGGAAGGAGTTAGGGAAGGCCTACATCCAAAAATGGATTTAATTAATTACATAATTAATTGGGCTTAGGAGAAGAAGAAGAAGAAGAATGTTAAGATTAAGCCAGCGTGGTCCCGTGGTTGAGGGGCGGGCTGCGATGCTGACGGACCCGGGTTCGATTCCCGGTGCTCTCTGATGCCTGGCGGGTGGCCTACTCAGTCACTAAAAATAATTGAGCACCTGCGTTCACTTCCAGCAGGCGGTGCTTGCCACATCGACCCATATTAGAAATGGAGCTCAACAACCAGGCACAGTGGCGAACGTATGAGGTATATTGGAAGTAGGTGCTCATAATTCTACAACTTTGACCTGCTGCTATACCAATTAGCTTCAACTCATTCTCGTTTGATGTTTTATGTTTACTGTACTTGCATATTGCTCTCCACTTTTGTGCTGCAGCCTCCTAAAATTATATTTACCTCATCATCCGGGAACTTATCGAACACTTTCTCAGTAATTTCGTAAAATATATTCTTCTCCTCTTCTTCTTTTCTTCCTTCCGTACATGTATATTGAGCAGGTATCCCTCTGATTATTCTTTGTTGTGTAGTGATTATGTTTTCTTTATTTGTTCACTGCTTACAGCCTGTGAAATAATATTTAGATACAACCCAACATTTTAGTTTCTGTTACGGCGTATTTATCTCACATGTATTTACATTAACCTTGCTGGGACCGGACCGCATAAAAATACGGCTGTAAAAAGTACATTCAGTACAATACAATCTGTTAAATTCACTGAAGTCAACACACAAATCTGTTTACGTAAACAAGTTTAACAACACTTATAATTTAGCTGTCGATTCGTCTACTGGTCTTGTAATTTATTATTAGATAACTAAGATATTTAATGTTCTAAGTTCTTGTAATAACAGTTATATTCTATGAAGCTTAGAAAGATGGACATTAAAAAGAATAGCTCGATTACATACTCTTATAACTTCCACTTTAATGATTTTGTACACTTTTTTGTTTTTATATTATTTTTACTTGTGGTCCAAACGTTTTTAAAGTAATCTTAAAAATCACGGGTTCCCAATAATTTTCATGTACTTCAGCAACGTTAACTATGTTAGTTGAAAGTCAGTTAAACTGTTCTCTAAACTTCAGTACATATAATGTTGTCTCTTAAAGGATTAAATCTCTTATAAGTTTCAGTCTAACGTGTATCTGAAGAATTTACTGCTTGCTAACTTGAACGAGAAAATCGTTAATATTGTAGCCAAAGCTGGTAATGTCTTTTGCCTAATATTAATTTTGAATCATTTACTTATATCTGAAATTTCTTGCCTTTTTACAAAAAACCTTAGATGACAAACCGTTTGTGACACATATGGCATTTAGACCAATTTATCGCACTTTATAGAGCAGGTACGTGCCTTAGTGCTAAAATATACTCCTAAAAAATACTTGATTAAAATCCACAACGCTAGTTTATTATGCTCTAAACTCTTATATTGCACAATTTGGTTTATTTATAGAGCTGTGCTGCTTCTCCACAAGTGTCTTTTCAAATAAGAAATTATATGGCCAATAGGGGGATTATTGCAGTTGCCCAGTAAAACGTAAGCTACTTTCAATAAATGGCATCGTTTTCACGCGGTTACAGACGTCGTAAAAGCCTGAATTTTAAAAGTCTAATTTAATGCAAGAACGAGTTTTTCCCTAGGTTAAAGATTGCTTGAACTGCACGGATGTGCACGAAACTGTAATTTATACTAGTAGCCTCCTATTACTAGCTACGAACAAACACCCACTATACATAAATTACTTGGGTAAAGTTACCACACATGTTAAAGTTTAAATTAAAAGGAAAATTTTTATGAAAGCCCATGTTAATTGAAGTAATTGGTAATTTAGGTTTTTATGTACCTGCCACGTAAAATGTTATTAACAAAGTTGATTAAATTTTATAACAACTAATTTTACTGCTTTCAGTTGACGAAAAAGTACTAAAAAGGAACTGTCCAAAAATCTCCAATCGTGTAAAACGTAATATTTCTTAAATTCTCTTTATTCAATTTTTTAAAAATTTCTAAATATATCAAAAGTTTCTTTTGGTTAAATAGAGGCTTGATCTGGCAAAAATAATTGTAATGAGTTTTTTGGCAGTAATATGTGTTTTTTTTTTGTTGAATGTAAAGGGTCTTCTAATAAAAATGACTTTTGGTTATTGTCCGAAATATTTATGAAAATATACGTTGTTTTGTGAAAACTCAACGTAGACCCATGGTCCATATAATCGCCCTTTTTGCTTGCTATTCGTCGAAATGTTAAAAAATTTGAAATGGATTTTACTCTTCACTATGCAAATATACCAACAAGAAGTCGAAATGCAAGAAACGTAGAGAACATTGGATAGCGTTGCAAAGGCTCCAAATTTATCAATTCTTCGTCACGCTCAAGAATTAGGGGTTCAGGAGAACGACAACTTGACGTATTTTGCAAAAAGATTTAGGTTTACATCCGTATAAAATTATGTTGACCCACGAACTGAAGCCACTGCACCATCGTAAGTACCGTGACTGTTGCTTGGGTTTAGAGTAACTTGAAAGGGATCATAATTTTGGTCAAAAACTTATTTTATTAGATAAAGCTTATTTCCAGTTAAGTGAATATGTTAATAAAAAAAGTTGTCGTTTTGTTGCAAAAACAATCCATAAGAGATTCACTGCATCCGCAGTAGGTCACCGTATGCTGTATTTTATAGCATTAGATCATTCTTTTTTCGAAACGAGGTGGGATATGCATTTATAATGACTGATGGGCGGTACCGATTGATGTTGACAAATTTTTGTATCCAACGTTAGAGGAAATTGATTTGGAAGATAAGAAGTTGCAAGAAAAGCTTAGTAATAACATAATTTCAAGAAATGCAACAATTTGTTTGCTTTCAAGAAGTTGGAATCTAACTTTTTTAGATTACTTTTTGTATGGTTATTTGAAATCTATAGCCTACGCAAACAAATCACTAACCTTTAATACACTGAGACTGAACATTTAACATACATGACATTAGATTCAAGTGTTTGCACAAAGTCATCGAAAATGGAATTCATCGAATTTTCCTGTGTGCACGAAATCAATGTGGACACTTAAGTGATGTGTTATTGAAACCATAATGCTTCAAAGTAATATAAAACGTTTGGTTCTGTCTGAAATAGTACTTATTTTATTTTATTTTAAATTCATATTGTTCTTACTGGAAGACCCTTTATAATTGAAGAGTTCTTCCTAATGAGTAGTATTCAAATAATGTAATTATAGAACAATCCAGCATTTGGCTTTCATCGCGTTCCGTTATCTTGTAATGTTAAGTACCATTTGTTAAATACATTAATAAACGAGTAGTGTTTACTAAAGGGTTGTGAAAATGAGTGAAATTTAAATAAGTTAAGAATAACTCAAAGTAAAGAATGTTATTAATGATGATGCAAACAAACTTTTAAAAACACCCATAATTAAAAAAATTAATAATTTTAAGTCTCTGGTCAGCTAAACACGTTTCTCAATGTTTATCGTCAACTTAGGGTCCCAGCAGATCACGTAAAAGATTTTTAAACTGAAATTTCTATGACAATATAAAATGAGAGTTGAACCGCCAGAAGAATGAGACAAATATAATTCATTGTATAAAGTGCTAATTTATAGCCATTAAAACGCTTATTAGTCAAAACCAGTTACATGCATTAGAAGCGGAGGGTCACATGATAAGAAAATATACAACCAATTTAGAGTAATACTAGCAACTTATGCACTTTGTAAATGTGATTATCCTAGTTATAAATACTACGTAGTTCACCGTGTGCTCAACAATTTAATGAATAAAACTAATTTAAGGAAACCAACCAGATATGCATCGGAAACCTAATACGTCAACATTCATAACAAACGCGCTAAATGTAGATTAATCCAGATACACCAGTTACTCAAATAAATAATTCTAACAATCTAGACATAAATGGTGAAATCTCAAAATTCTGAAATTAATTCAAAAATATGTTTATACAGTTACTTCAACAAAACGGTACTTATTAAGCGTAAAGCCCTAATAAATAAATCAACAGAATAATGACTCCATTTTTAAGAATTGCAGTACATAACCCAAACGAGATAATAAATCGCGTTCAAGAAATACTTAACATTTTTAACAATCAACAACATTGGTATTCTTCCAATTTCTGACAGCCATTCAACTGAAAGAACAATCGTCAAAATACTATACCGTACTATTTACTGTGAATCATCCTGATGGTACTATTCATGTAGAATTTGCTATTATCATTAAATCAAAGTTCAAACATTACATTTGCTGATTACAACTAAAGGTCAAAACCCATTAAAAGTTATCGAACCTAAATAATATGGAGTGTCTCAGACTAAAGGACTGTCAGCTGGAATTTGTCATAATCAAAGAAACATCTGAAATAAATACGTTTTTATCTTAGCTCAAATCTCAGTTCTATCGTAATGAAACAAAGTACTGGAGTAAGTGGAAAATTATTTCAATTTAGGCTATGTACAAGAGATACAGATTGGGAACAATTTGAGATTTACATTATAAATATCAATTGATACAAAAATTACGAATTTGAAGAGCCGTAGGGTTTACAACCAAACTACTACAGGATGCTCTTTGGATAACCACTTCAACCTACATATTCCTCTACATATAAAACAATTTGACTACGAAAAACACAATATAATCCACTGAACAAAACATACTAAAATAAGCTAACCTAATAATTTTAAATGTATGTTACCAATCTATCTACTGAAGACTATTTATTGAGGAAATCCACATAAAAATTGATAATATTTACAACTTCTGTACCCTCCTCCCCAATTAGAAAGCCTGGCCATAATCAGATGTAAAAAATGTATAAGTAATGGAACTAATAATGACAAATAAGAAATATTAGACCTTCCCCGTCAACTATTTTTCCAATAAAACACGCTTTGATAGTTGGAAAAGTAATAAAAAACCTTCATCGCAAGGATATCGTGCTGTTAACATCCATTTTCAACAACATGCTGTGACTATACTCTTACTCCTTATAGTGGAAATTTTTTTCAGACTGTTATAATTGCAAAATCTGATAAACCTCTAATGGAAGTCAGCCCCTGTGTACCAATAACGTTGCTGCTTATTTTAGTCTATTTGAAAGACCTGTATTTAGCGAAATGTAAAAGACCCTTATAGGTGAGTTAATTTTAGAGTTCAACTTTGGGTTCAAGGAAAATTATTCTGTTATTCAATAAACTCACAGACTTGCAAATAAGATCAAAGAACGATTTGAAAAAGGAAGGTATGTGCGCCTATCTTGCTCAACGTTTACTAAGCTTCCGATAACGTATAGCATGATGCCCTGTTATGTAAGTTGAAAAAGTAACTACATAATCAATTTTATCTGATCCTACCTAAAAGACAAATTCTTTAAAGTTAAATTTGTTGTCACCCTATCTAATTACTAGTCCATTAAAACTGAGGAACTACAAGACAGTGTACTTAGGCTACTTCGTACTTAATAGTCACAGTAATATATCGCTATGAAATAGCACATTAATGGCAGACAAGCTGCCGTTATCTACGCGAATTTTAACCGTGGTATGGTATCATTAAAACTGCAGGAACATTTCAACCTCTTACAAAACTGGTTTAAACTTAATAATTAATACTAACAAATATCATTCATCACAAAAAGAAGGATCTGCCCAAGACTCACTAATAATAATGCTATACCAAAAAAGGTGAAGTGGAATGCTATGCAGTTTACTGGATTGAGCAGCTTACGTGGAAAACTTATATCAAAACTGAGAAACGTCAACTCGGGGGGCAAAGCTGGTAAGATAAAGTTTCAGATGTAATTCAGATAGTAATATGCGCTTATAAAATCTGAAAAACGCTACTACTATAAAACCAGCATAAAGTGACAGCAACAAGTTCTACTCTCACATTCATACATCTCACTAAAGAGAGAGAGAGAGAGTAAAGGCAAGCATCTGGGCGAAAATGGTTCTGGTTAACACTAATAAACAAAACTAGATTAATAGCATATTGACAACTTTGATATAGAGCACACGAAGTATATCCACAAAAGAACTATAAACATATAACAAAATGCAAGAAAAAGGTATCAGTATTATGGTACTAGGAGACACAAAAAGAAATTTAAAGAAAGAGCCGATAAAAATAAAAACCTCAAGTTGCTCAAAAATAGAGAACAAGTGATGATGTAGCATTTATAACAGACAAGCAAGAAAACCACTTTTCAGAAGTATAAACATATAAATAAAAAAACCTAACAATTAAATAAAAAATAATATAAAAATCGCTTACTATTATAAGATTGGGGAACATCCCGATTCAAAATATAGTTGATCAATAAGGAAACAAACAATAGACAACATTAACTAAATTACGGCAGTTTTCAATATACAACAACTTGAAAAAAGCAAACACTTTGTTCCAAAGAAAAATATTAACAAATACATACGGTCGGAAAAAGGTTTTAGAAATCTGATTGATTATATGACAATAAACAATTTTAGTTATAGACGAGACTAGCAATACCGGCTCTGAACACTACCTAGTAGTCAGTAAAATAACTTTTCTAAAACTGGTGAAAACCAAACCAAAACATAAAAAGAAAATTACAGAAAAAAACACAAGGCACACCCATTGTAAGGTGACGACATGAAACATCTATGCCAAGCATAGTCTATAAAATTAGTAACCACGTCAACAAACAGAAAAAAGGTACTGCAACTATAAACATAATAAAAACTGAAAAATGGAAACAACATTATGAGGAACTGCGATTTAATTCTAAAGCACAAAAAGGACGAAGCTCGAAATACCAAAGAAACAGAATAGTAAGAGATTAGTCCAACAGCAGAAGATATAACTATGCAAAAACCAAAAAACATCAGCTTTAGCTTAAAGAGTAGGCCTTCATGCCAGACCTTATCGAAGGCCTGGCTGATGTCATGAAAGACGGCCGCACAATAGTTCTTGTTTTCGAATGCTTGGTTAATGTGTTCAACTACCCTGTGTGCCTGTTGTATTGTGGAGTAGTGACTCCTAAAACCAAACTGGTGATCAGGTATTAGGTTTTCGTCGTCCAGGATGGGGGTGAGCTTGTTCAGAAATAATTTTTCAAAAAGCTTTGAGAATAGCGGTAACAGACTAATAGGTCTGTATGAATTGGGCTCGTTGATGGGCTTTCCAGGTTTGGGGATAAGTATTATTTGAGCAATTTTCCATTGTAACGGAAAGTATCCTGTACGCAGAATACTGTTGAAGATAAGCGTGAGTATACAGATAGCTTTAGGAGGCAGTTCCTCCATTATATGACCAGTGATTAAGTCGTGTCCAGGAGACTTTTTGCAATTAGTCTTTCTATCAATCATTGTTTGAACTGCAGCCCTAGTGAAAGGTTTGATGGGAAACGTAAGTTGATTTGGGGCCTGTAGTAAGTTGTCCACTTCTGCGTCTGTGTGGGGGTCGTTAGAAAGTAGAGGTTGAAACACTTATTGAAGGTGGGCTGCAAAAGTGTCTGCTTTATTTTGTCAGTGCTGGCCCATGTTCCGTCCGGGTTACGAATTGGGGAATATGATTTTAGGTCTATTAAGTCTGCCTGTGGCCTTCCAAAGGAGTAGTCGGTGTTTTCTGTTGCGGTTAGTCCTTCTAAGTACTCATTGAGGAATTCGTTTTTGCTTGCTTAATAAGTTCTTTAAGGTTTCGAGCTGCTGTATTAAGTCTACGTTTGTCCTCTGGGAATCTGCTATGTTGCCAGATCCGTCGTAGTCGCCTTTTTCAGCAATCTTTTTGATATCGATCGAGCAATTTTGGTGTGTGACTTGAGGTAGTAGTTGTGGAGTGGCTCTTGAGGCGGCCAGGTGGATTGTTTGGGTAAGTGTTTCTACCGCTTCTTCTATATCTTCTTCTGTTTTCAGTGGGATATTAGTTGTTAAATTTTCCTGTAGTACTTCTCTGAAATAGTGCCAGTCTGTTTTCTTATTTGTTAAGGATGGGGTTCTAGTTTTACTTAATAGTGTTGTACTTATTTGCGTTATTATCGGGCTATGGTCCGAGGATAGGTCTAGGCACGACGAGATTTCTAGGTAACCTTGGGGTATGCCCTTAACTACATAAAAGTCGAGCAGGTCAGGGATCTTCGTTAGATAGGTCGGCCAGTAAGTGGGTTGATATGTGGAGAGATGGCTTAGTTGCTCGTTTTGCATGATAGTTAATAGAATTCTTCCTCTTGGGTTGGCAATACGCGACCCCAGGAGGTGCTTCGCGTTGAAGTCACCTCCGGCCATGAATCGGTTACCTAGTGATCGTATATACCTTTCAAGGCTTTCCTTATCAGGTCTATGCCCGGAAGGGCAGTAAGCAGCAGAAATGTTTGGGGACCTATCCAGTCCTCTATTGATACTGTGGTTGCCTGGATATATTCGGAACAGTATTTTGGTGTCTCGTGATGTCTTATATGGTGTTCTATTAATATTGCTGAGCCCCCTCTAGCTGTATTGTTGGGGTAGTTGGTGTTAAAGGTGTTGTAACCTCTAATTTTAAAGTAGGAGTGTTCTGTAAAATGCGTTTCGGAGATCAATAGTATGTCAATGTTATACTGTAGTAGGAAAGCTTCAGTTTCGTAGCGGTGGTTGACCAGACAGTTGGCGTTCCACTGGGCTATTTTGAGTGTTTGTGCCATTAGGGATTCTTAGAGTTCACTAATTGAGTCACTAGATTTTTTAAATCTCATATTTCTTCCATGAGCTGGTTTATCATTGTTCTTTGGGAGTCTATTGTCTGTTGCATAAAAGATACTATAGTGTTTGAGTATTGCGGAATATTTTGTAGATCGTGGTGGTGGACTTGAGCTTTGTTGGCGTATGAGTGCGGATCATAAGTTCTTGTTGCCTTATTATTGAGACGTGGGTTGTTATTTATTTGAGAAGCTACTACTGGTTTAGTGGCTGGAGTTTGAGTCTGTACTGGTGTAAATCCGCGATTCCTGAGTGGAGGAAAACGTCTATTTCTAATTTCTTTGTAGACTGGACATCCCCGATAGTTCCCAGGATGTTCTCCTAGGCAAAGTGCGCATTTTGCTTTGCTTCCATCACCTTTCTTCTTGGAGCATGTTCTGTAGTAATGGTATCCGGCACATTTTACACATCGGGATGGTCTAGTGCAGTAATTTTGAGTGTGTCCATAACATTGACATCTTTTACATTGTGCCAGTTCTTTTTTTTTGATTGGGAGGTTCGACTTTAATGATAGCGTTTAATAAAGAGGTAATTTCGTAAATTTCTTTATTTTTATCATGTTGTTTGAGATCGATAAAGGATAAATTTAGTGGGGTCTTCTTAGTGCGATGCTGGACTCCTGTGATATTCATTACTTGATGGCCTAATGCCTCTAGCGCTTCCTTTATGTCAATTTTATCTGTGGTGTGATGCAGGTTTCTTATCACTACTCTGAATGGTTTATCCTCGGTAAGATGAATGTGTGTCTGACTACGTTATTTTCGTCAAGAATCTTGATTAGTTTTTATAGTTTTCGACTGTCTTAATCAGGAGCTTTACAGTGCCTCCTCCTGTTACTTGATATTGGTACTCATCCTTCTTTATATGTGTTTCAATAAGTCGTAGTAAAGGAATTATGTTTGTTACATAATATATGTGGATTGAGGAGGTTTCGGGAGTTTGGCATTGGTTTCTGTTGAGGTGCTTGATGTCGGGGTTTTCCTTACTTGCTAGTATTTGAAATCTATTGCTAGTGGCAACTGGATTTTTGTCAATTGCACTGCTGGTTTAGTATTAGTTCTCTTTCTTTTGTGTTTTCGAGTTATTTCTTGAAAATCATTTGGCTTTAAAGGGTCGTTGTTTCTTCACTTGTTATTGAAATGTTGTCGTTATCGTATTTTTGAGTGTTTGATATCAGTGGAGCTTCGTCTTGTATTGATTCCGCTCTATTCCAGTCCATCTGAGCAGAGTAAGGCAAAGCTGTAGGTTGGATTTGCGTACTTGTCTGTTGGTAATTAGTAAGATACATCGGGTAAGCTTGTTGTGGTTGCTGCCACTGAGTGCTAAATACGGATTGTGGATTTGGTTGCAGATGTGATTGATTATACCGTTGTACTTTTTTATTAAATCCAAGCCTTGTCTATGATCAAATTGACGATATTCATTGTCTATGCAAGCCCCTACAGGTATTGCATTCTGCAACTATTCGTGTGACATTTTGAATTATTTAGATAGCATTATCACACGCAATTTTTCCACAATCCTTACGGAAGCAGCATACATAAATTATTTTAAATTGCTTTTTTACAAAAAATTACATAGATTCAAATTCGGAGAACTAAGGACCTACAACATCGATCATTCTATTCATGTAAAGTGTTGTACATTGATCATGAATCTTTTTAGTGTAATGTTAACTAGCAAAAATAATCGTAGTATTAAACATGGATCTCTTAGAACATCTACAGCTAGCATTTTAATTAAATTGGAATTTGTTGATAATGATTTGTTGATTTACTAATTCGTTTTCATTATTTGTGGTTCCAAAAATAGATTTCTACAAACTTTAAAAATTGTCTTTTATGAAAGCTGCAAAATTTTATTTTATTCATTTTTTTATAATACCGCATGTCTGCAAACATGTTACAAGTTTCAAATTATTTCATTTTCATTATTGTAAACATCAATTCTGACTTATCCTATAACTTCCGAACTTTTTACTATAATCTAAATTTTTTCATACATTTATTTTATTGCCAATGATATTCAACATACAATTAAGAGTCTATGGATTCAGAAATTAGAAAGTCATATTGTAGCGCTAACTGTTCATGAATGTAGATCTATTGTTAGGAGCTGATGTTGCTGGAAAGCTGTTAATAGGAAAGAAGATAATATTGACATGTAGACTTGCAGTACATACTAAATTTGGATGGACTCTCATGAGAAATATAAGTCAGCGATGCCTCTGTTTAGAAACTATAGTCCCTAAATGGAATTGGTATACATGATGCAACAGAAAGGAAGTCAAAAAAAAAGAAACAAAAGTAGCTGTACGCTTCTTCTTCTTCTATAATCCTTTTTGCCCTTTCGAGCATCGGATGATGGTCTCTAATCCCGTATCCATTATCTCCACCTCTTCCTGTCTCTCGCTATTGTTTTGATTTCCTAGTGTCACACCTTTTCTGCTGTGATTCTTTGATTTGGTCCATCCATTTTTTCTAGGTCTGCCACTTCGTTTTAGGTGGTTTTCCCCTTCTATTAGTCTTTTGCAATTCTGTTTGGTTCCATTCTTGTCAGGTGCGCAAACCAGTTCAGTTGCCTCTTTGTAATTTTTCCTTGTATAGGTTCTTGTTTAACGATTTCTCTTATGTCTTCGTTTCTTACTCTGTCCCACTTAGTCTTTCCTGCCATCCTCCTGAGATGTTTCATCTCCATAGCATTTATTTTAACCTCGCTTTCTTCTTAAGTGTCCATGATTCGCTGGCATAAGTTATTATTGGTAGTATTATCGTATTATATATTTTCTTTTTCACCTCTAAATCAATGTCTTTATGGCCTAGTATAGTTTTATTTATGGCGTAATAGATTCTTGACGATTTGTTCTCTCTGTTTGCTAACTCTGAATCTAATTTCCCATCCTCTGTTATTGTGCTTCCAAGGAATTCAAACGTCGTTACCCTCTCCAATTTTTTGTCTTTACATTTTATGTCATTGTTTTGATCTTCTTTTTGTTTCTCATTTACAATCATGGTCTTGGTTTTATTTATGTTCACTTGCATATTCATATTTTCTATTTCAGTCGTCCATGCATTCACCAACCTCTGCATTTTACTTCTGGTGTTTGAGATTAGTATCACGTCGTCTGCGTAAAGTAGACTACTTAGTTTTACTGGTTCTAATTTTTTATATTCAATTACTGTGTTCAGTTGACTATATTTTCTTTTATTCTTTTGATTATCTTGCCCATGATAATTATGAATAATAAAGGGCTTAAACTATCGCCTTGCTTGATACCTTTATTCATTTCGAACACCTCAGATCTCTGCCCGTCCAATTGTACCTTATCTTTGACTGTTCTATATGAACTTCTTATTGCTTCTATCAGATTCTTATCCACATTCAGTTCATTCAAAGTCCTCCAAATTTTCTTCTATCTACTGTATCAAACGCAGCTCTCAGGTCTACAAATGTTAGATACAATTGTTCTCCTTCTTCAATTTTTCTTTTGATTATATTTCTGATTATATAAATATTGTCACCAGTTTGCCTATTCCGTCTGAAAGCTGCCTGTTATTCTTCTAATAAAGGTTCTATATAATCTCTTAGCATGTTTTCTAAGATTTTAATGTATATTTTAAAACTAGTTTGAGCTAGACATATTGGCCTATAGTTCTCGCATTGGGACTGCAATCCTTTCTTGTTAATTGAGACTATTAGGTTGTTTTACCAGTCTCTCGGTATTTTCTGTTCTTCCCATACTTGTCTACAAATTTTCCAAAACAATTCTATACTTTTTTGGCCCATCCATTTTAACATCTCTGAGATAAATCGTCCTCTACTTCTTCCTTCTTGATTGTTCGTTCCAAATTTATTTGTTGTGTTATATTATCTTCTAGTCCTACTGTCGTTTTATGCATATTTTCATAATAATTTTTTCATGTTTCTAGAATTTCCTTTTTATCAGTTTGCATTTATCCCTGATTATTTATTATTGATTTTATGTCCTTCCTTTTAACTCCTCTTAATCTCTTTATTCTGGTCCAGAAATCTCTGGCGTTTGTTCTGTGTAGTTCTATTATCTCTTCACCCGTCTCTTCCAGAACTTCTTTTTTTCTACTTATGGCTTCTTTCACTATATTCCTCTTCCTTTTGTATTCCTCTTTATCCACCATTTCTTTTGTTTGGATGTATTTTTTCCACGCTATTTTCTGTTCCTTTAGCATTCTTCTTATATCTTCTGTCTACCAGCTTATCATTTTCGTGTGTTTATTACGGTTTCTTATCCCACATACGTTTTCCGCTACCTTCTTCAATATTTCCTTAAATGTTCTCCATCTTTCTTCTAATGTACATGTTTGGAGGTTTTCCTTCCTTTGTAATTCTTTATCTGTATCCTTCTGGTATTTTTCTACATTCTACGTATTTGAGTTTATTTATTTCCAGCTTACTATAGTTTCTTACTTTTTGCTTGTTGGTTAATCTGGCGTGCTACTTTGTTATTAGTAATCTATGCTGCGTACTAAGTTCGGCTTCTTTCTTTGTTTCAGTTGTCTGTATCTTCTCTGCTAAATCTTGTGTGTAAGTTATGTAGTCTATTATGCTTTTAGCTTTGCGTTCCTCTGCAGCAAAAGTATACTCATCCTCTAAAGGTCCCACAGTGTGTTTCCTATTAAAATTTCATTTCTTACACAAAAATTGATCATTTTTAGTCCATTTCTATTTTGGATGCTTTTTCAGTAGCATCCCATACATCCCATTCCTCTGTTATGGTCTTTTCCAATCCTACTATTCCAGTCACCCATTATGATCGTTTTCTGATTCTCTTCTTTCATTTCATCTAGCAATTGCTGTAGGTCTGCATAGAAGTCTGCCATTTCCTCCTCAATTGTTCCTTCTACCGGCGCATAAATCTGGATAATATTTATTGTTTCGTCCAGTTTTATAGTTGTTGCTATTATTCGAGAACTTATTGCCTTGACCTCAATTATAATTTTGTTTAATTCATCGGTGGTAATAACTCCTACGCCCTCCCTCGCTCTTTGTTCCGGTGCCACTCCTGAGTAATGCAGTGTGTAGTTATTTGTTAAGTGTGTTCTTCCTTTAACTCTCTTCTTTGTCTCGCTAATTCCTAGAATTTGTATATTATTTCTATCCATTTCCTCCGTTAATTCTATTTCTTTCCCTGATAATGTTCCTATATTCCATATTCCTATTCCTATCCACTCATTTTGAATTTCTTTTCCCTTGCTGTTCCTTGTACTATTTTTATTCGTGTCCTTATTCACAATCTGTTCCGTTACCTGCGTCCTTGTATTTAGTAGTTTTCTGATTAATTTCATCTGATTTTTTTGAGGTTGTACCTGTGCCTCTGCTTGTTCTAGTTATTTTGCGTAGCCTTTTTTGTAGGTCTTCATCAGGGGATGTCTCACTGAAAGTTCTTCCTCCCGTCTTTTCTTTAGGTGTTTCTTCTTTTCCAGTTTCTAGTTCGAATTCTGTTCCCATTGCATTCAGTTATTCCAGGTAGAAGTCGCCTCCATTGATTATTAATTTTTTGTATCTCAAAAGAATATGGTGGCCTTGTGCTCTTATTTTATTTCTGTGTTTAATCAATTGTTTTCTAATTTCCTGTGTTTCTTTGGAGTAATCCTCCTCTATGTATATGTTTTTTTCTCTCAAGGTTTTAGTTCATTTCAAAATTTCCATTTTCTTTGCCCTTTTTTCAAATTCCACTTGTATAGGTCTGATTTTTCCTGTTCGATATTTACCCAATCTTCTAGATTCTATTATCTCTTTTTTCATTATTATTTTTATTCCCATGTCTCTGAAGGTCACCCTGATTTTTTCTAGTAACTGTAGATTACTCTCCTCTTCTTGATCCTCTAATCCGTGTATTATTATGTTCCTTTTCTTGATTTCCCTATTCATTTCTTCCAAAATCTTCTCGTGTTGTGCATTCTTTTATTTTAGGCATCGGTTTTCTTCTCTGGGTCGCTCGTTTTCTGTTTTAATCGTTTGTATTTCCTTTTGGAGCCCATCTAGTTTAGTTTCCACGCGTAAATCCCTTTCCTCCATTCTATCCAGTTTCTCATTTATTTCCTTTAACAGTTTCTCCATTTTGTTATTCTTTTAATTCCCTCTTCCGATCCGAAATTTCCCAAGACCGGCTCTGTTCGTTGTTTACCTATGCATATGATGTTTACGGTATTGAAAAATGTTCGTCGCCGGCTTTGTAGGTATTTGCCGCGCTATCACCTGACCCCGAATCGACTTCTCGGAAGGTCACGTCGATCTCAGCGTCTATTTTACTTTAAATTTAGTTAAAAGTAATGGATCTTACCTTAGTTTAATATTCTTCTATTACTATTGGCACTTAATATTACTTTATACTTCACTATGAAAATTAATTTCCTCTCGTAAACCCCGTAATTTATAATATTCGAGGCACGAAATCACAATCGGTACTTTGTGTTTCCACTTCAGGACCGGACCCCGTAGCTGTACGCAAACATTTAAATACACTTTGTGCCAACAAGAGTATGATCGATATAAAGTACATTTACCCTGGACAAACCGCTATCCACTACTAACAAACAATACAGACATGGATTTGAGCAGAATCTAATTGAACATTAGAGACATATTATCAGATATTAAAGAATTGGAAAGAACAAGCAATCATTAAAGTTGTATCTAAAGTGCAACAGTTATTTATATCTTCCTCAACGCTCTGTATGAAACTCTAGAAAAACCACGACCCCCACCAAACCAGCATTTGTTTCGTCAACAAAAAGAAAATCTTTCTCTTAACATCTGCTCTAAATTATGTTATTGTGATCGGATTTCGAATGAAGAAAGTTTTTTCCAAATTCCAAAGGTCAAGAATTTTTTACCATTTTTGTGGTGCAATTCTTTCTCAACCTAAAGAGTTCAGGGGTAGCGCAATTAGAAAATGGGTTATAGAATCATATTAAGTCATTTTTTGCGGCGGCGACTTTGAATTACCCCCTCAACTCCGGTGAAGAAGAAAATAGCATGTAGTGCAAGAATTTAAAAAGTCTTTTTATGTGGATTATTGCGTAATTAGCAATGAAAGAAGAATACCTTAAATTTTCGGATCAGGCATATTCTGTGATGTGAAGAGCGATTTAGCATATGACATGGAGGTGTATAGAAAGAAAAGCATTCTTTCCATTGCTCACAAGTTATTTGGTGTTTTGAGATCCATATCGTTATTTATTATTACAGATAAGATGATATTTTGGAACATATGGACACTCAAGGTGAGAATAGGCTGAAAAGCTACCCAAAATCATTAAACATTAATTTCTAGAAATTGCTATATGAAATCAAATAGATTGCTTTCTTATTAAAAAACGTTTTTAAAATAATATTATAGGGATCTCTGCGTACTCAGGAGCAGACATTGGCTCTGATCATAACCCGCTAATAGAAAATTTTACATTCACAGGAAAATTATTAAGACCTGGACAAAAGATAAAATGATATAATATTGATACTTTAAAATAAACAGGAAAAATAAAATTATAAAAAAAATTGAAGCACAATTCAAAAGAGGCAAACCCAATAAAAACTAAAATAAAGAATCATACAAGAAAACAACAGACGCAAACCTTAAACAAGCAACCGAAAATGTGATATAGTACAAAAAAAACAGAAAACGAAGAAACCATGACCATGGAAATTCTTAATAAAATGGAAGAAAGACGAGTAGCAAAAATAATACAAAACATAATAAGACAGGCGAATGAGGAACACCAAGCAGAACAATGTTAAGAGGCAGTAAAATTACATGAAATATACGAAACTTTCAACTTCCACAAAATATTTAAACAAATTCTAGAAAGGAATAAAAAGAAAAATATAAGCACTGTCAGGCAAGGTAATAAAATAGTAATAGACAACGTAGAACTACGACAAACTGGGGAAAACCACAAAAAACATATTAAGAAGATCGTCCAATGATGCCGAATCAAAACGATTTACATGTCCACTAATACTCATATCAGAAGTGAGACATGTGATAAAAAATTTAAAATAAGGAAAAACATCAGGAAATGTCAACATACATACGGAAACACTAAAGTTATTAAATACAACATATTTATGTATTCTATGTAATAACATCCATGATAGTAGACGCATACCAGATGAATAGATAAGATCCACGTTTATATCATTACAAAAAAGAATAATGCCTAGAACTGTGACGACCATGAACTAAGAAACCAGGCCTTAAAAGTTTTAGTAAAAATTATATATGCAAGAATGTATACGAAATGGGAATAATATAGTGATAATACAAGAGAAGCATTATGCTACATATGAATGCAAAACGCAGAAATTCTATAACCAACGAAATGATGTTTTCATTGCTTTTATAGACCACAAAAAGCCTTTGATAGCTCAAGACATCCAGCGATGCTTGATATACCACAACGAATTAGACTAGTCACAAAAGATTTTAGAATCATATGAAACCTATATTGAAACCAATAAAAAGCTGGGGATAAACAATTCATTATTAACTCAAGAGTCGCAAATCACAAAAGCATACGTCAGGATTGTGTATTATCCCCGTTATTATTTAACGTATATGTAGAAATTTCAAATAGCATTGCATAACCAAACAAAAGGAACCAAGGTTAATGGAACACCAATAAACAATATACGATTCGTAGACGAAAATGTCATCTTAGCAGACAATCTAGGACCAGAAAAAAAGCAACACTCGTAGTAAAAGGACATAAAAAATTAATATGAGGTCGTAAATATCTTTACGCGTGCGACGGAAGAAAGATTACACATCCTAAATTAAAAAAGCAAGGAAACGTTACACACTGCACAGCGTCAGACACTAGAAGAAGAAGAAGAAGAAGAAGTTAGACAAAAATAACTTAAAGCAATTATTAGATAAAGATAGACTAATTAAAGCAACGACATAAATTCTAACCTCGACGATAAAGACGTTTAAGACGCCGTACATACCTGAAAAATCTGAAATGATCAGCTGAATCAGGATACTGGAGTTTCGATATTACAGGTGGTAATTTACAAAAATTTTTGAATCCCAAAAAGTCGTCCGAAAACGTGTACAGTATTTCATATTTAGCCGAGAAGTTGGATGGCCTACCACACGCTTCACCCAAAGCCAGAATTCAGGAATGTTGAGCGTTTGAAGAGGTAGGAGTGACAGGACCATTATTTACGAAGTTTGGCAAAAAAAGTTTGCATAATTCTTTTTACATGTTCCGTTTACCTTGTCGTGCATTTGGAGTTGATTGAAACCTACTCAAATGATAAAGTCGTACAAACCTTTAAAAGATTCTGTAAAAGGAGAGAACGGCAAATTGTAGTCTACTCGAATAACGTCACTAATTTTAAAGTAATCTACAATATGTTCAAAGAAATAAAGTTAAAACCCATTCTTAAACATGCAACCATGGAACGAATGAAGTGGTGATCTAACTCTGTAAATGTCTTATGGTGAGGAAGATTTTAAAAGTGCGTGGTAGGATGTTTTTGTGCAAGTAACACTTTCTGAAGTAAGCTAACACTGTTCACAAAAACAGAAGAACTATTTCAGGAAGGAGTACATATCTCAGCTGGCCGTACCGCTAATGTAAAGGGAAAACAAGTATTTAAAGTTATATACGTAATGGTCGTGAACCATGACAAATTGAAACATTTGGACCGATCATGGCGAGAGTCATGAACAAGTTACGCAATTGAAAGAGAAACTTCTAAAAGTTACTAAAATAGAACCGGTTTCTACCCCTTAAAAATCAACAAGGAAGGTGAAAACAATCCAACTAAAGTTTCAAATCCAGACATAACTAAACTTGAATAACAGAATGAGGTGAAGATGTGATTAGGAGGAAAGTGAAAGCTCGGAAACGATTGAATTGATTAAGTCGTTTCTTATGTTTCGAACACTGGAATGATTTGCAACATATAGGTTAGTGATAGTAATAGATGATTTCCTGTTTTAATTGAATTTCTCATTAACTAAACAAGTAATTCGAAATTTTGTAACATTTTTTGTAACATTGTTGGGTAAATAAAAGTTAGTCAACTTAGAATTATGACAATCACAAGACTTTTAACACCAAATAAATAGTGAATTTATTATCATCCTTATGGTTGTAGTAAAAGACATTACGACTAATTTACTATGTAACTGTAATAATACCCTATTGTTTTCTCAACTTAATGCCGTGGTTTATAGCGTGTTGTTAAAGAAACGCTGCACTCGTTAGATTCCTTCACTGTAAAGTTTCACTTACAATTTGCTGCTGGAACTAAACCTGTTGCTTACGCCAGTTTAAAGCCACTGCTTCCAGTCTCTTGTTTATTCGATCTGATCGCGGTTCGTTTGGATCTATTTTGCCGTGGGAACTTGTTGCAAGATAAAGGAGCAGCAACACCACTGGCGGGGGCTTACCGCCCTTGCTGTTGAAATAATCCTGGCTTCTGCGGCACCGCCTCCGAGCCGGGCGCAGTGATTTCAATTAAGCCCCACTTTATAAACGCACAAAATAGAAGGCGCCTGATTGACTGGCGCTTTAATTTGATTTTCCGGAATATAACTGGCGCGGCCGGATTATACGGCAACCCGGTTGATTATGAAGCGATCGAAAGCGCGCACCCTAGATGACAGTGTCACCATAACTAATCTCTCTTCGCGTGTAGTTAATCTTTTCCATATTCTTTACTGCATTTGCTAGTTTTGGTAAATATGAAAATATTAAGTTGTAATGCTTAGCGAAACAGATTCATAGCGAGTAAAACGAGCTAACATTATAATTAGTTAAAGATGCGAAATTAACAATTAAAATATACTTAGCGAAACCTTAAAGAACCATCAAAGCTCTTACTGATATGGGAAATTGTTGCAATATTCTACTTCTTTCACTACGAGAGGTGTTGAAAAACACTAGCACACATTTCACAAAAAAGGCAGAATTGATATCACCATTAAGGTGAGTATTTCTCAGTGAGTAATTTGTTCTTTGCGGTTTATTCAAATAATCCGTTAGATTAGGTGTAATGTGCGGAACGGGTGACGTGCCGAATTTATATTAATCTTCCCCATAAACAAAAGGTATCTTACATTCAAACAGTTAAAGGAAAAATGAACCAAACACACAATAGCAAAAATGCACAAACTGCAAGAGATATAACGTTGACATACTCTATTAACGAATTTAAAACAATGTTTACTCAACTTATTTAACACAATAGCATGATAGCAAACAGGTTATAAACCGTTATATAAAATTAATTTTACAATGGCTCGGTCCTTACGTGTGGCTTTGCCGAATGCAAATAGATTTTGAGCAAAAAAGAATAAGTTCGTAACATATTCCAACATTAAGTATTCTATTAATTGTAGAGTCACACTTTACCCCAAGAACCTTCCTAAAAGTACTTTATCACAGCATTTATCATACCGAGCATTTTAATAAAACAGCGCATGGCAGAACAGCCATAATAATAAAAATTTTTTTGCAAGCTACGATTCAAATTAAAAAAATTTCCTAAACCGATCAAAATATCTGCAGTTTATTGCTCCCCAAGACATAAAATTACGAAAGACATATTAAAACCGTATTTAGAAACACTTTGGCATACATTTAGTGTCAAAGAAGGCTTTAACTCTAAGCATATTATGTAGGTGTTAATGTTAACCACTACTAAAGGGAAGATATTATATAAACTAATACTAATACAGAAGAAAAGTATGCACATCTATTAACTGGAGAGCCGATCCGCTGACCGTCAGATCCATGCAAGATTCCCGGTTATTTGAAATTTTACATTAACAATTTAATATCTCCAAACCTTATAGAAGCTACATCGAATTAGCATCTTTCTTGTGGTCATACGTTAGTGAACAGAAAAACGAATTCAGACTCGTATCGAAACCACGTAAATAAGAACTTGCCGGTTAGCATTTGTATAAAAACCCCATAAGAGCTTAAGCGACAACAAACCATCTTACACGCATAATTTTAGCAGTTGCTTGACAGGCAATTCTTTTGTTAACAGAAACTCGATCTCCTTGTGTATCAAACACTCTCCTGTAAATAGAGAGAATAATCGCAGAAAAACAAAGAACGAGAAAATAGTAGGAAATGACTCGTAGTCTAGTTGATCGATCCGACTTTAATAGGTTAATGAATAAACTAAAAGCTAAAACCAAGAAAATAAAAACGAGCCCTTTAGCAAATATGCAGAAAATCTGAACAAGACTATTCAATCTGGAAAACTGCAAGAACACCTATAAGTTACAGAAATTAAAAAACAGAACCATTTGCAGGATATCTCACGCAAATATTTTAACCACAACTAGATCAAAAAGGTGACATCGTTGAAGACTTTAAAATTGTCACTACCCATTAAAGGGTTATTTTCCGGGAAAGATACGCATATTTACGTAACACAAAAGCGTCAAGATACAACGTAGTTACAGCTAAGATGAATAAATTACCCAGAAAAACAATAACGCTTCTCTGATAATTAATTTACTTCTGCCATTAACCTACTGACCAAAACTAAAATTTGCATAAATAATATTGATTTCCAAACCAAATAAATCCTCTACAAAAATACGCTTTTATTATCCTATAAGACTTTTATCTATAATCTCCAAAATTCTAAAAAAGCTTGTGTACAAACTAAAGCAAAATTCTATTAAAACATAAATCATCGCCACTATTTAAATTTAAACATTTGTAGGTGGTGATGTTATTACTTAACCTATAATCAACTATTTTGGTTTTTTTATATTTAGATGTTATCTGTGAGCTTGTAGTTCTTTTTTTACTATTTGCATTAGTTATCCATTCGCGTAAAGTCAGACATACTGCTTGTTTATATGATATTAAGGTTAGTTGTAATACTATAGTGTTGTTGTTCAAAGTGGGGTAGTGGTATTGGCTGATAGCAATGTAGCGTTTGAGTAAATTGCACGGGAGCACTCTGATTGCAGTGCGTGTAAACATTGGGCGATGCAGCTGGAGTACCGACTGAAGTGTGTTAGCCATCTGACTCAATTAGTAATTAATCAATTGTTATTGGTGTATGATGCGTTATATGGATTATTTAAATGTAAATAGATATAAATTTAATACACGCGATGGAAAGTGTCGACGTTATCGCAAAACCTTTGATATGAAAAACGCAGAGCGATTCAAGCTTGCATTTTTAAATTCAAAATGATACTAAGATAAAATACCAGTTGAAGTGCGAAATTTGACGTTAGTTTCTAATAATTTTATTACTCGTGGTGTGATTTACTAGCTTCTTTAGAATCTACTTATGTGCGTCTTATAAAATATTGTTAGATAAGAACAGGTTTTCTATAAATTAGAATTCGTAATTAATTTTTGAGTTAACAAATCTAGATAATAAGTCATCTACATTAAGTTCTTTTTTTGAGCACCATAGTAGGGTTTCATTTCATTTTAAATTTTTGAGGAAAAGTGAAGAAACGTGGCATTTCGTCACACTACAGATTAAAATGTATGGATTTAAATACAAAAAAGGATAACTTGTAATTTTCCAAAAAAATAAGAATTTTTTTTTATAATGTGTAGTTTTTAAGTTATTTTTTCTCCCTTTTTATTAGGAATCAGAATTACAATAAATTCTATAGGCTAATGTCTACATGTCTAAAAATAGCGTTTTCAGTCCCCACTCCAGTAAGAAGATTTTCAGTTGCCTAGTAGGTCTGCTGGCAAGTTTTATTTAAATATTCTTCCCATAGGTACAAGTAGGGGTTGGAGTAGAATTCGTGTGATTTGCGATTCTATTGTGGTGCTTTATACTGCTAGCTAGGACAACATTTTTAACATATGGTACACGTAGATATTCATATATCGTTTGGTTCGTTACGTACCAAGGTGCATTGACCATCATTCGAAGTATTTTGGACTGACCTCGTTGAATTATATCTACACTGAATTTAGTAGTACAACCCCACAGTTCCATGACATATCTCCATATTGGTGCGATGATAGTTCTATACACAATAAGTTTATTTTCAGGTGACAATTTGAATTGTTTGCCCAGCAGTCAATATAATTCTTTGGTTTTGAGGCCTATTTGCTTTGTCTTCTTAATTATGTGACGTCTCCAAGTAAGTCTAGAATCAAAGTAGAATCCTAGATATTTCGCACAGGAAGCTCTTGGTATTTCTGTTGTTTAAATATAACGGTGGGAATTGCTCAAGTCTCAATTTAAAGGTGACGTGGTGAAATTTGTTTTCATTGATTTTAATCTTCCATTGGTTAAACCAATTTTGCAACTGATCTAGGCGGTGTTGTAATATTTAAGAGACTTCAGTTGGATCTTTGTATGTGGCAAAATAACAGTATTGTCCGCAAAAGTTCCAGTGATAGTATCTCTGCTAGTAGGGATGTCGGCAGTATAAAGTAAGTACATGATCAATTATAAAGCTGTTCTTGCTTAATCGTAATGCACAGAGAAAAGTATTATTATGCTCTATGAACAACGTGAATTCCGATGCCTCAGTTAGCATGTAAATAAGGCGCCTTTTCAGATGTGTAACTTTTAAAGAATTATTTGTATATCTAAAATTTCAATAATTGTTAGTCTCCTGCAATTAGTTTCCTAGTTAGTTTTCTGATAGTTGTACTTCTGAGTTAGTTCCTATAGTTTATATGTATGGTGGTATGTGTGGTATTGCACAAATGTAATTTTTTGCAAGTATTTAAATACTGAATGCCATTGGGTTTCGTTAGATTATGTATTTTTTATTTTGTACACTTAAATACTAGCGACAAAAAATAGATTAAAAGAATTTTAAATTTTTCGGTTTCTCTCAGACTTTCTAATATTTAATATACCTTTCTGACAAGGAAACCTAAGATAAATAAAAATAGAGAAATAAAAAAATCACAATACTATGCATTTCTTCCAACTCCTGAATCGGAAAAGCTGTATTTAGGGCATCTAGCTAATTACGTAAAGAGGTGCCTTATCGTTCTGAAGCAATTCTAGCGTGGCATGAGTCTTTAAAGTTAATTTAACCGATATAGTTTTAGATCGATTCTAAAACAAGTGAATATAACGGGCATCGATTAATATATTATCAAAACCAAGAGGGGCAAAAGCTATAGAACCCGCAACAGTAAATCCCATTTTTCCCAAATTTGAATTTTTCTATTTAAAGGTATTTATTGCGTCTAATAAATATCCTGCAAGTGGTTAAATATGTTTACAAAATATATTTACAAAATCTCAAATTTATTTTGTGGCTCTTGTAACTTTTTTGACGTTGAAGAATTGTAAAAGTAAAATATCGGTATTGAGCACGCAAATTACGGGATAATGTAAACTGAGCAAAATTTTAGTGGAATTTGCAGTTAAGTCTTCGCTCCATTGCTTTTCATCTTTTATCCTAACCAGTTTAAGTAAGCTCGCTTCGTTACAAAACTGAAACGATTAGCGCCTATACAACCAACTATAGCAAAATAGAAGCTAGCAGCTCTGAAGAGCTTAAGCCGCCTCCGAAATAACGTAAATTCAATTAAGTGCGTAGCCTTAACATCTAGCGGTATTATACATCCACTAATCGTACTCAACGCAGCGTTAAATTAAAAGGAACATGAAATGTGAAATTGTTCCGCTAATACAAATTTTAGCACGCGTAATTTGTTCTGGAGTGTAGTTAAGGTGGCGGCGCTGTCAGTTTCTATTTATATCTATGATTTACGCTACAGTTGTAGAGGTTGCTTATTTAAGCTAGATGGCGAGAACAAGAGTGGATGATACGAACACCACGAACATTATTGGGTTCTACTTAGATTTGTTACAAATAAAAGATTTTGAATAAGAACTTTCTTTAAATTTTATATGTAAAAACTGCTTACTTTTTAAAATTGAGTAAAGCTAGAAAAATTGCAACTGAAACTTACAAATGTATTTTAAGACTCGTAATGTTACAATTATTGATAGTTTAAAAAAATTGCGACGGCTCTACAAGCCATTAATACCACATACAATAGTATTCAGGGTGAATGGAACTATAGGAACAAATTTAAAAAGGTAAATCTTCAATACTGAACTGTTACATCGTATTACGTTACGTAAATACCATTTATTTTTGATAAATTTAGAGTATTTGAAATTCCCCATGAGTTTTAATACGAGTGTAAGGACATCAATTGTATCTCACTAGATGCACAGGCTGTAATGATTTGTTGTTCAAGTTGTTTACACATCAGGAACTGTATCAATATACATAGCGCTTTTCAAGTCCGATGATTAGGCGAACCATATAGCAAGGCCGTCTTGTCCGATTCATTTTTTTAAGATAGTAATATAAGGTGTATAATCTGTTGGGTGGAATATCTTCAAGTTCTAAAAACCACTGGTTTAACTGTGCAATCACCAATATTCCCATAACAAACATTGATACTAAAGCGTTACTGAGGATGAAATTTAATTATTCCATGAAGATTATGCTTAGCCCATAGATGAATGTTGTGTATTTCATGTTTCATCTGTGAAGAGAATTGACGACAGATATCCCGTAATAGTAGTAGCGTGTTGCAAATACTAGCAACTTTCTTTGAGTAAGATTCGAACTCGTCTGCGCCAGCCGCAGACAGAGAAGCACTGCTCGTACTCCCATAGCTAAAGCGGCAGCTCTTCAGTTGCATTAGCACTTAGATAAGACGTTGTGCTAGATGTGCAACTTCCAAAAAATTATCAAAAACCTTTAAAATGCTTTAATCATAGTTAGTCTCCTGATGTTAGTCTGCTATAGTAATTGTATTACACGGTTAGCTTCCTATAACCATTTATTGTATAATTATTGTTCTAAAGTTAGACTTCAACAATCTATGTATTATGCAGCTATATGTTAATTTCTTAAATTGCATTATTGTACGGAGTTTATACAAGTAATTGTATTGTAGTGAGTTTATATATGTAATTATATTGTTATTCTAGACTATTGTAAGTTTATTTCAAGTATATTAAAACTAAAAGGAGCTAATCCTTATCCTGGGTGGGCTCCTTTTTTAAAAAAAGCCACAGGAAAAACTCACACATCTAAAAAAAATTCTGTTGGGTATCGCATCTGTGAAAAAGCTAGAAATAAGTAATTTTTTTTATAAATGATTCTATTTAGTGATACGAAAATTCAATATGTAAAAAGCCTTAAGTTCTACTTTACTACAAAACACAAAAATTAGAAAATGATGATTTTCAGTAATAGATTTTTTTTGTTCTTTATGTTTTTGTTTATCATAATAATCCCTGAAGTGAAAGGTGACATTGACGTTTATAAATCGCTCCGAAGCAATTTACCCATTTTGGGAGGTTTCGAGCAAATAATAATACTATTTAAAGCATAACGGTGAAGGTGGAAATAATAAAAATAAGTGTGCCAATTAAAGTAAGAGAAAACTGCTAATTTCTCAGTTTAATATTTAAGTACGTGCTTCAGAGGAGACTTGACCTCCGAGAAGTAGATTCGGGCAAGGCTCTTATCGCTGAGCACAGCTGTACATACAATATTGTAAATAGTAAATACGGAACAGAGCCGCACTCAGAATTCCTAAAACCAAACCTAAAATATGAATAGTTCTGAGAATGAGTTTAATACATCGGAAGATGGAACAAAGAAAAGGAAACCATCGGGACAAATAGACGTATTCAGTAGAAGTAAATTAACAAAGAGATCGCCAGAAAAAAGGAAATCAAGACGATACATTACAAAAATGTTTGTTATGATGCAGAACCTCACTACAGAAGTCAAAGAAATTCGTAAGAACCAACAGGAATATAAAGACGAGATCAAAAATTACAAGAACAAAACGAAAGCATCAAACGTGAAAATGAACATATGGCAAGGGAACTAAAAGAAATAAAAGGAAAAGTTGAGAGATTAGAAAACGAAAAAGGAGAAATAATTTAGTGATACAAGGCTTAGAAATTGATAACGATGACCCTAAGGTTTTGAAAGAAGGCATATTGAATGTATTCAAAGAGAAACTGGGAATAGAAGTACCAATTAAATCAGCTAAGAAACTAGGCCAAAAACCTGTCTAATCGAGCTAGAAAATTCCAATGATAAGAAAGTAGTTATGATGAACAAAAGCAAACTAAAAGGGAATAAAGAGGTCAAGATATTTATCAACGATGATTTATCCAAGAAAGACAGAGAAATACAAGGCATAATCAGGAAAAGGGCCCAGGAGGAGAACACATGGAAAAACCGCTAAAATAGGATTTAGAAAGCTGTATATAGATGGAATAGAGTGGAGATGGGAAGAGACAAAGAAAGAGTTAAGAAAAGCAAGAGAAATAACCAACGGCGACTCAAAAAACTGATTACAGATTTTGGATTGCACGACAAATATAAAGACGACGACCAGGCAATGAAATGGCATTTGAATAGGAAACAACCCAAACACCAAAAGACACAAAAACAAGAGAACCTAAAAGAAATTTGAAAAGAAGCATGAAACATGGAATTTAGCAACATGGAATGTAAGAGGAATTAGTGGGAAAGAGAAGAGCTAGTAAATGAACTGAGACAAATTGAGATAGAAATAATAGTAGCAACTGAGACAAAAAGAAAGGCCAAGGAATGATTCAATTAGAAGATAATTATATTATGATATACAGCGGAGCCCAAGAAAATCAGAGAGCAAAAGGAGGTGTAGCATGCATTGTCAATCAGAAATGGGCAAAAAGAATTTGTAATTGGACATGCATAAATGAAAGATTAATGTCAGTAGAAATAGGGAAGACCAACACAAAATAACAATAATAGCAGTCTACGGCCCAAACGAAGACGATAATGTAAACAATAAGGACCAATTTTGGAACGAACTAACATCACTCACAGAAGAAAGTAAAGGGACAGTAATCACAGTAGGTGATTTTAACGGAAGAGTAGGAGTAAAAATAAGTCAACGGAAGAATCACTAGGCAAATTTGGAGAACAAGAAAGAAACAATAATGGAAAAAGAATACTCGACTTTTGCAGACAGAACCAATTCATCGTCACAAATACGTTTTACGAACATAAGAAAATACATCAGTACACCAGGGAAGTTAAAAGTAGAGACGAAAATCAATAATCGACTACATCCTGATAGAAAAGGCCAAAAGGAATATGATTCAAGACGTTAGGGTAAGAAGAGGTCCCGAAATTTACAGCGATCACTACCTGTTAGTAGGAAAAATAAGACACATGGACAGAAAACAAACAAAGAGAAGGAAAACTTGCAAAAGAAAAAGTTTATGAAAAGATTAAGACTTACATGCTCAAGGAAGAACAATATCAGACAAAATACCAAGAACTAATACAGAAAGAAGTCGAAAAACTGGACGAAAGATTTCTACACGAAGACATAGACAATAAATGGGAAATATTTAAAAGAATTTTGAAATCTGCGGCAAAGGCAGTATGTGGTGTAGCCAAAATAAATAACCAAAATAAACAAACAGATTGGTGGAATGAAGATATTAAAAACGAAATTAAAACAAAGAAACGGAAATGGAAAAATTATTTAAATAAGAAAACTGAAGAAGCATACCAAGAATACAAGGAACAAAGGAAGAAAGTTAAAGAAATAATAAAGACAGCTAAAGAAAAGTCATGGGAGAAGTTCGGACACAGAATGGAACATAACAGCAAAGAAAACCAGAAGCTATTTTATAGGGTGCTCAAAAATTGTAGAACAGAGAAGAAAACAATACTAAACCAAGTCAAGAATAAAAGAGATAAACTCATAACCGAAGAAAATGAAGTGATAAAGATATGGAAAGAACACTTCCAAGAAATCCTAACAGTAGATGAAACGGTAACACAAAATTCAAGAGAAGATGAAGAAGTAGAACAAAGAACAGAAAGAATGGAAGTAATAACAGATGAAGAACCCACAATGAAGGAACTATGTGAAGCAATAAAAAACGTTAAGAATGGGAAAACACCTGGGCATGACAGAGTAGAGGCAGAAATGCTGAAAACTATAGGAGAATATGGAGCACAAATATTCTTAGACATTTGCAAAGAGGCTTGTAGAACCGGTAGAATACCAAAAGAGTGGGAAGTGGGAATCATATTACCACTGTACAAAAAAGGAGATAGACTTAGTTGTCATAACTACCGAGGAATAACACTGTTGAGCATCCAAGGTTTATGAAAGAATTTTAGAACAGAAACTAAGAAAAGTCCTAGCAAGGCAACTAATAGACTCTCAAAGCGGATTCAGAAAGGGACATAGTATACAAGACCACATATTTAGCTTAAAAGAAGTAATAGAAAGAAGACTAAAACAAGACAGAAAAGTTTACCTAGCCTTCATTGATTTAGAAAAAGCTTTTGACCGCGCACCAAGAAAAAAGATCTGGAAGAGCCTAATTAGAAGGGGTGTAGGAAAACAGTTGCTTAATGCCACCAAAAGCATGTACCAAAACTGCAGGGACTATGTAAGAACTAGATACTCACAATCGGAAGAGTTCATAACAAGCAATGGCCTAAGACAAGGTGGTGTACTAAGCCCTCTGCTGTTCATACTACTCATGGACGACATTATTAACGCATGTAGGTCAAAAGTAGCGAAATTATGTGTAGGATACAGAAACATGCAACGAATAAAATCTCGGAATGTGCGTTTGCTGATGACGTTGTGATATTCGCACCAAAGGAGAGGGACCTACAATACAATCTGGAAATATGGAAAGAAACGTTAGAGGACTACAACATGAAAATTAACATAGGCAAAACTAAGGTCATGGCAATTGATAAACAAGAAGAACAGACAAACATAAAATCAACAACAGTAAATTAGAACAATGTCAAAAGTTTCACATATTTAGGAGGTACTATAGACAGCAAAGGAGGACACGAATCTGAACTAAACAAACGAATAGAAAACACTGCCAAGTTGTACTACGCACTAGGAAAGACATTCTTGAACAACAAAGAGATTTCTAGGAAAACAAAACTCACCATATATAAAACAATTTATCTACCGACATTGACATTTGGGGGGAATCGTGGGTAACAACGAAGAGACAGGAAAGTAAACTACAAAGTATGGAAATGAAATATCTGAGGAAAGTACTAGGAGTAACCAGAAGAGATAAAATACGAAATCAAATAATTCGAGAAGAACTTAAAGTAGAACCACTGAAAAAAAATAGAAACACGACAGCTACAATGGTTAGGACATCTACTTAGAATGGACAAAGATAGACAGGTTAAGAAAATATGGGAATCGAAAGTAGGTACTAGTAGAACAAGAGGAAGACCACGAAAAACATGGACAAGAACAATAGAAGAAAAACTTCTTCAGAAAGGAATAACATGGCAAGAAGCGAAGGTAATGGCACAGAACAAAAAGGAGTGGACCAGATTAGTACATACGAGTAGAAATCAAGAATAATTTTAGTTTTAAATATTATGTCAAAAATTAGCTTAGTTTTATTTTGTAAATACATACCTTTACACTGTATGGTAGGAAAGGTCTTGATAATATATATGTATATATAATAATCCCTTGGGCTCGCGCCTTCAAACTGAGCGAACGTGCGAGCCGAGCTACTCCGGGCAAATAAATTTATTATTTATTTATTTGATATTACTTTTTCGCTGTTTTATTTGCTGGTATATAAATTATCAGTGGTCTCAAATAAACAAGGAGCCCTAGCCCAGGGGCAACCCTGCGCATGAACAGACGGTTCGCTTTTTACTTATCACCGTTGTTGCTTTATACTTGAAGCGTATAGTACTTTCAGAAGGCTCGTCAAGCAGTGCTGTGCGATAACAAGCGACCTCGTGATAGTTAAATTTACACTTATTAATACTGCATTAAAGTTTAAATAAGCCTTATGGCTCACTTTCAAAGTGCACCGATTCATTACAATCAACAAGTTGAAACAATGCAGGCTGATCAAATTACACCAGGCTTGTAACATGTACCGGGCTTTTCTAGTGCCAACAATTTTTGCCAGCTAATAACGCATATCATCAATATCTTATAAATCCAACCAAACAGTTACCAACACCATCTGTAAAAATTTCAGCTTCTAATCAGTTCCACAATGTTCCATACTTATCACAATCACATGTTCAATCGTGGAAAATAAAAAACCTCAAAGAAGCCAGATAATACCCAATCTCAACTAAAACAACTTAAAATCACTAACTACTGGCTGAACAAACCAGTTCAAAACGTCCAACTGTTTTGCGAACTTAGAAAATGAAAGCACCGACCCAAACGAAAGTGTAAGTAAAAAGAACCCAAAACCTCCTCCAATTTTTGTATCTGGGGTTAAATTTTTGCCACCACTATTAGAGCTTTTAGAGAGTATAGCCAAAAATGAATACAAGATGAAAGTATCATACCATGATGAAATTAAAATCTCAGCCACAACATCTGAAAAATACATTGCTATTATCAAAGCTCTAGCTGAGAAAAACACTGAATTGCACTCGTATCATCCCAAAGACAATCGCAGCTTTAGAGTATTACTAGGAAATGTTTACCCTACTACTGACTCTGAAACGTTACCGAAGGCAATAGAGGAACACGACCACGTAGTCGGAAACATATCAAACATCAAAGATCGAGTATTAAAGAAACAATTACCTTTGTGCTATGTTGAACTTAAACCTGCCACAGAATATCTATAATATAAACAACATTTTGCATTTAATTGTAAATTGTGAACCACTCAGGCCTAAAAAAGAAATTCCGCAGTGCATTAAGTGCTAACGGTTAGGTCATACAAAAAACTTCTGCACAGAAATCCACGGTGTGTAAAATATACAGGTGTCCATCTAATCATACAAAACTTACTTAAAACGAAAAGTGCTGATTTTAAATGTGTTTTTTTTTGCAATATCAGTCATCCAACGAATTTCAAAGGGTACACTATATACAAAGGGTTGTAAGAGAAAACCTTCCCCCCCCTCAGACAAAAACAGACAAATACAGGCCCATCAATGCTAATTAGACCTGACATCACTCATGCACAAGTGATTAGCGGTAAAGCCTACCAAGTACAAGAGACAAACAGTAACACTCAACTAATGCAATCACCTCAACCATCTCAAGCAGTCAATGATATGCATGAACTGAAGCATATGATGAAGAACCTCGTGGAACAGATGTCAGCAATGTTAAATCGACTAACAGCTCTTGTTTCCAAACTCTCATAATAGCCCAAATTCTAAAAAGTGCTGACAATGGAACATGCCCTTGAAATCAAGACATTTATTCAACTACACGACATAGATGTTATGCTAACCTTCGAATCCCGATTTGGTGTAAGAAGTTATTGTAAGATACATATCTTCTCCACATAAGTAGCCTTACATCCTGTTGTAACTGGACACGCTGGTTCAGCTATTATCGTAAAAAACACTATAAAGCACTTTTAAATAAACAAATACTGCAAAGAGCATTTGCAAGCGACGTAGGTTGTAGTTGAGGATTGGATAAGACGGCTAACTCTCTCAAAAGTTTACTGTCCATCACGACATGCTAATAAACAAGAGCATTTTGAGCACTACCTTAGTACACTCGGTAATCGTTTTACTGCTGGCGGTGACTATAATGCCAAGAATATACACTGGAGCTCCAGGGCCACACACTAATGAAAGCTATAACGTTATATAACATAAGTTTTATCTTCATTGGAGAACCGAATTACTGTCCCTCCGATGGCTACCAGATCTAGACTTCTTTATCATCAAAAATATAAGCCTGAATTTTGTTCAAATTAAATCTTGCCTGACCTTCCTTCCGACCAGTCCCCAGTTCTAGTCGATCTCGGATCACAAGCATTCCATATAGAAAAACCTCCATTTCTAACTACTAGGAAAAATGTTTGAATCTGTTTTAAAGACAAGGTTGAAGAATATCTTCTTCTAGATACCTCGCTACAAACGAAATAAGTTCTACGAAACGCTGTCGAACTCTTCAATCAAGTCGTACAACAAGCTTGTTGGTATGCGACTCCAAGGGAGTCTGAATATGCATGCTTAGATGAATGCTCAACTGCAGTCAAGAGATTAATAGAAAAAAAGAGATTGAGACAAAGATGGTAAAATATTAAAGCACCAATAGACAGAACGAACCTCAACCGAGCAACAACCAAACTTAGATAGCTCATTAAACGACTAAAAAGTAAAGCAATTCAACAATACCTGGAAACGTTATCACCTACATCAGCTACAGACTACTCTTTATGGCAAAGAAATTAAAACAACCAACCTAACATATTTCACCGCTTCGCAAAGATGATAAAACATGGGCAAAAAGTTTTGCTAAAAAAGCGAGAGTATTTGCAAAACATCTGGAGAAAGTATTTCAGCCACACCCTTCAGAAGCTAGTCCTGAAGGAGAAAGTGAAATTAAGCAATTTCTAACAGCTCCATTTCAGATAAGCTTACCAAGCAAACTTTTCAGAACGAAAGAAACTAGAGCTGAAATCAGAGTCCTTAAAAATTATAAGTCGCCAGTTTATGACCTAATCATCAGTAGAGTACTTAAAGAGCTACCCGAAAAAGACTACAAATTCCTAACAAAGCTGTTTAATGTAGTACTCAGACTAGACTTCTTTCCTGATCAGTGGAAAGTAGCTACTACAATACTCATACTAAAACCAGGGAAACCACCTGAAGAGGTCACCTCATATAGACCAATAAGTCTGCTCCTGCTCCCTTCTTTGAATAGCTTCTGTTATTTAAATTAAGACCTATAATCTTGCAAAATAATTTACTACCACAACACCAATTTGGTTTCCATGTGCAGCACTCCACGATTGAACGACTGGTGCATAAAATAAATAATGCGCTAGAAACTAAAAAATACTGCTTTGGGGTGTTTCTTGACATTAGCCAGGCCTTTGATAATGTCTGGCACGACGGCTTACTGTTTAAAATCAAAGCCGTATTATCATTAGATCTCTATCAAATAGTAAAGACATATTTAACTAACAGACACTTTCTAGTCAAAGTATAAGGTTATTATTACCTTATTACGAGTCAAGTCTGGAGTGCTCCAAGGGAGCGCTCTAGAACCGTTGATATACTTGATCTATACGGCATACCTACTCACAACCAGACTAACAGCAGTCGCTACATATTGTTATCTCATCAAGGTTCCATCGTAGCATCCTACCAATTGCAAACTCACCTCAACAAACTGCAAACTTGGTTAAGAAAATGGCGTGTTAAAGCCAATAAAACGAAATCTGCGCAGGTGACCTTTACGTTGAAGCGAGAAACTTGCCCTCCAGTAATTCTCAACGGACAACAACTTTCCCAACAAGACATAGCTAAGTGTTTAGGGATGCACTTAGACATTTAGGTCAAATGTAAAATTAGGACTTTTTGAAAGCTAAACTATGTATTGGATTGGCAATATTTAATTAATTTGAGGTTGTTGTTTCTAAAAATTTGAATAGATTTTAGAAGTTTTAAAGTTTCAACTGGTAAACAAGGAGACAACATTAAAATTGTCCGTTATCTTGTCTTTACACGCGGAAAAGGATCTGAGATTTCTAAAAAGTGAAGTTTTGAAGGTATGATGAGGCTTGTTTAAAATTTGTTTATTATTTGAAAATTGTTTATTATTTTATGGCGTCGCATAACTCTTTTAATCAAACAATCTAATTTTGAGGTGTTGTGTAACTGATAATTCAAGGTAAAGGAGTGTTTTATTACAACAGACATTATCTTTCGCATTTAGGCAGTAAGAATGTTTCCCTATTTTTCCATTCTTGTAAAAATATCCTTTAAACGACAGCTATAATTATACTGTTCACAGAAAACCTACTTATACTAACCATTAAATCCTAAATCAAATCTTGATCTTGCCCACGTACATTCGATTACAAAAGGCCTTTTCTCAAGGTCCGTCACACTTTCCGACGTTAAAAATAAAACTTAAAACCACCACTCTTCTGCAAAATGAGAATTTAAACAAATTCCTGTCTTATATAACATTAACAACAATATCAACTGCCAGCCTCAAAACTTTTGCAACCACCAAAAAGTGTTTTTGCTTTCTGTGATTCACTGGAGAGTTTTTTTTTAATGAATTGAATCGCTGTTATTATTAGGTATGACCTGAAAACATTGGAACATGTTTTTCACCAATGTTTTGGCACGATTTCTCGGTAGCTGCCGTTACACCTGTTGTACTTCTGAAAAGGGCTGTTTTAAATTTGACACCAGTTTTCCTAAAAGTTTATGTTTTATAAGTGAACAATTGCTTTGTATAAAATTTTTTTGTTTTGTATTTGCATATTTACAATCTACTCATGTTATAAAAATTGAGGAATAAGTAAATTTGATCTTATATAGAAATACATTAAGCTATTGCCATCAACCTAGGGGACAATATACTAACATAAATCGCTTAGAGAATAAATTCTTGTGGCCAGTTACGCTTGAGCCTTTTTACAACGGTTGGCTGGTTTACGAGGCGCCCTATGAGGTCGTTTTTATGTCCTGGTAAGTTGTGGGTGTATGCTTTTGCAAGTCTCTGAATTTCGGATGTTTCGGATCTTCAAGTCATTATGGATGGTCTCGTTACTTACATACCATGGTGCATCAGTCATTATGCGAAGGGTTTTAGACTGAACCCTTTGGAGTATTTTTATACAGGATGCTTTCTCGCAGACCCAAAGTTGAACACCATAAGTCCAAACGGGCTTTATGTACAGTACATTTACTTCACCTTTAAGTCTATTTGTTTTCTCTTATTTTTGATATGCATGCTCCAGTTGAGTTTTGCATCAAGGTGCATTCCTAGGTATTTGATTTCAGACTTGATTTGAATTGCAATATTGTTGAAAGTACTTTGAGGGCAATCAAGTCGTCTATTAGTGAAGGTTACTTGAGCTGACTTCTCACTGTTTACTGTTATTCTCCACTTGCGAGTCCCATTTTGCAGTAGGTTTAGGTGATGCTGTAAGTGAGCTGCAGATACTACGGGCTTGTCGCTGGTTGATAATATAGCCACGTCATCGGTAAACATGGCAATAGAAGTGTCCTGAATGATTGGCGTATCATATGAGTAGATCAGGTAGAGTAAAGGACTCAAAACACTACCTTGTGGCACTCCTTGTATATAATGAGTAATTTAGAATTTGGATACCTTTCTGCATTACATATTATAATTATTTTTATAGAACCGTTTCTGAATTAACAATAAGAATAAGTTGGTAAAATCGGAATATGAGGTATGAAGACAAAATATCAAGTTTACGTAAGCAGCATCCGATGTAAATGTTAATTGACTTTTTAACCAATCTCTATTTTTTTGTAAATATTGCCTTTGCATTTTACTGGTTTTTCTCCTTGAAGTCTATTTTTGAAAGAAGGTTTTGCCATTGGACAACATATTATTCCAATTGTAGTCCATTTGTTTCTTCTGGGAAGATGTTTTATCACATTTGTTGAAATTGCTTCAGTCCAATTTTTATTTATTTGTTATAAAATATACAATCATTCTTCCTAGCTAATTGTATTCTTTCTCAGCATAAAACATTGGATTATTAATGTTCTATTACCTCGTTTAGAAATTTAGGTACATATTTTGTATCACTTACACCAAAACTTTTATCACAAAGATATTTGAACGCCACAAACAACCGCATTAATATTAATTTTCATTTATTTCAAATATGTGCAACTTTACGTCTAAATGTCTTGCACCTACTTTGAAACTGACATAATTCAGCATATGTCAGTTTCAGTTTGATATACGCCATCTGTTTGAGCAAAAAGTTTGGTAGAGAAAGATGTGGACCTTCAAATACTTACCCCATTTTTGTTTTAAGGATATTACAGATTATAGTTATTTTTGCTTTATAGGAGTAATAGATTACGGTGTTATTCCTTTTTTTCTTTTTTTTATGTATGTATACATATCTGATAATATACATCTCGTTATTTATTTACATATATATATAGTTTACTCATCCCAAGTTTGCTATTGATAATATTTTTTTAAAATGCAGTTGTATATAATTACACTACAGGTAGACGTCAGCAACTACGATAGAATAAAGTGTAATTCTTACGATAATAAACCGCTCCTGGAATAATTTTTCGCCATTACTTTAGAAAGAGCCGGATCAGGGCGCAGACTGTCTTAATCTCTTAAACTTAGTGGCCAATGACAGTTTTACAACTTTTGTGATAACCCCGAATCGCGAAACTTCAGGCTAATTCTGTTTAAAGTTAGCTACCAGCAATTTCTTCGCTAACAACAGCGTAGAAAGTGTTGCATTATTGCGTATCTTCCAGAGTAAGTCCTCGCGTTTGCTAAGTTATTTGATATTATTTTATACTGCAACCGAATTACGCGAGCGAAGTTTTACTGCACTGGCTTGAAAATTAGGAAAGTTTAAGCCCCGCAATGTGCAACAACTTGCGGGAAACTGCGCACTGCAGATTATTTCGCGCGCGCAATTTTACAACATAAAACATCCATGCCGTAAGTTGGAGCAAATAGATTTTATAAGTAATTAGAAAACTAATATTTAATACTTAATTTAGTTGTCGCATTTGTCTTAATATTTTTAATAAACAATTTAAGTTACAAGTCTCTACTTTGCCAGGAAGCATGCAATTTTGGAAGCCCACACTTCTCTTACTTTTATTATTAGTAGTAAGAGTTGTTGTATTTCTGCTTTCTTTTTTTTTAATGTGTACATATGGTAATTCAATAACCTATATTTTGAACGATATTTTATTATAATTTTTATATATTGATTCTTAATTACAACTTATTATTGTTATGCGAGGTAATAATGAGACTAATACTCACTAGATTCGTACAGAACGTTCTAAAAAAAAATAGAAATAAAAAACGCTGTCTTATATATGGAACGTATGATATGTAAGACATTATTCAGGTCACTAAATTTTTCTTTTGGAATTAAAACAATAACTCATTGGACCAACAGCAATCTATTGTGAATATATAATTTTTTCTTTGTTGGTTTTATAGTCCTGAGAGTATCACGGAACTGCTTGTAGACAGACGTTATAGAAGATCTTGTCGTGTACTGCCTTTTTCAGTATGTGAGGGGACACTTGCTGAATAATTCAATGGAGTCGCTGCAGTAACTCGTAATATCGCTCACTAATAATTGCTTATTCTAAGCAGTGGTAGTATTACAAACCCATTATATATAGACTTTTGACATCCTTAAGTCCTTATAAATTATGGTATGTAAAATTCCGTTAAACAGACGTGTTAAATCCGTCGGTGCATCAAATGTGATTTTCTGTTTGCCATTATAATTCCAATACAACTTAAGTATTATGTGGCTTTAATATCCGGTGAAGCACAATGTTGTATTTTCACATATGGACACTAACTTCGTATAGATGTTTAAATCAGTCACTCTCCCCTCTAAAGCAACCACGCCTTCTATCGCTGTTTTTAACCTTGTCCACAACTACACGAATGACTGTTCTGTGCATTTCAGCAACTCCACTGGCAATACTAAAGTCTGCTTCTTCATAGATGTAGTGAGAAATGCATCTTAATTTGCAGCGCAATCAGACTTTTCTAAAGGAGTGAAAATCGTTTTCCTAAAACCTAAATAATGTTTGTTTATATTTAGATATATTAGATAAATATTTTAATATTATGTTGGGTGTTAGGTCATATACAACAATTACTTTTCACGTGGAAAAACGAATTTAAAATTTTGGTTTAATAAAAAAAAACTGGAATTATTGAAATGTTTAGTAAGCGACACTCTTTATATGGTTTAATTCCTTTGGTTTTTCTTTATTTATTGCTTATTTACAACTAGATTGCTACGCCTAACAACAAATTTAATGATATGAGTAAGTATAACCCACCGGTGACTGAGTGACGTTATTTAATTAATTACCGATTATCAAATGGATATTTACAAATAAATTAATTTAAAGTACCTGTTCTGTTTAAATATCTTATGAGAATTTTAATACTGAATAGATTAGCTACTAACGTAGTGGAGAGAGTTATTCTGTCTATACAACCTTTGGCATGGGATTTGACATTATTAACCCAGGAAATCTTAACGTTATTCTGCAGTATGTTACTCAACATTAGCAATTTTCTAAGGCGTTGTACTTGGGAAAAATAGTATTCCGATATTAGATTATGCGCAGCTTCAAAGCGAAAACCGTATTATCTTATATAGAAGTACTTAACATAATTAAGTTATTCCCTTAGTTGTAAATATGGTTTTTCTATATTTACTTTTTTGTACATTTTAAGGCGTTCAGCATCAATTTTATAAAATGGTATTAAAATAAAAACAATTTATTTTTGTTAATTATATCTTCGCGTGTTATTTGAAACCTTTCTTAAATTTTAAATATTGTGCATTTTGATATTTTTAATTATTATTCTAAACCACCTTTATATATTAATGACCAATCATTAATTTTACCATGCCGATAAGTAACTAAATATAAACACACTTAAACATCTTAAAACGAGCAGAAACGAAATATTTTATTTGTATATTGAAACCATCAACCGTGATTTACAAAAGGCCAAAGATCATCCAACTACAAGCAGAAATAAAAAACCAAATTACACCAACTATAAATAAACTATTTCTATTCTCTTTAAAACATAAATACCCTTACATTGTAAACTATTGTAAATCATCTCTCAAAATCCAACGGGCCTAAAATAATATGATAAATGAATAAGTAGACTAAGATCCCACTTATACTCATATCAAACGACACTAATTATAATTTACTAATTATTAATTTGTGGTACACTAAAAATGATTGCCACCTACCTCTATGCTGAGTTAAATGTACAAAGAACCACCATTAATCCAACTGTAAGAAACTCAAGGCCAGAGTAAATCTCAGTGTATGAACCGTTGAAGTAAACACGCTACCAATTATAAGGGTTGTCCCTGCATTAGGAACCTAAAAAAATCTTTTCCTTTCTACAATGATACCTTTCAACCGTAATGCCTTTATAATCGAAAACATTACTGCTAACATGACTTACACTAAAACAGCTTTTAATAATCTCAACTTTGTTAATTTTAGCATCACTATTGCCCATAAAAAATACAAATAATCTTAATACTTATCCGGTATCCGGGCTAAATTGGAAACATTATTATGTTTCTAATTCCAATATTATTCAAGCATAGCAATAATTAATTATAATCTTAATCTTGACCTTTCTAAACTCGAACGCCAACAACCCCCATTAATGTTGCCTGCATCATCTCGTCTGAGACAAAATGAAAAAAAATACAATGCCTGGATAGCGTGTCATAAGGAAAATGGAGTATGCGCAAGCTCCATTTATAAAACAAAATTTTTTCTCAGGTATAATCGGCTCCTCTAAATTACGTCGTTTGGAAGCTGTAGCAGCTGAACTAAAAAATAATTATCTGTACTTTAATACAAGTCTGGTCCTGGCAGTTATTAAATTTTCGGTGAAAGAGAAAACTGAATAGAGGTGTATAGAGTGTGATAAAGACTGTTCAGTAGATTAAATAAAAAAATAAGTAATATAAATATTACCAAATTTAGAATCACTGATAAAGACCGAAGTCCAACGGGTTAACCGGCTTGTAGGTTTTTTGTGGTGATATTAGATAATTTATTTTGTAGGAACTTATTTTGTTATACTTTCAAAGAGTTTCAAAGGGTTGGCTTGACTTATTTTGTAATTAATTTTACTGTTATTGAAAAACTGTTCAGCATGCATATTAAACAAAAATTCTAGCGATAAAAGATATAATAATAAAATTAGCGACCGCAAAACTGTAAGTATATTGATTTCAATTAATTTAAAAGCTGGAATCCATAATAAAAGTTATATATGAGCAGGTAAAGACAAGTATTAATAAATAAAACATTGAAATTTAAAATTAGGAGTAGCTTACGCAGCAAGTAGGAAGTACCTTTACAAAATCAGCGACAAGAAAGTAATAAAAGAAATGTTTGCATAGACAGACACATTAAAATCACTGAAGAATAAACTTGACAGAAACTCAGAAATAATAAAGTAGCTAAAAAACAAAAATTTAAAGATATACAAAAACAGAAAGGGGACTAGAATTGCTCAAAAAGAAGATAAGAAGAAACATTATAGTTTAAAATGTACAAAACAAAAGCAAAGAAAAGCAAAAACTAACAGAAAATAAGATGCAAGATGTATTTAACAGAATTGGGGTACAAATTAATGTGAAAACGGATGCAACAAAAATTGATAGAGTGGAAAAGTATAAGTCAAATAAAAGCAGACTAATTCTTATCCAGCTACAAGAACGGACAAAGAAAATGGAATTATATGGAAAAGCGAAGAACCTTAATATCTGATGTTCAATAACTTTCAAACATTTTCAAAGAATAGGAATAGGAACATGGAATGTCAGAACCATGCTAACAGCAGGGAAAATAAAGAAAGTTTCAAAAGAAATGAGGGTCGACAAAATAAAAATAATAGCAATATATGAAGTAAGATAAAAAAGATGGGAGAGTTGAAAAGCAAAGCTACACTATTCTACGGAAAATAACTATGTAGTAAAGAAACAGAGTTTATGGTAAGCAATAAACCGAGAACAAATATCTTGGAATTCAAGAGAATAAACGGTAGGATGTCTTAGCTAAGAATAAGATGTAATGTAACTAACATGTCCGTAGTAAATGTGTGTGCACTAATTGAGGAGGCAGAAGAAACTTTGAAACATGACTTCTACGACAAACCAGGAAAAATGTATGAAAAGATCCCAAAGCATGACACTCTAATAGTCTTTGGAGACCTAAATTTTAAAGTAGGAAAAGAAAAGCACATAAGGTTGATAGCAGAAAGAAAAATAAGACACAACATCACTAATAACAATGGAACAAGAATAGATAATCCAGCACCTCAAATGAATAGAGTAATACCAAGTACAAAATTCAAGTATAAAATGAAATATAAGGTCACATGGCTGATTCCTGGAAGAAATACAGGAAGCCAATTTATCAAAATAATAATATCCACAAGACAGAAAATAAAAAACGTTCAAACATACCGCGGGGTAAATATTAGTTCCAAGATGAAACTAAGATGCTTGATAGAAAAAGAAAAACAACAAATAGAAAAAGGTGAAAAATGGAAGAGCTCAAAAAAAAAGATTAGCCAATATAGAAAAGAGATGAAAAATAGTTATTCATAAATATAGAGAGTAAAACCATTGAAGAAGAAGAGAACAATATAAAAAAAGTATTCAAAATACTATAGAAAAGCTGATAGACACAAAAACTACAAAGAAAACTAACCAATGGCTTGATCACGATTAAAAAGTGGTAATAAAGAACAAGAAGGCTGCAAGGTTTACATGGCTAAGAACAGGAAATGAAAATGACTACAAAGTATATTAGAATATCAGGAAGAATGCCCAAGGTTGATAAGGAAAAAGAGGAAAAATTGGATTTTAGAATTAACGGATACCATAGAAAATAATAATAAAAGCCATTTCAAAATTTATCAGCATATTAAAAGACAAAATAAGAAAGTAAATTTGGAAAATAACTCCGCCTGCAGTAACTGCTGGGTGGATTGAGTAGCCCAGTAAGTACTGTTGCCGGTCCCAAGCCCGGATAAAGGAGGAGGGTTGGGCGTAGGGTTAACACCCCTATCCTGTAAAAAAAGCAATGTTGTGAAGACCCATATTGAGCCTCAGAACTACGGACGGATGGCAAGAAGACGAAAACGGCGAGAAAAGGACATGATTATCGGAACATGGAACGTAAGAACGTTATATCAAATAGGCGCTCTTGAAATGACTATGAAAGAAATAATCAAATATCAAATGGACATAACAGCCCTACAAGAAATAAGGTGGTTGGGGTGTGGAAGTTTGACTAAATCAGGACACCAAATATATTACAGCGGGGCAGAGGATACACATGAATTAGGAACAGGATTTATAGTAGGGCCACGAGTCAAAAACAAAATAATATAGTTCACACCAGTCAATGAAAGAATATCATACATACGAATTAAAATGAAATTTAACAACATATCTATGTTCTCGGTACACGCGCCAACAGAAGAGAAAGAAGATAACACAAAGGAGCAATTCTATGCGACACTAGATAGAGAAATGCAGAAAACACCCAGCAATTATATACATATAGTTATTGGAGATCTAAATGCCAAGGTTGGCAAGGAAGAAGTATATTTCCCCACCATAGGCAAACATAGCCTACACGAGGAATCAAATAACAATGGGGAAAGACTTATAGAGTTCGCGACGGCCAAGGGACTGACAATTAAAAGTACAACCTTCCCACAAAACGGATACATAAGGGCACGTGGATATCACCAGACGGAAGGACAGTCAACCAAATTGATCATGTCTTAATATCAAACGGGCATCAATCCAGCTGTATAGACATAAGAACAATGAGAGGAGCGATGAGTGAATCTGATCACAAGCTAGTTAAGACAGTGTTCAGGGGCAAAATAGATAACGCTCGAGCTATACCCACGCAGAGGAATACGAAATACAATGTACATAAAATAAAGGATGAAAGCTACAGAACGAAATACCAACAGAAAATGGAAGAGAGCATTAAAGAAAAACGAAACCAAGTAAGCGTGGAACCGATAGAGTCAGTAGAAGTAGTATTGTCGCTACGGCGGAAGAGAACATAGGATACATACAAAAGAAACCAAGAACAACATGGTGGGACACAGAATGTGAAAAGGCAATAGATAAAAGAAATGAAGCAAAAAAGAAACTGCTACAGAGGCCCACCAGGCGGAAAACCGAAGAATACGGAAAGATAAGAGGAGAAGTAAAGAAACTGATGAGAAGAAAGAAAAGAGATTTCCTCGATAAACAAATAGATGAAATAGAACAGGCAAGAGAAGCAAAAGAGGTTAAAAGAATGTACAATATCATCAGAAACACGAAACAAGATTTCCACCCCAGACCCTCAATGTGCAAAAACAAAGAAGGAAAATATATAACACAAGAAAATGAAGTAATAGAACAATGAAGACAACACTTCGCAGAGCTGTTAACACAAGAGGAACGAAACGATAGAATACCAAAGATAACAAGAGATACCGTACAACCGGAAATTAAAGAGCCCACAATAGAAGAAGTAGCGGCCGCCATACAAAGAATGAAAAATGACAAAGCACCGGGAATCGATGGCATACCAATCGAGTTAATAAAGTACGGGGGAGACGCACTAATCAAAGAAATTCAAGAGCTAATCAACCTCATATGGAATAAAGAAGAAATGCCAGAAAAATGGAACACAGCAATTATCTGTCCGATATACAAGAAGGAGATAAACACAAGTGTAATAACTACCGAGGTATATCCTTACTGTGTGTTACATACAAAATTTTCACAAATATATTACAACAAAAAATAATGGTATATGGAAATGACATAATTGGAGAATACCAAGCCGGCTTCCGACAGGGCAGATCTACAGTGGACCAAATTTTCACAACAAGACAAATACTGGAAAAAGCATGGGAGTATAACATACCAATATTTCAACTATTCATTGACTTTGAGGAGGCATATGATAGCATAGATCGAAACAGCTTGTACAACATCATGGAAGAATTAGGCATCCCGAATAAATTAATTAGCTTAACAAGAATGACAATGGAAAACTCTAGAGCTGCGGTAAGGATACAGAATAGAATCCCCCCGATGTTTACAACATCTAAAGGGGTAAGACAAGGAGATGGACTTGCACCAATACTGTTTAACCTAGTACTGGAAAAAGTAATTAGAGAAGCTTCAGGCAACACTGGCAGCACCATCATTAACAAGTCACACCAAGTGATCGGATATGCGGACGATATCTACCTGGTAGCAAGATCGGAAAGAAGTCAAGGACATATACAGAATATAGAAACACAAGCACAAAAGGTGGGACTGAAGATCAACGAACAGAAGACAAAAATGCTAGCAGTAAAACCCCCAAGAAGATTAGGTCCAAACTATACAATAGAGGACAAAAATTTTGAAGTGGTGCAGCAGTTCAAATACCTGGGAACCCAAATAAATAGTGAAAACAAGATAACACAAGAAATTCAACTACGCGTAACAGCAGGGAATAGAACATATTTCTCATTAACGTCAATCTTTAAAGCATCATACATAACAAGAGCAACAAAATTAAAGATTTATAAAAGTATGATCAGACCGGTAGTCACATATGGATGTCAGTCATGGACAATGACCAAAGAAGCAGAAGAAACACTATTGCGTTTTGAAAGGCGAATATTAAGAAGAATTTTCGGCCAAGTACAAGAAGATGGCATATGGAGAATAAGGTACAATTTTGAACTGAGACAACTACATAAGGAGGCAAATATAGTAGAATTTGCAAAACTACTAAGACTGAAATGGGCAGGACATGTAGAACGAATGGAAGCACAAAGAATACTAAAGAGAATATTCCAAGGGCGAATTGAAGGCAGAAGAGGTAGGGGCCGTCCAAGACAAAGATGGTCCGATAGCATAGAAGAGGATGCACAGCATATACTTGACTTCCAAAACTGGAGGATTAGTGCACAAAACAGGGAAGATTGGAGGCAAAAAATACGGGAGGCCCAGGTCCAGATGGAACTGTAGTGCCATGAAGAGAGAGAAATTTGGAAAATATAGAAAAGTAAGAATGGGAAACTCAGTTCGAAAATTTTTGGAAGCGAACAGCGTAGATGTAAATTAGAGAAATGAAGATACAGACAATCACAACGAAAGGATACAACCATTGACACTAACAAAAAAGGAACATAACGAAGTTATCATAAAGCTAAATAAAAATAAGGCAAGATAACATCCTAAATAAAATTATTAAATGTAGAGAAAACCAGCAAATACAAAGACTATACTTGATATATATATACTAATTGATAGCCCAGATATGGGAGGAAAAGAACACGCCCAGTGAATGGGAAAAGGACTAGTGGTATCCAATACAAAGTATAAATATAAATAAAAGAAAGATCCACGTATATGCATAAATAACAAAGGAATCAATTTGCTAAATGTAGCGTATAAAATGCTGACCACGCTATTAAACAAAAAATTGGTGCAGTGTACAGGAAAAAGTAAGAGGATATCAAGATGTATTTAGGAGAGGAAGATCTACTGCAGAGTAAGACAGGCGGGCAAACTATCAACTACGCTATTTAATATAACGCTAGATTTAATAATTAAAGTCTGTAAACTCAGTGGAGCAATCATTAATAAGGCCGTACAAATAGTGGCGTATGCTGAAGGTTCAACGGTAATAGCGGGAAACAGAAGAAGTCTGGTGAAAACAATTCAGAAAATTAAAAAGGTAGCACGAAAAAGAGAACTAGAAATAAACCGAGAAAAAAGAAAAGCATATATGAAGGTAAATCTACGTAATTTTAAATTTTGAACTGTTAAAAATTTTAAATATTGAAAGTTATAATTCACAATATAAATGAAAGAAAACAGGAAAACTAACAAATAATCCTATCAGGAAATGTACTGCAAATAGAAAATATCACGCAAAACAGAAATATAAACAGGGACACAAAAATGAAAATTTATAAAATGCTAAAAGACCAGTGGTAGTATATGGGGTGGAAACGACGGGCCTAATAAATGTAGAGCAGGAGAAACTAAGATTTTTTTAGAGAAGGTTATAAAAAAAATAACTGGATTAAAGAAACTTGCAGAAGAAAAATTTTGGAGGCTATTAAAGTAAGTATTATTCTGAAGAGTAGTAACAAAGGTCAGAATAATGCGCTGGTATAGACACATAAAAAGAATGAGGAACAACAAGGAGATGAAGAAGGTTATACTGTGGAGACCTAGTAGTAGCAGAGCAAAAGAAAGACCGAAAAGTAGGTGGACGATATAGGTAATCAAAGATATAGCACATTTAAGAATACAAAAATGGGGAGACAAGATAAAGAACTGGGATAAATAAAGAAAAATGACAGAGGAAGCTAAGACTAACAATAAGTTATCTTCACTGTAAACCAATTATCATATTTTTACTCCAAACTATTGCAGTGGACACTAAATTAATCATTAGTTAACCATCATCTTCATTTTCCAACTAATCTCACCTCACAATTGAACCTCGATAACGCTGTTTCAATTTTGGAAGACACGATAACCAAGGCCATTCAACAAACCACAACAGCCATTTAACCTCAAAGAACAAGTTCTCAGTTACTCCTTATTTATATAACAACACGTCTTAGCAGTATAATCATAACTTTACGAAAAGAGTTAGACTAGTTCAGATTTAACTCTTACAACGGTTGCATATAGTCTCTCAAAAAATTCCCAGACAAGTAATGATTGTCCTATCTCTAAAAACTAACTGACATTTACTTTAACGACGAAGATAAACGAAAAATATTTGCAGGACATTTAAGAAAAATTATATAACAATATTTATAAACAAGGGCGATATGAAACTTTATAGATATTGATCAAAAATAACCCCAAAACCATTAGAGATGGGGTTTACAGCAACAGTTTCATAAATGCGTAACTAGTTTTTTCCTATTTTCCACGGAACTACGTGCAATTCCCGAAGCTTAAGAAGCAGTACACGTTTACATTTTAGAATGTAGAGATTTCAAATTAAAATATAAGTTCCATATTGCATAGTGTTCATAAGAGTTAGATGTAATTGAAGAACTTGTTCTTCTTTGGTCTTTGGAATTTGTAAACTTATTATTATTTATAACATGTCAGACACACCCTTTAGGTCTTGAGCTGTGTAATCTCTTTCTACTTTTTCCTGTCTCTTGCAAGTTCGCTCCAGTTTCTAATCTGTTTTTCTGTTAGGTCTTTTTCTTGGTGCTCCTTTCTTCCTTTTTCCTTCTCGTATCTTCCAGGCCATATTTTTGACATTTTCTCGGCCGTCCATTCTTTCCAGGTGATTTAGCCATTATAATTCTCTACTTTTACTAAATTTCCCCACTTACTTTTCTCTATACAGTTTATATAATTTTTTGTTTATTCTTCTTTCCCATCCTACTACTGTATTTTTTCTTAATATCGTCCACTCCCATGTTTCCATCTTTCATTAGTTTTCCTGATTTATAACCCAGGTTTCGCATCGGTATGTTAAATTTTAGCCTTATAAATCCTAAGTTTTGTTGTTTCTGGACACCTCTGTTGCTCTTAATATTTTGTTTAGACCTTCTGCACATTTCTTAATTTTTTCTATTAGATCAAATAGCTATTTTCTTTACACTTATTGGTTAGCAAAACTCCCAAATACATATACTTCTCTACTTCTTCGGATTCCAAAACATCTTGATTTCCATTCACTTTCTTAATACTGAGATTTTGTTTTTAAGTTTGCTTTTCTTGTTCTTGAGTTCCATGAATTTTTTCTTGTCTACAGTGAATTGGAGACCCATTTTTCCTGCAGATTTCACTAGTCGTTTTGTAACTTCCTGGAGTTCTTTTCTGCTTCTCACCAATAACACCACAGCATCTGCGTATGGGAGGTACTGGTGACTCTTGGTAAATAAAGTTCCTTTTCTATTTATTTCACTATTTATAATTATTTATTTTCTTATTTTAAATTTATCACCAAGTTTTTTTACGTGTTCCTTAACTGTTTTCTATTTATACTATCGTATGAGCATATAAGTTGGAATATTATATTTTTAACAGGCGTATAGGATCTGCTTTAACTTGAAGACTTGATCTATTGTTGATTTGTTCTTTCTGAATCTTCTTTAGTAATCTCTCAGTATTATTTCCGCATACTTTTGTATTCTTTGCTTTATTATGGTGGCGAGTGTTTTATATGTAACGTATAGCAGAACAATTCCTCTCTAATTTTTACATTCTGTCTAAGTGCCATTTTTATGTATTGGTAATTTGGCATTGCTTCCGTTTGACATATTTTAGTTACCAGGTCTAGGATTTGCTTCTGCATAATATATCCGCCATACTTCAAATTCTCAGCAGTTATTTCGTTTTCTGCTGGTGTTTTATTATTTTTCTTTTTTATTATATCTTTTACTTCATTCATACTAGAATTTTTTAAATTTTTTTTATGGTTAAGCGTATTTTCTTGGTTTTGGTTTTTTCCCGATTTTATATTTGGTATTTCCTCAAAGTATTGTCTCTACCTTTCTGTTTTTTCTTCATCACCTCCCAATAAATTGCCTTTTTCATCTTTAATGAATGGTACGTTAGTTTGATATCCGGTTCAAATGCCTTTTGCGTCTTTATAAAAATTTTATTTTTTGCTTGGTATTTGTTCATCTTTATTTAATTTTCAAAATCCGTTTTTTCTTCTTCAGAATCTCCTTCATCTTGTTTCTGCCTAATATATATTTGGTAATTTTCTTCTGATATTGTTGTAACGTTTTTTGTTTAAACATTTACTTTAACTTCAGTTCTTCTTCACACTATTTGTCTCACCATTTTTTCTTTTTTGCGTTTTTTGTTTTCAGATGTTTCTTTGTGTTGCGTATTTTATTGTTGATTTCAACCTTCTCCATCTCTCTTCAACGCTATCTACAGCTTCTTGCTCTTGGTTGAGTATGTCTTCTATATCCTTCTTACATTTTCGTGCCATCTCCTCATTTTGGAACGCACTTATATTATGTCTTTCTCTTTGCCCTATTTTCCTCCTTTTTTCTTCTACTCTTTCTGTGCCTTTTTAATTTTATTTGTACTTCCACAAGGAAATGGCCCTAATCTGTTTCAGCATCTCGATATGATCTGACCTTTGTTATTAACTCTTCATGCTTAGCTTAGATTAGGACATGGTCTATTTTTCTTGGTGTAGCTCACGCTCTTTATGAATCTTTTTTCTCTGAAAATGTGTACTCATTTTTTGTAGATTTTTTAATTGTTAATCCGTCTTACACCATTATCATTGCTATATGTATGTTGTTGTCTCCTCCTGTTATATTCTTTTAAATATCTTGTTTTTCGACCTTGGCATTTGCATGGCCAATTACTATCACGATGTTTCTGTTTGAGATGATTTTATCTTCTAGTACCTTTTAGTGCATATCTTTTATCTCACCTCTTTTTCTTCTGTAGGTGCATGGATATTTAATATAGATATGTTCTTTCTTCGATGCTTTATGATTATGATGCACATACGGTCCGATATTTCTATAAAATTCTTTATTTTTTGTTTTATCCTTTGATTAATCAGAAAACCCTTACCAAACTGTGCACTTTGACTTCCGCTTCTGAACATTGTAAAGTTATCTATGTTTTGTATATCCATTTTCTATTTAAGTGCGTTTTTGTAGTGATACTATTTCTGTCCCATATATTTCTATTTCCTATAGAAGATCTTTATTACTCCTTTTTTTAATGCTTCTGAGGTTCCAAGTGCCTATTTTTATTATTTTTTATTCGTTCCCCATATTGTTTCTAGTGTTTATTTTACTTATATTTATTTTATTGGTTAATACTCTTCAGTTGTAGTCTTGTCTATTACCATACCCGTCATTTTTATTTCTTTCTTCTTTTATAGCTTTTTGCCTTGTCGCTTTTTTATATTTCTTATCTGCTCCATAAAAACAGTACTTTCCGGAGACCTTTCTTCCACTGTTCTTTTGTAGTTTTTATTTGATATTCCATGTTTCTTACGTTTTGCCCTTATCCGGGTTTGATACCTCATATGCTTTATTATTTACTATTAATTTATTGTATCTTATTTGCGCTCTGTTTCCTTTTCTTCTTTCTGTTTTCAGTTGCGTGATTAGTAGCTTCGGTTCTTATATTTTTGATAGATAATCTTTACCAATTGATATTTCTATTCTTTTAGGCTTTGTACTCTAACATTACGTCTCGTTTTTCGCGTTCTACACTCTCAAATTCTTCTTACATCACCAATATCGATTTTTGTATTAATTGAGACATTAACTTTTGTATTATCTTTAATGTTTTCGTTCATTTTCTATATCTTTTTTATTTTACTGATCTCCTACACTCTGAAACACTATAATTGCCTTTCTAATCTCTCTCCCCAACTGGTCTATCCTACTCTCTTGGTTTGTGATCTGTACCTTTAAGTTGGTATTTTCTTGTTTTACTGCCGTCATTTTTACAAGTTTGCCATTTATTTGTTGAAACTTAATATTTATTTCTGGAACACCTTTTCTATTTTTTCTACATCGCCATCGTCTATTTATTTTCTGGTTAAATCTCCTTGTCTCTTGCACCCGCCGTATAAGTATATTTCGCGCAACAAGCTTTATTATTGCTCTAATCTAAGAAATAAACAATGACATAAAACATGAAATTAGTTACTATCGTAATTTATTTAGAAACAAAATTATTTAAATCCGGTTCTGTCCTTTACAAATAATAATTTATTCTGCGAAAAAGAACAATATTGTTGACATATTAAATTAAATAGCTATGGATTTATTTATAATGTATAGTTTTCTAGCGACACGATGGGGGGATTTTTGGGGGTACGTGCGAAACTCAGCCGGATACGCTCCACATTTTTGTCCGACGCACAGACATGACCACTGGATTTTATTTTACACAGACAACCCCTGTTTTGAAATTGTCAAACAATAAAAAATTAAAATTACTCAAGTTTCTCTAGCAAGTCACCTTAAATATGTACATATACAATTCGTTTAATCAAAAACGGAGTGCTTTGCGATAAGCTTCGCCTATGTTTTCGTAACAAACCAAACGCTGCCCTCCCGCACTGAAATACTTGGCGTTAACGTAAATAATCCGAAGTTCTGCGTCGGAGATTATAAAATTAGCAGTACCTAAACAGAGCGCGCAGCGGAACGGGGCGGGATTAGCTGCGGGCACTTCAGCAATTTACATTCTTTTCAGAGCAGGCATCTGAGCTTTCGCGTGCCACGGCTCAGCTTTCTCGGATCACCATCCGACTCCCCGACTTCGCCGCAGCTATTAAGCTCGGCTGCGGGGCCGACGAGGGATGCAAATTCAATGCGCGTTTCGGGCAGGTGGCAGATAGGTGCCCCCTTCCCCGAATCGCGTTATTTATTGCCGCCCGACCTAGAAAGCGGAACACCGCCTATTCAGATATCCAACGTCAAATCCCAGCGGAGCCCACATCCCATGGCCGACCCCGTGACCGCTAACCGGGTGGCTGCCGGGGCAGGCTGCAGCAGTGAAAAATTGCAGATCAGTCTGTGGGCTAAATTTAGAACAGGATTTTGCCAACGTTTTTTTTTATTATTATTATTAGTTTAGCTGCATATTTACAATTTATTTTGAGAAAAGTAGCAAGTAAATTTCATTATGTTGTATAAGGTATTCTTGCAGTATGGGGCTCTCCAGTTCATGCGAAGGTAAGTATACACTTATTGAAACTACAGTAATGATTGTATAATCAAGTGGAGTATTTTATTTTAAAAATTCATGTATGCTATTTATATATGAAAAATCACCACAACTGGGTTTATAGACATCGATATGATGGTCGAAATTTTCTATGATATTTTTTGATAGAGTCGCTTCAATGGCATTTATTTTGGCAATTACGTTGTTCTTGAGGACTTGAATTGTGACTGGTTTATTGACGTAGACCTTACTTTTTAGGTATTTCCACAAAAAAGTTTCAAATAGTACGAACGACCAGGGCAATTGATATTTCTATTTCTCGAAGTTAAATGTTCACCGAGCTTTGACTGCAATAACTCGATATTCGCATGTGTTGTGTGGTATCTTAAACTGTCTTGTCGAAAATAAACATGGTTCAGTTTCGGAAAAACATAGTCATTAATCATGGCGCGGTATCGCCCAGAATTTACAGAAATTGCATTTCCAGTCTTATTTTTGAAAGAAATAACCTAGTGACACCTTTTGACCACGGAGCACACCAAACAGTCACTTTTTGACTATGCGTTGATTGTTCTTGGCAGTATTTTAGATTTTGGTTAGCTCAAATGCGACAGTTTTGCTTGTTCACCATCCCATTCAAAGTGAAATCGCTGAAGGTGATTTTCGATAAAAAATTCAGATCAATTGCACGGTGTTGGGGGAGCCAATGGCCAATTGACTTGAGTTGTTAAATCAATTGCATCTTGTAAGCTTGTAAATTTAAATCTTTTTGCATAATATGGCGTAAAGTGGTTTCCGAAATGCCCAATCCTTACGATCGACGAGTTATTGAAAATTTTGGTTTTTTTTTTACACTCTCTTTCCCCGTAGCAATATTTGCCTGTGTGCAAAAAATTTTAGGTCGTCCACTCTTTGGAATATTACCAACAGAACCAATGACCTCAAATTTTTGCACCAAACATACGACGGTGGTCCCATTTGGACGGTTACGACGACCGAAATAATCTCGGATAGCTCGGTAGGCGTTTTTTAATTTTTCACTATTTGTAGTGTTCTTTAATTACTTTAACGCGGTCTTCTATCAAATATGCAATATAGCAAAAAATGGCAAACCTTAAACGAAAAATATGACGCTGGCTTAGCAGAAAAAAACACATGTGTCTGTGTCAAATTGATCTTTACTTTCCTGCGTTTGTATTGGCGGATTTTTAGTTTATTATTATTTATTTTATTAGTTGATAGCTTTGCACAACCCCAAATTTGTACTCCGTAAGACCAAGTTTTAGTATGACTTTGTATATTAAAATCATGTTTGTGATAGAAAGCTGCGAGCAACATCTAACCAACCAAGACATTTGTTTAACTTTAAAGTCCAATTATTTACTTTTGGTTTTAATATGAGAATTCAAGGTGAGATTTTGCTACAAGAATAACCCAAGGTATTTAATTTTAGTCTTGACTGAAATAGACGCATTATTTATTGCGACTGGAGAACTAAACCAGTTTTGTAAAAGGTTCAAGTGATTTTATAAGTATTGCGATAGTATGGCATTATTATCGGCAAAGATGGCGATTATGGTATTTTCTGTAACTGTAGTATCTTCTTCTTCCCCAGCCTAGGTCGTCCACTGCTGGACATAGGCCTCCCTCAAACCCTTCCATTTGTTTCTGTCCTGTGCGATCTGGATCCAATTTCCTGCAACTCTTTTTACATCATCGGCCCATCTTATTGGTGTAGACCACCTCTGCTTCTGAATGCGTTTTGTCTGGGTCTCCATTCAATCATTCGTCTTGTCCATCTCTCATCTTTCAGTCTTGCCACGTGTCCCGCCCAGTTTCACTTCAGCTCAGCTATCCTCAACACGGCATCCTTCACCTTTGTTCGCTGCCTAATTGTGGTGTTTGGTATTTTGTTCCTAAGTGTTATTCCTAGCATTGACCTTTCCATTGCCGTCTGTGTTACTCTTATTTTCTTTATGGTTTTCTTGGTCAATGTTAATGTTTCAGCCCCATAAGTGAGAACAGGGAGTATGCACTGATCGAACGTTTTCCTCTTCAGGCATATTGGGATATCTGATTTAAAGATGTTGCTGAGCTTACCGTAGGCTGCCCATGTTAAATTGATCCTCCTCTTCAGTTCGTGAGTTTGATTATCTCTCCCAATGGTTAACTCGTGTCCCAGGTATTTGTATGAGTATACTTGTTAGCTTTTTATATCATCTGCCGAAATGCTATCGCCCAGGACCAGGTTTGTCATATATTTTGTCTTTGTATAGTTTATGTCAAGCCCGACTTCCTTTGAGGCAGCTTTGAGTTCTTGTAGCATTTTATTTGCTTCGTCTATCTTATCTGTGATTAGGACTAGATCATCGGCAAATCTTAGATGGTTTAGTAGTTCACCATTGATGTTAATTCCACACTGTTCCCAATCTAGGTTTTTGTACATATATTCTAAGAGTGTCGTGAATAATTTAGGGGATATGACATCTCCCTGTCTTACCCCTTTTTCTATTTGAAATGTGTTGGTGTCTTCGTGTAATCTTACTGATGCGGTTGCGTGGTTATATATGTATTTTAGTAAACCCGTGTATCTAGAGTCTATTCAGCATTGCGAAAGAGCATGGAAGAGTTGTTGCTGATTTATCGAATCAAATGCTTTTTCATAATCTACAATTATCAGCATAAGAGGCTTGTTATATTCTACGCATTTTTCAATTAGTAGTTTAAGTACTGTTAGGTGATTATTCGTGCTAAACCCTACTATAAATTCAGCCTGTTCTCTTGGTTGGTATAGGTCAAGTTTTACACTTATACGTTTTGATAGTATTCTCGTAAAGAGCTTATATATGTGTCGTAGCAAGCTAATAGGTCTGTAGTTGGTCAGATTTGTAGCGTCTCCTTTTTTATGTATTAGAGTGATGATGGCCTTGTCCCATTGAGTGGGTGTTTTTTGCTCTATGAGACATTCGTTAAATAGAGATTTCAAGGTTTTTAAGTCAGCTAGTCCGCCTTCCTTCATCGCCTCAATAACTATTTCATCGTCTCCTGGTGATCTGTTATTCTTCATCTCTCCAATTGCTACTTTTATTTGTTCTAGACTAAATTCAGGTATATCTTCCGATCCCTGGTTTCTGATATATTTTATGTCTTCTACTTCTGCAAGATTTTCATTTTTGTATAGTTTGAGATAGAAGTTTCCTGTAGTTTTCACAATATCGGATTTGTTTGTAATCGTATTTCCATTTTCATCTTTTAGTTTCATTATACTTTTTGTTCCAATATTTATTTGACGTTTCAGAACTTTCAGTTTTTTATTTTGTTCTATTATTTCGATGATTTTTGTGGTGTTATACTTTGAATATCTTTTCTAACTTCTTTTGATATTTCCTTATTGATTTTCTGAATTCCTCTGAGTTTTGTCTCCCATTTCTCTCCTTTCTTTTATTAGGATTTTGTGTTGGCACTGATCTTGCTAGTGCGTAGGTTTCTTTGCTACAGTATTTCTGGGTTGCTTCCTTTAGTGTTTTTACAATAACGTCGTTTCTTTCTTCGATGCTATCTTCATCTTTTATCTGATTTAGTCGTTCTTCTATCATGCCTGTGTATTCTTGCCGGTTTTCGACATTTGTCCATTTTCTATTATTACCTTTACCTTTAGCTTGCTTTTTTACAAGGTTACCTCTTTCGTGTTTTAGATTGATATTTATAGTAGTTCTCACCAGGCGGTGATCGCTTCCAATGGAAAATTTGTTTAAAACTTCAACGTTTTTTATAATTTGCGTTTATTTGAAATTATAAAGTCTACTTCGTTCTTGGTGATGCCATCTGGACTCTTCCAGGTCCATTTTCTGTTTTCGTTCTTTTTAAAGAAACTGTTCATTATAAAAATGTTGTTTTGCAGACAGAATCCTAATAGAGTTCTACCTCTCTCGTTCCGTTCTCCTACTCCATATTGCCCCATTGATGTTTCCATTTCGTCCTCCTTTTGTCCTATCTTTGCGTTGAAGTCTCCTATGAGGAGTGTATAGTGCGTTGAGGTATTTTCGTTTGCCTTTGTGATATCATCATAGAAGGTGTCTACTTCTTCGTCAGATCCTTGCGATGTAGGTGCATAGGCTTGCATTATTTTGATGTTGTATCTGTTGTTCAGTTTTAAAATTAAATATATAACTCTTGAGCTTATACTTCCTATATCTATTATGTTCTTTGCATGCCTTTTGTGTATTATAAACCCAACTCCTCTTAATAGGGCTTCCTCTTCTCCTTTGTAGTAAAGTATGTTCCCTGATGTCAGGTTTATTTGGCCTTCATGTTTCCTTCTTAATTCACTCATTCCTACTACGTCCCATTTTATGTGTTCTAGTTCTTCTTCTAATTGTGCTAGTTTTTCTTCGGATGAGAGTGTTTGTGTATTGTAGGTAGCAATTTTTAAACGTCGTGTTTTTGGTCCAGATCTGTTTCTTGAGTATATTTGCGAATTTTTGCCTCCCCCAGAATCCATGAGGCTGACCCTCGCTCTGAGGGTGTGGGATTTTGGTTTATCCATACCCACCTGGGGTATATTTCCGTATGTTTTGTAATTCGCCATTTGGGCGTGGGGCATAGGATTTAAAACGCCGCGCTATCCTACTGCGTGTTGGCGAGTGTGTAATCAGCCGCCCCTCACATGGGGAACAGAGGCTGTTTGCAGCCGCCCAATCTGGGTCAGACTGCAGCAACTGTAGTATAAGATGTATATATTAGGTATAAAATTCGTCCCAATACACTACCCTGGAAGACTCTTAAGTCAATGTTGTGGTAGCCTGATAGTGAGCTGTTTATTTTTACTTGAAAAGTTCGTTTAGTTAAATAGGAGTTTAGCGGTATAAAAATCTGACTTGGTAAGTTTTGATTGAATTTATACAACAGACAATTTTGCCACACTTTGTCAAAAGTGTGTTGTATGTTGTAATGATCAGTAATATTAATGGTATATATGACTATAGCTGCGTTGGCGCTTTGCCAAGTTTAACACTGATAATGATTTGGAATATTTTTATTATACGGGAAAGCAGCACAATCTTAGTATATTAGCATAGATATCGTAGCCAGTAGCTTTGTGATAATTGACACAGTGCGTTAACGAGAGCTTCAACTTTATTATCATCTTGGTCAGAATAAAACTGAGGGGTTGTAAATACTTATTTGAGGTGTTAAAAAAACGTCTGCTTTTCCTGTATCGGATCTGGCTCAATTCCCATCTTTTTCTCTGATTTGTAGAAGTGCGATAGTGAGCTTTTTGAATCGTTTAGTGGCTTTTTACGTTGTGTGGTCTTCGTTAGACAGATTTTCCCTCAGTGCTTTGTGTAAGCGGTGCGTGAGTTTGCTATAGTTAGTTACTGTATGTCTTGTTGCCATCTACTTGTTGCCCTGTGTTTTTTAGATACTATTTTTTGTATATGTCGAGGTATGTTAATTGATTCAGATATCCCATTTGTAAGCGTGGCTTGCCGGACTGCATCTTGTATTAGCTAGTCAGGTATTGGGTCGCTTCGTCGAGGTCAGACGTATCTATTCTAATACTGAGGTTGGTATTTTCTTCCAAATAGAATTGAAACAGATTCTATTCAGTATGCTTGGTGCCGAGTTTTGTAGTGGTTTTCTTACTAATAATTGTAGTACTGATTGTTATTATCACTGATAAGTGATCGGAAAATAGATATCGATTTGCTTCTACTTTAAGTATGTCTGTGCTATTCCATCCAATAGATCAGATATATTGTTCTTATCGGCAGGTCAGTATGCTAGTCTACCAATGTAATGTGATAGATTTTTACTGCACTCTATAAGATTTATATAAAATCCATCATTAAAAATTGTGCGGCCTTAAGCGTTAGTGAATTATGAACCACTACTAGTGAATATCATATATAATAAATTTTATTCTTTGCGGATGTTGCTAAAGTACTTATGTATAAAACTAAAGAATGTGTGTCTCTATTTTGTTGCCTAATATAATGCAATTGGAAGTACTGAACCCAAATATATAGATTTTATATTGTAGTTAACATAACTAGAATAGTTAAGTAAATATTTTTTAAATATAACTCTATCTTACGATCAAACATATTTTTAATGACAGCAAGAGTTTAATTTCTCGTAAATTACAAGAAATAAGATATTAAAGCCTTGAATAGGTTGAACGTTTCTAGCAAATGCTTCTCAGACGTCTAATAAAAGCACCAGAGATGAAATAATGTATATCTGTGCCCAAGGGCTAATTAACCCATGGGTTGAGTACATTGCAGCCTAGGGCGCCAGGATCGATAAGGCATAAAATTCCTTTGTGTTTAATAAATAAAAAAGAGAAGACTTAAATAGGTTATAACTATTAAACTTTGACATGATTAATCGACCTATAATACATTTTTAAAAACATTTGTACTGTAACAAAAATATCGTATTACAAAGCAATTATTCAGGAACTTTCTAGAACAATTAGTCAAAGTCCGCACCACTTCTAATGACGCTTTTGCGTTCAAATTTTACAACCTTGTGATTCATTCTAAATCCGCTTAATTGAATGTAAGGCGAAGCAGATGACGGTTCGTAGCAGCTGAATAAAAAAAATCATACAGCGAACAGTGGTATAAATAAATTACTAATAATAGTAACCGGTGACCATTGCGTTAATAGTATTATAATTTATAATTATTGTGCAGCAGTGCAGTTCTTGTGGACAAAGTTAAGTTTTGAATTAAATCGTCGTTTAATTTACATTTCATTTATTACAAAGGTTGAACAATGAGTGGCAAAAATGGTCAAGATTTGTTAAAATCACCATGTGGAGCAGAAGTTACAACACGTTCCAAAGAATGCCTCTGAATAATCTGTTCCATGTTAGTCCCGCTTGCATTTTTATGTCATCCGCCCACCTCTTGAAGGGTCTTCCTCTGTTTCTATGTTCTCCCCATGGTCTCCATTGCATTATTTTCTTGCACCATCCCTCTTGTTTTCTTATGATATGCACTGCCCATTGCCACTTAAGTCTTGTTATTCTTTCTATAATATCCTCAACCTTTGTTTTTTGTCTAATCCATCTGTTTGTTTTGCGGTCTTTCAAGGATATGTTCAAAATTCTGCGTTCCATTGCATTGTTGGTGTACTCGTAGTTTGTCCATCGTTTTTTTTTTTGTAAATATCCACGTTTCACTTGCATATGTGGTTACTGGCAGGATACATTCATTATATATTTTTGATTTTAAGTATAGTGGTATATTTGATGATAAAACTTCTTTCAATTTTCCGTAGGCTGCCCAAGATAATTTGATTCTTCTTTTAATTTCATCTGTCTGGTTGTCTCCTGTAGTTGTTACTATTTGACCCAGATATGTATATTTTTCCACTTTCTCTATAACTTTACCTTCTATTATTACATCCTCTTCATTAGTTTTATCGTTTGTGCACATTTTTGTTTTTTCCAAATTTATTTCTAGACCTTTTTGTCCGGCTTCTTTCTGTAATTCACTTAGCATTGTTTGTAGTTCTTCTTTATTCTCGGCTATTACTACTACGTCATCAGCAAAGCATAGATGACTTAACCTTTCTCCTTGTATTAGGATTCCTTTGTTTTCCCATTCTAGGCTTTTGAATATTTGTTCGAGGGTTATTAAGAATAATTTTGAAGATATTACATCCCTTTGTCTTAACCCTCTTTGTATTTTGACTTTGTCTGTGTCCTTGTGCAGCCTTATTTGCATAGTTGCGTTGTGATATATATATATATATATATATATATATATATATATATATATATATATATATATATATATATATATTTTTTAGTCTACTGTATCTATGGTCAATTCTTGCCTTGTCTAGTGTTTCCATTACCGCCCACATTTCTATGCTATCAAAGGCCTTTTTGAAATCTACGAACCCTAGCCATAACGGTATATTGTACTCTCTAGTTCGTTCTATTAAGATTTTTATTGTTAGTAGATGGTCCAAAGTACTACCATTTTTTCTAAAGCCTGCTTGTTCTTTGCTTAAGTATAGTTAGAATTTGTTGTCTAATCGGTTTAGTAATATTCTGGTAAATAGTTTATATATCTGCGATAGCAAACTTATACGTCAGTAGTTATCTAGGTTTTCAGTGTTCCTTTTTTTAAACAGTATTATCACCATTCCTTTGGTATTTCTCCTTTTTCCAGACATATGTTGAATAGCCTTGTTAATTCTTTCCATAAGTTGGTGTTGTTCCATAAAGTTTATTAGCATGTTTCCCCTTTTATTGCGTATTCCCATTCCATAGTTGCCTACAAGTTTTTCTGCTGTGTCCTTTTTTGTTCCTACTTTTGCATTGTAGTCCCCGAGGACTATTGTATATTTCGTTTTGTTCTCTTCTACAGCCGTAATTAATTCTTCTTAGAAAGATTCGATTTCTTCTTCTTCACAACTTGATGTTGGTGCATAAGATTGTATGATCTTTATTGTAGTCCTTTTATTAAGCTTTAGTATTATATACATTACCCTGTCCGTCATTGGTTTTATTACTGTAGCATATGGCATTATATTCTTATTGATTATAATAGCTACTCCACTAAGTGCTTTGTCTGTTCTGCCTTTATATATCATCGTACGCCTATTTAGTAGTTTAAGGTATTCTTCTCCTTTACGTCTTGTTTCAGATATTCCAAGGATGTGCCATTTTATTAAAGTTAGCTCAAGTAGGAGTTCCTCCAATTTTGCTTCTGAGGCTATTGATCTTGCGTTATACGTCCCTACTAGTAGTTTGATTTGTGAATTCTTGTCCCCCCCCCAGAATCCTTGGGACTGACTGCGAATGCAGTATGGGATTCTGTACCTGTGGTCCTACCCATCTGGGGTATTTGTGTTTTAAAATTCACTTTTTCCATTTGAGATATGAGAGGATTTTGGCTAATTAAAACACCGGGCTAGCTCTGCGTGTTGGTGAGTATTATTTCAGACGCCCCTGACCTGGAGTACAGACGCTGTGAGAGTACCGCCTCTAACTTGAGGTACCGTCGTGTCTCGTGTTAGTTTTGGTCCGCCCCGGGTATTTAATTTCCCCGGTACCTCACATATCCGGGAAGCATTTCCCTATTCGCCACCTGGGGAGGCTCCGATGGGGGGCTAACAACCCCACACTTCAGCAACTTCAAGCCAAATTATAGTGCATCAGATATACAGCAGCAAAAGGCTTCAAGCTCACAAAGCTCTAAAAAATACACTCAAAGCGGTAAACTCAAAGCGGTAAACTCAGTTATGGTATACCACTCGTTGACCTGCCATTGTGGAGCGTTAATGATAAATTTTGACAGTTGGTGGTCTACAATAGCATTTAAAAAAAACGATAACTATGACTCTGACTTTAAGAAATCTGAAAGAGGGTGCCACTCAAAAATATGTTGCACTAATCAGTTGTTTTATAAAAAGCTAGTCAACCAGACGTACAATTTATGCGCTTTCTAAACTCAATTGAGTAACGACTTTCCTAGCAACTATAAAGTTTCTTAATCATATAATAGACGATTATAATAACAACTCTGAATATAGAGAGTACATTTCAAAATTTATTAGTAGAAGTCGAGTGGATTTTAAAATAGCAGTACAACAGTATTAAAAAAAGCTTTATATTGGCGAAATGTTCTCTTAAAAGTTGTTAAAGTTGTAAAGTTTTTAGCTTTGCGTGGACTGCGGATTTATAACGGCAATAAAATATTAAACTCTGTAAGAAATGGTAACTTTCTTGGCTGCGAAGAACCGATTTTAAAATTCGATCATTTTATGACCGGACATGTAGCAACATTTGTAAATAAAGAAAGAGGCGTTTCCTCGTACTGAACAAGCGCAACTGTTAATAAATTTATTATACAAGAAACAGATCAACTTAAGGATTATCCAAAATATTGTAAATGCCAAGTATTAATCTGTAACTATGAACTCAACCCAGATGTGTCACATACCGACTGATTAGCTTTTGTGGTACACTGTACCTATGGAAAATTTTGCTAAACGACTTTCGGAGTTTATTTCTAAATGTGGCCATAAGGTTAAACAAATGGCGAATTTTGTAATGTCGACTGTAGATCCTGTAGGTTTTGATCTAAATAGCTATAGAGGACAGAGCTATGATGATGCCAGAGAGAATAAAGCAAATGTGGACAAACATTTAAAAAAAACTTAAGAAACCCGGGAAGTAAAAAAAGGTTTTAAGAAGAAAGCACAGACACCATAAAAGTCATTACTTTTTATACAGTTATTTAGAAACTTTTAAAAAACTTTTCCAAACAAAGACGAGTTTTTAAAGCTAGAAAACAATGCAAGATTGATATATCTAATTGACGTCCAAAAAAAAGAGAAAGCCAAAAATTCCTTTACGTGAAGAGCAATATGGGAATTACAAGTTTTGTGGACGACAGTCTTTCGTGATAAAAACATATTATGCTGCAATTCTCTGAAACTCAACTTGGAACTCAACAAATGGAAAATGACAAAATACAATAGAGGGAAAATCAATTATTATTTAAGTAAAACATTTCCTAAGGAACATGTGCACTTGGTGGGAGTTCTAAAAATTAATGAGAGTATTGACAAAGAAGATAAGAATACCAAATCAAAAACACAATTAGAATTCCTAGCACTATTAAAATCGTGGGACATAGAGTCTAATTTTACCAATACAGCCACTGTTCTAAGAATTTTTCTAAGTGTGGAAGTTACTAACTACACTATGGAACCATTCCTTTTAGCTCTTAAGAGAGTAAAAATTTCTTGATATCAAAGTTAAAACACGAAAAGATGAGGAGCTTTAAAATTTAATTTCCTGAGAGTATGCTCCTACAGAAGTTTTCTTTTGATGACAGTCCATAGGTTTTCTAATTCTAAAGCTAGGAAAAGAAATGTTTTTAAATGAATTAGACATTTGTTTTTATTTTTGCTATGTAAATGCACATATGCAAACGGTATACTGAACTGTATGTATGCAATAAAAATTTAAAAAATAAAATAAATATTGTGTCTAAACAATCACCTTATTTCTAGATTCTTGGTAATCTGCAGAAATTTGAGGGAAAACGGGTGAAAATTGTTAGCCTAAAACGCCAAAAACCTAAAAAGCTCCGCGTATGCCGTAAATAAAAAATTTCTTAAATTGCACTCTAATACACTTTGTCGGTTTTTTCTACAGTGAAGTAATATTTTTTTTATAATTATTGTTATTTTGAAAAAAAATGTCATCATCCAAAAACATGAAAATGAATATTGCGGCGACAACACTTTATCTACAAAAATTTTTATTTTATATAAAAGTAATAAAACTATATTAGAAAACAAAACTATGAATATTGAGAAAAGAGACTAGTTTCGACCAAAAAACGATAAAACAATAATACGATTATTTGAAAAATATTTAAAATTAACAATTTTTTAAGTAAGCCGAAAAACTGTTAAGAAGAATCTTAAGGTTTATGATGAAATTGTGTGGTAAAGTACAACTATAAAATCGTTAATTATCAGAAAACTCATGAAAGAACGGAATTTTTAGCTAGACAAGTTTTTAAAGAGAGATTAGGGCAATACCGTATTTATTCTCGAGACATTCTTTATAGCTTAATCAGTACGTAGGAAAAAACTATTTCAGGGCTCTATTAAACAGCCCGTTAAGCTACATGTGTGGAATTTTTTCAGTGCATAGGGATTTTGAACATTACATCTTTCTATAGTAACATGGTCTGATCGAAAATAGAATAGAACCAATAATGAAGCTTAGTTGTTCCAAGAATATAATAATCCCAAATATTGTAGAAAAGTATGTAAAACTTAAAAATAAGAAACTAAAGTCAATAGATTGGATTGCCCCTCATATTCTCCTGAGTTCTTAGTACGGTTCGAGCGCTCAAGCCGAGCACATGCCTAAGTCGTGCGCGCTGCATGTTATCGCTATCGTACAGTGAACCTCGAGCAGTGATAAACCAGTGCATTAATTGGAATAAACTGTTTTCATTTTTGTATTGTTTACTACATAATTCAGTGCATGCATGTAAGTAAAACTAATAGCATGCTGCCGTTTGGCAATGGCTACAACCTCACGCAACAATTCAATCCAACAATAACGCAACAAAACGCATCCTTTTACCAACAATACCCATCTATCCCAAATAACAACCCACAACAAATAACACCTGAGCAATGCCAGCAAATGCCCAATAGCTACTCAATGTCGCCACAAATAGAAACATTCCAACCTTATCAATATGGTCACTCTTCAATGTCTCAATTTGCAATGCCGCCTCAAGTCCAACCACTGCATCAACAAATCACGACACAAAAACCAATGGAAATTATTATTAGCGACACAGAGGAAGAAGAAAACATTGCAGACAAAAAAAATACTCAATTTTACCAGAAGTTACAGACGTAACAAACAATAATCAAGATAACGGTGCCAACAAAAACTCAAATAAAATACCCAAACCCCCTCTAATCTACGTATATGGAGTTAACAATTATCAGGAAATGATAAACAGCTTGAAGGATATTATGGAACAGGAACAGTACACCACCAAAAGTATGGCTAATAACGTAGTCAAATTTAATGTGCATTCCCCGGATGTGTACAGAAAACTCGTCAAACATTTCCAGGAAAACAGTGTCATTCACCACACTTACCAAATCAAGCAGGATCGTTCATACAGAGTGGTCCTACGGCACATACATCCTACAATTCCAGTAGATGATATTACAGCTGAACTAGCTACTCATAATCACAAGGTTAGAAACATTACTAACATAAAACATAAGAAAACTAAAGAAGCATTACCACTATTCTTTGTAGATTTGGAGCCAGCCACCAATAACAAAGACATATATAACATAAATTACTTACAAAACATAAAAATTTCTGTTGAACCGCCCCACAGAAATATGAACCTCGTCCAGTGCACAAGATGCCAAAACTATAACCATACAAAGTCATATTGTAATAGGTCATACGCCTGCGTTAAATGTGGCGGACCGCATAATTCTATTACATGCAAAAAAACAAGGGAAACCCCTGCTATTTGTGCACTCTGCAATGGTGCACATCCCGCAAACTACAAGAGCTGTTCAATCTACCAAGAGCTACAAAACAAAATAAAACCGAATACCCAAACACAAAAAAACACACATGCCTCTTACAAGACAAATACACAAAACTTTCCTCCCTTGCCAGTGAAGAACTACTGGAAAATGCCAAATACTAACTGTGAACAAACAAACACAAATAAACCTCAATCACCTCAAGACCTAACACTCACACAGTTCTTAGAAGAATTCAAAAGTATGTTCAATCAACTAATACAACAAAATAGCATTATTTTGAACATGCTTACGACGGTCATAAATAAATTAGTTCGATAATGGCCAAATTCCTTAAAATGGCACTCTGGAACGCCAACGGCCTCCAATAAAAAAAACAATAAATCGAAATCTTCCTCAGTATAAACAACATTGATATCCTCCTTATATCAGAAACCCATTTTACTGTAAGAACCCACATAAAAATACCGCACTATCTTATTTACCACACCGAACATCCGGATGGTACGGCACATGGAGGCACTGCCATTATCATTCGTGAATCAATAACACATCACGAACTACCAAAATTCGAAGAAAATTTCTTACAAGCCACAGTGATTGAAGTAAATAAACTACCAAATCCAATTACAATAGCGGCAACATATTGCCCCCCTCGGCACCAAATAACCAAACTCATGCTAGAGCCATTCTTTGGTTCCTTAGGGTCAGGATTTATAACAGGCGGAGACTTTAATGCGAAGCATACCAGATGGGGCATTAGACTAATAACCACAAAAGGCAGAGAACTTAATAAACTCATAACTGATAATAATTATACATATTTCTCAACAGGTAGCCCAACGTACTGGCCAACGGACCCTGGCAAAATTCCGGATTTGTTAGATTTCTTCGTTGCTAAAGGAGTTTCATCTAACTACGTAGACATAACATCCAGTTATGATCATCTGATCACACACCTGTCATTCTTACTATTAGTGCTACAGTAATTAGAAAAGAAGCCAAACCAATGTTATGTAACAGACGCACAGATTGGGACGCCTTTAAAGAGTATATGGATCAACATCTTGATCTTAATATAAGCCTAAAACGACTGAAGAGTTGGACAGTGGAATCAACAAATTTATAACTACTACACAAGAGGCAGCATGGTATGCTACACCGCGCATGGAAAGAAAACCCAGCTCACAAAACTTCCCAAGAGAAGTGATGGAGCCGGTTAAGGAAAAAGGAAAGCTAGGGCAGTCTGTCAACGAACACATAATAGAAACGACAAAACAAAGTACAATCGAATTACTAATAAACTTAAACGAAAACTGAACGAAGTAAAAAACGACACATTTCAACAATATGTAACTTCTCTTTCCAAGGACGACTACAGTATATGGAAAGCCACAAAGGGATTCAAGAGGCCACAGGTACATATGCCGCCGCTACGTAACACAGACGGCACGTGGGCCAGATCTGACCAAGAAAAAGCTGACCTATTCGCACAATATCTGGCAGAAGTATTTAGACCTAACTCTGAAACAATAGATATAGAAGTAGACACCTTCCTCGAAGCCCCACTACAACTTTCATTCCCAATACGGGATCTTAAAATCGGTGAATTACGTCAGGAGATAAAATTCTTGAGCAACAAAAAAGCACCAGGCTACGACCTCATAACTGGTCCTATCCTTAAACAGCTACCAGAAACTGGGAAAAGACAACTACTAGCATTATTTAACGCAATTCTGCGCTTAACCTACTGGCCGCCGCAACTAAAGATGGCGCAAATTATAGTAATATTGAAACCTGGTAAGCCGCCAAATGAAGTGCAATCTTGTCGCCCAATTAGCCTGTTATCAATAATTGCCAAACTCCTAGAAAAGCTGATATTAAGTCGGTTGAATAAAGACACACCACTGGATGATTGGATCCCAAAGCACCAATTTGGATTCAGACGAGATCATTCTACTATTCAACAGTGCCACCGCATGTCTAACGTAATTCAGAAAGCTTTTGAAAGTAAGGAGTACTGCACGGCAGTATTCCTGGACGTCCGACAAGCCTTTGATAAGGTGTGGCACAAAGGGTTACTGGCTAAAATAAAAGCATTATTTCCGCACCAATATTATCTCCTTTTCCAATCCTACCTTTCAAACCGCTATTTCCTAGTAAAATTCGGAAACAAAATCTCGATACTACAGCCAATTACCGCTGGGGTTCCGCAAGGCAGCGTTTTGGGCCCAGTCCTATACTTACTTTTCACTGCTGATATACCAATAACACCGTACACAGAAATGGGAACGTTCGCAGATGATACTGCCATCCTCGCGTGCAATGAAGACCCTTTAGCTGCTACAAGATTACTGCAGGAACACATACATTTAATAGAAGAATGGCTAGACAAATGCCGAATTAAGGTGAATGAAAATAAGTCAGTTGAAATAACATTTACAATGCGAAGGGGAATATGCCCTCCTGTTACCATAAACAACATTGATGTACCACAATCTGAAGAAGCGACGTATCTGGGATTACACTGGGACAAAAGGCTAACTTGGAAACAACACATAAAGAAGAAGCGCAAAGCCATGGATCTGAAAGTTAAAAAAATGTACTGGCTAATAGGTCGGAAATCACCTTTAGCAACCGAGAGTAAACTCCTTATATATAAAACCATCTTACGTCCTATTTGGACATATGGATGTGAGCTGTGGGGCTGCTCTAGCTATTCTAACGTAGACATAATCCAGAGATTCCAATCCAAGACAATAAGAACTCTTATGGATGCTCCATGGTACGTGACAAATCTCACCCTACATACCGACTCCAACATACCATACGTGCGTGATGTAATTACGGAACGGGCAACCAGACACTATGATAGACTTACATACATATCATCCAAACGACCTTAGACAACCACTTACGTTGCAACCAAACTTTCGGCGATTAAAGCGGAAATAGCATTGGGACCTACAAACTAACGTGAATCCTCCAGTGTGAATCCATCATCCTCAATCAATAGGATTAGGAAACTGCGAGGAAGCACCAATGGGTGCCAACTTCATCAAGCCAATCAACATTAACAACAAATTAGCTCATAGAATCTCTTGTAATTCTGATTGCTGATGTACTATAGTTCAATAATAAAAAAATAAATAAATAAATATTCTTCTGACGCCAATTCACTCAAAAATTTTAGTCCCATATCAAGAACAGATTACTGCACCTTTAACCCAGCAAGGTAACATTTTATGGACATATCTTTTTTATGGTTAACAGTAAATTCTATAAAAAATAAATAACTAGTTTTTTAAAATCAACTAGAAAAAAATTTTTAGGTGAAATATTTAAATTCTGTTGTTTTACTTTAAACTATATCGATATCAGTTATTTCTATGTTATCAGATGATTTCCAGCTAAAGAAAAAAAGAAACTTTAAAGCATCCAGAATCTTTCCCAAAAAACGAAGAGTTGAGAACGCTACGGTTAAGCGAGTCATTGAAAATAAAAGCAGAAATTTGGGCAAGGTACGTGTACATCCGAAAAGTGATCGAAACGTGAATGTGGAAGTCGCCGAAGTTCAAGCAGGCCATAGTATCACATTACGTTCGTTCAAGGATAATTTGGGTCTGAAAATAGACGAACTACTAAAATGAAACTAAAGTATGTAAAAGTATTCGACAAAAAAAGACTGACTCAATTTTGAGTTTGTTGATAAAAGTGTACATTTTGATATTTTAATTGAATTTTCTTATTGAATCCCATATTTTTCGAAAAGTAGAAGGGCAGGCGGTTGAATACATTGTAAATCTTTGGAAAAAATGTATTCTGACAATTACTATATTAGTTAATAAAGATAAAGGTATGGAATAGAATAGAATTATGGGGTTCTAGCAAAGAAGTCAATTGAAAATTCTCCGAGTGTTGATTAAAGCACCTCGGTATGGCCAACCAGGATCTTCTTGATAATAAAGCATAAAATATTGTAATAAAATAGAAATCCGTATAAATTTATTATTACAACTGCTACTAGATAAACCAATGGAAAGAAGATTAAAGTGATACTGACTAGCACATCTAGAGGAGCCTAAAGATCCTATCACTAGTAGAAGATGGCTTCATCACGTCATTACAAGAGCGTTATCGCTCTTAAGCCAGTTTATGCAATATATTTTAATTTCCAACAATGTGTAATAAAAAAATATTGTTACAAAAAAACAGAACTGTAGCTTATGATACGCTTGCAAGTAAACATCATCTTATCAAATAATACCGTTACTTGATGGAGATAATTTGACAAAATTTTTAGGCAAAACTTAGAGAAATGTAGTCTATGTATAAGAAAACCTTGTTGATTTTATAATTTGACAAGTAAAATTAAATACTAATGCACATCGCGCAAAGCATAAAACATTAAAAGGTAAAATAACAGTTATCTTCAAGGTATAACTGATTGAACAAAATCATTTCCTCAAAACTTTCAGAAGAAAGAACTAGCCATATCGTTTTCCTGCATTTTAAAAGTTAACAAATTGGTATCCCAGCAAGAAGTGAGCCATTGATCGAAACAGCTGGTAATCCAACAATACTAAATCAGGAATATAATTGAAGTGGGACAACAAGCCGATTACATCACGTTCCTTAAATGCGGTTAATCTGATTAACCATACAAGTGTTCGAATACGGCAAACAATCAGTCAAGCTGTTGACAATGCAGCTCGAAAGTACTAGCCCAACCTTCAGTAAATTACCCCTCTGCAATTCCACCAGACGCAAAGCATATATTTGGCCTCAAACTCTTAAGTCTTACAAGTTTTGTAACTTTACATTAACTATTAGTTTGATCTGTTTGGATTACACTAGTACAATTTAGTGAGTAAGTCAAAGGTTGTAAGAATTGTCGAATAATTGTTTGCACATATTAACCTGGTATTTAGCCTTCTTTTGTATTAAAGCACAAGGCATTTGCCTATACTGTCTGTTGCCTAGTTCAGCAACGGTTTATTTTCCTTGAAAATAATTCAAGGTTCTGTTAAAATTGTCGATGTTTCATTGGCTTGAAATAAAACTTCTCAATATGTTAGAAAAGCCCAACCGGTTCTAAGACTGGTGCTTAACTAATTTTAGGCCGCACGGTCTGACGTTCAACGAATTATTAAAGCCATATAGGCAACGCTTCATTCTAACTTTCAGTAATGTCAAAAATTTCAAGATTCGGAGATGTTGCTTACTTTAGTTTCAAAATTTAAGATATAAAATTTGCTACAATACAGCTTGATATACAAACTACATTATTTAAGATGACGTAGAACTTTTCAAATAGTCTAATTATTTCCTCAATTATTTTACATCATCTTATTACTAATCCAATATTATAACAAAACTAAAGTAGCAACAAATTTATTTTACCTTTTTACGAAGTCTTTAATAGTAAATTCTGTTTTACAGCTCTTAGAATGTAATGGGAGAAGATAAATTAAATACCAAATTGACGGTAACGTTTTACTTGATAAAAGGCAGTGAGAATTGTTACTTTATAATATTAAATACTAATCTTCTTGAAGTGCGTTTTTCAAAAATAATTTATGATAATTATTTACATAACATTGGTTTTTCTTTTGTTGGAAATTATATATTATATAAGCTAACAGCTTGGGAATGTTCATAAGACATTGCAAACTTCCAACTAATTAAATGCAGCAGCCCTTATCCGATAGATTACAAGTTGGAAACAATAGCCTCCGGTTTCATATTGACAGATATTGCAATTGTTTGTGTTTAATTTGTTTTTAGCTACTTTTTTATTAAAATTGTTAAATGTGAACAAAATTTGTAAGATGTGATGCACAATATTATACAAAAGAAAAAGTTGAAAAAACTTCTACATTAAAAGTTACAATTATTTGTAGGACTTATTTAATAATTAAGGGTTGTATAAAATTATCCAACATTTTGTATAAAAATCTCTTTGAAAGATAATGGTACGGCCAACTTTTTTTGTTTTTTGTGGTCCAATCTTGTAAGCGAAGATATTTTATTGATTCTACAAATGAAAAATAGAACTTTAATTTAGTTTCCAATTAATAAAAATTTTGTTCTTCTATAATTTATTCTCTTATCGGTATGCACAGGAGAATTAATTTGGATTACTTTTATGGGTTTAATTAAATATTGTTAAATTATTTACTGAACCTAATTTAGTAAACTTGGTGTACAAGCCATTACAGTATATTATTACGTATAGAGGTATATAATCTCATTCAAAGACTCGTAGCTCTCCTTGGGGAGTAGGTAGATTAAAACTCTCAGTAAAGATAGTGTCCCCAAATCCGGTGCCGAGATTTTTCTCAAACACGACGAAGTTCAATCCGTGAACTAAGTTTTTCAAATACATATATACACAGGTACATAATAGATCCCCTTCTATTTTATTATGTAGAGGTAATGTAAATATAATATATAGATTAAAATAAACAATATATCAATGGTAAGGATATAATGCCACACATGGAAGCACGGCCTCCAAACTGGGTCTCATACGCGGGGCGATGTGGCAAACACCTTGCCTTAGACGACCGTTATTATTACTTCTTATTCAAGTAAACTCAAGGTACTCAATTATTTTTAGTGACTTAATAGGCCACTCGCTAGGCATCAGATAGCTCTAGGAATAGAACCTGGGTCCGCCCGCATAGCAATCCATGCCTCAACCAGTATACTTTGCTGACGAAAATAAGCGCTATGGTCACAGAGTTAATATTCTAAATAAGATTGAAAAGTATGGACGTGGAACTCTTTTCTACCAATATCCGGGGTTTCTATACATAAACAAAAATTTACGGCCACTTCACTTGTCTCGAGATTTTCCGATCAAGATGATTTTTGGCGTCTGGACTTGACTTGTGGTCCTTTATTGAATACTGAAAACGTTATGTCTCTATCTATTACAGATAAAAATTCATAAGGCGTGACAGATGTCAGAAATGACAGAAAGAGAAGCTTTAGTTTGGAAGCTGACTTGATCAAAAGTTATAAAGAATGACATATTTGAAGCTGGATCCGCTAAAAAACCTTTATTGCATTGTTGTAGAACATTGTAGAACTCGGTAGGCCATAGGCTTTTGAATGATATGTGTTTAACTTCAATAGTTCTCGAGTTGAAAGACGTGATGGACAGACAGATGTCCGTACCGATTTCATTAGACTTTCCTTTCAGGTGTAGAAGCCTAAATTAAAAATTACCTAAATACCTAACTTAAATATAGATTATTAAAGTAGTATATTAATATATTGGCTATTTTTTCGTTATTAAGATTTTCAATTATTACTAAATAAAATAAAAAAATATATAAATAGAACAAGGAAAAGGAGAAGAGCATCTGTTATAATAAAAAAATTAATAAAATATACAATAAACTGAGAAAAATAAATATAAAATTACATAGATATAAAATGGAGTATTTGGATCAAGTAATAATGAAAGCAAATCAAAAAAAAGCATATTTTATAAAGCATTAAAAAGGTAGGTAAAAAAAGGGAAAAAATCATACGTAGACTAGAAGGGCAGAACAGTCAAAAAAGTACACGACAAAACAATGAAACCATATAAACAACAAGAAATAACAATATTGGACAGAGATTTGTGGATCTGTGTAAAACTAAAAATGAATATCAACAATATACGAAATTGCACATCTAAAATCTGGCCCGTGATAGTAATCATCATTTAGTTAATTCAAGATAATGTTTCCACTTAGAGCTATAAATAAAATAAAAAATTATGGAACAAAAAAAGTAAAGAGTAGAAAAATAAAATTACATGTATTTATCTAAGCAGCGATTAATATAAAATGTAGCAACTGAATATTATAGTAACACATAACAACATCTATACACTAAGCGGCAAAAAGAAGAGTAAATTTTTTTTTAATATATCATTTAATTAGCAATCAGAATTACAAGTCATTCTATAGGCTAATATGCTGTTTTTTAATTACTAGAGTAGTCGTGGTTGGTGTGAAGAGGACTTCTCCAGTGAGTTGCCCTCGCTAATCCTGTTTCAGATCTGCTGGCCAGTTTCGTTTCAGTCTTCTACCATTTTGCGCATCAAGCAGTGGGTGCAACAGGGGGTTGACGTGGGTTTCCAATTTGTTGTGATGTCTTGTACTTTTTTCTTTTATGGCGTCCCTCACGTAAAGAATCTTTAGATCATTGTGAATCGTCAGATTGGAGACGTACCATGGTGCGTTCGTGATCATACGAAGTATTTCTGATTGGCACCTTTGAATTTTGTTTAAGTTAGATTTACTCGCACATCCCCATAGTTCTGCTCCATACATCCAGATTGGTTTAATTACGGTGTTGTAGAGTAACAGTTTGTTTTCAAGCGAGAGCTTAGATTTTCGTCCAATTAGCCATTGAAGTTCTTTCATCCTCAAGTCAATCTGTTTACGTTTCTTATCTACATGTTCTTTCCACGTCAATCTGTTGTCCAGGTGTATTCCTAAATATCTTGCACTTGTAGATTGCGGTATTGGTATATTGTTAAAATATAATGGTGGGCATAACCCTTTTCGTAGTGTAAAATTTACTTGCACATATTTTGTCTCATTAATTTTGATTTTCCATTTACGAGTCCATGTCTGTATTTGGTCTAGGTGGTTTTGTAGAGTGGTCGATGCTATGAGTGGGTCGATGGCAGTTGAGAGAATGACAGTGTCATCGGCAAACCTACCCATTGTTGTGTTTTCATTGGTGGGAAGATCGGCTGTATAGAGCACGTAGAGCAGGGGTCCCAAGACGCTGCCTTGGGGCACTCCAAATTTAATTGGACGTTGGACCGACACTTCGTCATTGACTTTGATGCAAAATTCTCTACTACTTAGGTAAGATTTTATCAGTTTGAAGTAGGTGATGGGTAGAAGTTCTTTGATCTTATATAGTAATCCAGTATCCCATACCTTATCAAAGGCTTCACTGACATCTAGAAAAACTGATAGACAGTATTTCTTTTGGTCTAATGCTTGATTTATTTGGTGACTGATTCGATGCACTTGCTGTATAGTGGAATGGTTATTGCGGAAGCCAAACTGATGCATAGGTATCCAATCTTCTGTCATTGGGTCAGAGTTTATTCTTTGCAGAAGGAGTCGTTCGAGTAATTTTGAGATAATTGGTAACAGACTTATAGGACGGTACGATGATACGTCGTTGGGTTCTTTATCTGGTTTAAGGGTTAGTATTATTTCGGCAATTTTTAATTGTTTTGGCCAGTAGTTTAGTCTTGCGATAGCATTGAAAATGTAGTTAAGTAAAACTAACCCTTTCCTTGGCATCTCCTTTAACATTTTTGTAGTCACTTTATCTATTCCTGGAGCTTTTTGAGGATTTAATAAGCTGATTTCCTTCTCAATCTCTTTCGGAGTAAAGGATTTGATCTTTGGTGTGTTGATAGGTATCTCGGATAAATGTCTGTCTATAGCATTGTCTGTATGATCATGCTATTGCAGTTGTTACAGGGGAGGTATTTGCGCCTTAGGTTTTTTTTATGTTTTATAGATTTCCATATGGAATTGTCGTATCTGTTGAGATTGGTAACATAATCATGGAATGACTTTTCTTTCATTTCTTTTAGTTGACGCTACAGTTGATTATTTAATCTGTTTAGTACAGTTTTATCTGCTGGTGCATGGGTACAGTGTCACTTTGCCCTGGCTCTTCTTTTTTCTGCTATAAGCCTCTTAATGACCGTAGGTATTATATACTTGTGATTTTGGAATTCTGTGTGAGGAGTGGCATGTTGAGCGGCCTGTTTGAGGATGTTTACTAGGGTGGTTAGGACGGTGTCAATTTCCTCTGGAGTTTTCAGACTTACTCTCTTTACTTACTTTATGTCTTCTTGTATGTTGTTCCTGTAATGTTCCCAATTTGTATTTTTGTTATGGAGTCTGGGCGTTGGTTTTTTATGAATAGCATATTGACTGATTGTTGCAATTACCGGCGAGTGATCAGAGGAGACATCGTGGCATGGTGTTACGCTCACATACGCTTGCGAGATCCCATTGGTTACATAAAAGTCCAAAAGATCTGGGATCTTATTGGGGTCTGACGGCCAATAGGTTGGTGTACCCGTTGAAAGGAAGGAGTAATTATTTTCCTGTATGAGATTAGCCAACTGGCTGCCTTTTTTGTGATTAGTCGAGATCCCCACAGCGTATGCTTACTATTATAGTCTCCACCTGTAACAAATTTATGCCCTAGTGTCTGGAAGAATTCCTTGAAATACTTTTTTGATATTGTGTCGTAGTGGGCAATATACTGCTGCTACTGTTAACTCGTATGGGAGTGTCTTTACTTTAATGGCTGTGGCTTGTAAGTGATTAGTTACATATTTTGGTAGTTTGATGTGGCTTATAGAACTTTTTATTAAAATGGCGTTCCCAGCATGTGCAGTATTATCTAGATGATTGGTTATGTAGGATGTGAAGTTAGGTATGCGAAAATATGATCTATATGTGAAATGTGTTTCGCTGACTAGCATGATGTCCACTGAATTATGATGAAGGAATATTTCAACTTCATTTTTGTGCTGTAGAAGGCCATTGGCATTCCACAGGGCTGTTGTTAGAAATTTAGTGAATTTTACTTATCAACGTGGTAAGCAGATTCATCACCATGGTGTTCTGTTGTACGAGTTGCTGAAACATAGCCTTAAACTCATCTAGGAATTTGCACAGGCTGATGGAGGGTGTTCCTGTGTGATGTTCGTTGTGTTCTCTACTCTCAGTTGAGCGTAATGTATTTTGTTCATTGGTTCTGTTATTTTTCACTGCTCCTGCATAGCTTAAATTTTGTTGGATACTATTTGTTTGAGGTTGGTTTTCTGTATAGATGGCTGTTAACGGGTTGTGTTGAATGTTTAGTCTATTGTTAGCATTGTTGGATTTTTTTAGTAAGCCTTGGTAGAATTCGCAGCCTTTATAGCTAGCCGGATGAGGACCATTGCATAATGCTCATCGTGCAGGTGTGTCTTTGTTTTTATACAATTATTCGTGCTATGAGTCTCTCCGCATTTAACACATACATAGGGTTTAGTACAATAAGCTTTAGTATGACCATATTGTTGACAGCGCATGCACTGTGATATACCTTTAACTTTTTTGGGTGGTTCAATAGTTATTAGTTGGTTTTGTATTTTTTGTATTTTATAAATATTTTTATTGCTTTGTGCTGGCTCTAGGTCAACAAAGAATAGGTTTAAAGGTTCTTTTGTTATTCGTTTTCTTGCGTTCATAATATTTCTGACTTGATCTCCGTCTTTACTAAGTTCTTTTTTAATGCTTTCTGTGCTAGTTGTAAAATGTAAGTACTTGAGTACTATCCTCGTTCCTCCTTCGGTTGATATGTATGGTGCACAATTTTGTTTACTTGCATGAAGTGAATCAGTTTTCGGTAAGTATCAGAGGTATTGCAATTGATTTTTATTTTATTGTTAGCTAAAGATTTTATGCTGTACTGCTCCATTTCTATGATTTCATTTAATTTGTTTATCATTTGTTGGTAATTTATTACGCCATAGATAAAGATTGGCGGGGGTCGTGGGACCTTGTTTTCTACTTGTGTTGTGTTAGTTAAATGGCTATATTTATTTTGTAGTAAAATGTTTTGACTGTTGGGTATATTTATTTTTTTTCTCTTGGTTTGTTTTACTTTTTTCTATGGGTTTTCTTTGGAGTTTTCATTGGGGTTTTCTTCTATTTCATCATCGCTGGTTGAGGTCAGCCTGTAGTACTGGCGTTCGTTGTTTGATTGCTGCTCCTGAGTGGCATGGGAATAGGCTGGTGGGTTAATATTCTGTTGCGGTATGAAGAAGTCGCTACTAGTGGGTATTGTGTTAGCTAATGTAACACCCGATATAACGTTGTTCATTGGGATTACCTGCATGGGATTATTATATGGTACACTACTTTGGTTATAATTAATTCATGGGCCACTATATGCTGGTAACATTTTGAATTTGTTTAATGAAGTTTAATAGGTAGAGTTACCTTTTATTTAATTTCCTAGTAGTTTATTGAGCACGAATATATTAAGCTGACCCCGCGGTCACGTTATCGTTCACAACAGCCGCGACCCGATAAAACGCCCGCACACGTGATATCACCGCCGCTCGGTTCGCGCACGACCGTTCAACTCGATTTCAAAATAAGCATCAAAATTAAAATTAAAATTTGTAATGAAAAGTAAAAATTTCCAAGAGCGACCCAAGAAAATATAAATCGGAACAGGTAAAATATGGCTGACCTTAAGCAAGGCTGTAGTCGCTGCCGTTAATGACGCAGGCACGGGCTGGCTTGTAGATCCGTTCGTTTTCCTTCAAAGCAGGAGGGTTAGCGTACGAAAGTAAGAAATATGGTTATAAAGAAAGAAATAAACCTAGAAGCAAAAATGCAGAGATCTGGAAATATTATATAAAGTAATATATAGAGTAAAAGTTTTAAAAAATGATGGAAATTTCTGAAATTTAAAAGTACTACATTTAGAGGAGAAAATCGATATAACTTATCATTAATATACATAAATAAAATAACGCACAGAATACTACCAACGACTTTTTATGGAAAATAGGTTACACTTTCAAGTAGAAAAGGAAATAGAAAAACAACAAGAGGAGTATGCAGATACAAAGGAAGAAAAAACAAGAAAATTAGTATAAGCCTCTGAACTGTAGAATATTCCTACAGAATTAATAAAGCAAGGCAGTTACAAACTCTTTAGATTAATAGTAACACCAATGCGAAGAAGCTAATTAAAAGCTGTTCCGTTTAATTCTGAACCATGACATTTATTGTAAATAATGAGAAATTAATTATTAGTATTAATTATGAAACGTTTTGAAGCGCATTTTTGATATTCACTGCTTTTCACGTTTGATATGAAAAAAATCAGCTGCTGAACATCATCAAATGCAAGGAGAAACTTATGGTAATGAATTACATAAGTCACCGTTTCAACGTTTTAAATATCATGAATTGATGTAAATGGTAATGAACGCTCAGATCAAAAAAAAGTTTAAAGATACTCAACTGCAGGGAGTATTAGATGAAAATCGGACTCAAGCACTAAAAAAACTTGCAGAATTATTTTGTTATTAAATAAATCATTTGGACCATTTACAAGCGATGGGAAGCATTCAGAAGGAAGGAAGATGATGTTACATAAATTGTCACTTGAACATCGCAATTTATTTGCTTTCCAAGCAGCGTAAAAAAGATTTTTGTTTTTTTTTGTAACGGGGAATAAGAAGTGGATACATTTTAATAATCTTAAGCTCAAAAATCATGATACACCCTTCTTTAGCTCCAAAGCTCAATATCCATGATTCTGTATCTGGTGGGACAAGGAGGTCTACTACGAATTACTGAGTCTGAACGAAACCGTTTTCACCAGAAGAGGCCTACAATAGCTATCAAACGTTGAAAGTGATCCTTTTGCACAATGACTTTCGGCTTCATGTTGCTTTAGCAATAAAAGCACTACTATACCTGCAACAGAAAATCCTCTCAAATCCTGTGTACTCTTCAGACCTGTCTCCATTAAATTATCACCTTTTCCGATTTATACAATACGCATTAGTAGACACACATTTCCGTAATTTAAAAGAAGTGTAAAAATGGGTCTCAAAACACCGTTTAGTTTTTTTGCACAACGTCGACATGCCGCCCAAAAGATGAAAAAAGTTCACAATTATGAAAAATACTTTGATTTAAAAAATCGGTTTATTTGCTATGTTAAACAAAACCTCTTTAAACAAAAATTTATCAGAACAAACCAAAACACCTAAAATTTGTGTCATGAGACCAAAATTGGTGTTAAGTGCACTCACAACATGCGAAAAAAATTAAACAAAATTAAAGTTAACTATAGCCATACATTTAAACTGAATGGTTGAAGCACACTTAACGAATAAAATTTAATGCAAATAACATTTAAACATACTCATGACCAGTGACTACTTGAGTAACAAATAAGCAAGATATACGAAGTTTATAATGACGTACGCTAAGATTCTCATACGCGACTGTCGGACGCAAAGTACTTCCACGAAACAAAAGAATTAACCTAATATCAGAACCCAAAGAATTTCCGCGAAGCGAAAAAATTAGCGTAATGCCGAGCCGAGAAGCATTCCCTGATACCGGCAATTGGGAGTGCAAGCCTAACAAATCACGCGATCTTTGCTAGGAGGAGCCACCCCCACGCACAATCCCTGGGGGATAAAAGCGTGCCTTACGCTACTCCAAGACAGTTCGCTGCCGCTACTCGAAAGCTTTAGCCTTCACCCAATATCGCTTGCCGATAGACATAGGGTCCTGCCGAACCGTGAGCCACCCCCGACAACTACGTGACCGTGACCTATAACCCCCAGAAGGACCAGCACCAATATCGTCCGATTGACACCTCCGAAAAGGTACTATCGGAACTAGTGACGAGCCTACCGCTGGAGAATGCCAATATCAGAACCGCTGTTTCCGTTGCCATCAACACCCCAGAACAGGCTCCGTCGAGGGACGCCGGGTACGGCTCCTGAAAAAGCTGTTCCGTAAATCTCCATTCCCTGTGAAACCGGCAACGGTGTCACCGACTGAAGAACGATTGCAGCGCGTCCTGCGAACACTATTCGGGTCACTACCGGATCGCAAAATAAACTCTTAGCGTACGCCGACGTAAATAAAAGCAATATGTGAGGAATATTCGTTATGCTGTCCCCATATCGACTATAAAGCTCAAATATCAAACGGTGATCAAAAAACAGTAAAACGACTTTTTAAAGATATAGCTTTAACTAAGATCAAACTGTAATACATTTTTAATTATTTGAAAAATTCAAACTTAGTTAACCTAAGTCGTGTATTAAGGATAATCTTTAATTTTTCATGGTAGGGAATTATATTATACAATCTAGAAAATTGTAAAAAATTTAACTTCCGCACAAATGTTAGTCGTAAAATGTAATTTCATAATTAATAATTTTAATGAGAAAATGAACACAAAATTCATGAACAAAAAAACTAAAACTGTAAAGAATAATTAACTGATGTAAATGTTAATATAGAAATTATTGCAGTTAGTTGAAAATACCAACTCAAGGCAAGCGAACGTATTTTCCATGCATGGAACGTATATGTTCGTGCAATAATCTGGTACCAACATTCAAGTTAACATTCTTGGAAAATCTACTAAGTCGTAACTATTCAGCTTTGTGAAATCTACAAGTAGTTGAGGCAGCTATCAACTCGCTCAGAAAAGACAATTAGAAACACTCAGGCGACCGATAAATGAAACAGTCAAGCATTATATAGTATGTGGAATTCAAGGCTCTTGCTACAAAATAATTCTTGTTGTTCGCTGTCTACTCAGCTAATATTAAACGGTAACAAACACAAGTAATTCTAGGTACCAACACCATACTAAATAAAACTGAGGTTTTACTAATTAATGTTTCTAGCATATGTAACGACCAATAGGATTTTAAATGTATTAAGCTAATTAATAGTTCAAATGTACAATTACAGTTAATGCCAAGCATTTACAATTAATGTGACTTGTATTGCGTAACTAATAGTACAAAGATGATAATTTTTTAAATACAAATTATCCTGTTTCTTAATCAATAATAAAATTCAGAAACAAAGAAGAATTTTTAATCACTGCATGGGAGTTAGTTGTTAACAGACAAATTGGTGTAACATATATTATAAGAAATTTAAAAAAAGTTAAAGCGCATGCATATGATAAGACAAATAACCCCAATATACTAGTAATTTAGAAAAGCAAAATATTCTGTGCTACGAAATCCAAATCTACGTAATGTGTTTAAAAAGTTTGGTGAATTGTTCAATATGTTAACGATAACATAGATTATATACGTGCGCGTGCACATGGCTATCCAAATATATTTTTAAAGGCTCCATCTAGAGTGGAGTTCACGAAACCGTTAGGGTAAACTTGCTGAGAGTACGCAATGTAATAGATAGAGTTACAGTAAACTGGAACAGAAAGAAATATAAATTTGTGTCACAAATTGAGGAAAATATTGGTGCAAATATAGAAGATAGAAGCCTTGAGTAAAAACTGATACAAACTCTTTTATAACGCAAAAGAAGTAATTTATAACGGGATACCTTCGGTCAGCTTTTGACAAGTATAATTCCTGCGATTGATGGCAAAAGAATTGGACATCAGCAAGGATGCGGTGTGCACTATCGTTCGCAAAATTTTTAGAAAGCAGATCTGCTTCCCGTTTGTGCCACACAAGCCCACAGACAAACAAACGAATGGAAACATCTAAAGATTTCATTATAATGTGTGACCGGAATCTGTCTTTCCTACAAACCATAGTCATAAAGACTTCGTATTATCGTGCGATTCGGGATCTTAGTGTTACAAAAAACTCACGTTTTGAGAACGTAACGGAAATACAAATTTGCTTATAGATTCTAGAACCTTCATGAACATAACCAAAAGTATATTGTAAAGAATGTCCATTACTTTGAAGGCCTACAAATATAATTTCTCTATATGTTTTGTTTTGTTTCTTTTCTCATATAAATTTTTTTAAACACTAGATGTATAAAGTCGGTATAAAGAGTAATTAACCGCCAAAAGCAAATCAATAAAAACCGGTATGTACAAACTGTAGAGGAGACAACCTAGCAAATCGCATAAACTTCCTTCGCTATTTATAAGCAGTAAAATTGCTACAGCAAGCAGAGAAGATACAATTGAGTCAATCACAATGGCTTAACCCCTAGAAATGGACTACAAAAAACACATTTATTAGCCCGATGTTGTATCCCCCTCCCCCCTCCCTCTCTATTATTATGTATTTTAGAATCTATTAAGCGCCCGAGTATGTATTTCTTTCACGAGGTAATAAAAGTAGTGAAAGAATTACAAGGATACAAGGTGTATGACAAAGACAACAATTGTATGCCTCGCTGGTAGCAGAAAGCGAAGACCAGCTCCGATAATCACTAATAAAGCACAAATAAAATATGCGAAGAGCGTATAAGATATAAATTACAATTTCAAGGCGAAATTGTAGTACAAGTATCCTACTTTAGTTACGTAGGACTTAATATAATCAGATATGCCAGCCTTAAACAGCAAGTAATGTTAAAGGTTATAAAAGCCACTAAGGCATCTGGCGCATTAAATACCATAATATGGCATAACAAATACATAAATACAGAGGTCAAAAGTCTAATTTACAAGTCTACGATATGTTCAATACTAACTTACAGTGCAAAAACAAGAAAAAATACACAAAAAACGAAACAAATGTTGGAAACAGCCGAGGTGAGACTCTAAGACTATAGAAAAAACACAAAGTTAGAATGAGAAGTAGTAAATGAATGGATTACGGTTAGAAGGAGAGAGTGGAATAAGCATATTTAAAGAATGAATAGAGACCGATTAGTCACGATAGCCATAGACAAATTGCCGATAGGAAAACGATCACCTGGAAGGCCAGCAAGAAAGTGGAAAGTGCCACTGCAATAGTGGGAAAGAACAAGAGTAATCCTGGAATAAAGAAGAAAGAAGACAAAGAATTTCTACTATAAATCAAATTAAATTCTTCCTTACCCACTATATTATACATACCCTTTAGTCAATTTTTTATTTTATACCATATTTTCCAAAATTTAATAGAAATTTCATTTTAATAAAACAAGATTAGTAGTTTTATCATTTATAATTAGATATAAAGTAGATGTAGTTAAAAAAGGGGCAAAATTTTTACTCGGTGAATAACTCAATTTTGCAACCGTTTTATGGGAAAGAGCAATATCGCAAAATATTGTTCCTCCTTGCGCCTACAAACATTATTACCGCCAATCGTAAGGGAATCTCAAATACCATTGAAATGAGCAACAATAACCAAAAAATGGCATATTTAAAGAGACCAACAAAACCGATATTATTGTAATCTATAAGAAAAATTATTTCTTGGTATTTGTAAACTGATGGCACTGTGACCAATCGTCACGAATAATCTCTTGTGCGGGATGATATGGAAAGCACCGCGCCTTAGATGACCACCATTTCTTACCCCTTGTGCAGTGAGTGAACGCAGGTATTAAATTATTTTTAGTGACCACCTACTAGGCATCAGAGAGCTCCGGGAAATAAATCCAGGCCCGTCCGCACCGCAACCCGCCACTCAAAGGGACCACGCTGGCGATTACCCTTGGGAATGCATAACAAATAATCCCAGCACAATCAAAATAAACAACCATACTAATTTTACTATCACACGAATTTAGGTACTATTCTTGCAGATCAGATTATCAGTCTGATAATTCAATCATATTACTAACCAAGCAAGAGTTCAGTTATATTAACTACAAAATTTTATACTTAGTTAACAGAAAATATCTTAAAAATACCAAACTAAATACGAAAAGTTACAAAAAATGCAACCGGACGGTATAAAAACTTTATTCTTGATTGTAAGTGTCACTTCGTACACTACAACAAAGAAATATTGCGCAGCGTCAACAAAAAGTTTTCGGGTAAATAAATTATAATAATAACCAAGAGTATTTCAAAATGATTTAGTGATATGTAGAAAGTAATGAACTAATTCCAAGTTTTAGTCGCAAAGTGGGAAAGGAGCAACTGCAGCAGTTGTCTACAATTGCACTGTATGCTATTTGCCATTCACTTTCAAATGATTGCCCACTCACAACACAGCTGCATACGTGAATGTACTTTATAGGATTTTGTGTTAAAGTAAGAACATGCACAAGTTCTAAAATAGACGTCGCTAGGCAGTTGCTACCTAGCCGTTAATATTTTTGAGAATAAACTGCTAGTAAATTACTGAAGTTAATGTTATTTGAGTAACCCAACGTCCATTTTAATTTAGCTCGCCATGGCGTTATAGGTCATATCCTACAAAACAAAGGAATGCTAAACAAAAGCATCAGAGAGGACAACCGCGGCTAAAATATATCAACAAATAATAAGTGTTGTAAACGCAAAAACTCACAAGAAACTGAAAGAAATGGCATAAGATCGACGTATGTGGAGCACTGTTACAAATCAATCGAAAGACCGAAAACTAAAGAGAAAGAGAGAGAGAGAGATACGTCGTAATTTATGTGGTTTTTAAACACTCAAAATTACACGGTTTTCAAATTAATTTTTATAACTTGGAGCATAATTGTCAAGAATGTGAAACTGCAAATGTATGATCGACTAACAGGGTCCGCCATCTAGCGGTTTTTTTTTTGAACTAGCGGTTATTCGGTGAATGGCAACACTTAGCTCATGACATTTTTGACAGAAAATTAGTTTTATCCTTCCGCTGAACGAAAATGGTTGTGTATACACTTGAAGAACGCTGGGAAATATTGCGACATTACTTAGAAAATCATGGTAATGTTGCAGAATGTGTGCGAAAATTACGTACGGAAATGGGAAGAAAAGAGGCACCGTTAGCTCCGTATGTGCTTTATCTTGTTAAAAAAGTGAGAGAAACTGGCATGCTTATTGACAAGCCAACGCGTGAAAAACCAAAAGCAGTGCGTACACCCGAGAATATCGCTGCTGTTGCCGAGAGTGTGCGTGAATCGCCAGGAACATCAGTTCACCGTCGTTCTCAACAATTGGATATTTCGGAGACATCATTGAGACGAATTTTGCGTAAAGACCTTGGTATGACGCCGTACAAAATCCAATTTGTTCAGCAATTGAAGCCAACTGACCATCCAATGCGTTTTCGCTTCGCTTCACGGGATTGGGATCGACTTGAAGAAAATGCCTATTTTGGTCGAAAAATCATCTTTTCAGATGAAGCTCATTTCCATCTCGGCGGGTGTGTCAACAATTAAAATTTTCGCATTTGGGGCACAGAAAATCCGCACGCAATCGAAGAAAAGCCGATGCACCCACAACGAGTCACTGTTTGGTGCGGATTTTGGTCCAGAGCCATCACTGGGCCATTTTTCTTCGAAAATGAGCAAGGAGCGATATGGCCCGATAACGCACACTTATCGGGCCATGTTGAACGAATTTTTGTTCACAGAAAAAGAAGAGGAATATATTGGCGACATTTGGTTTCAACAGGACGGCGCTCCGTGCCACACAGCCAACGTTACAATAGATCTTTTGCGCACTGTCTTCGAAAATCGCATTATCAGTCGAAATTCTGATGTCGTTTGGCTGCATCGGAGCTGCGATTTGACACCGTTGGTCTATTATTTGTGGGAAGCCGTCAAACCAGAGACAATTGAGGCTTTGAAAGACAACATACGTGCAGCCATAGCTGAAATAGAGCTGCATACAATCGAAAATGTACTTAAAAATTGAACCGATCGTATAGGCTACTGCATGGCTAGCCAAGGCAGCCATATAAATGAAGTTATATTCCATTATTAACCGGAAGGATAGTACTTTCAAATAAAAAAAAATTTGGAAAAATATTCAGTAGTTTTTTATTTATAGCATTTTTTAAAAAAGGTTTATATGGCGGACCCTTTATATGAGATTACGAGCACCTGAAAATCTTAATAGACATTTACATCAATGAATGTGTGTGCAGCCGATTATATGAAAGAATCCTAAGAGATCTAATAGAAACTAAATATAATAGCTACGAATAAGAAAAATAAAGCGGATTTAAAACTGACCGATCATGCACAGATAATGTATTTCCTTAAATAAATAATTGAAAAGAAGACTATAATTAATCAAGAAATGCACATAGCATATATTGACCTTTTAAAAGCTTACGATACAGTAATAATAGTCCAGATCAGGTAGCAAAGAAATATGCATTTTTTCAAACAGTTTTCAGTCTATTTTTTCAACGTGATAATTAGGAGGAAAATAGTAGAAATCATATCTATATGTTTTGGAAAGCAAATTTTATATGCAACTTAGTGAAAAAAATTCATGGATGTGTCGAAACAGGTTTTTTCGATTTTTAAGTGTTAAAAAAGTTGTTTTAAGAAAACAAAAAATATTATGTTATAGTGCTAAAAAAGACGGAAGAAAATGAGCTGTGGATTATTAAAATCGGTCAACAACTTTTTGGACAAAAAATTAAAAACCTCTAAATATGGCCATTCTTTGACATTTAATTGCAGGGATTGTAATTATCTTAGGAACCTCTTTCGATGCTTAATTTGTGGATTTTGTTAGTACCTATCTACTGTAAAAATTTCATGGATACGTAATAATAACTTTTTGTGGAAATAGCAAAAATGTAAAAAAGTGTTTCTGAAAAATGGTCAAAAATGGTCATAGAGAGATTTTGCAAAAAGCTATTTATTCCTGGGAAGTTTTTTTGGCGCACTTATAGGCACTGCAGCCTCAAGGGCTTATTGTGCCCACTAACATGCACTTATTCTAGGACATTTACACACACCCATGGGTTGAGCGAGACTCGAACTCGCGCGCGCCGGCTAGAGGACAGAACCAACTGGTTGAACCATCTGAGCCACCGCGTCCCCTTCCTGAGAAGCCGCTCTACAACCCCATTATTTTTAAGTTTACGTAATTTTTAGTTTAGTATCTTAAAAACGCATTTGAAAATCGGGCTATTCCTGAATTTTGGGTGTTCGGACAATCGAGGGGTAGAAACATGCGGCGTGGTGGGGGAAGTATGTTATTAGGCATATATTGAAGTATAAGATTTTTTTGTTAAATATTTCAAAATGGCGGATCTGGGACCATTCTCCCAAGGCGGATTGGAGTCGAGGCGTTTCGCGGTACGCACTAGAACTGATGCAAATTTAAATATATAAATAAAAACATACATATGTATAGCTGGAGAAAGAAGTAGCGAATTTTAAAAATATTGATTTGTGTGTAATTGGCAAGTATTTCAAGTTGGGTGTCGAAAAAAGTGCAGTTATTTGTTTATAAAAAAAATTCTAATTAATTTATCAAATATTCCGTATGTATTTCACTTTAAAATATTTTAAAGATATGGTTAAAATTTAAAATAAAAATATTAAAAATTGATTGAGTTATGGTGCGTGCCGTTTCGAGAAAAAAGCCTTTAAAGTTTTGAAACGAGTTTTACATAAATTTTGTTTCAGCTTTTTTGACTGATCCCGTGTTTTTTTTTCATTGAAACAGTACATCAGCAATTAGAATTACAAGAGATTCTATGAGCTAATTTGTTGTTAAAGTTGATTGGCTTGATGAGGTTGGCACCCATTGGTGCTTCCTCGCAGTTTCCTAATCCTATTGATTGAGGATGATGGATTCACACTGGAGGATTCACGTTAGTTTGTAGATCCCAAGACCATTTCCGCTTTAATCGCCGAAAGTTTGGTTGTAACGTAAGTGTTGTATAAGGACGTTTGGATGATATGTAAGTCTATCATAGTGTCTGGTTGCCCGTTCCGTAATTACATCACGCACGTATGGTGTGTTGGAGTCGGTATGTAGGGTGAGATTTGTCACGTACCATGGAGCATCCATAAGAGTTCTTATTGTCTTGGATTGGAATCTCTGGATTATGTCTACGTTAGAATAGCTAGAGCAGCCCCACAGCTCACATCCATATGTCCAAATAGGACGTAAGATGGTTTTATATATAAGGAGTTTACTCTCGGTTGCTAAAGGTAATTTCCGACCTATTAGCCAGTACATTTTTTTAACTTTCAGATCCATGGCTTTGCGCTTCTTCTTTATGTGTTGTTTCCAAGTTACCCTTTTGTCCCAGTGTAATCCCAGATACGTCACTTCTTCAGATTGTGGTACATCAGTGTTGTTTATGGTAATGATACCGTGTTGAATACAGTTCTCTTGTACCTTTTTACCCTCGTACACTTTTTTGCCTTCCATTTTTACTTGTAAGAACTTTCAGTTAAAAAAACAGTTTTATACAAAAACTTGTATTACGAGCTATTACGTTTGGAAAAATGTACAATATTTTAAAGAAAATTTTTTTATGTATAAAACTTTTTGCTATGTATTCTAGAAGGTTCACAGTATCTTTTAAGCTAAAAAAATCTATTTTTGAAAATTATGCAGAGGTGTTACACCTTAAATAAACCTGCTATCAGCGACCACATGTATTTATATTGAACTTAAAAGTTCTATCAAAGAGAATATTTGATCTAGCCTATCGAGTCAAGGAATTACCTACTTATCACCGTTTTATATCATTTTAATTGGGTATATATGTTAATGATAAGATACGCAGATGACATAGGCGACAATTCAGAACAAGAGCTACAGACTCTGATGGAATAATTGCAAAAGAACTTCGCTGAGGTAAGTTTAACTATGAACAAAAATAAGACAAAAGTATCAATATAATTAGAGTAATCATTAAACTTATAAGGCATACTATAAAGATGGAAAAAGAAAATCAAGAATAAAATAGTATATATTTTGAAATCTAGAACCCCTCGATAGACCTGAAAAGGAAAATATTTGCTTTATGCATTTTGCTAGTTTTAACAAATGGCACGGAAACTATGACGTTCAAAGATCAAATGATAAAGAAATTACAAACAATACAAAGATCAATTAAAAGAAAAATATTAGAAGTAACAACGCAAGGCAGAAAAAGAAACGAATGGTTAAAGAAAAAACAAAGGTCAAAAAACAAAAGTGAAGCTGGACAGGTCATTTAGGAAAAACAGAAGAGAGATGGAAGAATAGGCTCTTTTACTGGCAGCCTAGACTAGAGAAGCGAAATGTAGATAGACCAACTAAACATTGGGAGGACGACATAAAAATTATAACAGATGGAGAAGGTTGGCAAAAGAGCGAGAAAAGATGGAAGGAAAAGGTGGAGTACTGTATAATGTATAAGAAAAATTTGAAGAAAGAAAAAGATCTAAAATAGACGTATTTGCAGTAGAGATTGATAAGCTCTAACAACATTTTCCCACCTCAAAAGGAAAAACTATAACGAACAAATGGTGTACATTAACTATGGGTGTATTTTAACACAAAGTCCATTAACTATTCTGTCTGATTTCATTGATAAAAATACTTACGGGATATTTTAAAATTTAACATCTGGTTCAACAAATTGATAAATATTAAAAAAAATTCTACGAGTTTTCCAATCGCCCATCTTATATTTCTTTTAGTATTGAAAAGATGTATTAAATATTTCATAGTCTTAGAATCATAAATAGGCTTATATACTTCGTATCTACATACGCGGATGACATCGAGAATTTATACTGCAACGAATATGGTATTATACAAATTTAAATAAAACAAAATTCACGGTAATAACAAGTAATCAAAACAAAAGGGGTACTCTCAACATCAACAATGTATATATCGGAATGGTCAACTGGTACAAATATCTAGGGATATGGGGATACAGGAGCAATGCGACCCAACTAACGAAGAAATCAGAACCCGAATTGAAATCGCCAGAAATGTCTTTAATATAATGAATAAAATCTTCTGTAGTCGAGACATCTATAATAATTTAAAACTAAGAATGCTCCATTGTTATGTATTCTTTACGCTAATGTATGGAGTCGAGAGTGGACTATGAAACAGATTCATACCAGGAAAGTTGAGGCCTTGGAGATGTGGTGTTACACGAGGATGATCAAGGTTTTGTGTACATAAAGAGTAACAAATGTAATGATATTACAACAATTAAAAAAGAACTATGAGGTCATGACAACTATTAAGAAACTCAAACTTGAGTATCTGAGACATGTTATGAGAGGGAAAAATACGAACTATTAAGAAATATTAGGTAAGGCAAAATAAGGGAAAAGCGAGATGCTGGAAGAAAAAGGCTATCCTGGTTGGGAAACCTGAGGGAATAGTTTAACTGCAGCTCCCAGGAATTTTTTGCGAGAATCTCTAACAAAATTAAAGTTTCCATAATGATTTTCAATCTCTGATAAAAGAAGAACATAAAGAAAAAGAAGACATATGTTTTCTGAACTTCATTGTTAATTACATGTTTCGTTCAATGTAAGTGTCTTTCCTTATCTTGCATTGAAGTCTCCATGTAAAATTATACGTTATGTTATCTACATAAGTTTCACGTCGTAATATATCACACGGGGTTTAATTCTCTTGCTTTATGTTCAGATATGTTGTATTTAAAGCCGGACAAAAACATTTTTAGTTGTTTTAAAGTAGGGCATGGTATTTTATTCTAGAATATTTCCTATATCTTCCAACATACAAAATTTGGTTAAAAATTCATTATTTAATCCGAATGATTAGGCGTTTTTTCCTTGTAAGTAGATGTATAATTTAGTTATGACTTTTGTCCAATGGAACAGTAAAACTATCATCCGCTTAGCTGTTCTATGAATAGCACAAGCTTTTGAATAGTAAGGGCCTGGTGTAATTTTAAACGATGTTTGCTAAGTAGTCGTTACTTTGTAAAATGGATAAAGCAGTTACACTAAGTAATCATGAAAAAACAAAGCTTTGAATCTCAGAAAATTAAAAAATATTTAATTTGGCAAAAAATACTTTTTTAACAACGCTGCTCTAATAAAAATAGAATTGAAAGATTATTGACAAATTTTGTCCAAAACTTCAAAAGAAAATGGAAAGAAGGTATAAGAAGATAATAATAATAAAAAAATGTATGGAAGGGTTCATTAAATAGCTAAATTGAGTTAAATTTATCTTAAAACTTTTTGTACCTTTTTTATTGTGGCAAATGTGACAAACAGAATTAACTTTTAAGCTTAACAGTAGACTATTTTTGTACTTTGGCGCTTCTGTATTTCATGTGCCTTTAAAATACTTAAAATGTTTAAGAAGCAAGAGAGTTGGCGACAAAAAAACCATTTTCTTGAAGACTATAGAAACATATAAATTTATAATACGTATATATTATCAAGCTTTACAATCAACAACTTAGAGATACAGATATATTTTTATTTGACTGTTAAATTAATTTTACCAATTAAAGTTATCTAACCAAGCTTGTAATTTTTCTTAGCAAACAAATTATGACTTCACCGTTGTTTAAGGATACCCCAATGCTAAACTTAGCTCCAGCAATGCTTTGCTTCATATTTGGGCAGAATTGAACAGATCGAAAAATACAATATTGCTTTAACTCCACTACTGAAAACATTATTTTGTATGCCGATAAATGCGTTGGGTAAAACCAAAATGTTGTAATGATGACAAGGTTGTTTACATGGCTATTAAACAAATTTGCTGTAATTGAGAATGCAGATGTTTTTTCTACTAACCATTTTTGTGCCACTAAACAGTGTTCGGGGACTAACAAATAAATATGTAAGAAGAACATATATAAAAAACCAAAAAAAAATAAAACCCCTATATGTATTTCAAGTTTGCTATAATTTTGTAAGTCTTTTTAATTGTATTAAAGTAATTGCACAGAAACAAAAAAGCATTGTTACTAAATGATTACTAAAACCTGGTGTCTTTTAACTCAAAGGTACAAAAAAAATAAAATTTTAAATTTAGAATTACTCGCCGTTATGAACTTAAGGATATGTTTGTAGGCACGGAATATCTGAAAGCTTGTATAAGATCAAAAATGTTGACGAAGGAATCATTAAGCAGAAAACCCTTTTTTTATAGGCATAACTGTAGCATCTACTGAGTTTGACATCTGCACGTGGAATATGATTTTTTTTTAGAGAGATTAGAGTTAGCTATTTAGTTAAAGCATAAATCTGTCTAGTTCCCAAAAAAAAAACTACGAGCTTTTAAATGTTTTATAGCTCTATATTTTATGACCATATATTAAGTATTTCAAATGGATTTATAATTTTTCTCGGATTCTACATTTATTCATACAGAAATTTATTTTAAAGACGGAATTGCTTTGTTTTCCAGTACTTCAGTTATTTTATTTATTGTATTGTAATGGTGTTAATTTTATTTTAGTTTGCAAATTGATTACAGTAATTGTTAGATTGGTTGTGGGAATGCCAGCTGTGTAGAGGGTATAAAAAACATTACATCCAATACACTCCTTTGTGGTATTCCAGAAGTGGTAGGGTGAAAACTTGAGATTTTCTATCTTTGTTTGATCAAAAGCCATTAACTGTCAGTACTTGATAGCAAAACAATCGACTCACTAGCTGCAAGCGCATTTTCATCTGCTTTATTATTGAGTATTAAAAAACTGTTACCATTGCATTAATCGGATGACGCACTCAAAAAAATATGCATTACGAACGAGGTTTTACAAGTATTGCTAATTAGAACGCACGTGCACGACGACTGTGATTAGCCTACAGTACTCTGCAATTTGGTAATTCATCTCGGTCATTTATCTGAAGTTGACGTAAGTAAGACACGTAAGTGCTCGAGTAATTCACAAGAAAATAAATACCATAATCGCCGAAACAGCCTAGGTAGTTGCATTCTTGCGAGAGGGCGTTAGTCAGAAGGTTGTAGCAAATCAACTAAACCTGAGTCAATCAGCTGTGTCGAGAGTATGGCGTCGGTACCGGAAATTAGGTGGCTACGTCCTCCGGCAAGAAGGTGGCTGTAGGCGCATGACAACGGAAAAAAACGATCGATTTTTTGTCTCAATATTCTTCAGACATATGACTGTTGTTGACCTCAAGCAAGAACTATGTGTAGTCAGAGGTGTGGTCGCCAACGCTTGGATAGTGAAAAAAATTCTAAAAGCACCCAACTTGACCCCAAAAAGGCAGCTACAGGTTGCAAGATGACTGCAATGTAAAAGCAAAGACGGCTGAAATTTGTCCGCGAACATCTTGATTGGAGCTTTGGCCATTGCAGTCAGATATTATTCACCGAAGAGTACAGGATGTGCATACATGGAAAGGGAGCGATTTGCTCAGTACTATATTCAAAAAACTGTCGCATATGGAGGAGGCTGTTGCATGTTCTGGGCGGGTATTTTCATGCACGGAAAAACTGTGTTGGTTCCGTTTGCGGGATTTATTGGTGAGGACTTCATGCTAATGCGCAATGCCACACCGCGCGAGTGAACACTATCTACCTGGCTGAGGCCGGAATACCGAAAATGGACTGGCCTCCGTGTAGACCCGACTTGAATCTAATTGAGCATGTTTGGGATGAGCTTAAGCGAAGAGTCTGGATCAGAAATTTTGCACCAGGCAGCATGATGGAACTAATAGCGGCGTTTGTTGAAGAATGGAAAGCAATTCTTCAAAACAGCATGAGAAAAGTCATCCAATCCATGCGTAATGGCTTAAAAAGTGCAATTAGGAATAGAGGTGGCAACACCATGTATTGAAAAAATCATTAAATTAATTTCAACTGAGGTTTAATTTTTTTTCTTTTATAATCACCTTTTCCCTTTCAACTATTTTGTGTTACACATATTCATAAGCCCATAACGTTGTCAGAACAGGTCCGATTGAAATCAAATAGTATACCTAACTTTACTTGCAATGCTAACGGAGTGGACACACATTTTCTCAAAACTCGAGCACGTTGTTGAGTTGATCGTTTTCTTCTCAAGTCTAGATAGAATTTGATGGTTTCGTGGAAGTGATGCGCCAAAACTTTTTTAAGTTCATAGCATAAATCCGTGTAGCAGACTATTCAACACCTGCTTGGCATTTAAGAAAATAATACTTGTTAGATTCCAGAAAATCGTTTATAGTGTTGCCGATCCTAAGTATCTACTCCGTTGTACTATGTTGACTCCGAAATCCAAACTGGTAATTGGGTGTTAGTTTTCTTTTTTCTAGTATTAACCTGAGCCGTTTGATAAGTAGTTTTTTAAATATTTTGAATGGTCCCGGCAATAGACTTATCGGTCTGTATGATTCTACATTGTTTATGTTCTTCTCGGGTTTGAGACCATGGTTATTTGAGCTACTTTTTATTGGCTAGAAAAGTATTTTAATTTAAGAATGGCATTAAATATAAAGGCTGTAACTTTTAGACGTTTGGGCGAAAGTTTCTGTAGTACTTGTCCACTAATCAGGTGCAGCCCGGTGATTTTATTTTGGATTAAGTTGTGTTTTAATGACTTGTTCTAATTCTAGCAATGTAAATGTTTAATAGGTATTTCTATTTGAAAGGTGCCTGTAAAAAATTGTAGACTTTATTTTTTTCATTTGGGCTCAGTTGTGAGGGAAATGTCTTAAACACATTTTTTAGATGATTAGCAAAGATATAGCTTTTTCCTCGTTATTTCTAGCCCATCTTCTCTTTTCGTCTTTCATTGTTGTGGTCGTTTTAATTTTCAAGTGGCTTCCACAACGAGTAATCAGTAGGTTCCGTGGTAGTCAGATAGCTGAGATTTTTTTGTGGCGATTGATTTTTTTGTGCTGCCTTATTGAACTTCTTTTAGTCTGTTTGCGATCGCGTAATTTTCCATCTTTGCGTGGCTTGCGTTTCTTTACTTTTCTTTTTCTCAACTAATACTGGGCAGACATTTGTGATTTCCGTTGCATGAACATCAAAAGTTACTTGTCAAGCGGCTTCCTATACGATTTTTGTTATTTTATGGACTGCATTATCTAGATAAGCTTTATATTTTAGCGGCACATCCACATTGATTGATTCTTCCAAATGTGTTCTAAATGTATCCCAGTCTGTATCCCTGGAGTACAGCTATTTTATTTTTGTTTTTGTTTCTTTTATATTTCTGTATACACAGTTATCACAACAGTAGAATGGTTCAAAAAAAGATCCAGTAAGGGCTGGGTTTTATGCTGTCTAGTATTTATAACTTTTGTAACTGCAAAGTCAAAGATCTGTTGGCTAGTACGTGGGTTAAATTGTTGCTTAACAATGTAGGTTATAGTTTTTTATTGCATCTGCTAATTCTCTGCCTTTAATTGTAGTAAGTCTCGATCCCCACGTTGGATTTTTAGCAATAAAATCTCCAGCGCTAATGAATCGGTTTCTCAGCGTTTTAAAATAGTATTTGTAATGGTGCTTTTTATGCTGATAGTGCCTTTGTATTTACATGAACAAAAGAATAACCTTGAAAAACACTCATATGGACAAAATCCAAAGAGATGGGCCTAAAGTTACAAAAATTAACTGGCTCTTTAACGTTAATGTTGTTCACCTATTCACAATTGTTAATCACTTACCGAATGTACTGGTCCTTAGACTTCGTATACAACACAAGTCCAATTGAAAATGAAAATGGAAACGAATGAAAAATATTGATATTATGTAATAAAAACCAATCTTAAAAAAGTGTTTGCAAAAAATAGGATAAAATAATTTAAGTAACAGTTTATAGAATATACAGTCAAAAAAAAAATACAAATCGCACATCGCAAATCGAATTAGTTGGCGTCAGATAGTAAATCTTTATATATTAAAATATATATTGGTCACTATCAATCGAGAATCTCCTAAGCGGATTGGGCATAAGCTTTTATCTTGAGCCCCAATGATAAGTTTAGATGAGTACGAATGGCTTCGCAAATGGTCGGGCTTCGGTAAATTTTCCGGGGCAGGCGCCGCTTGTAGCGGGAAATAAACTTTTAAAGGCATTCTTGGCGCTCAAAAGCTCCCGCGCCCGCAATCAATTGCAATATCCTCCAAATCAGACTCCATGGCCGCACAATGGCACCGAAAGCGCCCTGGGCCGGCGGCGCCACACGCGCGGCGTATATCCGACTATTAGTTTTTCGAGCTTCTGCAAAAATCGGCCGCCTCGCTGCTTCTCAGAGGCGACCGCTTAATTAAGAAGCCCGTCACTTGCTAACGAACCCCTAATTGAGCAGTGGTGCGCCTCGGTTTAACTCAATCAATCTAGACAGGTCGGCTTTGTGGATGTGATTACGTGTTGAGGTAGAAACTAATAAAATCCCGGCGTGCTCGTCAGTCGTACGAAATCTCGGGCGGGTTGGGGCGGCATTAAAAGCGGTATAATTAAATAAGCTTGTATAGAAAATTCTAAATGCGTCTTAAGGAAAGCAGAAATAATGGTGAAAGTAAATTTAAAGATACATCCCATCATAAAATCAATTAGCAATTGTATATGTAATAAGCTTACATTAACAATTTGGAAATTAATTTACATGCTACTTAAACATAAATGTTGACGATGAACCGTGCTTTGGTGCTTTATCTGATAGCGCACCCAAACTACTTTACTTTTAAGATACAGAATTACTAAACAGTTAACTTCTTTTTTAAACTACTGCAATGTTACCAACAGGAAATACATGTGGCTGGAATTATATAATTAGTTAGCTACTATCACAAAACATACACGATCAATCTCTAACAAGTGTTAAAATGCTGCAAATTCTCTTCAAAACCAATCTTTCATAGTCAAATACCAGTACCCTACAGCACAAATGGGTTGATTAACACTAGGATCCAGCAAGTATTTCTCTCCAAATCTAGAACACTTTGTAGCGTGCACGGAGGTTTACACAACTCATAAATCTAAAATCTTAAGATTCGTTCCACCTAGCGATGGAGAAGTAGAAAATATTACACCATCTAAACAGAACCAAAAGATGAATAATATCCATATTAATAGGGAGACAGTAGACTGTGTACATAAATTCAAACACCTACAATTAGACAAGATGGCAAATGTACGAAATAAATAAATAATAGGATAGACATGGCTAAAAGGGCCTTCAACAAGAAGAAACAACTACTTACATCTAATAGACTAACAACGGATACTAAAAAACAATTTATTATGTGTACAAATAAGTTTCCGCCGTTTTTTTATAAACAATTAAGAATTTATTGTAAAAAAAGGTACAAATAATGTCATTCAAAATATTGCCCATCGCTTTCTACTACTTTTGACCATCTTTCGGGCAGCAAGTGGATACCCCGTCTAAAAAATTGCTCGTCTTTTGAGGCGATCGACGAATCGACCCATTTCTTCAATTCCTCGTAAGAAGTGAAGTGCTGCTCAGCCAGACCATGAGTCATCGACCGGAATAGGTGGTAATCTGAAGGAGCAATGTCTGGTGAATATGGCGGGTGGGGTAGGACGTCCCAATTCAGTCCTTCCAACGTTTCCTTTACGATTTTGCAACGTGTGGCCGAGCGTTGTCATGCTGAAAAATGACTTTATCATGCCTTTTTACATATTGTGGACGTTTAATCTTCCATGCTCGGCTCAATTGCATCAGTTGTTGTTGATAACGTTCCCCGGTGACGGTTTGATTAGGTTGGAGTAGTTCGTAATAGATTACTCAAGCTGATCCCAAATGCACAGCATTCGCTTCTTGCCATGAATGTTTGGCTTGGTCATCGAAGTAGAGGCATGCACGGGCTTACCCCATGACTTCCTACGCTTTGAGTTGTCGTAGTTGATCCATTTTTCGTCTCCCGTCACGATTCGATGCAGAAATCCTTTGCGATTTTGCCTTTTGAGCAATTGTTCGCAAGCGAATAAGCGACGCTCGACGTCTCTTAGCTTCAGTTCGTAAGGAACCCAATTTCCTTGCTTTTGAACAATACCCAGGGTCTTGAGACGTTGTGAAATAGCTTGCTGAGTCACTCCTGACTCTTGTGCAAGTTCTTCTTGCGTTTGGCACGGATCTTCCTCCAGTAAAGCTTTCAATTCACTTTGGGCCTTCCACTACGTGTTTTGTCCTCCACGTCAAAATCACCACTTTTAAATTTCTGGATCCCGACAACTTTTCTCGCTCAAATTAACATTACCGTATGCTTCTACGAGTAGCTTATGCGCCTCAGCTGCAGATTTCTTTAAATTAAAGAAGTAAATTAGCAATTCCCGCAAATGACGCTTATTTGGCTCAAAACTTGACATCTTAACACGATGAAAACTAAGTAATGCTAGCAAAAAGTCAGAGGTATTAAAAGGTTATACTGTTGCCAGATGTCAACATATACTATACGACTTTTTACAGCTGACAATTTCGATGTTATCTTATCGGTGGCGCCATCATTTGAAAACGGCGGAAACTTATTTGTACACCCATTACAAGAACGTACATATGAAGCCTAGCACTATATGGTTGCGAATCATGGACTATAAAAAAATCAGACCAAAAATATTAAAATCTGTTGAGGTAACGCGTTTCAGAAGAATGCTGAAAATCTCATGAGCGCGAAGAAAAACAGACAAAGAAGAAAAATTTGGAGTCACATAAAGAAATGACGAATTCAAACGATAGGTCAGTCACATAATGAGAAGAGGAGTACTGCTAAAAATTATAATAGAGGGAAAAATGTCAGGAAAAACCCCAAGAGGAAGACCATGCCTACAATATATTAAGCAATTAATAACAGACTCGGGTAGTGGCAGTTACGTAGAAATGAAAAACAAGACTTTAGAACGACAAATATGAAAAGCTTCGACAAACCAGTCGTTAGACTGACTACCTTGAAGGAAAAAGTAACAGAACCATTATCAATTATCAATTAGGGCCAAACGTGTATGTATATATATATATATATATATACATATATATATGTATATATATATATTTACAAAAATGTGCTAATGCATATGACAACCACATATCGTGTATATGCACGACAATGTAATGGAACGCCGATAATTGCACCCTCTGCCGCAAAATAGAATTACCGGACGACTAAAAGCAAAGTAGATGCAGAGCGAGTTCTCCGTAGCCCTCAATGTGCTGCAGAGTTTTCGCTAACTTTAAAGAGGCACGAAATATTGTTCAGAAACCAACATAATATTGTTAGAGTAAAATTATTGTTACTTCAGAGGTAACAAAATAATGTTTATTATTCATTTGTCTCGTCGGCTTGCGTAGAAGTACAAATTTTTAAATAAATTAAAAAATGAGATCTCTACATACAAAGCTCATAAACATGTGTGGAATTTTAGACAAAAGCCAAGTGCACCTAGTTAACTATCATCAAGAATAACAAAATATGATATACTTCCCACTAGAGTTTTTAAATTACATAACTATTGGTGTTTTGATTTTATGCTATTGCATGTATATTGCAATAAATGTTTCTTTACAACATATTTTATCACCATTTATAACTCCAAATTATTTAACAATTAAATAACACTAACACTGTAAATGACAAATGCTGACAGACAACGTAGTGGCAGCTAGTAGTCTATGTATAGTTTTTCTCAGACGTGAGCACAAACACCGCGATCTACCCTGTACGCAAGTATAGAGTGACACATACGAGAGGGTAGGTAAGTCAAGGGAGCAAGCTGACTACGCAGTCAGGTGGATTAGTTAGGTGAGAAGATAGCATATATTAAATTATTTGCATAGGAACTATGCAAACAAAGAGACAATGGATATTCAATTTTACCACAAACTCTTTTACTTCTGTTTTAGGCTTTTATTCGTATAAAAATAGAAGCCTATTGCGCACGGTGTTTCCGTCCGTTTGCTTTTCCGTCGCTATTTTCAGCTTTTTAAATTAAAAGTAACTTGTCAGAAGTTGGATTTCAACTCACACCCACAGACTAGATTGTGACCTGAAGCTTAGACTACTCGGCCATCTTGTAATCTTGATAATTTTATAATCAAAAATATTATGTATAAAAGCCTGGGATAACTGTGGAGCATTTTTTTATGTTCCCAGCTTGTTTTGTTATTATCATGAACTTAGAAAACACAAAAAACGAAGTACTATATAACATAGCAATGGATAACTATAAGGACAGTATATAAGAAGTAAAAAATTGTACGCTGCAGTAAGAAAATATTCTTCTTTAAACTGAGAGGTAATTATTTTAACGAGTTATAAAGTGGATATAAATACTTTCTCACATATTATATATATATATATATATATATATATATATATATATATATATATATATATATATATATATATTTAAACAACTTAATTCATGGGTCGAACTGTGTCTTTTGAGAAGATTCTCGACGTTTAGGCATCGAATTTGATACCATTTTCAAGAGTTTAGTTATTCCTTTGGGATCTCAATTTGACACTCAAACTGAAACTCAAAGAGTAGATTTTCTAAGTACCGAAATCATCTACCTAATACCCAACAATCACTAACCAATACCACGGTACATAACCTTTTTAGTTACCCTGTAAGCGATTTAGCTATTCAGTTTTTTAAAAAAAGTTCAAATTTTGCTGTTATACCAAATCGCATTCCCACTGCACACATTATATCCCAAATAGAATCCTCCATTTCCACTCTTTTTAAAAACGTGACAACTATAACCAGACAAAATGTAACTATTTTACAACGTACAGCCGTACTACAAATACTAAATATCAAAGCCTTCCAATTACCTGCCTTAAGAGCTCTAAAAAGAAATTACAAAAAAAAAATACAATCCTAAACACAGCAGACTACACCGGAAAAATGAAAACTTTACTTATATCCTCTGACTATCGAAATTTATCTAATAATCTTACCACCTACCTGGAAATAAAAACGCAAAAGCCTCATTGCTGCTTAAAATTTACCATCTGATATCAAAAAAACTCCTCATATCCCAAGAAAACTTATCAATAGTTTCTAAATTGTATGGTCTCCCAAAAATTCAGAAAGAGAACATTCCTTTACATCCCATAGTTAGTGCTTTCGGTTTTCCCATCCACAATCTAACTAAATACCCTACGAAAACTTTTCAGTCTCTTACAGACCAGACATCATTGTATGTTCTAAGCTCCTATCATTCTCTAGAAATGCTCAAAACCTTCCCACACGCAAAAATAATATCATGCCGCATACTAATGAGGCAAATCATACGTACGGTCTTTGCGTCCGATAACCAAATAACTGATTTTATTTGCTAAACAGAAGATCACTTTTCCAACGAATCTCAAGGAACAACGTGTGGTTGATTCTCGGGTTATAAGGCCGTGGTGGGGGTTCAGAAACACCGGCCGTGAAAGCCTTCGCATCTATTTGAATCTCAAGGAGTTTATAAAATACCTCGTGGAGACTGTTAATGGACCTATATACGAGGTGCGTTTAAGTTCTAAGGTCTTTAAATTACTTACCCAAAAAAGTTAAAACTTTTGTTACTTCTCAACGTAATTTCTGTCAAGACACAGACATTTTCATAACGTCGTCACCATGATTCCATGGCTGCTTCTTTAGAGGTGTATTTTATGATATATACATACATATTCACCATTGATTGGTAAGTTTTCATATAAATAAAACCTGTCCCGTTTGTTTGTAATATTGACCAACAGTTTACTGTCCAACAGGGACTTCATAGATACTCTAAGTTTACTAAGTAACTAAAATAACTAATTAAAGTAAATTTATTAGAATCAAAGTTTTAATAAATTGTCCTCACATTTATCTTTATGAAAGATTATGGTCACTATTCAAGCAAACTTATAAGCAATTTTTGATTGAAGCCCAATACTTTTAACATTTTTCGATGTCCTGCTAGTTGCTGACCACCTCTGTATTGTTTATACGATGCTTTTATTTGGGCTGCACTAATCGCATTCAAAACAATCTTTTACATTACCTAAACAGTTTCTTTAAATGAATATTCTACATTTGCATAAAATTAGATAGAAATTTGCTGTTCTATTTGTTAGATATTGTAAACGCTACGATCATACATTAATTACATGTATTCATTTTTCGGCGTCTAACTTATAATTAAACTAGCCAATAAACTATCTCAGTTACGGCTGTCTAATTACTTAGGTAGTCTGAGAAGTTTTAAATTTACAATCTACTTCGCTAGGAGTATTGAGTAAATGTGATATAAGGCTTTGTCTTGAATGGAAAATGTCCACTGACGTTTTTCCTTATATTTCCTATTACTTAGCGTTGTTGGGGTAGATCTGCAGGGCATGTTTTTTTAAGTCTTGAGCGGAACATCCGTGTATATTCTCTATGAGATCGTTTGGATTTCCTGTAAGGCGGTCTCGATAAGTGGTGGCAACAGTATCAATTACTTCAGTGATGTATGGGATTTGCAAGTCTTGGTGCAACATTAGGTTGCTAATATACTAGGGCGCGTTTACAATCACGCGAAGTGTTTTGTTTTGAAACGTTTGTATGGTTTTTAATCGGGTAGGTCTGGCACAGCCCCAGAGATGTACACCGTAAGACCAAATGGGCTTTAGCGTCGTTTTGTAAAGAAGAATTTTATTCTTGGTGGAAAGTTTTGATTTACGGCCCATAAGCCAATACATCTGTTTGAGTTTGAGATCCAGCTGCTTTCGCTTCGTCTGTATGTGTTTCTGCCATGTCAAGTGTTGATCTAAATGTAACCCTAGATATTTAACATCTGGTTTTGTTAGTACAAGGACTCCATTTACTGTTACAGGAGGACAAGCTTCGGTGCGGGTGGTGAATGTTATTTGGATAAATTTAGATTGATTCGCCACTTTTGTATCTTTCACTAAGCTGATTTAGACGAGTTTGCATGTTTTGGAAAGATGTTACAGGATCATTATCTGAGGATAGGATAGTAACGTCATCCGCAAATGCAGCAATAATGGTATTTTACGTTTCAGGTAAGTCAGCAATCTATATAAGGTAGAGGAACGGGCCAAGCACGCTTCCCTGCGGGTCGCCAGACTGTATAGGGTAGTGAGAAGAGACTGCACCTTCTTTTAAATTAATACACTTTTTCCAGCGATGCTCCATCTCTAACCCGTCAAAATAGCAGTTGGCATCTTGGTATGAAAAATAGGCTTCTACAATTGTGTTGACCTCCTCGTTAAATAAAAATCTCTGTCTTCTGAGCTAAACTTTGAGCTTGAGAAACAGAAAATAGTCTCTGCGGGACAAATCTGCTAAATATGCTAGGTGGTCAATCAATGCAAACTGCAATTCGTGAATTTTGGCCATGGTGACCGGTGAATTGTCGTGAGGGAAGAGCATTTTCTTTCCTTTCTAATAGGATCGTTTTTTACCAATTGCTGCCTTTAACTGGCCCGATAACAATGCATAGTATGACCCCATTATTGTCTTTTCTTTTCCTAAGTAGTCGATGAATAGAGTTCCCTGACTATCTTAAACAACAGTCGCTATCACCTTCCCGACCGATAAAACCGTCTTTGCCTTTTTTTGGGGCGGGTTGACCCTTTGCAGTCCACTGTTTTGACTGTTCCTTTAAATCAGAAGTGTAATGGTGGATCTATAGTGATACATCGACGCAAAAAAGTCCAAATCGTTTCTGCTTGAGCAGAGTCGGTGATATGTTTACTTGTATAAATTTTTGTATTAAAATGAGCAAGCGCGAGATATAATGCGCGAACAGCTTTCTCATGTCCAATTTTTTAGTCAATATATGACAAACCCGCTCTTTGGATATGCATACAACCTCTGCTACCTTGATTCGACGGTCGTCCAGTAGCGTTTGGTAAACTTTTCCGATGTTACCGGTGGAGGTCGCAGTTGTTGGACGTCCCGAACATTCTCTATCAGCCAAGCTATTACGACTACTTTTAAATTCAACTGCCCATCTTTTCACGGTGGCAAATGATGGGACAGTCTCCGAAAACTGCATTTGACTCGGTTTTAATTTGGATAGGCGTATTGTCACTCAAATGTAAGTACTTATTTTACTGCGCGGTATTCCATTATTTTCCATTTTTACAAAAGCAGTGACATCGACTGATATAAACGACTGGCAAACAACAACTAAATATCCAAAATGGGTAAAATTTTTACAAGTATCTCTTAAATCTTGCATATTGTAATAGCAGAATGGTTTTGACGAGTAGGGCCATCTTCATGTTGAGGGCCAAAACTTTTCAGACTGCCCACGTATTTTTCATGTTATTATATTGATATTGTCTGGATATTTTTGAGATAGATCTTGTATCTTTGTTAAAATGTGTATTAATGGTTTTAAGTTTATTATTTTAACGCCTTTGGTACTTTATTTGGAATTCAAACAATTATTGTTTTGAACACGCACTTCAGGGTATTACGTAAAATTTTAGAATAAAAATGTACTTACATATAAAGGTAGTGATTAATCCTCCTGACGTACCCTGAAAACAAAAGTATTGTTATTTGCATTATTTATAATTAGAGTTTACTGTATTATTTTAAATAATTGTTGTGATTTTAATTATCAGCACTATTATGTAATTCATTTATTAAAATATTAGTTAGTTACATATCTATCATTTAACATGTTGTAAAATCTCCGGAGATTATAGTGGATGATCATATCACAAATTCAATAAAAATACAGCGAAAAGTAACGCAAGGCTGTGTTTTGCCTCCAATATTATTTAATCTTTATTCGGAGGAGATATTTAAAGAAGTGGTACAAGAAAATAATGACATTAGAATAGTAGCAAATGGTAAAAACATTAATAATATAAATAATTTTTGTGAACAATCTAACCGATCTGAAAACGATGTTAAATAAGATCAATTAAGCTAGCAAGAAATACAGACTACCACTAAGTTGTCAAAAGACGAAATGCATGGTAATTAGCAAAAAAGTTATACCTCCTAGACAATTAAACGTTGACAATCGGAGAATAGAAAGAGTTATAAAATATATATACATACCTAGAGCACAATAGATGAATATTGGGATAATTCTCTAGAAATAAGATGCAGAATAGCCAAAACGTCCTCTGCAGTCAAGACATAGAACTAAACACGAAGGTTAGATTACTCAGATGTTGGGTCTTTCTGCACTTTAGTGCGGAGTTGAGCCATGGAGTCTAACAGAGGCGGCAAGCAAAAAAAGTATTTGAAATGTAGACATCTCACCGCATGTTAAGGTCTCATCTATCGCCACAATAAAAAAGTAAAAATTGGAATATCTAGGTTATGTAATAAGAAATCCTGGAAGATATGAAATTCTACAACTGATATTAGAAGGAAAAATGATAGAAAAGAGAGGTCCAGGCAGGAGACGTATATCATGGTTGAAAAACCTAAGACAATGGTATGCCAAAATAAAAACGGAACTTTTTAGAGCTGCAGTTAACAAAACATGAATTAGCCCATGATGATGGCCAACATCCGGTAACAGATAGGAACCACAAGAAGAAGAAGAAGCATAAAATTAATTTTAACGTCTTGCTAATATAATATAGTTCGTCTAGCGAATATTAAATTTCAAGAATTTTATTTATAATACATTGCTTTGTACAAGCGAAGGAAAGATTTCCGTAAGTGAGTGAATAAAAGAAATGGATAAGAAAATAATGCACTTTAAATGAAATTCTGGAGACGGTGCTTTACAGTTGTGCAAATGAACAGAATCCACATTGAAGAAATAAGGAACAGAATAGGTGTGGAGACAAATTCAGCAAGTAGCGTAGAAGAGAAACAAAGTGGTATGGAGATGTAAGGAGAAGCAGTGATAACAACTGGATAAAGAAAACAACTGATTGGAGCCGTATGAGGGAAAGAAAAAGATGATCACTCAAAAGATATATGGAAAAGAGAGGAAGAAGGTAATTGGAAAAACAAAAAGAAATAAACAATATGGTTGGAAGAAAAAAAAACAGCGTCAGCTGTGAAAAATTCTTTTTCTTTCCCTTCTCTTTCTCTTTCTCTCTCCAAGTTATCTATGTATAAGTTTTTAAATTATAAAAAAAACAAATTAAAAAAAAGAACAACCACCAAAGGTATTGAACCCGCGAACCTCGCACTCCGAAGCAAACGCACTACCTACTCGACCAACCGGGCATTACAAAATAGCGTGATTTTGGACTGATTTGTTCGGGCGGTATTTTTGCCCCTTACACAAAGAGGTTATTTTTAGGGCACTTGCATTTGTTTTCTTGAATTTTTGACCGCGGGTTCGAAGTATATGTCAAATTTAACAGTGCCTTTTGTTCTTTCCAGAGGAAACTGCAGCTAGGGGATTTTATTTGCTGTGTTTATATATCTATAAGAGACAAGGTATTATATATATATATATATATATATATATATATATATATATATATATATATATATATATATATATATATATATATAAGGCTTTGTTTTTTAAAGCTTTCGAGCGGTGTGCGTTGAGGCGCTTCGCGCTTTGTAAGAAGTACAAGCTCTACCTTATTCCCCACTTAAATGTAGCCACTGACATTATAAATGTGAAAGAGGCTATTTCTAGGCCAATTCTACTGGTTTTCTTAAATTTCTGATCGGGAATTTGGATTCTACCTCAAATTTGGTTGCCCCTTTTGTTTTTTACAGAGAGAACCAGCGGCTAGGGGATTTTATGTGATCCTTATTGTTTATAGAAAAAAGGAAAGGAAATACACATATTACTATAAATCATCTTAACACATACGCTTTTCAATTTGTTACAATACCAGAATTTTGAAAGTGAGTGCCATGCATTTTTAAGTAATATGAATAATGCAGTATGATGCTCATCATTTTGAAGAAAGGCAGAATACAGTTAGATGTAAGTGATTTAAAATTACATTGCATGCTGGATTATTACAAATGTCTTGTAGATTTCAAGTTCCGAAAAACGTTTGACAGTAGCGATTATTTAACAGAAAGTGTTTTTGCCTTTCGGCGATAGCACAATTTCTATCGAGTAGTTCATAAAGTTAGCAACATTTTAAGAGCACACGTGGCTTTTACAAAAGTTAAAATAGTGAACGAGCATGTCGAAGAAAGCTGAAAAAATAATTTGAGTGTGATTCGAGCGTAACCCACAAATGCAAACAAAGCGTTCAAGCTGCAAATTGGTGTTTTGCAACTGCTTGAAAAATTTTACGACAAAAATTTATGCCAAATCCATATTGACTGCAGCTCGATGACTGCGTTAAGCAATCAAATTTTATATTTTTATGCAGAGAGCCTAAGTGTCCTGACCTAACAAGATGCGATTTTTTTGAAGTGGGGCATATTAAAGAGTTCGTTTACATGTCACCATACCAAAATCATTAAATAAACTTCAAAATTGTAGAATCAATCTATTGAAGTTTGTCAATGGAGAAAGGCTGCAATGCATTTTGGACCAATTGAATCAATTATAAGTGTGGGTCATACGAAAAAAGGAGCACACAATGAACATTTGTAATGCTATTATGTAAACTTGGGTAATATCTGTTTTTTTAATTTTACACTTATTTTATGTTTTATACTACAAAAAAAATATTTTTACAAACTGATAATTTTTTAGACAAATATTAATTGAACTATAAAATAATTTAAATTTACCTAATTTTCAAATAAAAAAAATTTGACTGTACTTGTCTAGCATGAAATTAGATTACCACATAAAGATATGTTATCTATAAGCAGTTAGTAGAATAACACTAACAAAATACTATATCTTTTAGCCTTTGGAATATATGCAATTTTATTTTTGGTTTAAAACTTTCACAAATTCTGTTAGTAATTATATAGATTTTCTAAAAATTGTTTACCTATTTATCTTTTTTGAACACTTATTTATTACAAATCAGTTCAAGTCAAATTTTGTTACTTTAGTAGATAGTTATGATACAAATATCTTATTAGTTTGTTTATTTAAATGTAATAGTGATAAATGCCACAGTTATTTACGAGCTAGCTAAATAACAAGTGTTACTTAGCAAAAGTAAATTTAACGAAAATACATTTTATACTTATGGTTTGCTATGATACGAATGTTCTTGATGAGCACCAAACATAGTTGATGTGGAAAATTCTCATTTGTAAGAGTTTTATTGCAGTACAGGAAAACAAATTACAGCGGTTAGCAAAACAAAAATAAACGCCGCGTGGATGGTGATACAAGAAGACAATATGGTTACGTATAGAATCACTAAGAGTATTTTAGAAATTAGCATTATTGTAATAAATAAAAATTTACTTGATAAGTTTGGTGTGAAAATAGTCATTGCAAAACTCCGTCCGTGGTGACATAAATGAATTAAGTAGTTCACGAATTTTCACTACGGGAGCCAAACTCGAGGAAAAATTTACAGGCTAGGCTAGCACCCTAAGGGTAGTAAGAAGCGACTTACTCGCAACATTAAAAATGAGATTCAGATCAAGGCGGATTTAACAGTAACAACCAGTACAAGAAAAAAGCACATGTAGAACATGCAAGGAAAATGTTATGGGCCGAAATGGAACTTGATATATAAAATCATGGAACAGGCGAGATTAATAAATATTATTAGAACTTGAAACAAAGAAGAACGAAAAGGAAACATTATAATAATTAAAAATTAATATGTAATGTGGTCTAAAAGAACACAAGAGCTAAGAAGGAGATCGGAATACTAATAGCAAATATAGAAACGCCATAGTAAAGTGTCACTACCAATAATAATATAATCTAAAAAAATGTGAAACACAAAACTTAGAAGTGGTTACAAAAAAGCAGCAGTAAATAAAGAATCGTTCTATACGGCAAAGAGCCGTAGATTTGATACGACAAAATAAAACAGTTTTAGTTACGGATGTAGTCGAGGCAAATTAGTAAAAAAGCTAGAAAGTTTTAGTGAGTACACGTATCGAAACGTTCCAAGCCGCATTCGATTCGTAAGAGCCTCAGAAAAAAGTGAGAAAGTGAATTTGTTCACGCAATAAATGCATCATCATTTATTTGATGCACTTTTTGCAAGCCCAAAAACATTTTATTTCTTGTTTAATCATGACTAAAATAAAATCATTCCCGTTACTCGGGGGGTTTTTGTGGTCGCTAATTATGAACACGATGCTTATAAAGTGCTCCGATACACGTGGGGGCATAATTCTGGGGATGGGGATGATTTTAGAAAATTACCTCAAATTTGTTTGTTTTCCGAGTTTAAACCATCTGAATAAGGATGTTTGGGATCTCTGATAACGAATATGACGTTAAAAAAGTGTTAATGTGCTTGGAAGAAAGCATAACCCTGGGGGTGGGGGCGATTTTAGAAAAAACCTCAAATTTGTTTACTTTTCAGTTTAAAATGTGTATATAAGGGTTTTTGGGTTTGCTTATCACGAATATGATGCTTAGAAGGTACCTCGATGCACTTGAAGGGCATAATTCTGGAAATAGGCCTGATTTTAGGAAAGCAGCTCAAAATCGTTTGTTTTTCGAGTTTCAACTTTCTATATAAGAGTTTTTGGGGTTGCTGATTACGAATACGATGTTTAGGAAGTGCCCGATGCACTTGAAAGGGGAGGGACATTATTCTGGGGATAAGGGCGATTTTGGAAAACCAGCTTGTTTTTGGAGATTAAACTGTTTCAATAAGGGTTTTGGAGTCTCTGATAACGATGTTGGTACTCAAATTAAACTCCAACGCACCAAAGTGAGAAAATCCCCTGGAGTACTTTGAAGAAAGGATACCCTAAGGCACCAAAGTGCGCGTAGGGCATTTTTTCATATGAGTATAATTTAATTTTAATTATTTTTAAAAACGACTTGTTCTTAGTAGTTATTACGAAAAAAATTTGCCTGCACACAGACAATCCTATCAGTGTCCACGTTTTAACAGTATTAAATAAATAAGGGGTTTTAAGGCTTCAAAACTGGTTTTTAAGATTCTATTTAAGTAAAAAAATCAAAAGTAATAAAATACATTCAAATTTGAATTTTATATTCTTAGCCTTTCTCTTTTATAAAAGTAAATTGAAATTTTCATAAAGCAATTTTGAGCAACCGATTTAAAAAGAAAAACGTTACAACAATTAAATTTTTTTCTGTTGCAATATAATCTTAAAAAATATATAATATATATATATATATATATATATATATATATATATATATATATATATATTCATTTCCATTAGCTAAAAATAAAAATCTACCGTGCACTGAATCGGAAACTGCCGAATTTTAAGAAAAATGCTATCAAATATAGACAGTTTAATATCGAAAAACAAGCGACTTTGAGCTTGTTTCCAAAAATCACCCCCATCCCCAGGATTATGCTCCCACCCCCCAAGTAGATTGGGACACTTTTTAAATATCACATTCGTTATCAGCAACACCTAAAACCATTATATAGACAGTTAAACTCGAAAAACAAACAAATTTGAGATTTTTCCCAAAATTGACCCCATCCCCAGGATTATGCTCCCTTCCAAGTGCATTGGGGTACTTTTTAAAGATTATATTTGTTATCAGCAACCCCAAAAACCTTTATTGAGATAGTTTAAACTCGGAAAACAAACAAAGGTCAATGTGCCATAAGCAATTGTTGCTTTGATCTTGAATTCAATATTTTTCTTCCATAGCTGATGATGACCAGCTATTAGTACTAGAATATTTTGAAAATCGACAACGAAAATTTTTTATAAAAAATTAAAATGTCAATTTTTTTACCATTACGTCTATGGGAGAAATTCGAACTTTGACGGCCTGGATAACCGCGGTCCGCATCGAAATTATATATAAAACTTATAGCGTAGAAAGATATCGCCATGAGACATATTTGGCTGAGTGAGAAGTGTCGACAATTTTTTTTTGTGACCGCTAGGGGGCGTCAAAGTTTTATAACTTTTGGGAGAAATTACGTTTAAAATGGCATCCATTCGATGAATTGGGATGGAAATGACATAATTATCAATATCAACGCATGTCATCAATTCTGATTAACTAATGCGCATTTATACATCGCATCACATAAATAACATTGAAAAATTCGATATATGAAGTATGACGTAACAGGGTCTCCCATCAATTACGCCATGTCATCTTAAAATGTGATCTGTCAGCGAAAATTGATTGGCCAATCAAAAGCCTGGAAAATAATGTCATGTCAAAAGGAACCAATCAGAATTAAGCGAGGTAGTTAGCGTGAGCAATGTTCGAAATTTGTCAGTTGTGTTTCTGTTCGCCTAGTGTGCACATTGCTTTGTTTTCACTTGTGAAGTGTTTCATCATTTTTAATAAGTGCAAAAAGTATTTATTGTTAAATCATTCAGTTCATCGAGGGACAGCTGCTAATTAATGAGTCTTAATTCATTAACTATATTATCAATTATTATCATCAAAATGTCATAATTGAAAAATAACATTTTGTAAATGAAACACGTGTTATTGATTTCATTTTTCTAAAGTTTCGATGATGGAACCACAATACCAGTGATTCCGGAGAAAAATAAACAGAAATTGTGCGAATTGCGACAAGTCTTTAAGCCATGCTAAGGCCAAGCCATTGATTGAAATCTGGAGTCGGCGCTCAAATCGGAAAATTCGTCGAAGAGACTCAAGACAAGTCGATATCAGTCAACGATTTATTTTGTGCAAAATATTATACGGATTATCGCCGGCTATTACAAACACAAAACCAAGATCGATCGCCGACACATTCCAACGCTTCATCCCCTGGCCATCATCAACAAACACGAGACCGAATTCTTCACAACAATCTCTTGTGTCCAATAGTTCACAAGAGTCGTTTGAAGAAGGTAGGAAGAGATCTGTGACGCGTGTTAAAAAAGCCAGAGGTTCGGAAATCCAGTGCATTGTTTACCAATGCGTTTCTTCTCGCAATTAACTACCGGATATCGTGCGAAAGAAGATCCTAGCCAAAACGAGCATTTATGGTCCGCCGAATTACAGTTGCTGGGGTCATCATTATACCAACAAAAATGAACTAAATGAATCAGATTTAAAACATCTGACCTATAACTACAATGGAAGGAGAAAATTGACTGGTATTCTAATCTGATTTTTGAAGATCACGACGAAGAATTAACACAGCCTTTCGAACACGTGGAAGATTATGAAACAATGACCGGATTAACAAAAGCACAATTCGACCAAATTCATAATAAATACATATTGAATCTTCGAAACACGGTTAAACGATCAACACAAAAACTCCGAACCATAAAAACAAAACTAACTTTCGACTTTCTCTAAACCATATCACAAAAATTGTAAAATCTATCAAGAAAGAGCTCAAGAAAAACTTGGTTGGAAAGCAGTTTAGTCCTAGAGTGTGGACGCGAGACCTAATCGAATCACATTAGTCGCAGATGGTGACAGCTCTCCACTGTGGACCAGGTATTATCACTGTGATGTGCGACGGGGCTTATTACATTCAGAAAAGTACTAATAACGAATTTCAAAGAATGACCTATTCAGTTCAAAAAGGATGTCATTTGATCAAACTGATGATCGTAATCGCCACTGATGGCTATATTTTGGGTGCTTTTGGCCCATATAAAGCCAAAGACAATGACGCCACTATTATGGACGGAATCATCGTTAAAAACACAGAAGATTTCGATCGAGTTTTCGTCAGAAATAGTGATGTCTTCATTGTGGACCGCGGCTTCAGGGATGCCAAAATGTTGAAAGAGCGATACAGAGGTGCGATGCCTACTTGTATTCCATTAAAACAAGCACAGCTCACATCTCGACAGGCGAATGAGACGAGATAATTAACAAAAGTGCGATATAAGATTAAAGTCGTCAATGGAATTCCGAAACAAAATACACTTTTAGGCAATAAAAGACGAAATTCATCGATTGAAACCTCAATGGACGACCGGCAAATCGCAGCCGCTCTTTACAACGAGTTCTTCCAACCAAGTGAGTCCGATAAGCAGTTGGTAGGATTCACTGTCGAACGAATGTTGGTTTTGACTAATACTGAGTGCACTTTAGAAGAAGTCGCGCTTCAGTTGGATCGAAAGACTTCTAAATGGCAAACCTGCGACCAAACCATTCTCAAAGATTTCCCAAAACTAGACGAACACAACATAATGTGTTTCACATTGAGATCGCATCAAATCAAAAGATGCAAATCCTAGGTCTTGAAAATCATCGACCAATTCTGATTTCTATCTGCAATACTGCACATACTCGGATGTACAAAATCTCATCAGAGCGAAAATCCAGTCACGACACATCGAATTAAAGCAATATCACGTCTTCGTCAAATGCGAACCCAATGGCCGGGGATATTAGTCAATATTAGGCTATCACTGTAAATGCAAATCTGGACTCCGGACTGTTGCTTGTTGTTCCCATGTTTGTGACGTTGTCTGGTATCTATCCTAAGCCAGACATAGTAACGTCAATTTGCATAATTACTGAGATTTGGTTTCAGTCTTCGATAATGATGAAGTCGAAATGTTCGAAAATAAAGACGAGCTTTTGTAAATAATATGTAGATAATAATTTCTTCAATACAATTAAATATTTATTATATTTACTATATCTGTATTAATTCTTCGAAATAAATTTCGACGTTTAAAATATTTATTAAGTAATTTTTAAAATTCGGCAACGTTAACCGCCTTCATTTGCTTGATATGGATAATTATCGTCATTTCCAGTCCAATTCATCGAATGGATGCCATTTTAAACATAATTTCTCCCAAAAGTTACAAAAACTTTGACACCCCCGGCGGTCACAAAAAATTGCCGGCATTTCTCACTCAGCCAAAATATGTCTCATGGCGATATCTTTCTACGCTATAAGTTTTATATATAATTTCGATGCGGACCGCGGTTATCCAGGCCGTCAAAGTTCGAATTTCTCCCATAGACGTAATGGTAAAGAAAATGACATTTTAATTTTTTATAAAAAATTTTCAGTGTCGATTTTCAAAATATTTTAGGACTAATAGCTGGTCATCATCACCTATCGAAGAAAAATATTGAATTCAAGGTCACAGCCACAATTGCCTACGGCATATTGACTTTTGGGTTTGCATCGAAGCACTTTTTAAGCAATGTATTCGTGATTAGCGACCTCAAAACCTCTGAGTAAGGAGAATGAGCTTATTTTAGCCAATATTAAACGAGAAAAGCTCATTAAATAAAAGCATTTCTTGCGTGCAAAGATGCACTTTCACATTAAAGAAAAAAATATGTGCTAACATTGTTTTCTGAGAATCTTAGGAATTGAATGCGCCTTGGAACGTCTCGATACGTGTATCAACTAAAAATTTCAAAGTGCTGAGAAGAAAATGAAACCCCATTGTTTTCCCAATTAAGATTTAGCATTTGACCGGGTTAGACACGACAAGCTGATTTAGCCAGAATTGGCCCTAGATAAGCAAGATATAACCATAATTTAAAACCTTTATTGCTATTAGAATTGACAAAGGAAGTGGACTATCAACGTGGTGTGAGACAAGGATACGTACTCTGCTGTTTAACGTGTACTCGGAGGCAATCTTTAAAGAAGCATTACAAAATAGTAATAAAGGTATAGCTATTAATGGAATACCAGTCAATAACATTAGACATGCTGACATGTTTACTAATAGCTGAATCAAAAGAAGACTTCCAATCTCTTTTAGCTTTGTGCAAGTGCCTAGTAGCGGGTACGGTAATATATAAGTACATAATTATAAAAAAAAACACAACACAAGCCAACAGAAATAAGAGTGGGGACAAAGAAATAGAAGGAGTGACACACTATAAATATTTGGAGACTATTATATATAAGGAATGGTGAGAAGATACAAAAATAAGGAGTAGAATGGGTACAAAATATATTCATCAAAATGAAACCTCTACTGTGTAATAGAGATTCTAACATCTCACTAAGAAAAAGAATTTTAAAATATTTTTAATTATACTCTATGGCTTAGAAGCTTGGACTTTAACAGATAAACATGTTCGAAATGTGGCCATGCCGACGTGTGTTACGTATCTGTTACGTCTTAAATAGACAGAGTTCGTAACGAGGACATATTGCACCGAATGAACACATCAAGAATTACTATACACAGTTAAAAAGCAAAAATTGGAATATCATGCAAAACTCAAATTAGGAACTGATGCATTTTATAATTCAAAGTAAAGGAAATGGAAAAAGAAACCCTGGACGTAGAAGAAAATTTTGTCTCAAAAAACTTAGTAAATGGTACAATCATTCAACTACAACTACTTTTCCGGACTGCAGTACTAAAGTACAAATTAACCTTCTAATAGCCAACCTCCGAAGATAGGAAAAGACGAAAAATAAGAAAATCTTGTGTTTAAAAATGTATTATTTAGTGATAAAATAAAAATGTAATATTTTCCACACTCAAAAATAGCACAAAAGATTCAAAAACCTTGTTTTTAATAGTCTCTGTAAAATGGTAAAATGGTTCGTTAAGTGTAAGAATAAAAATGTTAGAAATAGAAAGTTAATGTTTGCTTAGAACAATTATTTTATTAGATTACACACATTTCGCTAAACATTTAATTTGTTGGAGGAAAATAATAAAAAAAGCGCAAAACAATCTCTCGTCGGTCACCACAAAGAACTCTATAAAAAGCCAAAGAGAAGATAAAATTAAGTAAACTAAAATAAGTGGATACTTTTAAGCTTTCCATCAAACGCAGCGCCCGGGTTCTTGCTTTGATTTCGACTGCCTGTAAAGCTCCAAATGGCTACGCATGTCGACTCAACCATAAGTGCATATCAGCATCGGCGCTTAGTTGCTTCTGCGGTGGCCTTTTGAAGCCGCAAAGCACATTCGATTTCAATTATTGGAAATGGCGCAACAAAATTGTAGCAAAAATCAGGACAAAGCCGCGTTCAGTTTAAATTGAGTAGGATGTGCGTGCCATATTTACAGGTACTACGAGCAAAAAACTGGTAAAACACATTTGTTGACGAATAAATGAGTAAATATGTTCTAATTATTTTTGCAATATTAGAGTATTTTTTGTTTCAACAGTCTGTAATTATTTAAAAAATATATATTCTGCAAATTAAGCAATAATTACATTAATCGCATAATACGAATGCTCGGCATACAAAAATTGATTTTAAAATTTTTCGTAAATTAAAAATTTGCTTAAAATACAGACTTGGTTGATAGTGAATTAAATTCTAGAAAAGATAAATTTTGTGTAAAAACTCCAATTGTTTTAGTGTAGCCAATTCTCGTTTAGCATGACCATCTATTTAATATTTGTTTTTCGATTTTTTTTGTGGAAAATAAAATCTGATGTGTCTGGGTATGATTTCTACAATCAACAGCAGGGTATAATCTGGAGGAGAAAGTACTTACTAGAAAATAGAACTGACAAAAATTATGTTGACAGTCATTCCTGGAAAAAATTGGAGGTTAGCATTTGAGCAACTTCTAATAAAAACCACGGAAACGCTAGTAAAAAATCACCCAGAAGATTGTCCTTATAATGTTTGAGTAATTCATCCAAAATGTTAAGGACAAACCAGTAAAAAATTACTACACCGACTTTTACATAAATAAAAACAGTTTAGAAGCATTTGTTTGTTAATTTCCTCTCGTAAAAGGCCAGTATAGATCCTCCCTAAACTATAAGAACATAACCAAGTAATAAATTGGCATACTGTTTATGATTTTAGATATCTATTTAGAAAAATCGAAACATTTAGGAAGATGTATGTGGTTTTAGAACAAAAATAATTTTATTTGCAGAGATATTTTAATTTTTAAAATTCCAGCATTTGGACAAATAAGAATCCCCACATGGTATATAAAGAACACTTTCATTTAAAAAAGAATGTCCGAATGGTGTATGCATCAATCACAATAGCTGCATCTATTAAAATCTTTAACAACTTTGTATATTAATTGTACGAAGGAAGACTCTACATTGGATATTTTTAGCAGAATGGAGCAACATACTTCAGATCATATGATTGGTGTTGAATCTAATGCCATTAATTATTTTCTGTGCATGTATCAGAGAGAAAGATTTTACCGCAAACCATAGATGCTCTACGAAATACAGTTGAGGTTTAATGTCTCCAAATTGTTTCTGAAAAAGTTGAAACTTTTGTTACTTCTCAACGTAATCTCCGTCTAGAAGTGCACATTTTTCACAACGGCATCTCCATGATTCCATTGCTGCTGAGAACAGTTCTTTAAGAGTGTGTTTTGCCCACTAAAAAATCGCTAGTGCAACAGCGGCTCGATTGAAAAGTGAGCGGTTACGAAGAGTACCCTTCGTGGTTGAAAATTTATGGCGGAATCGGACTCGCCTTAAAGAAACTTTTCGCTTTTTTAAGTCATGCAAAATGGACTCCACAGATCATAAGGAAATGCCAAGTTTAAAAACGATATTACGCACACCTATGTAATCGACGGTCTTTCATAGCAACTTGCTCCACTCGCGCAATCATGGTTCCAGTTCGGCTGGTTCACGGCCGAGGCTGCTTTGGTTTACTGTCATACAACCCTTGACTTTCTTTAATATTTTGTACCCTCTAACGCACATTTGTAGCCTTCAGCTCACGTCCCACTCAATTGGCGTTAAATTTTGATGGTGATTTCACCATGCAAGAGGAGAAAACAAATGTTTTTTTTTTAACAATAAACGTCGCCATTTAAAGTATACAAAACAATTTTGTGCATTGTATAGTACTGCCATCTATATTACAAATTCAGAAATATTTCTCGCGTTTTTTAAAATTAACCGCATCTTTTTACTTGCTCTCACTGGTGAGAAAAAATGGAAATCTTGAAACTTAAATGCACCTCCTAAGAGCAAACATTACCAAAAACATTCAAACACTGATAGGAAACGTACTGAAATCGAGTTCAATTCTTTAGTAATGCAAAATGTAGCGAATTTTAGCACATATTATGAAGTCAAATTCTTCATAAAATAGAAAATAGGGAGTTTTATTTTTATTACAAAAATTATTAGATTTCTTCAAATGTATTTCATTTTTTTTTATTTATTAACAATAATGTTAATTTACAATCTACTTAACAAAAGTATTCAGTAAATGTGATGCTAGGGGAGGCAGTGAAAGGAGAAGTCATCCATTGATGACACTCCTCCCTAGGAGTACCATTTATGGGAGGTTGGTGAGGTCTTCAGGCCATGTTTTCTTCAGTCTTCGTATTAGTGAATGATAAGTGGAAATCTGGTGAATTAGTGGATTGCTGTGTCCATCTAACTTCTGGTGGTAATTCATCGCATATCTTTTGATTTCATCGACAACGAATGGAACGTCTAGGTGTTGGTGGATTGTTTGGTTGGTTACAAACCAGGGCGCATCAACAATTGCGCGGAAGGTTTTTGACTGAAATTGTTGTAGTGTTTTTATTCTGGTCGGTTTAGCACATCCCCAAAGTTGTATACCAAATGTCTAAATTGTTTTCAGCATCGTTTTGTAGAGTAGCAGCTTATTTCGGATCGATAGCTTTGAATGTCTACCAAGGAGCCAGTACATTTCACGGTATTTGAGGTTTAATTGTTTGCGCTTAATTTGTATGTGTTTGTTCCACGTGAGCCGTTGATCAAGATGTAGTCCCAAATATTTTACGTCGGTTTTTACCGGTACTGGAGCATTGTTAATGCTGACAGGAGGGCAAATATTGGTTTTCATGGTAAATGTTATTTGGGCTGACTTTGATTGATTAACTTTTATGCGCCACTTTTCTAACCATGTACTGATTATATTGAGGTGTTGTTGGAGGTTGGAAGTTGCACTATCTGTATTTTCATTGGTAGAAAGTATTGCCGTGTCGTCAGCGAAGGTAGCAGTCACAGTGCTGTCAGTTTCTGGCAAGTCAGCAGTATAGACAAGGTAAAGGAGGGGGCCCAGGACGCTTCCCTGCGGGATACCGGATTTGATGGGGTAATATGGGGATAGTTCGTTATCGCAATTGACAGAGTAATAGCGGTCTGTTAGGTATGACTTAAGGAGCAAGTAATAGTAGCTCGGTAATGACTCTTTTAGTTTATATAGCAGCCCTGTGTGCCAAACCTTGTCGAAGGCCTGGGACACGTCCAGGAACACATCGGCGCAATACTTCTTTTCTTCTAGAGAGGATGAGATTTCATTTACTATTCTGTGCGTTTGATATGTGGTTGAACTGATGTTGTGGTAGGTGTTGAAATATGTCTGTATCTTGACGAAGTAGTTTAAGAAACATTTTTTTCAAATAGTTTACTCATTATAGGCAAAAGGCTTATTGGCCGATGCGAAGTCACACTTTCTGGTTCCTTGCCGGGTTTGGATATCATTAATATATGTGCGTACTTCCAGGTGATTGGGTAATATGAGAGACTTAACATCCAGTTGAAAATCGTAGTTAGGATTACGACAGTTTTTTTGGGCAGCATTTTTAGAATTTTTCCAGTTATTAAATCATGACCTGGCGCCTTAAATTGGTTTAGTTTTTGAATTTCATATATAACTTCAGCGGGAGTAAAGGGGTTTATTGGGAGTGACATTTGACACGGGATGTCTAGAGATGCTTCGATTGTGTTGTCTCCAGGGGCGCCCGTTGCTTCAAAGGGAGTGAAGACATCGGATAAATGCTCTACAAAAGTGGTTGCTTTATCTATAGGAGATCTTGCCCATGTTCCATCTGCTTCCATCATCTCTCTGCTCTCCATCTGGTCTTTTGGATACTTGAGGCCTCTTAAGGTTCTTTGTGGTTCTCCAGATTGAGTGATCCTCTTGTTTCAAGTTCGTTAAATACTAGTTTGTGGTTGAGTGATTTTTTGATAGTAGAGGTACATAAGTTTAGTATAACTGGCGAGTGATCTGACGACAGGTCATTACTTGGTTCTACCATTACGTAATTGGTAGCTATACCATGGGAGATATAGAAATCCAATAAGTCGGGAAGTTTATTGTAGTCTAACGGCCAGTAAGTGGGTACTCCGAAAGAGTGGCAAGTGAAGTGGTTTTGTGTGATTGATTGTAAGAGATTACGACCTTTTGTTAGTATAATTCTAGAACCCCAGTGGGTGTGTTTAGCATTCCAATCGCCACCCGCAATAAATTTACTGCTCAGACCAGAGAAGAAGCTATTATATTGGTGAGTAGAGATGTTATGTCTGGGAGACTGTAGGTAGCTGAGACAACGAAAGACCAACAAAAGGAATTGATTTTAACATTTGTAGCCTGTATGAATTTTGTTTGATAATTTTCCACTTCAAAATGTGATATGGAATTTTTAACGATAACCCCAGATGATTGTGAAGGTATCACTATTCTATTAGGTCTTGTTTGATTATTTACTTTGTAACGCATATTTAATACGTTTTTGTATCTTAGACATCCTTTATAGTTTGCAGGATGGGTGCCCTCACATAGAGCGCACTTGGCTGGCTTTGTACACGTTTTGGTGTCGTGGTCATCACCGCATTTGACACATTTGTACTGTCTCAGGCAGTAAGCCTTCGAATGGCCGTAATTTTGGCACCTTGTGCATTGTATGATATCTCGTCTTTTAAGTGGGGCTTCAACAGTTATTCTACAGTTGCAGAGGAATTTTACATCATAAATACTTTTATTGTTTGGGTTAGGTTCCAGTCGACATAGAATAGTGGAAGCGGATCTTTGCTAACCCTGTGCCTTATGTTTGTTATATTTCGGACTTTGTGGTTAAGTTGTTGGAGTTCTTCTTTAATCGTGTCAGTCGGGATGCTGTGATGGAAATATCGGATCACTACTTTGTATTCCCGCTCTTCTTTGGGCTGATATGTGTGATGGTTAATGTTTTCTTCTCTTAAGTTCCTGATAATATTTCTGTATGTTTCGTAAGTTAGTGGGTTTAGTTTAACTGTATTGTTAGCAAGTGTTTTGCTGTAATATTGCTTATTCTCAGCAACTTTAGCAATATTTCAAACATTCCGTTGTAGTTTGTGACCCCATATATAAATATAGGAGGAGGCTTAATAGCTTTGGTTGTATTTTCATTTCTTCCAGAACTCTGAGGGGTGGGTGATTCTATATTATGGCCAGATAGTGGTTTGAATCAATTTTGAGTTATGGTTTGCGGTTGCACCGTAGGAATATGTTTGGCAGGTTTGTTCGACCGTTTTCTTTTTTTGTCACTTGCCAAGAGTGGGCATTGGTTTCTCCATCTACTTCGATGTCAACACTGTTAGTTTGCATTGTTGATGGGTCATCAGAGTGAGCTGCTGTACTTAAATAAAAATCTGGTATTGGAAGTTGTAGGGGAGGAAATGATTGGTTATGCGAATGATGGGTAGGGTTAAATTGTGTCTGAAAATTCTGCTGATCGCCATAAGGTGTCTGTTGGTAGGTTTGTTGCAGTTGGGCCTGGTTATAACTTAAATTAGTTACATACCCGTAAGTGGCGTTAAGATTGCCAGTATTAATTGGATACATATTACTCCATTAGTTGAAAACCGAAAACTTTAGTTCGGTAATTCAAGTATTTAATTAATTATTTTTTTTAATTAATTAATTTAAGGTCAGCAGCGAGGCGCGCGATTATGGCTATCGCGTAAAGCAATTCATCGCACGTCGTTCACTTATCAAGCGTATAACACTCGTTGTTGTAGTTGAAAGTCTTTAAATAATTATTTTAAATTTGAAATCATGTAACGAAGTCAATCTAAAATCTTAAGATCTCGTTGATGCTCCCTGGTACATCACCAATCAAATGATACACGACGACCTCGGCATCCCGATGCTCAATACGGTAATACAGGTCAGAACCAGGAAACATCTTAAAAAACTTACCACCCATGACAACCTTCTTCTCCAAGAACTTCCACACCATCAAGTCATTAGACGCCTCAAGCGCCGCTGGCCTACAGACCTCCACTGAAGAGAACCCCACATGGGCCCAACACCTTAGCACTATTTTCTAGGACGAGGACCAGTCACTGGACGGGCCCCTCATCATGTCAATTTATAAACCAAAATATTAGCTTATAGAAATACACGGTATTCTGATTGCTAATGCAATAAATAAAAAAAAAATTACTTTCAGTTTATTAAATTTTAAAGTTAATATCACAAGTTGACCTCAAGTCGCTTTATCGCTCGGCACTTGTAATCTCGCGGACCGGCTGGCAAACACTGATACGATGACGCACTCCACAGCACACACGGAGAAACACGTCCGTCCGCATGCACTGTCCAGCTTCGACTCGAATGTATTTCATTAAAACAGATTTATTATAAACTTATTGAATTTAAAATTGATAAATTTTGCACGACTCTACATGTTTTCTGCTCTAGTATTTGCAGACAACTTAGCCATTTTTTTCTATTACAAAAAGGTTTTCTTATCAAAATATCAGGTGTTTCTGGAGCGTTACCATGTAGAAGAAAGTAGATTTTTGGATTGCAGATTGGGTCGGTGGTAAATCACCGAGTGGGTTAGAGTTCCGCTTCTCTCGTGAATGGTATTGCAAATTTAAGTTAGAATTAGGCCTAATTGTAAGAAAGCTAAACAAGTCTAAATTAAAATAGTAGTATAAAAAGAGATGAACTACTGAGCGATTGCTTAAAAGTTGCTCTAAGAAGAACAGATTATAAATAATCTTTTGAAGATAATTATTGAGTGGAAAATCTGTGGTGTGTTTCGATTTGTCAATGCCCGAAAGGACCAAAATTTTACTTGGTAATAAGTGCAAGGTTGTGGTCAATCGACAAAATAAACCGCGACCTTCAAGTGAAAAAACAATATAATAACTAAGAAATTACATATTTGTATTTTAATTTTAAGGTCAAAACGGCTTACTATAACAATGTTTACAAAATATACTATTAATAATTATTTACACGCACTCTATTATAAATTACATCATGCAGCTTTCGAACAATACAGCAAGCAAACTTCAAGCTATCCGTAATCGAGTCTCTTCATTAGAAATAATACCCAAAATTAATATGTGATTAAAATTCTACATAATGATAAGATTAGAATTCTATTAAAACATCAGAGATATATAACTATAATTAAAAAGTTAGAAAATAACACAGTTTTGAATTTACCAAAGGAAATAAGAGCGTACTTTCAATGTAGCTATTAAAAGCGTACATCCGACTACTAATGTAGCATAACTAAAGGAAGAATTAAAAATAAACAAACACCAAGTTATTAATATCTGAATACCAAATAAAAGTTATTGATCTAAATCAGCTGATAGTAACAAGTACATAAATAATATTGGCAGGGCAGTCCTAATGTGCTAGATGTCAGTGTTTTGGTTGCATAAAAAAATGTAATAAGATTTCAAAATATATTAAATGCACTGTTAATTATACAAAATCTTAGTGCTAACGTAAAAATAAAAATAACGATATAAGTTGTGTCAACTGCAACGAAAATTACCCAGAAAGTTATAAGAGTTGCACTGTATATAAGGATATTAAAAAAAATAAACGTAGTCGACACTAGAAAAGAAACAGTTTGTAGTTACTACTCCAAACTTCGTATCTCATGAGAGATAACTTAACCCTAATATCCAATTATACATGCCAACCATAATAATTAAAATGAGCTGAAGTATATAATGAAAGTCTTAAACTGATTAACCGCTCTTGTCGCGTAATGGAACATCACATTAGATTGGCTGAATGAAATGCTAATAGATTGATAAGTGCACCATGAAGACAATACTATATCATTTCTTATAAATTAATCCATAGATGTTCCGTTTATTTCTGAATTACATATCACATATAAAACTTAAAAATTCCAAAATATACAGTTTATTCAACTTAACATCCTGTATAAGGTACTGCTACTAGACTTTTTTTAACGGGAGAAAAATTGACAATAAATATAACATTTCAATGAAGTATTGTAACAGTATGTCACTAGTTCAGAGTGTCATAGTAGTAAAGCAGAAAATTGCAGAACATCAAGAGAAAATTGCAAACAACAAAACATTCAGCATACGATTGTAGATTAACTTCTAAAATTAGGATCTAGACCATTTAAAATTATTTCGTATCTGTATCGCTAAGAAAAGCTGTTGAATATTTACCTTGGAAAGTATCCTAGTAGATAAAAGCTACCTTTTTGGTAAAAACATAAGTTGGTATTTAAACAATCAAGAACAAGCTATACTCTTTGCAAACTATCCAGGGCATTTTTTTAACCATTTCCATCTAAAACCTCTGTGAAGCCCTCTTTCAGATAAGCACTCCACGGCATCTGAGGCCAAAACGTAAATCCTTAGAAATCTGAAATTACGAAAAGTTCATGAGTATAATCTTATCACTGGAAAAGAGTTGAAAGAACTTTCAGATAAAAGTTACAGGTTTATAACCTACCTATTAAGCGCCGTACCAAAACTACGGTGCATCTCTGTGCAATAGAAATTTACTATGATCACAGTTGTCTTAAAACCTCAAAAGCCTAAAGAAAATTGGCAGTCATATAGACTTATTAGTTTGTTCCAGGTACTTAATTCCTGAGCACTAGTTTAGATTTTGACAACAACGTAAACAAATTCATCTAGCGATAAACAAGATTGTCAAATATTACAGAAAGGTAATGCTCATCTATATAGATGCAACCTAAGTTTTGACAAAGTATGATACGATGAATTGCTTTTTATTATCAAGAGTATTTTTCAAGTTACACTTTTTTGGTAGACAATTTCTCTTCAGGTTTGAAAATTATTAGAGAACATTATTTCCTATCGATTCTAAAATTCCATAGAGGAGTGTATTGTATAGTATTTTTTATATACTGTTGATATACCAGCTACCGTTCTAGATGTATGGTATACAGTTATGAGGCACAGAAAGCAATTCTAACATCGAAATGTTGAGACGCCTTCATGCTAAGACACTTAGATCCATATTAAATGCACCACGGTATGTGCCGTGACCTCAGTTAATGAAGTCGCATTAATGTTTACCCTAATTATAAAAAATTGTAAAGTCATTCATAAAATAAAGAAGGTCGTTAAATAAAACATCTATTCAATTACCCAAAAGTTTAAGCAAATTCCATTAATATAAATGTTGTTTATATGATTAGGAAATAAACTATAAAATTCAAATGCACTGAGTGACCTTGAGACAATTGTAGTTTAATAAACAAAATCGTTATGTAGCCTAATAAAAACATATATAATTCAATAAAAAATTCTTAATCATGTTTTGTATGTTACAAGATTATCTTAGGTCATAGAACGCATATTGTCAAGTTTATATCTTGCCCACAAGAATATAAAAAAAGATAACTTAATTTATGGTTCTACTGATGCTACAAAATTTTTGGATGACAATTTTTATTTGTTGCAACAAATTTTGAGAGTTAGTAAAAAACAGAGTTTCTTTACAGTGTTTTGTACTATCTATTGAAATTTGTTTTTGAGAACAAATCTAACTTAAAATGTTCATAATATATTTTTAATTAAATTTTCTTTTATAAATGCATAATTTTATTTAAATTAATCTGTAGCTTTTGTAACATCAATAGCCTTACTTTGTTATTTGCAAATATCTTATTGATTCGTTTGTATCTTTTGTTAGCGAACCGGATTTCTTAAAATAACTTGCGATAATCTTGAAGTAACTCTTGTCTAAATTTCTAATTAATAATTAATAATTTCTAAACAATTTGATTTGAATTTGCAACCAAATATTATAGAGCTGTAAGGTTAGCGTTGAATAAAAAAAGGTTTTCAAGTTATTTAAAATATTGTATTTCTAAGCATGTTATCATGTCAGAGCTAAAAGCTCCCTTTGTTTCCAGCAGTGTCACCCCTATACCTTAAAACATCGCCAAATATTTTCAAGCTTAGATGGTACATCGCTCCGTGTGCCCTACTGACAACGGGACTGACGATTGGAGCACCACAGCCGCGAGGTAAAGGCCTCGGCCTACCTTACTAGCACATGGCGAGCCCTGGGTCCGACTGTCAGATCAAAAGCAATAGCAAACATCAAATGCTCTCCGGCCGTGATACAAACACGTTTGGTAGTCGTAGTACATTCTCTTTCTTCTAACGAGTTAGACTAGCCACCGGCCCGGGGTACGCCCACCATGGCTCATAGTACTACACGAAATGTGTAGTTAGAAAGAGACTAATAGCCTGTACAAGAGTAGTAGAAAAAGAAGAAAACCTTCCAAGTCTTCACTTTTAAGTAACTACAAAATCTTAATCACTCCTAACCGTATAGGCATTAACGGCTTTAGTGGAATTTATCAATATAAGGACGAGAAAAAATAAACATTTTAAAATCTACTAATAGTCTACAACAGAATACAAAAAAATTATAATAAATACATTAAAACAGAAATACTTCTTTCCTTTTTATATTATGTACATCATAGAAAGATTAATTTTGCCAATAGAATAAGAACTTAAACTAAATCGACAGTCTGTTCTCCGTAATGTAGTATAGAAAAAGATAATACATCATGTCCATAATTTTTGACTACTGTGATTACAAATACAAAATACATTTTTTCTATCTTTTGAAATACCTAATCTATTTATCTATCTTAAGCTACACCACTTTTTACAAATTTTACAATAAATATGTGGCAATTTATTTCTTATTAGCGATATTAGCAAATAAGTGGTTTGATAACATCCAATGCTTTAGAGGCAAAGAACAATACCTCTCCACAATATAGTAGTCTTAAAATGTCATTTGCAAGTCAATAAGAAATAGAATTACAATAAGAAGTACGACTAGGTAAGTCTTATAAAACACCTTTAATGTTCATAATATTTCAAAATATATCCTACTATACTACATGTGTTTTTGAATAACAGTTGTAGGGTGTACTTTTACATTTATGAAGGATTTAGAGATATTTGCCATCTCATGCCGTTAGCAAGTTCTCATTATTGAAAAATTACGTTTTGGTTTTTAAGGGACATATTATTAAAGTGTAGTTAGATTTTGTGGGATGCAACCTGGAGCCAAATCATAAAGAGCTTAATAGACCGCAAAACCCCAGGCAAACTTATCAATATAGTCAAAAGCTACCTTGAGGACAGGGAAATAATTTACAAAGACAAGAATATACGAATAACATGCGATGTTTCCCAGAGGTCAGTGCTGAGACCTTTACTATGGAACATCCTATACGACACTGTAATGGAAATAGCATTACCTCCAGGCTGAAGACTGGTTGCCTTTGCGGACGATCTTATAGCCAGCATAACAGTCAGAGAAGAAGATCAACTTAAAATCAAGGCAGAGACAGTACTAGAACAAGTGGATAAACGACCACAAACTAGAACTAGCACCTCATAAAACAGAGGCTATCTACATAACCGGCAAAAGAAAGACCACCATTAAGAAAATCAACTGGTTAGGAGTAACTATACCCATCAAAAAAGAAATTAAATACTTAGGGCTTATGATAAATAGATATCTGTCATGGACAAACCAAATCCAGATGATTACAAAGAAAGCCAAAGAATTTCAAATAACCTAGCTAGACTGATGCCAAGAATCAAAGGCCAAAACAGAAAATAGGAAAATTCTAACTTCTGTGAGATCAGTCCTCCTACATGCAGCACCTGGTTGGATAGGGGACCCTAAGCCCAAAAAAAATCAACAAACATGCTAACAGTTGTCCAAAGACCAGCACTCATTAGAATCTGTTGTGCCTATAGGACGGTTTCAACGGCCGCCCTACAAGTCATAACAGCGACCCCCCATGGATTTGTTGGAAAGATTAAGAGCTCATAATTATGGAGCGAACAAGGAGGTTAAAAATTCCAACGAGGCCGGTGTAATGGAAAGTTGGCAAAGCAGATGGGAGACATGCAACAAAGGCAGATGGACAAGAAAGGTAATACCTAACATAAAACGTTGGAAAGACAAGAATTTTGGTCAATTCAATTATTACTAGACACAAATGTTAAGTGGCCATGGCGAATTTAAAGCCTACTTAAAACGATTTGGAAAAACACGAGATGACAGCTACAGATTCTGCGGCGAAACGGAAAATGTGGAACACGTTTTTTTTTTTAATGCAGACATTGGTTAACGCTAAGACAGAACACAGAAATACATGTGCATGACAAAATTACCCCCGACCACATATGCAAAATAATGGTTCAAAACGAAACAAACTGGGATGCGATTAACAGCCTGTGTACTAAGATACTGAGAGAAATGGTAGACAAGGGCAAATAATATGTGAACTGGATGGGGGAACACAAAACAGACACAAAGACTTGGAATGAGATACCGCTCCCCACCTGAAGTAATGCTCACGTGGTGCCGGGTGGGGTACAAGGCCGAAGAGAGGGAGGTAGACGGATTTAGTTGGTAGGAGGACTCACTGGGTCTGAATCCAACATGCCCAACATCACGCCTGTTCTGTGTGATAAACTAACTATTTTTAGTGTTGCCCTAAATAACTAGACAGCCTCCAATAATGGAATACTCACCACTTCCGGAAAATATGGCGCAGCCCCAGTTTTAATTACAACTTTAGTATACACACCCCACATTTAATCAACCGGTAGGTCATAATATGGGGTTACAGTACCCACGGCAAGTTGCACAATGGCAACAATATAATTATCAATTATAACTAAAAACCAAGAAACCATGAAATGGAACTTAGTCACCTCAAGAAACAAAAATGTAACGGCCGAGAAGACGGTAATCGTATGGTGCAGCAAAAACCTCAATAGAACAATCTCCAGAAATCAATTTAACAAATAGTTTTCAAGCACTTTCGGAACCAAGCGATACAGTAGAAGTAGACAAGTCTGATACAACGATAACGAGAACAATAAAACGTCCACCAATTTTTACCACGAACGTACTAAATATTAACTCTGTTACCATCGCTAACAAATATTATACTTTAAAAATCATAAGCAATGCCAGTAAATTTATAAAGACAAAGTCAAATACCTATAGAGCTTTAATAGTGAGGCTACTTACTATAACCAAAATATAGTTTCTTGCATATCAAGTGAAGGAGGAAAGCAACTTTAGGGTAGTAATCAAAATAGTTTTTAATTTGATTGTTGTTTTCTCTTTGTCTAGATATGGGTTTTCCATGTTAAGATTTACGGAGACTGTTTGTGGTAGAGCATTATCATTTATGGTAACCTCAGAAACGACACCTCTTCATTTGCTGAAAGCAATTTGCACCGACTTGTGGCTGTTTATTTTGAAGTGCCACTTTTTTTTATTGTGGAGTCCAGGCGGCTGCACTGGAATCGTGACGTTTAGCGAGGATTGTCACATTTTTAGCATAAATGGCTGTAGTTGTATTGGGGCTGGTGGATATAGAACGTATAACACTGGCCCCTAAATGCTTCCCTAAAAGACTCTGGATTTAATAGTATATAATCCCCAGACTTCTTCTCTAAAACTTACTTAAAAGTATCTTTCTTTAAGATAAGATTTGATGATGTTATAGTAGGGGTGTAGAATGACTCGTTTTAATTTCAAGAATAAACCTTTATGCCAGACCTTTTCAAAGGCCTGGCTAACATCGATAAATATTGCAGAACAGTTTTTGTTGTCTTCGAAGGCGCCGTTAATGTTGTATACTATTCTATGAATTTGGTCAATTGTGAAGTGTGCACTACAAAAGCGAAATTGATAATCGGGTATGAGCTTTTCGCCTTTAACGATGGGAAAGAATGTTTTGAGTAATAGTCGTTCGAAAAGTTGATTAGTTTACCTGGCTTCTGGATAAGGATGGGTAACTTTCTATTGAACTGGAAAAATTGCTGTCCAAAGAATGCTATTAAAGATTAGCATAGTTAACCTGATTGCTTTGAGAAACGGTTCTTTCAGAACTCACCAAATGCTTAGGTCATATCCTGGAGATTTTTTGCAATTAATTCTTGCAGTGATTATTGTTTCTACTTCTACAATAAAGAAAGGTTTAATAGGGAGCGAGAGCTGAATATCACTTGATAGATAGTTTTCAATATCATTGTCTTCGTCTTTAGTTGCTGGAAGCCTTTTAGAATATGAGCAGCAGAACTTTCAGATTGGCTCATATCAGTGTGCGCCCATGATCCATCTTTGTTTCAAATTAGGGGTACATGTTGTTTAGACCTATTGAGTGACTTTGCAAAGAGAGTATTCAGTATCCCCTGTAACAGTCAGTCCTTTAAGATATTCGTCAATGTATCTGTTTTTCAATTTTATGATCATTTCTTTCAGTTTCCCAGTTGGGGTCTCAAACCTTTGTTTGTCATTTGGTAATCTAGTAAGCTGCCTTGTTCTTTGAAGACGTCGTTTTTCAGCAATTTTTCACTTAATATTTACTTAGTAGATAAGTTTAATTGTTTTTTTGCTACTTGTAGTGCAGCTCAAGTAACAGTCATTTGTATTTATTGTATAATTTTTTTATCACATTCTCAATGTCAGATGTTGTTTTTAGTTGTTCTGTTATAACTCTGAAGTAGTTCCAATTAGGTTTACGTTGATTGGAGTTGGTGGTTTAGTTTTTTTATTAATAAGATGCTTACAGTTGCTATTATTAAAACATAACGCAATTTTTAAATAGCAAAGTGGCATATTTCACAAAGAAGTCGAGAAGGTCGGAAACTTTGTCTTTAGCCGTAGGCCAGTAGATGGACTGATTGGTAGATAAGTGAGCTAAATAATAATGGACAATAGAATACGTTTTCTCAGGGAGGGAAAGCAGGAACCCCAATGAGGGTTTTTGGCCTTGAAGTTACCTCAAGCCAGGAATCTATTACCAAGTGATTTAAAGTATTTTTCTAGACTTTCTGAGTTGGTACCATGTCTGCATGAACAATACGCCGCAGAGATTGTTAGAAGATTTATCCAGTTTTCTACAATTATACTCGTTGCCTGGATGTATTCTAAGCAGTATTTTTGAATTTCCTGTTGTCTGCTATGGTGTTTTATTATTACCGCTGAACCTCCTCTAGCTGTGCCATTCGAGTAGTTTATGTTGTAAATATTTTATCCATAAAGTTTAAAGTAAGAACCGTCGGTAAAGTGGGTTTCGGAGATTAGTAAGATATCTATATCATTATGCAGTACAAATGCTTAGACTTTATAATGCTGATTAGCTACCCGTTTGAGTTCTATTGGGGTGTCTTTAGTAGTTAAGTCATGCCTAACCAGATATTTTAGATTCCATAATTCTTTTATAATTTTGTTAATCATAGTCTGCTAGAAATCTATTATTTGTTGTATAAAGGGCGATACATTATTTAAGGTTCTTGTTGATTTGAAGTTAATATATTAGCGAATTTGCACCAACTCTCTTTTCCTCCGGGGCAATACATATGCTGTGGATTGTCGTCGCTTGAAATATTATGATAATAGCCAGTCCATACGGCATTTTTCATATCTTCTACTGAGTCTGGATGCCTCCTAATTGCCAAACTGTAATAAGCAGTTAAATCAGCAATCACCTTGTCGGTCAATTTACCAGCTCCTTTCCCTCCTAGACCTTTGACGCTCTTCTTAATACCACGAAGCCGAGTTCCCATCCTCTTTTGTACGTGACCGACATATTCTTTTTTTTTTACTGTAATATCATCATAGGGATCCAAATCTTGAAGAGCTTTGAACGTTTCCATATCACCATCGGCAATGTAAAATTCATACTGTACATCAAGAAATTCTTTTGAGCGCGCAAACATTTCCTTCATAGCGTCGACTTCCATTTTTCCTGCACTTCCTTGGTGATTAGCAGAACACCCATTTCATGACTTTCTTTTCACAAATTGTATTCAGTGGTACCTATTTTTGACATCCAATTTGCACAACTCTGACAAAAAGATGACTTAACAATAACATCTAAAACTTTCTTCGTATACTTTCCTATCAACGTAGCAAGACCAAACAGTGATGAAAAACCTCTTTTCTTCCACGAACCATCACCTGACACAGTTAAATTTAAAGGCTCTTTTCCAGCTTCTGCATTCGTATCAATCTCTTCTTTCACAGCTTTTTGTTGAAAATGTTCAAAAACAGTTTTTGATGCCAAATGTAAGTTGTCGACAAAAGTGTAGTAAATATTAGTACTGAACGAAGACGTTATATCTAAAATTCTACAGAGGATTTTTAAACTTTGAAAACCTCCTCCTAGCAACCGTACAGCGAACATGAGTAGGCGATTAATTTCAGAAAAGCGGTTTATAGTTGGACTGAAATCGCACGAACGACGTGAATACGTACATTCAGCCACTAACCTAAAAGCCACTCCTGCAGCATTAGTTTTGCAAAATTTTACATTACTGCCACAGTTCTTACACTTCACGAAAGTGCTTAAAAATGAAAAAAACGTTTAAGAGGTGCAAAATAAAGTAATTGCAAGTCATGTCAATAGTAACTTCATCGTAAGCAATATTCTTAATTTTTTCGCCGACGTGCTGACAAACTTCGTATCACATTCTGCAGAAAACTGATTTCCTTGAAACTTTTTCTTCCGGTTCCTCGATGGATGTTTACCACGACCTTGTTTTTTGACAAATTCGGCATGGTTGCGATTAAAAAAAAATACTATTAAACTGTTTGTTTTGAGAGCACGCACTCAATTAACGCTACAGTCTGCTACACGCTAGAACCATTGATAGTGGTACTAGAGGTAGGTATTAAGGTATACTTACCATCGTCGCCCATATCACGGTTGTAAAGGCTGGAAATTCAAATATATTACGAAAAACACGCGCTACTGCGAAAAATCAGTTTTTACGTAGAAAGATGGGTCCGGTTTTTATGCTATAACTTTTTACTAAAATTAGTTTGAGCAAAACGGATTACGAGAGCATATTCTTCAAATGACTTCCTATTCTTGCTAGTGCCTTCAAGCAGACTGAACGTACGTGCCGAGCTATACCTGAGTTATCACAACGGCGGAGCCGCAGCTCTAGCCTTGCTTAAGGTCAGGCTAATTTATATATTTATTAATTTAATTTCGAAAACTCGTGTATATTTTTAAACGTTTTCATAATATTTAAAAGTGCGCATTATTAAGAATCCTATTACACTACATGCGAACGATAAACATGTTCCCTTCCACGAGTAACGCAGGACCTGGGATCCCACAATTTAACACTCAAGCCAATGATGGATTCGGACAAAATCGTAATTACTATAATCAGCCTATTGTGCAGTCATCAAACATACCAGGACAATCGTTTGTAAATGCACAAATGCCACTAATGTACCCCAACCGATCCCCAGCGAATCAAGCACTTTTACTAGGATTCAATTAACAGCCAAGTCAAATAGCACCTTCATTCATACCAACTTATAATCAATTTCCACCTGTATTATCAGCACAGCAGATTAGTGCAAATTATGATAATTCTGATAGCAGCAGTATAAACTATAAAACCACAGAAGATAACTTAGCGTGTGATGATGAAACAATGAACTACAATGAAACACAAAATCAAACCAAACACGGCTGGCAAATAGTAACCAAAAGAAAAAGAGCAAAACGACAAAATTCTTCTGAAATTGATGCCCAAATAGAAACTGCTAATCAGTTCTCACTTCTCTCTGAAAGCAATAACAACACGTCTAATACTTCAATTCCTCAAAAAAGAGAACCGAAACCTCCACCAATCTTTATATACGGGGTCTCAAATTACAAAGACATGATCGATAACTTATCACAAGTAGTTGAAGAAGAAACTTACACTACCAAAATTTTAGCAAACAATACTGTTAAAATAAACCCCAACACTCCTAAAACCTATAGAAAACTCATCCGTCACGTTCGTGAAGAAGAAATTGTGCACCATTCATATCACTTAAAACAAGATAGAGTATACCATGTAGTCATAAGGGGCATCCACCCTTCTATTCCCCTACCATAAATTACACAAGAACTCGAGAAAAAAGAACACAAAGTTCGTAATATTACAAATGTCAGGCATCGGGTTACTAAAGATCCCTTACCTCTATTCTTTGTAGACCTCGAGCCACAAAACAATAATAAAGACATCTTTAAATTAGAATTTCTGTATCATTCTAAAATTCGAGTTGAAGCGCCAAGTAATAAAGGTGGGATCGTACAATGCACAAGATGCCAAGACTATGGACACACGAAAACCTATTGTAGGAAACCGTTTAAGTGTGTTAAATGCGGAGGACCACATAACACCTCTAGTTGCAGAAAATCTAAAAATACACCAGCGAAAAATCATCCCGCGAACTACAAAGGCTGTAAAGTTTATCAAGACTTAATAAACAGAAACCATCACCTAAGACCAACCAGGCCCAGTCCTTTGTCACAAAATATTACAACTAATACTCCACTACATCCAACAACCCCAACCCCTACTTATGCCCAAGTGATTGCAGTACAACCTAACCTCCCATCTAACAACACCGAAACAGACCTAACTAGCAAATTTACTATATTCCTTAATGATTTTAAGAATATGTTCAATCAATTACTCAACCAGAACAGTATGATTCTAACCATGCTGACAACAGTTATCAATAAATTAACTCAATAATGGCCCCTGCACTTCGAATTGCAGAATGGAACGCAAATGGTTTATCAAACCATATTCAGGAACTTACGCTATTTCTTAACTTAAATAAAATTGATATCTTCCTAATCGCTGAAAGTCATTCAACACAAAGGACAACTCTTAAAATACCATACTATTCCATTTACTCTGCTAACCATCCTGATGATGCGGCTCACGCAGAGTCTGCAATCATAATCAGATCTTCAATAAAACATCACGTACTCCAACCATACATAACACACAAAATTCAAAGTGCCATCATAAAAGTAGATACTTTCTCCCGACCTATTACAATTGCTTCAATATATTGTCCACCACGTTATTCTATAACATGCGATGTATACCTCGAGTTCTTCCAACGACTCGGCTCACACTTTTTAGTTGCCGGAGACTGGAATGCTAAAAATACAGCCTGGGGATCTAGGCTGATTACTCCTAAAGGCAGAACATTATTGAGAGTTTTAGAACTAAATAATTTCAACTATTTGTCGACTGGAGAGCCAACTTATTGGCCGACCGATCGAAATAAAATCCCCGACCTGTTAGACTTTGCCATAACTAAGGGAATCTCAGACCTACATAGTGATATTGAATCCAATTTAGATCTGCACTCTGATCACAGTCCTGTAATAATAACTCTAAACACGAGTATTATATGGAAAAAGCCACAACAGAGACTGATTAGAACCTATTCCGTCAACATATCAACGATAATATATCACTAAATATCCACTTTAAAGATAAGGAGAACATAGATGAAGCTGTGCAGAACCTAACTACGTTAATACAAAGCGCTTGCTGGACCTCTACTCCAGAACCCCATGGTCTCACCCGCAACAATCAGAACATTTCCCTTCATATTAGAGAATTGGTCATCGCAAAGCGCAGAGCTCGGCGCAGGTGGCAGACTACCAGGAATCCACTTGACAAAACTTATTTAAATCGACTAACGCACAATCTCCACAATGCTATCCAAGAAGCAAAAAACGAATCCTTCGAACACTACATCGTCAATCTATCTACTGATGATCACTCCCTGTAGAACGCGACAAAGAAATTCAAAAGACCCATAGTGTCTCACCTCTACGAAAAGCTGATGGGAGCTGGGCGCGGACGAATATTGAAAAATCCAACAGATTCGCAGAACACCTTGCTAGTGTATTTTCCGCTCCTGATATCCTCAACGATGATGAAGATGATGTCGAAATACAAACATTCTTAAACGCCCCTTGTCAGATGTCTCTTCCACCCAAGCCTATTTCACCTGCAAAATTCAAAAAAGAAATAAGTCTCTTAAATCCTCATAAAGCTCCTGGATATGATCTCATTACAGGTGAAGTACTGAAAAACTGCCCTAGAAAAGCTATTGTATTACTCACAACCATATATAACAGCATACTACGCCTGTGCTACAATCCGATACTATGGAAGTATGCAATAATAATCATGATACTGAAGCCAGGAAAACCTCCAAGTGATGCAACTGCCTATAGGCCAATAAGCTTCCTTCCTGTAATGTCCAAAATTTTCGAAAAACTTATCCTCACCAGAATTGCAAACGTAGCATATATAGATGCCTTAATCTCTAACCACAAATTCGGCTTCAGACCCATTCACTATCCAACAGTGCCATAGAATCTTTAATAAAATCAAAGAAAGGTTAGAAGCAAAACAAATGTGTACATCAGCATTTTTAGACGTAAAACAGGCGTTTGACAGGGTGTGGCATGCAGGCTTACTTTCCAAACTTAAACAACCCTTACCAAATCAATTGTGCCTCATCCTTAAGTCATACATGTCCAACCGTTACTTGCAAGTTAAATTTGAAGACTCATTATCTGACTACCAGAGTATCAACTCTGGTGTACCCAAGGAAGTGTTCTGGGACCTTTCTTGTACTTACCGTTTACTGCTGCTATACCAGCCAGCCAGGATACACTACTAGCAACGTTCACTGATGGCACAGCCATACTTTCTACAGATCTCGATCCGATACGAGCTTCTGCAAAATTGCAAGCTTATCGTGATCAACTCCAAATTTGGCTTACGCACTGGAAAATTAATCTAAACGTTGATAAGTCGTGTCAAGTCACGTTCACAACACGAAGAGCCGAATGTCCTCCTCTTACCTTCAATAACACTCCCATTCCTGTCAAAGGAGAAGTTAAATACCTCGGCCTTTATCTTGACGCAAAACTAACTTGGAGAACACACATTAAGGCAAAAAAACTTCAATTAGATTTAAAAGTGAGAAACATGTCTTGGTTACTAAATCGTAGATCTCAGCTCTCACTACAGAACAAACTCCTCATATACAAAACCATTCTTAGGCCTATTTGGACATATGGTGTCGAATTATGGGGCTGCAGCAAACCGTCTAATACAAAAATTTTACAAACCTTTCAATCTAAAACCCTCAGAATGTTACTAAATGCACCTTGGTATGTCTCCAACAACACCATACACGACGACCTCAAAATACCGTTTATACACGACGTCATCAGTGCTTACTCTGTTAAACATAAAAATCGAAGCATAACCCACAGCAACGAGCTAATCAGTGAACTGTTCAGACAACCATTGGAAAATAGAAGACTTAACAGAACATGGCCAGAAGACCTAGCTAGGTGAATCCAGAGAGCCGTCAACGGATGGCCCCTGACTCAAGTGAACTTCTTTCAACCCATTTACTTACTACTTTATTAAGTAGATTGTAAATTTGCATTAATCCAATAAAAAAATAATTTCCTAAGAAAAGCAAAAAAAATGATTTTTTCAAACCCCTTGATGAGACCCTCTCCTTAACGTACATTAATAACTGAAAGGCATGAAGGTAGACCATCCAATGGTGTCTCACCTATATTAATCTATATCTAGTTTAACTTACACTAATTGGTCTATAATTTATACAGCACAGAATTGTTAAGAAAATTTGTTTATTAAATCCAGCGCCTTAAATCTTTTTAATCGTAGCTGTTCTACATAGTTTTCTAATAAGCACTCTATTAGAGGATTAGGGTGAACACTAATACGATCACAGTAGCGCGCACTAATTTTTTCTAATTCTTGATTAATGGTTGGGATCGAAAGATCACGTAGTATGTTTTCGTAGGCCACTTACTATGGTGCGTTTACAATAAATCGGAGCACTTTTGACTGAAATCTTCTCAAAATTTTTATCTTGAATGTTTTGGCTGTACCCCATCGCTGTATTTCGTATGTCCATATGGATTTGATCATGGTTTTATAAAGCAGTAATTTGCTTTCTAAGGATAACTGTGACTTGCGCCCTATGAGCCAATACATTTTTTGTAACTTAAACCTCAAAAATTTACGCTTTGTTCATATATGCGTCCTCCCTGTTAGTTTCTTGTCTAGATACATTCCAAGGTATTTAGCATTATCAGCTTGTGGAATTTCTTGATTATTGAGCACCGGTGGGCAGGTGCCTCTTTTTAGTGTAAGTGATACGTTCAGTGATTTACTTTCATTTACTTTTATGCGCCACTTAGAACACCAGCGCTGTATTTTATTCAGATGAGTTTGTAATTGTTGGGATGCCAGATTTGGGTCGGTATGCGATGCAAGGATTGCCGTGTCATCGGCGAAAGTACCAACCATGTTACCTGGTGTTGTCGGGAGATCTGCTGTAAAAAGTAGGTATAGAAGAGGACCCAGGACGCTACTTTCGAGAACACCCGAAGCGATGATATATAAAGTTAAGTACGATTTTAGGATTCCGTAGTAATCTGAGGATATGGTTTTCTTGATTTTACAGAGCATGCTATACCTTATCAAAGGCTTGAGTGATGTCCAAAAACACTGCTGCGCAATATTTTCTTTTTTAGAAGGTTTTAGTGATTTTGTCGACTACTCTGTGAACTTGTTCAATTGTTGCGTGATTGTTACGGAAACAAAACTGGTGGTCAGGTATAAGAAGAAAGATTAATAAAGAATAAATTTTGTGGAGTTTTTTTAATACGGTCTTTGACGGAAATAACATCTTTTACCTGATGTCAGTTTCTAAATTGTGTACGGGAGAGCTTAGAGTTAGAGTAGCTTCTTTTTGCATTTGTTCGTAACTATTCCAGTCCTTTATTGTATATATAAATAAAATGGATTGTTAGTCATTTCAAGGGTACGGGAAAAATGTTTGTTGCAGTTGTCGCTAATGTAAGTTTAATGACAATCGAGATACAATTTGCGGTAGCAATTAGGTAAATTCCTGTATCTGGCGTTGTAGTTGTGTAAATGTTGGAGTGTATTGTTCGACGACATATTGAAGGGTACGATAAGGTTTGGTACATTTTGAATAGTAAGTCTATATCCATTTATCTGTGGTAATCTGTTATTTTACATTCAGTTGCGCGACTTTGTTTCTTAGTTTAAAAATAAAGGATACGTTAGAATTCACTCGCACTTATCACTTATCACGTTTACTAATTCACCGAAAGCTGATTTTGTCTTTACTATGTAAAAGTTAAACGCAAACTCGAAGAAATAGTACATATACAAATTACAGTTTTCTGGCAAAAACCTACCAAGAAGGATTTCTTACTAAAGAAATAAAGAAACTAAAAACCTTTATATTAGTATCACAGGAAACTCGGCATAAATACTTCAGTTTTATTTATTGCATGTGGAAGGAAGCACCGTTTCGCCTACATCTGGGACATAAATCAAAATTGGTGGCAATTGTGCGCACTTGTGCCGCAGCAACAACAAAAGGTGTAATAAACAATGCGAAGCTGCGATAGCACAAAGCAGCCGTGAGTTATAGCGCCGAGACGCAACTCCACAATCCGCCCAATTATTCACCATAAGCGCCGCTATTTATTCCGAAATTACCTCGCATCAGCTTAAACAGCCGCCGCAACCAGGACGAGATGAAAAATCGAAAGCAGCTTAGGGCCTATGTCCAATATCCATTCTCTCTCGGAAAACACGTCGCATTCGTGTTTCCTTGGCTGTTTCACTGTTGCGAAAGCTATTCGGCCTGTCATGTTTAGAACGATAAATCGCCGTTTTGCTTTCTATTTCGCGACACAAAACCATTCCACAAGCTCAAACTTGGGACAGAGCTTGTTTGTGGAAATGACTGCAGTTGCAGTAGTGGGATCAGTCCGACCGTTTCTCCACGGAGCTATTTTTTGCTCGTTGTCGCCGGGCAAGCTTTTGAGCCTAGGAGTTATTACACACTTGACAGGTTCAGACAAGACGACCTTTGTATTTGGATGTAAAGCGTTTAATTATTATCGGTTTCGTTGGAATAATGGCCTTGGCAGCTTTTATGCGAGGGATTTCCAAATTGTTTGGTGGTAAACAAAAACCTAATCGATTTTCTCACATTAAATTAATGTATGTCTGCGTTTTACTAAACAAAAAATAAAATGTCATGGAACCTTACAAAGGTTGTATAAACCTTCCAGCCCGTAGGTTGTTTTTTAAAGTCTAATAAATTGTTTCTTTCAGATTCAGAGGAATTGGACTGTGGAAAGCAAGGGACTATAAAATAATTGCAGAAAGCTTGGACACGTAGAGCGGCTGATGCAATAGATGATATCGGTTTGATTACGGTTTGCCACTAACTACCAGCTGATTGTGCAGTTAAAGTCAGTAATTTTATATATTATACAAGTAAAAATTAAACATGTATATCTTAGTTAATGTACGTGGGCAGTCTGAAAAGTTTTGAGCCTCAATATGAAGATAGACCTACTCGTCAAAACCATTCTGCTACTACAATCGTACATGCTTTGAAAGATACTTGTAAAACTTTTAACCATTTTGGACGCTCAGATGTTTGACCGTCGTTTGTATCTATCGATGTCAGTGCTTTTGTAAAATTAGAAAAAATCAAACGTTGTGCCGCAATTAATTATTTCTACTTGAAAAGCAATACGGCTACGCAAATTAAATCCGAGTTAGACGCCGTTCACGGGGACTCTGCCTCATGATTTTCTATTGCGAAAAGATGGGCAGCTGAATTTAAGCGTGATCGTACGATCTTAGCTGATGTTGAGCTTTCAGAACGACCAACAACTTAACTGCAACGTCCGCTGATAACATCAAAAAAGACGACCGTCAAATCAAGGTTAGAGAGATAACAGAGGCTGTGAGCATATTAGAAAAACGCCTTTGTCACATATTGACTAAATAATTGGGCATGAAAAAGCTGTCAGCACGTTGGGTTTCATTCTTGCTCATCTTAAAACGAAAATTCATTCGAATGAACATTTTCAAGGCCCTGATTAAGCGGTTTTAGCAAAACTAGTCTGACTTTTTGCGTTGGTTTATCATTTCCAATGAAACTTCGGTCCACCATTAGACTCCTGAAATGAAGAAACAGTCAAAACAATGGCCTGAAAAGGGCGAATCTTCTATAAAAAAGCAGTTTTATCGACTGGGAAGATGATGGCGATAGACAGCATATTCCGTTCTTCGACTACTTAGAAAAAGGAAAAACGATCATACTGCGCATCGTTATTGGACCCATTTGCAATAGATGAAAGTGTTCTTCCATCAAGACGAACTCACGAATTGCAGGTTGATTTGATCGACTACCCAGCACATTCACCAGATCTGGTCCCCAGCAACTACTTCCTGCTTCTTAAGCTGAAAGTTTGGCTCAGAGGACAAATACTTCCATCAAGTGAGGAAATTGTTACAACTCTAGACACCTATTTTTCAGAGCAAGATCCCAATTACTATTTGGACGGGTTAAAAGGTTGGAGTATCGTTAAAAATTGTACCAACTTAAAAGTAGGCCATGTTAAAAAATAAAATTGAAATTGACGGAAAACATACTTGTCTTTATGTTAGGTTCAAAACTATCCAGGCTGCTCAAATATATTATTTACCCAATTTAATAATATTATTTTTAATATGTTATAATAATTTATTTTAGTAAAACAAAAATTATGAATAACTCTTTAAATTCTAAATTGCTTTGGTACTGTGTATTTATTTTTACAAATTATTATAAATAACTTATCCTAGTGGCAAAATTCCAATAAACTCTGATGTAATCATACCTCACAAACAAAAAATAGGAAATAGGACAGAAGAATCAAATGGATTTACAAAAAAAAAGGTAAAAATTCCTGGAAAAAGCTGAAAATGGAAAATCACCAAAGAAAAAGTTCCAGAACTTTTTAAAAAACGAACCCAATAGTAGCAAAATGATTAATAAAAAACCTCCAATAGACAAGATTCCAGAAAAATACCAAAGAGTTGAGAAAATATTGCTATTCCCATGTTTAAAAGGGAGATTTTACAATTTGTGAAATTATAGAGCAATTTTCTAGCACCAATAGCGCTAAAAATGTATGATACACAAATCAAGGTTTAGCTGACTGGCGGGTAGCAAACTGTATGGGCCTCTACAGTTAAAAATCAGTCAACAGTCTCAAGAGCAGAGGATAAATTACAAGTCACAATGATCGCGAGGGCGAATGAACCATGATGGAGGGCACCAGTAGCCATCAATACCAAATCAAGGCGGATAGGGCAGATTTCAGAACTGCGTATTATTGGATTTCCGTATACGAAAATCGCATACTGATAATATCGGATATGGTACTGCATTGGGGAAAGCAACGAAATCACACTATTATCATCTATTTTGTTCTTAGCTAAAAATAAAACAAACACGGTACTCAATCTTCGACAGCCCTGAAGTGAGCGGAGTGCTAAGAATGTCCGGGCCAGCCAATAGATTAGCAACATGAAACTCGCAGAGTTTATATCAACCACAAAATTTGGCAAATATTTTATATGAATTGCAACGACTAAAAATGGGCATACTCGGAATTTGTGGTACTGGATGGCCTGGATCAGGCAAAATAATGGTATGAGTTATTTCTCTAAAAATAATAACCCCTCACCTAAATATGATATAGCAATGTTACTACACAAAGAAATAAACAAAGCAATTGCTAGTTTTTCCTTCCTCTTACAAAATGTATATGATATAACTTAACTCAAATGTAGTATAAATGAACATAATACAAGTATGGTGAAGGAGAAGTGGAAAAAAATTCGGGTTCGGAGAAAATAACGACAGGGGTAACAGAGGAATAGAATTCTGCCAAAACGGGGACCTACCAATAGCAAAGTCCTTGCTTAAATTACCAAAAAGAAGATTTTACACATGGATATCGCCTCAAGACGAAAAATATAAAATAGGCCGAAATAAAATAGGCTACATTTTGTTAAAACAAAGATCGAGAAACAATATAAAATCTGCAAAGACATACCCCGATCATCATATAGCGTCAGACCACAATCCAGTGGCAGCGAATAGGAAAATGAGACCAAAAAATTAATCAGAAAATAAAAAGAAGAAAATTTTATATAACAAAACTAAAATAGAAAATGTAAAAGAAAAATTAAAAGAAAATCTCGGAGAGAGCTTTAAAGCAATAAAGCAAGAAAATAAAATATAAAAAGCATTGACAAGAATTGGGAATATATCAAACAATCCATGAAAAAAGCAACAATAGAGATCAACATGAAATACAACAACAAAAGAAAAAGCAATGGATAAAAAATTTATAGTCTAATGGATGAACGTGTAGAAAATAATTCTGCTAGTAATAAGATAAAGTACAAAGTGCTGCAAAGGGTTATAAAAACAAAATTAAAGAAGCGAAATAATAACAAGGAAATAGAACGTTATGAACAAAAATTCGACAATTTCAATATGCACAAGAAAATTAGGGAAATGCTAAATACATAGAAAAGAAAACAAATAGGTGTGCTAAAACATCTAGATTAGAAGACTAGTGATCAAACTCAAACGAACAAACTCAAACGAGAATGGTGTAAAACCATAAATGAAACTTTCAACAGCGGTGTGGCGAATGTATGCCAAGTTTGATGTGAATCCGATGATTATAACGGAAGTTATCGTGTCGCTAGGCAGACACACTGACCTCACCTTTGACCCCTTGACCTTTAGCCGATTTAGCTGAAATTCAGTATAGAAAAAGGTATTGACCTAAGGTATATGTATGCCAAGTTTGAAGTAAATCCGATAATTATAACGGAAGTTATCGTGTCTCCAGACAGACACCATGTTGAAATCATTAACTTTCGCCTATAGCGTTTCGCTGTCGAAAGTTAATAAAAGTTAAAAATATGGACGGAATATGTAAAAAAAATTATTTAATTGTACCAGGAAAAATAATATAGAGGAGATTGAAATGGAAAACGGCCCTGAAAGAATTACAGCAAATTACAAGCAACGGGACCAGATAATGTACTCGTAGATATTGTAAAATGCTTCATATCCTACTAGACTTATTTAACAAAATATATAGCACTGGAATTTCTCAAAGAATGGATAGTCTCTACTTTGCTGACCATATCAAAAACAGTAAGTTCGAGTGTGCTAACTTCCGTACTGTATGGCTAATAAGTCACTCTCTGAAAATATTTTTAAAGATTATAAATAATAAAATATCCCCAAAACTAGAAGTCGGTATATCTGACAGGCACTTTGTGTTCAGAAATGGACTAGCAACTAGGAAATCCCTGTTTGCCATAAGCATGTTGCTACAACAATGTCTAGATGTAAATCAAAAAGTATTTGCCTATTTTACAGACTTCAAGAAGGTATTTGACAAAGTTTAAAATAAAAAACTAATAGAACTGTTAAAAATTAAGAACATAGATAAACTAGATATACGTATCATAAAATACCTATATGTGGGAAAACATGTGGTAGTAAAAGTTGAAGAACTGAATTAGGAAATCGAAATTAAGAGAGGGATACGACAGGAATGTGTACTATCACCCCTACTTTTTAATTTATATAGTAAAGCAATATTTGCAGAAGTAACAGTAACAGAAAAAGAAGGAAAAGCAATTAATAACATAAGATACGCAAATTATTCTGTGCTGCTTACAAATAATCTAGATTCACTACAACCATTATTAAATAATATAAATAACTACCGCAACAAATATGGATTAAAAATTAATTTAAAAAACAAAAATAATGGTAGTCGCAAAAAAACAAAAAGTTAATATTAATATAACAGTTTCAAATACACAACCAGAACAAGTAGATGGATAGAAATACTTAGGGATATGGCTACAAAACAATATTTACCAAACTGAGATATACGTGCTCGAATAGAAAGAGCTGGCTAAACGTTCCTAAAAACAAAAAAGGTGGAGACGTGGAACAATGTTCCATAGCTCTTATACATATTAATTTTTATTATAAATTATCATGGTATCAGGATGACCGAGCGATCTAAGTTCAAGTCTCAGTCCATGCTACGGATGTGGGTTGCAATCCTATTTTCTAACAAGTAACTTTTTAATTTAAATAAAAAGCTGAAAAAAGCGACGGGCAGACATACGGACAGATGATACGCGCAATAGCCTTTTATTCTTATATGTATAAAAGCCTACAAACTACTTGTAATCTTGCAATCTTACTCTACAATTAAGAATTAGAACACTACGCTATTATGTTTTTACAGTCCCACTGTATGGTATGGAAAGCTGGATACTTAAGAAAGAACACATCAAAAAACCAAAATGTTCTGCAATGTGCAATTAGACAAGAATCTTAAAAGTACCTTGAATTTATAGAATAACAAATAAGGAAATGTTAAGGATGGAAAAAGAATGTGAAGTTATAAAAACAATAAAAATCAGAAAATTGCAATATTTAGAGAATGTATTGAGGGGACAAAGAAAATAATAACACAATAAAAAATTATTATGGATATCCTGGTTGAGCAATTTAAAAGAGTGAATTACTATAACTGTAGCTCTCTGGAACTTTTTAGATCATCCACAAATAAAGTCTAAATAGCTATAATCATATCCAACCTGAACTAGCAGATGGCAATAAAAGAAGAAGAATATATATTAAGAGTTATAGAAAAATCTATTAGTAAAAATCTGCCTATGTTCTAGTGCTTTAAGAACATAACATAGATGAGATAAACTTAGAGAAGTTCAGGTGACCTCTAAATTGTCAAAAGCAATCGAAACGAAAATATAAAAAAATGGATAACAATCAGAAGACTTTCAAATAATAAGGAGACAGTCTAAGATCTTTATTCTTCGTCATATAGATAGACTATATTTACAAAACCTGTAAGTAAAATAGTTCAAAAAATTCGTAACAACGAAAAAACCACATGGATAAAAAAATAATTAGAAATACAGAAAAAAGTAAAAACATTTACATAGTAAAAATTTGAGATAAGGGGAAGGTAGGTATAAATATAAACGGATATATTCTAGAGCAAGTAAATACCTACAAACTTGTAAAAACCTCTAAACATTTAGCAAAATTGCCTGCTCTCAAACAACTTCTCCAAACTGCAGCATCAAAAAACAAATAACTCTAAGTTGCACGTTTTTTGTCAATTGAAATCTATGTTGAATATCATCAAGAACGATTTGTTTAGAAAACACCTGCCTTTAGTCACATATTTCAAGCTGAATGACTCTGTAGCGCCTGGTTAACGACAATTTGTTGTTGTAAAATTTAATGTAGATCCATTCGCTGTTGCGTTACTCTTAACCACACAAGAAGTAGGAGGTCTGGTTATAAACTTCACTGGAGTAAACCCGGTAATATTTGTAGAGCACGATTGCAATTCCAGAAAGTATCTTTAGGCTATAGACCGTGTTTACAGAATTAGCTAGAGAAAAGTGGTCAATGCTTATAGATTAATAACTCAAAATACACATGAAGAAAAATAATTGAGGTTTGAGGTTTCACTGCTGTGAATAGCGGTGAAAACATTACTTTAGAGTCAATGGAAATAGAACAGTTTCTAGACTTATTCTCGCAGAAATCAACCGGTTCGATTTCTTCTTAAATTTCTCTTAGATTTATAGGGCTAGAAACAGTACGAAGACGAGTATGAGCTTTCAAGTTTATGACCAAATTGCAAAGGGCAAGTGGTGCACAAAATGTTTTATTTCGGTAACAGAAAACATAGATTTTCAGTCGGCATTAAATAAGTTTAGCTTGATCTGATATCACTATTGGGCTTAAGAAAGACAATGGATCAAGTGAAATAAGGACAGTCATATTTTCTTGTTTGACTTTTTTCCTTAATAATACATGTATGCTTTTGATTTGCATTCATTCGGCGTTTGAAACTTTTTCTGTTTGAGGATGTAATATAATTTTTAGACTCTTTTAAGAGCATAATAATCTTTGTTTAATCTAATAAAACTTATGAAAAAATATTTGCAGTTTGTGAAATAAAATGATTTTGAATTCAGTTTTATTTATAAACAAGTAGGTAAGAGAGTATTTTTTTTATTTTGATTTAAATTGATTTTCGTTTGACGTGTTGAAAGCTACACGTGGTTGTAATTGGGCTATAAGTATAGGCTATTACATAGTGCAATAATATGAAAAAGGAAATGTACTTCATGTAACTAGGTACTTTCTGATCAACTTATAGGTAATAATAAGTGAATTGTACCCATAACATAGAAGCTCTAAATATGACCGAAACTGATTTGTGTGTAAACAAGCCGCACTGCGCAGTGACTATGCGACATTGAGAGAGTGCAGCAAAACCTCTACCCTCCCTTCTGCTTGGGTTAGAAGCAGTTCAGTTCTATTTGGGAATTGCTAGAGTAATGAGCGAACAGAAGGTACCATAGATCAACGCATTACAATCAAATTCCCCGTTGGAGAAAACTCCAACAAAGGTATGGGGAAGAATGTCTCTTACAAACCCATGTGTTTGAGTGGTGTACGTACTTCACAAAGCGCAGAAAGCGCGTGGGGAATGAACCGTATATTCGTCGGTCGCGAATATCCCTCACTGAGCCAAACATTAATCATGTAAACGCGCTTATTTGTGAGAATTGGCGCAGTACTGTTACTTTTATATATATATATATATATATATATATATATATATATATATTATATATATATTGGATATGTATTGAGAAATACTGTACATCAGTGTTGGAAGTGTAGAAGACTTTCTAAAAAGCCACCTGCACTATTCTAAGGTGAATGCACGGTGGCTACCACGCTTTGACAAACTTGAACAAAACAGTGCGCATGCAAGCCAGTCGTCTCCTACAGCAGTTTGAAGACAAAGGTGGTGCATTTTTGAAGTCTATAGTAACCATCGATGCCCTATTTCATATACGAGTCCCATCACTCATCACGCGAGTGGCGTTATACCCGTTCTCTCAAACCCAAGAAAGAAAAGCAATGGTAATATTCTTCTGGAACTGACAGGGGTTATCCATGTATACTTTCTGTCGGATGCCAGAACAGTCAATGCATCTTATTATTTGGATATCCTGCCAACAGACGCTAAGAAAAAGATCCGATCCAAGTGGAAAGCGAGTAGCCTTCCTTCAAGACAATTCATGTCCCCATACAGCCAAAACAACAATGGAAACCCTTCGAAAATTGAAATAAAACCTTCTGGCACATCCGACGTACAGTCCCAGTTTGGTTCCAAGTAATGTCTACCTCTTCGGAAAACTCAAATCAGACTTGCAAGTCATGCGGTTTGCGGACAACGACGCCGTCATCCATACAGTTCGGAAGTGGATATGCCGCCAAGCAAAAGCATTTTTCGAAAAGAGCATCAGGATGCCTCCAAAACGTTGGAAAAAGTATTAACTCAGTAGGGGAGTATGTTGAAGACGGAAGTGCAAGTAAGTGTTTTTCCATTTTTGTAAAAAATTAATCCCGGTCATATTTGAATTATCTTTATAACGAGTTTTTGCTAATTGTATATTATTATGTATTAGAATTAAATGCTACTCATTTCTCACTGCATTCGTCCTCATTTATCAGTCGCGTAGCGTTACGCTAACATAATAGCGAGCACCTCTTCTAACTGTAATATGCATACTTTGTGTCTAGTAGCCATATGGACAATTATACTTCGCACGCCATAAACTATTTTAGAGTTTCATATAATCACGCAGTTCAAGCATACAAAAGCATTTGTTTGGTTTAAAATAATTTGCCTGTAGCACTCCAATACGACAATAAAAAGCAATAATTTATTTATTTTACATTTTTTGCTTCATTATTATACCTTGTAAGTATTTTAATTCTGCATTGCATTTGCTGTTAGCTTCTACATACTATTAAAGCATTTACCACCAATGGGTTCAAGAGTAATTTAAAAACGATTTTTTGGTGTCACCTAATAGCTTTCTTAAGAGTAAAAAGTAAGAAGTCATTTGGTCTGAAGTGTAAGCTCCTTGTTACTGCTGATTTCAGTTTTTATTTTTAGATCGATATTTTTTAACCTGCTGGAATAATATCTGAAATGCGTTTTTCCTCAAAAGATAATTTTTTTATCCTTTTAATTTTTCAATGACAATGTTATCAAAAGACTACTTAATTACAGTTCCAACTTTCACGATCACTAGCAGAATATTTTCAGCCAAGTTTTTCTACTATGCGTACGGCGTATCCAATGTTGTTGCATAATTTTAATATTTTAATGCTGTATTTATGAATTACTTGGTATATATTCTAGTATGGAATGTTATACTAAAAATAATAGTTTTACTAGAAGTGTATTTTGTATAAAATCTTTTTGCGACAAATTAAAGATTTCACTGAACTGTGAATTCTGTCACATTTTATTTTATGCAAAGTAAACCAAATAGATGAAGAACTAAAGGCAATTTCTGCTCATATATTATTCTTGTACAGAAAATCTTCAATTAAAAAGCGAAGCATTAAGATTATACAACTTTTCACTACTCGCGTATTAAAAAATATGTAACTTAGCAGCATTTAGAAGACACATTTGGTTGGTTGAAGCTACTAGTTTGCTTTACTCGTGCAAATGCAGCTTTAAGCTTTTCGTTCGAGCATTCTAAATGATCCAAATTGTAATAGTTGGACGAAATTATGTGAATCTTTGATTTCATTAAGAATAGTTTTTAACACCATCCCGAGGTATCGAGGCAGCGTTGTTCATACCAGGGAAACTCTTAGTTATAAAGCAACAACGTACTCGTAAATGATAAAATTCCAAAACCTTTTTCAATATTTTTTTTGACTCTATTCTTACAATAACGACATAGAAACAAATTTTGTAAAATAAAACAAAATATGGGTAACACAAAATAATACCTGATTTAGTATAAATCTGCCTCAATACAATTACAGAAAAAAATTAATATACAAGAAACCAGTAGCCAGCACACTTAAAAAACTTACAAGACTCGAAGATCTAACCTACAAGCCACGTGACATACATTGTACAGGGTACGGTGCTTAAATTTAAATTTGAATATCTCACCACTGTCGCAGTAGGTCATTGTTGGTATCAGTGAAATCCATATGTTTTTAGAAAACAGTCGTAACCCTATAATGGAGAAACTGTTGCGGATAAATGAGCCACGATTATCGAATGCCTTCGCGCTAGGCGTTCAGCAACTGAAATAATTATATTCTTCGGGTACGACATTGTTACGAAACATAACGCTTCTAAGAAGTCTGGAGAAGGTTCTGGTAACCCGTTCCGAAAAGTCATTAGAAAAAAACGCTTGACACAGGCTCCGATAGTCGTAGAAACGGATTGGGCGTTGATTTTGGAGAAAACTGTCATAATAAAGGTTTATATACCTGTTCTAGCAAATGTCGTAAACCGTGAATAGAAACTGTGACTTTGAAAAGGTGATATGTATTTCAGTAGGATGGTGCACCGGCACATACGAGTGATTTAATCCAAAATTGGCTGTCGGGTAACGTAGACATATACTGATCTAAAGAATTTTGCCCACTTCTCCCTAACAGCTCTAATTTGAACCTTCTCTACTACTATGTTTGGAGCATAGTCGAAAAAGTTACTACGAATTCCAGACACACTTTACGCACCGCTATCGAAGCCGCATATACATATGGACAGCGCTGCTTTACATAGAGTGTGCGAGCGCTTAAGACCAAGGATGGAGGCTATCATTACGGCTGAAGGAGGATACATCGAATAATTATACTCAGGACAGGCCACACAAGTAGCATGCAAAAAATTTATTGTAACTTTAATTTTTTGTCAAAAAAAATTTTATTTAATTTGTTCGGATTGAAGCGCCGTACCCTGTATGTTTCATCTGCATATTAAATGCGAGATGTGATTTTATTATCGCTGCGCTAGCGAAAATACAATCTTTGTAAGCAGAGTAGAGCTTGTGGGCGATGACACCCACACGGAGTCACCGCTGTGCCTGCGGCCTGCCATTTACAAGCTTTAATTAGTTTTAGATTACATGTGATTATAATGAGTTTCTAGGGGTTAATGGTAACAGCGGCTGAAAGGTAATTGATACATGGCAAAATAGTATATAGATCTTTAAACATAAACTTTGTAACAAATCTATATTTCTAGTCAATATATACAGAACCTGTATTTATGGGAAAGAACTATATTTTGAGTATTGCATTAAATATTGAATTGTCAAAACTTCTTTATTTTCTACAGAAATGTAGTCAAAACTTCTTTTTATATTCGGACCTAAACCTAAAGAAATTTTCCTTTTTTTAAATTTTGTTATTAATTTAGATTTTGTAACATCACGAATTCATGGAAAATTGTAATTTTAATAGCAGAAAATTACTCAGTCTTTGTCTTGGCACATGTAGTTATTGGATAGTTTTAAGTAAACTTCCTTTTACGTAGCACGTATAAGAACTTTGAATTAAAAAAAATTCAAGAAACATTAGCAGTGTTGGTTTATAATCATGTATGTTTCTCATCTATATAGGAAAATAAGATAAAATGTTTCTTGAGTTAGCTGTCGGATAGCAAATCTCAAGGTATATAATCATTACTCGACACAGTTAATTATTTTGAAAAGAGTGGTCATAAACCTGCCACTGACAATGAGCCAGAGGGGCTTGAGTAGCTTAAAACCTGTAAATTTCGGAGAGCCGCCTAAAAACCGTAACGAGGTTTAGGTGAAAACCACTCCATGGATCAGCCAGGACTTTTAGGAGAACCTTGCACTCTTAGTCCAAGACGGCGTTAACCTATAATAGACCTCTGCCTTGGGTCTAGACTAAATAGTCGATAAATATTCATATTCGCCACTGAGTTAACACCGCCCAGAGCATTTCACAAAAGACAGGCTGAACCTAATGATGATGAATAACACTGGGGTTATAGAATGTCTCTAACAGAACCTTAATTAACCTTACATTTGTGCAATGGCTTCCGTCTTTTTTCCCATGTTGGTGGCTATATGGATGAAACTTCTAGCTTAGAAACAACTTTTATTGTCATGGAGATAATTAGTGCACAGGGTATTAACATGGACATACCAGAGGAAGAAAAACCCTACGATGACAAACAGTACCTAGAAAAAGGTCAAAAAAAATAATTGGGACCCAGAAAGAAGCTTGTTAAATTTGGAAAGATTGCGACAGGGGCACCGACCGTTAAAAATATGCAAAAGGAAGACGCGCAAGTCAGAACGATAGAGAAGATTAAAGGGCCTAAAACAGCCCGATTGGACTTCAAAATCCCGTCACAAAAAAAACTTAGGAGCACACGGGTGCAGACTGGTGGCTAGTAGACTCAAGATGACAGTAGTAAACAGACCTAGCATGAGGCTTTGAACTTTTGAACTTTGAACCAAGTACAAGCCATCCTGCTGTACTCTTAACGTATGAAGAAAAATGATTCTAATAAGAATGTGCCCTGTTGAAATAGAGACCTTGCGCGTATAACAAAATAGGTAAGAACGCTTTTTAATACAGCAAAGAATTGATATGAGATAATTATAAAAAAGCTCCAACTGAATATAACAAGGCTCTGAGGAAATCAAAAAAAGCTAGGTAGAAGAAACACGGTCAAGAGGTGAAAAACACTAGAAAGTACCAGATTCAACAAATATACTCAGAACTGCCCTGAAAATTAAGACAGTAAAATACACTAATATTATCCAGAGTACACTTTTTGGAGTTGCAGATTGTTAATTTATCACAGAGTGGCTGTCAAAATTTAAAAACTTCAAAGTGGCGGTCTAAGAGAGAATTGGCAGAATCCAAAGAAAGATAGATGCAAATAAAGTAAAGTGAACAATTAACTCATTCCAACCTGACGGCATATATTACAGAAGAGAAGTGATTTATATTACAGGATGGGCGATACACTTAGGGCAAGTCTTGCTCTGGGATATATATCGAAATCCTAGAGATTAATGAGAGTTACTTTTATACTAAAACCCTGGAGATGTAGTCAAGGTTCTAATACTACTTAAATAATTTTTTTGTATTGTAAATTTTAAGAAAACTGATTGATAGGCATATCAGGAAATGTTCTCTACATTAAGACCAATGTACACATAAAGAAGGAATATCCACGGAAACATTATTGCATATATTTCTTGCTAACGTGGGGAATGCTGTAAAAAACAAAAATGTACTTTTAGTCTTGTTTTTGGATATTGAGGTAACGTGTGATAATACATCTCTATATTCAATCATAATAGCGTTGAAGAATGAGGGACTAGACACGTGGACTGCACGTGGATAGACTGCATGCTTAAAAAAAGATTAGTATATGTATCCTTAATGAGTGAAACATTAACGGCTCTAATTGTAAGAGGATGTCCGCAAGTAGAAGTTTTGTATAATTTGTTGTTTAACTCAGTAAATGAATGAGCTGTTGAAGATCTTTGCAGGAAATGGGTATACAGCACTGGGATATACAAATGGCTTAGTCATACTATCCCAGGAAGGATTTGGCAATACAATTAGGAAGCGTATGCAGAAGGTCTTAAACCCGCTTACAAATTAGACAAATGCAGAGGGACTAAGAATTAGTTTCTTAAATTTGCTATAGTAGCATTTACAAAAAGGAGGAATCTAGACGAATTGGGAACTTCTTGGGCTTTGAGATGTAGAAATAAAATTATCAGGTAAAGCATCTTAGACTCAAAACTTACTTGACTCAACATACAGAGAATCAAAAGAAAGTGGAGCTAACAGTACTGTTAGCATGGGGTCTAAAATTAAAAGTGGTGTATTGGATATACAGCTTTGATATGCTAGACAAAGATAATGCAAAGAACAGCTATAACTATTCTAAATAAGATACAAAAATTTGCTTGTCTAAGTATAAAGGGAATTATAAAAACAACACCTACAGAGGCAATGGAGACATTGCTAGACTATTCTCCACTTAATTTTTAAATTATAGGAAATTAAGAAGTAGCTTTTTATAGGCAGCCATTGTCAAAAATATTATAAAAGTAAAACATCTGAAAATTGGACATATGAGAGGAAGCACACTGAAATGAATGACACAAAAAAATTATCTGGTATATAGACGTATCAAAGACCGAGTATGGAACACGTGCAGGCATATACTGTAAAAAGGAAAAGTTGCACTAGGAAAATTCATATCTGTTGTTAAGCTATTTTAAGATATTTGATAGACTGCATTGAGCTAGACAAAATAATTTGAGAGCTTATAGTCAAATCAAAATATTTACAGACAGTCAGGCATCTCTGAATGCATTAAAGAACCCAAGGGTAACATCTAAGCTAATACAGGAATGCCACAAAGAACTCAGTGCTTTGGTTGACCACAACAAATTAACTCAATTTTGGGTATTAAGGCACCGTAAAATTGCAGACAATGAAAAAGCTGATGAGCTAGCATAAAAATTATCAACTCCAAATACAGATCTCGAATGAGCTCTGGGAGTATTCAAGGTACAATACGAAGCTGGGTGAGAAAACAACTTAAAAAATATTGGGAAAATGTACCGGAACAAAGACGTGGAACTGCTAGTACAATGCAGAGAACACCCTAACGAAATAGGGCTCTCTAATAGAGATCTGAGTTGCAAACCATGTGAGAGAGAAATAGAGATAGCCATTCTTATTTTGTACTAGTGTGAGGCTTTTACTCCCAGGCAGCAAGCTATTTATGGAAAACTGATAATGAATCTAGAAGAATACAGCAACTATTAAGTAAGGAACTTGCACAAACTGGTAAAGAAACAGGGATACTAGAAAGGTGATGTAGAGAAAATGAGACAAGTACAATAAGTCCATGAGGAGACTTAGATCAAACAACTTAAAAAAAAGATAAAATGCAATTGAATTTCTTCTTCTTTATCTTATCCTCTATGTGCCATTACAGCGTCGGGGTTTGAGTCTCGATCCAATTTCTATATTTGTTCCTGTCTATTACTCCCCTTTCACTTTTCTTAGCATTTTCCTTCGTTTTGACATTATCTCGGTTAGGTTGTCGTCATAGGTTTTCAATGGCGTTCCACTGGGCTTCTTACCTTCTGTTTTTGCTTTACACTTTTGTTTCGGTACTCTATTGTCCGACATACGTTGAACATGTGCCAGCTATTTGAGTTAAATATTTTTTATTTTGTACATCAAATGTTCTCTTGTTATCTAATTTCTAATTCTATTTCGTCTTGTCTTTCCTTGTGTTTTTCTCAGTTATCGCACCTCCGTTGCTGTTATTTTTTATTTGTGTTTGTCAATCATGGTCTAGCTTTCAGCTCCATATGTAAGTGTTAGAATGTAGACTGTTTTGTAAAGATGTAGTTTTATCTTTTTACTGACTTCACTACAATTTTCTTGTTTTGTTTACTCTGTTTCTGGAAATAATTGTTTCCAAGTATTTGTAGGTTTCCACTTGTTCTAGTGTGAGTCAGTATAGTTTTATCCTAAAGTCTTCTCCTTGGCTTTCTTATCTTCTGGTTATGTTCATGAATTTGCTCTCGTTTCCAATTATTTTCAGTCTCTTTGTTTCTAGTTGTTCTTTTCATTTGTTTAGTAGTTGTTGTAAGCAAATAGTATTACATTATCGGCGTAGACCAGGTTTTGTATCTGTCCTGGTTGCATGTTCCAGTTGCCGACACTGAGCATTTTTGTATTTTTTACATTTTTTTATTATGTTGTTCCATTACCAAAACAAATAATAATAGGCTCAAGGTTATCCCTTTGTTTTATTCATTTCTTTATTTTAAAAGATATTGAGCAAGTCTAAGTCAATCTAATTGCACCTTCCACATTCTTATATATGCTTTCTAGTGATTTCCTTAGTGTTTTCTTTACTTTTAGTTTATTTAGTATTTGCCATATATGGTGTCTTTTTGCCCTTTTCCATGTGATTTTCCATTATCATGTGATCTTGTAAGTTGTAAGTTGCTCGGTTTTCACCTAAATGTTCTTTAACTTTTTTTCTTAATCTTCTTTTTAGTATCTTTGAGTGGACTTTTAGCGCTACTAGTGTAAGGCATATTGCTCTATAGTTTCCTGCCTTTTTTATGTATTAGGATTATTAGATTTTTCTCCCAATCTTTGGCTACCTCTTCGGTTTCCCAAGCTTGACGGTATATTCCAGTGAGCCATTTTATTACCTTATCTCCTTTATGTTTCGGTAGTTCTACGGCTATTTAATCTTTTCCTAGATATTTTCCATTTCTTAAAGATCTTGCGGCTAACTCCACTTCTTCTTGCGTTATCTGGATTCCTTCTTCTTTATAACGATGAAATTTTGCAATTTTTCTATTCTTTCGCAATTGTCCAATTTGCCTTTATAGAATTTTCCTCAAGTTTCAAGAATTTCTTCGCCTCTGTTACTATATTATTTTCTTTATTTCTTATGCATTTTACTTATTGTCTTTTACTCTTTTTCAATCCATTTAACATTGTCTAAAATTTTTTCTGATTTTTCCAAACAATTACTCAATTGTTTCTTCAATCTCCTCCCATGTTTTTACTTTGGCTTTTTTTAATTGTGTCTTTTGGCTAGTTTCTCATGTGTTATTATCTTTCTTTATTGTCTTAGAACTTAGTCCTCAGATACATCTTACATGCTTTTTACGATTTTATCCCACCATTTGATTCTCTTTTGTCCCTGTTTAATTACTTGTATCTCACAATTTCTTTAGTTACTTCTTGTAGAATCGTTTTTAGTCTTTCTCAACTTTGGTTTTTGGTTTTTGTTTTATGTTGTTTTTAGACAGTTAGTCTCAGCTGGAGAGGTTTTTATATTTTGATTCTGCGTATTTATCTACTAATTCTCTTAATTTAAGTTTTCTATACTTTTTTTAGTCCTAGTTTTGGGGCAAAAAGCCATCCAGTAAAATATAATACCATTAATAGAAGAATAAAATTGAAAATAAAAGAAGCAAAAGAAAATGAGGTAAAAGAAAAATGTGCGGAAATAGAAACCTTACAAGCGAGACATGACAATTTTAACATATATAAGAAAATTAACGAGATGACTGGGAAATATAAAAAGAGAACTGTGAACAAACTAGTGAATGAAGAAGGGAAAATTATTATCAATAAAAATGAAATCAGTGAAACATGGGAAAAATATACAGAACAGCTATTTCACGATAATAGACCAAAACCTCTCCAGATAAACAGCGAAACCGGACCAAAAATACTAGTAGAAGAAGTACAAAATGCAATAAAAAGTATGAAGGAAGGCAAAGCACCTGGCCCAGACAACATACAGACAGAGTTTTTGAAACTCCTAGATGAAGAAAACGTGAAATGGCTGACAGATCTATTCAACTATATATACGACACTGGAAAAATACCTATAGAATGGCTTAAATCTGAATTCATTCTACTACCTAAAAAGCCAGGAGCTAAGAAGTGCAACGAGTATAGAACAATAAGCCTCATGAGCCACCTATTAAAATCATTTATAAAAATAATTCATAATAGAATATACAAACTATGCCAAGAACAAATAGCACCTACACAGTTTGGATTCAGGAACGCAGTCGGAACACGCGAAGCCCTATTTAGCATTCAAGTATTAATTCAACGTTGCAGGGATGTAAACTGCGATGTATATGCCTGCTTCATAGACTTTCAAAAAGCTTTTGATAGAGTCCAACATCAAAAGATGACAGATATTTTAAGAAACATAGGACTAGACGAAAAAGATCTAAGAATTATTATAAATCTATGTTGGAATCAGACGGCATCAATGAAATTAGAAGAAGAAAACATCGTAGATATAAAAATCCAGAGAGGGTGAGACAGGGTGTGTACTGTCTCCGCTATTGTTCAACCTTTATTCAGAATACATCTTCAGAGAAGCGTTAGAAAACACAAATACAGGGATTCTCTTAAATGGAGAAAGATTAAATAACATCAGGTACGCAGACGACACAGTCATTTTGCTGAAAAGTTAGAGGACTTACAAGTACTATTAAACAGAGTAACAGAATGTAGTCAGAGACAGGGCATAGACATCAATATAAACAAAACGAAATTAATGATCATCAGTAAAATAATATCCCCAGATGTCAACTCATGATAAACCATATACCTATAGAACAAGTGGAAAAGTATACTTACCTTGGTAGCACCATTAATGACCAGTGGGATAACTCACAGGAAATAAAGATCCGCATTGAAAAGGCTAGAGCCGTGTTCAACAAAATGAGTACCATCTTCAAAAGCCACAATTTAACAATTAATTCAAAGATGAGATTTCTGAGATGCTACGTCTTCCTATCCTTCTTTATGGAGTAGAGTCATGGACCCTGACAAAACAACAGAAAAAGGCTGGAGGCATTTGAAATGTGGCTCTATCGCAGAATGTTAAGAGTGTCATGGTTAGAGAGTCAGGAATGACGAAATTCTGCAAAGAATGAAAAAGAAAAGAAATACTGACTACAATAAAAACAAGAAAGCTCCAGTACCTAGGACACATTATGCGGAACGAAAACAGATTCCAACTACTTCAAGTTATACTGCAGGAAAAGTACAAGGCAAAAGAGATCCGGGTAGAAGAAGGATATCATGGCTTCAAAACCTGCGAACATGGTTTTCTATGACCACAACACAGTTATTCAAGACAGCAGTCAACAAAATTATAATAGCCCAAATGGTTGCCAACATCCGGAACGGATAGGAACCGCAAGAAGAAGAAGTTTTGGGGATTTAAAATTTGTGTCGGTTATGGTCAGTTCTTAATTCTGCGCTTCGTATTACTTTCACGTCCAGTATTGCATACCTTGCGTTAGTGTTATATGTTATATAGTCTACGACGCTTTTTACCTGTCTTGGTTATTCTTCAAATGTGTATTTATGTATTAGTTTATGTTTAAAGAAAATGTTTTCTATCAGCAGTTAGTTATCTATGCAGAACTGTGCAATTAAATTGAAATTATACTATCTTTCTTTTTTTTTCGTTTGGTTAAAAAATTTTGCAAATTGCTAAAAATATTAAGAAAATTCCGTTTGTGTGCCAATTTTTAACACCTATGTTTTTTAATAGAAATACTTGAAATAATTATTATAAATATTTTGGGACAACAATTTAAAATAAAAATCTCATCTAATGCACCCGGTTAGGCTGGTCAAAGTAATGGAATCTTAATTTTAATTTCAAAACGAAAAATACCGAGATAGACGAGAAAACATTTTCTATCGGTGCATTTGTAATCGCGGAGTTAGGCATAACCATTTAAAATGAAAATTTCCTCTAGCGTACTTGTTAGGCCACTCTGTATTTTATTATAAGTGCACCAATTTAGTTACCATTATAATAATTAATTTCTGCTTTAGAATAAAAAAATACATAACATATCATAATACAAATTTTGTATCAAAAAACTACTTTTTAAGTCCATTAAAGCGCTCTTTGTTAAATTATTTTGTAATAAACTATATCCCCTAAACTTTGTTTTTTATGTACTCCAATTTATTTTTTATGCAAATTATACTGAAATGTATTCAAATGTATTCTTCGCGCGTTCCAGTCGAGCCCCGACGTACAAAAATTTAACCCTAGAAGTGCCGATGCGCTCACTAGGCCGGTTTTAAATTTCAAATTATTTTTTATAAGCTCTACACTTAGGCAAATTAACTTACTCTGTCCCCTTCTGCAGAATTTCTTTCGCAAGCTAATTATGCATTGATCAGGAGAATTTAGTTTATGGTCATTGTGAATTGATGCTTTGTCTTGCTATGTCGCATTTAACGACTAATTACGAAAGACAGCTTACAAGTTTTCTTTAAAGTAGCCCCACCCTTTTGGTTCATCAAACATACGAGCAGTCAGGCCATACCTTTCGTTAATTAATTAACTTTAGCACCTGGGCTTTGTTATCAGAATCTGAAGTGAATTGAGAATAATTGCGAATAAGTCGTAAATTATATCTATAATCGTTCTACGTTACGACTTAATTACGCTTTCTGTGTGCATAACGCGCACTAAGGGGCGGTGCGGCAAGGCGATAATTTTAAATTTCGCCCAAATTACTTCATATGCTGGCGCCAGAATTCCTCCCAAATTGTAAGATACAACTTCTGTGCGTAACTTGTTTTAACTTAATTAGTATTCCGCCAAACCTCGTTCAAAGGTTTTGGGCCTGCTTAATTCGCGCTGTAACCTGCTAAAGAGTAAAAATATGTTTGAAAGTGATTTAGTCGTCGTGCCTAAGGTTTTGTGAGTGTAAATGGTTAAGCTCGGAATAAAATTAAGCTGAATAAATTCCGCGAAGCCGCAAACGAAGCTTTTATGCGGTTGCCCTAAGTTTAATTGTGTGTCTAATTGGGCTAATGCGCACTACACAGTTTTATAGAGCCTGGCGGTTTTGGCAATTTATTTCATAAATTCAAAGATAACATTTATTTTACTGAAAGTTGAATCAGACTCTCTGGGCCCTTTGCGCTTAACATTTGTGTTAGTTGAAGTGATAAGGTTTATAGTTGATAACTCTCACGTATTCCTAAGGATGACTTTATAGGAACAAAACTTCTATTATACCTATATACGTAGGTAGTCTGACAAGTTTTGAGCCTCAACATGTAGATGACTCTAATTGCTACTACAATCGTGTATGCTTTGAAAGGTGCTTGTAAAAATTTCACCCATCTTGGGCTTTTAGTTGTTGTTTGACAGTCGTTTTTAACAGCCTATGTTAGTAGTTTTGTAAAAATTGAATAGCGTGCCATAATTAAATACTTGTATTTGAAAAGCAATTCGTCTACGCAAATTAAAGCCGAGTTAGATGTCGTTTACAGGAATTCTGGTCTATTATTTGCCACCGTAAATAGATAGCCAGCTGAATTTAAACGTAATCATACCAGCTTGGCTGATGATGAACATTTTATACGACCAACAGCTGCGACCTCCACTATGTATCGAAAAAGTTTACCTAATGGTACTGGACGACCGTCAAATCAAGGTTAGAGAAATATCAGAGGCTGTAGACATATCGAAAGAACGAATTTGTTACATATTGATTAAAGAATTGTGCATGAGAAAACTGTCCGCGCGTTGGATTCCGCGCTTGCTCGCTTTGAACTAAAAGTGTATTTGAATGAACATATCCAAGGCTGGTTAAGCAGTTTCAGCATTACGAGTCTGACTTTTGCATCTATTTCTCATTGTTGATGAAACTTACGTCGACCATTACACTCCTGAGACGAAGAAATAGTCAAAACAGTGAGCGAACCTGCTCCGAAGAAATGAAGATGGCGACGGCTTCACAACCCTAGAAGGTGATGGCGACTGCTTTTTGGGATAGTCAGCGAACTGTCTGTTTACCGACTACTTAGAAAAAGGGAAAACAATAACGGTATCCTACTACGTATCGTTACTGGATCAGTTGAAGGCAAAAATTTCTAAAAACGGCGTTATTTGGAACGGAAGAAAATTCTCTTCAATCAAGATAATGCACCGGTTCACACTTCGGCGGTCGCCATAGCCAAAATTCACAAATCGCAGTTTAAATTGGTTGACCATCCAACATATTTACCAGATCTAGCCCCCAGCTACTATTTCCTCTTTCTTAAGCTCAAAGTTTGGCTCAGAAGACAAAGATTTTTATTAAAAGAGGAGATCATTGCAACCGTAGACCCCTGTTTTTCAGAGCAAGATGTCAACTACTATTTGGACGGGTTAAAGAGATTGGAACTTCTCTGAAAAAAGTGTATCGACATAAAAATATGTTGAAAAATAAAATTTAATTTGACAAAAAATTGTTGTTCTTTATGTTAGACTTAAAACTTTTCAGACTGCGCACGTACAAGTTTTCTTAGCTAATTTCAAGCTAAGCTAGCAATAAAGATTTCCGAAAATTTATATTTGTGCATCGAGCAATTGATGAATTTATTTAGTTTTAATGTCTGCAAAAGTTATTTTGCAGGTCTTGCTTTATGCCTTGTTAGAAACGATAGAGCTATTAAAACAAATTTACATCACATATAGACTTCAATTTGATTCTATAAAAGGTTTATTATATTTGATAAGAAACATATTACTTTTCATTTTACTCTTGGCGCTACATATTATAGAAAGTATTGTTTTCCAGGTATTTGCCAAACCCAAACCCTTCATCAAAGTCAGGTGTAATGTAATACTTCGCATCACACGTTACCATTGTTCCATAGCCTAACAACATCATTGTTTACACCACAATAAGCGACGTCTAGCTGAAATTTATAGCTTGAAGGCTATTGGACAACTAGCTGTTATTACGTAGTCTTTATGGTGGTGGTTTTATTGGGGTTGTGCCTTCATGTGTTCTCTTTAGAATCGTATCATTTAGTTTCTCATCGATTTTGTGTTTATGTAGGAACATATAATTAGACAATTAATTTTTTTGATTTACTTTTTCTATTAGTACTGCTCCGTAGTGAATAATGTATAGCTCGGTGCTTTTTTATACATGTTAACTAGAAGTACCTGGATAGAGGTAATCAGATAGCGTGAAGCATTTAATATCTATTCTTAGATTACCTAACTTTTAACTAGAAACGGAGCAGTATTTCTTAGTATTGCGATGACCAAATAAAGTCGACATATTTTTATAAATTTTAATGCTGCCTTCTTCCTCTGGTGTGTTTTTCTAAATAAATCATCAATTCATATATTGCCCAAAATATTTTGTACCAATTGCTGATTTCTAGTTTGCAGTCAAATAAAATGTTATGTGAATGAACTTCTAAATCCATATAGGAGATTTGACACTATTACTGGATAACATAGGTCTCATCCAATATACAAATAGTGTCAGAATATTTTGATAAATTTGATAAAGACCAATCCAGCTTTTTTTCCAAAGCTTCAAGTGACTGAATGCACCATACTTTATGATTAATCAGGTTTTTAATATATCATTCGATAACATAGTGGTTATACCTATTTGATGCAATTTATTTTGACTTCTACCTAGTCATTTTATAAAATTGATATTAGTTAAAATTGTCAATTTTCTTCTGCCACTCTACTATTATGTTGTGCTCTTATTAAGTGGCGAAGCGGGGTCACTTACTAACTTCATGTTGTTTGTCCGTCCGTCCGTCCGAGCAATAACTCGAGAATGGCTGGGAATTTCCAAATTCTGTTTTCACCAATCGAAAGGTGACCCAAAAGGCTTGTTTGCTAGTGATTTTGAAACTGTTCGGTCAAAGGTCAACTAGAGGGTTCTCAAATTTGAGAGATTGCTTTACCACTTCGCTGTGTTGCAAGTTTTGCTAGTTTATTTATTAATTGATTCGCTTTTATGATACCCATATCATAGCATATCGGAAGTTATTTTTGTATATTAATCATCTATGAGTCATATGGGCGAAATACTCTGATATTGTTGAATTCACAAGGTTAGTTTCTATAGTAAATAGTCCTCTATTTTCTCACTTGACAGTTATGTTAAAAAGTCCTATATGACATATCACTTGCCTTTTTAATTATTTAGAGATTTTATAAGCTGTCTTATAGCAATCGCGTTTTGCTATTGTCGTCTAGACGATTATAAGAAAACTTTAGGTTTTTTTTATTATTGCTTTACGAAAAGCCTATTGATAAATACACTGCTTTTTAAAATGCTATCTAGTGATGTAATTATGTCGACTATTTAGTCAACTGTTGAGTATATGTTGAGAGCACTGGTCTGATTGATATAATAATTGTTAAAGAATAATCAGATGAACGATTTAAATGCAGATATATGTTAAATGATTTTAAATCACCCTCGAGTTAATTAAAGCGAGAACTATATGTAACAATTGAATAGTTGGTTAATCTACCTGTACGGGAGCTATAACAATTATAATTTTATACAGCTTTTAGTAATACTTTTTCATATAATTATCTCTATATTGGTATTTATAGTTGCAGTTACCACTTGCAGTAAATTTACTTTTAAGAGATATATGAGAATTCGAATGTAAGCAGCAAAGCGGTGCCGACACCATGCGTGTGCTTCGTTATCACAGTGCAAACATTTAACCTCTAGCGTTTGTAATCTGTGAGTACGTATTTCTATTTTTAATACAAATTTATACGCAAGAACACAACGGAATTTTAAAAAACCCGTAACAAAAATATCTATGGTCTAGCAGAAAATTACTACAACAAAACAAATACCACAGTTTATCCCAAAATACCGAAGACAAAGCCAACAAACACCAAACAAAAATGAATTACTACAACAACCAAAAGACACAATTAAAACCAAAATACCAGAAATTTACCTACAAAGTACATTAAATCACACAGTCTTAGTGACAAATATCAAATATTTGGCAAGAGGCAATTTCGCAACAATTTGCAATTCAAGTACAATACGCGTGAACCTCACTCAAAAAGATCATTACCGAATTTTAACCGAATTCTACTCTAAAAATAAAATCCCTTATCACATTTTTCAAATTTCGAACAGTAAACCCCTCTCAGAAACGGACCACTATCTTTAACTAAAGAGGACATAAAGATAACTTTGACAACCTTGCTAATTATCAACATAACACGACTGCTAACTAAAGATAAAAAGCCACTGTCAGTATGCACAGTCGAGTTAACCAACAACGACGAAGTTAAACGAATATTCCAACTTAAACAGCTATAGGAACAGCATAGGAAGAACTACTGTACCTAGATTATAAATGGGTCAAATGCGCAGGAAGCCATAATCATACTGAGTGCAATAAAAAGACGAATAAAAACCTAAATGTGCAAACTGAGAAGAGGAACATGTAACGAGTTATTAAGGATGCAGCTACCATAAACAGCTCCAACGAAAACGCTTGATAATAACAGAAATACTAACAGAATATTGTCATACAATGCATATGTCAATGTCAACCAAGTCAAAAATCTCTTAAACACTTCCTCTATTACCTCAGTAGATACGCCAAACCAAACAACAGAACCCGACATTCCAAATAACATCATTACAATCCTGTTAGTTTTATTAACAACTTACTTGCCTCAAATCAAAGCATTTCTAGTAAACACCGTCATACCAACACAGAACAATTGAAAATTCAACAATCCTTAACTGGAATGCAAATGGCATAGCCCAACAATGATCAATGTTTGTAACCTTTTTGGCTAGACAGAGTCGACATTACTTGCATCTCAGAGACCCACCTAACCAAAGAAGAAACTTTTATAATTCCGGGATGCCGCGTTTACCGGAAAACAGAAATGCCCAAATAGACTCAGGAGGAGTTGCAGTCATCATCAAGCAAAAGTTAGATCACAATCCAGTTGCCGACTTTTTCAACTTTAACCTAGAAGTTACAGGAGTGACACTAAAATTAGTTATGTTACAATGTTAAAAAGTTACGTTACAACAACCGAACAAAAGTTAAATTAAAATAAACTCAAAACAATTTTAACACATCTAAACCGATATTGCTAATGGGAGATTTAAATAGGAAGCTCTTAACACGGGGTTGTCGAGCGGCAAACCCTGAAGGGGTCAAACTCGAACACTATTTAACAATTCATGGATTTAAAATCATAACTCCTGACGAATACACATATTGCTCTTATATCTTATTTTTCAGAAAAATTTTTCCAAACTTATTAACCAGAGCATAATTACCGAATTAAACTCTAACCTTGCTATATGCTAGTATCCTTTCTTAGTTCACTCAAACCAAACACTCCCTCAGTCAGGCTAACTAACGAACCAATCAATCTTCTAAACAACTTTTGTACCACAATCTCATAAAATTAACAATTCTTAAAAGGACGGAATATATAAATCAATGGTTAATGCTGCCAAAACAGCAACCATAACAACACCACGATATCTAAGCCTTAACTATAACCTTCCCTCTAACTATATAGACCTAATTGAAAAACGGAGCCAAACCAGAAGACAGTGGCAAAGAACAAGAAGTCCAGAAGCGAGGAAGTTACTAAAATTCCTCACGCACCAGTTAAAGGAAGAATTGGACAACTTTCTATTGTACCAAAAATACATAAAAACATTGGTTTTGCAGACCCGAAGATGTGGAAAACTACCAAAAGATCCTAAAAACCCACCAAGAGCTACCGACACTCAAATCTGGTATTGACACCTTTTATACAAAACAGTGAGAAATTGAAAGCGTTTGCCATCTGTCTTGAAAGTTTTTATATGCGTAATCAAATGCTCCTCAAGTCATGCAATACAAATAGTAAACCGTATTGAGAGACGTCAACCAGTAATTACTAAAAACATCAAATCCACATCGCCAAAAGAACTTATAACAGCGCCACCAAAAAGAAAATTACCTGGTTGTGCTCTAATACCAAATTTGGTCCTCCAGCACCTCACGAGCAAAAGCATATCATATTTAGCTTTCCTATTTAATGCGTGCTTACTTATAGGTTACTTCCCTCAGGAATGGAAACATGCGCACGTCGTTATGTTTACAAAGCCTAGCAAAAATAAGGAAAATATAATAAACTACCATTCAATAAGCCTATTAACTACTCTCTCAAAACTACTAGAGAAAGTTATCCATATCCGTCTTGTAAAAATTGTAGAAACACTCCATATCCTGCCACATTTCCAGTTTGGCTTCAAAAAAGTCAACTTGCCATCAATTTCAGCAAATTAGTAAAATAGTTAAAACTGGCTTTGAAAACAAATATTACACACAGCAGCCTTTGTAGACATCGCTCAGGCTTTTGACAAGATGTCGATAGAAGGCCTTAAAGCAAAACTTCTAGAAAGAAACATACCTACACAATCCTTTCGTTTCTTGAAAAAAAATTTGTTATTAACGTTAACTCAACTAACTTTGAAACAAAAGATGGAAAAACGGCAGTCCCACAAGAGAGAATATTGGGACCTCTACCCTTCAGCATATATACATCCGATATCTCTGAACTACTAGTGTCGTTAGCAATGTTTGCTGACGATACGGCTATTTTTACTCAGAGCGAAGACTTGAAAGAAACCGTTCAACAACTGCAAATGGTGTAAACAATGGAACATGTAAATCAACTCCAAATGCAAAATATTTACACTTAGAAAAATAATCAATCTACCCAACTTTAAAATTAATGAAAATGTGATACCAAGGAACCCCCAAGGTTTTGCCATTATATCTTGGAGTACACCTACACACGAGGTTAAGTTAGAGTTTCCATATAAATCACAAACTAAAGCAATACTATCACCGATTGAAACAACTGTATCCACTAATAAATCGGAAAAATTCGCTCAGACCAGAGCGTGTTTACTATAAAAAGTATAGATGCCTAAAGTGTGCAGAAAAAGACTTAACAGGAAATAAAATAAAAAGTAAAATACGTAAAATGTTACAATTGCGAAGGAAATATATTTTGTTTATTATAAGGGATGTGCACAACTTATGCTCACTTAAGGACAAAAGTTAAGATCTATGTGCCGCAAACAATAGAAAATTAACCCCCTTAATCAACCTCTATTCAGCAGTACCCGTGTGGGGTAGCTAGTCCCCCATCGGGCGCCTCCCCAGGTGGCGGATAGGGGAATGCCTCCCAGATATGGGTGGTACCTGGGAAATGAAATACCAGGGGCGGACCAAAACTAGCATGGCATAGGAAGCAGCTGTGTCATTAATGAGTCAAGGCTGCAGAAGAATGACTTCGGTAACAGACTTGTCATCATATACTTACAGGTGGCTATCAAATTATGATACACCCGGCTGTAACACTGCAATGAGGAAAGCAACGGGAAACTACCTCATTATATTCCCAAGAAAAATCAGGATGGCAGAGAAATATAATGTTAAAGAATGTACTGATCATGGGATCGAAAACCAAGATCCGGCAAGGGACGATCACAGGGCTTCCCAGGTCGTCAGCCAGCGAAATCCCTGTACAATAAGAGACAATATTGCCCCAAAATTAAAACTGAAACAAAAATTGAACATAGGCACGTGGAATATACGAAGCATGTTCCAAGCAGGGAAAGCAGCCAACGTGGTTAAAGAAATGCGACGGCTACATATTGACATATTGGGATGCAGCGAAATGAGATGGCCAGGCGAAGGAACGTATGTGGTAGATGAACATCAAATATACTATATTGGTGATGATAGTCCGCAACATCGCAATGGAGTTGGTTTTATAATAACAAAGGACGTTCAAAAAGCAGTAAGCGGATTCATACCAATATCGGATAGAGTTGCTATATTAAAAATAAATGCACAACCTTGTAGTTTGAACATAATACAAACTTATGCGCCAACAACAGACAGCAATGATGAAGTCATTGAACAATTTTATGACGACGTAAGGAAAGCAATAAAATATACATAGAAAGAAGACATATCCTTAATTATCGGAGATTTAAACGCTAAAGTTGGCAACGAAGCAACCGAAGGAATAGTAGGAACATATGGTCTTGGAATACGTAATGAGTGTGGAGAAATGCTGGCACAGTTTTGTAAAGAAATACAATTTTCTATTATGAATACTTATTTTGAATTACCAAGCAGAAGATTATATACATGGAAATCCCCCGCTGATAGAAACGGCAACATTGTAAGAAATCAGATTGATTACGTGATGATAAACAAACGATTCCGCAATTCGATTACATCGGTTAAAACATATCCTGGCGCAGATGTTCCATCTGACCACAATCTCTTGCTAGCTGTATTCAGGTTACGTTTAAAGAAAGCAACGGCAAGTGGTACGAGACAAACAAGAATAGATGTACAGAAACTGAAAACAGAGAATGTACGGCAGGAAGTAAAACAACAGCTAAATCAAAAATTCTCTGAAATAAATATAAGTACGGGCAGCGATATAGAACAAAAATGGGAAACAATTAAAGAAACGCTGAACGCCATTGCAAAGAATAAGCTAGCAAAGAACCCAAGAAAGAAAAACAATGATTGGATGACGGACGAAGTACTAGATCTTATGGAAGAAAGGCGCAGATATAGAAATAAAAGTGAACTAAATTATAAGCGAATACACAATATTATTAAACAACAAATCAAGGAAGCGAAGGAAGCCTGGTTAGGAAGCAAATGTGCAGAAATTGAAACCTTAGATGGAAAACATGATACACTAAACCTACATAAAAAGATCAAGGAAACTGCAGGAATAGTAAGAACAAAATCCAATGGAATAGTCACAGACAAAGATAATAAAGCAATATTCGACAAAGAGAAAATACTAGAAAGATGGAAAGAGTACATGGAGGAATCATTTTCGGATGAACATAGAGATGGCGCTGATGTAATAGTTGGCACATTAGGACCAACTATAACTAGGCAAGAGTTGTTGAAAGCCATCAAGAGAATAAAAAACAACAAGTCAGCAGGACCAGATGAAATCCATGGAGAACTTCTAAAGTTATTGGAAGAAGAACACACGCAGGCCGTATTAGATTTGTTCAATAGAATATACGAAACAAGAAACATGCCCAATGACTGGTTACTCTCTACGTTCATCCCATTACCAAAAAAGCCAGGGGCCAAGAAATGTGAAGATCATCGCACAATTAGTCTAATGAGCCATATACTAAAGGTTTTTCTACACATCATCCACCAACGTGTATACAGCAAGTTAGAACGAAATATCGGCGAATCGCAATTTGGTTTCAGAGATGGCCTTGGAAAAAGGGAAGCCTTATTCTTGATACAAGTGCTAATACAAAGAGCGCGTGATGTCAACTACGATATATTTGCATGTTTTATTGATTTTGAAAGAGCGTTTGACCGCGTAAAACACGAGCAATTAATACAAACATTAAAATCAGCAGGAATAGATAACAGTGATACCAGAATCATTGCCAACTTGTACTGGCAACAAAGAGCCACAATCCGTATAGGGGACAGAACATAAGAAGAATTTCACATCCGCAAAGGTGTTCGACAAGGATGCGTATTGTCCCCGATGTTATTTAACGCCTACTCTGAAAACCTCTTCAAATCAGCCCTAAAGGGTGCAAAAGATGGAATCAAAATAAACGGAGAGATAGTCAACAACATTAGATATGCGGACGACACGGTTCTGTTGGCCAACACTTCAGAAGGATTGCAAAGATTAATAGACCGCGTAACAGAAACTAGTAAAAATTACGGTATGCGGCTTAACATAAGTAAAACAAAAGTGATGATTATGAGTAAAAATGCCAACATAAACGTGAATTTCCACATAAATCAATCCCCTTTACAAAGAGTACAGGCGTTTAATTACTTGGGATGTACGTTAAACGAGAGATGGGATCATACTCAGGAAATAAAAGTTCGAATCGAAAAGGCGCGGAGTGCATTTAACCGCCTAAAGAAAGTACTTTGTAATTTGAGTTTAAATTTGCAACTTCGTACTCGAATACTTAGATGTTATGTTTTCTCAATTCTTTTATATGGGACAGAAGCATGGACTCTTACATAAGCTGCAAACAAACGATTGGGAGCTTTTGAGCTATGGTGCTATCGCCGTATGCTCAGAATTTCATAGGTACACCATGTAACAAATGAGACAGTCCTTCAGCGCATGAACAAGGACAGAGAGATCCTTAATGCTGTTAAGAAAAGGAAACTAGCATACTTTGGTCACGTCATGCGAAATGATAAATATCGTCTTTTGCAGTTGATTATGCAAGGAAAAATCGAAAACAAACGAGGTCCTGGTAGACGAAGAATCTCATGGCTTCGCAACCTTAGGCAGTGGACAGGAATGACATCGGTCGCCCTGTTCCGAACAGCGATAAACAAGATTAGATGGGCCAGACTGATCGCCAACGTCCAATGAGGATACGGCACAAGCAGAAGAAGAAGATTCAGCAGTAATTATTTGATTTTAGTACTGCTGTTAATAAACATATTAAAAAAAATGATAACACAATAATAATAAGTAAAATATACGCCAGGTTAACTCTCGTCACTAGAGCTTGGAATATGTGCATGTTAATATGCCCTATAAAACAATTAAATATGCAAAAGAAAAGTATTTTAGTTACAATAATAGTCAGTGTACGATGAGAATCTATAAAAAGTTGTACAAAACTTTTGTGAAAAATTACTTCAGGTAACGTCTACTGCTATTCGAAAGAGTCTCGTATAATAAAAACGAACGTAAAGAGGCGTACGCGAAGATTTCTTTGCCCAGCACTAAGAATCTGATACACTTACCATTTTGCGACCCACTGCGTCAGCATCGGGGATGTAGCTTTCGACACTGCGAAGCAACAGAACGAGCACCTTGTCTCATCTCAAACACCAAAAATGCACCGTCGCGATCGCGCTAACGCAATTATTCCATCCGCATCGATTATCACGGCACAACTAAAAAAGACGCGAATTTGCTTTATCGAGGGCTTTGCAGACGTGTCTGAACAAGAAAAACATCTGCGGCACAAGCCTGTGGACAATCTAAGTTCGTTAACTGAGCACCAAATGTCTGCTGGCCTGCAAACTGTTTACAGGGGTTGACCAAAAAGTTGTTTACAACACGGAAAATGCAGTCTCCCAAATTACTAACAAAATTAAGCTAATTGTAAGTCTCTAAACTTCATTAATTAAAAAACGACCTTATTTATTTCTCCACCGTTCAGTCCAAACTCTATTCTACTTGTTATGTTGAGCAAGAAAATTATTACTGTGCGCTCACATTTTTATTTTTCTCTTTAGAAATGTTTTAGAGTTCCGAAATTGAAATGTTCAGACACGAACATGTAGCTCAAACCCGTGCAAAAATTAGCAATTGTGCGATTTATATAAATTCAGGTGGACAACTGTCTCAGCAATGTTTGCGAAACTTCAAATGTGTTATTACAAAAATGTGATCTTACCTAACTGTGTACAAGGTGGTTTAAATATAACCGGGATTTTTTTACATAAAAACAAAATTGCCAAACACTTACTTGCACATGTCAGTATACAAGTATTTCTCTCCGGAGTCAACACATTTTTTTCAACGTTCTGGAAGTATCCTGGTTGACGGCGTATTCACACGCAAACTGTCTGAATAATGGCGTAATTGTCTGCCATCGCACGCCATGCAAGTCTGATTTAAGTTTTACGAACAGGTAGAAATCACTTGGAGCCAAATTGGGATTGTATGGCGGATGTGGCAGAAGGTTCAATTTCAATTTTTGAAGCGTTCTTATTGTTGTTTTGGTCGTGTGCAAGGCGTGCATTGTTTTGAAGGAAGGCTACTGCTTTCCACCTGTCTTCCTCTTGGATCGGATATTTTTCTTCACATATGTAGCTAGGAGGTCTGAGTAATAAGTTGCATTGGCTGTTGTGGCATCTGTCAGAAAGTTTACAGAAAAAGGTTGCCATCACTTTTCCTGCCAAACCCCTTCTCCGCGCTCACTTGGGTTTGAATAAATTGGTATACCACCACTCGAGTGACGAGTGCTGAGACTCTTGAATAAAGCAGTGCACCCGTTTCATCGATTGTCACTATAGACGTCCGTCAATGTGCGTGGTAGCCACCGTGCATTCACATTTTAATAGTGCGGGTGGTTTTTCATTAAGCCTTCTAGAGCAGAAACAATAATGGACAGCATTGCTCCAAGTTCCTCAATACTTCTGTGCCTATTTTCATAAATAAGGGCGTCACACGATCAGTGTTTGATCCGGTGACTGATTCTATTAAAGTTGCTCCTAGTTCGCCCTTCTGGGCTCTTGTGCTATACAACATTGCCTTTTATTTACGTATTTTAAACTATTTTATATTCTTTACACAGAAAAGAATAAAAAAAATTCTGGAATTGTTGTACGGTACTCTAAAATACTTAATCACTTAGTTAAACCCTAAAAAATACGTCAGTTTAGAACTAAGTCATGTGGACACTGACGTTTCAATCTTTAAACTACTGGGTGAGTAGTGAGCTTTTTTATAAGCTGGTTGAGTGTCCATCCAGGTTGCTATAATAGGCACTTGCGAATCTGCGGATTTATTCAGCCATGTATGGTATTTGTAGGTCAGTGTAAAATGTTTTCCGGGCATATCATAGAAGGTTTGTTATAATACGTAGAGTTTTCGATTGGAAGCGTTGAAGTATCTTTATATAGGAGGCTTTCGCACAATCTCAAAGTTGTATCCCGTAAGTTCATATAGGTTTTAGGATAACTCTATAGAAGGAGAGAAGAAAAATTAGAGAGCACCAACCAATGAACCAGTCCATTTGTTTAAGTTTGGAATTTAAGTACTTTTTTTGCCTTAATATGCTCACTATTAACTGTAACCATCCATCGGGTAAACCAAGCTTCAAGTAGGTGTAGATAATTTTGTGGACGTTCTGCTATAGTAGTGTATTTAATGGATAAAATTGCTGTATCATTAGCAAACGTATCTATAACGGTGGTTTTCACTTGAAAAGTTCTCTTACTTAAGTAGGACTTGAGAACAAAATAGCTTAGAAAGTGTACTTGAGTTTATAGACTAAGCTCTTATTCCAAACCTAATCAAATGCTGGTTAGATATCTAAGAGGCACTCCACGATTGTGGTGGCAATTTGATGTCTTTGGTGTGCTGTCAAATGGTGTTTTCGGAATCCAAATTGGTAGGATGGAAGTATTAGGTCTAAATCTAGGGTCTCTTTAATTATTTTGAGAAATAATTCTTCGAATATTTAAGACAAGGAAGGCAAGAGACTTATAGGTCTGTTGGTTGCTTTCCAGATTTGGCAATCATAATAGAATGAGCATATTTCCACTGAATCGGAAAATAACAGTTTTAAAATACCGCTGTAGATAGTGGTCAAAAGAACTGGAGCTCTTCTAGATAGGTTTTGAAGGATTTACGAGAATTATTTAGCCGTATTTGATTTCGAACTTCAGCTGGTAAGAAAGACATTGAACAAGGTGTATCAAGAAAAGTTTCAATTTCTGTTGCGTTGTCGTTTACTAGAGATGGTAATGTCATCAAAACGTTTGTGAGGTGTTCAGCAAAAATGTCGGCTTTATCGTAATCTGATCTGGCCCAACTACCATCTATTTTTTAATTGGTGGAATTGCTACAGTCAGACGTTTGAAGTTTTGTGGCTTTCCATATTGAATGGTCGTCCGGAGGAAGTTGAGTAATATACCGTTGAAAGATTTTATTGCGTACTTTTTTTAAGACCTTATGCAAGCGGTGAGTAAGGCTGTCATTAAAAATTCTGTCGCTTCTATTTCTGGTTTGTTGCCACGGTTTTCTAGCACGGCGTTTTTTCATAATCAAGTCTCAAATATAATGGGGTATAGTATTGGTTTTGGTTATATTTAGATGTTTTGTTTTAGAGTTGTGAGGTATTCAACAGCGCAAAATTCTTGGTCATGTAGAGTTCGGAAATAATTCCAGTTAGTAATTTTATAATACAGTATTATAGGAGCTATCTTGATGATAATTGTTGTACCAACAGTTACTAAAATCGACCAATAATTGGTGGATACATTGTAGTTTGACTCTGCTATGACATTTGTGCGTACTATGCTACTGACAACTGCAAAATCAAATAGATCTAGTAGTTTACTTTGTCGGTCGCTAAGCCAATAAGTGGGTTCTTTGATAGAGAGAAAACTGAGATTTTGAGCGGTCCATAGTAGGTTTCTTTCGTTAGGATTAGTTAGCTATGATCTGCATAATGTATCTTAGCGTTTCAATCGCCTTTAAAAATGTATTGCTAAGTGATCTAAAGAAATCCTAATAATCATTGACGGTAATGGAGTGCCACGAGAGGAAATAGGTTGATGCAACTACTAAACTAAAATCACGAGTTTACTCTTTGTACTTTTTTACTATTATTTACAGATTTATAATCTACCTTTTACCACACGGTATGGCAGAGGTGTCATACTAATCTCGCGGCGGTGATTATTTCAAATCTTGTTGGGCTGCTGCAGAAGATCGAGTAGACAGGTTTGCTTTAGTCATCTTGTAACATCTGATTACCCATTGAGAAAATTTGGGTATCCGAAGAAATTGGTGTTGTATGCGACCGAAGCTTTCTGAATTTCGGTAGCTACATAGGAAACTCTCAAGTTGGTGTAGAGTACGTCGTTGGAAATATACCAAGAGGCGTTTGCTACCGCTCGAGAGGTCTTGGATTGAAATCGCTATAGTATTTTAGTGTGCTATGGTTTAGTGCAGCCCCAGAGCTGGATCCCATAAATCCAAACTGGCTTCAAAGTTGTTTTATAAAGTAGCGTTTTGTTTGACAAGGATACATGAGAGCATTTTTCAAGTAACCAAGTCATTCCCTTAAGTTTTAGATCTAGCTGATTCCGTTTTACTTTAATGTGTGAACTCCAAGAAAGTTTATAGTCGAGGTGTACGCCGAAATTGTTACCTTAGTTTTTATCGGGAATAAGGCGTTGTTGATTTGGGATTGTAGACAGATTACTTGTGAAGATTTATGGGTGTTAACTGTAATTTTTCACTTAAGGAACCAGTCTTGTAAAGAATTGAGCTGTATTTGAAGATGTTCTGCCGCTGCTTCTGGCAATTTGTTGATTGACAAAATGACCGTGTTATCCGCGAATGTGGAAAGTACAGTAGTATTTATGTATATGTATAGTAGGTATAACAGTAAACCCAGGACGCTGCCTTCCGAAACACCAGCGGTGATTAGGTGGTAATCGGGCAATGCATTGTTTATTTTAACTTGATAAATCGGTCCATGAGGTACGACTTCAATAAGTGGTAGAGCTGGCTGGAAAGGTGTAATTTGAGTTTGTGCAATAACCGATATGCCACACCTTGTCGAACTCCTGTTTTATATCTAAGAAGACTGTGGCACAAATTTCTTTGCTTTTAAGGCTTTCTATTATATGGGTGAAAATTCGATGGCTTTGATGAATAGTTGAGTGGTACTTCCGAAATCCGAAACGGTGCGATGTGATAAGCTAATCAATGTCTACGATGTCTTTAATTTATTGTAATAGGAGTTGTTCGAGGACCTTGGAAGTAAGGGTCTATAGGACTGTAGTTGTGTGGGAGGTTGTTTTGGTTTAGCGTATTTCCACTAAGCGGAAATTAACAGAATCGAAGTATTCTGTTATAGATGATAGTAAGTAGAAGCAGGGCTTTGACTACTATGAGGTCGTATAAGGGGGCTTTTCGTGTATTTGTTATTTTAAGTTGCAGAGAAACGTTTAATAATGAGAAGGGTTTGAGAGGTAGTGACAGTTAACATAGAACAACAAGAAATTATTCAATTTCTCTTTGTCATTATTGTGAGTTTGCCGTGTTGTAAAAGCGTTTGTAACGTGGATGCGTTTTCTAAGTGCGATCTTAACCATGTGCCATCTGGATTTTGAATACGAGGAATTATTATAATTGGCCACTCAAATTTTTTTGTTACCTTCCATATGAAATTGTTATCGGGTGAAAGGTTTGTGAGGTATTGTCTAAATGTTTCATTGCGGACTTCTGCTAAAGTTTCATGCAGCTTGTGGGTAAGCTTGTTATAGGAGTGTCCTGTCTAACCCTAACATTTCTGCCATTGTTTTTTCGCACTCCCAGCGATGAGATCTCGGATATATCTGAGAATGTTATTTACTGTGGATGTAGTGTTTGTTGTAACCGGGATGTCATTTCATGCAGCTTTTTATATTATCGTGATTATACGCTAAGTATGTATCTTTTATTCTGATGTCGAGATTAATCTCTTGTTCTAACTGACTTTGAAAGTAGTTCCAATCAGTGTGTTGGGTGCAAAGCTTTAGAGACGGTTCTTTTTTGATAATTGTTGAGCTGATTGTAATGACTAGACTGTGGTCAAAGGATGTCATAGCTAGATTCTGCTTGATAGTAAGTATTTGCTATTGTATTGAAAACCGCGTGATCTAGGAGATCTAACAATTTGGCTGGGTCGCTAGGGCAGTATGTTGGATCATCGGTTGAAAGATAATCATAGTTGTAATTTTGAATTGCCCTTAGGAGGTTACGAAATTTTGTGGTGGTTATTTTTGGGTTCAAGCTCACGTGTTTTGAGTTCCGGTAACGAATTTTGTACCTAGTGTTTGTAAGTAGTTTCAGTATTACTCAGAGAAAATGGACTATTTTGGTGAGCTGAAGGAGGCTGCAGTTATTAAAGGATAAGGGAGTACTTGTGTTTTATTTTTTGCACTTTGAACTGGATCCAGTTCGTAGTTGGAAATTGAAGTTTTAACAATTACAGCTGATCCACTATAAGCTGTGTCGTCTGGATAATTGTCGAAGTATACTATTTAATGTTAAATTTTAATTTCTCTTCTTATTGTTGCGTGGATTTTGGAAATTAGTAAAATGTCGATATTTTGAAATCGTAAAAAATTATAATTTTTGAGATGTGATTGGTTGCGACATTGGCCTTCCAAAGAGCAACAAGTAACGTGGTTGTCTCTTTTTGGCTATTTTGTTACTAACTACGGAGAACATGTTTAAAATCAGGTTGTTTTGGATGATTACCTAGATAAACATTCTTTGAAGTTCTGCGAGAAAAGTAATGTGTTTTATTTAAGTCTCTTTTGGATGCAGGAAAGTTATTAGTTTGTTCTATGAGTTTGCTGTTATAATGTTGTTATAATGTTGTTATAATGACATTTAATAGGGAAGTCATTGTGCTCGGTAGCGACTGCTGTGGACGTAGATTGCTGGGCAGAGCTCTGAACGAGGCCTTTCTGTACCTTTGTAAGTTTTTTTATATTATGCAACCTTTGTAGTTTGCAGAATAGCTTTCTTTGCATAATGTCCACCTAGTCGGGGTGTTTGGAGTTTCTTACACATAGCCATATTGTGTTCTCTACTACATTTAACACTGGAAAAATTTAGTGCACTAGGTTTTAATGTGGCTATGGTGTTAAAAACTTAAACATTGCGGCCTGACGTTCCTTTAACCAAGCGATTTAAGCGACACCTTTAAATTGCTTAAGGATTTAATGATCTTCTTGTTATTGACATTGCGCTCTAGTTTGACCATTAATAATGATAGCGGCTGTTTTGATACTCTTTGTCGCATATTTATATTGCTCTACAGGTTCGATCTAGTAACAATGAAAATTAGTACTACCATTACTATATTTAAACTCTTATAAATTAATATAAATATAATTTAGTTTTGATTAAGGCTATGGAAAATTAAGGCAAATGGATTAATTTTTCAGATCTTTTAGAAAACGACCTTGTGTTTTATAACAATATCTTTTACGCAACTTTATGACATTTCATAGATACAAGTGCATTTTTGTGTAGACATATGTTTTATCAGATGTACTTTAACTTTCAAAATTTAGTTATATTTTTATATATATGCAAGTCTAAATTAAAGTTACTTTAATTATTGTAGCAGCTTGAAGTTTGCTGTGTCGCTTATATATCAAGATGTAGTCTGATTGTTCTTTGCTATCGCTACGGAAATTAGTTTTATTGCCTTGAGCAGAGACGGTCGACTTACAGAATGGGACTTGCTGTAGGCAATTCATTTTCAAGTTGGAGCGTATCCGGCGTCAACGCAAGCTACTGGAAATGATTAACCGTACACAGCCAACAGATTGTGGTAAGAGCATCTGGGTTACTATTATTCTAAAGTATGGTTAGTACAAAAGAGTTATTATTAGTGATCTCAAATTATATACACTTCTAAACTAAATTTAATGCCCGCATGAAGTGTCTCGACATGTCGCATTTTACGAAATCTGATGCTACTGACGATGAGTGCATAAGGTAAGATCATGGTATTTGTAACAACCTTAAACACTAAATTTTTACTTTAACACGTCTTGTTTTTTGCAATAGTTTTAGGGAAAAAATGCCATCAGTTATCGATATTGTTATCTATAGAAGGTCAACTGTGTATCTGCCAAATTAAATGTGGAATGATAAAGTTAATACAGTCATAACTTGCCTCGGTATGTTAGTTTTGTAATAATATTATCTGAAAGGTCACTTGGTTGGATACCTGTTATTTCTGAACGTGTCAAATTTATTATTCGAACGGCGACAACAGTGAAATAATGCATTTGATGAGTCCGAGGCATTATTTTTAATTCTAGCTACTAAAGAAGAAAATAGAGATATTTCAACATAAGATTACTATACAAGATTTAAGAACAATAATTTAATTGTTTGCGCACTTATATGAAAACAGAAATATAAATAAGGATTGTTCATAACTTCCAAATTCAGCTAGTCTAATATTCCTTATATTAGTGTGCTTTTGATTAGAAAATAAGTAGCTTAAAATTATACCTTTTTTATTTTCTGGTAGAGTTGTATAATTTTGTCATTTATGTTAATCAAAGAAATTACGTCAAATTTGTATAGCTAGCCGAAATACTTTTGATTTAAGTTTTATAGCGCATATTTGCTCATTTATTTAATATGGTAATAAACTGTCGTAGCATGTAGTTAATATTTTCCAGGAATCTATTTGCTGATTAAGGTCAGGTTTATATTATTTACTAGTTTTTTTTCGCTCTGTGAGATAAACAAGTACAATCCGATAAAACATACATTTTAAATTTACACTTAAAAGTGTGTAAACACACGTGCACTGATTTTCGCCTATAAATGTATCAGTCGCTGAACTACATGCACCCCGCATCTAAATGTAAACACACATGGAGAACAGAACGCACGTTTTTCATATATTGAAATGCCAATAAACACCACTTTTTTATAATCGGCTTCAGCGCATGCACATCTACAAAGTGCAAACAGGTACAGCACTCAACCGTTAAAAAATAATCCAATAATAAATTTAATGCAGCCGCAAATCTCGCAATACGTGCCTAACTTAATTTTTAAGATCATTAGAAACAAGTTACAAAAAGATGCAAAAAAATAGAAGATCGAGGACTAACCACTTTAAAAAAGATTAACTACTTACTTAAAATTAGTAACAAATATAATTTAGATTTAGATAAAAATAAACAATACCTTGAAATTACACCTAAAACACCGTCTATCTTTATATTAGGCGTAAAAAGCAAAATTGTTGATTATGTTACTTAACGATTTAGCCAAGTATATATACATGATAAAAGCATTATATGATAACACAAGCCTGCAAATTTTGGGTTGTGTCATGTTTTTTACTTTTTTTAATTGACTCTTATGTTCATTTTTTCTATTATGTCAGAATGTTTTGCAAATTGCAATTTCAAAAATTGTAAAAAGTCGAACAATTTCGAAAATGTGAGACTTCAAAATAGACTTAAAACGTGTAATTTTAGTTACTGGCATTAATTTGGTAAGTTTGTAGTACATCTTTTGATCAGTTACGAATAAAAGTACGTTTTTCACAACGTTAGTGGTTTTTCATTTGAGTTCTGAAAGGTGTGGTATTTTGTACCGTTATTATTAAAATATTTAGTTAGATTTCTGTAGTTGTCCTCTTTAATTAAGTTTATTTTTAATGTATTAATATTGTAATAGGTTGATAATTCTTTTGTTGATCATTTATTGTTATGTAGATAAATGGGAAGTATTTTTGGTTTTGTTATCGGGGTTTCTGTTTTGTCGTTTGCATTTTCGTGTAGATTGTAGCTATCATTTAGATTATCAATTCTATAGATGACAAGATTTTTAATACGCTGAATTTGTTTTGTGTTTTTGCACTTCATTTAGCGGAGGTGTTAATGGTTTAAATTTACCCTTGTTTTGCAATTGAATTTCTATAGAGATTTTATTGTTTAAGTCATCAGTTATTTTGTTAAAATAAGGGTACTTATAGGCTTAGTTGATATAACATTAGATTTATTTTTGGATCCAAACATCTTGTAAACATACGTTGCAGCCCCAATTAGTAGGTGTATAAATAAGTTCTCAGCTTTTTTCTGCAAAATTAAAGTTTTACTTAAAAACAAACAAAAAAGCTTAAGTATCAAAGTATTCTCCGTTGGCATCGATGACCTTTTGGCATATTTCGGGTAGCTTGCGATTTCCCTGGTGATAGAAGCTCACCGGCTTCGAGACGATAAAATTATCGATGCATTTTCGGACTTCTTCTTCTGTTTTGAAGTGCGTATCAGCCAAGTGATGCTGTAACAACCGGAATAAATGATAATCGGAAGGAGCCATATCTGGGCTATACGCCGCATGTGGGAGAAGTTCCCAGCCTAACGCGCCTGCAGCTCATCCGTGTGAAAACTCAAAACTCTCCTCCGCGAAATCTTTGGTACCACTTTTTGCACGTTGTATGACTTACGGAATTCTCACCATATGCAGCACAAATCATTTCGGTGGCTTCAGCAGCGTTTTTCTTAAGATGAAACGCGAAGTGGATAGAAAATCGAATATGCTCTTTTGTGATTGCCATCGTGAACACAGCTGATTGTTGAAATTATGTGTATCAAACGCCAAATAGCATGATGTTTAGAAAGACCAAATGTCATTGCTTTAAAACCTCAAGAGGGCGGACTAATACGTTACATGTAAACGGCGATTTGCGTCCTGTGAAATCTAAAGCTCAGAACTTATTTATACACTTAATATAATGGGAAACAAGAATAATTTTGGTCGCACGGTTAGCGTTGTGGGATGTGTCAGAACAAAACATTTCTTCTTTCACGATTCCAGTAAACCCCGTTTATTTGTCAAAATAACAGTATTGTATGGGGAAGAAGCAGTGTCTTGGGGACAACATAATGGGATCCACCATAAAAATTACCATTAGTAGGGAAAGCCGTAGTGCTGAACATTTTAGAGCGGTATTTTCTAAAGTAATTTTGCTTCTAGTTTTCAGAATTCGAACCCGTTCTTCTTGAGGGTCATCTTTTTTTTTCATTCAAATAGGAGTGGTTAGACAAAATTTTGTAGCCAATGTTCTTGAAACATACGACACTCCATCTGTTGGGTGAACCAGAGATGATTATGTCATCTTTATACTCTCCCTCCAGACGCTTTTTTACAGTTTTAACATGTGCACGAGAATTTTTAGGTACCTCATCAAGTAACTGTCCAGGGGAAACTGGCACTTGCCACTGTTCTCTTCAAAAAAGTTGAATATAATTTGCATGGCTTGATCTATGTTGGGAGAAGGTTGACCCGGCTTTTTGTGGGCACGTGCAAGTATTTTGTAAAAATTCTGAATACACTTTTCGTAATAAACCGCGTTAACCGCAATTAAATCTATGTCCATATTATCCAACATGCTCATAGAGTCTTCAATTTTTTGTCCCCATTCATCATCTCGTTGTCTTGTATACGACAAAATTGTGCTTGCTACCTCTGGGATCGTCACTTTGACCACAGGATTGCGCTTTTTCTTAGGTAACTTGATTTGTTTTTATCTGTTATAATTTTGTTGACAAGCCGTGTGAACTGTAATTTCCTCCACGTCTTCCAGTTGATGTTCAGGCTTTTTGCATTTGACACTGGAGGCGTAGCAATTCTTTTCTTTTTAGCTACAGTCACTTTACGTTCTGCCAATCTTTCTTCGCATATGAATCACCGTTCTGTCTCTATTGAAGATGCTATATTAACTCAGCACCACCACGAAAATAATTTTAATTACAGCAAGTCTAAGAAAAACGCGTTGTAATATCACTCAAATAAGAAGTAACCAATGAACATTCACTTTGAACAGCTACAACGAAACTGAACTGAAGAGAACCTCTACTTTAGGAACGTCAAGAAGAATTGTTAAGAGGAGATTTATGAGCGAAAAGGGGAGGTCACGAGGATCAGTCTTTCACTCTTCCCTAACACCTGTACCTGATCCCGTTACCTGAGGAAGGGGTTACGCAAGGTCATTCTATTATGATGGCTCCCCTAACATTACCCTTACCTAAATAGGGTGGAAAGTTCTACACTTAACATAATTTACATAGAAATATTGAAAAATGGAAGTTCTAAGGATTCTTAGGAATTTTTGTATCTTTGAACCACTGTATTTCGGTAACCTAATAGATTAAAAAAAAACGGTTGACCAGTAAAATTTGAAGAAAATGTAATACTCTTTAACATTATAAATGGGCATATTTTGCTAAAAACATAGTTTAAAAGTTATAAATGAAAAAATTATAAGTCTAAAAATATCGCGGTTTTTCGGCTTCCTCCAAGTTAGCACAGAGTCCTCGAGGTTGAAAAATCAGATTCTACTCCACAGAATACACATGCCAAAATATCATTAACTTTGGAATACTTTCCAGGTAGAAAGTACCTGCCTGCTGGACTATTAGAGAGACTACTGATGGCTAGAGCTCCCCTCATGTCAGTTATATTCCATAAAATTTATTTAATACTCATTCGTTAATGGACAACAGAAGAACATACAAAAACAAAAATCAACAACAATATAAACAACTAAATAAACTAATACAGAAGAAGATAAGGCAAGCGAAGGAACTATGGCTAAATGAGAAATGCAATGAAATAGAAGAATTAGAAAAGAGACACGATACTTTTAACCTACCCAAAAAGATCAAAGAAACTATAGGTGGGACTAAGAAATATAACTACAACAAAATGTTAAATAACGACAACCAACTAATCACAAACCAAGAAGATCTAAAACAAGTAGGGGAAGAATATATAAAACAGACCTTTGAAGATGTGAGAACTGAACAACATATAACAACAACGGAGCATGCACCAAATATATTACAAAGTGAAACAAGCGTAATATGAAATTCTAAAAACGGCAAAGCAGCTGGACCAGACCAGATTCATAACGAATTTTTGAAACTTCTAAATGAAGAAAACAACATTACTTACTAATCTTTTTAATGCAATCTATCAAACTGGGAAAATGCCTTCTGATTGGATGACATCGGAGTTTATCACTATACCCAAAAAACCCATCGCAAATAAATGCGATGATTTTCGACTCATAAGCTTGATGAGCCACGTTCTCAAGTTATTTCTAAAAATTTTACACCGTAGGATATATCAGAAATGTGAAATATATCTGAGCGACTCCCAATTTGGATTTAGAAAAGGGTTTGGTACCAGAGAAGCCTTATTTAGCCTGTCAGTTCTGCTACAAAAATGCCGTGACCAACAAAAAGATATCTACGTGTGCTTCATCGACTATGAAAAAGCCTTCGACCGTGTAAAGCACGACGAACTATTGACAGTATTGACTGAGAAAGGACTTGATCAAGAAGACATAATAGCTATTAGAAACCTATACTGGAACCAAAACGCCACAGTGAGAACAGATAATGAAAATACAGAAGCTATCTCAATTAAAAGAGGAGTGAGGCAAGGTTGCATCCTCTCACCACTATTATTTAATATTTATTCAGAGACAGTTTTTGTCAAAGCCCTAGAAAACTCCGAAGACGGAATAAAAATAAAAGGTAAACTTTTTAATAATATAAGGTACGCTGACGACACCGCAATAATCTCGGATAGCCTAGAAGGACTACAACGGCTGATGGATGCAGTAAGCCGTGAAGGAGACGCAATAGTGTTAAAGATAAATACTAAAAAGACAAAATACATGATTTTTAGCAAAACACCAATAGCACAAACACAACTTATAATATACAATCGACAAATAGAGAAAGTACAAAAATTGGGAAGCTGGCTGACAGAAAATGGAGACCCAGAAACAGAAATAAAAATAAGAATAGAAACAGCAAGATCAGCATTCCAAAAACTCAAAAAACTACTTACCAACCGCAGTCTTTGCCTTACAACCAGATACAGATTTGTACAGTGCTACATATACTCAATACTATTATATGGTGCTGAAGCGTGGACCCTCAAGGCTAATACAGAAAAGAGAATACAAGCTTTTGAGTACTGGGTGTTTAGAAGAATGCTACGTATATCTTGGACAGAGCATATCACAAACGAAGAGGTCCTGAGACGAATGAATAGAAGAAATGAACTCCTATTAACTATTAAAAAAAGAAAAACAGCTTATTTTGGACATTTATATCGGAATGACAAATATAATACTTTGCAGCTCATTATGGAAGGAAAAGTTGAAGGCAAAAGAGGGCGAGGTCGCAGGAGATGATCCTGGCTTAAGAACATTAGAGATTGGACCCACATGAGTACACATGAGTTGATAAGAGACACTAAAGGTAGACAAAATTTTGCTTCGATTGTTGCCAACATTAAATAATGAATAAGGCACTTTAAGAAGACGAATACTCATTCACGTTAAGAATAAAATGTAAATATGCTATTTAAATAAAAAAAAACATGAACCTTTTATGCAAAACCGTTGATAGTAACAAAAATAATTTCGTGTCAAAGAACTTGCCAGCCAATTTAAAGAAGTAAATGTAAAGAGCAAGCACATAAAATCGCTAACAATTTTCCCCAATTGTTTTGTAAATGTCTGCAACTAAAGTTCTGCTAATAAAAGTTAGTAGCATCGTAAGTCGCTTAATTAAAAATTATTTTCCTGAAAAAGCTAGCTACCCAGAAACAACGCTGAAATCGCTAAAACTGTATCGAACTTTGCTCATAACTACTGAAGTTGGATAATAAACTCTCCAATATTTACTGAAACTGTATAATGCGTATCAATCTAGGTAAGTGCTTTAGACGAAGCGCTACATTCTCGTAATACCTTGTTTTACGACTACACAACACAAATATTTCAGCTATAATTTCTCTTGGTAATTAATTAGTGAACACAGAGATGAATATGCAAACAAATAATTGCAACACTATAACAGTAACGTTTGTCCATAAAAATATGTGTTTTAAGTTACTTAAAAATAAAATAAAGATAATAGGGTAAAAAATAGAAACAGCAATTTATAGCTGCATATAAGCATCAATAAAGTTTGCAATCTATTATCTATTTAATATTTAAAAGTCTTATTAAAATGCAAAAACTATGGGTAGTGATGCACCAATTAATTATTGAAACATTTTTACTACGTTTAAAAGAAAGATTAAAAAGTAAATAATTTTACTTCTGCATGTACCGAAAAGTAAAAAATAAGAGCGTCATGCACCTAGAATACTCCGCGCTTATGTTTCAAAAGAGACGCGTGTCGTGCTTTAATTTGTCATTGTCCGAAATGGCCAGAATATAATACTACTGATAACTACAAGGTTTTGTCTGGATGCATCTGAAATTAAGCAATATTATAACAAGCAAAAATTTGCTTTACAGTAAAGCAGATCAGACCCTTTCGTCAAACTAAACTATAGGAATAACGAAATTTTATTGAAACGAATGACAGTGAATTATATTCAAATGAAAGTAATAGCGGCAAAAATTTTGCGGCTGGAACCGAAAATTTGCGGCCACTCAAACCGGTCTTGACGTTTTCCGGTCAGGCTGATTTTTGGCGTCTGGACTTGACTTATTGTCATTATTTTGTATCTCTCTATCACATATCAAAAATTATAAGTCACAGATGTCAGAAATGACAGAAATAGAAGCTGGTCTGCAGCTTGGAAGCTGCCTTGATCAAAAGTTATAAGGCGTGGCAAACGATAGTCATAACAAAAGTAAAGCTGGTCTCCAGCATGAAAGCTGGGTCTGCTAAAAAGAAATATTTGGGTCAAAAAGCGATATATGAAGCAAAACATTGCGCTTTGTACTGTTTATCATACGTTTATAGTTTACTTTTAAGGTAGCATCATTTACCTGTTTTAACAGTAAATTTAAATTAGCGGTATTATTTAACACAACTAAATCAAAATTGTTTTACGTTTTTATAGAGATATCAACATTTTCAATGGTAAGCTTTTAGCAGCAGTTCATACATAGATCTTCCAGCCTTTTAACAATACAGCAATTTTAAACTACCATTACCAGTTATCCTAATCACGACGCGACTATTAGAAATCAGAAAATGTATCCGCAAAACAATTCTTAATAAAACACTTCACTAATCTAAACCATCAATAAAAACTACAACTTGTTAAATAAAACACATTCAGTTATGGGTTGTTACCACTGATAAAACTGAAACGAAAATACAAACTTGACAAAACCGACCGCATACCCCTAATAGCTTCGTAGCAGAGGTCAAAATTATGGCACCCTTAATTTAACTATTACAAACAAAGAAATGAACAGGACATTGAGGTATTATATAATGACATGGTCACAATTCAAAAACACCAGAAAAGTTATAACTTTATCTTTTTTTAAATAACTCCAATAGCAGAAAATCTGCCTTTATAGAGGACAAGGGTTTCCAAAAATTTACGCAAGAAGTAATTTTGATAGAAAACATGAGGTTTTAATTAAAATTGTAATTTTTTATTGATTCATAAAGTATACTGTATAAGATTACGTATGGAATAGAATACCGGGTAAGTGGCCTCCACGGCTTAGCTGGCACATGCGCACTCGTTTGTTGAAATTTTCCATAACTATTTTACATAAATGTAGATGAATATCGATGATATAATTTCCTCCTTCAAAGTGTGGGTGATCGTGGGCTTGTTGACATAAACCTTAGACTTAAAAAAAAAAACAAACAAACAAAGCAAGAAGCCCAACGGCGTTAAATCTCATGATCTAGGCGGCCAATTCTGATCACCAAAACGGGTAATTATACGACTAGAAAATTACTGATGCAATTATTTCGTAGGCTGTATGGCATGTGGCACCGTCTTGTTGAAACCACGTCGTCTACATCCATATTAGGCACAAAAAGTGGATTATCGTGTCGCGATAGCGAGCACCATTAACTGTTATTGCTTAACCAGCCGCATATTTGAAGAAGAATGGTACGATGATGCCTCCAGTCTAAAATCCGCACCAAACAGTGACGCGTTGTAGATTGCTCAACAATTACTTGTGAATTTTCTGAACCCCAAATACGACAATTTTGACGATTAACAGAGCCTCTCGAAATGTTCTATTCTTAACCACGGTGCCGAATTGATGTTTCTGGACTCTCAACAACACTCTACTTTGATGTTTTGTGTTAAATGAGTTGTTGAAGGACGGCCAGAGTTTTGTTGTCAATTATTGATCCAGTCTCCCGGAATTTCTTAATTAATCTCTGTACAGTTGATGAATTTAATTGGCGCAAAATTCAAATCTTGCCTGAATTTTGGGACACCCATTATATGTTTAAAGTCTAACTTATGGTAGTGTAAACTGCTTCACAAGAGTCTTGCAAAAGAAGGTTCCAGTGAGCCCTCTCCATAGAAATGGTTTTTACGTAACTAAAAAAAATGCATGGCCCATTAACAAAATTTAACATATTAGTGAAGTATACAGGTTAACCAAAAACGGGCCAGCAGGTCAGAAGGTTTATAACTTTTCAACTTTCTTGGTTCTTAATCTTCGAGTAATAAAATATGGACAAGTTTATTTGGATGGACACTCACTCTGCCCTTGTACTTTTTGCTAAAATTTTGTATTACACTCTTTACTGATAAAGCACAAAGGTCACTTATAACTCTATTGAGCACGTACCACGGAACGTTATCCTGTTGTACAAAGCACTGTGTTTTGAAAGCGTTCTAGAATCTCCACATTGGACTTGCTCGCTGTTCGCCATAGTAACATTCTGTAAGTCCAGATGGGCTTAAGGGTAACTTTATAAACCAGCAGTTTATTATTTAACGATAGCTTAGAGCTTCTTCAAATTAGCCTATAGAGTTCACTATGTTTGAGTCCCAAAACTTGGTGAAAATATGTGTTATCTAATTTAGAATCCTGTTAAGGTATAGTCCAAGGTACTTAACAGATTTGGTATGTTTCAGCTGCTGGCCATTGAGAATCACTGATAGACTGTTACTTCTTTTCAATGTGAAAGTAATATGGAGGAATTTGGATTCATTAACTTGGATTTTCCAAAATCTAAGTCATTGTTAAAATTCGTTTAGGTGTGCGTGTTTTAAATGTAGCTTCAGGTTATAAATGGGACGATAGCACTGCTGTCATCAGCAAAAGTTGCTATTGTAAATCGCCGTTGATGTTGAAAAATAAGTTGTATACAGCAAATAAAGTAGAGATTCCAAGACACGACCTTGAGAGACTCTAGCGTATAATAGCTGCAGATAGCTGATTTTGTCTATTAGTTAGGTAGGACTTGACAATAACATATATTTGGTGTGAAAATAGCTTTTTCAATTTCTAACATAATCCTTGGTGCCATACTTATCAAATTCCAAAGAGCAGTCTAGGAACGCAGTGGAGCAAAATCTGTTTTTCTCAAAATTGCAGGATATTTTGCTAACTCAATTGTTTCACGTTGATTGCAGAAACCAAATTCATGATTTGGTATCATCTCTTGATTTTCTATTATAGGCTGTATTCTCAGCAAAATAAGTTTTTCAAATATTTTCGACAGTATAGGAAGAAGATTAATAAGTTTATATGACGTTACTTATCCTGGGGGTTTACCTGTCTTGGGAACCATAACTATCTGGACCACTTTCGACAGGCCTGGGTAGTGTCCTATTCTCACTATAGCATTATAGATTAGTGTAAGACTGCAAATTACTTCCTCGGATAATTGTTTTCAGTATTATAAGAAAGCATTTCAAAAGTGGCGCGTAAGATTTATGATCATTAGGTACGCTAACAAGAAGATAAGGGTTATTTGAAAATGATATTCCATTTTAAATTATTCTAAAACAAAAACAAATGTAGCTTTATGTGTAACCATTTCGTTAAGATTTATTACGATCTATCGCAGTATTCTAAACCTAAGCAATCTATGCTATTTATAATTTTACGTAAATAGGAAGACTTACCAGTAGTTTATATTGCTTGCGCAAACTATTGCACCATGAAGATGATTGGCAACTGAAATTAAAGAGCACAGTTAAATACGTTTTAATTGTTGTATACAATAACGTAGTAAGATCAAATTTATAGGGTAGATTTGCATTCTTATGTGTCCATTAATTTTTAAAATACGCACTTTAAAGTATTGCGTAGAAGTGTATTATTCTCATTACCTCATACACCACACTCCAAGTGCAACACAACTTGGAACGGTATCAAATATAAATTTAAACTTATTGATCCTCTCACTACAGTGTTGCATACAAGTTTTACTCAAATAAAATACAAATTGTAATTTTTTATAGATAGCCATAAATCTTAACTGTGATAAAAAATAATAACATTATTGTAATATATATGAAAACAAATTTTTGCAGTTTCCCTGCATTCTCTTAGCAAAGAGGTTATTAATTTTAATCTTAAAGAATAGCCATTTTTGGGAGTTATTTCGTCGCGCCTACCAGATAATGTCTAATTAGCAACACAACATTAATACTTTTCGAGTGGTAATTTTAAATTTAGTTTTGCACAATTTTGTTGATTGTTACCCTAAGTGTAAAACTGAATTTTATAGTTATGATAAATATGGAAATAATCCCAAGGTAATTAAGATGAATGTCGCGGAGCAAGTTTGTCTCGAGAGACGCATCCGTTTTACTAGGCAGTCATAAACATTAACTTCAGTGATAAACCTTGTCAAAACTACAACAATGTAATAGTTAACAGCTTAAAGCAATTTGCAAACTTGTTTAAAATAGTTTATAGGTATCCTTAATTTGATACTTCATATATTATTTTTATGTTTTATGTATTATATTTGAAATTTACATTTTTGGTATTTTTACAAATAAAATAAAAATCGCACCCCAAGTTGCATATTTTGTTTGTAGGCCTTCTGAAAGTTGTTAAATAACACTGGGTGTTTAGGTAATTGTAGTGAATAGTAAGCTATTGATTTCGTGGAAATGATATGTTGAAAACTTTATTAAAAACGGAGGTATTAGTGAGGGAAACCTAAAATACTCCGCTTGCATGTAAGTGAATAACTTTATAACTTTTTAAAATTCTCATCTAAATATTTATAAAAAATATTGTTTATCTTCTATTTGTGTTGCTGCGCAAATGTTACATTTTTGTAATTGAGTAATGTTACAACACGTCGATGTGCCGAAATGCACGTTTTCTCCCCACTGCGGAATTAGGCATAATTGTAAACTAACCTCATTTCTTTGTTGATAATGAAAGGAGGGCTAGTTAAAAGAAATTTCGTGGTACTAATTATTGTAGGAGGATAATACACTAAATATTAAAAGTAAAGGAGGTAATATAATGGCCAAATAAGATAAAATAACAGACAGATGGAGAGAGTACCTGTTTTTCGAAAAGCTAACACACACAGGCATACAAAACCAAGAGGATGGAAACGAAGAACAATATGGTATCAGGAGATTATCAGAGAAACAAAAATAGAAAAAGCAATAAAGACGTTAAAAGTAGGTAAAGATAATAACAAATAATAAATGATGTATTAAAAAAGCAAAATACCAAAAGATTGGAAAACAGACATCATCTTACCCAAATATAAGAAATTGCGATTTTGCAGATGAATAATGCTATCAAGTGTCCCTGAAAACTATAGCAAAAATAATTTAAAAAAAGAAATAAAACTGGCACAACACTGGAAAGTACTCAATGAGAATTTAGGATAAATGAAGATACTCAAAACATAATATTTATAATTTGTCAAGTTTTTTTTTTAATATATCGTTTAATTAGCAATCAGAATTACAAGTCATTCTATAGGCTAATATGCTGTTTTTTAATTACTAGGGTAGTCGTGGTTGGTGTGAAGAGGACTTCTCCAGTGAGTTGCTCTCGCTAATCCTGTTTCAGATCTGCTGGCCAGTTTCGTTTCAGTCTTCTACCATTTTGCGCATCAAGCAGTGGGTGCAACAGGGGGTTGACGTGGGTTTCCAGTTTGTTGTGATGTCTTGTACTTTTTTCTTTTATGGCGTCCCTCACGTAAGGAATTTTAGATCATTGTGAATCGTCAGATTGGAGACGTACCATGGTGCGTTCGTGATCATACGAAGTATTTTTGATTGGCACCTTTGAATTTTGTTTAAGTTAGATTTACTCGCACATCCCCATAGTTCTGCTCCATACATCCAGATTGGTTTAATTACGGTGTTGTAGAGTAACAGTTTGTTTTCAAGCATGAGCTTAGATTTTCGTCCAATTAGCCATTGGAGTTCTTTCATCCTCAAGTCAATCTGTTTACGTTTCTTATCTACATGTTCTTTCCACGTCAATCTGTTGTCCAGGTGTATTCCTAAATATCTTGCACTTGTAGATTGCGGTATTGGTATATTGTTAAAATATAATGGTGGGCATAACCCTTTTCGTAGTGTAAAATTTACTTGCACAGATTTTGTCTCATTAATTTTGATTTTCCATTTACGAGTCCATGTCTGTATTTGGTCTAGGTGGTTTTGTAGAGTGGTCGATGCTATGAGTGGGTCAATGGCAGTTGAGAGAATGACAGTGTCATCGGCAAACGTACCCATTGTTGTGTTTTCATTGGTGGGAAAATCGGCTGTATAGAGCACGTAGAGCAGGGGTCCCAAGACGCTGCCTTGGGGCACTCCAGATTTAATTGGACGTTGGACCGACACCTCGTCATTGACTTTGATGCAAAATTCTCTACTACTTAGGTAAGATTTTATCAGTTTGAAGTAGGTGATGGGTAGAAGTTCTTTGATCTTATATAGTAATCCAGTATCCCATACCTTATCAAAGGCTTCACTGACATCTAGGAAAACTGATAGACAGTATTTCTTTTGGTCTAATGCTTGATTTATTTGGTGACTGATTCGATGCACTTGCTGTATAGTGGAATGGTTATTGCGGAAGCCAAACTGATGCATAGGTATCCAATCTTCTGTCATTGGGTCAGAGTTTATTCTTTGCAGAAGGAGTCGTTCGAGTAATTTTGAGATAATTGGTAACAGACTTATAGGACGGTACGATGATACGTCGTTGGGTTCTTTATCTGGTTTAAGGATTAGTATTATTTCGGCAATTTTTAATTGTTTTGGCCAGTAGTTTAGTCTTGCGATAGCATTGAAAATGTAGGTAAGTAAAACTAACCCTTTCCTTGGCATCTCGTTTAACATTTTTGTAGTCACTTTATCTATTCCTGGAGCTTTTTGAAGATTTAATAAGCTGATTTCCTTCTCAATCTCTTTCGGAGTAAAGGATTTGATCTTTGGTATGTTGATAGGGATCTCAGATAAATGTCTGTCTATAGCATTGTCTGTAAGGTCATCATTAGGCGTAAATACTTCGGCACAGTAGTCTGCAAATAGAACGGCCTTTTCCTTATCACTTCTAGCCCACTGTTGATATGCTATTGCAGTGTTACGGAGGGGAGGTATTGGCGCCTTAGGTTTTTTTTATGTTTTCTAGGTTTCCATATGGAATTGTCGTATCTGTTGAGATTGGTAACATAATCATGGAATGACTTTTCTTTCATTTCTTTTAGTTGACGCTGCAGTTGGTTATTTAATCTATTTAGTACAGTTTTATCTGTTGGTGCATGGGTACAGTGCCACTTTGCCCTGGCTCTTCTTTTTTCTTCTATAAGCCTCTTAATGACCGTAGGTATTATGTACTTGTGATTTTGGAATTCTGTGTGAGGAGTGGCATGTTGAGCAGCCTGTTTGAGGATGTTTACTAGGGTGGTTAGGACGGTGTCAATTTCCTCTGGAGTTTTCAGACTTACTCTCAAATTTATGTCTTCTTGTATCTTGTTCCTGTAATGTTCCCAATTTGTGTTTATGTTATGATGTCTGGGCGTTGGTTTTTTATGAATAGCATATTGACTGATTGTTGCAATTACCGGCTAGTGATCAGAGGAGGGATCGTAGCATGGTGTTACGTTCATATACGCTTGCGAGATACCATTGGTCACATAAAAGTCCAAAAGATCAGGGATCTTATTGGGGTCTGACGGCCAATAGGTTGGTGTACCCGTTGAAAAGAAGGAGTAATTATTTTCCTGTATGAGATTAGCCAACTGGCTGCCTTTTGTTATGATTAGTGGAGATCCCCACAGCGTATGCTTACTATTGTAGTCTCCACCTGCAACAAATTTATGCCCTAGTGTCTGGAAGAATTCCTTGAAATTTTCTTTTTTGATATTGTGCCGTGGTGGACAATATACTGCTGCTACTGTTAATTCGTATGGGAGTGTCTTTACTTTAATGGCTGTGGCTTGTAAGTGATTAGTTACATATTTTGGCAGTTCGATGTGGCTTATAGAACTTTTTATAAAAATGGCGGTCCCAGCATGTGCAGTATTATCTGGATGATTGGTTATGTAGGTTGTGAAGTTAGGTATGCGAAAATATGATCTGTCTGTGAAATGTGTTTCGCTAACTAGCATGATGTTCACTGAATTATGATGAAGGAATATTTCAACTTAATTTTTGTGCTGTAGAAGGCCATTGGCATTCCACAGGGCTATTGTTAGAAATTTAGTGAATTTTACTTATCAGCGTGGTAATCAGATTCATCACCATGCTGTTCTGTTGTACGAGTTGCTGAAACATAGCCTTAAACTCATCTAGGAATTTGAACAGGCTGATGGAGGGTGTTCCTGTGTGATGTTCGTTGTGTTCTCTACTCTCAGGTGAGCGTAATGTATTTTGTTCGTTGGTTCTGTTATTTTTCACTGCTCCTGCATAGCTTAAATTTTGTTGGATACCGTTTGCTTGTGGTTGGTTTTCTGTATAGATGGCTGTTAACGGGTTGTGTTGAATGTTTAGTCTATTGTTAGCATTGTTGGATTTTTTAGTAAGCCTTGGTAGAATTCGCAGCCTTTATAGCTAGCCGGATGAGGACCATTGCATAATGCACATCGTGCAGGTGTGTCTTTGTTTTTGTACAATTATTCGATGAGTCCCTCCGCATTTAACACAAACATAGGGTTTGGTACAATAAGCTTTAGTATGACCATATTGCTGACAGCGCATGCACTGTGATATACCTTTAACTTTTTTGGGTGGTTCAATAGTTATTAGTTGGTTTTGTATTTTTGTATTTTATAAATATTTTTATTGCTTTGTGCTGGCTCTAGGTCAACAAAGAATAGGTTTAAAGGTTCTTTTGTTATTCGTTTTCTTGCGTTCATAATATTTCTGACTTGATGTCCGTCTTTACTAAGTTCTTTTTAATGCTTTCTGTGCTAGTAGAAAATGTAAGTGCTTCAGTACTACCCTATAGGCTCGTTCCTCCTTCGGTTGATATGTATGGTGCACAATTTTGTTTTCTTGCATGAAGTGAATCATTTTTCGGTAAGTATCAGAGGTATTGCAATTGATTTTTATTATATTGTTAGCTAGAGATTTTGTGCTGTACTGCTCTATTTCTATGATTTCATTTAATTTGTTTATCATTTGTTGGTAATTTATTACGCCATAGACAAAGATTGGCGGGGGTCGTGGGACCTTGTTTTCTACTTGCGTTGTGTTAGTTTCTTCTTCCATGGCATCGGTTAAATGGCTATATTTATTTTGTATTAAAATGTTTTGACTGTTGGGTATATTTATTTTTCTTCGCTTGGTTTGTTTTACTTTTTTCCATGGGTTTTCTTTGGAGTTTTCATTGGGGTTTTCTTCTGTTTCATCATCGTTGGTTGAGGTCAGTCTGTAGTACTGGCGTTCGTTGTTTGATTGCTGCTGCTGAGTGGCATGGGAATGGGTTGGTGGGTTAATGTTCTGTTGCGGTATGAAGAAGTTGCTACTAGTGGGTATTGATTGACTTTGTTGTTGACAGTTATAGTACTGCGGCATTTGTGTGTTAGCTAATGTAACACCCGGTATAACGTTGTTCATTGGGATTACTTGCATGGGATTATTATATGGTACGCCATTTTGGTTATAACTAACTCCTGGGCCATTATATGATGGTAACATTTTGAATTTGTTTAATGAAATTTAATAGGTAAACACAGTTACCTTTTATTTAATTTCCTCGTAGTTTATTGAGCACCAAAATATTAAGCTGACCCCGCGGTCACGTTATCGTTCACAACAGCCGCTAGCCGATAAAACGCCCGCACAAGTGATATCACCGCGGCTCGGTTCGCGCACGACCGTTCAACAAAATTAAAATTAAAATTTGTAATGAAAATAAAAATTTCCAAGAGCGACCCAAGAAAATATAAATTGGAACAGGTAAAATACGGCTGACCTTAAGCCAGGCTGCAGTCGCTGCCGTTGATGACGCAGGAGGGTTAGCGTACACATCTACTCACTAGCACGGTCGCAAAGCGAATGGTGAATTTGTCAAGTAAGTGAAAAATTAATCAATAAGAATAAAGAAATACACATATGCTTCATCGACCTAAAATAAAGCGTCAGATGTAATATCTCAAGAATATCTATGGAAAGTGCTACAGAAAATAGACATAAATAAAAACACCATACAAGTAAGAAAGGAAACATATAAAGGGAATACAAACATAGTAAGAACAAATAACGAAGAATCTAAGGAATTTAAAGCTAGACAAGTAGTTAAACAAGGATGTGTAATAAATCCCCTCTTATTTTTTTACTAAATGAGGCACTAAGAAAGGTTAAGGAAAATATGGAAAACTAATACTGGGATACTGGTAAATGGGACAAACACAATTGACAGAATTGATGTTCACAAATGACATGGCTTTGATATCAGAAGCGAAAGAGAATTTAAAACGCAACCTTAAAGTAATCGACGAAGAACTAACGTGAAAAGTAACACTGAAAAAAAGCGATGATAATTTCTAATAAAAGAAAACCCATGAAATGATACAAAATGGAAAAGAAATTTAACAAGTAGAACACTACAAATATAATAGAGGAAAACAGAGAGTTAAGCAAGGAAAAAGCGAAACGTATTCAACACAATAAATTCTTGGGAAAAAGAAAAGTAACAAGAAAGATAAAAACCGAAGTTGTAAAAAAAGGGTTAGTCTAACAATCACATGTAGTAGCGCGACATGGACATTAACAGAAACACAACCATTAAGATTTAACTTAACGAAATGCAATTCCCGAGAAAAATAGAAACAAGAAAAAGTAGCTACAAAATAAATAATGAAACGTTGAGACAAAATCTACAAATTAATAAAAAAAATTATAAAAGGCCAACTTAAGTAGTTTGTACAAATGTATCGAGTGCCAACTGAAAAATATACCAAAAGATTGCTTAAAGTGCGAGTGTCGGAAAAAAATAAGAAAGAAAGACCAAGAACAAATGGCTTGGCAAAATTATAAAATAGAAGCAGAAAATGGATATAAAATGAAATGAAATAAAAAAACTAACTCAAAATGAAAAACGGCGGAGACAGCAATACAGGACTCAATTGCACCAGCCTTACATCTAATGATAGAAAGGCCTAGGACTAAGTAAGTAACTAAATTAATTATTACACATTCTCAGAATGTTGGTCTGGCAGTTTTGAGTCTTATATGGTGATGATAACGCAGTAAGCAGTAATAACTTTTTTTTATAAAAAGCAAAAATTATAAGCGGAGTAAAACGTACGATAATCTCAACTGTACTAGAACTCATAACGCAGTGGTCTATTTACCATGATCTAAAGGAAACGATAAAAATATCAAGTACAGTGATAATGTTCCTTGGAGTTAAGTATACTAATGGAAACATTTCCGAATGTCAGCAAAAGTTTAAGAAACCTTGCCCGACATATACTTAAGATCTGGATTTTTAGACATGTCGTTAGCTCGTATTGATATTTTCCGCAAAACTAAATACAGCTGTTGTTAACAGTCAAATACTTATTTTCACATGGCCCAATTGACCTAATTAACTCAATGAATTATTACAGTTCTTTCATAAATTTGGGACAATTACTAATAATGCATCATATGCGATAGCAAAATTTAGCTCGGTCACCAAAGAAACTGTAAGAAGACAATTAAGTAAAGACAAAGAACCAACTTTTTCCGTGTAAGAACCCACTCACAAGCAGATAAAGGAAACATAAAATCCTGACCACGATGCATATGTGTGTAACGATGGTTTTTAATTAATATAACTCTTTAGTAAATCTACTTTATATTTAAAGCTATTTTATGCAATGGGTATTTAGAATTCTTGTTAGTTTAATTTACAAATTAAAATAACTATATAGGGGTATTCGTAAATCTCACCTGCATTACAGGTAAGTTGATTTTACGTGCACATTTAAGGGTTAAAAAAACAATGCGGTTTACATACCCTAACAATAGCATAATTGGCACTTTTTAGTAATAAATAGTATTTCTACTAACAATAAGGATTTTTAAGAGTTAAAAATGATGTTTACACTAGGAAAATGTATTTTAATAAAAATAAAAATGAAATTAATGTTTAAAAATGAGCACTTCTTGGTGCAAACTTGGCTTTTCATTAGAAACCCCAAAAATTATTTGCCGTTTACTAAATATCAATATTATTCAATCAAGTAACAGAATTTACATTGTCACTTTCATAAGGTACGGTCCAACCACTCCACCACTGCAAAAACCACACCAAACTGTAACCTTTTAGGGATGCCAACCTTGCTCAAGGATTATTTTTGATCATTCTCTTTTCAAATTCGAAGTTTATATTTTTTACAAAGCCATTTGGGCGGAAATATGTTTCGTCACAGAAAGATTTTTTGAAAATTTATATTTTAAAATTAATAAAATTTTTTGGTTGCTTGTAAGGCTAAATATTTTCGTAAAATTTGCTATGTTGAAGTTTAAGAGATGCCTAGCTGCTGTGAACGTTTTAGAATCGAAATTTGTGGACCTTTATGCATTCTGTCAATGACCGTGGCAATATTTTACTGTAAATGTCGACTACACCACCAATTTCTTCAAAATTTTTAATTACAGTTCTTATTTTAGCTCCAGTTTAAATGAAATCTTCATAATAAAGTTGAATAAATTGTACACGTTGTTCCGCACTACCCGATAACTTTTTATCAAATGGCAAACCTTTTTCTTTTTAAATGCCAAGAAATTAAAAATCATCACAAAGCCGTTTGCGTCCACTGCTGCCTCCCCTAATCGTTTCCTTTCACTTCCGTTTTGTGCAACTCTAATCAAATTTCCTGCTACTCTCTCTACATCATTGGTCTATCGGATAGGGGGTTTCCCTCTGCTTCGTTTGTCTTAACGTGATCTCCATTCGATGATTCTCTTTGTCCATCTTGTGTCACTGAGCCTCGTTGCATACCCCGCCCAATTTCATTTCAGGTTGGTGATTCGGTGGATTATGCCACATATGCCGATTCTTCGCCGAATGTTAGGTCTTCGAATACGGTCTCTCAGTTTAATAGCCAACATGACTCTCTCTATTTTTCTCTGAGCGTTTTCTCGTTAACGTAAGAATTTCTGATCCATAAGTTGGGGACAACACAATAGTCATATACTTTCCGTTTGAGACTTATCGGTATGTCGCTTTTAAATACGTCTCTTAGTCTACTGTACGCTACTCATCCCAGGCTTATTCGTCTTTGTAGCTATCGGAGCTCTTTTATTTCTTGTAGTAGAGTGCCCCACCTATCTTTATTTCTTCAATGGCTATCTCATCTTCTCGAGTAGCCTTGTTGACCTTTATTTTATTTATTGTATATTGTATATCCTTTATTTTTATGTCAAGCATGCCTTCAGATTCCTGATTGATTACTCCGCTTGTCTTTTCGATTTCTTTGGGTTCATCCGATATTTGTTGTCTATTAATATAGTTCCTCGTAGAATTTTCACTATCAATAATAGCTCGTCTTTATTTCACCTGTAATTTTTTTAAGTGTTATACTTTCATTTCTCTCATTTTTAAGCTTTCTTTTTAGCACTTTTAGGCCCTTGTTTTTTTCTATTGTTCTATTCTCGGGATTATGTTTTTTTTTTATATCTTTCCCAATGCCTTTTGATATATCGTTTATCTAACTGCCTTAAGTTTAAAGCATCCAAATTGTCCCTGGTTTTCATTTCCCTTATCTGTTGCATTAGGTTTTTTGTATTTTGACTTAGTTTGTTTTCTGTTTTTTGTTTTGAACAATGGGACTCGTAGGTTTACCATAGTGCTTTGGTTATTCTGTAGTTAGTTTCTTTCATATCTTTTTTAGTGCTGGTAATTCTGTCAGCATGCGTTCAATTGTGTCTAAATTTCTCTTGATTTTTTGGGCCTGCCTTCTTACTTTTTTTCTATTTCAAATCTTTCATTTCCTAGATTTATTTTAATTGTAGCCCTTACCATTCAATAGTTATTTTATACGGATATTTCATTCAGTACTATTACGTCTTGAACAATAGATCTTTTGTCCGTTATGATTTAGTCTATTTTATTTTTTGAGACTGCATTTGGGCTATCCCACGTCGGTCTTCTTGTTGGTTTCTTGTAGAAGAAACTATTCATTTGAAAAAGATTGTTTTCTAGTAAAAAGTTGATTAGGGTTTCCTCTAGTTGGTTCCTTGGCATTATCTGTTTTAATACTGTTTTTGCGTTGAAGTCGCCACACAGGATCGTCAAATGAGTCTGTTCTTCTTCTAGGGCCATCGTATTTTTATCGTAGAATATGTCTACCTTTTTGCCAGTATGGTCCGTTATTGGCGCGTTAGCCCGCACAATTTTCATATTATATCTTGAGTTTAGTCTAAGAGTTAGATACGCGGCTCGCGGTGATATGCTTTTTGTTAATAAGGAATCCGACTGCCAGTAGCTGTATTTGTTTCAGCGCAGTGGTGTAGTAAGTGCTTCAAATTTTGTGTCGTCAATCCTTCCCTTTTTTGCATTACCTCACTTAGTCCGAGAATATCCTATTTGATAAGTGATAACTCTTCCGCTGGCTCAAAAATTTTGCTATCTGTTGTAACGTTCCGACGTTGTAGGTAGCGATTTTCATTATCTTAGGTATTCGCGTTGTGGTTTCTTTTTCGTCAGTTTTTGTCCCTCCCCCAGAATCCTTGGGACAAGTTGAATATTTAGTGTGAGATTCTAAGTTGCACATGTTATTCACCTGGAGTATTTTTGTTTTAAGATTTGACATCTCATTTGGTATGTAGGGGGTAATTGGCAATAAAACGCCGCGTTTGCAGCCGCCCAATCTGGACCAGGCGCTTCTTTTGCCTCTTGGTGCGCGGAGGATATTTGATTTCCTTCCTACTCGGTATATGTACTGAGCATTCCCCGATCCGCTATCTGATAACGCACCTTCTGGAAGTTATAGGCTCCCCAAGGGCAATAAATTAAAAAAAACGGCTTACAACATGTCGTCTCAAAGAGCTGTCAAAAAAAAATTTTATAATGGAAAACCCTATATAGTTAACAAAATTTATAGTTTGTATATGTATATTAGGGTGTTATAGTGAATTGACTAACAAGCTAAAGTTGTAATTCAAAGTGGTACAGTAAATTTGGCCAAAAACGCAAACTGCCTTAAGCCAAATAATATTCTTGAAAATATGTGGATAGTTTGCCTAGATGAATATATTTAAATAATGTCAGCCGTGGAGATATATAATCTAAGCTAATTGTGATGCCTCGTAACAATAAGTAAGTGCGTGTTTAAAAATACTTGTATCCACGATAAGTCGGGTTATTATTCAATTTAAAAGAAACTGTAAACGTTCAGCTCTGTAAAGACACTTTCTCTTAAAATCATAAAAACAAATAATTTTTTTAAATTAATGTTTTATTAGCAATCGGATACATAATATCTATATATATATAAGCTAACATAGTAATTAATAAATCTGCAGGTGTTTTTGTTGTCGTGATGTGTCCGCCCGGCGACACCCCCTCTAGCTATTTAGAGATCTGACGGCCACAGTCTTCTTAATCTTCTGTTGTTTACAGGTTGCAGATGCGGTGCAATCAGTGGATTGGCATAATCATTTGGTTTGTCGCGATGTTTGATGGCTCTTTCTTGGGTGACTTCAGTAACGTATGGGATTTTGGAGCACTCTATGGAATGCCTGGTTTAAGATGTTCCAAGGTGCATTTGCAGTGATTCTTAGAATTTTAAACTGACATCTTTGTAGTATGTTTGTGTTAGACTAACAAGCACATTCCCACAGTTTAATACCGTAAGTCCAAATCGGTCTGATTACAGCTTTATATATAAGTTTTTTATCGACATATGTGACTTTCTACCGGCCAGCCAGTTCAATTCCTCGATTTTCAGGTCTATTTGTTGGATTTTCTTTTTTATGTGTAATTTCTAGTTTAGTTTCGAGTCTAAGTGCAAGCTTAGATATTTGACGGTTTCATGTTATGGCAGAGTGATTTGGTTAAAGTTTACATCTGGACATGTGCTTTTAGGGAGAGTAAATGTGATATGAGTAGATTTATATTCATTTACCTTAATTTTTCAATTTTCTTTTGGCAATTCTCGATAAGACTGAGATGCTGTTGTAAGAAGAATGAAGCTAAGTTAGGGTCTTCGTTGGTTAATATGGCGGCCGTATCATCTGCGAACGTGCAATTTCTGTGTATCTGTACAGTATGCTTTGTTGGGGAACCTCTGAATGAATAACAAAGCGACTGGATATCTTTTCGTTGATTTTTGCTCCAAATTTGGGTTTTTGTAGATAAGATTTTAACAAAGTATAGTATTTTTCTGGGAGTCAACGAATACAACAGTACAGCATTTTTACTATCAAATACTTTGTTGATTAGTTATATTATCAAGTGGTAAAAGATTACCTTTGATTTTCTTGAGAATAAGCTTTTCTAAGATTTGATATTACTGGCAATAAGTTGATCGGGCGATAACTTGCAACATCCGTTTGATTCTTACCGGATTTTGGCATTATAATGATTTGTGCTTTTTTTAAAGCTTTGAGCCAGTTTTCTAGTCTTAAATATTGCGTTAAAAACGTACATTAGCTTGGCGAATTTTTTTATGGGCGGCTTTTTCAGCATTTTTGAAGTGATGAGGTTAACTTCTGGAGTTTTCTTCAAATGCAGAGATTTGATTTTATCAAATACCTCTTTTGGGGCGATTGGTTTAAAGTGCTCTTAGACTTGAATGGGTGCAGTTAAGTCTTGTTCTACTTCTTGATCATGCACAAAACCGGGTTGCATTTGATGACTTCCGAAAGGTACGCTCCAAATAAGCTTATTTTTTTTAACCCTTTAGCCAAGGGCTCGGTGGTTTTGTGTATTTACGGATTGGAGAGACTGTTGTTTATTTTATTGTTTTTTATCGGTGTCAACACGGAGTTGTCCTGTCTTTTTAAGTTGCAATTTAGATTTTAGTTTATTATTCAAGTATTTGTATTATCATCTGCTGTCTGGTGAGTGCGTGAGTTGCCATATTGATCTAGGTCTTCTCAGATATTAACTTTTTAATTTCAACAAAAATATGATTAGTCACTTTTTGATGTAAGATGTGTGGAATGGCTTTTTGGATCAGAGTTGTTTGATAATTTTAGCGCAGTTAAGTGACTCGATAAGCGAAACAGGAAATAAAACAAAGCGGAGCTGTGTAAACTATATATTGGGCAAAACTAAAATTAACCACAAAGTAACAATTAAGCAAACAACGAAACTGAGAAAAAACAATACAACTATACTTGAATAACTGCAAATATGTTGGGCGGCAGGTCAGTTGTGCGCTCTCCCGACGCAAGTAATGGTCTCTGGTAACATGGACGGCAGATTTCGGCGTGCTCTTCGTTGGCGGCTCCAATCCTGGGGCACCACGGACGGGGCGGAACGTACAATAGGCAACGACAGCGTGCCAGCACAGCGCACTAGAGCACCTGGGAGGCTGGCTCTGCTCCGTCGCTCACGAGGGCTCAAATCGGAATGCCGGGCGGCGGTAAAAATCCCGTTTTGTTGCAACGAAGGCAGGTTGCCAGACACTAAAGGTTACCGTAGAGATGGGACACGGGTTTAGAGATGAGCACCAAACAAGAGTAATAGTGTTTTTGTATCAATTCCTAGTTTTTTTGTGGTCTGTTGTCTTACATGTAAGATAATCTTGGATTATCTTTTGATATGCGTGCGAGTTAGTTTTAAAGTTGTGTAGTTTAGGATTCTGGTTTTTGATGAATATAGTTGTGCTTATTGTAGCTATTGTAACGACTATAATTTGACGAAAGGTCGTAGCTTGAAGAAATCTCCGTATATAACTGGGAGATGCCGCTGGTGATAAAGAAATCTAATAGGAGCTTTGTTTGCGTCAGTAGGCCAGTACATTAAAGCACCCATCGATATAGAGTAATTCTCCTCTTGTGGAGTTTTTGCTAATTTTTTACTTTTCGTTTTCGGCAATCTGGACCATAAAATGTGTTTGCTCTTTAAATTACTGCTAGTTATAAATTTAAACTTCAATAAATGAAAAAATGATTTAAAATCGTCGGATTTGATATTATGTCGTGGCCTGCCGTGACTATAATTCCATGTAGGAGGCATTTCACTTTTACTAATGTGGCTTGAATGTGATTTTTTCAAATTTTAGTAGCTCGTGATGTTGAATTGTTTTTTTATTGATGCTGCAAAACCTACGTGAGCGGTCCCATCCGGGTGGTTTGTGCAATGTAGATTATAGTTTGGAATATTAAAATAGCTTCTGTTTGTAAAGTGCGTTTTGCTAAGTAAGATGTCGCTAGAATTTTGACTTAAACATAATTTTATTTAATTTTTATTATTTGGAAGCCCATTGCCGTTCCATTGGGCAATTCTTAAAAAGTTAGCCGTTTTTATTTATTTGAATTGTAAACATGTTGAGAACTATGCTATTTTGTTGCATTAATTGATTGAATAGTGTTTTAAATTCGTCCAAGACGCTGGTTATTATAGAAGATAGAAGATATGTTTTGTTTTGACTTATATTTTTCTTTGGTAGGTTGGCATAACTGTGATAATTTGAAAATGGCGTGGCAACAGTGTTTTTTACGTAGACTTGGTTTAATACTGGTGGACTTTTTCCTTTGGAGACTGAGGTAGTATGAGCAGCCGGAGTTGTCGGACTCTTCGAGTTTGATAGATATATAGGGTTATCAGAATATGTCTTAGATTGACCATACTGTTGGCTTCTCACACATTGGTTGTGCCGTTTCCGATGACACGTGGGAGTTCTAATTGAATTATTCTGTTTTGGAGGCTAATTAGTTTGTATACGTCTTTATTATTGATAGCTATTTTGAAGTCAGCGAAAAACATGCTTAACGCCTCTTTGGTGGTTTTGTGGCGTACATTTATTATATTTCTTGTAGAGTGATGTAGGTGTTTTATGAGTATTCTGAATCCTCGTTCCACTTTTAGTTGATACGTGTGGTAATAATTATTTTGCTCTTTGAGGTCGACAGAAGTCGGGTGTTTGACAATTTAATTTAATTATATTATTTGCAAGTGTTTTTTGATTTGATTCATCATCTCGATAGAGTTTATAATACCGTGTATACAATTGGGGTGGGGCTAATGTTTTATCTGTTACTAGGTTATTTTCTTGTCGGGCTTCGGCTTTGGTATTTAGTAGAGCAAATCGATTATTCAAGGGTATTCCCTCGAGAGTGGTTTGTTTGTGCTGGTGATTTTTTTCAATTTGGTACTTAGGTTTGGTATTACTTGCCAATTGTTTTTTGATTTTTTCAGGATTACCTTCTTCTTCGCTCGTGGATGACATTCTTGTTAATTGTTGTCTAGTAGATTTTCTATTTGAGTAAACGTTTGGTAGTGCAGCTTGTTGCGTTGGGGCTGCCTAGTGCAGTGACAGTAGGAAATAGCTAGCGGGCATTTGTTGCCCTTAAGGAGATTGAATGCATTTGATATTGTATATTTGAGTCATTCACCAGAGGTCGATATTGTAAATTGGGTTGTTAGTACATTTGTTGCATTTTCATAGGGACACTTGTTCCGGGGAATTTCCCGTACGGAAGCATTGCTAAGTTAATGGTTTGCGAACCGATTTTGCATGCTCCCGGGCTGTAAGTTTTTTGTCAATTTTTAAGCGAAGCTGTGGCTTTGCTTTTGCGACAACGTAGATATAGTTGGGTACCACACGCTTTGATGCACGACGGCGCGTAGGCTTCGTGAATAATCGCATAGCCGCTGGCTGCTGATAGTACACAAAAGTACTGAGAGTAGGAATACGACTAAACGCTACGATGACTCAGCCAAAAAGTGAAAAATAAAACGGACTATTCTAAAAAAACTGTTAAAAACTCCAAAAATAGTAACCGAACTGTCACAGATATATAAAAAACAGGAGCACCATTTAATCCTACCTGCATAATCTACGGCTGTACAAACACATCCCCAAGAAAAAGTCCTTACTGTCACTCTTGAAAAAAGGCGTCAACATATATGCGTTCTCGTCCGAAAATTGGCAATTTAGTGACAGTAAGCGAATCTGAGTATAAAAGTGTTTGTGACATCAATTGGATAACTAAGTCCACCAGACTGCAAAATACTTATATTTAATGACATTCTCCTTAAGAAGATTGTTATATTTTTATTTTATTTCGTACATGCTTGTTACATTAGATTGTAAAATTATTAAGACATAAAATCCATGTGGGAACAAATAATCAAAGTATTTTATTTTCAGATAAAAATATGTTACGTTTCCAAAATTGTTTAACATAAATTTCAATATAAAACATGATCCTGTAAAGTCATTCTTTAAAAAAGAGCTTAAGAAGTAATCGTGAAGAGTTTGATTATAATAATTTTTATTAGTTTTTGAGCAGTGTTCTAATCTAAAACTAAGTAGCACTACTGATAGTTTAATGACTCTAAGTAATTTTGTTTTGATTCATTTTATTAGTAGTTTAGGAATAAAATTATGTATCTACCGAAGCCTAACGGTATAACTAATATGTAGAATTTATTTACAAATGATATAATATAAAAAATAATGCATAACATGGTGTGTTTATGTTAGCAAATTGAATATTTATATGATTCTCTCGGAATTCAAAATAGGCCGGTTTAGACCCCAGTATAGCAAAAACGTTTTAACAAGATACGAATGTATATATATATATATATATATATATATATATATATATATATATATATATATATATATATATATATTAATCACACACCGACAAATTAAATGTATCCAGGGGCAAAACAATTCAGTGAACTACCCGGAACGCCTCTTAATCCGAAGCACAAAATTTTAGTAGCAAATTTGGAATATATGGGGTTTACGTTTAGGAATAATACTTTTATACTTAGGATTTCCGCACCTACGAATCATCCTGGGATATTAGTTTTCAGACGAAATCTCACTCGCATTTATAGCCCCAAGAAACTTATTATTTAAGCGGCCACATCCTGGTAAACTGTGTCGACACACAGAACAAACTAAATGAAAAGCTATAGGGGACAACCTTCAAATACTGAACTTAGTGTCTCCTATATTAACAACACCAGCAGCGGCTGACTCAGAGTGGGCGGTTGCAAACAGCGTCTGTTTTCCATCTTAGGAGTGGCTGCAAGTAAACTCGCCAACCCGCAGTATGGTAGCATGGCGTAGTAATTTTAAAAACACTTGAGAAGAATATGGTGAACTTAAAAAGAAATGGGAAAATATACCAAGTGGGTAGGAACAGCAGTCCCAAATTACACACCTTCAAAAGGAAGGTCTGATTCGAGAATTCTAAGGGAGGTAAAACTGTTCTAATGAGGGATTCGAAAGGTTTCGAAAAACGTTATAATGCTGGACAGTTTTCTTTTAAATTACTTTTTGAACCGTTGGTACATTTAAATTTATATGGAGTGATTTGTTATGTGTCATAGAACCTCTACAATCTCTGTCTTTTACCGCTATATATGTCTTAAAAGAACAACCCCATAGCCCATTCCCATATGTCCAAATAATTCTGTTCAATAAGTTGTAAGTTAAAATTTACTGTTGAAGATTTAACAAGTGATTCTGAAGATAAGCCGATGCTATTTGGAAATTCTCATGATTAGATAAAATAACAGTATAACCTGCAAATGTGTCTGTTATTCTACTTTGTGTCATCATAAGACCTGATGACTTGGAATGTTCTCTTACTAAAGTGCAGCTTTAGTAAATTAAAGAGGGGCGGAAGAACGTTTTTTTGATTGTGAAGATTCGGAATGCCACATTTTGTCAAAAGCACTATTCTTTATTTTCCAAAGCTTTGTTTACAACTTGGTGATTCTATAAACTTGCTGTACTATGACGGAACCCAAACGGGTCATCTTAAATCCCATTTTGAGGCTGAAGGTCTTCATTAATTCCACAAAGTAATAACCTTTCTGGCGATTTAAAAATTACTAGGAGTAAGATTATAGAACGACAATATGCAACATTTGTTGGTTCTTTTCTCGACTTATAAATTATTGTAATTTGTAAATTTTGAGGCATTTTGGCCTCAATAAAACATTTAATACAAAGACCAATTTTGAGATTTCAATTTTGTTTTAGTAGCTATTTCTTTTGAGGTAGCTAGTTTAATATTCTGATATCGTTTTAGAAGAATGATTTTTTGATCCTGTTTGTTGTCTATTGGTTAAAAACTGTAATCAGATGTTTTGCGCATACATTTTGTATTGTCACTTTTTGCCCAGACTTTATGAAGTTTTTGATTGGTTTCTAAATAGAGTTGACAGTTCCAGTTTTTCTTTTAGTATTTGTATGGCTTTGCTACCAATTTTCTCTAGCACAACTTTTTCTCCAAAAATTCTTTTAATTTCTAGTGTACGTCGTTATTTAATTTATTTTTTAAAATCATTGGGTCGCTGGTACTACTCGTTGAAATTCCGTGATTTCTTCTCCCATACCAATATGTATTTTTTCAAGCTCTTAAAGTCTAATGCTTAGGTCTGTGTTTTCACTTAATACATTACGATAAAAAATTCAATTCGGGTTTATAATTATATAACATTGTGTGAGTTTCTTTTGTATAACAGATGTGGTAACGGTTAATATAATAATGAAGTGATCGAATACTATGATGTTAAGATGGTTCCATTTGTAATAAAGAAGTCCAACAGGTCAGACACTTTTTTTAGATCAGCGGGGTAGTGATTGGCATTCCTTTTAAAACGAATAAGTATTTTGCCCTTTGATTTAAAATATTCTCTTCCTTTAATTGTTATTGAACGTGAATGCTACCTAATATGCTTAATTTTGTAGTCTCTCTTGGCCACACATTTGACAGGATTTGATAAAATCTTTTTTAATAGATTGACAACTAATTTTCTGCGGATCTATCATAACTTCCTAAGTTTTGTAATAAAATGTTGCAATTTTAGTATTATTCGATAGCTTGCGTCCCCAGAAACAACTTTTTGCACAGCTCATTATATCTTTTTTACAGGATGGTGCTGACTAGAGAGTAAATACGTTTACTGCTGCATTTTCAGTACAGTTTTGAACCCAAAGATGAGTGTTGCGGAGGCTTTCGGTCCAAGCCCATCGAGTTCTACCGACTCCCCGACAAGTGGCAGGATATCATAGATTCGGAAGGAAAGTACTTCAACTACTAATTTGTCTTTTGTTTGAAATTAACTGATGCATAGATAATGGTGCTGTACATAGGGCCGCAGAAAATTAGTTGCTACCTATTATATTCTCCCAAACTGGGCACAAAATGTTAATAATTCCAATTACTTTTACTTTGGTAGCCTACAAAAGTATTCTTGATATTTTAATTCTTGGCAGTATTGGATAAAGCGTTAAACAAGGATTGCAGTACTACATATGTAGTACCATCTGGTTGATTGGTGTGATATGTTATATAACAAAGTACTTTGTGTGAACTGTTTCACTCATTAGTAGCGTCTATATTTCATTATGTGTTTAAAGTAGTTTTTTTCTTCTTTATGTTATACTAAACCTCTAGCGCTACAAAAAGAAACTCTTAGAAACTTTCACATTAATAAACCAATCTCCTTACTAACGTTGCGAGGTTTAATATTTTGCTGTATGAGTTAATTTAATATGGACTTAAAATTTATTTAGAAATTATGGTTGCGTTGTGTTGTGTTTTTGCACTGTTATTACTTAACAGGTAGGCTGAAAAGTTCGTAGGCTGACACATAGATGGTGTTACTAGAATTAAATTCATATGATTTTTAGTTAGTACTAACCTTCAAACGATACATGTATAAATTTGAGAGTTGTTGAACAACTGGTTCGTGAGATATAGCATTGTGAGCGTAGCAATTTTTGTTGTTGTAAAAAAATGAATACAAAAAATTTCGTGTGTTAATGAAGCATTGCTTTATCATGAAAAAAATACTGTTGAAGCCAAAGCTTGGCTTGATAAACATTATTCGCATTCTGTACCAGGAAAATCAACCGTTTAAAAGTGGTTTGCTAAATTTAAACGGGGCGAAATGAGCACCGAAGACGATACACGCAGCGGACGCCCGAAATAGGCTGTAACGAAAGAAAACATTAAAAAAATTCACGAAATAATTATGAATGACCGTAAATTGAAGTTAATCGAGATAGCTGAGACTTTAAAGATATCAAAAGAGAATGTTGGACATATCGTGCATGAATATTTGGACATGTGAAAGCTGAGTGCAAAGTGAGTGCCACGCGAGCACACAATCGAGCAAAAATTTCAACGTATCGTTGACTCGGAGCAATGTTTAGCGATATTCAACCGTAATGATAACGAATTTTTCCATCGATATGTGACAATGGACGAAACATGGCTTCATCACTAACTCCAGGGTCCAATCGACAATCAGCCGAGTGGACTGCACGCGATGAACCGAAAAGCGTGGAAATACGCAACAGTCGGCTGGCACGGTTATGGCATCAGTATTCTGGGATGCACAAGGTATAATATTCATTGATTACCTTCAAAAGGGCTAGACCATCAACAGCGATTATTACATAGCGTTATTGGAGCGTTCGAAGGATGAAATCACGAAAAAACGGCCCCATTTAAAGAAGAAAGAAGTGCTGTTTCATCAAGACAATGCATCGTGTCACAGATCAATGAAAATGATGGCAAAATTACATGAATTAGGCTACGAATTGCTTCTCCATCCAACGTATTCTCCCAATTTGGCCCTCAAAAGAATGCTCGCTGGAAAGAAATTCAGCACTAATGAAGAAGTAATCGCTGAGAGTGAGGCCTATTTTGAGGCTAAAGAGAAATCTTACTATAAAAATGGTATCGAAAAATTGCATGACCGCTATAATCGTTGTATGGCCCTCGAAGGCAACTACGTTGAACAATAAAATCGAATTTTACCAAAAAAAAATGTGTTTTAGTATGTTAGCCTACGAACTTTTCAGCCCAACTGTTAAGGTGTTGAAATTGTTGGCTACAATATAAACATATTATTTGAAATACTAACAAACATTCCATAGTTGTGGCTTATATATAGTGCTCGTTTCACTTTCAACGAGTAAGATTGTGGTTTTCCCGGTGCGCAAAGTTACGAACTAAAATACAAAGGCCAGATATTAAATAATGTTTAGTGAAACGGGGCCTATCGGCCACGCTCCGCAGTCGCTAAGTTATTTACCACAGCCAAACTTCGCTCTTCCAACCTTTTTGTATCAAGGACCACAGCAACTACCTGTCCAGCAAAATTATTGCAATGCAGGCACTTAGCCTTCTTTGTCGTGTGCAAGAATGACCACACCTACTTGTCTTCTCGAATCTTTGTCAACTCCACTGGTATTTTGTTGTGCCATTGCCTTTCTGTTTAGTATCTGCGGACAAACATATATCTATCTTATTATTAATGATCTCGATATGGACTTCCTGAATTTTAGAACTTTATGATGTAATTATTACAACAAGCTAGTCGTAATCTATTTCCTTTGAAAGTCGTTTTGACCGTTTTCGTGCGGTTCTGCGAGCATTTCTTTTTCAAAAGAAAAGTCGTTAGCTTTACCTCTTAACCCTCGGTAGCTACTGAACTACTGGATCCATCCACTAACTACTGCAGGCAAAGCCTTGATCATCTTCATTAGTTGATCATACACTCAGAAATTGTTGGCTATGATACTTCGTGTTGCATTGAATTTACAGTTGCAGTTTGTAACGAGTTGCAGTATGATTTCTGTATTAAAAATATTGTACGTACATATTTTTGCTTAAACTGATCATTCATGTACTTTATTTTATATTCACCTAGTAACAAACTTAAATATATAGTTTGGGCTTGAGTTATAACCGGTAATCGAGGATAATGCATATCTCGCATGTTCACTCGGCCTAAAAAGGAGTCTCACAGTTTTCCCATCTAGAAATTAAACGCGAACTACATATATCCTGTCAAAAAAGTAATTTGTAATTTAAAAAGCTCCAGCTAATGATTAAAAAAGTTGGTAGCGCTATCCTCAATTACTATGCTTAAAATAAGCGCGATCTGACAACCAGTTTGTTTACAGGAGCTGGTTGAACCAGCGCACCTCAGCAGTGCGTCAGGAATTTAGCAATGAACGAAAATATTGAACAAAGAGTTTGCCTTAAATTTTGTGTACCGACTCGCTAAAAATGTTAGAAAAGGCTTATAGTGAATCAGTTTTATCAAAAATCGGAGCCTACGAGCGGCACAAAGCGTTCAAAAAGGGCCAAGAGATCGTAGGAGACATCCGTCGTTCCGAATGAGCTTTGACTTCTTCAAATGACGAAAACATTGAAAAAGTGAAGGAAATTGTGTTCGGTAGTAGCCATTCTAGATTAAGAGAGATAGCACGTGATCCCAAGGTCTCTCACAAGTCCGTCCGTTCAATTTTAGTGGATAATTTGGGCATGCGACGCGTCGCCGCTCAGCTCGTTCCAAAAGAGCTGAAAGAGCCTATAAAAAAGTTTGGAAGTCTGGAAAAACACTGCTGTGTGTTGCATCAAATAGGGCCTAGTTTGAAGGCGACAAAATAAATATTGATGATTAAACTAAAATTCCATGTTTTATTTAATAATTCCCGGTATTTTTTAACAGAATGTTATTTATTTTTTTTATTTGTTTTTTTTTGACAGAAAAGTTTCCAATTTTCCATAAATATATTTTGTTGATGAGGTGTTACGCACTTCGTCTTTTACTTAATTAATTCATTTAGCCTCTAAAAGTTACATAGAATGTTTTGTTGTTATTGATGTCAATTACATTATTGAAAATTTATTTATCATTTATAATTTGATAACTAATATCACTTTTGTCTCGATTGCTTCATTTTTCATACACTTTTTTAAATTCTGTTAAAAAAATAAATTTTTCTACGACCACTTTGAGTTCTTCTTTCTTTTTTAGACTGAAATTAATTTTATTAATTAATTACACTAAGTTTTTGCAAATCAACTAAAGCCAAGTACATTTTTGTGTATTTTTTAGCATATAAATCTTCAGGTAACTTTTCTTCTTGAATTTCGAGTACAAGTGCAGTTAAAAGCAACTATTGGCTTGATAAAAAGGACCAACAAAAATCTGAAAAGTAGCATTTAAATACTTGAAAACTTTATCACTCTAATGCCTTCTTGGTGAAGTTATTAATAAAACATCAGTTATTAAAAGTTATTTAGTTGAGGAAAATATTAAGTAATTAGAAAAACCAAATTAAAGATTTTTTCTGAAACATTTGACTGTATTAGAAGTCACTGATTATTATTGTGAAAAATAATATAGGTCAAATGTATTTACTCGAAATAACTCTCCGTTTATTATTAACCGCAAATAAGTCGAAGACAATTGCAAGGGTTAAAGGCTACGCCCACATCTTTGGCAATGCGTCTTCTCTTAAGGAGATATTGCAAGGAGAAGACAATTTTATAACTGCTACACACAATTAAGTTTTAAAATAAGAACAAGCACAAATAAGATTGTGTACTTATCGATGTAAAACGTTTAACCTTTAAAAATAAATCCGACGAGATGTCAGACTAATAAATTCTTTAGAACTGTAGGAAGTAATAACAGGCTCTAAAAATATGAGAGTTAAATCCATGATACGGATTTGATGACAATTTAGCTTACGGTTTTATAATTCTGACGCATTACAGAACTGACGTAAGGACATGGTAAGAAACTTTGATTAAAATTTCTTAGTATCATTTTACTTTCTTACACAATTTTTTGTACTTTTAGATTTTCGCTACATTAAAATGTAGGGTTCTAAAATTAAGCACCTATGTTTATGAAATTTAAAAAATTAATTACAAATGGTTTGACTTTAAACGCAGCTAAATCATTCGACTGGCGCTAGAGCTACATAGCGTTATCGAGAACAAAGCTGCAGGGCAGCTGCGATCGGCGCGCCAGCTGAGCTTTAAGGCGGTTGGAAATTTAGATAGGAAATCTTACCGCAGAAAAGCAATTACACTGAGTTGTTTTTTTAATTGGAGATATAAGATAGTCGGGAACTAGTAACAGCAAAAAAGTAATGCATTTTTTTATAGAAGAGAAGAATTAACAAGAAAAGGCGTAGAAACTAGGACTAAACAAAATGAAACCAACCAAACCAAATTATAAACTAAAGTATGAATTTCTAGAGCACGCTTAAAAGATTAGAAAATTGCCAAAACCAAAATGCCGGTCGAAGTTCAAGTGTACAAAATCGCCTGAGGCTTTATATGTAGATGGAAAAGAGTTATTGGAACCATTACTCCAACTTTGATGCGCTATTACTTTGCTACCCACACACAAAATCTCTAGATAAAACTTTGCAAAAAAATTTAACTTCATTTTCATTTTTTACAACATCCTTTAAATAAAATCCTTTTTTGAGGAACGTTTTATTCTGAAAATTTTAATTTTTGTCAACAGGTTACTGTACACCACAATTGTTCTAATGATTGTCATTCAAAAAAATTTACTAAAATAAATTTTTTGTGTTTTAATTAAGTTACAGGCAAATATAATGAAAAAATTACTTAAAAATGCATTTAAGATAGTAAAGTAGTTTGAAAATATCAGTTCAGTACTGAAAGTTACAATGTCCAACTACTGCGGCGCAGAAAACGTAATATAATAAACATGTACCACTTTGGTTTATTTGAAACACAGTAGAACTTGATAAATACAAGTGAATGCTTTAATACAATAATTGAATGGTGTTGTCTAAGTAGAACTATCGATGTTACTTATTTTAGACGCTGCACATTTATACATTATATCTAGTAAACCAGTCCGCGTTCCAGTGTTGGCGCGAGCAGATGTGTTATACCTGAGCCATAATTGCAAGCGCAGCAACCGAGTCGTAGCGATAACAGCAAGGCCGTACGGCCTAGCGAGTGCATCCTCAACATAGCGGCGGAGCCCCGCCATTATTTTGCCGTCATTTCTGCCGATGTTAGTAACGCCGTTCCCATCGCCGTTCCTGCCGCTGTTCCTGCCGCTGTTCCTGCCGCCGTTCGTGCCGCCGTTCGTGCCGCCGTTGACTGTACCTGCGTTTTCGCAGCGGTGCAGCTGCAGGCTTGCATAAGGACATTATCAAGCAGCATACACTTGACCTTTGGTCAAGTACAATCTGTACGTACATCTATTCATATAAATTGTATGTTTAAGATTTCTTCGAGTGATATCAAGCGACACACACAAGTAAGTGACCTCCAGGTCAACAGCCGTTAGGCTAATCTTTTAGCTTGCGTATTTATATTTATATTATATTCATACGAAAGTCACATAAATAACTAAATTAACAAGCCTTATGGCTTATTATCAAAATGCTGCATCCCATTATACCCAACAAAGCGAACCGATGCAAGCGGAGCAAATCGCAAGCCCTCACTATTACGTCCAGGGATATCCCACGCCAAACTTTCAGCAAAACACAATAAATAATACACTACCACACTATGCAACCATTCCAAATCAACAGATGCCTACCGCAAACTTTAGTATTCCATATATTCTTTCACAACCTCAAAATCAAGTGTCACAGGAGCAAGAATGGCAACAAGTAGAAAGCAGGAAACGAAGCAAAAACACCGACAAACTGAAATTCAAACAAAACAGGCCAAAACTGAAAACTATTGGTTAAATAAACCAATAGCACTGGCAAACCGATATAATGGCCTAGAAAATGAAAACCCAGCCGATAACGCAGACCAAAGCGAAAATAAAAAGGACCCAAAACCGCCACCAATTTACGTCTCTGGAGTGAAATTCATGGCGCCACTACTGGAACTACTGGAGAATATAGCAAAAGATGACTACGAACTAAAAGTATTATATAATGACGAGATAAAAATACTGCCAAAAACTTCTGAAAAATACACGTCAATAATCAACGCCCTAGCAGAGAAAAGACAGAATTCCATACCTACAAAACAGACAAGAACGTAGCTTCAGAGTTGTCTTGAAACATTCATCCCTCAACCGATACAGTTACAATTAAGAAAGCTATTGAAGAACACAAACATACAGTAACAAATATCTCTAACATCCGAGAACGTAAAGGAGAGTTGAAAATAGCACTCCCACTATTCTACGTCGAATTGAAACCAGCACCAAACAATAAAGACATATATAACATAGACAGATTGTTACACTCAATAGTTAAATTTGAACCACCCGGCCAAAAAAGAAATACCCCAATGTACTAAGTGTCAAAGGTTAGGACACACTAAAAACTTCTGCATCAGAAGTCCTCGTTGTGTCAAGTGTGCAGGTAATCACTTAACCATACAATGCCTACGTAAAACAAAAAGCCCAGATGTAAAATGTGTTAATTGCAGTGGGAATCACCCGGCAAACTATAAAGGTTGCGAAATATACAAACAATGACAACAGAAAACATTCCCTGCTCTCAGAACAAAACAAATAACCAACAGGGGGCAATCCTCACTAATCCAACCGGGTGTAACACATGCCCAAATAGTGAGTGGCAGAACTCATAAATACAAATCATCAGCAGCCATTAGCACCACCCTCCCATCAATCTAATGAAATGTCAACAATGTTAAACATACTAACAACTCTCGTCACAAAATTATCATAATGGCTCAATTTCTTAAGATCGTACCCTGGAACGCAAATGGCCTACAACAACATGGACCCGAAATTACAACATTTATTCAACAACACCATATCGATGTCATGCTAATCTCCGAAACACATTATACTGCACGAAGCTATTTAAAAATACACAATTACTCCATATATGTCACACCACACCCTGATGGAACTGCACATGCAGGAACTGCCATTATTATAAGATCTTCGCTAAAGCATCATGAAGTAAATAAATATCATGAACCATACCTTCAAGCCACCACTCTGTCAGCGGTTTATTGCCCCCCGAGACACGCAAACAAACAAGATCAGTACAGCCACTACTTAAATACCCTTGGATATCGCTTCATTGCTGGGGGAGATTTTAATGCGAAGAATATATACTGAGGTGCAAGAGTGACAACTACGAAGGTAAGAGAACTGTTGAAAGCCATAAACGCAAACAACCTAAACCCTCTCACTACTGGCGAACCAACCTACTGGCCCTCTGACCCAGACAAACTGCCAGACCTCCTGGATTTCTGCATTGTTAAAAATATAAGTATGAATTACCTTCAAGCTAAAACTTGCTTGGACCTATCGTCTGACCATTCACCTGTTCTCATCACCCTTGGTACACAAGTACTGCATATTGAAAAACCACCGTCACTTCTCAACAAAAAGACCGACTGGAACTATTTTAAAACTAGAGTCAATGAAGCATTGCAACTAGACGTACCATTACAAACAGAAGAAAATCTCAGAGACGCAGTCGAACATATTACTCAAACTATACAGGAATCTGCCTGGGAAGCTACACCGAGTGAGCTAGAAACAAAACCAATCATCGACTGTCCAGTTCTAGTCAAAAAGAAAGTTGCCGAAAAAAGGAGACTGAGACGCCGATGGCAAACCACTAGAGCGCCGATTGATAAACAAAATCTAAACAGGGCTGCAACTGAACTCAAACAATTACTAAAAAACTTAAAAAACCAAGCAATACAACATTATCTGGAGAATTTATCTCCCACTGAAGCGTCCGACTACTCGCTGTGGAAAGCCACTAGGAAATTGAAAAAAAGGTCTATACAGCACATTCCACCTCTCCGTAAAGTAGATGGAACATGGGCAAGAACTACTTCAGATAAAGCCCTCACATTTGCCAGTCACCTAGAAAAGTTTTTGTACCTTACCCAGCCGAAATTACACCAGAAGAAGAAAACCAAATCCACCAATTTCTAGTGGCGCCATTTCAAATGAGTCTTCCATGTAAACCTTTTAGTAAAAAGGAAGTAACAACGGTAATTCAAAACTTAAAAACAACAAAGCACCAGGCTATGACCTGATAACAGGCAAGGTCCTTAAAGAGTTACCAGAAAAAGGCATTACACTACTTACCAAGATCTTCAACGCAGTTCTCAGACTAGGTATTTTCCTGAGCAGTGGAAGGTTGCCACCATAATTCTTATCCCAAAACCCGGAAAACCACCAGAAGAGGTCGCTTCATACAGGCCAATAAGTCTACTGCCTCTTCTCTCCAAAGTGTTTGAGAAACTATTTCTGATCAGACTTCAACCAATACTTAAGAACAACAATTTATTGCCTCTACACCAGTTTGGCTTCCGCGAACAACACGGTACAATCGAGCAGGTCCACAGGATAGTAGAACTAATAAATAAAGCTCTTGAAGGCAAAAGCTACTGCTCCGCAGTGTTTCTAGACGTCAGCCAGGCCTTTGATAAGGTCTGGCACGAAGGATTACTTTTTAAATTAAAAAATATTTTTCCCGCTGACCTGTATCAAGTGATCAAGTCATATTTACTTAACAGATACTATTCCGTTAAACTCCAAGGAGACCCCACCAAACTGTACAACATAAACTCCGGTGTTCCACAGGGCAGTGTTCTTGGCCCTTTGCTATATCTGTTGTACACGGCAGACATTCCGACTACCGGGTCAACAACAATAGCTACATATGCGGATGACACCGCCATCTTATCGACACACCCTGACTCTCAAACAGCTTCACACAGATTACAAATCCACCTTGAAAAGGTACAAGACTGGCTAAATAAATGGCGCATCAGAGCAAACGAGTCAAAATCCGCTCACGTCACGTTTACGCTAAAACGTGAAACATGCCCACCAGTTAGTTTAAACGGACAACAGATCCCACAACAAGAAACGGTCAAATACCTTGGTATTCACCTCGATCGACGTCTCACGTGGAAACAACATGTCTGGGCAAAGAGAAAACAACTGGGGTTGAAATACAGATCCATGTACTGGCTATTAGGTCGAAGATCAAAGTTATCGACAACCAATAAAATTCTACTGTACAAAACAATATTGAGACCAGTGTGGACATATGGTCTACAACTTTGGGGCGCTGCAGCTAACTCCACAATCGATATTATCAGACGGTTTCAGGCTAAAGTGCTAAGAGCAATTATTGACGCACCCTGGTATGTTCGGTCAACGAGTTAATTACAAAAGTGAGTGCCACCTATCGCGATAAACTCAGTGCACATCCAAATGAATTAGCAAGTAACTTAATAAACAATAATGGTGAAGTGCGGAGGTTAAAAAGATTTAAACCCTCGGACCTACCCAACAGATTTGAATAGTTTAATCTGCTGACTTTCATATAACATACAACAATATTAATATTGTGAACTTAGTTTTAGGTTAGTATAGTTAATAGTCAAGAATACCTAGCTATTCTAGGAATGTTATAAAGGGAAATTGCTATTGTAGGCAAGATCCCACAAGTCATTTAGATAATCATATTAATTACTGAATGCCTCATTTATTTGGCAGATTGTAAACTAAATAACTCAATTAAAAAAAAATCTAGTAAACCATAAATAAAAAATATAATATGACTACAAAGAAATATGTCTAAAGGATATAATAAGCACAAGAAACGGTTAAAAATTAGAAAAAGGGCAAAATACAGCAATTTCTTCCAGAACTAAACAGAAAAATAAAAACAACTGTGAAACAAAAAGTAAAAGAACTTTGATAACAACAGTATATCCGATTGATAATTGCGGAACATATTTGTTGGCAATTTTGAATACTATCCGAAAGTAGCCTATAAAATCTTAAAAGACACAGCTAACTTAAACGTAGTCGAGATTGAAGAATAAAAAAAGTACTATTAAGAGCTATAGTGTAAAGCAGAAGACAAAAATGATGAAAAAGATGGCAAAACTATCCGTGCTGATGAACTCTGCAACAACTGATTGGCTTTTTCACAATTATTTTTTGTTCTTTTATTCAATTATTTTAAAGAAATGAATGTTTCTAGACTAAATTATGTAACACTCTTTGTTGTACTATATACAATAAACAAGGAAGGAATCAGAAATAATAAAGTAAAATATAAATTATTTTCTTTTAAAATTACAATTTATTTATTTTATTAATTCATTTTGAAGAACTAAAGATATATAACAAACATAGAGTAAAAATAGATTATTTTTAAAAATAATTGCAGAATTTATGAATTTAGAACCATTACTGATATATTAACATATGACTACCCTGTACAGCGAATAACACTACCCACTACAAGGATCCGGGAATAGAAAGGTAAAACTCACGACTTTAGTAGATTTTAAAAAGTGATCAACACACATTCCCCATCCAAACATTGAAAATCTTTACAAACCAACATGTAATCAGAATAAAAATATAGAAAGAGATACTAAACTTTCTCATTTATCGTTTTATGTAACAATAATTGAAAACAAAGTTGATTTTCAAAGATAGACGTAATAAACAACATATTTAAAAAATGAAAGCAAAACAATTAAGACAACAAGGGTAGAATCTAATATGTTCAAATATAGTAGCTTTAGATTATTTTTAAAACAAATGCTTCTGTATCTTAGAATCAAATGTTAACTAGCAAATAGAACTAAGTATTCGGAAAATTTAATTGTAAAAGGGGTATATCAAATAAAAAATCTCAATAAGTACATTGAGAAATAAAACATATAAAGAAACTAGAAAAATTGATAATTGAAAATTTCCGAATGATAAATGAAAGTAGCAAAAATTAAATATTAAAAAAGCAAAGGATGTACAAGGTCAGACAAAATAGGGCATAAAAATATCTGGAACGAATTATCCAACATATGAAAAGTACTCTTTTGAAATAAATAAGGCAAGCATAACAAAGACAATGTTTTTACAAGAAGGGAATAAAAATAGCATAATATAGCAAAAACAAAACCGACACTGATGCACAATAAAAAGAAGGGAGAGGAAAACCCACTTTTAACCTAATGTTCAATCTTTTTTAAACTTGCCACGTTAAATAATTTTTACTTTTCCAATTATGTATGCAAATGAATATTTCTTTTTACTACACAAAACTGACATAACACATTTTTTCAGTAAGAAAAGCAACTACTGTCCTAATAGAGTAAAATCAATGCACGAAAACAAAATGTTAAAAGACATACATTCTGGTAGTATCCACTAATAGCTTCAGGTGATTAATAAATACGACTTTATTACACAAATTCTGATGAGTGCGAAAAAAATATTAGTTATCTATCTAAAGATCAAACCGATTATAAATACTTAGTAATTTGAACATTTCAATATGCAGTTAGCGTATCAAACGCAGAAACAGCTCAAGACAAATCTAGATCACGTACTGGAACTCAGGAACCATAGTCCTTAGTGATAGAATTGAAATCATTATCATCCCTAGCGTTTAAATATTCCATCCCTAGTCATACGCCTCCCCAAACTGTCGCCATGTCATTCGTTCGGCCGTCGCTCCCATCCATTGTGCTCCTGCGACCTTACTGATGTTGTCTCTTTCTCTGGTTCTAGGTTTTCTTCGATTTCTTCTTTTCGTCCTTGGCCTACATTCTGTTACCTTTTTGCCCCATCTATCGTCTCCTCGCTACATAAGATAACCTGCCTATTGCCATTTCAAGTTTGCGATGCGTCGTGTAAGGTCTTTGGTTTTATCTCGAATTCTTTCCATTCTTCTTTGCATAACCTTTAGTTTTTTCATTTAGGTTTCCATAAGAAAGGCATATGTGAACATTGGAAAAATGCATTGGTGAAACACTTTAGCCTTAAGTTGCTGTGGGTATGTTGTTGTTTTAAACACACTCCTTGGATTTCCGTAAGCAATCCAAGCTAACTTTATCCTCCTTACAATTTCTCCTGCCTGGATATTTATCCTAAAAGTAAGTATTTGTCCTAAGTATATGTATTCATCGACAACTTCTATTAGGTCATTCTCAAGAAGAATATGTGCTACAACGTCATTGTTTGCCATGATATTTGTTTTCGTATTGCTCACTTTTAGTCCGACTTGTCACTTTTTGCAGGTCTTTAATCAATGTCTTTAAATCTTTCTTGTTGTTTGCTAATAAAACAATATCCTCAGCAAATCATAAGTTAGACATATATTCTCTATATTAATTCCTAATTTATTCCAGCTCAAAGTTTTAAAAACATCTTCTAATAAATTAATAAAGAGCTTCGGGGAGATGGTATCCCTTGTCTAATTCCCCTTTTTTACTTTCCTTATCTTATAATAAGGAAAGTAATGTAATCGGCGGAAATTTGACCTACCCAGTTTTTCACATTTCTGGACGAATTATAGCCTCAGGACAACAAAAAAGTTGGTTTGAGCCATTGGTTCGTGTGTGTGTATGCGTGTGTGCGAGCGTGTGCGTGTGTGCGAGCGTGTGCGTGTGTGCGTGTGTGCGTGTGTGCGTGCGTGTGTGCGAGTTCGCGCGCGCGCGTGTGTATGTGCGTACGAGTGTGTGTGTGTGTGTGTGTGTGCGTGTGCGTGCGCGCGTGTGTGCATGTGCGTGCGTGCGCGCGCGCGCGCGCCTGTGTGTGTGTGTGTGTCGGTTTGTCAGTAAACAGGATATCTCGAGAACCATAAGAGCTAGAGACTTGAAATTCGGTATGCAAGTTACTTGTAGGCAGGGGGCGCAGTGCGAAGATTTTGGTAAAAATCGGCCAAGTCGTTTGGTCGCAAGGTCGCAAAATCGGTCGCAAAGCGGTCGCAAATCTAAACGGTTGAAGATACAAAAAATTCATGAGAATAAAAATGATTTGTTATCACGAGATAAACATGAATTTAAATAAAAGTTGGTAAAATAGAAACTCGAAAAAAAATTGAAGGCCAGGAATTTTAATATACCGGGTGTTCATAAAATGTTTCGAGAAATTTATATTACCGGGTAGATCAGATCGAGACAAACAAAAAATTATGATAAAATGTTTTGATCCGAGTTCAAATAAATAAGTTATAGCCGATTAAAAATTAATTAAACGGACCAATCACAGCGCGCTTGGAGAGCTTCCTGGCCTACTGCGGGAGGACGGGGGAAGCGCTTGGCCGTTAGGAGGGAGCACGCAGGCGATAATGGGGAAGACTGTGCGGCCGAGCTCGCATCGTTACCTTCAGTGACGTTGCAAAATTTTAACTACGAGTCAATTATTGTCTTGTCCTGTTTATTTTAATCAGCTTTCGAGTGTTGGACTCGCGATATAGGGGTTGGTTATATTCGTGCGATTTTTTCCATAACTTGTCTGTGTATGTAATCCTAGGTGTTATGTCACCCTCTAAAACCTGTCTGTTGAGGTTCGGAATTCGTCTAGACGTTTCGTTATTTGTATTGCTATTATTTTTGTTAAAATTTTATACACGTGGGATAGCAGCGAGATCGGACGATAGTTTTTAGGTCCTTTTTATTTTTTATAAATTAGCACTGCTTAAATAATGATAAAAGAATTCCCTTTTCTGCTTTTATTAGTTCTATTACTATCCCGCCCGAGTCTGCAGCTTTATGATTTTAATTTTCAGTTGATTTAGCGTCTGATTTATTTCATATTAACTAATTGTGGGTATGTTTTTTGTATAGTATCTCGTCAATGGTGTTCGTTTTTTGTTTGAGTTAATTGGTGATTCTTAAGTCTTCGACGAGTACAAGTTTGGTAAAATCTTTTTTTTTGCGATTGGACAGTGCGTTTCCTTTACCATTTTATTATATTTACTGTTTCTTGTATTCTCTTCCTGAATACTTTTGATCCTTTTTACAATATTTTCTCTAATAGTTTTTTCGTTGTACTCTGATGTGTTTAATCTTACTCGCTTTCTGACGACTTTGTTAATTTCTTTTAACTCATCTTCTGACATATTTAATGTTATTTTTTTGGTTTTAATTGCGTTTTAAGTTCGTTGTTTGTAGCTTCTTATATGTTATTGATGATCCAATATGAAGATCTTTAACATTTATAGTTTTCTAATTGAATTGTTTAAAAATGTCTTCTGTACTACATTTCCGTAGGTGTCCTCTTTGTTACACACCTCTGTATAGTCTGTGTTGATAACTCCTCCTTCTATTAGTTTTTTTCTAATCATGTATTTATCTCTGCTCGTGTTCTTACCATTTTATAGTCGCTGAAATTTATTAGGTTGAGCACGGACACATCTTGTATAATGTTCGTACAGTCTGAGTTGATAAAATCGATGTCTTTTTTTTGATTCTATTAGGCTCTTCCGCGTTCCATTTGCGGTGTTCTTTTCCAAAAAAATGTATTCATTGTTTTTAATTGACGCGTTTCAAGAAATTCCACTAACGCTTTCCCTGTGTCATTACGTGTTCCTACTCCATATATACCGTAGGTGCCTCTCCTCTTTGATATTTCCCAATTTTTGCATTAAAGTCTCCGATTAAAAGCGTATAATAGATTTTGTTTTCATCTACTGACTTATCTGTGTCTTTATACAACTGTTCAATCTCTTCATCAGTGTGTTTAGATCTTGGTATGTACGCTTGAATAATTTTTAAGTAATACCGATTATTTATCTTAATAATTACTATATGTATATACATAATGTTTTTTGATTTTATATATATATATATATATATACAAATATTTTTGGTCCATTTTTTGTTTATCAAAATTTCAACAACATTCATGCTGGCTTCTTTTTCTTCCTTATAATACAGTGCGCTTTCTGTTTTGAAAACCAGCATTTTCTCTTCCTCTCAACTTCGCTCAGGTAAACGGTGTCCCATTTAATATGCATTAATCCTTTTTCAAATTATGCTAATCTGTCCTCTGTACACAGGGAGCGACTCGGAGCCTAGCAGTCAAACCTCGGTGAGATAAATTGCGAAGCAGGAACTTCTGCCTGCCCGTAAGCGCGCCACAGGCGCGCACGGGTGACGATACTGCCGCCATCTCTCTCTCTCTGCGCCAGTGGCACCCATCACCCCCGCCACCGACACTAACCCTTCGAGGCCATTAGTGACCTTGAAGAAGTGGAGATGCCGGAAACGCCTGCAGTCCTGAGTCCCCGTGCGGAGACGACAGCTCCTTCTCGGGAGCGCATACCGTCTATCATGCTGCAGGCTAGGAAAACCTGATCGACGATGCGGCAAGCCATTCACGAAAGAAACATTGGCTTCGTAAACGCAAAGAACGTGGTAGGCGGGATCTCGATCCTGACTGTCACATCCAATGATTACAGAATACTGACGCGCTACCTCGATGGGACAAAGGTGGAACACCACTTCCAACTTCTCTAGAAAAGGAGCTCAAAGAAGAACTTCAACTCCAAGATATTCCCATCCTCCTCGTAAGGAAAGACCCTTATTGTAGCCCCACGCCGCTCGTGTTCTTTGAATATGAGCGGACCGACAAGGACAGAACAATATACAATGTGAGCAGCATCTTTGACCTAGTTGTTTTCATAAAGTAGCTACACAAAAAGAAGGATGTTGCTCAACGCTACAGTGCCAGCGTTTCGGACACGCGCAACTTGATGCCGCGCGAGTCCGAAATGCGTGAAGTGCGGCGAAACCCATCCACACCGGGGATTGTAAAAAGCCTTGGGGGCTCTCAGGGAACGCTTCCAGTAAATTTCTGCGAATGCCTAGCATCAGGCAGAAGCTACGCCGCAGCCACTCGCGGGGACACCAGCACCCCAGTCGAACACCACTCTCAGCCAGTTCCATGGTGATAACCTCAGAGACAACAACAGCAGCTCGAACATCGGGGATGGACAGTGGTCGCCAACTAGTTTCAGGACGTGGACCCACCGCGTATTTGGGAGCAGTTGAGAACATCGCGGCAGAGACAAAGAATGGCGCCAACATTGTAAAAGTCATATCAGCATTTATGTCCTGCAAGGGTGACGTATAGCCCGTTCTCGGCATGTTTATCAAACGCCAAACGTGCCTGGTCCACTAAAATTCCGTCCACCTAGGAAGAGTCTATATGGCAACCAAATGACAACGTCAGGTCTGCTAGCAAAGAGTGATTAGGGGTTTAGTAAACAGGCACCGCGTTTGCCAAACATAATAAGATGATGTCCTTTTTAAAAGTGATTTTATATTTAGAGTTTCATTGTTCATCTTCATATAAAGGTCAATCATTTTGTCTTTTATTTTCGATTTATGTTTTTTCAGAATCCTCGAGACAGACCGGAGTATTTGTGTGCGATTGTGGGTAATTAACCCTACCCACCTGGGGTTTTAAAGTTTTAACATTGGTCTTCATGTTGAGTTACTTGCGGGTGATTTGGAATTAAAACTCTACACATGCCGAGCGGGTTGGAAAGTTTTTAATCAGTCGCTCCTCTGGAGTCGAACGCTGTGTTCGGTCACCAAATATGGATACAGACGCTGCTATTGAAGTCTGCTCTTACTTCTTCTATCGTTGTACGCTGTAACCCTAAGTAGCAGCCCTTAGAGGGTACTGTTAGCCGAGTCTGCTAAACCCTGTTTTTTAGCAGGGTTGTTACTTTTTCCTCCCCTTTTTTATCCTGGCTTGGTGAAGGCAGTGATATAATAATCGTTGAGTGAGATTTGGAATAAGAAATAAAAAAATACGTGCTGTTTTTCACAATAATGAAGAACTGACAAGGCACTAATAAATCCACAATCTCTTTGATTTGGCAAAGAATAATTATTTAAGGCATATCCTAAACGCTAAGTGTTATCCCAAAATTATGAACGACACCAAAACTGCCGAGTTTGAGACGATTAATACTCAAGACTACTAAACTGAAGATAACGGGGAGGGCAGCGTTCGACAGAGAAAGATAAGAAAACTTTGTAGGGTAACAAAACGACAAGTCAGTGCATGCTGAGTGGTCTTGGAGAGCACGTGTCATTATATGTAGCGTGGTTTAAAAAATAAATGACTGTTTTGTGTAGAATCAAATACTGTGGACAATTTCAAGCTATTTAGAGCTATGTATTTACTATTAAATTTGGGAAAAGTGACGCATTAGAGTTGAAAATGTCGCAGCACATGGTAGAAAGAAGCAGAATCAGCGTATCGCAGGTCAGATTAAAGCGGGTTCGAAATGCTTAGAAGTATGAGTGCTACCGACTGAGGAAGAAAGCCGAGCGAGAAAAGGCCATGCGGGGGAATGAATCGTGGATAAACGGCATCAAAATTTCGGCGCGTCAACTTTGACGGGATTCAGTGGTGCGGAGGGTGTATTTACAACAACTAAACAACCTCCAATTGACAAAGACTATTCAGAAAAATTCGACAGTCCCATAGATGGTCAACCTGGAAGTCATTTCTGACTTCATAAACGCGGACAAGTTGATGAGCGGCATCAATATTTCAGTGCGTTGACTTTGGTGGGATTTAATGGTGTGGTGGGCGGACTTACAACAATAGAACCGTCTCCAATAGACGAAGACTATTCTAAAGAATCCAACGTCCCCATAAATGGTTAGCCTTAAGGGCAGAGGAAGTTTAACGAATGTACGCATCGATACTGTCATCCTATTTGAAAATCTGATATACACTTCAACAAGACGTTGACGTGAAAATGGGTCTTGTTATAAATATAATATATGTGATAGTTTGTTATTCAAAGAATACACAGGAAAAACGCTACAGGACATTAAGTTCGGTATTTCCTTAAAGTGATGCAGTATCGTTCAAGCGGTGCGCGACCTGTAAAAGATCCTTGGACAGTAGAAAGGTGCTCACTATATCTGTCGCTAACGGCTTACTGTATCCACTTAAACCCAGTCATATTCCTCCGCTGAATTCTATATTTTTGTTTTTATTGGCCATACCAACACTTTTACGGAAATTTCACGTTAGTGGTCACGACTACTACTCACCCAAATAAATCTTTTGGAGGTATTTGTAGATTGAACAACACATAATTCGTGGATGATTTCTATTGTATAAGACGCATTTGACATTATTGCTGGGTCCTTTCCTAATTACCCATGCATTTTATGTTGTCTATAGCAACATGCCTAAGTGAAGCCGTATTTCTAGCATTTTATATAAAGTAGTCCAAATTTTGAAGTTCTATTCCAGAGTCTTTTTATAGTACGAATATTTTTGTTTGGGCTGTATTTTAGTTCAACATAAAATAAAGGGACTTTCTGGTTCCGTCTTTAATACCATCAGGTTTATTAAAGGTTTTTTTTTCATTTGATTTGATGTTGTTGTCTTAGTTTTTATTGTTATTGGTGTGGCGGCCTTTTCGCCCTTGAACCGCTTTATATTGCGGCGGCATGCGGGCCTTTGATATCTGCTACGTTTTGCCATCGCACACAAAACGGCATATGGGCTTTTGCTCAGCTGACAAGTCTGCATACGCCGTCGGCGGCACATTTTGATATGAAAGGTGCTGTCGAATGAAAATTGCCCGCAAAGACCTACCGCCAAGCCAGGCGCGAAGCCCGGCAACATTAGCATTCCGCAGCGCGGCCAGTTCGGTCGTGTCTTAACCCGCATACATTCGCATTCCGCAGCGCGGCCAATTCGGTCGTGTCTTAACACCCGCAGATTCGCACTCCGCAGCGCGGCCAATTCGGTCGTGTCTTATCAACCCGCAAGAAGCAGTCCGCAGCGCGGCCAATTCGGTCGTGTCTTATCATCCCGCAAATACCAGATCCGCAGCCGGGCAAGGTGGCCACCATGAAACCATCGCCTACGAAGCAGAACCCGATTCAGGTGAGCGATTTGGCAATACTCGTTGGTTGATATCGGTAGCCGCCCCCATCCGCTTTCGCGACGGCCGTTTAAGGGACGATTTTGGCCTTATCGGTTGACGTTCCAATACGGGCCGTACTACGTTTCCCACACCGCACCACGAGAGCGGCTATTTACACCCCTGCATCTCCATTTTTTGGTCCTTACGAGCCGGATCGGTATCAGCTACAATACTTGTAGAAACCGCTTGATAACTAGGCGTCGTCACAGACTTATGTAGGTTTTTGGTAAGGTGATCGCCATAAATTACATACATATTTATTACGCTTTATTCAAGTAAAGTTCCCTTATAATGTATAAGCTTGAATTAAAATTAGTTCAGTTAACTGCCAAAAAAGAGGCTATTTTCGAACGATTTAATCGTTTATACAATACATCAACGAATATTTCAAATTATGAGTTACGCTCAAACGAATTATATTATATATTAGTGAATTATACAGTAGGTTTGAAACAATAATTGAAGAAATTAACAATTTGCAGTTTGAAATTGATCAGACTACTCATGTTTAAATTCTATTGAAGATTTATATTCGAGTATTAAATATAAACGCAACCTTATATTGTCAAACAGCAAAACATTTACATTAGATCAAAAAAGAGGTATCGTAAAATTATCGCCAATTGAACTACCTTCTTTCGATGGCAAGACTGAGAGCTGGCCAATATTTTACGAAATATTTCATAGCAATGTGCATTTAAATACCAATTTGACTGACGCGCAGCGTGTGCAGTATTTGATTAGTAAATTAACTCATGACGCTTTAAAATTAACCGCAGGTATTATTCCTACAGGGGATACTTATAATATTATATGGGATAGTCTTGTTAAAAAGTATCAAGATAAACGTAGTTTAGGCAGTCATTATCTAAATAACATTCTGGACATCAAAGGATGCGTCGGTAATGCTGTTAGTTTGAATACATATATAGAAAAATATTCCGCGTCCATCGCTGCATTAAAACAGTTAGACATTCCCGACCTATTAGATTTTGTCTTGTTACCTTGTGGTTTAAGAAAAATTGATCCCCAAACGCTTCAACAATTCGAAAATAGTGTGAGCGGAATAGAATTACCCTCCTGTAAACAATTTATTTTATTTACGCAAGATTATGTCAAAGTACTCGAGCGCTCGCATGTTAATAATTCGCAGACCAAGCCGCGCGCAAATTCCAGTTTACCTTATCACAGCCTTGGCCGTGGCGCACAAGGTGCCTGTAAGTCGTTTGTGTCGAGTGAACGGTTTTTTAATACGCGTTGCCCGCTATGCGAGAGAGAACACCAGCTGTTTCGCTGCCTTGAATTTAAAAATATGAAATCACCGCAAGCACGTTTCGAGTTAATTAAAGCGAAACGCGGCTGTATAAACTGTTTAAGTCTATCTTACTCGTTAACTAATGTAAATCACGGAACGTTTGTAAAATTTGTAAAAAACCGCATCATTCTTTACTGCATTTTTCGAACTTAAAGGATGATCGCCGAAGTAAGCCGTCTGTGGCGGCTGGACCGCAAACAGGTAACCGTGCACCCATAATAGCTGAATCAGCACATTCAGCAACGCAACCTTATGACACGTCTTCCGTATTGCTTAGTGCGGCGGCTTCGAGTTCGGCTATATTGTTATCGACCGCACAGATCTATGCACATGGTAAAAACGGAAGTACGCTCGTCGTCAGGTGTTTAATAGACAACGGGTCGCAAAATAATTTAATTACTATGGATTGCTGTAAACGCTTGAACATTCCCATAATTAAATTACGCAATTCATCTTTACAGGTGTTTACGCCTTTTCGGATTCTACAATAGCGCTTTCGTAGATCCACTCATCGCCACATAGGTGGTCTATTTTTGTCAGCAATTGTATTGCTAAAATACACGATAATTTACCTGCCGCTTGCTTTAATCATGTGTCCGGGAAAGAGAATCCCAGCGATTGCCTTTCACACGGCATGCTGCCTTCTGATTTAATTAAACACTCGCTGTGGTGGAATGGCCCTGCTTAGCTTCATCAGTCAAATAGCGAATGGCCTTTAAAATTCATTCCAACGGAGTGTGAAACTCTACCGGAGTTCAAATCGAGAGCGTTTGTTGTTAAAGCCGCGAATTTCGAACCACGTGTTTTTGACTCTATAGTCACCCGTGTTTGTTCGTGGAATAAACTGTTGCGCATATTCATGTACATTCTCAAATTTGCGAGCAAAAACGTAATGGTGATCAATCTGTTAAAGATATTCAAATCGCTGAAAATTTTGTTATTCGAATAGTTCAGATATTCACTTTTCTAACGAATTAAATTCAGTAAAAACCGGGTCAGGTACATACAAACGTCCTGTCACCAAGCTATATCCTTTGCCAACCCAATAAACAATATTCTAGCTGACTCATGTATATATAGATAGTGTATTAATAGGGCATTTATATAGTTTGTTACAATATAAATCTAACCGCAATTTAACGCACCTGAAATATAATAGTTAATTTCAGGAATTTAATGACAATATTGTTTCAAACCGCTGTTAACAGCTCCTTGATAAAGTAGTAATTTTTTTGAAAGCTCAGGACCTTTCAAGGCGGGGAGTATGGTGTGGCGGCCTTTTCGCCCTTGAACCGCTTATATCGCGGCGGCATGCTGGCCTTTGATATCTGCTACGTTTTGCCATCGCACACAAAACGGCATATGGGCTTTTGCTCAGCCGACAAGTCTGCATACGCCGTCGGCGGCACCTTTTGATATGAAAGGTGCTGTCGAATGAAAATTGCCCGCAAAGACCTACCGCCAAGCCAGGCGCGAAGCCCGGCAATATTAGCATTCCGCAGCGCGGCCAGTTCGGTCGTGTCTTAACCCGCATACATTCGCATTCCGCAGCGCGGCCAATTCGGTCGTGTCTTAACACCCGCAGATTCGCACTCCGCAGCGCGGCCAATTCGGTCGTGTCTTATCATCCCGTAAATACCAGATCCGCAGCGCGGCAAGGTGGCCACCGTGGAACCATCGCCTAAGAAGCAGAAGCCGATTCACAAGAATGTTCATGTTTTTTTTTTAGTATTATTATTATATTTGTCTAATTTTTGATGCTTTGATTTTATAACATCAATAATTGTAACTTCTTACAGTCTCAAACTTTATTTTTAAGAATTTATTATTAGTTATGTGTCCTTTTCCACTAGTAAAGGATGCATACGTATAATTGACTTGCATTTTTTTTATTATTATAAAACTCACAATTATTGTGGTCGATTTTCAATTTTCTAACCCGATTAACAAAATGGCGTACCACGTATACAATGTGAATTTCTATTATTTTCTTTATTTGGTTTCCGCTTCATAAAATTTGTCTCAAATAAACGGCTGTCCGAATTAATGAATAATCTAATTAACAGAAATTTACTTTGTCAAAACTGAAGCGATTTTGAATATAAATCGTATTTGTTATAAACTGAATTTTAAATCCAGCATTTTTCTGACAACATAAAAAGTTAGTTTTATTTAAATCTCTTTAATTTTTTAAGTCGGATAATAAAAAATGCGTTTACTAGGTTCAGGTTTGGAGAGTTATATTAAGCATAAATGAAGCCTCTAGCGAAAAATAAGAATCCAAAAGTTATAACTCATCTAAGCTGTTAAGGAATGAAATACACAAAATATATATTGTCATCAGTTGCGTCCTTTTGGAACTCTTAACGTAATTTTTAGATTTACAGATTTAGTCGAACCAGCGACAATTTATTTCTGAAAATTTATTTTATTGAAATAATTTATGTACATTTCTAATTAATTCCATTGAACTCTCAAGAGATCTCTAGACATATTCTAAATTATCAGAAATAATATTTTTTTAGATTTGTGTAATATGTATAAAGCATGTGATTACTTTGTTCTTTATATAATACAACTGTTTCCAATAGTTTTGTTGTATTTATAGCATTTGTTAAAAATCACGCGATATCGGCTAGTAGCCATAGCTGTCCCACTCACGTACTCAAGGTTTAATAATAAAATATTTTTAATGTGCAAATTTACTGTGGGTGTTCTTGCAATGGAAAGAATTGTGCAATTAAATAAAAGACTAAATAGATGTTAAATGGACAAATTCAGCTAGTTCATCTCTGGGTGTCACAGTGTAGCTATTTAAATATAGTTATTTGCATGGGTTCGCTTCCATATCTACATTTTACTGATGACCTACATAGATAGCGCAAATTTCTGTCAGATGTTTTATATTTATCTTTTTCGGACTAGAAAAATTTAGTTCTTTCCTAAACGAAGTGCGAAATTTAAGTGCAATTATCTAAACTTCTAGAAAAGCTATTATTAAATCGGTTAAATAAAGATACACAACTAGATAATGTGATTTTAAAATAGCAATTTGGTTTTAGATCATTCCATCATTCATTGTACATTTAATGTAATTTATAATTTCCTTAAAAATTAGAAGTACTGCACAGCAGCCTTCTTATACATCTGACAAGTCTTCGATAAAGTCTAGTGCAAAAGATTGCTAGCTAAAATTAAAATATTATTTCCACATTAATATTTTTCTTTATCGCAAATATAAATTACAATCTATTTCTGTTGGAATATTTAGTATTTGTTGTAACACTAATTTTTGACACATATTGAGCGTTGTCCGGTCACAACGCTTCAGATGATATGATAGTTGACTGGGAATGTGTTACTTACTTACTTAATCCGTATGCTTTTTTACCGTTAGGTGTAAGACAGGTGGGAGAAGAGTTTGTTATGTTGCTGTATATTTTTCTTTCCGTAGTTTTCTGTCCTGGGCTACTTGTTTTTACCTTCCCAGTTTATTCCCTTGTTTGCTGCTGCCTCTCTTATTCCTTCTTTCCAGGTTTTCCTTGGCCTTACTCTTTGATTTTTACCCGGCACTCGCGATTCATACACTCTTTTCACTAATCTGTTTTTTGGCATACGACACACATGACCAAACCACCTTAATTGTCCTTCTTCTATTTTTTCCATTATAGGTTTTATCTTTAAGTCTTGTCTGTACGTTTCATTTCGGATTTTATCTCTTTTCGTTTTATTTTGTATCCTTCTTAGCAACCGCATTTCCATTGCATTTAGTCTTATTTTATGTTTTTCTGTCAAAGATCACGATTCACTACTATACATTATTGACGCGGCGGTCTCACCACTTTTTTCACTACTTCTGTTTATATTTTTTTTGGTACTTATTTCTTTCCTAAAAGTTCGTTTTAGAGTATTGTAGATTCTCCTGTTTTCTCCATTCTATCATTAATTTCTTTATCTATTTTGCCGTTGTTCTCGATTATTGATCCTAGATATCTAAAACTTTCTACCTGTTCAATTTGTTTTCTTGTATTTTTATTTTGTGTGTTATATTCTCTCTGCCACTACCATACTTTTAGTTTTCGCTGTGTTAATTTTCCGAAGCTCTGTTTCTAATACCTCTAGGTTCTATTGTAGATTCTCTTCTGTGTCGGCTATTATCGTCATGTCGTCCGCGAATATCAGTTCGTTTATTTCTGTTTGTTCCATTTGCCAGTATCCCAATTTTATCTTCATCTTTTTCTTTGAATTTTTCATCGCCCCGTCTAGCACTATTGAGAACAGCAAGGGGCTCAGCATGCATCCTTGCTTTACTCCTATTTCTGTTACGAACACTTGTGACTCTTCATTGTTAGTCCTTACTACGTTTTTATTACTTCTGTACATTGCTTTTACTTTTCTATCGTTCTTTCCTCTATTCCTCTTTTTCTAGTGCTTTCCATATTTGTTCTCTTTGTATTCTGTCAAAAGCTTTTTCTAAATCTATAAAGCACATATGTATTTCCTTCCTTTTTAATAAATTTTTCGTGATTTGTCTAATAATGAATATTAAATCTTGTGTGCTTCTCCTTCCTAAAACCACATTGAGTCTCTTCTATTGTATTTTCTATTCTGTCTCTTATTCTTTTCTCAATTATTCTGGCCAGTATTTTCGGGGACACTTATTAACGTAATTACTCTATAATTACCACATTCTCTTTGTCACCTTTCTTATGTATGGGGAGTATGATTCCTATATTCCAATCCTTTGGTATTATCATTGTCTTCATTATTTCATTTAGCAATTCTGTAAATTTAGTTATTCCTTCATTTCCATAAACTTATCATTTCCGGTGTTATTTTGTCTCTTCCTGCTGCTTTTCCTAACTTAATTTTCTTTATGGCCTCCTAACTTCTTTCTCTTGTATTTCTTCGATTTCTCTCTTTCGTCTAGTTCTTTCTATTCATCTGTTGTACTGTTTTCTGCTTTTGTTAGTTGCTCGAAATGTTCTTTCCATCTTTCCATTATTTGATCTTCTTCTGTTATTATTTTTCCTCCCTTTCACTTTATATTCATCATATTATATTCCTTTTTCTTCCTAAGCTGTTTTAAGGTTCCGTAAAATAGTTTTTGGTTCTCCCGAAAGTTTTCTGTCATCTTTTCTCCAAATTTGAGCCATGATTCTTCTTTTGCTTTTCTCACCGCCGTTTTCGCTTCTGTTCTTATTTCTTTATATTTTTCGTAGTCGTCTGTTTTTTTTTGTACTTAAGTATCTCTTCCATGCTTGCTTTTTCTCTTTGATCTTTGCTTTTATATCTTCGTTCCACCATGCTGTTTTTTTCATATTTTTATTAGCTATTTTCTTTGTCCCGCAACTCTCTCTCGCAGCGTTTAGTATGGTATCTTTAAATCTTTCCCACTTTCCTTCTACCCCTTTTGTATTATCTTTGCTAAATTTTTTGTTTAGAATTTCCCTATATCTTTTTTGGTTCTCTGTTTCTTTTAGTTTATATGTTTTTATAGTTTCCACTGATTTCTTTCTTCTCTTATCTTCTTTTTCTTCTTTTTTATTCTTTAGGTCCATCTTTACCAAGTAGTGGTCGCTTCCTATCTCTGCTTGTCTTGTTACTTTGACGTCTTGTACCTTTTCCCATTTTGGTTTACCTATTAAGAAATAGTCAATAATTGACTTACCGTTCCTGCTTTCTACAACTCTTGTGAATTTGTATATATCCTTATGTTTGAATTTTGTGTTTGCAATCACTAAATTGTTTTCTATGCTGATTTCTATGATTCTGTCTCCGTTATTATTTTTGGTCATTTCTCCTTCTTTCCCTAAGTACTTTTCTATACCTGTATTCTGTTTTCATACTCGTCCATTGAAGTCTCCCATAACAATTACATTTTCTCTTCCATTATCTATTTCTCTTTGTACTTCCTCAAAGAACTTATCTTTATCTTCTTTTCTAGCATCTTCGTTTTCTCCGTATGCTATTGTCACACTCCATATTTCTTCTCCTATTAGCTTCATTTCTAATCTTAAAATCCGTTCATTTATGTATTTTTCCTTTATGTCTTTTAGTATGTCTGGATTTATTATTAATCCTACCCCACATCTTGCTTCTTCCGTTTCCTTCACTCTTGACCAAAATAGCCAGTATCCTTTATGGATGTGTTTCATACCTTTTCCTTTCTTCTTGGTTTCTGTTACTCCTAGGATTTTCACTTGATGTTCTATCATTTTTTCTACTAAATCTTCTTTGCCTTTAATACTCCTCACATTCCATATTTCTATTCTCAACTTTTCATGTTGCATTTTGCCTACTTTCCTCTTATCCTTTTCTTTCTCTTTACTTTTGTCTATTCCAACGCTCTTCATTTTGTTGTTTACCTTATATTGTTTATCGTCGTCCATGTGCATCGCATATTTCGTTATAAGTTCGGCCTGGTTCTTTTTTGTTATCAGTTTTTTGATTTCTCTATAACTCCTTTTTCCTCATCATCCCAGACGAATTCCACTCCTTCTATGATGGTTTTCTTATAACCGATTTTCGTTCTTCTACCTTTACTTCTCTCTTCTTTTGCAATTTTTCTTATTTCGGCCTGTATTCCTCTCTCTTTTGGCGTCATATCATTATCTATGTATACAGTGGATCCTCTCAGTTTATATTTATTTTTCATGACTTTCTGTTTATTATCCCAGTCTTTCATTTCAATCAGACTTGTAATTGTACCTTTATTTCCTTGCAGTGTTACTACATTCTTTACTTCTACTTCTACTCCCAATTTTTCTGCAAGGAATTGTTTTGTTTCTTCTTATTTTCGATCTTCTACTAATTTTACACCCTTGATTATCAACCTACACTTTCGTGTTTCCTTTTCTATTTCTTCAAACTTATCTTCAGTTGTTCGATTCTTTTTGGAGTTGTTTTTCTCCGATTCCCATTTTATCTCCGTTTTGCCATTTCCTTCGTAGTTTCTGATTTTCTTCTGTACTTTTCTTAATTTCATCTCTCATAATTTTAATCATGTCTTTAATTTCTTTTAGATCTCCATTTTTCCTTCACTTACTCTATTTTTCTGTTTTTATGTTGGTGATCTAATTACCATTTTACTTTTCTTAAAGATCTCTTCTTTTTCTTCGCTGCTGTTTAGATCTCTATCCCTCTTAGATCCTGAACTCATTTATAATTCCTTTTTTGTCATTATTTTATCTGAATTTAGAATTTTGTACGTTTGGTAAATAAATTTTCCGTATCGTCCGGGTCGCGTTATCTCCCGTCTGCCGGCCTTGCAAGACAGGGAACGTTTGGCCTTCGGATTAAAAACTCTCTTCGTTTGTAGTCTTGATTGTTCCTATTTACACTGCTATTAACACTCTTATTAAATTGCTAATAATTTTCACTTTCAGCTTCAGTTAGCTACACTTCACGAAAAAGTCGGTGTGACAAAGCCCGTATTCGAGTATTTTATCGCCACCAGCCAATTTCGCGTCTATCCGCTTTCGCTCCACAAACTCAACTCCTGGTAATGTGTTACAAGGCTAAATATAATACATATTATTTGTGACTAATTAAATTCTATCAGGAATGCGCTGATTCTCTTCAAGCTTGATAAAGAGTTGTCCAGTAGAATGATGGTCAGATTTTTTGAGTAGTTTTCTAATCTTTGTAAACAGAGAACTGTTGGTGTGAATCGTTTCTTTAACTGTGGTTATGTTGAGATTTCTGTGGAGGACCGAGTTTCTTACATACAATGGACCAATTGTGAGTATGAGTAGCCTGAGTATTTTCGATTAGAATCTTTGTGATATTTCTATATTTGATGTACTTCCAGTACCACGAAGTTTGATGCTGTGTGGCCAAATCGGTTTCAGAATTGTTTTGTATATAAAAACTTTATTGTCCAGAGACTGTTTTGCTCTTGCCTATTGGCCGACCATTTTACTTAATTGGTGGTTGGGGTATTTTTTTTTGTTCCAAGAATGAGTTTGCCAGATCAGGTGTTGGTGGATGTGCATATCAAGACATTTCACAGACTCCGCTTGCGAGAGGGATTTGCAGTAACCTGAGGACATGTTAATCTTCTATTAATAAACGTTTTATGCATTGATTTATTTTTGTTAACTTTAATTCTCTGCCGTCTAAACCAGATTTGCACCTCATTTAGGTTTTCTTGTAGATATTGTGATGCTTCTACTGGATTATCATAAAAGATTAATATAGCCCTATCATCGACAAATATAGCTGAGACTGTTTTTTTTCATTTGTTGGCAGATCTAGCAAAATATAACAAGTACAATTTTTAACAAAAAAAAACAACTTTGAATTTCAATTTCAATTTTTATTTCTACATTCGTGCTGTTTGTTTTTAAGGAATTCCGTCTTGCCCTCGCAGTCCAAGTCTACACCAGAACGTCCTTGGCCATAGTTAGGTACCTATCTTGTTTTTGAATTGTCATAAACTTACCAATATTTAAATTACTATACATTTCCTATTTGATTTTGAGAAATTCTCTGGTGTATCTTTAAAGTCCAAGGTCCAAAGTCAATAAAATTAAAATGGATCCATCCTTGAGGCATCTCCTTTCCAACAAAATAAAGGATTATCTAAATCGGTTCATAAACAAAGAAGTTATGCCCGAACATCCATAAATATATATATATATATATATACTCCTTTTTTGAAGTCGGTTAAAAGATAAAGCGCTCCGCCCATGATACTACCTTGGAAAACTCCCGCGTTAATGGGAAAAACTTTTGGCTTTGCATTTGAAAATTTTGCTTGAAATAAGAGATCGGTGACGTAGGACTTTATCAATACGGCATACGAAATAACAGCTTTTTAATTTTGCAAAAGAGGCCTTGATGCCAGACCTTATCAAATGTCTTCGAAACATACAGAAAATCTGTAGAATAGTATTTACCAGCTTGCAGTGTTTGATCAATGGTGACTGTAACTGTGAATTTGTTCAATTGTAGAATGCTTGGTTTGAAATCAAAATTAATGAAGAGGTATTAATTGTTCTGTAAGAAGATTGGATGTAACAGTTTAATAACAATTTTTGAAAAACTTTGAGATCGCTGGAAGAAAACTAATTGGTGTGTACTACTCAGTTTCAGTTGGGAGCTTAACTAATTTGGAGATAAGAATGATTTGTACTAACTTCCATTGAGGTGGATAAATACTAAATCGCAAAATTACGTTGAAAATAGCCGTCATAACAACTACTGCGCGGATTGGGAGTTCTTTAAGTATCTCGCTTGTAATTAGGTCAAAGCCGAGTGCTTTTGCAAGTGCTAATTTTTGTGAATTATGTTGAATGCTTCTATAGGGGAGAATTCTTTGATTGGAGGCAACATCTAAAAGTTAACTTCTAGGAATCGATTAATCTGGTTAACGTTGCCTGACGTGTCTTCGACGAGATTTCGTATAAATAGTTTAGACAAATGTTCAGCAAATACTTGACCTTTTTCGTCATCGGTTCCGGCCCAGGATTTACTTTCCTTGGGGATGGAGGAATATCGACTTGAGATTGTTTGATCTTTTTAGTTGCTTTCCATAGTGAATAATTAGCTTCTTTTGTTGGTGAAAGGTTTTGAAGATGGCTCATTTTTTAATTTATGTAGTAATCGTTTAAGTTTGTGAGATGTACTATTAAGTATATTTTCTAGTTGCTTGTCAAATTCTTTTTAGTTCTTCTTTTCTCTGCTGTTAGTTGATAGATACATTTTGCTTCACAGGTGGATTGGCGCTACCGTTAGAGGCTGCAATTTGTAAGTTTCGATTGAGGTACTCTACTGCAAAAGTAATTGTCTCTCTTAATTTTTAAAGAAATTTGAATGCTGAATATTGCTGTTGGCTGTTTTTTAAAGTACTCTCAGTCGGAGGTCTTATACACAATTTGTGGTTTTAGGTTCTCGATTAGTGTTGAGCTTAGCTTTATAAGCACTGGTTTGTGGGCTGACAAAAACCGATTCCAATCCTCAATTACAAGGCTTGTTGCCTGAAGGTAATTTTCGCCGTACTTATTTAGTTCGTGGTGTTATATGATATTTTTAATAATTACAGTACCCTCATGTGGGGTACCGTCTGGGTGGGGAGTATTACAAGTTTGGTAACCAGAAATACTTAACAAGTTTTGATTAGCAAAATGTGTCTCAGAGATATATTTAGTACTCTTTGATGAAAACATTGATTCTTCTGCATGTTGACATAGTCCGTTAGAAGTCCAACACTGTTTTATATGTATTAACCATTATTTCATTATACTGAGAATTATAATGAGTAATGTTAATATTGTTCGTAGCTCTTCTACTAGTTTCGTCTGCAGTTATGCTTGTTTTGCTAGGAGTTGCTTCAGTTTTTCGTACGATTGTTAGTGGTGACTGCTGCCGTGTTCCATCATTTCTATTTGATTGTCTGTCACGATTTGTAAATGCGACAGAACTAGCATTGGTTATTGATGGGTTTGACCTACAGGCTGTTTATTTTTATTAGCGAGGTTTCTTTCTCTCAAAGGCGGGAAACCATGTGTAATTTCTTGTATCTCGGACAACCTTTGTAGTTCGCCGTATGGGCTCCGTTGCACAAGGCTCATGCGGGATTCGTTATTTTGCTTTTATTGCATGCTGATGTTGGGTACTTGTGTCTACATTTTACTCACATAAACGGCCGTGCGTTTTAGAGAGACCAACAAACACATAAAATATACCTAAGTTTATTAAAAAGAATGGAAATTACCTTTAGCAGTAGAAAGCTTATATATAAAAATATTTTTTCTTATCTGAACATATAGTTGAAAGCTATGGGGCTGCTTTAACTACTCAATTGAGAACTCTTATGGATACTCCATGGTACATGACAAACATGTCTAATATACATATTCTAATACCTTATACGTGCATGACGTAATTACGGAACGAGTACCTAGACACTATAGAAGACTTTTGAATCATTTCAATGTTAAGAACACTATAGCCAAACTTTAAGAAATTAAAGCGCAAATAGGCTTGGAATCTACAAACTAGCAGGAATTTTCCAGGGTGAATTTATCGTAATATGCCATCTTGTACCAAAAATGTAATTGAAAATTGAAACAAAAATGTAATTTTGTTATAATTACGCTAGACACCAAAATTACAAGGTTTATACCTAAGTATTCAGTAATTTTATACCTTAAATAATAGCTTCAAGCTAAGTTGCAGTCCATCTGTTTGTGTTCTTTGTTGCATCTCTAAACTAAAAATAAAAAGGACTAAGACACTAACATACTAATAAAGAGTAGAAAACTGCAAACTATTATTAAACTTGCTTATTGCTTGCAAATTTATATCTAAATTTAAAAACTCATTTGCATGACTGATCATTGCAGATAGATTAACAATTTCGCAGTTCGGTTTTAAAAACAAAGCAATTCTGAGATCTCGCATTGCGACGTATATTAATGGTGTTATTATTAATCTATGAATTAATGATCAGTGCGGTAATAAACAATGAGCCGTGAACCGAGTATTACATGGAACTGTACAGATAATGAAACAGTGCTACATTGTAGTCCTAGAATTTATTTAATATTAGCTAGTAGCGTAAAACGGCCGCTTAATTATAAATCACAGGTAGTCAGTTTAATACTGCTTTAAGGGTATTGCATTCTGAATAAATTTATATAAAAATTTATTATAAATCATATATTACTAACTATGCATATATACATATTGAAACCTTTTTAGTAATGTATCAAAATTTAGTTAATGCAATCTATGTTTAATGGTAAACGTTCTGAACAAACATCTTTGATTATCAATTTTGGGTGAAACTGACAAAATTATCAGCATCTCGGAGAAAGAATCCACTGTTGATTGCATGGAAAGAAGTCTCCAATTTGGAGATGGCCTAAAGAAAGTATTCGATTCTTTATGGTTGGAATAAAGTATTGCGTAAGATAAATCCTTCCAAACTGCTTAAGCGGAATCAATTTTCTGTGCATGAGATCGACAATTTTGTATAAAGTGTACTTACCTACTTATTTCTTTTTGTAGGATCATAAATAAAACTATATGGTCTATCGTACTTGAACTTTATTGGTCTTTTCTAATTTCAGAACACCAACATTATAGCTAATTTACTAATTTTGAAGGGAATTCTACTTGCTTTCAATTTTCCGGTGCATATTTTAGCTTGTTATTAACCTAAGACACGTTTTACATGTAATTTAGAGATAAAATCAGTTACTCCAACGCCATATAAGTTTGTCTATAATTTTTAAAAATATTTATGAGTGATTTGAATAGCCAAGAAAACTTAATTTTCTATTTAAATCATTCCTCCATTCGTGCTCTACATGTAAAAAAATACTAGACGTACTAATACATAACAGCCTTGCTAAAATTTTACTAAGTAGGTAAAAAACATGGAATTTTCAACCAATATAATTCCAGTAACTCATTCCCGATATTAACAATTATATTTGTATAGATTTTCCAAATATTTACAAAGAAAATATTGTCTTATTGTCGGTATCTTTCGTTTTCCTAATCACAACTTAGGCAAATACCTGGCTAATATTATTTAGTCTTTTACAAGTCAAATCTTAGCATACGTGCAAAACTTTTACCATTTCTTAGAAGTTTTTGCTAAAGCAATAGTATTTCTATAGATTTTTTTATTCATCTGTCGCAGCAAACATTTTTTTGACAAATTTTTAAATAAAAACTCTTGCTTTTTTTTAATTAATACTTAATAATTATATAGAGTACACTGACGATACCTTTGTGATAATAAAAGGAAAAAAAGTTTTCCAAAATCATTAATATTAAGTTTAAAATGAAAATAGAACAAAATAACCTTCACCCTTTTCTGTATAATTTCTATTATGCTCTCTATAAAAAACTTATCCATATTAATTATTATTTCAACGCTAAATCTCATTCCATAACCTACGACCTTTCTGACCAAGTAAAAGCGTTGTAGTCTTACATCAGAAGTATCATTGTCTAAATATACCGCATACTAAACCAACAAAATTTACAAACGGTCAGCACGAGTAACAATAGAATAGCTGACTTCATCCGTCCAGTACGATTTCCCCATGAATCCAAAGGTGTCTATGGGCTACTGTATGGTGACTGTGATAAAGTCATTAATTGTATAGCGGGGAATTCTCTGCCAACACATATTTCCGGTCAACTTTCACGTCTAATTTTATAAATAGCAAAATAGAATACGCAAAAACCTAGTGTTCTTTTATGACTTATTGTTTTCCTTGGCAACACATTAAGCATTAATTACAATTCCTTTTGCTGTTGACAGAAAATTGACACAGTTGAAGCCGTAATGTAATTTAGAAGACATTTTATTATTGAACAAAACATAGTTATTTTCTTCTTACTATTTTTTTTCTAATCCTTAAAGCCCTGTAGGGCGTCGGATGCTGGTCGCTAGTCTTGTCTCCAGTTTTTCCATCTTTTTTGCTTTCTGCTATTGTTTCTTTTGTGATTCTCTTGGGTTCCCATCACTCTATGTGTATACTAGTTTAGTTTTTTCTTTTTTATTTTTTCTATTATTGGTTCTTGTTTGATTTTTTTTCTAGTGTCTTTATTTTTTAGCCTGTCCCACTTAATTTTCCTAGCCATTTTGTTAATGTGTTTCATTTCATGAATTATTGCATTTATTTTGGATTTGTCTTTTTTTAATTGTCTAATTTTTGCAGGAGTATGTTATGGCTGGTATTGTTATCATTTTATACATTTTTTTTCACCTCTATGTCAATGTCTTTATGTTCTTGTATTGTTTTGTTCATGGTATAATTTGTTTGCTTTATTTTTTACTTGTGGGTCTGTTTCCGTCTTCAGTTAGTATACTTTCTAGAAATTCATAAATCGATACTCCTTCCAATGACTTTTTATTTTCTTGTATTACTTTTTTCTTGTTTGCAATTCACAATCTTATTTTTTTGTTTTACTGATATTCATTTCCATTTTTATATTTTCTATTTCAGTTTACGCGTTTATTAACTGCATTTTGTTCTTACTTTTCGATAGTAATATCACGTCATCTACGTATACGAGGCTATTGATTGTTTCTAAATTTTTATCACAAATTTCAGTAACTGATTGATGGTTATTTTCTTTAATTTGTTTAGTCATCTTGTCTATTATAATAACAAATAGTTGAGGGTTTAGGCTGTCACCTTGCTTAACTCCTTTATTCATTTTAATCTGGTCCGATCTTTGTCCTGCCATTTGTACTGTTGTTCTTACTGTTTTTATGTGCTTCTTATTGCGTTTATTAGATTTTACCTACTTCCAGTTCTTTCAACGTCTTCCATATTTTCCGTCTATCTGCTGTATCGAAAGCAGTTTTCAAATCAATAAATGTTAAGTACAGTTCTTTTCTTCAATTTTTCTTTTTATTATATTTATGTTAATGTATATGTTATCATTTGTTTGTCTATTTGGTCTAAAAGCTGCCTCTTCTTTTCCAAATTTTACTTTGATCTGGTCTCTTAATTTTTTTTCTAGGATTGTTCTATATATTTTGTAGCCAGTTTGGGCTAGGCATATTGACCTGTAGATTCCTTTCTTGTACATTGGTATTAAAAGGTTATTTTCCCAGTCCCTCGAAATTCCTTTCTTTCCATGCTTGTCTACAAATATTCCATAACCAGTCTATTTTTTTGGCTCATCTATCTAATCATCTCTAGAGCTATGCCGACTTCCCTCCAAACATTTACCGATTTTTATTTTTAGAATTTTTTCTCCTAGATACTTGTTTATATTCTATTTGCTCTCTAGTTATACTATCTTCCGATGCTGCTGTTTGGTGAGAACATAGTTTATTTTTAATTATTTTAACTATTGCTTAAATTGGTTTACAAATCTACAAGCAGTGGCTATAATAGATTGTAAAAAAGGTTCTTAGTACTTGGAACTAATTTGATTTTTAAGTATTCTTTTTGTTTTTAGAGTTTATAATGTAGTATTAATCTATAATTGAATTTCACATGGCACTTAGCAAAATTGAACTTACTATTATTAGAAATTGGGACTGTCAACAAGAGATGTTGCAGAGATTTTCTTTGCGATGTCGAAGAACAAAAAACAGCGAGCTACGTAGTAGTTTCTAAATGATACAATAGGTTTAATTTTGCTTTTACCCTTGCAAGTCAACCACCAACTTTTTTGGAAAAATTGAGCAGTGCAAACTTCTTTGAATCCGAACTTTCATTAATCACTCGAAATTCGTCAGCTGAACTTAAGCGTTTAGTACATGAACATCGGTAAGCATTGCATCAACTTCACTTTGCATAAAAATGTGAGACTAGTAAGTTTGGAGTTATCACACACTGTTCAAAAATCCACTAAATGCCCGATTTGAAAGCACATTGTTAGTTATGGTCTACTTTATTCACTTTGATCGAGACATCGTCAGTTGCTTGACACAACCGTTTTAACAAGAAGTTATGATTTTGTTTTGGTTTAACGTTGTTGGTAGTGTAGACTTAAAAATAGTTCCAAGTTAAAAATCCGTAAACAATAAATTATGCAGCGAGCAAGTGGGACTCTGGTTATAAAATCTTAAGCAAAATTGTACGACTTTAATCAAATGCACACTTATTGTGTCACAACCAACATTGCTGAACTGGATAGAATTTAGATCATACCGTATTCAGCTTATAGCGCTAATTTTAAACTATCTGATCACGACAGGTTTTGGTTCATATTTCACTTTTTAGTAGTTTTCTTTTTTAGTTGTTTGTTCAAGGTGAAGAAGCATGGCAAAAATTCGTTGTATGGAAATCGCCAGATTGACACCACGGACAGATTTAGCAACTATTTGCAGAGCTCTGAAAATAATAACAATGGTCTGTATTTTAAAAAATAGTTGTCATTTTTGACATTTTTTGCAAGTACTGAGAAACTTTTTTATGATCTGTAATTATAAAGGTCTAAATCTAGTAAAAATTTTTTAAATAAAGTACTAATAGAAAGAAAGCAAAAAGAAGTATAATAATTAAACCCACAGAATGTAACCAAAGAACAAAAGTAAAAGAATTAGTAGCAGTAGCTAAAAAAAATCATGGATGTATTTTGGAAATGAAATGGAAAGTATTAACAATGGGAATCAGAAATTATCCTATAAAGTACTAAAAACCTTTAGAACAGAAAAAAAACAATAAAAGACATATACATAAGAACAAAAATTAAAAAATACTAACAAACGAAACAGATATAATGGAGAGATGGAGGGAATACTTTCAGGAACTATTAGGACAACAAGTACAACTGAACGAAAACATGGTAACCAAACACGAAAATGAAAACCAGGAGGAGGATGAGGGAATAGACGAACTAAATATGGAAGAGCTGATAAAAGTAATAAAAAACTTAAAAAGCGGAAAAACACTCGGAAACGACAAAATTACTACAGAAATGATAAAGAATATGGGAAAGGCGGGAATGAAAATTCTTTTAGAATTACTGAATAAAGCTTGGAGAAGTAAAGAAATATTAGAGTAGTGGGGAGTAACCCTAATAATACCAATACATAAGAAGGGAGAAAAAAAAATGTAATAACTATAAAGGAATAGTATTATTGAACACCATAATGAAGATATACGAACACATTATGAACAACAAGTTAAAGACAATTTAAACCACAACTAGTAGAATCACAAAGCGGATTTAGACCGGTAAGAAACTCAAAAAATCTCATCTTCACAATAAAACAAATAATAAAGAAAAAGCAACCACAAAATAAAAACCTCTACCTAGCCTTCATAGACCTAAAGAAGGCCTTTGACATCGCACGTAGAATAAAAGTATGGATATGACTTAAAGAAATGGGAATACACAATAAAATAATAAAAGTGAATCAAGACATATAAAAACAACACAAACTATATAATAAGATACAACATGAAATCAGAAGGCTTTAAAACAGAGGTCGGATTAAGACAAAGAGGAAGATTAAACCCAACCTTATTCAATGTACACATGGATAAGATCATCAGAAAAAGCAATCAAAAATTAAATAAATTATTTATTGGATATGGAAGTCTAGAAAGAGTAGAGATAGCAGCTGGACTTTTCGCGGATGACGTGGTGATAACAGTGGGAAGTGAAAAGAAACTACAAAAATTTATAAACAAAAGAACAATCTCTCAACAAACAAAAATAAAAGTTTTCAATACTATATACAGACCAGTACTAACCTACGGATGCGAAACCTGGGTACTATCAGAAAGACAAAAAACAAGATACAAGCCGCAAAGATGAAATACTTGAGAGGAGTACTAGGAGTGACTAGAAAAGACAGAATTAGACAAATAATGCGCTTCATTGAACAACGACAACTCAGTTGATGGGGCCACATACAACGAATGAAATTAGTGTATCAAGCAAGGACACAGACAAAAAGGAAAAGAGGAAAACCAAGAAAAACGTGGAACCAAGTACAATACTAAAAGGAAGAGATAAAACATGGAGAAAAGCAGCGACATTAGCAAAAAACAGAAAAGAATGGATGAGGTACATAGATATGAAATAAAATAAAATGTAAATACATAACATAAAAAATTGTAAACCCGCCACCTTTAGGTATAAGAGTATAAGATTATAATAATAATAAAAAAAGTATAATAATTAAATCCACAAAATTTAATTGACAAACTTTTTAAATTATGACAATGGCTTGTATACTTCAATAGTTGGATACGCTCTAAGTCATGTAACTGCAGAAGTTTTTAATAATGTAGAATACATGCTACGTTATCCCTTTCATATTTAAAGGAAAATTCAATTATCTTAGACGTTTTTACTAATTTATTTAGACTGTTCACAATTAATTTAATAACATTTTGTTATATACCTATAATAAATGTTTTATTTTATACTTTAAAAGCCAGTCAATTATAATCTTGGTATTTTCTCAAGTATTTATTAGGAAAGTAATTCTCATACACAGGAAAACCCCCCATATAATTTTTTTAACTTTATCTCTCACTCCCCTGCTCTCTCTCTCTCTCGTTTCATTCACTCTTCATTTCTTTTCTCTGCTTTTTCTTCAGTAAATTTAATTTTGGCGGTACTAGCACATACAATAAAAACATTATTTATCATTTTTTGTTTGTTCTAAAAAATTTGGCTAAACTTGCTTGTAAATGTATTCAATATGTTAACTCAAAATACCGCATTGAGGTTGCCGTGAAAAAACGTAATATTTTTAATGGAGTTCTAACGGTAACTTTTCATATTTAACAGAAGTTACAATTTACTCTTATACAACATAAGTGAATAATAAGCAAATAGCATGACATAGTTTATAGCTTGAGGGAGGTCCATCCATTGATGTTACTCCCAAATAAAAGGCTTATGCCTGGTTGAGCTGAGGTTCTTGGACTAGCTGATATGCGAGATTGTTTTTGTGTCCCACAAAACTGAAGTAGTGGACAGTTGCTTGCTAAGCTTTGAATTTTGCTAGATACATATGAAATCCTCAGCGTTTTTAGAGAGTTTGATAATTAACATACCAAGAAGCGTTTGCCAACATGCAAAGCGACTTCGACTGAAAACGCTGCAGGATTTTAGTGTTATACGGTTTTATACAACCCCATAGTTAATTGCTGAAAGTCTAAATTAGCTTCAAAATGGCTTTATACAAAAGAAGTTTATTTTCTAGGAATGACTGCGATCTCCTTCCAATTAACCAGCTCATTTCTTTAATTTTGTGGTCAACGTTTTCTTTTTGTTTTTATATGAGTCGTCTAGGTGAGTCTCTGGTCAAGGTGCCGTCCTAAATATTTGACTTTTAACTTTACTGGTATAACCGTATTATTAATTGTGGCTTGTGGACATACACTCTGGTTCTTGGTAAAGATGACTTGCTGTATCAATTCTGGAGGAGGTCGAGGTGATTTTGAATGTTTTGAGGTGCTTCTAAAGATACACTGATGATAGATGGTACAGCTGTATCGTCATGTAAAGGTGCCGATTGTTATGTACACTAAGTACAATAGGAGTCCCAGCACGCTCCTTTGCAATGTATCAGCAAGGGCACAGTAATTCTACTGTCCGTGGTCTTTACAACTTCGAGGTTAACAGTAGCGCTTTCCACAAGAATTCGAAAATCTTTATTTCTCCATAAGGCGACGCAGAGACAAACTAGGCCGCCATACATCATTCACATCAGGCCAAATTATGAGGACTGAGTTTAGGGACTGGACTCAGTAATCTCAAATCTTTCCTGTAAATTTAGCGGTCCAGTGCGAGCAGTTGAACGTAGTCACTGTAAGAGGTAAGGTCAGAGTGCAATAAAGCAATATGTTTGAAAAGATCTCTTTTCAGTAAGTGTTGTACAATCTGACAGATAGATAAATTAAAACAGATAAAAGCCTATGAAGATTTTATTACCAAGCTTGACCAAAAGGAACGGAGTGACCTTTTGATTTGGAGCTTATAAACTTATTTATATTTCTCTTCCTAAAGAGTGTAGCTTTTAGAATATTACCAAAAGCATGTTCTGAAAGATGGTTGTTATTTTGAAGATTAATAAAGAAAATTCCAACGCGCACATCTACTGGTTTCAGGGTAGATCGCGGCGAGCCCCAGCCAGATGCACGTCTGCTAACATAAGTTTGTCGGTTGTTTTACATTATCAATTTAACATCCTGATACCTACAATTGGAGACCCCGACGTGATATATCTGTTAAAAAAAATATATAGGGTTTAACGCGGAAAGTGCAAATGTATAAAGAAAAAAGTGTCACCTAGTGTACAGAAAATTTTGGTGCATAGTAACAAAAGGTCGGAAAATGGTAAAAACAACGACTCGGAACTCCAAAACGAACATGCTTTTATCTCCCTTCCGCTTTCATAAAGCTACAATGTGGTTACACCAAATCGAGGCTTAATTCACAGTACATAGGATAGACAAAAGGACAATCACAAATTCAGTCGCGTTCGTTCTCAGATGAATCCAAAGTGTGCAGACAAAGTTGAGAATGTCATTACCAAAAAGTATAAAAAATAAAACATGAGCTAATTAAACGCTTCTCGGGCACGGACAATGCTCTCATATGGAAACTGCTCAAAAGTGAGGAAATCGGCGATCGTTTTTTCGATACATGAAAAAACTGATTGGAACCACCGTGTCCGAAGAGTTTGCCGTGAGCGTGTGGAAAAACAGTCTCCCACTTGAGACGCAGTAAGTTCTAGTTGCCACCAGCGAGAAAAGTGCTGCAGCTCTTGCTGAGATAGCCGACCGAATACACGAGGTCCCGTCCGAAAACGGTCGCATCGTCGCTGTTTCAAACAGCTTAATATAGGTGCGACGAATCTGCTCGTAGAAATAATAAGAAAAATGAGACTCGAGATTAATGAGCACTTAAAAAAACCACAAAAAATCGAAATCGTAATCAATCGCAGGATTACATCAATCGCTTTCGTAGCAAGAGTGCCAACAGATAGTTGTGTTGATACCACCGCAAATTTGCCGAAAAAGCTCGAGTCGTTCAGGGTGCAAACAATAGAACAAGTGGTTGTCAAAAAACGACCAGAGATGTTAGTAATGCGGCGTCGGATAACGGCTTTGGGCCTCGCCGCATTTTTGTGATTGACCGGCTTACCAAGATAACATTTCTCGTGAATACAGTCGCTGATCTATGCGTATATCCTCGCAGAAAATTAAGCGTTTATAAAAATAAAAGAAAATTTCGCGGCAAATGGCTCACGCATCATAATCTACGGTATAATCGTATTAAACCTGGAAGTTTTCCTTCGGCGAAATTTCAGATAGTAATTTGTAGTCGCAGATTATTGTCGTGGATTTCCTCTCGCATTATGACCTTCTTGTCGACACTCAAAACAAACGCCTAATAGATACAATCACCAGTTTTTCTGCACGCGGTAGTTCAGCAAACGCTAAAATCGTATCCATTAAAACCATAACAGGGACTTCAAGGTATCGTCGGCTCTTAACAGAATATCTTGACCTTATTCGACAGCATAATAAAACAAATCCGAGCCCGCATGTACGCTGCAATACCCGTTGCTAGGCCCCTGGCGGGCTTAAGATAGTGAAGGCCGAGTTTGACTTGATGTTGAAATCAAAGAGTCCATGGGCATCACCTTCCCACCTCACTCAAAACAGAAGTACGCGAGCCTGTAGTGATTACAGAGCGCTTAATGCCAGGATAATTGGCGACAATTACTCGCTGTCCCACATTAAGGACATGTCGCACGTGCTACACGAAATGAAAATATTTTCTTAATAAATTTGGTAAGGGCATATAATCAAATGCTAGCTCGAGAATAGAAAATCCCGCAATAATTTAGCTCTTAAAAAGTGTTTATTGAATATTTAGGTTTTGCTGTTAAAATAAAGGCTTGATATCCGATTGTTTTTGTACATATATATAAACATGAATGTAATATTAAAACAATTGAGCACGCTAGTTACAAATATGATGACTGTATTTTGTTTTTAACATTGTATTTCATGATGTAACCAAATTTTTAACAAACAACTAAAGTAGACTTTCTTGGGGGGGGGGGGGGTCGACGCGGTGGCTCAGATGGTTCAACCAGTCTCGCGCAATCCATGGGTGTGTGTAAATGTCCTAGAATAAGTGCATGTTAGTGGGCACAATAAGCCCTTGAGGCTACAGTGCCTGTAAGTGCGCCAAAAAAGTAGATTTTTATGTACTGTTTTTGTAAGAATTACATTCAATGCCTCATCATTAACAACTATTAAAACGGTGCTTGCGAGTTCCCTTCTGCTTGTATACACGTAAGCATTTCTTTGTTTAACAATAACTGTAACTTCAACTGGAACTTCCCATAGAATATAGTCGGAATACTCATATCTTTGCTACTAGCCGTAAAACTGTCAACAATGTAAGTACCCTAAAAAGCGAGCACAAATACTAATTTAATGCTAAGGTCGACAATATTTACTGGTTTTATTGGACAAACAAAGTCAATTGGCGGCTTGGCTGCAGCTCTAACTTTATGCCATAGTTTACCGAACATTTTCTGCACGTCATTGCAAAAGTTTCCTTTTAAATTATAGAATTGTTTCCAGCCTCCGTTTTCACTTTTGAGAACCTCCAGAGAATACTGAAGCATATAATTGTGATGTGTGTGTTTCCAGTTGGCACAACAAAAGTCAAAGACTCACCTCTATCTTCGTATCTATTGGAATCTTGTTAACCATCTTAGCCATCATGACCTTGTTTCCCTTACCGTCAATATTTTTAAGTTCCGCCGACAGAACTACCTTATCTCCTGCTGGCTTTTCCTTGCATGACCATATGGAATATGGAATTATGTTTCCAACAGGGCCCATCTGTAATATGGCCGTCAGACACACTTAGTACCTTCCTGCCCTAACTTTACCGTTCTTGTTGCTTGCAAAGCTGCAAACACTGCGGCCAAACTGCAAAATAACAGGCAGCTCTTCATTGCGACATAAATTTAACGCAGCGTAATTATTACGTTTATTTATAATAACGGAGATGTACTGAAAAAACAACCAGCTTGGTGTGCATAATTTCTGAATACATTTCCTGTCTTTTTTCCGATAGTGCGGCTAATTAATTTGTTACATAAAATAAATTGACAGGCAACATAGAAAAAGTTGAGCTGACCGTGACTTATTTGAAAACTAGCCGCTGATGCTTTCAGCAGATATGCACGAAAAGTTTTTCACTTCACTTGTATTGCATGTTAACGTTACACGTGGGCTGCTCGATATTTATTGCGAAAAACTAACAAAAACAAATGAATAATGTTGTAAATTTTCTATTGTTCTTCAAAGTGTCTCCCTGATAGTTAATACATTGTTGCATACGCTGGAACATAACATTTTTCATCATTCTAATCATGGGTTTTAAACGCATCAACCGCCTCTTAAAAGCGTCAAAAGTTGTCCACACACTTTGTTCTTCATGTGTGGGAACAAAAGAACTATATGGTGGATAACTTATCAAAATCCAGTTGTTTGCGTCGATGTGTGTGAGATCTTATTGCCAAGGTGCAGAATGATCCGGTATCAGCCGTTGGTTGTTCTTATTTCTCCGAAGGCTTTTGGAGAAAAAATAGTTGTGTACTATTCAGAATTGATTGTTTTACTATTCTATAAAACCACATTTGCAACATGCCCAGTTTTTCAAAAAAAAAAACAGGTGATCATTTACTTCGAAGTATTTCAAGCAGCCGATTTTAGACGGCTCTTAAATTCATCCGACAGCGAACTACGACCATAATTAAATTAATGTAACTAACTATATACAGTGGCTCTGTGTAGAACTTTATTACCAAAATTCAAAGTGAGTTGATCAACTCACTGTTGTTGAAATAATCCACGTCAAAGGCAGTAAAAAATTATTTCCACTGCAGCCATACACTTTTTGGTGGAGAACGTGCGCTTGAACCTTCACTGGTTTACGACTCGGGGAGTTTTAATGCATCCACTGTTTGGATTGCTCTTTCGTTTCTTCAGTTTCGTAATGGACCCATGTCTCATCTTCTGTGACAATTTTGTCCAAAAACTCAACTCCGTCGTGATGGTAGCGTTGGAGGAAGGTTAATGCGGCGCCCATTCGCTGAGTTTTGTGATGGTCATGCAGCGTCTTAGGAAGCCATCTCGCGCAGAGTTTGCGGTACTCGAGTCTTTCACTCACAACGGTATAGAGAGCTGACCGTGAAATTTTCGGAAACAAATCACTCAACCCAGAAATTGTGAACCGACGATTTCCGCGAATTTCCTGATCCAAGCGCTGAACAAAATCATCGGTTGACACTGGCTTCCTTCCCTGGCCGCCTGCACCATGAACATCTGTGCGTCCAGCATCAAAGTTCCTGCACCGTTTTCGCACTTTGCTGTCACTCATGAACGTTTCTCCGTAACTTACTCATTCGTCTATGAATTTTACCTGCATTGCTTCCTTCAGCAGAAATCGAATGACTGAACGCAATTCACGTTTGGCGGAGACTCTATTTTTCGAAGCATGTTTAGGTGCTCCCTACGTACTCAGAAATGACAACCGCGAATTGACGCATTTCCCGGGCCAACTACAGACACAGCGCAAGACGTCTGCGCACAGACCTAGCGGATTTTCCCCGACGCTTTCTTTTAGCGACCAATCGGACCTTGAAAAGAAATAGCGCTGGTATATATAAAGTATGTCACTATTGAAAAACATAGGCATAAGTCGATTACAAATATTTGTCTGCACGGTTTTGGTTGGAGAAAGTTTAAAACCTAGGAAGAAATAGGCAGTGTTGCATATAAATACAAATAAAAGTGTTTAAGCTATTTGCGATAAATAGGCGAATTATGAAATAAGATTATTGTTATTTAATTAATAACAGTTGAGCTAGCGTGGTCCCGTAGTTGAGAGGCGGGCTGCGATGCTGACGGACCCGGGTTAATTCCCCGGTGCCCTTTGATGCCTGGAGGGTGGCCTACTTAGTCACTAAAAATAATTGAGTACCTGCGTTTACTCGAACAAGGGGTAATAATAGCGCAGTGCGTGCTACATTGCCCCTCATCATAAATGGTGCGCGACGACCGAACAGAGAGAGAACATATGAGAACCTTAACCCCTCAGTTTGCAGATCGTGCTCCCAATCAGGGAGTTAGATCCGTACCGTTATTATTTAATAACAGTTACTGTGCTCATTACTGCAGGAAATTAGTACATATTTTTTTAGATCTTATTATAAAATAAAGTATTTTTCTGTTGGTACATTTATGGCTTACAAATTTGTGTCGTTGTTTGTCACATACTTGTTAGTATATTTTTAAAAAAGGGTGTGTTATATTCCGGGGAACATGTTTAGACTAATCAGTTCAAAGAAGGAACTGGTTCCAGGTGCATTTTGTCAATTATCCAGACATATTTTACTACATACGTGACATGAAAGGTCAGGGAAATATTAAGCTTTTCATAAAAAATGCTTTTTAATATTTCTGGAATAAACTGGCAGATCAGAATAAAGCGCAGACTCTTCACGAAGTATGCCGTACATGGGTAAAGGGGTTGAAAAACTGAAAAAGTAAAAAAGGAGAATCAATCCAGTTCAGTGTAACCATGGAGTGGCGTGAGTCAACAAATCACAGTGACGACTGCTACTTCCGCACAACGAAGATGGTGGGTTATGCCAATACCAATAAGCGTAATATTGTGTATCCCAGTAACTCATCTGCCATAATACCAGTGCCCTATAGTAAAGCCATCCCTGTACCATCCCCGTTCAATGTTAAGCCCAAAAGAAACACCTATACAAGTGTAAAGTAAAAGTAAATTCCCAATTCCATTTACTCAGCATAAACTGAATGATTTTGTTCACAATTTCAATTTACCTAAAAACGCAGCAGAAGTTTTAGGATCACGACTTCATAGGCAGAATTTACTGTGTTGGTTTCATTTTTTGTTGAGGAAGACGGTTTGGTGTATTGTCAAGACATTATAAATACTTCAACATTAATTATAACTTAGGACAGCGGAGGTTGCTCATAGAGGCCAGCAAATCCAGTTTAAAAGGTGCTTTATTACACAATGCTAACATCCATCCATCCATTCCAGTAGCACATCCCACGATTTTAAAAGAGACAAGCGAAACCTTAAATTTCTGCTGAAAAGTGTGCACTACAAGCTTCACGAATGGTTTGTATGCGGGGATTTCAAGGTAATTGGAATATTGCTTTGCCAACAAACAGGCAACACCAAACTTCCTTGCTTCTTGTGTGAAAGGAACTCCAAAGCTAGGGCAGAACATTAGGTTTGAAAGTAGTGGCCAGTCAGGAGGACATTGATACCTGGCGAAGGTAATATTGCTTCACTTCCACTGGTGGATCCTTCAACAATACTGCTGGCATCTTTACTCATCAAACCTGGCTTAATGAAGCAATTTGTGACATCTTTAATCAGAGACCGTAAATGCTTTCAGTATTTTGGTTAACTTTCTATCAATCGCGCCTAAAAAAACTAAAGCTGGCATTTTTATAGGCACATAAATACAAAAATTAATGACGAGAAATCCTTTAATGAGTGCAAATTGCAAGCATGGACTACATTTAGAAATGAGGCATGAAACCTTTTGGGAAACACGAAGGCTGCAAATTAGAGAAGCTGTTGGAATCCTATAAACTGCTTGGTTTTACGGAAGAACATGACAAGCGAGTCCATCAAGATATTAAAGTTATACAAAAGAAACACCAAAGAAAGCGGGCTGTACATATGATGGCCGACTATTGTTAGATGTTGGAAAGAGACTATACGGACTAACACCGAAGATAATCTAGCAAAAGTTTCAAAGGGAGCTTGGTTATTGAACGTCATTTTTAGAATTTGTGGAAAAATAAATATTAGAAGTTTTCCAATCAATACCAACAACTATTGTAGTAGTAATTTTGCGTGCTATGAGTTTGAGAAAAATTAAATAATATATTTCAAAATTAATTTTTCAATATGTGCTCGTGTGTTTTTAAATATAAAGGTGTCCCAAGTTAGGATAGAAAAGGGTAGAGAAATAACAATCACGCTAAAATACCTGTGTTCAGGTATTCCGACCTAAACCACGGTGTAAGAACTGGTCAAAAATCTTAAGAGCAAAAGTAATATACATAAAGTTTGTCAAAAGAGCAGAGGAGCCAATAATTGAAATACGCCTGGATAGTACGAGGTGCGTTCAAGTTCGAAAGTCTCTAAATTTTTTCTCACCAGTGAGAGTAACTAGAAAGATTCGGTTAATTTTAAAAGGCGCGGAAAATATTTTTGAATCTGTAATGTGGATGTCAGTACCGCACAATGCACGTAGGTTGAATTACCGTCATTGCAGTGAGTGTTGTTTTGTATATTTCAAATTCTGACATTTAGTGTTCAAGAACAACTTGTTATCATTTTTTTCCTCTTGCGTAGTGAAATGCCCATCTAAATTTATAGCCAGTTAAGTGAGACATGCAGTGAAGGCGTTATAGATGCTAAAAATGTGCGTTTGTAGGTGCAAAAGTTTAAAGTTGCATCGATCAAAAAATATAAGATCAGTTTGTATAGTACTTTTGTTATAAATGATGTCGCATCTGTACAGAACAAAGTTCTGTGAACAATAAAGTGTTCAGAAAAACCATTTTACGGATTATGATCCAAACGAAGAAATAGAAAAGTATAAAATCCAATTACTAGGAGTGTCAGAAATAAAAAAGAAAGGAAGTGGAGAAACTCATATGGACAAGGGGTATACACTAAAATATTCAGGTACACCTAGAGGTAACAGAACAACGGAAGGTGTAGGAATCATAGTAAGTAACGAACTAAATAGGAAAATAACCAGCTGGGAAGCTATAAATCCAAGAATATTGACCATGAACCTAAACCTACAAGGAAAAGTGGGGATTATACAAATATACGCACCAACGGAAAACGCTACCGTAGACGAAAAAGACGCGTTCTATGAAGAACTACAGAGAGAAACAGAGAAACTACAGAATAAAAACCAACACGTTATAATAATGGGAGATTGGAATGCCCATATAGGAAACCAAGAAAGAAGAGGGCATGGTACAATGAGAAAGCATGGGCTGGAATGTGAAATTAATGATAATGGACAAAGGATGCTCGATTTCTGTATCATAAATCAAATACTCATAGGAAATACCTGGTTCAATCACAAAAATATTCATAAAATCACATATGAAGTGCAAGGGCTAAAACATCGAAGCATGATAGACTATATAACATACACCAAAAATATGAGATACGCCGTAAACGACGTGAAAGCAATCAGAGGGGCGGAGTTGAGCACAGCACATCGACTAGTAATCGCAGATACCAACATAGAGAAACCAAAAAAGGAAAGAGGTAGAAAATATGAAAGAATTAAGCTAGAACTTTTGGATGAACCAAATATAAGAAGAGAATACGAGGAAAGACTCCAAGAGAAGTTGAAAGAATATGAAAATAGCAACCAGCAACAAACCCTTAATGAAGTATGGGAAAAACTGAAAGCGGCACCCCAAACAACAGCAAAAGAAATATGCGGAACGAAAATAGTCAGACAAAACAATGACCAAAAACGAACTAAATGGTGGAATGAGGAAGTGAAAAAGAAAATTAAGGAGAAAAGGAGGCGTGGAAAAAATATACAAGAACAAAAACAAATGGAGATAGAGTAATATATGCACAAAAAAGAAATGAGGCGAAGGAAGCAGTGAAACAAGCCAAACGAGAGAGCTGGGAAAGTTTCGGAAGGAAAATTGAAGACAACTATATAAGCAACCAGAAACAATTTTGGAATATGATTAAAAGACTAAAAGGAAATAGAACCCAAAAGATTAGAAGTATAAGAAATGCTGCTGGTGAATTGCAAACGGAAACAAAAGACATACTACAAGCCTGGGCGGAACATTAATAGTGGCAGAAGACAATAACTAACAGGAAGAAGTGGATATAATAACTGAAGAAGAAATAAGAACGGCCCTAATGAAAGCAAAAAATGGAAAAGCCGCGGGAGAAGACGGAATAACCGCAGAAATGCTAAAAAAGGGAGGGCCCATACTGGCACAATGGCTGAAACAAATCTTTCAGAAAGCCTGGAACACAGAGAATATACCAGATGAATGGAGAAGAAATATCATTGTACATCTACACAAAAAAGGAGATTCCACAAATAGTGACAACTACAGAGCTATATGTCTATCAGGAGTAGCGTTCAAAGTATACTCAAGAATTTTAGAAAGCAGACTAAGAGTAGAAATAGGAAATAAAATACAAGATGAACAAGCAGCATACACACCGGGGAGACAAACCCACGATCACATATTTACCCTTCGAACACTATCAAAGAAAAGAATAGATAAAAACAAAACACTATATTTGGCATGCTTAGATTTAAAATCTGCATTCAACAAAGTACCACGCCAATATATATGGGAAGCACTAGACCATCTGGAGGTAAGCCCAAAATTAAAACGAGTAATAAGGAGTGTAAATACCAATAGTACCGGCTCAGTAAGACTAAACGGGCAAACATCTACGGAATTCAAGATGGAAAAGGGCATAAAACAGGGGGATAGTCTCAGCCCCCTACTTTTCGTGATATATATGGATTACATAAACGAACAATGTAAAAAAGACATCAGAAATACTAGCCTGGGATACCTGAATCTATACCCAGTACTGACACAAGACTTACTATATGCCGACGATATAATTCTGATCGCAACAAGTGAAGGACAACTGCAAAGGAAAGTAACAACATGGATGAACAGATTGGAAGAGAAGGGGATGCAGATAAATATGGACAAGAGTAAAATTAGGAAAATATCGAGAGAAGAAAACGAAAGAGCAAGGCAAATGCAAATACAGATAGAAGGAAGACAATTGCAGGAAGTAGAGGAACTTGAATACTTAAGAGTAAGAATAAGTGCAAATGGGAAAATTGACGAAGAAATAAGAAGCAGAGTAAATAAAGCTAACAAAGTCTACTATCAAATAAACAATACCTTAATAGGAAAAAAGGAATTAAGTAGAAAAGCAAAAATGCACTTATATAAAACAATCTACGTGCCTACCGTAACATATGGAGCCGAATCATGGGTAATGCAAGATAAACACAGATCAAAAATAACAGCAACAGAAATGAAGTACCTAAGACGGGTAATTGGAAAAACAAGAAGAGACCGTGTAAGGAATCGCAGTGTACGAGACGAACTAGATCAGGAACCCTTAGTAGAAAACATAGAATTAAAACAACTTCAATTGTTTGGACATATGGTACGAATGAGTGAGACAAGGTACCCCAAGAAAGTGTTTGCAATGAAAGATGAAGGAAAGCGTCCCAGAGGAAGGCCTAGAAAAGTATGGGAAGACAACATCAGAGAAGTGGCAAGGAAAAGAGGCAAGACCATAGAACAAATAAAGATCCTGGCATGGGATAGAAACGCTTACAACCGATGGCTCAAAACCCCAACACCGTGAGGTAAAATGTAAGAAGAGAAAGAAGAAGAAGAAGAAGATCCAAACGCATAAGCTTTCAATAAGTAGTTTCACTTCTTTAGGGCTTTATTTTTGACGGTATGTTTTCCTTGCCTAATAAGTAAATATTAAATTATCTAAAATTTTCTAATGACAACTAGTCTTGCCGTCCAATATGTTATAAATAGTTATTTCTTTTTTAATTTTTGCAATTAGAATTCTTGGGGGCTTTAATTATGGGAACCTGTTACCCAAGGTTTGGAAATAATGTTTGCATTGCTCTGGTTTATTATTGTGACGTAGAGGCCACTATACTGCTGAGAGTATCAGCGATCTTTTCTAGTCTTCTAATGCCATTGTGGTAGCATGTAGGTGAGCTAAATTATATTTTGGCAGTTCTTGGTGCTTAATAGAATATCTAATAATGGCCGTTCCAGCGTAGGCCGTACCATCTGGGTGTTGTGTGGCATATATTGTATGATTTGAAAATTTTACGTGAGTACGATCCAAATAATGGGATTCGACGATTAGCATAACGTCTATGCAGTGGTTTAAAATAAAAGAGACAAGTTTGTCTTTGTGATTGTGATTGTGGTTAATGAAATTAACATATTGTTCATTGGTTCGATAAGGGTTTTTAACATTGTTTAAGTTCTTGCAGCTTCTATGTTTCATTTGTAGGTATATATTTCTGGCCTTGTATTGGATCGTAATAGAGTTGTTGTCTATTAATGCTCAATACTTGAACATAGGTTGCCTGTTTCTTAACTGGGGACATCCTTTGTGGCTGCCGGGATTATTTCCGCGACAGTTCACTTATTTAACATTTTACGTTTACATTGGGCGGCGAAGTTACTTTTTAATATATTGTGGGATCTACATTAGGTGGTTCAAATTTAATTATCGGATGACACAGTTTGCTTATATTGTAGATGTCTGTTATTTTCGGCTGTTTTTAGTTTCAGGAGAAAAAGAGGTATAGCTATTTTTGTGCTCCTTTGCTTTATGTTGGCAATATTGGTTACTTCATAACCAAGTGTTTTTATTTTCTCTTTTAGTTCTTTTGAATTAGTAGGTGGATGTATATTTTTAAAAACTTTTCTGAAGTTTCGTTCCTGTTTCCGCTGATAGGTATGAAATTTGGTATTTCTTTCATCTAAGGCTTTAATTATAACAGTGTACTTTTCCGATGTGTGTGGTAAGATTTTGATTTCTCTTTATTTATTATTTTAAAGTATATTTAATTTTAGCGATTGATTTTAGTACAAGTGGTTCGCTGGCTTTAAATCTTGATAGGAATATTGGGGGTGGTTTGGATTTCTTGACCTCCTTGTTTACGACATGGTTTAGATTTGAATCCGTTTGACCAGTAAAGGGCTGAAAGCGATTTGTAGGATTTAGTCAGTATTATGCTTGTTTAGCCGATTTGGATTGCTTTTGAGTGATATTTCTGGTTTCTTTTCGAACAAGTTTTCTACTTTTCACTATTTGTCAATCATATTCATGCGTTGATAGGTTTGTTGGTAGTTGATGTGCATTGTTATAGTAATCCGCATTTGATGACCAGGATTGCAATATGTCGTTTATTATAAGGTTTGATAGCAAATTGCTTTTTTTGTTATATACTGATAATTTGTAATAAATGGGAGTTGATGGTTATGTTTTGTCTGATTTTTTATGAAATAATTTGGTTGCTATAATAAGTCATAGTAATATTTTTTTGCCTTACTTTATAAAGAAATAAGTAATCACAATCTGCATAAAGTGGCACCTGACCCACAGGTCACACAACAACTCGTTATAGCTATCTGCGTTATTGCAAGTAATACGTCTGGTCCGTTATATAATATCATATAGAAGTTTCTGATACTTAGCGCCGAATAAAAGTTGTCCCAGTTCTACACAGCGACTGTGGCGGCAGAAGCGGTGGCGAGGAATTGCAGAAGAGATAACATAGGCCACGTCGACGTCGGGCGCTGAGCCCCACCAACACGCCAGCGGGTCGCCAAGTTTTCATTGTCAAAAATTATTTATGGTTTTCACAGCAAGTGGCCCACACTGAGAAATTTTGACATTTATCACACAGAACACGAACTGTTGACGCAATACGTCCATTTTGTTTGGAAACATAAATTGAACTTTCGGCTATATAGTTTATTAGAAATTTCAAACAGTCTTACTGCAACATTGTGGTTATACCGTTTCAAATTTTTAGAAGTATTTTATTATTATAACATTTTTATTTTTGTTATAACATAAAAAATAAATGTTCAACAACATACAACTACTGATCTAAACAATTAGAGGTTAGTAGCTTTACTTGAGAAGAAAACATACATGTTAAGCCTTAACGAAGTTGATCGTCGTAAGGAATTAGGCATATTGTTAAAAAAAGGTACAAGCAGCTTCAAAGGTGTCTAAACAAATGATACGTACAATTACGTATTCAAAGATTCTATAATTGTAAGGCATATGTAACGCAAGAACTAAGATTTATTGATATTAAAACACATTTTATTTGTCATAAGATCATATTAAACCTTAATGTGTAAATAATTGATTTTTTCTTGAAATTATTCTCTTCAAGCAAACTTCATTTTTAAGCTATTGTTTTTTTTTTGTAAAGTTTTTAGTATGCAAATAGAGTTAGAATAACGTCTTAATACATCCAAGGATCATATTATTTAAAGTATGAGTTAAACAGCTGCAGACGTAGCAGTTAATGATGACGATAATAAAGTAATGAACTCCTTTTTGGTACAAGAGTTGGGTAGAATAAACTGATAAAACTTCAATAGTACAACATAAAAAATGAGTAAATAAAGAAAATTTTAACCCGCAGCTACTACTAATGGATCATGAGGACCCCAGGTAATTTTATAATCTCTGTAAAATTTTTAGTTCAGACCATTGACGCTTTGGCGCTCCTCTACTCTCCTAATATTGAGGGTATTTATAGTAACAAATTTATGGTTAGTTCTAAAGTTGTCGTTGCAAAGTGTTAAATGGGCCCCAAGACCCATCAGTGGTAAACACGTGACAAAGTTTTATTTGTTAACTGTATTAAAAATGCGATAATATAACTGCAATTTTTGTATCTTTGGTAAAACATATTCCCCTTTTCTTTACGTAGCTACTTATATACAAGTTTTAGTAAAAAATGAAGTCTTGGTCAACATATTTATCAGACCGACATCTATAGCAAATACTGGAGTTTGCCGAATTTTGGGAAAATAATGAATAAATGGAAAACAAAGTGTTGAAGAAAGTGAAACTTCATTACATAGCAGAACTGACACATTGAATGAAATTTTGAATTTTGGGGAACAAACTAACAACGAAGATGAGGATAAACATTAAGTGAACAGGAATACTCTGATTCTGACGAAGAGCAAATGGAAAACCCTGTCGCTAGAAAAGGATAATACTAAATGGGCAAAACACAAATGCTTAGGGGATGAGCTCCAGCGCATAATTGGATAACTGTATTACTTTCTTAAAGGTTTTGCTCGAGACCATCCTCCAAGGACACTTCTTGAGGCTTGGAATATTCTGTTTAGAAACGAGATATTAGAAATAATTGTTGACTGTACAAATAAAAAATATCGTTGTGTAAAGCAAAATTTCGAAGATTTTCTGGTTCCAAAATAAAGCGTAGACCTACCTTTGTGGATAATACAAATAATTCTAGGGCAAGCATTTTTAAATCTGGCCACGAAGATATTCGGTCGCTGTGGGCCACTAATGGTATAGAATAGCTATCTTTCTGAGTACGATAAGCCTTGTCCGATTTTCTTTTTTACTTAGTTGTATTCGGTTTGACGATATTAGTACTCGAAAAAACAGAGTCAAAACCAATAAGCATACCGCCATCTCAAATATATTTGACAAGTTTGTTTCTCCTAGGTGTTACACAACAATTGACAAAATACTAATGCTGTTTCGGGGAAGATGTGCATTTCATACGTACATTTCCAATAAGCTGGCCAAGTACGCCAATAAAATGCAGTTTTTGGCCAATGCCAAGACTCACTACATGGCGAATGCGTAAATCTGTGCTGGTGCAATATTAGTATCCAGTATGCATTATAGCCTCTCAGTTGACAATAGCAACAAAAAATCAGAAATTATTATAATGTATAACGACACAAAACCACGTGTGGATGCTTTGGATGCAAAATGTGCATTAAACTCAACATCTAGGTGTACAAATAGATAGTAATTTTCCATGCTTTTTTAAATATTGCAGGTGTTAATTCCCGCGATATCTACCAATTTGCTTTGGAAGGTAAAAAAATTCGACGGTTTGATTTTCTCAGAGAGCTGAGAATTCGATTGATAGAAGAACACTTACGTTTGTGAATGTCCAATAATAAGGTGCCTTTGATAATCCGCAATATGGCAGGAGATGTCTTGGGAATACCAGTTCCTACTTTAGAAGTACCTATTTAACCTATGCCGATAATCAAACAAAAGAGGTGTGCCATATGTCCTACTAGCAAGAACCGAAAAACAGCTATAACATGCAGTGCTAGCAAAATACCCATTTGCAATAAACGTTGCAAGAAACTGCGTCCAAAATGTTTTGAAAAATAATATCCATATTTTTGTACCACTAACAATGTATTAAACAAGTTTTATAATAAAATTAAACTCTAATGTTTTTTGTTTCAAGGTAATATACATAATTATTATATGGTCCGCAGTACACATCAGTAGTAAATGTTAAACGGTAGCTGCTCGATAGTAGTGTTTATACAACAAAATTACTTATTGGCGCTTTTCCTTGAAAGTTGAAAGTTTTTAAAATAAAATAGCCATTCTACTACAAGAACTAGAATAACACTTATTTTGGCTTTGCAGTTAATTTGTTAAATTACTCCGATAGATGTAATACACACATTTGGGCTAAACAAATTATAGTTTATTTTTAGTTACAGTTACAGGAAGAATGCATGCAGCTTTAATTTCAAAACGTTTTAGAATCACTGATTTAGACCTACTGCGTCATCGATTAGCGTCTATATATAAAAAAAATTAATTTGTGTAAGCAAAAACTTAGTCCAGATCTATTTCCAGTGTGTTTCTCTCAACCATCTGGTTTTCTATTTTGCCAACTAGGGTCGGGTCACACGTCCTTTCTACCTATAAATATTTCATTTTAAATTTACCTTCATTACACAACTAGCCTTTTTACAACCCTGCTTTGACGTCACTAAGATGGAAATGTCGTTGGTAAACAAAATTTTTAGTTTACTTTTAATTTAATTATAAGTTCATTGGATGAGTTTTATATCTGAGCCACACTTTCTCCATTATTTTCCGAACACCAAGCTACATTATGACTTAAATAAATCACTCGTTATAGCGTTTATTGCTTTTTTATTGATGTAACCGATGTATCTGTAAAACAGATTGATATTTGATAATAATTTGAAGTGGAAGTATAATCAGTTATTCTAAATTAATACAAGAAAACAATTTGATACAGCATACAAGAACATTAATGTAATATTAACAATTTATATTAACTGAAACTGAATTTTCTGATCATGTATAAAGTACCTATAGAAACCATATTTATTTAATATAAAGCTCTGCACAATATATTAATGGTGGAAATTTGTGCCTTAATAAGTAACTAAAATCACATTCTAAAACAATAAAAATCTAACCCGCGCAGAAAAAGCTTAACTTCAAAATAATAGTATCGAAGACCTCGTTTGAACGTTAATATTGTTTCGTTGCTGTCTTCATTTTTGTCCTACACCCAACATGTTAATGGCTTTTATTCGGTTTACTTTTACGCTAGAAAACCCAAACATTTTTTATTAACTCAGATAGCACATCTGGTGCTCCTAAAGACGTGATATTTAGGGAGATTGCTGCAATTTTTAACGTCACTTTAGCAAATGCTGTATCTGTAGCAATTCTCAAGAAAAAGTGCTTAAATATAAAAGATTAGATAACAATAAAATAATATTTGTAAATGTAAAAATGAAGATATTTAAATAAAAATAGCATAACTTTCATTTTACTACCATATTAGCTGAAAAGAGTCAAAATATTTCTTTAATAACACATGCCTGCACTGAATCTTAAATACTTTAGTAACAAAACAATTTTACTAATTTTTAGTTGTTGATTTAAAATCTAAAATTTATTTTGAAATCCAGTTAACTGATTCTCGGCAAAATAATTTCAAAGTTTGTATGCTTTTTTTTATTATAGATTAGCTGGCTCTGCAAACAAGTTGCAATACACGGCTTTGGAACAATAAAGATACTTATAACTAGGAGTATATCAATTTGAAGAGAGGATTAAGTGAATGTATTCATACCTCTCTCTAACTTACTACATTATAGGTTCCAATATTACTCAAGATTAATTACTTTAGAATAAGTCTTGTGGCAGTTTACGTTTAAGCCTTGTGTGTATGTTTTTCTTCTAGGGTTAATTTTGTTGCACTTTATACACATCACTAATTCTTTAAAGAAATTACTAATCAGTTTGTGCATGTAGTCTGTGATTATTGGAACATTTAACTCTTGATGCATTTGGCTGTTTGCATACGACTAAGAGCAGTCGATTGCAAAACGTAGCACTTTGTTCTGCATGATTTGAAGTTTTTTCATGATGTTTTGGATGCGTTACTCAAAACTGCACACGCATAAGTTAGTATATGTCAGAGAATCGCCTTGCAAATTAATAGTGAGCATTCGGATCTAAGGTGAGATTTTCGGTTGATCAAGGGGTATAGTAGAATGAATCTGGTGTGGAACTCATTACATTTTTTGTTTAGGTGATGTCTGCAGTTAAGTTTTGCTTCTAGATTTTTTATTATGGTAATTTATTATCAATGAGAACAGTTTACATTAAATTTGTTCTATGAGTTAATAGTAGGACTTGTGTTGACATGTGAAGGGCGTGGCACCCAATGGTGTTTGCCCTTTTATTACAATATATTGTTTGGCAAAAGAATTATAGATAACACATTACATATGTACATTAATCTGATCTATTAACTTATAATTAACCTAATTTACAATAATTAATGAGATGGTGCTGCTAAATCACACGGTCAGTTTCTTTTTAGTCATTTACATTGCCTAGTTTCTAGTAGTGGTTGGACGTTGATATTTGGATGTGATACCAGTTTGTTCTGATGTTTGGTTGCCATTTTACCTATAACCTTTGATACAAAGGGTATGTTTAGGTCTGTATGAGTTGTCTGGTTGGATACGAACCAGGGGGCGTTAACGACAGCACGTAGCGTTTTGGATTGAAAGCGTTGAATAATGTTGATGTTTGATTTGCATGAGCATCCCCACAGCTGTATACCATAAGTCCACATCGGTCTTATAATTGCCTTGTAAATGAGGACTTTCTTTTCAATAGATAATGGTGTTTTACTGCCTAATAGCCAATATATTTTCTTAACTTTCAAATCAATTTCTTTCCTTTTTTTAATTATGTGCGTCTTCCAAGTTAGCCTGGAATCTAAGTGCATCCCTAGATATTTGGTTTCTGTGACTTGTGGTAACAATGAGTTATTGATTGTGATCTGGGGGCAATATTGACGTCTTAATGTGAATGTTACGTTTACTGTCTTTGTCTCATTTACTTTAATTTTTTAGTTTTTTAGCCAAACTTCAAGTAAGTAGATATATCTCAGGAGCAATTGGCTGGCTACCACAGGGTCGTTGTCAGTTGCTAATACTTGTATAGCCGCATCATCTGCGAATGTTCCAATTAATGTATCTTCCATCTTCGATATATCAGCGGTGTACAGTATATATAGCATGGGAACTAGCACGCTTCCCTAAGGAACGCCTGAATTGATACTGTAGGTATTTGACGTTGCATTACCATGACGAACATGGAAACTGGGCTCTGGCAGGTAGGATTACAGGAGTTACAGTGAGTTAAGGTAGTCTTCAATTTCTTATGTCTGTAGAGTGAGGAGTGAAGACTTTTTTAAAATGATGTGCAAAAGAGTTAGCTTTCTTTTCGTCAGATCTGACCCATTCCCTTGTTTCAGTTCAAATTGGAAGGATTGTAGTTTGCGGTCTTTTAAATCATTTAGTTGCTCGCCAAATTGTATAGTCATTTTTGGATGGCGTAGAGATATATACATTAAATTTATTATTTCTGAACTCCTTTAACTTAGCTTTTAAGTTGTTCGTTAATCTGTTGTATTTGTTTCTATCCGTTGCGTTACGTGTTCCTTGCCAAGTAGACCTTGTTCTTTTTCTCTGCTGTTAATTTTTTGATTTCAATGAGAATATTAATTATATTTTGGTACTGTTCTATTAGGGGGTGGAATACTTTACCGCTTCTTGTGTGATTTTAGTTAATTAATTAGTAGCTCGATCTAACGCATCTGGTTCTTTTATTTTAATGTTTATGTTTACATTTATTTCAATGTAGTTGTGAAAGGTATCCCAATCTGTGTATTTATTATATACCATACTACTACATTGTTTTATAATTACCAAAAAATTAATCGTCACAATAATGGGTAAATAGTCCAAAGAGAAATCATAATTTAATTCTACAGTGATATAATTTGGTGAAATACTGTTCGTGACTCAGAAATCTAGCAAATCGGGCACTTTGTTGGGGTCGGTTGGCCAATAAGTGGGTTTACCTGAGCAGAGAACTTATGCATTTATAAAGTTGCCTTCCTTTGGGAGAAATCAATCGCAAATCCCAACGGGTATGCTTAGAATTGAAGTCACCACGATGATCCAAGTGTATGCAGAAACTGATAAAACTGAATGCTATTGATCTTGTGTTTTCGCGGGCAATATATCGCTGGCATAACCAATGGTGGTGGTAACTTATTGACTTGAATGGTTGTGGCTTGAATGCGATCTGTTTTGAATTGTGGTAGTTCATGGTGCATTATGTTTTCCTTTATTAAGATTGCAGTACCACCGTGGGCTGTTCCATAGGGATGCTCTGTATGATAAATTAAATATATTGAGATTTGACATTTATTTTGAGGAAAATTTGAATTTCGTCCCTGTGTTGTTGGAGCCCATTGGAGTTCCAGACAGCTATTCTTAGAAATTTCACCATTACGATGCTATTTTGTTTATAACTGTAGTCAGCATATTTAGAATAGTGCTATTTTGCTGCATTAGCTGCTAGAATAGATTTTTGAACTCGTCTAGGAAATTTCGGAAAATTGATTCATTTGATGTTTGTGCATGATTTGAGTGGGATTTAAGGACTCGACTTCACTGATTGTTAATGGGAGAATTATATGAAGGAATTTCTTTAGAGAGTGATGGGAATTAACTTGGATGTAAGGTTGGAGCTGTAGTTTTTCTGATGATTTCAGTATGTGGTGAAAATCTTACAGATTGGTATTTCTTTTGCATTTCTCTACAGTCGGTGCATCCTTTGTAATTTGCGGTATGCGGACCTTCACATAGGACACACTTTGCTGGAGTTGTGTTGCTTTTAGTACAAGTGGCGGTATTGTGTGCATATGCGTGCATATGCGTGCATATGGTTTATTACAGTAGGCTTTCGTGTAATTGTATGCCTGACCACGTGACCATTGAACTAATTCTGTTTTTCTCCTTAGAAGTTCTACACTAATACTTGTATGGTGTAGGCATTTGAGTTTATAAATGATTTTTTTATTTTCTGCCGACCCTAAGTCTACAAAAAATAAAGGCAATGGATCTTTAGTGCTTCTACTCCTGATATTGTAGATGTTCCTAATCTTAAAACATTTTTCGGTTAGTTCTGTCTTTATATACTTAATGGGAACTGTGTGATGAAGATTACGTATGACGACTCTAAACGCTCGATTTTCTTTCAACTGATAGGTTTGATAGACTATATTTTTTTATTGTAGGTGTTTTATTAGTGTGCGATATGAGTCAGTTGTTTTACTTTAATAGAATTTTCTACCATAGCTTTGCAGTCATATTCTGTTTCAGAAATGATAAGGTTGAGGTTTTTAAGCATATCCGGGAAATTTTTAACGCCGTGGATAAATACAGGAGTTGATTTTGGAGTATTTTCTTTTTGACTTTTATTTCCGTCTGCTTCATTTTGTATCATTTCCACATCATCTTCTTGTGAAGCTAGTGGTGCATATTTATTTGTAACATGAACGTCAGCTTTTGTTACAATACAATTTTCTTTGAGTTTCTTTTGTGATATCTTCCTTTTCTTATTTTTCTTACTTCTTTCCAAGAAATTTTATTTGCAGATGTTTCAGATTCCGAATCTGAAAGTGAAGGGGTGTGGGTGGTAGTTGAGAAATGTTGCATTTGTGTTTGGTATGGATTTATAATCTGAGAATTTGTATTTTGCACAAATGCGGGGAGACCTGACAACATATTTCCATTATTTAAAACGTAATTCGGTTGTATAAAGGTATTGGGTACTTGCAATACTTGTTGCTGTTAATACTAATTTTCGTAATGGAGATAATTCGGTATGAGATTAGAATTTAATATTATGATTGAATTTAAATTTGTTGCCATACCTCTACCGTGAGGGCCGGCGGGTTGCAAGGCCTGAATTGATTTCATCCTCAACCATCCAGCAATTTGAGTTTAGTTAGTAGCCACGAACAGCAACAACCTACAAATAAAATTTGTGTAGATCCGTGTATGTATTTGTACTTATCTGCACAAAAGGCCAATTTTTAATCGCAGTTCCAATATTCACAGCGTAATAACGCAGCACTCTTTAAACGCTCGAACCGAATTTGCTTCTAGATGGACTCCTAAATACTTTACTGCAGCATCCTTTGGGTTCCATGGTATATTATCATTGTATAGTTTAATTGTTGGAAGATGGATATAGCACTTAAGTGTGAATATCTTTGCCTGGGTTTTAGTTGAGTTGATTTCTATTTTCCACTTTTTATACCAGTCATATGTTATGTATAGTGCATTTTGCAGATGTTTTATCGTTGTTTCGATTGTAGTGCTCTGTGCTAGTATCACCCTATCAAATATATGCAAACATGGCTAGTGTTGAATTATTTGCTGTATGCAAGTTACATACATAGAGGTTAAACAAATTTGGCCCCAAAAGGTTTCCTTGGGGAACTTCTGCTTTTGGTGTTTTGTTGCTATTTTGTAGCATTAATCCTTACCCTGAACGTTTTGTTCTTTAGATTTTTATTATGTAGTACGAAATGTTTAGTTTGACTATTTTATGCAAAAATTCCTCCAAACAGACTTTATCGAAGACTCTTTTCAGATCTAGAAAGTTTCCTGGTCATATTTTTTTTCTTCGAATCTCTTCTCAATTATTTCTGTTATCCTAATGAGTTAAAGAGCTGTTGAGTGTGACTCTCTGAACTCAAATTGATGAAGCGGGATGACTTTGTTTTCTAGTATAAAATGTTGCAGTCGAGTAAGAACCGTCTTTTCCAATAGCTTTTCTAATGTAGAATATAAGCTAATGAGTCAATAACTGTCAGGGTTGTATTTGTTTTTCTTAGTTTTGAAAATTCTTAATATGTTTGCAGTTCACCAGGGCAAGGAAAAGTATCCTAGTCTCATACAGCTGTTATAAATTGAGGTTAGGTAGGCTACTGCTTTTTTAGATAGTTGTTTTAAAATTTTGTTGGTTATCAATTATGGTCCTGGGCACTTGCATTTTGCAAGTCGTCGTATGTATTCTCTAATTTCTTGAGCGGACACAGGAGTTATTTTAGTGGTATCCCGCAAATGGAAGTCAGCTATAGTGTTTGCTATTCAGGTATCAAAAACGAGGTCGTGTTTGTCTGTATTAGGAGTAAATACCTTCTCTAGGTGAGTGGCCAAGATTTCTGACTTTTCTTTTTCAGATGACTATGTCGTGTTGTTAGCTACTAACGGGTAGGTGATGTTTGGCTATTTCCACAATCTTGCCTTCCACATGATTAATTTGCCGGGATTTATTTCTTTTAGGTAACTATTATATCGTTTTATTCGAAGTTTTGTTTTACCAGATGGTTTAGTTTATTATGTAATGTTTTGTAGTAAGGTAATCTGGTCCTCTGCCATTCTCTTCTATATCTAGTTTTTGATTTTAACAGTTTTAATTTAATAGGGTGTTGTATTGTTGCAAACGAGCACTTCTTTGTTTTCTCGGTATTGTAGCTTCTTTTGTGCTTTCTTGTATTGCAGTTGTATATTTTATTATTGCTTCATCGATGCTGAAAGGGGATTAAAGTGGCCTCATCCACCTTAGCGTTTGGTCGAGCGTTCTTTTGGAAGGTTTTCCAGTTAGTTATTCTATTAATAAGTTTAGGTATAAGTTGCCTTTTATTAGGTTCAAAGAAAAACATGATTACGAGAAGATGGTTGGAGTTAAGCTTATTGGTTACCGTTTGTTGAATTGGTTTTTGCAAACTGATGTGTAACAAAATGTCTTATATATCAGGCTGATGGTTAGCCCTATACGGGTAGCAGGTAAATTCATTTGGGATTGATGTAAATGTATAATAGTTCGTCATAATATTTTGTAGCCTTCTGCCCTCAGAGTTATTAGCTCGGCATTCTCATATGGTGTTTTTTGAGTTTAGGTTACTTAAAGGCATTGTGGGCTCTGTACTGTCGAATAATTTTTTTATATCGTGGTCTAATAATCTTTTATTAGGTTGTTTGTACGTAAATATTAATTTTATGAGGCAATTGTTTCTCATTGTGAGGAAATAAGCTTCAAAGTTTTCTATATCAGTGAGATGAAGTAGTTGATGTTTTGGCTTTCTTTTGATTATGATCGCTACTCCCCCTGAGACCTTATCGGCTTCTCTGTCAGTTTGTATTCTAAGATGTTTTTTTTTATGATAATCAAAACCTTATTCTACCGTTGAGGTGTTAATGTATTACAATACATTCAGATATTTTACATTATTACACTACATCTAATACAAGTCATTCTATTACAAGTCATTATATATTAACTTTTCTGTGTATCCTTTTGGCCAACTCTTTTTTATTCCTTGCTTCTCTTTTCCCTTCATTCCATGTCAGTCCCTCTTCTCTTAAGTTATGTTCTATTTCTTTGTTCCACGTTTTTCTTGGTCTTCCTCTTTCTTTTTTCTGTTGTGTTCTTGCCTTCCATATTCTTTTAGTTGTTCTTTCTACCCCCATTCGCACCACGTGCCCAAACCATCGTAGCTGCTGTCGTTTTATATCTTTCATGATCGGTACAACTCCCTGTATAGCGCTTAGGAATTTCATCTCGATGGCCTGTATTTTACTTTGCTTTTGTTTTGTCAACAACCAGCTTTCGCTAGCGTATTTCAATATGGGTTTTCGATATTTCTTTTATTCTAAGATGTTTTTGACTAAATTTAAAATTTAAAAATAAAATATTTTTGTAGTTATTTGATGTTTAAAAATGGATAAAGTAATAGGTTAGACTTTATAAAATATTTTTATGTTTTTTATTGCAAAGATACTGAAAGTGCCACGAATCAGTATTTAGTAAAATCAAATTGAGAAATAAAAGCATACAATATTAAAGCCTGCACATTTAAGAATTTAATGCAAAGTTAAACAAATAAACAAAATAAGCGTTTGGATGTATAGGCGAATAATGATAACAAAGGGCAATTGTGTTTTACTTGTTTTTACAAACTAAACTAATGTTTGTCTTACAATCTAAGAAACCAAAGCGACATCATCCTAATGATGTTTAATGTTCTGCGTAGTTTGTGATCAATTTGTTGGAATGTAAAAGATCTCATCTAGTCAAAGTAGAACATATTTTGACGTGTTTTCCCCATCAGAGACTTTTCGTCAAGTGTATCGCCTTTATTTTAAAAACTTTGTATAAATCTATTAAGAACGAGCCAAAAGACTAGTACTCTAGTGGAGCTTGTTGGTTCAATAGTATCGAAAGTGCTACATAAAGGCTTCCTCTGTTCTCTGGACTAAACCACAAATCTGTTCTGACTATCCAACTGTGTCGTAGTGTTCCTTCTGTGCAAATATAAAGTGTTTTAAAATATAAAAGATACTAGCGTTACTGTTCCACAGCTTGCAAACTAGTACACTACTAAGATCCAGTGCTTTCAGCACCGACAAAACTGACCTAATAATATTGTTGCAAGCATCAATTGAAGCTGAGTAAGGATAAAATGGGACTTTGTTGAAAATTTTAGTGTATAGTTTATGTAATATAACTTGACCCAAAAACGTTTCAAAAATATTACAAAGTGCTTGCATAAATAAATTAAATTGCAACAACGACGGCGCTTAAGCTTAATTTATTTCTACTTTAATAAATACTGGCTTTAGCTATTAGCAACTACACTCGGTATTATTTATTTTTATATTTTCCCGATCAGAAATTTTTATAAATAATAATACAGCTACTGCATTTTCAGGATTTTCTTGTAAATCTTATTATCGACACAACAATTCCTTAAAATGCAGCTTTCAAGATCTTTAACTTAAATTATCTTTAAAACAGTTAATTGTTTTAAAAACATTAAAACTGTTTTTCTTTCTGTTACAAAGATTTATACCAAATAACTTTAGGTCATTTAAAAGAATGTTCCTTACTTTGCAGACATGTGCAATTTTACTTAAATATTGATTAATGTAAATATTGTCGTTTTTAATATACTCTCCTTGCTGACCTCATTTTCCCTTATACAAATTTCTTATTACTAAATGCAAAGACTCTAGCGCTTTTGTTGTGTCGTTGTAAGGCCTTGAAACTAATTAATGTTGCAGAATAATGCTATATAAGCTAAGCTTACATTAAAGGATTTTTCGCCAAGCAACGTTAGGTATCCCATAATCTGATTAACAGAAAAAAAAAGTCTTTTCGAGCTTATTTACAAACGTTTTTTAAGATCTGTAAATAACAAATCTACTTACAATTCTCATATTTAAGTAACCAGTTTTTTAAAACTCATGTCGCAGGTTTAAATTGAAATAAGACTATAGCGTCAAATAAAGCCACTATATAGCGTTGCTGGGACGCACAGAAGAAATATTAACGAATCATTTATACAATTCTGTGAATGTATTTGTGAACAAAGCAGAAAACTACGAAAGCAAACAATCATGAGCAAAGATGGACAGCGTAGTTGCTTTAGAAAGGAATAGTAATTGTTTCAGATATCCATACAGCATTAGTAACGGTGTCTAGCGAGACAACCCAAAGTAGTATAATTGTGTTTCGTTAAATATCAAAGCTTAAATTAGACAAAAAGTATGCTACTAAAGACTAAAACAGTAGGCGTTGGACAAATTTGCGCAATTCGCATATTGTGTCACAAGCCTGCCAAATTTGGGTTGTGCCATGTTTTTTTAACTTTTGATAATTGATTTATATGCATCACGTCAGGATTTTTCGCAAATCGCAAATTACAAAATTTGTAAAAAGTTAAAAAATTGCGAAAATATGAGACTCTAAAATAGACTTAAAACGTTAGTTTCTTATAATTTATTTATTGTTCTGACTTATACTATGCAATCTTATAGCTAAACAGTGGAAGGGTCTAAACAAGAGGTCATTGACCTTTTAATTGCCATAAAGTTAGCTTACGTTTCTATTTTAGTGCATTCTTTTTTTAAATTTTTTAAATTAATTTATTTTTATTCAGTTAATTAATTTTTATAAAATACGTTAATGCCTTTGGAAACCACTCATTCTTTTCATCCACCCTTAATCACGAAGTGCGCTAAATACATACAATTTATTCTATATGTCGAAGATTCTTTAGACGGCTCATGCTCTTTTTCGCAGTTTTAATTTTATGTTCTCTATGGTGTTCACCTCCGTCTAACATTCAGCAATAGTCAGGCATCATTGTAGTAGTTCATTGTCTTCGATACCTTCTTTCCATTTCTTTGATGTTTTGATGAAATCTTTCACCTATCTCTTCGATAACAGGCACCCAGATTTTCAGGAAAATAGTCCAAATGTGAATTTAGGAAGTGAAACTTCTAACTCATGGAATAGTCTGCATTTTTGTACTTCTGCAGCATATTTTCAACTATTTATTTAAAGTTCGGTTTTTTGTCCAGAAATATGGTTACTACGTCTTTAAAGGCTCACATTCCAGGATTCTTTTTTGCAACTTACATCTGTTTTTTAAAATTACCATTTTTGAGAAGTTTTCTCATGTCAAGACCAGTAAATACATCCTCTTTTAGTTTTGCGATTGATAAGACTATAAATTTGTTACAGGTGTATCTAAAACATTTATTTTCTTTCGGTAAGGCTTTAAGAAATTGCTTCATTAACCCTAATTTTATATCCATAGGTGAAAGGATGTATGACAGCTTTTCGGGGCACATTTTTGGTTCCAGGTTTTAATAAAGCTCTTTTTGACCAATCTTTCTTTATACAATGATTTTATCTGTCTCTACTACAGAATAACCAACAGTCCAACGGGTATTGAAGCATATGTATTCCCGTTGTAAAGATGGAGAATTTTCAGGTTTTTTTGGTTAAATCTTTGAGAAAGTACAGAATGTTAAATTGAATCAAACATATATGTTATATCAGTACCGAAGATTAATTTTTTTTCCAAAAAATATTGAAGAATTTTTTTTTCTCTGTACCTGAATCAGAAAAATAAAATGTTAGCTGTTAGCAGGTTCTTGTCTTTAAGCCTTGAACCAAGCAATTCTGAATTTTCTTTGGTTAGATGTAAGTCTCAAACCAAATCGTGTAGTTCAGACTTAAAAGAAGCTCCAAGTTCGTATTCCTTGAGGTTATTTTTATTTGAATCATTTGTGGAACTGTCTATTTCGGATAATTTTATTGGCGAAATTGACATTGATATGTCTGGACTGCGAGAAACAGGGCGTAAAACGTATGGAATAGTTAGATAGACTATTCTTCTTTTATTCTTTATGTTGGAACCGTAAACACCAGTCGAACAAAAGTAACAATCGTTGTTGTGATTTAATGGCTTTCATTACATCATTGGAACCCCAAGTCTAAACCCTATGACTACCTTCAACACATATAAAATCGAATAAAACTTATTAATATTTCTTTTTGTCTTTCCACCATTAACTCGTCACAAATGTAACAAAAAAAAAACTTTTCAGTCTCTGAAATCTATTTAAAAAACGAAAACTTTGCTTTATGTCCTGCAAATAAATTTTTCACCGACAAAAATGCGTTTGATTACAGAGGAGGGAAGAAAACTTTTTATATATTTACGAAAATAACTGATGGTTCAAACACCACCGAGAAATGCATGGTTGATGAGTGGCACAGATAGTTACCAATAAACATGTTACATCTTATCACAACCTATCAAATCTCAGTTACTCGTACTTTCGGCCAAATTGTCGATTCCAAGCATTCACTAAGCACTGAAGAGCCCAACTTTCCCACCCTATAGTCATCAGCAACCCAAACAATTTTGTAGATTCTCTAAGAGACATTTAGAAGAAAGGGGAGAGGAAAGGGAAAGCATTTTAAGGGCCCAATATACCTCTTCAAAATTAAAAAAAAATAATAAAAATAAATAAATAAAAAATATAAGAAAATTGAAAGTTAGTCTCATTGGTAGCAATTTTCATTAGAAAACTTAAGAGGTCAATGAAGCCTCTCTGCTTCTCAACCGACCCCTCAACTGTTTTTCTATAAGAATTCATAGTGTAAGCTGAAAAAGTAAATATATTACATTTATTTATCGTAAAAAAAACGTTTATGTCTATTTTATAGTGTCAGATTTTGGCAAATTTTTGACTTTTTAACAATTTTAAAATTTGCGATTTTTCAGAAATCTTAACGTAGTGGTAAAGAATAAAGATTATTTTCGGATTCACCGCTAAAAAATACATAAGAATTAATTATCAAAAACTAAAAGAACTCAAGCATCGCAGGCTTATGTAATAGTAAACAGGTAAAATAATCTTGCATACCAAAGTATACCAACAATTGTTATAACTGCACAACATAAATCTGGAAACATTCTTTGAGTGATCACAACAGACTAATTTTAGTCCATGGAATAGTAATAAATCTTTAAAAGTTATGCTCAGAATTATGTTTTGTTATTAAGATAGAATTCTACTAATGCATTAGCTGTGTTCTTGTAAAAGAATAACCAGAAGTATTGCTACCCTGCAAGCTCTTGGGTATGCCGTGCTGCCTTACGTTCCATATTAGAAAGGAAAGTGCCTGTTATGAAGTTCTCCTCCAACGATGAGCTTCAGTCTCTGTCCACAAGTTCAGGGTTACACTGAAAGAATTGTTTGCAGCAGCATAGCGAAAACGTCAGTCAAAATTTACAGACATTAAACAGAAATACCCTCACTAGTTTTGTACTGGGAAAATTCGTGTTCGTTTTAGTGCCAATCGTTTTCGAACATCCCAAGGTACATAAACAACTTTTAAGCATCAGAAAAAATGATAAGCATTTTTAATGTTTAGTGTTTGGTACGTAGACGTATCCAGCGCCTAGACTTCTAAGCCATGTTAAAAAATGCAAGTTTTTCACTAATGGTTACATCCTGAAAACTCTTATCCTGTGTTAGGTATACAAAAATATTAACATTAATGGTGTCTTGATGATTCTTTACACATGACAGCTGTGTCTGATCAATATAAATTATTTCAATTTGCGTGTCTCCAATAAATTATAAGTGTAAGTGTCTCATGCCATTTTTTTTATTTCATTGAGTCTTTTAAGTTAAAATTCACTCACGTTTAAAAATTCTTCTACATAGTGTAACATTTTGTTGGTTTTTCTATTATATAGTTGGCATGCGATAAAAAAAATTAAAATAATAGACTATCAAAAAGATCTACCCAGTTATATATTGAAATAGATAATATATAGCAGTATTAAGAAATAATGTAGGAAAAGAATATTAAAATGTTTTAATTATTAGCAGGTAAACTAACAGTACACAGACAATGTGGAAGTAAGTTACCATATAAGTAACAAAAAATAATTATAAAATAAAAAACAAAGTTTATTTTAGAGAAAAAGTATAAATCTAAAATAAATAATAAAAAGAGAAAATTACTTGATCATAAGAACTTTTCTCTATACTTAATTAATCAAACCTTCAAATGGCGCATTTATAGGCGGATTTGAAAAAGCCTCTCAGATATAGAAGGTAAGAGGAAAATTAAATACCTACAGCAGATCAATAGCTTTAACAGCCTGTGTTGATTATAAGAAGCGCTGAATATAATTTTTTATACTTTTCATTAGTGCGAAAAAGTGCGAAAGTATGGGAAACTTATCTATTTTTAAGATCATTACTTCGTCATAGAAAGAACCTACATTAAATGAAATAAATAATACGAATATAAAATGATCTCAAATTTTTAATGGGAAAGCAGTATTCATTTCTTTTATATTATAATAGCTACCTTATTTAATCTTACTTTTATCTCCGTTTGATAATTAATGAAATTCTTTTTTCTTGCAGTTCGTTTGAGAAATTCAAATTATATAATATTTATTTCTAGCCTTGTTTGGAAAAAAATTGGCATTGCGTTATTTGTTTCTATTACAAGTGCAAACTTTTGTTTGGTTTTACATTCCAATTTTTCTTTTCACTGCCCTAAAATTAATGTAAGTAATTGTTTCAATAATATGAAAGTTAAGATCTACAATTTTAATCATCTGAAGTAATTGACATTTTTGGTATATAAAATGATTTTACCATAGGAGCATTACAATAGTCTTATGGTTGGGCACATTAGTGGTCGTCTAACTAAGATCAGAGAACACTGCTTTTGTTAATTCATTATAACACTATGCTTTTATGGATATTCTACGTTTATTATTCGTCTTCATTCTCCTTTTTATCTTTGCTTGTGACAGGAAATGCTAATACTTGCAAGATTTAATAAGTAACATTTTTCAGATAAGGTAAGTTTTCTACCTATGTTGGAATTTTTGATGGCCCTCAATAATGTTTCTCCTTTAACTTTCTTAAGGTTGGTGATTTGTTTGCATAGACATAAAATTACATATAGCTCTATAAGAACCAAATCTACACACATAAAAAATAGACGTCGATGTATATCACTTATTACACACAATTATTCTTCTATGGCAGTGCTGTAAAACATCCAGAACAAAGTACATTAATTTTATTTTTCTCAAAACTAATGAAACATAAAATTGTTACTAAATGTTATGCAATAGTTGTCGATGTAAATCGGAGATTTTCTAATAGTTTTTATTTATTAACTGCTTTACTTAAAATAATTTTTTTGTATAGAATACAGTATAGGTCAGAACGATATATATATATATATATATATATATATATATATATCAACTAATAACAGGTTAATTCCTCAAGTTTTCTTATTAGCAAATTAGCTCGTAGAACCATATATATATATATATATATATATATATATATATATATATATATATATATATATATATATATATATATATAAATAAGTGCGCCGGCAACCACTTAACCTCAAATTTCCAGAGGAAGGAAAGAAGGAAGGACGTAAAATGCGTTAATTGCAGTGGAAATCATCAAGCCAATTATCGAGGTTGCCTGGTTTATGAACAGCTTCAAGAAAAAATGTTTCCCGCACTCAGAGTCAAGCAGCCTGCAGTAGCTACTCAACATATTGGACAATATGTTCTTCCAAATCTTACTCATGCCCAAGTTCTGAAGAACAGTAACTCCAATGCCTCTTTACAGTTTCAGCAGCATCAAGCAAACAACCAGATTGGCGATATGAGCGAGCTAAAAGAAATTACGAAATCTTTAATTGAACAAATGGGAACAATGTTAAATCTGCTAACAACCATTGTTTCCAAAATTGGTAATGGGTCAGCTCCTTAGAATAGCTCAATGGAACGCCAACGGGCTGTCACAACTCAAGTTGGTTATATACTGTATGTAACACAACATCCAGATAGAGGAGCCCAGTCTGGTACAGCAATTATCATTAAAAGTAGTATCAAGCACTATGAACTACAAAAGTATAAAGAAGACCACCTTCAAGCTATAAGCGTAATGGTAACAGACTGGACGGGGTCATTTGTAATCTCGGCAGTCCACAATAACAAACAAGGTCACTAAGAACATTACTTCAGTACCCTGGGCACTAAGTTTTTATCAGCTGGAAATTTTAACGCCAAACACATGGCGTGGGGATCCAGGTTAACTCTAACTAAAGGCCGCGAATTACTGAAGCCAATTAATAGTAATGGCATGCGACACCTATCTTCTGGTGAACCAACATATTGGCCGTCAGAGCCATTGAAACTACCAGATCTGCTTAATTTCTGCGTATTTAAAGCTCAAACAACTTAAAGGTAGAATCTTGCTTAGATTTATCAGCTGACCACTCGCCTATTATAATTACGCTAGGGTCACATGTAGTCATTAACGGGAAAGCTCTTACTCTGAGCAATAAAACCATAAACTGGGACTTATTCCGAGAAATAGCAGATGACACATTATCGCTAGACGTTCCTTTAAAATCAGAAAATGATTTAATTTTAGCTACAGAGCATTTTACTAACGTCGTTCAGCAAGCTGCCTGGCAAGCCACTCCCTGCAATACATTGTATAGTCCAAATACTGTTTGCCTAGTAATTGTTAAATAAAAAAACGCTGAAAAGCGGAGACTACGCGGGCGACGGCAAACAACAAGGCATCCAAATGACAAGCGTATATTAAATCAAGCTGCTTCTGATCTTAAAAAGCTACTTTCCGACATCAGAAACCAGTCGATACAAAACCATCTAAAACAATTGTCACCAACCGAAGCCAGCGAATATTCTATCTGGAAAGCAACCAAGAAGCTGAAGTAACCGCAGCAATACAAATCACCTCTTGGAGCCGACAATGGAACTTGGGCCCGAAGTGACTCAGATAAAGCGCTAGATTTTGCAAATCACCTAGCCCAAGTATTTAAACCATTTTCATCTGCAATCTCGAACATAGAAGAGAATGAAATACAGCAATTCCTTGAATTTTCTTTCCAGTTGAGCCTTCCAATAAAACAGTTTTCTATAAATGAAGTCAAACTCGAAATTACTTCTAATCTAAATCCTCGTAAAGCACCAGGCTATGGTTTAATCACTGGAAAGTTTCTAAAGGAACTAACTAACTAAGGCTATAGATTTAGAACGTATGTATTCAACGCCATGCTAAGATTACGTTTCCTCCCACCACAATGGAAAGTTGCTACCATTATTTTAATTCCCAAACCGGGCAAACCCCAAGAAAACGCCTCATCATATCGGCCAATCAGTTTGCTTCCACTAATGTCTAAGATTTTTGAAAAATTGGTGTTGAAAAGAATAACACCGTTACTCTTAACCAATAAATTAATTCCTAATCATCAATTTGGGTTTAGGCAACACCATACCATAATTGAGCAATTTAACAGGGTTACAGATAAAATACTTGGCGATTTTAAAGTCAAGAAATATTGCTCAGCCGTGATTGTTGATGTTTCGCAAGCATTTGATAGAGTTTGACATATCGGTTTATTGCATACAATCAAGCGTGCATTGCCTTCAGACGTCTTTGAAATTATCAAATCTTACCTTGCCGACAGGCACTTTATGGTCAAGTATGGCGAATCCTACAAAAATTTATTTCCTATAAATGCTGGCGTTCCCCAAGGAAGCGTGTTAGGTCCTCTACTGTACCTACTATTAACTGCAGATCTGCCAACAACAAGAGACACACTGACAGCTACATTTGCGGACGATACCGCCGTTCTAGCTTTTCACTCTGACCCACAAATAGCATCGCGTATTCTTCAAAGCCACCTGAACACATTACAGCTATGGTTTACAAAATAGCGTATCAAAATCAACGAGACGAAATCTATTCATGTAACCTTCAGTACAAGAAGAGACACCTGTCCCCCTGTCTGGCTTAATAATCAACAAGTTCCTGTAGCAGAAAGCATCAAATACTTAGGTATCCATTTAGATAGACGCCTTACTTGGAAAAAGCACATATGGACAAAACGTAAACAATTGGGGACTTTGTTCAGCAAAATGTATTGGCTTATCCCAATTATGCTTGAAAAACAAAATGCTATTGTATAAAGCCATACTTAAACTCGTTTGGTCATATGGAATACAGTTGTGGGGAACGGCCAGTAACTCTAACATAGACATTTTGAGAAGATTCTATCCAGTTACTCTAGGAAAATTGTTATTGGACTATTTCCAGCAAACTATATGTACATGTTAAGGATGTAATTATATATGTGTTAAATTACTTACTGAATGTCAAATACTGACAGATTGTATAGTTACGTTTAATAAAAAAAAAGTAGAAGTTCAAATGATAAGTTAGAATGTGCGAACATGATGTTTTGCTGCACGTTGGTGCATTTCTTCTTCCACAGTTGGCTTTTTTACATCCGTAGGTAGAGTGTAATTGTTAACATACCATGGAGCACCTACTATGTGTTTGAGGGTTTTATATTGAAATCTCTGAATAAATATAATTCTGCAGTTGCTGTGATGCAATAGATGAATCTTTATGTGCCGTTAGGATTGCTATGTTGTCCGTAAACGTTCTCACGTTAACTTACGGGGCTGTATGTAGGTCTGACGTGTACCTTAAATAAGTGAGCCTTAGAAACTACCTTGAGAGACACATAAGATGATAGAATGTTTGACTTGGTATGTACAAAATAACAAATACGAGCTCAGTAGTTCGTAGTAGTTATGAGGGAACACTTGCTTGAGTTTAAATAAGGGGCCCGCATGCCAAATTATGTCAAACGTTTACTTCATATCTAAGAAGACTGATGAGCAGTACTTCTTTTCTTTAAAGTCTGTATAAATAGCATTCGTCAAGTGATGACACTGTTGTATGGTTAAGTGACTATGTAGTAAGTCTTCTTCTTCTCTCTTCTTCTACTCTTATATAGGCTATTAGCCTGTTTCTAACTACACATTTCGTGTAGTACTATGAGCCATGTTGGGCGTACCCCGGGCAGGTGGCTAGTCCGACCCGTTAGAAGAAGGAGAATGTACTTTACGACCGCCAAAGGTGTTTGTATGATGGCCGGAGAGCACTCGATGTTTGCCGTTATTTTTGACCTGGGAGTCGAACCCAGAGCCCGCCGCGCGTTAGTCTGACAGGCCGAAGCCTTCACGTCGCGGCTGTCGTGCTCTCATGTAGTAAGTCAATATGGAAAAACTGTAGTGAATGAATCAGGAGAATGTCTAAGTGATATGTGTACATTATCCCTGCCAAAGTCCTTTTGTAGTATTACTTGAACTAGAAAGATTGTTAGAAGTTTTAATGTATGTTATGACGTGTCATTATAAAATTGTTTTGTAACACAATAAATGAGAATTAATGCTTAAAATGTCTAAAACTTTCCATAGTTTTGCTATACTTATTAACTCATAGGCTTTTCTAACTCTATAAAAGCAAGATTTACTTCTTTTTTTTAATTATTTTCTTTAAATACTTGCTGTGATGTAAATAAGTTGTCGGTACACCATCTTCCTGTTATAAAATTACTATAATTTTCTCCAATATGATGTCCAGTAATAGATCTTAATTTTTTTGGATAATTTTTTCGAATAATCTGCTTAGCGCATTAGTAACATTCAGACCTCTGTAATATCAAAATCCTTCTAATCACCTTTTTCAAAAAAGACACATCTCTGAGACTTTCCATTCTTTTGGGACATCAACTAATATTAATGTGCTTGTCGTATTTATGTGTTGTTTGTTTGTAATTGTCTAATAGCCTTTCATACTTCTGTTGATTGCATAGTTCTTTATTTTTACTTTTATACGCGTGTCTGTTTCCTGCTGTTCTATTATTTAAACATTCATGATATAGTTTATTCTTATCCGCTATATGCTCCTAAATTTCTTCAGTTAACCAAGGCTGATTTTTGATATTTTGCTAATGCTTCCATCACTGCCTGATGCATTCTATTTTTGATAATATGATGTACTGTTTCTATATCTTTATTTATTTGCATTGATTCTAATTGTTGTTTTAGTCTATTTTTATATGATTGTTTAATGCCTGATTGTTTTAATATGAGTAATTTGTAACTGTAACTGCTAACCTTATCTTAAGTCAAGCTACTGTTGTGTTTTTCAAATTGAAATATATTAGTTTTCTACATAAGGAAAAACCACTATTGCTACCACTAGGTTTAATTTTAAACCATTGTCGCATTATTATGTAGTCCAATACAGACTTTTGTTGTAAAGAAAGACGGTTCCAGGTAACAAATACACTCTTGTATAAAAAATGTGTATTAGTAATTTCTAATTTTATTCTTCACACATATCAATTAAACTTTCTCCTGGCTCATTCACTACGGATTTCCCATACTGACCTACTACTTTATTATTTAGTTGTGAACCTACCTGCCCTCTCCAAATGCCTCCAGGTTGCTGTACGTAATGTCCTTTTTTGTTTTTAACACTGTCAGCCATTTTTAGTTATCGAAATTTTATAAAATTTATTATTTTTTAAGGCTCCAGCTCTCTGTCTGTTAGTGTTAGAGAGTAATATTTTTATTTTAATGGTAAGCTAAGGAAAATTTTCTCTAAATAGTTTGATGCGAAGTAATACAACAAAAATATTCTGTATCAAAAACTATTTCTTAAAACTACAACTGAAGATATAAAAATGCTTTTTAAGCAAACAATAAATTTCTTAATCAACATAAAATAATAATACGCAATTGTAAAGGTTCTACATAGAGAGAGGTTAAAATTTTTGTTGCACTATTTTTGGAGTTGTAATAAACTAACCATCTGAAGCTTATAAAATTTCGGGCTGTAAATTCCTAGGAATAATGCAGGCGTGCAATAATTTCTGCTGTGCTAGCAGTTTTCAGACAGCTCTAACATTTTTCAAGTTTTTCCACTTAAGAGCTCACAAGTTAAGACATCTACAAAACACCACTCAACTGGCGTTTTTTAAATTAATGTTTATGTTCCTTCTTAAGCTGGAATGCATAATTTTTTAACAAAACCAAGTTGCAATTATTATTTACTAACTTTAACTATTTTCGTTTATCTGTGTTAATAAATTAGTGTCACAGTGAAATAAATATTAAAACAATTTAAAATTGTCTTTTAATTATTTTAAATACTAATAATATGATGTAGGTATTAGAGCTTGAAGTATATGCACAAAAAATAATCACTTTTGTTTTATAATATCGACACTTATATTACTTATAGAAAAAAGTTACAAGCGCATTTTATGTGGGAAAATAAGTATAAGAATATTTTACAAACATGAAAACGTGATTAACTTAAAAAATTTTTATACGTTTCTACACTTGGAGTTACTAAATATTTTTTAAATTATCAGTAGTTAAACATTGCCTTCAATGGCTTAGCAAATGTTTGTAGTTTGACACTGCGTTCAAGTTTGCAAATATTAACAGGTGCGTACTTAAATGCACAAATTGCTATTTGTATTCAATTTTAGATCATCTCTCTTCTCACCGTTCAATACATTGGTGATTTTTTTAGCATGATGTAGCCTTTATATTTTGTCAAAATAGACTTTGCCTTCGATTCATGTTTTTTTTTAATTTTACTACCAGCTTCAGCAATTATACTTTTCAAGCTTTCACTAATGCTGAAATTTTCATGTAATTCTAATTTTTTAACGGTAGTTGCTATGCAAACAAAATTAGATTTAATGTAAGCTAAATTCTGCTTAATTGTTGAATCTCTAAAATACTTAACCCAATTTTCAGCGGAGCTGAACTTTGCAAGAAAATCTACATATATTAACCAGGTACGCCATCTTGTTAAGACTGGCTCTAGGGGTAAAGAGAGTTCAAAGTATTTTTCTTATACACTTTTATTCTAAGAGATGCTTTAATAAAAATCTTTTTAACAATCAAATCTGAACTATTAACTAAGTAATATTCAAATCTAATAGTTTCAGCAACACTATTTAAACAAATACAATAAATTAAATTAGGGAAAAAAACTTTAAAATGTTCTGATGCTTTTATCATATCTACTGCAGCATCTTTAATCATTAACATTATTGTATCTGTTGGCATTTTATTCGGCAAATAAAACTTATTTACAAATCTAGGTTTTGCTCTCATGTTTCCCTCTATAAATGTCGAATGTGCATTGACAGTACAGTAACGTAGTGGGTGCGTGACCCCTCTGGAGTGGCCATCTGAAGGTGTGGTTACCTAGAGACGGCCGATGAGACTACGCGGTATCATTAATTTTTTCCCAAAAGCTTTGGATCGACCGGACTTTTTTTATATATCTCTTTTTATTTGTACAATCAGTGTCGGTGGAGACTGCAAATACAATTGATGTGTGCTTAATCTAAGACTATTCTAGGAATAACATGTCATGTAGAGTAATGTCCCAGTGGACATCCTCTGTAGTATTTTAGAGATATGGCAATTTAGTTTTAGGCAAGTGACTAAAATCTGGTGGGAAGATCAGAAGGTGTGAATCGTTTAAGTCGTCTTGGCTCGTCTTCTTCTTGCAACAGGTTGTTTGCTAGCTCATTGGGGTGAAAGGTCAGCTTCTTTCCATAGTTAGTCCTGAATCGAGTGATATTTTCACGAACTGTAGGCAGTTTTAAGTCAGCATGGAGAAAGGCATTTGGCACGTACCATGGGGCGTTGACAATAGGTCTAAGGACTTTATTTTGGAAGCGCTGGAGAATCTCTGTATTTGAGGTGCAGGCGAAGCCCCAAATAGGGATCCCGTATGTCCAAATGGGTTTTAGGATAATTTTGTACAATAAGAGTTTATTTTCGATGAATAAGTTCGATTTTCTTCCAAGCATCCAGTACATTTGATGAAATTTAGAAACCAGTAGTTTTCTCTTAGTTAAAATGTGAGCACGCCAAGTTAACCTTCGATCTAAATGTAGTCCGAGGTATTTGACTAAATAATTTTGGGGTATACGAGTTCCATTAAGTGTAACTGCAAGGCAGGTTTCTTTGCGAAGGGTGAAGGTGATATTAGTAGATTTATGTAGTTGCATTAGCTTCCATTCTCCATTTTTTAACCAGTTTTCAAATAGATACAGATGGCTTTGCAGATTTCTAGATGCAGAAATAAGGTCCTGATGTGATGCTAAAAGAGTCGTATCATCTGCGTATGTAGCCGTGATTGTATAATTTGTTTGATGTAGGTCTGCTGTGTACAGTCAGTAAAGTGTGGGTCCTAAAATACTTCCTTGAGGAACTCCGGATTGCACAGGATAGAGATCCGTGTAGGCTTCTTGATACTTTGCTTGAAATGTTCAGTCGGAAAGGTAGGGTGCTAGGAGTGAGTAGTACGGATGTGGGAGCAAGAGCTTAAGTTTGTATTTCAGTGCGAGGTGCCAAATTTTATCAAATTCCTGGCTTATATCAACAAAGGCTGCTGAGCAGAACCGGCGGTCTTCCATATCAATACGGATTTGCCTAATTATTTGATGGACTTGTTCCGTAGTTCCGTGTTGTGCTCTAAAGCCAAACTGGTGTGGGGGTATAAGTTCATGTTCTTCTATGATGTCGGTAAATCGTTTAAGTATGAGTTTTTCGAGTACTTTGGAGAGGACTGGAAGAAGACTTACTGGTCGGTAGGACGTCACTTCATTTGGATTTTTACCAGGCTTAAGGATCATTATGACTTGAGCTGATTTCCAATGGCATGAGAAGTACTCAAGTCTGAGAACAGCATTAAATATTTGTACCAATACTTTAATACATTTTTCTGATAGCTTTTTAATAATTTCACTAGTAATGAGATCATACCCGGGTGTCTTTTTAGTGCTAACCTCGTGGTGTATGATTGCTTCAGTCTCACTATGTGAAACTTTAGGAACAGGCAGAGACATCTGAAAGGGAGCATCGAACTGGTTCAGTAACTCTTTTTCTTCAGCAACAGTTAACTGAGATGGATATGGTTGAAAAACTGAGGCAAGGTGTTCGGCAAAATAATGGCCTTTTCCTGGTCCGTTCTTGCCCATGTGTTATTATTGGTTCGTATTGGAGGTAGAAGATGATGTTGGTACTTTAGTTTACGAGAGAGTCACCACAAACGGTTGCGTTTGTTGGTGTTAGTTCTTTAAGATAATTTTGTATGGAATCAATGCTTATCCTACACAGTAGTTTTTTGAGGTCTTTTGCTAGGGTATTATACTGTTGTCTATCTGCCGGGGCTCTCATAATCTGCCATCGTTTACGAGCTTTTCGTTTCTCGGAGATTTTTTGCTGTAATAGTACTGGGGGTTCTTCTCGAATTCGTTCTTCGTTTATGTCTGGGGTCGCTTGCCACGCTGCACTTTGTATTGCTTGTGTGATGTCTGCCACAGCTTTTTCTATGTCGAGGTGAGTTTTCAAAGGCGGTTCAAGAGTTATTTGTTCGACCAGTTTTTCTTTGAAATAATCCCAGTCTGGCCGTCTGCTACAAAGAGATGATTTCTTCAGTTTTCCCAATATTTGTGTATTCATGTTTACTAGGACTGGGGTGTGGTCGGGCGTTAAATCTAAACACGACTTGACTTCAAATTTGTTGGAGTTAAGACTTTTGATTAGGCATAAGTCAACAAGATCGGGTAACTTATGGGGGTCGGATGGCCAGTATGTTGGCTGAAATGTTGATAGATAAGTCATATTATAAGCGGACATAACTTTGAATAGTTCTCGCCCTTTGGTAGTTATGACCCTGGATCGCCATATCGTGTTTTTCGCATTAAAGTCTCCACCGACCAGAAATCGATTTCCCAAGGTACGAAAATATTCGAGGTAATGCTCATATTTGTTGTTATGTCTTGGAGGGCAATATGTAGCAGAGATTGTTAGTTCTCCTAGGGTATCTAGAAGACTGATGTTGGTGGCTTGGATATTGTTGCGTCTGTATTCAGCTCGTTCGTAGGGTTTTAGATTTTTCCTTATTATAACTGCTGACCCTCCATGTGCCGTTTCATCTGGGTGGTTTGTTTTATATATGTTATAATTTGCTATTTTTATGTGACTTCTATTGGTAAAGTGAGTTTCAGAGATGAGCAGAATGTCTAAGTTATTGGTTTGTATAAATAATTTGATTTCCTGTGTATGTTGGCACAGTGCTATTTTTAACTGATGTTCCATTATTTGTTTTTATTAGCAATCATTGACATTAGGTTTATAAGTGTACTCATTTGATCCATGAGGGTATTCATCATTTGCTTTAAATCGTCTATTTCGTTTTTTGGTGATGGTACTTCTGGCTGATTTTGTGGAGTTCTGATATGTTCTTGAGTTATTTGGGCAAACGTAATGCCCGGTTGAACAGTTCTCTGCTCAATATGGCGTGGTCGTAGTGGTGGGTACAATTTTTGTTGGATTTGTTTGTGAACTATGCAACCTCTATAGTTTGCCGGGTGGTTTTCATTGCAATTTACGCACTTGACATTGTTATCTTTAACCTTTCTAAGACAATCGCTAGTTAAGTGGTTTGAAGCACATTTAACACAACGTGGTTTATTTTGACAATAATTTTTTGTATGTCCAAATTTTTGACAACGCAAACATTGTGGGTTTCACGTTTAGCATGCGGTGCTTCAAACTGAACTTTGGTGTTCAGTAGCAAATCTATTTTGTAAATGTCCTTGTTATTATATTTAGGTACTAGGTCTAAGAAATGCAGTGGTAATGGAATTTTTGATCCTCTTTGCTTCACATTCCAAACGTTTGTTATTTCGTGTCCTTTCTCTTGCAAATTTGTTTTAATGTCTTGTACTTTAGTGGTTGGGTGCAAATTCTTCAGTACTACACGAAAAGTTTTTTCTTCTCTAGGCTTATATGTGTGAAATTCGGTGTTTTTAGCTGCAACTAGCACAGTATATATCGCACTTTCAGATGGCTGTACCTTAACTTGATTATTATATAATGTTTTAACGTGTATTTATCTTTAGCCAGTTCATTGAGTAAGGTAATTAATGGCTGAATATTTTCAACGCCCGAGATGAAGATCGGTGGTCGTTTGGGTTTCAGTGATTTGTGCATTTTGGTCCATGTTTTCATCTGCAAGTAGGGCACATCTATTACTAAGACCGAGCCAATAATCCTTCTTTGAAGAAGTAGCATCTTGATCCTCATGAGATCTACTTCGTTTTTTGGTGAAAAATTGCCATGAGTCTGTGGTATTTTGTGACTGAAAATACTGTGCAGTTTGCGGTTACATTATATTGAGGTTTGGAAAATTGTTGTTTATTGGTTGACTGCTGGATAAGGTTGTATTTTGTTCCGGTACTTGTATGGGAAGTGGTTGAGAAAAGGAAGAATTTGTTGGCATTTGCGTATTTGAAATGGGTGGAAATTGGTTGTCCATGAGGGTCTAAAATTGTATGTGGAGGGGCATATTGCACGTAGTTCGGTGGCTGATACATTGTTAAGTAAATATAATTTACTTACTGCTTGTATGTTGTTTGGAAATTGTTTTGTGTAATTTTAAGTTATAAACACGATAAGCTATAGATAAATGGTTTTTTAAAATAAATTTGTGGAGTTGACCGTACTATTTATCTGTTGCACTTATTTATCTCCCGTACACGACTTTGGTCGTTGAAATTCAAGCGTGGAATTAATAGTAAATAAATTTGTAGGTTTTATTTAGGTTTATCTTCAAATAGCAAAAATTAAATTATTAAATAAATAATTCGCCTGACCTTAAGCGAGGCTGCGTCTCCGCTGCTGCGATATCACAGGTATAGCTCGGCACGCACGTCTGCTCTGCTTGAAGGCACTAAAGCGAATCGACCGGACTTGATCTTAAACTCATCAGATCACCTCCAGATTTTGCCAGAAATTCTTTTTAATAAAGAGGCATACGTGGGTAAATGTGGGTGAAGATCTGAGAAAAAGATGTTAAGTGCATTCTGCCCCGACGTCCAATGTGGTTTTTAATTTCAGTCACTTCATCGTGATAGTTAATGTTTTTGCCTAATATTGAAGAATTAGGAACGTTAACAGTGTGTTTAGAAGTGCAGTGTTTTTCATAAAAATTGTGAAATACGGAATGATCTAGTTTGTAAAGTAGAATATCGCAACTTGCTAATAAACCATACAATTCTTTGGAAAATGTGGTTTTTTCTCCTGTAAATTAAAAACACTATAGAAAAAGTATACTTTAAATGTAAAACCGCTACTAGTATAGATTTAGTATCAAGTAGCAATAAAAAAGCATCCCCTTTTATCAAACTTTCCAAAAAATATGAAAGGCGACAATAAATTTCAAGTTTCTCTTATTTTGACCCCATTTTTATAATGAAACACTGCCCATGATAATTGTGAGCAGATAATGTTTTTATAAAACAAAATAAACACTTCAAGTCGGAGGAATATTCTTCAGAAACTGTTCAAAGTCAAATAAAATCACTTGGGTTGTTAAAAGTATATTAACAAACACAATAGGGATAAAATCTGTTATATAGTTTCTGTAGTTCTTAAATTGGGAATTTGATAATCCTAATTGCTTCTAAATGCATTTTAAAATGTGTGTACTTATCGAGAAGTAATACGGAATTACCTTAAGATATGGCTAATCTCTTAACAATAGAGTGAAGTGTAAATAGATACCGAATGAACCTTCGTGGAAACTATTATAAAGGTATTTTAACTATCTCCTGTGGGCATTTACTGAAAATAAGTCTTTTTAAAGCATCCCAAGGACTTAAAAATCCAGAAGAAGTTTTTTAAATATTTTTTTGTAAATAATATCAAGAAAATTAATAAAATGTACACGAGTACCTTTAAATATGCAAAATAATATTTTGCATTTGCATTTATATGAATGCATACAAAAATATGCATTTTGAATACATTCTAAGCTCTAGTAATTTTTATATTTTTTTAATTCTTTTATATTGCTTTAAAGTTAGTGTCACAAATAATATTCTGGTTTGGATTATAAAACTTTTTAAAGTAATAAAATCAAATAATAATGTTAAAAATATATTTTTTTAAAATTACCACGTGCTTTTATAACAATTTTTCAGCATTTGAGTACTAAAAGGTTTTAATTACAAATTATCCAAATATACAAGTCAGTCGCAGACAATTTTTTTTAAATAATTGCATTAAAAGATCAAGTTAGATATTGGAAAAGTTTTCGTAAAATCTCTTGCTTTCCTGCTCGCCAAAAATGGCAGAGCCGTTACATTTATCGCAACAAAAAGGAGAGACAACCCCAAAAAATCGATACCTTATAAATTACTCTCCCAAGGCAGTAATAACATAAACATTAAAGGAAGGTGCTCGCTCTCGCGTTTTTCTTCGTTTACGCTTTTCGCGCCGGACCCGCGGCTTCTTCGTTAACTTCCGCTTGTCGTTTGCAACGCGTCTATCCCCTTCGCTGCAAGTGTTACGGGTGAAGCTAATCTATCCGTAACAGGTGTTTGCAGCGGCTCGACTTGTAAGCCATTAATGTCAATTTACTGGCGCTAATAGAAAAATCACGAGCAGGCACAGTTTGCCGCGAGCGGGGCTGCTTTTGATATGGAAACATTAAATTGGGCCGAACTAAATGCAACAACAGTTAGCTTCGCGGATAAAAAACGTAAACATTATTATCTCTCGTCAGCGGGCCACGGTTTTAGTGTTCCAACAAAGGTACAATTCGTGAAACGATGAATAAATTTAAATGAGAATACAGATAAACTTTAATAGAAATACCGAAATTTAAATTGTGTAATAAAATTTCCATTTAGATTAAAATACAAAAATGCGTTCTGTAAAACATAGGGTATTTGGAATACTTATACGAATGTAGTTTGAATTAAGTTCCGCATGAACTTCTGAATATGGGCAGTTTGTCGGTTCTTCAGGAACTAATATCTGAAAATATGCTATTACAAATTGAGTTTTGCTGCAGCAGGATTACCTGCTCTGCATCTCTATATGGTAGTTTACAATATTTGTTACCAATCAGTAAGGTGGCTTTGTTACTCGTTACTTTAAAGGAGTTGTCTTTGGTTGGCGATATGCACTAATTATTTTAATATAAATGCCTTCGTGTGTTTTAGTATTATTAACTTTAACCGTTTCAAAATTGATAGTACTAATTATTGATACTTTATAGTGAATGATTTTTTGTTTTACAAACACAGCTACACTACAGCAGGCAACTCTTTCTGTTCTATCTGTGCGATAGCAGCTGATATTTTGATGCTATCAGTTTTAGTCTAGTGTGTCTCCGACACGCATGCCAATTCTATGTTATGTCTTGAAAGAAGAGTTGTAAATAGCGTTTTTTGAGTTTTAAGACCATTAGCACTGTAGTTTAGGATGCTGAAATGAATAAAAGCTTTATTACAGCTATCTATCTATCTATTCAGAAAACTCAGTAAAGGTTGGTTAATCGGAATTGTTTTATTTGATCAAAGAATAGTTGAAAAAGATTTATAATTGATACAATAATTGTTTTAATTAGGGATTCGGCATTAGAAAAATATTTGTTGTCTTTTAAGGTTTTTGGGATCATTGACAATGTGGGAAAAGTTGGTGAAATTGTTTGATTGATGTTGGTAGGTAGATAATTTCTAGTGTGAGGTCTGTTTTTGGCAAATTTAAAATTCTGGAAATTCTTACAGCTTCTGAAGGAGAGAGAGAACTGAGGAGAGTGTTTTTGTTCATGTCACAGTTAGTATATTTTTGATTACCTAGACATTTCAGGGACTAGGTTGTAGGCGGCAATAGTTTTTGGTGTGGCCGTAGCGTTGGCACTTTGAGGTGTACTCCAGATGTTTTTCGTGGTCTACTTTGGCTAATGAATAGAAGATTTAGTTGATTTTGAAAATTTCCTCCGCTTTTTCGTTGGCTGTAAGTCGTATTGCACATACAAGTATTAATTTTTTTTTATTAAGCAACCTCGTAATACTAATTATTTAAAGGTCATATGCGGAGAGTTCAGCTCCCAAATCTTGTTTCGTTAAGGAATGCGGAACATTTTTAATGACAATTGATAGTGATCTCTCATTGAAATTTTGAAAAAGTAGAATACGATTTTATTCTTCGAATAATATTTAGTTAAGGCCCTGTAGTCGTTTTCAGTCGAAATTGTGATTATCACTTGCACTGAAACTGGTAGAAAATGTATCTTTGATACTGCTTTCTATATCCGCAATTACTTGTTTGTGCTTAACTAGTGGTTAAATTTGGTTAAAAATTTGCGGGACTTTAAATTTGGCTTTTCTGTTAGATTCCGAAATTTCGTTGTTGTTTTCTTGTTACATTTTTCCTAAAGGTTCAACATATTTTGGTAGATAGTATTCTTCTTTCTAGTAACGACATACGTCGTCATTAACATTTTCTTTGCAAATCACTATAGGAGGTGAAAAGTGAGCAGACTTTTTTTTTGCTGCCATTGTTATGTCCCACTAAAGAAAAGCAGTTGAAATTAAAATAGTTGAGAGCTTGTATAGAATATTTTACGAATGAAAATATTAAGTATAAATTTAAATTACACAGCTGATAGCTGCACATGACTGTTCTACAAAAGCACTTACGCTTAACTCCCAGAATAATCTAGACACTTGAGTATTAGAAATATTTCTTTCTCTGTGAAACTATTGGTTTCTTACATATCATTCAGCTTTGTCGATAATGATTACTGAATTATTTTGTAATATTTCGTTTTAGGTAGGTTTGGATGTTGCGTCCCAGACATTACGTCTATAAGTGGAGCCATATAAACCGATGTATATATAAAGATCCCGCATTTAATTTTTAATGCCCAGTAAGAGCCCCAGATATTTCATGGCATTATCCACGTTATCAAGTTACCATTTATAACTTTATTAGGCGGATTTTCAGAATGGTAGAGTAAAAAAATTAGTTTTACTTATCAGCGTGAAGTGTTACGCACTCATTAATTTCATGAAGTTTTATTGCTGCCGTATTAAATACTATATGTTTGCATAAAGATTGTAGTCTCGTCAGCAACACTACTGGATCTGCTTCGGGTGTTCCAGGGATGTCGTGGATAAATATATTAAATATGGCAGGACCTAATATAAAATCTTGTGACACACATGTTTGGAAAGTTGAGGTAAGGCATGGCATGTTATGTGAGAATGATGTAAGTGTGTTAAGTAAGTAGAGAGGTACGTTTAATATTATCATTTTGCATAAAAAGTCCTTAATCCAGACTTAGTTAAATATTTAGACGACATTAAAGAATGCTGCTACAAACATACTCTTATTTTCAAAATCGTTCCCGATTTTTTTTAGAAGGTCGTAGTTAAATGTAGTTGAATGTGATGTTTTTATTTTAAACTTCTTCTTCTTCTTCTTCTTTTTCATCATCCCTTGTACCATTAAGGTGTCGGGTAGTGTTCTAGGGCCCACTTTTTCCATTGAGTTCGATTTTTTGCAATTTTTTGTAGTTCCTCAAGTGTAGTGTCATGTCTTTTTGCTATATCTTGGACTATGTTAGTTAACGTTTTTTGTGGTCTTCCCGGTGTCTTCTTGTGTGTTGTTTTTGATTGTAGATATTTTTTAGTTGTTCTTTCGGGCTCCATTCTTATAATATGTGCTTGCCAATTTAATTGTTTCTTTTCTATTTTGTTTGTTATCTTTTCTTGTTTGAGTTCGTTATATATCGTTTCGTTTTTTATTCTGTCTAGTCTAGTAACTCCTTGTATTTTTCTGAGGAATTTCATTTCTACATTAGTTAATTTTCTTTTATGTTCTGGTAAAGTTGTTAGTGCCTCTATTGAGTATAGTAATGTTGGTGCTACTACTGTGTGGTATACCATTTGTTTTGTGCTTATTCCTACTTCCCTTTTTCCTAATATTGTTTGGTTTATTATATAACACATGTTGGTCGCTTTTCTAGCTTTGTTAGCTACTTCCATTTCTATTTTGCCATCGTTACTGATTATTGATCCTAGATATTCGTATATCGTTACTTCTTCTAGTTGATTTCCTTTACATGTTAGGTGGATGTTTTCTTCTTTTTTCCTTGTGTCTTGCATTACTTTTGTTTTGTTTTCGTTAATCTTCATTTCCATCTTCTCCAGTTCTGATGTCCATATGTCTATTGATTTTTGCATTTTTGTGGTTGTATCTGTTATCAAAACGATATCATCTGCATATATGAGTGCTTCTATTTTTATTGGATTCATGTCTTTATATCATATTATAGTTATAGTTTTTGGGGGTTTTTTTAGACAGTTTTTCATTATTCGATCTATGTATATAATAAAGAGTAACGGGCTTAGCGAATCACCTTGTTTTAATCCCATTTCTATTTTGAATGGTTTTGATTTCATCCCATTTATTTGGATGATTCCTGTGACGTTTTTATATATGCTCTTTATTGCACTCCTCAATTATTTTGTGACTTGTAGCTGTTCCAGGCAGTGCCATATTTTGTTTTGGTTAACCGTGTCGAAAGCCGCTTTCAGATCCATGAACGTTAGGAATAGTTGTGTATTTGTTGCTATTCTATCTTCTATTAGTTTTCTTATGACACTGATATGGTCCGTTGTTTGTCTAGTTGCTCTAAAGCCTCCTTGTTCGCCTTCTATTTTGTCTCCTATTTCTTCTCTTAGTCGCTTTTCTATTATTTTACTGCATATTTTTATTGCAACTGATGCTAGACATATCGCTCTATAATTATCACAATCGTTTTCTTTTCCCTTCTTATGTATTGGAATTATTGTGTTTCTCTCCCAGTCTTTTGGTATTTCGTTGTTTTTCCATATCCTTTTTATTAGGTCTGTCATCCATATTTTAAACTAAAAATGTAAATGTTTGTGGTTTTTGCCAGAAAATTATTTAGACCGGTCAATATTCCTGGCTCCAAAAGTTTAGATTTTGAGGAAAATAAACTAAACAAACAATAAGTAATTGTATGAACGAGCTGTTTACCTGGCTTAGAAATCGTCACAATTATGGTTTGTTTCCATGCATCAAAAAAATATTCAGTTCGTAAGCACATACTACTGGTAAGTAGCAAAAGGATTTTTGCAGTAGGCTTTTAAGTAGCAAACTTAGTCTAATGTCCAGTACAGGAAATTTCTTAGATCTAAATTTTTTAATGTAATTTCTAATTTCCAACTTAGATACTGATTCCAGCAATATTATCATTAAATAAATGAAATGCCATAAAAATCTTGTTACTTGCTGAGATCGACTTGTGTTGGTTAAATTTAACAGAGTACATAATATATGTTCAAATAGTTCTACAAATAATTCATATTTACCTTTGCTTTAGGGGTAGTTCTCACCTGGTTTTCGAAGAGTTAGAATAATATCTGGCTGTTTAAACATTTCGTTTAGTGCTTTTCCACATATTTGGATTTTCGGGAGTAAGTGATATTGAAAAGTAACTGACCTGATCATCTATCTATTCAGATAGACTTTGGCTTCTAGAGCTTAGGAGGTGTTCTGCCAGTGTCCGCAAATTTTATGTTTTTCTCGTATGAGTCGAAGTATATGTGCTGGAGTATTTTGATTTTCAAAGTGATGGTGAGATCAAATATACCTTGAAGTTTATTATATGGCCTGGGTAGCCGTGGATTAAGGGGTCATGACTAAATAAAAAGCGCTTATTAAATTTATTGCCGTTTGACGAGGGTAGTGGTCTCTTATTTTTGGTTACTTCATTGCTTGTAGAGATTTCACATTTGCGGTTAGGTCAGCGCTAACCTACATATAATATTTGACAATTTTAGTACGCATTTCAATGGATCAGACAAATTTGAGTGCTTAATTTATTTATTTGTAATAAATGTTAAAAGTGTCTATCGATAGGTGAATGCAAATTATGGGTTATCGCCGTAATGGTGGGATTATAGTACTTCGAGGGAGTAATAAAATATAATCTAAAATGCCTTTAAATGGTTAAAAAATCTGTAATTTTAAAATAATATTTAAGAGACAATGTCTTAAAGGTGCATAAGATGCTGAAAAAATACCGAGGGTAGATATGATAAAAAAGAAATAGAAGTCTTATACATATAGGCCTGCAATCGACACATTGTGAAAAAAGTATTTTTTATATTGCCTTAATTTTAAAGTATTTTAGACTACTTTTAAAAATAAAATAACATCAGCAAAATATTACAGAGCTCAAAAGTCTACCTGCTCAAATCGGTAGACCACTGACATCTATCTAACAATTTGCATACAAGCACTCAGCTGGAACCTAACTGTTTGTTAGTGTAATTTCTAATAATAAAAATTATATAAATTATGGATAAGCATTTATAGACATGTTTGCTAATTAAAAAAAAAATTAAAAAAGAAACCTTTATTCTTCTTAACTGAGATTAAATCAAATTATGTTAAAGTTGGCTTAATTTATTAATAATATTTCTTATAGCGTAATATTAGTTTTGAATTTCTATTTGACCTCTCTCAATAATTCTGTTAGCCAGGATTAAGACTCCTTTCAATCCAAAAATACTGCTGACGTATAAAGCACTTCAGCACTTATTTTTACTTCTACACCTCGCACAAATTGTACCATTTCTTTTGTCTGCTAATCCTTTTGAATATTTTTCTTAGGTATAAACACTAATTTACTTATAACAATAAGTGACATACTACAGTTTTATTTTGACATAACGCTCCTTTCCTAAACAACTTTAAAAATGATTTGTCAACACCTGTTTTACTAGTTCTTAAGAAAGAGTTCAAAGTCATTAAAAATTCCCAATGATTCTAAATTTTCATTATACCCATAAAGGAGCAGTTCAGGTTTATCAATCCTAGAACATTCTTATTAATTATAATACTGTACGGTTGGCCCGATTATTAATCACGGCAAATGCACCATCATTTTTCTTAAATTTCTACTAAGCCCACCAATTTAAAAAGGATTTTAAGTACGTGATTAATGCAAAATAAAATAAGGAAACTAAAATAACCAGGTACAGTATGAAAGCTTAAATTAAGATTTTTTTTAAGTAATAAATATTACCAGCCATCACATGACAAAACTACAACAGATAAACCAAATTGTAATAAGTACACTAGGATACTCCAAATAGCAACTTTTTGCCAATTTAACTGCACATAGCAGCAAAGAACAGTTTTAATAACAAACATAAAAAACTAATTAAGTTATTTATCGAAAATAAAATACAGTATCATACATATTAGTTGTAATTAAAAGTGTGTGGTTTCCTCATACAGATCAAGGAATAAAAAATAAATTTACAAAAATCTGTTAATAATAAAAGACTCGTATATGCAATGAAAAAACAATTTTCGTTAACAAAACTACAGAAACTGTATTAAAATATTCTATTATGCGTGGAGACATCATAAATTATTTTACCTGTGTATGTAATGCCTGCAGTTGATTATATTTAGATCAATTATTAAAAAGGTCTGATAACTATCTGAAAACACTGTCGTGCATATATCCATTATATTGAGCTGCTAGAATAGCAACACCTTAATTACGCATTTTTAGAAATTCTTATAAAAAATTATGGCTTAAACAATATAGAAAAAGTCTAATTAGCAATGCAACGGACAAACAACACCCAATGCGACTCCTAGAACTAATCACTTCATTAGTCAAATTAAAATCAATAAATATTCTTCTTACTCTGATTGCTAATTGCCCATCAACAAAAGAAAAATAATACAAACCTTAATAATTTTTAATTGGGTTGCAAATTACACAATTAACGTTTGTTGATCTAGTATTTTTAGCTAGGTATGGATAGCAAAGCATATTTTATATTACTGAAACACATCTCAAAGTAGTCATCAAATTTCGAATTCTAGATTATCAGTCTACCATAAAGAGGCGATTACTAAAATTTGAGTGCACTTAACTTTTAGAAACCCTTATTTTGTAAAATTAAGTAACATTAGTAAAGGATTAAGCTTAACAATAAAGTTGCCTAATAATAACAAGCGCCTATGTGTAGCCAAACATAAAAAATATAAAATAAGAAAATGGTTCATTGTTGTCGGACTAACGTTTTAAACGTTAATAGTTTTACTTTACTACACTGGATCTATTCTTGTCCTGGAAATGGCTTTAAAAATGGTGACATTTAGTACTCATCATATTGTGGTTCACTTGTAGAATTAAACATTTTTGGGAATGTTAAACGTTTTCAGATTTTGCTAAAAATAAAAATATATTTTAAGTTGGTGCTTTTATCAGTTATTTTATAATTAATTTTTCTAGAAATTGTCAGTTATCGTTTTGGTTTAAAGAGACGTTTCGCTTAGATTTCAGTTTTAAAATAGACATATCTAGATTTCCTTTTATGTAGGCTCTTTTGCAGAAGTATTAACATTGGTTGTATATGTAACTTCCTTTTCTTTTGTTAAAAATACTAACAATTTCTCTATCTTCAAAAATATTTTTATCTAAAAGTTTTACATTTTCCAAACTACATTACATTTCTAACTAAATCAGCTTTAGTATATACTTCTATAACTAAATTGTGCTGTTAGTGATAACATACTTAATACATCATCTCTTCTTAGTACGATTGGTTCTAAATTTTCAGTACAGCTGGTATGCATCTTTTTTCTTAAATGGTTTCACAATTAGTATAAAATGTTGTAACAACGTGGTAAATATTTTACTTGTCATACAATTAGATTATAAACAAGCAAATACTGTATCTGGAGTTTCATCTTTAAGTTTACTTTAAGCTTTATAGGTAAAGTGTCATCGACATTATGTGTTTCAGGGGGTCAAAATTGTACTTAAAAGATAATAGAACAGTTAAACGTTCGTTGTGTGGAAATTTATGGCTCGCGTTGCAGAAATAGATTCATGTTGTTAAAGTGATAAATATTTATGACGAAACACAAAATTGTTTTCTCACTTCTCTGTATAATTTTGTCAGACTACATCATAAATTTTTTGAATTAATAATATGCCTTCCTATCTCTTTTTTAATAGAAAATTTATATTATGCCTAATATTTTTGTAGTATCATGGGCACAGTTTCGTTTTCTATTCGTTGCGCTGACGTTATTTTGAATACGCTTTATATTTATTCAAATAAGAAGCACTATTTTCATAGACACCAAAGCGTGCTTCATATGTTTTTCACCCTATTTTCTATGTTTGCCATTTTTGTTCTATTTACTTCAAAGAAAACTATAGTTAATTTTAACTGGTCCACTTTAGAAATTGTCTGGTAATTCAATTAGGGAAACTAATGTTATTATTATTTTTTAATGATACAACAAAAACTACTATTATTAATGCAAAATATAATATACAATAAATATTTTAGAATTTTTACAACTAAAATATACTCACCAAAACTTTATTATAGCTTAAATTATGTTTATAAATACATAAGCGTAATGTAAAAGATCCTGCAGTTTATTTTAAAGGCCGATTCATATTATGGAACATCCAAATATACGGAAATTAGCAAACAAGTTATATGGCAAATGGAGAGGAAATTACAATACTACCTCGTATGAAAAATCCAAAATAACTTTCGCCAAATATACATTAGGCAATAGACCGCATCCAGATGAATCTGAAGGTTATTAAATTTATTAAGTACAAGCCAGAATGACAAACTCATCTCACTTTATAAAAACACACCTATTAAATAATCCCACAATGTACAATGTTAGCCTTGACACTAACTCTTGCAGATTTTGTCAAATTCAAAACCATGTTCGGTCACCCAATAAATCAGAATATTACAACGCTCAATTTGCTCACTAATAGCACGCAAAAGAGTTAACACAAAGTATAATGAAGCCGTTGTCGGTTCCAAGCTCGGAGGGTTTCGCAGACCTATCGGTGAGAAACACATTAAGAATAGACATGGAACTTGCAAACGGGATAAAATTTCAGTTAAAGAATCCCTGGGTGGTAATCTACACATCAAGTAAAGAGTGCCCCAACGGATGCGGGAAAAGGTAATTCTGTTTTCAACAACAGTGTGCCACGAAAGTAAAAACAAGAAAGGGGGAAAAAGTAAGAATTCAAACATAGTACATTAAATCTTGGTTTTACAGAGAACAGGAAATAATCATATCCACCATATCCGAGACAAAAAAGAAAGGGAAAGGCATCGTGCTATCAGGGAATAAACTTACTGAATGCGGGATTAAAAATCACAACGAAACTGATAGCGGCAAAATCAGCAAAAATAATTGAACTAAAAGGTGAGCTACAGGTCATGGGTGGATGGAATATTTATAATCCGACAGGTAACGGAAAAAAACCTTATAATACAACAAGCTAGTCTATTTTTGATTTGTCGACATAAAGAAGGACTTTGACAATTTACAACTTCAGAAAGTAGTAGATAAACTTTAAGAAAATAACGTACCAACTGAACTTATTCCTCTCATAGGGAATATACGAAAAGACAACTATACCCAAATAAATAATGACAGTGGACTAATAGCAGAGAAAATTTACGTATCAGACAAGGCGATTCGCTTAACCCACTATTATTTAACTTAGTGATGAATGAACTAATAAAAGCAACACTTTAGGGGTATCCTCGCAGATACAGAATAGTAAATCAGAAAATTAGGTTAATATGCTATGAGGACAATGAAGACAACCTGCAGCGGCTATTATTCGAATTCACTAAAGCATGTGAGACGTTTGGGTTAATTCGGACAGGAAAAACAAAGCAATAACAATCTTTAAGAACAGCTGCGTTGCAAACTCAAACTATCTTGCAGTAAAGCAAGTGATGTGAATGAAATATTTAGGCATAAAATTATAATTAACAAAATATTGACAAGAGAGGTTGAATATCAGGCCTAAATAATATCATATGGAACAACAAATATCTACGAAGGGAGGCTAACGTTAGAATACATAAATCTGTCAAGACCGTTTATGACCTATGCAATCGAAACAAGGTCAAACGATGCGTTAAAGACCAAACAATTACTGAAAACAACCGAGATGAGAACACTACAAAAAATTATGGGCTTAACTAAACTTGACCACATAAGAAGCGAGGCAATAAAACAAAGCTCAAAATTTGAAAGATTGACGAGTGGGTCAAAAGGAAAAGATCAGAATGGAATATCCATGTAGTAAAAAAGTTAAAGACCTGTCGCCTAAAGAGAGAAGATCACCGGGTAGACCGAGAAAGAGATGGAAGTAGGTGCTGGAATAAAACAAGCTTTAAACTTATAAAAAAGTATAAGAAGGAGCTTTGTTGCAAAGTTAGGAATATATATACGTCAAATCTCCAATTTAAAAAAAGAACACAAAGTTACCCATGTTGATAACTAAATTACATTGTGTTTCACTGGATCAGATACTTACGTCGATAGACATCGATACACATGTAAAACTTTCTAGATGCATTCAACTCAGCTGCAAACGTGGCGCATTAAAAAAAGTAATAAAGCAATCAATTTTTTTTTCTTGTGAAAACATAGCTCGAGCTGTAGAAGTAGGTTCAAGGTATTGAACTAATAAATGTATGACAAAACATAAAACAGTTAGATGGTGTTTTAAACTTTCGTACGATTCTATTGAACTTTGGAACGTCACAGGACTTCTAATTCGTTAATGTGGCTTATTATCTCTTTTATGTTACTGTTGGAATAATACCTATAATATGTCCATATTTTTGTATTTTCATAGAAATTATCAGTTAGTGGTGAACTAATTGCTTCAACATTGCTTTTAATCTGCTTGCTATTTTAATTAAACCAGAAGTAGCAGTTTCATTAGTAACTAAAGCTTATTCCATATTTTTTATTCTATTTTCTGTGTTTGCTACGTTTTGGTGTATTTACCTCAAGAAAACTTTAATAATTAATTTGGGTATGTGTAATTTAAAAATTGCTTGATATTCGAATTAAAACTAACTCTACTATTGCTTCTCTTAGTGCCAGAGCAAATAGTATTACCAACAACTTAAATATGAAATTTAATAAACATGTCAAAATGATAAAAGGCGAAAAAAATTTACGAAAACTGTTTTTTGGCTTGGACAAAATAAATCACATACATTTTCCATTTTGTCTACCTATACCGAATAATACATTTAAATACAACATCCAGCAGGAAAGTACATAAATTGTTAATATAATGTACAAAACGCTATGGTTGAATTTAAGAATCGGTTGAAATAATGGAATAACCAAATATGCAGACACTGCAAAACTTATTGCAAAAACTAATGTGTTAAATGTGGAGGCGGTCACAATAGCATGCAACAGGTCATATTTAGTAAATCCAAAAGTTGCCAAATTTTGCAACAATTAGAAGCTAGAAGAAAAAACCCGTACAACTCTGTAAAAGCATGGCCATTAAATAATCCTATATTTAATGTTATTAACAACACTAAATTTAAGGTAAATAATCTGTGGCCATCTAGTTATGTTAACGTTATTATAGGTTAATAAAGAAACAATTTTTAACAGCTATACTCAAAAACAAAATAATAATATCTTACTTTTAAAGTTTTTTTTATCAAATTTGACACTACATTCCGTCAGCTAATGAATCAGAATGGACGACGCTCAATTAGCTTACTAACAAGCCAAATCAAAATTTTTAATGACGGGAGAATTATTAAAGAGACTATAAAAATGGCTAATAGAAAATTAATCATTTCTTGAAATGCATAAAATCAACAAAATCCCGATATCAAAAGCATAATTATATAGGCCATACTTCACCTGTCATTCGGATAGGACTGCCCATGCGGTAATCGTCAATAAAAAAAATTTAGTTATTTTAAAATTTGAGATTGGCTACTTTATGACGAGTATTCTGGTCACCTTAAAACTTAATTAAATAGGAGTAATTCCAAAAAAATTTGAAAATGAACCTATCGAACCAAAGAACATTAAGATTAAACATTTTCAATGGAGATCTAGACTAATTAACGCTAAAGGAAGACCATTTTATAAGACTGTAATAAACAGTCAACTTAACTAAACATCTACTACTAAATCTTTTGTCATTAATTGTGTCTTCTAATTACAATTACGTTAAGGAATGCTATAAATTAAGTTCTGATCATAAAACAATCTACACAATAAACAATAAACAGAGAGGTAAGAAAACAACAGAGAAAAGCCTGACTTAATATAACAAACAGAGTAAAGGAGAAAATATACAAAAAATATCTGTTTGTTTAGCCATATTGCTCAATATAAGTGAGTCATTCGACAGCATATGACATCTCAACTTCTTTTGTAAATTGGAAAATAATCTTTTTCATTGCTATTTTATAGTCTTCAAGTTTTATTGGCCAAATTTATAACTACTACACAAGAGGCAGCATGGTAGGCTACACCGCGCATGGAAAAGCAAAAACCCAGCTCACAAAACTTCCCAAGAGAAGTGATGGAGCTGGTTAAGGAAAAAGGGGGCAGTCTGGCAACGAACACATAATAGAAACGACAAAACAAAGTACAATCGAATTACTAATAAACTTAAACGAAAACTGAACGAAGTAAAAAACGACACATTTCAACAATATGTAACTTCTCTTTCCAAGGACGACTACAGTATATGGAAAGCCACAAAGGGATTTAAGAGGCCACAGGCACGTGGGCCAGGTCTGACCAAGAAAAAGCTGACCTATTCGCACAATATCTGGCAGAAGTATTTAGACCTAACTCTGAAGCAATAGATATAGAAGTAGACACCTTCCTCGAAGCCCCACTACAACTTTCATTCCCAATACGGGATCTTAAAATCGGTGAATTACGTCAGGAGATAAAATTCTTGAGCAACAGAAAAGCACCAGGCTACGACCTCATAACTGGTCCTATCCTTAAACAGCTACCAGAAACTGGGGAAAGACAACTACTAGCATTATTTAACGCAATTCTGCGCTTAACCTACTGGCCGCCGCAACTAAAGATGGCGCAAATTATAGTAATATTGAAACCTGGTAAGCCGCCAAATGAAGTGCAATCTTGTTGCCCAATTAGCCTGTTATCAATAATTGCCAAACTCCTAGAAAAGCTGATATTAAGTCGGTTAAATAAAGACACACCACTGGATGATTGGATCCCAAAGCACCAATTTGGATTCAGACGAGATCATTCTACTATTCAACAGTGCCACCGCACGTCTAACGTAATTCAGAAAGCTTTTGAAAGTAAGAAGTACTGAACGGCAGTATTCCTGGACGTCCGACAAGCCTTTGATAAGGTGTGGCACAAAGGGTTACTGGCTAAAATAAAAGCATTATTTCCGCACCAATATTATCTCCTTTTCCAATCCTACCTTTCAAACCGCTTTTCCTAGTAAAATTCGGAAACAAAATCTCGGCACTACAGCCAATTACCGCTGGGGTTCCCCAAGGTAGAGTTTTGGGCCCAGTCCTATACTTACTTTTCACTGATGATATACCAATAACACCGTACACAGAAATGGGAACGTTCGCAGATGATACTGCCATCCTCGCGTACAATGAAAACCCTTTAGCTGCTACAAGATTACTGCAGGAACACATACATTTAATAGAAGAATGGCTAGACAAATGGCGAATTAAGGTGAATGAAAATAAGTCAGTTCAAATAACATTTACAATCCGAAGAGGAATATGCCCTCCTGTTACCATAAACAACATTGATGTACCACAATCTGAAGAAGTGACGTATCTGGGATTACACTGGTACAAAAGGCTAACTTGGAAACAACAAATAAAGAAGAAGCGCAAAGCCATGGATCTGAAAGTTAAAAAAATGTACTGGCTAATAGGTCGGAAATCACCTTTAGCAACCGAGAGTAAACTCCTTATATATAAAACCATCTTACGTCCTATTTGGACATATGGATGTGAGCTGTGGGGCTGCTCTAGCTATTCTAACGTAGACATAATCCAGAGATTCCAATCCAAGACAATAAGAACTCTTATGGATGCTCCATGGTACGTGACAAATCTCACCCTACATACCGACTCCAACACACCATACGTGCGTGATGTAATTACGGAACGGGCAACCAGACACTATGATAGACTTACATATCATCCAAACGACCTTATACAACCACTTACGTTACAACCAAACTTTCGGCGATTAAAGCGGAAATGGCCTTGGGACCTACAAACTAACGTGAATCCTCCAGTGTGAATCCATCATCCTTAATCAATAGGATTAGGAAACTGCGAGTAAGCACCAATGAGTGCCAACCTCATCAAGCCAATCAACTTTAACAACAAATTAGCTCATAGAATCTCTTGTAATTCTGATTGGTGATGTACTATGTTTCAATAAAAAGTTTTATTGGCAAAGACACTCTTAAATGAATACAAAGGTAGTCATTATAGTCTATATATATATATATATATATATATATATATATATATATATATATATATATATATATATATATATATATAAACTGCCCATGGCAAGAAAATGTAATGATCTTTGTGTTTCCACACTGATTCAGGATAGACATGCATAAACGTACAAAATCCTCTAGATGCATTCAACCAGACTACAAACATGGTGTATTAAAATTAACGAAAACAAATCTGCGGTAACTACTTTCACTTTGAAATAAGTGACTTTTAATGGCGTTTTCATTTCAAAAAAACATGTTATTATACAACTTGGAATATACTTGGACAAAAAATTAATCTTGAGTAAGCGTATTACAATTAAAGAAATTTTAAAAATGCATAAACTATTGGTACATAAATTACAGTCATCATTAAGGAACAAGCTATTATCATAAAATCAATTCTGTTTCCACGTGGTCTCATAAATTGTAATTTTGGATTGGTGTCAAACATTGTAATATCAAAATTTATAACGTTTTTGAAATACAACTGTTAATTTTGAGTTATATTGTACAATGACATCAAAATTCCCTGGGTTAAAATGTGGTTCAAGTCTATTTCGACAGATAAATAGACAGAACAGTAATTATATCAATGCGTATAATCAACATCAAAGCCCTCAAAAGATATTTAAGCAGAAAAAACTTTTAATTAATTGTTATTAGTAAATAATTATATATGATTTTAGTAGCAAAATAACAATCAGGGAATGGCAACTCCCCACATATGTGTGTGTGTGTGGTGTGTGCGTACAGTTGACTAGTTAAACTGCATTGTTTTTGAAATAAACTTTGACGTTTTAGCATCTGCTTTAATGTCTTCTTCAAGAAAATTTAGCCTTTTTCTTAGGACCTTATTCGATCTACTTATCACTGAAAGATAGATATCTTTAAAGAAAAGCCGATATTTATTTCACCCTGCACCAATTGGTTGAAAGGTTCTTGATTAAATAATAAATAATATTTATTTGCTATTTTCTATTTTTGTAGAATGGGAAAGTAGAAGCTTGGCTAAAGATGCATGTGGTCGGGAAAAGTTTATAAACTAGGTATTGGAAAGGTAGTCGTTAATTAATTATAAATATATAAATAATAATTATACATAATTTTATTTTGCTAGTTGATTTCATTAAATATAAGGTTTCAGGAATTTCGAAAAGACATCAACGCTGACCATAGTGTCTTTCTTATATCTAGGAAAGGTTTTCAGTATTTCTAGTAAATAATAGATGTTTCGGGCGTATAGTGAGACTTGCTCTTTAAAAGGCCAAGGAATTTTTGTAAAATATTTAGCTAAGTTGTGGATGGGAAAACCAAATGCACTAATTGTACAATATAAAAAATATATTCTTTATAAATTTTTAGGACATCATAGTCTAGAGGATTTTTTCTTTGAAGCATAAAGAATTATTTAGTGGCAAGTGGTAAGTTTGAGTTAATATTAAGGATTTCGGTTTTCTTTTTAGAGTGGGTGGTGGGATTATTAGAACCATGGCGATAGTCGGATGATTTCAGTAATTTTTCTATTTTTTCAATGTAGCCTAGCGTGTTTAGAATTAATGTGGTGTTTTCTCATCTTTCCATAACATTGTAACATTTTTGTTTCATTTCAGAGTTTTTAAGGCGCGTAAATCGAAGGTTTTAATATTAGACTTTGTTCATGTGACTATACGTAGCACTTGCGCTTTTATCTGGTATGGTGTCATTTGACACGTTGTCAAGGGGATTTGAAATAAAAATTCTATTTGGAACATGTAGTGCTTGGTAGGTATATGTTTTACGGTAGGAGTAAAATTAAATGGAGTACTCAGTTATACTATGAACCTTAATCTATCTACTCATCCTCGTAAGATACCAGTCTTTAAATAAAGGTTGATAATTATTTGCTGTTTTTTATTTTTATAGAATGGGAAAGTGAAAGTTAGATAAATATGCACCTGGTCGGGGAAAGTTTGTTGATAAGTGAGTAGGTATTGGAAAGGCAGTGGTAATTAAGCAAAGTATTGGTCTGTATATAACAAGTTCACTTTAGTAAGTGTAAGGTTTCAGGAATTGGAAGAAGACGTCAAAGCTGACTATAATATAATTTTTGAGTATAAAAAAGGTTTTGAGTGCTTATAGTAAATGGTAGAAGTTTCGGACATATGATGAGGCTTGCTCTTTGAAAGGACGTAGAATTTTCGCATGGTATTTAGCTAGGTTGTAGATAGAAAAACCGAATGCACTACTTGTATTGTACTTTTTTTATAAATTTTTGGGGCACCATATAATTTTGGCGTCTTGGAGTATTTTTCTCGAAGTATAAGAAATGTCGGATGATTTTAGTAAGATTTCTATTTTCTCAATATAGTCTAGTGTGTTTAGAAATGATGTAAAGTTGCCCTTATCTGCTCATAAGAATTTAACATTTTTATTTTATTTTAGAGCTTTTAAGGCACTTAATATTAGACTGTTTATGTGACTATACGTAGCACTTGAGCTTTTATCTGGTATAGTGTCATTTGCCACATTGTGAACGAGATTTTAAAAAATAATTTTTATTTAAAATATATAATGTTCGGTGGGTATACGTTTTGTGATAAGAGCAAAATAAAATAGAGTAGTACTGTGATGTTGGTTAGTCAGGGTTGTGTATTGGGTACTTGATTTTGATACCCTAAATCTATCCTTTGAATATAATATAACAATAATTCTTTTGATATCTGCTCTTACAGACGAAATACAAATCCTTAAAGAATTTTACACTTATAAGTCAAAAAACGCGCAAATATCTAACCGAATATATGAGCACTCCTTATCCGTACAGAAAGGCAATAACTGTTCGACACTTACCGAACATAGAAAATTAATGAACTTCTCCCATGCACAATCTATTGTTTTTATTTCTTATCTTACTGGCATAATTATTCATGAGGCAATTGAATCTTGCCTTTTTTCTTGATTGGGCATTTATATTTTTGCACAATATTAACTTGGTTGTGACAAAATAGGGGAGTAATAGCTTGTTTTCTAACAGAGTTGCAGATAAGTTTGTTAAAAATTCTATTAGAGTCCGCGTTTGACTTTCATACCGTAAAGACGTGTGCTGAGCGATAATAGTGAAAGTGTGTAACGCGGTTATCGCTGACCTTAGGTCAGCAATACGCTGGTTTAATCTGTGTGAAGTATAATAATTATAAACTCACATTTCGTAAAATAGTTATATGAAATCAATCCACATGGTACTAAAATGGCATGCAACCAATAATAATTTCTATATTCCGTCAACGCAATTAACACAGCAGCTAGCATCTCAATCACATAATAGCTTCGCTGCGATGGATAGCCAGGTAAATCCCCAATTTCCTATTATCAATACTCCTTATTTACATAACAACTTGACATATGTGCCAAATGTGCAGTACCCAAATTTTGCAATCTCAAATGATACTAATCCTACTTTTACATCAATGCAACTACATAACATACCGACAAATAATTTATCAAGCAGAATAAATACATCCGATAGTGATAGTGAAGTGGAATTGAATACAATGCCCAATAAAGAATGGCAATGTGTACAAAACAGAAAAACGAAAAGAATAACAAAACAATCAGCACAAAATAAAGCAGTACATGTCACATAAAATAATAGATATTCTGCCCTTAATAGCCTTAATGAGGATATTACTGAAGTCACACCGGTTGTCCAACAAAATAAGATACCCAGACCACCTCCGATATTTGTACATGGAGTTACAGATTATAATAAAATGATAAATGCTCTAACAGCTGTTACTGAAATAGAACAATATAAAACAAAAGCAATGGCTGATAATATAGTTAAGCTAAGTGCAAATACTCCAGACACATACCGTAAGTTAGTAACATTCATGAAGGAAACAGGTATAATTTACCACACTTATCAAATGAGAGAAAATAAAGCTTATAGAGTTGTCATTCGTAATCTCCACCCTACTGTACCCTCTACCGAAATAGCAGAATCACTGGAAGAGAAAGGTTTCAAAGTAAGAGCTGTAACAAACATCAAACACAGAATTACAAAATTATCCTTACCAATGTTTTTTGTAGACTTGGAACCTGCTGAAAACAATAAAGACATTTACAACCTTAAATTCTTAAATAATCACGTTATAAAAGTGGAGCCGCCACGTAAAAATACATCAATTGTCCAGTGTATGAGTTGTCAACAATATAACCATACCAAAGCCTACTGTAACCGTCCCTACTCTTGCGTTAAATGTGGAGGACCGCATGACACTAAGTATTGCAAGAAATCAAAAGATTTTCCGGCTAAATGTGCTTTATGTGGCGGTGATCATCCCTCCAACTATAGAGGCTGTACATTACACAAAGAATTACAAAACAGACTGAAACCAGACACACAGACTCAAAACAGGTTTATCAATTCAAACCACTCACCACCCAGCAACAATAGACAACACTCAAAGTTCACACCCTCAACATACAGCCAAGTAGTATAAGGTGACACTGTACAAGCCAATAGTCAAGACACAATCTTACAAAAGTTCTTAGAAGTATTCAAAATGATGTTCACCCAGCTAATGCAACAAAACAACATGATAATAAACATGTTGTCTACTGTCATAAATAAACTTGTCGTTAATGTCTAAGTCCTTACGAATATGTTTATGGAATACGAATGGCATCCAATCAAAATTCAAGAAATCGAATTATTTTCAAAACTTCATAATATAGATATATTTCTTATATCAGAAACACATTTTACGGACAGATCTTATCTAAGAGTTCCGCACTATACATGCTATCATACGGAACATCCGGATGGTACCGCCCACGGAGGAACAGCGCTACTCATAAAGAGCTCAATAGTTCATTATGAACTACAAAAATATGAGGATCCATGCCTACAAGCAACAACAATACAAGTTTGTAAATTACCAAACCCAATTATCATATCTGCTGTCTATTGTCCACCAAGACATAATATTACCAAGGAGGACCTCAAGCCGTTTTTCCAATCACTTGGCAGTACATTCATATGCGGTGGAGACTTCAACTGTAAGCACACCTACTGGGGATCTCGGCTAATTACCACTAGAGGTAGGGCTCTATATAACCTCCTACGAGAAGAAAACTATAGATACCTATCAACTGGGGAGCCAACATACTGGCCCACGGACCATAATAAAACACCTGATTTGCTAGACTTTTTTGTCACAAATGGAATTTCTTCTAACTATACGGATATTATCAGCAATCTTGATTTATCTTCAGATCATATACCAGTTATCGTTACAATCAGTACAACGATAATCAAAAAATCACCAAGACCATCACTTTATAACAATAAAACAGATTGGGACTCATACAGAGCCACTTTTCAGGAAACCCTACAATCAAATATTAGTTTAAAAACTCCCCAGGAATTAGAGCAAGCTACTAATCACTTTATCACTACTCTGCAAAATGCAGCATGGAAATCCACACCTACGATCACAAACAGCGTTCAAAGAGATATAAATATTCCTAATGACATACTTGAATTAGTTCTACAGAAGCGAAGAGTAAGAGCTAGATGGCATAGAACACAACATCCAGCTGACAAAACAATGTATAATAAATTAGCAAATACCTTAAAGAACCAACTACACAAGATAAGGCAGGAAACTTTTAACCATTATCTAACTACATTATCAAGAACAGATAATAGCATTTGGAAAATCGCCAAAGCAAACAAACGGCCACAAAAAACAAATCCCCCACTAAGAAAAACAAATAACGAGTGGGCTAGAACAGATCAGGAAAAGGCAGACTTATTTGCACGACACTTTGCTAATGTTTTTACGCCCTACTCAGATGATCCTGATGATACAGTAAACAGCTTCTTGGACATACCATTGCAACTGTCGCTACCTATCAAGAGATTCACCTGTGCAGAGCTGGATAAAGAAATTCAACATCTTAACCATAAAAAAGCACCAGGGTACGAACTAATATACGGTAAAGTGCTTGCTGAACTACCTAGAGTCGGTCTGGTGTTTCTAAGGAACCTTTTCAATTCTATCTTACGTCTCCATTATTGGCCGTTACCACTTAAATTCGCAGAGATAATTCTCATACCAAAACCAGGTAAACCTGTTGAGGAAATTACATCTTACCGTCCAATAAGCTTACTGTCCCAAGTTTCTAAACTGTTAGAAAAACTTTTAGTCAGGAGAATACATGAAACAGATATATTGGAAAACTGCATCCCGGACCACCAGTTTGGGTTCAGAAAGTATCACTCTACCATTCAGCAATGTCATCGCGTCGTAAATATGATTAACACAGCACTGGACACTAAATCTTACTGTCCAGCAGTATTTATTGATATACAACAGGCGTTCGATAAAGTATGGCATAAGGGGCTCTTATATAAACTCAAATTACACCTTCCAAGTGAATATTATTTACTTATAAAATCCTATTTATCAAATCGACACTTCCAGATAAAGTATGGCCAAGAATATTCTGCCAGTCATTCAATCAACTCCGGAGTACCACAAGGCAGCGTTCTTGGACCTCTTCTATATACATTGTACACGGCAGACATACCTACAACAGTAGCTACAACTATAAGCACTTTCGCTGGCGATACAGTCCTTCTCTCTCATCATACCAATCCTCAAACAGCCTCCTTAAACTTGCAACATCATCTGTCCCTCTTACAAACCTGGCTAAACAAATGGAGAATCCAAGTGAACGAAGCCAAATGCACTCAGGTAAATTTTACCCTAAATCGCTTGGAATGCCAGCCGGTGCATCTAAATAATATAGCAATTCCTCAAGCAAATGAAGCCCGCTACCTGGGCCTTCATTTAGACAAAAGACTCACGTGGAAACTGCATATATTAAAGAAACGAAAGGAAGTTGATCTACGACTTAAAAAAATGTACTGGTCACTTGGTAGGAAATCGTGTCTATCTTTAGAAAATAAGATTCTACTTTATAAAATAATAATTAAACCTATCTGGACCTATGGCATCGAGCTGTGGGGATGCTCATGCAAGTCAAACGTAAACATAATCCAACGCATTCAATCCAAAGCACTGAGAATGTTAGCCAATGCTCCCTGGTATGTTAGCAACGACACCCTGCATACCGACCTGGAAATGCCAACAGTAGTAGACATTTCCTGCGACTTCAAGTTCATCCCAATGTCCAGGCATCCAGCCTGCAACATGATCCACCTCCTAGACGACTACAAAAAACGTGGGCCATTGATCTAAGAAGAAACTAACGGGATAACATCGATGAATGGACTCCCCTCACGTCACTACCGTCATCTCATTAGCTCATAGGACCTTGTTATATGTTTATTATGTAAAATGGTTCTGATTGTTAATCTGCAAATAAACTAAAAAAATCTATTTTTTGACATACAGTGTTTCAAAATAAGCCAAGTCGAAAATGGCAAATTTTAATTTTCAGCAATAACTTCCGTAAAGGTGAACATTTTTGACCCTGCTTTTTTGCAACCATCTATATTACTCATAGTGATTATGGGCAACGTATGATCGATTAAATGGGGCCATGTCCGGTTTTTACTATTTTTGTTTGTTTTTTTTTCGTAAAAAGAGAGGTCACCGAGAGCAAATACTGGGAGATATGTATAATAACTTATACTACACTATCTGGCAATATAATAAAACCCAATTAAAAAAAAAATAAATCAGTTACGCAACAATTCCAAACCAACAAACTTTCCCCAAAATAGTGTACCTCCCACGAAGCAATATTTCCTTAAAACGTTCACTTACGATGCTATAGATACTAAAACAAAACAAACCAAAGATCAGTCTTCTTTAACGACTCGTAGTCCGTTTTAAAAAACAGATACATGGGTGTTCCAAATGAAAAGCTAAAGTTTTTTTTAAATAACAAAATAAATAATATAAGAGACGTTGACAACTTATTACGACAACGACGATAAAACTGACATAGAACAAAGACAGACTGATAAAAATTGCACACAAACAAAAAAGAGTTTCAAGAGGTACTATGGTACAAATTGTAGACATTCAAATTTAAAAAAAGTTTTAAAAAACAATTGAGCAGTTATCGATTAAGTAAGTAGACATACAAAAGAGAAAAAATAAAAATTATTTTTTCGTTCTTCTGTTTTGATAATTGTGCACCGATTTAGCAGCTACTGATTCCTACAATTATTTCAAATACGTCTGAAAAGAAAGAGTTATTGCAAAATCTTCAAGCATTAACGAGATTTTATAGTTAGAAATATTTTACTGTCTCAAATTCACGTGCAAATTTTATTCTCACAAATAGGCACATGTTATAAGACACTTCATAATGTGTTACCCTAACAGTGTTCGAATGCTACTATTATTCAGGACAATATTAAATAGCCCAAAAAGATAATTTTACAAACGTGCTGTTTGAAAAATAATATCAGTCTAGGCAGTGTTGATGTTATTCCAAGACTGCAACCGGATATGTACCATATTAGTGTTTGGCCAAACATTTGCAATTTCGGGATCTTGAGAAAAAATGATCTTTTACGGAGAATCTTTATCATAGACGAGAATTAAATAGCAAAAGGTAAAAGAACATTTAAAAAATGAAGAAAAGAAGTAAATGTAAAAGTCATCCAATTCACACGCAAGGCTTTTGGTACTATTTCTTAAAAAATGTAATTTTTGTAATTTGTTTTAACAGCCAAAAACAGTTAATGTGCATCATTACAGTGATTTGTTACCTAATGTCACAAGAAAAGACTGGCCCCAATTTAAAATCCATTTCTCTTCAAGTCAACGCAGAACCGCATTGGACTCATTTACGCTTCAACAAGCTCTCTATAGTACAGGCTTTTTGTCATTAGCAGCCTATTTATATGTCAGACAGACACTATAGTTCAAGTATACAAAAATTTACTAAGATTAATTATTTTGTTTCGTCTTTAAATTAAAATAAACTTGAAAGTGCTTATTTTCGCTCAATTTTGTCCTAAAGTAACTTTACATGTTAATCTATGACAAAAATTATTTATTCTCCTTATCTTATTTACACATAAACATCTAGAGAATTCTAAAAAATAAGCTTTGCGCAACATAGATGCATAGAAAAAAAGTCGGGAAACGAGAAAATTAGAATTTGTGAAAAAGTGAAAACAAAAAATTAAATTAAAACTGCAATACATAAATTCTGCAAAATATATTTTATGATATAGGCCATATATTTCGTAAACCACTTTCCCTGTAACCTACCGACTTTTTTTATAAGCTAGAATTCTCAACGATGATTTATGTTCCTGAATGAAATAACTTGCGATAATAATCGCGGGAAATTGCGCACTATGGAGGGGATAAGCTGCTATTATAGCCGAATACTTTGCTGACATGATTAAGTGCGCGCTAGCGACCCGAACACGTTCATGTTTTATTATGCTTGCTAATTTACAAAATGAGATCTTAATATCGCAAACTAATTTCGAATTGCAATAAAATGTAAGTAATGGCCAGTTTCACATAAAACGTGTATTGGTTACCTTTATACAGCCTAAATAAGCTAAACCGCATGGAAACTCCCCTTAGTAGCTTTTTATGTAGTTATCAAACTAAATCTATCACATAAATTATAGTTTTTTAATCGGAATTGATAGTGCATCATTTAAATTAAAGAACTATTTTATATTATATCCACAACATAGTTCAATTTATATTTGTTATGTGTTAATGGAACTTTCTTATTAGTAAAAGAACAATAAGTCTTAATAAACTATACATATATGAGAAATACAAAAAAGTCCCGTTTGCGCATGCGAAACAATAGACAGGGATAACAGAGCTCGTCCTGTGGCACTATATGCAGTAGTCTAGCAGACAGTGCTGAATGGAAGAAAAAGTTGTGTTGCAGTTTTATTTTCCGATAGACTATGTGAAAATAAACGCTTCTATAAAAAATCTTACATAATGTGAAGTGCGTGCATTAATACAATTTCTGTGTGCAAAAAAACTTTCGGCACTTGTGACTAATTTTGAACTTTGTAATGTAAAAGTATATTTTTTAATTTGAATATATTTTACCCAAATTCAGAATACAGGATATATTTTAAATAAAAAAGTATGAAACGGATACTTTTTGTCGATCGTGTTATTATCATTATATTTTTAAAAGAAATGAGACAAGTATACGATAAAACAATAGATTTACGTGACTTATTTCATGTCATAAAACTTTAGTAGCTGGCCTGTAAGGTCATTGACTTATGGTAGGAGGGTAGGAGGGAAAGGTTGAGCCATGGATTCATTGTACCTCATCCTGGCCGTAACGGGCCTGTAAGGCCATCAACTTTAGATAGGAGAAGATAAGCCATCGACTAACTGTACTTCATGCCCAGTGTTTCCAGACGTACGAAATTTTATGACCATAGATGTCTCAAACTCTAATTGTTCTCAGTTACTAAACATTTACATAATTAATATTTTAGATTTTAACATTTGGGAAACATAATCAATTAATCATAGTGAAACTATTACAGCACAATTATTTGTATTAATTTACCAGATTATTTATTCATTATTATGTTAAATTTTTGAAACAAATTACTTTACATCAACTTTGACTGAATCAAATGCAAAAAATTTATATTGACGGTAATTTAAGCAGGAAAAAGAGTTACCATTAATTCAGTATTAGATAACTGAACAAGATGCAACGTCTCTATATTTTCCTAATTAATATATAGTAAGAATTTGTTTACCTATTGGTATTTAACTTCTGTAGTTTTTTATAATCGGGAACAGTGACGTTAAGGTTTGAGTGTAAGAGCAAACATACGCACAGGGAGCGTCCAGGGTCACAAAATCTCGTACGCCTGGAAACACTGCTCATGCCTGGCCGTCATTTAAGTGGTGAATGTAAACGTGTTAACAATGCCAAAGGTTTCAGTTAGTAAAAGACACCTGTACAAGAAGTAGTCAGCAGAAGATGTCGATTTTCAAGCGAATGGAGATATGTATGGAGAATGTATTTATAGGCCTACTGCACTGTAAAATTACTGTAGCCAAAATTAAATTTTAAACTAGGAATTGAACCCAACAACTTGGAGTGGTCTGCCACGTACAGAGAAGGCCATCAACTTTACCCTGTAAAGAGACAATCAATTTATTTAATTTTTTTTAAATTTCAGTATGGCTTCAAAAGGAAATGTGAACTGTTCCAACACAAGCACTCGACTACGCACTAACATCTTACTTAAAGCTCTTCAAAGAAGCAACTTTAACTGGAAAATAGTCGCAACCTTTCTGGCAAAAGGAATTCTCTAAGTTGGAGAAAGGTCCGTTTCATGACTTCTTAGTAAAGTACTGTAATCGAAAATTCCCCAGTGTAAAGGCACTGCGGCGAGTTGTACTCTCAATCCACGAGGAGGTGTTAAATGATGTGAAACGAAAAATCAAAGACTCCAGGATCTGGATTAGCGTTGACGAGCGACAGATTATGTTGGCCGCAACATTGCCAACCTGACTGTATTGAAGCTTGATGGAAGCCCAGGCGTCGTCCATCTTATTTATGTAGCCCCATTGCAGATAACTAATGCATCCCCCACTTTGCAAGCTGTTCAAGAGACCTGGCGAATTTTGTGGGCAGGAGCGCCAAACACCAGCGAAAGAGTTTTGCACATGGTCACGGACAGTGTGGCGTATATACTTAAGGTAGCACGGACTCTACAACAACTTTACCCAAAGCTGCTACACACCACCTGCCTACCACACGGACTTTACAAAGTAGCAGATGCTGTAAGAGAGACTTGTCCGGACGTCAAAAAACTTAGTTCTTCAGGAAAGTTTCTCTGAAACCAGTGATCCCAAGATGGAGTACTTAGCTCTCCGCTGCCTTCTATTACCAACGACATTTTCATGAATTTTCAGGTAATAGAAGAACTAGAAAACGAAAATGAGTGTGTGAGAAAGGAAAAAACCTAAAAAGTGAATTCACTGTGATAGCTTCAAATTATTGGTTTATACCAGCAACTATGGAAAAAGTGCAGACAACAAACTTACCACTCACCGGTTCAGTGCTAGAGGTGACGAAAGCAGCGAAAGAGTTGGAAAATTAGTCAGACGAGATGAGATCAAATATTAGGGAGAAGATGAAGGGCCGTGTTAGAGAGGAATGGTGGATGGGTGACACTAACACAAATAACTGATACATTGGCAGAGAAAGAATGAAACAGGAACTTCCTATGGCACTCCTACGACATAGTAGCAACGAAATACGGTCCAGATACATTACCTGATGACTAAAGATTGTTTTTACGATTAAAATTTTTATTAAACGACCGTCAGCTGTCATTTAAAGTAAAAAATTTAATTAGTCATGTACTGTTTGTTGCAATAAAAATGACAAGAAATAAAAAATATTTTCCTTTGCACCTTACATTAAAAAAACACTTTAAAAATTACAGCCTTTGGGGATTACTGCTTAAGAGATGTTAGAGATATAAACGAAATATTTTTTGTTGTTTTTTTAGATATATTTTTGAATTTGTTTTGAGGATGCATATATCTTTTCGAAATCTGTTTATACAATAAGCAATGTTTATATTAGTAATTAAAATGACATGAAGATTGAAACCCAGCTGTTTACAATACAGAAGTTACTTAAAAATAAGTTTGTATAACAATAACTTAACTAATAACTTAATTAGACAAATCTATGACGTATGTTTAGCTGTTTGAGTCTATATAGTCTTTGAATGTTTGCACTATTGTCCAGCAGGTTCAGAGTTAACGCGTTAAAATGATGTTTTAGGTTGCTTAGGTATGTTTCGCTGAACTTCCTTATCACGTTTTTAACTGTCACTTTTTAAGTCATATAAAATGTTTGCATTTTATACAAAGTATGACGCATACAACTTTACACTGATATCTTTCTAACATTTGGATGTTGAAGTTAACTGCTGTACCTCACAGCTGGATGCTCTAAGTCCAGATGGATTTAAAAATCGTGCTGTATACGAGGAGCTTGTTGGTTAACGATAGTTTGGATTTTCTACTGAGAAGCCAGTAGTGTGTACGACATTTCATACCAAGCTGCTTGCGTTTTTTCCAGATATAGAACTTTGTTGAAATACAGGCTTAGATCTTTAATCTCTATCAGTTGAGGCAGTGGAAAATTATTTACTGCTGGAGAAGTTCATTTGCATTTTATAAATGTTGTGTGAAAGGATTTCGTTTCGTTAGTTTAACACGCCATTTTTTGGCCCGAACTAATGATCTGGGAAAATGTTTTGTTCTTACAGGATCGGGTTAACCTTCTGGCCAATAATTTTTTCAGTAGCTCACTTAAGACAGGCAATAGACCAATTTGCCTATAGAAACCAACTTTGTTGAAGGGTTTTCCCAGTTTGCGCTACCTTCTATTGTAGTGTGAAGTAACAACCTCAGGATAGCATTATATAACATTGTTGGCATCATAAGGCCCTTAAGCGGTAATTCTTTAATTAATCATTCTTTAAAAAATCATAGCCTAGGGCTTTGTTGGGTTTGAGTAGTATTAGACAGTCTCTTGACTTCTCTAACTGTAAATAGTTCCATGGGCAAAGAGAGTTGGTGTGGAATATCTGGGAAGTTCCTATATTTCCGTTTCTTCATCGACGGTTATTTGAGATGGAATAAATTGGAAGACATTTACTAGCTGTTGAGCAAACAGATCGATTTTCGACTTTTATGAGTGTTTTCAATTCTGATGAAGCTTATTATATTTTATTTTGTCTGATGGATACCTGGAGTTTTGCCAGGTATTTCCAGTATTTTTTCTGCAATTCTCTTTTTAATTAAAATAGGGAATGCGCTTGTAGTTGTTTCGATAAGATTACGGAAATAGCTTCTAGGGCTGCTTCTTGGATAATTCTGATGAAATTGTAGACTGCTGATTCTAGTTCTTCCTCAGATTGAAGAGAAATTTGCATGTCTAGCTGGTCGTGGACAATATTTCTGTAGTAGTTCCAATCAGTATGATTGTTAAATAATGTTGGTATCCTTTCCTGTTTTCTCACCGTTACGATAACGGTCGTGTAATCTGACGTTAGGTCCAGACATGACACTATCTTAAGGTATTCTGTAGCTAAACTTTTAGTTAGAAAAAAATTTAGTAGATAGATTTATAAGTTAATAAGTGGCCTAGATTAAACTTTTGTACTAATTGGTATAGCACTTTACCTTTGCCAGGTGGAGAAATATGAGAGCCCCATAATATGTATTTTGCATTATAATGTCCCCTCGCTAAAAAGTAATTACCTAAGGATTTAAGGTATTGCGTAAAGCCTTGCTTATTTGTAGTGTAATTTGAAGGACAGTATAGAGTAGATAGAAAATTTTCTTGAAAGGCAGATAGAACGTGATTTTTAATATGATTGTATTATGTGTAAGAAACGCTTCAACTTCATTTTTATGGTTTGGAAGGCCGTTGGCACTTTACTATAATATTTTAACGATTGGAGTCATTTTTGTTGCTCTTTTTTTTTAAAAAGTCTGACTTGTGTAGATAGTTCGTTGGTCATCTGTTGTTATACCTAAACTGTTTGCTGGAGTGAGATTATTATTAGTGAGGTCGCTTACTTCTTGGCTATACATGTTGTTGAGTGGTTGAAAGGAGGGGGTTAATGCGTAACGCTTTCGTTATTTTGCTTGATCTAAGTATAACGGTATTGTCTGGAGTTGTACCTGAGTCATGGGGTAATGTAAGTTTTGTTGTTGGTGGTGGAGTGTTGGCTACTGCAGCTTGATTTGTGCATCTCCTTTTCAGAATCTCAAAGTACACCAAACAGTATTTATAATTCGCGGGATGTTAACCTTGACATAACACACATTTAAAAAGGTTGCCGTCGCTGCGGTTTTTTGTGAAGGTGCGGTAATCACGCAGTTCAGGACACTTGACACAGCGCGGCAGTCTGATGTATCTATTATGTATATGGCCATAGCACCGGCAGTTTTTGCATTGTGGTATGTGAGTTTTCTGTCTAGGTTTTTCAAAGACTACTATTGAGCCCCCTGTGCTTTTCGTTTTAAAAATGTCCTTATTGTTTGTTTTACGTTTAATGTCAATAAAGAACAGATAGATTATTCCTTTGTTTGGACTATATATTACATTATGTTACATTTATTACTTCATTAGCAAGAACTTTTTTTGAACTAGTTTGCTCTGTCGAGTGGTGCAAATTTTTTAAAACAACTAATTTTTTTCTTTTTTTAGGCTGTATGAGTGTCTTGCTACCTTATTAGTATCTAAAATATCTCTGATTTTTTTGTAATCTGGTATATTATTTATTTGTAATTTTAGCTTATTACCCTGTAAAAGTTAATAGCGATAGTTTACTTTAAGAATGTGGTCTTCTACCAGTTTTATCAATAGATTTGTAGCTTAGACGTAATAGAGTATAAATTGTGGAATTTGTGTTTTGTTCTTGTTGGTGGGATTATTACTGTTGGTAGGATTGGTGTCAGTAAGCTATACTAGTGGTTGAAGTTTATTTGATGTTGGGGTTTGACTGTTTAGTCTTTTGTGTAGATAAGCTAGCATTTATAGCTTTTCATTTCTTGCTATGTCTAAATTCTTGGAAGTCGTTCAGTTTTATTACTCTAGAGACATCGCTTGGAGTTGATATGTTGTCATTACTATGGGTTACTTCATTAGGATTTTATAAAGATTGGCTGTAGTTTATTTGTATAACCGGTATCGCATGGTGGCTACCCAAATAATCAGGAATAGGTACTAAATTAGATATTTGAAATTGGGATGGTGGCAGTGGAAAAAAATTTGCATTAGATTGATAGAAGCTAGCAAGCGGTTGATTTTGCATTTATGCTTGAGTATGCAGCATATTATTATGTGTTATTTTAAGCATCATAAATATTAGCAATTGTGGTATTGTACATTTGCTGTTTGCTATTGGTAATCTTGTAGTTGCCTTGGATGCGTCTGAGTGAATATATAGGATCATGCGGGCCGCATTGCGTATAACACACTTATCGTGTATTTATTAAACAAACTTACTTGGGAATTCTTTTTGTTTATTTTATATGCTTAATTTACAAATTAAAAAAAGGTTAACGAATAAATTTGATGTAATACTTAATTACTAAACTAAAATAAAATACTGACATGTGTCGAGGGAGTGTCGCCCATTGGCGAGTCCGTGAATATACTAATATAACGAGTACTAGTTAGTAAGGTCTAGCGTTTTAAGTCTTTTTAATCTACGAGTGGTATTATTAATGTCTGGTAGTCACTAACACATTGGGGTGAGTTCTTTTTCGATTGACGTAGGTAACTGTTCGCCTTTTTACCTCATCTCTAATCCATGGAACTTTTAGGTCGTCGTGAAGTGTTTTGTTGCTAATGAACCATTCAGCGTTGGTCATTACAAGAAGAGTTTTGCTCTGAAAAATTTGCAGAATATCAATGTTTGATGTTATAGCACTGCCCCATAGATGTATGCCGTACGCGTATAACGGGACTAAAACTGTCTTGTTCACTAACATTTTATTTTCTATCGATAGCTTGGATTTTTTCCCTAGAAGCCAGTACATCTTTTTCACCATAGCAACCACTTGCCTTCTCTTTTTTGTAATATGGGGTTTTCATGTTAATCGCCTGTCGAGGGTCAAACCAAGATATTTTTCTTCCTGTTGGATGGGGATTTGTATACAATTTAGTGTAACCGGAGGAGCAGAGTTGTGTTTCGTCGTAGACATAATAGTTGTAGATTTGGTTTCATTAATTTGTATGCGCCACCTGTACAACCATTTTTGTATTATGCCGAGACTACTTTGTAGAATTTTTGAAGCTTGTAATGGATCTTGGTGAGGAACTAATAACGCCGTATCGTTCGCGTATGTAGCCATCATTGTGTTGTCGCCGTACTTTACTTGATAATACCTCTCACTTAAGTATGCTTTAAAGAGAAAAAAGTATTGGTGTGGCAACGATCGTTTAATTTTGTATAGTAGGCCGAGATGCCAGACGCGGTCAAAAGCCTGACTGACATCAAGGAATACCGCAACACAATATCTTTGTTCTTCAAAGTCCTTTTCGATTATATCTACGACTCGGTGTATCTGTTCCTAATGCAGAGTGTTGTTGGCGAAACCCAAATTGATGTTGGGGGATAATTTCTTCTTCTTCAATTATGGTTGCCATTCTCTTTAGTATTAATCTCTCTAATACTTTTGACAGTATTGGTAAGAGCGTTATCGGCCTATATGAGATAACCTCATGTGCAGGTTTGCCGGTTTCAATTATATATATAAATATATTAGTATTATTTGGCCGAATTTCTATAACAGTGGAAAGTACTGCAATCTCAAGACTGCATTAAATATTTGTAATATGCACATTATAGCTTTATGTGGCAGTTCTTTCAGTAGTTTAGCAGTAATTAAGTCATACCCGGGCACTTTCTTGTTATATAGATGATGAATTTCAGTTATAATTTCTTCAGGGGTAAAGGAGCTTGTAGGTAGTCTTCAATCTCCTGTTCCTCTTCTGGGGTAGCAGCTACGGGTTGCGGTTAAAATATCGTAGATAGGTGTTCTGCAAAACGTGTTGCCTTTTCAGCTTCTGCTCTTACCCAAGAGCCCTCTAACTTTCTTATTGGTGGAATAGGAATACGAACATTTTAAAATTCTTCGTTGCCTTCCAAACCGTGTAGTTCTTATCTGCTGAAGGAGATAATGTACTAACGTATTCGTTAAATGATTCGTTTTTTCACTTCCTTAGGGCTGTTTTTAACTCTCTTGTTAGCCTATTTAGGTTATTTTTGTCTATAGGATTTCTCGTTTGCTGCCAGATTCGTCTGGCTCTTATTTTATCCTCGATTTTAGTTTTAATGTAGAATGAATAATTTTCGATAACTTCTGAATTTTTGTGGACAGTCGGCGTTGAGTAGTAGGCTGCATTCTGAATGTTTTTAGTTAGTTAGTCTATTGCACTGTCAATTTCCTCTTCTGTTTTCAACGAAACTTTAATTGTTGTATTGTTCCTTAGGTACTCTCCGAATAGGTCTCAGTTCATGTGATGGTTGTAAAGGGAAGGCTTTTTTTTGCTTTGTAATAATAGAATTGTAACTATTATTGCCGAATGATCTGAAAGAAGGTCGAAGGACGTTTCTGCTTTACAGTATCTTGGAGATAGTCCTTTGGTAACAAAGAAATCTACGGCATCAGGTACTTTATGTGGGTCAGCCGGCCAGTATGTGGACTCTCCGGTGTATCTGTAGTTGTAGTTGTTAGCCAGTGCGGCTTTGTGTAATTCGCGTTCTTTGGTTGTTGTTAACCTCGAGCCCCAGATTGGATTTTTGGCGTTGAAGTCACCGCCAATTAAGAACCTTTTACCTAGATTGTTGAAGAATGTTTCATACTGTTTTATTTGTTTTTTGATAGAGTGGCTAGGCGGGCTGTATATCGAAGCAACTATTAGTGAACCACTACGACTTTGGATGTTGATTATAGTGCCTTGCATATAATCAGTTACAAAGGCATCCATGACGAAGTGAGATATATTGTTGTTTATAATAATTGCCGAGCCAGCGTGAGCTGTTCCATCGGGATGGTTGGTGTGGTATGTAGTATAATTATTGATGTTGAAGGAGCTCCTTTCCGTAAAATGGGTTTCTGAGATCAATAATATATCAATTTTTTGCTCTTTTAAAAATAGTTCGACTAGAAGACGATGTTCTGCTAGCCCATTTGCATTCCAGAAGGCTACTCGGAGGGAATCCATTATTGGTTTTTAGTAACTAGCGTGGTAAGTAGATTTATCATCATGCTATTTTGGTTCATTAGTTGATTGAACATTGATTCAAACTTAGACAAGAATTGAGTTAGTGAGATATCGTTACTGTTGGTATTTTGGGTTTGAATATTGTTGCGATAACTGGACGTAATTTGGGAGAAGCTTGGACCATTCAGATTTGCAGAATATATACGTTGAGAAGTGATCGGTACATTAGGCTTTTTTGTGCTTTGTGGTCCTAATGAGGTCGCTGTCTTTCCTCTGCTTAGTAGAAGTTGTTGATAAATATGGCATCCCTTGTAGTTTGCTGGGTGTGGTCCTTGACACAGTGCACACTTGGCGGGAGCTCTCTTTTTTTTGCAGATGGTAGTGTTGTGCTCTTTTCCATACTTAACCCACAAGTAGGGTTTATTGCAATAGCCTTTACTGTGACCATAAGACTAGCACCTCGTGCACTGGATTATTGGATTTTTTTACGTGGCGGTTCATTTGATGGTTAATGCGTTTTATCTCATACACTTTTTTGTTGTTTTCTGCAGGTTCAAGATCTACAAAAAACATAGGCAGTGGCGTTTTTGTTACTCGATGTCTCTGAAATGTGTAATTAGTCTTCTGTATGAGTCAGGAGTGTTTGTGTTGATTTTAATGGTATTATTTGATTGGGCCTTTGTGTAAAATTGCTCTGTTTCTATTACTTTTGTTAGGTTTGTAATCATGTTAGCATAGTTTGTTACGCCATATATAAATATTGGTGGAGGTTTAGAAATTATCTTTTCTTCGTTTATATCGGATGTTTGCGTTGTATCGTTGGTACTAATGTCGGCTAACACATTGTACATGTTTTGGATTGGAGTCGGGTTATCTATTACTAAATTTATACCTGATGTACGTGTAATTCACTTGCGTTTTCTAACTTGTGGCCAATCATGTTGATAATCTGTTATGTCCTCGTTGGAATCATCAACAACTGTTGATTGTGTATTGGTAGTTCTTTGAGGATTATAATTAATGAGGGTGTATTAATTAGCGGTGGAAATGCCGATGTATGACTTGGATGTTGAACTAGTGGTGCACAGGAATTATTTGATGCGAATTGCAGAAATCCAGGGTTTTGTGATGATTTTTGATTACCAAACACCGGCTGTTGCTTGGTTGCTTGGATTTGCGGAAGTTGCGATTGTGGTGAATATATATTTTGGTCACTATATTGCATAATTTGTCGAAGCAGAGTTCGGTAACGTATTTAAATTATTAAATTTAAAAGTTTATTGTATGTGTTTAAACTTACACATGAGTTGGAAACTGAACAGCTGCTATTCAATAGCGCCGTCTGTAAGACCTTCGCGGTACGGATAAGCCGCATTCACTTAACTTAATAATTGTTATATGCGTTATCACTTGAACTTTTGTGAACTGGAACATCAATGAGTACGTCTTTACGATATAAAAGTCAAGCGAGAACTTTTACTTGGGAAATATAGCGGATTTAAACCTGACATACGCAGATAACGTCGTGAGTGCCCGCCTCGAGTGATAATGGAGCGGTATGCGAACAGGTCTTTGCACTTGTAAACTAAAATGCGAACTATGTTCAGATAATCAGTTATATAATTTACCTGTCTCTGGTGATAAGTAAAGGTATTGTACATTACTGGTGTCACATGTTTAAATATGAACGCGCTAACGTGCATGATAGGGGCAAGAACTGGCCACTCATTTGTAGTCGAGGATGAATTTGTGCAAAAAATTCTGTTATGCATAATAAAACAGAGGCTTTGACGATGACCTTGTGCTTCAATATGTTTCTACAGGTTGGCATTTTCAGACAGCAGAATGGCATGTAAAAGGAACATTACATTTTCTAAGACGTTGTGTCGTGTCTTATATTGCTTGGCGATTATGTGGAAAAGTAATTTACCGTTGTAGATTTCTAATGTGGTTAATAAAGGTTCTGTGTCTATACACGTTTTTTGATAAGCAAACAGTAGTTTCTTTATAAATTGCCTTGGTATTTATTAAACAACGAGACTAAGAGGTGTACTTAAATACTTATAACAGAGTAAGTCTAGGTTAAAATTTTAAAGAAACTCTCTTTCACCAACGCCCCTTCGAAACTATTGTAAGGGGTATAATTATTAACTACATAAATTATAATGCCAACATGCACTTTACACTGTGGTGGCGGCACTGTTGAAACTTTTCAGAGTTCTCATTATTCGAAAAGTTTTTATCTGCATGTACAAAATTTGTTAAAACATATTAAAATAACTTGTGTAACCTTTAACCATTTTTATAATTAAAGGTAGTCAAATTGGTTGTTAGTACATATGTGACTGATATTTTAAAGACGCAAATATGTCGTAACCTTAATTTCATGGAAATCAAAAAATTAAAATCGCATTTAACGTAAACTTTAGTAATACAACTACAGTAACCATATATTTTACTGAACTAGAAGTTTCTGCAAGTCAATAGCTAAAAATTGTGGTACCCACTTTTGTTCGAGTCTTTGCATCTAGATTTTTAGACGTAGTCCAGTGTTTTATGTCCGCCCATGAAGTTTCAGAAGATAAATAATTTATTGTTAGTAATTTGAAGAACGTTGTTAACAATTGTAATATGTTGTTTCTTTTAATTTGGTAATAATAATCAAAAAATAAATTTTACAACCACATATTTCGTGTCAAAAACTTTTTTTTGTAATTCCTGGTTTTTCTTTTAATTTTCGGGCTATCAGTCGGCGATTCTTGTTAATTGCAGTCTGTACACGTTCAATATTTTCCAGTGTTCTAGTCTTTCAAAACGTGGATCACATTTAACTGATCTCTAAATCACTTATACTATACCTTCATTTGTGCTAATCTCATTATATTGTTTCTAAAGCGTTAAATTAATATAATGGTTTCTGTAGATGAATGTTTCAATATCCCACAAAATTTAAGGCAGATTCGCTGCATTCCTTTTTCAGTAACGGCAATGCTAAAATGAATGGGGGTATACATAGTGACATACACTTACTCTTCATCATCATTATCGTTATCATTATCATCATCATCACCACCACCTAGTCTCTTTTTTCGTTTATTGTTGAACATAGTTCTTATCTAAAATTTTTCATGTCACTTTATTTTATCCATGGATAGTATTTTTACACTTCGTTTATCAGCTATCACCATTTCCATCCTTCATCTTGGCTATAAATCCTGCCCAATTCTATTTTAGGCTACTTACTATTTCAATAGCATCTGTAATTTGTGTTCTTTTTAATTCTTTATTTTTTACTCTATCCCTAAATGTTACTTCAAGCACTGATTTTTCTACTCTTTGTTGAGTTATAACTCAATGTTAAGGTTTACGCTCTATAAGTCATCACTGGGAGTACACACTGATCAAATACCTTTCTCTGGAGGTGGTTGAAAATGTTACCTTTAAATATGTCTCTTAAGGCTTCTTACGCTGCGTAAGTTAGACTTATTTGCTGTTGTATTTTATTTGTTTGGTTACCTCGCGCCATCGTGATCTCGTGACCTAAATATACATATGTTTTGGTTAATTCTATATCTATAACCTTAAGTTTTTGTTTTCCACTAGATACTAAGCTTGTCGTAAGCTCTGTTTTACTGGTGCTTATTTCCAAACAAACCGTTGAGGTTTCCGGTTCGGTCCAGTTTGGTTACCTATTCTCTGGATCAGTCTGTATTCTTCTTTATCAAGGTGTATCTCTCGTAGCCGTCATTATTCTGTAATTACGAACCTCTATAGATTTATTCAACTCTGTAATATTTGTAAGATTTGTGTTTTATCTGTATTTTTATCGCTATTTTATTTAGAGTTTTGCCGTCTAGGCTTTTTCATGTCCATTTTGTCTTTTTGTAGGAAAATCTATTCGTCAGGAATCAATTACTTTTAAATAAGAAACTTGCTCATCGAAATCCAAATTTCAATTGACTTAGCCTCATTGCAATTGCAAATTTTATTCACAGTATGTTTCTCTACCGGAATCGATTGATTACACTTCCTTAATAACCGATGCCGTATTCAGTTTCATAAACAACTTCATAATTTAAGACAAAACAATTAACATGGTTATAGAGTCATAAAATAAAGAGTCAGAAAGAATCTGTAATTGGCAGTGCTTTGTTCTTAATTGTTATTGTTATTGTCTTAATTAAATTAAATAACATTTTTCTCTTCTTTGACAAACGAACTCATAATATTTTACTTCCTACTTCTTATTAATTTAATAAATAACGAGAGAAAACTCCTTGGTAAAATTAAAACTACCCCTAAGATGTGTGGTAAGATGTGTAATAATCCAGTGGATTACTTAGCTTTTCCAGTTCTCGTAAATTACGGAACGTGAGAAGGTGGAGCAATGCTCCAGCAACTTGCAAAGTTCAGTTGTGCATAGAATACAAAATGCGATTTTATCGTGAATTGCCTCTACTATCAGAGCAAGTTAACGTGTGCTCGTAGTCGCTTGTTGCATATTAGAACTATGTGCGTTCTCTTTAAGGAGGTTTTTCGGTAAATTTCGATCAAATTTCATAAAAATTTTTTTTTTTTGCAATCCTTGAGGGGTCTAGAATATGCCCTTTAAACCGTTTTTCGATATTCTAATTAGTTTTGAGTGAAAACGCATTTTCAAGGTATAGCTGCACCGGCCGGATTAGACGCATTGGGAGCGCAAATATACCGGCCGCTTTGGAAGTTGCTAAAACAGGTTTTATGGGTATATAACCGATGTATTATATATTTAAGCAATAGATGGCCTCATTTTTGAGATTACTTACATTACCAAGTGTCGCGTAGAAAAAAGAATGAGATCTCGACTACGCGCCGTATATAAAATACAAAAGGCAGAGGAGGAAAAGGTGCTGTAAAATTGATGGGCAAGCTAATAAAATAATTAAGAGTATATTATGGCTTGGCAATAAGAAGACATCCTGATTCAGTCAAAGAGATGAAGAAAGCAATCTGGGCAAGACTTAAACACAAATCTTCAACGGATGTTAAGCCCCAACACGAGTATTGTCCCGTAGGAAAACATAAGCCTGCTATTTTGTCTGAAGTACAATAAGCGATCAAACCCGTTTACGAGGCACTTTGGGAGGACGATTTGTTAGAACGGTGCACCGGCGAAAACACTCAAAATTATAACAAAAGTTTGAGTGGTTGAGTCTGGTGTCTCGCTCCGAAACACCTTCACAGCGGTCCGAAACCCCTTGAACTTGCCACCAATGTCGCTTGCTGCCTTTTCAACGAAGGTTTCCACAGTGCTTTGAAGATCATGGAATTGCTCGACCTGCAAACCAAATGTTTTGCACGAGCAGTGACGCGCGCCGTGTACGCGTGTCAAACATCCAGTCGTCAGCAGCGAGGAAACGGTCCAGAATGGAGGAAACAGAGGAGAAAAGAAAGCAGAACGAACTGGTTGAGGAAGAAGAGGGTTTATTGTATGGCCTTGGAATAGCTGATTAGCTGTAAATTAACAAAAAAGACTTATCAACAAAATAACATTGATAAAAACTTTAAATGCGTTTTACTCGAAGTCACATTTTTCAAACTGACGTGCACGATGCGGACGATCTAATTAACATAGAACATTATCGTTTAAAGATACTTGCAGAGAACCTTCTTTATGGGAGCTTGGCGTAAAAAATTTGAAAAAGTTTATTTTAAATATTTTTACAGAGCTTCAAACATAAAAAAACATGGAAATGTTTTTTTTATTCGCAGGCCGCCATTTTCACGACAAAACCAACTTTTTTTATTTTTTTCTACTTCAAGCTCCCAGAAATTTCATTTTTAATTTTAGATAAACCGTTCGGGCTAGACTTTACACGTGAGCAGAGCGTTCCAGTCGCATGCGCGCTACTGTTGACGTATGGTACGGAGTACCATAAAGAAATTTTTGACTGAAAAAATTCGTACGTATAGTCCAAAATATGTATTATCTGATAACAAAACCTCCAAATTGTATCTTTTATATTTTCAGTAAAAAACAATTACGAAAATAGGCTTATTTTCAGCTCGATTTACCGAAAAATCCCCTTAAAGTTTACCGCGGTTCTTTTCTAATTAAGACAACTTGTAGCACGTGCTGTTAGGTTTGCATTTTCAACCCACTGTCTTTAAAATCTCTAGCGTTCAAGTTTAAATATAAAGCATAGTCTGTCGCTTATAAAATTTGCAATACTTTGTTAATGTAAACGTTAAAGAAATGAGAACTTTATACAAAGATGCTACGGTTCAAGTTGACGATCAAAATACATCTAAATGAAAAGTCATAAAATTCAACAATTTGCCAAGATGCACTGTTTATCAAGTTTAATACGACAAAATAACGAAAAACAGTTTCCAAACTATGTATAAATCTAAAGAATCAAAAGTTACTGTGTACAAAACTATATTTGCTGAAAAGTATGTGCCTTTCAAAGTTGTGTTAAACTTATGTTACCTTTTACTGCCAAATTGTGCAAAAAATGCTAATTTGGCATTTGACAAACATCTAAACTCCAGAATTCAAGAAATATTTTTAATTGTCCTCTAAACAAGTTGACTGAGTTTTATTTTTGTCACCGTCGAAGATATGGCTGTATTCTGCTTTTCTGAAGAAAATGGCAGAGAAATGTTTCGAACGTTTGCAATTCCTGACCATAATGTATAAGTTTGCTTGTCTTTTTAATCCTAATTAAGTATCAATCGATCTACTGGTAAACATAAAATCATTTGCGATTTGTATATAAGATAGAAATATCTATAAAAACAAACCAAGGCCACAGACCTCCCCATTTCACCTGTGTTAAAAATCGAAACAATATTATGGGTAAGATTACACCAAATTAATAAAAATGGTATCTGTATAACACGAAAACTAAAACTTAGAATGGTTTCAATTACTGTAACCAGTATTGTTTATTTTAAAACGCAGAAGTTATATATTGAGTGCGTGTTACGTCATTTAGATGGTGGAAGGTATTACAAAAAATGTTAATTTATTAATTACTGTGCAAATATTTTGCTACTATGCATCCCTGTCTTCTACTTTCGACAGTGAAGAAATAGTAAATTTTATTTGTGTTGCATTAAGAGGAAAACTTAAGCATTTAGTTTCAATATTTTATCTGTTCAGAGACGTGTAACGGAAAAGAGCCAAACCGAAAGCATTAACTACAAACGTACAAGAAAAATACTATTTCTAGTCTAAACGTTTAGTTAGCGAAAAGAAAATTTTACAGTTTATGTGCTACATCAAATCCAGTGAGATTGAGAATAAATAAATATTAAGAATAGCATAAAATTGTTATTAAGGAAACAGCATTCCATCATGTGTATTATCCAGATTTATCCATCTAGTATCGAATATAGATCTCCGCTGAATTCTACAAGATACTTTTTTAGGTCATTTGCTCATCTTGGTTAAGAGCGTTTTCTACTTCTTTTTCCGATCCACGGTCTCCAGAATTTGACCTCTGTTCAATTTGTTATCTGTTTGTTCAAACCGACCCATCTCCATTTCAGGAGCGCTGTTTGTCCTACCACATTTATTATATTTGTTTTTTGACTTATAATTTCTTTTCTATTTTAACATTTTAATTTTAGCTTAATATTCAGCATTTGTCTTTCCATTCTTCGTTGCAAATTTGTCCTTTTGTCAATATCCAAATTTGGATTTCTAATACCACTAATGCACGTTTCGTCTTAAGTACATTGAGATCTTTTTTCCCTTAAGATATATGGTTGCTTGTCGATTGCTGACCATCCCAATCGTATGCGTCGCTCTACTTCGGCTGTTAAGTTTTGTTTAGACGAGGTATATTACCTGTTCTTGGGTATTTTCTATCGTGATTTTTCTTTATTAACTTAGTTTGTCATTATTTTAGTTTTAGTTTGATTTACTTTCTAGTTGTGTTTTAAATTTTTCTAACATAGACTAGAGAACTTCAAAATTGTCGATCATTAGCACTAAGCCATATGCGTAACATAGCTTAACAAGTTTTTTTCTTTTATATTTTTATATATTCTAGGCTCATTCCAGCTCTTTCATTACATACATATTGCTCTATCTTACATTTATTTTCATTGCTATTGGCGCAACGTTTTCATGCATTTTACTATCATCTCGGCATGTTTGTAGATAAATTTGTACGTATCTGTGATGTACTCTACTCTTTTCTGGGCCTTTTCTATTATCCACAACTTTATTACGTTGATTGCCAATAGTATTTTTAATTTTTGTATAACGAGTTATCCACCCTATGTGATCAAATTCTGTTAGTACTAATATAGACCACGTACATTGCAACATTTTGTTTATGTTAAATTTGTAATTATTTTTGTTTTATTTATATTTGGGCTGTATACGGGATATACGTTTGGAATTTTTGCTTTTAGATGGTTTTTAACGTTATTTTGTTAATGCAGATTATTATGAAAATTTTTTGTTGTTATTAACATTTAATTTCTGTAACCTATTTTAATATTATTCCTACCAATAAGTGCTATTACATATGCTTTAATTATTCTTTTCTTTGAGTTTTTTATATTCTGGTTCATTTCTTTTACTTTTAAAATATCTTTTTACATTTGTTTCTCTATGCTTCTTCCAACTGATTTTTTTAATGTTCTATTCAGCTCTACGTATTCGATTGTGCTACGCTTTCTTTGTAGTAACAGATTTTTCTTGCTTTCGAACAACTACTTTGGTACTTAATTTTCTATTAAGTTTGTTTTCTCTTAAATTCTTCTGTAATTATTGTATTAAACGATTCTTTTCTCTTTACTACACCTATATATATTTATGGACGATATTTCGTGATTTAAAAATTTTGACTTTTTTATTTTTGTAATTAACTTGATCCTCAATCTGTGCTTACTTTTCTATTTATGATATTTAATACTTTTACGTCTTACACTATGTTTTTACCTAAAGATATGATATAGTCTATTTCGTTTTTAGTTTTACGATTGAGGCTGATCCATGCCCACTAACACCTTAGCATTTTTTAAATAAGTGTTTAAGTAGTAGTTTTGTTTTTTTAATAACTTTTCTAACATTTTTCTCCCTAAAATTTTATTTACTTAGACGAAAGCAAACAATGTTATCATCTTTTGCTTTATTTTTCTCAATTTTCTGCATTACCAATTATAAAAATTTATATACAAGGTTGACGATATTTAAAAGTCTATCCTAAACTTATTCAATCGTAACAAGCGACACACGCTGAGTAATCACAAAGTTTCGGAAAGTTAATGAACATCTAAATTTTGTTGTTGCTTTGTGTACAATAATTAAAAATACAGTCAAAAGCGCAGCTAATGTTTCAATAAAGTAAAAATCTCAAAAAAAACTTATGGAGATACTATAAAAGGCATTAACAATTATCTAGCAAAATTAAAAAGCAACAACTAAAGATTATTTAAAGCTACACACTATTGGTCAATTACTGAAATCGAAAAAAAATTTAACATAATGATTATTACAAGGAAATAATTGAATCTTAGATAAACTTGCTACAACTACATTAGCTAAATGAGTACCCGATAAGTATGACATTAGATTAAATGAGTTGTAAGTGCATAAATTATGATCATTATCTTGGATGACCTACATTACATTATTTTACTTATAGCATAAGTGATATATTAACAGCGTAACAAAATATAAAAATTATTATACTACTATTAGTAGAATTAGTAAATGAATTACGTATGGCTTTAATATTGAGTCGTCAACCACAAACATTCACCTTTCAAAGTAATAAAATACTAAATATAAAAAATAAGCATTTAACTAGTTTTTAAGTTAATTTTTATGATTTTTAAAGCAATTTCTTTATTGTATTCTGTATATTTCTTAAATAATGAAATTGTCGATTTGCCTAATTTCTCATAATCACTTTCAGATTGCTACAGTAAGACTGATTCAATTCACTTGCAATCTCTTTAATTGTAACTCAAGAATAATTTTATTCACTCGCCTGGCGCTCTTAAGAGTGTTCATATTTTAAGGTCGCCCAACGTGTGGTCCATCATTTACGTTTTTTCTTCATTCTTCGAGCGTCTGCCATTATTTTGTGGAACAAAGGGCATATGCTTGCCATATATCTCAATATTTTGGGCATCAATTTCACTATAGTTACTTTGCTCACAAAAGTTTGATAACAAAGCGTACTTCAACGTTGAATGACACAGCATACTTACAAAGTGACGTAGTACATTACAGACAGTTTTACCACTAACAAAAGTTGTTTTATATCTTTAATACAATGACGTAGCTTGAGTGAAAAACGCAGTTAGATATATCAATGGTATTTTCACTATGAGTGGATGAGAAAATGTTAAAAAAGTAGAAAGGTGGAGTAAGCCAAATCTGGTAATTAATATGGACACAATTCATAACTGCAAATTAATTTAAATATAAATTTTAAACTAATTTTGTTGCTGACACAAAATTATTAGATATGTTATTGGATTTGCCTTTTAAATAAATTTAATAATCTCTAATTTTAAACAACATATTTTGAACAGTGTAACCAATTGCTTTTCGGTATTGGATAACTTGTTTAATAATTTTTACCATATACTAATGACTTCTTTAATACGTACTTCTGTATTATCTAGTAATTATATACGTTTTGAAGTAATGCTAGTTGTATTTAAGAAAACCCCAAGGGAACATTGTATTATAAAAATTATAAAAGGTATTTTGATTGTATGTGTATATATTGCTGCCTTTAAAGCCTTTAATGTTTATTTATGTGCTTAACAAATTATTTGTTTGCTATAAAAATATAAAGTAGTTCTATACAATTTAGTTCGCATCTAATAATTTCATTTAACAGTATCATTCTTGTAGTGCCTTCAAGCAGACCGAACGTGCGTGCCGAGCTATACCTGAGTTATCACAACGGCGGAGCCGCAGCCGTAGCCTTGCTTAAGGTCAGGCAAATTTATATATTTATTAATTCCATTTCGAAAACTCGAACGTTTAACTCAAGTGACAAACAACTGTTTCACCTTTAAAAACCGTAAGAATTTATAATTTTTAAAACACATTATACCTCGCAAAGATGTTCCCAACCGGGAATGGGCCCGGTTTAAACACCAATATGTATAATTACACCCTTATGCAGCCACCTACATTACTTCAAAATCAAATACCAGCACAAATGCCGCATGCACACAATTACCAATTAAATCCAGCAGCTATAAATATGCAACTCCCACAATTTTACCAAAATCAAGTAACAACAGAACAATTCCCACCACTTCCTATTAACCTCGCTCCTTTAAATAACATACAGCCTTTAATGCCGCCAAATAATAACTACAACGACACAAAATCAACGCAAGAAACTTTCGATTGTACGACCAGCGAAGATGAACAAATGGAGAATGACTCTGAAATTACAAACTCTCATCCCTGGCAAAACGTCACAAACAAGAGAAAAAGGCTTAAGATCCAAACAGTCTCCGTAAATCCCCCTCTAACTATAACAACAAACAGATTTCAAGATTTCGCCGAAGCAGATACTAGTACCATTCAAACTCATACTAACAATTCGAACAATATGAAGAACAATACTCAGCCGCAAGACCCGAAACCACCCCCAATTTACGTTTATTGAGTTACCAACTACAAAGCTATGACCGAAAATCTATCCCTTGTCACAGATAACGAAACTTACTACACTAAAACCTTCCCAGATAATACAGTAAAAATAAATGCACGGACACCCGACACCTACAGAAAATTAATCCAGCACATGAAGGACGAAAAAATAGTATATCATACCTACCAACTAAAACAAGACAGGGACTATAGAGTTGTCATACGCGGTCTTCATCATTCAATCCCGTTAGAAGATATAACAACAGAACTAGCTGAAAAAGGACATAAAGTCAGAAATATCATCAACGCACGGCACAGAGTTACAAAAATCCGCTACCACTATTTTCGTCGATATAAGTCCGCAAAGTAATAATAAAGAAATTTATAAAATAGAATTCCTACAATATACAAAAATAAGAGTTGAACCACCAAAACATAAAACACTATAATACAATGCACACGTTGCCAGTCATATGGAAACTAAAAATCGTATTGTATTAAAGCATACAACTGCGTTAAATGCGGCAAACCACACGATTCAAAAAGCTGTAATAAAACCAAAGACACCCCGGCTATCTGTGCACTATGTGGCGGAGAGCACCCTGCCAACTACAAGGGCTGCACAACTTACAGAGATCTATTAAAGTCCAGAAATAAACACAATCCAAACCTCACAAATAAACCAATCCTCGAATTACATTCAAGTACAAATCCAGCTTTTCAACAGATAACACAACAGCCTCCTCAAACTAGAGATAGTTATGCCCATGTAGCCGCAGGAGCAACAAATAATCAAAATAAAAATAATAATAATAATGACAACCTTACTAATACAATGCAAAACTTTTTATACGAATTTAAAAACCTATTCAACCAGCTACTAAACCAAAACAGCATGATTCTCACCATGCTTACCACGGTCATAAGCAATTTGACCAAACAATGACCTCCTCAATTCGAATAGCTGCCTGGAATGCAAACGGGCTATCAAATCATGTTCTAGAAATCACCCTATATCTAAACTACAATAAAATTGATATTCTCCTAATCTCCGAAAGCCACTCAACTGAAAGAACGTTTATCAAAATCCCATACTACACCATTTACTATACTCATCACCCTGACGGTACGGCGCATGCAGGCTCAGCCATCATAATTAGATCGACTATTAACCACCATGTCCTCCAACCCTTTAAAACAGCCAAAATCCAAGCGACGTTATTAAAACTAGAATCACTTCCTAGACCAACTACTATTGCGGCTGTTTACTCCCCGCCACGACACAATATCACGACAGAAGAATATAATGACTTTTTCAACTATCTTGGAACACAATTTATAGCAATCGGAGACTGGAACTCCAAACATACAACATGAGGGTCCAGATTAATCACACCTAAAGGTCGCAATCTGTTCCGTTCAATACAACTAAACAACCTAACTTATATTTCTACGGAGAGCCAACCTACTGGCCCACGGACAGTAATAAAATTCCGGACCTACTTGATTTCGCTATATCAAAAGGCATATCAAATACTTACATTGATATTAAGTTTAGTTTAGATCTATGCCATGACCATAGCGCCATAATATTAACCCTCAGTACCAATGTTATCTACAGAGAGCCAATGCCTACCTTGTGCACAAAAGATACCAATTGGCAAATGTTCCAAAACTTAATAAATGAAGAAATCAGACTGGATCACCGTATCAAAGAGCAATTCGAAATCGAAGAGGTGGTACAGCATCTAGCGAATACAATACAAACCGCAGCATGGAAAGCCACTCCTCTAAGGAACAAAGAAAACCAGGGAAATGATAATATTCCTCTGCATATTGAAAAATTGATCACAAAAAGAAGAAGAGCACGTTGGAAATGGCAAAGGTCAAGAAACCCTCAGGACAAAACTGACCTTAACAGGATAACACACCAACTCCACTCTGTTTTAAACCAAGCCCGCAACGACACCTTCAAACACTACATCACGAATCTATCCCCCGAAGACCATTCGTTGTAGAAAGCAACAAAAAGAATTAAGAGGCCAGTAATACAAACCCCACCCATAAGAAAACCTGATCGAAACTGGGCGCCGTCAGACATAGAAAAGAACAATGTATTCGCGGATCATCTTTCAAAAGTGTTCTCTCCACTCTCAGACAATGACAACCAAGATGAAGAAATTGAAGACTATATTAACGCCCCATATCAACTATCACTTCCCGTTAAGCCTTTTACACCAGCAGAAATTCGAAAACAAATCAACAATACAAATTCGTACAAGACCCTTGGGTATGACCTCATAGTCGGGGAGATCTTAAAACATCTACCAAGAAAGGCAATCGTGCTATTAACTACCATATTCAACAGCATCCTTCTATTATGCTATTTCCCAGTTCAGTGGAAACACGCGCAAATAATTATGATTGGAAAACCAGGTAAACCACCTACCGAACCTTCATCGTACCGTCCAATAAGCCTGCTGCCACAAATGTCAAAAATATTTGAAAAACTTCTTCTCGACAGAATAACCCAATCAACACTCACAGACGACATAATCCCTGACCACCAATTTGGATTCAGACAAAAATATTCCACAACACAGCAATGCCACCGAATTGTGAACAAAATCAAAGAAAGTCTCGAAGAGAAGAAAATGTGTGCTGCGGTGTTCCTTGACGTACAGCAGGCCTTTGATAAGGTTTGGACCAACGGATTATTATATAAATTAAAAAGGCATTTTCCCAGTCCCATATACCTACTCCTAAAATATTACCTTAATGAAAGATCCTACCAAGTAAAAGTAAACAACTAAGCTACTCTACTTAATATACACTGCTGACATTCCCGTCACAGAGAGCACTATGATGGCCACATTTGCTGACGGTACAGCAATCTTGTCGTCCGATATCGATCCAGCAAGAGCTTCTGATAAACTGCAAGATCACCTAAACGAACTACAAGACTGGCTAAAATGATGTAAGATCCAGGTCAACACCGAAAAGTCCGCCCAGATCACGTTCACCACAAAACAAAGCAACTGTCCACAAGTTAACATAAATAACACTCTGATCCCACAGAAAGCCACAGTCAAATATTTGGGCCTACATTTAGACCAGAGACTCAAATGGAAAGAGCACGTTAAGGCAAAAAGGACACAATTGGACCTAAAAGTGAAGAAAATGAACTGGCTACTAGGCAGGAAATCTCAACTATTTCTGGAGAACAAACTGATCATCTACAAAATAATTCTAACACCAGTCTGGACCTACGGTATCGAACTGTGGGGATGCAGTAAGCCCTCCAACACAAAAATCCTACAAACCTTTCAGTCGAAGACACTTCGCATGATGGCCGACGCTCCCTGGTACGTATCCAATCAAACCCTCCACAACGATTTTGGAATATCCTTTATAAAAGAAGTGATCAACCACCACGCCAACAAATCCAAACAACGCAGCACGAACCACAGCAACCAACTCATAAGTGAACTATACACCCAACCACAAATTGAAAGAAGACTTAAAAGACAATGGCCAGAAGACCTAGTTAACTAGGAGAAAGTGGAGAACCGTCAAGGGACGGTACCCAACGCTTTCCATGAACCTTGCCTCATATTTACTCATTACTCTGTTATTTATAGGAGTAGATTGTAAATTAGCAAATGAGTAAAAAAAAAAAATTAACAGTATTTTTTGTACTTTAAAACACAATCTACAAAGTTATGGCTTTCTATCAAGCATGCTACTGAGAAGTTCCCCGTGGTGGGAGCTTGAATCCCCCATCGGGAGCATCCCTAGGTGACGAACGGGGAATGCCTTTCAGATATGGGGTGTAGGAAGAAATTAAATACTTTCCGCGGACCAACAAGCACTGTAGTGTCTGTATTTAAATTGGGCGGTTACAAACAGCATTTATTTTCCATGTTGGAAGCGGCTGATAGAAAACCTATAAAAGCAACGTAAGACTAACTATGTCTTTCTCCCCAGAATATCATAATGGTTTTAAATATAAAAGTAATGATCCTCAGTTTTGGCTACCCCTTGAGTGGGGAGAGGATATAAAGAATCCCCTGTTGAAATAGAAATAATGATAAAAATAAAAACATTAGAATACATAAATAAAAATAATAACAACCTGAAATATACGTAGTTATATCAAGTAGGTAAAGCTGCGGATACTATTAATAAAGTGAAAAGGTTAAGTATAGATATAGTGGGTTGTGATGAAATTCAGTGGCCAACTTTAGGAAAATGCATAGTAGATAACTACTCAAGAGTCGAAACCCTGAAAAACCAGAATAGAGTACCAGTAATTATAAATAAACGAATTTAAAGTGTTTTAAACAGATTCCTACCAGTATGTAATAAAGTAACGACATTTTAAATAAATAAAAATCCAATTTGTACAAATATGATTCAGGTTTAAGCACCAATTATTAAGAGTAGTAAAGAAAATATAGAACAGTTTTACAAAGACGTTAATGAAGCGTTAATCTATACAAAAAACAAGATATAAAAATCATCCATAAAACTTCAACGCCAAAGCAAAAAAGGAACAACAAAAAGTTGCAGGACAGTTTGGTTTACGGAAGCAGGATGAGAGAGGGTATAAGCTTATAAAATTTTGTAAAGAAAAATATTTGGTTAACTAACACTTGTTACCAACTATCAGTCAGACAATTTTGTATCTAGAAAACCCTAGCAAATAAAAACGAGATAATCCACAATCAAATAAATTATATGCTGATCAAAAATATTGCAATTCAGTTAAGTCAAAACATATTCAGAAGCTGATAAACTCACTGATTACAGTTTGCCTGTGACCGTAATAAAACTGTATTGGAAAAGAGAAATAAAGGATAACAGGTACTTGGAAATTATTTAATTAAAAACTGGAGAAGATTAAAAATAAAACAGAATACAATTCAACAAATGTGGGAAACTAAAAAGTACATGTAAGTGCTACAATAGATTAGCGAAGAAAAACTAAAAACAGTAAAGCAAAAAAGAAAAAATGGATGACAGAAGAAATTATGTAAGTAATGGAAGAAAGAAGGAAGTTTAGGAATAAAGAAAATTAGACACAGAATTATACAAAAGGAAGTCAAACGCAAGGTCAGGTTAGAGAAAGAAAATGGCCACAAATATATGTTCAGAAAAAATTACGGCAATTTCAATATGCATTAGAAAATTAAGGAAGCGGCTGGAATGTGGAATATCAGAAGAGTATATGTACTATTAGAAAAAAAGGTTAAGCTATAAAGAACATGTAAGATAAATTAACTAGATGGAAAAAGTATATAGAAAAATTGCTTAAAGACAATGAAAGAGAAAGACCTATGTTGATAAAGGACGCAAATGACCGTTCAATGACTATATCAGAAACAAAGAAAGCTATAAAACAGATAGAAAAGGAAACATTAACGGGTTCTGATAGGATCTCTAATCAAGAAGAAAATCAATTGAATATGATATGAAGATTACAGAACGATAACCTTAGTAAGTCGCATACTAAAGGTTTTTTTTACATAATACATGGGTGTATATATAGAAAATTAGAGGAACCTAGCAAAACAGTTTTTCTTTCGAAACAATCTAAGTACAACTTAAGCTTTTTACCATAGAAGTAATCATTGAGAGAATTTGTGATGTCAATCAAGAGGCCTATTTGTATTTTGTAAACTATAAAAAGGCTTTTGATAAAGTAAAACATAGAAAACTGATAACCATTCTACAACAAGTAGACTTAGATAACAAAGATTTAAAAATTATACAAAATTGTATTGACGTCAAAGAGCTACAATAAAAATAAATGGTCAAACATCCGATAAAATTGAAATCGAGCAGAGAGTAAGACAAAAATGTATGTTGCCACATAACTCCTGTTTAATATTTACTCACACGAACTTTTCAAAGAAGCTATAGAGAACTTAGATAAAGAAACCTCAATCAATGTCCAACTGATCAATACTCTTAGATGATACTGTAGTTATAGTAAGCACGGAGAAAAGTCTGCAAAAATTAATAGATAGAGTCGTCGATTGCAGTGTGAAGCTAAATGCTAAGACAACAAAAATAATGATTACTAGTATACAAAACATACCCAACTAAGATTATACGTTAATGGAGTACCTTACAACGAACATACAAAGTTATTTGCTTCAGTTGAAATAAAAATACGCATGGTAAAATCAATAAGTACGTTTAACAAGTAGAAAATAGTAACCCAACGTTTAAAAGTACGAACGCATGTTCTTTTCCAATGTTACATTTCCCTGGACCCTTAAGGAGAACAGTATAAAGCGTTTAGAATCCTTCAAATATTGGTGCTGTAAAAGCTGCTTCAAATATCGTGGATATATCATACACTTACTGCTACAGTGTTACAGCTAATGTACATTATTAAACAAAGAAAATTTAATCTTGTCCACGTTACGCAACAAAAAAATACAAAGTTCAAGGTAAAATTGAAGGAAAAGAAGACCGAGACAAAAACCTTAGTGAGTGGACTGGAGCAGACAACATCAACATATTTTAAACAGCTGGGGATAAAAATAAATGGAACAATTTGATCTCCACCGTCCTCAGAGCATAAGGGATCGGAAGAAGAAGAAACAAAAAATCGTAGTTATGTTTTACTTGTGCTTCAACAGACGCTAAGAGTCTTTCGCTTGGTGTGGTATCAGGCTACAGCTCTGTCCGCTTCATAAGTCAAGTTGGCATCCATATTGAACCTTTCACAACTTACTTATATTCCAGGATTGTTGATGACTTCAATAGAGGTGCCACAGAGCCATGATTATAACCCATCTATTACTTAATCAGGTAAGATAAGAGAAAAACGAATAAGCTTAGTCTCTTTCTATTGAGACAACAGCATAGAGCGTAAATTTTCTATAAAAATTAAGTTAATTCTATAGCACGTTTTTAATTCAATATTCACCATTAAAATCTTGGGAACGGTAAGAAATCTTTGATTTTTACTTGAACTTTTTCATATAACGTAGGTGAGTTGCAGACTGCTGCAAAACATCTTTAGGCTTTATTTCGTAAGATCTCCAATATGGCTGTTGTAATTAATAGCTGTAAACTGTACTGCGCTTGATCTAAAAACTAAATTGATAAAATTTTCCTTAGAAATGATGTCTAAGTATCACTCCGATCGAGCCACAAATTAAAACATATTGTTCAAAAGATAAAATCAATCCAAAAGCACACCTAAAACTAGCGTTTATTACCCATTACTTTCCTACATCAACCATTCCCAGTGTTTTCAAAATTTCAATGTTGAACCTAGGTTTGTAATCGCACTGCATAATATATTGCAACAATCTAAGTAGTAAGTTGTAAAGTGTATAACAAAGTAAAGATTAAGTCACAATTATTACGTCGACTTAGATGGGATAATATAAATATAAAAAAGGTTAAAAATATCTTCACCAAAGGTAACATTAAATGATAAGTAATATCCTGTCTTGTATCGCCAATTATAAAGACTAGAGTTAAACATTTTTTGTTCATAACTTCTTAAAAGTACTATTTAAGTCTTATTTATTTGCTATTAAAGTCAATAAAAGTACTTGAAGTTGAGAGCTTTGTAGGAGTTCTATTTAACTATTTCTCTGCTTGCATCAAGTAGATTAAAAGTTAGAAGCTCCGTTCGGCTTCTCTGCAAGACGACTGTTGCAAAGTGCATTACTAAAGAAAACGATTTCTATAAGTCCATTATACTTTATCGGTACATAAGTAAGGTAAACAGAATGTGCTGCTACTGCATTGATACCAGAGATAGATTAAGTTAAAAGTTTATTTGTGTGTGCTTACTAATTTATATATAGTTCTTGTTAATTTCTACAGTTTTAGCAGCTTTAGAAATGCTCTGTTTGCTTTTTTATTCATAACAAATGCAAAAATAAAGTGCTTCAAAGTGTTTTAATATTTCTAACTCATTAAAAATGCTATACATATAGTGAAAATAAATAAATAATGACCGGAAATTTGACGGGGATTTCGCTTCTGAAATTTTGAGGTTAAATTTTATTTTATTTATGACGAAGATTTGAAAGGAAAATAGAGTATAAAGTTATTTTTGGGTTGCAAGAATTAGAATTTTATTATAAAAGTTTAAATACATATGCTTTTAATTATATCTCAAAAAATCTATATTTAGTTATATTTTAATTTATTTATGTCATTCTTTAAATAATATGACTGTTGCTTCAAATTATTATTCTCAATACCCCTTAGAATGCTGAAAAGTTTAAAATGATGTTAAAAACAAATTTATTTAAATACATAACTTTAAAATCATCGACGTGTTCTATACTTTCATAAACATATAAAATGTCAGAAAATCTTTTCAAGGTGGCACGAGCGATGTGTTTAAATGTATTAAAACAGACTCAAACCTGCGCTCCAACCGACCAGATAACTTCTAGATGTTCGTTGTTGCTAAGCTCAGGCAGTGATAAGAGCTCTCAATGCCAACAAGATACTGAAAAATTTTAGCCACAACTCTGCGCACTGTGTGCTGTTCAGTATTTGAAAAAATGCTCTTTTTCTTCTAGATGATCATCCTCAACATACGGCAATATTCAAGTTTCGGGAGGTTTAGAGAGAAAATTTTATTTATGGGGCATGTAACTTGTCGGTAGACAGAAGAGTTTTTGGGCATTCTTGCACCGGATATTTATATTATTTTAGACTTTGATCTTAAATAACTTTAAAATGATTTTAGATAACGAAAAATAACAATAAAACAAACCGCAACTATCCCGCAACTATGAATACTCTCTTGATGTACCGGAAGGCGATAATGGTTCGGAACTTTGCAAATATAATAAAAAACAGCTACAAAATTATTCTTTCGCAGGCAAAAGATGACAGTCAACACTTACCCGTCATATGAAAATATCTCATTACCCAGCATCGTTAGTTACGCAATACACTTAAACCAACAAACTTTTCCCAACCTAATGCATCTTTTGCCAAACAAAATTCCCGCAAACTTTCACTTCCAAGCCCTATAAAAGACAAAGCAGAACACACGAAAGGTCAGTCTTACTCAAAGACTCGCAGCTCTTCTGAGTAGGCAAACTGACACCCCGAGTGAAGAGCTAAACTCTTAAAAATAGCATCAAAACCGATAAATATATATTGCCCAAGAGGCGAGAAAAATTATTTAATAACAGGAAATGCGATTGAGAAAATTAGAAAGAAAAATAAGAGCAATAATCTCATCTAAGAGCGATGATGCTGAAAAAATTTTTACCAGTAGTCATACAAATAAAAAAATATGTGTAGCACTAAATAATGTTAAGACGACAGGATATGTATGAAAGTATAGTCTCAAAGTAATTTGATAAAGCTGAAAGTTGTGAACAATAAAAAGGAACTGAATTAACCAACAAATAATATGCCAGCTATCTACTGCTTACCCAGGCACAACTTTACAAAACCGATATTGCAGCCATTTTTCGACTCCCTAGGCCAGAAATTCATAATTGTCGGAGATTTTAACGCCAAACATGTACATTGGGGCTCACGACTAAAAACATTAAAAGATAGGTAGCTATATAGCTTATTAATAGATAACAACTATAACTTCCTATTCATGCAAAGTGCAACTTACTCACCAACTGACCAGAACAAAATCCCGGACCTCCTGGACCTATTTATTACAAAAGGACTGGGAACTAATAATATCACATCCAATTATGACGTAATGTCCGATCACTCGCCAATAATCGCAACCATAAGCTCAACAATCATTCACAAAAAGCCATCAGTCACACTTAGCAACAAAAACAACTAACTGGGATTCATTTCAACATCACATCGAACAGCATCTAGACCTAAATATAAGTTTAAAAACTACTGACGAAATCGAACAAGCTACAAACCATTTTATATCTACTCTACAAACAGCAGGATGGAATGCTACACCACAACTTACCAACATTAAAACAAATATCCCCAATATTTTACAAGAGATAATGGAAATAGTTAAGGAAAAAAGGGCAAGAGCAAGATGGCAACGTACACACAATATAGAAGACAAGCATAAATTTAACCAATTAAACAACAAGCTCAGAAAAAGTTAATACAAACTCGTAATGCGTCTCTCCAAAAATACATATAAAACATCATCTTCTCATGATAAATCCATATGAAAAGCCACAAAAGGAACCAAACGACCTAAGGCCCACGTACCACCACTAAGAGATTAGGGCGGAAACTGGTTAAAGTCTAATAAAGAGAAAGCTGATGCATTCGTACATCACCTGGCTGAAGTATTCAAACCAAACTGCAATGTAATAAACTAAGAAATAGAAGACGAGCTACAAACTCCCTTCCAGATGGCATTGCCAATACGAAAGTTGACCATCTCAGAAATAGAAAGTGAAATAAAAATGCGAAACAACAAAAAATCTCCGAGACAAGACCTGATCACACAAATTATACTAAAATATCTACCTAAGAAGGGTATCAAATTTCTGAGGATTCTCTTTAATGCTATTCTAAGGCTGCCGAAATACTCCTAATCCTCAAACCAGGAAAATCTCCCAATGAAATCCACTCATAAGCCCATAAGCCTCTTTTCAGTCATATCAAAGCTGCTGGGAAAGTTACTCCTAAGGGGAATAAAAGAAAACTTGCTGCAAGAGGATTTGGTTACCCAACCACCAATTCGGTTTTAGTCATTCGAAGATTCAACAATGCCGTCGGATAACAAATACAATACAAACTTCATTTCAAAATAAACTATTCTGTTCTTCAGTAATGCTAAACGTGAGACAGGCATTAAATCGCGTCTGGCATAGAGGGATGCTATATAAAATAAAGAAAACTATGCCATAGAAATACTACTGCTATTTCATTCGTACCTCACTAATCTAAGCTTTCAATCTAATATTGGTAACGACGTATCTCAGATAGAGCAAATAAACGCAGGTGTACCACAGGGTAGTGTCCTGGATCCAATACTGTAACTACTCTTCACCTCTGACCTGCCAATATCTAATAATACCATAATAAATACCTTCACTGATACCGCGATCATAGCCTGCAACGAAGATCCGATCACAGCATTAGTGATGCTTCAAAATTACCTAAATCAAATTGAAAAATGGTTAGATAAATGGAATATAAAAGTTATCCAAGACAAGTCAGCGCACATTATTTTACAACAAAACGTTCAACATGTCCACCTGTTACTCTCAACAACATACCCATACCTCAATCACAAGAAGTTAAATACCTGTGACTCCATCTTGATAGGCAATTAACTTGGAAAACATATATAAGGAAACAGCGTAAAGAAATGGATATAGAGTTAAAAAATTTATATTGGCTTTACAGGAAGAAAATCTCATTAACGTTAGAGAATAAAATCCTACTATATAAAGTTATAATCCGCCCAATATGGACATATAGATGTCAGTTATGGAGATGCGCTAGAAATTCCAATCTTGACATCATACAGCGCTTCCAGTCAAAGACCCTACGAAACATGTCAAATGCAACATACACACTGATCTAAATATACATTTTGTGAAATAAATTATCAAAAAATATGTTGCTAAACACCAAATCACACTTGAAAATCATCCAAATGAAATTATGGAGCCACTGACAGCAGATCCTCTTAATAGACGACTTCAGATGAAGTGGCCGAAGGATCTGACTAACGAAATATGGAAGGACGCCGATGAGAGCCCTATCCAATGAAGTCCGACGTTCAAATACTTAATTACATAATATTAGCTCATAGAATGTATATATTTTCATTTCTAGTAAAGTTAATATAACAAAAAAAAAGTTAAAAAATTTGGGGAGTTTTGCTCCACTGTGTAGTTAAAAGTACTGCTGCTTTACGCGGTAATTTTTGATAAGTCGACAAGCAATTAAGTTGTAGCGTGACATTTTCTTTCTATTTGTTTTCTATTTTCTTATATAGTACTCCTTGTTCAGTAAATAGTTTTAGCAATGATATTAGTTTCTTTCTTTTCTATAGCAGTGGTTTTAGATAATAACTGTTGCCCAATTTTTTTTAACTATTAAAACAGTTTTGTACTATCAATTGAGATTTCTGGTGGGGCTTCTTGCATTAATTCTTAAATTTACATGGTAAAACATTTTATTGCTCACTATTATATTTTGTTTTCAGAATAATAATTAAATATATTATTTATTCTACAAGTGTTTATAACATTTCCAATTTGTTCTCTTCTTGAATGGCGTTGCTATTTTTTTTTATAAATATGGCCCTAATATTTGCTATCACAAAAATGTGGCCAGGGCAAAAATCTAAGTTCAAATTTATGGTAAAGTGCCCTGGAGTTATTTTATTAGTTACTAAAATTACAGTATCTTCATTGATTATACTTATAAAATGCAGGCAGTCTTTTTAAAACTTTAGTAATTTACAATGTTTAATGAGTTGTTTAATTAATATTACTGTTCCTGCTCTTGCTCTTCTGCTATAGTCTAAATGTGAAGTAAAATATAATATACAGCTTTGAATTTGGAATTGTGGTATTTGAGTGAAATAAGTTTCCATTATTAAAAGTGGACCAATACTGTTGTGTACCAGGAACATTTCTACTTCTTGTTTATTTTCGAGTCAGCCATTTTTGTACTACAGTGCTAATTTACGAGGGCTATTTTTTTTCAAGATCCGATTGGTCGCTAAAGGAAAGCTTCGGGGAAAATCCGCTAGGTCTGTGCGCAGACGTCTTGCGCTGTGTCTGTAGTTAGCCCGGGGAGCGCGTCGATTCGCGGTTGTCATTTCTGACTACGTAGGGAGCACATAAACATGCTTCGAAAAATAGAGTCTCCCGCTAAATGTGAATTGCGTTCAGTCATTAGATTTCTGCATGCTGAAGGAAGCAATGCATGTAAAATTCATAGACGAATGAGTAAGTATACGGAGAAACGTTCATGAGTGACAGCAAAGTGCGAAAACCGTGCAGGAACTTTGATGCTGGACGCACAGATGTTCATGATGCAGGCGGCCAGGGAAGGAAGCCAGTGTCAACCGATGATCTTGTTCAGCGCGTGGATTAGGCGATTTGCGGAAATCGTCTGTTCACAATTTCTGGGTTGAGTGATTTGTTTCCGGAAATTTCACGGTCAGCTCTCTATACCATTGTGAGTGAAAGACTCGAGTACCGCAAACTCTGCGAGAGATGGGTTCCCAAGATGCTGTCTGACCATCACAAAACTCAGCGAATGGGCGCCGCATTAACCTTCCTCTAGCGCTATCATTACGACGGAGATGAGTTTTTGGACAAAATTGTCACAGGAGATGAGACATGGGTCCATTGCAAAACTGAAGAAACGGAAGAGCAATCCAAACAGTGGATGCATTTACACTCCCCGAGTCGTAAACCAGTAAAGTTCAAGCACCAAAAAGTGTATGGCTACAGTGTTTTGCGTGTTCTCTTGGTGGAATTCATGCCACGTGGCACAGCCATTACTGCAGCTTCGTACAGCAAGACTCTTTAACGTCTTCGAAGGGCAATTTAGAATAAGAGAAGACGAATGTTGTCGTCAGGCATTGTTCTTCTTCATGACAATGCGCGGCCGCACACTGCAGTTGCAACAACGATCCTCCTGTATCGTTTTGGATGCGAAGTTTTTGATCACCCACCATACAGTCCTGACTTGGCTCCCTCAGATTTTCATCTCTTTGTCCACATGAAATGCTGGCTAGGAGGACAAACTTCCGCCACAGACAACGAGCTGCAAACCAGCGTACAGAATTAGCTCAACACACAGACGGCTGCTTTCTATGATGAAGGTATTGGAAAATTGGTACCACGCTACGACAAATATATGAATCGGAACGGCGATTATGTCGAAAAGTAGCTTAATGTTATATCACATTGTTCCATATAAAATTTTCTTGCTTCTGACTGTGATTTTCATTTAGCGACCAATAGGACCTTGAGAAAAATAACCCTCTTATAAAGTTGAACTAAATGTGTCGTTGGTTGTGGTTCAGAAGTTCGGTATGGTTGTCAGTAATATGATTTATTGTCAACGATAATTGGTTAATTGTTTGTTGTTACCCCATTACTATGTTTTGAAAAACGCGATTATGCAGTAATATGGATTTGTCCTATTCTCTAGTTTAAGGGCATGACAAGATGCAAAATTTTCGCTGGTTTATTAGGTTGCTATAGGTATTTTTATTCAAAATAAATTGTGCGTTTAACAATCTATTTATATATTTATTGTCTTAATCACAATTCTGTTGACGTTTTGGTTGTTGGTTTCTTGTCTGGAAAACCATTTTATTTACTAGTGGAAATCTTTATTATTTCGAAGTACATTCTGAATTTTTAGAACAAATTTACACGAAACGCATTTGAAAATATTTTCATCTCTTAAACAAAATTTTAGTAATACTCTGTTATTAATCTATGTTTTATATATTCGCTATAGCATCAACCAAGTGGTCTATCTCTTATAAGGTTATTGTAACCTGTATAGTGTCGATAACTTAACACTACTCGGTATTGTTTATCTTCTCTCATGGTATAAGTGTAATTGTTGTAATAAAGTTCTTTCATAAAAAACTCGATTGAGAATTTATCAGCGCGGCACGTTCCAGTTTCTCTGTGCGTTTGAGTGAAGATCGATTGTGTTCGCATCAATGGATCAGAGAATTGACTGAACAATTGTTGTGTGATCAGAAGATTGTAATGAACCCCTTCATTCGATAGGTTTCTCACGTTTTGAGCGAAAACAACAAACTTCAACCTTCTACGATTGCACCGGTTTCTTGGTCGTTACAAAGCTACCCATGCCCACAAATAAAAATTTATCGCATCGTTACCGTAGACGTGAAGCGGTGTTTTTACCTGACGTATAAAATAAGAAAGGTGATACAGTGTGTGTGTAGTGTGTGTAGGATTGGAAAGGCATCATTTACTATAAACACATAGTCAATATAACACAAATTATTCTTTATATTCTCTATGCTTGTCTTCATCGAATTTTTATCTTTTTCAACAATTTGCGCTACCCTTCTTTCAATAAAGACGTGAGACTGAAAACCTGTTTAGATAAATTCTTCAAGTTAAACTTATTGAACGTTTGGAAAAAGTAAATAAAAACAGAAAATATTGATTAAATTGACTATATATAGTATTTTGTTAGAATCAAATTCTTATTAATTTAAAAAATACAACAATATCTTATGCCTCGATACAATAACATATAAAACATGCCCTGAAGATCTGATAATTAGTGATATCTGTGATAAACGTATTAACCACCCTAAATACTTAAATTAATAGTAGCTTTGTATCTTGCATTAGCAGTTTAGAATGCCAAAGCCACAACAATATAAAATTATATGTTTTATTTTTATTTCAATCGCCTACATAAATCAAAATTTTAGTTACATTTTATGAATAGAAGCCATTTAAATACCCAAATGCGCAATTTATGGCATGCAACTAAATGGTACAATGCACGCCGATGCGGGTATTATTATCAAAGGCTCAACAAAACAAACATTTACAAGCTACATTAATAGCCATTTAAAACCCTAGTGGTCCATTAACCATTTCAGCGGATAGTTTGCATTGGAAAGTGGATTTATTTTCGGGAGCGATTATAATACCAAGCATGTACATTTGTTTTGAAGTTAGCGAATACTAAAACGGAGCACTAATAAGAAAAATAATTCGCCAAACAGACTGAAAGGTATATCTTAAAGTAAAGACTTCTGTGAATTTTTAAAATGATCATTTCTTAGTTATCACAGTAATTCAAGTAAAAGTATAGTCTCAATCAATTTCTTCCACTCTATACAGCAAACATACAAAGTAGAAGCTACTTCTGGATTTATTAAAATCATTAATAATAAAATTGTCCTAAAAATAGAGTTAGAACTATTATGATTGAAATTCTTACTGAACATTTCAAGAATATTAAAAGAAAGATTATAAAAATAAAATTTTTTTGTTGTTAAACTATAGTAAAAGCAAAAATTTTAAGCAACCTAAAAGAAGCAGAAAATAGCAAGTAATGTGTCAACCAGATGACAAGCGAGTACTTATTCGAGCAATAGGTAAACTTAAATAGCTTAAAAGCTATATTTAAAATCACGTAGTGCAATATTGTCTGCTACAGCTGACATATGAAAGCTTCAGATTTTTTTAAAAAGTTATAACTAAGGACCACTATTTATAGACTAGAACTAAATAGCTAGGCATTATTTTGGTATTTACAAAATTTTGGCTGAAAAATTTGATCTACAAAATGTATTTTACCATCATATTGTCATTAAATACTAAAGTTATACCCTTTTAACAAAACTTTCTTATCAAATAATATTAATTGCAAACAACTATACATTTCGTCAATGCAAGGGTCACCTAAGGCAATATATTATATTTATTTTCTACGTTTTCTTTATTTTATACATTTACACGTTTTATACACTAATCATAACTACCATTACCATATATTTTGACTTTGTACTTAAACATTGTCAAGTCGTCACATTTAATTTACTAACAAAAATGGCTTTCTTTACTAGCTCTGTTGAATGACAAACACACATGCCAAATAGATAGTATTAAATACCCAAGAATGCGTTTAGGCATCAAGGTACCGGCTTTAATTTGTTATACCTTGATGAGTCATTTTTTAGATCTCCGTTCTAATTTCTGCAGATATTTTTGAAAATAATCCGATACAAAGTTAAGATCACTCTATTGATGTAAAGACACCCATTGTTATTGTAAGAAATATCCCCAGATTTAATGTGAAAAGAAATATTTAAATTACTCCAGTATGGCACCTTAGGATATTGTTGCGTTGGAGGGAGGTAAAGGTGTATACAATTTACCATACTTGATAAAAAAGATTGGTTAAAACGGTATAATTTTAGTGTATGGTGATGGTAGATCACATCTCTACACCAAATGTGTATGAAAGTTTCTTTAACATTCTTTAGTACCAATTTTTAGAAACTTTTATTAAGATTAGCTGCAAACTGAGTAGTCTAAAGACAATATATTTTTAGGTTTGAATATAAACATAATCATAGCGAAGTTCTATAGCTCGGCTCTTCATTTGTTAATTTTCAAAATATTTTTCTAATTTTATGATTTACCGAAAACTAAACCTTTTATTATACCTGGAGAATAGCCTGGGGTAGTTAGAATGGTACCTTGGGATATTGAAAGAATGATTTTATTTTCTTAATTTAGCAATGGTTTACAGAATTACTTAAACATTTAAAACACTTCTAATTTAATTATTATTCTCTAGTTAGGAAAGTGTATATTTATCAGATGTAGCAGATTTTAGATGTGGCTAAGATGTTTAAGTGAAAAACGGTGATAGCACGATAAATTAAAAGTGATATAAATTTGAATAATATAAACAGTGAAATAGTGCCAGGTGAAGGAAAACGCTAACAGGAAGCAGAAGTCCTAAACCCAAAAGCATTAAAAGTGCAAAAACCTACCCGAACAATCCTAACACGGTAAGCAGATCCGGGATTAAAAATTAAAGTGCACACTTTTGCCTGTATAGAATTTTAAATATTGAAACGAGTAAACGTGACAACCTAAAAGAAGTATACATAAAGCATGCCAACAAAGAAACTTACGGAATAAATGTCAGCATTATAATGAGAACAACAACAGCTCTTAAAAGAACTAAATAATACGGCGAACCTAAACAAGAAAGTGAGCTATTTAACCGAATCATGAAAATTTAGAAAAGAACTAAATAAAAAAGAAGAGAAACGATAAAACGGTCAAAACTATATCAAAATATACGATATTTAACAAATAAGTTGCAAAAGTATAGTCGAAGAAACAGCAGAAGAACAATTCAATATTCAATAGGAAAACTGAAGAAACTAGCAAGGCTGGAAAAGAAAAAAGAAAAGATACAAAGATGGATAACAAGAATAGATAAACTAAGTATTCAAAGAAAAAGAGGAAAAAGTAAAGAATTAAAAATAAGTACCTGGAATGTAAGAAGCACATATGAAGATGGAGTTTTAAAAAATCTAAATATATATCTGTATATAATGAACAAAACTCCGCCTGCATCAGTTTTTGAGTGGATTGAGTAGCTCAGCAGCTGATGTTGCCGGTCCCAAGCCCGGGTAAAGGAGGAGGGTTGATCGCAGTGGACTTGCAACCCAGCATCATAAAAACGACAAATGCTAAAATTTCTCAAACATGCCTGCGAACTGTAAAACGACACTACCCCAGACGAGTAGAGCAAATCGCTAAGAATCTTGTACTGTAATCACAGTCAGCCCCAAGGATTCTGGAGGGGGGGGGGCAAATATTCGCACGTAAACAACGTCAAACAGATAAATAAATGTACCAGTAAAGGAAATAAGCACAAATGGAACACCAAAATAGCCACATGGAATGTCCAAGGAATAAATAACAAAATGACAGAAGTACTTGACGAACTAAAAAGGTATAATATAGATATAGCTGTCCTTACCGAAACTAAGAGAAAGGGTACAGGAACCGAAATAAAACAAGACTATATACATATATATAGCGGAATTCCTAAAGATCAGAGAGCGAAAAGAGGGATTTCTATAATATTAAAGAAAACACTAAAAAAGAACCTAAAGAGTTGGGAGCAAATAAACGAAGAAGTAATTAAAGCCGAGTTACGCTTAAGAGGGCATGAAATAGTAATAGTTTTAATATACGCGCCCAGCGAAGATGCTAATAATATAGTAAAAGAAAAATTATATACAGAATTGATGGCGGTACTAGATGGAATTAGTGATCGAAAGGAAATAATACTACTTGGTGACTTTAATGGACGTACTGGGAAGAGAGTTAATCACCCCATTATAGGAATATATGGTGAAGACACGGTGAACAATAATGGAGAGAAGTTAATAGAAATATGCCATCAGTATGCTCTAAGAATTACAAATGGGTGGTTTAAACACAGAGATGTCCACCGCTATACCTGGACACAGTCAACCCGCTAGTTAAGATCTGTCATCGATTACCTAATTATCCGCCAAAATACAAACCTAATATGTAAAGACGTGAGAGTCAAGAGAGGCGCGGAATGCGGCTCCGATCACCATCTACTAATAGGAAAACTCTATATCCCTTTCAAACATTATAGCCAGCATGAAAAAGAGGAGGAACCGGAATACGGTAGATACAAGAAAATATAACTTAATGGGACTACAAGACGAGTCGACAAAATTCCTATATAAATTAAGACTGGCAAATAAACTACGATACATAGAAGAGTCGTCAGCACAACAAATGTATGATGAAATCGAAAAGACAATTCACGAAGCAGTATTTGAAGCCCTGGGGGAAAATACAAGAACAAAAATGAAGAGCATTAATGTGTGGTGGACCCAAGAAATAGAAAACCTTGTTGACAGTAAAAAAGACGCCTACATAAAATGGTTAAACACGAACGACAGCGAAGATAGAAAAGCATACGCGAGAACAGAGAAGTAAAGAGAACGGTAGCACATGCAAAAAACGAAGCATGGAAGAACAAATGTCCAGAAATAAATGGATGCAGAGGTAACACAAGATCGAATGAAGCATGGAGAACCCTGAAAGCAATACGTGTAGAGAATAAGAATAACGGAGGTATCGATCTGATCAGTACAAACACATGGAGAGAATACTATAAGAAACTACTAAGAGAAGATAGAGCAGATTTTATAGAAACAGAAGATGATGAAGTAGAAATAAATGAAATTCACTCCCTAATGATATGTTACAAAATAGAAATTGATGATGTAGTAAAAGCCGTGAATAAAATGAAAATGGCAAAGCACCCGGACCGGGGAATATTCCCATTGAACTTATAAAGGCTGCTCCAATACAACTGTTTAGCATTCTAGCCAAACTATTCAACAAATGCCTGAAAGGTGAGAAAGTGCCCAAAAAATGGAAACAAGCGTATATCTCTTCAATTTACAAGAAAGGTAATAGAACTGACTGCAAGAATTACAGCGGCATTAGTGTGATCAGCTCAATGTCCAGAATATACGGAAAAATACTGAAAGAAAAAATAGAGGAAGAGATGAATGAAGTAGAAGAACAGAGCGGCTTTAGGTCTGGACGATCATGTATCGATAACATATTTATACTAAGACAAATTATTGAAAAGAAGAGTGCACGCGGAAGACCCTTACATCTTACCTTCATAGATATTAAGAAGGCATACGACAGTGTACCTCAAAGAAGGCTATGGGAATGCATGAAAAACTCCAACATTAGTAATATATATATATCGCTGCCGTAAAAAACTTATATGAAAAGGCCACAAGCTGCATAAAATCTGGATTACGTATGATGATTTTGAGGTGACAAAGGGACTCCGACAAGGGTGCTGTATAGCTCCCACTTTGTTTAAAATTTATCTTAACGAAGCCTTAATTCAGTGGAGAAGAAAGTGTGGTGGCATGGGACTACAGATTGGAGACGAAATACACATTACTAGTTTGCTGACGACCAAGTCATTATCACTGAAGACGTGGACGACTCGAACTATATGTTACGCAAGCTCCAGGAAGAGTATAAAAAATGGGGCCTGGAGATTAACTTGCAGAAGACTGAACACCTAGTAATTGGAGACGATGGTATGGACCTGAATATTAGTGGCGACGTAGTTCACGGTTGCTCAAATTTTCGCTACCTTGGAGTTTTATTTTCAAGCACGCCAGGAAGTGACGCAGTCATTGATCTTAAAATAGCCCAAGGAAGGAGAGCCATTCGACTGCTGAACACGGTACTCTGGAATGATAAAATTACAAAAAAAAAAGGAAGACAACAATATATAAGACTATAATTGAAAGCATCACCACATATGGATCAGAGGTATGGGACATTAATCAGCGAAATAAAAACCGTCTAATGGCACTGGAAACTATTGGAGGCGGAGCTGTGGTGTATCTAAGCTACAACACGTGCGAAATGAAGAAATAAGACAGCGAATGGAGGTGGATGGTACGATAATCAATACCATAGAAACAAAAAGGCTTATCTGGTATGGACACTTAGAACGAATGGATGACGACAGATGGCCGAAGAAAGTTTGGAAATGGGTACCACCAAAACGTCGCAAACGGGGTAGACCTCGCCGAAGCTGGAGAGCAGAGGTACAGGACGCTATGGAATCCCGAAGACTAGAAGAAGGAGACTGGCTAGATAGAAATAAGTGGCGTTTGGGAAGCGAGACGCGGCCTCGGCGGTAATAAAACTCGCCAATATATATATATATATATATATATATATATATATATATATATATATATATATATATATATATATATCTGTATATAATGAACAAGTACAAATTAGTTATATTAGTATTGCAGAAACGAAATCGCTAGAAAATAATCTCTTTTCTTAAAAGTGAATGAAATAACAGATATTTTGGCGTTAGATTTATAACCAACAAAAAATAAAGACGATGGTAGTAGATTTTAAGCCAATATCGGATAAGTTATGCTATATAAGAATACGTGGAAAGTATAGGAAAATAAGTATTATGAACGGTTACGCCCCTACAAAAAAATATTTGAAAGCATATAACGAGTTTTACGAAAAAGTAATTGAGATGTGAGAAAGCATTACTAGATATCAGCTAAAAATAATGTTAAGGGATGAAAACGAGAAATTATAGCAAAAAATGATAAAATAGTAATTGAGTTTGTGGGGGAAATTCAAACGAGGATAGAAAGCGCATGCTTTGATCACAAGAACATACACAAAACAACGTGATTTTCCCAAATGGTCAAGTTAAAAATAAAATCGATCATGTACTAATAGATAGCAAACATTTTACAGCGATAGAAAATTGTAGGAGTTACGGAGGAGCCGACACCCATAGTAATCACATTTTAGTCATAACCAAACTTAAATAAGAATTACAAGGACAAAACCAGCCAAGAAAGAAAGACAACAATATAACACCGAAAAACTTCAAGATGCGTAGGTATCAAAACAGGAAAATAAATAGAGCAGGCGACAAAAAGTCAGAATATAGAAGAATGATGAGAAAAATTCAGTCAGCAATGAACAAATCAGCGAAACTGTGTCTAGAAATGATGAGAAGCAAAGCAAAAATAAAATATATAAAAAGATAATCAGAAGACAGAAACATAAAAAGAAGGAACACCTAGAAAAACAAAAAGATAGTAGATTATTATACAATTAAAAAGATATGAAACTACTATCAAGAAATAAAGAGTTCAAAACAAACCCAAACAATATATTGTAGAAATAAAGAACAGGTGAACTTGCTATTTTAAACAGCTGCTTAATGAACAGGAACAAATAGTACGACGACCAGCAGTAGAAGTACCACCAGGACGTTTACAAAATAAGAAAACGGATGTAGCAGAAGAACCAACAAAACAAACAACAGGAAAGGAAATAAGAGCACTCAAGAGTAACAAAAGTGCAGACAAAATAATATCCCGGCAGAGATACTGAAGCGAGGAGGAGAGGAACTATGTAAAAAGCTATACCAACTTATATTGAGGACACGAAGAGAAGAAAAAATCCCAGAATGATGGAGTAGTGCAGTTATATGCCCGCTTTTGAAAAAGGGAGATAAAACAGAGGGACAGAGGGACGTAACATATAAGATATTGCCAAAAATTATACCTACGCAATAGTTCGAAGCGATAGAGGACAATGTGATAGGGGAGTGACAAATAAGGTTTAGACCCTGAGAGATAAACAACAGACCAAATTTTTACATTGAAAGTAATACAAAATAACAATTTCAAACGAAACCTGCCTTATACATTCTCTTTATCGATTTTAAACAGGCGTACGAATAATTAACACGAGCAAAGTTGTACGAGGCACTGGCGAAGTTATAAATACCAAATAACCAGACAAGAATGACGTTGTACAACACAAACAATGGAATCTTAGTAAAAGGAGACTTCAAATCAATCTTCAGTAAAAAAAGGACTAAGGTAATAGGCTCTACTTTCCATTGATTTGTTTAATCTTGTCCTAGAAGCGACAATGAAAGAAAGCAGAATTCAAACTGCTGAAGTTCTTTTTCATAATAAACTCAGTTAATAGCACACGCGAATGGTATTGCTGTATTAATAAAATCAAGACAAGAACTTGACAAAATCTTTAAAAAGTTCTAATAGGAAAGAGGAAAGTATGGACTACAAATAAATGAAGAATAACTGACATATTTAAATTGTGTTGCTGTTCTGCATCCTACATTTGATGTTACCATAGAGTCTAGGTACCAAAACTTATTTTACGCATTTAGTCATATCCGCTGGTTTATTTGTATTTATTGTTAGCCCTGCTTTCTCTGCTTCAGATTTTAGTTTCTCCAGATTTATAACGGTACCATTGTAAGTTTTATTAGGCTTATATCACTTGCATAATGTAAGTGACTTAATCCCATTGTATTCAAAAATGCGTTCACTTTACAGAAAGAAATTATTTAAAAATTCCCAACTACAGTGTCTATAATACTAATCACCCAGCAGGAACTGCCCGAGGTGGATCCGCCATAATTATCAAAAACGCAATAAAACACCACCAACTAAGCAGTTACAGCAAACCTTTTCTCCAAGCAACCAGTGTGTCCATAGAAGATTCAGCCAGTTCGTTAACAATTTCAGCAGTATATTTCCCCCCTAACCATACAGTAAAACAGGAGCATTTCGAGGATTTCTATAATACCTTAGGACGACGGTTTGTTACAGGAGGCGATTACAACGACAAACACACCGATTGGGGATCTCGAATTATAACACCCAAAGGACGCGAGCTACTTAAAACTATAGAAAGCAATAATTTGAAACATGTCTCTACTGGTGAACCCACTTACTGGCCATCTGACAGGAATAAACAGCCAGACCTTGTAGACTTCTGTGTTACAAAAGGTATCCCCCAGGACCTCATTATCGCTCGATCTTGTTTCGACCTATCTTCGGATCATTCCCCAGTCTTAGTTTCACTTTCAACAAAAGTAATAAGTAGAGAAAAACAACCGTGTCTATGTACTAAATACACAAATTGGGACTACTTCAGAATCCTAGTTAATCAAAACTAACATTAAACGTATCTCTTAAGACCGAAACAGACATAGAACATGCTGTTAAGCATTTCAATGATACGATACAATGGGCAGCCTGGAATTCAACGCCTGAGCAATCAGCGATTACCACAGCTTATGACTGTCCTATATTAATCAAGCAAAAAATTCTTGAAAAGAGAAGAATCCGCAAGAAATGGCAAAGACTGAGAACACCTGAAAGCAAACGTTTACTCAATGCAGTCACACAAGAACTAAAAGAAATACTAAACAAAAACAAAAATGAATGCATCCAGACTTTCTTAGAAGAACTTACAGCTACTGAAGCTACCGACTACTCTCTGTGGAAGACAACTAGAAAATTAAAACAGATAAAAACATTCCCGCCCATCAGGACACCTCAAGGAGATTGGGCCAGAACAAATTCTGGAAAAGCACGTGTTTTTGCCAACCATTTAACAAACGTCTTCCAGCCACACCAATCAGATAATAGGCCGAAGAAGAAGCAGAAATTATTCAACAATTAGAGTCCCCATATCAACTAGAATTACCAATCCAGCGACTCAAAACTGCTGACGTCGATGAAATCATTGGCACTCTTCACCCTAAGAAAGCTCCAGGATATGACCTAATTACTGGTAAAATTCTTAAAGAACTACCTACCATCGGAACTAAATATCTTACCCAGCTGTTCAACGCAGTCCTTCGCACAGGGTATTTCCCAGACCAATGGAAAGTGGCACAGGTCATTCTAATATTAAAACCAGGGAAACCTCCCAGCGAACCTACATCTTATCGGCCAATAAGTCTCCTGCCAATTGTTTCAAAAGTGTTTGAAAAGCTCTTACTAATAAGGCTCTTACCAATCCTGGAAAACAATGATATAATCCCCAATCACCAATTTGGCTTCAGGAGGATGCACTCCACGATAGAACAAATACATCGAGTTGTCCAAAGGATTAACGATACCTTTGAAAATAAAGAGTACTGTTTTGCTGCATTTTTAGACATCACTCAGGCGTTCGATAAAGTCTGGCACGTTGGACTTCTCTACAAGTTGCGACTACTTCCCTCTAAACCACTTCCTTATCCTTAAATCTTACCTAAATAATAGATCCTTCCTGGTAAAGTTTGAAACCGAATATACGGAACTTTTTCCAATAAACGCCGGTGTGCCACAGGAAGTGTTCTCGGACCACTATTATATGTGTTATATACTGCAGACTTACCAACTACGCCAGAAACTTTGATAGCAACCTTTGCCGACGACACTGCAGTCTTAGCATCTGATAGAGATCCCAACATTGCCTCGCAGAAACTACAAACTAACCTCACTGCAGTCCAAAAATGGTTGGAAAAGTGGAGAATTAAAGCCAATGACAACATATCCTTCACCACTGCAGAAACACGTGCCCACCTGTTTATCTAAACAATAGCCAACTTCCACAACAAGATGATGTGAAATACCTCGGACTACACCTCGACAGAAGGCTTAATTGGCGCAAACATATATTTACAAAACGGAAGGAACTAGGATTAACCCTTACTAAGATGTATTGGTTAATTAGGCATAAATCTAAACTCTCGCTAGACAACAAACTTCTGGTTTACAAAACAATAATCAAGCCAATCTGGACGTATGGCATCCAACTCTGGGGGACTGCGTCCACTTCAAATATCGAAATTCTATAGCGTTTCCAAAGAAAAGTGCTGCGCATGATAACAAACGCACCTTGGTTTGTACCAAACAAGGTTATCATAAAGGATCTTCGTATCCCCACAGTCAAGGACGAAATTAGGCGTTACAGCTCCCAATACAGTACTCGACTTAGCGCCCATCCCAACATCCTCGCAATAGATTTTATGGATCCGCCCAGCGACAACAGGCGTTTACATCGACATGTGCCAAACGATTTGCCAACCAGATTTTGAATTCTTAGTTTACTTTAAGACTAGTTATAAGTTGTAGTTTGTAAGATTTTTCCCGTTTGTCACACAAAGCCTATAAGCTTATCTGTTATAGAAGTATTCTGCTGAGCATGCTTCTACATGTCTATTAAATTATCAAATGACTTTGCTAAATGTACTTGTACAGTTGCAAATAAATGGGATGTTATATAAAAAAAAAAATGCGTTCCGTTTGTAACATTTCTCATGACATCGTTCATTACCAAAATGAAAACTAGAGGAGATAGTAAGCATCCCTGCTTGACCCAAATTTTACTTCTATAGTATGTATTAAGCGTCTATTATATTTAACTCTGCAATTGTACGATTTGTAAAGTTGTTTAATTAATTGTATATTTTTTATGGTATTCCTTTTTTTAATACTCTTTATATGGTGCTTCTTTTTAACAGATCGAAGGCTTTATTAAAATTGATAAACAGTAGACATGCGTTTCTTCTCTACTTTAGTATATGATAATTCCCAAAATATTGAAGTGGTCTGTGCAGGATCCATTTGGCCTGAAACCCCCTTGTTCAAGTATTATGGTTTGTTTGACAGCATGTTGGATTCGGTTTAGCAATATCCTTATAAATATCTTTAATGCGACTGTCAACAGGATTATTCCTCCAGTTATTACATTCGCCTAGGTTGTCTTTCTTTGGCACTTTCACTAGATTTTCTTAATTTCAGTCGTCTGGTATAATTTCAATTTCCCATATTTACTAGAGAATGAAATATGTTTTCTTATGTCTGCTAGTCTAATTTGAATACTTCAGCTAGAATAATATCGATTCTTGCCAATTTTCCATTTTTCAGTTTATACTATCTTTTATTGCTCTCTTCGTGGAAGTGGTTGTATCTATTCTAAGTCTTATTTTTATCGTTGATCTTCTTTATAGTTATTTTCATCAGTGATATTGTTATATTCAACATCTTGTTCGTTGTTTCCACTTTGAACGGGGTTAAATATTCGTGTAAAATGTCTATGTCACTTGCAAGTTGTTCTTCTGTAGTTACTAGCAGTTTTTTTAACAGATAATATTTTTTGTATATTTTAGTCAGTAAGCTGTTTAGTAATTCTCGCATTTTGTGATGTCTTGCTATTGCTTCTGCTTATTTAATCAGATGATTTGCTTATCTTCTTTTGTTCCGTCGTGCACTTTATTTTATTTTTATTTTCTGCATATTTATGTTGGGGAACAGTTATCTTGTTTGAGTATTGCTCAGAATTTATCATTTGTTCTAGTCCTTTCCTCTTTTTTACTTTTTTCCCAAACATCATTTGAGATCCACGGTTTTCTTCCCCTTTCTCCGTATTATATAGTCTCTTCGCATATTTTTTAGCACATCTTTGAACATTTTTCAGCTATAATTTACGTCATCCTGTGTGCTGTTTAAAGTTTCACAATTTTCTCGTGCGTTAGTTACAAAATTGTCTTTTCTATTTTTATATATTAGTTTTTACATGTCATTATCTTGAACATTTCTTAATATTTCTTCAAGTACTGGCTATTTGTAGTCTTATTTTGCGTATTAGTAGGTAATGATCGCTATCTGTGTATGTCCGAGAACTATTTTTCTCTATTTTCTACTGATAGTTATGTGATCTATCTGGATATTGTTTTGTTATCTGGTGAGGTCTATGTATATTTGTGACATTTTTGTGGGGAAAAGTGTTCTTTCCAAGACTAAATTCTGTTGGCTACAGAAGTCAATAAACACCTTCCCATTTTTATTTCTGGTTTAATCCATCGGTACATTAAAGTTTCTTTATTCCTTTATTTTCTCTTTCAACTTAATATCTTGCTGTCTAATTTTTCTCGTAGTTTCAGATAGCTTGGAGTAAAATATTTCTTCCTTCTCGCAAACATCTACTTCGGTAGATGCGTAAATGCGTAAATTTTAGATTTAAAGCGGACTAAAATTATTCTTTCGGATATAGTTGCCCATTCTATCAAACTATTTTTGCGTTGGCTCTTAATAGCAAACTCACTCCTTTATAATTCTCGTTTTTATTTTCCTTTTCTGACTAGTTATTGCATCGGCTGGCGTTTTTCTAAAAATGTTATCGTGTCTCACTCAACACTAGAATTTCTGTTTTATAAGTTTTCATTTCATCTATTGCTTTATGCAGTCTGTTGGCTTCTATTAGGGTTTTTATATTCCAGGTACCAATTCGTGTCCGTTAAAAGTTGTTATCGTTTTATCCGTCTGGCTAATTACTGTTTCGGATTCTTTAATTAATTAATTTAAGCTTTACGGATAATCATTAGAATCGGTTGGTGGGACTGCCATCTGCAGGATCCAGACATGCCTCGGGTGGGCAGATTATACGTACATGTTTTTGACTTAAAGTGTAGAAAAATTGTTGTCCAACTATATCTTTGTGCAGGTTTACTGAAGTTGTCTGTTGTGGCAATTAGAAAACACAGGAGCACCGGATTCAGCGACAGACTGGTATTTTGTGAAGTTACTTAAATTTTATATTGCTTGGTAAAAAAGTTTTGTTAATAAGAAACAATTTTTAGTATTTGATGGTAATATGATCGCAAAACCAAATTTCTATATAAAAAAAATTTAAAGCTGAAATGATGCTCAATTATTATGTTGTGGCCTGAAGAGGTGATATAATAATCTTTAGTTATTGGTTTTCAAAACTCTCAATAAGAATAGCAATAAACTGATTGACTCACAATCTTATATTTTCTAAATTTGGGTATAACCACAACCATGGCAACTTCTTACAGCTCAGCTCTCAATTTTTATAATTTGGTGCTTTGTAAAAAATTAAGCCCCCCGCTATTGCAATTTGTACCTTCCTTATTTTGAAAGGATACAATAACCCGAGGGATTTAAAATAGTAACTTGAAATATTGCCGGATTGTATGTCTTTTTCTTAGTTTAGCAATAATTTATAATGCCTACTTAAATATTCAGAAGATAATAGAGAGGCAATTCCTTCAAGTACGTTATGGTAACTGAGAAATATCTACTTGTAAAGTCCATAGAAGGAGAACTGTATAACTACACGTGTAGTAGTTGCTCGTATTGTGTGAATTTATAAATCAAGTTACTCATTATACCGTCTGTAGTAATCAGGTTAAAAATTAAATATTAAATTTTAAGTGCAGAATTATTTAAGAGAGTATTTTCGCGCGTCATATATTTATAGGTAAGAAGGTAAAGTATTGTAATCAATATAAATTTTTTTTATTTCCAGAAATTAGCAATCAAAATATAAAAATTCTATATGCTAATAGACTAACAGAAGACCATAATAATATATGTCCTTTTAAGCTATGAGGAGAGCTCGTCCAGCGAGGAGTTTTCATACTCGTCAACTGAGGTGGATTGGCTAATACCTTTTCAGTCTTCTGTTTTCGGTATGCTATAGAAGTGGTTGCTGTGAACTGTAAGTCGGTCATGATGTTTGTTATTGCGGTCTTGGATAACCTCAGAAACGAATGGAATGCCGATATAGGTATGGATCATTTGATTGGGGACGTAACATGGCGCATTTACTAGCTCACGAAGGACTTTGGACTGAGCACGTTGAAGAATGGTTGTGTTGGATTTGCTGGCACAACCCCATAATTTGATGCTATATATTCAGATAAAACTTATATAAGAGGAGTTTGTTTTCTAGTGGCAAACACAACTTTCGTCCAAGTAGCCAGTATAACTCTTTAAATCTCAGGTCGACTTGCTTCTCCTCTTCATAATGTGGGTCTTCCAGGTAAGTTGGTCATTAAGATATAGTTTTAAATAACAAACTGAAGGCGCTAGTGGGATCACAGCATTATTTATAGATACTGGTGGAGCAGGATCTTCTCGCAAAGTGAAAATTACTTGTGTTGATTTGGCTTCATTAATTTTAATTTTTCACTTAGTAGTCTAGTCTTGTAGAAAACTCAGATGATTCTTTAGGTATGAAGATGCTATTTTAAAATTTTCATGACTATTGTCGGCGAAGGTTCCTATTAGTGTAGTTAGTATAGTAGGTATATCTGCGATGTACTAAAGATAAAATATACGACCCAATACAATTCCTTGTGGTACTCTGGATATTATTGGAAAGAAATATGAGGCTTCACCATTACACTTGGTTTAAAACTGACGATTGCTTAAATAGGACTTAACAAATTAAAGTATGATGACAGAAAAAGTTTGATCTTATAGAGGAGACCGTACTTCATCTTATATCCAGATACATCAAGGTACAATTTTTTTTCAGTAAAGTGTTTGTTTCACGGACGATACGATAGCATTGTTAATCTATAGAGTGGTGGTGCCAAATTCGAACTGGTGATCAGGGATTTTATCCAGGAGTGGTCTAATTCCGTAGAGCAGGAGCTTTTCTAGTAATTTGGAGTAACTTGGAGATGAAAATTCTAATCATCTTCGCCAGATTTGATGACTCCTTGCTCGGGCTTTGCTTTTGTCCACAATTAGTTTTTTTTTATATCTAATGAAAGATTTATGATTTTGATTTGGGCCTCTATAGGAGGCGTAGATTGGTGAACTGCATGTATAAAAGTTAATATTAAATTACTCACAGCTTCGTCTATCCCAGCAGGAGTAGTGAGATTTACTTTGAGGTTTGTGGTTTTACTAATTACATTCTGATCCTCATTCTAGTCAGTTTTTGAGTTATGCAATTTAGTTTCGAAGTTGATGTTTATTACAGTAGGCTTAGTGTTACTATTATTGGCGAGTGGTCAGCTGAGTGCTTAAGGTTGGGTTCTACATCCAGATAGGAGTTAGAGATACCGCTGGTAACAAATCCAGAAGATCTGCTATTCTGTCCATATCGGTCGGCCAATAAGTGGGTGTGCCTGCTGATAAGAAACTGTAATTTTTCTTATGTAGAACCAAATCATGTTTATTGCTCTTGGCGGAAGTAAGCTAAAAACCCCAGGGAGTGTTCCTATAGTTGTAATTATCTCCCGCTATATATTTTTGAGAGAGTTATGTAGATTCTTCGAAGGTTACTTGTTCCAGGTTATGTCGAGGAGATAAAGTTAAATCGTAGGGTAATGTCTTAACCTTGATTGATGTGGTTTCAAGATAGTGTTTTTGAATAGTTCAGTAGTCTATAATGATCTATATCCAGGTATTTGTGATCTGTGGGTGAGATGAATTTCGCTGATTAATATGATGTCAATAGAGTTATACTAAAGGAAAATTTTTATTTATTTTTTATGTTGGATAGTACCATTGGCATAACGCTATTTGGAGCAACTTGGATATTATTTTGGTTAACATTTGTAAAACTATGTTGTTCTATTGAAGAAGTTAATTAAACATGCTTTTAAAGTTTTTTATAAATTTGTTGTACAGCTGGCTGATGCTGTTTTTACTATTGTTTTTGTGTGATTCTGATGCATCGTTCCTATTGTTATTAATTGGATTGGTGTACTTGTATCTATAGAGTGATAAAGTTATTGGGGCTGCTGGCGGCTGGCAGATTAAGATTAAGAAAGGAGTGGCAGGTTGTGGGTTGTGAATAATTTTAGTATTATTGTTGCTTTTGTATAATTGATGGTAGTAAGCACAACCTCTCTTTACTGCTTACCTGCTATGTCTTTATTTTCTTTACAAATTGCTATGCTTTGTGGTCCACTACATTTAACACATGCTAAAGACCGTAGAATATTCTCTGATACAGGTGCTTTATTTAAGGTTTCTCTTCTTTTGGCGTTTCTACGTACTTGGCAAGGATTTACATTTTGTGGATTTTTTGATTGTTACTGATTGATGACATTCAAATAATTGTAGTTCCGACTGATGGTAGATTTGCACTTGCATGTAGGTTTGAGTTTGTTGCCGGTTGGGTGGAAAATATTTTGTTTGTGACGAGTGAAAGTGTGATAAAGTTTTGTATAACTCCTTAGTTATATTAACGAGCTAGAATGTTTGTCCTTTAAAAATTTCGTTAACTGGTAGTAATCTAAAACTAGTCATTAACAACGTTTAGAATTTTTAGCTCATATTTTAGTTCTCAGAGTATAAATCCATACAGATTCGCCTTTTTTAGAACGCCAATAACTTTCTATCAATTTCACTATTTCTGAATTTGTTTTACTTTATTCCTTTAATAATTCTGCGTCGTATTTCTAAAATTTATCAATTATTTTAATTTTACACATTTGATGCAGATTTTCCTCTTACATCTAACACCATCTGACACCCAATTAAAAAAAATTGTTGATATATATATATATATATATATACACACAACTTAGTTCCCGGGATGAACCGCGTCTATTTTGGGTAAGTTCTCGACGTTTCGGCATCGGCTTTGATGCCATTTTCAAGAGGTTAGCTCTTCACTCGGGGTCTCAATCTGTCTACTCCCCAAGGAGAGCTATGAGTATTTGAATAAGACTGAGCTTTCGTGTGAGCTGCTTGATCTTTTATAGGGCTGGAAGTGAAAGTTTGTTTGGCGGAAGATGCGTTATGTTGGGGAAAGTTTGTAGGATTAAGAGTGTTGCGTAATTGAAGGTGCGGAGCAATAAGGGACTTCCACATGACAGGCAAACGCTGGCTGTCATCTCTTGTGTTGAGGCACTGTGGGCGTTTTTCTATTTCAATTGCCTCACGTACTATTCTGCTGGTAAAATAGGAAATGGGGGAAATGGTTTTAGCCCCAGAGAAATTAATTTTGTGGCCTGTTTCTTTGCTGTGTTTGGCAAGTGCCGAACCATTATTGCCTTTCCGTACGGTCAGAGAATGCTCATATAGTCGGCTAGATGTTTGCCGATTTGTTTGACCTATGTAGGTCCTTTGTCAGTCTCCACAAGGTATTTCATACACTCCTTGGGATTCATTGGGGCAGTTATCCTTTGCTGAGCGAATAAGCCCAGATATTTGATTGTTGGCGATTTTTCGTATCGGAAAGTCTGATGGATCTGGTTATGAGGGATATTGCAACCGAATGGATTTGGGCAGGGTGGTGATGGGATTTGGCATTTAGGGGGCGGTTAGTGTGAGTGGGTTTTCTGTAGACAGTGTAATTAAAGCTGTCATTAGAAGGATTTCTTGTTATGAGAGTATCTAGGAAGGGAAGGGAATTGTTATGTTCAGTTTACATGGTAAATTTGATATTGGTGTGGATTTGGTTGGGGTGGAAAAGGAATTCTAGAAGGGTATCATGTCCATGAGTGTCATTGACATATCGTATCCAGCAGGTAAGTTTAAGGTGAAATGAGGCGGACTACATCGGTAAGATGCACAATTTACTTAAATCCTCTGATTATCGCCATGTACCTAATAATCCCACTACCTACCTCGAAAAGAAAACCAAAACCCTTATTACTAACTCCAACCTATCATCCGATACGAAGAAATTGCTCATACCCCGAGAACCCATAGGTCCAGAATAGTCTGGTAACAGCCTTGTATAACAGCAGTTTGTTTTCTAAAGATAATATGGATTTTTCCCAATGAGCCAGTACATCTGCTTAATTTTTAATTCCAATTGTTTCCACTTTTTATTAATATGCGTTTTTCAGGTTAATCTTTTGTCAAGATGGAGCCCCAGATATTTAACTTCAGTGGATTGTAGGAGAATAGTACCATTAAGGGTTACTGATGGACATTCTTGGTGTTTTGTTGTAAATGTGACATGTACAGTCTCATTTACTTTGATTTTCCACTTAAGTAACCATTCTTTGATTTGATTTAAATGTATTTTCAGTGCAGCTGATGCTGCATTTGGGCCTTTGTTACACGCGAGCACCGCCGTGTCGCCTGCAAATGTGCCTATTTCAGTGGATTGCAATGTGGTAAGTCAGATGTAAATAGTAGGTATAACAAAACTCTCTTGAGGAGTTTGGTTAAAATATTTCATCTAGATGGTCTGCAAACGATTCTGCCTTCTCTTTGTCTGATCTTAACCATGATCCCTTTTGTTTCTTAATGGAGGAATATGAGTTTGTGCTTTTTTGATACCTTTAGCGGCTTTCCAAATTGAATTGTCATGAAAATTTAAAGACTTCATGTAGGTTTGAAAGGATTCATACTTGATAGATTTAAATTTGTGTTTAAGTTGGTTATTTAGTTGATTGTACATTATTTTGTCTTCAACGATGTGGGTGCGTTGCCGTCTAGCTCTCGCTCGTCTATTTTCTTTTACTATTTCCATGACCTCGTTTGGTATGTTGGGACTCATTATTTTTATATTATCTGGCTGCTGTGTTGCTTTCCAGCTCGCTTCCTGAATTGTAGTTATAAAGTGATTATTTGCTAATTCTATTTCTTCTGCGGTTTTTAGGCTAATACTTGTAGTAAGATGCTGTTCAATATGAGCCTTGAAGATTTCCCAGTTAGTTTTTCTGTTACTGAGCGAGGGACTAGGTGTTTTGTAGATAATGACACTGCTTATGGTGGCGATGATCGGTGAGTGGTCGGACATCAGATCATAATGGGAAATGAGATTCATATAGTTGGATGAAAAGCCGTTTGTTACAAAGAAGTCCAGAACGCCTGGAATTTTGTTAGGGTCTGATGGCCAATATGTTGGGCTACCGGGTGATAGGAAGTCATAGTTGTTATCTGTAATGAGTTTAAGTAATATTCTACCTTTAGTTGTAGTCAAGCGCGAGTCCCAGTGCGTGTTATTGGCGTTGAAATCCCCCTCGGTTATAAATTTTTGTCCTTGACTCTCAAAAAACGGTTGGAGAAGTTGTCGAGTTAGAATGTGTCTGGGAGGACAGTAAACAGCCGAGATATTGAGTGAAGTTGTGAGTTTTTTAGTGACTTGGATTGTTGCAGCTTGCAAATAGTCAGTTTTATATTCTGGTTGCTGGTAATGAGTAAAAGAACTGCGAAAGAGTATTGCTGATCCACCGTGTGCCGTACCGTCTGGGTGTTCAGTAGGATAAACATAATAGTGTGGTATCTTTATGTGCGTTCTATCAGTAAAGTATGTTGCTGACACAAGCAAAATATTGATGTTATTTATATGTAAGAAGTTTTTAATTTACAGGGTTTTGTATTGAAGCCCGTTGGCGTTCCATAAAGCTAGTCAAAGAAACTTGACTATTAGTGAGCTATTTTATTAATTACTGTACTTAGCATATTTAGAACTCTGCTGTTTTGTTGAAGTAATTAATTGAATAAGGCTTTGAATTCGTCTAAAAATTATTGGAGAGTTAGGTCGTGATTGTGGTTTTACTGATTTGAGACTATTTGGGAATAGGTAAGATTAGATGGATGTGGTAAAGTTGTAGAGGGTTGCTGATTATTTTGTTGTCGATTTAGGATTGGAAAATTTTGTGCTGTTAGCTGAATAGGTTTTCTGACCGCTGGTTGGTGATTAGGTTGGTATTTTTGTTGTAATTTTTGATATCCTGAGCACCCCTTGTAATCGGCCGGGTGCGAACCTTTGCATAATGCACACGTGGCCTCAGTTTTCCTGGTTTTGCGACATGTTCTGGTGCCATGGGGTCCACCGCACTTAACACACGCATATGGTCTATTACAGTATGTTCGTGTATGTCCATAGTTCTGACAACGTATGCATTGTACTATTTCTGCATTTTTTCTTGGTGGCTCAAAGTTGACAACTATGTTACTCAGGTATCGAATATTGTATACTTCTTTGTTATTCTTCGCCGGTTCGAGGTCAATGAAGGATATTGGGAGTGCATCTTTTATGCGTTTGCTTTTTATGTTTATAATATTTCGTACTTTATGACCTAATTTGTCAAGGGCCTTTATGATTTCTTGCGTTTTCGTGGTATGATGCACATGTTTTAATACTACTTTATATGGTCGATTCTGTTTCATTTGATATGAGTGATGTATGATATTTTTTTTCACCTAAGTATTTTATTAGCTTTCTGTAAGGGTCAGGTGTTTTTGCATTTATTTTAACTACATTGTTAGTTAACACTTTGTCGTGTATTGATCAATTTCTGATATATCAGTTAAGCTTTTTATCATTTCGTCATAGTTAGCCATACCTTGCATAAAAATGGGGGGTGGTTTGTTTACTAATGAGGCTGGGGTTTGTTCATTATTATTTTTTGTTGATTGATTTGTAGGGTTTTCTGCAAGAACTAAGTATTTGTTTGTATTTAAGTTTGATTGCTGTACATTTGTTGATATTGGGGAGTTTGATTTTTGAATTCTTTTACGTTTATGCCCTTTGACTATTTGCCAGCTGTTAGTGTTTTTAATTAGTTGGTCCTCCTCGTCATAGTCATCGTGTATTTCAATGGCTTGGTTTGTCTTTTCATCACTGTTTGTGTTATTCGAGTGTTGCGCTAATTGTTATTGTGGTGTTAAAAATGTCTGTGACGCGGGTAAATGCTGAGACTGCATTGTTGGGTAGATTTGAGTATTTGGGTATTGCAGGTTGGGTGGCTGGTAGGTCGTTTGACTTGGGAAATTACGATTTTGTATTATAAAACCTGATGAATTGGCTTGAGGGGTGTTCGTAGGAGGGTTATTTAGGGATTGTTGCTGAGTAAACATGTATTGTTGTCCATTGTAGCCATTGCAGCATTGCTGCCTTTAATTTTAATTAGGTTCTTCTTATTGTATAAGTTTATTTTACTTACAGTTCGTTTCACGTACAGTTTGATGTTAAATATTAATAGTGGAAGGTGCTCTTGACCTCGCGTCTATCGCACAAAAGTTATCACCCGACCCAATTGTGCTTGATGCACGTCTTATGCTGTGAAAATCAAGTGAATACTTTGAAGTTATTTAAACTTAATAATTTGAATAAGATCTTGTTGCCAGAAAAAAAATGTCAATGAATGTTGGTGTTAACGGTAATAACTGTGACCGGGCGTTGATAATTTGCACTCGCACTTCCGAGCCACGAAAGGAGCTGTCGAAGGTAAGGCGACAACCGAACGTATACCTAAATAAAGCAAAACTTGTAAATCTAACAAATATCGTGAATAACTATTGGTTCAAACTATCATGTAAACACTAAAGTGATATTTATGATGGTAAACATGATTTGTGAGAATTTTAAAACATCTTTAAACTGAGTAAAATTGGTTACATTGGAAAATTCAATTTGCAAGCAAAAACAGTATGGTTCAATTGAATATTCTTTTATGGCTCTGGACGCAGCTGACTTTGTGGTATCGATTTCTGTTAACAGCAGCAATACAGTGACATAAATGTTCAAATCCAATAAAATTTAAGTGTATTATAGACAAAATTGTGCTTCCAATTTCTATTTGTATAAAATGGTTAAATATATTTTGTTATACAGGGTCCATCCCAAAAGAAATGAGCCTTTTTCAAAAAAAAATAGTTTTATTGAGCAGATCGCTACAACACCTCAAAATTCTTCAAAATAGGATCCTCCTGCATCAATGCACTTTTGGATTTGCTCATCCGAGCTTTCTTCGGCCGGGGTGACGCGGTGGTGTGCCACTCAGCGCTCTGCCTTTTTGTCTCCGGATCGTACTGGAAACACCATGTTTCGTCTCCTGTTACCACTTTGTTTAAAACCCGGGTCATCTTCGCACATTTGCAAGAGTTCTTCACACCGAACCACCCGGAGCTGTTTTGTTCGTCAGTCAACACCCGCGGCACAAGTTTGGCGCACACCTTCCGCATCGATACAAGTAACCTCGGAAATGACTCGATGTACTGTCGATTTCGGAATGTTTAGGCATCTGCTACTTGATAAACACTGAACCGACGATCGGCGTTCAAAAATCGCGCACTCGCTGCACGTTCTCGTCGGTTCGGGAGGTTGACGGTCGTCCAGACCGAGGTTCGTCGGCCACCTCTTCCCGGCCCTCCTTAAATGCTTTGTGCCACTTTTAACTTGCGAGTACGATAAACAATCATCCTTGAAGGCCTCCTGAAGCATTCCAAACGTTTCGGTAGCATTCTTGCCGAGTTTGAAGCAGAATTTAATTGCGTAGCGTTGATCGATTTTGAATCCATCGCGCCGTGTCGAAAATTGAAAATAGACATTCACGGAAACACCGTCCTGCTCCTGAGAGCTCAGAGCCGACTTGCACCGACCGCGTATGGAAGCTAAGACCCCCCACCACCTGCCCCAAGCGTCAGAGCACGCCGGAATGTACACTCGCGTCCGAAAAAAAATAAGGCTCATTTCTTTTGGGATGGACCTTGTATAGTGTTTATGTATTTTCCTTATATCTTCTTAATATTAGTTTTAAAATCTTTCAATATTTTCTTAAATCAGGAAAATCACCTTAATTAGTTTTATATTGAATGTTTTCATCTATTAAATTCATAATAGTAATATTTGTCTTGTAGGAAATTCCGAAATACATTAAGAAAACTGACAAATTATAACCATTACAATTAATATTAACATACAAGTCTCTTAATTATAATTAGAACCTACAAATATTAAAGTAAACTTCACGTAAACGTTTAAACAAATAATGTAATAGATAAATTAACTGATAGTACACTTGTAAAAAGATTATTTATTTTTCTTTTACACGAAGCAGTAATGTTTAGTATTACTAAGAAACCGACTCAATTCTTACTGCTGCAATTTTTTTATATATTATAAGTATCTATTTGTGAATTTATTTTACAGTTATTATTTTACTAGAGTGGTTTTGTTTACAATACACAACAAACTTTGAGGTGCATTGTTAGAAAATTAAACCAACAACTTTTTCTATTTTTCTAAAGTAATAAAGCCTACGTTAATGATGCCAAAATTTTCCAGCGGTCTTCAACTCTCAACGAAACAAACTTTTTTGTAAATACTTATAAGGGTTGTTGCTAAGCAGAGCACGCATTTTGTTAGGCTTTATTTGTGCTAGAGAACTTATCATTGATTATTTTGAAGTTTCTATAATTTATTTCCTACTCAATTTAATAAACTCAAAATTAAATAAAGATTGTGCATGATAAAAATTTGAACATGTAAGCTGACTGCGCATTTTTTAAGTAAAATTTATTAAAATATTTAGCTTTCGATGAAACCCACACATTTTACGATTGCTCACCTTTTAATATGCGAGCGTTTGTCTGTCAAAAGGTATCTTTGACGTCTTAGGCTAACAATTTTTTACTCGTCTTCCCTCAAATTTTTGCAAGGTGGGAACGTACAAATTTAAAACTAAATCGGGTTTTTCCTGTGTCGGGACCGCGGAACAATTTAACTTTCAGTCAAGGTTTGCTCGGTGGAAACAAACCAAATGGATGTGGCAGACGCGCTTATTGCATTCGGCAATGCAGCGGCACAATAGCCGCAGCCGCCATGTAGGCTGTCTTTGTTTACTACACACGAACCTCATCGTGAAAACCTAAATGAAGGGGTACGAAAAGACAACAAAGACATAGAAAGACACCTAGGGATAGATAGAGAAATGGCAAAAATCAACAACGGAAACAGAATAATCAATTTATGTATAGAAAACGATATAGTAATAACAAATTCAAAATTTCTAATTAATTAAATCCACAAGTACACACGAAAAGTTCGTTCATTACAAGAGGAGTAAATCATAGATTACTTCCTAGCAGGAAAAGAAGACGTAAGCCGAATAAAAGATGTAGTAGTAAAAAGGATCGGAAATTGGTAGCGACCATTGCCTAGTAACGATGGATATGAAAATAAAATCAAAAAAGCACCAAAAGAAAAGAAACAGTTGTAAAGGCTAGCATTAGAAATTATAGACTGAAAAAAAAGATATAAGAAAAGAGCATTAGAAAATAATCCAAATGAAGCTAAATATAGTACCAAGATAAAGAGAAGTAGAGAAAAAATTGAGTTATTTAAACCAAAGAAGCAGAGCAAAAGAAAGAAGGATAGAGGAAAGCTGTGGAGTAACAAAAACAGTTAAAAGAGATATAAATAAAACAGTTTGGTGAACAGAGGAAATAAAAAAGGTAAGACAAAAAATAGTTGGAAGGTATACCTACCGACTAAAACCAGAAAAGACTACAAAAGTGCAAAAATAAAAGAAAGGATGTAAAATATGAGGAAAAATGGCAAAACAAGAACAATAAATAAATTTTGGAAATGGAATAAAAGACAACTTCAACAACAATCAAAAGTTATTTTACAGCACACTAAAACAACTAAGAAAAAACCAGACTAACATGTTAAAACACATTGGAGATAAACAAGAAAAACTACTTACAAAGAAGTAGGACATTATAAAAATATAGATTTCGAGGAGGTGTTAGAGGATAGCACCACGACGAGTGAAATAGGATTAGAGAAGGCAGCACAAAGATAGAACTAAAAAAGGCAGCAGAAGTAGATAGGATATCACTGGAAATGGTAAAATACATAAGGAAGAGGAAAACATTGGTGAGAGAGTGTAATAGTGCCAATTTGTAAAAAAGGTAATATAAGTGAATGTGTCAGTTACAGAGGAATCAATTTACTAACCATATTGGGCAAGAGCGTGGCGTTAAAAAAAGAGGAGTAAAAATAACATATTTATACTGTGTAAGTCAGGAAAAGGCAATAAGAAAGAGAAAAATGCATCTACGATTTATAGGTCGCAGTAAAGCCTTCGACCGAGTTAGAAGAAGATATAGGCAAAGAAAAGGCATTAGAAAATGTAGGTGTAAACGCAACGATGATAGAGATGGTTAAAACATTGTATCATAAGACAACAAATGTGTGAGAACCAGAAAGAAGGAATCAGAGGAGTTGGAAACAACGAGAGAATTAAAACACTAATGATGAATGAAGTAGTTAAAGAAAGTTAGAAGGAGACAAAAAATATAACGTAGGGAGGTGGAGATTGAAAAAATGTCCGAATTACTATATGCAGACATGGTCATTTTAGCAATAACAGAGAAAGAACTACAGGATAATCTAAATATATATTATAAGGAAATGCAAAAAGCAAACATGAAAATTAATACAGAAAATACAAAAAAGACGGTTATAGCAGCGGAAGAAAGAAGACCCAACAATACAATAGAAGGAAAAGAAATAAAGCAAATGAACAAATTCAAATACCTAGAGACATATATTAGTAACAATGGGAAAATAGATGATAAAATAAATGAACGAGGAAGAACTTTCAACGCTATAAAATAAAACACCGAATAGGTAAAGACCGACTGGTGAAACAGACATTCAAAGCAAGACCAGGAGAAAACAACAGAGTAGGAAAACCTAAAAGGACATGGACAGAAGAGGTGAGTTAGGCAGCGCAACAAAGAGGGTTAAAATGGAATACAACGAGACAAAAAGCCCAAGAAAGGAAAGAATGGAAAAAGTGGTGCCAAAAAACTCCAACAAATGAAGAAGACAACCAAAGGACACCAAGCCTTACACCTTATGGTAGAACGGCTCAGGATTATATATATATGTATGTATGTATCAATATAAACCATTCTGACGAAAAATACATATTTTGGCCAGACCTGGCAAAAAATGTATACAACGCCTATTGGAAAACTACAAAATTAGATTTATTAAAACAAAGAATTTGCCAAAAATTAGGATAAGCATCAAATTCAGTATTTGTTAATTTAATAGGTGGTCCAAAAACTTTTAATCGGCCTCATTAAAATTTAATTTATATGCGTACATTTTTTTATTTTTTTATTATCTGAATTTTCTTGCGCATCTTTTGATATACGACATTTGCACAATTATTACTGGATGGCGCTTTTACAAGAAGATATTCAATTGTTATTGCAATTTCAATGCAAATTAAACTCACAAATGGGTTCTTACTAAGGCTAACATATATGTTTGTAAAGCTTATAGAGACGGTGTCGTTGGAGAAATCATTGGTAGATGTTGGTTTGTAAAGTTCAAAAAAGGCATAGAAAGTTTGGTTGGCAAGGAACGTTCTGGACAACCACAAAAAACCGATCCTCAAGCTGTACTCAACACGGTAGAAGACGATCCATCGATAACTTGGCAAATGTTGGTCTATGACTTTGACTGTAATCCTCAGACAATTTGCGATACCGTTTAGGAAGTAGAAGAATAATGAAAAAAGTCAAAGTGGGGCCTACACGAGTTGACCGTTGATCAGAACAAGAAAAGTCTTGATGCATCTCGTCACTAAATTCTACCGCCGCTGCATCGAACGTTTATACGAGAAATGGCCTAAATCAAAGGAGAATACTTTGATTATTAATTTTGTCTTGTGTTTGAACTTAATTAATGAGAAAATAAAGGTTTTATAAAAGCCCAACCAAAACTTTTTCAATAACCTATTCATCGTGTAAAAATCAAAGTTTTTAAATATTTTCAAATTTATTATTGTTGGACTTATTCAAAAATAGCGCCAAAGTGCATAGACTCAAATATTTTAAACCGCCATTTAGTAAATTATTTATTGTAATGAATCTTATAAGTAAACTCAAAACGAGGGAAGTCACTGGGCATTGTCTCTCTCACTAGGATAAAGTTAAAATTTCTGTAACGATTTGATTTGTTTGTTACTATTATTACAAATAGGAAACAAATTAACACTAAAAAAATATTAGAGGAGGTTTGAAAAAGAAGTTTTAAAATGTTTTAAAATATTAGTACTTAGTTAAGATTTTGTTGAGTAAGATAAATACCGTTATTATTTGCATGGTTGGTTTGAAAATGTATCAGATTCTAAAAATATTACACTTTGTTTATAGTTATGGCCTTAACGGTACTGTTATTTCTACTCACTCTTAAACGTAGCTAAAAATATATTCAAATATAGAGCGAACATTGTGAGAAATATATAATAAATCTAGATATTTCATTTTTAAATTAGTTGCCCAGAAAAACCCAATTTTTATATTTTGAAACATAGCTTGTGTGCGTCGTAAAATAAGATATAAATTAATATAAAAAAATCCCCTAGCACTTCTAGCACAAATAACAACTAATATTTTACGATCATGCATCGACAAATAACAGGATGTTATTTTCAGAAAAGAATGTTGCTGGTCAGCGACAAATCACAGTAAAAAGGACTGTAAAAACATCAGCAACTTAAGTATAGATTTTTATTTAAATCCAAGCAATAAGCTAAATGCTGCACAGTTAGACTTATAAAAGGAAAAAGGAGGAGAATGACGTTGTAATTCAAATAAAATGGGGTTTGCAAATAAAAACAGAAGTTTTGTAAATATCCCGATTCAGAAAAGATTAAAGTAAAGCTAAAATAAAGCAATTTATTTATGGTCCATCGTTAATAAATTAATTTTTAATAATAATAAAAGAGCGAGCTTTTAAATACAAAAATTAATGTTATTGAACAAGAACAAGCAATAATAAATTGTAAAAAATATTAATGTTTTAAGCAGCAGCAATAGTTCTTTAAAATACAAGCCATTATTATCGAAAACTTTTTATTGCTCTGCAATCTTCCAATGGTACCAATCTGCCGAATTTGAAACAATGAATAGTTGACATACTTTTCAACTTATTAAAACGACTCAAAACAAGAAAAGGTAGATCGAAACAGGTTACAGAAGTTGTAAGGTCGTGGTTGTAAGATGCATGCGACAAAAGCTCCACTTGTGGCATAAACCATGGACCTTTGACCATGATGCCTAAAACCTTTGATTAGATGCCGCAACTGTGAATGTGTTTTAGAGTGTCTCTGTATAATAAAAGATTGTTTTCTAAATTTAGTTGCGACTATTGTCGTATTAATCAATGCATTTTTTTAAAGTTTCAAATTGGATTGTTCCTTATTTTTCTGTCTTCCATGTCTCAAACTTGGTCTAAATTTTAGTTTTATGATATTTAAGAACGACTAATGCTTTTCTTCGATTTATACGCTACGCCAATGTGGTTATATCATTAGTGATGGTTATTTGCTATGGTTGTAAATATAGAGATACCGATCCACTGTGTAGACCAGGTACCTGACTGGCCCAAGTACTTCCTCGTAGTATACCAAACTAATGGGTAAATTGTTATTTAATTGAGCAATTTTATTGATTTATAAAGTAAACATGTTGAGATTAATTATGGAATATGATGTCGGTCAAATGGCCACCGCGGTTATGCTGGCATACCTCGGCCCTTCTGACCAAATTGTCGAAGATTTTGTCCCAGACAGTTGGTTCAGTTTCAGGAATAACGCGTTGGATATCTATTTTCAGCTCAGAAATTGTTTGTGGTTTGTTAGCATAGACCTTAGACTTTACAGAACACCAGAGAAAAAATTGCATGGAGTCAAATTGCAATTTTTAGGCGGCCAAATACGTCAGCATTTTTGAAAATCGCACAACCAGGGAAACGTTGTCTTAACAAATTAATGGTTTCCGTTGCTGTGTGGTAGGTGGCACCATCTTGTTAATAGTATATTCCTTTGAGATCCATATTGTCCAACTAATCTCATAAAAAGTTCGATATTATGTGACGTTATCGTACTCCTTTACACTTTTATTCTTTAGGAGCTGTAAGACCTTGTCTTTGGTGAGGGAGCTTCTTCTGGTGCAAAACGAGCTAAGGGGCAGTTTAAAATGGCTGGTGAGGGCGTAAGAGGCTACATAATGCCGAAAGGCGGTCACCGTTAAATACTTACACGCCCTAGCTAAACTAATAAGTTCCGGTCCAAAAGGGGTCAGGCAAAGAGCAAGTTTCCGGATTCCTTCGGCTATGGTATGGTAACCCAGACAGAAGAATCTCTGGCCCACTAGGTTAAGGCGTTGGGTTATAAGCCAACACCTCATTCCCGTAAAAGAAAGCCGTTACGGAACCTTTAGAGAAGCGTCAGAAATCAGGACGGATCAATATGAAGTGACTTAAGAGGCTATCCTAGTGTGAACATTTTTTTCTTTCATTTTTTAATAGTTTATCTTTTCTAAAATAACATCCTAAAATTTTAAAGTTGGATCTAATATAGTTTTGAAATGGCAGCTCTTAAAGCGCCGCTGCTCGGAGGACAAAAATTCGTTACATGCGCCGGCGGCCGATGGGTAGAGTGTGGTCTCAGACTCTAACGTCACTGTAAACACTTCAACGGTCACATGGAAAGCCTTCTGTAGTTCCAAGAATTCACAATAATACCTTTGTGTACATTTGAAAGCCTTGTTGCCAGACTGACAAGTATGAAAATAGTCGCGTTATAACAAAAAAATCCGTAGTTAAAACTCTAAGGGTGTTTTTCTAAAAACGACATTTTTGTAATTTGCTGCCACTCTAACTCGAATACAAGTCATCGAATCCCCTTGAAATTCTTTGAGCATACTCAATACATATTTTGCCATATTATAACTTTCCTTTTTAATTTTGAAAAAATTATTAACTTTCTATGCAAAGAACGGCTATTTTTTGCGCAAAATACGACTATTTTTTCAAAACTTCGCCATTTTGTAAAATTTTAACATTTTTTTAAGTCCAAACCTCATAGTAGGGGATATGTCTTCTAGTTTAACGGGCATTTTTTTTATTTCAGGCACTCTGCCAATCGTGGCAACAGTTGAGGAATTTTTTTGGACCTCCGGGAAATGGCGCATAAGTCGGCCAAATTTGAATATTTTCACTAGCAAAATTTATGTAAAAAGTAAACATATACAAGAATATATCTAAGTTTGAAAATATTTGATGCAATAGTAAATCGCCTAATTTTTCGCAGGTCACACTAAGACAGCCCCTTAAGCAACGGAATATGGATTACGAGTTATCCACATAGAACTACAAGACGCTCCTTAGGTCCGGAGCTCAAAAGAACCTGTTCAAAGAGTTAAAAAGGTACAAAACTAGAATGCAGCAATTTGAAAAATGAGATGGATAAAGTAAGGAATTTGAGATACAAAAACATACGCTAGTCTTCACAGTCGAAAGCCGGTGAAAGCAAAAAAATGTGTGTAGCCTTTATTGTAGACAAAGTAATTAAATCTAGCATAATAAATTATCAAGCAATAGTCAAGAGACTATGCACACTACGGATAAGAACCAAATTCTTCAACGTAGTGCTAATAAGCGTACACTGTCACACGGAGGATAAGAATAAAGAAATCAAGGAAGCCTTTTACAATCGACTGGAACATATATAAGATAACTTGTCAAATAATGATATTTACATCATACTGGGGATAAAATACCAAAATAGGCAGGGAGAAAGAACATATTGGAACAATTGGTACTCATAGTCTACATGCCGATACAAACGAAAATAGGGAAATGGTCAAAGATTTTGCAAACAGCAGAGATATGATAGTTTTATTTGGTTTCCACATTGAAACATCCACAAAACAACATGGATGTTGCTGGATAGGGCAACTGCTAACCAGATAGACCATATATTAATAGATAAAGGCCTTCAAGTATGTTATATGTTAAGAGCAGAAGAGTCGAATCATGTGGATCAGATCACATTATGGTACAAATTAAGTTCAAATGCAGAATTAACAGGAAACCACCCAACAAACACATTTGCCAAGAAACTAGATCTAGATAAGCTAAAAGATCCGAAAGTCGGGAAGAAATATGAAGAGGGGGGCAAAAAAAAACTGTAAGAAATGAACTGAGAAATAAACTAGAATGTAAAAATGTTGGAATAATATAAAAGATGCAACAAATAAATTCACAAAAAAAGTATTGGGCATACAAAAATCCCGATGCAAGGAAGAACAGTTCAACAAAGAATGTGAGAAAGCTATCAATAAAAGAAACACTACACAGAAAATATATTTAACAAAAAGCGAGAGAGAGAAAAGAAGAGTTCGAGCACCCAAGAAGAAAAGCTGATTATGTGTTCAGAAACGAAAGACCAGGTGAAAGAAATGGAAAGAAATTTTATCTTTAAACATCATTATATGCACACGTATGCTATTTAATGTACATAAATCTTTAATATTTAAGCATTTTTGTGGTTCCTTGAACAAAGGGACCTTTGGGAGACACATTTGGTTGGTTGCCTCTGCAGCTTGATAGGGCAATGGAAGTTGCCCAGGTGGTCGGACAAAATAATGTGGGCCGTCGGTTCCACCACCAGTTGGGTTCACATGGGCGAGGATATTTAAACCCTTTTATATGAGTGATTGTTTCAGAATAGAAATGGTCGAAATGACCTAGGTGACCGGCGGCTTCGTTTTGGTTTCGAAGGCAATTAACCAGACGGGGTGGAGGACCGTTTGGTATTGAGAATAGTTTAGCGACCCAAAATATCAAGGCAGTATCAGCGTGGACAAAGCTGCTTAGAATAAAACATTATAAACCGTATAAAATCATTTGTTCTATTCGATGCCATTCTTACAATATCAGCGATCTTTCTCCTATCTGAAACAAATCGACTTATTAGTTGAAGAAAATGTCAAATTATTAGTTTGCATTATAATGTAAAGTTTTATTTATCCTTTGGTTTTGTTACATTTGATTGAGAGCCTCGCCAAAGATACTTGAGATTATAATTACTTTCAGCTATACATTTGCTTTCCAACGGTTTAAAGAACTTCGTATATTACTTTTTCTTTACAATGAGCGTAGGTTGTAAATAGATAGGCCCGGTGCGATCTCCTATACTAAAATTATTCTTGTGCAAATTTTTCGTTTTCTAAGTACTCTATGGAAGTTTTCACCATTATTGTAGTACGCTCGTAAACTAAAATATCAAAATGTTGAGTACCCTGTTATTCCCGGGTGGCTCTTTTTTAATTTATGTAGTTAGGGGTTAAACTTTGTAATGCAATCATTAAAGTACACAGTGTGATAGATAGGTTGTTGTAGTGAATTTGTGGATTGATTTTTCTTCAGCAACACACAATGTCTATTCGTTTTTATGTCCAGGTACAGTGCCCCGTAAGACGATTACCGGCACGTTTAATACAATTGGATTGCATGTAACAATTATTTTTATATCTATTTGTTTGACGTTTTAAAAATTAAATAAAGTACTTTAACGTTGAAAGTTAGAATGTAGGCGTTTACAAAATATTTGTTCTAATTAAAAAGAGTAACAAGCTATTATTTTATGTTTTTTAATTCTTAAGATAAAATTGGATTCGGTACAGTAACAATTTTTTATTTGTATTCTAGATATAATGAAATAAATATCTCTTTTTTCGGATTAATTACCACGACACATAATATAATCTAACTCCACTTAAGTCATCCATTGATTTGGGCTAAATGTGAAGACGAGATGCTAAAATGTTACAGTATCTGCAAAGAACAAATAACTTCAACTAACTTAGGAATAGTAGCATATGAAGTAGAAACCTGAGAAGTAATTTTATGTTATCTGGCATAAAAAAAGTTGGTTTATCTTTTTTTATTTAACAGTCTGCATTATGTTAACTATCCTGCTAATACAGTATAGATCAACTTTTCAAAAACGGATGTGAATACAACTGTTCAGATCAATTATTTAGGTACGGTTAAATCTTAAAAGAGCATTATTGAGAATGCTTTTCTATTTAAATATTGTGTGGTTAATAATCGTTTATGTAAGCAATTTCAAATGTACATTTCACCAATTATATTAGTCATCAAACATACTGATCAACGGTCTAACGCTTATGTGTAAGACTATATAAACTACAGAAAATTTTGGCTTGTGAATCTGCATAAACAATTAAAACTAAATATAAATATAGATTTTATCAATATAAAACAATATACTGTCACTTAGAATAAATATAGCAAAAAAGAAATCTACAATAGATTAGATAATAATTTGACTGTACTCTCCATGGAGAGTTTAAGATGTATGAGCTTATAAGGCAGTAGTGAATACTACTTAGTTAACTTAAAAAAGATACACAGAACAAAAGCATCAACAACCTGATAAAAATAACTAACCAAAATAGTTAAAGCGTTTCAAATATAAAAGTGCATGCCATTTATATGAACAAAGGTTAAATATAAAACTAAGAGAAAGTAAAAACACGATAACTGAAAAAATGTACAAACACACAGCAAAACTTTTTGCACCATGCAGCAAAAACAGCAGTAGATATAGAAGTCGATAGATGCTAAAAAATACTCAAAGAAAAGAAGAAGACTACGACAGAATTTTATACGTTATGAAGCTTAATGTAGACCATGTATGTTAGAACAGAGCATTATTACTGGTACTGCTAAAAAAATTGCATTTAAAATAAGCATAAATATGTTTATAGCACAATCTTGTAGTCGAGTAATTTTCCTCATGGGGTTATTTAAAAGATAAAGTAAACTTCTAATCTTATTGCTTAAGACTTACAGAGATATTACAAAAATATCCGACACTTAGTTGTAATATACAAAAGTAAAAAAAAGCATTGATTACAAAATATGTGTGCAATTATAATTACTGGAATTTTTCTAATAGAAATATTTATTTCTATTAACTTTAGAAACGTTTAGCTCATTCTGTATTTTTTTGTATTTCATGTATTTTGTGTAATATATTGTTTTATATAGTTATTGTTGCGTATATAGTAAATATATGTTTTTAATTTTCTATTCTAAATGTTTATTATAGAATTGTTAGCATAAAGCTAGCTGCCAAAATTTTTACTGCATATTATGGCACGAGTTCGTGGTTTATCGGTCAAGGCTCTTGGTTAGGGTGCAGACGGATCTGTATTATGAGTCCTTAGACGTATATATGCAATTCAAAAAAATAGTAATAATGTAGTCTTGGCTGTTTTCCCCCGCTGAGTCTTATCATAATTAGTATATACTGACTGTTGTTATATATCTTATACTATTTTATAACAGTACTTTTTGCTATTTTTGATACATAAACTTTGGGCGTACTAATTCCGATATTAACGGTAAAAGCAAAAAATCCTTGCGAATTTATTGTTGGTACTGGGTAATCCTTCTGCTTTCACCACCTTTAAATTGTACTCTAATGAAACAAAGACCGCAATTTAAGTGTAAACTCAATGAATTTGTGAACTATAAAGTATCTAGAATGTAGTGTGAAAACAAAAATAAATGAAATTGCAGAAAATAATGCATAATTTAAAATTTTAGCTTTCGAAAATTTAAATTGTTTAACCTTTAAGTGACACATGGGGTTTAAAAGACCTTAGGCCATTTTTTAAGGAAGATTTTTTGAAGAAGCTCGTTGAAAATGGCCTCATGAGGCCATATATCATTAGTTCGAGACTTATACTACCTCTCCAGCATTTTTTTTGTTTTTTCGTCATTTTTGTGACTATTAAGCATAAGTATTACTGTTTAAGAGGGAAATTATTTTTTGAAAACAATTATGCTTTCGTTGCAAATAGTGTTTGGCGTACTTACTTGCGAGAATCACTTCTCAAAGACGACGAAAATCAAGTAGATGAGGCATCATCGGAGAAGGAAGAGCGTAACGAGGACGATAAATTCGAGTCTTCTGATTTAAGTACAGAAGAAACAGAAGAGATCGACGAGGAGAACACGTCCTTGCAGAAATGGCTTTTAGACGCTCGAACTTGTCAAGAACAGGCTCTTGCTCTTGGCCGAGGCAACAATATTAAGAGGGGAAGATGGCTACAAATGGAACTTAAGAGCTCCTGAAAGATATTCAATATATAATATACACTTAGTATAATATATATTCTTTTTGTCAAAAGTCGTTCGCTGCGGTTATTGTTAGTTTCCCGCGTAAATTGTAGCACTTATTATACATTGAAAAACAGAGTGAGGGAGAGACTGAGAAGGTTGTAGAAGCAACTCTACAATAATGTAGGCAGTAGTTTTATCGATTAACAGTACACTTTACAGTATTACAAATTGAGTACATTATAATAAATTTTAAAAAATAAATTAAATTTTCTTATCGGGTCAATGATGATGTCACGGAAATTATTTCTGGTCCAGCTGGTTCAGGTGTTCATTTAATTATACATAAAGAAATTTGGTAAGTACTGTTTACTGACAACATGATAAAAATAGTAGTTGAGCATACCAACAACAAAACTGAAGATACTTGTGCGCGACTGATTGATCGCGGTATCGAAATACAATCGTACCATTACCATACCGATATTACTGAAATGAAGGCATTTATTGGGTTGCTGAATTATTCTGCGGCTTAGAAATCATCTAACGTATGGAATGACGAATATGGCATTACGATGTATCGTTGTTTAATGTCATGATCTCGCTTTTCATTTCTCTGCATGTGCGCGCAATTTGATGGTAAAAGTAAAACAAAATTTAAATGACAAATTATCTTTCATTTGAGAATTTTGGGATTTATTCATGAATATTCGTCAAAATTGTTATACGATGTCGGAAAAAGTTGCGGTAGATGAAGAATTGCATAGTTTTCTAGGACGATGCGAATTTTATATGTATATAAAATCGCAGCCTAATAAATACGGTTTGAAAATATTTACACTTAACGATGCTACATCAAGTTATTTATACCTTGGAATTCCATATTTGAGAAAAGACGTATTAGAGATTTGTTGTCGAACGAGAATGTATCTAAATATTTCTTCAAAGAAGTCACGGCTTCGATTCATGGTACTAAACGTACTGTAACTTTCGATAACTGGTTTACGAGTATTCCCTTACTTGAATGCTTTTTGATGGAACCATACCTGCTGTCTATAACTGGCACGATTAAAACAAATAAAAGACAGATGCCAGCAAAAATAACTTTGTCCTCAAAAACTATACCAGACACAAAGTTTTGCTTCGCATCACAAATAACACTGTTATCGTACTCACCGAAAAAAAAACAAAATAGTTATAGTTGCTTTGACTTTTTCAGACTCGACAGATCTTACAGATGGTAAATCAAATATCATCTTACACTACAATAAAACAAAAGGTGGTACCGACTGTTTCGACGAACTTTGTCATGTGTATACAGTCACGAAACGGACAAATCGATGGCTAATGCGATACCTCTTCGGAATCCTAGATCAAGCAGTTGCAAATGCTCGCATTTTTTTAGATGTGCATTAGTTAATAAAAATATTAACTGTACTGTAAGAGCCAATCATTGTTTAAAAAGATTGGCTTTGCATCTCATGAAGTCGCAACTTCAGTTGAGCCTAGATAATCAAACTTTGGACTCAGCATTCGAACTGGAATAAAAACCATATTGCAGTTGGAACAGCCGATGCAACATAAAAGTGAAAGACCAAAATTCCCTGCTAATATGAGATGTGCACTGTGAAGGTGATCGGAAGATAAAAAATCGAAAATAAAGTGTCCTTCGTGTAACCGACCGATGTGTGATCTTTATCGAATATACTTGTGTACGGAATGTGGAGGAGTAGAATAAGTTTACACTTGCGTAAAATTTTAATTATCATCATTTTTCTATTAATTGTATGTATGTAATGTGCAGAAATCATGATTTTCTCAATTTTTTTCCCTGAATGTTTTAATAATACTTAATAATAAAATTTTACTTTAAAATTAACATTACCCTTTAAAGAAATCATAGAACGCATCCCAAAACAATTTCAGATCGAAATGGTACAAATTCAAAAAGTTATAAACATTTTACGCGCCTTAGTCTAAGCTCATATCTTACACCCATTTTTGACATTTCAATCTTCAAAATAAATATACTTTTTGAAGGTAACGCTATCGGGAGTGATACTACCTTAAAGAGTAGCATTTCAGGAGTTGACGGCTAAAATATTATGAAAAAATATCGAAAAGTAAAAAAGTTATTAATTGTTTTTAGGAAAAACGCAATTTTTCAATTTTTTTCATCAACATTTTATCGATACTTAATAACAAAATTTTACTTCAAAAGTCATATCGCCCTTTAATTTAGACATCAAAGACATACCAAAAAATTTTAGATCAAAATACTTAATACTCAAAAAGTTATTAATAGTCCAAAATACCCCATGTGTCAAATATGATACTTTTTTGAAGTCACTTAAGAGTTAAAGGATAAAAAATTGTAAAAATCGAAATTAAATGCTATACATTTTAAGTAATTTTATAAGGAGCAACAAGACTCACTTTCACCTACCAGGATTTATAAATAGACAAAATGTGTGCCCCTCAACTATAAAAAATCCATGCAAGTACCGAAATAACCCATTTGTCCCTCTAAAAGTAGAGTATGGTGCAGCGTAATCAAATCTGCATTTATGGATTCTTATCTTCTTAAAGATGATAATGTTGCCATTCCCGTTGCTGCCGATTACAGTGCTTTAAAATTTTGTATACCAAGATTCGCAAAAATTAGGTACTAAACGAGAAAATCTTTACTTTTAGCGAGATGGAGCAGCTGCTTACATTATTTTATGTTTTTAAAACCTTTTTGGGGCTCACATTCATTTTATTTAATAGTATCAGATACTTTTGTGGATGTTTTTAGAGGAACGTACTTATAAAAATATCATCATGTTACCACTGCAGCTTGAAAATAATGGAATAGGAATGAAACTGAATAAAAAAAAACTGTTGGATAGAGCAATACAAAATTTTGTGAAATGACCAAAACTCTGCCTTCAAGCTAAGGGAGGCTATCTTCTAGACGTAGCTTTACAAAATAAAACTGCAAAGCATACCCGCTGTTTATCAGATTTTTTATTTCTGTGTCGTATTATTTGTTTTGCGCTACCCTGTCGCCAGTAAGCAACCCAACTAAATAATACACCTATCTATAAACAAGATAAAGTACTGTAATTAGTGTTTGTATATTTTTCCGAATATGTATTTTACAATGTGCTGTTTCTTACTTAAAAAACCATTTGGGTTAGGTATAGCTGGTTTTTGTTACAAATTATCTAAGTTTAAGACGAAAAATAACAAGAAAAACAACTTAAAAATTTTTTAAGGTCATGGATGCTATTAAAACTTTTAAACAATGTTACAAAATTCTGTGTAATATATAACAATTTTAAGATCCTTTTGGGTGTATTTAAAAGCATAGTAACTCCCGTTAAGATTTATTTGACGCTAAAGTATTATAAAATAAAATTACTCCATGAAAGTAGGACAGTCATACGTGTACGAAAACTTTCACAGTTGAAATTTTGAGATGTTAGTCAGTGTTGGGAGTTATAAACTTTTTACCTTTTAACTACAATTGCGGCGGACGATATTCAAAAACTAAATTAGTTGGCCATTATTGAGTTATCAACAAATAATTCACGGCTTCAAGGCGTACAGTCATTGATTTTACAGGGTAAATATTGAAAATAAATAACTGTTGCTACAAAAGGCGTATGTTGTTCTTAGCAAGTATTTGTGTAGTTTGATTGCGATACCAAAAAAAAAAAACAACTGTAACTGAAAATTAAGCACAACAAACGTTTTTTCTAGAACATAACGTTACGTTACGCTTGTTATAAGAGATAAACTGGATATCTACAGTGTCTATACAAAAACTAAATTCCATTTAATAGAAGTTTAGTTTATTTTAATAAAAAACTGAAAAATTAAATACTCAACATTTTTTTTAATTTGTGTATTGAAACAATAACTAAGATTAAGTTTTACTATTGCTGATTCCCGCATTAAATATATTTATAATGCAATTTTTGATAAAATATTGCAATATTTATAACAACTAAATTTTTTGTGCTTCTTAAATATTTAAATGAGTTTCATATAACTTTATTTAAAGTTTTTTGTTTCTTTGAAAATCTCTACCCACTCGTCTACGAACTTACTAAACCTATACTTGTACAAGTTTATAAACCAGTGTAACCAAAATATATTTTTTTAATATAACATAAATTACTTAACAAAAGTATACTGTAAAAAATAAGCATCTCAGCTGATTGAAAGTGCGAGTACTTTAGCCTTCAAGCTGTAGCTCTCAAAATGGGCAATTTCAAGTGTAACGTAAGAAAAATAAAAAATAGAAGAGTAATCTGTAAAGTACGACCTTCATCCAAATATAGTGCAACAGTAAAAATGCAATACAAATAATACACAACGATAACCGCATAAATTAGCTAGCATAAACCCAAGTTTACAAATTTTTAAATATTACGTTTTCAAAACAAATTGTAGTAACAGTCTATATTTATTGAAAATAAGAAAAGCAATGTATAAAAACTCGGGGTAAATTAAACCAAGTTAAAAATTAAACTAAAACAGAGGAAAAAAAAGTGAGAAAGTGAAGGAAAAAATAATTATTAGTCAATCCAGTAGTATCCAAAGAATGCAGACAGAAAGTAGAGAGAGTCTTACAATCGATGTCGTGGAGAAAACTGAAAAGAAAGATAAGTTGAATAAAAGTCTAAAAATCAATAAAGGAAAGTTATGAAGAAGTTAACAGAAAAAGTGAAATAGTTAGAGATTGATTAAAGCGAGTATGTGGAAAAAGCAAAAGAAAGAAATGCTAAAGCAAAAATTACAGGACTTTAAGAAAGACAAAGAAATGAAAAAAGAAACTACAAAGTACACGCAACATAGTTTAAAAATTAGAAGAAGAAAAAGTATAACTAATCTTATAATGTCAGGATTGAAGGTATGTATGAAAGATAAGGCAAAATTTTAAAAAAATGTGTTGTAAAATACATAAGGGAGAAGCAAAAGTATAAAAAATTGCACAGAAATAGGCAGCGATAGAGATTTTAAAAGAATTAAAGGCAACAAGGAAATATCTCACTGAAAAAAAAAAGAAATATGCAAAGTCAAATAACAAACGGGGCACAAAAACTATATATCAGAAAAGTGAGTTAAAATTAAAATACACTAAATTAGTAGTAGACCGAATAGAACAGAAATAGAATGCTAGTAAGGAAGATCTGCATATAGAAAAAGCAAAAACATTAAAAGCAAATAGAAATAAATAAAAAATGCAATTACTAAACAAAGTAAAAGAATATGAATATAATTAGATTATGCACATATTTTATAAAGTAAACACAAAACAGGTGCAATAAAAAGTTCACTAGAAATTATAAAAATTTGTAAACAGGTTGTATTGATAGACGAAGAAACAAAATTAAGAGACATTACAAATTTTTGTCTTGATATTTACACTATTTGCAATAGCTGGAAGGCGAGCAGAGTAGGTTTTATTGTAAATAAGACGTACTAAGTTCGGTTATAAATTTTAAAGAGAACAAATATTTACAAAGGTTAAAAAACAAATATATAGAAAGGTAGATGCCTGGTAATTACCATAATATAAAAAGAAAAGTTAATTAGCTATAAAAATAAAATAAAAATAATCATTTGTGTTAATCACAAAGTTAACGTAGATATCACCCAGTAGCAAAAATGGAGCTAAATAAACGAATAAGTTCAATATAAATAGATTACAGCGTAAAGGGGTGAAGGTGAATTTTAAAAAGCAACTAATAGCAAAAATAGAGCTAAATTCGCAAAACTAATGTATCTTAAAAGAGTAAATAAGATATGAACAAAAAATAAGGAAAATTTTATGCGACATTCGATAGTTTTACGAAGAAAACACAGAAATTAAACAAAAATAAACTGGCTAAAAACGGTGATCCTGAAAATAGGAATAATTTTGAAGAACAAAACAGCAAAATAAATCTAAAAGAAAAGAAATGCATATAAAGAAAGAATTAATAAATGCACAAGATCACAAAAGAAAGAAAGGCCAAGAAGACATAGAGGAGGATATAGAAGAGAGGCATTAAATACAAACAACAAAGAACTATCTGAAGTAGAAATAATTTAGCCATCAGAAATCACAGAGTAATAAAATCTTTGAGAAAAATATAGTTCTTGCAAAAACCCTGAATAAAAGAGAAATAAATTTATTAAGGAGAATAATCTATCTACTAAAAAGAACATCGCAAGAAAAGTATATGTCCAATGGATTATAGCGATGCTTATCCTAAACACATAAAAAATATGGAGTACATAAACTACCGAGTAGTTGCTCTGTAAAATGCAACGTAAGATATTAGCCACAATATTAAAAAAAACAGGCTATGTATAATGCTAGAAAAGGAACTAAGTGAATATCAGGGAGCTTTTAGAAAAGAGCAAATCTATATTTTGCTTATAATTAAAATTTATTATTTTATTTATCCATTTAAAAAAATAAAGTATTAAAGAAATTAAAGGTAACAAGAAATTAATGAACATAATCAAAACGACCTTCCAAAAGACAACCTACAGTATGACTATGAAAGCAACCATCTCCAGGGAGCTGAGAAGACGATTGCAACAGAGAGATTTCTTATATATACCTTTGTTCAACCTAACACTAGAAGAAGTAATTATAAAAAGAGGCGTTCAAAAAAATAAACTAATCTAAAATAAAAAGCCATAATGTCTAGCCTAGCCTGTCGTATGGCGTTAATAGCAATGAGACAAAAATGTTCAAAATCATATGAAATACAACAAGAAAATATGAAGTATTTTACAAACAAGAAACATATGGATACGCAAACATCATTTGGTCATAAGTAAATTACAATAAGGTAAAGAATTTAGCGTTAACTGGTAGCTTAAATAAAATGTTTAGAAGTACTAGTAACAAAAAAAAGACTAAGAATGAGGATAGTAAAGCTGTAGAAGCGTTGACAGGACTGTTAAAAGTAAAACATCTGTTCAAGACAGCAAAGCTAAGAAAGCATGAAATAGTAATAAAAAAAAACTATTAAGATGTCTTGGCTATGTTACAAAAATGAGAAAAAGAACAGCCGCTGCAAAAAAATGTCATCAGAAAAGGAGAACCTGCAGTAGCTTCTTGTCTTCTAAAATGCTAGCCTAGGTCGTCCACTGCTGGACATAGGCCTCCTCAAACCCTTCCATTTGTTTCTGTCCTGCGATCTGGATCCAATTTCCTGCAACTTTACATCATCGGCCCATCTTGTTGGTGGTCTACCTCTGCTTCTGAATGCGTCTTGTCTGGGTCTCCATTCAATCATCCGTCTTGTCCATCTCTCATCATTCAGTCTTGCCACGTGTCCCGCCGAGTTCCACTTCAGCTCAGCTATCCTCAACACAGCATCCTTCACCTTTGTTCGCTGCCTAATTGTGGTGTTTGGTATTTTGTCCCTAAGTGTTATTCCTAGCATTGACCTTTCTATTGCCGTCTGTGTTACTCTTATTTTCTTTATGGTTTTCTTGGTCAATGTTAGTGTTTCAGCCCCATAAGTGAGAACAGGGAGTATGCACTGATCGAACGTTTTCCTCTTCAGGCATATTGGGATATCTGATTTAAAGATGTTGCTGAGCTTACCGTAGGCTGCCCATGTTAAATTGATCCTCCTCTTCAGTTCGTGGGTTTGATTATCTCTCCCAATGGTTAACTCGTGTCCCAGGTATTTGTATGAGTATACTTGTTCGATTTTTATATCATCTGCCGAAATGTTATCGCTCAGAACCAGGTTTGTCATATATTTTGTCTTTGTATAATTTATGTCAAGCCCGACTTCCTTTGAGGCAGCTTTGAGTTCTTGTAGCATTTTATTTGCTTCGTCTATCTTATCTGTGATTAGGACTAGATCATCGGCAAATCTTAGATGATTTAGTAGTTCACCATTGATGTTAATTCCATACTGTTCCCAATCTAGGTTTTTGTACATATATTCTAAGAGTGTCGTGAATAATTTAGGATATGACATCTCCTGTCTTACCCTTTTCTATTTGAAATGTGTTGGTGTCTTCGTGTAATCTTACTGATGCGGTTGCGTGGTTATATATGTATTTTAGTAAACCCGTGTATCTGGAGTCTATTCGGCATTGCAAAAGAGCATGGAAGAGTTGTTGCTGATTTATCGAATCAAATGCCTTTTCAGAATCTACAAATATCAGCATAAGAGGCTTGTTATATTCTACGCATTTTTCAATTAGTAGTTTAAGTACTGTTAGGTGATCATTCGTACTAAACCCTACTCTAAATCCAGCCTGTTCTCTTGGTTGGTCTAGGTCAAGTTTTACACTTATACGTTTTGATAGTATTCTCGTAAAGAGCTTATATATGTGTTGTAGCAAGCTAATAGGTCTGTAGTTGGTCAGATTTGTAGCGTCTCCCTTCTTATGTATCAGAGTGATGATGGCCTTGTCCCATCGAGTGGGTGTTTTTTGCTCTATGAGACATTCGTTATATAGTATGCATATAAATATATAAATATAATAATATATAATAAATATAAAAAAACATATAAAAAATAGTATGCAAATAAAAATGCAGTAGCTAGGTGTGGAGAAATACTAAAAAAGGCGAAAGATAAAATAAAGTAGCAAAAATTGTAAAAACGTTTAAAACCCTCGCTGTACATGATCTGCAGATATAGTCCAGAGTTGTGACACGTAAAAGAACTAATCATGTAAGCAAAGTAAAATGAGTTTACGAGAAAAACGTATATGTATATGAGAGCTGCAACAAGCAAACGCCATAAAATAAAATAAAAAAATAACCAACAAATCAGATAAATCCAAAAATTTAAATATCCCAAAAAATAATAAATATAAAAATGAACACAAAGTAGAAAAGTAAAAAAATTGCACTTTTCAGATTAAAATTTTATGATAATATAAAAAGACGAAGCAGTAGAAACGTGAACTAAATGCATATTTTATTAATTAAAACAATTATAAAAAAAGATGTGAGTACTAAAAAGCAGCTATACAATATTTCAGATGCTAAAATTTCCATTTAAAGTAAAAAATAAATGTATAAAAAACAACTTTATAAGCATACATAAACACAAACAGATAAAAGTAATATAAAAAAAATAAAAGAAAAAACCTGTTAAGTGAAAGTGAACAATGAAATTGTAAAAAAACTAATTTAAACCAAAATAAAAGAAGGTTAAATAACGTAAAACACAATTTACAAGAAACAGAAGGCAAAACAAAACCAAGTTCAGGTTAGTTACAAGATTATATTACAATAGTAGGGTAAAATAAAAAATTTAATATTAAAGAAGCTAGAACAACAAATAGAAACATTTAGTAAAACATTGCTAAGGTTATAAAACTAATATCAAAGAGTAAACTAGGAAATGAAACTAGAATAAAGTAAAACAACGGACAGGACAAATAATTTGCAAACCATTGAATTAGTAATAAATGAAATTGTTAAAGAATATAACTATAAGAAATGAGAATTATAAAAATAAATATCGCAAGATAATATGCAACGAGAAAAATTTTAAGAATAAAAATAGTACCAGAAAATACAGATATGTAAATTGTAAGATTTCAATTAATGTCAAAATGTATAAAAGAAGAAGTAACTTTTATACAAAAAACATTACACACTTCGATAGATAGCACCACAAAAAGGACATAAAATCATTGAACTAAAATAAAGATTAATAATATGCAATTAAAATTTAAAAATATGACATGATATAAACAGTGATTTAGGCTATATAGAAAAGTCAATAAAAAAACTTTAAAAATAAAAACAAAAACTACAATGTTGCATGCCAACTAAACAACCTTTTCATTACAAAGTTGTTCTTTGTTGAATGTACTCTCTAGAATTCACATAATTGACAGAAGTAAGTTGAGAAATACAATAGTATTTACTATACGTAAGCAAAATGTAAAACAAAAATTAAAAAGAATAAAGCCACCAATAGGCCATAATTAGGCGCTGCACATATAATGGCAAATGTAGATATAAACTTAATATAACAAACCAGCCAGAAAAATAGCAATACAGGACATAATTGATTCAGAAATGAAAAAGAAGGTATGATACACAAAACTCGTTAAAACATTGGAACAGTCAGAATAGGAACGGAAAAACACAAATATAAAGAGAGTAGGTAGTACAAAAAGTCTGACATGCAAGAAACAATGATAAATCCAATTATGACCAGAACAGATTTTTGTGTGTAAACAATTCGTACTGTGCAGCAGTTGTGCGACCTAGATAAAGTAGTCACAAACTCCATCCTCGCTCCCAGTTGGGTTAGAATCTGTTCAGTTTTGTTTAGGAGCTGCTAGAGTGATTAGCGAAGAAAAGGTACTCCGGGGCGTAAAATAACGCATTGTGATCAAATTTCTCGTTGAAGAAACCGTCCCGTTTGTTAAAATTTAACACAGATTTCAACAACAGTATGGGAAAGATTGTATCTCGTGTGTTTGAGTAATGTAAATGTTTTACAGATGGCAGATAGCGCATGGAGAATAAACCACATGATCGTCGGCCGCGAACATCCGTCACCGAGCCAAACATTGATCGTGCAGACGCGCTTATTTGTGAGAATAGACACAGCACTATTAAGGAACTTCAAAGCAATGTTGTCCATCAGTGTTGCTAGTGTAAAATACATTGTGTACTATCGCAAGATGAATTCACAGTGGGTATCACGCACTTTGACGGACCTGAACAAAATGATGTGCATGCAAGCTGCTAGTCGTCTCCTATATCAGTTTAAAAACAAAAGTAATGCATTTTTGAAGTCTACAGTCACCATCGATGAAATGTGAGTGCACTAATTTATTTTTCAGCATTCATCACGTGAGTGGCCACATACCAGTTCTCCCAAACCTAAGAGAGTGCGGAAGAGCCGTACCGCAGGAAAAGTGATGGCCACGCTTTTCTAGGACTGGGACTGGCAGGGGGTTATCCATGTAGACCTTTTGACGGATGCTAGAACAGTCAATGCAGCCTATTACTCAGACCATTTGACAAAACAACAATGGAAACTTCGGAAACTGAAATGGATGCGGTTTACAGACGGTTTGGTGGACAACGACGCCGTTATCTAGATTGTTCGGGAGTGTATACGCCTATCAAAAGCCTTTTTCGAAAAGGACATCATGATGCTTCCTGAACGTTGACAAAATGTGCTGATTTTGGATGGGGTATGTTGAAGGCTGACATGTGCGAGTAAGTGGCAATTTGGGTTCTTTTAAATCAGTCTTGGTAATATTTTAACCAATCCAACTTGTAATTGAAATGGACTTGTAATAGAAGTGCTCAGAAATAAAATTGTTCTTTCTAATTAATGTCCAGCCGTACGTGAAGTGCACTTTTAAGGAACGTTTACGTGATGGAAAACACATCTGTGTTATTCAGTAAAGTGACTTTTGCGTAGCTTTTGAATTTATTTTAATAAAGTTGTCAAAGATGTAAAGTAAAATTTTTCTTCAGAAATAAAGAGGCACCATTTACTATTTATAATAGAACTGTACCTTCGACACCCCACCTGAAAATAAACTAAAAATATGTTAAGAAATAAAAGTGAAAATTGAAAAATGTGGGGTTATCATAATAGTAATTTAAATAGTAAAAATGATATACAAATATTGTCCTTTATACTGCTCCTAATTTTTATTTATATGTTTGCAATTTTTTTTTAATAAATTACACCTGGTCGCATTTTATAGCACTTGCAGGAACTTGAAATGTTTTGAGCAGATGCATTGTTGCTAACTCAAACTAAAAGTTTTAAAAACGAAAAGACAAATTCAACTGATTTACGAAACTTTTAATATGCAATATTCAGCTCGGGCACCAAACAAAAAAATCATTTGCATAGCTATAAAGGATTACACAAACTGTTCAAGTCAACTAAACTATAAGTACCCGTAAGTTATCAAGCAGAATTAAGATTTGAAAATCATCTGTGCATTAGCATCTTGTTGCACTTGAGAAGGTAAAAAATTGTAGAACTTTGCTGCATTAGTTGACTTAAGCCCAAATATAGAAAATAGCTAAAGCTTGTTACCAACTTATCACAAATTCTCATAATGATCATTCCGTCAAACAAATTATTGTGTGTAATAAAAGGTATTTTTTGTACAGACCTGCAAAAGCCAAACATCAAAACCCAATGTGGCAAATTAAAGTTACGTGCTTAGTGGAAATTTGAAACTACTCTAAACCTTAAATTTCTTTTAGATAGATGTGATGCGACTAAAAAGCTTTATTCTATTCTACTGAAACGTAGATGCCTTAATTCAAGACCAATATTAGTTTCGCGCTTGTAATCAGTTTGTCTCGCCTATAGTCTTAATCTTGTATGTTGGTCGATAACTCACATTCTTTACGGTGAACAGTTTGAAAATATTGAGATAGTGGAGAGTGGGGTATGAGAATTATTTATTTTGAAGGGCAAAAACGTGGACAAGCGCGGATATAATAATTATCCAAATATTGAATACAAATTCTAGATCATAAGGAATGCGTTTTGAAAATTAATGACGTCTTCATATATTTTAATTAATAAAATACATAACATATACAGCAGAAAAAATTTAGAATAGCGTTTATTAAATGAAAAAATGCGTGAGGTATATTTAAAATAGAAAAAGGGGAATGCTAGTTTTCTATTATTTCTGATTGTATTAAACGAAATAATTAAAATCATAAGAAATAAAACAAAGAATACATAGTCAGCTGCAGAACACGATAACTTTAAATCAATAAAAGTGTAAGGGTAACCCTATGAAACTTTATTAGATGTCTAAGAAGAGAGAGCAAAAATATGAAACAAAATTAAATATAAATAAATGCAGATATATGCGAACAAAAAGAAAAGGTAATATAAAGTTCAGCGGGTAGCGGATACACAGCATACACTCCTTCAGGGAAGTAGTTCCTGTCCGCGCTATTTGCAATTATTCCATTCCATATCCTACAACCTGGGAGAATATCAAATCCTAATCCCAATTGTTCCTCCTCAGCACACGTGCTATTTCTTCTCCCATTCCACTTGCCAACCCGTATGGCGAGCGCGGCAAGTTAAAACTGAAATTCGCTAATATAAAATCAAGTTCTAAAAATACATTATCCTGGAACGAATAGAAGAAAATCTTTTGTACCCACACTGAAAAATCAGTTAAAAAACTAAAACAACAACAAAAATAATATATTTGTAGAAACCCCGCAAAAAAACCGAAGACTATTGAATCGTACATAGCAACATTTAATATTAGAACACTATCTAGAGTTAAAGACTGCTGAAACTTGAAAGAGAACTGAAAAAGTTAAATCTCCCAAAAATATGGAGGACAAGAAAATGTACTTTAAAATATAAAAAAATGTACAAATACTTATTTTATAATAGCAAGAAAGCACAAAAAAGGGACGCGTAGGTGCACTCATTACCAAGACAATAACGCAGAGCTTTACGAATCATAAAGATATATCCAAATGATTAATCTCGATAGACATAAACATCAAAAGTACTTCAGTACGAAATAACACAAATACATGTTCCGATACATGAACATAAAAAAAACAATTTTATGAGAAATGCACATTGCAATAATAACTAATATTATAAAACATGTCTTACTGATCGACGATTTTAATATCAAAATAAGCAAAAAGAAGAGCGAGATTAAAGATGCTAATAAACTGCGTAAAAGCTAACAATTTATATATAACACATTCTTTTTTTAATAAATCCAAAATCAGGCGATGGCCATGGTGTAGTCCAGACGAGACAGTTAAAAATGAGATTGACTACATCATAAGCAGTAATACAAGCATAGTAAAAGACACTATTGTACTAAGTTCTATTAGAAGCAATTATCAAAAGCAAAGATAATTATAAAAACAAAAAAGACAACAAAAATACAGATAGATTTCGAACAACTTAAAACAAAACGAGCTGAATACTAGAAAATTATAACAGAACAAGAGATTCCACTTGTAAAATATTAAATAAGTAAATAAATTAAACAAACTCCGCCATTGCCGATCCCAAGCCCGGATGAGAAAGTGAGGAGGGGGAGGAGTATCAACCTCGTTAAAAAACCTGGGTTCAGCTGGCCCCGGCTGATAGCACCCAGTAAGGGCCTCTTCCTAAAGTTACAGGATGAAAACCGGTCAACGGACTCATAATATACGAGTGCGGAAGAACCATCAGCGGGAAGATTGGTCTCGTGAATCCCGTAGAAGATAGCCAATCTAAGGGAAGAAAACACTGAGAATAAATTCCCTGGCCCTCCAGGTTGGGGGTTGGGGCAATGGGCCAGCACCCCATTACTTGTAAAAATCTTAAAACAAAGTAGAATGAAAAATTCGTTTCAAACAAACAATCTCCGGGTGGGAATCCACACTTCCGATTACGGAAGGAGCCCCGTAGTATACGGAGGGAGCAATTCTACGTTTGTGAAGAGTAATGCCAAAAAGTTCAATATTAAGAAATCAGATGGAAGCCGAATACAACGAAAGAATTGGACAATGAATATAGGAACTTGGAATATACAAGGACTAGCAACAAAGACACAAGAAGTATTTGCCGAGATAGAAGAAATGGGAATGGGCGTAATTTCTCTGACAGAAACAAAAAGAAAGGAACGGGAATAGAGGAAATAGGACAATACTTACACATGTGGAGTGGAGTCCCAAAAACAAAGAGGAAAAAGGGAGTTTCTATGGCTATTAAGAAGAAATATGGAAAACAAATAAAAAGTTGGGAAGCAGGACGAGAGGATTATCAAAGTTAACCTCGAGAGTTTTAGATATAGAATGACAATTTTAGGAACATATTCACCTAATGAAGACGATAGCCCCACGAACAAAGACCAATTCTATAGTAAGTTAGACGATATAATAAATGAATGTGGTACGCGACGAGAAGTTCTGTTACTGGGCGATTTCAACGCGTGGGTAGCATGCAAAATGAACGATAAAGTCGTAGGACAATTTGGTGATGACAGAAGAAACAGTAATAGAGAAAGGCTTATAGGTCTATGTGAAAGTAACAACCTAAAAATCCAAAATGGTTTTTATAAACACAAGAAAATTCATACATATACTTTTGAGAAACATGCACGACAACGAAGAACAATCATTGACTATGTTATAACTCGACAGTATTCTACCGGTAGAATCCAGGATGTTAGAGCTTACAGAGGCCCGACATGCGGAACGAATCACTATTTGGTGAAAGCTAAAATAGTGTTTTCACCAAAAGGGCAAAACAAGGTAGTAATACCAAAACAGACAGAGAAAATACAACAAGTCAGATACAACATACAAAGTCTACAACAAAGTAGCATACAATACATATATCAAAATAGATTGGATCAAAAACTTAACGAACATTTACAAGGATCAAACACAGAGATGTATGAACATTTAAGAGCAGGCCTACGGCAAGTCGCAAAAGAAGCCTTAGGAGAAGAGGTTAGAGAAAAACCAAGAAATTATTGGATAAACGAAGACCTAATGGAGGAAATACGCTACAAAAAAGAACTATATACAAAGTGGCTAAATACTAAAGAAGATGAAGATAGAGATGCCTATAAGATCCAACAAACTAGAGTAAGACAATTGATAAAAACTACAAAACAACAAACGTGGGAAAAAAAGTGTAGCGAGATAGAAAGGTACATAGGAGGAAGAAGGGCGACAGAGGTATGGAAATTCATAAGGAATGTAAAAGCTCCACATCGAGAAAAACAATAATACAAAATATTCCTGCCGAAGAATGGAAACAATACTATTTAGACCTACTCACCGAGAAAAGACCTATATTCCAAGAAACTACGATGACAGAAGGAAGAACGATAGATATTAACTACATAGAAATACAAGAAGAACAAGTAATTAAAGCAATTAAAGAAATGAGAAATGGAAAGGCTCCAGGTCCAGGAGGAATTCCCGTTGAGTTGGTAAAAAATGGAACACCGAAATTGTATAGGATGATAACAAAACTTATGAATAAATGCATAAATGAGGGAAATATACCAAATGAATGGAAAACAGGATATATATCTCCAATACACAAGAAAGGGAAAAGAGACATCTGCGACAACTACCGAGGAATAGCAGTTACAAGTACTTTTAGCAAAATATTTGGACGAATTATTCGAGACTTAATTGAACAACAATATCAAGCCGAAGAAGCGGAAGAACAAAGCGGATTTAGGACAGGCAGATCATGTTTGGATAACCTGTTCTGTCTAACACAAATTGTGCAGACAAAACTAGCAACCGGCAGAGAACTGCATTTAGTATTTCTCGACATATCAAAAGCTTATGATAACGTACCCCTGAAAAAACTGTGAGACGTAATGGAGAGCAGCAACATCAACAGTACATTAGTCAGGGCTGTGAAGAACCTATATGACAATCAAACAGCGAGAGTAAAGGTAGGAGCGGAACTGACAACAGAATTTAAAATTAGGAAAGGTCTAAGGCAGGGTTGCTGTATCTCACCGACGTTATTCAAGATATATATATATATATATATATATATATATATATATATATATATATATATATATATATATAGAAAAAGCACTCGAACAATGGAAAAGGAAAAGTATGGGAATGGGGATACCACTGGACGAGGACACTACATTATATAAGTTGCAATTTGCCGACGACCAAATTATTATGGCACAAGAAAGAGAAGACATTGAATACATGACAAGGAAAGCTATAGAGGAATATGATAAATGGGGGCTTAAAATTAATGTAAATAAATCAGCATATCTTAGTATAGGATATGAACAAGACGCTTTAACCTTAAAAACAGGCGAAACTATACCGTCATGTGAAGAATACAAATATTTGGGAGCAACAGTAGGAAAACAAGGATTATATAACACAGAGGTAAAAGAGAGAATAAAACAAGGCCGGAAAGTTATAGGTGCGCTAAATGGTATACTTTGGGATGCAAATATAAGCAAAAAGAATAAAAAACAAATATACTCCGCTATGGTACAAAGTGTGGCACTATATGGAGTCGAAATCTGGCAACTCTCGGAACAACATAAAAATCAACTGAAAGTAATGGAAATGGACTATTGGAGAAGATCAGCGAGAATATCCAGAAGAGATAGAGTCCGCAATACAAGAATACGTGAAATAATGGATACAGAAAGGGACATCTTGGAAGAAATTGAAAAAAGGCAACTCTTGTGGTACGGACATGTCGAAAGAATGGATAACAACTCCCGAAAAAAGCAATGCAGTGGCAACCAAGAGACAGAAGAAAGATGGGACGGCCAAGAAGAGGTTGGAATGAGGAAGTAGGAAGCCTGAAGCAAAAGTGGGATATCCAGCAAGGCGCTTGGATGAACAGAAAAGAATGGAAAAAAATATTGAACTCCGGAAGACCCAGATAGAGGTTAAAATACGGAAAGAAGAAGAAGAATTAATTAAACTAAAGTAGCATAGCGTATATTAAGAACGTCAAGAAATGTAGTCATAAATAAAGAATATAAAAAAACTAAACAAAACCACACAAGAACTAATAAATGACTATAAGATGGTCAGCAGAATAGAAACAGTCAAACTAAACAAAACAATCAAGAGCATAAGAACAGATTTAAAAAAGCAAAAAATCCAAATTTAAAATAATCGTAGAGGGGGGGGGGGAAGTTTAAAAAAGTTAATAAAAGTGTATATTAAATAGTAAAGCCAATAGGTGACAATAAGATGAAAATAATGCGGGTATCAAAAATTGTAGAAATTATACAAAAATACTATAAAGCATTATATAAAGTAAAAGCGCAAACACCAATAAGGAAACCGAAATACCAAAAACTATAATAAGACACATAAGGTCGGAAAATAAATGGGTAAACAAGATCCACTATTGAAAGCGTACCTAACAAGTGAAAATTTGGTTTACAGGTAAAGTAAAGTGGTCACTATGTATGAAACGAAACTATAGGGTTTAACAAAGTTTTATTAAAACGAATGACAGTGAATTACATTCAAATGAAAGTGAACAGCGGCAAAAATTTAGCGACCGGATCCGAAAAATTTGCGGCCACTTCCGGTCAAACCGGTCTCAAAATTTTCCAATCAGACTGATTTTTGGCCTCTGGAGTTGACTTATGGTCCTTAGTTGAATACTGAAAAAGTTATGTCTCCCAGAAAAAAGGAGAGAAAGACAAAAGAGTACAAAACTATAAAACTGTAACTATAACAGATCATTAGACAGAAACAAAATAATAATAATGAAAAACAATAAAGTCTGGGAAAAGATACAAACACTTGATTGTATTTGCAAATTGATGTTGTTGCCTTTGGTTCTTTTTTACAAATAAAGTTTTTCTCATTATGACAAAACACTTATAAAATACCGTCTACATATGGTATAGCAAGTACAGAAATTAGTTTCTCTTAGGTAATAAGGTGGTGAATTATATATGTAAACACAATCGATGTGCGAAACGTATATTTTAATATACGCAATACCGCGGCAGGCAAACCAAAAATAGTTAGCGACAAACTTAATTAGGCAGACATGCACCTGGCCACAGTTAGCCGAGATCTACCTTGGAGCAGGTAGATGTGGCCGTTTGCAATGTCTGAAGGCTAACTCCCATTTTTGTCGTTCGTAAATCAGTCGAAGCTGAAGATTGAAACTTGACCATCTTAAAGAAAATAAAGGAAAATATTTCCTATAATTTTAGCAGGCAAAAAAATTAAATGCCTAATTAATTTGGCACGGAATAATTGCGGTCTGCACCGACCGACCCTAAAGCCATTAAAAATATGACCGTTATAGGAAATATTTTTCGAGTATTCGCGCGGCTACATTACCCTTTTACCAGTGACAACACACATACAAAATCTTGTTAAGCCGGATCAATATTATTTATGTACAAAATATTTTGCAGATACATCAAATATGGGCTCTTTATAAAGAAAATATTATTATTGCACCAGATAATTTTTTTGTGTTTTTGTACTAGATTTTTCTTAAAAGCTTAACGTTGACCTATTAGTATGATACAAATGTTAAGTTACGTTCAGATACAATAATATTAATTAAATGTGTTTTACAATTTTACTAGGTGTAAGTTTATTATTTATATACATTGTTACTACAAGTGCACGCTTAAATTAAGTTCAGTTAAACCCTGCTTAAAATAGATCAGGGAAGCGGACGCGTCATCCTGTGCAAAAATATTTTTTCCTTTTTTGCCGTTTTTATTGCTATCGTTATTCAGTTGGTTTGCAGGATTAGCGTGTTCAACACTATTATTATAAGGTTCTTCAAAATCTTTGCTCAAAAGAAAAGCCGGTTGTAGACGATCGATGGGCACTCGTATATTTTTATAGCCGCGTGATATTACTTTAAATGGCCCGTCTCGAGGAGCATCCTACGAGCTTCTAACAGCATCATGTCGTATAAACAACGCAAAGCTTCGAGGTCCTTGTAAATCAAAACATTTTTTGTATGATAGCGAGTAGTTTTACATTTTTCACGTTTATTTTTAAGCGCTCAACAAATTGTATACTGGTACCGTAGAGAGTTTCAGCCTACTCGTGTTCAAGTCCTCCTTAATGGCAGTGCACCTGTCTAATAATATTGTACGAAGAATTTTGACTCAATTGTCAGTATTGAGGCATTTTATTACTACTTTAAGTTACCGGTGCAGCCTTTTGATCACACTGTTAGACTGAGGATGGTAAGCTTTTGTTCCTGTGTGCTTAGAGTCCAACAATTTACACAGTTCATTAAATAAAACAAATTTAAATTGACGCCCCTAATCTGTTATATGTGGGGGTATGCCAAAACGAGAAATCCAAGTATTAATAAAAGCGAAAATTTCGTATTGGCGATAGACAACTTCGGGCCAACGAGAGAAACGGTCGATATACGTACTTAAAACAATATCTATAACCCTGCGAGTAACTCATAGTGATTCGTGTTCGAAACAGCCAGCTAAATCTTTAAATTTACCGATGGGTGCTGATATATGTCGTGTAACTTTAAATTTTTCACAAGGGATGCAATATCGTGCCCAACCGCGGCAATCTTTATTAATCGCCGGTCGCAAAGGCTTTAGGACAAAAGAATGTTGAACATCGCTTGTTACATCACAGGAAATCTTTGCATTATGATCATTAAAGTAACCTTTTTTAAATTTTAATGAACAAGATGAGGAAGCAGGCATTTTAAGCAACTCGACGTTTCCATTTTGTGCGTTTTGTAGAGTCTGATGATCCACAGAGGTATAAATCGTCTCAATTCTAAACAAAGCATCGGCAACATTATTTTTAGTACCTTTAATATGACAGATATCGGTAGTAAATTGAACGATGAAATCTATATGTCGAAATTGTCGTGGGGTACATTAATCTAAATTTTGTTTAAAAATATAAATTAGTGGCTTGTGATCGGTAAAAACTATAAATTTTTTATCTTCGATGGCGTATCTGAAATGCTTTACAGCTCTGAAATTTTTTTTGTGTCAAAGTTAGACATTGTGAAAAAACCTTTGTCCACAAATTATTGCAAGGCTGCACCCATTGCATTCCTCTTCAGTGGTTTCAGTTGAAGGTAAAGGTTGAAAGACTGATTCAAGGTACGCAGCAAATACTTCTGCCTTATGTTTATCAGATCTTGCCTAAGTTCCGTCTTCTTTTTGAATGGGCGGAATGGGCTGGTGTTGACGCTTGATATTTTTGGTTGCTGTCCATAGTGAGTAATCTGAAACAGGTGTGGCGTCCAGGTTAGCAAGGTAATCTTGAAATGAATTGTTCTTAAGGCTTCTGATTTGTTCTTTTAGCTCGTTGGACGCTTGGTTGTAACGACTTTTATCTGAAGGTAATTGTGAACATTGCCATATTCTTCTCAACCTTCTCTTTTCGGCTATTTTTTCTTTGTTGCAATGGGACATTGTTCCTTGACTCTTTTGATGGGAATTTCTGGAGTGGCTTCCACTGCAGATTTCTGTACTAGTGTGGTGAAATTTGCTACAGCTGATTCTAAATCCTCAATGGTTTTTAGTGGTATCTTTAGATCCATTTGGTTTTTCATTAATGCCCTGAAGTAATCCCAATCAGTGTTTTTATTGTGGAGCTTTAGCGTGGGAGTTTTGTTGGTTATGAAACTATTTACTGTAGCAATACCAGGTGAGTGATCTGAGGATAGATCCCAGCAGGATGCAATTGTGAGGTACCCTGGCGCTATACCTTTCGTTACGAAGAAGTCGAGTAGGTCCGGTTTTCTCTTCGGATCAGTGGGCCAGTATGTTGGTTCGTAGGTTAGATTCGAGAGCCCCAGAGCGTGTGTTTTGCATTATAATCGGCACCGGCCATGAACCTGTTGCCCAGTGAACGAAAATAATTGAGAAAACCTTCTTTACTTGTGGGGTAGTTTGGCGGACAGTAGGCAGCAGAGATCGTCAGTGGTCCGTTCCAGTCTTCTATCATGATGCTTGTTGCTTGTAGGAAATCTTTGAATTCTGGTAGTTGGTAGTGCTTAATTTGTTTTCTAATTAGAATTGCTGAGCCACCTCTTGCATGTCTTTCCGCGTCAGGATGATGGGTCGTATAGATGAAGAAGTTGGGTATTTTAAAATATGTTTTGCTAGAAAAGTGTGTTTTAGATATGAGCATTATATCTATGTTGTGTTTGAGAAATATTTCGATCTCCTGTTTATGGTTCAAGAGACCGTTGGCGTTCCATTGAGCAATTTTATACGTTGGAACTGTTTTTAGAATTTAGTTCTTCCCTAAAGAGTTTAATTTGATTAGTCAGCTCATTTATGGTCTGCTGCTGGGCTTGGATGGTTTGCTGCATTGCTGTTATGACTGCAGTTAGATCGTTTGCTTGTTGAGTTGTTGGTTGAGTTATTATTGTCCAAGGGTGCAGTGCTGAGGTACGGTACTGGATGGAGGGGTGATGTTTCGCTTATTGGCAGTTATGGCTTCAAAGTTTAAGGATTGTTGTGTTTGATGTGTTGGTATTAGTTGGTTATGTTGGCTTGCTTGATGTGTTGGTTGCGTGCGTGGTAAATTGATGGGTTGGGGGTGGTTTGGGTGCCGTCGGGATATTATGTCAAGGTATACTTTGCATCCTTTGTAATTCGCGGGATGTTGTCCTTTACATAAAACGCACGTAGCTGGGTTGCCATCCTTTATTTTTTGAGCAGGTACGGTAATCATGTAAGCCAGCGCATTTGACACATCGTGCAGGGCGCGTGCATCTGTTTCTTGTGTGGCCATAACATTGGCAGTTTTTGCATTGCGGGATTTGTGGCTTTTTCTTAGGTTCTTCGAACTGAATCACAGCATTTCCTAAATACTTAATTTTGAAAATATCTTTATTATTCTGTTTCCGTTTTATGTCGATGAATAATAAATTTTTCTTTTGTTTGTTTTCTTTGTTTATTGCATTCATGATGTTAGTAACTTCGTGACCTTCGTTTTTTAATAAATCGGTAATAGTTTGAAAGTCGGTGGAGTGATGGAGGTTTCTTAATACCACTCTGTATTTCTTTTCCTCTTCTAAACTGTATGTATGTCTTGCTACTTTATTAGTATCGCGTACGTCACGAATTTTTTTGTAGTCATCGACATTGCTGATTTGGAGTTTTAGTTTGTTTCCTTGTAATAACTGATGAGATGTAATGTAGGATAAAGGGAGGAACTTGAAATTTAGTTTCCCTTGTTTGATTTTTATTATTGGAATTATCCGCATCGTTTCCCTTAGCAAGTGGAGGTATCTGTTTTGAATTAATGTAGGTTTTTTGTTAATTTGTACTGTGTGGTTTTCGCTTGTATTTTTTTCCTCTTTTTCTGTGATCTTATTTGCTGAAATTCGTTAAGAATAATCACATCTTCTTCGTTGCCCTGAACAGCCATCGCTGTTATCTTGCATTTTAATGCTTGAAAGAAAGGTAACTTACTGTGCAGTATGAATTAAATTATTAAATAAATAAATTTGCCTGACCTTAAGCAAGGGTGCGGCTCCGCTGCTGCGATAACACTGGTATAGCTCGGCACGCACGTCTGCTCTGCTTGAAGGCACTGGCTCAAGTACGTCTGGTACTAGTTGTAATAACATTGTCGCGTTTGCAAGGACAACTTTTACGTTTGAAAAAGCGATTTTAAAGTTTTCGTTCCATTCAACAGGCTTATCGCCTTCTGTTTTAAACTTCTTTAATTATCATTCAACGGTTGTAAAATTTTGGCAGCTCCCAGAACAAATCGTAGATAAAAACTTCATACCCACAACTCGTCGTAATTATTTAATAATTTCGAACTGCAAAAATTTTTTGATCGATTCTACGCGTTCACCTAAAGGCTTTATTCCTTGCGCATTGACGGTATAACCGAGAAAGGTTAGTTTATTCATAGCAAAGATACATTTTGGGGGATTAAAAAGCAATTTAAGATGTTTTAAAGGCTCTTCTTTGTGTTCTGACGCAATTAACATATTGTCGACGTAGGGAAAAACAAATTTTAAAGAACAAATAATTTAACCGATGAAACGTTTGTCTCTGTTTAGTAAACCAAAACTAGTAAATAAATATTCGAATAGGTCAAACAGAGCTATTATTATGGTCTTTTCTATGTCAGGCTCTCTTTAATTATATATTCTTACCAAATCTACAGGATGATTGCAAAAGTTCGTGCCCGATTTTATAGATGACGTTGATTATAGGAAATAGCGCATTTGTTTTGATGTGTGAGTGTCATTCGATTTGTAAATGATATACAAAGAATCGCGTCCGTTTCTTGCAAAAACAAACGCTTTAAAAAGTGTACGTGCTCGTGCAGTAGGTCCATGGAAATGGGAGACGAAAAAGTGCATTTGCGGCATGTGATGCTGTATGAATTCAGGAAGAGCAAAAAAAATATTCAGACTGTTTATTTGGACCGCCTGCTCTGAGAACTGTCAAAAAGTGGTTCGGGCGGTTTCGGCAAGGCAATTTTTCAATGGAAAATGAACCTGGCTCTGGTCGACCTTCTGGCCTTGATGACGACGTTGTGTGTACTCTAGTAAAGACACATCCAAGAATTACGACTGAGGAGATAGCTGAGAGGCTAAACATTGACAAGTCCACCGCGTTTCGCCATTTAAAAAAGCTTGGCTATATCTCCAAGCTTGTACCTGTGTACCGCACTGTTTAACGGAAAGGAACAAATTAGACCGAATGAACGTGGCTCTTTCACTTCAGACACGGAACGAAACTGAGCTGTTTTTGGACCGACTGGTAACAGGCGATGAAAAGTGGGTCCTTTACAACAATGTGCAATGAAAACGCACATGGAAACAAACCGACGAAGGTATGAATCCTGTTGCAAAAGCTGGTCTGCATCCAATGAAGGTTTTGCTGTGTGTTTGGTGGGACTGCAGGGGGATCATTAATTTTGAGCTTTTTTTTGAGGCGCGGAGAAATAATAACAGACATCTACTGTCAACAATTAGCCAGGCTTGATCTGCTGTTCGTGAAAAACATCCTGCTTTGGCCAACAGAAAGGGAGTCATCTTTCACCGTGACAATGCTAGGCCTCATGTGGGTCAACAGACGCTGCAAAAATTACAGGAGTTGAAATGGGAAGTCCTGCAGCATCCTCCATACTCGCCTGATATTGCACCTTCAGACTTTCATTTGTTCCGCTCCTTACAAAACAGTTTAAATTGAAAACGACTTAGTTCTGTACAAGCTGTCGAAAACCACCTTACAGACTTTTTTGACAACAAACCGACCTCGTTCTATAAGAATGGCATAGAAAAACTTGTAAATCGTTGGAAAACCATGAATGCTAGAATTGCAATTATATAATTAATTGATAAGACCCTTTTATTTAAGATAAAAAATATTGTAATAATTTATAAAATCGGACACGAACTTTTGCAATCATGCAATATTTTAGAAAGATTTTCTTTTCGAGTAGAATGACAAACAAAGGGAAAAATAGCAGAAGAGAAACAGCAATAAATATGAAGAGATAAAATAAAAGCGGCAATAAAAAGCAAGTGTATAAACGAACGGTGTAATGGTAATATCGGGCAGCCAGACAAAGGGAAAACAAATTATGCAAAAAATTAAAAAATGCTGTTATGAAAATAAATGTCCCGCAGCACAGAAATTTTAACATTTTAACGTTTCGCATAAAAATCCGCCTGGAAAAAGACGGCCCGCAGTCGGACAAAAAGCTAAATTGCTGTAGAACCGCCTGCTGCGCATAGTCTGTTAGCGCCGACTTTAAATTAACAACAGATAAAAAATGAAGCCGCCGAGAGTTAATTAGCGTTTGAATACTCGTCCACTTTCTAATTTCGCAGCATAACCTTCCATTTAAAATAAATGAATATTGTGATTCCATCCCGGTTTGTCGAATGAATAATAGCTCGCAATTAATTAATTTTTGTCGTTTATTTGCAAGGGGATTACTGAATTCGCTGCCCGCCTGAGCTCTCCTCGCGCTCCTTGCTTAGTTTTGCTAGCACATTCATGAGGCTATTAATAGTACATTTGGCGGGACGGCGGTGTTTTAACTCAAATGGTCTGAGCGTACGTAAACTCCACAGTGTAATAGAATTATTTGTAGATGTCGGAATATATAAGTAGCCGTAAATTAGTTCTCAGGCAGCTGTATTAACCCAACGTCAAGTTAGCATTATTGACTTGGGATGCCGGATATGCACTGTTTCAACATTTCAATGGTAATTTTAAACAAAGCTATAAATAAAAGTAAAAAACGTATGTGTTGCTCTTGTATTTTTGTCATTTCTTGGAAAATTACTGTTAATGTATTTTATAATACACCTTTGAGCTGTGTCAAGAAGCAATCGTGTATACATACCTCTATTGTATTATTGCTTTGAAATCCCTAATTGACAAAAGTGGCTTTGAGAAGATTAAACAAATAAAAGTTGCAGAGCGACAGCTCTGGACTATAAGAAGCGTAGTTAAGAATCGAATATCCTAATTTGTGTAATGTGTCTTTCACCAACTAAGCTGCATTGAGTTTGGCGTTGACTTAAGAGAGAACTTTGTTTTGTTTCAGAATATTCCTTTTTTGAGTTATAAGCAAGCATGAATCATACATAACCATGTGCCCTGACCAAGCCAAATTTAAGAGTACGCACAAACTCGTCTGTAACTTTTTTTTATTGTTATGCTCCTTTTTCGTTGGATGCGCTTTTATTCTTTGTCGTATATTAGTTCCTTTTTGGGTAAGTATCTTGCTTAAAAATTTTATCCACCCTGTTCAAATCGCTTCAGTTACCTTGCTAACTAGCACTTAAATATCTCAGCGCAAAGACGTGTCTGCCGCGGCTCTAAATGCAATCAAGGTAGTGCTTTCGCTTATCAAGTGTGAACTAATTAGCTGAACCAATAAGTAATAATTTTCAAAATACAGGACATTATCTCTGACGATGATTCCGCAATGAATCAAATCAGATGCTCTAACACCACGCTTAAACGATGATCAAAAACGTTACATTTGGACACCGCCACAGCCATTACAAAATAAATTATGCTAACTAACTTACATTGAATATAATCTAACTAATAGTCAAATCGATAAAACTAACAACAATCCAAATACCACAACAAAAAATAGATATTCCGCCAATTTACATTCAATTCGAGTCTCTTGTGAGGCAAAAAATGTGGGAGCTAAATCAAAGTCCAAAGGCTCTTTTATTATTAGACACTCTAAGAATGAACTAGCAATAACAATAAAATATTAATTATCTTCTTACATCCTAAGTGTACACCCTTGCTACAAACTATGGACCAAAATATCGTACAGGAAATAAAATTGTCGAAATGTCGAATTTTTACTTTTGAGCTGGATAAACCGCGGCAACATGTGACCGGTGACTCAATTAAAAATCCCGGAGAAAATTATGAGCTTCTTAAGATACTCAAAAGCATTTTTCTGATAAAAATGAATTTTTTTAAATTTTTTTAATTGACTTCGTAAGAAACAAGTCGACACATAGGACTGCAGATGGTCTACAGTATATTACTGATCTGACAGGACAGCTTGATTGCGAAAACTTGAGCCTTACAGATAACAAAATTAAATAATGGACAAGTGAACAGACTGAAACTCATGGCATAGTTTCAATTTGTGACGATTTCATTCAAGAATAATCCAATAAAATCCAATTTTATTTTTCTGAAAAAGGACTTGCCCAAAAAGTTGAAACGTCTGCGACTTCTCAACGTAATTTCCATCTAGACGTACACCTTTTTTCGTCGCTACGATTTCAAAGCTGCCGATGGCATTTTTAGGGTTGTGTTTTTCTCACTGGAAAATCGCTGGTGCAACAATGATTCGACTGAAAAATGAGCGGCTATAAAAAGTGTCTTTCATGATCAGAAAAAGTCAAAAATTGCTAGGAGCAAGGTCAGGTGAGTAGGGAGCATGAGACGTCACCTCAAAGTTATTTTTACGTAATCCACTTTCAAGGTGGGTCCCACAAATGGAAGCACACAGCCACCAAAAACATATCGGGTTACGGTCTTTACTGAGAAAGTTATGGTAGCCATGTTTTAATATATCGAAGACGTAACCTTTACGCATTGTATTACAAACGGTATTATAGTGATGGCTAAATCATACGAGCAGTTTTTAAAAACATAGTTCCTGTTAGAATTAGATGAAAAACGACCATAGAAAGCTACACGGGTAGTGTTTCATCGAAACAACTCCATTTTTAGGTCACTATGCAAAACGGACTCCACAGATCTTACGGAAATTCCGTAGGCGCACACTTAGTCGACGGTCTTCTATAACAGCTTGCTCCACTCACGCAATCATGGTTTCGGTCCGGCTGGTTTGTGCTTCGGTTCATTGTTACACAACTCTCGGCTTTTTTTAAATATTTGAAGTTACAAATGCACATTTTTAACATTTGTAACGCCTTCACCGCATGTTTCACTCAATTTCCAATAACTTTCGATGCGAGTTTTACTACGAAAAACGATAATTACACGTTGTTTTTAAATACTAAACATCGTCATTTTAAATATACAAAACAATACTCACTGCAATAGTGATTTTTTATGTTATTTATATTAAGAATTTAGCAATATTGTGTGCGTATTTTAAAATTAACCGCATTTTTCTACTTACTCTTATTGCTAAGAAAAAAATTTGGAGACCGTGAACGCACCTCATAGTATATTTTGTTTGGATGCATTTTAATTGTTTGAATAAAATTTGATCAAGACGTGAATCTATTTTATAAAAGTCCAACCTTAATTTACGTTTTGCGTAAATATTCGATAACCAGCACGGTTTTATAATCCGAACTTTTTGCAATTAGGTATTCAGATTATCAATGTTGCACTGTATTATACTTATCAAAACCTAAGCGGCAAACAGTTGAGTATTGTAATTAGAAACATTTCTATTTTACATAAATAAAAAAAATCAAAACAGAATTTAAGTTTACTGCCTATGACTACTTATTAACTGTACAGAAAAGACCAACACTTCTAAAAAGCAGGAGAAGGAGTTGTCATAATTATCAAAAGCAGATTAAACACAACATTATACCCATTTTATTCGCACTTAATATAGCAATTGTAGGCATCAAAATACTATTAAACAATTAAAGCTATATTCTGATTATCATGTGTAAACAACTTAAGAAAGAATTAGGCAGATAATATGAAAGTAACATTTAACTCATTTGAACCTTCACAAGCTATAAGTGGTCCAAATTGCAAGAATAATTTATGGGTGTGCAGAACGACCAAATCTAAAGATATTACGTTTATACATTATTCTACTGTCATTAACTTACAAATCTTATATCCATAGGGATGATCGGCCTGATAACCTAGACGTGGTTTTCTAAAAAGGCTTCACAAAAGAAATACATCGTAAAGGTTGACTGTGATCATCTACTAGTCGCATTTCGTTAATAAGTACCCACAAACAAAATCACTACCGCTCTATTTAGTAACTGGACCAATCAACTGAAAAAAATTTCAAATAGCCTTTGGTAAGCAATTACAAAGCCCTACTAAATTAAAAATAGCAGAATACATAGGTGACGCAGTATCAACATTTACAACATCCATCGTGCACACAAGGTAACATGAAAACTAAAGTTATTTTACAAACTCAAATATCACTACCATTCCAATTACACAATCAATATTATCTAACGAAATATTTGAGCAAGACGAAAATGGTAACAAAGCAAAAACACATTGATAAACACTGAAATATTTAACTCAACAACTCAAAAAAGAGCTAGACGAAGTAAGGTTAGCTTCCGAACTAACCGAACAAATAAAAATACTAAAGCAACATAAAAAAATTCTAACAATAACCGACGGCAGCAATAACTATTTCACAATTGCATAAAAATTTGCGGTTTTCTTCAAACACATGGAATGCACATTTACACCAAAAATTATATATAGCCTAACGGAGCTAGCATAACATAATTATATTGGAAGGAATTCACTCGTCGTAACTGAAGCTATAAAAAACAAGTTCTAATTAACAAACTCCCTAAAAGGAAAGGGCGAAAAACGATTTCATACCAAATCTTGTGTTAATAGAACTAAGTCCCTAGCAAGAACATAAAACGTCTGCCTCAAGACAGGATCTTTTTCAAAATAATAGAGATAATAAAGACATAAAAATTGTAGATCCATAAGTCTTTTAACATTATTTTGTAAATTGTTAAAAATGTTTCAACTTTCGATTAATTGATGAAGTGACTGCTCGTAACATTTCTCCACTGAAATTAGAGGTCAAAAAACTTACTGTACTATTGACCTCTTCCAGAGAATAGTCAAAACAATAGAGATTAGGTTGGAGGATAATGAGTAGACTGCTGCAGTTTGTCTTGACGTGGTCCAGGCTTTTGACAAGGATTGGCTAGAGGATCTGAAAATAAAATTACTTAACCTGGCTATACCTAATTATCTCACCAGAATAATATTCTCTAAGGCAATTTTTGCTGTAAAAATTAATACCAATATCTTAGAAAACCACTTTTCAATACTTGTACCTGAATATTCAAAAAATAAACGCTAATTTAGCAACATTTATTTACGATGCGGATATACCAACTCAAAGTAATAACTAAATACAAGCAATTCTCCTACTTTAGAAAGCAGTTAACAAAGTGTATTTGTGATTCAGCAACTGGAACATTCAAATCAATCCAACCACATGCCAAGCTGAAATATTTACACTAAAGAGAATTTACAACTTAATCAATAATCACATTAACAACAAAATCTTCAAATAGAATCCCCTAACTCGACAGTTAATTTTTTAGCCCTCCGTCGTCCATCTTTGGACATAGGCTTCTCTCAATTTATGCCAGTCTTTCCGATTTTGAGCAGTTCTCATCCTTAGAAGCCAGCGACTTTTTCACGTCATTGCCCTATCTTATTTGAGGTCTTCATCTACTTCTTTTACCCACATATGGCCTCCACCGTTGCATTACAGCATTCTATATTGCGTCACTTTGCCTTGCTAAGTGACCTACAAAGCTCCACTTTAGTCTTGCTGCCTGATCAGCCACATCTTTCACTTTTGTTCTTTGTCAAATCCAAGTGAGTCTTCCTGTCTTTTAAACTGATGCTCAATATAAGTCTCTCAATTGCTCTCTGCGTTTTGGTGAGTTTGTCCATATTTTTTTTGGCAGTCTAAGTCGATACCGAGCAAAACGCTAGTTTTCAAATATTGTAGTAATTTTGAGGGTGTATTTTAGTTTTCCGAAGCTTGCTCACGCGAGTCTTGTTCTTCTTTTAGTTTTAGCAATTTAGTTTTCCTTGTTCGATTATATTACTTATCCTAAGTATACAAATTCAGGCACATTTTCAACAATTTGACCTTTTACTTGGATGTTTTTTTGTCATTATTCGTTATCGTTTTTGTTTTTGTAAGATTTATGCGTAATTCAACTTTCTCAGGGGTTTCCAATAGTTCTGCAATTGTAGATGGTTTAACCGTATTTCATTGACTTCTATGCCCTTTCTTCCTTAGCGTAAAGTTTTGAATACTTTCTCCGGTAGCAGCGTAAATAGTTTTGGCGATATTACATCTCTCTTAGTTACATCTCACCTTAGTGAATTGCTATGGCTTTCGTGGTAATCTGTTCTTTTATTATTATAAATGCCCCTTTGTAGATATTATGTATTAGATCTTTATTTTTAAGACATATTCCATCGTGTCGAAAGGCCTTTTATAATCGATTGAGACCAGGTACAGAGGTATGTAATACTCATTTGTTATTTATATTACAATTCTTACAGTTAACAGATGGTCGAAAGTGCTCTAGCTCTTACGAAAGGGGATTTACTCAACTGGTTGATAGATAACCATTTTATTATTTAGGGGATTTGTAATCATTTTTATAAATCACTTATAAAGTTTGCGACAGCAAGGAGATCAGCCTGTAATTTGTCAGTTTGAACTTATCCCCTTTTTTATGTAGAAAATGGTCACTGCTTAGTTCTAAGTACTTGGAACCTTTCTTCAACATGTCTGTTAATATTTGATCTTGTCTTGGTTATTGTTGTTTTTATTTCTTATAGAGTTTTTGTTATTTTGTATTACTTTATGTCAGATAACTCTTTAAAGTTTACGTCAGTTATTGTTTTTCCTCATCATATAAAACTGTCTTAGAGATATATAAAACAGCATAGGTCTTTTCCGTTGTTTCTTATTTCTCTCTGTGTTCTCTACCATCTGGATTTTTCAACAAGATTATTTGTGTTTTATCTAGTATTGGTAGCAAGCTCTTTTTATATTGTATTACTCTTTCTATCTTTCGTTTGCTATTTTTTAAGATATTTTTCTATCGTTTCTTTTTATTATTTTGTTATTTATTTGTTTTTGAAGTTTCTTTTTCCTTGTTCTACTAACCTTCGTCGTTGCGCAAGCATATCCTTCGTTTTTATACTAATTTGTCTTTTTTGGGGACTACTTTCAATGCCGTTTTCAAAATAGTTGGTTAATGCTATTCTGTATTTGTTACCTTTCTTTTTAAGTACCACTTATAGATATAAGTGCTGCCTTTTCGGTCAGTGTTAGTCTTTCTAATTTTTGATTTACACGTATTTTTGCCCTAACCAAACGGTTTTTGCTTCCTATATTAATAATTTTATTACAGTGACGTCTTCATAAATCTCTTTGATTAATAACGTCGTATTCTTGGTTGTTCCATCTGGACTTATCCACCTCCGATTTTTCTGCGGCTTTTTTAAAGCATTTATTTATAGTATACATGTCGTGTTGTTTTATGTATTTTAGTAATTTATGGCCCCTTGAGTTTCGAGCAGCGTAGCCATTGTTTCCTATTTTGTTTTCGGTTTCTTGTCCAGTTTCGGATTAAAATCTTTCATTAAGACAATAGATTTGTAGAGGAGCCTTTTATCGCTGCTGTTACATATTCGTAGGATAAATCGATCATTTTTTGTCACTAGTTGACGTAGATACGTATATTTGAATTATTTGTTTAAGACCGGTTTCATTTAGTTTTAATGTTACCATTTTAAGAAAAGCTACACGTTATTTCTCTAAAATTATTTATATAACGTATTTGATAGTGTTCTCAATAATTTCCGCTTATAAAAGCCATGAATATATTATAAAGCTAGAGGTATCCACCACCAAAATTAATTATACAGTCGCACATAAAATTAAGCTAAAAAGACATTTTTAGTTCCAACGGCAGTTTAGTATCGAAAATAACTCCAAAAATATGTAAACGCATCACAACAACCACAACCACGGCACAACAAATTGCCAGATCCACACTTTAATCTTCTTAGTTACAAACGGAGTTCATATTTTAGCTACCCTTGTGCAACAGTGGGAAATCTTGTAAAATAAATTCAGCAAACATTTATTTTCTAGATTCGATTTCACCCGACTCAGAGGTTTGAATTTAAAGCACCTATTTGAGTAAAAAACAATTTCTGCAAAAGTGCGCAAGGTACGAAAATTGCTTGGAAAAACATAAAAATGTATTGGTTTAGAAAAAATATAAATCGATGTTACAAATTGGATATTATACCTTCAAACTAAAACACTCACAGCTTATTTTCACTTCATTAACCTTCAAAATGGTATAGTAACTTTTTGTATAATCTGTACAATCGAAATTATGCTCAACTACATACCGAGTGAAGCAACGTCGCCGCTTCCAAAAATTTATAGCTTAAAAACTATGGTTTAGAGATATTCTTTTAATTAACAGTTTTGTAAAGCTACTGTGGCACATTACACAAACTAAATTATTGTTAAGAAACTAAATCACTTGCGACAATTATTGTAGAGAACATATATTTAAAACCATACAGTAAAATTAGTGATTATTATCTTTACATTTATTAAAAACAATGCAACAAAAAACTTCTTAAAAGGTAGGTTTTGTAATAGTAGATTTAAGAATAATACAAAAAATTAAAACAACTTTATTTAAACCAATTTTCGCCAACCTTACACATAAAAGTTGTTTTTAAAAATATTTTGTTAAGATTTACTAATATGGAAAAAATTGTTTTAATTTTTTGCTAAAAACTATAAAACATTTCAGTTTTATAAAAATATGGCTTTTTTAAAAAACTAACTTTATGTTAAAATTATGGTTTTGTTAATAGAAAATAAATGTAAAGTAATGTAGGTTAGATAGTCGGATACCGGAGCTAATTTAAATTTTGTATGACAATTTTATTTAGAAATTACAAATTGATACATCGCACATAAATTAAAAACCACAAATTTTACTAAAAAAATGTAATTTTTTAGAAAGTACGATACATTGTACATAGATTTTGTAGAAATACTACATATTGTCTTTAAACCATGATTTTTAAAATTTTCACTGCGGTTTTTCGTTTCATGCCGGCTAGACCTATACTATAAACATAATCAACTGCTATAAAATACCTAAATATTAAAAGATTTCTTAAAAGTTACAAAAATTAAAATTAAACTATACCCTTTATTGTCCCTCTTGGCGTAATGTAAAGAAAAATAAGTTGAAGATTTTTTTTCATAACATAAGATAATTTGAACATTAAACGCACTCTAAGAAGCTAGCGTCTAATAACAAACTGTAGGTAAAAACGTTCTTGATGATTATGTTTCCAATCTAAACAAGTTTGTTAATTCAATATAGAAGCCACTAAGATCTAGGGATAAACAAACATCTCCGATTTTCCTCTTTGTGTCGCACAATTGGCCTGAGTTGATAACCAAGGCAAGCCTCCTTACTAATTATCTCGTTAAAGTTTTTACATCCAACAACCAAGAAGATAACAATACGTTTCCGGTATTTCACAAAAGATGCCTCAAATTAAAGGTTCTACTTTGAACAAAGTTCATAAGGAAATCCGTCTTTAACTAGCAAACAATATTTAACTTTCAAATATTACGAAAACTACGGCTTATAGACGCTTTAAACACGTTGGAATGCTCTGCAAAACACTAAAACGGAATCGAATTTTCTATATCAATATTTTCTTTCCTAAAAGTTACCAACGTCTTATTCATAGTATCCTATCTCATCACTTGATTAACATTTCTTGTCGTTACCGATACACATAAGATACACTTAAGCAGTAAAAGTACTTTAACATTTGTCTTTGAAAGTATTTCTGTAAAAAAAAGGCAAAAATGTAAACTTAGGCAAGAACATCTTCTCGCAACAAAAATATAAACACAACTTATAAACAATTGGATATTTTATAAGAAATTACAGGGTATGCAATTAATTTGCATTTAAATTTTTAAAATTAATTTAAATTAAAAATAACATTCTTTCTGTTACTTTCCAGAAAAAAATAAAAAACTTAATGTCACTAAAAAGACTAATTTGCGTGATTTTACATCGTTGCTCCTTTGTAAACATATATTTTATTTTATAGGAGCATATGCAGGGAAAAAACAAAATTTGGAAGTGGTAGCAAAATGAGGTCATGGAGAATCGCACCTGTTGGAACTTAAGCGGAAATTTCAAAAAACGTAAAGACATATCAAAGCTCACTTTTATTGATAGCAGGTGTGATTGGTAGAGAATAAAAGGACTCGTATGGAAGAAATTAATTCGGTCATTTTTTAAATTTTGATAAACAATGCATATATACTTTATCAGTGAATTTAAAGATGTTACGAAAAAAGAAACCAAAGAAGTACATACACATAAGTGTACCGGAGCTGGAATATATGCTGAGGCTCCCAGGGTAGAGTTGAGCTTTTCCCTGGGTTAGTACGCTTCTTTCTTTCAGACAGAAATACACGCCATACAGTGTGTGCGTGAAAATGATAAGAGGGCTTACAGGAGCAAGCGGATCTATATTATATCAGACAGCCAGGCAGCTTGAAGGCTTTATCAAGCACAAAAGCATCTTATAGACTGGTATGGGAATGCATCAACAAACTCAGTGCACTGGCAAAACATAACACAGTAAAACTGTTATGGGCACCTGGACAACGAGAAATCCGATTGGAGAGGCAGGCGTGTAAATAGCCGTCTCCTGGTAGTGCGGTGTGGGGAACTAAGTACGGCCCGTTTTGAAAAGTAAAACGTTGAGGCCCAAACCGTCCATTAAACGGCCGGCGCGAAAGCGGATGGGGGCGGCTACCGATATCAACCGATGAGTAATTGCCAAATCGCTCACTTGTAATCGGCTTCGGCTTCGGCGGCGTTGATTTCACTGTGGCCATCTTGTTGCGATGTCTTCGTGCCTGGAACACGACCGCACTGGCCGGGATGCGATGCGAAAGTCTTGCGGGGTGGTTAAATGTGGATAAAATAAACACGACCGCGATGCGGATCGAATCTGTCTCTTGCGGGTTAGTTAAGCACGACCGAATTGGCCGCGTTGCGGATCGAGTATTTTTTGCGGGTCGGTTAAACCCGACCGAATTGGCCGCATTGCGGGTCGAATATTTCTTACGGGTTGTTTGAGCACGATCGAATTGGCCGCGTTGCGGATCGAGTATGTCGCCGGGCTCGCGCCTGGCTTAGCGGTATATCATTTGCGGGAAATCTTAATTCGACAGCACTTTTCGTCTCAAAGGGTGCCGCCGACGGCGCATGCAGACTCGCTGGCTGAGCAAAAGCCCATATGCCGTTTTGTGTGCGATATCAAAACGTGGCGGCAGATATCAAAGCCACCAGCATGCCGCCACGATACACCACCGATCAACTGGCCAGGCAAGGATCTAGTAGGACTTATATAAGCTTTATTAAGAAGAGGACACGCACTCATCATCGAATGTACTGAAAAAACCGACCAGTACATTATTTCAGCAAAACCTTTAATAAGGGACCTTGCCAAAAGAGAGCTGCAGAACTCCTTAACCTAAGTAGGCCACAGCTAAAGACAACCGTAGGGTTTCTTACAGGACAAGCGACTGTAGGAGAACACCTCTGGAAAATTGGTAAATTTAATGGTGACCTTGCATGCAGACTTTCCAGCAAGGAACGAGAAACAGCCTTACACATCCTATGCAAGTGCGATGTGCTGTGCAGAAAAAGGGAACATATATTCGAGAAACTTATCCTGGAAAGATTTCCAGACACAACCTGTAAAGGACCTGTATCTGCTGATTCAGGGGACATCAATTACAGAATGATTGTGAATTTATTTAATTAGGGTAATCACAATAAGTCATAGGCTGCAGTGAACATGGATCCATTAAGGAAGACATACCCTGAGCGCAAAAAAAAACATATACATAAGGTAGTTAATGTAAACCATACCTTAATGCCTTAATGGTAGTTGTAAAAGTTTGTAAAGCTACGACTAGTGCAGCATCTACAAAAAATATTATATTTGAATCAGATATTAAAATAAACCTAATGTTTACAAGCACACCATCGTTACCTTGAAGTGACGAGAATACAACAAATATATAAAAGACTAAACAACTAGGAAATTAAAAAAACTATTAAAATAAGTTTTTATTTATGAATAAAATATATAAAATAATTAGAATTTTCTAATATAAGTACTCCCGTGTGTTACGCCTGCTATTAAATTATTAACGTACACTAAAAACCGAACAATATTCACGCAGAGCGGACATGCTGCTGCGCTGCCGCTGGAGCCGCTAGGTCAATTGCACTTTGCATTGTTAATGACGAATCATCATGTGATTTAGGGGTTGGGTGCTATTTCACAGCAGTGATTAATATGGCATATTTTAGCAACCAAATCTTGTCCGCACAATATTTAACAGCTGATATAAGCAAATATTTTAAATTAGCAGTAAAACAAAAACCTTCAATTAAAATTTAACATAAATGGCCTCCCGCATTTATTAACCATCGAAGCCACAAGGATAATAATTAATTTTAGAGGAAATCTAAGCCTAATAATCTATTGAAATATCAACTGAATCCCAAAAGCCGACTTCAGTCCCTTACTGGCTATTAGCAGACCAGCATGCAGGTGTTAAAGTTATCGAACCGCTTGCGTGCTTACTGAAATCTGTTGCACGAATTGAATTGTTAGAAATATTAAACAGCAAATTTCACTAAAATTTTCTAAAACATACACCACTACAATTAAGTCTTCAGCTGAAATAAACACTAAATTTCACGCATACCAGTGCAAACAAGAGCACAACATTCGATTACGTCTTAAGAATATAAATTTAGAATATAAAAACTTAGAATATAAAAAAAACTTAAATACAATTGGACATACGGGCACCAATATTGCTAACATAAAGCAAAGGAATATAAAAAACGCAGCATCTGTTTTTATAATACTAAAACCAGCCAAGACTAAAAAAATGTGTACAATATAAGCAAACTGTGTGAAATTCAAAAAGTTACCTAAATGTTCTCGTCAGCACAAAAACAGAACTTCTGACGTTGAATACGTAAACTATTGTAGACATTTTAACAAAAAATATTTTCTCCAATAAGGAGCAAAACTATTTGCGCCAACCGGTATGATATGTTGCAATTAATCTTAGCTACGTCGACGAGTTAAACAAAATTAATTAGCAAGTAACCAAGTTGCAATATAGCACAAGAATAGCAAATAATAACACAAAATTAAATAAACAAATGTTAAAAAAATTAACAGAACAGATGGGCATTTAGGCTTACTAAAATAAACTCGAATAAGCAGAAACACGATTCTTATTAGAAATACAATCAAGTACTACTAACATTTTAAGTACAATTCAGCACATTCTTAAACTACCAGAGTGGTAAAAAAGATTGGAACGAACTTAGCAGCGTACTATCCTCCGTGACTCAATAATAAACTAGACCACTAAAAATATTGCCCCTGAAATGTAGACAATAGGTTTGTTTTTGTCGGTGATTACAATGTAAAACAAACACGTTGGGAATCGTAAGTTATTATAACTAGCGTAACGAAATTGTCAAAAATAATCAATAACAAGACTACGTATCGTGGAACCCAACAACAGTAGTCCAAATTATTTCCAAGATGCATCTTTCGCCCTCATATCCTAGTCTCACCAACAAGCCCACGAGCTTGAATCTACCTAGATAAGTAACCAACAGAACACTTTCGCTTGATGCATCATTAAAATCAGATTTATTCGCTTCAATAGAATTATTTAATTAAACCATCCAACATGCCACCTAGGCGGCGATACCACAGAGCACTCAAGATATTTCTCAAATAAATTGACGCATTCCAGTAAAGAACAAAATCTTCGAAAAATACAGAGTACGTTAAAAATAATATACCTTGATCATAAACGAAGAGCCAAGCGCATGACTTTGGAATTGTCTCAGACATCAAAGATATATCGGTACAAAATCACCTAATAGAAGCTACTCTTTGGAGAGCTACAAGAAAACTAAAGCAGCCATAGAAACGTAAAACATATTTGTACCTCGCACTTAACAGTTGGGCAAAAAGTTTTTGCTTTTGCCAATCATTTCGAACGGCTTTCATACCAATTCATTCTAGAAGGAAAATGAGCTATTCAGTATTGTCTACAAACATCACCATTATGATTAAACTAAATCCACAAAAACGACCGGCTACGACCGAATTACAGCCACAGTGTTAATAGAATTACCGAAGTAAGGTTTATATTTCTCATCTCCCAAACGTAGCCTTGAGTTTGAGACATTTTCTAGAACAATGGACAAACTGACTTTGTATAAACCAATTAGTCTCTGACAGCTCTTGTTTAGATTTTTGGAAAATTGCTTTTAAGAAAACTATTTATAATCTTACACCGTAACCCCATCTCTAACCATCAGTTTGGTTATCGGAAGAACCATGCCATAATCGAAAAGGATTATTGAGTTCCTTATAAAATTTTATCTGGAAACGCTACCTTTATCGGTGTTGTATAAAACCCGAAAATTACTGCCCTCAAACAAAACAATTAAATCGAATCTAACAAAGAGGTGCCTTCTCGATAGGATGATAGTTATTCCCAATAAATATAGCTCAGAATAGCCTGTTTAGGCCCATACTACTCTTCCTATCACCACTTTCACCATGTTTGTAGACAATGCTACAGTACTTTAAACTCCATACGCCAAGTTACTATATCAGAAACACCTACCAGATCTGGAACTTTGGCTCGATAAATGGTTTGTAAAGATGAATGGGGAAAATTCCATGTCTGTGAACCTTACTCTAAGTAAGGTACTTGGCCTCATATTTGCCTTAATGACACACCGTATTGCAGAGAAAAATGTTAAGCATCTCGGATTACAGTTGGACTGATGCTTGACTCAGAAAATGCACATTTTCAGTTGGGTCTTAGAATACAAAAAATATCTTGGTTTAAGCCGACAGTCTCAACCGTCTATATAAAACCTAACATTGCTCTACAAAGCCATCCAAACGCGATAATAGAGCTTCTTCTCGATAAAAACGATATTCGATCCAACTCAACGGAAGTATACTTTCTGCTTTATAAAACCGTTTTCAGTTGCAATATATAATCAGTGTACTAAAAGTATTTTAGTTTTATATACGTAAAATCATATTGTTTAATTTAGTACGTCATAGTTATATATGTATGTATACTACTGTTGAAGCAACTGCTGGATGTCTTTAAAAGCCAAATTGTAGAATTAAAAAAGTACACAGAAAAAGAGCAACTTCACAATTACATTGTGAGAAAATTTAGTAGCAACATCCAAACTTTCTGTACAAAAATCATCACATTTTGTCTTTTAAAATTTATAAGGTACATCAATACTCATTTTTTCTAAAGTTATTAGACTCAACAACTCTATATATGTCATTATCTGAGCATCTATTACTTAAAATTCAGTTATTACACTTTTCAAATTTTCTGTGCGCTGTACTAATCAAATTGTCTATTAAACTTAAGTAGATTACTAAGTAAATTTAATTTGGGATTCTTTAGAATTCATTTTTAATTAAAAAAATATTTTGATTTTTTTAATAATATATAAAAAGTACTCTCGGAAAGTAATGAAAGTGATATTCTCAGGCTCGGAGGAGCGTTTGGGCTAGTGGTTAGTGAAAGATGTCAAGTAAACATTTTGACTAATTTGCCTTTGAACCTTTATAGAGTGAGAATATCTTACGAAATGGACAGCTGCGTAGGTGTCACTTGATTCAAAACGTAGCACATTGTCGTTCAACGATACACAATAAAATAAAGAAATACGCATTCGAGACGCTTAATTATAACACAGAAAACCAACAAAAAGCTAATTTATCTAAAGCACAAATGTTTAAGTGGCGCGAAGCGCAAGGCGCCTATTAACGTCTCACTTCAAACAACGTGGCTAAAGTGAAAGCGGTTTTAAACTGTAGCTGACGCCTTAGGTTAAGATTGGTAGCAGATGAAGCGAGACTTCACCACGTAATTGCAGATGCGGTAATTTTGTGCTAAATTGGTTTACAAAGTTTTTTACTGACGATTTTTTTCATTTAGGCTGCTTGTAAAGTGAACTGATTATTTGGAGTAAGTGATCACTGGCGATAATACGTGGGTTCTTAAGTACGATTCGGAGGCAACAAGACGGAGCTCTAAGTGGCACACTTCTAAATCAAAAATGAAAAGGATGCTAATTGTCTGTTTAGACCATAAACTAAGGAGTTTGTACTACCTGGAAAGAAGATCAATGCTGCGTTGTACGTGGAAACACGGCTGAAAACCGCGTGTCCGCCCGTAGATCGATAATACCTGAGGTCTTCACCATAGCAATGTGCCGAACCACGTGACGCTGCTTGGAAAACAATTTTCCCATATGCTCTATATCTCTTTATTTCCCCAACTAAAACTCAGCTTAAAGTGGCACCATTTTAGAATTGATAAAAATATATTCCAATTGAAGAGCTCTATGCAAGCTACGATGTGTGGCAGAACCATTGGCAACGGTGCATTAATAATCAATAATGTTATTTTAAAGCATATGAAGTGTATGTAAACACATATTTAATTAAACTAATTTTTGAATTCCGTCATAACTTTCGGGGCGCACTCTTTTTAAATAACAAAATAAGCTATCATAAATTTTTACTTTCTCTTCCTTTCATTAGCCAGAATAATTTTGTTGAACTCGGTACGTATGAAATTGGCCATCCCTGCTATAAGAAAATTTATATTAAAAATTTCTTTTTAACTTTCAACCTTAGACAGCGCACATAATTAAAAACTAAAACTTTTGTTGCTATAATAACTACCCTATAAAGTGTAACTTTCCATTGTTCCGAATAAAACAATATAATTATAAAATAACTAAAATTTTAGTCTCTAAAAAACCCCAGCTTTGACCATTAACTTTTATTTGTTATTTAATAGGACCATTAAATAACAAATAAAAGTTAATGATCCCAAAATTCATTTACTAGCAATGTCACATCATATTCTGTCACTTACGTATATTAAATTTTGAATTACATTAGCGCTGCTCTAACTGGCCAGAAAGTGATCCAATTTTCCAAGAGCTCCCAATGGCCTATCCGTTTCTAGCTTCGACCCAGTGCATTTGAAAATTGAATTTCTTTGCAACAAGAGCTGAACTGACTGTTATGTTGTTGCCTCCTGTTAATCAAAATTTAGACTAAAGCCAATTATCTGTCCTTGCGTAACTCGAAGTTCCCACTAAATTGGCCGTAATTTGATTCTCTCCTATTATTTTTACTCGACGTTGTACAACGGAAACAAAATTGGCCCCATAATTTTTTAATACCTTTGTTTAGCTAGTTATAGTTTGGTTCTTTAGCTAACTAGACGAAGTTAAATACTATTTTTTTAGTATAACTTTACAATTGATAAAAATCATTAGTTGCATTATAATGCTAACTATGCAAGCTACAAATGAAGATTAAAAATCTGAATTTACTAACTATGCTAATTAATGTAATGCCATTACTGTGATATAAAACTTTTATGGCTACAAAAGCAGTAAAAATACACTTAATTTTGCTTTTTATAACTCCCGCTTTAGTCTTAGGCTAAATTAAATTTATGTTTAATCAAAAACCACCCGTGAAAGCCCCGCAGTAACGTAAAACGGCGTAATTTCTAGTACATTATGTACAAGAAGCATATTATTACAAACTAAAAATTGTAAAATTCTAAGAAAAATTTTTATAGCAAGCTTTTAACTATTAAAAACTGTTTAGTTGTATTACAATGTGTATTTTTTATTTAATACAATAAATCGCAGTAAAATGGACTGCGTTAATTAAACAAAGTTGTAGTTAAAAGCTGCTTATTAAGATGATCTTTGCATGATCTCTAATAGACATTCATTAGTAAATCACGCAAGTATATAAAAAGCTTTTACGTCATAGCATATATCTTAATTATTTCAACCCCTGAGATTGTACGACAATAAAATTAAATTCAACCACATAAAGATTACAAAAATTATAACTTTGCAAAATATTTGCAGATGTAGATTTAAGCAATAAATAATTTAAACTTATATTCCTGAGCGACAGATTCATTACAGCAATACCCAGTCAAACAGAGCTTTTTATAGCACCATAATAAAACCTCGCAAGCGCTCAGAATTTTCTAACAAAATAAGTTTCTTAAAGGAATGAAACTGAATAATTAATTTTTAGTTGGCTATTTATAATTACACAATGGACAAAAAATTAATATGAGAATACAGTAAATTTAAAGGTCGCGTGGAAATATGTTATTGATGCATCTTTTTGCTGCAAAAGTAGCAGCATTTTAGTTTCTCATCAGTCACGTGCCTCTGCATCTGACAACCACTTTTTATCTCCCTTTTTACATTCTTCTTTTTAGTCTGTCATTTCGTTTAATTTAATTAGATTTAAACCAAAAAACCTTCAGATTTATGAAATTTAAAAGATTTATTAAAACAGTATTTTGAGAAGGCAGTCAAATCGTGGCATTAATTAAAATTTATCGGCTTAATCAAAGCTACAAGTAAAAAGTCATATGAGTCAAAAATTTTAAAATTTGAAGTTTTAAATTTTAAAAATAAACAGTCAAGAGTAAATAATCATAATTTAGAAGTATTATAAAATAATTTAATTCTTTTTATTATAGTTGTTTGTAACTTAGAAATATTTCAGACAAATTAATATTACTGTTGTACTAAACAAAAGAATTAATAAAATTAATTTTAAGAAATAGCTCCGGTACAAAAACAATTATTTTTAAACATGTAAAATAGCACTGCAAACTTTTTGCTTCGCAAAATTTTATTTATATTTCCGAGTCTATGAAAGCTCACGATTATTCTGCCAAAAAAACAATCATTCGAAAATGTACTTACTTTCTTCCGCGGGCGCAGCGAAGCCGCGAGTTCGAAACTCCGCACTGAAACGGGGTTAGTAGCGCCGCGAAAGTGAGTCACCGTGTCAGGACCCGCGCGAGAGCCGCCAGCGTCGCGACGCCGAATGAGCCGGCGTTTCCTGCATTTTGCACTTCTTGTGCGCGCAGCCGCCCAGGTAAACCAACTTTTGCATGGGATTAAAGCGGCGGCCGCACTCCGGCCCGGGCGCCGCTGCGCCCCGCTGGAGTGGCCTCCTCCGGAGCCGCGGAGCTGCGGCGCCCGGAGGTGGGAGCCAACCGATGCCTGCCCTCACGGGCCCTTCTTCACGTCGACCACTTTTCCGTTGTGTGGAAGCGACGGCTGAAGTGTTTGCCGCCGAATCTGCGCCGCAGGCGAAGCCGATGGTGCCCTTTGTGCCCAGTGTTACTTTTTTACATTCCCCGCTCTAATCAATAATGGCCATTAGATGTGCGAGTCTGTAGTGCTCTCGTAACTCAACTTCCATTAAGCGAGACAAAGTTGCTGTCGGGCATACTCGCCCAGAGCGGAATATTCTACGAATAGTTATCATGGTAGGATCTGAGCTATATACCCCTTGGTCAAAAGAAAAATGTGAACTATGTGACTTCCTCGAAGCTACCTCTTTGTGTACTATTACTGATTTTACTTATTTACTTATTAGTTTCAATAGATTCCTAGAAGTATTTTTTATCTTAATCTTAAACCTTAAGCTTCTTTGTAATATGCTCAGTTAAGTTTATTTCTAGCACTACGCACATTTTTCAATAACAAAACTTTCAATAAAAATATATAATACGAAGCACATATTGCTTTTTTGTATTTCAACTAGAATTCATTGCTAGAATGAAATGCTTAAGTGTACATCTAAAAAGCCAAACAATGCCAGTTGATTGTATTTGTTGCTCTGGAGACCGACTGTTTCCATTTTAAATCAACAATTCAAAAAGCTGCAACTACAGATATTAAAAACTTTTTATAGCGCTGTTGGACAAGTGAAGAGAGATTATTCAAACCTACGCCGTACTTTTCGCTTGATGCTCGTGCATAAACAGATGTGATTATACTCTCTAGACAAAGTAATTTCTGCTTTTTGTATGTCTGGCATGTAGTCTTATAAATTACAAAAGTTTTCCAAACGCTTCGCTTAGTGCTAGTTAGAGATTAGATTTTCTGATATATTAGATCTTACTGTTAGCTCTGACTAATTAAAATCCTACTGTTAATTACCGCTAATTTAATAAAAACTAGAGAAGCTAACCCGTAACCTGAGTGTCCTTTTTTAAAAAGGCCATTCGATTTTGTCAAGTTATAGCTGGCGCAGTCCAGTCGGATAACAAAGTATAGCAGCAGAAAAACCTTAGCACCGCAGCCACGGTGGTATAGTAGCTACTGAAAACCTGCAGTTGTCGTACCCAGTCACATTCAGCCATAAGAAGCTACCTCACCAGGGCATACAATAGGCATAATATCTCCCGCCAATTATTTGCAAAATTAATTAGCTGCAAATTTGCATATGCAGCAATCAATTAAACAGTAATGTATTACTTGAAGAAAAACATAAATAATAATCAGCATTTAAACTATTAATTTCATTACATCAATCTAATTAAATGAAAGAAGTTATAATAATAGCATCAATCGTCGATTTGAATGAAAAGACAAACTATCAACAAAACTTTAGAATAGAAAACAAACACACTACAATTGAAGACAAGATGACAACAATTTGAATATGTTTAGACCAAGAGAATTTTTCAAACAAGCGAATGACGTAGGTAATATTAAACCAAACCAATCAGAAAATATGTCTACTAGTAACGCAAGATATAACGACGGCTTAAAAATCATAAATTTTTAGTTAATAATATTGAAGCAGATGATAAAGAAACAAAATCAAGTGATGAAAAGAAACAGTATATCAGCTCAGAAATTTTCGCATAACAGCTTCGAAGAATTAAAGTACGAAATAATAGAAACTCTACCTTATATAAAACAAACTCAAGCTTGGTAACATTAATCTGCACCGGAAAAACGTATTCAATAATGAACCCGTCAATAGCCTGCAGATTATTTTCGAGTCCTGTTAACAAGAAACCGTTTATTTTGAAAAAGATCTGCGGAAAAATATAACATGACAAATATGCAACAATTCTTCTCTTAAATATGCCAAGTTCCAGAACAATCGGAGGCACCCCAGGTGGGTAGAGAGTGAATTGTCATCTTATTTGCAGTCTCTTTAAATCCAGGAGAAAGCTGAGAGTCATTCGAGTTGTCTTTGCTTTGGTCACTGCCCTATCGACGTGAGCTTTCCAAGTCAATATACGGTCCATGATTACTCTGAGATAAGTTTTCTCCTTCCGTAACATCTCCCTTCCGAAGATCTTAAAATTTACCAGTTTATATAGCCACTAAAGTGGTCTTTTGGTGGAAAGGCGCATTCGTCTTTCATGAGGTCTTCAGCAAGTTAGACAGCACTTCCATTTCGTCTGAGTATTGGCCCAGTGTTGTGGAGAGCGACGTCGACATAGAAAGCGTCAGGGACCGGGCGCAAACTTGTGGGACGCCGGCTTGGGTTGTCTCTCTGGCGATCTTACGCCACTAAACTTGACACGGAATCTCCTTCAGGCGAGGAAGGACTGCATAAGCTAGATCTTCTCGTTGACGCCATTTTATACATTAAGCCATTGTGCCACATCTTATTTAAAAGCCTTGGCTAGGTCGAAGAAGAGTACACCCGTGGTTTGCTTCTTGGTGTAATCTTTGATGATGTGTTCCACTACCCGACTAAGCTGGAGGGTGGTGTGTGCTCGTAACGAAAGCCATGCTGATTTGTAAAACCAGTTGGTGGTTTTCGACAGCTGTCCTCGGGCACCCACAAATGACTTTTTCTACAAGCTTCTCCAAATACAAAAGCAGGTTGATGGGTTTGTAGTCCTGGACAAAAATCCCTGATTTTTCAGACCTGGGGAGCATAACGATGTCTACTATTTTCCAAGGGTTCATAAAGTGAAAAAGGTGGAGAACATCATTGGTGACGGTAAGGATGCAGACGATCGCCTTTTTTCGGAGACTTTGTAGCGGGCAGATTATAATGCCATCGACAGAGTGGTCACTATCGGCTTGGTTGTAACTGAGGTCGCACTAACGCTCCAAGTTGTCAGTGAATGCCTCAGTTTTGTCCTAATAGGTGTAAACCACGCCACGCTTAGGTCTCATGGTTTGCCTTAAATCGATGGTAAAAGCCGGCTATGCGGAAGTAGAAGGAAACATAATTTGCTCCGCCAGGGATCTTTATTGTGAAGTGAACCGGGTTGTAATCTCTGTCCAGCTCACTGACGCAATCTATCGTTTGCTGTATAGAAATATTCTTAAAAATAGTAATGCTTAACCACCACGAGGGCGCGAAGTTGAATGTATCTATGCAGCGTCCTGCCGTGACGATGTCACAAAGTCCCCATTGAAGATAAGCCTCAGCTCCTCGGAGTACTCATGCAACGCAAAGATATATTGTTTTACTTTTCCTGGTTAACTATCGGTCCGTGCAGTGGCAGGTATAATTTAGGATAGCATCCAAATTATATCTGCATGCAAACTTTAAAAGCTGGAGGAAAATCGGTTATGGGCAGGTCGAATGGGCTACCTATCCATAATGCGCCTTTAGGAGGGTAACGCAATTTTCTGCTTGCCACATTAACCCTTTGATGATGTCTCTAAATTGGCGGCAGCTTGAAATGAGTTGGTTACCTTTGGGGTTAGTTCTACCAATTTCGCCATATCCAGCTTCTAGAGCAGAGTGAAGGTTGCTATCCAGACTTGAAAAGGGTTCTTGGGCTCGAAAGCAGCAGAGAGCAGCGTCTTTTCAACTGGTGTTTCAGGGTGCTGCTGCTAAAATTCGGGCAATCTGAGTGTAGGTACGCCCTGACGTTGTTGGATTGGTAAATGGACTGGGGCGCGTATATGGAGAACTGCGGAATGATCTTTCTGAAACAAGGGTTGTATCTCTGCGTAGTTAAGGCTGCTATGAAAATCAGGGCAGTCCCAATAGTTGACTGAATGGGCCCCGGCACAGTTAGTGCAGACGGCAAATGTGCTACACTCCTTAGTTCAGTCTCTAAAGTAGTGCTTTCCCGCGCACTTAATGAAGCTCAAATCAGCATGACAGTAGCGTTAAGCATAACCTAATCCTTGCTTATATTATGAGATACTTCGAAGATCTGTTCTGAGAGATTTTTCGAATACAAGAAAATACGTATGGTACGGTATATTGCCCATATTTATGAGGCAGATGATGCCCCTGTAGTCATCTTCTGTGCAGGGGTGGATGCTGAGTAATTAAACTGTGATTTTTTACTTTTCCGAAATTCAGCCTCTTCTCCTTTGTTGTGGATTGGGATAAAACTTGGTCTTTTCTTACATCCCTACACCCCCATGTATTCGTTTTCCACGCTGGATGCTGATTCGTAGCTAGCTTCGTTATTAGGCAGGTCACCTACCTTCGAGATTGAGATACCGCACTCTTTTTTTGTTGCAATTTAAAAACCTGAAGGCGAGGCAAGGCTGGTTTCTGAGCCAGGAGTTGCAGCCGAAGTGATTGGCAGGAAAGAAGCGGTGGTTTTGATGCCGTAGTTGTTGAATTTAATTGTCCACATTATATTCATGATACATTTTTATTAAACTGAAAGCGGAATTCTGCTTCGTGATTGCACAAGGCGCACTAACACCAGTAAGGCGCTCTTTTTACGTGCACCGATTTTTGTAACATTTTTACCGTTTAGCCCACAAAACACGTGCGGCCAGCATACGTGCGAGCTGAAAATCGAGCAGCTCTAAGAGAATAAAAGTTTAACCGTGGTTTGATCAACAGGCACAAGTCCGCGGGGAAGACACTTTGAGTTTAAAAATAAATTCATTACGTCAAACTTTTAACGGCTTTACTCAGTTTGCCACTTTGTGAATATCGTATTGTTTGCAAGAGCCAAACATATAATGAGATCTTAAATTAATATCCTTGAGCAATAACTTGAGCCTTTAAAATAATAACTTTTCACACACGTTTGGATAGAGTTAAAAGTAAGTTTATTGACCCCGTGGATGGTACCTATCGACCGCGTCTTTAAGTTGCAGATAAGAGAATCCTGAGTGTATTTAAATAGAATTTAATTCTATTGCAATATGTAGAGCGGCGATAAGTATATTGTTGTAATAAAATAGAGGGTTAAGTGTGCAACAAAGCGAAAAGTCAATAAAATTTGAAATTAGTTTAAATCTACTAATTCGGCCCAAACAGAAACCCCCTCCAACTCAGCTGAAGTGTCATAGTTAAGAGCCTGAATATAATATAATATAATGGCTCCGGTTGTGAAAACCCTTGGCAAGCGTAGCTGTAAAATCCTGCACCTTCTCTTGTGGACAATAAACATGTCTCGCTCACATAGTGGTACAGTAGTGTCTTAGACTATATAGGGAGATAGTATTATAAATTTTATCTTCCAATTTCAGTGGTAATGTACACGCCGAAGGTATATATGGCTAAGAGCAATCAGTTCTTGGAAGCTAACCTTGGAGACCAAGTTTATTCCGTTGTATATGATTTTCCTCACCTTCAGAGAGCTCTGGATGTAGTGATGTCACTTCTCCTGTACTTGTAGAATCTATATAGACACACGCAGCGTAACAACAACTAAGTGCGGAAACTCTCAGCAAAATCCATCTACCGCGCAACAAGGCGAAACCTGCGAGATAAAGAAGCTTCCTTGAGTAAACAAAAAATCACTCTCTAGCGCAGTAAGCCAAGTAAACTAAAAAAAGCAAGGGCCATAGTGACCACTCGTCTGTCTGCAATCGTCACCGTGTCATGGTAGTGACGGTGGACCAACTAAAGAAAAAGAAGACGGTAGGATAGTGTCACTGCTATCAAGAAATTGGAAATACCCAGACATGAGTAAACATTAAGTATTAGCGTTATTAAATTAACGTGTATATATTAAAAGAAACATTACTATAATTTTTTTGAAAATTAATTTTTGAAATTAAATTGTATCAGTAAAAATAATATTATTTAGGTTAAATTAGAATTTAGTTTAGCTATTTCTATTTTTTAATTACATTTAGGAAACTTAATGTTGAAAACTAAGTTAAAAAAATTTACAATGTTGTACTCACAATTTCTAGAGTTCATCCATCGTTAAGTCTTCATCATCCATCTCGCAGTCACCTCCGTCATCGCTGGATTGATGTTCTGATTCCGCGTCCGAGTACAAGTTCTCCACGACAAGCGGCAAAAAAGAAGATTTCTCGCATCCTCTTCTAGCTCTACGTGAGGAGTGTTCTATTTCGCTTTTAAAAAGGAAATAGGAAAATCTGAAAACATTTAAAGTCTTTATCTCTCGATTCTTTGATTTTTCCGACAACTTTCCAATTGGAATTGTTGTCTAACCCAAAAAGCTTTCCTGTAAATAAGCATTCTGTGTACAATAGACATCTGCAAAGGCAAATATACTCATTTACTGTTTGTGCGGCATACTGTTCATACTTAGAAGTGTCGACTAATTCACCACTAATCAGGACTTAAAAAATTATAAAAAACTTATGAACAAGGATACGTTCGACACCTGTTACGTGTCGTATTCCCATCATTAGATGTACAACTGTACAATTTTTTGTCAATTTTATCATAGCTTTTTTCTATGGGCTTTTTATACTCCACTTCAAGATAAGCAATATGCAAGATATATTTCATAAAAAGTATTCGTGCAGGCAGAGTTAATATGCCATACTCTGCAGATCCCGCTACAATAGGCCTTTGACGAACAGCATCAATGTCATTCAAACACACAAAGGACATAAAGCAGCTGAAGCGCTGTTAGTTAGTGACTGACACAGTTTGCCATCCAACATCGTTAATAATAATTTATATTCGATAGAAAAATTTTTATTTTTTATAATTACTTCCATTAAAGACAAGTAACTTATTTCATTCTGCATGGCTGGTGTGGCGGCCTTTTCGCCCTTGAACCGCTTTGACATCTGCTGCTACGTTTTGCCGTCGCACACCAAACGGCATATGGGCTTTGCTCAGCCTACAAGTATACACGAACCGCAGCTCGGCCAATTGGGTCGTGTCTTAACACCCCGCAAATATACGCTACGCAGCTCGGCCAATTCGGTCGTGTCTTAATACCCCGCATATATACGTTCCGCAGCGCGGCCAATTTGGTCGTGCTTAACAACCCGTTCATATTCACACCGCATCACCTCCAGTACGGCCGCATTTAACATCCCGCAACATACAAGAAGACAGCGCATCAAGGTGGCCACCGTGAAACCATCGCCGACGAAGCCGAAGCCGAAGCCGATTCAGGTGAGCGATTTGGCTTTACTTTCGGTGGATATCGGTAGCCGCCCCCATCCGCATTCGCGCTGGCCGTTTAAGGGACGATTTGAGCCTTATCGGTTTACGTTCCAAAACGGGCCGTACTACGTATCCCACACCGCACCACGAGAACGGCTATTTACACGCCTGCCTCTACAATGGCTTTTGTAGTAGTCAATATTTTGACCTAGGAATCTCTAGAAAATTCAAGCATATTTGGTTTACAAAGTTTGGTAGCAAGCTAAGGTCGTAGTTAATATCAACTAATTCTTACAGGGATTGTTTACTAACAAATATCAAATAAGACACTATCCAAGTGAAAAATAAAGATGAATTAGGTCAAACGTAATTGAGTTTAAAAGAAGAAAAAACTCTTTTATACGATAGTCGGCATTTTATATTATTTTCAACTACTTTAAACCCCCCAGAAAACTATCTTTTTAACTGGCAATGTTGAGTTACTATTTACAAAAAGCTCCTACAATAGTTATCATGCATTTTTTAAAAAACATTTATTTTTTATAATTCTTTTACGGTACATCGAGCAGCCTTAATTGTTTTTCGGGAATGACAATTAAAAACCATTGTCAGATTAAGTACTCCTAACTACCTAAAAACAAATATTTATCATTTTTGGGCAGTAACAATATTGAAAAATTGACATTTTGTCTGTATGACGGAAAACAAATAGTCTAACTGAATGTAAGGCACATATCTCTGAACCTATTGCAAGGGAGCAGACAATAGTGGTAGTAGTGCTGGGCAACACAGCAGCTATTGAACTGCTCAAAAAAGGGAAAATCGGGATCGGCTGGGTCAATTGATGCTTAAGGCAGAAGGTCGTAGTAGCTCTCTGTTAAAGCGGCTTTACACGACGCTAGTAACTCGTACGAGTCACTAAAACCGAGTACCCACATTTAGTACTCTCCTTGTGTAAATTGGTGTTCTGTATTCCAATAGGCCAATTTACACAAGAAGAGTACTAAAACTGAGTACTCGGTTTTAGTGACTCGTACGAGTTACTAGCGTCGTGTAAAGCCGCCTTTATAGATGCTTGGGCTACAGTCACGTAAGAACAGAGAGGTTGAGACAAGACGACGGCCTGTTGGAAGTACGGAAACAGTGGACACAAGTCAACGGAATGTCAGACCTGACAAACCAGGCTGTTCCCTATGTATAAACGATGGAAAATCACCCCAGAGAGTGGCACACTTTCCAGACACTAGAGCTTGTTTTTAGGAGAGCCTTTAATCAGCGAAAGAAACCCAGAAGATGACCAAGATTCTTCAGGAAAACATAGACCCAAACAATATGGCTCATGAGCTACTTCCCCAGATATTAGCGGAGTTGGGAGTTAAGGTACTCATCTTGAGCGAACAGTACAGGGTAGAGTACCTCCGCTGTAGTTTACAAATGACGTGAGCAGGCGGCTGTTTGAGTAACTTTGACAAAAAATATCAGAGGACACGAAAAAGGAAATTATTCGGGTGGGTGAAAATAGGTGACGTCACTTTCGTGAGCGTGTACCTCTCGTCCAACCTTACCGCGGAGGAATTCGCCTATAAGGCGGAGGAAGATGGATTGGGGTCGATTTGTAGTACCGCTATAGTAACTGGGGATTTAAATGCAAAGGCAGTCAAGTGTAGAATGCTTGAAACTAATAGAAGGGACAGGATACTACTCGACATGGCAGCAAGGCTCAAACTCTTGGTTATGAACGAGGGTACAAAGACAATCCGAAATTAGCAGGTAACCGAAGAGTATACTGATAGCGATCACTTATATACTGATGAGTGGATAAAACGCCAGGTTCAGCGCAAAAGCAATGTCTCCGCGCTAAAATGTCTGATTACTCTACTGGGAACTAGACAGACGGGAAACAATGGAGGCCCTGGTTGAGAGTACGACAACTCTACTTACGCGTGCATGTAATGCAGCTATGTCGCGAGTGAGAAAACGTGATCGACGACAGCCAGCTTACAGGTGGACAGACGAAATAGGAAATCTACGCAAAGAATGCCTAAGACTCTGAAGGGAAGCACAGAGCGCTCAAGATAAACCTAAAGTATCAGCGCTCTCTAGTGAGTATAAAGTAGCGCCTGAGAAACTACGGAACGCCATTAAACACAGCAAACTTTACTGTTGGAACGAGTTGTGTGCAGAGGTTGACAGCCACTCCTGGGAACTGACAAGATTGGAACTTACAAAGTAGGAAAAATGAATCCCATAGAACACGCACGCGCGTGGTAGAGAACGTAATCAACGGTTGCTTTCCATAGCACCCACCAAGGCAAAGAATAGGCCAGATAGACGAGGTAGTTGTTTTTAATGAAGACGACCTTTTCAAAGTTGTGTCGTGGCTCAAAATCGGCAAAGCACCAGGACTAGATGGCTTCCCAGCAGAATCTCTCAAAATAGTCACTTTGCGGCACCTAGAATTACTGTTGGAGATGTATAACACTTGTCTAACGGAAGGGGTGTTAGCTCTCGAGGGGAGAGGTCAAGATTAGTTCTCATCAGACAGAACAAAAAATATGCGAATATGCCGGTTGCCTACAGAGCCTGGAGAAAGCAAAAAAAATACTACTAAATCTTCGAATAATAAACGCTACCCGAAATTCCGGCGACCTTTCGTACAGGCAGCACTGCTTTAGAAAGAGACTATCAATGATACGAGAAGTGACGGATACGGTACAGGAAATAGTGTTGTTGGGTACATTGGATATTAAAAACGCTTTCAACTCGGCGAAGTGGCCGGACATTCTAGGGGCCACGGAGTACTGTCGAGGAATGGAAGACGAAACATATCGCGTCTGGGGTAGCTCAAGGGTCCATTCTGGGTCCAGACTTCTGAAAAGCGCTGTGCGAGAGCTTACTGAGATTAGAGTTGCCAGATGATGCCTTTTTGGTGGTTTATGAGAATGATATCGCCGCTGTTATCAATGCTTATAACATGGAGATAACTCAGTTGAAATTAAATCCGGTTATGCAAAACATAAATCGGTGGATGACAGAAAACGGCCTGCAACAAACGAAAACCATAATGCTGACGAGAAAAAAAACACCCACGATAGTCGAAATGAACGAGGCGCGGAAAAAGTGATGACGAAACCGATGGATATGCACCTGTGAATCTTAGACACAAAACTACCGTACTCACCTGAAGATTACATCGGATAAAGCGGCGCGGAGCTTAGCAGGATCAAAAACGTGAGGGTCCCAAGGCAGATGACGAGGAAACTGCTTATTGCGACGACCCACTCTATACTTTTCTATGAAACAGAGATACGGACTGGTGCTTTGCAGAAAAACAAGCAGCAGAAATGCATCATAACGGTGCAGCATAAGGAAGCCCTCAGAGTGGCAAGTGCTTACAGGACGGTCTTTGAGGCAGCGGTTCTGGTGATCTCCGTTGTCATCTCCGCTCTCGAGCGAAAGCGGATCTACAAAAGGAGCTCTGTCAGCAGGCTACAAGCGGCTAAAGAAGAGCACAACAGCACCCTGCTCGAGTGGCAGAAACGATGGAGAGGCGAGACAAACGGACGATGGCCGTTTAGATTAATCGGTAGAATAGTCTCGGTATTACCTATGAAAAATGAAAAAGATTTGGACACCGATTTGCGAATACTGTGGAGACGACCGAAACGATGGTTAGCATACGTGCTTTTTGTGTCCTTGGTGGTGAATAGACATAATAACGAGAAGGATTACGCCCGAAAATATAGTAGACGAGATGATATCAAGCAAAGCACGGTGGAACGCAATACCGAGATTTGTAGATTTGTACTCCGCACGAAAAAAAGACGAGGGCTGCTTGAAAAACCAGATGGACGAACGCATAGACGACCAAACGAATCGACTACAATTTAAAAGAAAGAAACAATTACTCAATAAACATACTAAACCTAATTTGATTATTTTTTAATTAGCAGCTTGTGTAAGTTCAGTTTTAATTTACAAAAACATCTGTGCTCATGTAACTGATCCAGTTTTTATTCATTTCTGAAATATTTCAGTTACATAAACAGATTTCTGCTATTATTGTGTTATTTAAGCTGGAGATACTGCAATTTATAAAACAAAATTTTATTTAAATTTGAAGGTTACCATGCAAATATAAATAAAAATTCAGATAATGTGTGCCTCAACTAAACATTATAAACTGTACTAAATATTCATGACAGGCGATAACATACTTAAAGTTTGAAATGAATCTAAATAGCTGCTGTATAATTTTAAAATATTTATTTTAAGAAAGCTATTTTAAAACAGAAATTCTAAGTTTGTTACTAAAGAGAAAATAAAAGGCTGTAATTTACAGTAAATGAAATAAAAACGCTGGTCTAGTATTAATTTTATCCAATCGTTATTTATAATTTAATATTTACTTATTGCTCGTTGCAAACATAATATAACCCAGTTATATACACTGTTACACTATAAAATATGATTTTTTATTATTTGATAGTACCAAACCATGTTTAAATTTTAACAATCATCCAAAGCGCGATACCTTTTAGTTCAAAATTTGAAGCAATGCGAGAACTTGAAAGAAGGAAAACGAAGTAACTTTAATCTCTAACTTTAACTTTAAACTCTATCATGCATAAGTAGAATTTATCGCATTTTTAAACCGAAAGAATTCTTGAAGTTATTTTTGATAGTTTCGAACTGAATTACCAAAAGAAAAATGTATGAAACCGATGTATGTATAAAATATATGCATAGACGTATATTATTTTTACCAACACACAGGAGTCGTAAAAACGTATTTATTTATTTATATAAAAAGATATTTACAGATGCGATTTACAGATGTTAAACTTTACATATATGCAATTTAATTTTGTGTGTTTACTGTTTCACATATTTTATACTTTTTAATATACATAACGACAGCTTTTTCTTATTTGCACTTAATATTAATTTATAAAATTATAAAATTTCTGAAATTTAAGGAAAAAGCCAAGATATCTGTCATTATGGGAGAGTTACTAGGAATAGTATATTGACTGAAATTGAAGGAATGCTAAACAATTTAATAAAACTTTATGGTGTGGCGGCCTTTTCGCCCTTGAACCGCTTATCTCGCGGCGGCATGCTGGCGGCTGTGATGTCTGCCCGTTTTGCCATCGCACACAAAACGGCATATGGGCTTTTGCTCAGCCGACAAGTCTGCATACGCCGTCGGCGGCACCTTTTGATTTGAAAGGTGCTGGCGAATGCAAATTGCCAGCAAAGACCTGCCGCCAAGCCAGGCGCGAAGCCCGGCAACATTCGTACCGCAACGCGGCCAATTTGGTCGTGTTTAACACCGCATCATTCGCAATCCGCAACGCGGCCAACTTGGTCGTGTTTCAACACCGCACATTCACGCATCGCAGCTCGGCCAACTTGGTCGTGTCTCAACCCGCAAGAAACTCGCCATCCTCAGCGCGACCAATTTCGGTCGTGTCTTCACCCGCAAGAACATTCGCTACCCGCAGAAACCCGATCCGCAACGCAGAGGCGGTCACCTGGGAATCGCCGACGAAGCCGAAGCCGAAGCCGATTCAGGTGAGCGATTTGGCAATATTCGTTGGTGGATATCGGTAGCCGCCCCCATCCGCTTACGCGACGGCCGTTTAAGGGACGATTTGGCCTTATCGGCTGACCTTCCAAACGGGCCGTACTACGTTTTCACACCGCATCACGAGAGCGGCTATTTACACGCCTGCCTCTCCATTTTTGGTCCTTACGAGCCGCATCGGTATCGTATCCAACACCGCATCCACGAGAGCGGCTATTTACACGCCTGCCTCTCCACTTTACTTAATTTGTCTGGAGGAGTTTATTACATACAAGGGTGTTTTGAAATGTTTTAATGCTTCTGCAGTAAATTTATTAATTGATAAGGTATACAAATAAACCATATGTTTTGAATAAGCTGGTAATATTCTCTGTCAAGGAGCGTCAAGTTTTTTGTAATGCTTTTAAAATATCTTCATAGAGTTTATCTTTTTCAGTATGTAAGAATTTTAAAGCGTAAACTAGAACTATCTTTCTTTTGTATTTTTATGGTTGTATGTGTTACTTCGCTATAATTATTATTGCTATCACCTAATGTCAGAGCTTGAAGGAAAGGGATAGACGAGAACGCAAGACACGGAGCCCAATTGACGATGACGAAAATTAAACAATAAGTTTTCTTAACAATATAACAATAATAACACAATTTTGTTCATTTTCTTCATACAATCAGTGGAACAATACAAACGTATTTTACGAAGTTGGCTTCTCTTAAGTATATTTATTCTTGCCGCGAACGTTTTTCTTCCAGTAATTTTAATGATTAAATCACCTCCTTGATTTCAGCACACTATCCGATACAGTTTCGATACGGAGAGACGTAAGATTTCTGCCATTATCTTGACATCCACGATACGAGCAATTCCATCTTTCCCTGGACACACGGCTTTACAACTCCTTTCGTCCACCGATTCCGCTACGGGTTGAGATCCGTGATGTACACAAGCGCTCAACTTTGACATTTGGGGTGCTTATTTTCCACTTGGTGCTCAGTGCTAAACTAGGCAGGTACTCTTTGAGCCACTAACTCCAGAAATGAGATGCTAAGACTTGTGTATACCTCCGTCGTTTCTTGTGGCATAAATATTGTTCCTCGAACTATCCTGGCGGCTGTGTCATACTTAATATCCTGAAAAGAAAGCAGTTTGAAGTGATGACTTCCAGATCATCATGGTTACATAATACGCTGGTAAGTGGACGACTGTTAAGTGATACTTCAGCTTCTGTAATTATAGTCAGCAAAACTTTATCGTCAAAACAACCTTTATTATGGTCTTCACGGATTAAACAAGATGCTGCCAAGCCCCTTTCATATGAGGAGTTCCCGGTGGGATAAAATTTCACTTTCTTCCCCAACTGACAAACTTGTCCACCATCTTGTTGTCACTCCAGAGTTTCTTTGATTCTCCTCGGCGGCAGACAAAACGATTGATGGACATGATTGTGCCATTTGTAAATAGATATGCACAGTTTGAGTGCTTAGGCAGGTAAATAACGTTCCGTAGAGTTTCTGAGCCTTCCTTCCAAGAGTTCAAAATAACTTCGGCACCGTAACCCATACTTCTGGAAGAGCTGCCCTCTCTTAAAGCAGCCGAAGAGTCTGAATTTACCAAGTTTTATTTATGTTAATCCTTCCAAAGTGTGGTAGGTACCAAATACGATCACTTTTTTCTTTAACTATATGGGGTAGCAACTTGAGCAAAATTCCCTTTTGCACGCATTCTTCTATCTTCTTTTCGTACATTTTTGCCAATAACCGGTCCCTATCCATATGATTAAAATTTCAGTCTTCCAAAAGCTATGATTTTACTTTCTAGCAACTTTAAGTCATTGTTCTTCCACAGCATACTTGTTTCCCAACAACCATCAAAGGGACGGGCTTTTGTTTATCAGGATCACAACTCTTTCGTCATCCTTGAACTGCAGAAATTTCTTATATTGACGGCTCCTAGGACTTCCATACTAAACTGCTCTTTTACACTGCAGGGTAACATCTGGGCCCGCGTTAACAGCAACCAGGAAGATTTGTGGGTTAGTGATAGAGATTCTGCTTCTTCCACGTGCCGTCCAGGTAAGGTAAGTCTACATAAAGATTGGCGCATTCCTAGGACTTCTAACATGTTTTTTTCTAGCAACAGATGAGCGTGATCAGCTCTTATCACAATCACTAGATTCTTAGATATCGTTTCAGGGAAAGGAACACTTTATAAATGTCTCTTCAGCATCTTGTAAAATGACATCGATTATGCCGGAAAATCCAGCCTCCGCTTGGTTCATACATTTACCAGCTCAAATTCCTCCTCGTTGATCCTGGGTATTTTGAGATAGACCACTTTAAAAGTGTCGTCATGCCAGACCTTCCTCTCAGCTAGTTGAGTTAAACTGCTTTGCAGTCTCCATCAACTGTAAGAGATGATTCAACATGAGCTTCGATTATCGTTAGCGTAACTTCGTCTTCAAAAAAGGCGTTGACGAGGAGCTGACTATTGGGATCGACCAACTGGTCTAAAACATTTTTGAGCAATACTTCACTTAGTAGCATTTTTGGTACAGACGATATAACTCTAAACACATCTGGCTGAGTATCTTCTGTATTGATATCAACATTTTTCTTCTTTGCCGAACTGGAACTTGTAGCGTTGTCATATTTCCTATTTGTGGAGTAAGCGGCAATGATAATTTTCACAACCGTGTACGTCACATTCGTGAGCCTTAAAACAGACTCAATCTTTTTTGACAGCGTTCCATCTGTCTCAGATCATCTTCTTAAACTTGTTGCGTTTCTCTAGGTTATGCCCATGATTACAACCCAATGAACAAGGACAATTAGTTACAACCGTAACCTAATCCTTTGGCTTCTTTTAATTCTGGAAAACGGCTAAGTCACACTAAGACACCTTGTCCAAAAACAACTACAGCTTTTTAAGATTAGCATTCTTTCTCGTCTTTACATAATGACAACTTTACTTTAGCTGATGTCGAGATAGTAATTTCTTTTAAAACTCTTTAATAATTTTTCAATTTTTCAAAAATTTTGCCGTGTCGCACAAGCAATTGGTAATCTCCCTCCGTCAGGTGGTTGTGCCGACTTCATCTGTTTATCATCGTCTTGATTATTTGTTCCTTTCTTCCAAATTGTTTTCACAAAACATTAATATATATTTTTTAAAGATAACATTGACATTACGGATTCCTGTACTTTCCTCTTGAGGCACTTCAACAGCCGACTGCACACTCCGTCGACTCCTTGAAACGGTCATATTCCGGAAATTTTTTTTTCCAGACTGCCGAGCAACAAAATTTCTCACGTCACTGCTAGGTCTTTTTGTCTGACGTCGGCTATCTGCCTTCCAACCTCCACGTCTTGTTTTCCTGTACACTTCTCATCCTCTGGATTTTTCGAATCTGAGTCTTTTACATTTGTCACACTCACAACTGCTGGTGGCGCCGGGCAATGCGGAGCTTTAATCTTTTCCACCTGATTTGCTTGATGATCGACCCATGCTGCCACATCAACGCCTCCTGGTAAAGTGGAGAGGACATTAGAACGACCGTTTTTATGTCCTTCGTTTTCAACCTCTGACCGAAGTTACACAAGGTTGATCTCATCAGCAATACGAGCCAAGTCCGCCTTTTTTCTAATTTTCAGCTTCATTTTCTCTGATTTCGTCGTAATCTTCTTCTGCTCTACTTCCGCCACAATCCTTTTCTGTTCAGTGTCAATTTTTGTTACATGTTCCTATTAATTTTATAATTTTGGTAGGTTAATAATTTTCTGCATAATTTTTCTCTTTCAGGTCCTTTGATGTGTTCACTGTATGTTTTTTGTTTTTTTCCATATTTTCTTGATCTCTTATAGTAAATAATTTATTTTTACCATTATTTCTACTAAAATATCCGTCACCTTTCTTTGCTGTTTCCTTAGATCTTTGAATTATATTTCCTTTCTCGCCCCTCATCCGAGTAATCAGACGAATATTCTTCATCTGCCATGTTGCATTATATTTACCAGCTCATTTTCCCGTAAAAATAAAATGTTTTGGCCTTGAGTGCGGTCCTGTTATTTACTCTACGAAAATGATCAACGCTTACCTCTCCACATACTTCACACGCTATATGCACTTTCTAATATTTATAATAATTGTCCATCCGCTTCCGTGTTATGGAATACGTTTACTTTGTACGCTGTTAACTAATAACCAGTAAATACTAAATTCCCGCAAATTAAAACAACTCGACACCGCCCAATTTTGGTTTTAAAATCAAAGCAATTATTTATGTTCCGTTTACCTTGTCGCTTAAGACTAATATCTTTAATTCGGAACTTGTATAATCAGAGTAGGATTTTAAGATTTTATCCCCACCCACCTGGGAAACCTTTGTGGTTGACCTTTTCATGATAATTTCTTAACGTAAAAGTGGCGTTTAAATAGCATAGTTGCCAGGTGTGTTAGCAAGTAGATAAATTATAGATTGGGAAAGTAAAATGTGGTTTTTAGACATAATTCTTTCTACTTAGAGGACAAGAAAACAACAAGCGCCATTCCGTTACCTAAACTGCTAGTGTTTATTATGCAAGTTAGTATTTAAAAGAACTAATGCAGAGTAAAATATTCTCTTTTGTTTGTAAAACCAGCTATGAGAACCTTTACAAAATAAATGCATACACAAAATACGTCTTATTAGAGATGAGCAGACACATTTGTTAACAAAAGATTTGTAAAGTGTAAAAGTAATTTTCAACTTCTTGTAAATAATTCTTGTCGGGCTTTTCCAAAATTAAACTGCTAGGAACATTAATATCTTTCAATACTACTCTGATGCTAGGGTATGCTTAAAAGTAATAACGTTAAGATTGTTGTGCTTTGCGCAAATAAAAAATTCGTACTTGTTTGTATTAAGTTTTAATGGAATTTTAGCTAACGATACGATTATTTAACAATTGTTGAATTATCACCTAGAATAATATTAACTAAACGCATCTGTAAATCTATCAGTAAACAATATCAGAACAATTACATGTGCAACAAAATAAAGTAATATTGTTTCCAATAAATCAAGAAACATGTAATATTTGGCAGTATTTGGGTACACAGACGAATATTGTTTTTTAAAATTTATTAAAAATTAAACGCGTTTAGGAAATGAATCTTTAATGGAACCTTGCTTTTACTATTCAAATAAATAATATAAATTTGAACAAAATGGACGAAAAAAAACAACTTTATGATCATATATATATATACATGTTTTTTCTACATTTTTACCTTTTTGTTTATGTTTTGGTTATGCTTATACTTTGTTGGAGTGGAGTGCAAAAAGACAAAAGAGCAAAGGCAGGAATAGGAATAATAGTAAAAAAAGATATAGAAGAAACATAAAGACCTGGAAACCCATAAATGAAAGAATAATAAATCACTACACGGCAGAGACATAGTAATACTCGGTGTTTATGGACCAACAGATGACAGCGCAGTAGCAGAGGAGGAATAATTCATAGGAGCACTAAAATATAGGAAATAGAAAAAATTAACCGAACTCAAGAAATAATCATAGCAGGAGACCTGAATGGAAGAGCCGGAAGGAAAGAAAAGGACGAGGTAGTAGTAAGGTACAGAGAGAACATCATAAATGACAATGGAGAAAGGTTAACAGAGGTATGTGAACTATATAATCTAAAGATCATGAATGGTTTTTACCCACACAAAAGATATCCACAAATACACATGGATACAAGAAACAAGGCAGCTGAGATCCATAATAGACTACGTAATACTAAAACGAAACAGTACAATAAGAACGAAGGACGTAAGAGTCAAAAGAGGGGCAGAATGTGGAACGGATCATAAGCTGCTGATAGCAAAAATAGGGTTCCCATGGCAAAGAAAAAACAAGTGAAAAAAGAAACACAGGAAAACAAATTATATACTGAAAGAAAGACAGCTAACAGAAAACAGACAAGAGTACATGAAGGACATCGAAGAGAAGGCAGAGAAGGAAAAGGAAGAGAAGAAGGAGACAGATAAAGATAAAGATGAAGAAGAGATGGTGTCACAGGAAGAAGTAAAAGCGGCAATTAAATCATTAAAAAACAATAAGGCTGCGGGACCAGGAGGGATACCAACGGAACTCATAAAGTATGGAACGGAAAAATTGTTCAGAATGATAACGACAATGGTCCAGAAACTGATGAGTGGAGAAGACATGCCTAAGGAATGGAAGGAAGCCTATCTTGTCTCCATATTTAAAAAGGGCGATAGACGGAAATGTGAGAATTACAGAGGAATCAGTGTCATTGCCATAATGGGAAGAATATACGGACGAATATTTAAAAACAAGTTAGAAAAACACATACAAAACAAAATAGGGGAAGAACAGGCCGTGTTCACAACAGGAAAATCATGCGTGGACCATATATATATATATATATATATATATATATATATATATATAATAGAACAATTACTGGAAAAGAAAAGAGCTAAAAACAGAACGATATATCTGGCGTTCGTGGATTTGGAAAAAAGCATATGATACGGTTCCCAGGCAAAGATTATGGACAGCAATGGAGAGGATAGGAATTCCCAACCACCTAATAAGGACCGTTAAAAGTTTGTACAAGGGAAATAGGCTGTAGATAAAAGCGGGACAGAAGATAATAGGTAACTTACAGACAACAAAGGGGTTATTACAGGGATGGTTATAGCGCAAGATGAGGAAGATTTGAGCTTCATGATAAGAAGACTGAGCGAGGAGTACGAAAAAGCGGGGTTACAGATAAACTACAAGAAGACCTTGTATTTAGTTAGAAGACCTACAGATAGAGAAAGATATAAGAATAAAAGAATAAGAATAAAAGCCACAAACAAATTTAAATACTTAGGATTTACGATAACAGACAAGGCAACAACGGAAGAGGAAATTAAAAATAGACTGGGTACAAACAAGATCGTGTATTAGACAGTTGCATCCAGTAATATGGGATAGACAAATTACGAAAAACACAAAAACGAGAATATACACCGCAATTGTATAAAGTATAATGACGTATGGAGCGGAAGTCTGGGTAACAAACAAAGGAAATGAAAGAAAAATAAGAGCGACAGAAATGGAATATTGGAGGAGGTGCTGTGGGGTAACCAAGATGGAAAGAACTAGGAATGAAGAAATAAGAAGAAGAATGGGAGTAGAGACAGACATAATTCATAGTATCGAAAACAAGAGATTCGCATGGTACGGACATGTAAGAAGATCGGATGACAACAGATGGATCAAACGAGTAACAGATTGGAGTCCCGCAGGAAGGAGAAAGAGAGGAAGACCGAGGAGATCGTGGAGGGATGAAGTGGATGAAGCGATGGAAAGGAGAGGTTTAGAGGAGAATGACTGGCAAGAACGAGAAGCGTGGAGAACCTGGTTGAAGGAAGGAAAACGGCGACAGCTGTAGAATCCTTATATTATATATCGAAATTATCTATTAGAGACTCTCATATTTATTATTTATCTTAACTGGAATGTAAAAGTGTCTGTACCAAAACACCGAGATACGGTTTTTGCTAAGCTAAGTCTTCCAATTTGTCCATATAACCATTTATGAGTTGTAGTTTTAGAATTATTTGAACCTCTGTTAATTTTATAATTAATATAGATATTATGCAAATTTCGATATATAACTGTTGAAGCACAAGACGGCAATTCAACGAACATTCAAATATTTGTTATTAGAAATATTCAATTAATTAGACAGCAGAAGTAGAAATAAATTAAAACCCATTCTACAAACTAAATAAAGGTTCTAAAGTAATTTAAATTGAACACCAAATTTCAATTTTAAACAAAACCACTTTTGAGTTGAGCTTGTGATTGAATTTTTTTAAGCATTAAAGTACACAATATGTGATTAAATATGTAAAATTTCGCCTGGAATACAACTTTGTGTATCGTTTTTACAAATTTATCGATAAAACATTGAATATGGTTTTTGAGGGTTGGATTTGAAATAATCCCACAAAAAGAAGTCGCACGGTTTTAAATTACAAGATATTGGTGACCAGTTGATATCAGCACTTCGTCAAATTATGCGATGAAGAAATTATAGCTGGAGTAAAACAATTATTGCGCGAGCTCTACGGTCACATTCATTCTCAACAAAACTGGGCCGTCATATAACTGTGTCGTCATTCGTAGTTACATCATATTTAGCATAATCTTCAAATAAGTATAAACTTGGTACTTCGACTAAGGCAGTATTCTCACCTGAACTTCATTCCACGCTGATATTTACGCGCATCCATTACAAATTCAGTTTTACCAAATATTTTGGTCATTTTTCGGAAAGTTGATTTCTCTGGTTTTATACTACTGCAGTAAAACTTTCACCGAACTTACAATAACTAGTTCTTCTTTTATATGGCGTTTCATGTTTGTCAATCGGAAGAATAGTAGGTAACACCTGTCAAAGCATCGGGATTGCTGACTGCAAAACAAAGAGAGATTCAAAGTTTAAATACTGCGTTTAATTTCGGCCCGCTTTGGTTTCTAGTAGAATAGATCTTTCTAGCAGATAAATTCAGAAGATTGTAATAATCCTAATATACCTTTAACTATCTTTTCGCTCTTGTTTTATTCTGTTGTCGTCACCCGACTCACTGGTTTGATTCTGGTGTCGTCGCTTGACGGGCTATTTAAAATAATTCGATCGGTTGCAAATTAACACTATTTATTTACACCTTTGTACACTCAAGTTAAATGTTTTAAAGCAAGTTACAAGTTATGAATTTTTATACACAAGACAACTGTCTTATTGCAGTTTGTTGGTCAGATCTGATTCTGTTCCGGTGACGATGACTTATTGCCATCCCCTAATGTTTGGGTGAGAGCGATCTTATCTTGCCTTACCAGTGCGTTACATTAAACGACTATCTAATATATTTAACAAACATTTAAAGATTCAAAAATTAATACAACTAAATTACCCAATTAACATACAAGAAAATTAACAACACTTGTAATCTTTATTTCTGCTGTAGTTTTCATTTATTATAAAATACTCTATAATAAATCTGTCGTCCCTACTTCTTACTTCTGTAGTGTATTTATGAATATTTTTTGCGCAACAAATGTACATTTATTATGCAAAATTTAATCGATCTTGTTCTTTTGCTATTTCTGTTTGAATCTTTGGGTTTTTTGTTTACTCTGACATTTAAATGTTTTATTATTATTACTCTTCCACTGACCTCAATTGCTTTGGTGTAGTGTTTCCAAATTATTTTTTTTCTGCTACCTTAGTTTTGTCGGTCCCATATACGACTACTATTACTGTTTTTACTTTCTTATCTATGTCAATTTCTACTTTCAATATTCTTTCCAATATTCCAGTCCATTTGTGCATACCTATACCTTAACTTCTCTTTTTGTATTACACATCCCACCCCTTCTTTAAACCAATATCTATTATCTATCGCATTGATATTAGAATGTGTTCTCCTTTCAGTTCTATTTCTCTTTCTCCTTTATTTTTAATCGGCGTTATACCTAAGATGTCTAGTCCTGCTTTCTCTAATTTATTTTTCTTTTTGCTTCGTTTTTGTTTGTTTTCTCTTTCATTATGTTTATATACCTTTAGAAAGAAAATTTTTAATGGGCTTTTTTAGGTTCGTCAACTTGTGTCTATCTTTTGTAGTTTTTAGTTTTTTGGGTTCCCCTCTAGCTGCGAATTTTTATATTTTTGTTCTTTTAGCATACGCTTAGTTCTATTATATTTCTATTCCTTCTTCTCTGTATACAACATTTGGTGTATACTTCTGACGGTTTTTTCCTTGTTTTTGCTTCTAGACTACTCTTTTAATACGTTTTTCAATGTCTCTTTCTTGTTCAGACAAACTATTGTTATATATATAAAATCCGATTTACTTATTAATTATTACTCTTAACTGATACAAAAAGAAAAAGGTAAAACAATTGTAAAAAAGAGGTTTTAAGAAACAATAAAGAAATACACTAAAACAGCAGCTAAAAAAAGAAGAAACAACAAAGAGTAGTCTAGTAGTAAATGCTGAGTGCTATACAAGAAAAAGAATAAGTAAAAATGAGATGAGATGCAGTTAAGACAAAAGAGTTGTGGTAGAAGTGCAAACAAGCAATATATGTAGCCACTGCAATAATCACATAAATAAAGTAATGAAAAGAATTAAAAAAAAATATAGATACCTAAATATTATAATGTTTTACGGAAATACCAACAACAAACGTACTTAACAAGTAGCAAAATAATGAAATGTAAATACAATACATGGCAGTAGACCCAACTGTAACACAAATATAAAAAAGGAGGACAAGGATTCTATTGTAGGAGTAATTTACCATAATAATAGAGAAAGTAAAAATACTAAAAGTTACGCTTGGATGTGATTATAATAAAGTATTATATAAAAAGACTATGACAATAGAAAATAAAGCACGATTAGATATCTGAGTTATTTAAGGTTTTTATTGATGTTCTCTTGTTACACCTGTGCTTATACTGTACGGCTATATGTGAAGCAGTATTAAGTTTTCATAATCCATGTGCTATACAAATTTAAAATTTTACTCATTTAACACCTTGTTATATATTTGCATGCGAGCAGTGCAACGCAGCTAACCACACACCTATCTAATACCCGGCATTCCTTATTCCTCGGAGCCCAGCGAACGCATCCTCAAGTGCTACCAGGAGTGCACCCACACGGAGGGTGAACGCTACTGCGGCGACCAGAGCTTCAGCGGCACCTGCGAGCCGGACCTCTCCGGCCAGCAACCGGGGCCTTCTCCCAGCGAGAGCATCTTCAGGCCGGTCATCCTGGAGGGCTTTAGGTCACGGAAGCCATACTGGCAGCTGCTGCAGTCGTTTTGTCCCGCTACATGCTCCACAAGACCCTTGCTTCAAAATGCATCAAGTTGTCGTTTGGATTTCACAGCGTAAGGTTGTGCTTAATCGCGACTGGAGCCAGGCGGCCAGAGTGAACTGCGGTCCATTAATTTTATATTTATTTTATAACTCACTTAAACAATTTTAATCCGGTTATTGATTAATTCAAATTGTTATAAATTGGTGCAAATACATACCTACAGGGTGGTGCCAAAATGGCCAATAACCTTTATTTTAATAACATACAGTACATATAAGCAAATCCATTAATGCACAACCAACAAGTGCAACCACAATTTATGTCGCCCACAAACAATTGCTACTCTCAACCGATGTTACCACAGCAAACACAGCACCAACCTGCATATTATAGCCAACAGCAAACAAACTTACAGACACCGATTCAAACAGTACTTTGTTCACGGCCTGAATTTCCACCTTTGTCTTCGGCATATGAATGGCAAACTCCTATGCGCGGTAAGAAACGAATGCTGTATCAAGAAGGCCACTCAAGCCAAAGTGATCCAATACAATACTGGTTAAGTAATAATAAATTCAGTTGCCTTAGTGACCAAGGCGAAATGGACACAAATACTCACAAGGAAGAGCAAAAGAAGGGCCAAAAACCACCACCTATTTTTGTCGCTGGGGTGGCATTAAACCTTTAATTACAGAATTAAATAAAATAGTAGAAGGAAACTATCAAACTAAAGATTTCAGTAACGAGCAAGTAAAAATAGAGACGGCCCAACTTATATGAAAATTATAAAAATGTTAAATGATAAAAAAAACAGATTTTCATACTTATAAACTCAAACAGGATTAAAGTTTCAGAGTCGTGCTAAAAAATATACATTATTTCACTGAAATTGACGACATAAAGGACAGTTTAAAGGAATTGGGGCACGAAGTTACCAATATGTGGAATGTTAAACAGCCACGTACCAATGTACGTCTGCTTATGTTCTTCGTAGGCCTAAAACCAAAAGATAACAACAAAGACATATACAAAGTAAAACTATTAATGAATACCAGTGTAACGATTGAAGCTCCACATTCCAAGAGAACTATACCTCAATGCATGCGTTGCTAACAATTTGGGCATACAAAAAATTTTTGTCACAAAAGCCCACGCTACTTAAAATGCATTCCCATTGGGGCCTAAGAGTAACAACACCTAAAGGCAGACAACTAGGTGCCGCGATGAAGAACTGCAACCTAGGAACATGACATGAGGAAAACCCGGACGTTCTAGACTTTGCCATTATTAAAGGTATCAATGCAAAGCTATTTAAAATAGAATCTTGTCTATAACTTGCAAATGACCATTCAGCGGTTATTATCACACTCAACTCATGCACACTGGAAAAACAAAAACAACCATAATTGAATAATAAAAATACAAATTTGGAACTATTTAGAATATTGCTAGATGATAAAATAGAACTAAAGTTTCCACTGAAAAACCCTGAAGACATTGACACTGCAGTTATCGACCTCACTAAAACGATTAAAAATGCAGCCTGGGAAGCAACACCAGATTCTAGCCGGTACACTCTCAAAGAATAATGCCTTACAATAATTAAAGAAAAAATACAAGAAAAGAGAAAACTTCATAAAATATGGCAGACGACAAGAACGCAACAGGAAAATTTATATAATGCAAAGGACCTAAAGCAACTACTAGCGTAGATAAAAAATCAACCCGTTCAAGAATATTTGAGCAACCTATCTCCATCCGAAACAACATAATATTCCTTGTGGAAAGCTACAAGAAACCTGAAAAGACTTCAAGTGTATGTCCCACCAGTCACGGATCAAAATAATAAATGGGCTAAAAGCGATAAAGAGAAGGCAACAGTTGTTGCGAATCATCTCGCAAAAGTGTTTGAGTCACACGACATATCATGAACATGAGGATGAAGTCACGAAAACACTCACAGCTCCATACCAAATGGATCCTCCAAAAAAAACGCCAGCCTTTCAAAAATCAAGGAAACAATCCTACAGCAAGTAAATCCAAGAAAAGCTCCATGGGTTGATTTTATCACTGGGAAAGTTTTACAAAAACTCTCAGAGAAAGGATACAAAGCCTTACAACAAATATTTAATGCAGCTTTGAGAGTTGGTTACTTTCCTAATCATTGAAAAGTAGCCCAAATTATTATGATATTAAAACCCGGAAAAATCCAAATAAAACATCATTCTATCGACCAATAAGCTTGCTGCCAATTATATTAAATTTTTTTAAAAAATCCCTTTAAAACAACTAAAACCAATTATAGAAGACAAAGAACTTATACCGGATCATCAATTCGGGTTCAGAAGCCAACATGAAACTACTGAACAAGTGCACCGGTTAGTCAATGTGATTAATAGAGCCTTTGAAGATAAAAATTACTTTTCAGCTGCTTTTCTGGATATCAGCCAGGTCTTTGATAAGGTCTGATTAATATGCAAGCTCAAACAATGTCTAGCATGCAACTTCGTTATCTTCTTTGTTAAATGTCAGGAGGAACATTCAGAACTTCTACCCATTCATTCCGAAGTGCCCCAAGATACTTCCTTGGACATATCCTCTATACATTATACACAGCGGACATGCCTACATCCAATAGAACCATAATTGCTACTTATGCAGATGATACAGCAATACTTGCTACATATGTAAAATCAGAAACAGCGTCACAACACCTGTGGGAAAATCTAAATTGTTTGGAACTCTGGTTAGACAATTGGAAGATAAAATCAAATGCATCAAAATCAGTACATGTAACATTTACTTTAAACAGAGGCACCTGCCCTCCAGTCATTTTCAAAGTTCAACGACTTATACAAACAGAAGACATCAAATACCTTGGGATACATATAAATAGACGCCTAACCTGGAGAAAATACATCTTCACGAAAAGGAAACCTACTGTCCTCTAGGGACAGATTGTAAGAAAAGTGGGGTAATAAAAAAATACCTTGTTGTACGTTATTTGTTCATTTTAACGTTTATGTAAAATTGTTCAGCTTCTACCTGAACCTATTATGAATTATATGGTCGTTTTATTTAATGGAAAAGACATTATTTCACAACACAAATGACGATTTATGTGGTAGGTCAAACTAATAATTATTATTATTTGATTATTTAGTTCATATATGCACCTCTTTATTACTTAATCTACCACATTTACATACTTTTGTAGCAAATTACTAGTTTGTTGTTTTAATTTATGTCTTAGAGAATATGGTCGTCTAATTGTTTACGTTAAAATTTCATTATTGTAAATATGATGTTCCTACGTCGTAAAATAAAAAAGATACGCAAACCGTTTTGTTAAAAAAAGCAGAAAACTTCTTGAAACCTACTTTGTGCACTCAGGTATGAAATTTGGGTACACTTTCATCATTTTTAAATAGGACAAAATGGAAATCTGAAATATAAAGAAACAAATTCACTTAACAATTTATTAACAACTACATATAACATTCAGCGATAAAAAGAAGTCAAATAAATAATCCATATAAATACTACATTATAAAAACTCAATAATGCCTTAAACAATGTGGACAAAGATATGGGAACAATTTCATTTAATTATATTAATGTCACTAGACTAATGGAATTACGAGTATTTGCTATGACCTCGTTTGGCTGCAATGACTGCTAAGAGACGCTGTGGTATGCGCTCTTAATTAAACTTGTTATGGCTGATGGAATTTCTTCCCAGGCATCAGTCATTTTTTTAAAGTAGGATGTGGCCTTTATTATTCCTTTTCGTAAAGTGTGTCCATCTAAAAAATTCGACAAATGTTCAGACCTAAATATTGTTTTCTTAGAAATAATTCTTATTAACTGGTAAAGAATGCTTAAGACTAATAACCTGTTGGAATATAAAATCGTCAAGCACGGTGTATAGATTTTTTGAATTTTTCTTTTCCTAAAATTTAAAAGCATAATATTTCTGTTATCCTACCATCTATTTTAATCAGATGCCTTTACCATTTTTGCTAAAATAACTTTATACAAGTACATTTCCGCCTTCATGTTCAACTGTAGTCTCTGCGATTTTGGTATTAAAGGTTTCTCCAGGTCGCCTCCACGCTCTACCTCTTCGTTTTTCCTCACAAAATTTAAATTTGCTTTAATCCGGCTACACCACTTTATCCCAAAGACTTGAGGTATATTAACATACTTTTGTGCAGACTATAATTATTTCGTTCAATACTAAACGGTTTCGCTTATTATAAACACTTTGAAGGCTAGTCTCCTTAATCTCTATTTTAATTATTTTTGTAAAAATGTTTACATTAATCCTTTCTCTCACTTAGCGCTCTGTTAGAATGAATTATTTGACCATATTTCACATATAGTCTCTTGGTGTCGATTTTCTTTTTTGTTTTCGACCCGTAATATTTTCTACGCTATTAGTAACTATAAATCTTTTTACAAATACGAAGTACAGCATTTTTTATAACTCTATATATTTTTACTAGATGTCCCTAATTTTCACCTACTTTTCGGTTTTGAAAAATAAGTTTTCGAATTTTCAAAGCTATTTCTTTTCTGGAGATCATTTTTAGTAAATCCCAAAAGCAAACATTCTACATTACCAGTTATTAATTCAATAAAAATGCTGCATTAGCATTATGTGTATAAATAAATTGAAGTAAATACAATTCACTCACATGTACTAAAGTGGGCATTACTAATTCTGAAAGTTTCTTTTTTTTTATATTTTATAAAATAAATTAAACCTTCTATTACTCATATCCCGTGTGGGGTTGCTAGTCCCCCATCGGGCGCCTCCCCAGGTGGCGGATAGGGGAACACCTCCCAGATATGGGTGGTACCGGGGAAATTAAATACCCGAGGCGGACCAAAACTAGCATATCAACGGGCAGCAACGTGGATATTAGTTCGTTTAGGTGGATGTCAGGAAGACAGGAACGACTATAAGAACAGATAACCTTAAGCACGGAATAAATGATATTGAAGTGGTTAAGATATTGCGACAAGGAAGGCAACGGAAAACCACCTTATTACTTTTCCTAGTAAATCATCATGGTAGCGAAGACTGACAATCTAAATGTTACTGATCATGGGTATCGGACCCCAAGATCCGGCAGGGGAGGAGAATGATGGGCCTCTCAGGTCGTCATCAAGCGAAATCCCGGCAGAACGAACACAAACACAAATAGAAATACATTCTTGAAGATAAATAAGTCACCAGTGAAAATAGCAACATGGAATGTCAAAAGCATGTATCAACCAGGAAAGGTACAAAATTTTATTGCTGAAATGAAACGGATGGACATAGATATTCTTGGAATCAGCGATACTCAATGGCCAGGGAACGGAGAATGCACTATAAACAACAACTATAGCGTTTGTTACTCTGGTGGAGATGAACCCAACCACAGATATGGAGTTGCTACAATACTGTCAGATAGACTGAAACCGCAAGTTAAAAGCGTGATAAATTATTCAAATAGAATAATGTTGATACAACTACACTCTCACACCAATAACATGAATATTATTCAGATCTATGCCCCAACAGCAGACAAAAGCGACAATGAAATAGAGGAGTTTTATAATCATCTGGATATACTGATGAACTCCATCGCTAAAAATGACGTAACAATCGTGCTTGGTGATTTTAATGCAAAAATAGGAGAAGGAAGTGTACAGGATTATGTTGGCCCACATGGATTAGGTCAGAGGAACGAACGTGGAGAAAAACTCATTGAATTCTGCCAGAACAAACAGATGGTAATATCTAACACATGATTTAAGCTCCCTAACAGACGGTTATATACTTGGACCTCACCAGCACACACCAACGACTACGTGGTACGAAACCAAATCGATTTCATTTTAATAAATAAAAGATATAGAAATGCGCTTCTGTCCGCCAAAACATACCCTGATGCAGACGTGGGATCAGACCACAATCCAGTGGTGGCTACTTTTAAACTAAAATTGAAAATAATAATAAAAAGAAAACGTCTGGATCCAAAAGTCAATGCCCGAATTTTAGAAAATGCTACGGTAAAAACTGATATAACGAAAGATATTAATATAAAACTAGAAACACTAAAGAATTCAAAAGAAACAACTATCGAGAAGCAGTGGCTAAATATCAAAACAGCAGTAATAGACGCAGCCAACCGAAATTCTTTAGAAATAACCCAATATGCAAAACAGGAATGGATGACACCTGAAATCCTTGAATTAATGAAGACGAGAAGGAAATATAAAAACATAGATGACAACAAGTATAAAGAAATACATAAGATTATTAAAAAAGAAATTATAAAAACCAAAGAAAAATATATGACCGACAGATGTAACGAAATAGAGGAGCTTCAGACGAAACATGATACATTCAATTTGCATAAAAAAGTTAAGATGACGGGAGTAGCAAAGAAGAGACAGAGAAGTATTATGAAAGACAAGAATGGCAACATAATTATAGACATAACCAAGCAAATAGAAATATGGAAGGGATACATAAAGAACTCTTTGACGACGACAGGACGTCAGAAATAGAAATGGAAAATAACCAAATCAGCTCGGATAGCCCGGCTATAACGCTAGAGGAGGTTAAACATGCTATATACAACTCCAAAGACAATAAAGCCGTAGGCCCAGATAACGTACCTGTAGAATTTCTAAAGCTAATAGAGGACGAAAATCTACACTTACTTGTAGATCTATACAATAATATATATAAAAAGGAGTATTCCAAACGATTGGTTACGATCGGTGTTTGTACCTCTACCCAAAAGAACAACCCCAAAGACTGCTCAAATTTAGAACAATAAGCATTATGAGCCATACTCTAAAGGTGTTTTGAAAATCATACATAAAAGGATCTACAGAAAATTAGAGGCAGATATTAAGCGACACACAATTCGGATTCCGAAACAACATGGGGACAAGAGAAGCACTCTTTGGGATAAATGTACTAATACAGCGATGTCTCGACATGAATGTGGATTTGTATATAGGATTCATAGATTATGAAAAAGCCTTTGATAAGGTAAAACACGATAGGTTAATAGCAATTTTGAGACAAAAGGCTTGATCCTTGTGATATCCGCATCATTCGTAATCTTTATTGGAAACAACATGCGGCGATCAATGTTAATGGCCAGTTGTCCGAAAATATTGAGATCCTTAGGGGCGTTAGACAGGGATGTGTACTATCACCTGCCCTCTTTAACATGTACTCTGAGTGTATATTCCGGGAGGCTTTAGAGGACCAACAAGGAGGATAAAAGTGAATGGGCAAGTGATCAATAATCTGCGATATGCGGATGACACTGTAATAATAGCTTGCAATCCGACGACCTACAAAACATGCTAGAAAATATCAACAGAGTTAGCAAAGAGTATGGTCTCAAAATGAACTGTAAGAAAACTAAATTTATGGTCATCAAGAAAATAGGAAATAATAACATCAACAATATAAAAATAAAATCGAAAACACCGAAATCGAAAGAGTGCACAAATACCAATATTTAGGGACCATAATAAACAGTTGTAATGACCAAGCTACTGAAATCAATAGAAGAATCGAAATGGCGAGGCAGCGTTTGTAAAAATAAGGCAATTCTTCTCTAATCGCAATCTCTCGCTAGATCTGAGAATGCGCATGGTACGATGTACGTCTTCTCGATTCTGTTGTACGGAATGGAGGCTTGGACCCTCAAACAACAGCAAATGAAAAACTGGAAGCCTTTGAGCTCTGGATATACAGACGCATACTTAAAATATCATGGACAGAACACGTTTCCAATAAAGAAGTCCTCCATCGCATGAACAAAGAACGAGAGTTACTACTGACATTGAAAAACGCAAATTGGAATATTTCGGGCATGTCATGGGTGAAAGATACTGCTTCAATTGCTCATACAGGGCAAGATCTCAGGACAAAGATCGAGAGGCAGAAGAAGGATGTCGTGGATGAGGAACCTCCGGGAATGGTTTGGATGTTCATCAATAGATCTATTCAGAGCAGTTACATCAAAATTAGAATAGCTATGATGATTGCTAACCTCCGATAGGAGATAGCACTTTAAGAAGAAGATTACTCATATGAAAGTAAAAATTTTCTCATGTTGCCTTGAAACTATCAAATTATGTGTATTTTGAGCTTATTTCATATATTATTATTTCACTGGCCTTCCACCAGAATGTAGATAAACAAATTTTAAGGTTAGCATTCAACGTTTGGAATCGTTGTTGAAAGAAGAGGAGCTAAAGAAGCAGGAGATCCTTGTTGAGTTTAAATTATTCAGTGATGTGTTTGAACGTATTCAACGGGAAGATTTAAAGACAATAGAGCTAATGAAAAATTATAACATTTCAAATAGTGACGAGCGAAAGAAATGTAAAGACATGAAGAAATATAAAGTGAAGTACAAACCATTCGAATTCTTTTTAATGCCAGAATCTGGCGGAAATTACGCTAAAAGTATGATAGAAGAAACTGGTGGCGCTGAACTCCAGATACAAAATTGTAGCCTCCCAAACAAGCAGATGTTAAAGTGTGCAAAAGAATTGATTAGTTGGTTAGAATTTTGGGCTTAAGTTCAAAAGATTAATAGGGATGAATAGGTAAGCGAAAGTGAAAAACTCCTTTATTTCAAAACGTGGATATTAGTTCGTATAGGCGGATGTCAGGAAGACAGGAACGACTATAAGAACAGATAACCTTAAGCACGGAATAAATGATATTGAAGTGGTTAAGATATTGCGATGAGGAAGGCAACGGAAAACCACCTCATTACTTTTCCTAGTAAATCATCATGGTAGTGAAGACTGACAATCTAAGTGTTACTGATCATGGGTATCGGACCCCAAGATCCGGCAGGGGAGGAGAATGTTGGGCCTCTCAGGTCGTCATCAAGCGAAATCCCGGCAGAACGAACGCAAACACAAATAGAAATACATTCTTGAAGACCGGTGAAAATAGCAACATGCAATGTCAAAAGCACGTATCAAGCAGGAAAGGTACAAAATGTTATTGCTGAAATGAAACGGATGGACATAGATATTCTTGGAATCAGCGATACTCAATGGCCAGGGAACGGAGAATGCACTATAAACAACAACTACAGCGTTTATTACTCTGGTGGAGATGAACCCAACCACAGATATGGAGTTGCTACAATACTGTCAGATAGACTGAAACCGCAAGTTAAAAGCGTGATAAATTATTCAAATAGAATAATGTTGATACAACTACACTCTCACACCAATAACATGAATATTATTTAGATCTATGCCCCAACAGCAGACAAAAGCGACAATGAAATAGAGGAGTTTTATAATCACCTGGATATACTGATGAACTCCATCGCTAAAAATGACGTAACAATCGTGCTTGGTGATTTTAATGCAAAAATAGGAGAAGGAAGTGTACAGGATTATGTTGGCCCACATGGACTAGGTCAGAGGAACGAACGTGGAGAAAAACTCATTGAATTCTGCCAGAACAAACAGATGGTAATATCTAACACATGGTTTAAGCTCCCTAACAGACGGTTATATACTTGGACCTCACCAGCACACACCAACGACCACGCGGTACGAAACCAAATCGATTTCATTTTAATAAATAAAAGATATAGAAATGCGCTTCTGTCCGCCAAAACATGCCCTGGTGCAGACGTGGGATCAGACCACAATCCAGTGGTGGCTACTTTTAAACTAAAATTGAAAATAATAAAAAGAAAACGTCTGGATCCAAAAGTCAATGCCCGAATTTTAGAAAATGCTACGGTAAAACTGATATAACGAAAGATATTAATATAAAATTAGAAACACTAAAGAATTCAAAAGAAACAACTATCGAGAAGCAGTGGCTAAATATCAAAACAGCAATAATAGACGCAGCCAACCAAAATTCTTCAGAAATAACCCAATATGCAAAACAGGAATGGATGACACCTGAAATCCTTAAATTAATGGAGACGAGAAGGAAATATAAAAACATAGATGACAACAAGTATAAAGAAATACATAAGATTATTAAAAAAGAAATTATAAAAGCCAAAGAAAAATATATGACCGACAGATGTAACGAAATAGAGGAGCTTCAGACGAAACATGATACATTCAATTTGCATAAAAAAGTTAAGGAGATGACGGGAGTAGCAAAGAAGAGACAGAGAAGTATTATGAAAGACAAGAATGGCAACATAATTATAGACATAACCAAGCAAATAGAAATATGGAAGGGATACATAAAAGAACTCTTTGACGACGACAGGACGTCAGAAATAGAAATGGAAAATAACCAAATCAGCTCGGATAGCCCGGCTATAACGCTAGAGGAGGTTAAACATGCTATATACAACTCCAAAGACAATAAAGCCGTAGGCCCAGATAACGTACCTGTAGAATTTCTAAAGCTAATAGAGGACGAAAATCTACACTTACTTGTAGATCTATACAATAATATATATAAAAAGGAGTATTCCAAACGATTGGTTACGATCGGTGTTTGTACCTCTACCCAAAAGAACAACCCCAAAGACTGCTCAGAATTTAGAACAATAAGCATTATGAGCCATACTCTAAAGGTGTTTTTGAAAATCATACATAAAAGGATCTACAGAAAATTAGAGGCAGATATTAGCGACACACAATTCGGATTCCGAAACAACATGGGGACAAGAGAAGCACTCTTTGGGATAAATGTACCTAATACAGCGATGTCTCGACATGAATGTGGATTTGTATATAGGATTCATAGATTATGAAAAAGCCTTTGATAAGGTAAAACACGATAGGTTAATAGCAATTTTGAGACAAAAGGCTTGGATCCTTGTGATATCCGCATCATTCGTAATCTTTATTGGAAACAACATGCGGCGATCAATGTTAATGGCCAGTTGTCCGAAAATATTGAGATCCTTAGGGGCGTTAGACAGGGATGTGTACTATCACCTGCCCTTTTTAACATGTACTCTGAGTGTATATTCCGGGAGGCTTTAGAGGACCAACAAGGAGGGATAAAAGTGAATGGGCAAGTGATCAATAATCTGCGATATGCGGATGACACTGTAATAATAGCTTGCAATCCGACGACCTACAAAACATGCTAGAAAATATCAACAGAGTTAGCAAAAGTATGGTCTCAAAATGAACTGTAAGAAAACTAAATTCATGGTCATCAAGAAAATAGGAAATAATAACATCAACAATATAAAAATAAAATCGAAAACACCGAAATCGAAAGAGTGCACAAATACCAATATTTAGGGACCATAATAAACAGTTGTAATGACCAAGCTACTGAAATCAATAGAAGAATCGAAATGGCGAGGCAGCGTTTGTAAAAATAAGGCAATTCTTCTCTAATCGCAATCTCTCGCTAGATCTGAGAATGCGCATGGTACGATGCTACGTCTTCTCGATTCTGTTGTACGGAATGGAGGCTTGGACCCTCAAACAACAGCAAATGAAAAACTGGAAGCCTTTGAGCTCTGGATATACAGACGCATACTTAAAATATCATGGACAGAACACGTTTCCAATAAAGAAGTCCTCCTTCGCATGAACAAAGAACGAGAGTTACTACTGACATTGAAAAAACGCAAATTGGAATTTTTCGGGCATGTCGTGCGAGGTGAAAGATACTGCTTACTGCAATTGCTCATACAGGGCAAGATCTCAGGACAAAGATCGAGAGGCAGAAGAAGGATGTCGTGGATGAGGAACCTCCGGGAATGGTTTGGATGTTCATCAATAGATCTATTCAGAGCAGTTACATCAAAAATTAGAATAGCTATGATGATTGCTAACCTACGATAGGAGATAGCACTTTAAGAAGAAGAAGATTACTCATATAAAGTAAAAATTTTCTCATGTTGCCTTGAAACTATCAAATTATGTGTATTTTGAGCTTATTTCATATATTATTATTTCTCTGGCCTTCCACCGGAATGTAGATAAACGAATTTTAAGGTTAGCATTCAACGTTTGGAATCGTTGTTGAAAGAAGAGGAGCTAAAGAAGCAGGAGATCCTTGTTGAGTTTAAATTATTCAGTGATGTGTTTGAACGTATTCAACGGGAAGATTTAAAGGTAATAGAGCTAATGAAAAATTATAACATATCAAATGGTGACGAGCCTAAGAAATGTGAAGACATGAAGGAATATAAAGTGAAGCACAAACCATTCGAATTCTTAAGGCAAGATTAATGCCAGAATCTGGCGGAAAGTACGCTAAAAGTATGACAGAAGGGTGGCGTTGAACTGGAGATACGAAATTGTAGCCTCCCAAACATGCAGATGTTAAAGTGTGCAAAAGAATTGATTAGTTGGTTAGAATTTTGGGCTTAAGTTCAAAAGATTAATAGGGATGAATAGGTAAGCGAAAGTGAAAAACTCTTTTATTTACGAAAATTGTTAGAATCTGGAACGGTCGTTTACGGGGTGGTTATGGGTTATCGCAAATCAGACACATGACACGTTTGACAAAAAAACAAAATATAAACATCATAATGGGTGATCTGAATGCAAAAATTGGAAGTGGGGAAGTCAATGACATTGTAGGTAAATACAGCATAGGAGAAAGAAACGAACGAGGAGATCGGCTAATCCAATTCTGCCAAGAGGAAAATTACGTAATAAGCAACTCATGGTTCAAACTGCCAATTCGCAGACTATATACTTGGACTTCTCCTCAAAACAGGAAGGACAATATAGTTAGAAATTAAATCGACTATGTGCTTATAAATAAAAGATATCGTAGCAATATACTAAGTGCCAAGACATACCCGGGCACAGACATTGGATCAGATCATAACCCCATAATAAAAAAAAAATTATCAAGAAGAAGAAAACAAACAAAAAACTAAACGTGGATAAACTCCGAAATGCAGAAACAAAAATACAAGTAATAAATAATATAAATAAAGAAATAGCAAGTTTGATAAGTGATGGCTCACAAACAACAGGGAGCACACAAGAAGATATTGATGATTTATGGCAAACAATTGAAAACAACAATACACACAGTTGGAAATGAAAGTCTGAAATTCAAAGGAGAAGAGAACTTTAAACAGAAGTGGATGACGAAGAAATATTAGACCTAATGGATAGACGGAGAATTGTCGAAAATAACAATGAAACAATACAAACAAATAAATAGAATTATAAAAATTAAAATTAAAGAAGCAAAAGAAAAATGGATGTGCGACAGATGTACAGAAAAGCTTGAACGAACAACACAACATGTTTGGTTTATATAAGAAAATAAAAGAAGTTGTCGGCACCAACAGAAAGAAAACACAAATGATGATAAGAGATGACAGCAACAAAATAATAATGGACGAAACTGAGAAAATAAGAATCTGGGAACGATATATAGAAAAATTGTTTGACGACGAGAGACCAGAAACAATTATACAAAACAGAGGAGAAGAGGAGAAGAACAAAAAGGACCCACAATTCTAAAGCGAGAAGTAAAGAATGCAATACACCAAATAAAAAAAGGAAAAACCCCGGATAACATATATATATGGAACTAATTAAACTAATAAACGAAGACAAACTAAAGATACTAGTTGATTTGTATAATAAAATATATGAAACGGGTAACATTCCAAATGACTGGTTGGAATCAACATTTATTACTTTGCCTAAGAATGCAAATGCGAAATCTTGCAATGATTACAGATTAATAAGTCTCATGAGCCATGCCCTTAAAATACTCTTGAAGATAATGCAAAACCGAATATATAGAAAATGTGAAGAAGTAGTGAGTGACAACCAATTCGGCTTCAGAAATGGAATGGGAACGCGTGAAGCTCTCTTCTGCATACAAGTAATGATGCAGAAATGTAGAGATCAGAAAAAAGATGTGTATCTGTGCTTTCTCGATTATGAGAAAGCATTTGATAAAGTAAGACACATCAAACTCATAGAATGTTTGGAAAACATTGTCTTAGGCGAAAGAGACATAAAACTAATCAAAATCTTTATTGGAACCAACGTGCTAAAGTAATGGTAGAAGACACTGAAACAAACAAAGTAGAAATTAAACGCGGGTACGTCAAGGCTGCATACTGTCCCCAATGTTATTTAATCTCTATTCGGAAGTAGTTTTTCAGAACGCCTTACACAACTGCAATTTAGGAATAAAAATAAACGGGGAAACGATAAATAACATAAGATACGCGGATGACAGCGTGCTAATTAGAGCATTACAACAGCTAATTAACAAAGTACACGAAGCAAGTTTACAAATGGGCCTAACAATCAATACTAAGAAAACAAAAGTCATGCAAGTGAGTAAAAATCCGAGGGGTATAAATTTTACAATTGATGGCAACGCTTTAGAAGAAGTTGGAAAATTCAAATATTTAGGTTGCTGGTTAAACTTAGATCTAAACTCAAATATAGAAATAAGGAGTAGAATAGAAATAGCTAGGCAAGGATTTATAAAAATGAAAACACTCCTGACAAATAAAAATCTAAATTTACAAATCAGATGGAGAATGGTAAAGAGTTATATATGGTCAATATTGTTATATGGAACGGAAGTCTGGACACTAAATAAACACGAGATAGACAAACTGCAAGCCTTTGAAATGTGGTTGATGAGACGAATACTTAAAATCCATGGACAGCCAGGATTACAAACCAAGAGGTACTACAAAGAATGAACTGTAATAGAGAAATTATAACTACCATAAAAAGAAGAAAAACCGCCTACTTGGGACACCTAATAAGAAATAAAAAGTATAACCTACCCCAACTTATCATACAGGGTAAGGTTGAAGGCAAACGCGGAAGGGGTAGAAGGAAAACTTCTTGGCTTAAGAATATAAGGCAGTGGACAGGCATGAATGTTCAACAAATATTTAGAGCAGCTGCAGAAAGAGAAACATTTGCCAATGTAATCGCCAACCTCTATTAAGAGAAGGCACGACAAGAAGATGGGTTATCCTCCATTAAATGAGAACTACCTAAATTTGAGGGAAATGCTACAAAAATGGTATAGAAACAAATATATACAGCTGCAAGTCTACATATGCAGTTACTAAATTTAATAATTTCTACAATTTCTTGTAACTTTACTACTGAAGAGAAAATTCCTGTTAAAAGTTTATGTCAGAAATTGGATATCTATTTACATACTTTAAAAAGTTTGAATTTAGAAAAGACTGACCCAACTAGTTGGCTATTTTCACTCGTGGACAAGACAATTGTTAACAAAGTCCTTTGGCTGGAGCCAGACTTGATCTTCTTATGACATCCCTTGAAAAATAAATAAAGATTCAACGGAAAATCAAGGTTATGAAAGCTTTGTTTAGGATAACGTACTAGTTAAGCCTTTCTTCCCAGCTAAACAAAAGGATAAGAAGCCTAACACTCACGACGCTAACAAGATACAAGAGCAACGCAAGATTTTACCAAAATAAAAATAAATTTTTGAAAAAAAATTACTTAATTCTCTTTGCGTGGCTAATTATATAGCTTTAAAGAACACGGTGGAACATTATCATTTATTCAGCGAAAAAGCAGTAAACTATTTTTAGACTCAAAAATAAATTGACACTTGCAGTCTTTCACTGAGAAGGACAACTTGACCAGCAGATGAAAAATATTTCCGTGTTGGGATACATGTGAGATAGAAAAAACGGCGTACTTTATGTCAACATGAAGAATATCGTACCCAAAAAATATTTGATACTATTGGATCCACCCGTCTGCCCCTGTTTTCTATAATAATCCTGCTTTAACAAACGTGGCTGAACAAGCTAAAATGAGACGAGAAATTACCCAAATCTAAAAATCGGATGTTTTGGAATAGGAACAATTACGAATTCCCCGCTTATCAACAAGTGGAGAGAGTGAAAGAACCAATTGGACTTTACGTACGTCTACAGACGCAAGCAAAGATGCCTGCTTAACTGTGGTATTTTTGCAAGTGAAAATAAAAAGGTGCAAGGGCGTACAACTTGTCTTTGCTAAGTTACGGCTTGCCCCAGTCAAGGAATAACTATTCCATAATTAGAGCTAATAGGGTGCATTATTAGAGTACGAGTCGCAAACTTGCCCTCTCTTAATCAGAAGAAATGATTAACGGGAAGTGGTTGTTTATAACAGGACTAAGGAGATAAACGAGATGAATGAAGCTAAAGATGGGAAATTTGTTAAATTTGAAATGGTCTTTACTTCATGATAACGAACGAGAATGGCCGACATATACAGAAGCATATAACGGAAATGAAATACAGAGAAAGTCCAAATATATGAGATTGTGTGTTGAACTCTTTCCCAAAATGTTTTTCGAAAAAGTGAATTTTCTACATTTAAATGTTTGTTAATAAAAACGAATTCCAATCTCAAAATTATATTTATTTTTGAAGTTTAAATAGGACATCAATTTTATTCCCCTCATATATTTGAAATTTGTTTTATCGGCCCAATTGTTCAAGCACGTGTGAATATTTCCAAATTTTGAATAAAAGACGCGTTCGTCAATTCTAAAATTATTTGATTTTTGATTTATTAGTCGCAAATTTGCTTCCTTTATTCATTTTAAACTTGCCATTTCGATTACGTTGTTCAGACGCTTTTATTATGGTAGTTCATTAAAACTTTGCATTTCGTTCGGGCATTACGCTTTTGCCTTTGTTTCGTTTGTTTGGCCTTTTCTGACTGTGTTCTCGCAGGCAAAATTTTTCGTAATCGGAACATTTTTTTTTACCGGAGTTCGCTTTGCCTTTACTCGTTCCATTTTTTTCATCTGGCTCGACGAGGGAACCTTAATTTTGGAAGGGAACATTGTCGTTTGCTGAAGATTGGGGTACTTTCCTGTTTTATCCATATCTTTATCCTGTTCTTCGGAAGCCCCAGGACCAACAGCAGGAACCGATATCTGCGGGAAGCGCCGTTTCCACAGGTTTGTCTAATTTTTAAGTTGTTTCAAGTTTTCTATTCAAAATTCAAAATTACCTATACAGTCCACTTATTCCGCGACCTTTTGGTCCTTGGTACGGATTTGAATATTTGGTCTAGTGACCCGGATTTGAACCATTTTTTTGTTGCTTGTTCCACAGTCGAGCTAGCGTGCGCGCGTTAGATTAGATATCTTTTAAGCGTTGGAACGTTAGGTTCTAATCGCTTGTCACAGACCTGTTTTGTGAAAGCAAATTATTACGGTCGAGTTAAATTGCTTGATATTTAATTTGTTCAATTGAAAATTTAATTGATTGTTGGCCATTAAAAATTTATTATTGAAAATGAGACAAAGGATAAGGGAAAATTGTTGAAAATTTTAATTTATAATAAACGTTTTCGTGTGGCCAAAGATTGCACGATCTTGCAAAGAAAATATGAGGGACAAAATCTCGATTATTTCAAAACGGCCTTTACAATTCACGAAGATACGTTAAAGAATTTAGTTAAAAGAATTTCGAATTTAACGAAATTTCTTTAGATGTAGATCCCAATTTTATTCCTAAATTTACGCGATTGGGAATTTATTGGAGGTTATCGAATTTGCTCAACAAATTAATAACGATGACCACTTCAACAGCTCCTGCTTTGCCCAAGTTTCACTGATGTAATTTATTAAACCTTTCCTAGTTTTGATTGGCCAATTTTACGAAGTTATTCATCACTTTGGTCCCGACAATTCCAAATTTGTCAGATTTAGAGAAGGTGACACTTTTGGTGTCAAAATTGTTTGTTCGGCCTTAAATGTTTGAGTGTCTTCACTTTGGCCATAATTATAAGGTAATTTGGGAAAGCCTTATTTGATCGTTTTAACGATAAATAAGGTTGGCAAACAATTATGTTAATCAGGTTATTTAATTTTAAAACTTTACGTGCGGAATCCAGAGGAGGTTTAACAGCGGTTTTAAATAATTTTGTGGGCCACGCAATTAAACAATTAGGTTTTATTTTTAAATCGAGGGTTAGAAATTTTAGAGCCGGATAACAAGACGTTCCTTTGAAGAGGCACATCGCAACAAAGATATCCCCACTTATCAAGATTTGTACAATTCTTAGAAAGGATAAAATTTAGTTCCGTTAACAAGATCCTTTGAAGAGGCAATGAAAAATTCCATACCACGACAATTTTCTAGTAAGTCCAGATTCTTAAGAATGGGAAAAATTGAAATTTTCAACGGAAAGGTCATTCCCTCAAGGATTGTCGTAAATTTCTAGAGTTATCCCGTGGAAAATTTTTATTAAGCAATGGTCACCATTGGAAAATTGTAATTTCACCCGGTCACGAGCTTCCCGAATGTGAACGATTCTCTGTAACAAATGTGACTTGCTCATCCCCCTTTGAATTTTAATTTTCGTCGGGTTCACCCGGCATTGGAGTTAAAGAGACGGCTTTGTGTTCGCTGGAAAATCCTAAAAGATTCCCAGAAAAGTCGACAGTTGTTTTGTCAACGGTTGTCGGAAGGGTTTACAAGTCGGTTTAAAATTTGAGATTGTTGTTAAATCCAGTTCCAGTCACATTTTGTAACTTCCAAGGCGTGTCGGCATTTGAACTTGCCAATTGAACGCCTGAAGTCGTTGGTTTTAAGTTTTGGAGGAGCCCCACAAACAGTTTATGGAAAAACCAATTTGACTTTTTCGTCTCGTTTTGATTCCAGTATTTCGTTTATGATTGAGCCCCTTATTGTAAAGAAGATTGTCAACAAACTGCCGTCGGCGGAAGTTGATATTTCTCAGTTGGCTTATCTTCGAAATCTGGATTTATCAAATGACTCTTTTCACATTCTGGGAGGAATAGGCGGGATTTTAGGTGCTAAGCTTGTCAGTCAGCTTCTGGGAAACATGACCATTAGAAGTTCATCATAATTTCCTGTTGCTATTTCAATTCCCCTTGGGTTTATTGTTATGGATAGGGCTCCAGTTGTGTCAAAGGAGACTAATCCCATAAGTTTGGTTGCTATAAATAAACCGGTCGAGACGCATCTTCAAAAATTCTGGGAAAGCAAGGAAGTCCTTTCAACGACACTTCTAAATAAAGAAAACAAGGTTTGTGAGGAATTTTTTTCTTCTACCGTAAAAAGATCGGGTTCTCGAAAACCCACCGTTTCTTTGTATTTAGGAAAGAATCCACAAAAGCTAGGCAACTCCTACGATTCTAGCTCTCACGTTGGGATGTTTCATCCCCCTTTCGGCGTTTTTAAACCGTGGAGCGTTTCTACGCCGTTTCGCGTAGGATCTGATGCGAGGGCAAAAACAAGTCCGCGAGCATCACTGGGTAGTCCTATGTTTCCCGGGAGAAGATGTGGTAGAACCTTTAACTCTCCTATACAAGGACTAGTGGAATTTGTTCAAATTGTGCGGTGAGTTTCTACGATTTTGTCAGGAATTATTGTAACTTGCGATTGTAGTTTCTTCTCGCCGATATTGATAACGTTTCATTGCCATCGGACAGTTTTGAGTTCGGTAGTTATACGGAAGTAGTGTACGGGCAAAGTTGTTGTTTATCTCGTGTTGTTGTGGCAAACTTTCGCCAACAGTTTGTTCTGTTCGTTGAAATATAGACTTCGTCGTTGTTAGAGTTTATTGGACCAAGTTTCCTTGTCCGGTTTTGCAGTCCAGGTCACAGGTGTCCAGTCATCACGTTTTCCGAATTGTATTGTGGTGCTGCGTTGAGAGCCTCTGTCGATCGTTGTTAGATGTTTGTCGCCAATAGGTTGCCGGTATATTCAGGAAAACTTCCTGGTTGATTCCGTAGTTTCACATTTAAAGGCCTCAAAATTGTAGAAATTGTAAACAATACTGTTGTTTGGAATAATTCCTGGTTATCGTAGTTATTTAAGGCCAAGATTAAGGATTCTAACAAATTTTGGAAATTTCAGATTGAATTGGGAAGGATTAGTTTGTAGTGCCTGGGTTTTTAGGCATGTTAGTCTCATAGTGGAACCCTTGCGATCAGTTTTCAGTCGTGCTCCTACTAACATTTGAACCACAGAGAAGCGTTACTTGTTTTGTTCAGTTTTTATTAAACTAAAAAGGCAAATTATTTTGAATTTACCGAGGTTTGATGTTTTTTGGGTACATAATTTCGTCTGTTTATGGTTATCTATCTCAAAGTAGTTCAGTTAAACTAAATTTGATAAGCTAATTGGAATTTGTTCACATGTATTCGTACTTTTATTCTTTAATAGACATCAATAGCGATTTAAGTGTTTGAACGTTTTCAAACAACAAAACGTTTTTTTCATTTTGAAATTGTTTCGATCAAAGCAGTAAGATTGGTTCTGCAAGACAAAACACCCATTGCTGCTCTTTTGATGTGCAGCTGCAAATCGCAAACTTAAAGTATCCTTTTATTTGCTGATAGTTCCTAGTGACGTCGCATTACTTATTAGTTCTGGCTAACATGTTAACTGCCATTTGAACAGTTTCATCCAGTAGATATTGAGAACTGAGTGAGCTTTAAGAGGTTTTCTTGTCATTGAGTTATTCTGCATTGTTCATAAATTTGTTGCTGTTTTAATTTTTATGTTCGATATGTTATAGTTAAGGAGTCTACTGCCTTCTTAGATAAGTTGTAAGCGAATTCCGTGTATTGTGTAACTTGAGCACACGACAATGTGATACGAACCTACTTACAAGTTAGGTGCCTAACAATTTCGTTTAAAAATATGTCACCCTTTGATGGGAAGTTTGCCCCGTACTTCGGGTAGTTCGAGTTTTGAACGTTAGGAGCTTCTACTCTACCGACGGTGAAACTGTTCACACACCCTTCCTAATAAGGCGGTTATTTGTGGTTAATCGCCATTTGTTTATAATTTGTATATAGTTATCCAGGTTTGTTTGTTTGTTTCATTTTGGAGAAGCGATTGGTGCGTATTACCCTATTGCATTGGTTGTATTGCAATTTTGTTGTTTTTAAATTCGAAGCCGTCCCTTGCAGTAGTTGGTACTGAAGGCACTGGCTTCAGGGATGGGGGGATGTTCGCGTCAATCTCAAAATTATATTTATTTTTTGAAGTTTAAATTAGGGCCGGCTATAATTTTTGATTCCCTCTCATATATATTTGAAATATGTTTTATCGGGCCAATTATTCAAGCACGGTTTGGGACGCGGGCCACGCTCGTGCAATGCTTTGAGGCACTTGCATTGGCACTTTGGTTTCGTTTAGTTCGCGCGACATTAAGCCTTTGCTTTATTCATTTTAAACTTGCCATTTCGATTACGTTTAGTTCGGGCGACTTTATGCTTTTGCTTTATTCATTAAAACTTGCATTTTTGCATTTCGTTAGCGGCATTACGCTTTTGCCTTTGTTCGCGTTCTGCATTTGGCCTTTGTTCGCGTTCTGCATTTGGCTTTTTCTGGCTGTGTTCTCGCAAGCAAATTTTTTGTAAGTCGGGAACATTTTTCTTTTTGACCTAGAGTTCGCCGGCGGCTTTACTCGATCCATTTTCTTTCATCTGGCTCAGCGCCAAATTTGATGTAAAGAATTCATCGCTGAAGAAAGATCAAATTTGATTGTACTAAAGATATACGAGGACAAAAAAGTAGTTGCGAGTGAAGATTCCTTTAATTTATTGCAAGTGTCTAAGTGATTATCATTTTACCGTACTGTTAGCTAAGAAAAGAAAAGAGGTAAACCAAATTATAAGTGAAATTCACCAATTTTATTGTCATCCTAGTGTTTTCTAAACTTATCCTTTGTTGACATTTTACTTTTTTCCCACTTACTATTTGCTACTTTAATACTCTCTGGGCCAAAAATTGTTTTATGTGCGTCACATATTTATTTTGCTTTGGTCTTATTACAGGCTTTTTTAGTCTTAGTGTTGGTTGGATTTTTTGACAAATGAAATTTTGGTAGTCTAGAGTTAATTAAACAGGATGCACAATAATAAGGGCGGCCGCAAGGCCAAGCACTTCTAAATAAATGGTGAAGACGGGACTACACAATGTATTGGTCGTAATAAATACATATTACATTTCAAGTATATGTTATATTACTTTTGGATGGTTCTACGCCTTACGGCACCGCACCAGCACTACCTCAGCCGCAAATCCTGTAATTTATAATTCTCAAAATAATGTTAGATTTATCGCAGCCGCAATAGATTTCCTAAAAGTATCAAAAACCAAACGACTTTACGCAAACTAAATAATTGCCGGACTCAAAAATGACAAAACTATTTACACATATATGACTATATATAATACAAAACAAACAATCAGTAAATCAGACATAACTCTTATTAACTTAAGGACATATGCTGCCAACTAACTGAATATTATTATCATAAACAAATTAGTTTACAGTGGTTATGTTATGAATAGCAATACTGTTGCGTGTTGATGTCAAAATCCGAACTGATCTTCTCTTCTATTCTCTTCTTCTTCTTCCTCAGACTGCTTCTCTCCGTTTTTGGATATAGTCTTCCCCCTTCTTTTTCCATATTTTCCTATCTCGTGCTAATTTCATCCAGTTTTTCCCTGCTACATTTACAACATCGTCGGACCATCTCTTCATCGGGCGTCCTCTACTTCGCTTACCTAGACGTGGCCTCCAATATAATAATCTATTTGTCCATCTTTCATCAGTTGTTCTTGCCATATGCCCAGCCCAGCTCCATTTTTGACGTGCTATTCTTTCTACTATGTCTGTTACTTTTGTTATTTGTCGAACCCATTCGTTTCTTTTTCTGTCCCGTAATGTTACATTTAACATTCTTCTCTCCATCGCTCTCTGCGTCTTTAATAGTTTGTCCACAATTCTGTTTGTGAATGTCATAGTTTCTACTTCATACGTAAGAACTGGTAATACGCATGTGTCAAAAATTTTGGTTTTCAGTTTGATTGGAAAACTTTTTGATTTAAGAATGCTCGACAGATTTCCCAATGCTTTCCATCCAAGGCTTATTCTCCTGTCTATCTCAGCTTCTTGATGTTCTTTTCCTAGTTTAAGAGTATGTCCTAGGTATATGTAAGAATTTAGTTGTTCAATCTGTTGTCCATTTATTGTTATTTGTGCTTGCTGTAAAGTATTGGTCATAATTTTTGTTTTATCCGTATTCATTTGTAGTCCTACTTGCTTAGATTTTTCATGAAGTTGTTTCATCATAATTGTTAACTCTGTTTCATCTTTCGCTATAAATACTATATCCTCAGCATATCTTAAGTGTGTAATTGGCGATTAATCTTTGTTCATCTAGGATTAGCTGAAGCTGTTTTAATAATAACTTTTTGAAGACTTTGGAGAAGGTTGGCAAGAGCCTAATGGGTCTACCAGATGGTGGATAAATAGGTATCTTTCCAGGTTTCTGTACAATTGTTATCTGTGCTTTTTTCCAGATACTTGGATAGTACCTAATAGCGAGGATACCTTGTATATTTGAATGATTTTTCAAATTACAATTTCAAGTAACTGTTGGAGTATATTCTAGTGATAAAATCGAAGCTCGATGTTTTTTAGGCTTAGTTTCTTTACTGATTACTTTCGACATCTTAAATGGGTAAGCTCGTTTGAAAAGGGGATTCTAAAAGCCAATTTATTTCGGCATATTTCTCAGAACACTGGTTGTCGAAGTGTTTGAACATATTCACTAAGTATTTAGCAAAAGTTTCTGTTACCCCTTACTGCTGTCCATTTGATTTGATAATAGGTGGTTTGTGTATTATAGGGTTTTTAATTTTTTTAACCGATTTTCAGATCGAATAGTTAGAGGTTTCAGTAGCTGTGAAAGTGGCTAGTTAATGGTGGATGACTTGGTTTTTATATTGCAGTAGAAATTTTGTTAGTAATTTTAAAGTTTCATTTGATACTCGTTTGTGTGCTTCTGATCAGGTGATCTTCCTGCGTTTTCTTAGGCATTTTTTTTTTTTTCTTCTAACATGAAGGGGCAGCTGTTGGTTTTGTAATTTTTCTTGGTGGTGTAGCTTCCCATGCCGCTTGCTGGATTACGTTAGTTAATTCAATTGTAGCTTTTTCTATATCGTATTTAGGTTTTAAAAGTATACGAAGTTTATTTTATCCCTTAATCTGCTTTGAAAGTGTTCCCAGTTTGTCTTTGTGTTGCCAAGTATTGGTCGTGTTTAAATGTGTGTTATTTCTTAGTGAAATTTGATTATAAGAAATGAATGGTTTGCAGCTAATGCTAAATACGATTTTATTGTAAACTGCCTTATGTTTAACCCTTTAATAATGCAGAAATCGGTTAGGTCAGGGTTGTTCTGGAGATTTGTGGGCCAATAGGTCGGTTATCCCGGACGATAAATAATTTCAATTGTTTGCTTGTATAGCTGCTAGTAGTACAACCCCATCAGTTCCTGTAACAAAAGAAATCGCCGGCTGCAACAAATCTATTCCCTAGACTTTAGAAGAAATTAGAGTAGTCATCTTTTTTTGTTGGGTATTTTGGAGGTTTATAAACGGCGGAGATCTTCGTAGATGCTACTTTATCAACTTGGATAGTAGTAGCTTGGAAATGGTTCCATCAGGGTAGTTTGTGTCATAAATGCAGTAGTTGGAAAATCTAATTTAGCTTTTGCTAGTGAAGTGGGTTTTAGTTATAAGGACTATATTAATATGATTATTTTCAAGGAATAATTAGCATTCCAAACAGCTACTATTATGAGTTCAACCATTATGTCATTTTGCTAATTAACGTGGTTAGAAAGCTCATGATAGTCCCCATTTGCGTAATTAAGCTATTCATCATGGATTTCAATTCCTTCATATCGTTTGATTGTTGATTTTGAGATGTGACTTGTGGTTGTGGAATAGTATGGGTGTTCGAGTTCTGTGTAGGTTGTTTGCTTTATCTTAGTTGTTCTGCATAAGAAACCTCAAATATAGGCAAGATGCATGCCTACATTTAGGGTTGTGTAAAAATCATAACTGTGAACATAATTTAATTTTATAGTTTGTCTGGTTATCTATAACGACTGCTTTGATAATATTTTGTCATAAAAATTTCTGTAGTAGGCATTTATTGTCACATTTTGCTTGAAATCCTTATACGATAGTGTCTAAACTTTAAATATCTTTATATTGCTTAAGATATAACTGCGCAAAAAAACTTAATTATTTCTACTAGTATTTGGATTTTATGATCAGTTCTAACAAAATTTCTGTTTTTGATAATGATAGCAAAATATGATCTAAAATTTTTAGTAACATTCTCGACCATAGATAAAAACAACTATTTTTATAGCATTGCAAAGATGCTTGTATTTTATATATATATATATTTAAGAAAAATGACTTATTCGTTTCAATTCACTTGTGTTACTAAATTGCAAGGAAAATGATATAGTCTAAATTTCCCTTGTAACCAATTGCCACACTTTGCGTAGACAGAAATGTTGTAACTTTGCTATAATGGTAATAGAAGTAAATTTTGTTCGTTTTGCTATAACAATAGCATACGACAGTCTCTTTCATAATACCCGTGTCGCCGCCATTACAATTGGTTTCTCAACGTCTGACCTTTTATCGTTTCGCTATTTATGCGTCTTTCCCGGCTTCATTCCCTATGTGCACGCCGTTACCCCTTTTCATAGGAGCACATATTTGTCGTACTGGCGTCCATTGGTATTTTCTTTTTAAAGAATTTGCTTTAACACATCAACCGAAATACAACTTTATTAACATTCATTAAAATGTCGCTAAAAGTTGTTCAAAAAATATTTGCTATAGGTTTTGATATGTCCAATGATTCAGTTAATCAGTTGTGTTAATTAACTCATTCATTGATACAACAATGATTATCGAGTTTATCTCTTCCAATAACTCCAAACGTGATTGGTAATTTTATGATATGTACTTGCCCTGATGGAGATATTGACTTTTTTATAGTACACTATGTAGACTGCCATTGATTCTTGACGATAAAGTTGTTACTTGGTGACAAGGGGTGAAAAAGTGGCCATAACTAGCAAAATGTCATGGCTTTGCTTAAAGATACTCAATTGCACACTTCATGCCACACATTATTTTCTAGCCGAACTTACCCTACAAGATTTAAAAAAAAATGTACAAATTAATATTAGGCATGATTTCCTACATTGTATAATTTTCAAACAGTAGCCCAATGTTAAAGAAACTAATGATAGTAATGATAGTAAAGCAACTCAGAAACATCAAAAAAGAAACGTAGAAAAAGAGATCTTTCGTGTAGTGTCTCCTTAAAAACAGATATAAGAAACTTTGCAAGATAGGTAAAAGAACTCAGTAAAGGTTGATATAGCTATTTTTAGTCCAATTATGTGCTTTGATTGTGGTACCCTTATGTCATTAGTTTCCATTGCTCATAATAAAATCAAAGCGCTTTCGTTGACAAAATTGTGTCTTGTCCTATGCTATGTATTACTGTTAATGTTAAAAGACTTGCTTTCTGATCTGCAGATAAAATTAGAAACGTTGCTTAAATAACTGATAATATGAAACGGAAATTGTAATACACGGCTATAATTCCCAATAAGAACAAATAAATTTCTGTTTGTGTGTATGTGTTGATTTCTACAAATCAGTTTTGTTTAATAGTTTGATACAGTATCGTTATCCTTTTTTAGGAAAGTACTGTATTTACTAAAAAACTGTATTTTTAAGTACAGCGACAGCCTTTATCACCAGGATAGTGTAAAACTGTGCAATCCAAATAAGACTGAGTTTGTTATTCTTTTATTTTTATCTATTTCAAAAAATTCACTCAGTTTACAACCCGTAAAAAATCTGAAAATTAACATATTTTGGACTGGAATTAATAGCGTAACTGTTTTAATGAGTTAGTAGCAGTAGTTTAAATTTTTAGTAATATTTTTGTGAGTTACAAATAATTTTTTATACTAACTATTAACTTCCTAAATATAACATTTGTTGTGATTGTGTTGGGTATTTCGGACATTTAATTACTTCTCAAAGATATTTCTAAAAAATTCAGGCAAGATTTAGGCTGTATGTAACGAGCTCCATATATATATATTGAATTATTGATGCAAGTATGTTAAATCACTCCCTCTGTATCACAGTAAATAATCCGGACAAATCCTTTATCATTCAAAATAATACTAACGTGCACGCCATCGGAGCATGTTTACTTAAAGGGGAGAGTACTGAAGACCTTCTTGTGGACTACGCTTTTCGACTACTGACTTCTACAAAAAACAAATAATTAGCGATAGTTTTCTCAGTATAAGACTTCGGTAGGTATTCAGTTGGTTATCATCAGAATCGATCTTCCGTTTGTTTGAGATCTTTTCGACTAGAATGTCTTCTTGAAAGACAAAATATTATTAAGAGTGCCCTATTTGGCCCATTACCTTTAGATTAACATGTAGCCTGCATTTTTGATATATTGGAACTTGAAATTAATTTAAAAGAATTTACAACAAATGATGTTACTGGTATTTCTTGTCTTTATTTGAGATATTTTAAGTGTAAACCATATTTTGTAATAATATACCGCACTTTAAGGGAAGCGTTACTTTTTTGTTTCCATTTGAAAAAATAGCTGAAAGTCTTCTTTTGATTATCTTAAACATTCTCCATCGATTCAACTTGTGATTTTTGGTTTTCGTTATTTAAATGTGGTGATTTTGATATAAAAATCAAGGAGCGTCTGGAGCAGTCAAAAAAGTTTGAAGATGCAGAATTGGAGGCATTACTCGATCAAGGTCCATGTCAAACGCTTGGGAAATTGGAATATTTCTTGAATGTTGATTTATCAACCGTCGGTAAATGTTTAAAGGCAATGATTCAAAAAAAAGTGGGGGCCACACGAGTTGAAGCCGAGAGACGTCGAAAAACGTTTTCTCTCCTGAGAATATTTGAAAAGGCACAAAAAAGGGGTTTTTGGATCATATCGTGGCTCTCAATGAAAAATGGTTTTATTACGAGAACTCTAAGCTCAAAAAAAGTTAGACTTATGCCCGCCCAAGCATTAACATCGACATTCAAGAAAACATCCATTGTTTGAAGGTAATGCTCTGTATTTGGTGCGATCAGAAGGGCGTAGTATTTTATAACCTGCTGAAACAAGGCGAAACTTTCACTGAGGATTACTACCGACAATAACTGATCAAATTAAACCGAGGGTTGAAACAAAAATAACCGGAATACCCAGAAAGACACGATAAAGTGATGTTCTAACATGACAACGCTCCACCACATATCGCATACAAGTCAAAAAGATTTGGAAACACTTCGTGGGATGTCCTACCTTACCCCCCATATTTACCAGACATTGTCTTTTTGACTACCATTTCTTTCTATTGATGATTCATGGCCTGTATGAGCAGCACTTCAACTCTTAAAAATATCAAAAAATGGATAGATTCATAGATTGCATCACAGGATGAGAATGTATTTTTCTCAGAAATCTGCCTTTTCCCTGAAAGATGGGAAAAACAGTGAGTATATTGCTGCAATCATTCAGTTTTGAAGCCGACCACAGTAATATAAAGTTAGTCACTGCTCTTCAAATAATGACGGTGATAAACCACAATTGGTCATTTTCTAGCTTATGGTTTTGAATATATTAGCAGAATATTATGATTTACTTCTAGCAGTATACAGTGGACGTGTGATAACATATTATGCTTCGAGTTTACAACTGTTTGTTCTATTTCAGCAACCAGAAGATGATGTTTAACGGATCAACAAACATATTCATACACACCTCTACAAGCATAACATGAAAATATTAAATGGTACTGACTTTCGAACATTTCCCATATATTTCACTATTTGTAACTTGTTTACTGTAAAGAAACAAAATTTAATTGATTTTTTTGTTATTTAAATTGTATATTTGACAGCTCTTATTTTAGTTCATAATAAAATGTATAGTTTAATAGACCGTAATACGTCCTTAAGCGTCTTAATGCTTTTACATCTACATTTTTTTTATTAACCATTGAAAGGAATATACAGTTAATTGTAGTAAATTGTTAAACATTTTATAATAATAATAGTTCCCCATAACAGGCCTTGAAGGCCCTTTAGGGTCGTAACAGGATAGGTCTGCTACAATCTAGAGCCTACGGTACAAAAGGGTTGTAACGTGGCTAGCGCTACGTACCGACCGCCTATTATCAAGTGGCGAAGCGAAGCGGAGTCACTTACTAACTTCATGTTGTCCGTCTGTCTGTCTGCCGGTCCGTCCGTCCGAGCAAAAACTCGAGAACGTTTGGGAATTTCCAAATTCTGTTTTCACCAATCGACAGGTGACTAAAGAGGCTTGTATGCTAGTGATTTTGAAACTGATTGGTCAAAGGTCAGCGTTAGTCACCTAACTAGAGGGTTCTAAAATTTGAGAGACTGCATCACCACTTCACTATGCGTTGCAAGCTTTGCAGGTTTATTACTCCAGAGTTTGACCTCCAGGTACTCATTTATTGCAGCCTGAGTCGAGCTGGGCCTGAACAATGCCAGCGATTGAATTGGCGAGAGCGGGATTCGAACCCGCAATTCGTGGTTTCGTAGTCAGCGACCTATCTATTAAACCACCACGGCCTAAATATATTATGTTTTATAAATATTTATTTAAAGTCAATAAAAGTGTATAAAATAATAGGGACATTAGAAAATGCCTTAAAAATTTAAGTGCAAACAAGTACAACATGAAGAACTCAATGCAGAGGTAAAAGACACCAAATAATTTGCGATTTAATAAAACCAACTAAAAAAATCTAATTGAACGCCCACAACAGTTTGTGCTCCACAAAGTTTGTACTGCCTAATAAGGTAATTAACAAAATGTTCAAAATACGTCATGTGCAAAACATCGAGGAAATAATGATTAAATATTCATATTTAGGTTTCCAAACTACGTCACAAAATATTAATTTTAAACGGCTCTGCAGATAATTAGTCCTGACACAATATTATCTTCGTACAAAATAATAAAAAGTACGCAAATTTAAATAAGTTTATTAAAAACAAATGAAATCTTTATGTAACGTCTCTAAAATAAATCAAATGTGCGTTGTAAGGCTAATTAAAGATTAACATTTTTGGGTTATCTATGCAATGTTCTGTAATAAAAACTGGCAGCGTATTTTGATATTCAAATTCTTCAATAGGACGCTTTGGACGGAGGAATTTTTTGCTCTGTAGCTTATTTAAATTCCAAAAGTTTGTAAAGTTGTGATTAAATTGTAGGCAGCTCTCCAATATAAATATACGTATCTTTCAGAAGTGCTTAACAAAATTTATAACTACAAACCAAGTAAGTCTTTGTAATTTTATTCCCTTAATCAATATCTAAAATTTGGTACTTTCTAGAAGCATTTAAGTGCCCGTTCTACAGTCAAACATTAAATTATGCTATTGCTCTTGTACATATTCGGAGAAACATTTGTAGGTAGCTAAACACAGCGGTAGTAATTAATACAGATATATTTAGATTTAACAATCAACTAAAACTTCACGAGGTAGTGAGTTGTCAAATTTAGAACTTGTAGTGAACAATTATCTGCCGTAAATTGATATTAAAGTTTTCAGTCTGCAGAGCCTACGACTTTGAAAGATAATAATTACATATTTCTGATTCTGCTTCTTTCAATACAATTCAAGGTATCACACTTTTGTTGCTAGATATCACTCTGTTCGAATAGTAAAACTAAATGGCATAAAGTGGCTACGTGTTTATTTAAATATAATAACTTTGTTCATAAGTTGACAGTAATTTGGGTTGTAGGTAAAGTGCGTCGTAGATTTTTAAATTTACAAGTCGTGATAATTGCTGCTTAATAAAAATTAATTGCTAACCAAAACAGTAAATTATCAAAGGTCACTAAAAACATTTATGTCGTTTACAGAAGAAGTGTTATTGAAGAATATACAAATACCAATTAAGTTTTTAGTTTCAAAAGATTGTTTGACTTTTTCTCGTCAATATGAGCTGTTTTGGTTAAAATCATTAATGTTGATAAAAAGTGATGTTTTTACACCAAATTAGAAACAAAATAAAATGAATGAGAATCAAGACACGAACAACTTGTTTACAAATTCATGCACACAAAATAGTATTTGGTATTCGCGGGCTACGAAAAGTATTATTTACTATAAATAAATTCCAAGAAATGTAACTTGCGCTTTTGAAATATATTGTTATAACCCAAATAGAAGATATCGTTTAGTGCAAACATTACAAGAGCAATTTGATTAGGTTTCTAATTACAAGGTGGTTCAAAATGACCGGGACTGTTTCTTTACAAAAAACAAATTTTCAATTACTTACCTGCTTACTTGCACATGTCGGTCTTCAACATGCTCTCCTTCAGTTAACATATTTTTTCCTAACGCCCTTTTCAAAAAATGCTTTTGATTGGTGGCGTATCCGCTCCCAAACAGTCTGGATGACGGCATGTCTTGCAAGCCTTATGTGAGACTTCCGAACAGATAGAAATCACTTGGAGCCAAATCGGAATTGTGCAGCGGATGCAGCAAAAGGTTCCATTTTACTTTCCAGGGGTTTCCGTTGTTGGTTTGGCCGTATTGGGACGAACATTGTCTAAAAGGAAAGCTACCCGCTTTCACCTGTCTTCTATTTCAATAGGATTTTTTTCTTCACGTCTGTTGCCAGAGGGTCTGAGTAACAAACTGCATTGACTGTTCTGGTATTCGTCAAAAAGTCTACATGCCAAACGGCTCTCCCGCATTTTCTTAGGTTTTGGGAGAACTGGTATTCCGCCACTTGCGTGATGCCTGCTGAGACTAGGGAATAAAGTAGTGCACCCACATTTTATCGGTGGTCCCTATAGATTTCAAAAGCATCACATCCGCCTTCAAACTGCTGTAGGAGACGACTGACAGCTAGCATGCGCACCATTTTGTTTACGCCCGTCAAAGTGCGCGGTACTCACCTTACTATAGTGTAGGTGGTTTTTACGATGTCTTCTACGCTATCAACACTAATAGATAGCATTGCTCTACGTTCGTTAAGAGCGCTATCCCAATTCTCGAATAAGCGCGTCTGCAAGATCAATAAAAACAGATAATGGAGTAATGTACTAATCAGGCAGTAATGAAGCAAAACACCAACATGGAGTCGGAATAATAGTCACCAAAGAAACTAACAAAAGCGTCACTAGTTTCGCACCACTATCTGAAAGACAATGTTAATACAACTATGTGCCACAGTAGGTAAAATAAATATAATCCAAGTCTATGCACCTACCAATGAGAAAAACGCGGATGAAGTAGAAGAATTCTATGAACAAATAGACACCATTCTATCCCTAACCAAAAAGAGCGATGTGACATTAATAATAGGAGACTTTAATGCCAAAATTGGAAAAGGAAGAAGTGGAGAACATGTAGGAGAGTTCGGTCTTGGAATGCGAAATGAAAGGGGTGATAGACTGATCCAATTTTGCCAACAAAGAGAATTTATAGTAGACAACACATTCTTTAAACTGCCAGATAGAAGATTATGGACTTGGAAATCACCACAAGACACACCACAGAATATTTGCCGAAATCAAATTGACTGTTTTAATTAGAAAACGATACAGAAATAGTATAAAGTCGGCAAAACATATCCAGGGACAGATATAGCGTCTGATCACAATCCTGTTGTCATAAAAATGCATATAAAACTTAAGAAGATAAAAATAACAAAGAAAACAAGTAGAATAGAAGTGCAACACCTGAAGGAAGAAAACATAAGAACACAAAGAATAAAAATGAAATAAATAACAATTTAAGCAACATGGGAAGACACTCCTTGGATAACAACGACAACATAGACTCAAGATGGCATACCATAAAAGATGCGATAATGAAACCAGCGAAAGAAATACTCACCGAAAGAAACCAACAAAGAAAAAAGGTGGATGACAGACGAAATCTTAGAGCTGATGGAAGAGAGAAGAAAAGTAAGATAAAAGAGGACGGCAAATACAGTGAAATCCACAAATTGATAAGGAAAAAATTAAAACGGAAAAGAAAATTGGATGAAACAAGAATGTGAAGAAATAGAAAAGGCACAACAGAAACACGATATGTTTAACGTACACAGAAAGATCAAAGATGTCACAGGTACATACAAGAAGAGACAATCAAACATTTTAAAAGACAAACAAGGAATAATTATACTAGATGTAAAACAAAAAATAGAAAGATGGAAAGAATATATTGAAGAACTATTCGCCGATGACAGAAAGGAAGACTATAAAACTATTGAAGGAGAACATGGTCCCAAAATAACAAAAGAAGAAGTCATTAAAGCATTTGAAACATCAAAATGCGGTAAAGCAACTGGACCAGACGAAGTTCCAATTGAACTAATTAAACTAATAGACGACCATCAAGTAAATATTCTTGTAGATTTATACAACACCATATACTCAACTGGTATAATACCGAAAGAATGGCTGAATTCAACGTTTATTACAATACCAAAGAAAAACAACGCAAAGGAATGTTGTGAACATAGAACGATAAGCTTAATGAGCCACACGCTTAAAGCCTTTCTAAAGATCATACACGCAAGAATATATAAAAAACTAGAAGTAGATATTAGTGAGACACAGTTTGGCTTTAGAAATAGTTTTGGAACAAGAGAAGCATTGTTCACACTAAACATACTAATACAGAGATGCAGAGATATTAATAAAGAAGTATACGCGTGCTTCATAGACTACGAAAAAGTGTTCGATAAAGTTAGACACGATAAACTAATGAAACTCCTAAAACAAAAGAACATAGACGTAGAAGACATGCGGATAATTGCAAACTTATATTGGCAACAAAAAACAACAGTAAAAGTAGAAAATCAGCTGACAGAAGAAATAAAAATACAGAGAGGAGTTCGGCAAGGTTGTATTCTTTCGCCCATGCTGTTCAACCTATACTCGGAAGCAATATTTCAAGAAGCACTAATGGAAGAAAACGGTGGTATAGTAGTAAACGCAAAGATAATTAACAACATACGTTATGCTGATGATACTGTATTTTTATATAATATTCCAGATTTACAGAGACTTATTGAACGGAAAAATGACATCAGCAGAAAATATGGTCTCCGAATGAATTTAAATAAAACTAAACACATAACAATCACAAAAACACCAGTGAACATTACTGACATTAGAATAGATAATGTGAGTATAGAGAGAGTAAACAAATATAAATACCTGGGAACATGGGTGAATGATAATTGGGAATACACAAATGAAATAAGGACACGTATTGAAATGGCTAGAGCCACGTTTGTAAAAATGAAACAAATTCTAACCAACAGGGATTTAAGCTTGGAAATACGGATGAGGACAGCCAGATGCTATGTTTTCAGTGTTCTCTTATATGGAATGGAGGCATGGACCCTAAATAAAGAAATTAGCAGAAAAATAGAAGCATTCGAACTCTGGATATACCGGCGAATATTGAAAATATCATGAATGGATAGAGTGACAAACGAGGAGGTGCTACGACGAATGAACAAGAACAAAGAACTTCTGTATACAATAAAGAAAAAAAGCTGGAATATTTAGGCCACGTAATGAGAGGGAACAAATACCAAATTCTACAACTGGTAATACAAGGAAAGATACATGGAAAACGTGACGTGGGAAGAAGAAGAATATCCTGGCTTAAAAACCTACGCCAATGGTACGACTGCACGTCAAGGGAATTGTTTAGAGCAGCAATGTCCAAAGTTAGAATAGCAATGATGATTGCCAACACCCGATAGGATACGGCACCTAAAGAAGAAGAAGAATCAAGATCAATGTTTGGTTCGGTGATGGATGTTTGCGACTGACAATCATGCGGTTTATTCTCCATGAGCTGTTTGCCCTTTCTAAGCACTCACATTACTCAAACACATGGGACTGTGAGAGACACTTTTCCCCATGCTGTTGTTGATCTGTGGTAAATTTTAGCGGACGGAATATTTTCTCCAAGTAGAAATTTGATTCACACTTTGTGGTGCCTTGTGTCCGCTTATCACTCCAGCAACTCCCAAACAGGACTGAAGAGGTTTTAACCCAGGTAGGAGAGAGGATGGAGGTTGAGGCTCCACTCTCTGCACAGTGTGACTTGTTTACACACAAATCATTCCGTCACATTTGAACCGCCTTGTGTAATAATCCACATTCGATAAAATGTAATAAATTTTAATCTAATCTAAGGATGCTGTTTGATAATTAAGCGCAGTTAAGTAACTCGATTAGCAAAACAGGAAATAAAACAAAACAGAGCTGTGTAAACTATATATTGGGCAAAACTAAATTAACCACAAAGTAGCAATTAAGCAAACAAAGAAACTGAAGAAAAACAATACAACTATGCTTGAATAACTTCTAATATGGTAGGCGGCAGGTCAGTTGTGCACTCTCCAGACTGCGGGAAAAAAGTGCTGTTGGGAACAAATGCACGACGGAACAACTAAAACGAGACTTACCACAAGTAATGGTCTCTGGTAACCTGGACAGCAGATTTCGGAGTGCTCTTCGTTGGCGGCTTCAATCTTGGGGCACCACGGATGGGGTGGAACGTACAATAGGCAACGACAGCGTGCCAGCACAGCGCAATAGAGCACCTGGGTCGGCTGGCGAGCGGCTTCGTCGCTCACGAGGGTTCAAATAGGAATGCCGGGCGGCCGTAAAAATCCCGTTTAGTTGAGACTAGGGTAGGTTGGCGGACAGTCGAGGTTACAGGTAGAGATGGGATTCGGGACAAGGGTTTAGAGATGAGCACCAAACAGATGCATTCCAATAGCCTAAAAAATAGAAATATAAATTTCCATTCCAAATAAATAGTAAAGTATCTTTAAAGATACACTAAACAAAATATTCTTAGGCAAAATTAAAAAAACATAACTAATAATATTCTTGTAATGATAATTTGGCAGAAAAGAGCAAATGATAGCAACCATTACTTTCATTCCCATTAGATGCTTATATTTGGAAAATACCAACAGATAGAAAAGGCTGTATGATAAAAAATCAAATGAACTTTAAGCCAATTAAGCAGAGATTCTAAAATAGTACCATAGCTATTAAACTATATCCGAATATCAAAAAATAGGAGCAAGTAGTTATGGAATAACCTAATGTTACACTTGTTAAAGTTAGATAATAAACATTTAATAGAAATACAATAAGAAAAAAGCGTATTAAAATTTTGATAGAATTTTTAAAGTCCATATCACCGAATTAATAACAAATTACTGGTTTATCTGACTTTTTGTCGCCCCATTAAAAAGGACAAATACCAAGTCCAATTAGTATTAAGTGTCATGCACCAAATCACAAGAAACTATTCCACCCAAAAAATTAAATTCTTGCACTAGATAGATTTTTAAAAAATAAAAGAAGTATTCTGAAATTTTTATGAAAGAATTATAATTTTCAAGGTAGAAATTAAAAGAAATTATCTATCTAAAATGACTTATACATCCCATATGTAAAAAATGAAAAGTAATAATAAAAAAAGCAAAACCAATAATAAATGCTATGATTCTAATATGTCACTAGCAACTTAAATTAAATAAGTAATATTAACTTTTTTTCTGTTTAATTTATGACAACCTATTTAATTATCTATGTACTTTTGAAAGTTGTTATTTTCAAAAAATTATTTTTTTCTCTCAATCCATTTAGGCTTTGTGGTGGGGTCAATATTATTAAAACACTTTTTATAATCTAAGTTTCTTTAAAAAAGAATTGTAAATATACATAAATATTACTAAAATTTGCACTTGGTCTTTGTATCATAAAAACGTTGATTTAGCTTTTCTAATTGATTGTATTTTAATTTTGCAGCTTAATATGCACAATTCTCGTTAAGTTAGGTGTAATAAATACCTTAGTAACCTACCAATATAGCAATTCGATACAATTTCAATCAAATACATATATAGTCCAACTATTAATTACAATTTCAAACAAGCAACATAAACCAAGGCTGGCAATCAGCAATAATTAATTTACATTTGTCACCTAAGTATTTAACCAAAGTATTACACCTATAACCTTACATAAGTTAACTTAGTTACTAACTTTCTAGTTATTAAAAGATGAAAAAACACAAAAACTACATGTATTTGACAAGCAGTTAAAAAGAAAAACTTAATCAGCTGAAACTCTACAAATCTGTACCTGTAATAGATTTTTTTTAATATTAATTTATTAGGAATCAGAATATTTACATGATATTCTATGAGCTAATTTTATGTAAATTGATACATTCATGAGGGGAAGACATCCAGTGATATCGCTCCTATTTTAATCCGTTAAGTTTATTGGCCACTTTATTTTCAATCTTCTGGTTTGGGGGTCGTCAGATAATAGGATTACTGTTACGTTTGAATGGTTTTCCAGAGTATGGTGATGTTTTATTGCTCTTGCTTTTATTACATCCTTTACATATGGAATGTTGAGGTCATTATGTAAGGTTATGTTGGTGCATTAGATAACATTCTAAGTATTTTGGATTGGAAACGTTGAATAATATATAGAGTTGATGAACTGGCACATTGCCAAAGTTCACATCCATAGGACCATATAGGACGGATTATGCACTTGTAAATTATTAACTTGTTATCTAGCGTAAGGGCTGAGTTTTTCCCAATGAGCCAATATAGTTTTTTACAACGTAGGTCCATTTCTTTGCGTTTTTTATTAACGTGTGTCCTCCATATCAGTCGTCGATCTAGATGTAGACCCAAGTACCTGACCTCATCTACTTGGGGTATCCGCATGTTGTTGAGTGTAACCGGGGGCATGTTGAGTGCTTGGTTGTAAAAGTGATATGTGCTGATTTGCTTTCATTTGCTTTCATTTTCCATTTTCCCATCCATGTTTCTAGTAAGCTTATGTGTTCTTGTAGCAACTCTGATGCTACCACTGGGTTCTAGTTACATGATAGTATGGCAGTATCGTCAGCGAAGGTGCTTAGGCTTGTATATAGTGTGGTTGGAAGGTCGAACGTGTATAGTAAGTACATTACTGGCCCTAAGACGCTGCCTTGGGGGACGCCTGCATTTATTTTTCTTATTTGAGATGTTTCGCTGCCTACTTTTGTTTGAAAATATCGATCTGCTAGGTAGGATTGTAAAAGTAGATAGTAATTTTGCGTCAATAAACTTTTAATTTTGTAAAGTACTGCACTACAATACACTTTGTCTTCGAATGCTGTACGGATTGCGTTTACCAGTTCATGACATTGTTGTGTTATTGAGTGACTAGTTCGAAAGCCGAACTGGTGGTTTGGTAGCCATTCTTCTTGGAGTTCACTTTCATTTATGCGTTTTAATATTAATTTTTCCAACAACTTTGATACTATCGGGAGGAGGCTGATGGGACGGTATGATTTGATTTGTTTAGGAGGTTTACCCGGTTTCACTATTAAAATAATTTGAGCAAACTTCAACGTCAAAGGCCAATATACAAGTCGCAGAACTCCGTTAAACAATATTTGTAAAAATCGAATTCCTTTCTTGGGAAGACGTTTTAGAACAGTTCCCGTTGTGAGGTTATAACCTGGTGATTTTTTACTATTTAACCGTTTTATCTGAGTTTGGATTTCTTGTTGTGTAAATCTACGTATTGGAAACGATAGCTGTAGTTAGGTAGTTTTCAATTTCTTGATCAGGTTCGTTAGAATTTGGTTGAAAGGTGTTCTGTAAATGTTCGGCGAATGCTTCAGCTTTCTGATTATTCGACTTTGCCCGTGTTTCCGTTTTACCTTGTAAGGGTGGAACATGCTCTTTAGGTCGCTTAATTCCTTTGGTTGCTCTCCAAATTGTTTTGTCATTTACAGAAAGTGAACTTGTATAGTATTTGTTGCAGCCGACGACTCAGTTTGTTGTTTAGTTGATTTAATCTATTTTTGTCTTGAATATTCCGACTACGCTGCCAAACTGCTCTTGCTCTTCTTTTTTCTTTTACTAGCTCCATTATTTCGGTGGGGATGTTAGGAGTATTACATTTTAAGTTGTTTTTTTGTGGTGTTGCTCTCTATTCTGCTTCCTGTATTGTTGATGTAAAGTGGTTTGTTGCGTGCTCTAGGTCTTGATTTGTTTTTAAGCTTATATTTTTATCTAGATTTTCAGTAATGTAGTCTTCGAACACTTCCCAGTTAGTTTTGGCATTGCTAAGAGTAGGTTTTGGTTCTTGGTACAGTATAGTTGCACTCACTGTAGCTATTACAGGCGTATGGTCAGATGAAATGTCATAGTTGGGAATAATATCCATGTAGTTTGCTGACATACCATGGGTAATAAAGACATAGAGTAAATCAGGAATTTTATTGGATTCTGAGGGCCAATATGTTGGACTTTCTGTTGATAGAAAACAGTATTTGTTATCTATTATTAGTTTAAGTAGTTCTCTGCCTTTTGATGTTATTAGTCGTGAGCCCCAATGTGTATGCTTTGCATTGAAGTCTCCTCCCGTTAGAAATCTAGGTCCTAGTAGTTCAAAGAAGGGTTGTAACATTTGTTTAGTTAAGTTTACATTGTGGACAGTAAACACTTGCTATGACTAGAGGTGCTGGCAACCTCTCAACTTCTATCATAGTGGCTTGTAGGTAGTCTGTTTTGTATGAAAGTAACTGATAATGTGTAATGGAGCTACGTACTATTATAGCTGAGCCACCATGCGCGGTGTTGTCTGGATGCGTTGTGTGATATACAGAGTATTGAGGTATTGTTAGATAAAATCTTGAGGTAAAGGGTGTTTCTGAAATTAGTAACACATCAATGTTATTAACACGTATGAAGGTTTCAATTTCTAACCTTCTGTGTTGTAGTCCGTTAGCGTTCCACAGTGCTATTTTTAAGAACTTGACCATTATTGGATGAGTTTGTTGATGACTGTAGTTAACATATTTAGTATCATACTATTTTGCTGTAGTAATTGGTTGAACATATTTTTTAATTCATCAAGAAACTGTTTAAGACTAACATCTTCTGAGGATGAGGGTTGATTTCGGGCTGCTTCCGCATAATTTAAATGTGTATGTGTTGGCTGGCTAGGGTTAGTGTAAGGTTGATTATTATAGCTTTTTAAGAATGGAAAAAAGGTTTGGAGGTCTTGGGGTTATTTGTTGCTTGTTGGGTTGGTATTTTCGTTGAAGCTCTTGATATATGGAGCATCCCTTATAGTTAGCTGGATGGGGCCCTTCGCATAAAATGCATACAGCTGAAGTTGCTAGGGTTTTTGACAACTTTTTGTATCATGAGGACCCGCGCATTTCACGCAAGCAAAAGTTCTACTGCAATAACTTTTTGTATGTCCATAGTTCTGGCAGCGAGTACATTGTACAATATCTCTGTTTCTCCTTGGTGGTTCAATTATAATACATTTATTTTTCAGTGAATGTATGTTGTATATATCTTTGTTGTTTGTAGCTGGTTAAAGGTCTATAAAGAATATTGGCAAAGAATCTTTGTTTTGTCTGCTTTTTACGTTCATAATGTTACGCACTGTGTGTCCTAATTTTTTAAGGGCATTTTTGATATAATCGATCGGGGTAGTGTGGTGTAGATGTTTTAATACAACTCTGTAGGGATGATTTTCTTTCATTTGATACGTGTGGTGTATAATCTTACTATCTTGCATGTGCTTAATAAGTTTACGGTACGTATCAGGGATATTTGCATTTATTTTAACTGCATTATTTTGTAAGCTTTTTGAGGTGTATTGTTCTTCTTCCACTATTGTTTGTAAGTTTGTCATCTTACCATAATCTAAAACACCATGTACAAAAATTGGTGGTGGTTTATGTTCAGTTACGTTTTGATGTTCTTCGTTTTTTTGTTTGTTTGATTCATCTTCCTCAGTTAATACTGAGTATCTATTTTTATTTGTGGTTACTGGCTCCTTTACAGTATTAGTAGTTTGTGTATGAATCTTTGTTAACCGTTTTCGTTTATTATTCGAAACTCGTTGCCAATTATTAGCGGAATTAATTTCCATTTCTTCGTCGTCTTCGGAAATTTCGCTATGTTACTTTTATCTTGATGTGATTGATTGTTCTATCGTGATGCTGACTAGAGTAAATTTGTGGCTGGTTTAACGTCGATTGATACTATGGTAAATAATAGGATGGGTTAGGGGGTGATAAGTATGAATATTGAGTTTGTTGATAAGAGCAATTGGGTTGTATGTTGGGTAAAAACGTTGATTGGGGAATTTGTAGAGGATTTCCATTCATATGTTGTTGGTTATCAATGTTATGTGCGCCGTTAAAGCTGTTTTCGGCCGTCAGCATTTTGTTGGTAGGTACTTATTAGATTTTTTGTTATTACTAATAAATCCTTTTAAAGTAATTTAAATAAAAATGTTCGCTTACAGTTTGTTAACTATTTAAAGTTGATATCATAAGTTGCCTAAAGGTCACACTTTATCGCACAGCACTTGTTATCTCGCAGACCGTTCACAGCGTCTTTACTCTACGAAATACAAATGCGGACTGTGTAATAGATTTGAAATTTTTTATTTATAATGAGAAAAAAAAGCCCATTCAATTATGTAAAATGTGAAACAGCATAACTCGGCAACAGGTACAAAAGATAAATAAACACCGACAAAGTATATTCTGCGTGGTGACGTCTAACTAATCAATTACAAATGTAGGGTCTATTAAAATTTATTAAATACAAAAAACAAACAAATTTAATAAGAGCCTACAACGTAATACAACCTTACTACGACCAAAATTCAACAATGATCCCGGTATCTCCTAACTACACATATTACTATGTCAATAATTAAAAACTGTGGATTTTTTGTTTTCCTTCTGAGAACAGTTTAACCTCTGTTTCTGGTAGCATTGCAGCTTTATGGACTTATTGTATTACTCTTATTTTCTTTACAGCACTTTTTTAATTCCTTTATTCTGAATAGTTGCTGTATTCTTCTGGGTCCATTATTAAACGCAGGTACTCATTTTTAGCCACCCTCCAGGAATCCGAAACTCAAGACTTAACCCATCTGTTCACACAGCAACCACACCTCTCAACTTCTCATCAAATATTTGATTAATGTTTGTCTGTTATACCCAGAAAAAGTTAGTGTATGGTGTACAATTTCTCACTATAGAATTGTCGGCTCATCATTTTCCACAAAATATGTAAATGGCGAAGTTTATCTGGAGAAATTCATTCCAATTGTGAGAGACAAAAGACAAATCAAGCAACACTGGTTTCAGCAAGGTGGAGCCGTCGCTCGTCGGACTTAAGGCATCTTTGTCATTCTTAAAGAAGTCTTTGGAAAGACGATCTGGACACTCCAGTAAGATAGAAGGTGGCATCGAGTGGCCCCCAATACCCTGAATTTAAACCCAATTGATTTTTTCTTATAGAGTGATCTTAAGGATAGAGTTTACGGAATCGAACCCCAGTCTATTGACGAACTTAAGAATGGCATTACAAAAGAGGTTCTAATTATTTCTGCGTACATCAGAAAAGCTGCAATTGAAAGTTTCAAGAAAAGTGTTGAAATGACCATCTTTAGTGAAGGCAGTCATTTTGAAAACATAACGCACTGAGCTCTATTTGTTGACTATTATAATAAAAAAGAATTGGAATTCTATCTTGCGTAGTCTTTTATAATGAATTTTCTATCGTTTGCGTCACATAATGGAGGCCTTGTACCACCATCGAAATAACTCGAAATAAAAAGCGATTTAAATTGAACTTTAAAATTGGGTTCTGTGGATGTTGGAAGTTTGGATTTGTCAATTGATGTCTAAACACATGGCAAAATTTACCAAAGACTGCCATACATTTGTAAACTTTTAGAGAACATAGCAAATTGTCGTATCTGGAACAGTGAAAGTCCACATGTTATTTATGAAAAACCAATGCATCCACAAAAATATAGCTTGGTGTACATTGTGGCCTAAAGTAATCATTAACTCATACTTTTCAGAGAACGCTGTTACTGTCAATGGTGTACGTTATCGGAAGATGCTAAACAACTTTTTTTTAATTAAACCCATAATTGAAACTTGAATGATATGTGGTATCAATAAGATTGAATAGCGTATTGCAAAGCACGTAATAAACTCACTTATTTCAAACCCAATTACCTAGTCATGCTATTCAGTCAAAAAGTGACAATTATTTGTCATTAGTAGAGCTTGGAATATATGCACGAAAAAAATACGAAGTGCATTCAAGTTATAACACCTCCGAATTTTTTTCTCAGGACTGGGAACAGATAGAAGCATGCGCACTCTTTGTGAATGCGTGACAGAGATGGCAGCACTGCTCGGCACACAGGACTCTAGCGGCAGCGGCGAGAGTGAGGACAGTTTTCCTGTAATTAGTTTGTGAGAAAAAATCAGTGTTATAACTTGAATGCATCTCGTACAAAGTATGCATGCAAATATTCACTATATCACAGTTAAAATATGTACTAAAATACGCAAAACAAAAATATGGGTTTCAAATAATTACTTTTATTTTACGATATCGACACCTATATTACATTATACTTATAAGAAAAGGTTATAAATGTATTTTTAATGGCAAGAAACAAGTATAAGAATATTTTGTAAATATGCAAACATAATAAACGTAAATTTTTATTGTACGTTTATTTTTTTTTAATTAATTTATTAACTATTTGCAATCTATAAAAACTTACAATAAGCAATTTAATGTGTGAATTGTGGGTTGAGTAGTATGCATGTGAGTTAGGGTCCAGTGACCTTAACTCAGTGTTATCTTAAAATATAGTTGTTGCTTATTGTACGTTTATACACTGGAAATATGTCAATATGTAATTGTTGAACATCTAAAATACTTAATACAATTTTTAGCTGCAGTTGAACTTTAATAAGTAAACTGACAAAATATTTGATTCTAGTGTAATTCGTTATAAGAAAATCTACAGATCTTAACCAGGTACCCTATCTTGTTAAAATCAGTTTTGGTGGTAAAGGGAGTTTAGGGTACCTTCGAATCTAAACTATTAATTAAATTATATTCGAGTCTAAGAGTTTCCACAATGCGATTGAAACTAAATTAGGGAAAAAACTTTCATATTTTGTGATGCTTTTGTCATATACACGGTGTAGCGTCTGCAAACCATTAACATTATTTTACGATTTGGCATTTGATTCGCCAAATAAAAATAACTTAACGATTTATTAACAAATATAGCTATTGGCTTTTTCTGAAGCTTTTAGACTGACTAAACAACCTCTTCCAGGTTCATTTTAATTCAACGTACCCAACACGAGATTAGCTATATACCGACCTTTACCATCAGTTGTTTCATTTACTGAAAACCATTCAAATCCGAGACAATGTGATTTTTAATTTCAGCCATTGCATCGAGATAATTAACGTCGACATATTTCTTTCGTAATATTGAAAAACTAGGAACATTAAGAGTGTGCTCAGAAGAGTAGTGGTTTTTAAAAATATTTTGAAATCTAGTTTATAAAGTTGAATGTCGCAACCTACAAATAAACCACACAATATTTTGGAAAATTTTGTCTGTTTCTTCTGTACCGAATTGTTAACATTTGATGTTGACAACTGTTTCACCTTGTTTTCCGAAGTGTATATGCAGAATTAATTGCTCCTAGAAGTTACACTATTTGAAAGTTTTTCCGTTATTTATAACAAAATTTAATTATGAAGTAAATCCACTTTTTTAATTTTAAAACTTCTCGTATATTAAATTAAAAACACTATAAAAAAGTATATTCTAAATTTAAATACTCTACTGCTATAATTTTAACATCAAATAGCAATAAAAAACTTACCCTTTTATCGCAAACTGTGCAAAAAATATGAGAGGAGTCAATAATTGTCTAGTCCGCATTGTTTTTAATAAAACATTTTTCGCGACTGCTCGCCTGTCCATTTTTAAACAGAAACTATTTTCGCAAAATGAAATAAGCACTTCAATTCAGAAGTCAAATAAAATGGGCTGATAAATATATTCTGACAAACGCAATAGATGTAAAAGCTGTTATAATTTCTGTATTTCTATAAGTTGGAAAGTTGAGCCTTTCAATTGCTTTTAAATGCATTTTAAAATAATTTAAAATATTATATAATCAAAATATTTTTAATTAAAAATAATAATAATTTGCATATGCATTTATAAAAAATTGCTAAAAAATGCATGCATACAAAAAAATGCAATATGCATATATTTCAAGCTCTAGTCGTCAGCTCCAGGTATAGGCAAAAACAACAAATTGATAGCTTATACGTGACATTTTAATACACATAGAAAGTGTTCGGCGTCTTTCAAAAAGTGAGGCAGCAATCTGTTACCTGTGTAGAGCTCGGGGTTTCAGCGCGCCCCGCTGATTAATCCTCACTACAAGCTTTTGCAATTCACGGCTGAAATCGGTATCATGACCCAGCATCTTAGGGAAATTGGATCTGCGCCCTTTTGCACTTTTCGCGCCCGGCTGCCTCCCGATTTTGCCTTTGAAGCGATATTTATTCAATATTGCTACATAAATGTTTTACGGAGCGATTCGGGGCGCATTCGCGGGCGAGAAAATTCTTGCTCCATCAGCTTCAGCTTGTCGCTTGTCGCTGGTTACAGTGGAACGCGATTTCTAAGGCTTGTGAGCATTTTTTCTAAGATTACTTCGTATATTAAAATTTATTTCCACTTTCGTTGATTTACGATTTTATTGACTTGACATACAGATGTAAATGAAGTGGTGATTAACCTACTACATCTAAAATTTTTCTCTTTTTGCAATATTAGCTAAATTCTAAAGACGTCTCTTTGTTAACACCATTTACAGAATATTTTATCTAAACTCTATTGGTAAACTAATAATTGAATAAATTTAAACTGACGTTCTATGTAAATCGTACATAAAAAATGATTTAAAATAATGGACTCAACTTTGCGAATCTATATTTTAAAATTAAGATTTATGATCTAAATTATATTTTATTGTATTTACATTTAAATTTATGCGTTTAATTTACCCCCTTTAGGCTGCACGGGGAATATCTAGATGATAGCAGAATTTATCACGAATACGATGAAGAATATCTTGCGTCACTGAGTTCACCCATAAGAAAAAACCACAAGGTGTGAGATTGGGAAATATCTAGGACCAAAACACAAGTATTTATTCTCCATGCGACCTATCTATTGTTAAAGATTTATTTAGAAAAAGCCAATCTCACTTGTGTTGGTAGGGTGGAGCTTTGACTTATTGAAAAATAGATTTCCTCAATCTTCTTTCATCGCGACCTACTTTACCCCAGTAGTCGTGTTACCATAAAAAAAAGTCTATAAATCTTTGTTCTCAATACAGCACAGACCACATTAACATTTAGGGAATTCCGCTTATGTTCCAGTATTGCACAGACATTGTTGCGGCCGAAAAATAGACTGTATAGTAATTTTAAATTTGAACATAGGAGCTTCAAACAAAAGCTAAAGCTAAAACACTAACCTGTGGAAACGATGCGTTCCCATGGAAATCTATTCCCTGTGCTGTTGATCCTGGGGAATCCAGGAAGAGGAAATAAGAATGTGGGTAAAAAGATAGGACAAGTTACCCCAATCTTTACAGCGGAGCCGATCGGTAGCGTCTTTCCTGGTGCAAAGGTTTCTTCTTGGTTCCTTGCCGAGTCGGAGCATAGAAAAAAATGGACCGAGTTTTACCAGCAAAAATTTCAACCCCGAAATGCAATCGGGAAACAAAAGTACCTTTGGGAAAAGGTTAATTTGGTCGGCAAAATATCGAATTTTGGCACAAAATTAGCTTTTAACAAAAACGGCCTTGCAGAAATAAAAACTTCTGCCGTCAATCAAACACGTCGGCGAACTCACGGTCAAAACGCTCCCGACTTGCGGAAAATTTAAAGGTCGCCCGCTTTCTAAACGATCACAAACTAAATTCAAAAAGAAAGGCAGGCGAGTCAAAAGCAAAGGCAAAGGCCAACGCGAACGTAGCAAAAGGCGAAACGCGGCTCGCGGCCTATATATCAGCGCTCCACGTGATCGTGCAAATTTGCTGCTAATAAACTAAAATACAACCGGCCATAAAATAAAAAATTTTGAGAATGTAACTAGAAAATTCTACAAGCTTTGGCTTGTCGTTTGTACGAAGAGCCTATACTAGTTGTAGGCGGTATGGTTTGAATGGCACATTAACACACACCAGACAGTTAGTTGTTTACAACAGTTCAAATTTTCTGCTTACTTAAGAGTTGACTTAATTGGGTTACGCCCTAAACTCTCTCGAATTCCTTCCACTTTCTCCTCTAATACAAGCAGTCATTCCGAGATTTTACCTTTACATAAACAGCCAGTCTGATGAAATTAGTGATTCTAACAAAAAAAAGCTTTTACTCGTTGGAGGTTGAATATTGTAATAACGACACAATAGACGTTGGACTTAAATCCCCGACTTTGTTTTACTGGACCCACAAATTCAATAACCTTGTGCTGCATTGTAGCCATACCACTCCCACCTAACGCTGTTGCATGGCTGTATATAGACGCAAACACTCTAGCGATATTATTCTACACCCTATGACATTCTCTTTGAAATATGATGTTAATCATTTATATACAATGTATAGTTCGAGAAATTACCCATTTAAAGTTGAGTCCATCATTTCGAATCTCTACAGGATGTTCTGAAGTAATCGATGCATCTATTGAAGATTTGTTATATGGTCAAAATACTTTGACATTGTATAATAAGTATGTTGTTTTGTTAATTTACAGTGTATCATTATGCAGTGCTTCCGCAATGGCAGATTTTTTTCTTTGGTAATGTTACGAACATTTTTATTTTGGTAATATGGTCTATTCCATATTTATTTAGAGTTTCTTCAGTTATTTATGTTTATTTTAAGTATTAATTTATTTGTAGTAATTATTTGAGACGTTTCTATAATATTTTTAATCTCTAAATTTAATTTTTTAGTTTTTTTTAATATTTTTTAGTCGTGGGTAACTGCCGTTGTTTTGTTTTAGGTTATTTATTAATTTATAGCTGTTAACAACTGATTTGTCTTGTAACATCTATTATTTCATTTACATTCGGCTTTGCGGACGCACTTATTAATAGTAGAGGCAAATTATTATAGTAAAAAATCTCTAAATTTTTTTTAGGTACACGTATCTTTTTTTTCACGTCTTTATTAATTGGGTATTTACAATCTGTTATAGGATAACATTCATTAAATCGTTTGGCATATAATACGTAACATGAGGAAGTAATATCCAATGATAGTACTTCGCGATACTGCAACAAGTAAGGGTTAGTTGAAAACATAATCTAATTAAGTTTCATACTTAAACTATAACTAAAACTAATCTATAAATCGTTCAGGTAAATCACATCTTTGGAATCAAGAGATATATTGTCTGTCTAGTAACGCCACAGCTAAATCATTAGGATGCACACTAAGTTTCACTTGATATTTTTCACTAGCACTTTTAATTTCCTGCTTAATTATAGGTATCGGGACATCCTGTTGTAGTAACCAGTTCGGAACATACCAAGGAGCATTTGTGATGATCCTGATTGTTTTGTTCTGAAATCGTTGTAGTATTTCTCTGTTTGAATTACTGGCAGATCCCCAAACCTGGATGCCATAAGCCCAGATTATTATTATGCCTAGGCATAAAACCTCTCGTGAATAGAGAGGAAAGCCGGAGCAAGAGTAGGATTTATTGGCAGTTGTAAAGCTTAAACTAAATACAAACTTATACTAAAGAAACAATAGTAAATGACAATACAAATAAACGATGTCGCAACGCCGCTAGAGGCGCGAACTAAATTACACAAGCTGCAAGGTACCTTTCCGCACGTAGCGAGAGTTCTCTTACCTGGACGTGCGTGTGTGCCGTACCGTCCATCCCGCACGGTCACCGCTCCGCCAGGGAGGATGATCAGCTAGACGGTCTCAGCCGCTGAGGGCTCGCCATGGAAGGGCCACGGCATCTCCTTGACTTCTTCCCCAGGGCACACACACAACCGCCCTTACAACAAAAGAGGACGCATACACAATCGACACGAATCTGCAAAGCTGTGTCCTTGTCACGCAGGCTCGGGCAACACAGAGTTGCCGCAAAGCTCTACGCCGCAGAAGGGCCACGATCGCTCCGTAACTCCTTTCCCAAGGCACACACACAACCGCCCATACAACACAAGAGGACGCATACACATCAATCATCACGATTCCACACTAACCTTTTTCCTTGTCACGCAGTCCTCTTTCCCTTGAAAGCAGCGTACTTGCGATAACGTCTGGAAGGCTCAACGGACTCGAGTCAAGTCTCCGCGCTGAATTGTAGCGCGGCGCCACACGCGAGCGCGTGCACCCAATTATCGCTAAGGCCCAGCGGCGCCGCATTCGAGAGAGAGAGGGGGCCAGCGCCTCTAATTCAGTGGTGGCGCTAAGTTAAGTATTTTTTGTAAAGAACAACTTCTTGAGGATTTTTGCCTGGTTTAGGTACTATGACTATCTGTGCTATCTTCAACTGATCCGGGAATATGCGTAATCTGAAAAAGGCATTCATTGTGTAGGTTATCAGTTGTATTGCCTTTCGTGGTAACTCCTTCAGGACTCTGGCAGTTATTGAATCATATCCTGGTGCTTTTTTGGGTTAAGGTTTTGTATGACACTATAAACTTCGTTAACCCTTACTGGTTTTATTGGTAGAGCAGGGTTATTTGGTTCTTCCAACGCTTGATGTATAAAGTTTTCATCCTCCACCGAGCAGAGTCTATCATGAGGTTGGAATACCGTTGCCAGGTGTTCTACAAAAGCATCCGTTTTTTCTTGATTAGTGCGTGCCCAGGTCCTGTTGGCTTTTCTTATAGGTGGCACCGAGGGTTGTTGTTGTTGTAATTTTCTAGTCGCTTTGCATAGTGAATAGTCGGTAGCTTCCGTGGCGGTTAAGTTAGACAGGTAGTTTTGTATTCCCTGGTTTCGAAAGTTGGTCATGAATGCATTTAAGTTGCCTGGTTAAGTATCGTTTTATTTTTAGGATATCTAGTGGGTTGCCAGATTCTCCGTAGCCTCCGTTTTTCTGCTATTTTTTGTTTAATTATTATGGGACAGTACTCTACATTTTGCTGATTTTCGCGATTTGGCGTAGCTTCCCATGCCGAGTGTTGGATAGCTTGATTTAAATGTTCAACAGCATCAAAGATGTCTCTTTCTGTTTTTAAGGAGAGATTAAGCAGTAGTCGGTGCTCTATTAGGTCTCGGAAGTAGCTCCAGTCAGTGTTTCGTGAGAAGATCGATGCAGGTTTTTGTATTCTTAGCACTTGAGTACTATATGTTATGAGTATCGGTGAGTGGTCAGAGGATAAGTCTAAACAAGATTCGATTTATAAATAATTTTGCGAGACGCCCTTAATGACACAGAAATGCAGTAAATCTGGGATTTTGTTAAGATCTGAGAGCCAATAAGTAGGCTCTGACGTACTTAGATAATGCAAGTTATTTTCTTCTATTATTTTATAGAGTTCTCTACGCCGGGTTACTGTTACTCGGGAGCCCCAGATTTGATTTTTTGCATTGTAGTCCCCGCCAGCTATGAAACAAGGACCAAGGGTGGTAAAGCAAGACTTAAATTATTGTTTTTTAATGATATGTCGTGGAGGACAATAAACCTCTGAAAAACTTTTTTCTACAACTGCAATAGTAGTAGCTTGGAGGTAATCAGTTTGAAATTGTTTCATTTCGTAATGTTTGATTGAGGTCTTTACAAGTAGCGCTGTTCCTGCATGTGCTGTGCCGTCAGGATGAGGAGTGATATAAAGTGAATAATTTGGTATTTTTAAGTAAGTGTTATTTGTGAGATGTGCTTCAGAGATCAGTAAAATATCTAGATTGTGAGTATGTAAGAATGTTTTTATCTCCAGGCTGTGTTGAGCGAGGCCGTTGGCGTTCCATTGAGCAATCCTTAGAATATTAGGCATTATTATTCATCTTAGTTATCATGGCTGTGAGTAGGGTTTAACATGGTATTCATGCGTTCCATAAGTTTAGTTACCAGCATTTCCAGTTTAGTTTCTGTTTGTTATTGCGATGTAGTCTGCACTGATTGCGGATTGCAGGTTGTAGTGTTTTGATCTTGCTCATTTGTATTACTTGTTTTATGAGCATATGATACTCCTGGCTGGACAAATTGAGTGTTAGTGCCAAGTTGTCTGGGGTGCAGAGGAGGATATTTTCGTTTTTGGATTTTTTTGCTACTATGCAGCGTCTATAATTTGCTGGATGGTTACCTTGACAATTAATGCACTTAACATCCGTGCTTTTAGTCTTGCGTTCGCAGTTTTTTGTTAAGTGGTCTCCTGCACACTTAACACATCTTGGACTTCTGTGACAGTAATTTTTTGAGTGCCAATATCTCTGACAGTTTTGACACTGTATAACTTCACGTTTAGCATGCGGAGGTTCAAATCTAATTTTTGTTCTCATGAGGAATTTAATGTTGAATATTTCTTTATTTTTTTCTTATTGTTCCAATTCTACAAAGAACATTGGCAATGGATTTTTAGTAACTCTATGTTTTATGTTGTATATGTTTAGAACTTTGTGCCCATGTGTAGTTATTCCAGTGACTAACTCTTTGAGGTCAGTACTTGGATGCATATCTCGTAGAACAACTTTATATAGTAATGCCTATCGTTTTTGTGTTGAAGGAATGAAATTCCGTGTTCTTAGCTTTTAAAATTTTAATAATTGCACTGTCTGTTTTTGCGTGATTTAGTTGTATTTTTACCTGAGTATTTCCGATTACTTTAATGACATAATTATCTTTGGCGTGTTCTTCTAACACATCCCTCAAAGTTTCATGTTATCTACGCCGTAAACGCAGATTGGTAGAGGTTTGATTTCTGTCGGATTTTCTTTCGCATTATCAGCAAGAGGTTGAAAACGATTAGATGTTCCTGGAGCACTAAGCCAGTAATCGGATGCTTTGCTTGTTCATTAACACGTTGTAGTTCCGTAGAGCCACGTTTTGATTTTCTTGTGTTTGGTGTTTTCCATAATTCTGCATTGTGAGGGGCTATTGATGCCGGTAGTCCGTGCTGTTGTGGGGGATAATAAAATTGCTGATTTTGTTGCGGCTGAGCTTGCATAATTGATTGAGTTTGCATAGGTGTTTGTTGTTGTTGCTACTGTGGGAGGGTTTGTTGATATATGCAAGGGTCTGATTGTTGATCAATTAACGTTGGTGTGTTGATAGGGTACTGATACCCGAAATTCGGCGCGCCAAACATGACTGCCTTTTTGTAAATAATTTTACGATTTAGTTAAGTAGATTTATACGTACAATTTATTTGTGGTGATTTGGCCACTGGCCTCTCGATAACACTATACTTATCACCGATAACCCGCTGGCGCGGGTTATCGCACTTTATACTTTCACTTGCAGACACAATTTGTATATCTTTCCTCTTTGAAAGTAAAATAGGAACTCCACGTATCGAGACGTTCCAGAGCGCATTCGATTCAGAAAAATCTCAGAAAAAATATTACTTTATATATACATTTTTGTTAAAATATTTTTTAAGGTCTCCAAAAAATGTGTAAAATAAATGCATTTTTTGAGTGCACAAAAGGAACTTTCGCATTATAAAAATTTTTTTTCTGGAGATTTTCCGAATTAAATGCGCCTTAGAATATCTCGATACATGTAAACACAAAAATTTAGAGATTTTATCGTTTTTTTTTTTACTAATTTGCCTTCACTATAATCTCATTTTACTTTCGCCAGAATAAATACGATGTTTAAAATAGGAAAGATATGAATAATATATATTTATTAAAAATGTTTGGATAAAATAGCCCAAATATTAAAGTTCTGGATAGTAAAAGTTGCAACTGGAATTTTAACAGAATTGATAATAATTTTTTTGGCGTTTCTAATATTATAATTATTTGGACTTAATTATCACATGTTTCGACAACACTTTATGGTTTATTTTAATTTTTCAAATATATACTTTGTTTATTTTGTATGTAACCTTTAAAATGTGTTAAATTTGCAGCTTTAGAATTATTATTACACAGCACAAATAACTTTTTAACACATCTAGATCTTTTAAATTTTAGATACCCCTTTAAACAGATATATTGTGAATAGCAATTGGAAAATCAACAATTAAATGCTAGGTACTTTAAAGAAATAGTGACAAATACTAATTTAATTAGGTATAACATGTACATTGGGTAAAGAATTATTATTCACGACAGACGGTGTAATTGTCCCAAAGTTTTAAGAAGGTATAGTTCTGGATCAGCACTTTTAAGAAATATGAGCGTAAGCATTACATAAACAATTTTTAAAAATAAAAAAACCAGAAGCTGCTTAAAAACCAGCGTGTTGAAGAGAATATTTGCTTGTTTGTTTGTTCTAGATTAATAGTTGCTGATATTGGCACATTAAGTCTTGGACAAAACATAATTTACATAACGTCAAAATATACAAAAAGCTTCATACAACTGCTTAAAGTCTACAAAGAATTGATAATTTGTTCCTAAATGTATTGGAATACCCTCCCTGCAGTTCAGACTTGTCACTTTGTGCTTATTATTAGTTTCGATCACTTGGAAGACAAAGATATAAACATAATGTTGTTACAACCTTTGCGCGTAGCTGGATAGATAGATGTTCACGGTATGATAGAAAGATAAAAATTACTCATTTAATAGAAAAAAAATTTGTTTCTAACTCAGAATATTATATAGAAGACTAACTTTGCATCTTTGTATTTTTACGATGCTCCAATAAATTTATATTAATAATTCCATTTTATATCCAATACAGTTACGTAAATAACACAAGCATGCTATTAACAAACAATAAAATATTACAATTTTTTATATGTTCTTTATTTGTACAATCGGTCTCTGCAAAGACTATAAGTACAACTGACGTGTGCTTAACCTAAAACTAAATTAAGAATAAGTGCGTGAGAATAGCACTCTCACCACTAAAAGTCTATAAGCTAACGAAACTCCCTAATACGGCGCTCTTTGCTCCAACTGAGGAGTTATATGATATATGATGATGATGAAACTAAGAATAACATAACATGTAGAGTAATGACTCTGCAAACATTATCTGTGTAATTTATATAAATATAACAAGTTAATTTACATTAATTCTTTAAAATCTGTGTGGTAGATCAGTTGGTTTAAGCCGTTTGAATCTGAGCAGCAAACACTGGAGTATCTCGATGTATGAGCTGCAGGCGGAGCCCCAACGGGGATGTCATATATCAACATGAGCTTTAAAATGGTTTTGCACGTCAATAGTTTATTTGCAGTTAATAGATTCCATTTCTTAAAATTTTGCTCCTAGTTGTTTTCTCGTCGTTAAGATGTGGGTTCTCTAAGTTGGTCTTCTCTCCAAATAAAGACCATTCCATTTAGTGTAGCTGCAAAACAGGTTTCTCTTCTGACGATAAATATAACATTTTTGGTTAATTTGTGTTAGCCTCCATTTTCCACTGTTTTAACCAGTGTTCGAATTGACTTAGATGTATTTGCAGGCCCCTGGATGCAAAATTGTGATCATGATGTGAAGCTAAGATTGTCATGTTATCAGTAATTGTGGAGTTGGTTTGAGGTATTTCTGCTGCATAAAGGAAGTACGTGTAATGTGGGTCTTAAAGTACTTCTTTGTGGTACTCCGGATTGCATTGGATAGAAATCAGTGTAGGTCTCTTGGTATTTAACTTAAAATGTTCTGTCCCAGAGGTAGGATTTTAGAAGTAAACAGAATGGATGCGGGAGTGAGTGTGTATGTTACTACGAGATACCAGATTATATCTAATCATTGACCTATATCAACGAAGACAGACGAGCAGTATAGTCTTTCTTCCATATCGTTTCGGATTTATTTAACAGTGCAATGGATTTGCTCCGTGGTTCCATGCTCTCTCTTAAACCGTTTTCGTTTATGATTACGATCAGCTTTTTAAGTATTAGTTTTTCAAGAACCTTTTATGTAAGTTATGGGTCAATACGACGTAACCTCATTTGAGTTTTTCCTTGGTGTGACAATCACTATAACCTGGGGTATTTTCTAGTAGCACAAAAAATATTCAAGTCTAAAGCAGCATTAAATATTTGCACTAATTCTTTAAGACGTTTTACGAATAACTTTTGCAGTATTTCACCAACGATGATATCATAACCTGGAGCCTTTTACGTTGATTTCATGTTGTATCACTGCTTCTACCTCACCTTGTGCAACTTTTTGTATTGGTAAGGTCATCTGGAAGGGAGCTCTTAACTGGTTCTGTATTTATGTTTCTTCTGGTTGATTTAGAGAGGAGGAAGTGGAAAACTGTGGCAAGGTATTCTGGAAAGACAACGGCCTGTTATTGATCAGTTCTTGCCTACATCTTATGATTGATTCGTATCGGAGTTAATTGTTATTGTTGCTGCTTGAGTTTACGAGTAGCTCTCTATAAAGGATAAACAGTTGCATTAGATATTTTTAAGCTTTTAAGATAATTTTTGACGAATTTATTTTTTACATTGCGCAGTAATTTTTTGAGGTCATTTACTAGTTTGTTGACCTTTGCTTATCTGATGAAGCTATCGTTATCTGTCATTGCTTACGAGCTTTTCGTTTTTTTGATAATTTGTGCTTTAGTATTACTGGGAGTCCTTCTTGTTTTTTTTTCGTTTCTATCTGGGGGCGCTTGCCGCACCACATTTTATATTGTTCGTTTTAAATCTAAGACGACTTTTTTATATCTAATTTAGTAGTCAATAGTATTGCTAAAGTTATTTGTTTATCCAGATAATGGCAATCTGTCTTTTTTCTGTAAAGTGATGCTTTCTTTAATTTTTCCAATATTTGTATGCACATGGTTATCAGAAAGAGTGTAATCCGACGATAACTCTAAACAGGTCTCTCCCAGAAATTCTTTGAAGTTTTCTAGTATCAAGTTAGTTAAGTACATATTAATAAGCTCAATAAATCCTTGAGACTAGGGTGTCGCCGTTAAATGCATCTAAACAAAAAAAGACCTTTTCTCAAAAAAGGGTTCTAAGATGGTACGTCTATTTTTACGTATGTCTTGTAGTTCTCGAGGTACCTCATAAGACCAGTGGTATTTTCTTAGCTTATGCAGTTGTGACAGAACACCTAAGCTACATATATAAGGAAATGGCCCATTTTTTAAACAATTTTACGCTAATAAAGAAAATATAAGTTACACTCTTGAAAAATAATTTATTTTTCTTAAATTTCTATTTTCCGTAAGATTCCAATATATGCAATCATTTTGTTACATTGTATGACTAATTTCATTTTATTGCAATTTGTGATTATAGTGTCTCTATAATGATTAACAGTAAATATTTATAATACTTTTCATATTTATATTAACATTAGACGAATGATAGCAATGAAAAAAGTGATGCAATAATCTAGTCAAATTAGAACTAAGCAGTCGATGATTTAAAAACCAATAAAGCACTAGGTATAGATCAAATACCACCTAAAATTATAGAAGCCCTTAAAGATTTTAAGACGACCAAGATAATTCTCATACAAAAATAATGTAATTCAGGAAAAATCAAGATTATCGTGCCTCTAAAATATTGATTAAAATAATTCACCATAAAATCAAAAGAATTATAATACATTACCTAATTGAAGATAAATTTGAACTTAGATTTAGAGATTAAGGTATTATATTAGCAATTATAGCTCTACTAAAAAAAAAGAATAGGATAAGACAAACATATATTGCATTTGTTAATATAACAAAAGCTTTTGATAACGTTAAATGCTAAGATCTATTCTAATTATTGAAGAATATCGGAATAAGATATAGAAATATAAAAATATAAAGGTCAATTTTTAGTACACCACGATGTATGACGAATAAGAGGCTTTACGCTGACACAGACAGCAAAAAAAAATTCGAAGATTAACCACCAACTACTTTGATTGATTGCAACATCACCCAAATGAAGAAACATACCAACTAACCCCCCTCCAAATTGGAATGTGGCTCAAGAAACAGTGGATAACAGATATTTCATAGTAAACAGTGTACAAGTACGCAAATAAACAAGTGTTAATTGAAACTCGAGTATTGTCAATGGACAACAGCTTCTTTCGATTTGTTACCAGCTTTCTAGAAACACGTTCTAAATATGCAAAAAATATAATAACAAAATTATAAAACGAGGTAGTCTTCTAACATCCGTATTTCCCACATGATTATTGATTTAGGTTTTTTTACTGAATAGTACTTTCTGTTACTCCTCCGTTCTCCAGTTTGTATGTCTTTTAGCATAATGTAGATAAAAACGTCTTTGTTTCTTGGAAACAAATGGTTTCTTCCCTGCTCTAAATCTTTTTCACAGTAAAAGAGGCTTTATTTTACAGCGGCAATACACACATTAGCACCTGCAGATTCACACTATTTTTAGTTACTTCTGTGAAATTGAGATTTCTGCTGGTTGGATAACATCACCTTGAAGTGAGATCTTGCACTTCGCGGTTTATCACCAGATTTTCCTGTCTCAGCAAACTTTTTGATAATTCGGATAATTATGAACTATACATTGTTTACCATTGCTTTCCACCTGGTAATTTAGTTTGCCTCTTCTGTGATGCCATTTTGCAACTCTGCAAGTAGAAAAATAATAACATAATTACTTTATTATTATATTATTTAATCGGTAGATAATTGTCTACGCGACATTCGCATTTAAAACGTTTTCTATGTAATTTTAAAAGAATGAGTGAAATTATTGTTAATCCAATAATATGGACCAATTAATTAGTAGTAATTACTAGAATCATAGAAAAATGTGTGCAGATGTTTTCGCACCACTGTAATTGTAAATAGCAAAATATCTATTATTTTCTCTTTTTAGTATAGTTGATCAAAACTTCTTAGTCATAAAAAAAGCAAATTCAAGGAATGTTGTTGTTTTTTGACGTTTATTTATGACAAAAAGTTAATCAGTAAACGCGCAGTTCAACAGTAATCCAAATAATTTTTTTATGAAGACAAAAGATTATATATGATGAGGACGAACGTCTTTTAGCTATAGAAAACAATAATTTAAAAATCATTGTTGAGGCTATCTAGCATAAAACACTGAGTATTCAACAGATGTTTGAAAATAAGAATTGTGTAACCATAACTGAAAAATAAGTTAGACAAATGGTTATCGTTTAAACTAGAAAAGTATCAGGCGGTATAAGTCTGTTTTATTTGAGTTTCTGATTTTGGCGTGAGTTTTCAAAGCGCGCGGACATGGTTTTGCGCTCGACGAAAATCAAATTTCCGTGCGTAAATTCGAATACAACGGAGGTGTGGCGAGCCGTCTATACCTGCCCTGTCGCGGCGACAAAAACTGCAGCCTTCTTAAGTGTATTAAGTTGAGTGTATTTATTTGATAGTTTTAATTTTAATTTTAAATTTTGTATACGTTAATAATAAGCAAATGTAATTTATGTTTTCAACGGGAAGGGGCCTCGGCCCGGACCGCCAGGCCCATCAAATTAAACTGCTACGGAAAACTAGGGATTTACGTTTAGCTTTCCCCATGTTTAAGGATATCAATATTCACAGCAACAAAACCCGTATAGTAATTAGCCAGTCTCTTATATAACAAATAACACAACATTATTACCTAAGTCCTAAAACTAATCTTACATTCTCATGCCACACAAAATAGCACTAACCAACAAACATTCTATGACGTAAATAATCACAAATCGAAAGATATTAATACAAGAAGGAATGCACGATCTGATGTATTAGACAAAGAATACACACAAAACTGTGCATCACAATCTAACATAAATGGCAAATAATTAAAAAAAACAAACAATTCTTAGTCATTCAACACGTAACAAAGGTTTACCCAAATAAGCACATCGAACAGATATGCAGTCCTATCACAAATGAGATATAACAATGCGAATCAAAAGTCAACACTTTATAACCATCTACAAAAAATTAAAAGCAAAAACGTCTGTTACCATATTTTTCAATTAAAGAAAGAAAAATATACAAAATGGCTATCAAAAATCTCCACTATACCGTACCAAACAAAGTTATCGTCGAAGAACTTTAAAGACTTAGACAAAGTTCGTAATATTATTAATTTATGCCATATGGTAAGCAAAAAACCCCTGCTTCTTAAAACCTAAGAAAAACAACAAGATGCTATTTGAAGCAAAATATGTAAGTAACTTGAAGGTATCTGTTGAACAACCTAGAAACAATTGTAAAATACCGCAGTGCATTTGCTGCCAGAAATATTGCCATATAAAATCCTACTGAAATAAATGCTTTGCCTGCCCTAAACGCAGAGAAAACCACCAAACTTCTACATGCAAAAAACCTCCCAATATTCCAGCTAAATTTATCCTGTGTAATGAAAACTATCCGCCAATTATAAAGGGTGCATAGTCTATCAAGGCATCCAACTGGCCAGAAATACAAATAATAATAATAATATAAAGAGTGTTTTAAGCCCGATAGAACTTGAAATTGTAAAAAACAACACAAAAAATTAAATTTTAATCAAAAAAATTGTTTTATTCGAAAGATCAATACATGGCATTAACATTTGAAAACGATTTCGGGCATATGGCCACCGCGGCTGTTCTTGACGAAGCGCATTCTGGACGTCCAATTTTGGTCCACTTTTAGAGCATTTCTGGCCGTATGTCACGAATAACACGAACAATGTTGGCCTCCAAGGCGTGAATTGTTGCTGGTTTATCAGCATAAACCAGTCACTTCACGTGGCCCCACAGGAAATAATCGAGAGGTGTCAAATCACACGACCTTGGAGGCCAATTGACAGGTCCATTTCTCGAAATCAACATATCGCTAAATTTTGATTCTAATAAGTCGATGATTGCGGTCGCCGTATGGCACGTAGCGCCATACTGTTGAAACCACATCTCGCCTGGATCAATATCATCCATATTTTCAAACAAAAAATCATTGACCATGGTGCGGTAACGATCTCCATTGGCCGTAACGCGAGCTCCGGTATCATTTTGGAGAAATAAGGTCCGATGATGCCACCAGCAAACGGTGCAATTTTCTGGATGTAATGGGTCTGTAGGTTCTGTTGTGGATTGGTTTCACTCCATATGCGGCAATTTTGTTTATTAACAAACCCGTTGAGCCAAAAATGAGCCTCATCGCTGAACACAATTTTGCGATAAAACATCGGGTCAGTTTCCAACTGCCCTAGAGCCCAATCGGCGAAAGAACGACGCATATGATGGTCTCGTGGCTTTAATTTCTGCACCAGCTGGATCTTATACGGGTGTAGGCCAAGATATTTGCGCGTATTTTCACGTAGTGGACGGACAGAGCCCCAATTCCTGCGACCCACGACGAATCGATAAATTTGGATCTTCTTCCACACTTTCGTTTACAGCGGCGATATTCTCTTCAGTACGCATATTTTTTTGACGTGTTGGTGTTATTTCATCATTTAGAGAGTATGTGGTATGAAATTTATCCACAGTTCGACGGATGGCTTGCTCAGATAGACGATTATGTGCGCCATAAAAATCACGAAGTCGTTTATAAGCGAATCGCAAACCGATGACTGATTTTCAAAGTAAATCTGAATAATTTGGTAGCGTTGTTCAAGCGTCAATCTATTCATGATGATTTGCCAGGGTATACTGATCATAAATGTCAAAAAGTGAACGCAGTATGACAGTTAACTCTTTCGTAAGTTCTATCGGGCTTAAAAAAAACACCTTTTATTACTAGAACAGGCACCTCCAAATTTATCTAATTTTTCCTCGCTTCCAAGGCTACCCCACAATACAAATAAAGACGTTGCAAGCTTTCTACATAACAGGCCAAGTTTTGCACAGGTAGCAGGACAGACATCCAACAATTCTCCGACCAATGAACAGCAGACAACCATCGAACAAAATAATATTTGATTTTCTCTCAGCACATCAGTCAAAACAGCATAACACTAAACATGCTCTTAACTGTAATTAACAAAATAGCCTAAAAATTGTATAGTTCTCTGAAACACTAACGGAATTTTAACCAAGTTCCGGAAATAATTACATTTTTGCACTTGGAAAGAGTTGATGTGTTACTAATATCAAAAATACAGCCAACATTGAGAACAAAAGTAAAAATTCCACATTATACCACAATATACCTCACTAACCATCCTGACAAAACTTCCCCCGCAGGATTGGCTGTAATAGTCAACAACAACATTCTTCTTCGACTGCCTATCTACTCTATTGGATATTGGCGACCACATTTCTAAATTTTTCTCAATCTCTTGCCATGTTAACTAGTTTTTCTATTGTTCTGAGTACAGTCCATTATATTATATTCCTTGTCTATGACAGTTGTTACCTTTCTATTTCTTCTTTTCCCTATATTTTTCCTTCGAAGATTAATTGTAGTATCTCATACTTTTTATTTTTAACGGTATCTCAAGTAAGCAATTTTTCCTTAGTTAATTGTAGTGAACAGTTCTCGGTTTTTATGCATTCTTTTTAGCACTTCCTCGTTGGTCGTTTCTTCATTCCAGGACACTCTCAACAGGCGTCTGTAGGTCCACATCTTAAAAGCTTCGATTTTATTGATTGTGCCTATTTTTATGGTCCTCAAATATCTTTATTTCTCAAAACTCTTCCATACTTTATAAACGTTGCGCGTGCTATTTCAATTCTGCTTTTATTTCATTTTCGGGATTCCTTTCTCAATTTGTTGACAATAATGAACTTGGTCTTTTTTGCATTTATGTCTAGTCCATATCTTTTACTGCCCTCATTCAATTGTATACATATCTGCTGTAATTCTTCGATATTGTTGGCAATCAGTATCGTCTGCATATCTAAGGATTGATATTGGCACTCCATTCACTGTTATACCCATCTGTTGTTCTTTAAGGGTTTTGTCAAATATAGCTTTCGAGTACAGATGAAATAATAGTGGGAACAGCACACGTCCCTGTCGTACGCCTCTCTAAATATGGATGAAATCTCTATTAATATTTTGTGTTATTATGTATGCTATCTGGGGCCAGTATAAGTTTTTTATACATCAAATGTCTTTTTTGTCTACGTCTGGGGAGGCAGGCGTCTAAATAGCCGTACCCCTCGTAAAGCGGTGTGGGGAACAAACCACGGCCCGTCCCAAAAGTAAGACGCTGAGGCCTAAATCGTACCTTAAACGGCCGGCGCAAAGCTGATGGGGGCTGCTACCGATATCAAACAACGAATAATATGCCAAATCGCTCACCTGTAATCGGCTTCGGCTTCAGCGGCGTTGATTTCCTGGTGGCCACCGTGCTATGATGTCTTCGTGCCTGGCTTTGTGGGGGAGTTAGCTGCGGGTAGATTATAACACGACCGCACTGGCCGGGTTGCGTTTCGAAAGTGTCGCCGGGCTTCACGCTGGACTTAGCGGTAGATTACTTTGCGGGAAATTTTGATTCGACAGCAGTTGTCGGCATGCTCGCAGACCGAGCAGAAAAACCCATCTGCCGTTTTTTGTGTGCGATAGCAAAACGTGCCCACAGATATCAAAGTCACCAGCACCGCTTCGAACACAGACGGCTCAAGGGCGAAAAGCCGCTACACCAACGTCTGTGTTTCTCAAGATGTTTATGAGCTTTTATGTTAAACGCGATCAAACGCTTTTTTGAAATCTATAAAACAAATAAACACGCCTTTGTTTATGTCTCGACAATTTTGTACCAACACCTGTATCCTGAAGAGTGCTTTTCCAGTTCCCATCCCTGGCCTAAAGCCAAATTGATTGGAGTTTATATTACGCTTACATTTAAAATAAATTCTGTTATGTAATATCTTTAAAAAAATGTTGAGGATATTGTTCATTAAGCTTATTAGTCTAGTGCATTTCCCTGTATTTTTCTTTTGGGCAGAGGAATCAACATAGACCTTAGCCAATTTTTAGAAAGCATCCTGTCACATATATGTTATTAAATATTACAGTAAGAATATCGATCAGTTTCATAATGTATGCTGGTAAACGTCTGGTCTTACTGCTTTATTATTTTTGGTTTCTCTTTCCGCCTTTATAATTTCGTCTATCGTTATTGGTAGCCCTGATAGTGCTGATGGTGCAAGAGTTTTGTTAAGATTTCGTCGCCAGTCGTCATCAAACAGCTACTTTACATCGTTTTTCTAGAATTCTTTTTATCTTTATTTTCTATCATTATAACATTCCTGTTGTTCAATAATATTAGCGATTGTTGTGTTTTATATACACAAGCTACTTCTTTTAGCTTTTTATGTTCCTCTAGGGTGTCGTGCATATGTTGTAATTTTTCAATCTCTTCACAATCTTTCTTTATCCATTTTCTTTTAACTTTCCTGATTAATGTGTTTAATCTCTTATATTCATTGTTACTTCTTTTTTGTGTTTTTGTCGTTGCATTAATTCTAGTATTTCTTCCATTATCCATCTTTTTTATATTGTTTTTGTGGTATCCTAATTTTTTTGTTGAAATGTTTTGTGTCTTCAATTTCTTCCATAATTTCATGAGTGTTATTTCTGAACTAATATCTCTTATTTCTGTCGGTTTTTTATTTAATTTTAATTTTAATTCTGTGCCAATTTCTTCTTTTCTTGGTTTATTTGTGTCCAGTTTTTATGTTTTGGTGTAGTTAGTTTGTGCTACGGCAATTTTTAATTTTAAACTTGCTTAGTAGAAGAACATAATCTGACGGAACGTCAGCACCCAGGTGTGTCAGTGCCCTTATTACTGATGTACTAAATCTCTTGTTTATGGGAATGAAGTTGTTTGGTTTCGTACTACATTTTCATTTTTATCTTGAAGAGACCTCCACATGTACAATCTTCTCGGTGGTAAAGTAAACTATGTGTTTGTAATTTTAAATTGTTTTTCTTGGACAGAATTGTATGAATCTATCTTATTTTCTGTTCCTTTCTTCTAAACCAAAAGGCCTTACTATACTTTCCACTCTTTCTTACCTACTTTAGCATCAAAATCACCTTGTATGATGTTTAATTCATGTGGTCTTGTATATTTTAGTAGTTGTTTAATGTCACCGTAGAAAGCTTTTACTTTTTCGTCTGGTTTGTCGGAGGTTGGGGCATATACCTGGATTATATTTATATTAATTGGTTTTGCTTGTAACATTACTCTATCATAGTAAGGTATAAATTCTGTGATACTCTTATTTATGTGTTTTTCAACAATAACCCCAACTTCGTGTCTATGATGTGGCCCCCGCCGGGCCAACGTGTTTGTACTCTTAGAATTGTCATTTTAAACCGCCGCATTTGCTTAACAGTGTTGGCCAGTTTTCCAGCTTCAAATAAGCTGCGAACATTTATGTTCTAATATTTATACGGTTTTTGCGAGTATTTATCCTTGTCTTCTTGACTTCATTCAAGACCGTTCCCCCGTGATCCTATCGGAGAACTATTTTTACTTCTGGAACATTTGAATTGAATGTAGTCATCATGTGGCTCTCTTAAGAAAATAGTAGAGGTGGTTTTTTATTGCCGTCCTGCATGGTGTAGGATGGGGAAAGTATGTAGGAGACGAAATATGGAGATGGAAGAAAGAAGCGAGTTGGACATGATTGCTTCTGAAAGATAGGGAATAGGACCAAAACCAGTAGCTGGCGTAAGGGCAGGATTCGCCAAATCTCGTAGTAGCCTATAACAAGATTGCTTATTGCAAATGGGAACCCTATCAGACCGCTAAAATTTAAAGTGCTAATGTAAAAATTTAAGCTTTACCATTCTCACTAATAATAGCTGTAGTGTACAGCCCGCCACGACACTGAAGAATATGAAGAAAAATAAAATTTGGAGATCTAGGCTAGACAGACAGACCAAAAGAGCGTAACCTAGTGCGAGTAATGAGAAACCTAAATTGTAGTTTTCTTTCACTGGCCTACTAACACAAATAAACTGCCAAACTTGATTGACTTTGCTGTTGCTCGCGGTAATAAATCAAGAATCTAATCAAGATTTGTCTGGTGACTACTCCCTAGCAATTATTGCGCTGAGCACAATTATTGGAAAATATTAAAAATGCCCATAAACAAATTTTATGAGAAATTAAAAACCAAAGTAAAAATACACGTAAATTTACGAATACAATCCAAAACCCAAGACTCAGTAAGAAATGTGTAAGATCCAAAGACAACACACAAATTCTTTTGAATCTTGCCCTATTCCTACCAAAAGCAATTTTTATTGTGATTGTATTTTTTACCTGAATTCTTTTGAGATAGACTACATATAATAGCAATTGTGCAACAAGAGTTCAAAAAAGTTATTAAAAAGACATATAAGGATAAAACAATAAATAATATTATAAGAAAAAAATTAGTAACACAGCCGTTAATAAATTACACAATGACAGTATGGGAGAAAGATATAAAAGGAAAAAGTGAAATAAAAAGAAGTAATCAAAATAATTCAACGAGTTTTAAAATAAATCTACAAACAAGGGGTGTTGGGGTTCACGCTGAAGGGGTAGTACCTTTTGCCGGGACGGTCACATCCAGCGTTATAAATGGGAGATGATTCCCGGTAACTGGTCCCCGCAGGGTGCTCAACCCTCACTTATGGCTCCACGTGCCACACCCTGGAAACTGCGTTGACCCGCAGGCTAAATAAGTGAGGGTAACCAGATATGGTAAAGAGTCTGCAACGTCTGACCCAGAATGGGCGGTTGCAATGAGCAGACACGGCTCAACAGCCGTAGAGAAGGCAACGTGTCTAAGGGATAGTAACCTGAGAAATTGCTCTGCCTGCCGGAGGCAGAAAAGTGGCAGCCCCACTACCGGCTTAACCTGCACAGCGCTCGTAACGCTGCCAGGGGATTTTAAATTACTGGCAAACTTCATGAGAATCAACCGGACGGATCACCAAGCAGACGAAAAAGGCGTGAAAAGGACAAACGAGCTGGAATTAAGGAGAGAATTCAGATAGCCACGTGGAATGTTAGAGGCTAGGAATAAAAGAAACTGAATTAGACAAAGAACTTATGCAAAGAAAAGTAGACAGCAGTTATAAGTGAAACAAAAAAGAAACTAAAAGGCACTAAAGAAACTAATAATTATATAATGATCTACAGCGGAATACCTCAAAACAGACGGGCAAGTAGTGGAGTCGCAATCATGGTCAATAAAAAGTGGAGAAACAAAATAGTAAGCTACGAATATATCAATGAAGGAATAGTAACTACCAGAATGAAAATAGATAGAGGACACATGATGGTTATAGGAGTATACGCCCCTGAAGAGGGTAAGAAAAAGGAAACAGAGCAGTTCTACAAACAACTACAGAAAGTAGTAAACAAGTATATAAAGACAGACCACCTCATAATAAGTGGAGACCTAAATGCAAGAGTGGGAAAAGACCCCATCCCAGGAACTGTAGGCACACGCGGCGAAAACGTAATCAACAATAATGGACAAGAACTACGACATTTCGCTACTTTCAACGAACTAAAACTAACAAACACGTTTTTCAGGAAAAAAGATATACACAAATACACCTGGTCAGCAAGAGGATTAAGATCAATCATAGACTATGTAATAGTCAATAACAAGATGACAAATCTCGTGCAAGACGCAAGAGTTTACAGGGGAAGTGATATAAATTCAGATCACTATCTTCTGGTAGCCACTATAACCCTATTAACAAAATGGAAGAAACGAAAAACCACAAACACAAATAACCCAGAAGAAGTTTTTAAAATACATCTCCTTAGAAAGGAAAGTACCCGATATTTATATCAAAACAGACTACAAGAACACTTACTACGTACACCCACTAGTAATGAAATCAATGAAGAATGGGACAATATAAAGATCGGCATCATTAAACAGCGAATGAAGCAGTAGGGAAGAAAAAGAAAAGAAAGAAAACTAGAGGATTAAAAATATGGAATGAAGAAGTAGAGAACGCAATAAAAGAGAAAAAAGAAGCATATCTAATATATCTACAAAGAAGAACCCCCGAAAATAAACAACGCTACAATGAAAAACAAAACTTAGTAAAACAGATCGTAAGACAAGCCCACGAAGAATCTTGGGAAAAACTGATAAGCAACATAGAACACGACACAGTAAAGGATGTAGCAAAATTAAAAACGATTAACGACAAAGAGTGGAAGGAACACTACACAAACCTATGGAATAATCGAGAAATCAACGAACAGGACATTTTAATACAGGAAGATATTGATGAAACTGATTTTACAATTGACATGATTACCATAGAAGAACTAAGAAAATGCCTAAAGAAAATGAAAAACCGGAAGGCTGCAGGGCCCGATGGAATTAGTATAGAATGATTGAAATATGGAGGACCACTTCTAGAATTCAGAATACTACATCTTTTAAATGAATGTTGGCGAAAGTTGAAGATCCCAACAGAATGGCAGACAGCAGAAGTCATATCAATATTTAAAAAGGGAGACCGCTCAAAATGCTCAAATTATCGAGGAATCAGCCTCCTAAACACCACCTATAAATTATATTCCAAAATAATTAATGAAAGAACAAAACCCATAGCTGAGGTGTTACTAGACGAAGGGCAAAAGAGATTAATTGAAAAAAGAAGAGAATTGAACTTGGAAACCCACCTTGCATTTATAGATTTCGAAAAGGCTTTTGACTGCGTAGACAGACATAAACTCCTTGAAATAATGAAAGAAAAAGGATTCCCTAACCACCTGATAGAAATCATAAGATCATTACATATTAGCACAAACATAGTAATAAACAACAAGGGCAGTAAGTCTGATAAAATTCAAACAAATCAAGGACTAAGACAAGGGTGTGGGCTATCACCCACTTTATTTAATATTTATATCGACGACGTGGTTAAACTTTGGAAAACACAAATAAAACCAGGGATAAAACTACGAGACGACAAAAACATAAACTTACTGCTATATGCCGATGATTTAACGATAATTCAAAAGAACGAAGACGATCTGCAAAGATCAATTTACCGTCTCAAATTACTCTGCGAAAACTACAATTTGAAAATATCTAAAGACAAAACAAAGATAATGGCCTTCCAAGGAAAACAACCAGTGCGATCGAAAATAATAATAGATGGAAAGACTTTAGAACAGATATCTCATTTCAACTACTTAGGCTGCGACACCACATACGAAAATGATAAAGATGTAGAAAACAAGATTCATAAATTCCAAGCAATTTGCGGGACAATAAATAGAACGCTCAACACAAAACAAGAAAAGAAACAAGAATGAAATTTTACAAGACCATGGCCATCCCTGTACTCACTTATGGAAGCGAATCGTGGATAACAAACACAAAAAACAAATCTAGCATACAAGCAGCGGAAATGAGGTTTCTCAGAAATGTTAAAGGTTGCACAAGGAATGATAGGATAAGAAATGAAGAAATAAGGGAAGAACTAGAAATTTTCAACGTTAACGACAAAATAGAAGAATACAGAAACAATTGGAGACAACACGTTAATAGGATGACAGAAGAAAGAATACCGAAACAAATCCTAAACTACCACCCAAGAGGACGCAGAGATGTAGGAAGACCGAAGAAAAGATGGTCCTAATCAAATGAAGTTCGGAACAGGCAGAATGGCCTAAGCCTTGACGACAGACGAAGAAGAAGATCTACAAACAAGAAAAAATTTTATATCATTAAAATCTCTTTCACCATTGTGTGCAGTTATAGATGCTAATTGCAACAATATTATCATTAAGTGGCGAAGCGAAGCGGAGTCACTTACTAACTTCATGTTGTCCGTCTGTCCGTCCGTCCGAGCAATAACTCGAGAACGGCTGGGAATTTCCAAATTCTGTTTTTACCAATCGACAGGTGACCAGAAAGGCTTGTTTGCTAGTGATTTTGAAACTGATTGGTCAAAGGTCAGCGTTAGTGACCTTTACGATTTCAAATTTTCAAAATAGCAACATGTAGCATATCATTCAACTCGTCTTTGAACAGTGATTAATTTAAACATAAACGTACAAACTAGAGGGTTCTCAAATTTGGGAGTCTGCTTCGCCACTTCGCTACGCGTTGCAAGCTTTGCAGGTTTATTATCTTGATGACCTCATTCTATTAATCTTTAAAAAACTACTTGCTTTACTTATATACAAAACTAAATTATGTGAAAGCTTAAAATTCTATTTCAAAAATAATTTATAGCATTCCAATTTATTTTGGCGTTATTCAACATGCAATAAAGATATAACCTTAACTTAGCGTTAAGAATTTTGGCACCGCATGTTCCGCTAGTATTTCGTGCGTTCTATGTTAATTGTTCGATTATTTATATTCTTGCTAGAATCCACTGCCTGCACTAATCGGTATCATTAAGAACGTGGAGTATTTAATATTGGGATTCCCGGTAACTAATGAGAACTTCAGGTAATTTACCTGTAATAACCGGCTGCGAACTATACATCGTTGCACAGCACCCATTAAATGTCGTCGTGCTACATTCAGTTAATATCGCGCGTTACGACCAATTCGTCCGTATGAACACGACAAATTAATTAACACATTATAGTGTTTATTTTAATTTACAGTTTTGTTCACAAGTTAAATTTATATGAATTTCCAATAGCACACGTTCCTTAAGTAAGTTTTTTTACAAAATGCTGGTTTAAGTTTTTGTTTGTTTGCTTAACTTTTTTTGTTATAGATAAACCACCAGAATCTCTAATTGTCGTTTTAAAACAGATTGCACCGGAAGAAAATAAAATTATGTTTAATTTCAATTGTTTTCTACACATATGTTGCAACTAACATAATAAAAACTACAAGGGGAATCAAAATTAGTCTTTACATATATTTTTTTTATTTTTGCTAAATTTAATCGCCGATTTAAATGCCTACAGACAATCTAACTAAAAAGTGATGTTTTAATAAAACAGTTTTATAACTGTAGTATTTTTAGCGCTTTCGGAACAATAGTATTATGGTTATGATAGATTTATAACGAATCAGTTAATATGTACGTACACTGCTAAAACTTATTTGTTTCTACATCTACTAAACGAAATCATTTTAAGCCCAAAAATTTTCTATTTCTGTTTTGATATTTCTAAATATTTATTTCTACTAACGTCTAAATATTAGGCAACCAAGAAAGTCCTGTCGTTTTTTGATTTCTTTTTATTTGAGCAAAATTTAGTAAGCAATTAGACTAGTAGTACATTATATAAATTTACAATATAGCGTATCAAGGCGTGGGTGGATGCTTCCAGTGAAATCAGTTTGGTATTGGTTTACAAATTCTTTTGGCGTTTGGAGAAGAAATCTTCTGTAAAATGTACCACAAGTTCGTTGGAGTAAAGCTCCACGTAGGTATGGTGTGTATAAAAGGTTTGGTTAGTCACATAACAAGTAGTCTCTGTTATACTGCGAAGGGTTTTTAACTAGAATCGTTGAATGATTCCAATGTTTGCTCGACTTGTACAGCCCTACCTTTGACAATAATATATCTATATATTATTTACTCGTATAACAGTACTTTGGCTAATTATAACGAGGAGTTTATTCTGATGCGCTAATATAGTTTCTTTAACTTTAAGTCCGTTTTCTTACGTTTGTCGACAATATGAGTATTCTACATCAATGTACTGTCAAGCTGGATTATATATATTATGGAGTGACAGTTGGGAAAACTTGGTGGTTGGTTGTATAGGTAACGTGTGTTTATTTACTTCTATTCATTTTGATTCTCCACTTAATTAACCACTGCTCTATGTCATTTAAGTAATTTTGTAAAGAAGCTGATACTGCTACCGGGTCTTTGTTACAGATGAGTATCGCTGTGTCATCAGCAAATGTGCCAATTTCCGTTTGTGCTGCTATAGATGGATTAGAGGTGTATAGAAAGTATAACAGAGGTCCTAGCACACTCCCCTGAGGTACACCGGCGTGGAATATTTCCTTACAAATTTTAATTTGGAAAGTTCTAGAAGGAAGTTGAATTATGTTCATTAAACGATGACATTGCTGAATTCTTGCGTACTGCAGCCTAAACCAAACTGATAGTTAGGCAGCCATGTCTTTTGCAGCAAATTTTCGTTAATACGTCTTAAGTCTAATTTCTCAAGCAACATTGACGCCAATAACAGAAATTATTTTATTTGGAGGTATACCAGGTTTACGAATAAGAATTTGTCAGATTGTAGCGATGAAGGTCTTTGATTCTGTATTGGTGGGGCATGGGTTTGTGCTTTATTGGTGTTTTTAATGATTTTTCAAACTAAATTATTAACAGTTAGTGATTGCAAGTAAGTTTAGAACGATTCATTTCGAACAGCTTTGAACAGTCGAAGCACAAAACGAAATTATGATTTTGAAAAACTAAAAAAGGTAATGCAAAGAAAATATCTTGGTAAATTAAATATATAAAGACAAAAAAGTACAACAGCAGAGTAGAAGATATATGGAGAAAATACAAAAACCTAGTACTACAGCTATGTAAAGAAACATGTGGGTGTGTAAAAACAGCAAAATTTGTCTGTACCAGCGATGAGACATAAGATACGACTAGAAGTAGGAGAAAAGTAAAAATAAAAAAGCAAAAATGAGCAAAATAAAAGAGGAGAGCTTTCGGAAAGAGTACAACAAAATAAAAGCAGAAATAAAGTAGGTACCAAAAGACAAAAAGGAAAACCCAACAACATAACAAAGAATGTACAATCAGCGGCTTACAAAGGAGATAGCAGAGAACTATTTGCAAATATAAGAAAGATAAGTACGAGCAGAAAACATATTAACTATTAAAGATAATAATAGTGATATCTTATGTACAGAAGCACACCAGTTGTAGGGATGTCATGAACACGTCCAAGAGAAACTGACAAGCAAAACAAACGATATCCCAGAAATGAAACTGTAACGTAGAGAAGAATTGCTAACAATGATAAAGTTGTAACCGCGAATAAAATAATAAAAAAGCATGTACGGCATCTGGAGTGGATAATATCTAATTAAAAATGATAAATGTCAATATTGACCATACAGCAAAAATGCTTAAACCACTACTAGAAAAGATGAAAATTGAAGGAAGTTTTTCTGTAGAATGGAATGAAAGACTAACATTAAATTTCAAGATTACATTAATAAACATTGCAAATAAAATTTTCTATAAAATTGTTTTAATCGGGATAATTGAAAAAATTGACAAACAATTCAGAAAGAAACAGAGTGGACGAAAAAAACAAATTGTGCGCAGATCATATTGTGACAATGCGTATAATAGAACAATACAGAGAATATTATGGTAGTATATTATGGTAGCAGATAGGTACTCCTATGCGATACCGGCATGGAACAGACCTATTACAGGGACGCGACCCTGCCTTATGCGAGCAATGATTTGCCCCTACCTCCACTTCTGGGGGAAAATCATTTTCTACCCTTTACACCTACCCATCTCCCCTACCTACCCCATCCCTTACCAAACTCTCCAACACGCAATGGCAAGCGTGGCGTTTTAATGCCAAATACCCCTCATTCTCTTTAACTATGGTAATGTCAGTATCCAAAACAAAATTACCCCAGGTGGGTAGAGCTCAAAGCTCAGAATCCCACACTGATCTTTCAGTTTGTCCCAAGGATTCTGGGGGGGACAAGACACTGATACATAAGAAGAAATGTTCACTCCTGGTAGTCACCTGTAACTGCAGATCCCTACTAGAAGATTCACAACTATACGATCTGGAAAACGAAGCAAGTAAAATTAATTGGGACGTATTGGGACTTGCAGAAGTAAGGAGAAAAGGAGAAAGCTATATCACTCTACCATCAGGAAATGCACTAATGTATAGCGGCCATGAAAGCGACAGTCAAAGAGGAGTAGGTTTCCTTGTTAAGAAATCAATAATACCAAACATTATTAGCTTCAAAGGAATATCTGAACGAGTAGCGTATATGATCATAGAAACATCAAAGAACTACCGCATAAAAATAATACAAGTTTATGCACCTACTATGTTGAAATATTATACGAGGACATTATAAATGCGAGGAAAGAGGGAATGTCTAAACTTGATATAGTCATGGGCGACTTCAATGCGATTATAGGACATATAAAAGAGGAGGAAGAATACATCGGAAAATATGGATTGGGCGAAAGAAACCCAAGAGAAAATATGCTCTACGGAGAAATACTATAAAACACTATATGGGTCGCACATTAAACAACCTGAGGGGCCAAAAGAGAATTCTAAAATAGTAAATGTAGGATCTGAGGATGTGCCGGATATCAGTGAAGACGAAATTTTGCATGCCCTGCAGACGATGAAAAACAATAAAGCGCCGGGAGATGATAATATAATAATAGAAATGATCAAAGAAGCCAAAGAAATAGTAATCCCCAAGCTAAAAATCCTATTTAACATGTGCCTACAACAAGGGAGAATACCAGATAACTGGGATAACGCCGTGATAGTAATTTTGTTTAAAAAAGGGGACGCATTACTATTACAAAATTACCGCCCTATCAGCCTACTTTCTCAAATGTATAAATTGTTAACAAAGATCTTGACTAACAGATTATCACAAAAATTAGATGATTATCAGACAGTAGAGCAAGCAGCTTTCAGAAAGGGATATGGTACCTGTGACCATTTACTTACTGTTAAAATTCTAATCGAGAAATCCATCGAATATAACCTGCCTTTGTTCATGGCTTTTATTGATTATGAGAAGGCGTTTGACTGCGTTGAACACTGGGCAATAATGAAGGAACTTAATTGTGCTAGAATAGATTCCCGATATACAGCACTGATAAGTAATATATACACGTTACAGCAACAATTAAATTACATGCATATAGTAATAAATTCTCAATTGATAGAGGTATTAGACAAGGAGACACAATGTTTCCAAAATTATTTAATTTGGCACTTGAAGGAATATTTAAAAATCTGGACTGGTCAAATAGGGGTATTAATGTAAATGGGGAAAAATGAATCATTTAAGATTTGCCGACGACGTAGTTCTATTTGCAGACAACAAAGACGACCTACAAATTATGATAAACAAATTAGAAAACACGTTTAAGAAAATAGGTCTAAATCTAAATCTAAAGGTCTAAATATCTAGGACAAACTGTAACATTAAGGAAGGAAAACAGAGAACACGAGATAGATAGAAGAAGACGTCTGGCGTGGGCAGTTTTTGGAAAGCTAGCTTATATTTTAAAAAACAACAAAATACCCCAACGCTTGCGAACTAAGGTATATAACCAATATATACTTCCCATAATGACATACGGCGCTCAAACATGGACATTAACGAAACAAGTAAAAACAAAACTGGAAGTCACTCAGCGAGCAATGGAGAGAGCAATGATTGGAATTACAATACGAGGCAAAAAAAGAAATAAATGGATAAGAGGCAGAACTGGGGTCGCGGAACGTTAAAATCCTCCAATGGAGACCATGGACAGGCAAGAGACAGCGTGGCCAATAATGAGATAGCAAGACGACATTAAGAGAGTAGCAGGACTGGATAAGAGTCGCACAGAATCGCGCTACATGGAAGAATTTGAGGGAGACCTATGCCCAATACTGGGCGCAATGAGGGTTAAAGAGACATAGGATATCATTTCCTGCTATTTTTATCTTTTGATAGTTTATAATTAGAGAAAATATATAAATTGTTCTAAAGAACAAAAGCCTTTCGGACAAAATCATAAAATTAATAAAAGAAGGTTATAATAACTACGGATGTAGAGTGCTAAATAATGGCAAGATGTCAATAGGCTTTTAAACAAACGCAGGTGAGAGGCAAGAATGCATAATGTCTTTTGTTGTTTATTATCGTGCTAGACGAAGTGTTAAAAAATGCTATAGGAAGTAGGCAAGAGGAGAGTAAGACGGGGTTTTAACAGCACATTTGAAGATCTGGATTTTGCTGATGATTTGGTTTTGCCAGCACATTAATAGTAGAAACTTGCAAAATAAGATCAACAAAATACAGAAAGAATCACCAAAAGTTGGACTACAGATTCATAAAAAAGACAAAAGCTCTGTGTGTTAGTATAAGAAGTTCAAAGAACCTTACATTAGAAGGAGAACTGATAGAAGCATGTTAACCAATTTACATATTTAGGCAGTGTATTATCTAGAGAGAATGGTGTTTTTAAAGATATTAGTGAAAAAATACGCATTCAGAAGTGTATTTATAAAATTAAGTAAGGTATGGCGTGTAACTAACTTACCTCTGCAGATCAAAATAAAAGTGTTTAATACTATGGAATAACCGGTACTACTATATAGTTCTGAGTGAGGAGGTTTCATCGCCTGTTTGGGTTATTTTTATTTTTTATTTTTATGAGGTGCGTCCTTTGTAATTTGTTTCTGACGTATTACTAGCTTTTTTAAATTTTGTACCATGTGATTTCCCGCATTTTATACATTTAAAATTATTTATTGCAGTAGGTTTTTGATAGGTTATATTTCTGACATTTGGTATACCGTTTGTGCGACTGATTAAATTTAGGTTATTGCAACTACTTTTATTTATATATTTCTTTATTATTCTCCAGTAGTTCAAAATCCAGGAAGAATAAAGACAACGAAAGTAAGCCTGATATTTATGCTTCGAAAATTGTGACCTTTTTTGTTGGTGCTTCAGATATTTCTTCAACAGATATCAAGTGGTGAGAATTTTGAACGACTGTCCTAAAGAATAAAAAAATTTTCTCCTTTTAGTTGGATTTTTAATTAGATTTTTATTGTTAAAGTATTTATTTTTATAGTGTTATTTGTCGAGATTTTAGTAAAATGTTTTGTTATCAACCGCTAAAGCTAAAATATCTATCATTGCCTTGTAATTTGTCACTTTGTAGATATAATTGTCGGAGGTATGGGATCTCTTACCTGTAAGGTTTGTTTTTTTTTATTAATTGATGCAGTTGGGTTTTTAATAGATTTGATATCTGATGACGGCTGATACCTATTCGCTATTTTAATTTGTGTGCTGTTTTCAGTATTTTTGCTAATTAAGCGTCTATGTGTCTGTAGCACGACAAGCCTGATTATTTGCTGTCAGTTTAGTTAGTCATTAATTAATTCTTGCTAAGCCATTAGACTTATTTGCGGTTGCATGACTTGGATCTTGATAATTTTTATATCTCTGCATTTGTTCCATTAATGTTTGACTTTGATATGTTTGTATTAATGCCACGTTTATAGTAGAACAGCAGATTGTGTTAGTAATTGCATTATATTAGATGGGTGTACAGTCAGGTTATATATAGTGCTAATTTTTACGGTTCCAGTGTTAGTTGGTAGATCCGTAACGGGAAAACCCCTTATTGGAGACAAAACATTATTAAATCTATTATATATATATAGAGCCAGCGTGGTCCCGTGGTTGAGGGACCGGCTGCAATGCTGTCGGACCCGGGTTCACTTCCCGGTGCTCTCTGATGCCTGGCGGGTTGCCTACTCAGTCACTAAAAATAATTGAGTACCTGCGTTCATTCGAACAAGGGGTAATAATGGCGGTCGTCTTAGGCGCCACATCGCCCCGCATCAGAGATGGTGCGCGACGACCGGGCAGAGAGAGCCTTAACCTCTCAGTTCGCAGGCCATGCTCACGGGGCGTAGAGTCACTATTATATATATATATATATATATATATATATATATATATATATATATATATATATATATATATATATATATATACGGGTTCGAATCCGCTCTCATTAATTCGATCGCTGGCATTCGGTACGTAGCGCTGGCCACGTTACTACATTTGTGTTACGACCCCAAAGGGTTATATTATTATTATTACGTGTATCAGGCCTTAGATCACACTTGTCACGTGACCTTCATGTGTTGGAAATAAAGCATACGAAACATATTTAGACTTTAAAAATGAAAAGAAGAACAAAACCAAGATAGAAAATAAAGTTTTAAATTTATGCAAAATAGCCAATACATTTAATCATCTTTAATATTTCCAAAAAGGCTATGGGTATAATCATATTTAGAATATTTATATTTTTAACATATTTTTAAGGAATTAGTTAGTCTAAACAATAGATTTTTGATATAGATCAAACTCCAATGCTTATAGACAACAATTTAATACTAAACCATAAATTTAATTACAAAAAAAATGTTTAAAGGCTAACTAACACATAGTTATAAATAACAGTACAGGTGATTTTAAATAACAAAATATTATAATCCCTTATATTTATAGATGTCACATGGGTCGCTGGCAATGTTTGTCATGACAGATTATAACAACCTTCTTCCAGACCACTGCGTACTCATGTATTACCTGCCGACATTTTTTTTATCAAGTATAAATAATTCTGAATCATATTTATTCCGGTGTCCCCGAGAAAGCAGAGCTAGATCGTATATTTTAGCTAGTATTCACACAAACTACTTGTTATGTTGCTCGATGCTGGTTGGCGTAAACTTTACCCTATGCAAAGTCCGATGCCATGTCTCTCCTTTAATGCGCTGATTCACAGTGCCCACAGTGCTTCAATTAACTTTATGATCTTAATAGCTATTTTCTAATGTGCAACTCGGCAATATCCCAAATATATTACAATTACACAAAAGTCAGGAATTAAGATTACTTACAAAGTTTATTATGACACCATGTATTACACCACTTGTCAAGCTTTCTTTGACAGACTAGTTCTCTCACGCTGCATTACAATTTTCAATGCGCGAGTGAACATGCTAGAATTCTTTTACGAAATTTTTCAAACAATGCCTCTGCAATTGAAATATCTCGCTGTTGTACTCACCAGGAAGCCCCGGCCTCATGCCAGAAAACCCGCGGAGTAAGTGGTTTGGCGTTAACACTTTCTTGTCGGGTCACATGGGATCAATGGGCGAGGACTGATAATGTTTTTGCTTCCTTTAATACTGCCCGCAAATTCTGGACTCTAGAGTATTTCTCGTAAAGGGTAATTTTCAATACCCTTTTCACGGACTGCAGCATTCCTTTCCATGCGCCATCAAAATGAGGCAATGACCGTGGTGAAAACTGCCGTTGGATTTCTTGAGACTTTTCTAGGCAAGTAATCTTGTCCTACTCCATGGTTTTCTTTTAGCACCCACGAAATTGATGCTATTGTTGCTGTAGATATGCCCTGGAGATTGTACCATTATAGTCTCATTAGTGGAAAAAATCGTGTACCACTTCCAAGCGAATGGCGCAAGTCACCATGTAGATGAAAATGCCGACCCAGCGTTTCTCATGGTGTTTCCCGGCGACCACTTCAACGGGTCTAAACAGATCAACTCCAGTGTAATAAAACAGTTGTTTGCCTGCGGTAACAAGATAATATGATAGATTTTCCGTCACTGGCTTTGCCTTTACAATTCTGTATTATATTATATATTGGCCTAATTTTCATCTTAATATACTAGTAAACCATTTACCAAAGAATGAAACCGATGAGCTATTATAAGAATTGCTGGGTTATGTTAATAGAATATAAGAAAAACAGTTAAGTAGATCATGGGTGAACGAAAAAGCGTATAAGTAAATATGAAAAGATAAAGTAAGCAAAAACTAATGACAAACAATTAAAATACAAATTTCAAAATAGATAAATGAAAATAAAATGTACCTGTTATTCTATAATAGCACAAAGATTAAAAAAAAGTCAAATGCCTTCTATTTAAAATAAACTTTAAAGTTATGAGTTTTAAGTGACCGCTGCTTTTGTCTTCAACTCGCGGCGTTGCATCTAAAGTACACAAATACAGAAAATGCCGTAGATCTAAACAGATGCTTTTTAAAGTAAGGCAAAGTTGCAGCACGCCATGTGAACGAATACACGTGCCACCCTCCAGCCAGAATCCTGTAGGAATGTAAAATGCGGGTGAACTACTTTTGAAGGTAGCATTCAGCGGAAGCGCCCTTGAGCAATATTTGCTCGATTGAAGGGGATTTATTTCTTGTGGTATTTCCATTCTTTGCCGTAACGTGGGTTGTGAATAGTTAAACGTGTGCTTTTAGGTCAATTCCCTGATGCAGGAAATATGCTTTCCTTTGACAATTTCAGTGGTTTGTTGTACAGCATTTAATATTTTCTTAAGTAGCAAACTTCATGGCAAGAGCTGTAAAAATTTTAACAAGCTGTAAGTTTCTGTAGAAATCGTTGAATTACGCATTATAATAAACTTCAGTTTAAATAGATGATTTAGAATATTCTTTGTAATACTTTTATATATAGTAACAATAATTTAATTTATTTATTTTAAAATGGTTTTACAACTTCATAGTTTTATTTTCTCAAATGCCAAATTTCAATTATTTCTATTCGGATATTGGAAAATTATACATTTGCTTTATTGTCATCTCCCTCTAAATGAAATCATCTACTAGGTATTTAGAACACATTATTGTGTTTTTTTATTATAGAGAGTTGAGCGCCTTGGAAAACTTACAATTTACTCTTCTCATGGATTAGGTAAAGGTAAAATAAGCAATTTCAAAAATAACACGCGACCCTCTGTTCCGCTAGGACGCAGGAGTATCACGGTAAATTTGTTCACTTTTTATTTTACAACAAGTTTGTACAATACCAAACTACAAACTACTCACATGCGGTGAGTTTGGTGTGTGCACCCAAACGGAGCAGATGTATTATGGTCACCAGCATAATACGTCCGCTCCTAATGTTAAATATGTGAATTTTAGTGATACTCATCCTACAACCGATAAAAACAAACAGTTTGTACCAACTTTTTTATAATAAACGCAATTGGTTCCAAGCAATTACGCTCAAGCAGCCAGCAGACTCAATAGGCGATTTAATTAAGACGTAATGCAAGATCGACAAACAATAGCAAACTAAACATATGTTATCTGAACTTAAAGTTATCTCAAAAAGCTGAATGATAATATAATAACTCTACTGATCACTGTTGCTTCTAAACTTAGTAATAGATCTAAATTTTAAATTAGTTGTATAGAATGCTAATAAATTAGCCCTACATGTAGAGCTTACAATATTTTTCTCAAACCACTGTATAAATATCATGCGGATATCAGAATATCACTATACAGAACAAAATTACCTAAAAATTCTAAAATATACAATATATATATATATATATATATATATATATATATATATATATATCATCCATTTTTGGCAAAAATACAAGCAAACATCATGATCCTCCAAAATATCAATCAAAGTCTTCAGGTTACTATAACAACCGAAACGCAATAATAAATTATGAGCATTATCTTCCAACTTTAGCGAAAATTACAAGACGAAACATGTACCATGGTCATTACGACTTACTGACGGTGGAAAACTGCTAAAACCAAAAATAAATAGTGGGTTACACTACATTGCTGTAGATGAACTAACTTACTGGCCATCAGATACGGTAATATACCAAATTTACTTGATTTCTGCACAGATAATGGCATTATCCCAAATTACTTTACAGCAGTGCCCTACCTTGACCTTTCAGCAGACCACTCGCTAATTACAAGGTGCATTCAAGTTATAACACCTCCGAATTGGTTTCTCACGACTGAGAACAGATAGAAATATACGGTTTATTTCAAAATCCTTTACACTGTATGGTAGGAAAGGTCTGACATTATATATATATATATATATATATATATATATATATATATATATATATATATATATATATATATATATATTATTTCAAAATACGTGCTCACTCTTTGTGAATGAGAATAGAAATAGGAGCACTGCAAAGTACACAAAACTCTAGCAGTAGCGGCGAGAGTGAGGACTGTTTTTGATACTTAAAATGTTCATTACAAGAACAACATGTAATCATTCGTTGCGTGGTGTGACACCAATTGAAATTTATCTCCAGTTGAGTGAGACATGCGGTTCAAAGAAGGGAGAACGTCGTGTGACAACAAACCAAGACAATTTCGGCCTCGCACCAACCGGTCTGACGACATGATCAAGCGGCGGGAAAAACTTGTTTTGGAGGATCACCGAATAAGTGTGGAACACATTGCCTCCAAAGTTGGCATTTCCGTAGGACCTATGCACACAATCCTGCATGAAGACCTAAAAATGCCACCAAGACCACGCACCAGCGCATCGGGTAAACGCGACGCAGAGTTTCTTTGTGACAACAACTTTTAAGTGATTTCTCATGGTCCCTACTCACCTAACCTAGCGACTTTTGGCTTTTTCTAACGAGAAAAGACATTGTCTGTAGTCGCAAATTTACTAGTTATGCCTCTATTGCATCAGCGATTTTCCAGTGGTCAAAGAAAACTTCTAAAAAGCGTTCGCAGCGACCATGAAATCATAGCGTCGACGTTGTAATACCTGGTATGGCTGCAAGGAGATCACGTCGAGAAGTGACACAAGTTTCACAGTTTTCGTGTGATTAGTTTGTGAGAAAAAAATCGGAGGTATTGTAACTTGAATGCAACTTGTATAGTAATTGTAGACATCCAAATAATTTCTAAAACAAAGTGCCCTAGCCCCATCTATCTTAATAATCAAACAAATTGAAACTTATTTATAATGGCACTAAAATTTAATACTTAATATATCTTTAAAATTAAAGAAGAATTGGCAACTTCATCTAAAATGTTTAACTACACAGCAGAACAAATGTGCAGAAAATCGACAGCATCATTATCTTATTTTAGATAAGAAAATAATTGTTGAAAACACTGTGTGCGCATCAGATGGCAAATAACAAGGAACGCTAATGATAAGAAAAGGCTTAATTGTACATCAACAGAGCTCTAACAGCATCTCCCTAATATCGAAAGTACTGCAGTGAAGACTTAACTGTAGCATTTCCCACCATCCGAAACTACAGAACGCTCTCTTTCGAGAGCATCTAAAAAGTTGAAGAAACTGTAGAATCATGTAACACACTTAAGTCTTGATAATAATACCTGGGCTAGAAGCGATTGCGTTTTCAAATCACCTAAAGGCTACATTTTAACCGTTTGGTTGTAGAGCTACACAAGGAAAAAATTTAAGTTTAATATTTGGACTTTCAGATGTGCTTACCAGTTAAAACTTAAAGATAACGAGTGCTTTATTACCCGCTCTCAAACGAAAATTTTCTATCGCTTGCTGTTCCGGAAATATAATACCTCGGCCGCGCCTGCGGCCAAGCCAGAATTTGTCATTCGGAGGCGTTCGGGTCGGCACGGAAAGGCACGAACAATTGTGTGACAGCAGCACTCATAATTTTTTTTATATATATAATTACGCCGGAAACTGACACATCAACAACAATTACCAGAACAAAATCTGCAGTATATACACATATATTTATCAACAAACAAATATTATTTTATAAATCTGTCAGTACACCAATCTGGACATATGGAGTACAATTTTGGGAAAATGCAAGAAACTTAAATATACACATTTTAATATGGCTAATAGTTCCAAGTCCCAAGTCCTAAGATTAACGGTAAAAGTTCCTTGGGTTGTTCCTAACCATGTCATTGAATGAAACTTGGGTGTCTTTTCGGTTGCTAAAGAAATTTAAAAATTCAGTGTGTTATCGAGATCGCCTCAGTGCCTATATAAATGTGCTAGTGGAACCTCTACTAAAAAGTAATAGCAGACGATCTAGACTCACTGTAGTGTTATTTATAAGACAGAATATTAGTTCTTATTAGTAAAAATATTTGTTAGTTTGTTTTTACTATGACTTGTAGTTGCTATTATATACATATGTTGTTAAACCATTTACTGAATGTCTCTACGAGGCAGATTTTGAATTTAATAAAATTAACATATGTATTTATAAAGATTCTGAAGATTTTTAGATTCCATCGCTTTAAAGTATCCTTTATTAAATATTATTTCGCCCAACAATCACCCTGCAACTAAAAATTTTTATTAAAAAAGTTTTTCAAGTTTTGTTTATTTTATTATATTAATTTATATATTGCAACTGTCGGACATCCCTTAGAATAGAGAATAAATACCTCATGTGATTTCTCTTAAATTGCATTTTTTAAGTGCATATGTGATGATCTATTGTTAGCAAATTTTAGCAAAAAACGTCTTTGGTTAAAACAATAAACATTTCTGTTTTGATAGATGATAAGATCAGAATGCCTTAAGTTGCCTTTTGAATTTACATATCACTTCTTCTTGTTTTTGTTTATATTTTTTTATTTGTTAATGAAACTATTACAGTTAGATTTTTGGGTACAAACATCTTATTCGGATGTAACTACAAAATTTCTAAAAATATGTTTACTTTGTTATTGTAGTTTGTTGAACCATACTCTAATTTGGCTTATTTACAACAAATTCTCACCGGACTTCTAAATTGTACTAAATTTGTGTTTACTAATTAAAAACAATGGCAGCAGCCATACCAACGGCACAGAAAACGGACGAAAACAAATATAATTTGCTGCCGAATATGACGTGATAGTTAGGAGGTTATTTTTTATCACAAGAAAATTCATAAAGAAACATGGGTATCGTCAAATAGGAAAAATGACAATCAAATTTATCGTATATTAATAGAACGAAGAAAAACAGACGTTATAGAAAAACAAACGCGAATTCTGACCATTTCCTAATGAGAGTAAAATTTATATATAAAGTACTAAAAAGGACTAGTATAAAGGTGAAGAACGTCGAATATTATAATGCCAAATTATTAAACAATAAGGAGATTAAAAACTATATAAAAAGCTCAGAATGTATGCCAAAAAAAAGGAGAAAAAATGACATAAAAGATAAATGCGGTCTCCAGTAGAGAATAATACAAGAGGTTGCAGAAATAATACTATAAGATAAGCAGAAGAGACAAAAGTCAAGAGGTTTAGTTAAGCCAGAATAAGTAAAATATTGAAAATTATATATTAAAAAGAAGAGAATAAAATACATATTCAGAAAAAGAAAAAAAACAATTATGTGTATCAAAAACGGAGGAGTATTATGTTAAGAAGCTCGCGAATTTTTACCAAGAAGTTGTTAATCAATAAAATGTATACAAAAGGTCTGTTACTGGAAAATGCAGATGGAAATTTAAGGGAAGAAATTGAGAAGAAATTAGCAGTATGGAAGAAGCACTTTCAGAATATACTTAATTTGGGGGAATGGGGACCAATTAACCTAAGAAGCTAACAGCAGCATTAACAAGAACGGTGTAATACCGTAAACGAAACTTTCTACAGCGGTGCGAATTCGTAACGGTCACTTTCTGTTGTTAACCGATTTGGCTGAAAATCAATCTTATGAAAGGTACTGATCTAAGATGTGTGTATGCGAAGTTTGATGTGAATCTGTTGAATAGAACGGAAGTTATAGTGTCTCCAGACACACAGACAGACAGACAGGATGATAATCGCATTAACTTTCTACTGTAAGCTCCGCTGTAGAAAGTTAATAAAAGAAATACCAAGTAAGAAAAAGATATTGGAGATACAAACAAAGAATCAGTAAATTACCAGGAAAGAGTTGTATTACGGTACATCTGCTGAAAGAAGAGGGAGAAATGTTGTAAGATAAAATAGTGAAAGTAATACTAGAAGATTGGGGGAAAGAACAGATACCTAAACAGCGGTCGGAAACTATCTTATGTTCTGTTTATAAGGAGGCTAATATTAATGAATCCAGAAACTGCGGGGGAATTGCATTATAAGACACAATATATAAGAGCCTAACTGTATTAATTGGGAAACGAATTAAAAAACTGTCAGAAAGCATCTTGGGGGATTATTCAGGCGGACTTTAGATTCTGAACCACTAGATTTTTCTTTCTGATCTCTTTTTAATTAATCTATTCTAATATCTTGCTTGCGACCTGTTCTTTTAGTTTAGTATTTTCTTGTTTTATGTCGTTATATCCAGGACAAGATGCTCCAGTTTGCAATTTGTTTGTTGTAACTTCTGTTCATTTGTTGGAATATTTTTGCTATTTTTCTATATTACTACTTTGTCTGATCAACCCATCTACTTATAACTTTAACACTGCGGTATAGCTGTAGGCCGCGCAAAAAGCTGGCCTCGATCGACTCGTCGAAGGTCTACTTTTATTGGAACTCCAGTTATACAGGCTTCATTTACTTATTCTACATATTATTTTAGTCACAATCTTTGAGGTGCCTCCCTTGTAATGTTTTTTCAGATATAGGCTTGTTGTTTGGGAATTCGTTGCTCAAAATTGCACCAAATTATAAAAAATAATAAACCACAAGCAATTTTCACTTAAGTACCTTTGCTAGTTTGTTATTATTTGTACTTATCAGTTCTATCAGCTGCACAAATTGTGACTTTCCTTTATACGTGAAGCTTATGTTTTAAGCCTTTTACTTTGTACTTTACATTTTTTTAAATTCCTTTAAATGTTCCTTACTAATAAGTAGGCTGGATTAAAATTCTCTCGTGAAATACACCCTCGCTCTTTCGGTTTAATAACGGAACGATTTTAACAATTACCAGAACAAAAGCTGCAATATATACACTAAGGTGTCCCAAAAAAATAAAAGTTTTGTTTTTTCAATGCATACCCTCTAATTTTGTTTGAATGATGTCAAAATAATTGTATATAACGTTTTATGTACTTAGAACCACGGCAACCCGTGCCGACTTGCATCGAAATATTTCAGTACTTGATGTGCTTATTATTGCGTGTTTGTTTTATTAGTAAACGCATTGATTTAGATCAGTTAACATATCAGTGGAGGTACGCAGTAATATTTTTAATAGGGGCGTAAAACATCAAATTACCTGTTCAAAACTACCCTCTAATAGACAAATAGTGGCAGCTCTGTTATATAATTATATTCAAGAAGTCAACGAAAGCGCAAATGTTACTATTTGTGAGTGCATTATTTATTTGGAAAACTCACGTATACCGACTAAATCTTTACCTAACGGTGTTAAGAGACTAGACACCTTATACTAAATTTGGAGAGATATGCAAAATAATGCAAACAAAACATAAGACGTGTTTGAGCAGCGTCGACAAAAGTTTGTTACAAACTTAGACAATTTGTTTCAATTAATAAAGATAAATGAAGACAGGATCTTCCTGCAGCGGCAGAGAGAGCCAGGTCGGCCTGGTCACTTAGCTGGAGTGCACATAAAACTGACCGAAAAACAGGAAAAGGCGCACTTTAGAAACACTGAGGAGCAAAAGCGTCGTACTAAATATTTTTCCTCCTTAACTCCGACATCTTATGAACCATTACAAGAAAATTCGTTTTCTGATTCTGAAATAATGGATTTTCAAAAAAATTGCCCATCCCAACTGAGAGCACACTAATGAAACTTCTACGAGGAAAAATTTCATCACTCAAAAATTAGTGACAGCGTTAGAAAAGTGTCAGTTAAGTATGAAGAATTCTGTATTTATTATTAAAGCAACTGTTAAGACACTTGGACATAACAATGACGAATTTCCTATAAGCAAGTCCTCCTTTTAAAAAATTCGTACTAACTGAATAGAGAAATGCTTATTTTTGCTTGCCGCCATCACGTCTACGAATTGGTGTTAAAAGGCGTGTTTGAGGCAAAAATCAGCCAAGCGACTGCAAGCCCTAACATTCCATTGTTAAAAAAGTTGCAAGAAAAGTAAAAAAATGACGAAGAGAATACAGAGCTATACAGAAAAGCTTTCATTCCTGAATGTTTCAGAAATTGACAAACTGCTAGAATTTTACCAAACTGAATTAACTGCAGAAATTATTAGAGATAACTATCGAGAATTAATAGAGCTTTCAATAATATTTCTTGGTGGAGATACTGAGAAAGAAATTTAAGATTCAGCCTCCAGACGCCATGCATCAAGCTCAATGGATGGCGAGAACAATTTATTCATTAAAAATATCATTGCATAGCTCTCAATTCAGAATTTCAAACAAGGATAAGGCAGCTCTGTCAGACGTCTGCCTGTTCATCGTGACATCCTACTTCAAGCCTTGGTTGCAATGCACTTTAGCGGTAAAAACATCGTACCAGGATTTGTGCTTTTTGAAGACCACGAAGGCTTACGAAACAATCGACAAAAACAGCTTTACAAAAGTTCTGCCAGCATTTATGGTATTTGACAGATTTTTTTTTTATTTACGCACTTGGCGCATACATTGCAACTAGTTAATAACTATCTAGCAATTTAATTCGAACAATTCTTACTTAAATCTAGGTTACCTTACATCTAAGCAAGTCTTAGCGTTTGATGGATGTGTTCCCACTGGCGCACTCCACATATGGTTTAAAACACTTATTTCACCTGTTTTAATTGCCCTTATTTCACTTAACTGCACTTACACTAGATCGAAAGGTTTTAGCCTACGAGTAAGTCCACTGTTGTCGAGTAATTTTAACACTTCGACATTCACATGTTCATGTAATCTAGTTTCGTGCTTCTTCGCGAACCGTTTAATTTCCTCATTGACCATTGGCACTTTTAGGTCCTTATGGATGTCGTCATTTCTGATGTACCAGGGGGCGTTGTTTTGAAAGGTTTGTATAATTTTGACATTAGATTTCTTCGTGCATCCCCAAAGTTGCAAGCCGTAAACCCAAACTGGTTTTAGAATCTGTTTATACAACAGTAACTTATTATGCAGGGATAGCTCAGAGTGTCTTCTAAGTAACCACCACATCTTTTTAAATCTAATGCAAAGTTCTTCGCGTTTTTTCTTGACGTGTTCTTTCCACCTGAGCTTGGTGTCGAGTGTCATGCTAAGGTATTTCGCTGTGTTAGCGTGTGGAATTGTCTGCTTATTGATCACTATGGGTAAGTAATCAACTCTTTTGTTGGTGAAGTTTATGTGAGTAGTCTTCGCCTCATTTAGTTTAATCCGCCATTTCTTAGTCCAACTAGTGACATTGTTGACGGCTGTTTGCAGTTTGTTTGTCGCTGCTTCTATCTCGTTGCTTGTAGCCAGCAATGCAGTGTCGTCAGCAAATGTAGCTGTCTTCACTCCATCGCTCATAGGGATATCGCTGGTGTGGAGCAAGTACAAGATTGGTCCAAGGACACTTCCTTGCGGTACTCCTGCACCCATGTCTTTTAATTCCCTGAAGTGACGGTCGGAGATGTATGATTTGAGAATCTGACTCATTTGCATGGGTAGATTCTTTTCCATCTTATATTGTAGACCCTCGTGCCACACTTTATCAAAAGCTTGGGCTACGTCTAGAAATATTGCTGAACAAATTTCTTTTTCTTCTAGGGATTTTTCAATTACATCAGTGATGCGATGCACTTGGTCGATTGTCGAATGCTTGTTTCGAAATACAAATTGATGGTTCGGGATAAGTTGCTTCTCCTCAATAATTGGTTTGAGGCGTTTTAAGAGCAGGTTCTCGAACAATTTGGATACGATTGGTAATAGCGAGATTGGACGGTATGATGTTTTCTCGTTGGGTGGCTTCCCTGGTTTTGGGATCATAATAACTTCCGCTACCTTCCACTGCATCGGTACATATTGTAATCGCAGAGCAGCGTTGAAAAGGTGCGTAAGTTTCATTATGCCCTTTCTTGGTAGTTCTTTAAGCACCTGCGCACTAATTAGATCATAGCCAGGTGCTTTTTGGCGCTGAGGTTCTTTCGAATCTCCGTGGCAATCATTCGGGGTTATTGGATCAATGACCCTATTTTCCCAGGTGTCTATCGCGGGTAGCGGTTCGTTGTCATTGGCAGAGTGGGGTTGGAAGGTATTTGCTAAGTGCTCAGCAAATAATTCCGCCTTTTCATTATCTTTCCTTACCTATTCACCGTTTTCTTTGCGAATAGGTGGATTTTGGTTTTGTGGTCGGTTTAACCTCTTAGTCGCCTTCCATAGAGAGTACTCAGTATCTTTGTCGTCTGATAAACCTCTTAGGAATTCAGAAAATGTTTCATTTTTAACGATGCGGATTTTCTGTTTGAGTTGCTGGCTTAGTCGATTTAGCATTGTTTTATCTGCAGGTGCTCTGCTTTGTTGCCATTTTTTCCGTGCTTTACGTTTCGCTGATACGAGATCTCTAATTTGTTTTGGGTAGTTTAGCCCAATTGTTTTCTGTTTTGGCGTCGGAGTATTGTTCCATGCTGCTTGTTGTAGATTAGCAATGAGCATCTAATTGATCGGTTGTTTTTAGTGGGACATTTAGTTGGACACGTTCTTCTACTTCTGTTCTGAATACGTTCCAGTCTGTCCTTTTGTTTGTTAATGATGGTGGAAGTGACTTAGTGATGATCGTCTCACTTAACGTCAAGATAATCGGAGAGTGGTCTGATGACAGGTCGTAATTGTCTTCAATTCTGATGTAATTAGATGATATGTTTTTCAGTATAAAGAAGTCAATTAGATCTGGTATTTTGTTGCCATCTGATGGCCAATAAGTTGGCTTACCAGTAGACTGACATTTACATTTAGCTTGCTTAATTGCATCGTACAATTGATTACCTTTGGTGGTGATGAGTCTCGAACCCCAGAAGGTATGTTTAGCATTAAAATCTCCTCCAATTATGAAGTGATCTCCTAATGTTTGGAAGAGTCTGAAGTAATCTTCTTTTTCTAACGCATACCTAGGTGGACAGTATATTGCAACAACAGTATAGTCTTTGGATTTTGTAAAGACTTCTACAGCTGTTGCTTGTATCTCACAAGTTTCGTAATTAGAATCTTCATAGTGTTTGATATTCTCCTTTATTATTACCGCTGATCCTCCTCTAGCAGTGTTGTTTGGATGGATGGTGTGGTATAATTTGTAACTTTTTATTTTTAGGTAGTTTTCTTTAGTAAAGTATGTTTCTGATATTAGACAGATATCTATTTTTTGGTCCCAGAGAAATAGTTCTAGTTCATGGGCGTGCTGATGAAGCCCATTTGCATTCCAGGCTACTACTCTAATTGACGCCATTTTTATTTCTTGCTTTTGGCAGCTGCCTTATTGCTGGTTTCAAGCTTTTGGACTCTGCTTAAAATTGCTTTGATAGCTTCATCTTGCTTATCAATTTTCCCTAGAATTGTTTGCAAAGTGTTGTTTATTGCATCTAGTTTTGTTTCCTCAGCTGTGTTTTGTTGTGACTTGCCTTTAACCATTTGTGCGTAGTTACCCCCTGTTGGGTTGCGTTGTTTTACTAGAACAGTGTTTGGTAAAGTAGGAAAATTATGTTGGGTTTTTTCTACTGCTCTTGCTACTTGTTCGTTATCTGTTCTTGTAGTTCTTTTTTTCTCTTTTAGAGTTTTTTCTCTTCGCTTTTGTAGCTCTTTTGCAATTACACAGCCGTGGTGGTTAGCTGGGTGAGCTTCTCCGCAGTTGATACACTTGACTTTTGTAAGTCTAGCTGACCTACAATCTTTAGTTAAATGGCGTCCTGCACACTTGACACATCTAGCTTATTTATTGCAGAAGGACTGGGTGTGTCCGAATGCTTGGCACTTTTTGCATTGTGGAATAAGGGCTGTATTTTTGCGTAAAGGTTCTATTTTTACTTTTAATCCCGCGATTAAATCAATCGCGAAGATATCTTTAATGTCTACTGATTTGTTAAAGGATAACATATGTAGCGGCAGTGGCTTCATAGTAGTGACATTATCCTTTTTTAATTTCTTCATGGTGTTGGTAACGTTTTCAATTTTAAAAACTTTTGCTAGTAGGTCTCCTGTAATCAATTTTATTGAGCACGTTGGGTGTATGCCCCTTGCCATAACCTTTATGGGTCTATTTTGCTTGTCTTCGTAAGTATAGTATTCAATTTCATAGTCACGTACTGTACTTATTAGCTTCCGGTATTGTATTTCGTCCGGAACGTTGATCTTAAACACATCATTATTCATAGCAGTTACTTTATATGCTATTTTTGCTGATTCCAATATTTCATGCACAGTTTGGTATTCTTTTACGTTCACCAAATTTACCGGCGGCGGTAAGGGTATTTTCTTTTCTTTAACCCTGTTGTCTGTTTGTTTAGAGGTCGACGCTTGTGGAGAGGTTTCAGGTGTTCCAGACGCTTTATGTTTTTTAGATTTGTTTTTCTTTGATCGCTGAACTATCCACTCTGTTTCTCTCGCTAATTCTTCCTCATCGGTGTGATATTCTATTTTGTTTTCTATTCCCTGTTCTACATTGGGTACCGCCACTGGTTTCTCGAGGCTATTTACCCTTTGAATTAGTTGGTTGATATTTCCTTTTAGAGTTTCAATGGTTGCGAAGGATTGTTGCCAGGCATTCCATAAATTAATCTCATTTTGGGTTTTTAATTGATTCTGTTATACGAGAATCTGGTTTTGCTGGGATAATTTAAACTCAGCTGGTGTTGGAGGTCGTTGAATTAACATTTGCTGATTCATTATGCTGTTACGCGCATAGAGTTTATTCCTAGCGGTATTTAATCGCAGGTACGTGGCGGGGCCGATAGCGCGGCGCACGTCTGCACTGCTTGAGCTTCAAAACTCGATTATTTGACAGATGAAGTGTCTGTCTTCTCTCTATTTGACGATAATTTAAACCAAGAAACTAAAGTAAAAATCGTTGCTAACTTAGCCAAAGAAAATTCATCAGTCCACGGTAAACGCTACATCCAAACGAAAGAAAAACTTTACTTTACGCTTAGTCAGACAAGTAATTGGTTTTTCTTTGCTTTCTTTTATTACTTTGATGTATGGTAACTGTTCTCTCTTTTTAATTTCAGAGAAAAACATGGGGGCGGCGAAGAACTTGCTCTGTAAGCAATCCCAGAACGAACTTAAAAATTCGAAATCAATATCTCGAAAATTATTCGACATAGAATTTTTTCGACTTCATTTTCGAATGCAGCCTAAAATTTCCTATAAGAATCACATTTAAAATCGTAATGTCGAAAATTTTCCCGAAATTCGAAGTCGAATATCTCGAAAACTATTCGAGATAGAAATTTTTTAATTTCGAATTCGAAATCAGCGTAAAATTTCCTATAAGAATCCATTTTCAAATTTTAAAAAATTTCAAATTTTGTGGACCGGACCGACCGACAGACATAGAATTCAGTAACAAACTTTTTAAGTTCGTTGAATATCGATGAATTTGTTTTAATAAAAAGCAAGTCATTGTTCAATCGGCTCAAAATTGATGATAGTTTTCTCGTCCTACTTCATGGTCAGATAATGTTTTGTTTCAGTATGCTAAAAAGAAGGTGGAGACACTGACAGCAATTAACGATATGGGTGAAAAAGCGATTAAGCTAATGAAGACTTTCATGGCTTACCCACTGTTGAAGAGGAACAAAAGCAATTTTTATTACGTTGCGTACAAGAGCACATACAGATATATCCCGACTGTAAAAAGCAAACTTTGAAAAGAAAAATTAATAAATAATGTTCTTTTAATGATATATACTTAATAAATATAAAATACAGATAAAACAGTGTTTTATTTACTGAATAAACATTAAGTTCGAAAATCTCTGCATGGCTTCCATACTAACTTTTATGTTCAAAGTTTGACACCAAGCGGCACGGGTAATCGTTATCCGATCGCAATAACATTTATTATTTCAGTTATTAGGGTCAAATGGAAAAAAATAGAGGGTATGCGTATCTCAATTAAAAAAAATTCGCCCTTATAGCCTGGGACACCCTAATATACACATATATACTCATGTCAGGGCCGGACTTGTAATTTGCCTGTATATAAAGTCGGACCATCTGTGGCTTCGGCACGTTTGCCGATCATTTGCCGATTTAGCGTTTATTAGTACAGCTGTTACCGCTTTTAAGCTCAAAGCAGTCACTACCTCAAAGAAACCACAGTGTCCATCGCTGTCTACAATTGTTTACTTCCATGGTTTTCAGTTTTATTTACAACTGCATTCGAGGCCTTGCGAAAATAACTAAGCTTTTCCTTGTTTGCGTTCTAGCAACGTCATTTTGTAGCAAGATTATAGTATATCTTCACTGGACGCGCATTTAAATCTGTTAGACAATTGAAGGTTTGGGAAGAAATTGTAATCTCTGAACATTCTAATTTCTTATTTCTTATTTTATGGCATAGGTAACCTATTTTTCTTTGTCTGTTCCTTTATCTTTTATTACTTCTTCATTTGTTGTGTTTGTAGTCCAGGAGATGTTTAACATGTTCTTAAAATCTACATTTAAAACTACTAAAATATTCAGCTTTATGTAAAATGAATATTTTTCTACACTATCCAGCTAAATTATTGACCTCTCAGTCTATTCAATCGAGTAGAGTTCAAATTGTAGTTTGTTAATGAGGTCTGTTCTTAGCTACATCCGATATAATCAACCCCCTTACCATTTAGTAAGACTTGGCAAATAGAGGGTCTGGCAGCGAGATATTACGTTTTTGAGATGAGTATAATATTGGTGGGAAGAGAACTAGCTCATGCGCAATGGTTGATATACACTCGTTAGTTGCCATTTCATTAGCCAAGGAGCTGTGGACGACTGAATAACACGTCTTTGTTTACGACATATTTATTTCAATCGGTCATTCGGTGGTGCAAACACAGCGAAAATTTCGAACTCACTTCAATGTTGGTCGACGTGGTGCCGTCCCATCTCACCTAATAATATTGAAATAATTTAACAATTTTAGATCGAGAGGAACTGTGAGACCATAAACAGCTTGGGGGACTTATCTGACTGTTACAATACCAGAACACAACAAGATGTGGAAACCAGCGGCACGACAGACACCCTCTAAAAATGACTGTACTGCTGTATACATTTGCAGAACTGTATTCTGATAACGAGTAACGAGGCTTAGTTTCACTTATCGGGTGGTTTAAACGAACAAAATTGCCTGTACTGATTGGAAAATAATTTAAGGGAAATTTATCAAAGACTCCTATATATTGAGAGAGTAACTACGTGGCAGGAAATAGCTCAATTTTGGATAATTAAACCCTACTTTTTCAGGCCGACTCACAGGGCTACCTTACGATGTTGCGAGAATTTTCGATATCTAATTGAGAAGACATCTGATTCTCATCGATAGGGTTTGTTTTCAACAGGGTGGGGTTACGGGTCATACATCAAGAGTATCTATGACTTTTTCAATGGAACATTTTTTAGGGCGCCTGATTTTATTACGCGGGGATGTAGAGTGACCCTCTTGATTACCGGATCTTTTGCCGCGTGATTATTAGGTTTAAAATGACAATTTTTTCACCTGCCTGCAGCAATGTCTGGACAAGAATGATCTCAATTTGGATGGCTCTAGCTGAATTAAATTCTGTTTGTTTATGTTTTATGTTTCTTAAATGTCATTATGTATGTAATGTTTGGAAAACATTAAAATTAAAATTTGTTCAAAAACACCTGTGTTAGAGTGTTTTGAGTGTTAGCACCTCCCTGCTGGATCCAGTATCTACTTTCTCAATCCATCTTTTACACTATCCTACAACTCGATCTAAATTCTACAAAAAAGTGGTTGAATCATATTTACAATAACTGGTAATGATTTCTTTTGTAATAATTGCCAAATTTTGACTGTAACGTAAAAAAATATTTAAATATTACAGATAAATGACATACGCTTGTACTAGAAATTACGCAGACTAAGCCTTATTGAAATAATGGCTATACATCAAATAAGAACCGCCTCAATTGCTTTTTCATTTATAATTCATGTTCTTCGGCAAATTCTTCGTGCCATTCTTCTTTGCGGTCGTGCACAAACAAAACAACTCTGATAACGCAGCAGTCCGAGGACTGATTTATTTTCGTGGCAGTTTCGATCAAAGCTGCTTTATGGTTCACCTGTGATTGCACAGCCGAATCGAGCTCGAGATTAATCAGGCGGCTGTCTCTGATGGACCTTTCTGCTTTTCCGTTGCTCGAAAGATACGATAATAAAATTGTGCTGGCTTGTAAGTGTAGAGGTGGCCTTTTATCATCTAAGCATAGCGGCGTCTTTTAAAATGTGCCTCTTACACCGCTTTTTATTACACGCCATTGAAACGTACAATACAAAACGTTCCAAATATCTAGAAATATAATTTAATTGATGATTAATTATTACAGATTTTTATCATTTATAATTAGATATCTTTCTCGTCTTTCATTTTCTAATTCTTTGCACAAATGAGACTAATAACGTTATACAAAATAAATCTTAATAGCGTTATTACTTCCGCTCACAAAATCCATTCATATTGAGAACTTTATAACTGCCAAGAGTAATGATGACAGAGCACATCTGATTCGACTGCCGGCTCTGCGTTTGTGGAAATAGAAACGAGGGTGAGTCTGTTGTACACTATAAAACTTCCGGATTTCTAGTCAGGGTTAAGGAGCGGAATACACATAGGCCAATTTTCGGAAAAATCACTAAATTATTAAACTACAGGAAACCCTGCAATGTTTAAATTTATCGTGAGCACGAGTAATGCTTATTTAATATAAAGAAAAATAGAGTAATGTTTACTATAAATTTGTCAGCCTAATTAAACTTACTGCGACACAGACAAATATAGAGTATACTATTTAGGTCATTTCAAAGAGAAACGTCAACATGAACGTATGTATCATAATACGTAAGTCCTTACTGAAATATATAACAAATTTCAGATCAGTCTCAATCTTGTTACTGCAAAGTAATACTAGCCCAACACAAATTAACACCATTGAAGTGCATGATTCAACAATAGATTACAATCACAAGGAAGTAGAAGAGTTTTACATACATATTATCGATAGATACAATAAAAAACAACCAAAAAGAGGACTGAAAATGACAATTGGCGATTTCAATGCCAAAATCGGAAAAGGTCGCAAAGAGAAAGTAATCAGCCCATACGGATTGGATATAGCGAATGAAAGAGAAGATGCATTAAACATTTTTGCAGGTGAACAAGATTTTGTGGTAACTAACACATTTTATTCGTTACCTCCTAGGCGATTGTATACGTGGAGGTCTCCTACGGAGATGACTAAAACTCTAATCAGAAATCAAATTCATTGTTGTATTTCAGTAAAAACCCATTCTGGGGCAGATATATAGTTAGACCATAACCCTGTTTTTAAAGTAAAGTTGAAATAATTACTCAAGAAAGAATCTAAGCGAGATAAAAACGATAGAAAGCATAAAATAAAGTTCTTTAGTTGTTGGAAAGAAGAAGAATACGAAAAATAACCCTATAGAGCACAAGAGTATTGAAAAAATTATTAAAACAAAACTAAAAAAAGCTAAAGAGAACAAAGCCAAAGAAAAATATCTAGTGATGGAAGCCTTGCAGAAAAAATATAATACCTTTATCGTACATCAAAAATTCAAACAAATAATTGGAAAACAATATAAGAAAATTGTTTGAAAATAATCGACCACAATCTTCTCAGACAAATAACGAAAGTGTACAAAACATAAAGAGAAGAGAGAAAATTGAAATATGATAAAAGGTAAAGTAGTAGAGCTAATCAACTTTGTTATATAATAATGTCTACAACTTTGAGAATATTCCCAAAGATTGATTAAAGTTAAAATTTATAACCTTAGAAAACGGAGCTAAAATTTCTGGTGGCTATAACATAATAAGCCTTATGAAGAGATTTTTTAAAACTGTACGCAAAAGAATCTATAACTTCTGTGAAGCTCAAATGTCGGCTACACAGTTTGAATTTATAAATGCTGTTGGTACACAGAAAGCCTTGTTAGCATTTAAGAACTCTTCCGAAGATAAACAAATGTTTACGCCTGATTCCATAGAGTACAGCACCAGAAAACGTCTTAAATCCTAAAAAGCATCGGATTGGATAAAAAGAGTCTTATAATAATCGTATACTTATATCAGAACCAATCGTAATTTGCAAAACTGGATGGAGGAAGCTCAGATGATTTTCAGATTGTGCGAGAGAAGACAAAGTTGTGTTCTGGCACAACTGATTTTTAACATATATTCAGAGAGTAATTTAGAGAAGCACTGTACGAAACAGATGAGGGTTATTTTGCTGAATGGTAAATGGCTGGACAATATTAGATATGCCAACGATATGATCATTTTCGCGGACAACAACTAAAATGTCTCATAAATAGACTAACGAAGGACAACCAACGGTACGGCCTGGGCATTATTAGCTATAAAATAAAATTAACGGTCATTAGTAGAAGCAACAACCAAATCCAACAACGACTAATAATTATTGGAAGACATCTAAGAGGGTCAATAAATATTCTTATCTTGGTACGACTCATAAATGACCAGTGAGACATCTATTAAGAAATAAGGATTCGTGTTGAGTGAAGCAAGGGCAACATTTAATAGTATGCGCTCTATATTTAAAAGTCATCATTTGACCATGGCCGTCAAGATATAATGATTACGTTGTTATTCTTTTTTGCATTACTAGATGGAGTAGAATTATGGACTACGACAAAAGCCACAAGTAAAAACTAGAAGCCTTCGAGATGTGACTGTATCTAAGGTCAGAATATATTACAAACATTAAGATTCTCAGAAGGATGCAAAAGAAGGCAGCTTTTACAGAATATACTAGAGAGAGGTATTTGGAAGAAGAGTCACGGGCAGAAGAAAGATATCATGGCTAAAAAATTTAAGAGCACGGTTTGGCACGAACACACCATTCCAAGATTGGAGCTCTTAGCAACAGTGTTTTTTTTTAGCAGAGACGATACTGGGAATACGCCTAGGAATCATATGAAGATATACTGATCAGACTCCAAAACAGTGCTAATGTGGATTCGAACAAAGAGTTTGTAGCCAACCGCATCAACAAAATCCACATGATTTCCAACGTATCATAATGGATGTAGATGCCCACGAATTTAAATGTGGCTGATCAAGGGACATGACTAAAGTATGAAATTTTACTAAATCCTGCGTCATAATGGCTGATAGGATCAGCGTTGCTGTTAGGCTAGGAAAGAATAAGCCCATTGCCGAAGAAAAAGCGAGGTTCAAAAATTGAATGGATTTGGTGTCATATTTGTTTTTACCGACCCGCATTCTAGAACTAAAGAATTTGGACGAAAATGTTGTGGTTATTGAAGGTGCAGGAAGACGCGTTCTCGTTGAAAATCGTAACGTTGCAACGTGAATGAGTTAGTCAACAACAGTATATTGTGGAAACTTTCACCATTACTTAAGAGCGAATTACTGTTACTAAATAGATGAATTGGAGCTGCAAGCGTTTTCGATGAGAGAAAATGTTCGGTCATTTTCCAGTTCATTCTCATTTCACGGAGTTCTTAGTTTAACAAGACTAATTGATATCAAGGCCAGATGACAGTACTGGCTAATCTGCGAAAGAAGTATTGGATTCAGCAGTAAGACATACCGTGGGGAAATGCAGGCCATGCAGAATGGCAAAAGCAAAGCCATTAATTTCACTGATGCAAAACCTACCCTATTATCGTGTTACGCTATCTTTTCACCAGTATTCTTTCTGCTTAACTAAATTGTATTGTTTTGGTTGATTGGCCACGTCGATAGAACTAACTCGCGTGAGCACTAAGATTAATTTGTTGTTTGTAGAAGCATAAATATCTTCTTCGTTGAAAACTTGTAAGGTAAATAAATACTATTTTGTAAGAATATACTCTATCTCTGAGTAAAAATTACATACAAACAGTTTGTAACAAACGAAAATACATTTTCTATTAGATGGGAGTGAAAGCTCTTATTGTTGAGGAAGCGTTACAGTCGGCTATGTTGAACGCAGTCGAGATGCAAGGTTGAACAAGTTAAGGAGGAACCTTGTGTTAAAACGGCAAGTGTTTACTGCATTAATATTGAGTTAGTTGTCGCCTTTTTATTTTATTTTACAAAATACAATACACCGGTGGTGGCTGCCAACCGAATTAGATTAGAAATTAAAAAGTATTTGAGCCTGTGGTCAGGCAAAATCAAACAAAAACGCTTAATAGAGAAAACAAGACCTGAAGCCAACACCTATGCTGCTATACAAATGGATCGCGATAGGACAAAATATGGTAATAATGGTGAATAGATAAACTGATATCAACATTTTTTAACAGCCCATAGAACAAAATATATTAATGTTAAAGAAAACTGATTAAGCTTAAATAGTGTAAATTGCTTAGAAGAAAAATTACAGACTCATTAATTAATATCATTGTGCGGCGTTTTTTTTCTTACCTCTTACCTTCCTTAAAGTATAGGAAGTGTAAGCAGTTAAATGTCAATAAGTCTGTACATCACGCTGTATGCGTTACATGTAATGTGTCCAAACAATTCAGTTAGTGGGTAAAGATCTCAAAGGTAACATGGGTTAGCTAGGAGCTAGAGACATTTCAAAAGTCCAATTTAACGTGAAATGCACGTAATCTTAAATAGAGTCGCAATGCAAAAGAACAATCAATAAACATTGTGATCTGCTACTGGACTGGTCAAAACGCTTTTGCCAAGAGAACAAAACGATTTAGGATGAGCCACGTTCTGGTCAGCCGTCCACAAGCAGAACCTCAGACATGATCGAACAAATGCGTCAAATGATGGCACAAAATCAGCAACTCCCGCTGTAATTAATGGTGACAAAATTTGTAGTTGGAAAGAACAAGGATATGGACAGACAATTAATATGTCCTCAGTTTGTGCTAGATGCACGGGAAGCAAAAGTGATGGAAAATTCTAAAGTCTTCATTAGCACGTGTGATCAGAATTCACCTTATTGGGCTGAGAATGAGATTTGGTGGTATCAGATCTATCCGAAACTCAAGCGGCAATCGATGGAATGGTGTTTACCGTCTTCTCTGTGATCCAAAAAGACTGACAGCAGCTTTACTATTGATCCTTAAAAAGCCTTTTGTTGACAGATTTGAGAAGCTCTATAAACGTTAAAGTGCATAGTAAACTTTTTTTTAAAATATAATTGCCAGTTCAACAAATACATGTTATTCATGACATCGGTATTTATAGCTAATTAAACAATAACAGACATCTATTGCTAGGACAATGATTACACTGTTAATAAGATTTGCATGTTTATCTGATATTGCTTTATTCGTTATTCACTATCGGGTTCGGAGGTACACAAGTGTTGGGGAAGTTTGCGCTTGAGCCTGTGGTGTATGTTTTGTCTACCGATACTGTAGTAGATTGCGCCACGCACTCGCGGATGTTTTTAAAGAATTTGACTGGACTTTCACTGATAAACTCTTGAACTGTAGGCATTTCAAATTTATAGTGGAGTTGTTCGTTTCTGATGTACCATGGTAAAATTTTGTTTTAAAGACGTTGAATTTTTTGAATATTGAATTTTGCTGTGTTACTCCAGATCGGTGAGGCGTAGAGAATCAACGACCTTATTATAAATTTGTATATCAGGGTAGCACATTTTGGCTTAAGTGAAGATTTTATGATAAGCTACAGTTGGGTTAGTCTTGCGTATGCTTGGTTTAGTTTGAGGTTTATATGAAGTTTCTATGTAAGACGTGTATCAAGAAGTATCCCTAGGTACTTGACTGCAGCATCAGTGGGGTTCCATGGAATAATGTTCTGGGTGATTGTGAGGTTAGGAGGGTTTATGATGCGAGAAGATTTTTGCTTGGTATTTGCTTGGATTGATTTGTATGTTCCATTTGTTATACCACGAGAATAGTTGGTGAATCGTATTCTGTAGTTGATTGATAGCTAGAGAGAGATCGGTGCGCTGGGTTATGACAGCTGTGTCGTCAGCGAAGGTTGCTAATGTTGCTTTAGTAGGCAGAACGTCAGAAGTGAAGATGGTAAATAGTAGCGGTCCTAGCACGCTTCCTTGCAAAACACCAGCTTTGATTGTTTTCGATTTAGAAATTACTAAATTGAGGCTTACAGCAGAAGTCCTATCTTTAAGAAAAGAGAAAATTATTGCTTTAATGTAGTTGGTTATTCGGAGATTAATGATTTTGCTTTTCAGACCTTCGATCCAAACCTTATCGAAGGCCTCTGCGATGTCAAGGGAGACTGTAACTGTATAACTTTTGTTTTCGACCCCTTCTATTGTTTCAGAGATGTTCTGTAGCTGATGTAGAGTCTAATAAGTTTTTCTAAAGCCCAACTGGAACGGTGGTATTACGTTGCGAGGAGTTAGTTCTTTATTAAGCGGAAATATATGATTTTCTCTAGTATTTTTGATAACGTTGGCATCAAGCTTATTGGCCTGTAACTGTCAATTATCTCTTTGTCTTTTCCCGGCTAATAGGGAATACTAAGATGTGTGCATGCTTCCAAGTCTGGGGGAAATAGTCTCATCGAAGGCATGCGTTATACAAGGTTGCAAGATAGGATAGGGTTTTTGAGATAAGGTGTTTAAGCGCTAAATTTGTAATGAGATCTGGCCCAGGGGATTTTTTAATAATAATATTGTTAATTACGGTTTTGATTTCATGGGGGGTGGTGGATGATATCGCTACAGTTATTAGGGGTTGATTGGATTCAATATAGTTAATTATATAAACAAAGTGGTTTGGGAGGCAAGTAGATTTTGGAGTGAAAACTTTTTCGTAATAGTCCACAAAGGCTGCTGATTTTTCAGCATCTGTGGCGTAAGGTATATTAGCTGCTGTTATTGTTGGTAATTCCTGGCGTTGTTTTAATATACGTTTTGTGGCTCTCCACATTCCATGGTCATTTGGTTCTAAGTCCTTAAGGTACCTTTGGTAGTTGGAGATTCGTAGTTCGTTCAAGACTTGTCTATGGGTAAGTTGATTTAATAAATGTTTTAAGTCCTGATTACGATTTCTTTGCCAGTCACGCCTGGCTTGACTTTTCTTCTTAATTAAGTCAGTTATTTCTGTGGAAAGGTAATGGTGATTGGGTTTGTAGTTGCGTTTGTTAGCTTGCGTTGCTTTACGAGCACTGGCTGAAATTGTAGATCTTAATTTGTCTGTTGCGTTGTCTATATCTTCTTTGTTATTCAGACTGAGTGGGCACTTTAGTTGGCTGTTGAGGATATTTTGAAAGTTCCCCCATTTAATTATCCCAGTTGTGAGTCGTGGTGGAGGCTGTACTATTTGGAGGATGCAAGCGAATGATATGACAATCGGTAGATGGTCAGAGTCAAGTCCATCTATTACATTATGATGTAATTGCTTGTCAAAGTTCTTTTGTAGCATTATGTCTAATATGTCAGGTAGGTGATCGGAGCGGTGAGGGTAGTATGTGTATTTCTCAGGAGCTGTTATTTGAAAGAAATATTTTGTTGCGTAGCCTTTCATTTTCATTCCTTCGGGGTTCTTTGCTCGACAGCCCCATAGTTGGTTTTTGAAATTTAAGTCTCCTATCGTCAGTAGTGGTTCGGTTTACCTGAATGTGACTTTAAAATCTTCTTTATTTAACTTTTTATTGGATTGATGATAAGCACTTATTGTTGTGAGATATAACTGGCTGAGTTTGATTTTGATTCCTATTGCTTCAAGGGTTTGATTGGGTTGGGGATAGGGTTATGGATAATTTTCTTATTAATAAAAATTGCTACTCCTCCGGCTGCTTTACGAGATATTTTATCGTTGCGATACATATGATATCCAGGTATTTCTAACATGTCTGTTTTGGACAGGTGAGTTTCCGTTACGCAAGCAATATCGATGTTATATCTGGTTAGGAATGCTATAAACATTGATCTCTGCTTTAAGATGCCATTAGCGTTCCAGTTAAGGATTGATAATTTTTATATAAGTTTTGGAGTCCTATGGTCCATTGAAGAGTAGGGGGAGGATTGTGTTGGTGATGAAATTTTTAATTTGAGGCAGGAATAGAGTAAGCAGGTGCAAAAAAAGTTATTTATGTTAGAGGAGTCTGTCGAAGTGCTTGGTTGATTGGGTGTGTTAAGATTAGTAGTAGGTGTTGTAGAGTTTCGTACTCGGCCAGCATATGTACGACTAGGAATGGTTTGGTTGTCTCTATTAATTCTTGAATAAGAGTGGCTGTTGTTATTGTTGACTGTCATTCGTTTATTCATTAGTTGCAAGTGGTGCTGGCATCCGCGATAACTTGCTGGGTGCGGGCCTCCGCAGTTGGCGCACTTTGGTGGACCTTCGGGTTTTTTCGTATATTGGTGATGTTGGTCATCGCCACCGCATTTCAATAGTACAATAATTTTTAATGTAGCCATAGTTTTGGCAACGATAGCACTGTGGGGTGTTTGTTGGTTTTACAAAATTCAACTAAAACTATTGAATTGAAGAGACTTTTTAGAGCATAAATCTTTTTAGCATCTTCGTTATCGGTGAGATCCATTGCACAAACTGATAGTGGCTGTTTATTTTTGGTCAGAATGCGTGTAAGTTTCATAATTGGCATCGTTTTGCTGAGTTTTTAATTACGACGTTAAGTGGCTTTCCAATTGGATTCTGAAAAGTGTGATATTTAATTCCGTTGTTGTTAAAATGTTTAGTTAAATTTCTGAAGTTCTCTTCGTTCGATAAATTTATTTTAATCGTGTTCGTATTATAGAAAATTGAATATTCAGCTTTTATTAATTTTTTGATATCTTTGGTTACTTCCATGTGGTTTATGGCGTTATGTAGATAAATAGGAAGTATTTTTGGTTTTGTTGTCTGAGCTTTAGTTTTGCCGTTTGAATCTACATGTTGTTTATCATTATCATTTAGGTTATCAGTTTATTGCTCTCGAGATTGGTTAGAAAGCTGAATTTATTTTGTATTGTTATATTTAGAATCTATGCATAACGTTTTTGCACTTCATTAATTTGCGTTTGAATTTCCATAGGCGTGGCATTGTTTAGTTTTTCAGTTATTTTATTGTATAAAAATAAGTATTTACAGGATAAGTTGGTAATTGAATATTTAATTGTTAAGTAAATAAGTACGCCTGACCTTTACGCTGCGGCTCGGCTGCGGCGATATGGCAGTAAAATTACCTTGCACATGTCCACTAAGTTTCAATGCGCGGGCCGAACTCGCATTATAAACTATGACGATTATTTTAAAGATCAGTACAGGCAATTTTTTTGTATTTTATACTTTTATTATCTTATTCGTCGATCTTTCTAAGCGCACCATCTACATCAAATTGGTTCGGAATAATGTCAGTTTTAAAATGAGTATGGTATAAGCATCTGGATTTTAAGCTTTTTTTTATTTATGTATCTAGGGAAACCCTGTCTAATCTATGCAAAATTCAAAACAATATGTAAATTGATATAAGTCTACTGTAAAGATGCGGATAGTTTGCCAGATCAAAGCTCTATAAAAAGTTATTGGCACGTCGCTGAAGTGTGGATGGATCCAGGTTCAGTCCTGAGTCTCAGATGCCTGGAGGGTGGTCTCCTCGGCCATCAAAAATAATTGAGTACTTGTGTTTATTAATGAATCTAGAAGAATACAGAAACTATTTAGTAAACGACTTGTATAGGCTGATACAAAGAACAAAGATACTAAGAAAGTGCTGAAAAGAGAGTGAGAGAAATATAATAAATTATTTGATCGCAATACTACTGAAACAGAGGTTAAATATGATAATCCAGACTTGGTGGAGATACCGACGCCCATCTTGTCATGTTGTACGCAGTAGTTTAGTAGACAGTGTGGAGTCGAAGGAATATTGTGTTGCAATTTACTTATCTATTATGAAATGAACACTTCTGTAGAAAATACCGTAAAGTAAGTGCAGTAATAAGATTTCTGTATTGTAAAAACTTTTAGCGGCTGCTGGTCATCACAAACTGTATAACGTTTACGGACTAAAAGTGGTAAGTGAATGTGTCGTATGTCAATGGTGTCGCATAATAAAGATAGACACACTAACATGTACGATGAGGCAAGAAGTGGCTGCCTGTTTCTAGTCAGCAATAAATCTGTGCAAGAAATTGCCAAAAAGTCACATCAAATGAAGGCTTTAGCATGATGTTCTTAAGTGGAAGAGTTTTTTGTAGAATGAATTTAATTTGCATGAAAATTATGTCAAGTTTACTGTTGTAGATTTCTAATGCGAATAATAAAGGTGTCAAAAGAAAAATTCAGTTAACTCTAAAGGATGCGGAAAATATTTCCGAATTTGTAATATAGAAGGCAGCACTGTACAATGTACACAGGTCGAATTGGTGAAATGGTATACTTAAAATTGTGTGCAAAATTTACTGTTTAAGAATAACATGTGTGGTAAAACGCCTATTGAGCGAGACATGCGGTTAGGGCATTATAAATGTTGAAAATTTGCGTCCGTGGGTGGAAAGTTTAAAGAAGGTTGGGAGTTGTGTGACAATAAACCGAAGCGGCTTTGGCCACAAACCAGTCGGACCGAAATCGATGATTGCGCGAGTGAAGCAAGTTGTTATGGAAGACTTTTGATTAAGTGTGCGTGATATTGTCTATAACCTTGACATTTTCGTATAATTTGTATAGTCCATTTTGCATGATAACTTGAAAATGCGAAAAGTTTCTTCCAGATGGGTCCTTCAATTTTTGACCGACGAGCACAAGGCAATGTTCAGGACATGTTGACGCGTCATGCCGCCATGAAGCCCACTCTCCGGAGCCACCCATTTTCCAATAGAGCCGCTGATGCATTAACGATTTTTCAGTGAGAAAAATACACCCTTAAGAAGTGTTCTCAACAGCCATGAAATGAAAAATTGGTGAAGACTTAGTGAAATTTTTTGGTGCTTCTTTAGATAAAAATTTAGATTTCTTAAAACGTAAACACACCTCAAATTTATTAACAATTTTATTTTAACATTAAGTATTAAACTTGACAACAAAATATTTATATATGTCTTACAATAGTCAAAACAAAGATGAATACAGAATCAAATACAAAAATTGTGATAAAACTTCTCCTTTAGAAAAAAAAAACAGAATGGTATGAGTTATTTAAGTACCTTTACGTACACCCCAATGCCGTATAAATGGTTCGATTATGTCAGTGGGGTTTTCTATCATTGTTTAATAAATATAATGTCAATTAGATCGTAAAACGATATAATGATCTGAATTACAGCAATATGTAGGTATTGTCGTAAATGGAAAATGAGAACATCCAGATTCTAAACAGCTATTTAGAGCGAAATCATTAATGGAAAATATGTCTCGATATTTTTAACCAAATTTTCTCCACGGCCATTCTTTTAGAGAAGGTTTTAATAATGCTTATCCATAAATATGGCTCTGATCAGCAATTACGCATCTAATGTTTTTTTTAGTTCTAAAATTGTAGAAAATTTATTGATATCAACCTTTTCGTTCAATATCCCAAACAAAAAATCTGATAGGGTTAGATCGCAAGATCGTGGTATCCAATCGATATCACCCTTCCGCAAGGTAAATACGGCCCCAACATTTGGTTTGAAGTAAAGTGAACGCGCCACGTAATGTATGACATGAGTCTAAATTTTTTTCAAATGTTGTTTAGCATCTTTCAATAGCGTACACCATTGACAGTAATAGCTTTGCAAGCTTCATCTTTAAAAAGTACAGACTAATAATACCACAATACACACCAAACAGTGCAAATTTGTGGATATATGATTTTTCGTGAATAGCATGTGGATTTTCACTACCCCAGATACGAAACTTTTGATGATTCACAAATCCATTTAACGAAAAGTGAGTTTTATTACTTAATATAAATTTTTGCATAAACCAACATTAAATGTTGTATCGTCTAAAATCTAGTTTAAAAATTTACGACTTTTCTAGTGGTCTTTGTTAAATTGTGTTATGGATTTAGGTACCAACTATACAAATAATTTTGATCGCCCTGTACATGTGTAGCAAGAGCCATGCTTTAATATTACGCAGTGTACTAGCCTATAAAACTAAAAATCCATAAATACTATCATCTGCGATAACTAAATGCTTTCTACAATATCATAAAGTCATTTGAAAACTTTACAAATCACACTTCCTAAAAAAGCAGCATAAACGTCTAAGCTAGTATTTTATTTTTCTCGCGGTTATATCCGCCATTCAGGGAAACTTAAGATAAACTTGGCAGACGATAAACTTTTTGTAACGACAAGCAAGATAATTTGCAAAAGGATGGTGCTGGTTGTCAACAACCCCCATAATTCCGCGTCTCGCCGCGACTGAATGGCCGACTTGCGCGCTGAAGGAGAGAAAAACTGATTTTATTTACCAGCCGCGGGGCGCACGAAACGAGCCTTTGTGTTTGGTGTCAAAGCATTGAACTTATTTTAATAAACAGGGTAACAGAGACTGTTCAAATCTTGTTTTGATATCCAGCCGGAGTTTCCTTGCCGACTACTCGAGCCGCCTTTGTTTGAACAAAAATTTATTACTTCTCTTTGTCGGAGTTTCAGGGACAGCCCGAAGACTTGGAAAAGTGAAGTTCTAAAGTGAATTTGTGTCGCACAACACCTTGTAGTGGCAACTGGTGCCTAGCGCCTAATTAGTTTTCAACGATCAACTATAAATAACGTCACTTCAAACTTTGGCAGAAAGTAATTATTGAAAGTTGCTTTATTTAGTGTCATATTTTGTGATTAAGTAATATTTATCAAGTTAAAAAGCTTAAAAATATTGACAAAGTTATTATATTATACTAGGAAAGTAACAGTTAATTACTGAATTAATTAGTTAGGTGACTAATATGAGTCGGTTTTAAATTTCTTGTAATATATACATTTTTTATTAAGTCTGTCACTGATACACTAGAGTGGTAACTAACTCAGGTCTTTTACCTACTGTAGACATTTTAGATTACGATTTTAATCTACAAGATCTTTTAGTTGGCGAGTATTATAAGGTTATTTACATAACCTTCAGTGTTTTTCACTGTGCCAAGCGTTGAAGCATTTTAGGGTTGGTGATTTAGCCTGCTCTCAAAACTATATCTCGTATGTCGATATCGGGATTATCATGGTCTTATATAGCAAGACTGTTAAACTAAATTGATATTTCTGTCTGAGGAGCCAGGTCATTTATATTGTTTTCTTTTGATTTTTATATGTTTCTTTCAAACGAGTTTGTGATCAAGATGTGTGCCAAGATACTTATCATCTTTATGGAATTTAAAATTTTCATTAAACTTACTATACATAATTTTCAAGGAGTAGATGTTAGATATGTTGATTTATTTTTATTGATATTGATTTCCCTAAAACATCTAGTGTATTCTGTGAACTTCTTGTTGCTTAAATTGGAACATTGTGGAGGGATAGTATGCTTGTGTCGTCCGTAAAAGTGACAATTATAACGTTGTCAGAAACAAGTAGATCTGCCGTGAATAGTTGATATAATATGGGGCCTATGACGCTGCCATGCGGTACTCCAGCTTCAACAGGATGAATTGAAATTTGGTTATGATTCAGTTTAACTTTGAATTTTCTGTTTTATAGATACGATTTCAATGATAGATAATAGTGACATAGTAGTTTTCTCTTAAACTTCAATAGTATGCGAGAAACCCAACTCGACCAAAGGCTTGATTTACGTCCAGAATCACTGTTGAGCACACTCGTTCTTTCTTTCAAAATATTCTTTGATATAATGTATATAAAATATAACTATTACTTTACGTCATTGTTCCAAGCTTAAGCGTTTTTGGCAAGCACCAAGTTGATGTTGAAGGACTAAATGATTTTTTTCTATAATTCTATAATTGTTCAAATAGCTTAGAAAATATCGGCAACAGCGATATCGGTTAGCAGTCCGGAGACTCACCTGGTTTACTTAACTTTTCTATGACAATAACTTCGGCAAATTTCCATTGAATGAGGAATATTGGAGTTATTATTATAACATTAAATATAATTGTTATAGTTTTAGTAAGGCTTTTTTGGCAGCTAGTAAAGCAACTCGACTCTGACGAGATTGCATCTTTGTCTTTTACAGGTTTTGTACCATATAATTTCTTTTTTTATATTATTGGGTATGCAATGCTTGACGAACAGATTGACTTAAAAGGATCTTCCTAGAAATTCAGAAATTACACAATCATCAGGAAGCGTTCTTATTTCACGTGGTTGAAAAGTAGTAGCTAAGTGTTCACTAAATAGCTTTTTTTTGTTCGGCGCTGTGAACTCAAGTGCTATTATTTTTACAAATAGTAGTAGGTTTATCACTAGGGTATCACATTTGTTGCTAAATTTGTCTTGATATACTTTTTTGACGATCTTTTGTCAAATATATAATGGTTGTTGGTGGTGATATAGCAATTCTGCAATAATTTTATAGGCGTAGCTGGCCAACATATGTGTTATCGATGTCAGAGATACTCTACTGTTACCTTTTTTTTGTCACAGAATTAAGTCCCGATAATTCACTAACATGTTATCTAAAAGACTCACAATCTGTAAGATTCTTTACTGTTGATAGCTTAACGTGTATATTATAGAGGAGTGATCTGAACTTAAGTCTTAACAGTCAGTGGCGTCTATGTAGATTTGCAAATTATTTTAATGAAGAAATTTAAATAAGTTGATAATTTATTTAGGTCACTTGACCAATAGGTGAGATTATCAATAATACTTTTATGTACATGTCTTTCCTTTGGATTGGATAGTCTAGAACTTTATGAAAGGTGTTTAGAATTAAAATTGCCACATGCTATAAATTTGCTGTCAAAAGTATTTAGACTGATTTTGTGTTATTGCATGTTAATACTACTATATTTCCAACGTAGTTGGTGTGGCGGCCTTTTCGCCCTTGAACCGCTTTTATATCGCGGCGGTATGCTGGGCGGCTTTGACATCTGCCGCTACGTTTTGCCGTCGCACACAAAACGGCATATGGGCTTTTGCTCAGCCGACAAGTCTGCATACGCCGTCGGCGGCACCCTTTGATATGAAAGGTGCTGTCGAATGAAAATTTTCCCGCAAAGCCAGGCGCGAAGCCCGGCGATATACGCACACCGCAGCGCGGCTAACTCGGTCGTGTCTTAACACCCCGCAAATACGCACTCCGCAGCGCGGCCAATTCGGTCGTGTTTTAACACCCGCAAGAAACATACGCATACCGCAGCGCGGCCAGTTCGGTCGTGTTTTTTTAATACCCCGCAATATACACGAAGACAGCGCATCAAGGTGGCTACCGTGGAACCATCGCCGACGAAGCCGAAGCCAATTCAGGTGAGCGATTTGGCTTTACTTTCGGTTGATATCGGTAGCCGCCCCCATCCGCTTTCGCGCTGGCCGTTTAAGGGACGATTTGGGCCTTATCGGTTGACGTTCCAAAACGGGCCGTACTACGTATCCCACACCGCACCACGTGAGCGGCTATTTACACGCCTGCATCTCCAGTAGTCTTTAACTTTGACTGCTGTATTTTGTATATAGTTTTTAATACTCATTTGTTTTATGGCATGGAGTATTTTATTTTTATTTATCATTAGCCTGCATTAATGGGGTGTTAAGTATAGCAAATTCGATAGTTCTAAATACTGAAATAGTTCTAGTTGTGAAATTGCTTCGAAAATTAGAACCATGTCAATTTTTGGCTTGTAAGGAACTTTTCAGTTTTCAGGTGGTGTTGTTATAAAAGTTTGTTTGAGTTGTAGCTACTTTTGATAGATTCATGATTAGGAAATTTTTTCATCAAGCATTTAAGTAGGTTGAGCATCATAGAATTTGGCATAACTAGATGAACATAGCTTGGAGTTTTAATATGAATTTTTAATGTTATTGTGTGAGTCTGGCCTTGCCGTAGTTTAATAGGGGACTATTCATTCTTTGATACCGTGGTACCTTCCCTTGGAGTGCGTGGCACTTGTATCCCAGTTACAGCATTAGTGTTTCTTCTTATATACTAAAGTTGTTGGTAAATTAAACAGCCTTTATAATTAGCTAGATAGGAGCCATCGTACGGTGCACACTTATCGGGTTTGTTTTTGGACTTGGTATATGTCATTATATTGTGATTATCACAACATTTTACGAAAGCATATTATTTTCTATAGTATATTGTATTGTCTTTATAACTGACAGAAAATACACCGAATTATAATTGTTCTTTCCCTCGGTCGTTCGACAGTAACGAGCATATGTGTTTAATTTATTTTATGTTTTATATTTATTAAGTTAGGTACATTATGCCATCTTCTTTTAATCCTTTTTTATAAGCTCAGTATCTCCTTTTTTTATTTTTTAATCTTACATATTATTTTTAATTTATTGGGATGTCTTACAAGTTAGCGGTATGCATCAGGGTATTACTGTTTATCTCAGAAACATTTTTACTGTAGTTTTAAAGCTGCGTTATTCTGCTTCCAAGATTTTTGCCAAATATTTAGTCATTGCATCATAATTAATAACTCTGTGCATATTGAAGGAGGTTTGTTTACTACAAGTCATAGATCATTCTTGTTTCCATATTACCGTCTTCTTATGTGCCATTCAGCAAGTTAAACCTATGGGTATTAGGGTAGTAAATTATAAATATAAATACAATCGATGTGCAAAACGTACATTAATGTACGCGATACCGTAGCAGACAAACCAAAATAGCTAGTGACAAACTTAAGTAGGCAGACGTGCACCTGACTGCGGTTCGCCGGAATCCACCCCGGAGCAGGCAGATGTGGTCGTTGCAATGGCTAAATGCTAACTGCATTACTTTTGTCGTTTGTGAATCAGTGGAAGGTAATTGTTAAACTTAACCTTCTTAGAGACAACGAAGAAAATACTTTCTATAATTTTGGCAGGTAAAATAACATATGTTAAATTAATTTGGCACAAGATAATTATAATCTGCGCCGGCCGACCCTAAAGGTATTAAAAATATGCCGTTATAAAAAATATTTTTCCGAGTATTTGCTCCGCTATCTAACACATTATAATTGCTGGTTTGGATTTATGTTATGTTGTTATCACCAGGTCGAAAATACTAACTTTCCTCTTGTCTGTTTAATAACTATTTGTGTAAACTTATCATCTATTTCTTGCATTTTAGTTTGCGATTGTTGATTATTGGGATTCCGCGGTGTTAGATGCATTGCTTGTGAGTTGTTATTCGCGTAATGTGCGTTCCGTAAATAATTTTAGCTTTTTGTTTGTTACAACATATATGAATTGATATGTGGCATTACTGGTTTATTTGCGCACATGAATTGTTGGTGAGAAATGGGAATTTGTTATTGAGAAATAGGTTTTTGTTGTAAAATAAACGAACTCACAAGATACGGGTCACTAGCCATCAAGTGAATGTGTGCGTGTGCCTCAGATACAGACCAATTTCATATTTTAGTAATACAATTTTTGGACAAAAACCAATCTTGAACATATTACTGCTTCTAAAATAGAAATACAAAATGGAATTCTTAATTATAAAACAACTGCCCCACATAAAAGAATTGCGTCTTTATTTTTAAACAAAAATGTTACCTAGATAATTTTGATAGGTTAAAATTAATTTATAATGATCTTAATTGATGGAAGTCACAAGAATATAAAATAAAAAATTTATTAGGTGGTTTTATGTAACGGATTGCACGGCCGAGGTTTTAGTTGTAACAACTGAAATAAAAATAACATAATTTTTTATAAAAAATTGCTGCTAATTAGAGAATAGGAAAAGGGCCTAACATTGCACCATAAACAAATTGTGCAAGACATGAATTTTCAAATAGAAGTGCTTTCTCATTTTCAAAAATCATAATTTGAGATGATAGGTAAAATCATTAACATAGGAAATCATTTAGAAACAGAAACTAATATGACGGGTATACGATTAGCAATTCTATGCGTGAAATACGACACGACTACCTCTCCCTTCGGAATAACCCTTTCTCTAGACTCAGCCCACATTTAAACTTGTTAAATTAGCTGCGAGATCGTTCTGAAACGGAGTATTGTGTGTAAGCTACGTTATAAAAATGGATTGGCAAAGCCTGAGCAATATAATACTGTTAAATTTCGTGTAAAATTCCGCGAATCCGCTACTGTGACTTGTGCAAAGTTGCAAAAAGCTTATAAAAAACATTTTGTGTCTAAGGCACAAATGTTCAAATGACACAAGGGCAAAAATAAATTTATGCTATTTATATTTTTTATCTGCCTTCGGCTCGGCAATTGTTTTCAGATATTTTAATTTTTTCACTTTCTTAAATTTATTCTCTTCCGTCTCGTTATTCTATTCCTCTCTGGCTGTTTGCATAATTTCTGTTTTTCCTATATTCCTTTTAAAATCATACATTTCCTCTGATCATTTTTCTGTCGACTTTATTAGGTCTTCTTTATTATTGGCGAGTATTATGAGGTTGTCTGCATGCAGTAACTTTTTTATTTTAACTTGTCTAAGATTTCTGAACCCTCAAAACATTCCATTTATTTCCTTGTTTACTACTTTGGCTATCTTTATCATTACTGTTATAAATAATAACAGGCTAAGAATACTTCTTTATCTTCTACGCTCATTATACTTTTTGTATTTTCATACACATCTTTTAGAGCGTAAATTATGTTTTGTACTTCTATTTCTGTTTTTAGAATATTTTATAGCCCATTTCTGTTTATTTGTTAACCAGGCTTGATTTATTAACGTTTGTAGTATATATATTTTAACCTCTCTGGTTCCAGTTTCTCTATTGCACCATTTACACTTAATTTACAATTAATTATTTCTATTTCTTCTCTTTACAATTTTCGATCTCCTATCTTATTCATGGTCGCTACTGGAGTTTGTTTCTCTTCTTTATTTCTTAACAGTTGTTTATAGTACTCCATCCATCTTTCCATTACCTCACGATACTTTGTTAGTATATGCTCTTCATGTTTGATATTTTTTGGAAATGTTTTTCTTTTGTTTTTTAGCGCACCGTGTAGTAGTTTTGATTTCCTTTTCGCGTTTTTTCAACTATGTTTAAAAATCTTTTCACGCTTTTTTGACTCATTAACCAGTTTTTTTATATTTTCTTTCCGACTCCGGTATTCTTCATAGTTTTGTTGTACTTTTGCCACAATTTTTTTTCAACTTCTTCCTTTATGTTGCTATTTTACTACAAGGTATGGTTCTTCTTGTTAGTAACTTTACTTTTTCCACATACTTGCATTACTGCAGTTTTAGTTACATTTTTAAATATTTCCTATATTTTCTCTAAAGCTAATACTAATATATGTTCCACCATTAAAATTATATATATTTATATATGTATGCCCAGGTCATTATTACACCGCATTCTACGCAAAGATATGTATCTACACCCCTCATAAAATTCAATAAAGACCAACAATTTCAGTCATATATTTCAATTCGTTAACTATGTGACTGAGCATTTCAATTCATTCAGCATTTTGTTTTCGGATGAGACATTTTTACCTCAATAGCCATGTTAACAAACAGAACTGCCGTTATTGGAAAGCTACGAACTCGGAACGCAAGTATGAGAAACCTTTTCTTTCACCAAAAGTAACTGTTTAGGTCGTCATGTCAACGCGAGAAGTAATCGGCCCGTACTTCTTTGAGGATGAGAGGCCGCAAGCAACTTTAAAGGGTTGCATAGAGATGCTGAACAATCTCTTGGTATCTGAACTACAAAATATTGCTTGCTATAATCAAAGAACATGGTTCCAGTAGAATAATGCAACATCGCATTCTAATATGTGTCTGCAACGAGTTATGAGAATTTTTCCTAAAAACTGATTTTCAGAAAAAGTAATATAAACTGGCCCCCACGCAGTCCCGATTTGACTCCTATAGATTTTTTTTAAAACATATTACTGAAATTGTTAGTCTTTATTGAATTTTATGGGGGTGCAGGTACACATTTTTGGGCGGAATGAGGTGTAATAATGATCTAGGCATATTTAAAACACTTGCTCGTTTACGAACATATAGGACAGGAGTCTTGCTAAGGGATTGTCGTACGCTCTTTATGTTTCATCAAATCTTGATGACCTTTGTCGTCCCGACTAAGGTTATGCATAGATGAACTAGTGTATTCGAACTTATGCACTCATTTTTTGAGAGAAATACTTTGCGCTTGATTTATGTTACGGAAACTACTAAACTTTTTCCGTGCAATAAGCAACGCTTTATAACGACAACATTTCCGAAGGCCGCACTACTGATTGACATGCGCCCCGCGCCCCTCTGGTTCGTCAAGCCAATAAAATCGAAACTTTCTTTTGGGACACGCAGTATTATGTAGCACAACTGTACAGCTCTTTTTTAGTTTTTCAAGTACAGTGAGGTGAGGATGCACACATGATTTGGAAATCCTAACTTTATCGATTCATTTATATGAGTTTGTAGTTTAATTGGTATAAATAGCTCAACATGTAACTTCCGAATCCACCTTAGCATGTTTCCTATACAAAGCTGATTTTGGAGACCACAGACATTGATTTAAATTTTGAATTCAATTACCGTGCGGTCCTGACAGTTTTGGCTGCTGATAATTTGCAACTTTTTGTGCTTCTGCTATATTTCAGCCGAGGTGTAATTTATGTAGCAAAAGGTTCTTAATCGATTTAGTTTGTATTTTAGTTTTTCAGTTATCTAAAATGCATTAGTAGAAAATATTTGTTTTATTAAACGAGAAAAAACCAGAAATAAAAATAGCTAAAGGCTTGTGTAATATCCTCTATAACATGTAAATGCAAATTACAGTAATAATTTTCAATTTTAAGTAACATTTAATATAAAGCAACGGGCATTTCAAATATTAGTTTTAATTTAATAACTGCTATATGCTACAGCAATTGTAATTAAGATAATTGGTGTAAAACTTCTTAAGCTTAAGTTAATTAAATAACAAACTAACAGCTTATTTACGTATGGATAAATTGCAGCCGGTAAACACCCGTAATGCCCCTGTTAATTTATTTGCCGTCTCTGTTGTTACACTTAGTTGAGTAAATACACCCACACTAACAATAAACGCTGAAACAGTCGTCTGTACCTTATTAGGGTCACGATTATTCTATTTACAGATGCAATAGTGATTAAGAATATCTAGAACTGAATCTATCTACATGACAATTATATAAGCAAATACATTTGCTCAAGTATTTATCCTATCAAGTCAAAGAAGAAACGTGATCATTAATTTTTCTCAAAAAATATTTAAATCTGGAATATTATAAATGTTATATATAACATTTTATCCTGTTTCTATCTTTATACAGCTTATTAATTAATTTTTTATCTACTAACAATTTTCTTCGTCAGTAGAAAGCAACATGATAATTACAAAAGTTTTAGTTTGCATAGTTTAATGTATGAATTTATATTGATAAATATATAAAACTTAGTTTGTTAAACTTAAGTAATCTTTTTTAATAATAACTGAAATAAAGAGAGTTATGAAAGCATTTCTGCATTCTTTCTGCAAAACTTGAAATCTATACGGTTTCTTCTTAACTAACTGCCTTCTTATCTATTTAAATATCATTCTTAATTCTCCCATTATTTTGTCCCTCTCTTTCTTATCCTTCTCTCCCTCTTTCTCGTACTTCTACATTCCACCTCTTATCCCGTCTCTTTTTCCCTCTTTCTCATCAGCTGTTGTGTCACATGCATATCACTCTTCTTTGCACAGCGCTTCCTCCTTGCCATGCAACATTAACTAGCTTTCTTTCTTTCCATCATCTAATAAAAAAGGAATATTTATAAGTTATATCCAGCAATCCGTCTCACAACTTGTGCTGTTAAATTGCGCTTTATTTAGCTGCTTTTCATAGCTCTCCATGATTTTCCCCTTTTTGAGAATGTATTTAGTTTTAAAAGGTAGACTGAATATCAGAAATAACATAATTATTTATTTTTTAATAGAATAACATGCTACGTACCGGGATTTTTAGTGTTCATGCGATTAAAGGAGTTTTCATATATGCTGACTCAAACCACCCTAACAACCAATTGACAAACACAGTTTTACACAGTGACGTATTAACACGCCTTAACTTTCTGGGTTGTAACCCTGGCTACTCTTTTAAGGCTAAATCAAGCGAAAGAAGTTTGAACAACGAAAAGAAATATATTGTTTCATTCCTTATCCAATGATATGAAGCACGTTAAGTTTATCCAATTTTACGATTCGGGAGTTCTTCACCTCCTACTGCAATTACCTTAATAGTAGCTAAATACAAAAATAAAAAGCTTGTTCTGTTTTATATCCAATTGTGGAGTACAATCCTCATTCCCTCTTTTAGGAATGAGTTTTGAGAACTCAAGACCGTTCACTCAATATTTAAAACACCCTAAATATTGATCATTAATATTCTAGACCTATTAGAAATCTATATAAAAAAATTAAAGTTTATCTTTTTAAATTTTTTGAGGGGTGAACACTAAAAAGTCTTGACACAATAGATACGAAGGCTTTCAAGGCCGGTGTTATGGTGCATAGTGTAGCCGGAGTTCAGAAACTCTTGACGTTTCGTCCACAACTGCAGTGGACATCTTAATAATTAAGTGACTGTCGTTTCAGTAGAAAGTTTGGAAATATCTGACTACGAATATGACAAAATTAAAAAGATGTGCATAAATGAAGTAGCTAAGAACGCAATTATGTTAGGAGATTGGAATCTTGTATTGAGAGATATTGTTAAAGACAAAGTAATAGATAGATATTGACCAGGGAATAGTTGTGAGAGGGGGGAGAAAAAAAATATGGGTAAAAAGAAATTAATGAGGGGGAGGGAAAATGGATGGTAGAAAGTGGGAGAAAAGATAAGGAGGGATTGTAATAGTAAAACAATTATAGCTTTCCAGTGATCTCAAAAATGTAGGACAAATGTGCCAAAATATACTTGAGAACAAAAGAATCGATTCAGTAACATGGTCGAGGTTTGAGAAAATGTGTATTCATACCGATAGCATTCCAAGCAACGTTTAGTGTACTTTTTGAAAGCTTAAAACTGTGGTTTTAAATTATACGACTTTGATTGGAATTGGATCTGTTCTGACGAAGTTATGGACCTAAAAATATCTGTAACAGAAAAGAGTTGAAAGGGAAAAGGTAATTACGAAAAAACACAAAATCCTCAGTTGAAATTTTTTTAGTACTTGGTGCTGCCACCTCTACTCCTAATTGCAATTTTTAAGCGATTACCCATAGATCGGCTGTTTTAAATGATTACTCTCGGTTCCATCACGCTCCGTGGTGCAAAATTTCTGGCCCGGGCTCTTCTCTTAAGCTCATCCCAAACATGCTCAATTGGATTCAAATCTCGGCTACACGAGGGTCAGTCTATTTTCGGTATACCGACGTGAGCCAGATAGGTAGTGGTCACTCGCGCGGTGTGGCATCGTGCATTGTAGTGCATTAGCATAAAGTCCTCACCAACAAATCCCGCAAATAGAATATGTTCCTCCAGAATGTTAGCTATTAAACCTCCTCAGTGTCCTTTACTAGGCACAAAAACCAACTCAGTTTTTCAGGGTAAAGGAAACTCCTGCCCAGAACGTGCAAGAGCCACCTCCATATGTGACAGTTTTTATGAACAAATCGCTCCCCTGGTTTCTATAGATCCCACGTCTTCTGTCTTTGCCACAGAGGCACATCCTGGATCCGTTTACGAGCAAATTCCAGTCGTCTTTGCTTTTGGATTTCAGTCAGTTTGGAACCCGTAGCTGCCCTTTTTGAAGTCAGATTGGTTACCTTCAGTCTTCTTGTCACTGTCCAAGCACTGGAAACCACACTTCTGGCCGCACTTAGTTCTTGCTTGAGGTCAATGCCAATCATTGTTGATTTCTGAGAGATATGAGACAAAATCGATAGTCTCTCTCCGTTGTCACACGTCTACGGCCAACTCTTTGTCGGCCGCCGTAGCCACCGGTTTCTCAGTATCGACGGCACACTCTCGACACAGCTGATTGAGTCAGATTTAGCCAATTTGCTACGGCCTTCAGCGGATGTGGTATCCATTTTTTGCGAATCACTCAAGCACTTACGTCAACTTTGGATAAGTGACTTAGATAAATTACCGGATTGCAAGCGTATTGTAGGCCAATAACAGTCGTCGCGCACGTGCGTTCCAATTAACAAGATTCGTAAAACCCCGTTTGTAAAGCATATTTTTTTGAATGCGTTGTCTGATTAATGCAATAACAACGTTTTTTTAAACCTAATAATAAAGATACTTCTTGCACGTTAATGTTTTCATTTTTATTTTTCTTAAACTGAATTCGTTGATGAATTCTGACTACAATAGCAGGTTCCAATCAAGATGTTTGCGAGAAAATTCTAGTCGCTCTTGCTTTTGGATTGCAGTCAGCTTGAGATCAGTAGCTGCTTTTTTGTGAGGCCTTCGTTCTTCTTCTCACTGTCCAAGCGCTGGCGACCATACTTTTGATCACACTCTCCTCTTGCTTGAGGTCAACGCCAAACACATGTCTATTTCTAAGACATATTGAAACACAAAATCGGTCGTCTGTCTCCGTTGTCACGCGTCTACGGCCGCTTCTTTGCCGGCCAATGTAGCCACCGGTTTCCCGGTACCGACGCTACACTCTCGACACAGTTGATTGACTCAGATTTAGTCGATTTGGTACGGCATTTTGATTGAAACCTTCTTTAAAAATGCGACTGCCTGGGCTGCTTCGGCGGATGTGGTATCCATTTTTGTGCGAATCACTTAAGCACTTACTTACGTCAACTTTTGATAAGTGACTCAGGTGAACTACCTGACTGCAAGCGTACTGTAGGTCAATAACAGTCGTCGCATACGTGCGTTCCAATTAGCAAGATTTGTGAAACCCCGTTCGTAATGCATATTTTTTTAATGCTTCATCCGATTAATGCAATAACAACATTTTTTTAAATCTCAATAATGCCGATATTCCTTGCATGTTAATTTTTTTATTTTACTTAGACTGAAACGAAAATGCACATGTAGCTACTGAGTCGATAGTTTTGCTTTCAAGTGTATGATATATGTTAAGCCTCACGTTAAATAAAAATACTTTGCTATATTTTTGGCACCATTCCATCTGATATACGATAACAAAAAATTGCTGCTTTGAAAACAACACAACTACGTGAACTTAATGCGCATGTAACTTATGAATCTTTATACACAGCACACATAAATATAAAAATGTTTTAATGTAATTATTACTAGAATTTAGCTAAACCAAATTTATCTATTTGCCCAGAAATTATCCACTACAACTTTAGCATTATCAGTGAAAACGTAAAAGTTAAAATTTTGAAAAAAATTTCTTCTTTTGTTTATATATAAATAAGTTTAAATACCAATAGCCTATTATAAATAACACATAAAAACACCAGGATGCTAAAATAAAAATTCCCATGGGACAGAAGAGTTATTTCTATAAAAAATATAAAATGTAATATTGTAGTGGCCAAAAGTAAAAATACATGTTACAATCGGAACAGAAAAATTGTGTATAAAAAAAGGCATAAGTTTTCTATTACTGTTTGTATCATTTTGCTATTTGGCAGAAAACTAACAAAAAATAAAAGTTCACTTTGAGGAAAACTCAAAAATTTATTTTTTCAATTTATTTACACAAATGTATCGGTTGCACAAGTACACAGTCTTCACCCTTTCCAATTTACTTGGTCCAGAGGTCAAGAAAAAGGTTCTAGATTTGTTACCCGACCATTTATGCATCGCTTTCGGTACCTCTTTGTAGAAAATGACGACTTCATAAAGCGTGTTTAGGTAGAGTCTAAAGAGATGATAGCCAAAAGGAGCAAAATCATCTTGCGCAGACTTTATAAAATCCAAGCTCGTCGTGAATAATTGAACAGGCAGAATTATGGTTAATCTGCAGAGAGCACGTTAGGTTCTCGATGGTAACTCACCGGTTTGTCAGTATCATCTATTTAGCTTGCTGAATCTTTCGTCCGCGGTGAAGGTTGGTGCTATCTTTATGTACCACGCTTATCTGGCGACTTACAAACTTTTCGATCTACTCATCGTGGTAGATCACTACTGCCGTGTTGTGTTGTACGACTCCAACAAATATCAATCCCTAGCTCCACTTTGACCACATAAATTCCTTCTTAGTACCCACTAAGAGAGAACAGAGGAACAAGAAAAATGCCGGCGTCGCCACAGTGGAATCAACACTAACCATGCATTCACAAAAGAAAATGCAACAAACCTAAAGATGTGTTGCGCCGAAAGTGTGGATAATTTTTTATTCTCCTACTACTCATTATTGTATTGGATGACAAACAAGAAAAGGCAAGACACTTTTAAAAACCGTAGGAATATGAAAGTAACAGTTGCTTCACACAATTTACTTTATGAAATATTCCGTCCGTTGAGTACAAACGAAACACTTCTTCTTCTTCTTCTTTCTCTTTTCCCATTTATGCCTTACAGCGTTGGGGCCTCTATCCATTTCTTGCAGTTGGTTCTTTGCATCGCTAACGTCCTAGCTTCCTGAATGGTCTTCCCTCTTTTCCTTGCCAACTCTTTGATATTATCCTCCCATTTGATTCGGGGCCTGCCTCTCTTCCTCTGTCCTTCTGGTCTGGTTTCAAAAATTTTCCTCTGGTATGAGTCAGCTCTCATCCGCATAAGGTGTCCGTACCATTTTAATTGTTTGTTCTCTATTTCTTCTATTATTGGCTGCTGTTCTAATTCGTCCCTTACGCTTTTGTTCCTTTGTTCTATCTCTCTTGGTCTTGCCCACTACTTTCCGTAGATATTTCATTTCAGAAGCTGTTATTTTTGATCTGAGTTTATCCACTAATGTCCAAGATTCCGCTTCGTATATTAGTGCAGGTGTATAGATGGTTATATATAAATGCATTTTTGTTCTAACTTTAAGCTCTTTCTTGCCTATTAAAGTGTTATTTATTTGGTAGTATATTTTGTTTGCTTTACTTATTCTGTGTCTAATTTCCTCTTCTATTTTTCCATCTTTACTGATGATTGTTCTAAGGTATTCCATTTTATCCGCATACTCCAGTTGTTTATCTTCTATCAGAATGGCAGTTTGTTCTATATTATCTTCTCTTGTAATGTGCATAACTTTACTCTTATTAGTGTTTATCTCCATTCCTTTTTCCTCCAGGTTTCTTTTCCAAATGTTTATGTTATTTTGTAGTGTTTGTGCATTTCCGGCTATTAGGAGTATGTCATCTGCATAAATTAAATCTTGGGTCATTACTGGTGTTAGATTATGACATCCTATTCTTGTTCTTCTGGTTTCATTTTTGCATTTTGTTATTATATTATTCATGTATATGATGGATAGCAGTGGACTGAGACTGTCTCCCTGCTTTACCCCTCTATTCATGTAGAATTCCTCAGACTTGTGTCCATTTAGTCTTACTTTGCCTACTACTTTTTTGTTGATGCTTTTTATTATTCGTATTAACGTTTGGCTTGTCTCTAATTCTTCCAGTGCATTCCAAATGTGCCTTCTTGGTACCAGATCAAAAGCAGCCCTAAGGTCTATAAAGGCCAAGAAAGTGTCTCTGTTTTTGTCTATTGTTTTTTCTATTATGTTTCATATTGTGAATATATGGTCCTGGGTTTGTCTGCCAGGCCTGAACGCTACTTGTTCCTGCTCCATTTTGTCCTCAATCTCATTTCTTAATCGTTTTTCTATGACTTTCAAGTACACTTTACCGGGCACTGATGATAAACATATTGCTCTATAGTTGTTGCAATTAACTGTTTCTCCTTTCGTTACGTTCCTTACGTTTGTACTGCGAAAACTTTTAGCTAAAACTTCTTAAAGAAGGTTTTGTATAATTTGGTATTTGTAAAATTACATAGTAGACACTTAAATTTTAAAAACAGCCACATTCACAAAATTTTAAAATTCTACTTGTGTAGTATAAAATTAAATAATTTAGCAATTATAAATACTTAATTTACTTCAACGTTTTTAAAAGCTTTTCACTGTTACATACATGTATATTTTAGAGCAAATGCATGATTAGCCTTAGCACGAACATAACATCATCAATTTGATTTGTCTTGTCTCCCTTGAAGATAACGTAATATTAGCTTTTTGCAGCGTTTTGTTCTAGAAGACGAATAGCTCTAAGAATTTCTTTTTGGACGCCGCCACCGCCTCGTTGGACAAAAAACAAATTATTCTGAGTACAACATTAATAAGATATCATTTAGCTCTTACAAAAAACAATTTGTAGACTAATACGCGCAGGCAAGCCTGCATAAATAATTTTGGCGCAACAAGTCAATTTCTAAGACAAACTTGCAGACTGAATTTTTTCTTGGAGACTATGAGGCTAAAAATGGTGTAGTGTCCTGTAAATTTCTTGGAGGTCGTGGATACCGCCATACTCTTTGTTTAATAATATTCCAAACATTTTCTATACTTAAAGTATTAGACAATCGGGTCGGCTGGGAGTTTCCACTTTATTTTGTTAAGGAAAATTTAATATGTTACTTGCCACATGTAATCGAGCATTACCTTCTTGAAAGATTGCTTAAGACACCGTGTAGGTCGGACTGGTAATGTGACTTTTATTATTATTATTATTATTATTATTATTATTATTATTATTATTATCGATAGCTCCCCATACCACAAATTTAGTTTAAAGAAAATTTTAATTTGCCGTAAAAGACGAATCGGCGCCACTCGTGTGTCTACAGACAAACCTTTGCCGACGGTGCAGAGAGGTCGATAGTATTCTCAAAAAAAGGACGTGATGGTGTGAATCGCAGTGCAAGGTATCGACGTCAAATACAGGAGGTAGACAATTAATACCATGCAGTGATCTATCATTGTTGCGTTAGGGTAATTGAAGTCGCCCTACGGTCTGTAATGACAAACCTCTGGGTATGACGATTCTTTTGGTTTGTTGCCTTGCGTGATACAGCAGATCCCGGTCTTCTTCTACCTAATTGTTTTATATTCGTATTACGTGCTATGACAATTTTCGGCTAATTTATCGTAAAGAAACATTTTATGCAAGCCAACAACACGACCCTCTGTCGACGACGCGGTATCCTCATTCCGAAATTCAAATTTAAGGTGTGGCTGCGTATGGCACTACTTATCTTTAAAAGAGCAGCGCGCGCTTTTCAATTAAAATTTTGAATTCTGTGGGTGGGTTTCCTTTGTGCTTAATGTTATTTTATAAATAAGTTTGTCAACTCTGTCGAATCGGTCTATCTCACCTTACATATTTCAAGAAATTTAATTTTTAATTTTTTGTATTGTTCTACTTTTCTGTTACTTCGTAGATTATTTTGATGTTCTGTTTTTATCTTTCTGTATTTTAATGTTTTATATTTCCGGAAGCGTCCATTCTCAAGGTTATTGTATTCATCGGCCATAATTATGATTATTCTTGGAGATTATAAACTAGGTGGTTTCCTGTTTCCTGTTTTAACCCAAACACGTCTAACATCCAGAATAGATGCCATTTGTAGCTGCCCGCTAGTTTGTATCTGCTCCGGGTATCTTTTATGAAACATTCCAATAAATTAAGTACGCTTTAATCAGTAATAACTAGTATATAGGCTAATAACATTCTGACCCACTTTGCTATTTCTGCAGTTTTTTGAACTTTTATACAAACTACTCACATTTCTGTTACTTTGTTTGAGTTCATATTTTCTCCAAGTTATTTAAAATGTTTAACAATGATTAGCTTTTCCCCCCAAAACTCTGGTTACATGGCACATTAAACTGCATGCCTAGCGTATGTGTAAATATAGATACTATAATAGCACTTGTGCCATTAGATGTCGTCGTTGGATCACACGGAAGAAAAAGTACCGTAGAATGCTACGGGTAATTTCTTTGAATAGAAGTAAGTGCAAACAAAGTTTGTAACTAAATGTGGCAGTGCACCATTGAGTCGTATAACTTTGTTTCCTTGAATATTAGAGTTTAAAAACGACGAAAACTGTACTGAAAAAAACAAAAGTCTGGATAAAAACAAACAAATACATTTGATGCACTGATCAATTTAACGGATCTTTCTCGCAACTTTACATGACATCATCTACGAGTACTTACAGTTAAGAACAATCTGTCAACGGTTGCTATAGCTATACGGTATAGATCTAGAGACATTCTTTGAATATCTGCTTACAGCAAAAAAAAGCAGTTCTAACACAAGACGACGGAAAAGAGACGCCGGTCTATAGAACGACAGTATAGTGCAAGTACTTGTCTGAAAAAGTCACGGCAGAGATTGTTTGTTTCAAATAAAATGGCGATTAGTATAAAAACATTACCGATGAACAGTACTACAAATCACGAAAAATATAAAATTAAAACAACTGTAGCATCAATGACTTTTTAATACTTTAATTATTTTTAAGTTAAGACCTTCGTTGTCGCAGTTTTACTGCATCAAGTAATACAACACGTTTGCTGTGTACATAAATTATTCAGACACACATCCCGCCAACTCTATAAAATATTTCAAATTTTTGAGCATCTTGACGTCGAAACTGGCATCTTACTCTATTTCAGCTACTGGAGGTACCTATGCCCAAAGAGCGTGAACTTTACGCCAGCCTGATGCCAGTTAAAAAGCTTACATTTTCACCTGCTTCACACTGCTTACTCCTGCTTAGCTCTAAGACTTGACAGTCATTTCGCTACTATCCAGAAGCTAGATATAAGAAAACTGCTAAAACTTATTTTTAAAATTTTTCACAATAGAAAAAGTTATTATAGTTGTTATGTGCCACGCATAAAAATTCACGAAATCTCCATCTAGATAGGCAACTTATTTGACTTCTCCATATACAAGACACAAATGACCAGGTTTTAAAACTCGCTTATACCAAAGAGTTGAGTGTCATTCTGGTTCAAGAAAACCATCTTTAAGGCGGAATTGCAATTAGTCTTTTAAATTATATCTGCCTTCGTACAAACTAGCAGCTAGCAAGGGAGACTGGAATAGTCCTATTTGTTAAGTTCTGCCAAACCACCTACAGGAAACTGCTGTACGCCTCTAGATGGGGATCTAAAGGCCATCCTTCAAGAAGATACCGCGACGGTTTAGGTAGGGGACTTAAACACAAAGATTTTTTGTAGAAACCAACACGATCCGCAGAACGCTGCATGGTTTTATCGAGATCCGCGACCTCGTGGTAGTGGGACTCCCTAAACCCACCTACTACAATCTCACCTATCGCCCGAATGTCATCTACATTGTAATGGTCAAGAACTTCCTCGTGTAGGCGACATCAGAACGCGTCAGCTGACTGTAAAAGAACTAAAACTTAGTCTTTCTGACCCTGCAAATCCTTAACCAGGCCTGCAACGTCTTCTTCTAGTCCACAGTTTTATGGAAGGCCTTCACGCTCTACCTGAGGCAGAGTAGGAGACCAATTTTAATCAACTAGTCTGGTAGTGGCTTGGAAAAGACGTTATACAATCTCACCGTCTTTATCTAGAAATTTATCTCGAACTCTACACGCTTTGACAGCAATCCCGTCCGCAGGATCGTTATAGAAATTTAAGTTGCCGTTGCGAGGCATTGCAACGCAACCTAGAAAAACAAGTTGGGGCACTCCATGCAGCCGTTGAAAGTATGCAAAAAAAGTTAAGGTTTTACAAAACTGCCTTTCTCCGCCACGGTCCATCTACAGAAAGCGAAGAATTATCTTCGTTGAGAACGTCTTTAAGAGTGAAAGCTTTATGACCAATTAAATTTAGGTATTTCCCTAAGTACGATCCTTATTTGAACCCTTAAAGTGCCTAACGTACCCAACCTCGATGGCATTCATTCCAAACCGTGTGCTACAGGCTTTACTGAAGGAGGCGATCATCTGCGTTACCACCGCCATCAATCCTGTCTTCCGCTTCTCACACTTTTGCAGCTCTTGGAAGACAACGGATGTTATCGTGCTCTCTAAACCTGGAAAGTTAGGAACCTTTTCCGAGGACTATTGGCCAGTTTTCTCAATTGTAGAAAAGCTTGTGAAGCAAGTAATCTACAAGCGTCTGAAAACAGCTTCAAATAATTTGAAAGAGTCGGTTGTGATTCCGTTCTATCCATTTTACTACCGTACATGTTCTCGGAATGGTAAAATTCATCACTGAAAGCTACACTAAAAAAACACCAGTATTTTCTTGGCGTGGTTAAGGCCTTTAGCAAAATGCAGCACATCAGATTATTGTATAAAAAGTTCTGCGTCATATTGGGTGACGTTAGGTGATCGAAGAAGCAAATTTAAGTTGACGTTTCTAAAGGCCTTTTCTGTTCTCGACACTTTGTAACCCTTATGACTGGAATATGTCGATGATGCCCCGCACTGCACTGGCCTAGTTTACAGATGACAGTTCTCCATTAAAAAATTACTTTACTAGTAAGAGAGCCTAACGAAGAAATTTTGAAATAAGAAAAGTACTTACTTTGTAGTAACCCTTAGTTTTAAAACTGATCTGATAATTTACGTTGATAGAGCGGTAAACAAGGCAGCTAAAGTGGCTTTTAATTCCCTCTTACATGACCGGATCCAATTATCCACCAATAAGCTTGTCTTATACAAGAACATTATCCTATGTATCAAGATTTATGCGGCTTCAGTTCGGTATTGGTCCACAAAACCCACCATCAGTAATCTCCAGAACGGGGTTCTCGGTCTATCTTTGGCGTTATCAGATTCCAAAAACTAACGAAACGTATCGTCGGCAAACGTTGCAATTAATGTGTTATTTGTGAGAGGACTATCAGAGGTTTACAGTAAGTACAGCAGAGGTTCCAACACGCTGCCTTGCGGGACTACAGAAGTAATCTTGTGATAAGTAGACACAGTGCTATTGATCTTGACTTGAAAAGTCCTGTCACTAAGGTATGACTTTAATAACAAATATAATTGACTTGGGAAGTGGAGCTTAATTTTGTATAGTAGACCTGCGTGTCATACCCTGTCAAATGCCTGCTGAATATCCAAAAATACAGCTGAGAAAATTTGTTTTGTTTCCAGGCTCTGCGTTATTTTAATTACGATTCGGTGAGTTTGGTGAACCGTCGAGTGTTGTTAGCGGAATTCGAACTGATAATTTGGTATTATGTGCTCTAGATCTACTTCACTATGGATTCTCTTGAGGAGTAGCTGTTCGAAAATCTTGGATGTCAGTGGTAAAAGACTGATTAGACGGCGGGAAGAGGGTTGTGAAGGAGGTTTTCCACGTTTCTCGATTGCAATAATTTGGGAAAACTTCCACTGGATTGGGAAATGGCATAGTCTGAGGATGCTGTTAAAGATTGTGGTGAGGAGTACTATGGCTTTTCTAGGAAGATTTTGAAGGACTTCTCCCACTATCAGATCGTATCCTAGGGCTTTGCGGGTATTGGTGGCTAATATTTGTTGTCGTACTTTTCTTAGTGAGAATGGGTTGATTGGTAACGACAATTGGCATGGAGCCTCCAGAAATTAATTAATTTCAGAATCGTCGGTATTCGGTTAAGATTGTGGTGTCGAGAAAATGTTAGCGAAATGTTCAGCAAATGTTTCGGCCTTATCTTCCTCTGATCTGTCCCAAGTGTCGTTCGGTTTCTTGATGAGAGGTATGGTGGCAATTGGTCGTTTGAATTTTTTGGTTGCTTTCCACAACGTGCGATCGCCAGGTGAAAGATTAGTAATATAATGTTGGAAGGTATTGTACTTTGATTCTATTAACACGTTGTGTAGTTGATGTTTAAGTCGGCTGAGTAAGGTTTTGTCGTACCTATCTCTGGTTTTTTGCCACTTTTTTCGTGCTTTCCGTTTCTGGGCAACAAGGTCTCGAATGTGGCGAGGAATGTTCTGTATTTGTTGATGAACCATTGGGTTGTGCGTGGCTTGCCAAGCAGCATCTTGTATCATTGTCGTCAGGTATTCTGTTGTTTCGTCAAGGCCTTCAGCGTTTTAATTCGCAGAGCAAGATTGAGGTTTTCTTCTAACAAATTCCTAACTTGGGCCCAGTTGGTGAGTTTTGTACATAGTTTTGGAGTAGACTCTTTGTAGATAATTGTGGTGCTTAGGGGAGTGGTCGGATGAGAGATCAAAATTAGCTTCTATTTGTGTGAACGTATTCGTTATACCACGTGTTACTGCAAAATCAAGGAGGTCTGGTAGCCTGTTTGTATCGGTAGCCCAGCAGGTAGGCTGGCCAGTGGAAAGATAACTGCATCTGAAGTTTTCAATGGCTCGCAATAGATTGCGGCCTTTTGGATTATTTAACCTGGAACCCCATGCTGTATTTTTAGCGTTCCAGTCGCCTCCTATGATAAATTTTGTATCAAATGTTTGCAGAAACTCCTCATACTATTCGGTAGAGATAGAGTGTCTTGGAGGACTGTAAACTGCTGCTATTATCAGTGAATAACCATGCACCTTTATGCTTGTACTGTGAATTTTATTGGTCTGATAAGACACCCATTCGTCATGATTGATTGTATTTTTGATTACAACTGCTGTCCCACCGTGCGCCGCACCATCGGGGTGGTTAGTAAGGTATGTGGTATAGAACAGGATTTTTATTACTATTCTTGTTGTTGCGTGGGTTTCTGAAGTTAATAATATATCAATATTTTGTAATTGCAAGAATAAGATTAATTCTGGGATGTAGTTAGAAATGCCATTAGCATTCCAGACAGCGATGCGCAACGAAGTCGCCATTTTTATGTTAGTTTATTAATAACTGTTGAGAGCATGTTTAAGACCATGGTTTTCTGACTAATTAGTTGGGAGAACATTGATTTAAATTAATTAAGAAAGCTAGCAAGGATTTGGTTTATAGAAGATGCTTGATCGTTATTTTGAAGGTTGTACGTTCTTCCTGCTGTTATTTGTGAGTAGGATAGTTTACTTTGCAAGGAATTTGTAGTGTTGTTGTTTATATTGTGAATATGGTTTTGAGGTGGGGGAATTCGCTTTCATTCGGTATCTGTTGTGGACGCGTTATATTCGAAGTTCCTCTGAATGGGGCATTCCTGGCTCTCTGTAAGTCTTGGTACACTGAACATCCCTTATAGTTATCTGGGTGATTCCCGCTACAAAGAGCACATTTGGCTAGAGTATTTTGAGGTTTCTTATAGGTGGAAGTTTCGTGGTCGCCACCACATTTAACACCTGCAAAGGGTTTGTTGCAATAACTCTTTGTATGGCCGTAATCCTGGCAACGAAGGCACTGCGGTATTGTATTCTTCTTTCTAGGTGGCTCAATTATGACTTTCATATTATCGATATGTTTTACGTCGAATATGGTTTTATTGTTATCTGTAGGCTTCAATTGTACATAAATAATGATAGTGGTTGCTTAGTTAATCTGTGACGAATGTTAATGATATTGCAAACTTCATGTCCTAATTTACCTAGTTCTTTTTTAATGACCTCCGTTGAAATCGTATGATAAAGATTATGACCTTTCCTCCTTAATTTGGTAGGTGTGGTGTATTATGTTTTCGTTCTTAAGATGCGTTTTGAGTTTTCTGTAGGAATCTGACGTGTTGGTGTTGATTTTGATCGTGTTATTCAATAACGCTGTTGTGTAATATTGTTCTTTTTCTAGTATTTCATTTATATTTGTGATCATTTCGTTGTAGTTATTTACCCCGTAAATATAAAAAGGTGGTGGTTTTGAGATTTTAGGTTGCTGAGTACTGGATGTTTGGTTCAAGTTTGCACTGCTGCTTGGAATTTGTGAGAGTACCTCGAATCCATTGGAAGTAGTTATAGGAGTAGCTTGTTGATTTGTTGAATGTGGTTGCGAGTTGTATAATTTTCGTTTCTTGACTGTTTGCCACGCGTGTTTGAATTTTTGTGAGGTTGATTCTATGTTTCCATCGTCCATGATTACATGAAACACTTTTCGATGGGTTTTTGTTTGAGGTCGTTGGATTTAGTGCAGGTAACAAAATTAGGTACATGTTGGTATGGATTAGCATTATTTGGCTGTAGTGGCACGGATGTGTGAGAGTTCATTGTATAGGAGGGGGGTATTAGTTGTCAATAAGACGAAAATGAGAATTGCGAAGTTGGTTGGCTACCGTATTGGTTAGATTGTTGATTTCCCTAATAAATAGGGAGACTTAATGTAATTCTCGAGAGCGGGTTGCATTAACGGGCCTGGAGGTCCAGGACCGGACACATTTCCCATAGGGAACGTGTATTAATTGCTAATTTTTAATATTTTTATATACACAGAGTTAATAGATTAATATAACCAATAATGTGTTTGTACATATCATTTACTATCTGCAATAAGCGTATTTATCGCTTATCAATTGAGCGGCACTGAATTTAGTTGACCTGCACTTGGCACTTTCGAAGATAGCATAGCGTAGCCGATGTGCGTATCATTCGAAAGTCAAATGGGAACTAATATCTCTAGTAAAAGCTGCTTTAATCGCTTACAAGTGGATTTTCAAACACATAAGGCTGTAACACATTTCCAGAGCGTAATTTTCAATGCTCTAAAGGCAAGGGTTGAATCGCGAGTAGTTTTATATGTATATAAAACTAAGACCTGTTCTACATTGTTCAGGTAGTGTAGCAGTAAGATCGCATGACCGAGCGGTAGTAGCTACGGAGAAAACAAAAAACTTAAATAACGAGAGCGAAGGTATCAGAAATTATACTATAAACTGGAGAGTGCCAAAAATGACCCTGGAGACTAATTTGTAAAATTTCAATTTGTTTTCTGGAAAGAGCTTATTCCCAAATTAAACTATTTAGTACAAAAAAGTTCTGATATATTCATTATTCCATCTTCCTTTTTCTTATTATAATTAACATGTTGAAGTCGTCTTATACAGTCTGTCAAATAATAAAGTGACCCTTGTAATCTTGAAAAAATAAAAATGTGGATGATTTTTTTTATTAAAATATACGTTATGAGCTATTTCACAATTTCTAATATTTGATCCAATCCTCTCCATTACTAATTATAGCTTCACGCCCTTTTTGCATGGTTTAGACGAGGTTTTTTGCATAACCATTTGGCAAATATTGCCATACCTTTTTAATTTGAAATAACATTTGCTTTACTGTGTACATTGGATTTTCTTTGAGTTTTATTTTGATGTATGACCATATATATATGAACATTTCCGATAGGATTAGCATATGAAAAACTTTTGGCTATTCCATCGGACTGACATATTTTCTTGTTTTCACGAACTGTACCGTTTGCCGCGATATTTAGAGTCATTGTCTTCTTACAGCACTTATATTCTTCTGTCGGAACCAATAAAAACTCTTCGTCAAACTTTTATAAGCATTTACCTATTTTTTCGGCATATAAATTATTCGTAAACAGAAAGAGACAACCAAAACTGCTTTACAGAAGCATCATCAAACATGAAATTTTACAGGATCTGTTACTCTTCGCTGACCACGCTTTTGATAAGGAAGTCCATTGTCAGAAAGAAGACTCGACTGGGAAAACAACATTGTCCCAAACTCTATCCAAATTTTCCTTTGCCCACGCCACGAATTTTCTAATAATAAAAGTGTTTTTAGTTGATCGGAAAGAAAACGTTTTTTTTCACACAGGTAACTTCAAATCGTATTTAGAGTAACCTCATTTCCTTTCTTGTAAAGTTTCATTTAAATATAGAACAGCAAAAGTCTGGCTTGTCTTCAAAAATACACAATAAAAGATCAATTGAAAGATCTTATGTCCCAATTTTTATTTTAACTATTATTAAGATATGTATTGGGAAGGGAACTCTAAAAACCAGTTGTACACATAAACAATAATATTATAATTAAGATGAAACAATTATTTCCAAATATTAGGTTACAAAAATAAAAAATAATAACTTTCTATCATAGAAGTGAAAATTCCATACCACGTTTATTAACTTTTTGTAAGTTTAAATAAAGCAAACTGTAATTCAACTCTTGCTTAAAAAATATATGTATAACATGGTTCTGCAAAATTCATTAGTAATTGGCACCGTTGTAAAAAAATGATAAAACAAGCAGATATTTGCGAGACGCAGTCAAATTAAATAAGAAAAATGCGATCTGTCCATCATAAAGAGTTTTAACAACTCTCTTTGTGTGAAAATAATTTTAATTGATTTTAAATTGCCGTCTATATATTTTGTTGATGCTTCTAACTTAAGGCTACTTTAGTTTTATTTTAAATATACTTGTTAAGCCTCTGAATAAAATACAATAACCAGCAGAATGTTTAAAAACAGCTTCACCTTCCTGTAAAGATTTCAAAGGTCGGGGCAATCGATACACCCTTCCTCCCATCCCTTTCAATTTCACCTTGAATGGACCTTAGCAAGGTGCTCTCTTAAAAATCGTTCCCATTAATCTTTAATGCATAAGACGTCGACCATTGACAGGTAACAATTTAAAAACATTAGTTAGGCATTCGTAAAAAACCATTAGTGCACTTTAGAGGGCGAACGTGCTTACAGGTTGATTTATTAGGTTTTGTTTTGTTATTTTCAGCTATAATTTATGTTATAACTTATAAACGGTCCTTGTAACGGGTAGATTATAATTAAGAAAATTGCTTATTGTTTAAATTTATAACATTGTAATTTGGATGATAAACTTTAATTTATAACAAAATTTTATTATATATTTTAAGTCTAGCTCGGGTACAATAAAAACAAATAATAATAGGTCTATTCATAAGACATATACAAATTTTTATTTACGTTTCACGAGTCAAACACATAAAAGACAATGTAAGCTTAATGTGATATAATTTGGTAAATTAAAATAGAACTAAAGTGAGAATTCAGGAAACGTACCGCAGAAATCTATAAAAGTAATGTATTTAGTAAAAGCTTTATTTAACCTGCCATATTCCATTACCACAACATAACAACGAATTGAACTTTGACTTTTCAGAAAAAGTGTAGTATAAAAACAGAATTTTAAAGAACATAAGAAAGAAACATGACTTTTTATATACATTAATAACTGGCGCTATTAAAAAATACCCAAATAAATTAAATCATGCAGATATACACAATACAACCGTAAAAATATATAATTGAAGTGAAAACGGAATAACTATGCATCTGAAATCCATGTGGAAAAAAGTGATCAACAGCTAATAAAAAACGGACAGCAAAACTACCTTAAAATTAAAAAATATTTTTTAACAGAAATATTAAATAAAACGAGATATAAATCTAGTTAGTTTGGTCATCTATATATAGGCAAAATATACAAAAAGCATCAATCTTGTATAGAAATAGAATTTTAATAAAAAAACAACAAAAAGTGATGGACAGAAGTAATAAAATAAAATTTAAAAAAGATTTGAATTAAATCCTAAGATTAACAGCAAGTATATAATTATAAAACTTAAACGAAGAGTTCAAATCACGGATTGCTAAATGTGCAATTAAGTATTTAACGTTTAAAGGAATTTAATTGAACTTGGGAGAAATTAAATCTCATAAAAACCTAACGAATGCCAATTATTAAGGGTAGAGATATTAAATAATTTATAAAAAAAAACTTACTTCATTGATATTGCTAAAAGAGACTGAGTATCTTACAAAAACTATAAATGACGTTATAGAATAGTATGGTTTATTTATTTTGGATCAGGCTGATCATTCAAAGATTTATAATTAAAACCCAAGATAAAATCATATCAACCAATTAGAAAAATATTGTTACCAAGGAGTTAGTATAGCAAAAGCCTACTTGGTGTGGCGGCCTTTTCGCCCTTGAACCCCTTTATATCGCGGCGGCATGCGGGCCTTTGATATCTGCACGTTTTGCCATCGCACACAGAACGGCATGGGCTTTTGCTCGGCAGACATATTCACGCCCCGCAGCGCGGCCAGTTCGGTCGTGTCTTAACCCCGCAAATATTCACGCTCGCAGCGCCAATTTAGTATGCTTTAACAGCAAATATTCACGCCTAGCGCGGCCTAATCGTGTCTTCACCGCAAGAAACATTTCGCATCCCAAGCATTCACGTGAGCAGCATTCGGTCGTGTCTAACCATAAATTCACGCATCGCAGCTCGGCAATTTGGTCGTGTCTCAACATCCCGCAGATACCAGATCGAACGCAGAGGTGGCCACCTTGAATCGCCGACGAAGCCGAGCCAAGTCGATTCAGGTGAGCGATTTGGCAATGTTGATATCGGTAGCCGCCCATCCTTACGCGACGGCCGTTTAAGGACGATTTTGGCCTTATCGGCTGACCTTCCTATACGGGCCGTACACGTTTCCAACGCACCACGAGAGCGGCTATTTATACGCATACCTTCCATTTTTGGTCCTTGAGCCGGATCGGTATCGTATCCCACACCGCATCACGAGAGCGGCTACTTACACGCCTGCCTCTCCACTACTAAATGTATAAAGCTTAAATAGACTAGAGAAATTATAAGTCAACTGATCCATAAGCTTTAATTTTATTAAGTCATAATTTACAAATAGCTCATAAAAGATTTTAAGTCGACTTTAAGAAGATTTTGCACAATTCTACAACAGCAAGCACACCACGTGGGGCTTTCGCTTAATTATCACAAAAGGTAAAGAGCTATACAAAGTCATACAAGACAACAAATACTTCTAGCTATCAACATACTGGCCATCGGATCCCAACAAAACCACCGACCTCCTAGACCCTTTATCATTAACGGCATATCACAAACTATACAAACATCTCTACAAGCTGTGACTTATTATCTGATAACACCCAAATTATAGGAACTATTAGCGCAAACTCTCCCAAACGGATTTACAACGCCACAGACTAAGAAATATATCGCCAAATTCTCCATAAAGGTATCCACCTGAAAGTTAACCTACTTTCTCCAAAGTACAGAGAAAATATCCCCCTAGAAGTTAAACTCCTAGTTGCTGAAAAGAGGAAAATCAGACCTCAATGGAAGAAAGCCATTATTCATCAGATAAAACAAAACTCAACAACCTCGGTAATCAGTTGAAGGCAAAAATCAAAAACATTAGAGATGACTGATTTAATAGCTATATCTCAACCTTAAACATATACTACAATTCAATATAAAGAACTAGTAAAAAATTTCCCTAAAACCTAAAACTCCATCCTCGCCAATAGGAAAACTCCCTCCAGCATTTGGGGGGGGGGGGTCAAGAGCGATAAAGAAAGGGCAAAATTGTTCGTACTTCACTTATCAACAGTATTTAAATCACACAATTATCTACCCAATGTTAAACTCCCTGACTTTCAACCACCACCTGAAATATCCCTCCTCCTATACCATTACTTACACCGAAGACAATTAAATTTGAGAACCAACACTTAATACTCAAGAAAGCACTGAGGTCGAACCAAATTACACCTAAAATGCTCCGCGAGCTTCTAAGAAAAGAAATGGTGCTTCTAACATACATGTTTAACGCTACACTCCGACTTCAGTATTGGCCAAAAAAATTCAAGAAATAGGAGATAATACTCATCGTCAAGCCCGCAAAGATCCCAGCTGTGCGACACCTACCGCTCTGTAAGTTTACTACCAGTGACCTCCAAGCTCCTCGAGAAACTAGTGCTACGAATCCTCGACCCTAAATTCACAGCAACTAACTGGATCCAATTTGGATTCCGTCGATTTCACTCAACTATACAACAGTGCCACAGTATCACACATTAGATTAATGCGACGTTCGAGCAATCGGTCTACTGCATAGCCGTCCTTCTGGATATTCGCCAGGCGTTCGATAAAATTTAGCCCAAAGGACTCAAATATAAAATACAACAAATCTTACCTCTTCAATTTTACAAACTTTAAGAATCCTACCTGACAGACAGACAACGTGAGTTAACGATAAAGTTTCAGCAATGTATCCAATTCAATATGGGGTTCCACAGGGAAGCGTCCTGGGATTTTCTATGCGTTATTTAACTTCGACCTCCCAAACACCCCAACCATAACTGTAGGCGTATACGCCTACGACACAATCATCCTTTCGAGCCATAGCACCTTAGAACACGTCGAAACCCAACTTAATCAACTTGAAGAATGACCCAAGAACTGGGAAATAGAGGTTAGCGAGTCTAAATCAATCTAAGTAAATTTCACTTTACGCAAACTTTTACCCTCCACTTCACTTGAACAACATTGAGATGCCACAATCTTTAACAATGAAGACCTTGGGTCTTCTTCTCGACAACCACCTCACCTGGAGGGAACACATTATTAAAAAAAAACAGAAACACATTAAGTTTCGAATCAAAACGCTTCACTGGTTACTAAATCACCGTTCTCCATTATCCTTCAATAACACACTCCTGATCTATAAGGCCATTATCAAACCCATTTGGTCCTATGGAATTTAACTTTGTTGCTGTGCTAGCAAATCAAACCTCGCTATTATGCAACGCTGCTAATGTAAAATCCTAAGATCCATCACCGATACACAATGGTACATCACCAACCAGTTGATACATGACGACCTTGGCATCCCGTTCCTCAACTCAGTAATACATGACAGATCTGCGAAATATCTCGACAGACGCTCCAACCATGACAATCTTCTTCTGCATAACCTTTCGTACCACCAAGTCATCAGAAGACTCAAGCACCGTTGGCCTACCAAACTCCATTGAAGAGGACCCTTTCCTGGATGGGCTCTCATCACGTTAGCAATGCTCCCCATGAAGAGAACCTCTTACTGGATGGGCTTTTACAACGTCAGTACCACATTTATAACATTATCTTATAGGATCTTATGTATTCTGATTGGCAATTTACTTAACAATAAAAAAATCTGGTGTTAACATCACACGACTTTCTTTATCCTATTATTTGTGTAATTCTGGCAAAAATTATGGGCTTCAATTTTTTTTCAAGTTCCTATTTTATCAACTTTTACTTTAAATTTATGTTTACCTCGTGATAACAAATCATTTTTATTCTTATGAATTTTTTGTATCTTCAACCGTTTAGATTTGCGACCGATTTTGTGACCTTGCGACCAAACGGCTCTGCCGATTTTTACTAAAAGCTTCGCACTGCCTCCCTTATCTACAAGTAACTTGCGTACCAAATTTCAAGTCTCTAGCTCTTACGGTTCTTGAGATATCCTGTTTACTGGCAGACCGACAGACAGACACACACACACACACACACACACACACGAACCAATGGCCCAAACCAACTTTTTTGGTATCCTGAGACTATATTTCGTCCAGAAATGTGAAAAACTGGGTAGTTCAAATTTCCACCGATTACATTACTTTCCTTATTATAGCATGAATGAATGAATGGTTAACACCCCTTGGAGGAGTTTCGCCGCTTCTAAGGAAGCTTTAGAGATCCTTTGAGGGGATCAGCTAGTTATTATAGGATGAGGAAAGTAAAAAGTTGATTTTATAGATGTCTTTTTTTGGTGAACGATTGCGAACCAAATTGATTAGATGTAAGTTATAAGGTAGTAAACTACATTTATTAGAATAGAATAATACCAAATATTGTTTACGTTTTAAAATATTACATATAGTATCTAGTAATTTTCAAAAATCAAGAAACCGAATAAAATAAAAAATAATTACATTTCCTTTAATTTGTGGTGTTTTAAAAATTCTTAGATGCTAGATCTTGTAAAATTGCTTTAACATGAATGAACTAGACATTACCAGCATTTCTCTGTACTGTCGTAGTGAGCAAAATGACAAGTGATCTGAATATTTGGTTGGAGTAGTACGCCGTTATCGATTTTCTAATAGCAGAAGATAATGTACCCATTAAAATTTATTGATAAATAGCCGCAGTCTATGGCAACACTAGTCTGGATGTCAGTATTGTTAGATGGTTGCCAAAAAAGACGAAAGAAGGAATTGCGTTGAAAAACTGTGGTGATTGAAAGAAAAATTCCAAAATAAAAGGAAAATGTCTTATCAAGTCATTTATTTCTGTCTTTCCTAACATAAATAAAAATATATTAAACAAAAATTATGCCTTAATGTCTTATAGTTTATATACCTACATAAACAAAAACATTCAAAAATTTATTACTTATGGTTTGATGCCTATATGAACTAGAATTTAATTAACATAAATACAATATTCCAATTGAAACCAAACACTTGACAGTTTCTTTTGCCAAATCGACGTATTCTTACATTTTTTCAAACCAAAACCTGATTTAGATTCTAATAAAAAAAGCTACTTTTAATAATCCGTCTTTTGATATCTTAAAATGTTGGTTGAACTTCCAGCACCTTAAAACAAATTGTTTTTATTTATTTATTTAGCAATAAGAGTACATAGGCATTGTCTAAATTAATGGGCTCGTTTGCGGTCTAGTCTAGAAATGCACCAGCTGAAGTAATAGAATTTTTCCTAATAAGAGACTCTTTAAACTAATACAAGTCTGTTGATAAAACAAAGTGTATAAAAACAAATCCGGTATCCACATGTAATTATCGTTTTGAATTTTTTAGAATGTTGAATTTTTTAGGCTGTTGCCTTAAGCCGTGCAAATTTATTTGCATGTTTGCAAAAATGTGTTCAAAATTACTGTATTATATTTAGCTGAATCTTCAAATAAGTTTTTGAATGCGCCGGAATGTGTGAAACTTTATTTTCGAATCGATTTTACAATCGAAGTCGACTATAGGTTAAGTAATTTGTGGCTATTATTATACTAACATCGTAGATTTGCAATATACATCATTATCCAGCTACTCTAGGAAAATTGTTATTGACTCTTTCCAGAAGTTAAATGTACATGTTAACAATGTAAATCTTACTGAATGTCAAATACTGACAGATTGTATAGTTATGTTCAATAAAAGTTCGCATTTGGGTTTCGGTGAATAAGGTTGTGCCTGAACGCTCGAAATATCAAGTGCTGTGATAACCTATAAGTGTGAAGGCCGCAAGGCCCCTGCAATCAACGTTTAACTCAAGTGATAAACAACTGTTTCACCTTTAAAAACCGTAAGAATTTATAATTTTTAAAACACATTATACCTCGCAAAGATGTTCCCAACCGCGAATGGGCCCGGTTTAAACACCATATGTATAATTACACCCTTATGCAGCCACCTACATTACTTCAAAATCAAATACCAGTACAAATGCCGCATGAACACAATTACCAATTAAATCCAGCAGCTATAAATATGCAACTTCCACAATTTTACCAAAATCAAGTAACAACAGAACAATTCCCACCACTTCCTATTAACCTCGCTCCTTTAAATAACATACAGCCTTTAATGCCGCCAAATAATAACTACAACGACACAAAATCAACGCAAGAAACTTTCGATTGCACGACCAGCGAAGACGAACAAATGGAGAATGACTCTGAAATTACAAACTCTCATCCCTGGCAAAGCGTCACAAACAAGAGAAAAAGGTTTAAGTTCCAGTCTCCGTAAATCCCCCTCAAACTATAACAACAAACAGATTTCAATCACTCGCCGAAGCAGATACTAGGACCATTCAAACTCATACTAACAATTGGAACAATATGAAGAACAATACTCAGCCTCAAGACCCGAAACCACCCCCAATTTACGTTTATGGAGTTACCAACTACAAAGCTATGACCGAAAATCTATCCCTTGTCACAGATAACGAAACTTACTGCACTAAAACCTTCCCAGATAATACAGTAAAAATAAATGCACGGACACCCGGCACCTACAGAATATTAATCCAGCACATGAAGGACGAAAAAATAGTATATCATACTTACCAACTAAAACAAGACAGGGCCTATAGAGTTGTCATACGCGGTCTTCATCATTCAATCCCGTTAGAAGATATAACAACACAACTGGCTGAAAAAGGACATAAAGTCAGAAATATCATCAACGCACGGCACAGAGTTACAAAAAATCCGCTACCACCATTTTTTGTCGATATAAGTCCGCAAAGTAATAATAAAGAAATTTATAACATAGAATTCCTACAAAATACAAAAATAAGAGTTGAACCACCAAAACATAAAAACACTATAATACAATGCACCCGATGCCAGGCCTATGGACACTCCAAATCGTATTGTATGAAAGCATACAACTGCGTTAAATGCGGCAAACCACACGATTCAAAAAGTTGTAATAAAACCAAAGACTGTGCACTATGTGGCGGAGGGCACCCTGCCAACTACAAGGGCTGCACAACTTACAGAGATCTATTAAAGTCCAGAAATAAACACAATCCAAACCTCACAAATAAACCAATCCTCGAATTACATTCAAGTACAAATCCAGCTTTTCAACAGATAACACAACAGCCTCCTCAAACTAGAGGTAGTTATGCCCATGTAGCCACAGGAGCAACAAGTAATAAAAATAAAAATAATAGTAATAATGACAACCTTACTAATACAATGCAAAACTTTTTATACGAATTTAAAAACCTATTCAACCAGCTACTAAACCAAAACAGCATGATTCTCACCATGCTTACCACAGTCATAAGCAATTTGACCAAACAATGACCTCCTCAATTCGAATAGCTGCCTGGAATGCAAACAGGCTATCAAATCACGTTCCAGAAATCACCCTATATTTAAACTACAATAAAATTGATATTCTCCTAATCTCTGAAAGCCACTCAACTGAAAGAACGTTTACCAGAATCCCATACTACACCATTTACTATACTCATCACCCTGACGGTACGGCGCAGGCAGGCTCAGCCATCATAATTAGGTCGACTATTAACCACCATGTCCTCCAACCCTTTAAAACAGCCAAAATCCAAGCGACGTTATTAAAACTAGAACCACTTCCTAGACCAACTACTATTGCGGCTGTTTACTCCCCGCCACGACACAATATCACGACAGAAGAATATAATGACTTTTTCAACTATCTTGGAACACAATTTATAGCAATCGGAGACTGGAACTCCAAACATACAACATGGGGGTCCAGATTAATCACACCTAAAGGTTGCAATCTGTTCCGTTCAATACAACTAAACAACCTAACTTATATTTCTACGGGAGAGCCAACCTACTGGCCCACGGACAGGAATAAAATTCCGGACCTACTTGATTTCGCTATATCAAAAGGCATATCAAATACTTACATTGATATTAAGTATAGTTTAGATCTATGCCATGACCATAGTGCCATAATATTAACCCTCAGTACCAATGTTATCTACAGAGAGCCAATGCCTACCTTGTGCACAAAAGATACCAATTGGCAAATGTTCCAAAACTTAATAAATGAAGAAATCAGACTGGATCATCGTATCAAAGAGCAATTCGAAAACGAAGAGGTGGTACAGCATCTAACGAATACAATACAAACCGCAGCATGGAAAGCCACTCCTCTAAGGAACAAAGCAAACCAGGGAAATGATAATATTCCTCTGCATATTAAAAATTGATCACAAAAGAAGAAGAGCACGTGGAAATGGCAAAGGTCAAGAAACCCTCAGGACAAAACTGACCTTAACAGGATAACACACCAACTCCACTCTGTTTTAAACCAAGCCCGCAACGACACCTTCAAACACTACATCACGAATCTATCCCCCGAAGACCATTCGTTGTGGAAAGCAACAAAAAGAATTAAGAGGCCAGTATTACAAACCCCACCCATAAGAAAACCTGATCGAAACTGGGCGCAGTCAGACATAGAAAAGAGCAATGTATTCGTGGATCATCTTTCAAAAGTGTTCTCTCCAGTCTCAGACAATGACAACCAAAATGAAGAAATTGAAGACTATATTAACGCCCCCTGTCAACTCACTCTCCGACTACCACCCAATTAAAGCTGGAGTGCCGCAAGGCAGCGTCCTTGGGCCACTACTCTACTTAATATACACTGCTGACATTCCCGTCACAGAGAGCACTATGATGGCCACATTTGCTGACGACACAGCAATCTTGTCGTCCGATATCGATCCAGCAAGAGCTTCTAATAAACTGCAAGATCACCTAAACGAACTACAAGACTGGCTAAAATGATGGAAGATCCAGGTCAACACCGAAAAGTCCGCCCAGATCACGTTCACCACAAAACGAAGCAACTGTCCACAAGTTAACATAAATAACACTCTGATCCCACAGAAAGCCACAGTCAAATATTTGGGCCTACATTTAGACCAGAGACTCACATGGAAAGAGCACATTAAGGCAAAAAGGACACAATTGGACCTAAAAGTGAAGAAAATGAACTGGCTACTAGGCAGGAAATCTCAACTATCTCTGCAAAACAAACTGATCATCTACAAAATAATTCTAACACCAGTCTGGACCTACGGTATCGAACTGTGGGGATGCAGTAAGCCCTCCAACACCAAAATCCTACAAACCTTTCAGTCGAAGACACTTCGCATGATGGCCGACGCTCCCTGGTACGTGTCCAATCAAACCCTCCACAACGATTTTAGAATATCCTTTATAAAAGAAGTGATCAACCACCACGCCAACAAATCCAAACAACGCAGCACCAACCACAGCAACCAACTCATAAGTGAACTATACACCCAACCACAAATTGAAAGAAGACTTAGAAGACAATGGCCAGAAGACCTAGTTAACTAGGAGAAAGTGGAGAACCGTCAAGGGACGGTACCCAACGCTTGCCATGAACCTTGCCTCATATTTACTCATTACTCTGTTAGTTATAGGAGTAGATTGTAAATTAGCAAATGAGTAAATAAAAAAAAAAGTTCAATAAAAAAATGTACAGTAGACGAGAAGTTGCCCGCAAAAAGGTGTTTTGGCATCTTAGGCTAACAATTTTTTACCCGCCTTTGTCTCAAAATTTTGCAAGGAGACAATGTATAAATTTTTATTTGGGTTGGCTTTTTTCCTGTATCAAAAACGTGACACAATTTAACTTAAAATTGAAGCTCCGCTCGGCGAAAGCAAACCAAAAGGGCGTACTAGACGCGCTTTTTGCGTTCGGCAACGGTTGCGTGTCCGTTCCCAATTTTCAGGCTGCGCAATTGTGTTGTACGATCCATGTATTTGCAACTAGCCCCTCAAATATTTAATAAACGTTTCTTATCTAACGAACAATGATCAAAAGCAGCGGCACGAACGCCCGAACCTCTTCGTGTAAATTAAGAGCTCAGGCCACGGGACATTCTTTTGTTTACTTTCTGTTTAAATGTATAGATAGATAGATAGATACAGTTGAACTTGAAAGATAGACACTTTCTATTAAAAACGAAAATTCTAATACTTTCCTAGTTTCTATTCAATCTGAACATGCTCTAAAATAATGTTAAATACCGTTCCACTTTCACAAAAAGAAGATGTAAAGTACGTCGGCTTATATCTAGGCATAACGTCTAAGGGAGTTAATAGATATATGACAAATATGCTTTAGCTATCTTAAGATATATTGGTTATTAAACAGAATGAATCACATGAACCTGGAAAATAAACTTCTGTTATAGAAGTCATAATAAAGCCAGTCTGGATATTTGGTATCCAGCTGTAGAGTCTGACTTGCAAGTCTAATATTCAGGAAAAACAATGTTTTCAATCAAAACTACTGCGAGAGGTGACCAATCAGCTAAGAAGAAATCGCCTCTTCAAGTATGCACTCAGCAACCACCCGATTATTCTCGCCACAAATCTTATTAGACTACTCGTTAAGAGACTGAAGTAGACTGCAAATTAAATCTATGCAGACATGAAACAACATCACAAATTGTAAATAATCTTAATTAAATTATGGAGGTTATCCACGGAACCAGTCTCATCTAAGTCGATACCTTATACAATTCATTTACTTACTGTCCTTCCAGAATAAATGGTAAATTATTTATAGGGTCAATAAAGAAAGGGTTGCCAATGTAAAAGTAACTTGTTTTTTGTAGACAAAATTTGACTTTCTTTCATTCTCATAGGTAATAACACTAAAATCATATTTAAGATGGTCATTGTGTACAATACAACTTTTGTTTTTATTCTTGCCCCTACCAGACTTAAATAGGTTTAATGATTTGACAAAACAATAAATATGACTCATGTCTTATTGTTAGATATTTGATATTAAATTAGACTTGTTATTCTATTGTAAATAAAATTGAGTTTGGCAACAGGCACGTAGCAGGAAGTTGTAAACAAAAATTTTGACAAAAGAAAGTTCTGCTTTGGAGAAGTTTGAAAACCACTAATGTAAACCATTTGGTGCTAACGGTGCCGTGAATTAAGACATCGCTAAAATTGTTGGAATATTTCTTGAACGGACGGACTATGATTTATTCTCCAACATGATGAAGACACTCGTTTATCTTTAGCGTACGTGTGTAAACAAAGGTGATGATTTTGTAGAAAATTAATACACTTCTTTGATAGAGGACATTTTAAGCTTAAAGCAAATATATAGCTTATTTGTATATCTTATCTACTATTGCGGAGTCAAGACTTTCCAAAACACCTCGTGTTATCATCACTAGTATTATATAAACTTCGGACAATCTTGAGGTATTATTACTTCATCAAGTGACTTATAAATGTTTTACAAATATTCTGCCTAATTATAATTTTTGAAAACTAACGTCTCACAAACTACTTACGTGCAGTATTTTTGACAAAAAATATAGAAAACCTGCCTGTAAGTTATATTTAAAGCAGTATATTTGACACAGTTTTTAACATAAAAAAGCTACACGCTTGTCATTTGTGATTAATTATTTGCAGGAGAAAGCTTTAACATCAAAACAAATGTATGGGAGTACAATTTAAGTCATGTTTTTTACATAACAATAGGATATAATAGTGTCGCCACTTCTAAAATTGTTCTATAGAATTGAAATTTACATTAAACTCGTCGTTTGTATTTAAAAGACGAGTTCCGATCCCCGCAATGCCATTGCAACTTATGTATCCTTTGTTATAACCCTTTGTTCGGCGTATAGAAACGGTTTTTGCTAGTTCGCAAATTACTTTAGAGCAATGAATCTTGGATTAAGTTGTGCTATTTGCCCCAAACACTTGCTTGCGGCTCCTACCTGTATTAAGATACACTGTACTTTGGCAGTTACATTCTGCTTGTGACTAAAGCTTTTGTTAAGTAAAGTTGTTAACCGCGTTAGCGTGGAAATTTTTTAATGAAAGATACGGTTTCATAAAGGCTTATTGATCTTTAGAACAGATATTTGGTATGATCTTGCTACGACTGTAATGTGCGCAGCCCATTCCTATTTATTGGTCTTTAGTTACATGTCGGCGTTGAAGTAAACATTATTTTACTTGATAATAAATTTCATTACATAACTTTATTTATGCTTACATTTTGCTCTGATTCCCAATAAGTAAATTTGATGAACCTACAGAATTAACACATGAGAGATGGTTTTTTGTTACCACCCCCTCTACAACTAAAAAGAAAAGTTTTCGAGTGCAGTTAGTAACTGCCATACTTATTATAAATTCTAGTACGATGACAAAAGTAAACTCTACGTCCCATGACTTCAATAATGCTAAAAGTATTTGTGGTTCTATTCGTGCTTTTTTGTTTGGTATTCCTATCTTCTTTGTCAGTACTTGATTAAGTCTTAAAAATACTATTAAATATAAATATTCCTCGAAATGTGTTTTATCTAAATCAAACGCATAGTTTTCCAATAGCTGATTTTCTCCCTGTCGTACTCTGCCGTTTTCTATTTGAGTGATTTTATGTATTTCTTCATTTTCGTACTAAAGTGAGCTTCAGAGAATCAACTACAGCATAATATGTTCCTATCAAGAAAGTCTATTGTCCAGGAAACTCAAAATTTCATCACTGTTTATTAACAGAAGCTTTCAGCTTCACCTTTATAGGCGAGCGGGGCACACATCTAAAATGACCCTATAGTAACCACGACGGTTCTAGTCGCTGAAACATGTTTATTCATATGTTTTGGGGTCGCTGAACTCGAATCCGACGGTATTTTTTTGCTAAAAATGGAGCGCCTATGTATAAAATGGCTTTTTATTGAAAAATGAAGAAAACATTTATTCACACTTTTTCACGTTTAACTCGCGGTGTCTTCGGAAGTTTTTAATATTTCCTTTTGAAATTTTATTCACATATACCTGCGGCATGAGATAAAAACCGAGCCCTATCTGAAATCTCTAAGGCGTTTATTGCTCACGTAGAGAATTTCACAATGTGCACTTAACGATTTTACGGCTTTTTATGTACTATCGCAAAAGTTGTGCAATGAAGTTTTGATTTTTGGGTAAGTAAGTATTAAGTATTGAAGTATAATATATAAGGAAGTTTTTTGCAAAGTTACAGCTCTCTATGTCAAATAGAAGAAAAAATATGCGTTTTGGAATTTTGACGTCCTGTCCGGGCGCGCGCACTCGGTTCACACGGATCACATCGGGGGCCATATACAAGCGTATAAATGAGAGTATTGTGCGGTAATATTAATTATAAATTGTATTTAAATAATATGTAATCATATTTTGTTTTTTTATTTTTTGAGACTTCCGCAAAAAATTTTTCAGATACATAGTGTTAATGCCATTTCAAGACTTTTGAGTTTTTCCAATTGCATTTGTTTCATACTGTGCTTTCCGATTTTAAAACAAAAGCCCTCACTTTTGTTATCTGGCCTGATGGACATGATACCCTTTCAAAATTCCTTTCCCACCTCAAGCAAATCCATGTGCTCATCTCTAAACCCTTGTCCCGAATGCCATCTCTATCTGTAACCTTGACTGTCCGCCAACCTACCCTAGTCGCAACTAAACGGGATTTTTACCGCCGCCCGGTATTCCCATTAGAACCCCCGTCGTTGCCTATTGTACGTTCTGCCCCGTCCGTGGTGCACCAGGATTGAAGCCGCCAACGAAGAGCATGCCGAAATCTGCCGTCCAGGTAACCAGAGATCATTACTTGCGGGAAGTCTCCTTTTAGTTGTTCCGTTGTGCATTTGTTCCCAACAGTACTTTTTTTCCGCAGTCTGCAGAGTGCACAACTGACCTGCCGCCTACCATATTAGAAGTTATTCAAGCATAGTTGTATTGTTTTTCCTCAGTTTCTTTGTTCGCTTAATTTTTACTTTGTTATTAACTTCGTTTTGCCCAATATATAGTTTACACAGCTCTGTTTTGTTTTATTTCCTATTTTGCTTATCGAGTTACTTAACTGCGCTTAATTATCAAACATACCAATATCAAATTTACTATGGAAAGTGAACATAATAATTTCCGTCCCTTTCTAGATATTCTCATAACAAGAAATCGTACTAATAACAACTTTAATTATACTGTCTATAGAAAATCCACTCATACTAACCGCTACCTAAATGCCAAATTCCATCAGCACCCTACCCAATTTCATTCAGTAGCAAAATCTCTCATTACCAGATCCATTAAACTTTCCAATATAAAAAAACGCCAAACAAATTAAAACCATTACCCCCTCCCCCAAAAATAGGTATTCTGGTAAATCGTTATACAATATAATCAAAAATATAAATAAAAATTTTAACTCCCAATCCCAAAACCCTCCTGATTAACAAAAAACATTCCTACCTTACATCAGAATCATCACCGATAAAATAAGCCGCATATTAGTAAGGCAAAATGTACTTACTATCTTTACGACCAATAACCAAGTATCTAGGTTTATTCGATCAGCAAATGATCACTGCCCCAATGAATCCCAAGGAGTTTATAAAATACCTTGCGGACACTGCAAAAGGACCGTAGGTCATACGAATCGGTAAATATCCAGCCTAATATATGAAAAAGACTAAAGAACCAGGACACAAATTTTATTTTTCGGAGGCTAAAACTATTGCTCCTATTTCCCATTTTACCAGCAGAATTGTACATGAGGTAATTGAAAAAGAAAAACGCCCACAGTGCCTCAACACAAGAGATGACAGCCAACGTTTATCGGTCATATAGAAATCTTTATTATCCTGCACCCTCAATTACGCAATACCCTTAATCCAAAAACTTTCCCCAACCCAAAGCATCTCCAATCAAACAAACTTTCACTTCTAGCCCTATAAAAAGACAAAATAGTCTATTCAAAAAGTCCTAGCTTTCCTTGGGAAATAGGCAAAAAGAGAACCCCCGAGTGAAGAGCTAAACTCTTGAAAATGGCATCAAAGCCGATGCCAAAACGTCGAAAATTTTCTCAATTACGACGTGGTTCAACCCGTGAACTAAGTTGTTTAAACATAGTTAACAGTGGAAACCTATCCGAATTTCGTACAGCTGTAGATGTATCCCTTTCTTTGACCAGGTTCTCTATTCTTATATTTTTTCCAGTCTTTCTCTTCTAATCCTCTTTTCCGCATAGCTTCCTTTACTTTGTCCTGTTTCCTTTTCTCTACGGAACTCCATCTTTCAGTACCTTCATTTATCCGTATATTTTCTAATCTCTTCACGTGCTCATGCCCTAATACTTTTTATCTTCTATAAACTTGATTACGTCTGTTTTGACTTGCATTTTTTTTTAATCTTTCCATTTATTATTCTATCCATCTTAATTAGATCACAGCATCTCCTCCAGTATTCTATTTCATTTTTCAGGATTTTTTTAAGTTTTCTTGTTAATAATCCATATATCTCCTGGATATTTACAATGCTTTGAATATGGTGTTGTATACCATTTTCTTTGTTTTTATTTCATATTACCGGGCGTAGCTGTCTGATAGCTATTCTTGTCTGACTAAGCCTGTCCTTGATCTTTTCCTCTGTTATTGATTTTGACGTGTCTTACTTTTTTCTTAAGTTGTTAATTATCCTGTTTTTTAAAAATTGATTATCATTTCAGTTTTCTTATTATGTAACTAAAATTCTCCTGGTCCTGCGCCATTACTACTTGGTCGTCCACAAAACACGTAGTAGATAAATATTCAATTCTCAGAGCTACTCCCATTTTCTGACATTTTTGTTTCTAAAGTCTTAGAGTATCTTTTACAAATAGTTTAAACTGTGTTGTCGATTACCAACTTTTATGTATATTTTTATTCAAGTTTTTTTCCATAGCTTTCTTTAGTACGTCTATATATGACAAAAGCTTTTTTGAGGTCAATAAAGTTAAATGAATGTATATTCTTTCTTTCTTTTTTCCTAACAGCTGTTGTATAATGTAGATGTGGTCTATACAAAATTTATCTGCTACAAACCCAGTTTGTCCTTTCCTCTGTTTCATCGTATTATTTTTTCGAGCGTGTCTCTTACTATTCTGCCACAAGCTCGTCCTACTATTATACTACAATTACACTGATTTCTCTATAACTTTCACACTTATTTTTTTTCTTTTTTGGATATAAATGTTAAATATGCTTCTTTGCATTCCTATAGTTCATTGTTAATTACTTTTCAAATAGCTGACGAAACATTCCCGATAATTTATTTGGGCATATTTTACCAGTTCTGGCACAATATTTCCTGAGCATCCAGATTTCAGTGTTGTTTCTAGTATTTCTTTTTCTATACTTTCTATAAAAATTCCGTTAGCAAGTCTTTGTAATGCTTTATCCATCCTTAATCATCTATATATAATATATGTGTTTTTTCTCTCAGATTTGTCCTTAACGATTTTAATATTCTTCAAGGCGCTACTCTATGTTTGTACGTTTGTTTCCACATTTCATTCCCTTTTTGAATATTAGTCTTCTAACATTTTTATTTTTACTCTTATAATTCTGAAAGTCTCCTCGTCTTGAGTGTTTAGTCAATGACTAAATTTATGATATGGATATTTCGTGTACTTTAATTTCCCCAGAGTGTTTTCCGAGAGGTTCCATTTGTGCGATGCTTTTTCTCTATCTCTCTAAGTGTTTCTTTTCTAGATTGCTTTATACATTCTTTAAGGTGTTTGGTATACCTTATTTACATCATCTCCTTAGTTGAATTTTATTAATTTTTGCTCAAGTCTTTCCCTTTATAAGTCATTTGTCGATTCATCCTGTAACAAGTAACATAAATTTTATATTTCTTTTCTTTATTTCTACTGGGACTGTTTTGTTTCTTTGTTTTACCAAGGGAATTTAATTTTTACCATACTTTATTGTTGCATCTTCATTCCGCCCCTCTTTTTACTTTCACAACCTTAAGTCTAATTGTTGCTCTCTTTTTATTATCAAGTTAACGATTATAGATTTTAGGTTTGCTTTCGATTGTATCTATGGATATTTGTAAATATCATTGTGCTGATAAAAAAAATTATAATTTTCAACTTAAATGACTGACACAATTCTATTATTTTTCTCCGTTGCTGTTTACTATTTCTTCTGCATTTCTTCCTCATATGTCGTTCTTTCTTTGCACCCTGTTTTTCGATACATACCTCCAGTGGGAACTAATTTTCACTGGAGGTTACTAAAGATAAGAAATTCTTTTTAGGAAACTGCAAGATCTCCTATCTTTTGGTTAAAGAACAAAACATGTTATAGATTTTTTATTCTAAAGAAAAAAAATTAAGGGTATTTGGTGTGGCCTGGAGCTGCAGGGCCAACTAATTGTAAAGAGTGACTTGCGCATGAAATGGACCTAACCAGAGGATTTACTTCTTTTATTCTGGCATTGTCGTAGCTCTGTCCTCTGCAGTTATTTAGATCAAGACAACAAAATCTGTGGTCGACATTACAGAACTCGCCATCTTTTCACCTTCATGATCAAAGTTATGAATAAACATAAAAAATAGTTCAACAGAAATTTTCGTAGATAGCACATAGCGTATCATAAAAGCTACTTGGTTTGTGTGCGATACATCTGACGTTAAGTCCACAATCGTGCAATAATACATAACGTATTTACAATTTTTGAACGATCTCTGCCTTAAGTTGGTTTGCTAACTGTGTAATGCATTCATTGGCTGTTGTACTTGACAAGTATAACGAAACACCTCTTCCTTTAGTTTCAAATGTTTCTACGTGTTCGGGCGTAAAGGATGGAATTTTTCAGTTCTACATACTTGAGGAAATCACAATTTTTTACAGAATCTAATATTTTATTATCGTTATGAATTAGTAGTCCACGAGAAGCTAAAAACTTAACAACTTCAACAACTCTTAAGAGAAAATTTTGTCACCACAAAGCTTTTACTTTGTACTTTTCTAATATTTTAAAATCTACTCTTTATGAAACTTGATTTCTACTACTAAATTTTAAAATGCATTGGTTGTGTTTAGAGTTGTTTGCTATAATCATTTATTATATAGTTATTTTTCAATCATGAAACTTCCTTAGTTGCTAAAAATATTGTTTTTTCATAGTGTGCAAGGAGCATAAAATTTCGCTTGATGAGTTCTCTATTCACAAACTTTGATTAAACAACTAATTGGTACAACAACTTTTTGAACAAATTAGAAGGTTCTGGAATTTGAACTAGAAATAGGTAGTCAACTATTCTAGAAAGTTTCTGATTAAATTTTTTGCGATATGTTGTTTCTGTTTCAGTATAAATGTTTTTTAAATATTTATTATATATTAATAAACAATGTTTAATAATTATGACCTACTGAAACTTTCCTGTGACTGAGATTTATGTTTATTCAGCTCAAAGTTATGCGTTCCTTAAATCCTGGCGTTCTAGGCCGCAGCTTACTTATTGTTAGTCTATAGGTTAATCAATCCTCCCACATTCATATCATTATCAGTCCGATAGGGCTGTATCTTTTGGTTTTGTATCTTTTCAGCCTGAGTTGGGTTGCTGTCGTATAGCAGATTTACAGCCAGGCTACTTATGTGGTCTTCAAAACACATAAGATACTTAACACTCACGCACTTGTTCTTTTACTAATTTAACACAAAGATCGCGATGGATGATTTTTGTTGCATACCAATAAACTATTGTTTTCGGAGTTTCAGATTGATATATTTGTAAAATATTTGCATTAGACTTACTTGGGGTCCTTCACAGTTATAACCCATTTGCTCATATGGGTTATAAGTAATCTCGTACTATATTTTTAGTGATGCAAAAGTTGAGCAAATCTAAAATTTTATTTTGGTCTGGTGGTGAGATAGCTTAGATTGCAGATAGTGAGAAATTTTAGGAGTTTTCTACTTTTAGTAGTGGTTGTTATAGTACCCCATTTCTGATTATAAGCGTTTTAGTGTCCACTGGTGATAAAGCATAAAGCATATTTCAAGTATGACAAAAAGCTGAGTGTAGTGTCATGTTTTTGAGATATGTATAGTACTTTAACTATAATTGGTTCCGTGCAGTTTTTTATGACCCCGCTACTAGCTTGGATGTGCTCATAATTACACTTGTAGCTTTGATAGCACTAAATAGAGCTTTTTATAATTACTACGCGTCTCCGGTGGTGCGTGTCGTAAATACTATATATATATATATATATACATATATATATATATATATATATATATATATATATATCAAAGGATCTTCACAGCTGGCGCTGTCTTCCTTCACTCAACCGTTTTTTCCACTCCTTCTTGTCTTCCCAATCTCCGTCTACTAGCCCTCTTCTATCCATGGCTTCGTCCACCTCATCTCTGAAAGATCTTCGGGGTCTTCCTCTGTTTCGTTTTCCTGGAGGACTCCATTCTGTTATTTTCTTTATCCATCGGTTATTGTCCGTCCTTCTAACATGGCCGTACCATATTAATTTCTTTTCCTCTATGTAAATATGTAATAATGTAAATACTATAATTAGATAATTCAAAGTAACATATAATTATAAAATGTGTTTCTACAATATTATTATTTCAGTTTATAAACGATTCCTGTAAGAAGTTTTAGCATTATTTTTAAATTCTATATCTGTTCTATCATTATTTCATTTTTGATAATGATATCTGCGATACATTTAAATAGGAAGAGAATTATTGTTTATTTGGTACGATATAAGCCAAACTTCCTTAATTGCTATTTGGTATTTGTGTCGAGGTTAAGGCTGGCTAAGATACTGACGCCCTAGGACATGGAGATGGAAATTTTTTGTGCTTTAGCTACCGAGGTTATTTATAGCTTGCATAAAACTTTTTGTGGTAGGACGTGCTCCGTTTTAGTAGTTCTCTTATTTTGTTTTGGTATTACATATGTTCTGGACTTTATATACTTGGCTTTTTATTTTAGCTTTTATTTCATTTACGTCATTTTTTTTATTTCTAAATTTTTTTTAATTATTTATTAGCAATCAGAATATTAGAATACATTCTATGAGCTAATTTTACAAGCTATTGCAAATTGCTCATATACAGGATGCTTATAAGATAAATTAAGAAATTTTATAATAAAATTTAACTGCAAATATATGCTAACTGCCCTTTTTCCTAGTAATAAAATATAGTTAGACTTATTTTCAATCAATTTATTTTGATCAAGATCATTTGAAAGCAGGGTGGGACGTTAAATAGACCAACCCCCTATTCCTACTCCTTCTTGGTCAAAGAAGCTCTAAAAATTGACAACAAATTCCACTTCTTGGGTACTGTACTAGATATAAAGATGCCTTTTTCGCTGTTAAGTACTGTAAAATATGCGGCGTTATTGATTAACGAGCAGAAAATAAACGGTGCGCAAAAAATAGATTAGAAATTTACTAGAAAATATTTTGGCTTGACTACTCATGTAGATGACAGGAAGCCTTTATTAATTATTAATATTTTGTAAATACCATATAGAGATAAAATGTAATTAAACGCTTATGTTTGCATTAAGTTAAATCTACTTATATCAATACCATACATAATGTTATCAAAAACAAAACTGTTATTCAATCATTACCTACTCGATAACAACGGTGTAGTTCTTATGTCATGGCATCCTTCGTTCGGTTTGCAAAAAAGCAAACTTTTTACTTCAAGTTACCTGCATAGCAGATATTTGGTCAGTTGTTAATAGCAGCGCGCGCGAGCGGACGCGAGTTTTCCCACTAAAATTTTTGAAAAACGGTTTTGGTGTTTCGCCCGGGACGTTCCTTGTATGCCGTTCCCAGCTAGGAAGAAATCTTTTCACCACCAGCGGACCGAGTGAGTTCAGGCGCGCCCCGGTTATGGCAATGGTGCGTAAACACCCCTTTCTCGACCTAATAGAAAATTTAACGTTTGCTGTGGGTTAGGTGAATGTAGAGCCCCTCAACTCAACAATTGGTAAGTCGTTTTTTATTTCTCTACTAATAATGGGATGCATGATAAAGGAATAAGGCTGAACATGTCGCTCGCAAATTATTCCCACACTTTCAAAAAGAATAGTTTTTAAATGGTCGGTTGTTGGGAATGATTTGCAATAAAGATATGCAGTTGTGTAGCGCTACACATAATTGGTGGTACGCATGGGTTACTTACAATTGCAGGTATCAAATATGACATCAAAAATGTGGATAGTTAAAGAAGAAATACAACAGTTTTTATGATGTTTTAATTAAAATAGTAATTTAGCTTATAATTTAGCACTTACAGTGAGGATGTTATAATCCATACCCCAATAGCTCGACTAGTTGTTTCGTTATTTGCAACCGAATTTTACTGATTTTTATTCACTGTATTATAGAATTTTTTGAGTGGTAATATATTAACGCGAACGTTTGCAAGCCCTTTCTACAAAATAAATCAGTGCTGAGGATTAGGTACAGGCAAAGCAGAAATGCCCCCCCCCCCCCATAAAATCTGTAAAAGAGTACATCAATCGGTTCCAGTATCTTTTTTTTATGTAAGTAGAAGTAGCTTTAGCGCTCCATATTCGAATTAGTCGGTCCAAAATAAACTATCTATTATCTGCAAATTATTTTCATTACGTGCACAACTTACTGCATCAATGAAACGCTTTTTGGATTCCAAAAATAGTTATATATTTTTCTCTTCACTCTTATGGGTATTTATCAACCCTAAACCCTCCCTGCAAAGGAGGTCAAAGTTAGTTAAAGGTTAGGTGTAATCACTGAGGAACTGTTTTTCCAATGACTGTAAAAGAACCAAAAAATCGGTTCCGTTATCATTTTCTGTGTAATGGGAATGTCCTAACTCCAAATTCAAACTAATCGGCTCGAACGGCCCAATCTATTATCTACAATCCAGTTCTACACAGATAAGTCACTGCGTTATCTAAACGCTTTTTGAATTTTGCAAGTTTTCTTGCACATCCCCTATCTGGACCTTTGTCAGTCGGGCGACCGTCTCTGCACGACCGGTACCACTTAGGCGGGAGTGTATCAACCCTGAACGTTCGTAATCCCTCTCTACAAAAGACGTCGGCGTTCGCTAAGGGTTAGGTATAAGCAGTGCAGTAGTATGGTCTCCTAGTGGACGTTAAAGAACCGGCTGATTGGTCCTGTTATCTTTTTCTACGTGGCTAGGAGCTTTCGGCTCCAAATTCCAATCAATCTCCTTAAAGTGGTCGATCTAATATATACAACCCAATTCTACTATGCGAATAATTCATTGCATTTGCAAAACACTTTTTAAATTCGAATGTTTCCTCCCATCTGGATCTCTATGAATTGGTAGACCGTCTCTCCACAATAGGTACCATTGGCGTGGAAGCAAATTAGTTCTTAAACGTTATTAATTACTCCCTGCAAAGAAGGTTAAAGTTAGTTAAGGGTTAGTATAAGCAGTGCAGAAATGTTCATCCCTGTTATCTTTTTCTATGTAATAAGTAGCTTCCATCTTGGTTCGGATCAGTAGGCCCAAACTGGCCGATTTCCCATCTATAACGCGCCGAGTGCACTGTATTAACAATACTTTTTTTGGATTCCAAAAGCTGTTTCATATTTCCCCTTCTGAATCTGTATCGGTGAAAATCAGTCGAGCCTAGCTAAGGATTATATATATGTAGTCGAGAAATTGTCCCTTAATATTAAAAAACAAACTATTCGGTCACGTTATGTTTTTTTTATAATTTTTTAGGTTTCCCAGCTTCACATTTTAATCGGCCCGATCTGACCGACCTACAACCTAATTTTAATACACGAATAATTCATATATAATAATACTAGCATTATCGAAATGATTTTTGGATTTGAGAGTATTTTTACATTCCCCTATCTAGCCGTCATTTTATCTCGACAGGTAGCACTCGCTTAGGGGTGTATCAGTTGTAAACGTTTATAATTTCTATCTACAAAGAAAGTTTATATTCGGTCATTATTAAAATAAACAGGGTAGAAATAGTCTCATAGGCATTAGATCGGTCTTGTAAATCTATTCTCCGTAATTAAGAGTTTTGAACACAGAGTTAGATTCAAATCATACATATATTATATATATATATATATATATATATATATATATATATATATATATATATATATATATATATATATATATATATATATATATCACAATCATCATCGCTCAACTAAAATAATAAAACAAATACTCAATATTACAGAATGGAACGTTAATTGCTTGTCAAACCACTTTCAAGAACTATAAACCTTTATTACCAATCATGAGTTGGATATAGTTCAAATCTCTGAAACCCATATTACGACCAGAAGCTACACAAAATGATCTAAATACTAAACAATGTCTTTACATGTCTTCGGATGATCATTCTCCAATCGTAATCACTCTACGTTCATAAATAATTTGCACACAAAGACTTAACAAAATCAAGAAAACTACTGTGGAATGTCTTATGGCCACAAATATATAACATTATATACTAGTTGAAATTCCAGTTACAAAAGCTAAAAATGTATATTTTATTGATAAAGAATTTATAATATAATCCTTAGTCACATGAATATTTGCTTAATAAATTATGTGCCATGTATATGTAAACATGAATTATATTAGCTTCAAACTGATGTTTGGATTAAGTTTCTTAAATTAATTTATTATTTTAAATATTTTTTTCCAGATCACGAAAACCGCAAGAGATAGCGGGACGCGGTTTTCGAAATTCTTTAGTTAGATTCGATTCTACTAAGACGACATTATTGGTGCGAGCGCACAATGATACCGGGTGCTCCAAAAACGAATTTCAAAAACACCCTGAAATTGTTTCCTCTGGTGAGCCGCTTACAGATGAGGATACCTCTGGGAGTCTTCCTGGATCTATAGACCCTTTTGTGAAGTTTATCTCTGCAAAATTTAAAAAACCTTGACGAACGTTTAAGGGCTTTATAGGGATTGAAAGAAAAACCTTTTTTGGCAGGTATCGACTTGCCGTAAGGACCAAGTTGTAAAAATATAAAGTGGCTTCAAAAAACGCTTAATAACCCATATCCTTATTCTCCCCCTTCCTGACCAAAAACAGATTTGGAAAAAATCACTTTTTCGCTTATATCTCCGAAACGGCAAGAGATACAAAGACGGCTCCTTTACAAAGTTGTGGAGCCTAAAATTGGGCATTTTTCTGTATAAGAATTTTTCATGCAGGTTGTACGGGGGACCCATACTTGGCATTTCCGGAACCGAAAGTGATACAAATTTTTTGCCTGCTCTATAATTGAAAGCCGGTCTTAAAGCATATGTATATTGAAAATCACAATTCTACGATTATTCCTTCGGTCAGTATTCGCGAGTTAATTTCGGCCTTCCTGTCAAAACCGCCGTCCTAGCAGACAGAAGAGAAATTTCGACGGTGCCCGCGATCATTTTGTTGCGCGTCTCCTAATTTCGTCTCGCTCTGACACATTGATGAACTATGCGTTGACGTTATGTTGACATCACAAATATATAGCAAAAATCGTTCGTGCTTTTCCGTGCCGACCCAAGCGCTTCCGAAGGACAAATTCCGACCCGGCGGCAGGCGCACCCGAGTATTATATTTCCGGAACCGCAAGCGATAGAAAATTTTCGTTTGAGAGCGGGTAATAAAGCAGTCGTGTGCCAAAAATCACGTTCCTACGATTATTCCACCTGGCCCGGGACGCTGCGGGCCCTGCCGCGGCGGCCGCCTGCCGAAGTCCGCGCGGGAGCAATTAACGTTTTGTAAATGCATCTTGCCTTCACCGGCAATACGAATTTAACTTTGTAAATATATATAATAAGTTGTTTCGAAAATAAAGAGAGATAATTATAATAAATTAAATTTTTTACTTGGCGACTTTTCAGTCTATAATTTTTTGTGTGGTTGGTAACTAATATTTTTTAATGCATAATTATATACGGTTGGTAGCTAAATATTAAAATGACATCTACAATGTTAGACAAACATTTACACTTCAAAAGTTTTCTTGTCAGAATCACTGGTGAAAACGTTATAATTTTTTAACCTTTGAGCGCCCGAGTATGACACTTAGTTTTTCGGATTCTACTCTTCAATCTGAGTCGAATGAGACTAGTCTGAGGTCTCTACGATGTATGCACCAGAATATACCACGATATACAATAACTACTAGTTGATAATTAATTAATTCTTGGGCGTTAAGGGGATGACACAGTGGAGCCACCCCTATATTATTGTAGTAAATCCTTGAACCAATTTTTCTTTAAGCGTCGATTGTTGGGATCTTCTTTTAGTGTATCTATGATTGCATTTGGATGAGTTATTAGGTTGGCGTGATATTTAGTTGCCTTTTGTTTTACAGTATCTTTCACAAACGGAATGCCTAGGTCCATATAAAGCGTTTGGTTTGATATAAACCATGGTGCATTTGCGATGTTCCTCAGGATCTTGGATTGACAGCGCTGGATTACATTTACTGTGGATGTCCTGGCGCAGCCCCAAAGTTCTGATCCATATAACCAGATGGGACAAATGATATAAAATAGCAATTTGTTGGTTAAAGTGGGCTGAGATCGCCGTCCGATGAGCCAGTTCAGATTTTGATTTTTAGGTCCATCTGCTTTCTTTTGTTAGTGACATGTGCCTTCCACGTCAATCGTCCGTCGAGATGTAATCCCAAGTATTTTACCACGTCTGCTTGAGGACCGCTTTGTTTCGAATGTTAATTGGCTGACATATCGAGCGTCTTAATGTGAACGTAACATTGACCGACTTGTCCTCATTAACTTTAATTCTCCATTTCGTAAGCCGTTTATCTATTAAATCTATATGTTCTTGGGTTTTTATAGATGCTATTATTGAATCTTTGTTACAAAAGTTCCTGTCACTATGGTTCGTAGTGGGTATGTCATATGTGTATAATAATTACAGGAGCGGACCTAGAACGCTTCCTTGCAGCAACCCTGCTTGGATTGGTCTTATGTCAGAAGTCACTTGCCCAATTTTTGTTTGAAGGAAGCGATTTTCTAGGTAGGATTGGAACAGCAAGAAATGTTGATGGGGAAACTGCTTTTTAACCTTGTATAACAATCCTCTGTGCCAGACCTTATCGAAGGCCTGGCTGACGTCCAAAAATATCGCTAAACAGTATTTTTTGTCTTCGATCGCTGTTTGTACTGTATTTATTATGCGGTGACACTGTTGTACCGTAGAATGTTTATGACGCAAACCAAATTGATAATTTTGGATCCAATCGACTTCTAGTTCATCTTCCCAGATTCTTTTTAAATAAGCTTCTCGAGCAACTTTGATATTAGAGGGAGGAGGCTGATGGGACGATAGATGGAGAGGCAGGCGTGTAATAACCGCTCTCGTGGTGCGGTGTGGGATACGATACCGATACGGCTCGTAAGGACCAAAAAAGATGGAGAGGCAGGCGTGTAAATAGCCGCTCTCGTGATGCGGTGTGTGATACGTAGTACGGCCTGTTTTGGAAGGTAAACCGATAAGGCTCAAATTGTCCCTTAAACGGCCAGCGCAAATGCGGATGGGCGCGGCTACCGATATCCACCGAAAGTAAAGCCAAATCGCTCACCTGAATCGGCTTCGGCTTCGTCGGCGATGGTTTCACGGTGGCCACCTAGATGCGCTGTCTTCTTGTACGTTGCGGGATGTTAAATGCGGTCGTACTGGACGTGATGCGGTGTGAATATGAGCGGGTTGTTAAGCACGACCAAATTGGCCGCGCTGCGGAACGTATATATGCGGGGTATTAAGACACGACCGAATTGGCCGAGCTGCGATGCGTGAATATTTACGGGGTGTTAAGACACGACCGAATGCGAGCGTATATTTGTCGGCTGAGCAAAGCCCATATATGCCGTTCTGTGTGTGCGACGGCAAAACCTAGCGGCAGATGTAAGCCGCCCTGGCATGTCGCCGCGATATAAAGCGGTTCAAGGGCGAAAAGGCCGCCACACCAATAGGATTGAATTGCGTTTGGGGACTTACCAGGTTTAGGTATAAGGATAGTCTGGGCAAACTTTAATAGCATTGGCCAGAATGTAAGATGTAAGATTCCATTGAATAATATTCGGAGAAACTGGAGGCTATTACCTAGTAGTTGTTTTAGTAATATTGCTGTGATCAGGTCGTATCCTGGAGATTTATTGTTATTAAGACATCTAATTTCTACTCGAATTTCATTAATGATCAATTTACGAATAGGGAGTGACATTTGCAATGGAGTACTAAGGTATTCTTCAACTTCATCGTCAGTTTCTTCCGAGTTTGGAGTACAGACAGTCTCTAAGTGTTGTGCAAAAATATCTGCTTTTTCTCTGTCAGTTCTATTCCATGTTCGTGTGGGATCTTGTAGTGGGGGAATATGCGCTGTAGGTCACTTGAGACCCTTAGCAGCTTTCCATATTGTATTATCTTGTGCGGATAACGAGTTCATATATATCTGAAAATTCTAATTTTTACTAACGTTCTTTCGTTCTTCGATCATTTATGTTTTGGCTGCGATACCACTTAGCGCTTGCCTTTCGCTTTTCTTTAACCAACTCCATTATTTATTTGGGAATATTAGGTGATCTTATTTTTAAGTTTTGTGGTACTGGTGTAACGTTCCATCCTGCTTCTTTAATGATAGTGATAAAGTCTTTTGTGGCATTTTCTAGGTCCTCGTTAGTTTGTAGTCGTACATTTAAATTAATGTTTGCTTTCAAGTATTCTTTAAATTCCTCCCAATCGGTTCTGCTATTACAGAGTGAGGGTTTTGGTATTCTATGTATTATTGTGGCACTGATAGTTGCAATTACTAGAGAATGATCTGATATAATGTCATAATTAGGTGTGACGTCTAAGTAATTTGAAGATAGGCCTTTTATGACATAGAAATCAAGGAGATCGGGGATCTTGCCAGGATCTGTCGGCCAGTAGGTGGGAGTACCGGTGGAAAGATAATTAAAGTTCATATCATTTATGAACTTAAGTAGTTCTCTTCCTCCGGTTGTTATTAATCGTGAGCTCCATTACGTATGTTTAGCGTTATAGTCGCCACTTACAGCAAATCTTTGTCTAATAGATTCAAAGAAGGGTTGCAACATTTGTTTAGTTATGTTGTGCCTGGAAAGACAATAAACAGCTGATACATTTAACGGCATAGCCAATTTGTCTATTTGAATGAATGCAGCTTGCAAAAAATTAGTTTTATACTGTGCAAGTTCATGATGAGCAATAGATGATCTAATTATCACTGCTGCATCACCATGGGCAGTTTCGTCGGGATGTTCCGTGTGGTATATAGAGTAATAAGGTATTTTAAAATGATTTCTTGCGGTAAAATGGGTTTCGGAAAGTAACATTATATCTATGTTGTGTAGATTTAAGAATGTTTCTACTTCTAGCTTTTTTGTTGTAAACCGTTGGCATTTCATAAGGCAATTCGCAGAAACTGAGACATAATTGTACTACTTTATTAATGACGGCGGTTAGCATATTCATAATCATGGTATTCTGTTGTAATAATTGATTGAAGAGATTCTTAAACTCATTAAGAAATTGGTAGAGATTTATGTCTTGAGAATTTGGAGGGTCATTTTTAAGTACCTGTGTGTAGGACTTGTAAGTTGGTGCTCTGTTGTTTAAAGGAGTTTGAACTTTCTGTTGCGTTGGGGGGAGAGGGAATTTTGAGGATGAGGGTTTTATTAGGGGAGGTTTGTTTGGTTGATATTTTCTCTGGAGGTCTTGATATACACTACATCCTTTATAGTTTGCCGGATGCGCTCCACCACATAGTATGCAAGTAGCGGCGGTGTCTCTAGTCTTCTTGCAAATTCTAGTGTCATGTTGCCCTCCGCATTTAACACAGGCATATGGCTTGTTGCAGTATTTTTTGGTGTGGTTATAGTTTTGACACCTAGTATACTGGACAATGTCAAGAGTTGTTCTTGGAGGTTCAAATAGAATATTTTTATTGTGTAAATACAGCACATTATAGATTTCTTTATTATCCGCGGGCTCAAGATCTATAAAAAATCTGGTGTGAATATCACACGACTTTCCTTATCTTATTATTATCTATTATACAGGGTCCATCGTCTCGGCCCTGCGCTGCTCTCGTCCCGGAACTTGTTATTTAAAAAAAAGGACGAGGCGCGAGTCCAACACTCGAAAGCTGATTAAAATAAACAGTACAAGACAATAATTGTCTCGTACTTAAAATTTTGCTACGTCACTGAAGATAACCGCGCGAGCTCGGCCTCGCAGCCTTCCCCATTATCGCATGCGTGCTCCCTCCTAGCGGCCAAGCGCTCTCCCCCGTCCTCCCGCAATCAGCCAAGAAGCTCTCCGAGCGCGCTGTGGTTGGTCCGTTTAATTAATTTTTAATCGGCTATAACTTATATATTTGACATCGGATCAAAATATTTCATTGTAATTTCTATCCGGTAATATAAATTTCCCGAAACATTTTATGAACACCCAGTATATTAAAAATCCTGAGCATCAATTATTTTTCGAGTTTCTATTTTACCAACTTTTATTTTAAATTTACTTTTATCTCATGATAACAAATCATTTTTATTCTTATAAATTTTTTGTATCTTCAACCGTTTAGATTCGCGACGCTTTGCGACCGATTTTGCAACCTTGTGACCAAAAGACTTGACCGCTTTTTACCAAAAGGTTCGCACTGTGCTATACCTACAAGTAACTTGCATACCAAATTTCAAGTCTCTAGCCCTTACGGTTTTCGAGATATCCTGTTTACTGACAGACAGGCAGACAGACAGACAGACAGAGTGTGTTCAGAAGGGAATTTGTTGCTGGAAAGCATGTGCTCCATTTGTTTGGAATTGATTATTATACTGATATATTTGTTGAACATTGTTAGAGCCGCTGCCGGTTGGCAGCACGTTTTTGTTTAAGCTGCTTATACAGCGTAGATATTGTGATTACAGAAGAGTATGAATTAATTATTGTTTACTTACGGTATTAAATTGTTAAATAAATAAATAAATGCGCCTGACGTTAAAGACTGCGGCTCGACGCGGTGATATCGCAGGTAAAATTGACCCGCACACGTCCACTCTGCTTCAATGTACGGACCGGAATGATTTACACCAATGAAGATTTATTAATTACTATTTGTAAGCTACTTTATTTTTTTATATAATAAGTATGGGATGATACTATTAATATAACTATTAAAGTCCTGAAGGTGTTTACATTTTCTGTTTCAATTTTTACTGCTTTTTGTGGTTAAATTATTTAATTCTGCTATCAGTGGGTTGACGTTTAACACGTATGTAATATATATCGACAGTGGTTGTATCTTTTTTGTTGCTACGAACAGTCTTTCTAATGTTATCATTATATCTCTGGGAGTGTCTGAAAGCGTTTTTGGTAAATTTATTTGTAGCGATTGGTTTATTGAGGCCGTTTTATACTCTACGATTTATTTTTCTTAAACTGACTGCATTTCATTCAGCGTCTTGTTATTTTGATGCAGTTGGTAAGATATTTGGGTCGTTGCTAGTGTATAACAGAAATACAGAATATTGTAAGATTACCTTGTGGCTTACCTGTTGATTGAGTTTGGTGTGTGTATATTGAAACAGTCACATTCATATTAATTGAAAGGTGAGGAGACTAACTTGTTACTGAATCACTGATGGCTAAGCATAAGGCACGAAGTATTGTTGATTAGTGTCAACCATTATGGATGACATTCAAATAGCTATGATTATACTCTTAGGTTCGCAAGAAATCAAATTATATATAAATAAACTTCCAATTGCACTTTATTATATACGAGAGCTGCGAACACAATACCTTCTCGCTTCGCGAAAATTGAATCGATACTTTGATAATATAAATTTACAAGATACATTCAGGTAAGATTTCAATTTCTCCTAAAGTGAGCATGAGGTCATTATATAAAAATTTATTTCTATGATTTGACCTTACATAATATTTCAATTAAATGAAGTTTTATTCAGTTTTTTATTACAAGTAGCATAACAACCACATACAAGCTTTTATTGATCTATTTAATTTACATTATTCTGTTTCGCAGCTTAGGCGAGAAGAGCTGGTGAAAAGGCAACAGCATGTTCAAACCGCCTAGCAAAAGTATTTTAACCATTTCCTCAGAAATGGACAAGAAGAACAAATTCACGAATTTGTTGAAAGAAATGTCACACCGGCACAGATCATCAAACCGTTGAAGTCAAAGACGTCTAAAAAGTTATAAAAAATGTAAAGTTAATAAAGCCCACGGGTACAATTTAATCACTGACAAAACACTGAAAGAACTACCAGAAAAGAGTGTAAAAATTATAACATATATATTTAATGCCTTTAATTACTCAAGAAGAAGTGATAGCCGCAATAAAAGGAATAAAGGACGGAAAGGCGACGGGGCCAGACAACTTCCACGCAGAAATTCTAAAAAACCTGGAGAACGATGAAATTAAATGGCTCACGGCTATGTTTAATAACATATACGAAACAGGAGTACTCCCACTTGAATGGCTTAAATCCACATTTATAACCCTACCGAAAAAACCGAATGCGAAAAAATGTGAAGACTATAGAATTATTAGTCTAATGAGCAACCTTCTTAAAATAATACTAAAAATAATACATAGGAGGACATACAAAAAATGCGAAGCGCAACTAACTCGCACACAATTTGGCTTTCGAGACTCATTAGGTACAAGAGACGCTCTTTTCGCCATTCAAGTCCTCATACAAAGATGCAGAGACGTGAACTGTGACGTGTATATGTGTTTTGTAGACTATCAAAAGGCTTTCGATCGGGTCAAACACGACGAGTTAATATCAATCTTAAAAACAATTGGTCTAGATGATAAAGATCTACGTATCATTAACAACATTTATTATAACCAATCAGCAACTATCAAGATAGATAACCAAATGACTGAGGAGATCAAAATAGAAAGAGGTGTGAGACAAGGCTGTGTGCTATCTCCGCTACTCTTTAACATCTACTCCGAACACATCATGAAAACAGCTTTAGAAGATACTGACGAGGGAATACTCATCAACGGAGAACGGCTGAACAACGTAAGATACGCAGACGATAAAATTATACTGTCAGATAACGTAGAAGGCCTACAAGCCCTAATAACACGCGTAGCAGAATCAAGCCAAAAATATGGCCTAAACTTTAACATACAAAAAACCAAATACATGGTCATCAGCAAGAATCCAATACCACCGGGACGTCTAATAGTTAACCAACAACAGATAACATGAGTTGAGAAATACACATATCTAGGGACAAGTCTAAACGAACAATGGGATCACTCAACTGAAATAAAACAAAGAATTGAAAAACCCAGGGCAGCGTTCATTAAAATGAACACAATATTCAAGAGCCACGACCTCTTAATACCAATAAAAATTCGTTTACTGAGATGCTACGTATTCGCAGTGCTCCTGTACGGGGTGGAATCTTGGACGCTGACCGAGGCTACTACCAAGAAGTTAGAGGCGTTCGAAATGTGGTGTTATAGACGCATCCTGAAAATCTCATGGGTCGACCGGATTACAAATAGAGAAGTACTGCGTAGAATACAGAAAGACTGTGAAATAATCATCACTGTCAAAAAACGTAAAATGGAATACCTGGGGCACATAATGCGTAACGAACATCGATATGGCCTACTGCAACTCATCTTGCAGGGGAAAGTGTACGGAAAACGAGGCCCAGGACGTAGAAGAATATCATGGCTACAGAACCTAAGGAAATGGTTCTCTTTAACAACAACTCAACTTTTCCGTACAGCAGCCAATAAAGCTAGGATAGCCATGTTAATAGCCAACATCCGAAACGGATAGGCACTGCCAGAAGATATTTAATGCCATTCAGAGGCTAAATTGCTTCCCACAACAGTAACAATTAGTGCAATATTTTTCAATACTTGATAATATATTCCGCCACAAAAACTTATATATGTTTTAAAAAAATGTTTAAAGATTATTTCAGAAATTTTCAAGTAAATAATTTCGAAAAAGTATGTTAATGATTAGGGTCCCAGACGTTCTACTGCGCCAGCTGAGGATAAAAGGAATGCCACATCTACATTGGCTTTCAATATAAATTATTAACGAATTGAAACATGGCAATAAAGTTACCGAAAAATATTAATAAAAATTGATCTTTGAGCTTTAAGATTATTCAAATAAATATGTAAAATGTTCACACCTAGTTCTGTCTCGTCGGGCAAATGTTACGGTACATAAAAGCTCACTTTGTAGGAATACAAATAGAAAAAAATAATTATAAATAAAAAATTTATACTTTGTATTTTCCAGATCTAGTTCCTAGTATATTTATTTCCAAAGTTAAAGAGCATAATCAGAAATTTTGAAAAATGTGTAATTACCTTAAACACAGATTTTATGGAAAATGATTGCGTAAACTGCAAAAGAAGCGTTAAATTCTGTACATCTCTTATAACACAATTCACTTTACCTGACGTTACAAAACGGCCTCATCGATTTAATAAAAATGTTCAATAAAGTAAAATAAGAAGCAGTTCCTTTTAGTAATTTTAAAAATTTAGGCGTTTAAACCTGTGAATAATACTACCTTTTTAGGTAACGCAATTTTTTTTCGTATGCTTGACATTACAGTATCCTATAACAATTCAGGGCAAACAAGTGGTAATTTGGCAAATGTGTAAAATACGAATATGTTCGTGCAACAGTTAAATTACATCGCTACATTGCATTTTCATCTCGTATAGTTACCCACTACACGGAATTTTCACATCAATGCTACATATGATCGATGGTGATTACATCTAATGCAATTCAAGGTATACATTGTGAATGTAATTACGTGCCGTTGAATAATTTTCAAAATACATGAGGTATACAATTATCATACATTATGAGGGACCTTGAAGCTAAAGCTTTAGCAACAAACGGACGTTGGCTATTATGTAACAATGGCATTTGGAAAAATTAACAAGATGGGAAAGTCCACAGATATCCACAGACATCTCGGGCTTTTATACTTATAAATTTTTATTATAAAATTGTTATGGTGTTACAACTTTTTTTTATTAATTTATTAACTAATTGCAATTTGTATATGAAGATTCAATAAGCAATACAGATAAATGTTTGGAAGTGTCATGAATAGACATTAGAGATAGGATCCTCCAACGCTAACTCACAGATTTCTTACATATTATGCATTTAACTAGTATGTAACAGGAATTGCTAAATTAAACTATTACAGCTGTGCAAGTCAAGTGGCTTAATTATACTCAGTCATTGAATGTTAGCACTATTATCTAGAATATTTACAGCGTGATAATTAGGATGGATTTCTAATTTATGTAAATAATTTGCACTTTGTTTCACCATAGTATCTTTCACAGAATCCAATTTTAAGTCATTCAAAATGTCAACATTTCTTAGAAAGTGCGGAGCATCACACATAGCGTGTAACACTTTGGATTGGAAGCGTTCAATTATTTGTATATTGGTATTGGCTGCTGTGTTCCATAGTTCCAGATGGGCTTAAATGCTACATTATATACTAGGAGCTAGTTACAAAGAGATAATTTGGATTTTATTTCTAGAAGCTAATAGTGTTTGCTAAATTTCAAGCCAAGTTGCCTACGTTTTTTCCATGTGTTCCTTCCATGTGAGGCCGCTGTCAAGATGTAAACCTAGGTATTTCACTTTTGTTGCTTGTGGTAGTGGTGCATTGTTCATAAAGACTTGAGATACGTTGCCTCTACATTTTGTAAACGTAATATGGTGTGATTTGCTTTCATTTATTTTTACCCTCTACCTTTTAGCCCACATCTCTATCTCATTTCGATTTTTCTTTAGGATTTCAGCAGCTATCGTGGGATCTTTGTGCTTAACCATGATCGCTTTGTCGTCGGCAAAGGTAACTGTAAAAGATTGGTTATTGGTGGGCAGATCAGCGGTGAAGGGCAGGTACAGGAGCGGCCCCAGCACGCTGCCCTGTGGTACGCCAGAAAGGATATGATAGAGTTCAGTTAGTTGCTGTTCATATTTTACTTAGAAGAATCTACCATCTAGGTAGGATTTTAGAACAATGTAATTGGATGTAGTAACGAAGATTTTAGTTTGTAAAGGAGACCGTCGTGCCAAACTTTGTCGAAAGTTTGACTATCAAAAAGGAATCCTGCTGTGCAATACATCTTTTCTTCAGAAGATTGGTTTATAAAATCTACTTAATGTATGGTTGAATGCCGCTCTCTAAAACCAAACTGATGGTCTGGAATAAGATCAAGTTTTTCTACAATAGGTGTAAGTTTTTGAGTAGGAGCTGCTCTAGTAGTTTGCCAAGTATGGGTACGAGGCTGATAGACCTATAGGAACTAACGTCAGTTGGTGCTTTATCAAGTTTTAGAACTAGATTTACTTGGGCAACCTTCCAGGAAGCTGGGAAATAGCCCAGGCTTAACATAGCGTTGTATATTGTTGTTAGTATAACTAAGCCTTTACGCGGAAGTTTCTTAATAAGTTATTCTGTAATTATGTCAAAGCCAGGAGTCTTTTTCGGATCAAGAGTAGATTCAATCATGGTTTTGACTTCCTTGACTGTGAAGAGATCTAGTAGAGGAGACATTTGATACGGAGCTTCTAGAGCATTCTTAAACACCAGATCTGCATCAGTAGTTTTTCGATGGTAAGGGTTTAAATGTTGCGCAAAAATGTTTACCTTTTCTGAGTCAGTGCGTACCCAACCTTTATCCTCTTTACGTATGAGGGGGGGAGGGGGGCAGGAAGTCTTGGTGTTTTATTCTCTTGGTCGTTCTTCATAATGAGTAGTTTGTATCATCTGTAGTTGTAAGGTTTTTAAGATATTCTTGGAAGCATTCGTTTTTAAGGTTGCTGATTAGGCTTTTTAGTTCTCTAGATACTTGATTATATCGCATTTTGTCAAAAGAATATCTGGTGGTTTGCCAGATTTTCCGAAGGCGTCTCTTCTAGGCTATTTTCTTTTTAACGGATATTGGAAAGCATTATTGTATACTTTTAGTTGGAATAAAAGGTATGGCAGCTCAGGCTGGCTCCTAGCGAAGTTTAAAACGGCGGCTTCTAAGTCTTTGACGGTTTTTAATGGGATTCTCATGTTTAGTTGACCGTCCACTAGGCTTCTGAAGTGTGACCAGTCTGTTTTGTTGTTGAATAGCTTAACTAGCTTCTTTTTTTCGATGATTGTAGCACTCACAGTGGCTATAACAGGAGTGTGGTCAGAGGATAAGTCCAAAACATGAACAGATGTCCCGATATCCCGAAGCGATATCTTTTGTAACGAAAAAGTTCAGGAAATCTGGTAGTTAGCGAGAGTCAGTCGGCCAGTATGTAGGTTTATATGTAGTAAATGGTTCAATTTCAGTTCTTGAATGACCTGGTACAGAGTTCTGCCACTGCCTGGGGGAGAAAGGAGAGAACCTCAGTGAGTATTTTTGGCGTTGAAGTCTCCCCCATCCATAAATCTGCTACCAAGTGACCGAAAGTATGAGATGAAACCCTCCTTGTTGACAGGATAATTTGGAGGACAATAAACTGCAGACAAAATAAGTGGACCATTCCGGTCAATAATCTTTAGAGTTGTTGCTTGTAGATAGTTTTCTTTGAAGTGAGGTAGCTCATGTTTGATATGTTCTTTAATTATTATGGCAGTGCCACCGTTCACATGTTTCGGCATCTGGTTGATTAGTAGAACCCACTTATAGTTTGGTATTTTAAAATGGCTTTTGCTGGAGAAGTGAGTTTCAGATAATAATAAAATATCAATGCTGTTGTGTATCAGAAATGTAGTAATCTCCTGTTTGTGGTTATGAAAACTATTGGCATTCCAAAGAGTTTGGACCAAAGACACTGGAGACACTTTTTTAGATATTTCTTCTCTCAAAATCTGATTTCTGTTGTTAAGTTATTAATGGTTTGTTGTTGGGCATTAATGGTTTGCTGCATCGATACTATTATAGCGGTTAAGTCTCCTATTTGTTGTCCAGGTACATGGTTGCTTTTGCTGTATAACCTGAAAGAATGCGGAAGATTGAAAACGTGTTATATCTTTTTATCTTCAATTTTTTGAATTTTTAAGACCATCTAAATCGAAAGATCAGATATTTTTACATAAAACTAAATAATAAAAAAGAGTTTTTTTTGTTGCTTTTTGAGTATTTAAACGACGAAAACGAAGATGCGAGTCACCGCGCAACATTGGAAAGCTGAGAAAAGAATACGTAAGAATATGTTCTCAGATTATGTTTTTATTAATGTTTTGAAGCCGAAACGACGAGATGACGCCTGCGGTGGCGCTGGGGCAGTTAACGCGTTAATTATATATAATATAGTATATAATTAACATACATATTAGGCACAAAATACAAATCTCTAGAAACAACAGAACATATGAATTGAAAAAAGGGTTTTCACGCCTTGGGCTGTTTAGAGAGGTCTTCAAAAGTAATCTGCCTATATGTTTAAAACGACAAGTTTTCAAACAGTGTGGAGAGGCAGGCGTGTAAATAGCCGCTCTCGTGGATGCGGTGTGAGATACGATACCGATGCGGCTCGTAAGGACCAAAAATGGAGAGGCAGGCGTGTAAATAGCCGCTCTCGTGATGCGGTGTGAAAACGTAGTACGGCCCGTTTGGTACGTCAACCGAGAAGGCCCAAATCGTCCCTTAAACGGCCGTCGCGTAAGCGGATGGGGGCGGCTACCGATATCAACCAACGAATATTGCCAAATCGCTTCACCTGAATCGATTTCGGCTTCGGCTTCGTCGGCGATTCCAAGGTGGCCACCTCTGCGCTGCGGATCTGGTATCTGCGGGTAGCGAATGTTTCTTGCGGGGTGAAGACACGACCGAACTGGTCGCGCTGCGGATGGCGAGTGTTTCTTGCGGGGTGAAGACACGACCAAATTGGCCGAGCTGCGGTGCGTGAATGTTCGGGTGTTAAGACACGACCGAATTGACCGCGCTGCGGAAAGCGAATGATTCTTGCTGGTTAAGACACGACCGAATTGGCCGAGCTGCGGTGCGTGAATGTTTCTTGAGGGGTGAAGACACGACCAAATTGGCCGAGCTGCGATGCGTGAATGTTTCTTGCGGGTGAAGATACGACCGAATTGGCCGAGCTGCGGTGCGTGAATGTTTCTTGCGGGTGAAGACACTACCGAATTGGCCGAGCTGCGGTGCGTGACTGTTGCCGGGCTTCGCGCCTGGCTTGGCGGCAGGTCTTTGCGAGCAATTTTCATTCGCCAGCACCTTTCATATCAAAAGGTGCCGCCGACGGCGTATGCAGACTTGTCGGCTGAGCAAAAGCCCATATGCCGTTTTGTGTGCGATGGCAAAACGTGCAGATATCAAAGGCTCGCATGCCGCTGCGATATAAAGCGGTTCAAGGGCAAAAAGGCCGCCACACCACAGTGCATGCTACCGATTATGGCATATGGCAACGAAACTTTAACATTAACCTACGCAACGGCTGAAAAACTTAGAAAAACACAGCGAAAAACGTCCTTAAGAGATCATATTAGAAACGAAGTCTTGCGCCTAAGAATAGACTGATATAAACACAAAGATACTAAAGCTGAAGAACACCGACGATATTATAGACGGATAATAGAAGAATGGTCGGCCAACAGGATTCAGACAGTCGATAGTAGAGAGAAATGAACGAAAATAGAAGAAACTTTTGTCCAACAGTAGACGCAAAGAGTAGATTGATGATAATGATCCTATGTAACTATAAAGTGTATATACCTTGCATAGTCCAGGTAATCAGTTCCGTTAATATCTCGGATTGTTTGAAACCGGACTAATCTAGGAACTAAATACATACAAAAAAGTGAATTGGTTAAAAAATGGGTTTCCTTGTTTTTAATTAATAAAACTTGGTTTATAAATTCAAGTGACTTTGTTAGAAATAATTTGTAAATGTACGTTTTCAGTAATTTATTTTTTATCCCCTAAAATTGCAATAACAATGTCTACATATTTTTTTGTTTGGCTTTTTCTCTTTATAAATTTCTTTATAGTAACGAATTTCAGTGTTTATAGTTTGAGAATTGTAAGGCTACGTTCAATACTGGAATCAACTTCCATGATTGCTCTGACAAAATTTTATGATTCCAATAATTTTTGCTAGTTGTTTGGCTGTTGATTCTTGTACAGGCACTTCACTAGTGTCGTCGTTGTCGTTTTTTTATAAGCCATTATTCATTTATGTTAATATGTGTTTTATTATCGCATTTATTTGAATTTGATTCGATATACCCGATTGCGTAATCAGAATTTAACTATCTGAAACCAAGTTGAAGTTCAATCTCCACCATTTTATTAGTGACTCCAGCAAAATAAGCATCAAAACTAATAAAATCACAATGTAGTGTATATTTCATAGTACTCTTCGGCTACATTTTCTGTAACTCTTTCAAAATTTCGTTTAAGTAGGCGCGTATTTTATCCTATTGTAGTTTTCATGGCTTGCGAAAGCGTATGGCGCAAATAATAGTCCGGAAATGCGCAATAACGTTGTTGATAAAAGAAAAGTTATTTGTACATTTTGATTAAATCACAGAGACCATTTGAATGACCTAGGGCATTATCTAAGATCTTAAATCCTAATTTATTTTCTATGCTATAACGTTCTGTATGCAGAGCAAAAAATAATTAGTGAACTAACCTTCAAATAAACCAGCACAGCTTGCAACGCATAGCAAAGTAGCGAAGCAGTCTCAGCTCACTAACGCTGACCTTTGACCAATCAGTTTCAAAATCACTAGCAAACAAGCCTCTTTAGTCACCTGTCGATTGGTGAAACAGAATTTGGAAATTCCCAGCCGTTCTCGAGTTTTTGCTCAGACGGCAATATGAAGTTAGTGAGTGACTTCGCTTCGCTTCGCCACTTAATAACGCTTTTGTGAGCCGTTACTTATATAAGTTGGAAAAAGTGAGTGTTTTTTAACGATTCGCAAATTCGTTTAACAAGGGTTGCCGAATTTAACAATTACGGCGAGTAAAAATTAATTTTTCACGTGTCTTTTTTGGACAAAACTAAATAATCAAACATTCGAATTACCATTTTTCCGTAGAATACTCTATCACCTTCATCGACATCTGTACGAAATTCGGGCAAATTTTTTATCCAAGTGGCCGTTAAGTTATTTTTGTGGCATTTTCAAAATTTAATATGTTTGCGTTCTCTTCACAAGCAAATGTATCGTAACAAACTATTTATTTGTTTAATAACACATTTATAAATATGCTTTCTAGAGAAAATGCACTTAAAATAATCAGTAAATTTTTTATCGACGTGCTCAAGTTCTTGAGAAGCCATAATGAAACTATTTAGTTTGGAAATTCACAGGTATATTATAATACCCCTCGCGAATATTCTTACTATAAGCAATGTACAAATCAAAATCTCGTATAATTAGTAGGGATTTTAATCCTTCTTTTGTCTGCCGTATAGAAAATTCCGAAATAAAGTTGTTGAAAACCAAAAATTAGTTAAATTACGCAGGAAATGATAAAATATTCCCTTTAGCATAAAATATGCACTTCTTTCTTCTTCTTTAACCCTCATTGCGCCCAGTATTGGGCATAGGTCTCCCTCAAATTCTTCCATGTAGCGCGATTCTGTGCGACTCTCATACATGGCAGTCCTGCTACTCTCTTAATGTCGTCTTGCCATCTCACTATTGGCTTGCCACGCTGTCTCTTGCCTGTCCATGGTCTCCATTGGAGGATTTTAACGTTCCACCTACTGTCTTTGATCCGAGCTGTATGTCCTGCATATTCCCATTTCAATTTCGTCACTCTTTTCACTACATCCGCGACCCCAGTTCTGCCTCTTATCCATTTATTTCTTTTTGTCTCGTATTGTAATTCCAATCATTGCTCTCTCCATTGCTCGGTGAGTGACTTCCAGTTTTGTTTTTACTTGTTTCGTTAATGTTCATGTTTGAGCGCCGTATGTCATTATGGGAAGTATACATTGGTCATATACCTTAGTTCGCAAGCGTTGGGGCATTTTGTTGTTTTTTAAAATATAAGCTAGCTTTCCAAAAGCTGCCCACGCCAGACGTCTTCTTATATCTATCTCGTGTTTTCTGTTTTCCTTCCTTAATGTTACAGTTTGTCCTAGATATATATACTCGTTGACATTTTCTAGGATAGTTCCATTTATGTTTATTTGTGGGTTCTCAAGACGCATTGTCTTCGTCTTATTCAAATTTACTTTTAGACCTATTTTCTTAGACGTTTTTTCTAATTCGTTTATCATAATTTGTAGGTCGTCTTTGTTGTCTGCAAATAGCACTACGCCGTCGGCAAATCTTAAATGATTCATTTTTTCCCCATTTACATTAATACCCCTATTTGACCAGTCCAGATTTTTAAACATTTCTTCAAGTGCCAAATTAAATAATTTTGGAGACATTGTGTCTCCTTGTCTAATACCTCTATCAATTGAGAAATTATTACTATATGCATATAATTTAATTGTTGCTGTAGCGTGTTTGCATATATTACTTATCAGTGCTGTATATCGGGAATCTATTCTAGCACAATTAAGTTCCTTCATTATTGCCCAGTGTTCAACGCAGTCAAACGCCTTCTCATAATCAATAAAAGCCATGAACAAAGGCAGGTTATATTCGATGGATTTCTCGATTAGAATTTTAACAGTAAGTAAATGGTCACAGGTACCATATCCCTTTCTGAAAGCTGCTTGCTCTACTGTCTGATAATCATCTAATTTTTGTGATAATCTGTTAGTCAAGATCTTTGTTAACAATTTATACATTTGAGAAAGTAGGCTGATAGGGCGGTAATTTTGTAATAGTAATGCGTCCCCTTTTTTAAACAAAATTACTATCACGGCGTTATCCCAGTTATCTGGTATTCTCCCTTGTTGGAGAGGCAGGCGTGTAAATAGCCGCTCTCGTGGTGCGGTGTGGGATACGTAGTACGGCCCGTTTGGAACCTCAACCGAGGAGGCCCAAATCGTCCCTTAAACGGCCGTCGCGTAAGCGGATGGGGGCGGCTACCGATATCAACCAACGAGTATTGCCAAATCGCTCACCTGAATCGGCTTCGGCTTCGTCTTCGAAGGTGGCCACCTCTGCGCTGCGGATCTGGTATCTGCGGGTAGCGAATATTTCTTGCGGGGTGAAGACACGACCGAATTGGCCGAGCTGCGGTGCGGGAATGTTTCTTGCGGGGTGAAGACACGACCGAATTGGCCGAGCTGCGGTGCGTGAATGTGCGGTGTTAAACCACGACCAAACTGGCCGAGCTGCGATACGTGAATGTTGCCGGGCTTCGCGCCTGGCTTGGCGGTAGGTCTTTGCGGGCAATTTTCATTCGACAGCACCTTTCATCTCAAAAGGTGCCGCCGACGGCGTATGCAGACTTGTCGGCTGAGCAAAAGCCCATATGCCGTTTTGTGTGCGATGGCAAAACGTGCAGCAGACATCACAGCCGCCAGCATGCGCCGCGATATAAAGCGGTTCAAGGGCGAAAGGGCCGCCACACCACTTGTTGTAGGCACATGTTAAATAGGATTTGTAGCTTGGGGATTACTATTCCTTTGGCTTCTTTGATCATTTCTATTATTATATTATCATTTCCCGGCGCTTTATTGTTTTTCATCGTCTGCAGGGCATGCAAAATTTCGTCTTCACTGATCTCCGGCATATCCTCAGATCCTACATTTACTATTTTAGAATTCTCTTTTGGCCCCTCAGGTTGTTTAATGTGCGACCCATATAGTGTTTTATAGTATTTCTCCGTAGTTTTTAGGATCTCGTCTGTGTTTCTTATTTCTGTTCCGGCGAAGTCTTTCACTACAATGATTTCTCGTTTCCCATATCTTCTTTTCAGGCACTTCATGCTTTTGTTGTCCTCTATTACTTGCTCTATTGTTCTTCATAGAATTTTTCTAAATCTTTTCTTATGATACGCCTCGCTTCTTTTCTCACTTCTCGATAATCATCAGTTGCATATTTTCCTTCTTTATATAACTCTCTTCTTTCTTCTATTTTTTGTTTTGTTTGTTGAGTAATTTTATTTATCTTTTGGCATGTCGTCTTTGTGATTTTTTCCGACGCTTCTGTTAATGCTAGTGTCAGATCACGAGATATTTGGTTTAGATTGTTGTCATTATATTCCTTTAATAGCAATGATTGTCGTATGTACTTTTGATAGGTTTCCCTGTTTTGTTTTGAGTATCTGGGCATTTATCATTCTTTTATATCTATATTTATATCTGTTAAACTTTTGAACAGTAACCTTTGCCCTTACGAGCCGATGGTCGCTTCCCGTATTAAATGAATTTAAGACTGTGACATCGTTTATGCTTAACTTTTTGGATGAGAGTATATAGTCAATTTCATTATTGGTCTGCCCATTTGGGCTTATCCACGTCCACTTGCGCTGGGCTTTTTTACTGAAAAAGTTTTTTTATTTTTTTTTTATACCAAAAAATATGCACTATTTGACTAAATATGCAAAATATGCAAAATTATGCATTTTGCATAAAATCCGCTCTTTAGTTATTACTTTCATAAGAAATGTTATTTCAAGAATTGTTGAGGGCTGTAATAAATTTATATTAAAATACGCTACCCTTATTTTTGAAAATATTTTAGCAGTAATCTATGCTCTACAAGAAAAACTGTGAGCACATTATCATACTATTTCTTTATATAAAATTTTTATAATTAAAGTCGGCAAAATTGCGTATTAAAGATCCAAAAATTCGAAAACCCTTTACCACATGGTTGCTAACTGCAGCATTTTTAAAAAACAAACGCGTTTTGTGTCATTAGGAAACGTGTATACAAATGGAAAATCAAACGATATTAGGTGTCAATTAATGTCACTGTAAAGTTACACATTAGAACATCTTCAACTTGATATAATAATTATTTCCCCACTTTGTAGTACTAAATATTGTTCGAAAAAAACTTGGAGGTTCAGAGAAGTAACGAGGATCACTAAGAAATCGATAATTATTACCCGATAACTACTTCCATTAACTAGCGCTTGGCCTTCATCATTTGCGAAGAAATAAACCCCGATGATGCTTCCACCCATAATCCGTATTAAGTAGTGCGTTTTCTAAGTACAATAAAATCTCCTGTAGGCTTTTGTCATTACACATAGAACAATTTTGTTTGTTTACGATACTGCGCAGTTAGTAAACCTATGGAGTAACAAACGTAAAACGTTGCATCTTATATAAGTGGAGGTTTGAAAAAGCGCATGTTTCTGTACACTACGAAGATTCAAGTGGTTTATCATTGGGATTAACGAAAATATTGTGGTATGGTCGGGCTTGCAATGCATAAGCAATGGTTAATCGAATACAGAACTATTTAACTTTTCCATGAAGTGGCAAATATAACGTTCACTTGGACGATTGCAGTACCCATAACTTTTACGTAACAAGCAAGGCGTAAAAATTACAGAACATAATTCTTGATAATGCTAAATAATTTATAGCCCTTGCTATAATTTCTATTTTTCCGTGGTAAGATGACACAAATTATTAAGTATTTATGCCACTATAGATATGGTACGACATCTTGCTTCTGGTTACAACAAAATAAAAATTGTTAAAAATCTATTACAAAAACTGTAGCGACATTAATTTATTTTACTAAAAGGACAAATTTAATTTTATGCTGCAACTATTTATTTAAGTAAAAGGCATTGATCGCATCCGTTAAGTGTTTGCTTGTAATTTTTACTATTGCTTAAAAACAGCTGTCAAATAAGAAGCAATAAAGCGAAGCAATATTATGATCAGAAAACTAATTTTTTAAAAAAGTATTAAAAATTAATAGTTTTTAAAATAATCCTAAGCTTGACGACTTGATTTTGTGCAGGATTTGCCTAAATAGCGTTGCCTGGCTAGTGCAAGAGCTGAGAAGATTATTTTGAAGCTGAAATAGAAAAATCTAGATTTGTGCGTAAAATAACCAAAAACAGTAAAGTCTGCTTATTTCCTGTTCAAAATATTAAAAAAAAGAGAGGGTACTTACAAAAGCAAAAATGGCAAAGAGAAACGAGGAGTAACAACTTCAGTCAAAGAAACGTGAATGATTGTACCAAATACCAAACGTGTTATGTTCTTATAAATGACGAAATTTAGATCCAAATGGATAGCAGTACGTTACCAAAACCTGAATTCTACACCTGTCAATTTAAAAAGAGTTAAAGAAGATGAATTTGATAAAAACTCTTGTATAGCAGGCCATATGTTCTTGTGGTCTTAACAGCTCTGCATTTTTTACAACTGGTACAAATGAAAGCGAACGGTACAGAACAGAATTAATACAAAATAGGTTAGTACCTGTATCTCATAAGCACATTTCTCCATTCGTTTGACCAGACTTAGCATCTGTCCACTACTATAATGCAACGCTTCAGCTTTTGGATTCTAAAAATACATTTTGTAAAAATAGGACAAACAGTCTCCGTCCTACTACACATTACCAGGATATTATAGAGAGACATTTAAGAAAAATACTGGGCCTTTGGTCGTTTCTAAAACCAATATCTTGAGTTTTCAAACTGATGTCGGCAGTTAAACCTATAACTAATAACTGTATTTTGATTCCAGTAAATACAATACTTCAAAACGTCATTTTTGCACTTGACCACTTTACTGGTAGTTCCGATGTGATATGTCTATAAAACGTAAAACTTACTTGCGGTCCACCTGCGGTCCTCGTCTATAGTTCACTTAAAAACGAATAAACGTTACCTGTTTATAAGAACAATGTCGAGCGATGGATACAAAGACCCTGATTGGATGTTTCCAGGACCAGTTCTAGATCTTTGACGACTGGTAGGCTGGTAAATTTTCCAAACTTGAAGCGCATCTTTACTTCCTTGCAAGTGGCGGAGAAGAAAGTTAGTGTCAACTATTATGGTAGTACAGACGACTGTGTTCCTAGGGATCGATTTGATCTCACTGCCTAGAATGCTATTAAGGCCTATAGTTATGAGCGGATTTTAGGTAATTGTAGGGCTGCTGTTCACGTAGACGTCCAGCAATATAGTCAACAAACTGTGGCAAATAATCAAAGAAATTAAAAAACTTATTAATACTTGACCAGCTCAGCAGTACTCATTAACAAGTTTCTCTATGCTTAGAACGCCTTCGTAAACATAAACAGTTAAGCTTAAAATACACAACAATTACATCGGCACTTTCACATTTAGTCCATCAAATACTCTGTGACAAGTTTTGTTTCGTGTGGTTTGGCATCATTAGGAACAATAATAGGAGGCTTTACACTCTTTTTATTCATTTATTCTGGGATATAAGTTTTGACGAATGATTTATAGTCTCTTTAATGACGGTAGTCTTCTTTTCGCAGAGATGCCAAAAAGCAATTCCATCGAAATCCATTGCCATAACCAACATCATCTTCTTTTCCCTTGGCTCTTGCCTGGGTTCTTTTTGAGCAGTCTTGAAGCCTTTTCTAGCCTTTGAGTCAACTTATATTTAGGCAGGGGTCGGTACACATATTCCTAACTTTCATCTATGCTAAGAGTCTGCTTCAATAGCTAAGGTCGAATATATCGAAGAAGATTATTATGACTTGCTTTTCTAACAAATTGTGAGGGACAAGTTTTTTAATTTTTTGGACTAAACACAAACCCTAATAAAATTTCTCCAAAGACTAGTTTTTAGAAAGTCAACTTGTGTGATCAGCTCGGCAACTGACCATAATCTTGTTTACGCCAGGTACGTATTAATTTGCTCTAATTTTTCGTCTTTCGTGGGAGTCACGTAAAAGCACATTCTCTGGTTTTTTCCGCTACACCCTTTATTTATCTCAATCACTTATTTTTTCACAGTGTGGGAGAGAATTCTCTTGATAGCATACATTTTGCAAAAATCATGTATTGAACCTGATGACCATCCGATTGTGCATCCGATTTTGATGAATGATTGTTGAGTTTGGTCATTTACCGAACATATTAGTGAATGTTTATCAAAGCTGCATTTTGATTACTTTGATTGCATCTACTTGCTAACAAATGTGGGCTCACATGCACTAAGTTTCACCTCGCTGAATCAAGTGCTGCATGAGCAAGGAGTTTATCTTAGATAAAAATGCAGTCATAATATAATTACAATTAAAAAACGTATAATTTCTCATCAAAATATATAAAAATAAATATATGTTGTGCATGTCCTCTTGCTCATAATTTACCTACGCTTACAACTAATTTTCGTGTTCAGGCTGATGTTGGTTTTTAATAAAATAACTTATTGTATTTAATCAACTTAAAGTAGATGTATAAATTAGAACAAAATATTTTAGAAATATCTCAATTTCTAGCTAAGCAATTAGATTTAAATTAAACTTTTTCTGTAACTACTATCAGACGTAAACCGCTGTTATATTGTGCAGTCACACACTGCCTTAGATTTCATAATAAAGCTGGAGTACAAAAGTTATTTTTGAAACTCGCAAGTCGTTTTTCTTGTCAGCTTATCATGTTTTAGTCCGCGTCTTTGTGTTTTTATGTGTCTAAACAATTGTTAACAGACTCTCGTGAAGTTGTTTTATCCTCTTTGCTTCAATCATATCAGAGAAATATATAAACTTAGTCCTGCTTATACCAATATTCTCAGAATAACTAACAATAAACTCTCCTAGCAAATTTTAATAATACTGAGGTGTGCAAATTTATATTGAGCATTATGTTAATATATAAATTTTATTTAAAAATCAATTACTATTTACTGTCAATAATTTTAAAACAGTTTCGATTTTAAAGTGAAAACTTGTTAAGCAATACTGCAGAGCTTAGAGTTTAAAGGGACATGTGGCAGGATAAATATTGAACGTTCAATGTAAGCTTCTATCTTAACGTGTACTTTTTGATGCTTGTGGTTGGGAATTGCTATAAGGTAAGATTAATATACAGTTTTGTTGACCAACTATAACTTAATTTAATAATAAAAAGTATCCCAAAATGAAACAGAAGATTTTAATTGTGTGCCATTTTTTATCAGAAGGTTAACAGCATTCTGCTTAGCAATATTTTGTAGTAAACACATTGCGGTTAGTAAATATAGAACGGTACTTACAGAGGATCGAGTGAAGATTATTAAAATTTATTATAAACACAGAGAATGTTTCGCCAAGACTGCGCGCAAATTATATGACATTTTCGGAAGAACGAACCCATGAAACAAATATGAAAAGACTAATTAAAAAATCTAAATAAACAGGGTCGGTTTCAGACAACAAAACAAACAGGCCGGCTTCGTACCGGCCGTTCAATTGAAAATTACCGCTACAAACGGGAGTGTGAGGGGTCGTCCAGAGATCATAGTGCACCGTCGATCACTGCAACTGAACATTTAAAAAGCCTCATGCAGCAGACTTTAATAAGAGACCTGCATCTGCCTTCAAGATTCAGCTAACCCAAAAACTAAAACCAGACGATCATTCTGAACGCCGGCTATTTCCTGATTGGGTGCTAGAGATCCAAAAATTTGTCAAATATTTTGCTAAAAAAGTTATCTTTAGTTACAAAGGCGCGTGTGCACCTCTATGGATATGCTAGTAACCAAAACTGTTAAATTTGGGCCATGGAAAATCCTCGGGTAATTCAAGAACGGGCTCTGCATACCCAAATAGTAAGAGTTTGGTGTGGATTTTATGCTGATAGAGTGATCGGGGTGTTCTTTTCAAAAATAATGCCTGAAAAGCAGTGATTATCAATAGTGAACGTTATCGTGAGAGAATAGTGGATTTTTGTGGCCTCATTTGGACGGCTTGTATTCAGAAGACGTGTGAAATAACCCAATTATTGGAGCACAACAATGAAGTGAACTGGCCACCAAGATCTTGCGACCACATAAGGTGCAATTCATTTTTTGTATAATAAAGTTATCAATTAAATTGACCCATAGTTATGCAAAAAAGTGATACCGAATTTAGTTGGAACAATTGAAAAGTGTTAAATGATATATATAAATGATAGTTTTCTGGATTGTGGCACTGGGAGCAGTAAGTGAAAGTTAGGTACCCTGCGAGAACTTGGTACCGCGATTCACGGCCTGTCAACCACTGCAAAAAGTGCTACTTCTGTTGCGTAACCGCCCACATATTCTTGTAGTAGTAGTAAGTCACAGCTGAGCAATGCTTGCGGTCGGACATATCCAGCCGTGTGTGCCGCGACGAAGCTTGTAACAGTGTGATTTTCAGTCGAAACGTGAAGAATATTGAGGGTGTAAGTCCGTGACGTGCGGAGTATATCGCAAAGCGAAATTCAAGAAGTAATGGATAGAAATCAAGAAATCTATACCGCCTACCTCAAAATCTCCAAGACTCTGTAGAAGGTTTTGGAGAATCGGTCGCTCTCGTCCCATTGTCTCTGCTGAAGTTCCAGTCTATGTCATCGCCCCGCATGTTCCACCACCTCTCCTGCCAGAGAGCGACCTAAGCGAGATCCAGCGATAAGTAGGACTACTACAAGCCTGTCCGCAAACGTCTTCGTGTCCGCCATAGAGCGAAGGTAATGATGCTGTGACCTTTCCATCCGACGCCCAATGCCAAAGTCTTCGAAAATCCTGAACGACCGCAAAAAAAGACATAGAAATGCCCCCTATCCAGACGCAATAGCCCGCCCGGCAAGTCCCCGCCCCTCGAAAAAGAACCTTGTCCGTCATTCTCCGTGTGAAAGAGGACCTAACATCGGCTTCATCATAGTCAAGAATGTGGTAAATACATACAGGTGCTTTACTAACTCATGTTCCAAGAATACGAGCGGACCGATAAAGGCACGACCAACTTTAACGTACACGGTGTTTTCGACGTGGCTGTTACGATAAAACAGCTACACAAGAAAAAGTTAGTTAGTCAGTGTCAGCATTGTCAGCGTTTCGAGAACCACTTTGAGAAATGCAACAAATGCCGCTAATTGCTAGGGACCACATCCAGCCAGCTTTAGAGGATGTCCTTCTATTGCCAAGCAGGGACTTTGACAAACGACAACTGCACCTGGACGAAGCTATGCTGTAGAAAACCGAGGGGATGCTGTAGACCCACGACAGCAGCCACGCTTTTTCAGAACGTAGACCTTTCTGTGTTTTTAAAAGCTTTCAGTCACATTGTGACGGCCATCCAAAAGGGTACAAATTTACCGGAGGTAGTTTCGATATTAACGTCCTGTGAATGTTGCCATCATCCTTGTCATATTCAGGAATACCTAAGCAACAAACTTCCGCCACTCTGGAAGTACTTAAAATTGCAGACCAACTTCCAAGATAAGGCTTCTTATCTAATCTAGGTATCTTAAATGTTAATAAAGTCAAGGATCATCCTTGTCGTAATGCCTAACTAATTTTCGAGCCTCTAGGTAGCCTGTTTGCTATTTTTGTCCTTAATAATTAAATTGTGTATAGTTTTGTACATTTAGAATCAATATTTTTTTAATATTTGCAACTCTTAATGCCCCTCAAAGATTAGCACTGTAGGGTATGCTTTTGTAAAGTCAGTTTTTTTCTGTATAAATCGAGTATTATATATTTTCCGTACATGATCTTTTTCTTTGCTTTTCTAATTGTTGCCATCTTTGTGGTTCTTCTTTTATTCGTTAACATGCATGCACACATTTTATTTCGTGTACTTGTTACATATATTGCTATGTGTGGTTCTTTCTGTCCAGTAGATGGCGGATTCCTATTATTTTTTTGTTATTAATCTTTTTTTTTTTAATAGAACTTACCTGCTCAACAATATACATTGTTATACAAGGTATGTTTGACAATTAATACTTAACGAAGGGAAATAACAGAATGGTACCTAATAACCACTTGAAATAGCTGTGTTAATAGTCATTTGGATTTACCATTTGATCACATAGTTAATTGAGAATGAATTGCACTTAGACATCAAGACTATCACTTACGTATTTTGATCAAATAGTTATTTGGAGATTAGTCCGCACTTAGTCATCACCACTATCACTCAAGTATATGTCTTGGGGTAACTTTCGTTTTAATCGTCTATGAATACTTCTTTGGCCTAGTTCATAGAAGGTGGCACCATTACAGTTGGTAAGGTTGTCATGGAAGGTTTTAGTCAGTTTTGCAATATGTTCTTGAATTGTGAGCATGTTTAATTCGTGATGAAGTTGTTGATTTGTAATGAACCACGGACTGTTGTTCGAAGAATTTTATTTTGTAACGTCTGGATTCGGTTGAGATTGGTTTTGGAAGTGTTAGCCCATATCACACATCCGTACAGAATCAATGGACGTATTAGAGATTTATACAAGAGCGTCATGCATTCGATTTTCATAGTGGACTTTTATTTATGATTGGGTAGAGCTGGATTAAACGCGTGTGGCCTTCGTTCAGCTTTTTAATATATGGTATTTCCATGTGAGCCGAGTATCGAGATGGATACCCAGATATTTCACGGGCTCGTCTTTGGCATTCCATTGTATAGTATGTCCATTGATTGTAATTAACGTTGGATTTTGATAATTCTAAGTGTGAATATTTTCGTAGTACACTTGAATGATTAATTGATAGATTCCATTTCATGAACCATCTGCTTAGTGTATTGGCGGCAGTTTGTAAGTCGGCTATTGCTTGCTCTAAGTTTTGATTTCTGGTTAACACGACCGTGTCATCTGCGAACATTGCTAGGTTTGCATTGGGAACAGGAAAGTCATGCATGTAGATGTTGAATAAAATGGGACCTAGAATACTCCTTGTGGAACCCCTGCATGTATAGCTCTAGTAGTTGATAAGCTTGCCTGTATCTTGATTGCATATGTACGATTTTCTAGGAACGAGAACAATATGGATTTTATGTACTCAGGTAGTTGAAGACGTACTATTTTATATTTTAAGCCATCGGTCCACACTCGATCGAATGCTTGAGCTATGTCTAAAACAAGGCAGTAACGTATTGTTTGCTTTCAAATCCTCGTTCGATTGTTTCGATCATGCGCTGTAGTTGATGGCAGGTGGAGTGGCCTTTTGAATCCAAATTGAAAGGTGGGAACAATACTCAGTTTTATTACCTCTTCATTAAGCCGGCGATATATGACCTTTTCGAAAAGCTTCGAGATTGTAGTTAGAAGACTAATAGGTCGATAGCTAGTAATATCTTTCTTGTCTTTGTTTGGTTTGGGAAACAGTAGAATAATTGCATGTTTCCATGCATTCGGAAAATAACCAATCCTTAAGCACGCATTAAATGTGGTTGCTAGGTATGCCAATGCTTTTTGTAAGCTTTTTAAGTATGACATTAGGTATTTTGTCATATCCTGGCGATTTATTTATTGGAAGACTTTTGATTATTGATGCGAGTTCTCTAGGTGAAGTTGATTTGAAGTTTGGTTCTATGATTGGCTGGTGAGTTTCTACATAGTTGATGGCTATATTTCTAAATGTTGGATCTGCGTGATTTTCAGATGTGAAGGTTTTTCTAAATGATCTGCGAAGGCTTCACATTTTCTTCATCGGTGTTAAATGTTTGCGCACCTGAAGAAATTGGAGGCATCACTTGTGGCTGACGTAGGATACGTTTGGTCGTCTTCCATAGTCCGGGATCTCTTGGTTCAAGATTACTAATATGTTTTTATCGTAAGTCTCTATTCGGTGGGCATCTAGCTCCTTCTTTATTCGATGTGACAAGTTATTTACCATATTTTTGGTGACGGGGTTTCTAGTTCTCTGCCATTCCCTCCGCAGTGTGCTTTTTGCTTAATTAGATCCACTATGTGTTTGGGTGAATAATGATCAATGTGTACTCTTCGTTTGTACGTGGTGGTAGTGGCCTTGTTGACACTGTCAGTGATAGTTTTGTTACGTTGGTGAGATAGTTTGATCTATTTGATTTGGGGTTTGAAGGTTATTAGGATGCTTAAGTCGTTGGTAAACGGATATTTGAAAAGCGTGTCCAATCTAGTAGTCCATTTATGAAGTTTCTCTGCATTTTGCCCCATATGTAGTTTTGTTGAATTCATGTCTCCTATCGAAGGATGGGTTCGCTGGATTAAATATGGTAGAGATGTCGATTGTCAAAGTTGTTTGTTGGGTTGTTTGTCCAAGCTGATTATGGTTATAGTAGTATCGTTAGTTAGTTTGATTTTCATTCCAAGTGTTTCGTAGGTTTATCGTGTTAATTGTTTGACATTCATGATGAATTATGTTGCGTTTATGATAATGGCTACTCCTCCTGATGCAAACCTGGCTTCTCTATCTGCGCGGTAGATCTGATAACCAGCAATTTTGAGTTGATCTGTGTTGGCTAAGTGCGTTTCAGAGACGCAGCTAAATCCACAGAATGTCTCTCAAGAAAAGATTTAAATAGAGTTAATTGTCTTTTGATGCCATCCGCGTTCCAGTTTAGGAGTTTTAATTGAATTATAGTCTTATTTTGTGATCCATTGAAAAGGGAAGGAAGGAAATTTGATATTATGTATTGCTTGATTTGTTCTAAGATAGGTTGAATGAGTTGCAACAGGGATGACAAGATGGTGTTGAGGAAGGGTTGGGTTTCGGGTGATGTAGAATTTGTTTTGGGAACCAGGATACGTTTGGTTGGAAGGTGTTGTTTACACTGTTTTGAGGAGAGGAAATTTTTCAGATTGTTGGCAGGGCCAGGTTTGCTATTCGGTCTTATTGCTCTAGGAGTCTCGTTCTGAGGTCGTTTGCCTTGCTGGTTCCTTGATTGGAGGAAGTACTGGCATCCCCTAAAGTTAGCGGGGTGGTTTTCTCCGCAGTTAGTACATACTACGGCATCAGTTCGAGGTTTATCGCAGTTGGTGTACAAGTGATTTCCTTGGCACCTCACGCATCTTGGTTCAAGTCTACAATAATTTTTTGTATGTCCGATGCGTTGACATCGGTGACATTGAGGAGTTTTGCGATTAGTTTTACGTGGTTCAACGGTAACTAATGCGTGGAATATATTTTTGATCTTATAAATTTCATTTGCTTTTTCATTTGCCGTGAGAAGTATTGCACATTAATCTTGATGTTAATTTCAAGATTTTGTTTGTGCTTTGTTCTAACAATTATGCCAAAATATTTGCTGATTTAAGAGATTGCCATTTTTAAGAGTTTTTACTACTTTTATGTTACTTACTTTCCTTGTTAATAACAATGTTTATTTAATATCAATGTTTACTCTTTATAATAATATCACAAATTTGTCAACGAATAAATACATACAATGTTTTTTTAATTAAATCTATCGTTTTTCTGTAGTTGGATTTACTGTCAGTCTCTGATTTGAATGATGATTTGATGGAAAAATTACCTCTTCTCTAATAAGTATATCTAATGCGTTGTGGATTTTGTTTTTATTATTTTTTAAGTTAACGGGGAATTTATTTACTTGTTCTGTAATTTTATTCCAATGAAAACAGGTAATTAGTTGCACTAACAAGAAGCATTATAAAAGGTAAGAATATGTAATTTTAAACACAGCTTACACAATATTTGATGTCGCAAATAAAATTAATGTGTTCATTTTATAATAGTTAGCAATGTAAATTTACCTTTACTAGCAGAAAATTTTTACACTTTACTGCAACAGCTAACATAAAAGCGGGCGAGCTCCGCTTTTAGGTCAATTATGTGATGCATCATAGACTGCCATCTACAAACTTTCGAAACGAAAATAAATTGTAAGTCGTTTCGTAGCGACGAGGAACTTTGAATCCACTTGGTGCAGGCAAAAAACTGCCATATATCAAAACGTTTGGCATTTAGCGATGTTAGCAACATGAAAATACCATTATATTTTAAAAGATTGCTGTAAAACACTTTTTGCGATTTGTGTTGTCATCCAGAAAAGCAAATAGGTACACTTACTAATAATGTTTATAAATAGTTTTAAATGTCAATATACATTTATAGCTAATTTTTATATGGCATACAAAATTAAATATTATTAATAATATTTTAGTGCGTTTTCTCCGTGTATATTATCCGATAATTTTCGAAACTGCAGAACTACTTACAAGAGAAATTCGGGAAGAAACCTCTAGTAGATTTTTAATAACAGATACACGTAAATACAGAACCCTTATTATGCCCTTTAAAAATTTGCAATAATGTATTACCTTTTGACTTAATGGCTATCCTAATTGCAACATTTGTCATAACGTCTTAAAAGGTTAGAAGTTCCTTTTCCAATAACTTTTTTTGCATGGTAATGAAGTAAGTCACTCCATAACACATCTTGAAGCGCAATGGATCTTTTTGTCAATTTCCTGTACAAGTTTATCGCTGACTACAGATGGATGGCAACTTCTTATTTCATCTTGCATGTTAGGGCGTCCATCATTAAACATACAACATTATCAACATACAACATCTTTACTCATCACGTTCGATTTGTAAATATTACTTAGTTCACGATGTATCGCAGCTGCCTAAAGTTTTTTTGCACACAGAAATCATATTACTGTTCGCCCTTCACATTTAGCGAGGTTTTAAGTTTTAATTTATCCATCGCACAAGTAAACTGTAATACAACCTACTTATTTTACTCAGAACTGCACACTGAATTACTGCGTACAGCGCCCTAGGACCTGCGTCACTAGCCTCGCCTATTTCTCCAGCATACGCAAACAAAAATTTATTTCCGAATTGCTCTCGTATATCGCTAGATGCAATTTTTAGAATTGCAACCATGCCATTCAAGCCAAACGCATTTAAAATCTTTAATTGCATAATATTCTAGATTGAGGGCTTATGTGAAATTGTATGCCAAACTTAAAAAACAAAGATTAAAACGAGCTTATAGATATAAAATAATCTGGAAATAATCAAGATAAAGGCCACAGTCCCCGGCAGGCCTTAAATGGACAGAGGCTGTTAAGAATCTCTGAACTTGCCATCATGAAATGTTCGCACAATGTACCAAACCGATAAGCCACACAACGCTTTAAAAGAAATAGACTAAATAGGTATAGACATCATGGGTATTAGTGGTATGAGAGTGTTTAGATGTGGACAAATGCAATCACAAGAACGCGATGTTTACTTTCAGGGAAAGATATTGGACAACATAAATACAGTGTAGAATTTATTGCCAAGAAAAAGATCGTCATACATGCGACAAATTTTGTAGTAATATCTAAAAGAATAGTTATGATACAGATGGAGACTGCACCATTAAAACTAAATATCATCCAAGTTTACGCACAAACATCTGAAGGAAGTGAGAAAAAAATTATATTTCATTATTGAGCGTTCTAAAGGAACTTTACAAATTCGATATGTCCATAATTGTAGGAAATTTTATTGTTAAATTTGGAAAAAGAAAATATGGCGATCTAGTCGGGTCCTTTGAACTTGGTGAAAGACGTGAACGAGGAGGCCAACTGTGCGACTTTTATTTAGAAAACCAATTCAATATAACAAACACACTCTTCAAATTTTTATCTCGTAGATTACTCACATGGCGTTCGCGAAAAGACAAACTAGGTAAAATCGTACAAAACCAAATAGACCTTACTAATCACGGGAAAAAGATGGGATCTACAAAAACTTAAAGAAATACAAACAAAAGAACTAATAAGAACTTACATCAAGAAAAACATTTAAAACATTAATCAAGACGAGTTTAATCTCGAACTACAGTTACATAATATCCAACAAACTATAACAAAAATTAGTGATAATCACCTCACAGCATCGAAAAGAAAAAAAAAACATGGATAACGAGAGAGATTCTTGACTTAGTGGAAAAACGAAGACCGATAAAAACATAGATTACAGCAAATACAAAGATATATTAAGATAAATAAGGCAAAAGATTAGAAAAGCTACACAAAACATGTTACAAGAAATATGTCAGGAAATAGAAGCTTTCGAAATACAACATGACTACTTCAACATGCATAAAAAAGTAAAATAACCTGCAGGAATATATAAGCTTCTATTTATAGGAAGACTAATAGATAACAAGAGTAATATAGTACTTGATAGAACAAAGAAGGTTGACATATGGAAAAATGATGTCACTCTGCTCTTCAGTGACGACAGAACAATAAATGCAAAGAAATTGGAAAATAACACAAGCCTAGCAATAACTTCGGATAAAGTTCAAAAAAAGTTTAAGTTCGGATAACTTTCTCTCTGAATTTTTAAAACTATTTGATAAAACCGGAATAAAATGGCTAAGATCAACAATTATAACCTTTCTAAGAGACAAACTGTCAAACAATGCTCAGACTATCGACTAATCAGTCTGATCAGCCATTTTTTGAAAGTTTTTCTCAAAATTAATTACCAACGTATATATAAATGCTGCGAAGAACATATTGGGCGAACACAATTTGGATTTAGAAGCGCATTGGAAACCAGATGAGTACTTTTCTACTTTCAACTTCTATTTCAAAGTTGTCGAGACAGGACTTGTGACATTGTACTGTATTACCGCGGTTTGATTTTTGTATACATTGTAAATTATTTTTCTGTCGTTTATGCCAATGCCAATTTCCTGTAATATGTTTAACAATTTAGGTCAGCTCACTCTATCACAGGTGTTAGCAGGTCCGGCCCCGGGCGGTGGTAAATCGGGCGCTAGGACGCTACGACCGGCAACGCGTAACACAGGCCTTTTCTGCATCGGTAGAGGCTATGTACATTTCTTTATATTTGATTGGAATTTTTTCTATTAATACTTTTAGAGCCAGTAATAGCTTCTTTTGTGCCTGTATCTCTTCTAAAGCCAAATTGACATCTGGTCAAATTTTCTTCTATTCTCTTTTCTTTTTTGAATTATTTTTACTAGTAAACTAGTTTTAATGCGTTTGATAGTAAGCTTATTATTATATGTTCTTCGCATTTTTGGGGGAGTAATTATGTTTGTGATTGTGAAACTGATTGGAAGTTGGCCTGTATTGTAAATGTCTTTGATTATTTTAAAAATTTTATCTAGTGTCTCCATATCTAGGTTTTTGATGTTCTTTGATTGTATGCTATATCAAGTTTATAATTACTTATTTTTTGTTGTCTTTTCATAGTTGTTCTTTATATGTTTTTCTTTGGCTTTTGCATCCATGTGAAATATTATTTATTAATTTTTTATATTTACGTTGCTCTTGTTCTGTGTCAATGTTTTTATGTTTTGACGTTGTCCTAACAATTTTATTATAAAACTTATCTTATTCCAATACTTTCTATGTTATCACATAGATTGTTTAATTTATTTACTTCTTCTTTAGTGTACTCTTGCAAAGTCTTAAGTGTTGTTCCGTCTTAATTTTTTTAGTTCAACGCTGTCTTTTATTTGCTTTTCAATTTTTTTAGGTTGCTTTTAGATTTTATTATGACTGTATTTTAATTATTGTAAACATCTAGCCTCGTATAGCTTTTTATGTATTTTAGTTGGTTTTTGGATCTTTGTCTCATCATAATGTAGTCTATTTGATAGCGCTTAATATGTCCTGGTATTTTCAAGTATATTTTCTTTTTTGTGGTACCGAATAATGTGTTTGTAATTATCAGTTTGCACATAACTCAATTAGGCGTTTTCACGCACATTCTTTTTCCTAATGCGTATTGTCTCACTATATTTTGTACTTCTTCCTTCCCACACTACGGCATTTCAGTCACCCATTGTTATTAGATTTTTGTTTAATTTCGTGTATTTAATGAACTTCTCAATATCTTCATACATTATTGCTATTTCGTCTTTATTATGGGCTTACGTGGGCACGTATACTTGAATTATTGTTGTGTTTTTGAGAAAAGTCTTTAAGCATACCTTTATTAGGTGTTGCGTATTCTATTACTCGTTTTACTAGGCCTTTGTTCAAATTTACATAAATTCCTGCTGGTCCATCTGTCTTAGCTTGCGTATTTATTATGCTGTAACGGCCAGACCAAAAATCTTTTTATTGTGGCCATCTCATTTTACAAATACCTAGTATTTCTATTTGATTCCTTTTGTTTTATGTTTTAAATTTTCAAATTTGCCACATTTTTACATTCTACCACGTAATTTTCTTTACATGTTCATATCTCACCTTTCCTTTTTGAGATGTCCTATCTCGAAAATCCGACTGGAAAACCATTTTACTTCCGGATACCTATTTGACTTTCGAAGACAACATACGTACTGGGTTACTAGAAAATGTTAATTAATTTGACAAAGTGGTTTCTTGTTTTCTTTTTTGCCGTTCTTAGTTTATCTTTGTCTATGTCCAAAATCTGATCACATTTTCGTTATCAGACTTTCGATCTAAGGTTATATCGCCCATGTTCAGTCGTCACAGTCTCGTCTGTTTTGAATAAAATGTACCGCGTAAAGATGAGGTTCACTTTTGTATATATATATTAATGAAAAATATTACAAAGCCTGGGACAATAATTTGATCTAGGTCAGTATGTCAGTCTAGACACATACGAGAAAAATAATTAGAAGGACGAATGCGACTAGGGTAGGCAGTGTACTGTTTCCAAAACCAACATCCTGCAATACTTAAAAACCAAATTAACAAAAAATATCCTCTCACAATTGATATACATGGCAAAAACTTAGACTTTCACTAAGAAATTATACATAAACTGGAAGTCACACAACAGGCCATGAAAAGATCCATATTAGTCATCACACGCAAAGATAGTCTAAGAAATAAGTATATTAGATAATGAACTAAGGTGAAATACATTACCACTCAAATTTAAAAGTTGAAATGGAGTTGAACCGGACACAACATTTAAGATAATGAGAAACGTAAAAAAGGGGGTTTCCCCAAATTTAGAAAATTGATCTTTATTGTCTGCAAGTTTTAAAGTTCATAGTTTATTATTCGAAATATCTTAATTTACACAAAGAGCACGTCTGAACAGAACGAAATACTTGAGTTTACTAAAACATATTATAAATGAGATACAAATTTTAAATATCGAGTGTTGCAATAGACCTTGTACTGCTATATGTTAATAAATAATCCGTTCCAACTACAATCCGTTGTGATTGTATATTTATACGTGTCCAATGCAACATAACAAAGCGATACAGTAAACACTGCCGAATAAACATAACTCGTATTCGCATATTTTCTATGTTCAACTACTAGAAGCAAAAAAAATGTAATTTCACGTGTCCCGATAAAAAAATGTTAAAGGGCCGTAGTATTCAAAATTTCAAAAGCCTGTAATTCGAAGCAAATTCGGCGTATTGAAAACAAATTCCAATAAATTATTTAAATGCTGCTGGGTTCAAAAGTAATGCCTACAAAAAATAAATTATACAGAACTGAAGCACAATTTATACAGCAAACAGAAATAGAGATCAATAAATGTTTCGAGTTTTAATACGTTTTTCTTTTCAGTTCACTAAAAGTGATATAAATAATTCGGCTTTTACTTGAAACCTTTATTTGCTTACTATCTAAGGAGAACTATAAATCATTAAAGTGTGTGTCCTAATTTACTATTTATAGGATGATCAGTAAAAGTTTGACGGGAGATATACAAGCTCCGGAAAAGCTTTTTGGTTTGGAAGTGTTACATAATTAATGCTGCGAAATAATGACAGCGAAGTGTTCATTATTGTATTCTGTATTCAGGCATAGTATTTGTCTATTTCAGTTATCTCACAAATACGAGAATTGTTAAAAAGTAAGGTCACAAGGTGCGTAGCTCTCGCAGAGAAACGTTTTCTTCAAAGTTGGTACCACTGCTGTGTAGCGGGGAGCTCGTTGGGGCGAACAAGCGAGCCCGAACTGTCGTTGTGGTGAAAGTTTAAGATGAGCGCCCTCATTCCGTTTTCTACCAAGCGAAGTGCACGCTGCAATACGCTACCTGAATGCAAAGGGTATGAGCGCCGCCGCGATTCATCGTGAAATCGTTTCAGTTTATGGGGAGCACGTTATGCCAAGACAGCATGTGACAAAATAGGTACGGAATTTGCAGTCTGCAAGGACAAAAATTTACGACGAAGAGAGGTGGACGGCCGTCTGTGGTGACTGAGAAGCTAGCGCAAACAATTAAAGAGCATCTTTGTTCTAATCGCCGTTCGGTCATTGATGTCCTGCACAAACTTTGTCCCAAAATTTCACAAACTGTTCATAAAATCGTAAGTGATCGACTGGAATATTGCAAGTTGTGTACGGGGTGGGTATCAAACATGCTTATTCAAGACCATCGAATCAACAGGGCCAAATCTCCGCAAAAGTTTCTTAAACGTTTGTAAGTCGAATCCGAGACTTTTGTAATTTTATAGTAACCGGTGATAAAACTTGAATTCACTAGAATACCCCAGAAACCAAATGACAATCAATGCAGTGGCTCAAAGTGGCGGCGGGAGACATCTATGACACAAGTATAAAAAAAAACTCGTTCTACGGTTGACAAAATGTCTATTGAAGTAAATGATGATTATGTAAAAAAATAATATAATATCTATACTATATTGCCTATAAGTTTAAAAAAATGTATGCATTTTTTATTTCAAAATCTTACTTTCGAACTACCCTCACAATTCTCCTGATAGAATAATAAATGGGAGCAATAATATTCGGATGGGTAAAGTTAATTTTAAAGTTTGTTTATTTGTTATTTTGGCAAGTGCCAAACATTTATCGCATTTAGGTGCAGCTAGAGAATGACCGTAAATTCGATCTAAAATATTTCGATACATAAACAGGTCCTTTTGTAGGCTCCTCAAGATATTCCATAAATTTCTTGGGATTCGTTGGGGCAGTAATCTTTTCCTGAGCAAATAACATTACCTATTTTGTTATTGGTCATGAAAACCGCATGTATGTTTTGCCTTATTAATACAAGGTTTATTTTATCTGTAACACCTTTGACGTAAGATGAGAATGCTTTCTGTTGGTCGAACGGTTTTAAGATTGGGAGTTGATAAAACTGTTAATATTTTTAGTTACATAAAATCAAAGTTTATTAGAATGCTTATTTTGTAGAAGATTTGCGGTATTTTTTAAGCTTTGTTTGTCGGTTTTTATGTAAAAATTCCGCTAAATCTAACGATAAGAGATCTTGTAACCGAATAGTAAAGGTTAGTATAGATAGGTTTTTTATAGAAAGTAGTTTAATGTATTATGAGTGTCTAAAAAAAGGAAACAGTTTTGTTCTGCTTCCATTGTAACTTTGATATTGGTGTAGATTAGGTTTAGGTGGAAAGGAATTCTAGAAACGTATCTTGTTTCTGAAGCCAGGTAGCAAATGTATTATCAACATGTCATATCTCAACAACAAATTCTATTTTCTCAACAACAATTATTGTACGCAAACCAGTTATTAATGCCCAGCACTAACATGCATATGCAAACAATGATCAAGTCAAACATATGTCCCATATGTATTTTATACCAATAATAACCCACAACCCACGTACTGGCTACAATGGAATTCTAGTAATCACCATTCAGCACCAAACACATACATACCATGACCACCAAACGAGCTCACGATTACAAGTAGGAAGATGTCTACTAATAACCATGACCAAACATGATAACAACAGATTTAATTACTAAACACACACAAAGATAACGTTATGAAAAGAGAAAACCACAAACTGTAGTCAACAGATTTTCGTTTAATAACTGTAAATTATAAGCCAATAAATCTGACAAAATATTAGAAATGAACAATACAACTAGATATTAAATTTCATCATAAAACAATACAAACATATCAAAACTTGTGAGACATCTTGATGATAAAAAGATAAGAGAAAACTGTAAGTCAACAGACCACCCAGTCTACGGCTGATGAACATAACAATTTAATAAATATAAAATACAAACCACCACTTTCTTTTTTTTTGTAGACCCTAAGCCTGCCAGTAACAACAAAGATATACGAACTTAAATCTCTACTAAATCATTACCGTTGAACCATCAAGGAAAAAAGCCATTATAATACAGTGTACTCGCTGCCAAACATACGGACACAGCAAAACTTACAGCGAAAAACCACTTGCATGCGTAAAATGTGGTAGTAACCACAATACAATAACATGTGCAAAGTCAAAAAACACTCCTGCTACATGTGTCCACTCAGCAAACTATAAAGGATGCTCTGTATTACCAACAACTTTAGTCTAAAAAAGGAAACAACTACACCATCCCTAGAATGCAAGTACCGCAAATTCCAAAGACGGCCACAATTCAACGAAACATAAACAGAGCGAACAATTCCCAACTAGCTATACCGCAGCCGTTGTTGAACAACAACACATCATGACAACATTAGACTCATAAAATACCCAAAATCAAAACAGAAATGATATTTTCTTGTTTCAATTCCTTTCTAAATTTGAAACGATGTTTAGTCAGTTAATGCAACAGAATACTGTAATGCTCAATCTACTCACTAGCTTTGTAAGCAAAATCTTCCTATAATGGATACACTAAGAATAGCCGTATGGAACGCAAACGGACTTTTATAACGTCGTTTAAAAGTAGATGCGTTTACTAAACATCCAAAAAGTCAATTTCCTCCTGGCCACTAAAGCGCACTTTTTGACTACAACTACCTCAATATCCACAACTACGGAACTTACTACACCTGCTACTTCAACAACACAGCCCATGTTAGAACAGCAATTATAATCAACAACAAATTATTATTATACGAAATGGGGAAGTTTGAAACAAATCATATACAAGCATATACAAAATTAAAGACCGCGTTGGAGACCTAATTCGTTCTTTAGAACGCTAGCAGATAGGTTTATAGCAGGTGATGATTTCAGTTCTAAATACCTCTTATGGGGTTCCAGATTAATTAAACTAAAGGAAAGGCAAATAGATGCGAAGGCTTTCACGGCCGGTGTTATGGTGCATCGTGCAATTTTTATAATATTTTCTTCTGAAGATGTCTGCCGCAGTTGTGGAAGAAACGTGAAGAGTTTCTGAACTCCGACCATGACCTTATCACCTGAAACCAACCATATGATGCACTAAAGGGAAGGCAACTATATAAAACTATCTTAGATAAAAAATATAATGCATTAGGGACAGATAAACCTACCTATTGGCCAAGCCATCTAAATAAACTGCCGGATGCATTGGGTTTCCTTATAACAAAAAATCTCTCGCTACACTTCATTGGTGTTGCTGCTTTCTACAACCTAAACTGTAATCACTCCGCTATAATATGCACGTCAATTTCCTGCATAATCAACAAGCCCTCAAGGCCCAGCCTACACAACAATCATACGGATTGAATATTTTTCGATAATATATCGACGAACACCTACCGGTTCAATTGAGAAACCAATAGAACAACTAACACAAACCTTACAATATGCTTCTTGGACAGCTACGCCCATAAAACTACAGCATAAATGCAACAAAAACAAGAATATCTATTCCTTAATAATTAGACAGAAGATCAGTGACAAAAGAAAAACAATACGGTTTTGGCAACAATAGACTAAATACCTTTACCACAAAACTAAAAATATTAATAAAAAAAAAACAGAAAAAAAATGTTTAACGACAACGTAAGAAACTTATTCCCCAGACAATACAATGGCTACTAGGCGACCAACTAGGAATTTGAAGAAACTTATCATTACTATCTCGCATATTTGTAAAAATGGTGGTTCTTGGGCTGGCTGTGACGAAGAAAAAGCGGTAGTATTCGGCGAACACTTAGCTGCAACTTTTCGACCTTACAAAACAGACAGAACTTCACAAAATAACTATAAAATTTGCAAGTACCTGAAATCACTACTCTACCTCCACCTCCCCATTAAACATTGTACACCCAACAAACTAGATACATAAATCGAAAGCTTAGAAATTGGTACAGCTCCGGGATACGACCTAATTACTCCGTCAACTGTCAAAAAGAGGGATAGCAGCTATAAAATGGATATACCATATAATGCAATACTAAAAACCCAATACTATCCAATTCAATAGAAATTTGCTGAAATTATTGTTATTCAAAGTCAGGCAAGCCAATTTAATCGCCAGTTTCTTACATACCAAAATCGATGTTACTACTCTTCTCTAAGCTCTTTGAACGAATTCTACTAAGAAGACTAGAACCTGTTATAGAAGACCTGCATTTAATCCTGACCATCAATTCGGTTTTCGTAGAAAATACTCAACATCGGAACAACTTCATATGATAGTGAATAACAGTTGTGTCTAACATTTTTTGATCGAGTCTGGCACCCTAGCCTGTTGTATAAAATCAAAAAACGCTACCACAACAGCACCATTTACTCTTCAAGTCATATATAGAAAAAAGATACTTCCAGTTATAGCCACTCACCAACTTACCCAGTCAAGGCAGGTGTACCGCAAGGTAGTGTATCGAGACCAACATTATACTAATTGTTTACGGCGGACTTACCTGCTACAGACAATGTTGTAATTACTAAGATTTATTTCAGGTATCAATTTATTTACAAAATTCTCTGAAACCTTTAGAGAGCTGGTCAAAAACTTGGCTCATCAAAATTCATGAAAGTAAATCGGCATCAGTGGTTTTCACCTTCTACAAAGTTAATCTGCCTTCTATAACCTTTAACGGTACTAACATACCACACAAATAGGACGTCAAATAGCTCGGTAGACATCTCGACAACAAACTTGCCTGGAGAAAACAAACTAAGCGAAAATAACTAGTTACGCGCGTGAAATTGTTCTGGCTCCTCGGATGAAAACCCCAGCTCAATCTAACATACAAGGTGTTGTTATATAAAACAATGATAGCACCGATATGGACATATGGGATCCAGTTTTGAAGATCTGCTAGGTAATCGAACATTGAGAACTTACAGCGATTCAAAAGCAAAACAATTCGCGCAATACCAAACGCCAAATGGTATGTGAACAAACGCACATTACACAACAAACTAAACATCCCATGGATTAAAAATGTCATCAAGGATCGCTGCAGGAGATACAAAGATCGGATTAATGGTCACCCTAGCGTTCTAGTGACAAACTTATTAAATAGTGTTAACGCAGTTAGACGCCTGGATCGGAAAAAGTTTAGTGACCTAACAAATTAATATATAAGACTTGTATACTTAATATAATGACAGGAGGCCACTCTTGGTTTTCCTTCCACATATTATGTACGACAACTCATTTGCTTGTTAGTCTAGTCGTAAATATGTAGTCAAAAAATTTAAAAAATGTATATCATAGCTAATAGATAGGTTTAATGTGAAAAGAGGTAAAGGCATTTGTTTTAAAATCGGTTATGAAAAGGTTTGCTATGGCAAACGTGAGGAACTCATACGAGCACCTTTAGTTTAGCGGCAAAATTTATTTTTAATGGTAAGGTAAGTATAAATTGAATAGGCGATGACTAAGTAAGGAGGGATTACTGTTTTGTATCTTGTAAGTGCAAGGTCTTAAGAATTGGAATATTGGAGACATTAAAATGACGTGACTGTTCAGGCTCTTGGACAAAATGTTGAGTTTGCTGTTGATAATCTCAATTTTTCTTATAATCTAAAAATAAAAATCGACAATTCATTTCTTATTATAATGGAACCATTTAAGTTGACCGGAATAATAATTATTTATAAAAACATTCGTTAAATTCCAATTGCCGGATCATCTATAGTAATAAGAACTGCCTTTCCCCACCACGAAATTCCACCTTATCGTACAAATAAAGTAAAATCTGCTAAAATTTTTAGTTTTCAAAGCAGCTTAATTTATCTTTTCATTATATTCATTATAAGACGGTAATTTGAGTAAATATAACTTAAATTATGTTAAATAAATAAGTAGTTCTTTAAGATTTGACATAACCAATTAGAGCTTATTTTGTTAAAAAAGATGTCTGTTCCACGCGAACGTAAGTATCAAAGTAATTAGTCATAACACATCTACTTATGTACTATAAAATATATTTTTCTTAAAGAGATATCAATATAACCACAAAGACATGTCTAACAGTTGCTATTACTGTATCTTTGCCAAATTAGTTAAAGATTTAAAAAAATGCTAATGTAATTTGTACAAAGTTAAAAAGTTACTAAAATTATTTTTCCACTGAAAAACGTTGTTAAAATGTTTCTGTGCTTATAAAAAATTATGCTGGCGATAGGGCTCAATATAAATAGGAAGTCTGTTTTCAGATAAATGTCTAATTTAATTATGTTTATGATAATAACAACATATTTAAATGTTTCGATATTTGTAACTTAATTGTCTTAAATTCAACTGTTCTTTATATAGAACAAATGGAACAAAAATTATGATTTTTTTTTACTCTTGAATGAGCGTAGGTTACAGACAAATACTTTAATAAAATAAAATGTTAAAAGAGAACAGGAAAGAAATATTGCAAATTTAGTTTTCATGGTAAGGTAACTAGAAGAGTTTTTATCAAAGCGCACTTCAAAGGAAAAGTAATGGTAATTGAAATAAATGCTTCACAGATAAATAAAAGCATTAGTGGGTTACAAAGTAAGCTTTCATTTTAATGTACATTTCAGTAAAATTATATTTGAGGCTACATTTGTAAGCTAGAGGAAACATTACTATTGGGAATGAATTGATTACTGCCCTTTAATGAGCAAGCGTTGGTAACACTATGTCAAATTTATTTAATATCATAATAAATATTATAGTTTTTTTTTTAGTAAGTTTGGATTTATCAGTTTATAATACAAAATGCAAACGATTACAAGCCAACAAACATATAATTCTGAAAATACCGGCAATACTGACGAACAAGACGACAAAACAGATTACGAAGACGATGCAAGTTTAACCGACTGCCCTAATTATGACGATCACAATAACCCAACCCCAAAACACAGCTGGCAAACGACTGCTAAGAAAAGGAGAAGAAATTCACAGACAACACTTAACTCACAACAAGCTAGTCAAACCTTGACTTCTAACAGATTTGATATATTCTCGCAAATAAGAAGTGATAACAACCCTGAAACAATTCCCAGTAACTCACTCCCAAAAATCCCCAAATTTCCACCGATATACATTTATGGAGTTAATAATTATGACGAGATGATTAACGAATTCACGAACGTTATCGAGAAAGTGCAATACTATACAGTAGCACTGGCCAACAATGTGGTCAAAGTCAATACCCGAACTATAGATGCTTATCGGAAACTTACGACACACCTTAGAAACGAGAATATAGTGCACCATACTTATCAAATTAAGGAAGAAAGGGCATACAGAATTGCTATTCGCAACCTACACCACACTATACCAACTAAACTAATAACGGAAGAGCTAGCAGCTCTGGGACATAAAGTACGTAACATCATAAATATAAGACACAGAACAACTAAACTGCCACTGCCGCTATTCATGGTAGATTTGGAGCCAAACGAGAATAATAAAAAGATATTTGATGTAGAGTATCTAAGTAACATAAAAGTGATCATTGAACCGCCCAGAACTAAAAATACTATACCGCAATGTATGCGCTGTCAGAATTATGGTCATACTAAAACGTACTGCAATAGACCATATGATTGTGTTAAATGCTGTGCAACACATAGCACTTCTGTATGCAAGAAATCTCCAGACACTCCAGCAAAATGCGCTCTATGCCAAGGAAGCCACCCGGCCAACTATAAAGGGTGTACTGTATATAAAAATCTCCAGAGATCTAGAAATATAACATATAGAGCAGTAACAAATAACCCACGTCAAACCCACCAGGTGCCCCCCACCATGGATAACCTGAACTTCCCACCCCTTAGAAATAGGACCGGCAACGCAAACAACGCAGCTAGCACATATACTCCTCAAAACACACTAACGTATCAACAAGCAGTTACAGGACAAAACAACATTAATGATCTACTTTCCAACTTCCTTGCAGAATTTAAAGCAATGTTCGCGCAACTTATAAGCCAGAACAGCATGGTGCTCAACATGCTCTCCACAGTAATTAACAAAATAGCATAAAATGGCTAATTACCTACGTATTGGTACCTGGAATGCCAATGGCATTACCCGACACATCCCGGAAATAATTACCTTCCTACAAATGCAACAAATCGATATCCTATTAATTTCCCGAAATATACTACTTACCTTGCCAATCATCCAGACGACACAGCTCACGCTGGATCAGCTATAATTGTCAAAAACACAATTTCCCACTACGAGATGGAGCCTTTTATAACTAACAAAATACAAAGTGCAAAAATTAAAACAGAAGTTCTCCCATACCCCCTGGTCATTGCGTCCATCTACAGCCCACCACGTCACCCCATCACAATTGAAGAATACGAGGAATTCCTACTGACCCTGGGGCCAAAATTTATTGCAGCGGGTGGTTGGAACTCCAAGCATACTGCTTGGGGCTCAAGAATTGCCACCCCGAAAGGACGGAGACTGTTAGCTGCAATCCCACGAAACAACTACAACTACCTATCAACTGGTGAACCAACATACTGGCCCAGTGACCCACATAAACTGCCAGACTTACTTGACCATGCAGTTACCAATGGCATAGCGAATACTTATCAACAAACGGAATCCAACTTCGATCTATCCTCTGACCATACGCCAATCATTATAAGTATCAGCACGACTGTCATTAAGAAAGACCCTCCTTTAAAATTATGTAACAAGCATAGCAACTGGAAATATTTTAGGAACTACCTAGAAAATGAAATTAAATTCGAGATCAGAATAAAAAACGCTCAAGACATTGATGAGGCAACCCAGTACTTAACTACCATTATACAAGAAGCTGCATGGCAAGCCACCCCCGTTCCAAAACCATCACCTGAAACAGACAACATTCCTCTGAACGTACGGAACCTCATTTCTGAGAAACGAAGGGCACGGAAAAAATGGCAGAGAACCAAAGATAGACGAGACAAAACCCAGTATAATAGACTAACGCATCAACTGCAAAAGGCGCTAGCGGAAGCTCGCAATGAAACATTCAGTCAATACATCACCCATCTCTCCTGATGACAACTCTATATGGAAGGCAACAAAGAAATTCAAGCGGCCAATAGCAACTATCCCTCCTATCAAAAACCCCGACGATACCTGGGTCAGATCTGATACCGATAAAGCCAATTCATTTGCGAAACACCTTGCTAACGTGTTTACAACACCACAAGTACAAGGTCATGTTGACGATAAAGAAATTGAATCCTTCATTGATACTGCGTGCCAATTGTCACCGCCAATCAAGCCCTTTACGCCAGCAGAAGTTTCTCAACAAATACAACTAACAAACGTGCGTAAAGCACCAGGATATGACCTAATGGTTGGAGAAGTACTTAAAACCTCCCAGAAAAGCGATTGTACTAATTACCACAATATTTAACAGAATACTACAACTCTGCTACTTCCTATGTTATGGAAACATGCCCAGATAATAATGATTGCGAAACCTGGCAAACCGCCCACCCAAGCACAATCCTACAGACCAATAAATCTCCTGCCTCTCCTTTCCAAACTTCTTGAACGGCTACTACTCAAGCGCATTAAGAAATCTGTAGACCTAGACCAGCTTATCCCACTGCACCAGTTTGGATTCCGTGAAAGCCATTCCACCATTCACCAAAGCCACCGAATCATCACTCATATAATGGAAAGCATGGCGAAGAAGATTGTATGCCCAGCGGTGTTCCTAGACATTAAGCAAGCGTTCGACAAAGTGTGGCATACTGGCTTGTTATACAAACTCAAATTACACCTCCCCAGTCAGCTATACGTACTACTCAAGTCATACCTTACAGACCGAACCTACCAAGTCAAAATGAACAGTGCAGTCTCAGATATCCATCCAATCAAGTCCGTAGTCCCGCAGGGCAGCGTCTTGGGACCACTGCTATATCTAATTTATACATCAGATGCACCAACCACAGACAACACTATACTTGCGACATTTGCTGACGACACGGCCATCCTTTCAGTCAACCAATCTCCTGAACTTGCTGTGGAACATCTTCGACAGCATCTAGACTTACTGCAAGCCTGGTTCCATAAGTGGAGAATTACAGTCAATACTGATAAATCGGCTCAAATAACCTTCACTATAAGACGTATCGAATGCGCTCAAACCAGCATAAATAACACCCCAATTCCAATCCATAGGGAAGTAAAATACCTCGGCTTGCACCTCGACCAAAAACTCAATTGGAGCTCGCATATCAAAGCCAAAAGGAAGCAATTAGATCTCAAAATCAAACAAATGGCATGGTTACTTGGAAAACATTCCCAACTCTCTCTATCAAACAAGGTTTTGCTGTATAAAATCATCCTGAAGCCCATATGGTCATACGGGATTCAACTCTGGGGATGCGCCAAAGCGACGCACACTAAAATCCTTCAAAGATTCCAGTCCAAAACCCTGCGTATGCTGGCCAATGCACCATGGTACATAAAGAACGACACCCTTCATAACGACCTAGGAGTTCCCTACGTAGATAGTGAAATAAAAAGGCTCTCAACTAACTATAGCAGTAACTTGGCAGGACACCCTAACCAACTCATTGAACAACTCTCCAATCAACCGGACATCGCAAGAAGGCTCAAACGACAATGGCCGCTGGACCTCGCACAACCTAATCAAAACTGATGTATCATTAGGGAGACTAGCACTGGCTAGAGCTCCCCGCATGACCTTGTACTGTTATATAATTTCACTTAATACTCAAATTAGGAGTAGATTGTAAATACGCTGGTTAAATTAATAATAAAAAAAAATACAAAATATTTTTCTCTATTATCACTTTTTCCGTTTGTCTAAATCGTAGTCAAATGCAGTTGAATTTAATGCATTAAGATTTATGATCAACATTCTGTATTAAAATAATAAAAGTGCAATTGTAAATATTTTTAAAGTCCGTTTTTCTTACAGTAGAAAAGTATAAAATAAAAAAATAAAAAATTAATGCTCCTAAAGATACTGCAAGCAAGGTAATAAATAACATCGGTTAAACTTGTAATCACTTTAAAAGAGCCTAAAAAAAACGAAATTTAAATTACATTTTAATACTTCAACCTAGGAAACAAAGATGTGGAATAATACGATACGAGTGCGCTCGTAGGTGACCTATTGAGTGCGAAAATTTCGGTGCTGCGCGGGCGGTGGAAAGGGGGGTTCGGGGGGCCGAAGCCCTCCCGATTAAAAAACATGTAAAAAGCTGTTTCAATATTTTTTACGATAAATTAAAAAAAAATAAAATAAATAAATAAAAGAAAACGGCGATTGAGAAGACAAAATATAGATGCAGGTTTTGACAGGTCTACTTAGTAAGATCAAGCTAGCGAGATGTAAACAAACCCGCACGCTCATCTACTTTTCCGCACGCTCATCTACTTTTCCGCACGCTCAGGCTCTACTTTTCCGCACGCTCAGCTACTTTCCCGCACGCTCAGCTACTTTCCCGCACGCTCAGCTGTAGGGTTAAAAGCGTGCGGGAAAGTAGTACTTTGCGCACGCAAATACGTGCGCAAACTCGAACTTTGCGCCCGATAGTAGGAAAATTGTATTATAAAAGGGATATTAAAAGCCTCGCATCTGATCATTTGAGACAATGTTTCTATAAAAGAAAAGCAAAAAGCATTGAATGGGTTTGGTACATTTTGTAGGACTAATCATCATAAATAAGCCCTGAAATTATTTGGCAAATTATTTAATTTGTGGATAAATCTTGTTTGCTTATTGCAAGAAAAAATCATCTATAGAGAAAATATGAGTCAATTTTTTAAATAAGAATACTCACATATTACTATAAAACCTTCTATATTTATTTTAAGACACATAATTCTTTAAAAACCAAATTAAGCGCTTCTTAAAATAGTGCAACTAAAAATTTTAATATAAGTTAACGCTATATATAGTGAGAAAAGAAATATATTATGCAGAATACATTACAAAAAAACATCTTGTGTTTAAAAAGTTGGCCAAATACAATCGAAAAATAAATAAATAAAAGATACAAAAAATTATCTTCGTAGTTTTGAAAAAAACACGCCAATCAAAAAACTGATCGCAAAAGAAGTGAAAAAGTAAAAATATGTGCGTCGGAAACAACAAAAAAAATTCTATGTAGAATTTTCAAAGACTAAGTCATCAGTAAATTTTGAGTACATAGGAGTACAAAGAAAACTACTGGTTAAAATCTATGATAAATAGACAAAATCGAACGTATTAAGAATATACTTACATCAAAACGCAAAATAAAACTACGTATGTGCTAGACATTACATATAAGCAAATCTACTACCCAGAAAGAAATATAGAATACTAATTTATTATAATTATGACAATATTAACGATAAAACTTGTTTATAGAGGCACGGTAAATACAACCTTGAGAATAGTTGAAATATTTGGAAATATGTTATTCCGGTAAAATTATAAACTGTCAGAATAAGATGGTTAAATGTAAAATTGCCTAAAAAGCTCGAGTTTAGATGTTATCGGTGTTGGGAAATATGACATTAACTTGAAAGGACAAATGAAATATAAAGAAGAAATTGTTGTCTTTAATACAAGAGAGAAAGCCACGTGAGAGTCATTTGTATTCATTCCGGCCTCTCCGCACTGTGCCAAAATCGAAGGTCACAGAATTGCACAAATACGCTTAAAAATTATATAAAATAAACAGAAAAACCGAAGCAAATAAGACTTCGTTATAAGACTCAAGTCGATATTGATAAAAAAGGTTAAATGCACAATAAATGATGCACTAAAAAGTTACCAAGTTTATTTTCAAATTGCTGCTTAGTAATTTACGACTAAGTGGTCAGGATGATCAATAAACTTTAATTTAATTTAATTTAATATTATAATGGTTAGTAAACCAAATTAAAAATTGGTAATTGGAGGAGAATGGTACGTTGACTCGTAAGGAGGTTATAATAATGTTAAACAGAATAATCAGGGTTTATAATATCTGAGTAAGTAGTATAAGTAGTAAGTGTAAGCCATGCTTTAATAGACACCGAAAAGATCCGTATAATATAATAAGTGTCTACGCACCTCCAAAATATAATTTAAAAAAAGTTATATATGGAGATTAAAGGACAGAATCGAGTAGTAACACAGCTGATTTACTGATGCAATATGGTAGTACAAAACCAGGCGATAAACTTCTTTTTATAGGAAGAAGTGACAAATAGTTTGGCGTGACCTGCATATCTACTGGGCTTGTGCAGCATATAATCGACTGAAAGTGAAGAATTTCTGAAACATCGGATAATGATAGGTTAATATTCTAAAATATGGGTGTTCAAAAAAGCTTAGTTGTTTCAAAACTATACTCCTAATGGTTGTGGAGAAATACCAATAAAAATGCACTAAAAAGGCTAAAAGCAATTGGAAGCTATACAACATTTTGATAAAAATTTACAGATGTTAGCTATTAAACAACCCTTCCTAAAATAGACATATACATGAGTAGAAGTAGCCGTAGATCAGTGTATTGGCGGATGGTCAAGGTTGCTACTGAAGGAATGCCTTACGGTTAGAAAAACAAGCGTTGAGAAAAAGTCAGAAGTTAAGTGACGAAAAACTATAAGAAAGGTTTGCAAATTATAAGGACTAATAAGGCAACATGGAAAAGAGTTAGGTAAAATCTCTTAAAATGTCAGACACGAAACAGCTATAAGTAAATTTAAGAAAACTCATTGACGGTTATCAAAATATGGACCCAGTATAAAAATAGTTTCCAAAACTACAGGGTACTAAATTGGAGAGTGCACAAAATTAATATCAAAATGCGATACAAATAATCCGATCAAAAATGTCACCATCTTAGAAGCTTGCAAGCATGTTTGCAGAAACCCTGAAGATAATTAAACTTATGTTGATAGCAAAGAAAGAACAAAAGAGCTGATGTCCATATATTTAAGCCTATGTGCTTTTGTATATTTTAGGCAATCCTTTTAAAAACTTACAAACGACGCTTATCAAAATTTAACGACACGGATGCTTTAAGAGACAAGTGGTTTAAAAAAAAAACCATTAACCAAAATACAACAAAAGTGCTGATGTAGGCAGTTGGGGCTGCAACAACTACTGTCTTATTATGCCTCGACATTTAAAATGCATTTAACATGACTTTCTGGTCAAATATTAGAAATTACTGAAGAGAAGAGAAAATAATCCTTAGCTCACTGGTTTTATACAAAGTTATCTGGTAGACAAACGTCTCATTGTAAATAATCGCGACGAGATAAATCTGTTTTGCGCCATTAACTACCTGCAGGTTTGTGGTTGATCTTCGCATTAGTACGAACAAAGTAGTGCTTAGGAATCTTACAATCAAGGTCTTATAAGACGTATCTTCTAGATAAAATAATTTTGATAGCAATGTGCAATGTAGAAATGATTTCTTGCTGATTGGCACACGACGAAATCAACCAAGACAATCAATCGATTTGGAATAGATTGAGATATAATTTTTGGCGAGCATTTAAAATGTGGCTACTAAAAATTATTAAATCGGCTTATGTCAAATACGAAAGTTTCAGAAGAGAGTTGTTTTCAGAGGTAACTTATGGTACAACGCAATACGCATTGACTATGTAAGTGAATGCATTGAAATTCAAGCGGAATATAGTGATTTTAATTCATTTGCCATGTAAAACATTGTTACAAGTTGCTAATAGATACTGAACTGTTTTTTTTTGAAGTGCTGCAGGTAACAATTTTGTCTAAAAAATTACAAAGAAATCAGATACGAGTTTGGCAACAAAGGTAAAACAAATTAGAGAAGAAGAGCTAAGCTTCTCAATCCAGATATCTTTGTATAGGTATGAAAGCAGCACGGAAAGATGAGTTATACGATTAAAACTCTAAAGTCACAGCGTTTATTTTCAAAATTAAAAAAAAAACGCAGAGTGGCGACATTGATTTTTTGAAAATAGCAACGGCAACACAAAACACATTTTATTGAAATATAAAAAATAAAAAACCACAAGAGACTGCAAATAATGGTAAAAACGATAAAGTAGTCGAGCAAAAAAAAACTTTCTTAAAATACTGTTAGCCTTGAGACTATTAGAACTCTATTGTTGGTTTCGTAATTACAGTACTTGAAGCAAAATGACCACAAACAAAGGAACAAGGATTCAAAATTAGTGTTATAAATCCGTGCTACTGCATGAAGCCTTTACAAATACAAATTTTTATATTATTAATGATGTAATTATAAATATCTTTAACATTTATAGCCTCTCTAATCGAGTTGCTTGAAAATATCTTTTCTAATACATTTAATCAATATGTCCTTTGTACAGAGCGATTTTACATTCAGAATTCCAATGTTCATCTTCACACGACGGTCTCTTATATTCCGAATTTTTGGCAATCCCAGAATCCTCGAGGCAGACCGGAGTACCGGTGTGGGATTATGGCCGATTAACCTAATTCACCTGGGACACTTGTGTTTTAAAATTGTCCTTCATGTTAAGTTATTTTGGGTGATTTGGCATTAAAAGGCCACGCTTGCCGAGCGAGTTGGCAAGTTTAATCAGTCACACTTGTGGAGTCGGACGCTGTGTGCGGCCGCCCAATATGAGTAAAGACGCCGCTATTGAAGTCTGCTCTGCCTCCTCTTCAATCGCTATGACTTTATTTGTCACCATTGTCTTTAGAGCTGTTAGCATTCTTCTCATGCAGCGCTGGGTAGAAACCCTTACAGAGTACTATCAGCCGGGGCAGCTGAACCCTGTTTTTTAGCGCTTCCTCCTTTATTCTGGCTTAGAACGGGCAGTGATGGTGTAATGATCACTAACAGAGTTTTATCACTGGCGGAGTGATTATTTATTTCTCCAGGGGTTGCCCGGCAAAAGGTATTTTTGGCGTCAAGGCTGATAATTTTTCACCCGACTTTGCTCAAATTTTTGTAAGGTGAGAACGTATAAATTTTTAACTGGATTCGACTCGTGCATTTAAAAAAACGGACGTGTTGCGTCAATAGTTTGCGTTCTGTGTAGGAAGTATCAAAATTTGTCAGTGTGCACCGTCAGTGTCAAAAAAAACAGCAGATCGATGGGGCCTCGCGGCCCTCATCGACATGGCTTAGGTTACCTGGCTTGCAGTTGCTGCCGCCACAGTCGCTATTTTGAGGAGAAGAAGCATTGTAACGGGTTTCTTGCCGTCGCAGCAAAGCTAGTATAACAGCTTTTACCCTGCGTCAATACTAGGAACTGCTGTACGAAACTACGTAAGTGAGCTGTAGAAATTAGATATTAAGTGTCGGCGCTGTGCCTCCAAGCGTAGTAAGTATATTACCTGCGCTACGTTATAGATAAATGATAATTGAGGAACCCTACAGTCAAGACTAATTTAAATAACAATTAAGATGGGTTATATTAATCTAGATTCACCTATATAAAACGCACAACAGTTTGTGCATATGCAAGTAGAACAGAGTTATCAATTTTAGTATCCAAGTATCCACAACAAAATTATCAGTTTTTACAACAAATGCCAATAAATAATCTACATCCAAATATACAACTAAATAATATCCCGCAAACACAAAATACAAGCTCATTTTACCAGAACAATTTAGCTTATCATCAAACTCACACAACCCGATTATCTCAGGATGTTGAGTGGCGAGTAGTTGAAACTAAAATAACAAAAGCATAATTTTGAAAAATCGCAAAGCCAAGCTAAGAAAGCAAAAAATGCGACGTACTGGTTAAACCCCTCTAATAAATATGAAGAATATGTAAAGATACATCACAGGAAGAAGCAGACGGTAGTAAAAGGAACCATTAATTAAACTTTTTGAAACAATAGCAAGAAATAACTATAAAATTAAAATACTAAATAATGACGAGACAAAAATTTTACCTAAAATACTTTTTGTTCAAATGCATAGACAAATTCTTATAATATAATTTTATATAAAGTGCGGCTATAACATAAAGACCCATTGAATTTTAAAAAAGTTTCCAAAAGCGGGCAATGAAAATAATCTTCGTAAAGTACTAACTGAATAACAAGAAAATTTGATATATATATATATATATATATATATATATATATATATATATATATATATATATATATATATATATATATATATATATATATATATATTATATAATAACTTAAGACCAAATAAATAAAATTAGCTTACAAAAAGGTTTATATATAACCTTACTTTTTTAACAGCTTCCCATTCAGTAAATATGTAAAAATAACTGACCTGGGATGCGGACTCTGCAACAACTCAAGTAATACAAAATACAAAAAAATGGAAGGAAATTGTCAACACTTCTTACGTAAAGTGAAGTACAAAAAATTGTGCTGTTATTCAGCAGTTATCCAGCGAAGTTTTCTACGCAGAACAATTTATTGCGTAATTTCTTGAACCGAACTTTTATTCATATATTACAAGGCAGTTGTCAATAACTTAATGCATAGGCAATTTGACAAATTTAAAAAAGTAACTTTTATTTGAAGCAGCTGGCGTCTAAAAGTTTTCAGGCAAATGTAATAAGGGTAGACAATTGTAGCTTACGTTAGAATATTACAATTCTTTTAATAGCAATGTGCCCTAAAATGTACCATTATTAAAGTGTAAAAGCAGTCCAAATAGTTTAAGCAGATTTTAGCATTTGCTAACTAAATTTATTATATTTAATTTTTAATGATAATGAGAAACTGAAATTTTAAGTAATTTATGTACATGTAAACTCGATTTTGATATGAATTTGGGAATTTTCCATAAGTTACATAATAAATAAAAAAGACTATTAATATTTATGATGCAAAACTATCTATACTAATTAATATAAATATTTGAAATCAATATAGCAAATACTGTACAAATTTATTCCAATACAAAAAATTATTCTATAATAATTTATTTCTTAACAATAAAAATTATTGGTTTGAAAAAGACTATAAGCTTTAAACATACGAGGTGCATTCAATTTATAACACCTCCGATTTTTCTCGCAAATTAATCACACGAAAACTGTGCTGTATATATTTTTCACAACGTCTAAGCCATGATTCCATGGCAGTTACGAACGCTGCTTTAGGAGTCTTCATTGACCACTGGAAAATCGCTGATGGAATAGCGGCACGACTAGTGAATTTGCGACCACAGGTAGTGTGTTTCATCGTTGGAAACATCCAAAAGTCGTTAGAAGGTCAGGTACGTAGGGGACATGAGAAATTACTTCAAAGTTGTCAGCATGCGTGGCACCCACTTGGAGGGCACTTTTTGCATTTCCAGGTCTTCATGCAGGATTGTGTGCACAGATCTCACTTAAATTACAACTTTGGAGAAGATGTGTTTCACACTCATTCGGCGATCTTCCAAAACAAGTTCTCTACTCGCTTGATCATGTCGTCAGACTGGTTGGTGCAAGACCGAGATTGTCTTGGTTTGTTGTCATACGACGGTCTGCCTTCTTTGAACCGTCACACCCATCATAAACGCATATTAGACACACCCCTAACACCATCGTCGCATGTCTCACTCAACTGGCGATGAATTTCAATTGGTGTTACGCTACGCAAATGGAGAAAACAAAGGATTACATGCTGTTGTTTTAATGAAAACGTCGCTATTTTAAGTATCAAAAACAGTCCTCACTCTCGCCGCTGCTGCTAGAGTCCTGTGTGCCGTTCAGTGTTACCATATCTGCCACGCATTTACAAAGAGTGCGCGCGTATTTTGAAATAACCCGCATGTTTCTATCTGTTCCCAGTCTTGAGAAAAACATTCGGAGGTGTTATATCTTGAATGCACGTCGTAGAATGAAAAGCTGTGCAATGGATTAACGACTAAAAAAGTAGTAGTATGAAAATAAGACAATCCTATAAAGAATGAATTACAAAAATATGAGGAAATTTAATTAGAAAACTAAATAGAAGCGGAAGTAAGCAAGAAATAAAGAGATGAATAAGTAATAACAATTCTTTTTTTTCTCTAAACCTTCTGCTCTTACGATCGTCGGATTTTAAGATTCGCCTTTTATTAATTATTTTTGTTAGCTTTTTGTCTCTTTCTTACTAGTTTTTTTTTATTTCTTCTACTTTTCTCCCCTTTCGTTCGGTCATTTCTTCTATTCTTTGTATCTGCGTCTTCCGTAGCCAACCTTTTTTGTTTTTTATTAGTTTTCATTTATATAATTATTCTTTCATAGTTTATCCGGGTCCATTCTTATTAGGCGTCAATACCATTCCATTTGTTTGTTTGTTTGTTTGTTTGTTTTTATTCCCAGTTCTTGCTTTAAATGATTTTGTTCAAATCTCTATACAACCCAGTAACCAGATACTGCTAAAGTTAATTAAAATTACCGTAAGGGTGAGCTTTAGTTAAGGATTGAGTGAGAGCAGGTCCAAACAATAAAAACACAAAGGATTACACGAAGTTACTACTTGCCTAGGCATAAAACCTCTCGCGATATGAGAGGAAAGCCGAGGCAAGAGTAGGATTTATTGGTAGTTGTAAACTTAAACTAAATACAAAACTTATACGCGAGGTACCTATTCGCACGCAACGAGAGCTCTCATACCTGGACGTGTGTGTCTGCGCCGCACCGTCTATCCCGAAAGGTCACCGCACTGCCAGGGGGGATGACCAGCGAGACGGTCATGTCCGCTAGGGGCTGAATGGTCAAGGACCCCAATTGCCCAAACGCCTCCCGACACTCGGACGTCCAACGTTTGGGCCACGGACAACACGTGGTTGCCGCGAAGCGCTACGCCGCGGAAGGGTCACGATCGCTCCGTGACTCCTTCCCCAAGGCACAGACACAGCCGCCCTTACAACACAAGAGGACGCATACACAACAATCGTCACGAATCCGCACAGAACGATGTCCTTGTCATGCAGTCTCTTTTTCCTTGAAAGCAGCGTACTTGCGAAACGTCTTGAAGGCTCGACGGACTCGAGTCAAGTCTGGCGCTGACCCTGTCGCGCGGCACCACCCGCGAGCGCGCTCCTAATTCTCGCTAAGGCCCAGCGGCGGCGCATCCGAGGGAGGGGGCCAGCGCCTCTAATTCAGTGGTGGCGCTAAGTTAAGTATCTTTTGTAAAGGCGCACGGGCGCCCGGTAGTAAAGCGCCCGAACAGATTTGTTATTTCTTTCTTTTTTACTTTGTCTAGCTCAGTTTTTTTTCTATGTTTTCTCAAGATTCTCATTTCTACTGCTTTTATTTTACGTTTTTGGTTCTATGCTTTGTGTATTGTTCTATATTACCAGTTTAATTTTGTTTTATATTTCTCGTTTTATCATTATGGTAGCATTGAATGCATTATATATCTTCGTTACGTTTCCTACTTTGTAGTTCTATTTTTCCATCATCTTTAATAATACCGCTGAGATATTAAAAAATGGTGACCTCTTCTAATACCTGTTTGTTACACATTATCTCTGTATTTTTGTTCTGTTGCTGTGTCCTATTTATCATCATTATTTTTGTCTTGTCTATTTTCATTTGGTTTACTTCTTTTTCTCATGTACTGATTAATGTTTCACTGTGGTTTAGCTATTTATCATCAATATTGCATTGTTTGCACAGATTGAGTCCTTTCAGAGTTCTTATAGTTTTATTAATCTGTCTATTACTATTATAAATAGCAATGTGATTAGACTGTCTCTTTGCTTAAAGCCTTTTTTTAAATTCTCCGACTTTTCTTCATTATCTGTATACGTGTTGTTTTCGTAAATGTTATTTGCGATTGTTATTTTTTTCAGATAATTTTAACTTTTCCACTGACCTGTGTTTTTTTTTCTTTTAAACTGTGTTAAAAGCTGACTCGAGATCTACGAATGCTAAGAGTATATGCTCTCCTATTTGTTTATGTTTTTTTATTAATAATAAATATATTGTCTGTTGTTCGCCGGTGTTTTCTACATTTCACTTTTATTTTATTTTAATTTATTCTGTATCGCTTTTCTTCTATTATTCCTGTATATACTTTACTTGCTACTAGTACCAGGCAAATGGCTCTGTAATTATTACATTTTGTTACGTTCCCTTTTTGTAAATTGGCAAAATTATGTTTGTTGCGACCGAAAAATGGACTGCACCGTAATTTTAAATTTGCAAAGCTAATGCTAAAAACACTAACCTGTGGAAACGGCGCTTTCCCGCAGAAATCGGTTCCTGTGCTGTTGGTCCTGGGGATGCAGGAAGCGGAAATAAGGGTGAGGGTAAAAAGATAGGACAAGTTACCCCAATCTTCACAGCGGAGCCGAACGGTAGCGTCTTTCCTGGTGCAAAGGTTCCTTGCCGAGTCAGAGCAAAGAAAAATGGACCGAGTTTTTACCAGCAAAAATTTCAACCCCGAAATGCAATCGGGAAACAAAAGGACCTCCGGGAAGAAGTTAATCTGGTCGGCAAAATATCGAATTTCGCCCCAAAATTAGCTTTTAACAAAAGCCTCGCAGTCATGAAAACTTGTACTGCCAATTAAACACGCCGGCGAACTCTAGGTTAAAAAATGCTCTCGGCTTACGGAAAATTTAAACTATCACAAACTGAATTCAAAAAGAAAGACGCCTGCGAGAACATAGCCAAAAAAAAGCCAAAACCGAACAAAAGGCTAAAAAGCCAAACCGCGGCCTATATATCAACGCTACGCGTGATCGTGCAAATTCGCGGCCAAACAAAACTAAATATTTATACAGGAGAAAATTAAAATACGGCCGGCTCTAATTTAAAAATTAAATAAAAGGTAGCTTGAGATTAGCGCGAACAATATTATTTTCCCAGTCTGTAAGTACTTGGTTTCTTTTTCAGTCTGATCCTAACAATTTTAACATATCTGAATCTATCTTCGTTTCTCTACACGCCTCTCCTGTTTTTAGTTTTTCAATGGTTTGACCTACTTCTCTCATTTCTATGTCTCTGCCTTTTTTCTGCTTTCTTGTTTTCCTCTTTCTATATATTCTCGTTCTGTTGTATCTTTCTCGTTTTTATACAATGCTCTCTCCATGTTTTCAAAATGCGTGGTATATTTCCAGTTACAGCTCTTTATTTTCATTTCTTACCCCGTTAATATATTTCCTTGTTTGACCTGTAAAAGGTTGATGTTGTTTTAGAATAATCTGTAATACGTTTCATTTTATTCTTTTCCAATTTCTTATTTTGCAAATGTTACTCCTTTCTTCACTATGTTTCTTTTTTTATATATTCTTTCTGATCTTCGTCCAGTTTTGTATTTGTATATTTTTTAGGCATATTTACTTTTTAATTTTTGCATCCACCATTTTGTCCTTTTGCAATTTTTATTATAGTTTGTTACTCTTGGTATATATATTTTTTGTAATTTCCCATGTTTCTTTCAGAGTCTATTTTTTATAAATTTCAATTGTTTTCTGAATCGCTATTCCGTCTCTGTTTAGTATTTTAATTTTTTAAATTACTTATTTTATTTTGCATTTCTACTGTTACTAGTTTATTTCCTTTAATGTATTTATCAGTTTTATTTCTCTTTTGTATATTATATAATTTATGATAGTTTTGCCTTTTGCTCTGTAGCTTCCGTTTCCATTCAGTTCTTTTTTAACTTTATTTACTCGTGAGCGATGTCCTTACATTTATCTTTTCTGTGTTTCCTTCTTTTTCCTCTGTTTCTTAAATTATTTCATAATACTCTCATCATTTTCGGAAATTCTCTTTTTTGCCTTTCTTTCATTTTCTATTTAGTCCTCTTCGTTCTTTACAGCTTTGTACTTTCTGCTATTTTTATTTCTTGCTTTAGTAACATCTTTATCATTTATTGTGGCCTTTGTCGGCACTATTTTCTATCCTTTGTTGTCTATTATTAGTTTTGTGATATTGGTGACCTTCAGTAACTTTTTTCATTTTTTCGATTTTCTTCTTCTGTTGTATTTCCTATTTTTAAGTTACTAATATTTGCTTTTTAGTCGATTTCTTTTTGAGCCATACCATGCTTCCATTTCTTTTCTCCATTCCGTGTATTTTATTACTCATCTCTTCTAGTGCTTTCTACATCTTTTATTACATACTGCACTTTGGTTTTAGCAATCAGGTTTAGTTATAACGTGTTTAAAAAACTCTTGCGACTGAACTTTTGTCCGTGTGTTACCACTCGTTAAAAAGACAAGTCTGTTCTAATATAATTATAATTTACAACTTTAGTCTTCTTTATTTATTACCATACTGTACCGTACCCTTTTTAACTTTCTGCTTACCCATTTTCTATTGCTTTGCACCTCTATTACCAGACTAAAAGCGCACTTAAAACTGCATTTATGACACAACCGACTTAATAAAGAAAACAAGATCATATTCCTAAAAAAGTTAATGAATACAAAAAAAGTGTTGGAACAAAAATGAAAGTAAGTGATCTTAATATATTCCTTCTTGCTTTTTTTCTTTCATAAGCCTATTTTTGGGGTAGAAGCCTCTTTTAGATTTTTCCGATTATTTTATTTTGGGCTATTTATACTCGATTAAACCTAGCCGTTCATCTGAAGGATGGTGGTGTGGATGGACTCGAGTTCATTCAAGAAGCTCAGATGTTAACAAGTAAAAATAATTGAGTGCTTGTGTTAGAATAAAGAGTAATAATTTGATAAAACGTAGTATTTGCTACAATTCCCCGTATGAATGATGGTGTGCGTAGACCGGAAAATGACGACGAACATATGATAGATTTAACCATTGTTTTCAGGTGTAGAACCTCGTAGAACGTAGAATCTAATTATTATTATTAATTTATAGCAAAGGGTACTTAAATTAAGACGGCGAGTAAACATATTCTAATCTTTATTGATAAAACATCAAGAATTTTCTAAACGCAACTACAACTCCGAGACCTACTTGTTTTACGTTTGTTTGTTCATAGAGCTCGTATAGTGTGATTTTTAAGAAAAGTTGAACCCTAAGTAATTATAATTTCTTTATCCACACTCTTTCAACCATTTCATGAATTGACGCGTTTTTTTTCTTTGTTGTTTTCGTTAGTTTATCAATTTGTTATCTTGTTCTTTAAGTTTTATAAGAATTTGTATTGCGTTCTGAGTCTTATTAGTTTAATTTCTTTGTTAATAGGTCTATATATTGTTTTCATATTTTATGTTCCTATACTCTTAAGTTTCTTTTAATTTTTAATTTGTATATCCTAAATTTTGTTTACTTGCTTATGGTTTTGCCTATTAGCATATGTTTATTAACATAATATGCTCTATCAGTCGCTTGCTTTTTTTGTATATATGTATTTATGTATTTTGCAGTTCTTGTTATTTGTTAATATTTCTCAGTATTTGAAGATGTCTATATATTTTTCACTTATTTTTTTCTCTCTTATATGTTTCTTGTGCTTTATTTTAGTTTTATTTATAATCAATTTTATTTTCCTAATAAATAATTTCTTGTTTTTACAACTAACTTTTAAGTAGAAAAATCGGATATAGCTACCATTAAATAGTTCGTTAGAGGTAATTAGAGGTAATATATACAATTGAGTATAGTGATCAATTGTACAATTAGGTCGAAACTTCTGACCACCTTTTTTGAACTCCTCATTAAAAAGTAGAATAGGAATGTCTCATAAACCCGACCCATTGAAACACCCCTAAGGGGGGTTTTCCTGCTTTTTTTATTTTAAAGTGACATATCTCATGAACGATAATATATAGTGTTGAGACCTTCAAAGTTGATTGGTTGGTCTAAGTTTGAGTTTCCAAGGTGTTTAAGAGTTTCAACATTTGTATATATTACCGTTTCGCCCCCTGATCTTGTTCGAAAAATTACAATTCAATTTTACCTAGAGTGACAATTTAAGGTCAAATAAACAGTTTGTTTTTGTAAATCTAACATCTATTATAATAATTTATTTTACAAAGTTGAAATAGTAAAAAAATTCTGTTAATATAAATTATCGCGGTTCTTGGCAAAAATACGTACCTGGCGTGGGGCTCAAACAGTTGCATATCCAGCAGATCAATAACCTAAACGAATTCTACTGAACAAATTAAGAATGTAGCAGTACAAAAACGCATAAACCGGATAAATGGTAATAAAACTAATAATTGCATGTCTTCTAAACGTAAGACAGTCTCACAGTGAGCCCTACATAAACAAAAATATCAGTTTTTGCGCCCGGTAAAACAACAAAAATTAAATTATTTTACGTATATAAAATAATACACGTAATTTTCAAGTTGTTCTCAAAAATACGCACAAACGTGCTGAAAATAATAAAAATATATAGGTTAAATAGTTTCTGTTAAACTACGAAGTTAAATTTGTATCACCATTGGTATCACCAATGGAAAATATTTCAATGTAACAGTTACCAAATGGTACGGACACAATAAGAATCTTTAGAAAGATGAAATATTAATGATCGGTCCAACATACATAACAGAATATATTCTGTATTATAAAGAGGGCTAAGCAAATTGTATTTCTTATTCCAAAATATATCTTCATATCTCAAAAAACAACAAAAAAAACATCTCTTTTTTGTTGCTTATATTCCTTAAGAAAATGTTCAATAGACCCTAAAGACTGTAATTTTTAACGTATTTTTCGGTGTAAGGTGCAAAGAAAAGAATTTGCCACTCTTCATTATTTTTATTGCAAAAAACAACTACATGACTAATTAAATTTTTAAACACTTTAACAGTGTGCGTTCGCTTAATAAATATTTTAATTGTGAAAAGGACCTTTCAATATCAGCTGATGTAGTTGGGGCAAATTTTGTTGCTACCGGGTCGTAGGAGTTCCACAGAAAGTCTGTCTCCTTCCTTCACTGCCAATGTATCAGTAATTGGTTTTAGTGCCTCTCATCCACCATTTATCTCCAACATCTTGTCCATAATTTTTGACCCTACCTCAATTGACCAATTTCCTGACTCTTTCACTACTTTCGCCACTTTTAACACCGAACCGGTAAGTGGGAAATTCGTTGTCTGCATATTTTCTATAATTCCTGGAACGAACCCATAATTTAAAGCTATCGCAGTTAATTAAAATAGGTTTTTTTCACAATCTCTTTCGCCTTTCTCACACACAGCTTCGTTTTCTAATTTTTCTATTACTTAAACACATTCTTAAAAATGCAATTTACAGTAGAGGGCAGCAGAAAGCTAAGTGCCCCATCTTGTGATCACTGGTTCCGTAGGAAGAAGAGTGTTGGATAAAATTCTTCTAAAATTTACAACTCGGCTGGAGCTTTCAAAAAGACCTTTTTTCCTAAAAAAATGAGTTTTCTTACGTCCAAGTAGGTCTCTCTTGCAGCGTCTGTCCCTCTGTGAAGTCAATGAGCTAGGTAGGTAGTGCGTAGCAGCTGTAGATAAGGTGTTGTAGTCTGTCTTCACTTAAACATATACGCCACAGTGTCCGTGACCATAAGCAACTCTTTCGGCGGTGTTTAGCGCTTCTAGCCACAAAATTCTCAAGACTTCTTGAACAGTTTGCAGAATTGGTATACGCATTTGGTTTCCTACAACGAAGCTACATGAATAATAAGATAATAAAAATAAAATAACCGACGCTTGAGCTTTGGTCAAGTCTTCCGACTATCACATTGACAATATTGCGGCCAACAGCAACGGTCGCCTTGTCGTCGCTAATCCAAATTCTGGAGTATCCGATTTCTCGTCTTACTTTATTTAACACCTCGTGGATTGAAGGTACAACCCTCTGCAGTGTCCTTACACTGTAGATTTTTCGATTACACTACTTCCCTAAAAAGTTGCAAAGTGCATCTTCCTCCAACTTATTAAGGGGAATTTCTTCTGCCAGGAAAGCAGCGACTAGTTCTCAGTCAAAGTCATTAATTATTTCCGGAGTCTCAAGTCGGTTAATAACTTTTGCTTCTTTGAAGAACTTTGTGTAAGGTGTTAGTGTGTTGTCGAGTGCTTATGCTAGAATAATTTTCTTTTAGTTATATAAAAATAAAAAATAGTTAATTTATTCTCCCCTTACAGCGTAAAATTGAAGGATTTCCAAGTTGTTGGGTTCAATTCCTATTTTAAAATCTAATTTCTGGCTATAGTGATTTTACATTTCAGTAGGCCCAAAAATACAATAATGTATTACTTTGTTAAAGTTGATTAAATAATAAAAGGTCAAATTTAATAACAGGCCTTATCTTTAAATTTTCAAAAAAAATGGTTTTCAACATTGCATAAACAACCATGTATCAAATTTTGTCGGAATCAGACTAAAAAAGACATTTACGTGCAGGTTCATCAAAATCTATCTAATATCGTAAATATTAAAGCGTATAAGTAGGTGATTTATACTTATAGACTTAACACACGCTCTATAAATGGTTCTATCTCCATTTGCTTGAAAATCGACATCTTCTGCTGACTACTTCTTGTACAGGTGTCTGTTACTAACTGAAACCTCTCGAATTGTTAACACATTCACCACTTAAATGACGGCCAGGCATGAGCAGTGTTTCCAGACGTACGGAATTTGATGATCGTAGACGCCCATTGTGCGCATATTAAACGTATTTTATATCACATTAAGGCTGCAATAATACCTAATTGTGACAAATATAAAAAAAATATAAAGTAGACAAAACGCAAAAAATCAGACTATGATATGTATATGCGCCAAAAAACATGTACCCCAGTGGACGTAAATGGTAACTCGTTATCTTAACAAGATAGTACTTAATATAGAAATGCATCGAGATAAGCCACTTAACTAGAAAACATAATAATAATAATAATAATAATAATAATGATGAGGTCAGCCGCCCTGAGTGGAAAGTTGGTTTACAAACTGAGAGGTTAAGGCTTTCATATGGTCTCCTTCACTGTCCGGTCGTCGGGTACCATTTTTTAACACAGGGGGATGTGGCAAGCACCGTGCCTCAGACAACCGTGATATTGCATCTTGTTCAAAGTAAACGCAGGTAATCAATTATTTTTACTAACTGAGTAGGCCACCCGTCGACCTGTACGTACCGCAGTCACGCTCTTGCGCAACTAAAAAAACATAGACTACAAATACAACTAAAAGTTTGACAGCTGTACTAATTAATAAAAAATTAATAATTAATAAATTGATATTGTAAATATGTTTATTGTTTGCTCGAAAGAGAAGACATTTAAATAACACATTTCGTTGGCTGGAGCTGCGAGTAGTTTTCGCTGGTGGAGTTGCAGTTTCAAGTTCTCCATTCGAGCAAGGTGTGGTTTAGATGGTCCAGATGGGCCAACGTTCGAACGAAAGTACAGTATAGATCTGTAGTAACTAGTTATGTGGAACAACTAGAAATTCAGTTTTACAAACATTTTAAAATAAAAGTTTAAGTACAATCATCAGAACACACTAATCAATATCCAAAGTTTGTTTAGTGTTTTTAGACATTCCGTGTATATATGTACGAAGGCGTGATGAACAGTAATGCCTCCAAATTTTTTATTCTGTTCCCAATATTGGTTGAGGTATTACATGTCATGCATATTATTCAGTCGACTTTCCCACTTTGTTGACGCAAGTTGCAACTCTCTGCAGCTAAAGGGCTCCGAATTGTAGCGTGCAACATAACTATGTATATCGGTGTATGAGAAACAGCATGTTGTAATCGAGTTTCTAACAGCAGAAAACGTGCCTCCAATTGAAATCCATAGAAGAATGAAAGCTATATACGGTGATGATTGTATCGACACCAGCAATGTGCGACGTTGGGTTGTTTGTGCTCGTAATAGAGGAAACGATTGTGCTAACCGCAACGTCTGTGATTAAGCTCGGAGTGGACGACCGCGTACGGCAACCGACGATACTCATCGGAATCGGGTTGATGAATTTATTAGAATAAAATCATCTAATAACACAGACACAGCTTTCATGTAAGTATGGCATATCACAAGAGCGTGTACAGGCCATGATTGCAGAACTGCGGTACAGAAAACTGTGTGTACGGTGGGTGCCTCGAATGCTCACTCCTGACATAAAACAGAGGAGATTGGACATCTGTCAACAATTTCTTTTACGTGTTGAGCGTAGGAGTGATGGGTTCCTTAACAACATTGTGATAGGTGATTAAAGCTGGGTTCACCATTTTCACCCCGAAAACAAGAGAGTATCAATAGAATTCCGCCACAAAGGGTCACCGACACCATAAGAGTTCAAGACCACGCCATCAGCAAACAAAGTCATGCTCACAGTGTTTTAAGATGTTCAAGGTGTGGTACATTTGGAATTCATGCCTAAAGGCACTACCATAAACTCTGCATGGTACTGCGAGTTCCTCCACACAAGAAGCACTGTCTCCTTCAGCATGACAATGCCAGACTACACACGAGCGCTGCGACATCTGCAACAATCCGAAGCCTTGGGTTCACTGTCATCGATCATCCTCCATACAGTCCCGACTTGGCCCAAAACGATTTTCATCTGTTTCTAAAACTTAAAGAACACCTTCGAGGAGTTCACTTTGATAGTGATGAAGCGGTGCAAGCAGAGGTGAGATTGTGGCTCGGTCAAATATTCTATAGTAACGGTATTAACAAATTGGTCTTTCGTTTGGAGAAATGTAGGTCGCCAGGGTAACTATGTTGAGAAATAAATATGTAGACATGAAGAATAAAGATGCAGAATATTAGTAAATTTTATTTTATTTAAAAAGCTTTAAGAGTTTTCACATAAAAATTCGGAGGCATTATAGTACTTTTGAGCACGCCCTCGTAGTATATTTATTATTTGTAATTTGTTGTTTGTGAAAAAGGGACTTTGTGATGAAAATCTCTTATATGTTAAAATTACATGTTTTTTTATTTCCTAAATATTATTTACGTAACAGAATGTAATTCTTTACAGATTAACTAAAAAAAAATTTTATATACTGCCACTACCTGAAAATGTTATTTATAATTAAGAAATCAACAAAACCCGATATTTTATAAAAAGTAACAATAAAAGAATTTATTTTGGAAGACCCCTATTTATTAAAAATCCCGGTAGAATTTACTAAAATATACAAAAGCACATGGTTTGGTATTTGTATATGTGATATATATATATATATATATATATATATATATATATATATATACACGAAAGATTTAAAAATTACAATAAAAATAATTAAAAAAACGAGCGTACAAATAAAAGATAAAAAGGAAGAAATTTAAACGCTACGCAGCTGTAGTTGAGTCACTTCTCTCCTTCCAACAGGATATGATAACATTAACATGTAATATTTCTTCCAGGAAGTAATCGCAAATCTCTGTAAACGGTTTTTTTTGTTTTGGTAAAAAATTAATATATTAACGCGGTTAAGAAATTACCAACTTCATTCGACTAAAACAATAGTCGCAAGAAAAATGTAATTGTAAAATGTCTAGTTTAACGAGAAAAGCGTAAACCCAAATTTTCGGCTACTGATAGAACGTAAAAGAATTTGTTTAGTTGAAAATCGAATTTATGCTTTGTTTTGGTCTGAAGTACTTGTGTACCAAATTTGGTGTCTATCAGAGTTTTAGTTTTTGAGTTATCGTGATGACAGGCAGACACACCCACGGGATTGTAATGTCATTAACTACCTCTTAAGTGTTAGCACGTTTTCGGTAGTTAATAAATGCTGAAAGCAAAGGTTAAAACCGTTACAGCCGAAGCAGAGATGTATTCCACACGTAGTTTAGGGCAAGTGGCGCTATTCTAAGATCCATTGTTCTGAAGGAATTTACGAGCTACCAAAGATTATTCCTGTTCGCGGAACTTCAAAGGGATTTAATAGAGGGCATGATGGTTGTAGTGGCGTTGCGGGGGTTGAAATGTGTTTCGTGAATGCAAACGAAGATTTTCATTTAAATATTTTTTATGCAACAGTTTTTGAAGTGGCGGCTATCAACAAACTAAAACCCAATTTCAACAATTCTATCCTGTCTTTTAAAATATTTTTTTAATTATTAGAAAATTTTGTAGATAAAAAATATTTGTAATGTTTTACGATTTTAATTACCTCATAACGCCATTTTGTTATAAATTAAAAAAGTGTATTTTTCAAAATTTCTAATAAACATACAGTAAAAGAGTACAATTTTGTGTCGTGAACATAGTTTTTGAAGCATTTTGACTATCTACTTTCCTTAAATTATTATCATAATAGCTGAAATAGAAGTGTGACATACGTTCTGCTATGCATGACTATTTTTTCGTTTAACCCTTTTAGCTCGAAAACCGTATATTTCCGCAAAAAAATTGTAACTAACTACATAAAGCTAAATTTTTTCTAACTTATTATATTTAGACATTAAACGTCGTACACCTCCATCGAACAAAGTCTTTACTCTACCAAAAAGAGATGTGTCTGTTGTCGAAATAACTTACCTCGTTAAACACTTACCAATTTTTAACAAAGCAGTTGTAGTATAACACATTCTTTCCTTGTATATTAATAAAAGTAGGTTTATCGCATCAATTCATTTCGTCTAAATTATTTGTGGCAATGAATTCAGTAAAGCTCACCTCGTTTTTTGGTGTTAGTACTCTTCAGATAATGCATTTTACATTTCAGCCTATGATGGGTTGTAAATCATTTTCTCTGTATCCTATCACCAGCTCCTCCACATCTCTGGTTAGTGGTGGAGAATGTTCATCGATCCGAGAAATAGTTTTCTTTGTCCGTATTCATTTCCCGTCTTTAATCTCCAGAAGACAAAAACTTAAAAGCAGTATTTTTAAAACTTTTTTATTACAATGCAGGTCCTAGGGACTGTAGATCAGTTCTCCTATTACTCCAAACCTTTAACTTTGCTCCTATTTACCCAAGTTTTTGAATAAAAATTTTGTCTTACGTTTCCCGAAAGGCAGTAAAGGAAGCAGAAGCCGCTTTACTATGCTGTGAGTTCACCTTAAATACCTGAATTACCATCTCTAGTACCGAGACCTTTTAGGACCCTAAACTCGGATGCCTGCAAGGCACCAACGGATGCAACAAGTTGACTTCCTATTTTACTTTTCTACTTAGGGAAAACTAACCTCCTTCATTTTTGTAACAATGAAGAAAATTATTAGCGACAGGCTCTGTAAAATTAGTTTTATAGCTACATAACTAATGGAAATTTTTCAGTATGATTTTATTCCACGTCAAAATCTCTAAATTAAAAAAAGCTTTCTACTTTTTGAAAACAACAATACATTTCTTCAAAACGTAGCATATTTGGAATCAAAATAATTATTACATGTAAGACAAGATATGTTTTAAATTCTATTATCTACGAGACTTCTACCATTGAAATAATATATCAGCATTTACAACATGGAAAATCTGGATAAATTGTTTTAACACTAATGAAAATGTATCTTTACAAATGACATAGCTTGTATATTATAGCAGTCCATTGTCCTTTAGTTACATGCGGAAAACTTAAATGACTGTGGTACAGTGACAAAAAGTCGCAAGAAGAAAGAAAAAGTAATTTGTGACTTTTCTAAACCTCATACTCGCCATAGATGGTGTGATAGAAGAAAGGTTTTTCTATTGACACTGCACTACACTATACGTAAAAAATTGATGACTAAAACTGAAAAGTATAGTAGACATATCAACAAAAACAAATATTGGAAAACCAACAGTAGTAGTAGAATATGACCAACAAAAAATATAATCAAACATGAAATACTATAAAGTCTACAAGAAAAACAATAAAATAGTATAAAATATACTTTTCCGTCTTATAGACATTTGTATTTATAGTTATTTCGTATCATATAATCTTTGAAAGAAAAGGGAAATATCTTTAGACTCAAATTGGTTAGACAGTTCGGCCCGAGCTTTCAAGCCGAGTGAACGTGCGTGCCGGATATCGCAACGGCGGAGCCACACCCTTTTAAGCTCAAAGTTCAACACCGAGTGCAAGTGGTATCGGGCGACAAAGATAATCGTGCGACCTCACGGTCGAGGTGAATATAAAATTCATTTAATCTACGTTTACATTTAAATTTATTTATTTAAATACAAGTAATTATGGCTTATTATAACCAAGCCACACCTAATATACAAAATACATAGTTTGTACCTATGCAAGTGGATCAAAACTACCAACTTCAGTATGCACAACAAGGTTATCAACTCCCGCAACAGCTGCCAATAACTAATCTCTATCCGAATTTGCAAGTAAACAATACTCCACAACCCCAAAGTTCAAGTTCAGGTTATCAAAACAATCCAATTTATCATCAGACTCAAACAAGCCGGGTATCTCAGGACAATGATTGGCACGTAGTTGAAAATAAAAAACGACTTCATAATCCTGAAAAATTGCAGACTCAGACCAAACAAAGCAAAACTACAACATAATGGTTGAACCCCTCTAATAGATATGATGCTTTAAGTGAAGATACAGTAGAAGAAGAAGCGAATAGCAGCACAACTGGAAGCAAAAAAGGACTTAAACCCCCACCAATCTATATAGCAGGTGTCAAAGATATACAAACCCTAATCAAACTTTTAGAAACAATAGCAAAAAATAACTTTGAAATTAAAACTCTCAATAACGATGAGGTCAAAATTTTACCGAAAACCAATGAATTATACACTGTCATAATTAAGGCCCTAAGGGAAAAAAACACACAATTCCACACCTATAAAAGGAAAGATGAGCGAAACTTTAGAGTAGTCCTAAAAAATCTTCAGCCATCAACCAACTTAAACGAAATAAAACAAGAGCTTGAAAAACAAGAACATGAAGTCATGAACATTATAAATATACGCCAGAGAACTACCAAAACCCCTTTACCCATGTTTTTTGTTGAACTGAAAGCTGCGGAAAATCACAAAAAAGTTCATAGTATTAACAGACTAGTCTAATCTATAGTAACTATTGAACCACCAATTGCTAAACGCGAGGTACCGCAGTGTGCCAGATGTCAACGACACGGGCACACTAAGAACTTCTATAGGAGAGACTCGCGATGTGTGAAGTGCATTGATAGCCATTCAACTTCCCAATGTCCACGAAAGGTGAAAGATAGTAACGTGAAATGCGTTAACTGTAATGGCAACCATCCAACCAACTATAGAGGCTGTCAAATCTACAAAGAAATTCAACAAAAAATGTATCCGCTTCTCCGAAACAAAGTACTACCAAATATGAAACAGCAGTCAGAGCAAAACCACTTACGAAACTCTGCCTATGCTCAAGTTGTAAGAAATACTAATCACGCTGGTAATAGCATGGATCAACAACAACAACCTCCACAACATATCGACTCCAAAGATATCGTTGAACTAAAAAAAATGTTAAAAACAAAAATGGAACAAATGAGAACCTTACTAAATCTTTTAACAATCGTTGTCACAAAAACCAACCATGGCTCTACAGCTGAAGATAGCTGAGTGGAATGTCAATGGCCTGACAAACCATAAAGATGAACTAACAGCTTTTCTTATACAACATTCAATTGACATCATGTTAATAGCGGAATCCACTACACGGACAGGAGCTACCTAAAGATTTCAGGCTACACTATTTATGCCACACAACATCCAGATGGCACCGCTAATGCTGAATCAGCAATTATAATTAAAAATAATATCAAGCACTACGAACTACCAAAATATAACCCACACCATCTACAATCAACTACAATTACGATCGAAGATATCGAAGATATGTTTAATGGGCCTTAAACATATCAGCGGCATACTACCCCCCAAGACACAACATTAAGAAGGAACACTTCAATGAATATTTCGAAACATTAGGTACCAGATTTATATCGATTGAGTTTAATGCCAAACACGAGTATTGGGGATCGAGAGTAACCACCACTAAAGGCAGAGAATTGTTGAAGGCAGTAACAAATAAAGGACTATCTACTGGTCTTCAAACATAGCGAAATTACCAGACCTGTTAGACTTTTGTATTCTAAGGGGCATCAATCCAAATTATTGCAAAGCAGAGTCGTGTTTGGATCTGTCCTCTGACCATTCACCAATAATAGTGACAATGTCTACACAGGTGCTACAGAAAGAGACCTCTGCTACTCTTAGCAGAACTGGGATCATTACAGAGAAATAGTAAATGAAACATTAGCACTGGACGTACCTTTCAAAACTGATACGGGTTTAGTAGCAGCAGTGGAAAACTTCAATAAGGTAATTCAGCAGGCAGCCTGGAAATCAACACCAAAGAAAATGTTAAATAACATAAGCCCAATATGTCTGATTAAAGTCAAAAAGAAAATATCTGAAAAGCGCAAGCAAAGAAGAAAGTGGCAAACAACCAAACACCCTGAAGATAAAAGAATGATTAATCGACTTGCATCAGAACTCAAAAATTTGCTCTCCAATACAAGAAACAATTCGATACAATCATACCTAAAGCGTCTTTCTCCGACTGAAGCAACAGACTATTCGCATTGGAAAGCGACAAAAAAATAAAAGCAGCCCCAGCAACATACATCACCGATACGACTAGAGAACAACAGCTGAACCAGAAGTAATTTTGACAAAGCTGTCGCCTTTGCAAACCACTTAACAAAGGTATTTAGACCATTTGATTCGCAATCAACTCCAACTGAAAAAGACGAGATTCATCAATATCTCGATGTACCCTTTCAAATGTATCTACCAATTAAATCTTTTACAGTAAATGATGCCAAGAAAATAATTATAACCGAACTGAACCCAAAAAAGGCCCCTGGTTACTATTTAATTACCGGGAAAGTTCTTAAAGAGTTACCGGAGAAAGGCCACAAATACATTACCTACTTATTCAACGCTGTGATAAGACTACAATACTTTCCTGAGCAATGGAAGGTAGCAACAATCATACCAATACTCAAACCGGGCAAACCGAGCGATGAGCTATCTTCTTTTAGACCAATTAGTCTCCTACCACTGTTGTCAAAGGTTTTTGAAAAACTATTTTTTCGGAAACTAATGCCTACAGTGCTGGAAAACAACATTATACCTAACCACCAATTTGGCTTTCGCCAACAACATGGTACAATTGAACAAATCCATCGAATTGTAGACAAAATACTAAAAGACTTCCAGAATAAAAGATATTGTTCGGCCATATTTCTGGAGGTTGTGCAGGGCTTTGACAGAGTATGGTACGAAGGTTTGATATTTAAACTAAAGAAACTCCTGCCGCCAGACTACTACACAATACTAAAGTCCTACCTAATCAATAGACACTACCTAGTGAAGTACAGGGACTCTTTTACCCCTTTATTCCCTATCAACGCTGGTGCACTTCAGGGAAGCGTGCTGGGCCCGCTCCTGTACCTACTATATACTGCTGACCTACCTACTTCCCCGTGAGCTGCGGTTGCTACCTTCGCGGATGATAGAGCAATTCTTTCATCGCATTCCGATCCGTATATGGCGTCCAACTATCTACAATCATGTTTGTACCACTTAGAAGTATGGTTCAAAAACGAGATCAAATCAGTCCACGTAACTTTTACGCTGAGAAGAAGTACCTGCCCACCCGTTATAATAAATAACAAACAAATACCGCAAGACGACACCGTTAGGTACTTAGGTATGCACCTAGAAAGGCGTCTCGCTTGGAAAAAACACCTTTTCACCAAAAGAAAACAGTTGAGTTTAAAAATTCGGAAAATGTACTGGCTGATTGGCCGCAAATCTCAGATGTCATTAGAGAGTAAAATATTACTTTACAAATCTATCATACGGCCTATTTGGACATACGGCCTATTTGGACATACGGCATACAATTATGGGGAACTGCAAATAACCAAATATCGACATAATCAAACGATTTCAATCGAAAGTGCTACGTTCTTTAGTAGACGCCCCATGGTTCGTTCCGAACGAGACAATACGACAGGACCTAGGTATTTCAACAATAGACGAGGAAATACAAAAGTGCAGCGTTCGCCACCGTGACAAAATAAGTGCTCACCCTAACTCGCTGGTTGAAGAACTATTGAACTCTGACGATGAAGAATTCAGACTTAAAAAAATTTAAGCCAACAGACCTACCAAACCGTTTCGCATAATGATATGTGGTGTCAAAGTTAATTGTTCATTCCGTCATTACCAAACCGGCTAGTATTAGTATTAGTATTAGAATTAGAATAAGGAAATTTTTATTGGAAACTTTTCTACATGTCTTATATCAAATGTCGAACCAATTACTGAATGTCACTACGTTACAGATTGTAAACTTATAAATAAAATTTAAAAAAAAATGGTTAGACAAATATTCAAATATATAATAATACTAATAGACAGAATCCATGTAGATGATCCATTAAGACTGACGAGACGACACTTTATTAGTAACATCTCAACAGAAGAAGAAAGTAAGTAAAAAGTTAGAAGATGCGTTATTTGTAGTACGTATGGTAAAAGATAGAACGTCATGTCATTGCAAGAATTACAATTATTTTCTTTGCATAATCTCATGTTAAAAATTTATTATTGTAAATGTCACTACAAACAAACATTTTTTATTACAACTTTTCATTATCCATTATTGCATTATTACGCTAAAGGCTTAACAAGTAGTTAAAAACTTCAACACAAGTTTTAGTGATTAGGTAAATGCGATATTCCAAATCGTTCTGGATTAGAATAATCAGGCAACGAATTTATTAATAAAGCAAATTGTGTTTTTATAGCTTTCACTATATTATACCAAGTGACTTTAGTTTTATTAAAAAACAAATGGTCATCAATAATTTACATTTTTCCTTTGTCTGCACCACTTTCTCATTAAAGCAAAAAGCAGCCGTAAATTTTTTGACACCGAAAAACCAAAAAAAAAAACAGATTATTATGGGCTCAGTATCGACCTGAAAATATTGTTACCAAACTCACATAAAAGCAAATTTACGGGCCGTATTGCGAAAGCAGATCCATATAAATGACTTTAGCGAAACAAGTCCGGGGATTAGATACATACATAAGCCTCTGCCGATGCTCATAGCGGTAAATAAGAGGAGTAGGAAAACAGCGTCAAACTGGAAAAAAGTGTACAAATTGTAAAGGTTAGGGGACAATTAAAATTAGAGGGCTAATTGTTATCATTTACCAGAGCTTTCCTAGGATGCTACATCTAAAGGTGGAATTTTAACGCAAGAAAAATATGGAGAACTCAATTAGTTAAATATTGCATTCCTATTCCTGTTCTAAGTAAAGTTTCGCAACGAATATTAATAAAAATACAACGTAAGTGTCTTCTTTTTATTTCTAAAATGTGTACTTGCGCGTTACGAAGTCCATGTGTGTGTCTAAAAGTTCAGTGAATTATATCATAATAAAAACAAAACAAAAAATATGAGAACTTATCTTCATTGGCCTTCAAAATAATCGCCAGCTTATGCAACACACTTTTGGTAATGTTAATAAAACTTCTGGAAGCTGTGAGCAAAGGCTTCTGAACAAATTAGTTCCAGAAGGCATCATCACAAGTGAATGAAGATAGTCACCAAACGCGGGAGGAGATCGAACTTGCGTATCTGCTGAACGGTGCATGAAATAATGCAAAGACAAGACTCTGTAATGGGAACGTGTGGCAACTTACTGTTGGTGAGAGATGCAAACTTGAAAACAAGGATTAAATGGATAGAGACTGTGCCGTAGGTCAGGATAAAATAGTTTATTTCTTGCATGGAATTATTAACGTCAGTAAGACTCGGAGCCATAAATTGTTTCGAGTCACCTGCTTTGGATTGAGTTTTGTGATTTTACCGGGTCCTGCACCAAGACAAATGTTGGAGCAGTAAAAATTTTAGTAACATTAAGTATTACAAAAGATATTTTAGAAGTAATAATAATATAACTGTCGCAGCTCTGGTGTAATACTACAAAGTGGAGCACCAGCTTAAAATTTTACCAATAAATTGTATTGTCAACTTGTGAGGCACAACCGGATATAGATCTTTCGTCTATTCAAATCTTAGCAGACAGCGTTGCGTACTACGTCGTTGATAACGCTCAATTCTTCCTCCATAAATCATAAAACCAGTTACAGATTTCGTACCAGTATTTAGCGCTCTCTCTCAATCCTGTCTGAGGTTTCGCTTGTCAATAGTTGACTCGAACGTACTCCACACTCAGTCGTTTTGTTTGCATCAGCGCAAATATAAGCAAACTTTTGCTAGCGACTTTTATTACGTACATTTATACCAATATTTCATCGCCGTTTTCCCCAATATATAGTAGAACCTGATGTTTATTTGTTGCTTCATTACATTGCGACAGATGAATGTTCAACAGCTTGCGGCAGGTGTATCCTAACGGCCACTTATGCTCCGTTGACGTTATCTTCACTAGCAAAACTAGAGGGGCTTGAATCCGGCCCCTAACCTTAATTTAAAAATTAAAGACCCCTAGCGCTTATGATGGGAACCTCTCTAGACTTTATATTAGTAGAAGCCCCATTAAAGTTAGTTACCTTGGCCATGCAGCATCTCATATACGTTTTGAACGCTTTGAGAAATACTTCTCGATTGTTTGAATGTCCACATCTCTGTGGAGGTCGTTGTTTGGTATAAGCTATTGAGCATCGAATATGGACCTTAGAGCCCGGTTCTGTATGTCTTGGAGTTTATTGATGTGATATACTGTGGTCCATTCCCAAACTGTAGCCTCGCGCATCATTATATGCTTAACTGTAGAACCTGTTTACTGTCAGTTTTCGGTCCAAAGTTATTGCTAGATAAGTAGTTGTGTTCTTCCAGGGTATTTCCCTTTCAAAAATTCTAAGATTTGCCAACTTATTCAGTGAAAACAGCATTGATAAACCTTTCGGATCAGTTTTTTGAAGGTCCAGACTTCTCCCGTAACAAATCGAGACGAATGATGCCTTAGCGTGATGGACAATATGCGTATTTTATCAGTGTATTATCAGTGGATGCTTAGTAGCCATGTCCCGGGCATATATAATAAAGAGCCAAACTTGACGCAGAACTTCCTTCCGGAAAGAAAGGACACTAGGCTGTTGTGCCATACTTCGCAGAATGCCTTGTCACGTCAAGAAAGTTTACATTTGTTGTTTGCTTTTTAGAGTAGCGCTTGCTGATGCGTTCTACTACTGGAGTGGCCGAACTGAAATCTAAACTAACTGTCCGGAATCAGTCCTAGATTTTCGAACATGAACTTTATATTAGGGGACCCTTTTTGAAGTAGAGATAGATCTGGATAGCCACGTGTACACATAAGTGGTATGTTACCATTTACTAAAATAGTTAGGCGCACCTTGTAGGTGTATGTAAGTTTTTGTAAACGGTTGTTGCTATAATTTACGGTTAGCCATTATTTTCCTTTGCACCCAAGAAATGTTTATTAGTGAATTTCAAAATATAGTTCTTCTAGAGAAGGTTTGTGCAAGAATATTCATCGTCGTTAAAAAACGAGCCTAGTTTAAGTAATACGAAGTAATGTACCAAATACATTTATTTCCCTATAAACTGCCTCAGTTAAAAGAATTTATTGAAAAAGGCAGAAGTTAGCATAGGACGTCATGACTGCTAGCATAGCAATTTATATTAGGGTAATTAGAATTGCTACGAATAATATTTTAACCTCTATGTTTTAAATGGTAATAAAATACGGAGTGATATATTTACCTAATCTAATCGCTAGACAACGAGAGTAACAAACTGCTTGTACTGTTAAATTTGATGCCATCTGGACCGTTACGACAAAACTATGCAACCGTACTAATAGCAGTAAGAAAATAAGAAAACACATATGCGTTAGGAAAGCCTAAACAATCTAAAATAGTCACCAGAATAAAGTATTACATTATAGTATTGCAAGTGCAAAACTCAATCAAAAGTACACATCACTATTAACGACTTCTGCCTTTAATTGTCAACAATACAACTTGTTGATTAAAATATGAAGTCTTTTTAACATTTACATTTCTACGCAAAGAAGCAGACTAATCTATCTACTTTAAACCATGTCTTAGTCCCTGTCTGTTTAGTCTATTAAGTCTTTAATTTTTGAATCGCACATAGCACTATTTTTTCTGACCCCAAGCGCTCTTTCTAGGTTTTTGTAATCTCCCGTATTATTTTATAAATTCCACATAAGCCACCTACCACTTGCACTCCCAAAAGTCCTTCGATCTCCTCCTTAGTTTATAGCCATCTCCATCTTGTAATGAGAGCCCCCTCAACTCTGTCTCTGGCTTTCTTCTGTGCATTACAAGTCAGCACAACTTGCACGGCATCAAACAAAATTTAAATTGATGGTGCGACTCAATCTCTTTGAGAAGAAAAAACTCATGTTTCGTTTATGATATCGTTCAATTTTAGGCTCAAGCTTTTAACCGTTTCAAAATAAAGATCAGTGTAACATCAGGTATTTCTCACGAAGCCATTTGACGCGCTTTTCTTTAATTTATTTATAAATTATATTGTTTTTTGTTTTGAAAATATAAGAAAACTTTTTGCAGATGACCTTAAATTTCATAAATCTATTTGTACAAACAATGACTGAACTATAATAAAATTAATAATTTATTCCGTTGATGTTCTTGTAATTTAATGGAATTGAATGCATTAATATGTAATATACATTTCCATAAAGTAAATAATCTTATTGTATATAACTAGACCGTATCAAATTGTGAAATCAGGAGAAAAATCATTCGGGGTCTTGGAACAATATTAGATTTTATACTTACTTTGAAAGATCATGTCAATTTTGTTGTCAACAAATGTTTAAAACTTTTAGGGTTTAAAAAAATGCGCATAAGTTTCGAAGTATAAACTGTTTGAAAACGCTATATTACTTTCTAATAAGATCGGTTTTCAAATTTAATTATTTAGTATTGTCTCAATATAAGATATCAATGGAAAATTTAGAAAATGTACAAAATAAAATGCCAATATTTATGAAATATAAAATGAGTCTAAACTTTAACTTGAAAAACTACGATAAGTCTAGATTTACGTTATCTGCGGACATCAAAACACAGAAGAAACATCAATGATATGCTTCTGCTGTATAAGCTATTAAATAATATGTTATTGAATCCTACACTATTAAGTAGAATTTCATCCAATTTGCCAGAAGAAAGAACCAAACATTCTTATTTCTTCTTTGCCTTTTCACAATTATTATTATGAGCACATTAAACGTGCATGTTGCACTATCAATTATCTTGACGTAGATTTATTTTGCAACTATTTACATGTTTTTAAACGTAAAGTTAACCGTTTAGTTATTTTATGAATGTGATGAGATACAAACTTATAATACAATTAAAACAATTAAAACGCTTTCTGTAAATGATAATGACGACTATTCTGTTACAAAACCCGAACATATAGTAGGCGGAAGCGCAATTCCCTTATCATCCCTAAAATGGCTATTATTGCAAACCCTCACAAACTGACTAACAACAAACTTTTCGGGTTGCCAGGATCTACGCTTTAAACGTACAGTCAATTAACAAACTATTGGAATTGTTAGATTATCATGTATTGTATGGAGTGCTATTTCGATATGTAAGATAAATAATTGTAACTTATTTGTCAGATTATGACAGAATAAAATATTACTTTTCTATATAAACTGTCAGTTGGATTTATTTTTATAATAATGTAAATGTCGGCATAAGTAATTCAAATGCAATAAATAAATCATTTATTAGAAATTTATGTATTCTGTAATATACTTCAATAAAACAGTTCTTTAAAATCTTCTCAAAAATATCTGGAATAAAACAGAGTTAAAATGTTACACATAATATAGACACTTACAACTTTTCTGTCCAGTTGCCACCGAAATTTATGTAGCAGGAGAACACTACTGCAGTCACCATTAGGATAGAGTGCTTTTTTCTCAATATTATTATGTGTCTCTATCGGTAACTCTTATTTATGAATTAAAGGTTGGTATCATATCAATTAGCCTGACAGCTTGTTTTTGTTAAGTATTCAAATTACGCAACTCTGACAATAAATACTATCTAATGGTTGTAGAAGGCAAACAAATAAGAGATGCGTATTTTTTATCTGTTCACAAGCACTTTAAAGGGCTAAGGACCACCTCTAAAGTTTTATCCTAAAACAGTATTTTAAGAATATCTCAAGTTCTATTTCAGATATCTTCGCAAAACAAAATGGAAATTTATTGTTATTGAAAAAGAAATGGAACCGTGGTAGTTTCCTCCTTCCCCTAAAGATTTATTTTTTAAGCTTAAAAAAATTAATGAGCAGGTAATCGTAGGCACTAAATGATCCCTTACCAGTGACCGACTTTTTAGTAGAAAAATAGTTATACACAGTTGCACATTGCAGACAGCCAAAAAAATTAGTAATGTCAACATTTTGTGTTGATGACATTTAATTCTGAGCGACCTACACATAAATGCATGAGAACCACTAAGTTTTGAATCCAAAAAGGTCTGTAGAGTATTGCAAAGGCAGTAAAAAAACAAAATATCTCTTTCAACAGTTCAACACAAATTTAAAAAAGTTTTGGCTAAACGACATTTACGATGTTGGGCTCATCAAATTAATCAAGGTAGTACACAGAGAGAGAAAATCGAAACAATTTACGATTACATTTTCACAAATTACAATGCTGCTCTTGATTCTGGTTTAATAATACACTATAATGATTTAAGAAAGTAGGTCTTATATGCACAGAAAGCATAGGTGAAGCAAATTAGTAAAAAAAAAGCCGCTAAAATCTCTAATATTTTTCTGGATACACGTATCGAGACGTTCTAGGGCGCATTCGATTCGAAAGAGCCTCAGAAAAAAACCCTTATATAGATAGATTAAACTCGGAAAACACAAATTTGAGAGAATTTCCTAAAATCACTCCTAGACCGAGGATTATGCCCTCCAAATGCATCGGGGTACTTTCTAAGAATCATATTTGTAATCAGCGACTCAAAAAACCCTGAAGTAATGGGACTGAGCTTATTTTGGCCAAGCAAGCAATAAAGTATTCTTCAGTCTGCAAAAAATGTAACAAATAAATGCATTTTTTGCATACACAAATGCAATTTCACATTATAACAGAAAATATAGTGTAACATTTTTTCTGAGGCTTTTCTGAATTGAATGCGCCCTAAAATGTCTCAATACCCAGAAAGAATTTAGAAATTTTTTTACTAATTTGTCTCTATTAGTATTTGGAAGCAAGGATATAATATTTAAAAATTTCAATTACTTGTTTTTCAAATTTAAATTCCAGAGATTGTTTCCCAAAAAATTAATACATTTATCACAAAAAGAGCTATAAAAAATAAAAAAAATATGCATAAAAAGGGATAGAATTTTTATCAGAAGTGGAAAAGTTAATTAATAAAGCAGGTGCTGAAAATACATTTAATTTTGATCCAAGTAGGTTCGAACGAGATATGCTTTCTGGTCGAACACTAGCTGTTAAAGGAGAGAAGCAAGTGCAATGTCTTGTACAATCTATTTCCTCAACTAGCCACAGCTACACAGTGTAACTAACAATTTCAGCTGATAGTAAATTACTATTACCTTTGTTTTATGTATATTTAGCTTCAAAATCCGACCAGCTGACTACAGGTAAAATCATATTTTGTCCACTCTTAAAAAATATAAATTTTTTTATGATAAAAGACACATTTAAAATAAAATGTATAGATCACTTTAAACCATGACTAAAGGAAATTCCAAATATTTAATCTATGAGTACGTTATTAATAAATTCGTGGAGTGGTCACTGTCCCACAGCTGTAAAAAAACAGTACATCTAAAAGTAATACCCACAGGAATGACCAAAATATCTAACCATTAGATGTTTATGGTGTTCGTATATGGAAAACTTTGTTAAACATTTTTCAGACATGCGATGCCTACAGATGAGGAGTTTCTTGGTATCAGAGGATTTAAGTAAATTGTGCATCTTACCGATGTAGTCCGAAGTATTTAGGACCACTGTAGCGTTGTCCTTACCTGTCTGTACAATTGTAATATTATTTTCTTTTAAAGCTTTTAAGGTGTGTAATCGCCAAACTAATGGTGCTCCTATGGGTTCCCCCACTTTCACCTGTCACTGCTAACCTTTTTATGAACGATTTTGAAACAAAAGCTCTCACCTCTTTTCACCTTAAAGCTACCTGCTGGATACAATATGTTGATGACACTTTTGTTATCTGGCCTCACGGATATGATACCCTTCCAGAATTCCTTTCCCACCTCAATCAAATCCAAATCAATATCAAATTTGCTATGGAAACTGAAAATAACAATTCCCCTCCCTTCCTAGATACTCTCACAACACGAAATCCTTCTAATGACAGCTTTTATTACACTATCTACAGAAAAGGCCACTCACACTAACCGCTACCTAAATGCCAAATCCCATCACCACCCTGCCCAAATTCATTCAGTTGCAAAATCCCTCATCACCAGATCCATCAGACTTTCCGATATGAAAAATCGCCAAACAGAAATTAAAACCATTAACACCCCCTTACTGCAAAATGGACATTCCAACGAATCCTTAACTAATATAGTTAAAAATAAAAATAAAAACACTAACTGCTAATCCCAAAACCCTCCTGACCAACAAAAAGCATTTCTACCTTACATCAGAGGCATCACCGCTAGAATAAGCCGCATACTAATGCCGCAAAATATATGCACGGTCTTCGCGACCAATAACCAAATATCTGGGTTTATTCGGTCAGCAAAGGATCACTGCCAATGAATCTCAAGGAGTGTATGAAATACCTTGTGGAGACTGCCAAAGGACTTATATAGATCAAACAAATCGGCAAATATCTAGACGAATATATGGGCATTCTCTGGCCGTACGGAAATGCGATAATGGTTCGGCACCTGCCAAACACAACAAAGAAACGGGCCGCAAAATTAATTTTCCGGGGCTAAAACCATTGCCCCCATTGCCCATTTCACCAGCAGAATAATACGTGAGGCAATTGAAATGGAAAAACGCCCACAATGCTTCAACACAAGAGATAACAGCCAACGTTTACCCGTCAAATGGAAATCCCTATTACCCCGCACCGCCAATTATGCAATACCCTTAATCCAACAAACTTTCCCCAACCCAACGCACCTCTCGCAAAACAAACTTTCACTTCCAGCCCTATAAAAGATCAAGCAGGTCACAAGAAAGGTCAGTCTTACTCAAAGACTCCCAACCCTTCTTGGGAAGTAGGCAGATTGAGACCCCGAGTGAAGAGCTAAACTATTTAAAAAAAATTATATTTATATAAAGCATTTCCGCAAAAATACCCCCTCTAAGACGAGATTTGTTGATTACTCGCTCATTATGAAAGCTTTTTGTATTAGGAATTTCACCCAGTATGTCCGATTAAGGTTATCACTTGCCACCACCCCCATTTTCCAGAAAAACGATTTTCCTAAGTTATATCTCATTTATAAGTAAAAATTTATCGCTTGTGTCCGATTTTCACGCTAGAATCAAAATTTTGTATGATCCAACATACCTATATCGATCGGAAATCTTCCGTAGTTTAAGATTGCGTGATTGCAAAGTCGAATGCAGTAGTTGTATAGAAAAATGTTATATTAGATAATTCGAATTTTTATTTGAACTATCCTTGTAGCAAGCATCACTTTTATATTTATTAAATTTACAATAAAGATAAATTGGCGTCTACCTAACATCGACATTACCGTACATCAAAAAAATAATATTCTACTATATATAAACCCCTAATGTTGATCATGTATTTACTAGCTCAGCTTAAACACAAATATTGAAATTTCGCATCACTACAAACAAGTCACCCGCCAAGTAGCTTTCGTCACTGGGTCTTGCTTAACAAGCTCGTGTTTTGTAACGAGATTATTCGTGTGTCATTTCCCGGGATACAAGGCCTTCATCTGTGTTTTTCCCGGAACATCGCGAAGACAAGCCATTTTTCAAATGCAGATAACCTCCACTCCTGGGCTTTCCGGCAAAGGTACACTTCGCACATGATCACGTCGCAACGATGTATGCACACCTCTATTTGGGATCAGCTGCTGCAGCTGTTGGGTCCTACGGGATGGCTTTCCTGCGGCATTGCAGGCTTCATGAATAGCTGCAGCAAAGGTGTGCAATTTGATTCCAGGAATATTTGCGAATATAGGTGACGAGAGGTTGCCTACGGACTGTATTTTTGTATGTCAACAAAAAATACGACATTGCTTAGAATACAAAGTATTTTTAAATTAAAATAACATCTTTAATAATACAAATTACAATATTTTTGTTATTATCATTTATTTATACAGGGTGTTTCGGAATTGCACAGCACTATTTTAGAACTGTGCTTTCCAGCACAAAGTAAAAAAAAAAGTTTATATAAACGTATGCTCTTAATTTATTAAGGAAATATTGGAAAAAATATCAAAGGTCTTGAAGTTAATCAAACAGCCGCGAATAACAATTTTATATCATTTATTTGTTTGAAATATGATTAATTATCTGTTGGGGAAGGAATATTCTGTGTTGTTTAATTGTCATTTCGTACTACTACCACCAGATCACTTCGTTTCGATGTTCATTGTACACGCGTATGTCGAACGTTGTGCAAGCAATATTTATGTCCATTTTACATTACGCGTCTGTAAGATTTGTAACAAGCGCAGATATTTTTACCAGTAGATCTGCCTGCTGGTTAGCGATGAATCTTGCTTTACCAGAAATGGAATCACTCATTTTCTTAACACTCACACTTGGAACGAAGGAACCCCTCATTTGACTGCTACTACGCATTACCAACATACCTTTTCATTGAATGTCTAGTGTGTTCTTGGCGACAATTTCATTAACCCCTTTTTTTATCAACAAGGTTTTCAAGAATATCTTAAATTATTTTTTCACAAAATGATCTGTATGAGCTTCTAGACGATATTCTGATTTCCAATAGGCAGGGAATGTGGTTTGTGCATAACAATACCCCTGTCTACTTTTGTCATATTGGTATTGGTTATTAAAAAACAACATATGGTAACCGATGAATGGATCAAAAGAGGCCTTTTAAATGGCCACCGCGATCTGCTGATCTAACGCTATTAGATTATTTTGTGTTGTGAGCTAAGAAACACACCGTGGAAGCTGCGGTAACTATTATGGGTCGCCCTGGTGCTACAAAATTTAGCAGAAAATCTTTGATTTGTCGTGCTGAATGCTGCATTCAACAAAATGGAGAGCACTTTGAATAGTTACTCTGAATAATATTGTTAAATAAATATTTTTCACTTTCAATATCTCGGTAATAAATTAATTTGAAACTTATGTTTATACAAACATTTTTTGATATTTTGTGGTGAAGAAAACATCCCAAAAATAATGCGTGCAATTCTGAAACACCCTGTAAGACAAATAATTATCGAATTTTTCTAGGCTGACTTTAGAAAACTAGTTTTTATTAAATTTGTAAGAGTTACAAGGCGTATAGATATTACAGGAAAGCTACGGAAAGTGGAATAGCAAACATTTTTGTACTACAACAATTTCTATAAAATAACTGCTTAAAATGCGTCAAAGTGGTAAACATTACCCATTCTCTGCCGGTAGAACGAATATTGTAACTAACTTTTTTTATATAATTTTAAAAAATAATTCATCAGATAAAAGGGCGTGCAGCAGACTGAATTTATTCGAGATATCAACAATCGTACGGTTGTATTGTCATAAATAAGTGCAGCGATGTTTTGACTTGTTTTATTTACGTTATTTTAATAAAGTGAAACTAATTATTAGTTATTATTAACAACAATAGATATGATATACGCAACTTAAAAGCCAAATTATTTAGGTAGTTCAAACACTATACGGGTGTACAATTTGAATATCAGAAATTAAAAAATGGTAGTTAGCAAACTCTGCAAATTCAATTTAAATCAAATTATACACCAAACCAACACTTATTCGTGGTTAACATGTCATTCTCTAGCTATCACAATAATATAAAAATTCAACTTATTTCAGCACATAAACAACCAGATGACAATTAACAAAAAAGTAACTGAGGATCGCGCCCGTTCCTAATAAGCTATTAAAAAAGAAATGCATTAAACAGTTCAGCGAAAAACATTGAATTCGCTCAATCAGGAATGTTAACTGGTGAAAACGCAAGCCAGGCGGCTAAAAATGTGAATAGTGTTTATGGTTCTGATACTGTAACACCAAATCAAGTGCAGTTTTGGTTTCGTCGATTTCATTCCGGTAATTTCGATGGCAAAGATTCACCACGCTCTGGAAGGCCAATTGTCGAAAATGTGGATAAAATCATGGAAATGGCCGAGCCCGACCGTCATATAAGCACTGTTTCTATTGCCCAGGAGCTAAACATTTCAAAAAAAAACCGTTTAAGACCATTTGAGAAAGGCTGGATACAAAAAGAAGCTGGATGTATGGGTGCCACAGGAGTTAACGCAAAAACCTCATGGACCGAATCTCCATCTGTGAATCGCTGCTGAATCGCAACAAAGTCGACTCGTTTCTGAAGCGGATGGTGACTGGCGATGAAAAGTGGATCACTTACGACAATGTCAAGCGAAAACGGTCGTGGTCGAAGCGCGGTGAGCCGGTACAAACGGTGGCCGATCAGTTGACGATCAAGAAGTTTTGCCGTGGGTTTGGTGGGATTGGCAAAGAATCATAGACTATGAGCTAGTCCCCTACGGCCAATCATTTAATTAGAACTTGTACTTTGAACAATTGGACCATTTGAAAGAAGCAATCGCCCAGAAGCGGCCAACTTTGGCCACTAGGACAAGAATTGTGTTTCATCAAGACAACGTCAAGCCACACATCGATAGCGACTTACCAGAATCCCCGAGAGCTTGGTTGGGACGTTCTTATGCATACACTTTATAGTGGTTACCACCTGTTCCTGTCTATGGCGAACTATTTTGCTGGTGAAAAAGTCGCCTCAAGAGAGACTCGTAAAAATCGACTGTCCCAGTTTTTTGCCAATAAAGACAAGGGTTTCTATGAGAGAGGCATAATAGAATTACCTTCAAAATGGCAAGAAGTTATCGGTTCATTCCAAGTATGTTAAATAAAACCTTCAATTACATGCAAAAATAATGGATTTCTTTTTACTAGACCTATTATTGTCGGACACTTAAGAGGGGAGAGGGTCATTATATTTGCAGTATAATAATAAATATAAAACCCAACGTAACAAAATACCTCTTCTATTCTTGTATGTTAACTTAAAACCAGACGGAAACAGCAAAGTCATCTATGAAACCAAATTTCGTTTAACAAGATTATTAAGTGCATTGCTACTAGAAACACAAAATGTTAACTTCACTGGATGTGTAGCAAGTCTAAAGCAAGATCACATAAGAATAGAGAACAATCAGAAAATTTATGAGATCTCATATTTTCAGATGACTTTTAAGCAAACAGAACGGGCAGTAGGCGAAAAGTAATTAAAAATGTCTTTATTCTATTTTCAACTGTACCAGCTCTAGTTAATGATAAAATAGGAGCAGCTTTGGACGTGCTGTGCCAAATGTCATTACATATTAAGCCTTTCTTACAAACTGATCTACAATTTGAACTAAGTGTGTTGAATCAACATAAAACACCAGATTGTAATTTAATTACTGATTTAACACTATCAACAATTGCATAGTAAACCTTTTGTATTATCCAATTTTATGGAAGCACGCAAACACGTCAATGATGCCTAAGCCTGGTAACGAGCCAGGAAATGTGACATTATATTGATTTATTTGTTTTTTGCCCTTGATGAATAAAATTTATGAGAAGCTTCATCTCAAACAACTTAGAGACAATACTGATATATACACATAACTGCATAAATATTGATTTAGATTTCGCGGATTCAACAACAAATTAAATGCACAGAATCGTAAACAAAATATCAAAAAGTCTTGAATATAAGTAATTTTGTATTGTTATGTTTGTAGAGGTATCTCAAGCGTTTGATAAAATATGTCACAGTCTGTAAATTAAAAACGAAGTTGCAAAGTAATTATTATTTATTATTTAAATCCTATCCTACCAATCAAAATTTTGCTTTATATATTACAGTAGATTTTCTGAATGTTAGATCTAAAAACTAAGCAGCCACTGAGCCGTATTCTATGGCATAAGAAGTTATAAAAATTATCGAAAATGAATATAAAAAGAATTTCTGCGGTTCTGTGTAAAAGCGATTTTGATTTTGCTCCATTACTTGCTTGTGATATTAAAATAAAAAGTTAGAAATAAAAATATACGAAAATTGCGGCTTTAAAATATTTAGAAACACAGAAATTTAAAAGCAAAAGTCCAAGTAATTAATGCCATGAGACCTGTGCGCCTTTGTATCCTGGTGATGAACTTGGTCAGGATTTGACACCATAAATTGGAAGAAAATGACACCGACAGTTATGTTTCCTAGAAGATAATTAATTTAGCTGGTGATATAATAATGACTCTATTTATGACCTCCAAAATATATTTAAAAAGATATCGTATTAAAACATTGTTCTTATTCATCATTGTCAACATAATGGCTATGCATAAAATTTGTGTAACAAATCAAAAATGCACCAAATATGCTTAAAGCTTGCTTCATTTAGATCTTCTAGTACGCATATAAGAACAAATATGCTAAAAAGTCATAATCAAATTTAAAGCAGTATGGAGAAAGAGGCGTTCAAAAATTGCGCTTAGGTCGAGTCCTACTCTATGGATAAGATAATAAGGTCACTATTTTCTTCACTTGATTAAAATAATTTATATAATTTATTTCATATCTGATTTTCAAAGAATCTTAGTCCAAGTACTTCGTAGGTACCTTTTCTGTTACATGAGGCTGCTAAAACCATTTTTAATGTATAACAACTATAAGGATGTGATGGGCCCACAAGATGAACTACAATTCAACAGTTCCAATCTAAGACACTCCATGCATTGGAAAATGCGTTATGATACTAGGTATAACAAATGTTCCAACGCCCCCCGCAACAGGACATCCGCATTCCAACAAGTTGGCGACTTATGTCATGTTTTGTAGAAATCCATCAGGTACACGTGTTCACCGCGTGCTATCTAGTGGATACGCAAAGGCTCTGGAAATGTGGCATAATAGGACATAAATATAGCCAAGGAGGACGGTTTGGCATTCAGATACAGATTTTGACTCCCGAGTTCCAGCCAGCGAACACAAAGGCGGGGCAGTGTTTACATAAATATTTCTTGAGAATTCTGTTCTGTTTTATCCCATTCTTTTCTATTTCCTGCTATTTCCTTTCAGTTCCAAACCGTCATCGTTTTCAAATCTGCCTCCACATTATTGCATCCATTTTTTCTCGGTCTGCTTTTTCTTTCTAGTTATTTCTCTAAGTTTGTTCTCCAAAGCTTCCTCCTTCCGGTGATCTCTCGTTTGCAGTTCTTTTTTGGCTGATGCTCCCTTTCTTGCCTTGTCTTTCTATTTTACCCTCTTGTTCTCGTTCGTTTACTTGTATATTTTATTATTTATTACTAAAAAGGCGTTTCAATGTTAAAATTTAGAACTAATTAGATATAGACGTATCTCTTAACATACCACTCTTCTATTTTATTAATTACATGTCCACTAGTGATAAACAGTAGTCTCGGTACTTGAAATGAATGTTAGTCTCGACGATTAAAAGTCTACATTTGTTGGTATTCACTGATATGTCTCTCATAAAATGACATAAGATAAAATGAACGGAACATTTTATCTAATTTTTCAATAAGGTATCTACTGTATTATTAAAATCTCTATTCTTTCGTTTAATGGTACAATAGAACAGAATCTATGTTGTCCTTTTATTAGTGTTTTGAAAAGGGAAGATTATTCTATTAGACCCTATGAAATCAATAAGCTTATTGATTGCTTAGTTTATAGGCACCTATTCCATTCATAATAAAATGTTGATGCCTTGAATTGCCTTTACTATAATGGCTCTGTTAGAATACATTCTAATTTTATTAGTTAACAATTGTAGCAGCTATACGATAACAGACAATTTAGCAGATACTCGTGACAAACCTTATATGTGTATGGCGTTAAAAAGAGAACATATGTTAGTTTTAAATTATTAAAGTTAATGACGCACACTATACGGCAGTAATTTTCATAATATAAATGGTATGTCTAACTACTTATTTTTCATGAAATATTTTCATTTTTCAAGAGTCACAATAACTCTAAAGAAACTGTCTTGTGTGAACGTAGATTGAAAGTTCTGATTCATTTTAGTTTCAACAATGTGCCACATTTCAGTACAGTAAAACCAATTTTGGTATTATACTGAGCAAAATTTGATAAAAAGATTATTGATCAGGTAGTTAGCACAACTTCAATTTATATAACTTAAAAGCTTATAAAAACCTGAAAAACAATATGCACAGTTAAAATACGTTTCAATTATTTATGTACTTAAATTTCTGTTATATTTTAAAAGCTTTTCAAATATAACAGAATTTAAACTTGTATATTGCTGTATAATTTTTTAACCCAAAATTTGCTAATGCTACATAAAACTCCATTATTAAAGTACTTTTAACGACATTTCCTTGCCCTTAATAGTAAAAGCTTTGAGTCTGACCATAACTTACTTTACATATAGCCACTACCCTTTTATATAATTTATATCGTACTTTCAGGTGGGGCGCATGTGCTATCAGCGCTATTTCTGAGGCCAAAAGGTCAGCTGTACTTTTATTTCATTTTACAATTTAGTGAAACAATTAAAATACCCGTTCTTAAATTCAGCTCAAATAATTTATTAATTGTTAATAGAGCCTGTAATGGCATATCAAAACTAAATCAACTAAGTATTTCAGTGCAAGTGTATTACAATTATCAAATGCGATATGTCCAACAAACACATCAATAATTACAACAAACGTCAATCATTTATTTTTATTTAATATTAAAATATTTTGCTTCTGCCGAATACAAATCCAAATTTATTACAGACAAATGTCAATTGTTAGCTCTCAGCAAAATACGGAATCGGAATGAAATGCCATAAAGCAAAACACGTTCTAGAAGAGAAACGAACAAAAACTTCGGGCTGCTGGTTAAATTAAAAATAAAAAGGTATTTTTTTACCAAACTTTTCTTGCAATACGTCAATACTGGCATTAGTAGTGTGACATGTGGCACCGTCTTGTTGGAACCACATGTCCTCCAAATAAATTTCATCTCAATTTAACAACAAAAACCTATAGCTTACCAGTCATTATAACTGCATCCCCTACCTCTTTTTGTAAAAAAAATGGTCCGATGTGCCACCGTGCACCATACAGTGACGTTGTGCGGATGCAAGGGTTTCTCCTAAACTTCTTGAGAATCACTTTCACTCCGAAAATAACAATTTTGTTTGTTAACATATTCACTTAACCAGAAATGAGCTTTACCTGAGAAAATAATTTTTTGCCCAAAATTATGATCCGTTTGAAGTTGCTCTAAGTCCTAAGCAGTAAAATCACAATGCTTACAATAGTCCAGTGGCTTAGTACTTAGGTCCATGCAATCTTATATGCGTGCAATTCCAAATCTTTTTGCAAAATATGCCAAGCTGTAGTTCTCCTGAGCAGCAATTTTCTTTACATTTATTGCATTTCGACGTCTTGTTAGTATTTTCCCATCGTAGAGTAAAATTTTTTTAAAATCTTTTAACGGTTCGATGAATAGCAAGCACAAAAGGGCGATTATGTAGACCATAGGCTTTGCGAAGTGTGTTCACAAAAGAACGTCTGCCACCATAAAATTTTGAACAATAACCAAACCTCAAAACGTTAATTGCGTTATGATAAATTGTCAGAGTATACTAAACACAAACGATAACTAATGGCGGTTATAACATTTTAGGCGTGGTCATTTTATTTTAAAATCATAATATTCTTATTGCAAAACTCTTTACAAATCACTTAATAATAAGCCTACATTCTAGCCGAGTGATAAAAACATAACCCCTTACTTGACTTGACCTTTGTATAGTAAAAGGTATTAAAGCCTTATTAAGAATTACCACACATAGATCTTCTGAAAACCAAAAACGAAAGTAAAAAATACCTCCAAATAGACACAATATATACCCAGCTATGAATGTCCTACAATAAAAAATAGCCCAAAAAAAGGTTAAGCAAATTATTAAACAATAAGATTGTCTATTATTAAACAACTGTTTAACCAAGTTGCAGCTGAAACTAAAAATATTCTATTAAAGATCAAAGACAAAATAGTACAAGACTACCTTAAAAATCTGATTGATTTGGCACATTCGACCTGAAGGAACTAAAAAAGTTAAACCGCTTTAACATGTTTTGCCAACACATATCAAAAGTAATAAATGAGCTAGAAGTGGTGACAAAAAGGTGATGGCTTTTTCAATACATTTGTTATAGGTTTTTACACCTTTTGAATTTGAAAGTGTATTAGAACATTCTGGAGTTTTCTTAAAATGTGCACACAAAAGTATAACGGCCACACCCTGGTAAACTGTGTCGATACACAGACAAAACTAAGTGAAGGGCCGCTAGAGGCAACCTTCCAACAGAAGTGGCAACTGCAAGAAGGCAGCAGCTTTTGCAGTATCAACTGCAGGTAGAGATGAATACATTAGTACAGCTGCAGATTGAATATCAGTAGACAAACATGGTATCCGTCCAACCGGCTATTGAATTGCGATGTAGAATCATTATTGGTTAGAAGAAAATAAATTCGAACTCACTAATAAAAATAAAGAAAACGAAAAAGGGTAAGTCTACAGAAAAACTGTGACATGGAATGTGAGGTCACTGGGTATATATGGAAATTTAAAAAACATAAAAATTAAAATAAAAGATTAGAGATAGAAATCCTGGAAATAAGTAAAATAAAATAGAAGGACGAAGACGAGGACGACTTTTGGAGAGGTAACTAACAAATGAATATACCCAGGAGACAATAATGAAATTACCGGAGTAGGGATTATACTAGCTAAAGAATGGGGACTAAAACTAAAGTTAGCTAATGTACAACTATAGAATTGATTTTAGTAAAGTTGGAAGCGGAACCGAAAGACATAGCTTTCACACATATTCAACAACGGTATAGCGATGATAAAGTAGAACAAGTTTATGGACAACTTGAAGAACTAATACAATATGTAGATGACAAGGAATGCTTAATTATATTGGGTGACCAGAATGCTGTAGTGGACGAAGGTAGCACAGGCAAGAAAGAAGATACAGTGGGAAAACGTAGATTGGGAGAGAGGAACACTAGAGGGCAAAGACTGGTAGAATTCTGCATGGAGAAACAGCTAATTATTACAAATACGATGTTCCAGCAACCGCTAAGGTATAGATATACGTGGAAAAAGCTGGAAGATACTGAAAGGTGCCAAATAGACTATATAATGACAAGATACAAGTACAAAAAAGAAATTAAACAATGTAAAACTTACGCTGGCGCGGACATAAACAGCTATCATAATAAAAATAATAATAGTAGTAATGACTTGTAATATAAAATATAAATTATGTTTTAGCCCCAAAACTAAAACTAATAGGTAAGCAACGAACAAACTAAGAATTGAAGAAACAAAAAAGGAATACCAAAGGGAAGTGGTCAAGAATCTTAAGGGGAAAAGGGAAGGTATAACAGAGCAAAAGTGGAACAAGATAAAAACAGCTGTAATATCTACTGCCAAAGAGACTCTAGAATAATTTCACAAAGGACCAAGTAACCGTGGATCAACTACCACAATAGAATTAATGGATAAAAGAACAAAGCATAAACAAGGCAAAGACAAAACCGAGTATAACAAAATAAGAAATCAAGTTAATAGAGAAGTTAAAAAGCAAAAAAAGACCAGCTGGAAGATTACTGCACATAAATTAAAAAAATAATAATAAAGAAAATACTGCAAAATCACAAAACCTCATTAAGAAACAGTATGGGAGATTTAAAGCCAGAAATCTTAAGCTAAAAACAAGTGAAGGAAAATATATTTTAGAAAGCCAAAAAACAATGCAAACACTGGAAACAATATGTCGAAGAGTTCTACAACTGCATATATGACTTGCCAATGCTATAAAATAAAGAAAAAGTAACAGAGGAAGAGCTAGGCCCTAATGTATCAAGAGAAGAATTTGAAGACGCCTTGAGGAACCAAGGAAAACGTATAAAGCTGATGACATTCCAATAGAATTGATACGCGCATTAAGTAAAGAAGGTAAAAAAAAACTACGATTTAATAAATAACATATACAAAGGAAAAGCTACCTGAGAATTTCAAAAAGTAAAATGGTAATGTTACTAGAAAAAGGTAAAGCAATAAAATGCAAAGACCACAAAATGTTCTGTATACTAACACATGCCTCAAAAATCCTTACGGGTATAATACAAAAACGAGTACAAACTAAAATAGACATCAACTTAGCAGAAGACCAATTCAGATTTAGAAAAAATAAGGCTATAAGAGAGGCTATATCATGTTTCAGAAGTTTATAAGAGTTAATAGAATTTGTTGACATACAAAAAGTTTATATATATATATATATATATATATATATATATATATATATATATAACAAGCAATTAACGAATGTAAAGAGGTGTGTACCATCATTAAAGTCAACGGAAACAGGATACAAATGTTGAGACAGGTTAAATCTTATAAATACCTAGGTAGTAAAATCTCAGAAGATGTGAAAATCAGAATTAGAGAAGCAAAAATGATGTTCACTAACAAAAATAAACTATTAACATCAAGAAACATTAGTCTGAAGACAAAAATTAGGTTAGTAAAAAATGCATCTGGAGGGCAGAGCTTTATGAGTCTGAGGTGTCGACATTGGGAAAGAGAGAAGAAAAGGCACTAAATGTCTCAGAGCTGTGGCTATGGAGAAGGTTATTGAAAATTAAATGGACGAAGAGAATGACGATTAGAGAGGTACTGGATGGAATAGGAGAGCAAAGAAGCATAATAAAAGTATTAAATAGAAGGAGAAACAAATGGATTGGACATCTGTATAGAAACAATCAATTTGTAGTGAATATTATAGAAGGATTGGTAATGGATAAAAAAACTAGAGGTAGACCTCCTCTCGAGTATATAAAGCAGGTAATGAATGATGCTGGTGCGGAAAATTACGCAGAATCCAAAACATCTACCTGCGACAAAGTAAAATGGAAAGCTGCTGACCAATCCAAGGATTGAAGAGTAGAAGAACCATAACAAATTTTTGTAGGACATACAAGATATTTCTAAAGAAAAACAGAATAAATAATTTCTCAAAAAAATTACACAAATTATTATCAGGGGCATTAAGATATACATAATTAAAAAAATTTGTACTTTTGAGCAATTTATAATTTTATTTGTTGAGCTTTTTATAACTTTTCTTAATTACCGCCTATCAAAAAGAAGCCAACATTATTTTAATATCCACCACGTACAGTTCTATGAAAATTTGTCTCTACATGAAAATGGTGTCCTCTCCAATTTGGTGCATTAAAATGAATGCAGTTTTTAGTGAAAAAATTTGCAGAACAAAGCCGTACACCTTTTGAAACTGCATTTAAAATATAGTGTTAAAATGCGCACGTCAAAACGACAACTTTATCCAACATTGGTGATCAAAAAAGAAAATTCAATTACAATAGCTTTATGGCATCGCTCTTTTGTAACAAGTGGTAGGATTTTTATGCTCCGGCCCTCTGGCTGTGTTAACATATATTTTTAAATGCTCTGTTGCATGTTTTTTTATAAAGCTATTTTAAATAACGACAAATATTATTTATCATAAATTATTCCATTTTTGTGCACTTACATAAGATGCGTAAATCACAAAAACTTTTGGTATTACAAACGTGTTAAAATTTGAAAATGTTAAATTTTACTATTTAATTAGACTTTTTGAGATCGTTAGATAATTACCGGAAGATCGTGCCCATATTTAATTTATTTAACGAGTTAAATATACAACAGAAAGTAAAGTGTAAACATTTTTAAACCGCATCATAGAGATAAAGGTAATAGAATATTACTACAATTGATCCATAGGTTTTAGAAACTGTATTATATAAAATATTACACTAGGAATAAACAGATATTTCATACATTATATTTAAGAAATGCAACTTTCAAATTTAATTATGCTATTCTACCGTATATATCAATTTAAACCATAAAGTAATTTTATAACTGATGAGAAACAAAAGTGAGCTTCCAGTAAACGTGTAGGCTATTGCGTTACGAGTAAGAGTACCCCCTGTTCCCGACAACTCAAACATTAAATTGGTCCTCCTCTACGGGCGTGAACCCTGGATAAGTACCAAAGCTTTAAACAATAAAGTACAGACTTTTATAGACAATTACTTCAGACATATTCTGGGTATTAGATCGCCAAAAGTAATGCAATTTGTGGATAGTTGTTGGAGAAAAACCGGTACATATACAAATAAAAAATAGAACTAGATAAAGCACACTCCGCAGAGAGGATAACAACTTAACCAAAACAGCCTTAGAGTGAAACCTGAAGAAATCACGAATATCAGACCGACCAAAAACAATGATCACCAATAAAGCTAAGACAGCAGGAAAAGAATGGAGAAAGCTAAAACCGGTGGGAAATAATAGGACCCGCTGAAAAAATATTATAAAAGCTCTGTTTCTAACAAGGAGTTAAAGGACATTACAGTACAGTTACATATTTAACTAGGAGATATTTATCGGACAAATAAAATGTTAGGAAAATATAATTATTTTGGAGAAGTAGTTTTTATTTATAAAGTAATTTAATATAATAGACTTTATCAAACAATGTAGCTGCACAGTATTTGCTTTCTTAAAAGCTCTTTGAGATATGCTTAAGGATCACATATAGTGCAGTTGATGCATGCGCTGTTTTAAGACCGGTTTTAACAGCAGATGGAAACTATGCTACTGAAACTAATATATCTTTATCTATACAACTCAAAAAAGAAATACGCGTAGGCACTTGGAACATACAAGGCTTAATAACTCACACCGGAAGACTACCTATCATAGAAAGAGAAATATCGAAATACAAAATTGAAATGTTAGGCCTCGCAGAGACACATTGGACAGGAAGTGGATACTGCAAAACGAGCAACAACAACAACATATACTTTTCAGGTGGAAACGCACCAAAAAACTATGCTGGAGTAGCCATAATAGTCTCCACAAAATTACAAAAGACCATAATAAACTTCCAAGCAATATGGTAAATAACCAGATCATCCGGATAAAGCTAAATGCCAACCTACAAAACATAACCATAATTCAAATATACGCATCTGTCGCACAATCCACAGATGGTAAAATTGAAGACTTCTATGAAAAACTCGAAGCAACCATCGAAAGCATTCCTAGCAAAGACTTCGCCATAATATGCGGTGATTTCAACGCTGAGGTAGAAGAAACAAAATAAGTCGATCAGATTAGACATATAGTAGGTAAATTCGGTATTGGACAGAAAAACGACAAAAAAGAACATTTACTAAAATTCGCAACGAGAAATAGCTATACTATTATAAATACTGTATTTAATCATCACATCAGAGGGTTGTACACATGGAAAAGCCCAAGAGATAGAACAAGAAACCAGATTGACTAACTATTAACAAAAACTCGATGGAGGTCTTCCTGAATCAATGCCAAAACTTATTCGGGTGCAATATGCGGCTCAAATCACCAACTACTAGTAGCAACGATAAATATTAAACTTAGAAATGATACTGAAGAGCAACATAAAAAAATTTTAATGATAGAGAACAAAGATCAATTTTTCAATCAATTTAAACAGAGTGAGCCAAAATATAATACCAACTCGTCCACCGAAGAAATATGGCACGATATTAAGAACAAGCTGTTGGAAGCCGCCAATACGAACATGACCAAAGCGCAGCCCAGACGAAAACACTGGATATCCGACAACACACTCAAACTAATAGAAGAACGTAAAAAACAGCAAAAATTAGATTACATAGAGACAAAGACAAGAACGGCTGGCAAAAACTAAACCGCGAAATAAAAAAGCATGCAAACAAGACAAAAACAACTATTACTCTGAGATATGTGAAGAAATCGAAAACAATGCAACGTGCAGACCTCTTTGAAAAACAAAATTTTTAACGTGCGATTTCAAACACAAAACTTAAGCGATCGAAGATCAAAAAGGGCAAACAAAAACAGACATAAGAGAAACATGGAAACAATACTGCGAACAATTATACTCTGTAGACAACTACAATAAGGAACCCGATATATTAAGAAGCAAAATAGCATCTGCCATAAACAGACACCAAAAAATCCCTTGGCCTAAATGCAATAACAGCTGAGATAATCAAAGCAGCTGACCAAATAGAAATTGAAGATATGACACACTTAACGGTGGCCTAATAAATGGACTGAAGCTATTATATGTTAATAACGATTCACTAAATGCAAAAACTACCGAAAAATCGCGTTAATATCACACACCAGCAGCTCCCTCACATAAATAAAGACTCAAAACCTATCTAAATTTCCAATTATCAGCAGAACAAGCGGGTTTCATGGTAGAAAAAGCACTAGAGATCATATAATCAAACTGAGACAGCTAATAGAAAAAGCCGGGGAATTCAACATCCCTCTATCCATCTGACTATCGTAAGGCATTCCATAAAGTTAAATGGCACAAACTATGGGAAGTATTAGACAAAATGGGAGTACCTCAACATATAATATCTCTCATAAACAGCTTATATGAAAATAGCACAGGCAGAGTCAAAGTGAACGAAATGCTATCTGGCGAATATCATCCACAATATGGGGGAGGCAAGACTGCATCTTATCTCTTTAACATATGGAGAATTTATAGCGAGAAGAGCCACAGAGAACTGTGAAGGCGATACCTCAATCAACGGACAAAAGCAAACAAGATTTATTTTAATATGAAACTTTCGGTCATACATACAAATTTAGAAAGCTTTAAGTAATACTCATTAACTATATTATTAAGAAAATAAGTAAATAAATACAAAGACCAATATACAAAGGCATGCTGAAAAGTAAAGCCTCCGAATTTTTTATTCTGTTCTCAATATCGGTGGTGATATTACATGTCATGCATATTACTGGGTTGACTTTCCCGCTTTGCTGACGCAAGTTGCAACCCTCTTCCGCTAGAGAGCTCTGAATTGTAGCATATAACGTAGCGGTGTGTAACGTAACTATGTCGGTGCGTGAGAAACAACGTGCTGTAATCGAGTTTCTAACAGCAGAAAAAGTGCCTCAATTGAAATTCATAGAAGAATAAAGCTGTGTAGGGTGATTATTGTGCGACGTTGGGTTGTTCGTGCTCGTAATGAAGGAAACGGTGGCGCTAACCCCGACGTCTGTGATAGAACTTGTAGTCGACGACCGCGTAGCACAACCGACGAGACTCGTCGAATTCGGGTTGATGAACTCATCAGAGAAAATTGTCGGATAACACAAACATAACTCTCAGGTAAGTATAGCGTATCACGAGAGCGTGTACAAGCCATGATTGCAAGACTGCGGTACAGAAAACTGCATGCACGGTGGATGCCTCAAATGACTCACTCCTTATATGAAACAGAGAAGATTGGACATCTGTCAACAATTTCTTTTTCACTTTGAGCGTGAGGGTGATGGGTTTTCAACAACATTGTGACAGGTGATGAAAGCTGAGTTTACCATTTTGACTCCGAAAACAAGAGCATCAATGGAGTTCCGCCAGAAAGGATCACCGACGCCAAAAAAGTTCAAGACCATACCATCGGCAAACAAAGTCATGCTGACAGTGTTCTGGTGTGTTCAAGGTGTGATGCATTTGGAATTTATGCATGAAGGTACCACCATAAACTCTGCAAGGTACTGAGAAACCCTCAGAAGATTAAAAGCACAAATTCGAAAAGCAACACGAGCGCTGAAACATCTGTAACAATCCGACGCTTTGGGTTCATTGTCATCGATTATCCTCCATACAATCCCGACTTGGCCCAATTGCGATATTATTTTGTTTCCAAAACTTAAAGAACAGCTTCGATGTGTTCACTTTGATGGTATTGAAGTGGTGCAAGCAGAGGCGAGCTTGTGACTTCGTCAACAAAGTCAAACATTCTACAGTGACGGTATCAACAAATTGGTCTCTCGTTGGGAAGGTGTGTTCGTCGCCAGGGTGACTATGTTGAAAAATAAATATGTAAACATGAAGGATAAAGATGTAGAATGTTAATAAAGTTTGTTTTATTTAAAAAGCTTTAAGAATTTTTACAGAAAAAATTCGGAGGAATTACTTTTCAACACGCCCTCGTAATTTTGGTTAGGCGAATTGAAAGTATTATTGCTGAGCTGCATTTCCAACCATCTTATAAACTTAATAGCTTTTTAGCTTGAAATATTAAGTTAATTAAAACTCACTTAAATGCAGTTCCCGGATTGCGTCGCTCTGGGTTTAAAAGAAACTGCATAAACAAGCTTTGTAGAGACAATGTAATTTATCGTTTTCAAGATAAAACTGCTATAAAATATAATTAAATTTGTAGTATGCGATATGTGTGTTTTAAAGTAGCTGCCTGTATTTTTATTATTCTCTACGTGACCTAATAAAAGCTGTTTAAGGAAATTTATCAGTTGTGAGTTACATATTATATTCTTTAACGCAATGTCTTGTAAGAATTTTTTTCGCAAAATTTTAAGTAACATGATATGGGCGCCGCTGACAGCATTATAGCACCATATCAATATTTCACTTCTCCTTTCACTCGAGGCGGCATATTTTTAGGAATTGCAATGGCAGCCTCTATAATGCGTCGCCTTAAAGAATGAGTCTTCGGCCTGTCAAGATACATAACGCTTTTTACGTAATAAAAATGAGAAGTACATAGATATTAAATCAGAGTTGCATGAAAGCTAGTTTTACTATATATAAGGACACAAGGTACGTTGACTGCAAAATTGTTCTCCTATCCAGCATTCTAATATTATATCAAATTTAATTTAAAGATATTATTAAAGTTTAAGTTTTAATTGCATTTTATTATAAAAAGTATGCATTAAATTCTTTTATCAGTAACAATATAGCCTAATTTAATATTTCACAAGATCTGCTTTGCCTTGTCTTAAGTCACAATTAATTTCTTTTAGTTGTCTTGCACTTAAAATAAAATATTGTTCAATTGTATGATACAAGACATAATTTATCGATGCTTTTCATAGCTTGAATCAAGAACACCCAATAAAATAAGACATTGTGGTAAATTTATTACGTAATTACTTTTTATGATTGGATAAAAGTTATGACGTTCGCTGCTCGTATTTCTTTATGTAGTTTTTTATAGGTTTTATTCCTTTTTTTTTAATAATTATTTTTATTTACAATCTGTACAAAGTAAAATAAGCAAATGATATGTTGTAATGAGTTGTAAAAAACTGCTCAGTAGCAGTTTCCTGTAATAATATGTGTTTATCCTTTATATGACATTGAGTAAATAGAACTTATGTACTAAATTTTAAAACTAGAACTAATATAAATAATAATAACTTTGAAATCTAGGTAGGCAGATCATTGGGCTGGTGTCTTTATAATCTCCTGTTGGTTATGGGCTGCTCTTGAAGATTCGTTGCCAAAGCATTAGGGTGAACACTAACTCTAGCACTATACTGAACACTTTGCCAGATCATTTCGTATAGCTGCGTTGTACACGAACCAAACACTATCATTTGCAGCACTTTTGCTTGAAATTGTTCAAGGATTTCAATGTTGAATGTGGATGCTGTTCTCCAAAGTTGGATGTCGTAAGATCATGTTGGTTTAATTATCAGGTTGTATATCAAGATTTTATTTACAGTTTAGAGAAGATTATCCCTAACTATTTATGTTTAGTAAAAATGTGTTTTCTTCAGGTTAATCTCTTGTTGAGTTGTAGCCCTAGGTACTCAATCCTGTTAGGATAGCTAATGGTCGTTTATGTAGACCGGAGGACAGTTATCTCTTCTTGTAATGAAACTCACTTGGGCAGATTTGGTTTCGTTTACTTTCATTCTCCATTTTTTGCCAGTTTTGAATCTCTATTAGATTGGTTTGCAGCTATTGTGTTGTGTAGCTATTTCTGGGTCATTATCAGAGGATAGAATGGCGGTGTTACCTGCAAATGTTGTTGTTACAACCTTTGGTGTAATGGGAAATTCTGCGGTATATGATAAAGTCCCGTATACTCAGTTTTAAGCTTGATAAGTAAGTGTCGGTTGTAGAGGTAGGATTTGAGGATAATAAAGTAATTTAGAGGAAGGAGAGTAAGCAACTTAAGTAACAGTCCAACATGCCAGATTTTATCAAATGCCTGAGATATGTTGCAGAGCAGTATTGCTTGTTTTCGTAGCTTTCATTAATCTTCCGAACGACACGATGTATTTCTTCAGTTGTGGCATGCATCTTGTCTAAAGCTAAATTGGTGGGCAGAAATTGATTCGTTGGTCTTAATTATTGGCAGAAGTCTTTTTAGTGGCAACTTTTCAAACACTTAAATACTATAAGCAGCAGACTGATTGGTCGATAGGAATTTAATTCGTTTGGTGGTTTACAGTTTGGTGGCTTTAAGAATTACAATAATTTAAGCTGATTTCCATTGGGACGAGACGTACCCGACGTGCACAATAGCATTAAAGAGCTGTGTAAAGTATTTTATGATGATGGAATGTAATTCTTTGGATACTTTTTCAATAAGTAGGTCATATCCCGGTGCTTTCTTTGTATGAAAGGTTGTAATAACATCTTCAACCTCAATTGCTGTAAAGGAGTTGAGTTATTTCAATTTTATCTTCAAGACGGTTTTCTGAGGGATGCGGTTGGAATACTGTACTAGGTATTCTGTAAAGACGCAAAATTTTTCTTGTTTACTTCTTGCCCAGGTTCCTTTGGTTTGTTCTAATGAGTGGAGATGCTTTTGTGGTTTACTTTACTTTTTTAGTTGTTCTCCAGAGAGAATGATGTCAGTAGTGTCAGTGCATGTAAGGCCTTATAGGAAAGTTTGTATGCATTATGCATTTACTGTTTAATAATTGTTTAAGTTTATGTGTAGCTCCATTGAATAAGCATTTGCTTTCAGGCGTTCTTAACCTGTACCATTGTCTATGAAGGTTTCATTTTTCCAGAATTTTCTTTTTAATTGATACAGGACAACTAAAGGGTTTAAAAGTTTGTGTTTGTTCTGGTGTTGCGTTTCAGTTCGCTTAATGTATTGTGTCGTTGCACTCAAGGCCAGCTTGCTGTTAACTAATCGTCTACATTCGTCCCAGTCTATATGCCCATTGCCGAGACTTGGTTGTTTTTGACGATTATCTCTTTTGTTAATAATTTGACAAGAATTGTAAAATAATCTGAAGACAAATCAAAACAAGAGGTAGAGACAGAGAAGTCTTGCGGAATATCTTTTGTGACGGAACAGTCCACCAAATCCGGTAGCCTGCAGGCTCGCCAGTGGATAATTGTTTTGAGTTATTTTTTAAAATTGTTTTAAATAACTTTGGTTATAATTCTGGATTCCCATATATTGTGTTTGGTACTGTAGTCTTCTCCAGCAAAACATCGATGTCCCAGGTTGTTTTAAAAGTCTTAGTATTGTTCTTCTATTTGACGCTATATTTGGTTGAGAAGTAGAGGACTGAAATAATTAAAAAGCTAGTGGGATCTTCTATAACCACATTGGTTGCTTGCAAGTAATTTGTGCAGTAACTATTTATTTGATTTTTAGGTAGCTTTTTGTTGTAAAGTGGGTTTTAAAAATTAGCATAATGTCGATATCATGATGTAAAATAAATGCTTTTAATTTATCTATATGTTATAAGGCGTTAGCATTTTACAGAGCCATTTGTATCAGATTATCCATTAATTAAGTTTAGCAATCACGGCTGCAGGCAGGTTTGACATGGCACTTATTTGTTCGAATAGGCCCTTCATCATATTTTGTAGCTCTTGCATATCGCCAGATTGTTGGAGGGCTTGTGAGATTTACATTTGCAGCGTATTAGTAGTAGTGTAATTTTGTTCATTTTGTCCTTGAGTTACCGCCGAGTAAGTTATTCCATGTTAGATTTATTGGGAAATTTTGATTTGTTGGATTGGAGTGTATATTTTGGGGTAAAGCGATGTGCACTGTTTTTTATGCAACTCTTTATAGACGGTACAACCTTTATAATTTATTGGGGTGATTTCCTTCCCATAATACACACCAAACATCTATAGATCTTGTTGTTTTAGAGCATTGGTCTGTAGGGTGGTCACCGGCGCATTTAAAGCATCTTGGTTTTTGGTAACAAAAATTTTTGGTATGCCCGCATCTTTGACAGTTTGCACATTGTTTCACGTTATAGATGTCTTTATTGTTAGGTATCGGCTTTAGTTTTATGAAGAACATGGAGAGCGGTATTTTTGTTTTATATTGCATGATATTCCAAACGTTTGTGACTGTGTGACCTAGTTTCTGTATTTTAATTTTTATGTTGTTACAGTCGATAGAATAGTGCATATTATATACCTTTTTATCCCTTAATTTGAATGTGTGAGTTTTAGTTTATTTATCTATGTTAATATAATAATTTTGTATTACTGTTTCGCAATTTTTCAAGTAAATGAACGAGAGGTGTTATATTTTTAACCCCAGTTACACAGATTGGAGGGATTTGCTTTTCTAGCTTAGTGTCTTGTTGTTCATTAAGGGCTTTGTTTTCTAGGACTAAAAAGCGATTTGAAGAGGACGGTGCGTTAAGCCAATATTTGCTATGCTATGTTTAAAAGAATACTATGTTGCTTTGCTATGTTTAACAAGAATTTTGACATAAATCTGAGAAGTTCTATCCCTTTTATGCAAGACTGTAGTCCATTTACTAGTGTTTGTTTGATAGGGATAGATTGGATAAATTACTTTAGTTGGCAAGGTTGGAAGTATAGCATTAGTTGTGGTGTTATGTAAGGAAATTCCATGATGATTAAAGATATTGGTTATTGTACATTTGAATTTGGTCTGGTGACCATTATCGTCGTTGGTAAAACCATTTGAGGCTGTGTCTGCAGGGGTTGCATTTCTCTAGGAAGCTGATAGAAGGTCATAACGGCCCTCACGTCTGGGTTTTAATTGCAGTGTTTGACTTAATGCAGCAGTCGTGAAGTTTTTACCTTACAAGATCAACTGGTGAACGAATGATACCTTAAATAGCAGGTAAAACATTTTGGGCACTGATATATTTGAGCGCAACACATGTCCATGATTTCTTATTCTTCTTCTATCTGTGCCATATCCTCAATGGACGTTGGCGATTATTATAGCCCATCTTATTCTGTTGCCTACAGCACGGAATAACTCTATTGATGTCATGCCGGACCATTGTCCTAAATTCCGCAGCCACGATGTTCTTCGTCTTCCCGGTTATTTCCTTCCGTCAAACTTTCCCTGCATGACAAGCTGCAGCAATTGATATTTACTATTACGCATTATATGTCCAAAGTATGAAAATTTCCGTTTTTTGATAATCTCATTCGCTGTAGCACAGCTTCATTTGTTATATGGTAAGTCCAAAAAATCCTCAGCATGCGTCGGTAGCACCACATTTCGAATGCTTCTAGTCGCCTACATGCATTATTGGTTAGGGTCCAAGCTTCCACGCCGTATAATAGTATCGATAAGACGTAACATTTTAGGGTGCGGATACGAAGTTGGTGATTAAGGTTGATATTACATAACACATTTCTCATGCTATTAAAGCTTTTTCTATCAGGACTTTAATTTCTTGGATCTCATCCTATTTGTTATTTAAACTGGTACCTAAGTATTTAATTGTTGGAGCTATTTGCAGCTGGGAACCATGTACATAAAACTGGCCAGTAACATTCTTGTTTTTGCTCACAATCATTACTTTGGTTTTATCTATGTTTAGTCGAATGTTGTATGATTCGCTTACAGTCGCTACCTTTGTTATCAATTGTTGCAGTCCTGTTGCGGAGTCAGCGAGCAAAACGATATCATCCGCATACCATAAGTTGTTAATCAGTACTCCATTTAATCTAATTCCTTCTTTTGCATCGTCCAATGCCTCCTAATATAGCCTCTCAGAATAAGCATTAAAAAGTAATGGAGAGAGCACACACCCTTGCCGAACTCCTTGACGAACTTGAAATTCTTCAGATGTCTTATCTTCCACTTGTACAACTGCCTTTTGCTGCCGGTATAAATTGGTGATTATACGAATATCTTTGCTAGGTGAAGTGTTTCGACTAATTTGTTGTAGTTAACTCGATCGAATGCTTTCTCAAAATCAATAAGATGCATAATGAGTCTTTCCTGTATAATTCAAACCTAACTAGTGGCCACTTAAGCACCTTATCATAGCTACAGTTAGACAGTTTTAATTATAATTCAAATAAGTCGAGTAAGAAATCCGCCTGTGGAAGGCAATAGTTAGTATTGGGGTCAGCTACCAACCAGTTGTAAAAATAAATAGAACCAGTATATCGTTAATTAAGAATAGACTGCAGCGTTTTCACCTGGCATGTGTTTCGTTCTCCGATATAAAAGTCTAATTTAGGTCATATCAAGTTATCTAAAACGCAAGAACACTAATTTGGATAAGAAATTCAAAGAAAGATTAAACAAAAAATATACACAAACATAGTTTGACAGATAAGGATAAGAATTTATAAATAAGGACGAGAAATACTTATAATAAACAAACTAAAGCCACGCTTAAATTTTCAGAACAGACGAAGCATTACACAAGAAACAGTTACAGCAATATACTTTCAAGGAAATTATGCGTAAGTAACTATAAAAACATAAAAATTTCTCTAAATATTTAGAACATTAACGCAAATAAGAAATTTAGGTGTTGAACCGGGCGACAGCCCTTAAAGCTGTGTGAAATAGAAGCAACGTGGAGAAATTAGAATAGAGAAGAGGCTACAAAACATGGATACAAAGAGAAACAAGAACATATACAACTGAAAAGGCAAATCGGAGAACAGGGAAAAGATTATATTACTTAGAGAAAAAAATTAGAAAGAAGATCCTAGTGGTAAAAGGAGTAGTTACCGAAAAAAGGAAAAAAACGGGGAAACACTGGAGAAAATCTTAATTGTACTGCATAATATGAGGATTAAGATAGAAAAAGAAGAGAGCCTAGAATAAGTCAAATTAATGGGAATACATAAAGGAACTGAATGAAGACCTATACTAGGCACAAGACTCAACTAAAATACAATAAATTACAGTAAGACCCCGCCTAATGCTGCTCCGCTTAACACTGTTTCAATATTACGTTGTAGTATTGGGATTAATCGCATGCAATCTCGCGGCGCGTATCACAACAATACGAACCCATGTTTGCTGGATCATAGTTGATTTGTGATCAACATTGTTGTATGTATAAAGATATAAACATATTCTATTTTATTGTGATAATATGGCAATTTTTAGTTTCTACAATGGGTGATTGCAAAGAGAAAAAAAGAAAAGCGACAATAAAAAGCATTTCGCTGGAAAATTAAATGCAGGTGCTCAGACAATTAGATGCAGATAATCGGCAATCTGATATCTGCACTGCATTAAATTTTTGAACTTGAACAGTACGAACAATTTTAAAAAATTAAAAAAAATCGTATCATCAACAATTACAACCGCAACGACTTCTGCAACAAGAATTACCCGTTCTAGAAGCAATGTGTTTAAGGAAATGGAAAAGCGACTTTCCATCTGGATTAACGATGAAGTTGAACGCAATATACCACTAAGTCAAGAAATTATAATGGAAAAAGCGAGAACAATTTTTAACTATATTCAGAATCAAAAAGGCAACACGAGTGAAAATTTCGTAGCTAGTCGAGGGTGGCTCCATCGATTTAAAAACAGAATCAACATACAGATTACTGGAGAAGCCGCAAATGGGAATGATGTATTTCCAGCAATCATCACCTCCCAAATTAGTTTTCAATATTGACGATACGGACCTTTTCTGAAAGATAATGCCAAAACGTACATTTTTATCGCGTGAAGAAAAGTGAGCACCAAAATTTATAGCTACAAACAATTGTTTAACACTTTTACTGGGTGCTAAATGCTAATAGAAACTTTAAATTAAAACCATTTCTTGTTTATCATTCCAAAACTCCAAGAACAATGAACGAAATTTCAAAATCATCTTTATCCGTAATTTAAAATCTTGAATAACTATAAAAACTATCCAGAATTAGTTTACCAAATATTTTTGCCCGTCTGTTAAGCGCTACCCCAAATTTAAAAAACTGGAACCGAAAGCCTTACTTTTGTTTGATAATGCTCCAAGCCACCCAACGAATTTTCTGACTTAACAACATGCATTCCAGTAGAAGCGATTTTCCTGATACCAAATATAACTTCTTTAATCCAATCAATGGCGTAATATCAAAATTTAAAGCTTATTATCTGCGGCGGACATTCCTACAACTAAATGATAAAACCGATAGAGGAGATAAACAATCCATTAGAGATTTTTAAAAAAACTACAATATTATGCGTGCTGTAGACAAAGCAATTAAATGGTGAAAAAGCACAACACAAAGTTAAATACTAGGATTAATTTTTTTTATCTCAGGAAGGTGCCTATAAATAAAAGGCGTTATAATATTTGCAAAAAGTGGGCACCAACTCACCCTAAAGCATTATGTCTAGTTATTTATATTGAAAAGAGTTCTTTATTACATGAAAATTAAGTTCCTAATTAATACTTTTTAAATATAAAAAATAAATCTCAAATAATGAATTAGAAACTCTTAGATCTGTTGCTTCTTTTAAAAAACCATCTGACGTTAACAGTAACCCCACCGCCAGCCCTACCAACTAAAAATGAGCTTAAACATCTCACTTATGTTTTATCTTCACCGCTTAAATTTTAATAAGCACAAAAAGCTCTATTACGCGAGTTATTATTCCTTGATGGAAACTCCTGAAAGTGAAAAGCGCGCGCCGCGCCAAACACTAAGCTCCTAATAATTTGCAACAGGCAGCAGCCAGGCGCGACATTTCGGCCCTGATTAGGCCGCTTAATCCACCGTTTGAGTTCAGCCAGGTTTCTTGATGATATCAAAGCGTTCTGAGGACCGAGCTTGCGGCAGATAAGGATGTAAATCAGATTCTGGGCACCTCGAGAAGCCGCAACTCGCCCTCTGCGTAGCATCGGATTGCTGTCACAAGACCATTGCAGAAGGGCAAAGAATTTGAACAAACAAAAATGACCATGTGGGGGTACAGCTTTATGCGAAATAATTATACAGTTGGAAAATTACGTAACCTGAGAACACAGTAGAATGTAAATATGCGGAATGGATTTATGTCTCCTGGCCATTTTTATTTTATTTCATTTCATTGTGTATTTAAAGTTATGATTGCGCATGATCTAATAAAATGGAATTTTTATTTATTAAAATTTAATAAAGGAAAAACTGTCAAACACAGGAGATGAATATTATCATAACAATTTTCATATACATTTTATTGGTTTAACAATAAAATGAGAATATCAATAATTGCTTATGTTATCTATACTAATATAATTTTAAATTAAAATTAAGGGCTAAAAATAAAACGAGAACTTAATTAATTTTTATTATCCAGCTTATAACTCTACAATTTTAAGTTAAACGAATAAAATTAAATTTGACCCGTCGAAACTGTCAGTTACAGATCAGTGCAGGTGACATGGTGCAAATAATTTACGCGCCTATGCGCAATACGCGGGCAATTTCCTCAAAATAATACAACAAAATTAATAATTAAACTGAAAATGGCGACCCACCAGAGTGAAACAAAAGCAGATTTATGTAACCGTATAGCTGCAAATTGTCTGAAACAAAGAATTGAAAACATGCACATCCATGCAGAGATACTTTAAACACTTGCGAAATAAGACGGTAATCAAAAATAATGGATTAACTTCATAGAGTTATATTTCCTAAATTATACACTAAATGTTACACATACAATGTTAGTGTTTTTTAACTTTATTGCTATTTTACAATTTTCTATATTATACAGAGTAATTAGTAAATGGTACAATACATAAAATATCCGTATTGAGTCAGGGATCACGCATCGATGGTTCTCTGGAATTCACAAGACCAGAGCCGATTGAGTCGTTTGTTATACAGAAATTGGGTGAAGAGTCGCTGATAAGTTGATTGCTGTGGGCATTGCAGCTATCTTTGTATTTGATAGCTGATTCCATCATTTGCAAAAGATTTATTAAGGTCTGTGTGGGAAAAAGTGGAGGACGTATGGGCGAGACGAACGAGTACGGAAGTGTATGAGCTGTACATAGAAGCCCCCATAATACAAGTAATAAAGGCTAGAAGACTACAGTGGCTGGAGCACATGGAGAGGCTGGACAATAACATAATTGTAAAAAGCATTTCTTGGAAAATACTTGGCGGGAAAAGAAGAAAAGGTTGGCCGAGAGAAACGTGAAGAGAAGCTGTTTGGGAAGGCCTAAAAGGAAAAGGTGTTAGAGAGTGCAAAGAGATTACAAAAGACAGGAAGAGGTGGAAGATTTTCACAAAACAATGGACCTAAAGGGCCTGTAAACACTTATAGAGGGTCAATTTAGAGATGTACCATTGAACATCCATAAGTTCAAATCAGCTTGAGTATGGTTTTGGACAAAAGTAATTTGTTTTCGGGTGATACCTGCGATCTTTTGTTAAGGAACCAATTAATTTTCTTGAGTTTTAAATCAAGATGACGTTTTTTAGCTCTGATATGAAATTTTCACGTAAGTTTTGTATCCAGATGAAGTCAAAGGTATTTTATTTTATCTTGAATTGGTTGTTAATAGTGAGTTGTTAATAGTGAATTAAGGGCAGATCGTTCTTTTCGTTGTAAATATTGTTTGCGCTAATTTATTTGCGTTAACATGTGTTTTCCATAGTCTGAGCCAGGTTTGAGGAGATTAAGATGATTCTAAAGTTTTTCTGATGCACTGACAGAATTTGAGTCCGCACGCACACTGGCAACATCGGCAAAAGTTGTCATCAGAGTATCTTTTGACAGCGGTATATCTGCTGTAAATATTAAATGTAAAAACGGTCCAAAGACACTGCCTTGAGGGACTTCTGCTCAAATCAGTTGGTAGCACCTCTTCCAGATAGGGGGTGAGAAGTAAATAAAATTGATTAGCCAGTTTCTTTTTAGTTTTGTATAAGAAGCCATTGTGCCACACTTTATCAAAATCTTGTTGCACGTTAAAGAGTACAGTGACGTATACCTCTTTTCGTTCTAAGCTTTTCTTGATTTGATTTACCAGTATGTGGCATTTTTGGGCAGTGCCTAAATTCAAATTGATGCTCTAGAATTAAGTCATCTGTAGGGATGGTCTTTAATATTCTGTTGAGTAAAAGTATTCTAAAGACTTCTGTTGCAGATCTACTGTAGAGGGAAGTAGCGTAGCCACAGTATGCTATTAAATATGACAGTTACAGAACCAACGATTAAACCGTAGCCAAATGCTTTATGTAAGTTTAAGGATCGTATTTTTTTGCGGATTTCGGTAGGTGCAAAACTATTGTTGGAGGAGGTAGATGACAGGGAGCATTAAAATAGTCCAAAACTTTATTATCAGTTGGGTGTGTGGTAAATAAATAGACTAGATATTCTGCAATGACGTTTGCATCTTCAGCATCTGATGATGTCCAGCTTAGATTAGGCTTCCTGATTGGAGATACAGTAACAACTGGCCTTTTAAGTTTTTAGTGGCTTTCCGCAGCAAATGATCATCTGCAAGTTGGTGATGTATCATTGAAAGTTAACCTATTGAGATGGGTTTTATCTAGCGGATTTCAGAAATGTTGCTATTGACTTCGAGCTTTAGGTCTTTCTTTAACAAGTTCTTTAATGTAGATAGGAAGGTTATAGTTTTCTAATACTGTCTTTTCTGATTGGTGTGGCTATCTAAAAAGCATCCTAGATAAGGTTGGTTATGTACTATACAGCTTCTTCAACTGGGTGAGCTTCCTTTAGTCAGAAATCTAGCCTGATGTTTTGAGTGATATGATTCTTGAATAATTCCCAGTCTGCACTTTTTGTACAGACGCAAAATGGAGATTTTTTAGCGTATTTAAGTACCTAGGGCTGTGATCTAAGCCCAGATTAGAACTAAGTTCAATTACGGTATTTAGTTTAGGTATACCTTTGATTATAGCAAGGCCCAGTAATTTTGGAATTTTGTTCACATCGCTGAGTCAAAAGGTTGGTCTTTCTATTGACAGGTAATTGAGATTGTTGTCTTGAATTACTTTTAAGAAAATTCGAACTTTTGTTGTAGTAAGTCTAGATTTCCATGTGATGTTCTTAACATTCCAATGGCCAACAACCAGGAATGTTGATCCAAGTTGACGTAGAGAGTCTTGATATTTGTCGTAGAAAAGGGTATGTCTTGTAGGGCTATAAATCGCAGCGTTTGTAAAAGACCATGGCAGGATCTCAAGTTTTAGTATTGTATTTTGTATTTTGTTAGTTATATATGACTGATCTCGCGTGACCTGACAGAAGACAGCAGTAACTGTCAGAACTGAAATAGGGCTGAAATGGAAATACTATGGATGGCCTATTAACAGATTTCTTCAGGCAGGTGATTGACAATCGATCATATGGCTGGAGTACTGCGGCGAAGAGAGCAACCAAGTGGTAGCCAACCTCCGAAACAAACAGAGACGGTCTACAAGAGGAGGAAGAAGAAGTTATTTTTAGAACATGGTTAATTATCCTGTTTGCATTCCATGCCACAATTCTTAGCGATTTGGCCATTGTTTTGTTATATTATTTATAACAGTTGTAACTATAGCTAATTTTGTTATTGTGATTAATTAATTTTTAAATTCTATAAAATTTGGAGAGTTTGTCAATTACGTCTATATTGTTGGAGTTGTTTATTTAAGGGAATGGTACTCCACCTGAGTGTAACTAAGTGTATTTTATAGTATTGTGTTTAACGTATTGATTTTCAGGGTTGTCATGTTGTGTTAAAAATGTATGTTAGGTTGGTGTTTTTGGATTACTTTTATTTCAAAGATTAATCAGATCACAATAAACTGCGCGACCTTTATAATTGCCTGTGCAAAGTGCACATGTTGCTAATGTTGCTCCCTTTTTTGCCTGTTTTGGAGTCTTGAGATACTTCGTATTTAACACATCTTAATGTTTTGGAATGACCATAGCATTGGCATCGTGTACATTTTTATATCCAATTTAGTCCTAAGCAATTCTGATCCCTCAATATTGTAGGAATTCCAATTTAAAATTTTTTTTGTTGCTTTGGTGTGGTTCTAAATCAACAAAGAACATAGCGAGAGGAAATTTTCTGACTCTATGCCTGACATTAACAATGTTTCGTATTCTATATTTAGCTGCTGGTTCGTCTTGTAGTTTTAAGCGGGATGTCCCTGCATTGGATGGATCGATTTCTGTTGAAAAGGCTAAAATCTGTTCAAAGTTACAAACTGCTGGTCATTCTTTTCTGATGATTGTCAATTCATTCTTTCTCTTTTAGAGGTACTCACCTTCTGTCATGTTTGTTTCACAAAGACTTGTTTACCTTTACTAATAATGGACGTAGCGTCATTAACATTTCCATAGTCCATATTCTCATCAGCAGTATCATTTTGATTTGATAAACTGGGAAATTAGACAAACAGAGGAGTTGCATTAATATATAAATATAAAAGGTATGGTGGTTGCGCGTTTTGTTATTGAGAAAACTATGTCGGTTGGAATATCTGAGCTAGCGAGATCTAGTTAAAGACTAAAAATTAGAATTTATCTGAAGAGAAAAAAATTGCTGAGATTGCAGCGATGCTTGATGCTAATGCTAGTGGTGGCTATCGCATCGCAATAGGAGCACGGCGCAAATCTATTTCTCGGAGGCCGATACTTTTCAGTGCCAAATATTTTGGGTCCATAAATATTAAAGTGAAAGTTATTCTTACCCTACTGGCTTTAACTATATTTAATAACGCAGCAGTGTTAGTTGTAAGCATTGTTACAGTACAGTACAAGTTTTTTAACATTTCTGAATTAGTAAGACAAAGTCGGCAATGAAGGTGCAGCGTCGTCATTGCAATAATAAACCCCCTACAAGGAAGACCATTTGCTGTTGGAATTATAAATTTGATCAAATTGGCTGTTTGTATAAAGGTAAAAGCACGAGCAGACCGCAAACATATGAGAATAATATGGGACAAATTCGAGGGGGTTTAGAGCGTAGTCAAATTAAATCGACTTTCAGTACGAGTACAAATCTTGTACTACCACAAACAATCTGAGGTGTGTTGATGTTTCGTTTAATGCAGAATTTCCTAATAGTCTGCTCAAAAACATAGAGATAACACATTTCCACCGTCTTTAATTTTTGGTAGCGAAGCCACGTTTCGTTAAAGTGGGAAAGTGAATCAAAACAATATTTGAATATAGAGAATCTACAAGATTCTCATGCAATAGTGAAACATTAGAGGGACTCCCCGATAATTAATGTGTTCTGTGTCATATCGAGAACAAATATTTATGGACCATTCTTTTTTTATGGTAACACGGTTACTGGAGTAACATATCTGGCGATGTTGCCAAATTGGCTCTATCCTCAAATAAATGAAGATTTAGAAACTTCATTTTTCAACAGGACGGTGCTCCACCCATTAGCACGATGTTTTCTGAATGAATATCTAACTAGGCAATAGTTAGGTCGCATGGAGAATAAACTTAACGCTTATTTTCTAACCTCTGCCCTCACATCTTTCTAATTTTTCTTGTGGGAATTCGTAAAAGAAAGAGTTTATATACTATTTCTACCAACAACTTTAGATGACTTAAGTAAACGTATTACAGCTACGGTAAACTCAATAATGAAAAATATTTTTAATCATATGTAGAATAAATATTTTACAGCCGGAGAGAATCACATAAAACATTTAAAAACTCAAATGTGAGCACAATCAAATGTAGTTTACATCATATTTGTCACCAATTCTAATTTTGAATTGTAGACTTATAAAATTGAGTCTGTAATTTTAAACCGCCTAGCATAATATGTAATTTTCGTTAGTAGAATATTGTATATAACTAAACAAAACCATAAGCAAAATTCTTTTCCTTTTCCTCAAGTTTTTTGCTCTAATTCTGGACGTAGGTCCCCCTTATTCTTTTCCATTTTTTGCAGTATTACGTCTCCTCTTATCGATACTTATCCTGTAATTCTTTATGATCGTTATTCAAACACATTGGTGGGGGCTCCGAGATTTTTTACCCAAATATGATCTCTCCATCTTGCAGTAGAATATCTAAGAATGTATCTATAATAGCTGCTTTTTAGTTCAACAGCTGTTGTTGCTACACCTTTAAGTTACATGCGAGCTCTTTTATGAACATTTAGTTTTGTTTAAACGGCATGCCAAGCGTTTGTCGGTCCATAACATATTTTGCTATTTTTAGTTGAAGTTTTACTTTGAAACTTCTCTCGTGACCTCTCCAATTCTGTAACATACTCGACAGGGAATCGTAACTCATTGTGAAAACTTCCCTGAAGAAAATGTGATTCTTCAAATTAAAACGTCATAACTTGAACTGGTAAATTGCAAAAACATGGTAAATGTGCAAATCTAAACGTACACTTAGCTAAATGTACACTTAGCGATTGAGGTTATAATTTTACATATTCATACACTGGCACTTTATTTTTCTCTCGTGTTAATAAAATCTCCTCAAAATTAATATGAAGCCTGTGTTGCGCTTACTGGCAACTGTGGTACAATCTTACACTGATTTAAAATTAATCAACAAATGACATACAAGTTGCATTTTCATTAATTTGGTAATTAAATTTAGATTTATTCCGTGTGTGTATAAGATATAACTCAAAATGTTATAATTTGCTGTTTACCTTGGCATAAAAAGTTTCTAATTATGTATGAATGCACCTAACTGCTTTTCAGCATCTACTTTTATGCTTCCAGTAGTTAATATACTATATTGCACGTACTTCTTCAAAAGAAACTAAATGATACAGATTTAAAATTAGTATAAAATAATATTTAAAAAACGTAACTAAAATATGCATAAAAAAGCTAATTTGAATTAAGATTACTTCCCTCTTTCGCTCTTACAATATAATTTATTTATTTTCTGTAATACTATATAAGATCTTTTCTTCTTTTTTGTTTTAGGTTGTTATTCCAAAGGGTTTATTTCCACTTTTGCACCTGTACTTTAAGTATACTTTCTGCTATTCCCTCTATACACTTTTTTATATAGGGTTTGCATCTTTTTCTGTTTTTTTTTTATTATGAATTTGCCTGCTCAACAATTTACACTGTTATAAAAGACATTGATAACAAAGTATGAAATACATAATATATATATTGAATAGCATAAGCGGTGAGTATAACTGCAAGAAAGTTTTATTATTGTTTACTTTGCACTATGAGAGCATTGGGTTTAGAATCGATCACTTGTGTTAATTATTATCACTATAGTCACTGAGAAATATATTTTGGGATAGTTTTCGTTTTAGCCTTGTATGGATGCCGCGTTGTCCCATTGTGTAGTAAGCTGCACCATTGCAGTTGGTGAGATTGACATGAAATTTTTTAGTAAGTTTCGCTATATGCTGCTCAATTGTGGGAATACCCAGTCCGTAGTGTAGCTGTTGGTTTGTGATGAACCAGGGAGCGTTGACAACGATTCTCAGGATTTTGTTTTGGAATACTTGGATTTTGTGAAGATTCGTTTTGGATGTGTTGCCCCATATGACACACCCATAGAGGATTAATGGTCGTAACAGTGATTTGTAGAGGATAGTGGTACATTGAGTAAGCAAAGTGGACTTGCAGTTTAGCAGTGGGTAGAGTTAGATTAGTCTCGTGTGCCCTTCGTTTAATTTTTTGAGGACATGGTATTTTCTAGTGAGCTTCGTGTCAAGATATATATCTAAGTATTTAACGGGTTTGTCGGTGGTGTTCTACTGAATGGAGTGTCCGTTAATTGTGATTTCTGAAGGGTTATTAAATCGTCTTAATGTGAAAATGTTTGTGGCGCATTTGTCATAATTGATGGATAGGTTCCATTTCTTGAACCACCTACTGAGGATAGTGCTGGCTTTTTGCAGTTCTGAGATAGTCACTTCTAGGCTTTCGTCTTTGGTTATTATGACTGTGTCATCTGCATATAATGCAAGGTCAGCGTTGATGGTAGGGAGGTCCCGCATGTAGATATTGAAAAGAATTGGGCCTAAGATACTGCCCTGAGGGACCCCTGCTTGTATGTTTTTGATGGCAGATAAGGATGTGCGAATTTTGAATGCGTACGTGCGATTATTAAGAAAAGAGAAAAGTACGGATTTGATGTAATTGGGTAGTTGAAGTTGTAAGATTTTATATTTTAGGCCGTTGATCTACGCGCGGTCAAAAGCTTGAGCTATGTCGATAAACAATGTTAATGTGTATTGTTTGGATTCGTAACCTATTTCAATTGTTTCCGTAACGCGCTGTAATTGATGGCAGGTGGAATGACCTTCTCTAAAGCCAAATTGATAAGCTGGTAGAATGTTCAGTCTAAGAACTTCGTCGTTTAGTCGAGAATGGATGACTTTTTCTAGCAGTTTCGAAATAGTTGATAATAAACTAATGGGTCTATAGCTTGTGATATCTTTCTTATCTTTCCCCGGTTTTGGGAACATAAGAATGATTGCATGTTTCCATATGTTTTGGAAGTAACCTATCCGTAAACAAGCGTTGAATGTTGTTGTCAAATACGCTAATGCTTCCTTGGTGAGTTTTTTTAATACGATATTGGGTATTTTGTCATTGCCCGGCAATTTCTTGATTGACAGGGTTTTGATAATTAAAGCAAGTTTCTTGTGTGAGGCAGGTTTGAAGATTAGTTCCGGGATAGGTTGGTGTGTTTCAATAAAATTGGTCACTATGTTATTGAAAATCGGGTCCTTATAGATGTGAGTAATAAAAGTTTTTTCTGGTTTTTAACATTGCATCATTTTTTTTGCCATTTCTTATCTAGCATCGATCTTACATGTCTATACCGTTGAGCAGCTGTTATTTTCTAATGTTTGCGTGATTGACCAGACGACATGCATTCTTCTTAAGACTTTCCTAGATCTCAGTCTGTCCAGTCTTGTAAACTTGTGAGCATATTTTCATAAATCTAATTCTACTATTCTAATTTCATTTCCCACGTTCTTCTTAAGGACTCATATCCATATAATACTATTTCTTTTACCACACTATGGAATATTCTACTATGAGTGTCTTGACTGACAATCTTATTTCATATTACTCTGTGCAATAGTTTTGTTGCTTTTTTCTCATGATAATTCTTTCATCGGAATTTGTATCGCATATACTAAACATAGAAGTAAGCCTAAATGTTTAAAAATTAGACAGGTTTTGATCTGTTTATGTTCTATTCTGATATCCCGCGTCTCTCTGCCTACACGCATATATAGTGTTTTGATAATTAAGTTTCAATCCCAACTTTTTACAATTCTGTATTTGTCTTTTTAGTATATATTTTATATTTGTTGTATTTAATAGTGCTATATTTCTTTTCTTATTTTTACTATTAAGTTTCGTAGTAAATCCTTCTTGTTTAATAACTCGCCCCTGCTTCTTTTGTCTACGGTCTTGGCTTCCTATATTTTTTCATCTGTTTATTGTTTGCTTGCCTTTAATTGTCTTTACCACAGCTTTAACGTTCAGTTCTTCTCTGACCTCCTGATTCCTTATTTGCTGGCTTCTTATTGTTCCTTTGACTACACGGCCTGCACTTCATTCTTTATACTTTTAGATAATACACAAGTTTCACAACCGAATAGTAAAATAGGTTGATACTTCCTGCTTTCTTGTTATAGATTTGAAAATTTTATAACACATTTTGGTTGCTCTCTACTGGTTTATTAATGTCCGTTTTTTGATTTCCTGTATTGTCAATTAAAACACTCAGATATATTTTTTACTTATTCCATTACCGAATCCTCTAGTTTTACATTAATTTTATTATCTGTATTCTTTGTTGTGATTATTACTTTTTACTAACATTTACTTTGAGCTTCTACGATTCGAGAGTTTTGTTCCAAACATTTAAGTTGTTTTGTAGGCCTCTTTTAGTGCTGATCATTATAACTACGTCGTCTGTAAATGAATATTGCTGTATTCTAACGCTTTGCAGGTTTCTATTGATTTTTTATTAAATTTTTCGAGAACTTTTCTATATTTTGGTATACCTATTTTGATAACAAAACTCCCAGTCGCTGCATGGAAATAGTTTTCTTTAAATTTTCATACATTTTTACTGGTGCATCAAAAACAGCTTACTATTATATCATTACTAGTGAAACGTCATTGTCGGGAAACTCTTATGTCCTTTATTTGTACTTTCTATGCTTTTCTCATTATTATGGGATTTATGATAAATTTTAGATTTATATGTACTTATAAATAGTCTTACGTTTAAATAATGTATTTGCAATTATTTAGTAATTTGTAATATCGTTAGTTGCCTCTTCTCAAAAATATTTTTCGACGTCAGCATCTTTTCTCTTTTATGATTTGCTAGACTTTTCGCAATGTAGCAGTCTCTTAAATAAAACATTACTATTTTTGTTTCCAGCATATATTCTTACAATAATGAATAATTTTTCTTAAATCTCCATGTCAACTGTAACGAATTTCTGACCGCCCCGGATAGTGATCATGGTCGAGCGATAGACGTAATGCCTTCCGGGGACTGCTGGTCTTTCAACTATGACATCGATCTGAATAAGTGGTAATCAGAAAGAACCAAGTCTGGAGAATACGCCGCATGCTAGACAACTTTCCCGCTTAAGGAGAAGATGAGTTCCTGGGTTGGTTTTGCTGTATGTGGACAAGTGTTGTCATGTAGCGTTATCACTTTCCGCCTTCCTTGACCAGTAAATAGTCTTTTTTTCTCTAGAGCATAACTTAAATTGATCAATTGTGCCTGGTAACGTTCAGCTGTAACAGTTTGACCAGGTTCCAGAAGCTTGTCGTAAATAACTCCAATCCTACCAGACACACTGTAACACTTTCTTGGCATGAATATTTGTTTTTGCAACTAACGTTGATGGCTGGCTTGGATCAACCAATGCTTTTTGATTTTGTGCAAAAAAATTTCTCTTTTGTATCGAGAAAGCAAATTCATGTAGGTGTCAACTCTTCGGTTTTTGTTTTCTTCCGTCAGTTTATGAAGAACCCACTTTTCTTCCTTCTGCATCTTTCTCGTTGCATGAAATCAAAGTAATATTGCTTGGTGAGTAACTCCTAACTGTTCTGCAAGTTCTTCTTGAGTTTGACATAGATTCGTATCCAGTAAATTTTGAAGTTCTTCGTCTTCAAATTTTTTACTGCACTTGGACGTAGATCGTTCTCAAGACTAAAATTTCCATCACAAAATCTTGCAAAGCACTTTTTTACTGTTGAATGATTCACAGAATATTCATCTAAAGTCGAATTAATCAATTCTATAACTTAAGCAGCATTTTCTTTTATTTGAAAACAGAATAGAATGCAACAGCGTAAATGTTCAAAAAAATTTTTTAATGCAATTAACTTCAGGGTAGTATGATAAATGTTAATAGGTATTCTTGGGTGTTTAAAAAAGGCATAATCCTCGTTCATTGTACTTCGGTCTCTTCAGCGGTTTATCAAGTTGGCAGCATCCAGGCAACGTTAAGCCGGGTACCTGATGAATTGAGATCAGTAATCTGATTTAAGTGACTTAAGTTGCGACCAACAAACTAAAGTTAAAGATCTATAGCATTGGAATCAAGACTTATTTCAATACGATAAGACAAAACAAATATTGTGTGTCACAAAATAGACCCCCGTAATTTTACTGCCATACCACAGATTGAAGCCAAAAATATCATTTTAAATATAAAAAAAATTGCATAATTAAATTTTTAGCAATTCCATAAACTTTACTAGTGATGTTAGTTATGAAGAAGAACGAGACCTTAGTTGACTTCCATCGGCTCAACAATGTCAAGAAGAAAATAATTACCCACTACTACAAATTGATGACACGTTGGATACACTAGCCGGATCGAAATGGTCCTTAACCTTAGATTTAAAGCGTGCGTATTGGCAAGTCGAGATGGATCCTAATGACAAAAAGACAACTTTTTCTAGTCCGTCTACGGTATAGTAATTTATGGTAATGCCATTTGGGTTACTCCACTTTTGTGATTTTGGTGCTTAGGCATTTTACTCTAAATATGGTAATAAACGTTAATTTTTTTGCTTCTACTTTTTTTTTGGTCTTACCTACGATTAAAATATGTGACTTTAATTTTCTGATCTCTGTCATAACTTGGTGTGGCGCGTATATCTTGTACATTTTTATTGTAAGTTTCTATGATTAGGTTTTTCCGTCGCTACATTTTCCGGTTGTAGATACTGGATTGTCAGATATCATATCGGTTCTTTACATGTAAGTTTTTGCCTTCCTCCTCCAAATTCTTGAGGGTGACTGCCTTAGCAATGCGAGATTTTAAGTTGTTTACCCTGCTTGCCTAGAGTGACATCGTTTTACAGTTCACACACATAATGAAAGAAATTAGCTGTGGTTTCTTCCATGTATTGAATATCTGACCCACTAGCATAACTCTCCTGTCAAAGAGATCTAATAAGTTAACGAGATTTTAACAAGTTTTACAAGATTTCTTTACCGTATAAATATTTATAATATAAACAAAAGCAACTTTCTGTAGCAATATTAACCGCTAAGCTGCTTTTTATAATATTCAAAGAGGTTTCTGTTATCATAGTTTATGTCTTACTGTATTTATGAGATATATCATATCTTCTAAAATTATTGAGTTCACACTATAATAAATATTTAAAGCAGATAGACAGAACTTTTTTAAGGTGAATATAATATACGCATATCTGTCTTAAAAAATGTTTATGCAAATTTTTACTGTTACTTTGTCATATGTTTTATTTATGTAGTCATAAGTGCATAATATGACTCTAGTAAACATCATCTATTTATGTGTTTAAAACACAATAATTCTAACTTTATTGTACGATAAATTACTACTCAAAATCATCTTGCATTTGAAAGGTTTTTGTCATATATTTTAAATGTAAAATTTACGATATCGTATTAGAACAATTTAATGGCGTTCAGATATAAAATAAAATGAGAAAGCGTAACATAATTGTCCTTTTTTATTCGCCGCTTGCACGAACAGGCCATTTTCAGAAAACCATGAGGTAATTTTGCTGCGCGTCGCGTCCCATACAAAATTAAAGCACATACACACGTGCCTTTAATGGCCATTATCTCGCCTTTAGCGAAGTCTATTTGAAAAGGAGCACACGCAAACTCTAATTTAACAAGAAATTCGACAACAGAAAAAACGGACACGCGAAAAGTGCGATCGCATATTTGCTTTGAACGCAGAAGCACAGAGCGCGTTTATTGTGTTTACAACAAAGAATGACATTAGTGTAGTTAGTAAATTTTTGGGGTTGTCCAGAATTCCGACAAACAAGCTCATATACAAAAAAATAACAATCTTGTAGTTACATTTAGAAAATAATTGTATAATAAAATTTAAATAAGCGAATATTTTTGGGCAGATATGAAGATATCTATTTTCAACAATACAACTCTCCCTCAATTTGTCTATTACTTCTAGCTTACAGTTTTTTTTATGTAAATACGCAGGAAAATATGCGTAGGGAAGAATTCTCGAAACTTTAACCTTTCTAGAACATCATAGTATATAACCATGGTTATACAAGGTTAAACGCATTTTAAAACAATTTCTTCGTTATTTGGACAAATCAGTGGCTAAACCAAATTGTAGACATTAGCCTACCCTTAATCTAAATGTTATACATAAACATCAGCCTATTAAATATGCAGTGAGGCTCAACATAACAATAAAAGAAATAAATTGTCCTTTTTTCTTTTAAATGACGAAAGTAGTTCTAGCAAATCATACAGATATATAGACTAGAATATTTTACGGTCTCCAAAATATTTATATAAATTCAATTTACATTTAGTCTCAACTATATAAAAATTTTGGACCCCCTTATTAGAAATTCAAAAAAAGCAGAACCCAAAATTAAATCATGTGTAGAGAGAATGTATACGTAAGCACTTTTTTATTAAGTCTATAATCCGTTTTAAGCGAACAATAAGTAAATGGTGTTATGGAGTGAAACGATCGGTATGGATATATGGCATCCAGCTGTGGGGATGTACAAAAAAGAAGAGCTACTTTCGTACTCATAAATTTTAATATTAATTTTAAGAAATATGGTAAATGCCCCTTGGTATGTGCGACACAAAGATGGTGGAGGACGTGATCAGGAAGCTTGCCAGAAGCCATAAGGAGAGACTTAATAGACAGCCAAATCAAAAAGCTTTACAATTTTTAAATTTTTTTGGGTTAGGAGAATAGAATATATTTTTGTACTCTGTCAGATTAGCTTCTTGTTTGTATCAAACCACAACTTAGTGGCAAATTTTCTTGTTTTTTTATTTTAAAGGTCAACTTGTGTGGAACCACATACTTGGAAAAAATATATAGCTACTAATATAATAATTTTAGAGTATATAAGTACAAAATTAACTAATGAGAATTACAAAAGTAATGAGCTGATTTTATTGTTACTAGCAAATTGCGAAACGGAGTCTTTGGACCTTTTGGTTGGTAAAAAAGGTTAAGCAAACGGCCTGACTCGCTCATTTTTCTTTGGGTGACTTGCGAAGTGCGCAGTGTCGCGTCATAAGTCAAAATGCAGTGCAGTGTCAATCAGAAACACGCGGTAAAATTTTACGTTAAACTTTAAATGTTACCACAAATTTTTTTGTTATAATGACAAAGTGCATTTTTACACCCAAAAAATGCATTTATTTGACATATTTTATACAGACACTAAAGAATATTTAGCCAAAATATGCTTATTCCCGTTACTCAAGGGTTTTTGGAGTTACTGATCACGAATATGATGCTTAGAAAGTGTCCCAATGCACCTAAAGAGGCATAATTCTGGAGATGAGGGTGATTTAAGGGAATTACTTCAAATTTGTTTGAGTTCCGAGTTTAAACTGTCTGAATAAAGGTTCTTGGGGTCGCTGATAACGCTGTTGATCCTCAAATTAAGCTCCAATGCACCAAAGTGAAAAATGCCCTAGGGCACTTTGGGGAAAGGATACCCAGGGGTACGGTAGTGCGTTGTTTTATTTAAATATGATACGATGTGAATTATTTTCGAAAACGATATTAGATATTATTACGAAAAAATTTGCTTGCACACAAACAACCCCATCAAGGTGGTCGCTTATCAATAGTATTAAATAAATAGGGGTCTTTAATTTTTTTCAAGGTTACACATGTTTTGTTTTCAGTAAAAACGTAAGTCAGAGTTCTGTTTTTAGTAAAAAAGAAAATCGCTTTTCAGCGCATGTGAGTTTCGGTTAAAAATGTTCGGTGAGGTGTCGGATTCGTCAGTTTGCCAGTTACCACAAGGCAGATATTTGCCATAATGTAAAACAATGTCCCAACCCCCAGAATTATAGCACCCCAAGGACATCGGGACACTTTCTAAGTATCATATTCGTGATAAGCGACTCCAAAAACCTTCGAGTAACGAGATTGAGCTTATTTTGGCCAATATTAAGCGAGAAATAAAATATTCTGTACGATCTGCTAGAAATACATCAAATAAATGCATTTTTGTGTGCAAAATGCACTTTCGCATTATAACAAACAAATATGTATAATAACATTTTTTCTGAGGCTTTTACGAATCGAATGCGCTTTGGAACGTCTCGATAAGTATACCCACAAAAAATTTAAAGCTTTTAGCGTTTTTGTTACTGATTTGCCTCGACTATTATGAAAGAGAAAGCTTACGAAAAGAATGCTTTATTGAAAGCACAAGATTTAGGTGACACAAAGCGATCGGGGATGGAAAGAAGGACGCAGGGGCTCATTAAGGTCTCAGACTTCGGACAATGTGGTAAAAGCGGTTTTAAATTTTGACCGCCGTTTGAGTTTTAGATTTATAGCAGATAAAATAAGACTTTCAAATTTTGTTGTATATGAAATCATCATGACGAACTCGCAGATACTTTTACTAAATTGGTTTCCAAGGGCTTGACTACTCGATAAAAAAACGTATGTTGAATTTTTATGAGCTTTTAGACTGTGTAAGGAATGAGTCTAACTTCGAAGAAGTAGTAACTCGTTGTAGAACGTAGGTTAGCATAATATAGAGGCGAAAAGATGGAGCTACTGATTCGTTCCAGTCAAAGCAGGCTCGAATGCGCAAAATAGCAATGGTCTATTGAGGTTGAAGGCTGTTATTTTAAAGAATGTTAAGTGCATATAAATATATCCTCAATTAAACAAATAATCTGGAATCAGTCCCATGACTTTTCAGAATTAAATTGTAGATTATCAACTATAACATTTCCTTATTAAATCTAACTTTCTTAAAAATTTTACATTCCAAAGATATTACAAGAAAATATTTCCATTTTTAAACGCTTCTAAGATTCAAATAGTTATTTACAAACGGCGACATTTAATATTTTTTTAAGAAAAATATATACACTCTGTTAAAAAATTCCGGAAATGATTACATAAAACACACAATTTTCGTTTAATCATCAACATGTTTTTTGTAACCTTCAAAGTAGGCCCCATTTTTTGCCCAGTCTTCGAAACATTTTTTATATGCGTTTTCAGTATAGCCTTCAGCTCTTTACACGAATGTTGTTTTATAGACTCGATCAACTCAAAACAGGTACCACAGAGTGACTGTTGACTTGTGTGCATATCACACTCATAGATTCATGTTTTATCACCAGTTATGATGCGTTTCATGAATGTGGGATCAGAATTGACGCGATCCAGCATGTCTGAAGAGACCTGTTTACAGAACTGTTTTTTGTAGAAAATTTAGCTCATTTGGAACGAGTCGAGGGGAGACGAGCGTCATGCCCAAATTAGTAACTAAAAAATTAAACAAACGGACTCGTGAGAGACCTTGAGATGACGTGCTATCTTTCTTAAGCTGGAATGGCGATTATTGAGCACAATTTTCTTTGTTATTTTGATGTTTTTGTAGTTTTAAGAGGACGAAGGTCGTCCAGAACGAGGGATGTTTTCTCTATGCCCGTTTTAAACGTTTTGTATTACCTAATAGGTCCATGTTTTATAATAAACTGATTTACCATAAGCCTTTTCTACATTTTTAGCGAGTCAGCACACGAAATTTTAGACAAATACTTTGTTCAATATTTTCGTTCATTGCAAAAATCGTGAGTTGTACTGATTCAATCAGCTGCAGTAAACAAACTAGTAGACAGATCGCGCTTATTTTAGACATAGTAATTAAGAACAATGCTCCCAATTTACGAAAAAATAGTTTTTTTTTTATTATTATCCGGGACATTTTAAATTGTAAATTCTATATTTTTTTGACAGAATGTAAGTAAAAAACGTCCCGTAAAATTGAAGTGTGTTAATAGTATTATTAACATTAAATATTATTATATAACTAGAAATAATGGCAACATATAGACTTATTTATGCAAGAGAAATTAAAAATAAACAAATGAAAAGGGAATGAATATACAAAATAGTAACTAAAGATTAGAAAATAGCAAAATTTTAATAAAACGTTTTTACAGTATATATAATGTCAATCTTTTCTAAAATTATAAATATGGACACTAGTATACAACATACTCATTAAATGCTAAATTGCTTTTTACAAAATATTTATGAGCCCGTCCAATAATTTTCGAAGATACGGTTCGCGCGAGGGTCTCCGATTTCGTTCAAATTTTAGGAGCTAAAAGTAGGTAGTGAAAAAATAAAATCCTCCAATTTTTAGCCCTCCACCCCCTCCGGATCCAGAGATATGAATTTTTGAAAATTGAAAATTACCCTTATTTTACTGTTCTTAAAAAATCCATATCTCGGGAAGTTTGGGTCCAATCGGGCTTAAATAGGACGCATTTTTTCGCCTGTGAGTCTACTTTCATGCCATCTGAGTCCGGTCTATTTGTACGTGCCTCTCTTTTCTTGGCAGCTTGAAATTCGAGAACATAAAAACCGCAAATTCTTTCATCTTGAAAATGGACCCAGATTACAGCAACAGCGCGAAAACATTTTAGACGTAATAGGCATAAAAATAGGCTCATAGACGAAAAAATGCGCCCTAGTTGAGCCCGATTGGACCCAAACTTCCTCAGATACGAATTTTTAAAAAATGGTATTTCCGCGAAATTCGAGTTTTTTCCGGTTTTCTAAGTGTCGCCAATCGCGCCTGACCGATTCAAATACTTTGAAAAGTGGAAGAATTGTTGTTTTACTAGAATACATTGATTTCTTAATGGTTTTATCTATAATAGACGGGAATTGTGGGAATTTCTGAATCATACGGCGAGTCGGGGGCTCAAGAAGGATGGGAAGATGGTCAAAGTCAAAAAAAACAAACAGTCGATGTTGTATTGTACAAGATAATTTTTTTTTTTGCTCGATAAATACACTGTAGATTATTAAATTCCTTCCCTAAATTTACCTACATTTTATTACATACATATGAAAGTTCTCACAATTCTGATTAACATTATCTTGAAATATCGTACAAATGTCAACAAAATAAGTCCATTATTCATCTCGTTTTCTTTGTTTATTTGTCTTATCCAAAATCTTAACAATTCTTTCTTTCTCATCAAAGGACGTTTGTTTTAAACGTATACTTTCACCATCGACTGGGATCATGCAATGTAGGCCTCTTGCACCCTCAACTGCCCTTGCACTATTAAATCTTCGATTTAATTTTTTTTATGTTGTTGAACCTTCACATCTGGGACCCATAGACATCTGTGTGAATAATGATTATAATTTTAATTATTGTTACATCTATTTAATTTTTTTACTACTAACCTTATGCTTTTTATATTTTGTTCTGCAAATTTATACATTTCTTCAACATTTACTATTTCATGTTCAGCTCCAGATCTCAGCCAATGGCGCATGATTGTCTTCTTAACCACACCCCCTACAGCATCACATGGGCTGTTTCCATGGCTCGTTGCGAAAAAAATGTAGGATTCTATTTTGATTCCGAAGTCATTCTCGTGCAGGCATATATTGGAAAAGTTCTTCCTGGAACAGAGAAATCGATTAGCAAGAATTTTCAAATACAATATATTGATATAAGAAGAATCTTACTTATTTTTCTACTGTGTAGGAGCGCCATCTTAAAAGTATCGTATCTTCTGTATCCATGGGTATTCAACTCTGATAATTTTTAAAAATTCATCTTGGAATGCATGCACTGCATAAGCCCAATGATCCTTGCTGTTGCTGATAATACAAAAGCTCTTTTCCTGCAATTTATCTTTATTTTTAAAATACATTAGAAAGGGATGAATTGTCGCTTGAGTATTATTATAGTAGAATGCCTGGATAGAATTCTGAATCACAAAATAATTCCATAAAAACTAAACAGGTGTCCCATTGCAATTAATTCTTGCTGGTAAGGAGATAATTTTTTTGGGTCTGGGCAATAAAATGGTGACTGGATATATTCCACAAATCCTCTAGCAAATTTGTCTTGAATTTGGCTGTTTTCTCACACATTGTAATGAGAGAAGCTCGTGTATCTTGTTTGGTATCTCAGAATTTGCACTTGATCTCTGTTCTGTCCCAGGAAATCTCAAAATCATCCAGCACTTGCGTAATTCCGAGAATCCCTGGACATTCACCGCATCGATGGAGCATACAGTCTGTTATCTGAATCGCAAGTTGCAGCTGCTATCAAATCACGATAATTGATCCTTTTATTCAGAACAAGAAGCTTGAGCTTAATGTTTTCGTGTTCGACACAGACACAAATGTTGTGGGAGCCTGGATCTCCAACATATATACATTCTTCAGGTACCAAACTCGCAAAGTGAGAAAATTTTGTTACGTTCTCATCCCCTTTATAATCTTGCAGAAAGTTAGAGTATAAATCTCGTAGCGTGTAGAGGATCAGACGCTTTTGCTTTACTATTTCGACCATCGACCCCGTTCCATCTCGAGCCTTTCTTATCAAATTCTGTTTCATCTCTGGACATACGTACGAATTTTTGGGATCCAGAATATAACTCTCTATAATTTTTTCCATTACTTGAGAAATTTTAGAATGTTTTTTCTCCGTGGATTTTCTAATTCACCTGTAGATATGAAAACGTGGAATTAAACCAATTTTCTAGACAATCCTACAACTTTCATCATGAAGAACTTACCATTTTTCTGCAGCTTCCGTACTTTATTGAACATATACGAAGTACATTTAAAGTACTTTTGACATAAATCGAAACTCCAGTTCCTTGGAACAAGTAAAAGAAGGGATATCTTGTCGGAAATTGTTGAACTGCTGTCGAATTTTCTTTGCAATTCTGTCAAAAGTTGATGAAGAGAGACACTGTCTTGGGTAGAACTGCCAGTAAACAGTGGCATAATTGAATTTAGATCGAGATTAAAAGCATCTTTTATTTGACGAATTAATTTTGCCTGAACATCAGTTAAAAGATTGACCACTAGTTTTTCTTTTCTGGGCAAAGAAACCCGTGATACTTCAAGATCGGGCATTCCAATTTCTCGACAAACGTTTCTGAGAGTCGATCGTCCCTGGCTACAAGTCAGAAATTCAGTACCACCTGAACTTTGCGATGAACTAGAAGGATAAGTCTCAAGATCGCTTATACCGTTAATTAACTCGCAAAAGTCCTTCTTGGCCTTAGACCTTCCGTTCTCACAACATTGTTATTGTGGCCCTCCGCGACTCTTTCATTAACTTTCTGCTCACACCGTTTACATATTTTATTCCCTGGAATCAATCTCCTTTCCGTTGCCTTACAACATTTTTGACTCAATTCTACGGTAATAATATGCAGAACACCCCGAACAGGTTTTTTTATGAATTCCGTATGGATCGCAACATTTTCTCCTTTCAGCCGTATAATTAGCGACAAACTTGTTCTTGTGCCTTTTACATATGTACTCACTTTCATAAGCACTCAAATTACTGTTTAATCTCAAATTGAGGATATCCAATTGTTTGGTATCGAATTCACTTGAATAACCAAAATTATAAGGTTCAGAACAACTGTCGTTCAGGAATTTCCCGATAGCACACATCATTTCCAGTACAGCCATTGTCCACTTACTTTTCCACTAACACACGTTACACTTATACAACATAACCTCACAAGTGTTTAGCCTTGTGGCGATAACACAAGAAACTGAGAAACTGAAAACTGGGGAATGGACATCCACTCCCCGTAGAAAACTTATTCCAGATTTGAAATACGAATATCGTAGTATTCTGAAACTGTTTGAATGAACTCGCAACACTGAGCTGACGTGATAATTGAAAAACTTCAGAATTCGAATTTCAAAAAAAATGCCTACAGTAAACAATGGTTTAAGGTGTCGAAAGATTATTAAAATCAGGTTCTATCACCGTTTAATCTGTCAAAAGAGTGTTGTGCACTGACTTCGACCTTTTTCATCCCTTCTTGAGCCCCTGACTCGCCGTATAATTCAGAAATTCCCACAATTTCCGTCTATTTTCCCATCGAAAAGAACAATCTGCGCAGTGGCGATCGCGCATGCTACAAGTTCGGTCCAAAGATAAAACCATTAAGAAATCATTGTATTCTAGCAAAACAATAATTCCCCCACTTTTCAAAGTATTTGAATCAGTCAGGTGCGATTGGTGACACTTAGAAAACCGGAAAAAACTCGAATTTCGCGGAAATGCCATTTTTTAAAAATTCGTATCTGAGGAAGTTTGGGTCCAATCGGGCTCAACCCGGGCGCATTTTTTTCGTCTATGAGCCTACTTTTATGCCTATTACGTCTAAAATGGTTTCGCGCTGTTGCTGTAATCTGGGTCCATTTTCAAGATGAAAGAATTTGCTGTTTTTATGTTCTCGAATTTCAAGCTGCCAAGAAAAGAGAGGCACGTACAAATAGACCGGACTCAGATGGCATGAGAGTAGACTCACAGGCGAAAAAATGCGTCCTATTTAAGCCCGATTGGACCCAAACTTCCCGAGATATGGATTTTTTTAAAAACAGCAAAATAAGGGTAATTTTCAATTTTTAAAAATTCATATCTCTGGATCCGGAGGGGGCGGAGGGCTAAAAATTGGAGGTTTTTATTTTTTCACTACCTAATTTTAGCTCCTAAAATTTGAACGAAATCGGAGACCCTCGCGCGCACCGTATCTTCGAAAATTATTGGACGGGCTCATAAATATTTTGTAAAAAGCAATTTAGCATTTAATGAGTATGTTGTATACTAGTGTCCATATTCATAATTTTAGAAAAGATTGACATTATATATACTTTAAAGAATATTTGTCATGATCCTCCTTTTTCAGACCTCTATATATAATGATGTTATAACGGTGTTTATATATTATTACACTTAAATTAATTTAGATGTTACTGATAAATGATTATTCTTTATTACAAAGGTATTTTTAATTACCTAACATTATTTATAATATGTTACTACCAAATCTGGCTAAATTAGAATTGTTTTCTTAATATGTTTATATCTAACATATTCTAACGTATTGTTAACATTGCTTTATGCAAATTTTTATAATACTTCACTAAATAAGGTATTAGTATGGTAACGCTGTTAGATAAACATTCTGGGTACAATTTGTCATAACCTTTTATAAAGAAATTATAAATTATTTGCTTTAAACCTAACAACTACTAACAACTAACTTCAAATTTAAATTGAATATAGTTATACTTCTTATCAGAGTATTTAATCCTGAGTTATCTTTATCTTTCTTTTATTTCTTCTTATAATGTTTATATAATGTTAATTTTCAAATTGAATTTTTATGATATTTAAAAGTTTTACCAAGCTCACTCGCTGTATGATTATAATTCTTCTTGTACTAGCACTTTAATTTTGGTTGTACTTCCAAATCGATTGGAGTATATTTTTCTTTTTTATTTAATTTTTATCCAATGTAAAAGGAATCTAGCTAGCACTTTTTTAACAAATTTATTAAATTACATCGTCAAAACGCATTCAGTAATATTTAGAAACAATATAAACTTCATTTTTTGTAACTTGCTTATAGTAACACACTTAATATTTGAAGATTTTCTTTTGCAGATGCCCTCCTAAGTTGTCTATGAAACGTCAAGTTTCCGAACTCCGACCACGGCCTTATAACCCGAGAAGCAATCACATGATGCACCATAACATCGGCCGTGAAAGCCTTTGCAACACACAAGCTTCTAATATTACCACAACACACTACCAATTCTTGAACATATGTAATTTAAATCATGCCTTGTTTAGAAAATTTGTTGATATGCTTTTAATTTCTTAAAAAGCTAACAGCACATTTCTCGATTCATTTTAGAAGCTTCCGGAATCGCATCTATAAAAATAAATTAATTGGTAGAGGAAGTTCAATGGAATGGTCATCTAAGCCGCCTGATCTAAATAATATAAACTTGTATCTCTCAAAAATTTTCTTTAAATCTGAGCCAACTAACACTAATGAAAATGTATAACAAAGTATTATCGAAACTCTTAAGAAAACAAAAATACTTTGGTTTTTATCAAGATTCTCTAAATTTAAAAAATTTTTTTTGTTTAAAAGGACACATTGCAAAGCAGATATTTCATTTTTGCTAAATTTTATTGTTTCTTCCTTTATTGTCTTAATTTAATATATTTTATACTAAATAATACTCTTGAATGCTCATTAAGTTTACTAATTATTGTAATCACCTTTATTCTGCCCGCATCCATAGTCTGCCACATTACAACTTATTGAAATTGCAACACCATTAAAACAAATTATAATGCAATGAAACTTTTATGTTAAATTAAGTATACTAAAATTATAAAACAAAGTTTTAAAACCGTGCCCAAGATTTGATTATATCGTTTCTTAAATATGAGGATTAAGGGAAGTAATGACATTACATGTAAAATGGGCATAAATGTATTCTTAGTCACATTGCCAACACAGTGCGGTTCGAGCGCTCAAGCGTGCACATGCCGTGCGCGTAGCGTGTTACCGTAATCACACAGTGAACCTTAAGCTCTGTTAAAACAGTGATTAATTGGAATAAACTATTTTCATTTTTTATTTTGTTGTATATTGCTTATTGTAAATTAAGCGTATACATACAATTTCCGCCAGTGTATTGGCGGGACTCCGTCGATATGACCTACCTCAGCTGGCCTGCGGCCCCTTGCCGCCGTTTCTGTCCCTGCTCCTGCTCCAGTTGCTGCCGTCTTTCCTGCCGCCGTTAGCCCAGTGCATCGAAGCAGAGTGGACGTTTGTGGGTTGAGTACATCCTTATTATAAGCTATTATGGCCTATTATTATTCGCCTACCACAACACCAAACTTAGGACACCAGCCTGGCGCTATGCAAGTTGAACAAATTTATCAAACGCAACATGCGCCACCCAACTATGAGCCAATGCAGTAGCCAGTAAATAGCACATACACGTCGTATCCTATGAATAATATTGTACAGCTCTCAAACATTAACCATGTGGCTACAAATCCATCTTGCCAAAACAACGTTATATATCAACAGCCTCAAACACAACAATTAAGCCAAGAGCCATGGATATTGGTAGAAAATAGAAAGCGTACTCGGAAAGAGTTGGTTGAAAAGTCCGCTCAACAGAATAAACAACCAAAAGCGGCAGAATACTGGTTAAAACCCAAAAACAGATTTGATCCCCTATACCCAAGATGCCTCAAGACAGTTCCCAAACTTCCACCGATCTTTGTGTCAGAAGTAAGAATAATTGAACCACTAGTTCGTCTACTCGAAACAGTAGCTAAAAATGAATATGAGATGAAAGTGTTATATAATGAAGAAGTGAAAATCCGACCAAGAACCTCTGAGAAATATACAGCCATAATTAAAGCCTTTAGCGGAAAAAATACGGAATTTCACACATATCAAAGAAAACAAGAGCGTTCCTTCAGAGTGGTACTTAGGAATTTATACCCAACTACTAATGTAGAAGAACTAAAGGAAGAACTGTCTACTCATGGTCACGCAGCAACCAACATCTGGAACGTTAAACAACGAGTCACAAAGAAAGAATTGCCTCCGTTCTTCCTAAAACTTAAGCCGGCTAATAATAACAAAGATATATACAATATCACAAAACTAGCTCATTCTGTGATCAAGACCCAAAACGCCAAACCCCTCAATGTGCTAATTGCCAGAGGTTTGGCTACACGAGAAATTTTGGTAGCAGGAGCCCAAGATGCGTGAAGTGCGCCGGCAACCACTTAACCTCAAATTGTCAGAGGAAGGAAAGAAGCAAGGACGTAAAATGCATTAATTGCAATGGAAATCACCCAGCCAATTATCGAGGTTGCCTCGTTTATAAACAGCTTCAAGAAAAAATATTTCCCGCACTCAGAGTCAAGCAGCCTGCAGTAGCTACTCAACACGTTGGACAATATGTTCATCCAAATCTTACTCATGCCCAAGTTCTGAAGAACAGTAACTCCAATGCCGCTTTGTAGTTGCAACAGCAGTAGCAGCAAGAAAACAACCAGTCTGACGATGAGTGAGCTAAAAAAAATTATGAAATCTTTAATGGAACAAATGGGAACAATGTTGAATCTCCTAACAACCATTGTCTCTAAAATTGGTAATGGGTCAACTCCTTAGAATAGCTCAATGGAACGCCAACGAGCTGTCACAACACAAAGATGAATTGCTATCCTTTCTTTCAAGCCAATGCATAGACACCATGTTGGTGTCAAAAGCACATTTCACATAAAAAAGTTTTATCAGAATCCCAGGTTATATACTGTATGTAACACAACATCCGGATGGAGGAGCCCATGCTGGTACAGTAATTATCATTAAAAGCACTATGAACTACAAAAATATAAAGAAGACCACCTTCAAGCTACAAGCGTAATGGTAACAGACTGGACGGAATCATTTGTAATCTCGGCAGTTTATTGTCCACCTCGCCACAATGACAAACAAGGTTACTATGAACATCACTTCAGTACCCTAGGCACTAAGTTTTTATCAGCTGGAGACTTTAACGCCAAACACATTGTCTGGGGATTCAGGTTAACTCTAACTAAAGGCCGCGAATTACTGAAGGCAATTAATAGTAATGGCATGCGACATCTATCTACTGGTGAACTAACATATTGACCGTCAGATCCATCGAAACTACCAGATCTGCTTGATTTCTGCGTATTCAAAGGAATTAGCCCAAACAACATGAAGGTAGAATCTTGCCTAGATCTATCCAGTTGACCACTCGCCTACTATAATTACGCTAGGGTCACATGTAGTAGCTCTTACTCTGAGCAATAAAACCGCAAACTGGGACTTATTCCGAGAAATAGCAGATGACACATTATCGCTAGATGTTCCTTTAAAATCAAAAAATGATTTAATTTTAGCTACAGAGCATTTTACTAACGTCGTTCGTCAAGCTGTCTGTCAAGCTACTCCTGGTAATACATTGTATATTCCGAATTCTGTTTGCCCAGTAATTGTTAAACAAAAAATCGCTGAAAAACGGAGACTACGCAGGCGATGGCAAACAACAAGGCATCCAAATGACAAACGTATATTAAATCAAGCTGCTTCTGATCTTAAAAAGCTACTTTCCGACATCAAAAACCAGTCGATACAAAACTATCTAAAACAATTGTCACCAACCGAAGCCAGCGAATATTCTATCTGGAAAGCAACCAAGAAGATGAAGCAATGGAACTCGGGCCCGAAGTGACTCAGATAAAGCGCTAGTTTTTCCAAACCACCTAGCCCAAGTATTTCAACCATTTCCATCTACAATCTCCAACATAGAAGAGAATGAAATACAGCAATTTCTTGAATCTCCTTTCCAATTGAGCCTTCCAATAAGACAATTTTTCATAAGTGAAGTCAAACTCGAAATTACTTCTAATCTAAATCCTCGTAAAACACCAGGCTATGATTTTAATCACTGGAAAAGTTCTAAAGGAACTGACGGATATAGGCTATAGATTTATAACGTATCTATTCAACACCATGCTAAGATTGCGTTTCTTCCCACCACAGTGGAAAGTCGCTACCATTATCTTAATTCCCAAAACAGGCAAACCCTAAGAAAATGCCTCATAACATCGACCAATAAGTTTGCTTCCAGTGATGTCTAAGATCTTTGAAAAATTGCTGTTGAAAAGAATAACACCGTTACTCTTAACCAACAAATTAATTCCTAACCATCAATTTGGGTTTAGACAACACCACAATCGAACAAATTCACAGGGTTATAGATAAAATTCTTGGCGATTTTGAAGACAAGAAATATTGCTCAGCCGTGTTTGTTGATGTTTCGCAAGCATTTGATAGATATTGGCATATCGGTTTATTATATATTATATATTATATATTATATATTAAATTATCAAATCTTACCTTGCCGACAGGCACTTTATGGTCGAACATGGCGAATCCTACACCAATTTATTTTCTATAAATGCTGACATCTCCCAAGGAGGCGTGTTAGGTCCTCTATTGTACTTACTATTTACTGCAGACCTGCCAACAACAAGAGACACACTGACAGCTACATTTGCGGACGATACCGCTGTTCTAGCTTCTCAATCTGACCCACAAATAGCATCGCGTATTCTTCAAAGCCACCTGAACACAATACAGCTATGGTTTACAAAATGGCGTATCACAATCAACGAGACGAAATCTATTCATGTAACCTTCAGTACAAGAAGAGACACCTGTCCCCCTGTCTGGCTTAATAATCAACAAGTTCCTGTAGCAGAAAGCGCCAAATACTTAGGAATCCATTTAAATAGACGCCTTACTTGGAAAAAGTACATATGGACAAAACGTAAACAATTGGGGACTTTGTTCAGCAAAATGCATTGGCTTATTGGACGCAAATCCCAATTATCCTTGAAAAACAAAATACTATTGTATAAAGCCGTTTGGTCTTATGGAATTCAATTGTGGGGAACGGCCAGTAGCTCCAACATAGACATTTTGAGAAGATTCCAAGCCAAAGAACTACGTTCAATAGTCAATACTCCATGGTATACCAAACGACGTCATACGCCGTGATCTTGACATTCCCACAATAGATGAAGAAATACGAAGATTCAGTACCCGTTACCACGACCGGCTTGTGGCCCATCCAAACACGCTAGTAGAGCATCTACTGGAAAGCGAGGAAGACGAACCTAGACTGAAGAGGTTTAAGCCATCGCAACTGCCATACCGCTTTGCATAACTAATGTGTGCGTGTGTATATGTATACGTACATCAAACTACTATCCAGTTACTCTAGGGAAATTGTTATCGGACTATTTCCAGCAAGCTAAATGTATATGTTAAAGATGTAATTATATATGTGTTAAATTACTTACTGAATGTTAAATACTGACAGATTGTATAGTTATGTTCCATAAAAAAAAATTTTAAAAAAATACTTGCCAACACAGACTGTTGGTCTACGTGAAGAAGGTGTTTTTGTACAAGAAATAGACCAAAGAATACGTCACCATAGCTGTACTGTGACGCGAATAAAAACGCAGTAGGTCGAACAAAACATTACTTATTGAAATTAGGGTTTGGAGTAATACGCAGGACAACTCAAGTGCTCTAAGGGTACAACAGTAAATTATACGACACAGATTGTCTATCTCCTCTGCAACACGTCGATTAATTTTTACTTTTCCTCACTACCTGATGTAACGTCTAACTGTGACTTCTTTAACAAAACAGTCTCCATAAGTTTTGCAAACATTTTTGCCGGCCTCAGTAGCACTCATTTGTGGATTGAATTTGTATTTAAATTGCAACAACAATCGAATGTCTTCTCGTGAAAGCTCCATCCTGTGACAATCGCACAAGTGTTGTATATCAAAAGATAGGCAAGATAATTCTACATCAGGTAGTGAGAAAAAGTAAAAATTTTACACGTATAAATTAACTTTTAATAAGGTGTATGTGTATTTTATTCTGATATCGTAACCTAAACATTATATACTTTATTAGAAATATTAACGATTAAATAAATATTTCGCGCTACCGTTGGAGATTGCTATTTCTAACTTAAAAAGAAAAACTAATACTACCAGTGTTCAGAATAGTAATAAACAAGCAGTACATTAAACGTTGCTGTTTGTTTGCGTCAAACTCAAAAAAGCTCATCAAAAGCTGCAGAGTAATTACTTTCTCTGTTCGGAACGACATAATAGGGTCTACGCAAAATCTGGTTTCTACAATGTTGCAATAGAAGCTGTATTTGGTCTGATTAACTACGCCGTTCAGAAAATACACAGCAAATAGCAATTAAATCGGCGAGCGCAATAATCATTTTACTAAAGACACACAAACTTAAATTTTTATTTTTGTATTATTAACACAAAATAAATATATAATTATAAATAAGAATAGAGAATTTAATATTTTTTAATTTAGTGATGAAAGTACATATATGCGAATTATAAAAATATTTTTGAAATCCATAAGTATAATCAAATTTACGTCTTTTAAAACAATAACATTACAGTCAGCGAAATTTAAAGCCTAATAACACTACTAAGATTTATTTACAACTAGCATTTTTATCTTATTGTACAAATAAGTCTTATTATGGGCTACATTTAAAAAAGAAGAAGTAAAAAATAAAACGTTTTCGAAAAAACTTAAAAACACCCAAAATAAGGTAATAAATAAATTAACACAAAATTGTCATGTAGTATCTACGTTGTCGTAGTTTGCAATGACATTAAAAAATTAAAAAATTAAATTAATTTTACATTAAAGCATCCTCAATATATGTTAGCAAAACAAAAAGTTAACTTACAAATATCAACGTATTGTTGTTTAACAATATACACAGACAAATACGAGAAAATATATTTGTTTTAATGGTGTTGCAATTTCAATAAGTAGTAATGTGACAGTCTATGGATGCGGGCAGAATAAAGGTGATTACAATAATTAGTAAACTTAATAAGCATTTAGGAGTATTATTTAGTATAAAATATATTAAATCAAAACAAAAAAGAAGAAAAAACGAAATTTAGCAAAAAAGAAATATCTGCTTTGCAATACCAGTCCTTTTAAACAAGAAAATTATAAATTTAAGGTATCTTGATAAATACCAAAGTGTTTCTGATTTCTTAAGAGTTTCGATAATACTTTGTTATACATTTTCATTATTGCTAGTCGGCTCAGATTTAAAAAACTTTTCAGAGATAAAAATAAAATTATTTAAATCAGGCGGCTTAGATGGCCATTCCATTGAACTTCCTCTACCAATTAATTTGTTTTTATAGATGCGATTCCGGAAGCTTCTAAAATGAATCGAGAAATGTGCTGTTAGCTTTTTAATAAATTAAATGCATATCAACAAATTTTCTAAAAGAAAATTTGAATTAATACAACGCATGATTTAAATTACATATGTTCAACAATTGGTAATGTGTTGTGGTAATATTAGAAGCTTTGTGTTACGAAGGCTTTCACGGCCGGTGTTATGGTGCATCGTGTGGTTGGTTCTCGGGTTATAAGGCCGTGGTCGGAGTTTAGAAACTCTTAACGTTTCATCCACAACTTAGGAGGGCATATGCAAAAAAAATCTTCAAAAAATTAAGTGTGTTACTATAAGCAAGTTGCGACAAATTAAATTTGTTTTGTTTCTAAAAATTACTGAATGTGTTTTAGCGTTGTAATTTAATAAATTTGTTAAGTTCGGCTCATGCATCGAAGCAGAACAGACGTGTGTGAGCCAGCTATACTTGGGATATCGCAACGTGAAAACGGCCGCTCGCCCGCCAGCTGACCTCACCAGCGTCGCGCGGAAACCTGCGGATCGCCACTGCGGATCACCATGGCGGATCGCCGCAGCGAATTTTGAGCCCCCGGGAACCTTCGAAAATCGTAGGGTTCACGGGCAGAGATATCAACAGCGACCTTTGATAGCAGAGTAAGTTGTACTAGTATCAATAGTGTAAGTGCAATCGGAGTGAGAAGACTACGACCGTCAGGTCAAATTTCTAAGTGATAAGATTATAAAAATATTTCCTACGGGAAGCGGACCTGGTTTTATAAACAATGCGCAACAAATTTTGTCTGTATCTAATTTTATGCCGTATCAGCGTGTAGTGAACACACAGATGTCACAAATGTACCCGACACAGTCAACAAATAGCTCGATGTTAGCATATTTTCCGCCAAACCAGGAACAATACAAATCTTACGTACAAATGCCTATTTCGCAACCGCAGTCGCAACAATTACAACACCAATCACAATATAATACGCAACAACAACCACAAACATTTCAATACAACTCACAATTAGAAAGAATGCTATCAACCAGTGACGAGGAAATTGAAAATGAAAACCCATCCAAAGAAAATCCATGGCAAGTGGTAAGGGGTATTAATAGAAGGAAAACGTTTACTAACAAGAATCTGGAAAATGAATGTATAACTGTAAGCAATAGATACAGCACCCTGACACCTCCTAATGAAGAAAGTTCAAACACAAACGACACTGCCAAGAATGTTGCAAAACTCTTTCCTGTGTTCGTATATCGACTGGCTAACTTCCCAGAAATGAGAAAACAATTAACTAACGTAATAGAAGAGGAGCAATATACTATCAGAAGTATGGCAAATGATACTGTAAAAATCAATTGCACCACCCCAGATACTTACAGAAAACTGGTAAAGTTATGAATGAAAAAAAATATAATACACCATACCTATCAACCAGAAGAGGAAAGAACCTACCGAGTAGTAATAAAACATTTACATCACTCAATGGACATACATGACATTAAAGAAGAACTCACAAAATTAGGGCACAAGGTTAGAAACATTGTAAATGCAAGACAAAGGTCAACTAAAATGCCACTGAACATGTTCTTTGTTGACCTAGAGCCAGCCGTTAATAACAAAGATATCTATGAAATACATAACCTGCAAAACTGTATTGTACAAATAGAACCGCTCAAAAAAGACAAAAACATAGTGCAATTCGTAAGATGTCAGTTATATGGGCATACCAAAATCTATTGCAACAGGCCATTTTTGTGTGTAAAATGTGGAGGATCCCATAGCACCTCAAGCTGCAAAAAAAGCAAAAATACCCCAGATACTTGTGCCTTGTACAGGAGAACTCATCAGGCCAACTATAGAGGATGTGAATATTATCATCGCCTATATAAATCTAATCGAAACAAAAACAATATGAACAATTTCAAATCAGTACCAACACCAACAACTATAAACTCCAACCGCCGGTGGGCAACCTCAACAAATTTAGTACAACCAGGACAAAGCTATGCAAATGCAGTTAGAAATAACGCATGCGATATCCCACAAACGCAAGTGACTGATAACAACAGAAACAGCGGTTGTCTGCTCGAGAAATTTTGAGAAGAGTTCAAAAACATGTTTAATCAGCTTGTACAACAAAATAGCATGGTACTAAACATGCTTACTATGCTATTAAATAAATTGGCATAATAATTACTAAATTTTTGAGGATTGCGCTCTGGAATGCCAATGGAGCAAGTCAACACAAGGAAGAAATAAACTTATTTTTGGTCCAAAATTCAATAGATATTTTATTGATAAGTGAAACTCATTTCACAGTCCGCAGTTATTTCAAAATTCCGTTCCATAAATTATATTATACAAATCACCCTGAAGGTAGAGCACATGGCGGAACTGCAATACTAATAAAATAATCAATCCAACATCACGAATTGTTAAAATATGAAGAACACCATCTTCAGGCTACTTCAGTAAAATTTACATGTATGCCATACAACATAACAGTCTCAGCGGTGTATTGTCCACCTCCCCACAAAATTAAAAAAGCACACTTTGAAGATTACTTCAGAACTTTTGGATCCTAAATTCATAGCAGGAGGTGATTTCAACGGCAAAAATATATTATGGGAATCACGGTTGACTACAACAAGAGGTAGAGAATTGGCAGAAGTTATCCAGAAACAAAATTATTCATTTCTATCAACTGGCACCCTAATATACTGGCCAACGGACACCAATAAAATCCCGAATCTGTTAGACTTTTTTGTAACGCACGGAATTTCTCTAGCACATACAGATGTAATGCCAAGCTACGACTTAGTGTCCAATAATTCACCCTTAATTGCAACAATAAGCACATCCGTTTGCACAACAAGACCTAATCCCACATTACATATTAACTGGGATGCATACCGTAGTTATATAGACAAAAATGTCAACCACAGAATGAAACTGAAGTGTCAGGAAGACATCGAATAACCAATAAATTCAACATTTTCAATTTTACAACAAGAGGCAATACAAGCTACGCCTCGGTATGACAATAAAAAGCGATTAAATGATATCCCATTAGAAATAAAGAAAACTAGTAGCAGAGAAGCGCAGAGCAAGAGCTATTTGGCACCGCAGTCGTATACCAGCCGACAAAACAAGACTAAATCAGTTAATTAACAGGCTTAAAACTACATTAAAAGAATTACAAGATAAGTCAATTAATAATTATATAAGTGGCTTAACCAGAAATGATCCCGCCATTTGGAATCCAATTAAAAATGCGAAAAAGTCTGTAACAACAATTCCACCGATTCAAAAAACGACTCCAACTATTGGAATCTGGGCAAGAAGTGATAAACAAAAAGCAGATCTCTTTGCAGAACACCTTGTTAAAGTATTCTCCCCTCATAACGACAAACAGAGCATGGAAATTGAACACTTCTTACAACTACCCGATAACGAATTACAAAAACTAAAGCCAGTTACACCTAGAGAAGTTCACGAAGAAATCAAACGGTTGAACACTAGAAGATCACCAGGAATGGATCTTATCACAGGAAAAATGCTAAATGTATTTAATGCCATTTTGAGACTCAATTATTGGCCAATACTACTGAAAACAACACAAATTATCATGATTCCAAAGCCTGGTAAGAACCCAACGGATGTCGCTTTCTACAAATAAATTAACCTATTGCCCATTGTCTCCAAGCTGTTAGAAAAATTGGTACTTCGACAAATCAAAGAAGACATGTTAACGAACAATTGGATCCCAGATGACCAATTTGGATTCAGAGAGGCACATTCGATAACCCAACAGTGCCACCGCATAATACGAATAATAAATAAGGCTCTTGAAGATAAAGAATATTGTACAGCGGTATTCTTGAATATAAGCCAGGCCTTTGATAAGGTTTGTTACCCAGGACTATTAACAAAAGTGAAAAGAAATTTCCCGCAGAAATACTATGAATTAATATATCTATTTAGCAAATAGACAATTCCAAACTAAGTACAACAGTGAAACATCCAGTGTACATTCGATAAAAGCAGGAGACCTGCAGGGCAGCGTTTTGGGTCCTCTATTGTACAGACTACACGGCAAACTTACCAACAAACAGAAACATAAATATTTGCACGTTCGCGAAAAGCTAGAGGTTGCTGCTAACTTTTACAGAACTACCTAAGTGTATTACAAGAATGGCTCCAAAAATGGCAAATAAAATAAATCAAGACACATAACATTTACACTTAGAAAAGGTCGCTGCCCAATCTTACAAATTAATAATGAGAACATACCACAAGCCGAGGAAGTGAAATATCTTGGACTAACTCTTGACAGCAGATTAAACTGGAAGGGACACATCACTAAAAAACGTAAACAAATAGACCTGAAGGTGAGACAACCAAACTGGCTTATAGGAAGAAAGTCAAATCTTTCGCTAGAAAACATTCTGATTGTTGATTACATTGAATTAAAAAAAAAATTAAAAAAATAAAATTGTGCTAGCTGGACATTATATAAACATTATAAGAAGAAATAAAAGAAAGATAAAGGTAACTCAGAGTTAAATACTCTGATAAGAAGTATAACTATATTCAATTTAAATTTGTTAGTTAGTTGTTAGTAGTTGTTAGTTTTAAAACCAACAATTTATATTATTGGTTATAAAATTTCTTTATAAAAGGTTATGACAAATTGTACCCAGAATGTTTATCTAACAGCGTTAATAATAATAATAAAAAAATATTTTGTTTGCTTTTTTAAGTTCCCAAGATAGTATCTTTTCAATTGCAATTTGAGCTCGCAAAAACGAGCACTTGGTTTTACTTTTTTTCGTCGATAAAGACCTTGAAAATCAATATATCACACACTTTCCATGTCTGTAGTTTCATCTTGACGATTTCATGACAATTAATTTGGAAGTCTCAATTTATTTATTATCAATCATTTCAGTTAGGGTCCAAAACCGCTTGCGTCTTAGGCACATTGTCCGAAGTGTAAGACGTTACTCATTCTTGACGTTGATACTTTGTACCACCTAAGCACTTGTGATTTAGATAAGTATTCTTCCAGTAGGCTTTGTGAATAATAGCAATTGTTTCGGATGCGAATTTTCTAAGTTTAACGCAAAATTTTATTACAAATTGCTTAATATGCGACGCTCAAACAGCTGTCTACTTCGCAAGCAATCCGTACTCTGTATAACAAATGAGATGAGTTGAAAAGCTTACCTGACATTACCCACCAATCGCCAAGTTTGAGGACTCCATCTTCAACCTTCTGATTAAACCAAAATAATCAGTCTCATTACTTCCAGAATGTACCTTGTAACTCATTATAATCTTTTTCAGATTTAATACCTACCGGGGTGCTGAAGTTTTTATTTTAGAATTATTAGTAGTATTATTTATGTATTAGTTTGTTTTAGATCACGACATATGGAATGCAATAATGAAAATTTTGATGATAGCTTATATTTCTTCAGGTAAACAGCAAAAGCTTTATTGCGCGTTGAGAGTGCTAGTGTATCGAAACCCATGAGCGTTACTTACGTTATTTTACGGTTTGTCGAAGCAGCCGTAAACATGTAGCCAATATACTTGCTGCAACATCTAGCAGTTTTCGTGTTTATTGTCAAGCCTTGATAAGGTTTTGTGATTGAAAAAACGCTTTAGTGGTGTGCTAGTATAATAGGGTTCTTGAGTTTATTGGCGTGCGCTACGAAATCTTTCTGTTTCCTCTGTCCTCTCTTGTAGTGAAATTGTTTTAACAGGGCGTTAAATTAATTTTTATATATCTTAACTGCTCCATAGAAGAGTTTTACGGTTTTGTGCTCACTCAGAGCTGCTGACTATGAAAAAGGTGACAGTTCTTTCTTATCACAGAGTTGCAATGCGCCTTTATTAGGGCATTATTTATTTCTGTATATTTGCTTTAAAAATATTTACTGAACATAAGTATTTAAATATCTTTGTAGCAACCCTTGACTTAAATATATAATAAATGTTTTAAGACAACAAAAAACTATACAAATATTAAGAGAAAAGACTTATAACATTTAATTTTAATACATACATATTTTAGTGTCCTTTTGAAATTTCACTCTTAAGGCAACGAAAAAAGATAAAACGTTTAAAATCGATTTTGAAAACAGTTAATTGTAGAACGGTGAGTTTGGTGTTTATTATTTGTGAAACTGGGGTGTTGCTGTTTTTTTATTTTCAAAGTCCGAGAGAATTGGGAAATGAAATGTATCTTTTTCTGTACCTAAAAATCAATTGTTAGGGTGACTAAAGTAAACATGAGCATAAAAACTTTTCTTTCGTTTTTAGTATTTAGTATATTATTCAAAATTAAATATTTTCCCAAAGAAAAAGAAATTATAGTGAGGTATTGGAATATTAATGCATAAAGCATGAAATAGTTTACTTTATACGGAATTTAAGAAGCAGTTATAAAGTATCCTCTTTATATGATGGCAAAATGAAAAGATTGCCTATTTCAAAAACGAAATGAGAACGAAAATAAAGTAAAATTATTAGGGAGGAGACAGAAAGGAGGAAACAAACATTTGGAAACGAAAGGAGAGAAAGAAAAAGAAAAAAACAAAGAGACAAAAAATAAGGGGAGTAATTGAAGAAGTTATTTAGGTTGATAGAAAGAGTTTTATACGAAATAGAATGAAGAAGAAGAAAAAACCGTAATTCTATATATTCAAGATTGTTGAAAGGATGCATATGAGTTATTCGAACTCTCAGATAACATTCAGTTATTTCTTAAGCTCCGCAGCTCAAGGAAATACTTATATACATTTAAGAAATAGCTGTAAAAAAGTAATAAACATCTTAAGCTAATCCTTTTATATTTCTCCAATTTTTTTCCAAACCTACCTTTTACTTAATCATTTTCAGTCAGATTGAAATAATTACTCCAAAGGCCTGTTTTACAATTTTGGACTCTGCTGACATTTTATGTGATAATGTTTATAAATATTTCTTACTGTTGTAAACATAAAATAATTTTGTAAAACAGTTGATTTTGTGTTAGCAAAGCAAAATAATTGTAAAAAAAGTTTAAGCAACTTAAATGACTACAGAGCTAAGAGAAGAATAAAATTATCTGAACATTTTCAAAATGGTTACTAATTTTAAATATATAACCGTCGACCATTTCTTCTAGTATACGTCAGTAGGGGTTAGAAAATATCCAACATAATCGAAATTGATTGTTCATTGGCAATGGACAACTAGGTATTACATTCGGTAGAGAATTGTGAATTGACTCTGTGATGTTCATTTGGAAATTAAATTTTGTTCGTCTATTCTAATTATACTTAGATCTTATTTTAATCGAACTTTAACAAACTTACACCTTTTATATTTTGCTGTGTAGTTTCCGTTACACAACACACATGCAACCGATGTATCTTTTTTTACATATGTTCTTACTGTTGCGGCCGAATCGTGCGTTTTCCATAATTAGCTAGATATTCCATTTTTAGTTTAATTGGGGCTTTGCCCGCTCTTTGTTAGTGCATCGAGGCAGAACAGTCGTGGGTAGGTTGACTTTACCTGAGTTATCGCGGGGTGGAGCCGCAGGCTTGCAAAAGGTCAGGCCTACTATTTATCAATTTTAATATTAAAATCCAGGTAGTGTTTTTGCAACTAACTAGAAAATACTTGATACCGCAAATTTCTAACTCTAAAATTTCCAGTTGGTTTCCAAGAATCAAAAGCTTCCCGAGTCCCTAAGACCCTAAGTAGTAGTTATGAGGTAAAAGTATGAGTATACTTCTAACTTGCACTACAAGGTGCGTTCAAGTTTTAAAGTCTCCATTTTTGTTTTGAGAAGTACTTAGGCAAAAAGCTTCTGTTATCCATCTTTTGCAACGTCATCGCTACAATTTTATGGATTTTGAGAACACTTCTTTAGAAGCATGTTTTGCCTACAGTAAAATCCAACTTGAAGAAACTTTCCACATTTTCAGGTCGTTATGCAAAATGGATTCTACAGAACCTACCAAAATTCCAAATTTAAATACGATATCATACACACCTAATCGACGGTCTTCCGTAGCAATTTGCCCCACTCGCGCAGTTATGGTTTCGGTCTGCTTGGTTTGTGGCCGAGTCTGCTTTGGTTTATTGTCACACAACTCTTGACCTTTAAACTTTCGCACTTATGAACGCATAAGGGGACTTTTCGCTGGAATTCTACTCCACATGTCTTATTGTACTCATTTACCTATATTTAATCCTATAGAATACTTATAGCCTAATATTAATTGGCAGATGTGTATAAATATTGGAGTTATATAAAAAAAAATGAACGCATATTTTTAACGTTCATAACGCCTTCACCGTATATCTTACGCAATTGGCAATAAACTTTGATGGGCGTTTTACCACGCAGAGGAGAAAACGGATGATAACACATTGTTCTTGAACAATAAACGTCGCCATTTGAAGTGTACAAAACGATACTCACTGCAATGGCGGTAATTCAACGTGTGTGCTTTGTATCGTGCTGCCATCAGTGTTACAAATTCAGACACATTTCTTGCGTCTCTTAAAATTAACCGCATCTTTCTACTTACCCCACTGCTGAGAAAAGAATTTGGAGACTTTATAACTTGAACGCAGCTCGTAATTGGTAGAGAACTTTGGTTAAGGTTATGACGGAGTCGTAATATATCTAGCCAAAATGTTTACCTCAAATGTTGATAACAATATAGTACACAAAAAAAAGAAAATTACCTTAGTACCCCTTTTAAAAGTTCTAAGGTATCTACTTAATAAAGTGGTTGTTTTGTTAAAGAGTCTACAATAGTGCCGAAATAATCATTATTGTAAAAATAGGAAACCACCCACAGAAGCTTCATCTTATCTTCTAATAAGCCTTTACCGCTAATATCTAAAGTTTTTGAAGGATTCCTATTTACTACAATAAATTTAGATATTTATCAACGACTCACTGTACGCAAAAATATTTCTTAATATTTAACATAGACCTTTGGAGAGGAATGATACGCAGGACTATTTTATAAGTGCAATTAAAACCTAATTAAATATAACTCCTTCTAAAGTGCTACGTCAGCGAACGATAATATCAAGTACAAAGTTGAAATCACCCTATCAAATTCAGAGTTTTCCAAGGTAGCAGGTTTCCGTAAGTCGCATGTCTATTTTAAGACAGTCACCAGAACCACAATGGCAACACTGGAGCAGCTAAAAATCCTAATAAACTATCGGCAACTCTTTAAAATTATTTGAACTTGTTGCAAAGCTAGTTACAACGCTGAAAAATTAAATTAAAAACTAAGTTAGCGATGAAGAATTCATGTAACTTCACTAGAAAGCAGATTACTTACCTTAAAATTTACTTAAAGGCTACCCTAATCTTAAAAATAGGCTGTATAATATCTAGGATTTTATTTAGACCAAAAGCTAGAAAGATTATATGAAGGGCAAAAAGACTCGTTTATAAATATTAGGCATTTACTTTCACTTGCACGGATTACATTTAAACAATGTTTAGGGTTAATGAGTTTGCCATAGATTTTTAGGCCTAAAATGTAGCATTACATAATCTGTTTCTCTTACATACTATCAAAAGAAAAAGTTGCCATATATAAGATTAGGTAAACTCGGGGCTGGAACTTAAGCGCCAAGTTCCTGTTTCTCATGCTACCTTACCATCGTTGACATAGAGGTTTATTTAGAAAACTTTAAACATTCCGTCCCGTTGGAAAATAAAATATTTTGAATAATCGCTGATTTGAAAAAAATATATAATGCATATTTATGAATAAGTAAGTTGAGATTTAGACGCCGGTCAGTGAACACATGTAGAGTGTCATCGTCAAATTTGCAATAACTGAAAGGATAGTGTAGCGCATTTGTATCACATCTTGTGGAAAAACAATTCGAATAATTCAAAAAACTTTTGGGAACAATACATACAGCAAGCACAATGGCAGGATACAAACGATCCACAAGTAGCCTGTTGCTATCTGCTGGAAATACACGTTTTTAAACACCAACAACGGGTATAACACCGAAAACTTTTTAGTGTGTATTATTTGCAGTCTCCAGGTATTAGTAACTGACAATCCAAGAACTATGAAATAAATTTGTAATTTCAAAAATAAAGTGTATAAAATTTTGACGGAAGATCATAGCATGTGACGTGTCTCGGTAAAATCTAATCCGCGGCAACAGCTTTCCACAATTCACTCATAAATACAGGTTTTTTTCTATTTTTTTGTACGACTTCTTCTTTTGCGAAAGTTGACACCACCTTCTTTTTGATGTTATCAAGTCAACTTAATCGTAGTCTGCAAACGCTTTGTTTATGTAGACGAGGTCCCCATTGCACAACATATCATGTCTGTTGGCAATTATTACCAGTGCAGAAAAACATTGTGCTGCAATGGCATTAGACTGCTACTAATATACCAAATTTTTTCAGGAAGGTTATAAACTATGATAAAACGTGGTTCTATGGATGTGAAAACAAAGGCTTAGTCATCCTACGTCTGAAGTAGATGATTAAGTCTCATCAAGGTCAAGTTTGTGAAATAACCTCATTTCTAAAAGGTCCAAAACTTTCTTTGCGCATTGTTTCTTGTACCTTATGCAACTTTTTTTGTACATCACATGTATAAAAATTTTTGGGACAGGTCAAGCACATCGTTTCAACAAAAAGTTAATGTTACTATTTTTGTACTTATTAAGATAAATTTATTTGATTTCTGCAGGTTCTAATAACAGTGACACAATTGTGGTAATTAGAAATGCAACTGACGGTATATGAGAATAAAAGTGATATTATTTTACAAATAATATTTTTATTCATTATTTGAACATAATTAAATTAGTGAAAAAATATAATAAATTCTAATAGTTTTTAAGTAATCTATACAAATTAGAAATATCTAACCTTGAAACACCAAAAAATAAATAGAAATTGGTAATACAAATTTAGAAACATTACAAATAAAATAAAGCAAGGAATAATAAAAACAACTACAGTAATTTTGATTTAAGATTATATTGCAAAATTGTATACTGGAGGAATTAATGGATGCATGACATATAATATGGTGCTCCATATAAGGAACATAATAAAAAATGATTTTTTTAACTTTGATATATAATTTGTATTTCTTTAGAGTGGAATTTGTAATTAAATAATAAAAAGCAACAATATAATAAAACCAGTAAATTAATAATTAATTTTTTAGAGTAGATGAAGCACAACAGTAAAATTATTAAGTGGCGAAGCAAAGCGAAGTCACTTACCAACTTCATGTTGTCCAGTCGCGACCGTCTGTCCGAGCAATAACTCGAGAACGGCTGAGAATTTCCAAATTCTGTTTTCACAATCGACAGGTGACCAAAAAGGCTTGTTTGCTAGTGATTTTGAAACTGATTGGTCAAAGGTCAGCGTTAGTGACCTGAGACAGCTTTGCTATGCGTTGCAAGCTTTGCAGGTTTATTATAGAAATATATTTTTAATACTCCGGTCATTTCTATGCCAAAATAGTCAGTATAAATGCAGCGTTTCAAGCATTGCTAAGTTAATATAGTAAATATTTGTATCAATGATATGACATAACTTTGTAACGTAGCTAAGTGAGAAAATCTGACTACTAGGAAGAGATAACTTACAGCAAACAATCTGATCGCAAGAGAAGTGATGAATTCGCCCGTTAATTGAGAGATAAACCATGATCCGGGGCAGAGCATAATTAAAATAGCAAAAGAAATGAGCGAGGTAGACGATCAGTCTAGTAGTATATCAGGACCTACTCTACAAGTCTTTCGTCCTGAGGAATCACCAATTGTTGACTGAGAAGAACAAGATGGGCAAGAAGTTAAAGGCCTAAGTACTGCTGAACGGCAACAAACACGACAGCGCTGACTTCCTGAGATTACTTTTGGGACAAAAAGAACTTCATCTAGGACGGAAAGGTAAATTGCTAAAATGGCCGTTGCATCTGGTAATATGCCTTACTGCAAGCAATGGCAAGCGTCGCTGCTCCGCAGTTATATCTACCTTTACCTCCCCTGTTGGAAAGCGTTTCGGAGTACGCAAGTTTGACCCAGGTGAGCTCCAGCGCGGAGCAGGACTTTTAACCTACCCAAAGTGCCACCGCATCCGTTATGTCCGCCGCCGTCGTGTCACTATAGTGCCGCCATCCTTACTAGCAATGACTACCATCTCCAAAAGGATGTTATGGTACGAACTGGACCCCACCAGGACATGAGGCCAAAAACAAATAAAATTTCCATTCAGTCGGCCACGGCTAACAATTGCAGACTGACTTGCTCCTTCGCTGAGGCGAAAATTGCGTACCACTACTATCTGTTGATGATAGATAAAACTACTCCATAAGAGGAGCTCAAGTGCGAGTTCCCTAAGTACAACCTTTTTATCCTCGCCATAAGGAGAATGAGGAAGGGCACCCAGCGCCGCTCTCTGTCGCTCATTTTCCTAGAACTCGAGGGCAAGATGAAGGTGGTAAGCTAGTGCCACCGATGCCAGCGTTCGCGCACGCACAGCGTTGCTGTAGCGCTGCCCCAAAGTTTGTGAAATGCGGGAAAAGGCATCACTCCGGCGACTGCAAATAGTCCCAGAACAAAACAGCCACCAGCGCAAACTGCCAAGGGCATTTTGTAAATCAGCTCTGCGTCCAGACCGTACGCACACAGCAGCAGCTCGAGGGGACGCGATAGCTCTTGCCGAGCATCGTCTGCTGTCAGTTTCTCAACGCCAGCCGTAGCATTTTCTTCATGAGCTCTAACATCAGGGCTAGGCAACAATCTTTAACAGGTTCCGCAACGTGGATTCTACTGTGCTCCTAAAAGGAACGTCGAATCAACTTTGCACATATGATGTCTTGCAAAGAAAGTTCACTATCCACTAAATTCCTGGGTCACCAACAAGCTTCCGCCTTCTAGAAAGCGCCCATACGAAACTTCAACTTTCAACGTCAGGGCTTAGTAGAGAAAAAATATGTCCAAAGGCTTTGTTTGCCAAAAATGTCAACATTAACGTATCAAGTTCTGGATAGAGGAGGTGGCAGCTAGGTGGAAGTACATCTTCCAATAAGTCCCTGCTTCAGCCCATATAGTAAAGAAGACCTTGACGTGGCTACACAATAATTTGTATTACCACTGTTCCCCCAGCCTGTGGCCGCCATCTAGTCTCGACTGTAATTCCTTTGACTACTACATGTGGGACGTCGTCGAGACGAAGGTCAATGGGAGGTACCATAACACCAAGAACAGTTTAAGAGTTTTTATCAGAATAGTAATAAAGCATATGAACAAAAAGGAAGTTGTGTTAGCCTTGCAGCGGGTTCGAAAAAGTCACTGGCGGGGGCTACTTAAATAATAAGATTGTCAATAAACATCACTTTTCTCATATTAAAATTTATTTTTATTGTTTATTCACAATCCAGATTTACCTCAACGACCCTGTATGTAAAACTCAATACAATGCATTAGAAAGTAACAGGTGTATAAAAAATAACAACAGGTCAGTTGAATGTGAGTCAGTGAATATAGTCAGATGGTCTTTTAGCATTGACAATTATATCTAGTAATTTCAATCAACAGTATACCCTCTAGTTGTCTAAACTCTTTACTAAATTTTTAAAAATTACTTTAAGGATCATCATTAACAAGATGTACTTAAAAATTACCACGTTAGACGCCATTAACTCTACTAGAAACAAACTTATAACAATATACTGCAAATAATATATTGCAAAATTTTAAGAATAACAATGAAAATACAATAAGCGTAACTGAAATTGTTATTTCTCAACGAATGTCAAACTCTTTTTATAATTTCAACATTGTTTCAGCTTTTTCATTTTTTTTTGGGATAGATGTTCTTCAAAATCTTTAAAATGACAATTTACAAAATACACCATTTTCCCCATTTTTTCTAAATTTCTTTGCAGCTAGAAATATCTTGTGATTTAGAACTAGAAAGGCATCCAAGAAAGCCATTTCAGACAAACATGGTAGGTACTGAACGATTTAGTTCGTACCTGAATACCGTCACTTTCTGTTAAACGAAAGCACTTAGCTTTTTTTTTGAGTTGCTGCTTGCAGTTGATCCAATAATACTGAGTACCACTAGGCAGTGATACTTTTTATTCTTTTAAAATTACCAATTGGCAAAATTTTTGTGGCCTAAAGTACTGATGTGAACACCTTTACAGCTGATTGGGCAAACTTTGTTTTCTTCAGAAGCGATTTACCGTGTTCAATCTAATACCTTGATTAGATTTTAATTCCATGTTTGTAATTGTACATTTGGGTCTCGACGTATTACACATTGTTGCTCTAAATTAGTTGTATTTAGCCTAAATACTTTCCAACACTTGGCTAAATAACCCGGTTGAATAAATGCGACGTTTAACTAGCAGACTTTTTTAAATTCAATTCATTGTATAACACTTAAACTATTCGCTCACAGAAGCTGCCCACGGCTTCTTTACTTTTTTACTTTTAGATTGTAATTGGCTTTATATACAATTTCTGAGAAGGTTTCTCCTGTTAGCTACCGTCTTAAGAAAATATTTTATTATATAAATTATAATATTTATCACTTGTAACTAAAAGGTGGTTGTTTATATTTGTTTGAACTTTTTTATAAATCTGATATCAAAATCGATATTTTTCTGAATATATTGCCTGCAACCAAATACGTAACCTCTACCGGCTCTTTGCCTCTCTTTTTCAAGCCTTTCTAATTTACGAAGCAACAATTTCTCAAATTTTATTAAGTGCTGTGGGAAGTGAGACAATGCCGTTCCGGAAGCTCGCAAAATAGTGCTAACGAAGTAAAAGAGATGCAAATTTAGGCATGCCCTTAATTAGAAGAGCTGCACGAGCACAAAAGTGTGCAGCTTATTAAATTATCCCGCTGCAGAACTGCACGTAAATGCCGAGTTTGCAGCCATTGTTCTGTTCCGGCTGCAATGGCCGACCAAATTCGCAGCTACAGCGCTCGCATTTCGCCGCTCATGCATGTGCTTGCAAAATTCCGGTGCCCTTGGGCTGACGCTATTTGCTAAAACTGGGACCTGAATAATAGGCGCTGTACGTAATTTAGGCAACAGGGGTAGGAAATCAGCTGGGGGAGGTTAACATGGAAATTTGATGTAAGCTACCGCCTCTGACATTTATACAACTTAGTTAGCTATAGCGTGCATACAAGGCGTTTTCGTAAAGTTTAAGTTACACCTCTACACAAAGCAACATTATGGATTTAATAAATTAGTTAATCATACTCATTCAACGATTGTATGCTGTTTGCGTAATTTCCAGCAAAGTATACTCTATTTGAATTTTCTATTATTTCTTTTTTTGATTACTTTCCATGCAGTTGATGAACTGTTATATCCTATTCTGTTGTCTAGGTCTATGCATAATCTTCTGCAATACTTATTTTTTTAATTTTTCTTAGTTCTTTACTTGGTTTCTTAACTTTACATGCTCTTGTTTTAATATTGGTGTTTTTCAAATAACCATTTTATGTACGCTTTCTTTTTTTCTTTAATTAGTCTTTCTAATTTTATGAGAATTGTTCTATCTATTTAGGTTTTTTCTTTTTTATGCCTAAAGATTTTTCCGCGGCTTCCTTCATTACAATCTCTAGTTTGTTGTCCATTCTGTTTTGATATAACATTTATATGCTGAACTGTTTCGGTAGGTCTGTTTTATATAAGGTTTCTTTGATCTCCTCTTCTAATTCTGATAGTTTGCCTTGTTTGTTTTCCTTACGTGTGTTTTTGTATGTGAGGTAACTTACAAGCATATGATGATTGCTTGCGCGTTCTGGTTTTCTGTGGGCTCTTACGTATTTTATTGTATTTCCATATTCTTTTTTATAACCAGTAGATCGATAATCAATTTTGAATTTCGTTGTGGGTCAATCCAGGTGAATTTGTGATTGTCTTTGGGTTACTTAAAAGTATTGGCCACAATACATTCCAGTTCTTTACATAATTGACCCACTACGCCTTCGTCCTTTCTTCCACTTTGGGTATTTAGACTTCCTATAACTGTTAATTCTTTTCTATTTGCTGTACCCTCTACTAATTCTGTGAATCAGTCGAAGAAGGTAACTTTCTATTTCTTTGAAGCAATGCTATTTATAGTTCTCGGTTCTCGGAATTATTGTTGGTTGTCTGTATATATTTATCTCTAATTCAATTATTTTCTCATTTATTTGTTCAAATGAGGTTGTTCGCGCCAATCTCCTAATTATATTTATTTTTTGAAATTTTAAATTAGGGCCGGCTATAATTTGATTCCTTCTCATATATATTTGAAATTTGTTTTATCGGCCCAATTGTCGAGCACGCGTGGCGATATGCCCAGGGTAAAACCCTTGGGTTTGTTGTTATGAGTAGGGTTCCAGTTGTGTCTGAGGAGACTAACCCCATAAGTTTGGTTGCTATAAATAAACCGGTTGAGACGGTCCTTCAAAAGTTTTGGGAAATTGAGGAAATTCCTTTAACAACCCTGGTAAATCAAGGAAACAAGATTTGTGAGGAATTGTTTTCTTCGACAGTGAAAAGAACGAGTTCTGGAAAATTTACCGTCTCTTTACCTTTCAAGGAAGATCCACAAAAGTTAGGAAACTCCTACAATCTGGCCTTTCGTCGGTTGTTAGGCTTGGAGGCGCGCTTTCGACGTTTTCCGGAGTTGGAAAGCCTCTATAAGGACGTCGTTTCGGATTATTTGGAACAAGGTCACATGTCAGTTACGGCCTACTCTAATTCTGACGTTTGCTATTTTATTCCTCACTTCGGTGTTTTTAAACCCCAAAATGCTTCTACGCCACTTCGCGTAGTATTTGATGCGAGTGCGAAAACGAGCTGAGCTCGGGAACATCACTTAATGATTTACTTCACGTAGGACCGAAGTTGCAAACCGATATCTTTGATTTGTCAATAAATTTCCGTCTGTTTTCGGTTGCCTTGTCCGCAGACATTAAACAAATGTATCGGCAGATTTGGGTACGTGCGGAAGACCGAAAATATCAAAAATTGCTATGGATATCTCATCCAGAGAGTCCTGTAGAAGAGTTCCAATTGAATACAGTTTCCTTTGGTCTTTCGGTGTCTCCCTATTTAGCCTTGCGAACAATTCATCAGCTTGTGGACGAGGAGAAACAAAATTTTCAGATCGCGGCCGAAATTATTCCCAGATACATGTATATAGATGACCTGGACTAGAAGACATAGATAAGGCTCGCGAGTTAAAAGTCCAATCACAATAGATGATGGCTGCTGGGGGATTTTCTTTGGTAAAATGGTCATCTACTGTACCCGAATTGGCAGGAAACACTTTAGTTAGAGGGTTTGATTATGGAGATGCCTCGAACCCGGTGTTAAGGTTACTTTGGAATCCCCAATCCGATTGTTTTGAGTTTCGGATTGGAGCAGAAGAACAAAGATGTACCAAACGACATGTGTTGCCTACAACTGCCCGTATGTTTGATCCTTTGGGAATTTTAGCTCCGACTATTTTAATGGCTACGCTATTTATTAAGCAGTTGTGGCAGGCTCAAATTGATTGGGACTATCCCCCTCTCCGTCAAATTGCCGATCGATGGCAGACCTTTAAACAAGAACTACCGTTTTTGTCAAATACATATAAAAATTTCTAGATGGTTAGGTATCGGAAAAAGCGGGTTGGTGACGCTGATTGGGTTTTCCGATGCGTGTCAGGACGCGAACGGTGCAGTAATATACGCGAAAGTTGATATGGGCGACAAGTTGGCAGTCTATCTCGTCTGCGCTAAGCCAAAAGTTTCACCAACAAAGGTGTTAACCGTTCCGCGACTTGAATTGTGCTCGGCTAAATTGTTGTCAAAATTGATTAAAAGGACCTAGCCAATTCTACCATCTCGCATCAGTGTCCAAGGTTATTGCGTTTTCGGATTCAGAGATCGTCTTAAATTGGTTGAAGGCTCCTGCTGATCGTTGGCAGTCCTTTGTCGCCAATCGAATAGCCGACATTCAGGAGAACTCTTTAGTTGACTCTTGGTTTCACATTGACGGCGGGGAGAATCCGGCGGACTGTCTATCAAAGGGATTGTCACCCCACGAATTATTTGAACATCACTTGCTCCCGAAGGAATATGGCCGATAAATCGAGTGGTGACCAATAATGCTAAAATCGAGCTTCCAGAAACTCGACAGTTGCCGTTATTTGTCCGTATTAGAGTCCGACAAACATCGCTGATCTCTACGTGGCGGTTTAGCCAATCATCGAATAGAGTGCAAATTTTCACCTCCCAGTGCTCCTCACTTTGGCGGTTTATGGGAATCTAATATTAAATTTGTCAAGGCTCATTTGTCCCAAGTAATTGGTGATCAGATTTTGACATATGAAGAACTTACTACGGTTCTAACTCAAATCGAGTCTTTGTTGAATTCCCAACCCCTTTTCCCACTGAGTTCTGATCCGTCGGATCTTTAGGTCTTGACTGCGGCTCATTTCCTGCACCTGAAACCGGCAAAAAATTTATCGGCGGAGCTCGTCTCCTATATCCTCCTGAATCGATTAAGCCGATTCCAGTTGTTGGATCGAGTTGTACAAGATTTTTGGAAGCGTTGGAGGCGGGAATATTTACAAGAGTTGCAGGTCCGATGGAAAAAAACAACTGAACCTTTGAAACCGGGTACCGTAGTTTTAATTAACCAAAACAACTGTTCCCCTTTAAAATGGCCCTTGGGGATAGTTGACGAGGTGTTTCCTGGGAAAGATGGGGTGGTTCGAGTAGCTCGACTTCGAACTTCGGGGGGAACTTATACTCGACCCACGGTGAAGCTATTCCCCCTTCTTTCCCAATAATGCGGTTGTTTGTGGTTTATCGCCATTTGTATATAATTTGTATATAGTTATTCAGGTTTGTTTGTTTGTTTCATTTTGGAGAAGCGGTTGGTGCATATTACCCAATTTCCTTGGTTGTATTGCAATTCTGTTGGATTTTGATCCGTCCCTCGCAATAGTTGTTGGTGCTGAAGGCGGTGGCTTCAGGGGCGGGGTGTTCGCGGCAATCTCCTAATTATATTTATTTTTTGAAATTTTAAGTTTGGGCCGGCTATAATTTGATTCCCTCTCATATATATTTGAAATTTGTTTTATCGGCCCAATTGTCCAGCACGCGTGGTGATATGCCCGGGCGGTCTGGGCGCGGGCCGCGCTCGTGCAATTGTATTTTAGCACTTGCTTTGGCACGTTGATTTCGTTTAGTTCGATCCACATTAAGCCTTTGCTTTATTAATTTTAAGATGGCCATTTCAATTATGTTAAGTTTACGCGACTTTATACTTTTGCTTTATTAAAACCTGCATATCGCATTTTTGTTCGCGGCATTACGCATTTGCCTTTGTTCGCTCTTTTGCATTTGGCATTTTTTCGCTGTACGCTCGCTGACAAATTATCAGCTCGACGAGGGAACTTTTACACCAGGAAGACGCCCCCGTTTCGTCTGCTGTGAAGATTGGGGAAACTTGTCCTAAGTTTTATCCATATCCTTCTCCTTTTCTTCTGGAAGCCCCAGGACCAACAGCAGGGAACCGAGATCTGCAGGAAGCGCCGTTTCCACAGGTTAGTGTTTTTAATTTTAGAGTTGTTTGAAGTTCTCTATTCAAAATTAAAAATGACCTATACAGTCCACTTATTCCGGCCGAACCAGAGTTAATGTATTTTGTCCATTTTCGTTTAATCAACATGGATACTCCACTTTTAACTTGTTGATATTTTGGGACTCCACTCCACTCCTTTCTTTTTGGTCTGCGTTAGCACAATATATCTATTTTCATTTTTTCTATTTTTGAGACTACTTTTTTTGTTTAGTACGCAGCCCTTAAATATTCCGACTGTAATTTTTTTAAATCTCTACTTTCTTCTTTTTATTCTCTTTAGCTTTTTTCTTTGTTTAGGTGTGAATTTTTGCCATTCCTAGAATCCATAGGGTTGACTAGCATACTATTGTGAGATTCTAAGCTGTTTGCTCTACTCACTTGGAGTATTTTTGTTTTAAGATTCACTGGCATTTTTGAAACATTAGAGCCGTATTTTTTTCTGTGCTGAGTGGCTAGCTACAAGGAAACAACAATCCTCCTTTACCCTGTCTGAGGACCGATAACGGCTTCTGGGCTACTCGATCTACCCGTTCGCTGCCGCAAGCGGTACTATTATCTTTAAATTGTAATTGTTGAATATATGTTCGATATGGCTGTATTCGGTAGTTGTCTAGGTGCCACTTCATTTGCCGATGAAGTCGATTTAATAGTGCTTTTAAGTGAGAGGCTCTTGTATTTTGCCTTGCTCTGCAAGTTTAGTTTTTATTCTTAACGGAGTTCGGATTATTTTTGGATTGCTATCTCTTCTGATGTAACAAGTTTTTTGGTGATTTTAAGTGTTTATCTAGATTGCTTTTAAATGTGACCTAGTCACTTTAACATTGCTAAGTCTTGGATTAAAAAGATTATACAAGGAAGTGTGAGAAAACAACATTATTACGGGCAAGTGATATGAGTCTATCTCTGTAAAGACTTGCTGATGAATAGATTTAGTAAAATTGTTGTGTAATTCCCAATATATCAAATTTTCTATCTTGTTGATATGGATAATATGTATATTTGTTTGGTACCGATATTTGTATGGCGTATGTAGTAGAGTACATGTTTAATTTTAAGCCACTTGGGTTATTCACTCAAGTAAACAATTTAATTAATACTTAAATAACTAATAATAAGTAATTAAAAAAATAAATGGGCTTACAATCAACACATAAGTAATATCTCTAACTGACTTTGTCACTATTGTGTCGGAACATTTTGAAAAAAGTTTACTTGTTTTTCTGTTATTTAAAATAAAAACTTATTGAATACAAAGCTTCCTCCTTACCATTGTATTGCACATCTCAAAATATGTACAGAAAATTTATTGTTTGACCCAAAAATTTAAGACATTTTTAATATATTTACTTGGCAGAAAATGAGGGTAGATGTAGTGGGTATGAGTAATAACGACTTTGCTGACCGGATTAGTTGGAAATTAAACCACATATAGTGTGTGATTGTCACATTTGAAATGAGAAAGTAGAGCTGCTAATCTATCAAATTTTTAGAAATCATGCAGTTAATACAGTACCAATAAGGACCTGGTACAAACAATTAAAAAACGCTCGGTAATCTAGTGGAAATGATTTGCGATCTGGAAAACCAGCCATGAACAGAATACTGAAAAATGTTGCATATATGCAGACTACAACAAAAATAAAGTGTGGTTGATAATCTGAGTACTAAAAAATAAGTTGAGGTCCCAAAACTAAAATGCGTGACTGCAGACAATTTACAACAGCAATTACAATAGCAACAATTTGTAAAGTAATTTGATAACCATAATAATGTAGGTTATAACAAAAATAGAATTCTGTGACACCATTCGTCTGGGACTTATTGATAAGGAGTAATACAAACGATTTTTGCGTCGGCACGTAAAATTGTAATACAATCCCGTCACGCGATTGGTAAAAATAAGATTTTTTTGTATTACAAAGTGCGGTTTAAAGTTTAATAATCAAGATAAAGTGAAGTTAATTGATTGTCTTTTGCTTAGAAATTTAAAACAAAGATGCAAGCTAAACATTGAAGGAGAAATAACAGTGTATAGCGGTACAAATAAAGGGGTGAATACACCGCGATCTTTAAGGATGCGTACCCGTATGTTTTGTAAACAGGACACCGTGAAGGCAGAGCGAGCAAATATATTGCGAAAGATGCAAAATTTGAAAAGAAATCTGGATAGCACAATTTAAATAAAATTCGTATACTTTCATTAGATACAAGCAAAGGCGATAAAGGCCGAAAGACCAAGAGCGAATTGTATAGTCACTTTAAGGCATTATATTAAAAGGAAAACGAATATCTACATTAGTTTTTTAAGCGGTAAGAAGTACAGATAGTGTTTAATAAAGGCACAAAAACTCAAGAAACCCCACTAAAACAACAATAACAGGAATTAAGTAAAAAAATACTAAAATGAATTAGAAAAGAAAGGGATAAAGTAGGTTGTTGCAAAATTTGAGCAAACTGAAGAAAGAGCCAAAGAAAGAAATCGAAAAAATATATGTACGTAATGGCTAAGCTAGGAAAAGTCAAAGATGAATTCCAAGTAGTTAAGACTGAATGAGAAAAAGCAGAAAAATTGAGCTAAGAAAAAGAGATTATGAAATTAAGAATTAGCAGACATAAAAATAGAATTGAAAACCAAGAGCGAAAAGAATTCAAAAATAATGTGGTGATAAAAGAGTTGATAAGAGTGAAAAATTAAATTGAAAGACAAGTAGAACGACTACTATTAAAAGACAAGCTTAAATCTATGATGGTAAAAGTTATAAAACAAGCAAGTAATTATAGCAAGGATAAGCTTGCAAGAGAACAAAAAAGAAATTATGGAATAAAATATTTATTGAAAGCTATCTAACAAAAGAAGAAAGGAAAATACAAGCTAAATTAAAGAAATTGTGAAATAGGAAAGAAACAAAAGAAACAAGATTAAATTAGAATACCAGAAGGTAATAATAAATGGTGAAAGGCATGATTGGAATTCCAATAATATTGACAAAAAGAACTAATAATATATAAAAGCATGACGGGTAAATTAATGACAAACCGGGCGTTGAAAAATAAAAAAAAGGTAATTATCACGGATGAACAAATGAAGAAAACTTAAAAATAGAACAATGTAACGACTATAAAAGAAATGGAAAGATACAAAGTAGGAATAATGGGAATAAGTGAATGTAGGTGGGCAGAAAACAGAGAAATTAATACAGGAGGTTATCCTTTTATATAATCGCGAAAATCAGAGGGGACATTAAGAGTTTACAGTTGTAATAGTTTTCGGTAAAACTGCTTGTAAAGTGTGAATCAGTCGGTGAGGGAATAATAACGGTCACGTTAGAATTAACCTGAAAAAACTAACAACAGTTTAATGTTATGCAAGAATGTGAGTAAATATCAATAAAAAGAAGAATTTTACAATTTATTAAATAAAAAATTACGTTTCCTTAAAAACGATAATATAGTAATACTGATGAGCGATATAAATGCATAACTAGAAAGTGATAACACACGCTATGAAAATATAATGAAAAGACATGGTTTAGAAAACAATAAATAAACATAGTAAGCTGTTTGTTGAAACCTGCGATGCACATCATCTGGTGGTGGAAGGTACAATTTTTAATCTAAGGAATATCCATGAAGTAGCGCGTCCCTTAACAAAATACAAAAAGTCAATTAGATCATATATGTATCAACCATAAATGCAAAAATAATTGTGATAATTAGAGAAGGACTGTATTAATAAGCATTGTGAATAAAATTTTCTATAAAATTATTTTAGACAAGATAATTGAGGAAATTGATAAACAACTGGGAAATGAATAGAGTGGATTTCTAAAAAACAAATCGCGTGTAGATCAGATTGTGACATTGCGTATAATAATAGAATAATCAATTGAACATCAGTCCCCGCTATTTTCAACTTTCCTATATTGTCAAAAGGCTTTTAATAGCTTAATTAGAGAAATTATATAGTTTACCCTAAAGAACAAAATCATAAACTTTAAAACGCGCGTTAACAGTGACTTCAGACCGTTATGTGGAGATGCTAAACAATTTTTTGCTACTTGAACTGCAAAATTTTGGTGGCTATAATTAAAAAAACATGGTTATAGCAAGAAAAGCAACATCGCACACTTCTCACATGTCTCTGCCACAAGTTCGTGAAATTTTCCCCAAAAATTGATCTACAGAAGAAGTGATATAAACTGGCCTCCAGGCAGCTCTGATTTGATTCCTATCATTTTTTCTTTGTGAGGATATCTTAAACCAAGAGTATACAGTAGTAATCCGGGCTCTCTGGTTCAAGTGAAAGAAAATATCCGTTAAGAAATGGCAGCCATCACGAAAACAAGGTACCGCGCAGTGTTCAGAGTTTTCGCTTCTCAGTATGCAGTATCACATTTATATAAGATTATTTTTAAAAAATAATTTTCAAAATTTTTCAAAATAACAAATAAAAGTTCTTTAATAAATGTCTCCTTTTTTATAATTGCATTAAAAAGAAACGTTCTTTTAGGGCACTTTGTACTACCTAATCACTTGTGCTTTTAATATAGCATCTTTTTCAAGGTTTTTTTTATATCTTGGCAAGGGTCATAATTGCGTATTTCTTAGTTTTAATACACAAATAGGATGCTACACTCAAACAGCTGTCACTGTGCAAGCGATCCACACTCTGTAAAAGCTCAAAGGTATCTGGGTAAAACCGTTTACCGATCTTCTTACTTTCTCGGCGTACCTTGTATTATGGACAGAATAACGGGCAATTTAGGAAAGAGTCATAATCTAATTGTACCGAAAGGAAGGGAATTAAAAATTTGTCAACTATATCTATACACCATAACATTTAGTTACAACAGAGCGGTAAACCAGTCAACAACGAGCGTATGCTGTCAAAGTCTTTTTTTTCAAAAACGGTAACTCTTGCCTATATTTTTTCACTAATTAGAATCAGCCACTACTATCAGCCTAAGTAATGAAAACATTAGTTCAGAACTTTGAAGAGACTTTGTCAACGACAAAGAGAAATTCTGGAATCAAGCGTAAGAGTTGCGATCAGAAAAATTCCGCGCCACTCGGCCGGTGTAACACCACACTTCGCCCTTAGCCGTACAAAATTCAAATGGTGCAAGCTATCAGTGAAGCAGATCATAGCACCCAAAGAAGTTTTTTTGAAGAGTTTTTGAAATTGGTTGATCAAGCTGACGACATCGTATACAACTTATGGATGAGACCTATTTATGTTTGTCCGGTTCCATCAATAAACAAAAGTTCAGATTTTGGGGTGATGTAAACTCTGGACAACTCCATCAAGAACCTCTCAATTCCAAAACAATTATAGGAGCTTATTGTTTGAGGCTGCTCTCGGAAATTCTATGTCCTTGACTTTGGAAAAGGTGTGCATACAGGTTGGGATGTTTTTCACTCCACAGCTTGCTCAGCACAATTTAAATGAGGTAAAATTTTCAACCAGCCGGGGCTACTAACCACACAGTAAGAATAAACATGAATATTGTCAACGGCTGGTTTCCAAATCACATCTTCTCTCCAAACAGGGATTTGCGTGATCCCTTTGCTCGAAAGGCTCCACAGTTTGAAACTTGTTCGTTTGGTGTTATTTGAAGAGTAAATTAAAATACAGAAATTTATTTGTCTTAAATGTTCTTATATATTTTAATATGGTTACAATAAATTTTGGAAATATTCTTTTCAATCATTTCAAAATCACCCATTATTCTGCTTAATTTTTTATTTATTTTTGCAAATCTTTTATTACTTTTGCCATTTCTATTTTGTAATTCTTCTGTCTTGATGTCTATATATTACTCCATTCTTAGTCACTTTTGCATTAGTTTTATTTTAACAAATATATTATTCAGAAGTTTGTAAGTTATACCCCACCATTCCTTATCAAAAATTATATTTTTAAAATCTTGCTTATTCCATATGCCCATATTATATTTCAAAATCTAACTGATCTTCAAAGTTTAGTTTTACAAATATTATTTTGGTAATAAATTTAATATTTATAAAATATATAATAATATTAGAATAGGACAATATTTCGTTAATTGTATTTTTGTTCGATAAATTAGTTTCGACATAAAGAGTCGATGTTTAAATTTATTACTCATTGCTTTTCAATACATTCTTGTACTTTCTATTTAAGGCACTTTGTAAGTAAAATTATTAATCATAAATTTCGTGTAGTAAGTCGCAAGTGTGCATGTCGTTTCTGGATACTGCACAGGAATTTCCTAGCACGCTACATTTTGCAATGTATCAGAATGTATTAGTTATAATTAACGTGCACGCCACAGTATTTCACCTAATTTATTTTGTAACATTAATTGTCCTTGTTTCACGAGTTAAACTATTAAATTTGCGCTTTTAGTAGCTTAGTAAAATAATATATGTGTTCATACAAATATTTATCAATAAAGCAGTATACAAACATAGGTTTCGTTATCACCAAGGTTGACTGTTTATGGAGAGGCAGGCGTGTAAATAGCCGCTCTCGTGATGCGGTGTGGGATACGATACCGATACGGCTCGTAAGGACCAAAAAATGGAGAGGCAGGCATGTAAATAGCCGCTCTCGTGGTGCGGTGTGGAAACGTAGTACGGCCCGTAGTGGAAGGTCAGCCGATAAGGCCAAAATCGTCCCTTAAACGGCCGTCGCGTAAGCGGATGGGGGCGGCTACCGATAGCAACCAATGAATTGCCAAATCGCTCACCTGAATCGGCTTCGGCTTCGTCGGCGATTCCAAGGTGGCCACCTCTGCGTTGCGGATCCGGTATCTGCGGGATGTTGAGACACGACCAAATTGGCGGAGCTGCGATGCGTGAATATTTGCGGGGATGCGAAATGAATATGAATGTATGCGGGTTACGACACGACCGTAGTGGCCGCGCTGCGGGGCGAAATGCGAATTTATGCGGACTGAGACACGATCGTAGTGGCCGAGCTGCGGGGCATGAATGCTTCGGCTGAGCAAAAGCCCATGCCGTTTGTGTGCGACGGCAAAACGTAGCTGATATCAAAAGCTCGCATGCCGCCGCGATATAAAGCGGTTCAAGGGCGAAAAGGCCGCCACACCATACTCCCCGCCCTGAAAGGTCCTGGGCTTTCAAAAGATTACTACTTTATCAAGGAGCTATTAACAGCGGGTTAAAACAATATTGTCATTAAATTCCTGAAATTAACTATTATATTTCAGGTGCGTTAAATTGCGGTTAGATTTACATCGTAACAAACTATATATAAATGCCCTATTAATACACTATCTATATATACATGAGTCAGCTAGAATATTGTTTATTGGGTTGGCAAAGGATATAGCTTGGTGACAGGACGTTTGTATGTACCTGACCCGGTTTTTACTGAAGCTACGCGGATTACACCATCCGATCCGGGAAAAGTCTCTGTTATAACGCCTAGTGGCCAAGTTAAAGGAGGTACATTATCTTGACCCAAGAGAACAACAGTACCGATCTCTATTGGGCTATCGGGTGATCCCCACTTCTGCCGAACTTGCAGCGTGTGCAAGTATTCAACTCGCCATTTTTCCAATAAGACAATACAAGCTGATCTAAAACCCTTTGCGGTTTGTTAAGTTCAAGCTTTCTTCTGTCAATTCAGAAGAAGGTAAATACTTGAGGACTGGACATTAAGAAATGCGCCGGAGTGAGCACATCCGGATGCGGATCTGATGATAAAACACTAAGTGGTCGAGAATTTACAATACCTTCCACTTGCCACGGTCAAAAGTTCCTCATAAGTGAGCAACTGCTTGCCCATGACTCGATACAAGTGTGTCTTAACGGTTTTAATGTTAGATTCCCAAATGCCTCCGAAGTGCGGGCGCGTGGCGGAATCATTGTCCACTCAATGCGTGATTTAAGAAGCTCCCTTTGATATCAGATTGGACAGTGGAGTTTAACAAAAGAATAAATTTCGCCGAGCTGTGCCTTAGCTCCGACAAAATTGGTGCCATTGTCTGAGTATATAACAGACACTGGACCGCGGCGGAAATAAACCTTTGAAGGCGGAAAGAAACGCATCGGATGTAAGTTCCGATACAAGTTCGATATGTATGGCTTTAGTGACCATACAGACAAACAAACATATGTAAACTTTCTGAGAGCGTTGACCCTACGGCGAGTAGGTATATAAGCGACAGGTAAATTAACGTGTATTTTAGCAATACGATTGCTGACAAAATAGACCACCTATGTGGCGATGAGTGGATCCACGAAAGCGCTATTGTAGAATCCGAGAAGGCGTAAACACCTGTAATAGGTAGACGAGCGGAAAGTTTGTCGCGGACCACGCGAACAAGCTTAGACAACAGCAAAGCGGCGACAAGTTCTAATCGAGCTAGCGTTGTTATTTTAACTGGAGAAACCTTTGACTTTGCACATAAAAGCCGGACGGTGATATTACCTTCAGGATCAGTGATGTGCAAATAAACACAACAATCGTAACCACTGAAGCTCGCGTCACAAAAGGCTACGATGTTCACTACGGCTTTTCCCGCAATGCCAATATGGCGCGGAATTTTTAGAGAAGAGAGTGCGGAAAAATCGCGTGCAAAAGCTGAAAAGCGACTGATGATGGATTCCGGAGGAACCTCATCCCAGTCTATTTTAGCTAGCCATAGTTCCTTAATAAGAATTTTGGCGTACAGCACAACTGGAGCTACAACGCCAAGTACGTCGAATAAGCGGGCAACTAGCGATAGAATCGTGCGCTTTGTGCATTTATCTTCTACAGCGACTGTTGTTAAAGAAAAGTAATCGTCAGCAGGATCCCAGGTTAAACCAAGGATTTTAAAATTGTAAATATCGTTACCCATGCCAGAAAAATTTACTGGTGAGCGGTGAGACTCGGGAAGAACCTCTAATAAAGCGGGTGAATTAGTGGCCCATTTGACAAGGTCGAAAGAGCCTAATTTAAATAAATCGATTAATTCGCGAGACAATCGCATGGCAGTCTGTTCATCGGGAACCGAATCGACATAATCATCCATGTAAAACTGAATTTCTACCAGTTTAGAAGCCTCAGGGAAGCGGTCACTATGCTCGCACGCTAAGTTGCGTAACGTACGCATAGCTAGGTAAGGGCTAGGCTTTAGCCCGAAGGGTACGCGGTCAAAATTGTAAATGCAAATAGGTTCGTTCCTACTGAAACGAAATAAAATTCGTAAGTATTTACGATGGTGTTCGTTTACTCCGATGCGCAAAAACATTTGTTTTATATCAGCGGTCATTGCTATTGGGAATGTACGAAAGTCGAGTAACAACGAGAACAAGTCGGCCTGCAAATTAGGTCCGACATGCAAAATGTCATTAAGTGACAGCCCTGAGTGCGTTTTAGCACTAGCGTCTAAAACGATACGGATGCTGTCCTTATCTGGTCTGACAACGGCGTGATGCGGTATGTAGTAACCCTCCTCTGTCAATTCAGAGTCAGGCACCTGGGACAAATACCCTGCGTTATATAATCGGCGATAGTTTTATTATAATTTTCTCGTAGGGTTGGCACGCAATCGAATTTACGCTCGAGCGCAAGTAGACGACGGTGAGCCAGACCGCGTGAATTACCCAACTCCGAGGGGTTTCGAGAAAAGGGTAAATCAACAAAATATCTGCCGTCTTTAAATAAAATCGAAGAGTTAAAGTTATTTTCGCAATCTAATTCATCTGGACTAATAAAACGTTGAGATGGAATTTCCTCTAACTCAAAGAACTTCCGTAAACTTGACTCAATGTCAACGTTAGCAAGCGCGGTAAACGAAGATGTAGTACTATGTAGGCAGGTTGCATCATAATGACAAGCAATATCTCCCATAAGCACGTAACCAAAGCTGGTTAATATAGCGGGTGGTGCGCGGTTACCAGAATCGACCCTATCTCCCAAATAAATATAAGGAAACAGTTGAGCACCAAGAACAACGTCAATTTCTCCCGGTACATTCCAGGATAAATCGGCAAGCGGTAAATTATTTAAATATGACATATCTTCATTTAATGTAATGAAATTTGCGGGAAGTTTGTCTGTAATACAGTCAACTACTAAAGCACGAATGTAATATTTGTTGTTAGGATTAATTCGCGATTCTATTGCGAAATCAATAAAACCGTGTACAGGTCGCGAGGTCATACCAACACCTTGTAAAGATGAATTGCGTAATTTAATTATGGGAATGTTCAAGCGTTTACAACAATCCATAGTAATTAAGTTATTTTGCGACCCGTTGTCTATTAAACACCTGACGACGAGCGTATTTCCGTTTTTACCATGTGCATAGATCTGTGCGGTCGATAACAATATAGCTGAACTAGAAGAAACTGCTGAACTAAGCGATACGGAAGACGTGTCGTGAGATTGTGATACTGATTGCGTTGATATGGGCGCACGGTCAGCTGCTTGCGGTCCAGCCGCGACAGACGGCTTGATAGGGCGATTATGCTTTAAGTTCGAAAAATGCAGTAAATAATGATGCGTTTTTTTACAAATTTTACAAACGTTCCGTGATTTACATTTAGTTAACGAGTGAGATTGACTTAAACAGTTTATACAGCCGCGTTTCGCTTTAATTAACTCGAAACGCGCTTGCGGTGATTTCATATTTTTAAATTCAATGCAGCGAAATAGCTGGTGTTCTCTATCGCATAGCGGGCAACGCGTATTAAAAATCTGTTCACTCGATACAAACGACTTGCAGGCACCTTGTGCGCCACGGCCAAGGCTGTGATAAGGATAGCATGCGAGCGCTCGAGTACTTTGACATAATCTTGCGTAAATGAAATAAATTGTTTACAGGAGGGTAATTCTATTCCGCTCACCCTATTTTCGAATTGTTGAAGCGTTTGGGGATCAAGTTTTCTTAAACCACAATGTAACAAGACAAAATCTAATAGGTCGGGAATGTCTAACTGTTTTAATGCGGCGATGGACGCGGAATATTTTTCTATATATGTATTCAAACTAACAGCATTACCGACGCATACTTTGATGTCCAGAATGTTATTTATATAATGACTGCCTAAACTACGTTTATCTTGATACTTTTTAACAAGACTATCCCATATAATATTATAAGTATCCCCTGTAGGAATAATACCTGCGGTTAATTTTAAAGCGTCATGAGTTAATTTACTAATCAAATACTGCACACGCTGCGCGTCAGTCAAATTTGTATTTAAATGCACATTGCTACGAAATATTTCGTAAAATATTGGCCAGCTCTCAGTCTTGCCATCGAAATAAGGTAGTTCAATTGGCGGTAATTTTACGATACCTCTTTTTTGATCTAATATAAATGTTTTGCTGTTTGACAATATAAGGTTGCGTTTACATTTAATACTCGAATATAAATCTTCAATAGAATGTAAACATGAGTAGTCTGGAGGTGTCTGATCAATTTCAACCTGCAAATTGTTAATTTCTTCAATTATTGTTTCAAACCTGCTGTATAATTCACTAATAGCTTCTGTTTGAGATAAAAATAATTCGTTTGAGCGTAATTCATAATTTGAAATATTTTTTGATATGTTATATAAACGATTAAATCGTTCGAAAATCGCCTCTTTTTTGGCAGTTAACTGAACTAATTTTAATTCAAGATTATCCATTATAAGGGAACTTTACTTGAATAAAGCGTAATAAATTTGTTTCTGATACCGATCCGTCTCGTAAGGACCAAAAAATGGAGAGGCAGGCGTGTAAATAGCCGCTCTCGTGATGCGGTGTGGGATACGATACCGATACGGCTCGTAAGGACCAAAAAATGGAAAGGCAGGCGTGTAAATAGACGCTCTCGTGGTGCGGTGTGGAAACGTAGTACGGCCCGTAGTGGAAGGTCAGCCGATAAGGCCAAAATCGTCCCTTAAACGGCCGTCGCGTAAGCTGATGGGGGCGGCTACCGATATCAACCAATGAATTGCCAAATCGCTAACCTGAATCGGCTTCGGCTTCGGCTTCGGTTTCGGCTTCGGTTTCGGCTTCGTCGGCGATTCCAAGGTGGCCACCTCTGCGTTGCGGATCCAGTATCTGCGGGGATGTTGAGACACGACCAAATTGGCCGAGCTGCGATGCGTGAATATTTGCGGGGATGCGAAATGAATATGAATGTATGCGGGTTAAGACACGACCATAGTGGCCGCGCTGCGGGGCTTGAAATGCGAATTTATGCGGACTGAGACACGACCGTAGTGGCCGCGCTGCGGGGCATGAATGCTTCGGCTGAGCAAAAGCCCATGCCGTTTGTGTGCGACGGCAAAACGTAGCTGATATCAAAGGCTCGCATGCCGCCGCGATATAAAGCGGTCCAAGGGCGAAAAGGCCGCCACACCAGTTTACGATTTTGAGTAAGACAAACAAAATGTTGAAAAAGTCTTCCCCAAATGCCATCAGAATTGCGAATGTCGGGAAAGAACCGACCTTCGTAAGAGGTACATCTAGCAGCATCATAGACATGACATTCACCAGTTCAAATATGGCGAGTAAAATCCACGACTGGAAAGTTATAAACGAAGCAACGCTTAGCGATCACCGACCATCCACAAGCAAACAGCCTGGCTGGTTTTACAACCACCAATTAACAGAAACGTTTAAAAACCAACTACACACAACCTTTAGTAAAGCTGCCTTAACCCCGCTGAAATGATGGGACTCAGTACCCAAAGTTGTAAAAAAAACCTAAAACCACGCGCTTGCACGGGCAACAGAAAATCAGTGTACTGGTGGGGGAAAGAGGTTGCCATAACCAGGGTACTATGTTTAAAGGCCAGAAGAACATGGACACGTGCTAAGAAGAAGGTACTCACCTACATTATTAATGAATATTACAACATATATAACAAACTCAGAAAAGACTACAAGGCAAAGATTAATGAAGCAAAACAGAAGAAGTGGCGAGTTATATTGGAGAGGTGGATATCAACGGATACAAAATCGTCACCAAGAAATTTGGCAGACCCTGTAGAAACTTCCAATATAATCAGTGATCTTTTCCCTAACAGAAGCGTAAACACATGGGCTTACGATAGTTCCACCGATGAAGCAAGTCCAATAACAGAAGAAGAAAGACAAGATTCCGCCGGAAGCCATTAATGTAGCCGTATAGGCCAGTCCATCAACCTTTACAGACTCCCTTAATAAACTATGGACGACGAACACGTTTCCAATCTGGTCCTGATACTCAAGCCTAGAAGGCATATAGGCCAATATAACTCCTAAATTCATTAGCTAAATTATACGATACAATAATAAAAAACAGGATTATTAGAGACTTGGAAACAAAAAGAGGGGCTATCAGAACATCAGTACGGCTTTCGACCGGGGCGTTTAACAATAGACGCAATTAGAGGAGTAACAGCTTATGTCCAGAGTGCCAAATAAGGCAACTGGAGACATAGGGAGTACTGTATGGCAATAACACTCGATGTAAAAAATCCCTTCAAAACAGCATCATGGAGCCAAACCATAAAGAGCTTAATAGACCACGAAACCCCAGGTAAACTTATCAATATAATCAGAAGCTACCTTGAGGACAGGGGGATAATTTACAAAGACAAGAACATCCTATTCGACACTGGAATGGAAATAACATTACCTCCAGGCTTCAAACTGGTAGCTTTTGCGGACGATCTTATAGTTATCATAACTGCCAGAGGAAAAGATAAACTTAAAATCAAGGCAGAGACAGCACTACAACAAGTGGCCAAATGAATAAACGACCACAAACTAGAACTAGCACCTCATAAAACAGAGGCTATCTACATAACCGGCAAAAGAAAGACCACCATTAAGAAAATCAACTGATTAGGGTAACTATACCTATCAAAAAAGAAATTAAATACTTAGGGGTTATGATAGACAGACATCTGTCATGGACAAACCACATCCTGTTGGTTATAAGGAAAGCACTAAGAACTGCAAACAGCCTAGCTAGACTGATGCCAAGACCAAAGGGCCAAAAACAGCAAATAGAAAAATTCTAAATGCTGTCATGTAACATCAATCCTCTTATATGTAGCATCTGCTTGGATAGGAGGCCTTAAGACAAAAAACACACACAAACATGCTAATAACTGTCCAAAGACCAGCAGTAATTAGAATCTGTTGTGCCTATAGAACGGTTTCAACAGTAGCCCTACAAGTCATAACAGCAACTCCCCATATGGATTTGTTAACAGGATTAAGAGCTCATAATTACGGAGCGAACAAGGAGGTTAAATATTCCAATGAAGCCGGTATGATGGAAAAAATAGCAAAGCAGATGGGACACATGCAACAAAGGCAGATGGACAAGTAAGCTAATACCTGACATAAAACGTTGGAAAACAGGAAGTTTGGTCAGTTCAATTATTAGTTGACACAAATGCTAAGTGGCCATGGCGAATTTAAAGCCTACTTAAAGAGATTTTGAAAAACACAAGATGACCGCTGCAGATTCTGCGGCGAAACGGAAGATGTGGAACACGTTTTTTTTAAATGCAGACATTTGCTAACGTTAAGACAAAACACAAAAACACACGTGCAGGCCAAAATTACCCCCGATAACATATGCAAAATAATGGTCCAAAAGAAACAAACTGGGATGCGATTAACAGCATGTGTACTAAGATACTGAGCGACATTATAGACGAAGGAACATAAAACAGACACAAAAATTTAGAATGAGGTACCGGCCCCCACCTGAAGTAATGCTCGCATGGTCCCGGGTGGGGCACAAGGGCGAAGAGAGGGAGGTAGACGGGTTTAGTTGGTAGGCGGACTCACTGAGTCCAAATCCAACATGCCCGGGTTGCTCGACACCTAGACCCGGGTATATATGAATATTCTTATTTCTCCCTCTATATAAAAAATGCCATCAGAAGTAATATTTTTTACCTTTTGTAAATAGATACAAACTAAAATTGTTTTAAAATTATTTTTATTCATAAGATATTTATGTGTAAACAATTTTCAAAATTTTAGCCAACTGATGTAATTTGATATATTTCTTTGTTTTCATTGCCAAATATTACTTTTGCTACATACATATATTTGACTTTTACAGAATGCTTTGATCCTTACCAAATTATTATTTGCAGCACAAACGACAATACTCAAATTGGATCTGGGATATTCACTGATCAAATCTAAGAAAACTTATAGACCATACGACACTGATCCAAATTGTTGGACGTACATATTCTAGACCCCCCCCCCCTGTCATGCTTTTTTCAAAGGAAGCATGGGTAACATGTATAACTGTCTTCATATGTCGATGCATGCTTTACATTTTCTGAAGTTCCTCGCCTTTCAAAGTTTTCCAGCACGTTCTACAAAATGGGTTCACCAACATTCACTTTTAATTCTACAGCAAAAGCAGTATAACGGTCTTATCCTAGTTTTTGGTTGATCTTTGTTTTCTAAGCTTATATTCATTAAACCTAATTAGCACAGAAATACCTCAATAATAAAACTTTGTCAGCACTGGTGAATATTTCCTCCCTGTAAGCAGCGCGGAAAGATAAAGCCCAAAAGAAAGCAACTCTATTTATTGGTTGCTCAATAATATGCTCTCGTTGGGTTTGGATCTAAAACAACAACCTTCAATTAGTGTTTAGGGAAACGTTAAACCATAGAGATTTGAAAATCGTTCTTCCTATTCACGTGTCTTTTAGCGCATTCAAACTTAAAACTAGTCTATTTTAAATTCTTCTTCAATAACGGTCAGATATTGATTCGTAAAAGCAAACGCTCTTTTATTTTCCGAGAAAACGTTGTTCCTCATAAACCATAAAGCACTAAAATAAACTAAAGTTGACAAACGCATTTTTTCTTGATGAACATATATGCTTATTAAAAATAAAATTATCGTCGTTTGTAGAAAATCTCAAATCAGCACGTTTATTGCGCCTTTGTAAAACCAAAAACGGTCAAATGATAAGGATCTAGGCAATACATCTAGTGTATATCAAGTTAAACAACCTGGAGCAAAGAGCCAATATCAAATTTTGTTGTAAGCTAAAAGAAACTGCTTCGGAAACTTATACAGTATTACAAGTGTATAATAATGAGCGTATGTGACTTTTACTTACCAAAATTCTGTCTTCTGATTTTTACACCTACTCAGACGTCGGATTGGTGCGTGCGTGAGTAAGTGTGTATAATTATTGCCTGTCGAGTCTAAAAGCTACTTTTTACTTCTTTTTTTTTTTAATAGGGATTATGCCAGATCAGCATTACATTTGCTATTACATGGCAAGGTTAAAAGATTTTTAATATTTATATCACTAAAATAGATAGTTCATTGTGGTTTTGATAATTAAATTAGTTATTCTCACTATTTAGGACATCAATAGGTAACTTCCTTTTAAGTCTGGTGTTTAAGTTTTCAGTGCCCACGTTGTAGTGAACCGCACCACTGCATTGATTTATGTTATCATAAAATGTTTGGGCTGTTTTCTTTATGAATTCTTCCACTGTTAGGATTCCTGTTTCTCGGTGGAGCTGCGAGTTTCTTGCGTACCACTGTGCATTTGTTATTATAGGATAATTTTATTTTGTAACACTTGGAGTTTGCGAAGATTAGTTTTTGATGTCGCGCACCAGACACTGCACCCGTATGTAAAAATTGATCGAATGATGGTCGTGTAGATGAGAACCCCACATTTTATTTTCAATGTTGACTTCTTGTTGATGATGGGATAGAGCATGGCCAGTCTTGCGTATGATTCAGTCAGTTTTTTATTGGTGTGGAAACTCCATGTTAATCTACGGTCGAGAATGACCCCTAGGTATTTCACCGCGCTATCTTTCGGATTCCAAGGGATAGGTACAGTATTGATAACGATGTTAGGTGTGTCTTGTGGCTGACGCAAGGTAAAGATTTTGGCATCACATTTGCTGGGATTAATTCGTATTTTGTTAAACCATGAGTTAAGATGATTCATACTTTGTTGCAGATTGTTTGCGGTTAGGTTAATGTCCTAGTCTTGAGTTATGATTTCCGTATCGTCGGCATGCATTGCGATGTCAGAGTTTGGTGTTGTAGGAGTATCGTGCATGAAAATATTGAATAACAAGGGACTCAGTACGGATCCCTGCGGTACTCCCGCATTGATTTTACGTACTGATGAGGTATATCCTTTTATTCTTGTCTGGAACGTTCTGTCAGTTAAAAATGATTTAACTATGTCTAATAGGTAAACAGGGATTGCCAAATCTTCCATTTTGTATAATAAGCCGTTTATCCATACACGATCAAAGACTTGCGCCATATCTACAAGTGCCATTATCGTGTGCATTTTGTTGTCGTAGCCCTTTTCAATTACTTCAGTAAGTCGTAAGATTTGATGACCAGTAGAGTGCGCGCTTCTAAAACCAAATTGGAATTTGGGCAGGACTGCATTACCTTCTAAAAACTGGTTTAATCGGCTTTGAATGGTTCGTTCAAAAGCTTTAGAAATTGAAAACTTTTTATTTCTGGCTTTTCATATATTCACATATTTTTTCAATTTTCGTCTAGCATTCTTGCATGCAAATTTTATTTTATTTATTAGAGGTAATTAGAGGTAATATATACAATTGAGTATAGTGATCAATTGTACAATTAGGTCGAAACTTCTGACCACCTTTTTTGAACTCCTCATTAAAAAGTAGAATAGGAATGTCTCATAAACCCGACCCATTGAAACACCTCTAAGGGGGGTTTTCCTGCTTTTTTTATTTTAAAGTGACATATCTCATGAACGATAATATATAGAGTGCTGAGACCTTCACAGTTGATTGGTTGGTCTAAGTTTGAGTTTCCAAGGAGTTTATGAGTTTCAACATTTGTATATATTACCGTTTCGCCCCCTGATCTTGTTACTTATTTACGTGTTGATCAGCAATCAAAATAGATAATTCTATAGGTTAATTTGCTAGTAATATATTAAAATAACAAAAGTATTTTAGTCCAGGAAATAACGTAATTAGGACTCTTCCACTGAAAAAACTTCCGTAACTTCATTTGAAGTCAATTAGTAATTTTTTTTTAGTTTGATACTTTCTGGTTGATGCAGCAGAAGTTGTAAGAGAGGATTCGGATTTTTGTTTTAGTTTTTGGTCATGTTTTTCACTTCACATTTCAGCTATCTCTTGAATAAATGGGATACTAATGTGACTATGAAGTGTTAGTCGTTCAAAACGTAATACGGTGCGTCTGCGATTGCCTTTAAGATTTTTATGGAGCTCTGTAGGAGAATAGCACTGCTTGACTTATTGGAGCATCCTCAAAGTTGAACTCCGTAAATCATATCTTTCTTTATTGCACTTTTGCTTACTAACAGCTTGTTTTCTAAGGATAATGGAAATCTTCTTCCAAGAAGTTTGTCTAATTCTTTGAATCTTAAATAAGTTTGTTCTCTAAGTGTAGTCCCAGATAGCTAATTTTTGTAGAATCCGGTATTATTTTGTTATTGATGGAAACTGGGATAAAAGTTACTTCGATTTGTTGTTTTATCTTCCGCTTTGGCCAATTTGTAGTAGGTTTAGATAATGCCGTAAATGAATAGATCCAATATTGATGTTTTTATGGTTTGCAATTATAGACGAATCGTTGGCCGAAGTATAATATAAGTTTATCTTACACAGAAGATAAAGTAGTTGAATCTAATGCACCGATTTAGTTGATCAGAAGGTTAAAGTTTCACCTTCAACTCTAATTCTTAATTATATATGATTTAAATAATTTAATTATTGATGGAATAAAATCTTTAACCTTTTTATTTGATTTATATCGAGTAAATACTGCGGAACAATATTTCTTATCTTCTAGAACTTGATTTATTATATGAATTGTTTGATGATTGAATGTGACCGGCGAAGCCCAAAGTGGTATTCACAAATTTACCTAAGGGTGGCCTGATGTTTGGCAACAAAAATGTTTTGAGAAGTTTTGAAATAATAAGTAAAAGACTAATTAATCCATAAGGAGTTATTTGCTAGTATCCAGGCGATTTATTGCTATTTAAGTGGTGTGATGAGTTTCGCTGATTAAGTTAGTGGTAGGTCACTGTAAAAAAATTCTCTAAAACTCTGATCACTTTCGCCACTATCTAAGGTAAAAACTTCGAAGAGGTATTGAATAAGTTGACTTTTTCTTCATTACTTCTTGTTTAAGAGCCTGGTGTGTGTGATTATTTTTGAATTCAGTGTTTCGGTTATAATTACTTGGAAGTTGTTTTTAGTAGTAGTTAGATAGAATTATCAAATTGAATGAGATTTGTTACATAGCCATGAAAGGTTTAGTTGTGGATTTCCTTAAATTTTGTTTTAAGTTTGTTTGTTAATCAATTGATTATTGTTTTATCTGTTGGCATTTGTTTCGAGCATATATTTTGATTGTTTTTTAGATTTTTAATTTCTAGAGGAATATTTGATGTTTTTGTTGGTGGCTTATTGGTTATTGTACTATTGTACTGCTTCTTGTAGAATTTAATTAGTTTTATTGTTCCTTCTTTTAATTTGAATGGGTTCTTAAACCTTACATTCAAGTTTACATTTTCGTTAATGATATTTCTATATTTCTATTAGTCAATTTTGAAGGAGTGAAATCTGGATTTTTTATTAATATTTACTATGGCCTCGCTGATGGTTCCTATTATTAGTGAGCGGTCTGATAACTATAAATTAAAGTTTGATTTTACTAACAAAATATTATTATATTACTGGTAACAGAAAGTCTAATAGGTAGGCCACTTTGGATAGATCTATTGGCCAGTAGATTAAAGAGATTGTTGATACGAAAATCGTGTATTATTATTTCGTGTATTATAAGGTGTGTTTGCAATTTAAATCGCCTCTTACAATGAATTAGAGCCTAGATTTTGAAAGTAATTGAAATCTACTTTTTTGATATTGCATCGATTCGGGCAGTATACTGCTATTATTGTTATATCATAACATAACGTTCTTATTTGAATATATGTGGCTTGAAGGTAAGTTTTCTTGATATGCTTGCAGCTGGTTGTATTTTTTATAATGAAGCGGAGCCTGCATGAACCATGTTGTTTGGGGTGTACAATTTAAAAATAATTTGAAATAAACGTATAGTTTTTTCAGTGTATTTGTGTTGTCTTCCTGTATACGGATACTATTAAATTATTTTCCCGTTTCAGGTACTTTTTTTTTTCATTTCATACTTTTTCCCAATTCACTTTGCGACCGTGCTAGTGAGTAGATGTGTACGCTAACCCTCCTGCTTTGAAGGAAAACGAACGGATCTACAAGCCAGCACGTGCCTGCGTCATCAACGGCAGCGACTGCAGCTTTGCTTAAGTTCAGCCGTATTTTACCTGTTCCAATTTATATTTTCTTGGGTCGCTCTTGGAAATTTTTACTTTTCATTACAAATTTTAATTTTAATTTTGTTGAACGGTCGTGCGCGAACCGAGCCGCGGTGATATCACTTGTGCGGGCGTTTTATCGGCTAGCGGCTGTTGTGAACGATAACGTGACCGCGGGGTCAGCTTAATATTTTCGTGCTCAATAAACTACAAGGAAATTAAATAAAAGGTAACTGTGTTTACCTATTAAACTTCATTAAACAAATTCAAAATGTTACCAGCATATAATGGCCCAGGAGTTAATTATAACCAAAATGGCGTACCATATAATAATCCCATGCAAGTAATCCCAATGAACAACGTTATACCGGGTGTTACATTAGCTAACACGCAAATGCCGCAGTACTATAACTGTCAACAACAAAGTCAATCAATACCCACTAGTAGCAACTTCTTCATACCGCAACAGAACATTAACCCACCAGCCCATTCCCATGCCACTCAGCAGCAGCAATCAAAGAACGAACGCCAGTACTACAGACTGACCTCAACCAGCGATGATGAAACAGAAGAAACCCCAATGAAAACTCCGAAGAAAACCCATGGCAAAAAATAAAACAAACCAAGCGAAGAAAAATAAATATACCCAACAGTCAAAACATTTTACTACAAAATAAATATAGCCATTTAACCGATGCCATGGAAGAAGAAACTAACACAAAACAAGTAGAAAACAAGGTCCCACGACCCCCGCCAATCTTTGTCTATGGCGTAATAAATTACCAACAAATGATAAACAAATTAAATGAAATCATAGAAATAGAGCAGTACAGCATAAAATCTCTAGCTAACAATACAATAAAAATCAATTGCAATACCTTTGATACTTACCGAAAACTGATTCACTTCATGCAAGAAAACAAAATTGTGCACCATACATATCAACCGAAGAAGCAACGAGCCTATAGGGTAGTACTGAAGCACTTACATTTTTCCACTAGCACAGAAAGCATTAAAAAAGAACTTAGTAAAGACGGACATCAAGCCAGAAATATTATGAACGCAAGAAGACGAATAACAAAAGAACCTTTAAACCTATTCTTTGTTGACCTAGAGCCAGCACAAAGCAATAAAAATATTTATAAAATACAAAAAATACAAAACCAACTAATAACTATTGAACCACCCAAAAAAGTTAAAGGTATATCACAGTGCATGCGCTGTCAGCAATATTGTCATACTAAAGCTTATTGTACTAAACCCTATGTTTGTGTTAAATGCGGAGGGACTCATAGCACGAATAATTGTACAAAAAACAAAGACACACCTGCACTATGTGCATTATACAATGGTCCTCATCCGGCTAGCTATAAGGGCTGCGAATTCTACCAAGGCTTACTAAAAAAATCCAACAATGCTAACAATAGACTCAACATTCAACACAACCCGTTAACAGCCATCTATACAGAAAACCAACCACAAACAAATAGTATCCAACAAAATTTAAGCTATGCAGGAACAGTGAAAAAGAACAGAACCAACGAACAAAATACATTACGCTCAACTGAGAGTAGAGAACACAACGAACATCACACAGGAACACCCTCCATCAGCCTGTGCAAATTCCTAGATGAGTTTAAGGCTATGTTTCAGCAACTCGTACAACAGAACAGCATGGTGATGAATCTGCTTACCACGCTGATAAGTAAAATTCACTAAATTTCTAACAACAGCCCTGTGGAATGCCAATGGCCTTCTACAGCACAAAAATGAAGTTGAAATATTCCTTCATCATAATTCAGTGGACATCATGCTAGTCAGCGAAACACATTTCACAGATAGATCATATTTTCGCATACCTAACTTTACAACCTACATAACCAATCATCCAGATAATACTGCACATGCTGGGACCGCCATTTTAATAAAAAGTTCTATAAGCCACACCAAACTGCCAAAACATGTAACTAATCACTTACAAGCCACAGCCATTAAAGTAAAGACACTCCCATACGAATTAACAGTAGCAGCAGTATATTGTCCACCACGACACAATATCAAAAAAGAAAATTTCAAGGAATTCTTCCAGACACTAGGGCATAAATTTGTTGCAGGTGGAGACTACAATAGTAAGCATACGTTGTGGGGATCTCGACTAATCACAACAAAAGGCAGCCAGTTGGCTAATCTCATACAGGAAAATAATTACTCCTTCCTTTCAACGGGTACACCAACCTATTGGCCGTCAAACCCCAATAAGATCCCAAATCTTTCGGACTTTTATGTAACCAATGGGATCTCGCAAGGGTATATGAACGTAACACCATGCTACGATCTCTCCTTTGATCACTCGCCGGTAATTGCAACAATCAGTCAATATGCTATTCATAAAAAACCAACGCCCAAACTTAATAACAAAAATTGGGAACATTACAGGAACAAGACACAAGAAGACATAAATTTGAGAGTAAGTCTGACAACTCCAGAGGAAATTGACACCGTCCTAACCACCCTAGTAAACATCCTCAAACAGGCCGCTCAACATGCCACTCCTTACACAGAATTCCAAAATCACAAGTATATAATACCTACGGTCATTAAGAGGCTTATAGCAGAAAAAAGAAGAGCCAGGGCAAAGTGGCACTGTACCCATGCACCAGCAGATAAAACTGTACTAAACAGATTAAATAACCAATTGCAGCGTCAACTAAAACAAATGAAAGAAAAGTCATTCCATGATTATGTTACCAATCTCAACAGATACGACAATTCCATATAGAAACCAATAAAACATAAAAAAAGCCTAAGGCGCCAATACCTTTCCTCCGTAACACTGCAATAGCATATCAACTGTGGGCTAGAAGTGATAAGGAAAAGGCCGTCCTATTTGCAGACTACTTTGCCGAAGTATTTACGCATAATGATGACCTTGCAGATAATGCTATAGACAGACATTTATCCGAGATCCCTATCAACATACCAAAGATCAAATCCTTTACTCCGAAAGAGATTGAGAAGGAAATCAGCTTATTAAATCCTCGAAAAGCTCCAGGAATAGATAAAGTGACTACAAAAATGTTAAAGAAGATGCCAAGGAAAGGGTTAGTTTTACTTACCTACATTTTCAATGCTATCGCAAGACTAAACTACTGGCCAAAACAATTAAAAATTGCCGAAATAATACTAATCCTTAAACCAGATAAAGAACACAACGACGTATCATCGTACCGTCCTATAAGTCTGTTACCAATTATCTCAAAATTACTCGAACGACTCCTTCTGCAAAGAATAAACTCTGACCCAATGACAGAAGATTGGATACCTATGCATCAGTTTGGCTTCCGCAATAACCATTCCACTATACAGCAAGTGCATCGAATCAGTCACCAAATAAATCAAGCATTAGACCAAAAGAAATACTGTCTATCAGTTTTTCTATATGTCAGTAAAGCCTTTGATAAGGTATGGCATACTGGATTACTATATAAGATCAAAGAACTTCTACCCATCACCTGCTTCAAACTGATAAAATCTTACCTAAGTAGAGAATTTTGCATCAAAGTCAATGACGAGGTGTCGGTCCAACGTCCAATTAAATCTGGAGTGCCCCGAGGCAGCGTCTTGGGACCCCTGCTCTACGTGCTCTATACAGCTGATCTTCCCACCAATGAAAACACAACAATGGGTACGTTTGCCGATGACACTGTCATTCTCTCAACTGCCATTGACCCACTCGTAGCATCGACCACTCTACAAAACCACCTAGACCAAATACAGACATGGACTCGTAAATGGAAAATCAAAATTAATGAAACAAAATCTGTGCAAGTAAATTTTACACTACGAAAAGGGTTATGCCCACCATTATATTTTAACAATATACCAATACCGCAATCTACAAGTGCAAGATATTTAGGAATACACCTGGACAACAGATTGACGTGGAAAGAACATGTAGATAAGAAACGTAAACAGATTGACTTGAGGATGAAAGAACTCCAATGGCTAATTGGACGAAAATCTAAGCTCACGCTTGAAAACAAACTGTTACTCTACAACACCGTAATTAAACTAATCTGGATGTATGGAGCAGAACTATGGGGATGTGCGAGTAAATCTAACTTAAACAAAATTCAAAGGTGCCAATCAAAAATACTTCGTATGATCACGAACGCACCATGGTACGTCTCCAATCTGACGATTCACAATGATCTGAAAATTCCTTACGTGAGGGACGCCACAAAAGAAAAAAGTACAAGACATCACAACAAACTGGAAACCCACGTCAACCCCCTGTTGCACCCACTGCTTGATGCGCATAATGGTAGAAGACTGAAACGAAACTGGCCAGCAGATCTGAAACAGGATTAGCGAGGGCAACTCACTGGAGAAGTCCTCTTCACACCAACCACGACTACCCTAATAATTAAAAAACAGCATATTAGCCTATAGAATGACTTGTAATTCTGATTGCTAATTAAATGATAAATTAAAAAAAAGAAAATACTTTTTCCCATATGGTTCATAAACATTTTTCCTATTTCTAACTGTTTAATTATCTTAGAAGCTATTTTATTTCATCCGTGTGCCTTTGCTATTTTTATTTCTTAAAAGTCTTCGTTTCTGGTTATTGTATTTAGTTGCTCAATTGTTTCTTCTACGTTTATTTCTTCTTTTGATAGTATTATATAATTTTTTTCTGAATAAATTTTTTTCTAAGATTTGCTTTGGTTCTACCTATTTTTAATTGATTCTGTTGGTCTTTTATCCATTGAATTTATTTTATATGGTCTCGTAGTTTGTATTTTATTTTATTTATTCTATTGCCAAATTGTTTCTAATTTTCTTTTTGCATTTTTTGACTGCTTCTTCACTTTATTTCTCCTTTTGTTATAATCTTCTATTGATTAAATTTAATTATAATTTTTCAGTCAGTTTTCGTTTTTCTACTAGTGCCTATATTTTGTTATTCTACAATTTTGTTTTCGTGAATTATTTGCTACTTTTACCTCCACTATATTTTATATTATTTCTCTAAAGACTGCTTATTCTTCCTTTTCATGTTTCAATCTGTTGAATTTTCTCTGATAACTTTTTAAGTGTGTACCATACAGTCATTAAAACTCTTCACATTTCACTTTACTACAACAAATTTATACTTGTCTTCTATTCTTTGCTTGCATTTTATATTTCTTGTAATCAAATTACTTTTTGTACAAAATCAGTAATCTTTATCTTATTCCAATTTCTCTATTGCGGTATCTATCTACTCTGGCATTTAATTCTCCTATTATTTTTTAAATTTTGACTAATACTATTTGTAGTTTATGTATAGATCCATTGCTTCCTCTTCTGCTGTTGTGATATTACATTCATCTTGTAATTATAGTATTGTAGATCTGTTCTTTTGATCTTTGTCCTATATTTACTTCAGAGCAGTACATGTGATTATTTGTTAACTGTAGCTTATCTCTTTCTTTTTTTGTCCTAATATTTAACTATTATTGTTATCCGTTTTCGTTTATTTAAATTACCTTTTCTGTCAATATATTTATACACCAAATTCCTTCTCCCATTTTGTTGTTCTCCTGAATATTCCATCATTCTATTTTTTCTTTTAACATTTTTATTTTCTTTTATTTCTATTCATTTACTACTTTTTACCGCATTCTACTAACATTATCATTTTTTATTGCGATTAATTTCTTTGATTTTCGTTCTGTTTTTTGATGCTTTGTTTTTGAGGCATTGTTTTTTAGATCTTTATCTCTATTTTTCGTTGATTTCTCGTTTCGTGTTCGATTTTTTGTTTTTCATCATATGTTTATTTCGTTTAGTTATTTTTGTAAATAGTATTTATCCCCGTTTATTGTAAAGTATCTTCTCTAAATTCTGTGTATAGCATCTCTCTTGGGCATAATTAATGAATCTTTTCCGTTCATGCACTATTTTCATGTAATAATCATTAAATGAAAAGAGCTTTCCTTCAAAATTGCTTATTGCTTTTATAATCTTAATTTTTTGTTTTACATTTTATTATTAATCTTACTTTTCTATTCTTTTTACGCCTTGTATTTCTCTTTGCATGTCTCTTATAACTCTTATAACTTTTAATTTCATTGTAATTTTTTAACTCTAGTTTAGCCTCATTTTCTGTTTTTCTAGGCTTTGCACTACTATTTTCCTCGTTCTTATTTTTCCTTTCAATAATTCTATTTAATTGTTTTAATTTTTAATTTGTTTGCTGCGTTTCTCATTTTTATTCTCAAAATTTATATTTTCTCATTTCATCGTCCCTAGTTTTACTTGCACCTTATCTAGTTCAACTTCCGTTCGTTTGGTGGTTAAATCTAAAATATACAACTTATTTAGTTTCATTAATATTTCTCTATGACTATAATTATTAATTACTAATTACTACTAAAAATTTTGTAAGTATTAATTATGTTTATAATTAAGTAGACAATTTGCTTTCCAGGTTGCAATTTTTGTATACTTAGCCTTTGCTAATATTTGTTGACAAGACTTGTTAGTAAATTTAGCATCGTGGAGTTCTGCTGCATCATCTGGGCGAACATGGTTTTAAATTTTGATAAGAAGGAGGCCAATTGCTGAATAATCATGGAGAATAAGCCATTTCTTGTACCGACTCCTGATGTTCCAGAAGTTTCCTACGCATAAAACATATTCTGAGGCTTCATGTACTTGTTGTTTTTGGTTTCAGGGGTATTCGGGATTAAACAGGTTTCAGGAAGGGTGTTAGAGCGTAATATTGTGGCATTAGGATTATATTGAAATATGTGGCTTAATTTACTTCTTAAGCACAAAAAATCTTGATATGCTTTGCAGCCTTTATAGTTGGCCGGATTTGGCACATTTTGCTGGGGTATCTCTTGTCTTAATACATATGAAATTGTTATGCGGCCCACTGTATTTCACGCATTGCTTAGTGCAATATGTCTTAGTGTGCCCATAGTATTGGTATCTAGCATACTGTATTATTCCACTTTTCTTCCTAGGAGATTCTACGTTATTATCATACCACAAATAACTTTCAGTTCAACGATTTTATGATTGTGTTCAAGATTGACATAGAAAATCGAAAGAGGTGTTTTACTTATTCTATGCTTTTAATTTAATGTAGCGCTAACTTGTGTCCAGCCCTTCCCGTTCTGCTTGTATATCATCAATTGGGATTGAGTGGTAAAAGTTTCTTATGACATTTCTATAGGATCTCTCTTGCTTTAGATGATCGGTGTAGTGAATTATCTTATCATCTCTTAGTTGGGTGATTAGCTTCTTGTAAGTATCAATGCTAAAGGTGTTGATTTTAACCGCATTATCTGCTATGGTATGTTTCATTATTGGTAACTTTCGCGTGATTGTCTACCATACCTTTAAAGTTAGTTACACCGTTTACAAATATTGGCGAAGATTTTAGTTTGTTTGTTTAAATTTTAGTTGCAGTAGTTGACTCATTTTCCTGTATATTAACGTCATTGTTGATAAATGCTGAAAATCTATTGTGTGCATTTACATAAGATTGTAGATTTTTGTAAGATCGAGTTTTTCTGTTTATGACTACTTGCCAGGTGTGAGTATTTTCCTGCGTTAGTTCTTGTTTTTCGTTAGAAGTTTGCTGTAATAATTTCATTTTGAGCGACGTAGCTACAAGTGCAGCATATTGATTAAATACAGGGCTAAAGGCTGGTGTATTTGGAAAAGCAATTGATAATTGTAAGTTATCAGGGTTAAAGGTGAAAGAATTTTGATGAGGTGGATAAGTAGATTGATAATAATTGTGTCTGATGTTAAGAATTGGTGTCTGATTATGAAGGCATCCAAATGCTACATTCGTTGTGAACTACGTGAAATTTATTTCGTGCGATAATAAAATTGGTTATCCTCTTACCGGTGAAGTCATCTAAGCCAGATAGGTCTAAAGCGACATGCCTCACTGTCACTTAACTGTTGCAGTACTTGATCTTTTAATGGAGCGACGATATGCCCGTCTTTCGTATTTTAAATCAAATGGGTAGTCGCTATCTACACATGATCTTTTATTTTTATATACCCATTTTCAAAATTTATTAGATACTTGTAAATTAATATTTTGATAAAAATATTATCTATAAATTGTGAAACATTAAAAGTTACTAAACTTAACGTTTTGAAATCGATTTAGACAAATTATACAAATATTTTGTATACGTTGGAAGTTTGCATCTGTAAAGTTGGTGTTTAAACTCATGGCTAAGTCTATCAAAGGGCGCTAATAACGCAGTACGTCTGTGAATTGAGTTTTAGAGAACACAGCAGTTGATGCTGATTTTTGCAAAGAACGCATATTGAGTAATTAAGCTCAGTTTTCCTTAAATGACTTTGCAAATTGACAAAAACTGTCGCGTTTGGAGTAATAAAAGTCTATGTATTGTTTACAAAAAATAAATACGTTGTGTCGTATTCATTGCGGGCTGGAAGAACCATTGACCCGTATTTTTTTGAGAATTAATTTGGCAACGCCGTTATTGCCAATGATGTACGTTATCGAAAGATACTAAACAATTTTCTTTCAATTAAACCAACGATTTGAACTTGAGTCACATGTATTTCCAACAATATGGAGCCATATGTTATAGAACACGCGAAACACCTCAAACCAAAATTTTGGTAGTATTATCTCGCAAAGGAGTGACAGATTGTCCACCGTAATATGGCCTTACCTTATTAAACGTTTTAGAATTATTAGAAGGAAAATGAGGATTTATATTAACAAACCTGTTGAGGTAAAAGAATACCAGACGTATAATCGCTGAAATAGAGCTGCATTTATGGAACAGCATTATGTAACAGCTGAGTAATGGAGGGCATTCGGCAGAAATGATATTTCATACTTAACTGCTAAATCTGTATTTCTTACTTATAGAAATAAAATTTGGGTTGTTCCAATGTTTTGTGTTTTATTTAGTAAAAACTCTCTAATTTTGATCACATAATCGTTATGAATTTACATTAGTAAAATATTTATAAGTAAATTAAATAATCAAAACGTGTTAAAATTCAAAATGCAAATTAGTCTTTTATTATTAAAACAAATAATTCAATTTATTTATCATATTGGTAGGCCTTTAGATTTCTTTGACTTTTTAGCATTCTTCTAAGCTTGGCAAACTTTTTTATTTTAGAAAATTACATACATATTTCTATTAAACAAGCAAAGAGACAAGAGAAAATGTTGACTATTACAATCCAAATACGAATAAAAAATTCACTCGCTGTAGTAGTTTTAATTTGAAATGGAGCATATAAAATTTTAAACGCAGTCGAATTTTTCGAAAGTTGCAAAGTAACTTTATGCAAACGTAGTCTATGAAAAATGTTTTCACATGCAAAGTTTGAGTAAAGTAGAAAATAATATAACTTTGCAACTTGTTACTTTTGCTAAATTGACTGTGAATGTGCTTCATAAAGATGTTTACTCCGCATCATAGCGATTACAACTAAACTTCTGTGCTTAATGTTACTTGGAAAACGCATTTTTTTATTAATTATTACCACAAATGTACCTATACACAAAAATAACATGTCCTAACTAACTTATCAACTGCATAAACATAATATTTAAAATATGTTTTTCTTTTAATAAAAACATCTACTAGAGATATTTTAAAATTCAACTTTTTATAATTCTACTAAAGTTAAATGTTTTATCATTTTATGTAAATTTGACTTCTTAAAGGGTGAAAATAGAAGAGTTATATGACTTTTGTCAGAAAGTTACGCAAATGATTTTTTAATTATTTATTTGTATTAGTGTCATTTAGTCTCCTGATATGTATTTTAAATAGACATGGCCTTGGAAGTGTTTTGGCTCAGAAATAAATTTTACTGTCCTGAACGGCATCGGAGCTCAAGTCATTAACATGCGGCTCGTGGTGGACCAAAACAAAAATATTAAAAAAAGACCTGTGAAGACAAGCAACAGCTGGGAGGAGGACAGAAAAAAAAACTGTCTGGTACCCAGCAGAATAAGTTTGTCAAAACTGAGAAGGTTACGGCAGGATCATGAGCCAATAAAAACACAAATAAAAGCTGAAGCGGACAAATAGAGAGAAAAAGGATCCAAAAGAGCCCATCAAATTCCAAAAATCCGCCATAAACAACTAAAAAACCCGAGAGCATTCAGCTGCAGCCTAGTAAAGGCGGCTACTAATAACAGTAATTGACAGGCGCGATCCTGAAACAATTTTAAACCAGAAAAAGATCAACTTAGGACAATAGCAGGATTCTGTGATAGCCACGTGTGAATATAACTATCCTCAGGTAAAATAGATTCCAATAGAACTTTATTCAAGTAGAACAAAGATTTTGCTAAATTAGTAAACAGGCAAAAAAGCAATTCAATGCAGAAAATGATTTAAAACAACGGGATAATTTTAAAAGGCTTTAATTGAATACAAAAAGCTCCAAGAAACGTAGAGGAGGCACCGTGAGAAAATATAAACCACTTAAAAAGATCCCAGACTCCAATAATTCTCTTAAAAGATTCTTATAACCCAATAGCTACTCTCAAAATGGATAAATACAATAGCACTAGAATAGAAACAAAGAGAGAATTACTCAAAGTATATATATATATATATATATATATATATATATATATATATATATCACTCGATCTTTTCATTAAGACCAATATGCATCAAGGGAAAAGTATTTATAAAAAAAGCACTGCATCTACTTGCAACAAGAGTGGAGAATGCTTTAGAAAACAAAGAGGTACTTTTAGCTGCCTTTAGGATATTAAAGGCGCGTATATGGTATAAATCTTTATATTTATTTACTACAGTATTGAGGAGTAAAATATTTAACAAAACAAGATGCAAATGGATAGTAATGTATGTATAGTAATGGATAGTAACCTTGTAATGAGCGAACTCTTGGAAAAACATAGGGTCTAAAACCGAAAATCATGTTTTGAATATATACTACGGTGGTTAAACCCATGATAACGTATCCAGTTTTAATATGGTGGATAAAGATGACGCAAAAACCGCTATAACTATACAAAGTACAAAGACTTGCTTTTCTGGGAATAACCAATGACATAAAAACAACAACAACAATGAGGACACCGATAAACCTTTCTCTTTCTCATTTTAAATTATAGGAGAAGTCGAAATGCCTCTTAATAGACTGTATAACGCACTCATCCGCTAATATTATATAAAAGTGGGACATCTAAAAATTGGACATATGGCTGGAGCCATATTGGGTAAATTCACATTTACTTGAATTTTCAGGTTAACATTATGGATCGAAATAAATGTACAAAAAAATAAGCAACAGGAATAGAGGCTGGAAAAGTATCTGTTGTACAGATGAATTGAAAGTAGAGTCTGGAATAGGCGTAGACATATACTGTAAAAAGAAAAACTTACAGTTAATTTCTTCACTAGAAAAATATACATCTGTTTGCTATACTGAAGTGCGCCATATATAATAATTTGGAGGCTTAGCAAAATAAAATAGGTAAATCAATATATTTACAGACAGTTGGGCATCTTTGAAACCACTAAACAACCCATGATAACATCCAGTATGGTATAGCAATTTTGCCAACAACTCGGGGCTCTGGCAAACTACAAGTTAACTTTGTTGTAGGTACCAGGATATTACGGAATTGTAGGCAAAGAAAAAGCTGGTGAGCTAACACACAGCTCATCAACTCCAAATATAAGCTCCTAACTGGTTCTGAAAATACCTAAAGGTGCGATATAAAGCCAGGTGAACGAACGGATTAGTAAACAATATAGAAAATATTGGGAAAATATATTGAAACAAAGTCATGGAAAACTATTTATAAAAGAACCATCTCGTAAAACAACTGAAGAATTATTATTATAAAGCAAGAATCAGTTACAAGATAGTACAGGTCTTTTCACAGAACTTGGTTTTTCGATAGAACATCTTAACACAACAGGGTTATAGAGAGAATTAGAGACGGCCATCCACATTTTGTACAAGGGTGAGACTTTAGTTTACAGCACGTAAGCTATTTATGTAAAACCAATAATAATTCCAGAAGAATACAGCAATTAGTCAGTAAGGGCCTTGTGCAGAATGGTACTAGAGATGAAGGTACTGGAAAAAGTATTTAGTATACAATAATTGGATATTTCAAAAAACTCCTTTCAGCAGATCCTAACCAAAAGACCTACATCTTTGTGCTTACAAAATTCTACTGCAAGTGCTTAAAGTTTCCTTAGTGGACTATTAGTTTAATGAAAAACTGGCCTTTAGGCGAAAAACACATTTTTTATTCGACTACCAAAAACTAATAAAATGGTAGAGTCAGCCATAAGAAGTAAATTCAGCTGCAACGAATTACTGTTTGGTATAAATGTTGGTCCGCTCTTTTTTGAAGATGCTATAAATGTTGTAATAGTGAAAAGTGATTTCAACCGTTACATAATAACCCATTTTTCTTGCCACCAACTGAACGACATAAATCTGGAAAAAATGTGGTTACAACAAAACGGCGCCATTTGCCATGCAGCTTAAGCAAGTTTCCTAAACGCGAAATATTACGAGACGTCGACATCAGCTGGCAGCAAGATCTTGTAATTTAACATCATGCCACTTCTTTTTATGAGGTCACAAGGCATCCATAGTCTATATCAGAAACCTACGAATAGTTTATTTGACATGTTTTTGATAAAACTAATCAGAACATATTCGTATGTGTTGTAATAATTATAATAGAAAAATTTGCAAGAAGAACCAAGATTTGCACTCAAAGCCTAGGTAGACATTTATCAGACATAGTTTCTCATATTCAATTAGAGCTTGTGTAAATTATAAATTTATATTTAACGTTTACTTTGAGCCACCCTTTATAAATTATGCTATTATAGATATCGTAGATGTAAAGCAAACTACAAAATGTCGTATAAAAAACAACATAATCTGATTTATAATCTATATATTTGTAATATTTTTACGCGCCAAAGAAATATTTTTAATAATCAAAAACCTTTAACTGCTTTATTTTAATTTTGACACCTGAAAATTAGTAGTATCAACAATATTACATATTACGATGTAAAATAGGTATAAAATTGTACTAAAACCTTAATATAGCATATAGTAAAGTTATATGGTTGAAACATAATTCTTAAACTTTTTATCATAAATGATATCCGGGGAAGTTAAGTAAAACGGTGAGGTTTTTTATCGTTTTCATTCCAATAACTCCACGGCTCTGCACAAAAACGCGGAAGTAAGGCAGCAAATACTGTTAAGAAATGTACTTCTATTTAATTTATAGTAGAAAGGCATGCCCCAGTATATGTATTATGAGAAAACTCGCGTCGCAAAGACGTAGAAGTATTACGAGAACGTGGCTGCACGACCGTACTCATGTGCCGGCAAAAGAAAACGCCTTAATGGCCAAAGTTCCCGACTTTCTTTGCTGCTCACCCCCGTGTTTACATTTTTTGTTTTTATAAAAAATTGTTTCTCGGGCGAAAGTGCCTGTGCGCTAGATGTAGCAGGCAACCGATATGCCAGGCGGCTATCAAACTTTGCTTTTTTCCCTGCACCCGCATCGAGTGGTGCTTTTGTCTACAAAACTTTGCGACTCCGTAATGCAAAGTTGCAATAAACAGCAAGTTCGCGTAAGTCACTGACGTTAATTAAGCCGCAATGTCAGTATAAGCGCATAAGTGTTATAGTCTTTCTTTTATTACTCAGGATAACCACTCTGAATTTCATATTGTATAACTTTTTAATCTTATCTTTGAAGTTTGTATAAACTTTAATTTTTATTTAGTTATAAAGTCTGTGTAACTCCGCTTACGACAGCTGCTGTTTGGATCAAGTAGTTTAAGAGCCGCCGTTGTTGATCTCAACCCCGGACAGAGGTGGAGGATTAAAATGTAAGGCTAACGACCTTTTTTGGGAACGACTTAAATGCTCAAAAAACACAGATAGTCTACAATGATTAACGACACCACACAAAAATAGAAAGACGACAAAAAAAATAAATTACGACTATGATATCACATCTGAAATTCTAAAGACCAGAAAGTTCTTATAGATATCATTAACACTAAGATGTCTTGCTTTTACAATATATTTGACAAAGACTCTAGGGCACAAGTAAGTGTTGGTATGCTTGTACATGAGAAGTTTAAAAGCTTGGTGGAAGATGTAACCTACGTTAATCAAAATATGATGCTCATAAGCTCATAAGTGTAAAACGAAAAGTCAATTTTATAAGTGTTTATACACAGGACCTAACACACACAAAATAGTTTTTGATAAATTATAGGAGACTGCCAAAAAGTGAAAAAATCTTTATAATAGGCGACTTTAATTTGCGAATCGGTAATGAAATAATCCCAGAGGTCATGAAGAGACACAATGAAGAAATAGTAAACGAAAACGGAAACACACTAATCGGACTATGCAATTCCCGTTGCCACTGCCAAATAATAATAATGGAATATATTATGACCCGAATATACAATTTTCGCAGCAAATGCCTGTATTCACTCAAAATCCATTTTATACCCAAACATCTCAGCAAACTATTAATGATCCGGCTATGCAAAACATATTTTACTCGCAACAACCTCCAATAAATTCCAATTATCGACCCACATTTCAATACAACAGTCAACCGAATTTATTGCCAAAAAATCAAAATACTCCGAAAATACCGAAGGTTAGTAATAACATAGATGAAGAGTCGGAAGAAGACCCATTGGAACCAAATCATTATCAAACAATTGTACCACGTATAAAACGCAAAAGAAATAAAAACAGCCCACAGGCAGGAAACCCAGAGGGAAGACAAAGGACGTCTTCTGGTAGCATTGAAACAAAAGCCATTAGCGGATTTGACAGAAGAAATAAAAATCAAACAAAAAGATAACTTATCTAAAGTTGAACGAATCCCTCCTTTTATACTGTATGGGATATCTAAAGATGTACCAGCGTTGCTAGAATTAATAAAAACAGCCCCTGATGCATTTACGTACCAACTTTTGTCAGGCAATAGAATGAAAATTTAACCAGATAGTATAGAAAATTACAAAAAAGTAAAAACAATACTAGATAAGAACAACATAATTAGACACACGTACAAATTGTCCGAAGAAAAAAGATACCGAGTTGTATTGAGAAATTTACACCACAGCACATCTCATGACGATATAAAAACAGCGCTAAAACAACATGGACATAACGTAGAACAAATTATGACTGTACTAAATAAAGAAACAAGAACGCCAAAAAATTTATTCTCCATCGATTTAGAAAGGAAAAGTAATAGTGGAGAAATTTATAAGGTTACAACCCTCCTGCATGCAGTTGTTCGTTTTGAGACACCTAATAACAAACAAATAATAGTTCAATGCAAAAGATGCCAGCAATATGGCCGTACAAGAAATCAATGTAATCAACAATTTAGATGTGTGAAATGTGCAGGGCCACACGACTACAGAAAGTGTAGCAAAAACAAAACAGACGGTAAACCGGCAAAATGCTTCCTTTTTGGAGGCCCCCATCCGGCCAACTATAAAGGATGTCAAGTATACTTGGACATCGTAAAAATCCGCTTCCCAACTCGAAACGGGACAGCTCTTCCGCAAAAGAATACTCAAAGAAATACTGAAGTACCCTTACTCACAGCAACAAATACGCAAAACATAAATATTTCTAAAGTTCCACCCGGCACTAGCTACGCCCACGTAGCTGCATGAAAACATGAAGAAGTAAAAAGTCAACACACGTATCAACCCAAATCAAACTACGATATCATAGCCTTATTACATCAGCAAAATTTACACCTGCAACAGCAAAACGTACAACTGCAACAACAACTAAATAAGCAGCAACAAACTATATCCGAATTAGTCAAAGAAATCAGACAGCTAAGAGAAGCCATGAATCAAGCCCAACAATCCAAAAAGTAAAATGGTAGAACTATACAAGATTGCTTTATGGAATGCAAATGGCATCATAAGTCACAAGTGTGAAATAGAGTTATTCCTATCACAAAATAAAATAGATATTTTATTAATATCTGAAACTCATTTAAACTCAAACACAAGCTTAAAAATACCACATTACACAGTATACAACGCAGCCCATCCAGATACTGAACGCCACGCTCGGGGCGGATCCTCAGTCATCATAAGAAATTTTATAAAGCATCACCTGATAAATAAAATAGAAGAACCTTTCCTCCAGACAGTCGTAGTAGGAATAGAAGATTGGTATGGACCAATTAACATCGCGGCGGTCTATTGTCCACCAAACTATCGTGCCAACAAAGATGCATTCACTGACCTTTTCACTCAACTTGGTAATAGATTTCTGGCAGGAGGCGACTACAACGCAAAAAACACCAGCTGGGGTTTGAGAATCACAGCTCCAGGAAGAGGGAGAGTTCTCTATGACGTTATCCAAGAGCTACATCTTAATCACCTCTCTACATATAAACCCACCTATTGGCCAACAGATCCGAGGAAAATACCCGACTGTTTAGACTGCTTTGTCCCTAACGGTTTTGCACCTGGGTATTTGAACATCGAACCAAATTATGATATAACATCTGATCACACGCCAGTTATAGTCACCATCTACTCAGCAATAATCAAAAAAGAACTGCCCATTAAACTTTACACTCACAAAACTGATTGGGAGTATTTCAAAGAATTAATAGATAAAAACGTAAACCTTAAAGTATCACTCAAGACTGAAAAGGAACTGGAAGATGAAGTCCAAAAGTTTACCACGTTAATTCAAGAAGCGGCTTGGGAAGCAACACCACCCCCAGTAAAAAAGGAAAAGAAGATAAATTGCCCGCTAGTTATACGAGAAAAAAATCCAAGAAAAGAGGCGCCTTAGAAAAATTTGGCAAACAACGAGACATCCACAAGATAAGACAAATTATAATCGGGCATCAAGACAACTAAAAGAGTTTATAACTGAACTTAAAAATAACTCTTTTAAGGAATACTTAGAAAACCTGACCAATGCAGGTACAAACTACGCCCTATGGAAAGCTACCAAAAGGTTAAAACAACCCCGCGAGCAAATTCCACCCATTAGAAGAACAGACGGAACATGGGCAAAGACAGAGAAAGATAAAGTCGAAGCCTTTGCAGAACATCTGAGAGAGGTTTTTAAACCTTTTCCACCAGCTGATGATAATGAAGACATTGAAATTAGTACATTCCTAGAGGAAGCACAACAACCTGGTGAACACATAAAACCTTAAAAACTACAAGAAGTAAGAACTGCCATTAAAAGTAACATAAATCCAAAGAAAGTACCAGGTTGTGACCTGATCACAGGTCAGGTTATAAAGGAGTTACCTCGAAAAGGAATTGTGATGCTGACACAAATTTACAACGCTGCTTGCAGACTTGAATACTTCCCAGCGCAGTGGAAAATGGCCGAAGTAATAGTGATACAGAAACCGGGAAAACCGCCAAACGAGTCTGCTTCTTACCGACCTATCAGTCTTCTGCCGATAATAGGCAAGATATTTGAAAAGATATTAGCAAGGAGGCTACAAGACATTATCGCTGAACGAAACCTTATTCCAGACCATCAATTCGGTTTCAGAAGCCATCACAGTACCATTGAACAAGTGCACCTGAGTGGTCGATATTATAAACAACACATTTGAAAACAGAACGTTAGCCAAGCCTTTGATAAGGTTTGGCATCAAGGGTTACTCTATAAACTAAAAAAAAGCCTCCCGGGGGCATTATATAATATTCTAAAAACATACTTGCAAGAAAGTTATTTCAGAGTAAGATACGAAAACGAAGTAACAAGTTTATACCCGATAACATCAGGAGTTCCACAGGGCAGCGTGTTGGGTCCGATACTATACCTGATCTATACAGCCGATTTACCGACAAACATAGACAACAACATTTGCTGACGATACTGCCATTCTAGCGGTACATGAGAACCCCATCGAAGCGACAAATATACTACAAAAAAGTATCAATGATATCGAGAAATGGACAAAAAAATGGCGTATCGGAATCAATGAGACTAGGTCGAACCACATAGTATTCACCAAATGTCGAGGAGAATTACCAACAGTATCGATAAATAATAAACTAGTTCCTACCACAGACTCCGTAAAATACCTCGGCATACATTTAGATAAAGGGCTAACGTGGAGAACGCATATCTGGAACAAACGTAAGCAATTAGATTTGAAATTCAGGAAACATTATTAGTTACTCGGACGGAAATCACAGCTGTCTCTCCGCAACAAACTTCTTGCATACAATGTCGTCTTCAAACCTATTTGGACCTACGGGTTACAGTTATGGGGAACTGCGTCAACAACTAACATTGCAATCCTTGAAAGATTCCAGGCGAAGTTATTGCGTGCAGTGACTGGTGCTCCGTGGTTCGTCTCGAATAAAGATATTTACAACGATCCCGAAGTGCATAAAATTAGTGACGTAATTGTGCAGTTCAGTGAAAAATACATTCAACGCCTAGAAGTGCACCCCAATGTGTTAGCAATTACTTTACTTGACAACAGTCAGCAAACAAAACGATTAAAACGAAAGACGCCTTTAGATTTGGTGTATAGACGTTAATTTTGTATATTATAGGACATGACATAAGATAGTATCAGCATCATTAGTATTAAGTTATTAAGTTTTCACATAGAGTGCTGCTCATTGGAGCACACCTCTGCATGTCACTTGTACAAATTCAGAAAATATGCTTATTGTTTGTAAAAAACAGATTGCATTGTACACATAAAATATAAAAAAAACTAATCGGACTAACACATAATGAGAGAATTAACAACATATTTTTTGACTATAAAGACCGACATAAATATACATTCTCCAACGCAAAGAGGAAAAAGTCAACGATTAACTATTTCAGCACAAACCTTTACTTTGGCTAATGTAGAAACGCATCCTATAGTCCTATGTGAATTTCGCTTATAACCCATACTAATAAAAACAAGCACTCCAATACATCACCAATATAATATAGAATCACTAAGGGATGACAGAACTAAAACACTGTAGGGACAAAGACTAAACATCAGAATTTCCCAGAACTGTATCGAAACGGATGACACTACAAAGTTAGCCTGAAATAAGATCAAAGACACCTAAAAACTGTGCAATAGAAACCCTAGAAGAAAAAACAATCAACATCAGTGGTAAGAAAAGCAAGAAACAGAGAAAGAAGAAAACATACATCAAATACCTCAATAACAGATCACCAGAAGAGTACGAAAGATACAAAGAGAATAACAAAATAAAACAAAAAATATATATTGGAACATGAAACACGATTGATATCTCCGAAGAACAACAAGGGTTTAGAAATATTGGGTCAACAATGGACGCTACATATATCTTACGGCAGCTTACAGAAAAAATAAATAAAATTTAATAAAACCAATGTTTATATATTTTCTTGATTTAACAAGGCCCTTCGGCAGAACAAACTATCTAATCGAAACCCTAGAACTCAACAACATCTGGAAGCAAAACGACGATAAATACTAGTTGTGGTCTATCAGATAAGATTCAAACATCAACAGGCATCCGATATTGTTTAATATAATCATGGACCGAATCATTAACAGAGTAAACCAATTCAATGCAAATTACAGAATGGAAAACCGCTCTCTCAAGAAGGCCATGCTCTTCTTATAGCAGAGAATAAAGATAAGCTACAGCGTCTCCTATACGAATTTACAATAAACGCAGAAAAATTTAAGATACGTGTTTTCTGTAAAAAATCTCAGGCAACTCTCAAGGTATTCTCGAAATAACCCATTAGGTATAAACTAGCAGTAGATGACAATATAACACATTAGGTATCAATATTTAACTACCTGGGAGTAATCACACCAAGCCAACGATGTGTCAAAGAAAAAGTTCAGACAAAAGCCAACAGATCAGAAAATATTGGTAGATGTCTCAGAAATATATTCTTCTTTTACTCTTATATATAGGCTGTTGGTCTTTACGACCGCCAAAGTTATTTGTATGAACCCACGAAACGATAAGTATTGAGAGCAAAAAACAAATTTATCAAACATGTGTGAGATCGGCGCTTACGTGGGCCGCCGAAACAAAAGCAGAAACAACAGTTACTAGGAGAATATCGAAAACAACTAAAATAAAATATTTAAGGTTTATCAAAGCAGTTACACTTAGAGGTCAGATAAGAAGTAAACAAATAAAAGAAAAACTAGAATACAGGATGAGGTAAGCTGGACTAGAGCATAAAAATATGTTTGAACGATTAGCCAAATGGGCTAAAACACAACGACCAGATACCCGTAGACCATCAGGTAGACCTCCAAAATTTTAGAAAAATAGTTGCGTCTCAACATCACAAAAGGCAGACCAACATAAGTTTAATTTCTTACGAATTGCGTTTTTTTTTTAATTAGACTGCAAATAATTTTTGAAATTTCCTAAATAACCTTAAAATGAACTAAAATTATTTCAGAGACATTTTAGCACCACCTAACTACCAATATCCAATTAAAAACTCCAAGTGATATAGGAAATAAAATTGAGATGTTATCTCAATTAGTCTAATTGTTACCAGAAACAACAATTGCTCGATTGAAATTAAACAAAAGATTTCTGAAAAGCGAAGCTTCCGAAAAATATGACAACATGGTTGATCACCAGAGGACCGATGTAACATACGTACATACAATACACTGGAAACATAAAAGACTTCATCAAGGAAACAAAAATAACCATTTAAGCCCAATATCTTAACGGATTGACTGCATCTGAGGACAATAAATATTTCTTTTGGAAAGTCATTAGTCACCTTAACCGACCACAACATCACGTTCTCTAATTTGCAACAAACATGTATCATGAGTACGTACTGATGCGAAGTTTTTTGCTACTTATCCCCAAGAAATTTTTCAACATTTACCAATAGGACAATTATTTACGTCTTTTCTTCTTCTTTGACTGCCTATCCACTATATTGGATGTTGGCGACCACATATCTGAATTTTTCTTTATCTCTTGCGATGTTGACTAGTTCCCCTATGTTCTAAGTCCAGTCCAATGTCTTATATTTCTTACCTATGACAGTTGTTTCTTTCTATTTCTCTCTTCTCTTTATTTTTCCTTCTAAGATTAATTGCTTTGTATGTGTTCATAAAAGATATGAGAATAGGTAGGTGATCAGAGTCAAGTTCATTTACTACTTCTTGATTGATTTGTCTAGCGAAGCTCTTTTGCAGCAGAATGTCGAGGATATTTAGCTCTATGGGTAATAGGCACAATCTGTGGGGGCTATTATTTGGAAAACATTTTCGGTTACTAAGTTTTCCAATTTAAAGTCATTAGAGTTAGATGCTCTCCAACCCGTATTATATTTTTACTATTTGAATCTCCAATAATTAATATTTGAGCCGTGGTGGCTTAGTGGATAAATCGCTAGACTACGGAAACCAAGAGGTGCGGGTTCGAATCCCGTTCTCGCCAATTCGATCACTGGCATTTTTACGGCCCAGCTCGACTCAGGCTGCAATAAACGAGTACCTGGAGGTCAAACTCTGGGGTAATAATAGGCGGTCGGTACGTAGCGCTAACCACGTTACTACCTACCCTTGTGTGCCATAGGCTCTAGATTGTAGCAGATCTGTCCTGTTACGACCCCAAAGGGCCTTCAAGGCCTATTACGGGGAACTATTATTATTATTAATAATTAATATTAGTTCAGTTGTGTTGAATAATGCTCAAATATCTGCTTTGTTTAGTTTTTGGTCGTCTGCTTATAAATACTTATTATGTGGGGTTGATTATTTAACACCTTCTTTATGCTTGTGGCTTCCATAGTGGTTAGTCAAAATTTAAGGGTGAAATGGTGTGAAATTTGTTTTTTGATTATAATTGCCACTCCACCGACAGCCTTATCTGAATTTAGATTATTGCGACATTCTTGGTAACCAGGTATTTTAAAGGCGTTGGTTTTGGAGAGGTAAGTTTTCGATATGCAGGCAATACCCACGTTATATCTGGAAAAAAACAATATGACAAGAGATCGTTGAGCTTTGGTGCTATTTAAATTCCAGTTTAGGATTGTTAATTTTTCTAAGGTTTTTGGTTGATTATCGTCTATTAAAGAACAAAGGGAGAAGGGTGTTTGCAATAAATATTTTGGTTGCGGAAGGAAAGGAGTTAAAAGTCAAGAATTAGTTTAGTTAAGGTACTTGACAAAGATAATCCCAATTTATTGCCGCTTGGTGCAGTTGATAATTGTGGTGTGGTAACATAGTTAGGATTAAGGAACTGAGAATTAATTGGTTGGCTCGTATTTGTACAGTTGCTGGTTCCAAATAATTGTGTTAAATATTATCTATATATAGCTAATAAGTGATTTCTGGAAAAGCCTCTGGGACGGCGTTCAAAATGTACTCTTTTCGTAAAATTCACCTGATTTACTTATTGCTTACCAGAGTAGATTTTAAACATAAATACAGTTAAAAAAATAAATAAATTGGTGAAAACCAGATGTAACGTTTATGGATTTCATTAGCAGACGGCGATAAGGCGTTGCTTTCGTGCTTACGGTTTGTTTTTTTGTGTGATTTTTAGCGGATCCAGCTTCCAAGCTGGATACCAGCTTTACTTTTGTTATATACGTTGTCTTATAAGTTTTGATCAATGCAGCGTCCAAGCTGGGGAACAGCTTCTATTTCTGACATCTGTCACGCCTTATAATTTTTGATCTGTGATAGATAAAGACATAACGTTTTCAGTATTCAACCAAAGACCATAAGTCAAGTCCAGGCGCCAAAAATCAGCCTGATCGGAAAATATCGAGACCGGTTCGATCGGATGCGGCCGCAAATTTTTCGGTTCCGGCCGCTAAATTTTTGCGACTATTCACTTTCATTTGAATATAATTTACTGTCATTCGTTTCAATAAAATTTTGTTAAACGCTATAGTTTAGTTTCATGCATATGGTCCGCTCTGCTTTACCTGTAAAGCAATTTTTGCTATTTATGATGCAAAAATCAAAGATTCGGCCGTTGGCCTACTTTTTATGAATACGTTTTTTGGTTTGATTGGTAATTTACAATCTACTCTTAGTTTTACTGAGTAATAAGTAAATGTTATGACAGAGTTGGTGGGTGACACGAGTAGGGCACCACCATTTGACGGATCTCCAGGATTTATTCAGCGAGGTCTTCCGGCCATTGTCTATTCAGTTTTCTGAGACTGGTGAGAGTAGAGGTCGGCAATGAGTTCATTTGTGTGGTTCAGTATGCGTTTTTTGCTTTCAGTAGAATGATTTGTGATGACTTCTGTGATGAACGGAATCTTGAATTGGTGATGAAGGGTTTTATTATTGGCGTACCAGGGTGTGTTAGCCAGCGTACGCAATGCCTTTGATTGGAACGATTGTAGTATCTTGATGTTTGATGGTTTACTGCATTCCCATAACTCGATTTCGTAGGACTATATAGGTGTTATAAGAGTTTTGTAGAGTAATAGTTTACTTTATAGGGCCAGCTGCAATTTGCATCCAATCAGTCAGTACATACTTTATGTCTTTAGGATCAGCTGTTGTTTTTTGGCTTTTATGTGGGCGTTTTAAGTTAGCCTTTGGTCAAGATGAGCTCCTAACTTCACCTCAGTTTTTAATGGAATGAATTGATTGTATATCGTGACTGGAGGGCACATTTATTGGTAAAAGTAATTTTCATTGATTTTTGTTGTTAACAAGCCAACTTTCAAGAAGGTTTAGGTGTGACTAAAACCTTTCAGATGCTTAATCCGGAACGGTATCAGAAGACATTATTGCAGTGTCATCTGCGATTAAGTTGTTCTCTATACAGAAGATATCCCCTCTGTATAGAAGAGGTATAGAAAGGAACCAAGAACCGGAGTTGATGATTTGATAAGTTGAAAGTATACCCCCGAATTGGACTTGGAAGTGTTAAATAAGATTTTAGGAGGAGGAAAATTTGGTGGGTAAGTTTATTTTAATTTTATATAATAACCTGCTGTGCCATACCTTGTCAAAGGCCTGTTGTATATCCAAAAATACTGATGCACATCGTTTTTTTCCCTCGAAGATATCTTTGATATGGTTGACTATTCTATGACATTGCTGGATGGTTGAATGTCCTTAACGGAAGCCAACTGGTGAGTGGAAATTAGCTCTTCTGGGGGTGTTATATCTTTGGTTATGTATAGCAGCAGGGGTTCGAATATTTTTAATAATAAGAGTAACAGGCTTATCGTTCGGTAGAATGTGGCTTTTGGGGAGGTTTGCGAGACTTAGCAATCATAGTAATTACGGCAAATTTCCATTGAGTGGAGAAGTGGGAAATAGCAAGCATGCGGTTGTATATTATTGTGATGAGTACAAACCTTTTTTTTTAGAAAAGTGTTTTAATATATTTTCTAATATGAGATTATAGCCGGAAGCTTTAAATGAAATAATCAATTTTATCTCTTTGTATACTTCAGCTGGTGAAATTGGCTTCAAGGATAGTGGTGTGGCGGCCTTTTCGCCCTTGAACCGCTTATCTCGCGGCGGCATGCTGGCGGCTGTGATGTCTGCTACGTTTTGCCATCGCACACAAAACGGCATATGGGCTTTTGCACGGCCGACAAGTCTGCATACGCCGTCGGCGGCACCTTTTGATAGGAAAGGTGCTGGCGAATGCAAATTGCCCGAAAAGACCTGCCGCCAAGCCAGGCGCGAAGCCCGGCAAGATTCACGTTCCGCAACTCGGCCAACTTGGTCGTGTCTCAACCCGCAAGAAACTCGCCATCCGCAGCGCGACCAATTCGGTCGTGTCTTCACCCCGCAAGAACATTCGCTACCCGCAAACCCGATCCGCAACGCAGAAGTGGCTACCTGGGAATCGCCGACGAAGCCGAAGCCGAAGCCGATTCAGGTGAGCGATTTGGCAATATTCGTTGGTGGATATCGGTAGCCGCCCCCATCCGCTTACGCGACGGCCGTTTAAGGGACGATTTGGCCTTATCGGCTGACCTTCCATACGGGCCGTACTACGTTTCACACCGCATCACGAGAGCGGCTATTTGCACGCCTGCCTCTCCATTTGTTGGATCTTACGAGCCGCATCGGTATCGTATCCAACACCGCATCCACGAGAGCGGCTATTTACACGCCTGCCTCTCCAGATAGCGATAACTGCCTAGGCGACTTGAGATGTTTTCAATTTCTGCATTAAAATTGATATTATTAGATTTAAACGAAGTGAAAACTTGAGCCAGATGTTTCCCGAAAATTTGCTTTATCTCCATTTGATAGGGCCAATTTCGCTAGGTGTGCGCATTTTATGTGACAATTGTCTGTTGTTTTTGATATACTGTTGAAAATGGTCCTAGTTCGTTTTAGCCAAACAAAGCCTTGGTGGTGAGGTTTTCTATATAATACTGGTACTTTACGTTATTATCATGGGGGAGTGATCAGAATCTAGATCGAAGTTACTTTCAACTTTGCTGTATATATCAAAAATGCCCTTAGTAACAGCGAAGTTCAGCAGATCAGAGATTTTACCAAGGTCCGTTGACCAGTATGTTGGCTCGCCGGTTGATAAGTAATTTAAATTATTCTGTTGTATGGTGGCTACCACAATGCGAGAGTAAAAGTTCTTGAAACTCGTTGTATGCAATGGTATGCCTAGGTGGGCAATAAATAGCTCCAATGGTTAATGGCCAAGGCATCGTGTTCACTTTTACCAAAGCGCACTAAATTTTGTTTGTTATATAGGACGGCAGCAGGTAATGATCAATTGCAGATCTAATTATAATTGCTCAGCCTGCATGTGGTGTTCCGTCCGGATGATTTGCATGGTACAATTTATAGTGTGGTATTTTTATTTCTGCGTAAGATGCAGTGTGGCGTTCAGAAATAAATAATATATTAATTTTGTTAGTGTATAAAAATCGGGTTACTTCATGAATATGGTTTTTTAAGCCATTAGAGTTCCATGCTGCTATTCTTATAGAGTCATCCATTATTATGTTAATTTATTAATGACTGTGGTGAGCATGTTTAAAATCATTCTATCCTAATTTAACAATTGAAAAAACATGTTTTTAAATTTGTCCAGGAATACGATAAGCTTGTCTGTGATTTCCTCGTTATTGTTAGTTCTTTTAGCTGAAATTTGTGAGTAATTTGGTGTGTTATGGAGTGGATTATACACGGGCTGATGGGTGGTTGCTATGGAAGATATTGAGTTGGTATTGATGACAGGTATTCTGATGTCTGATTGCTTAGGTGTGTTTCTTATTTTTAGGTCTCTGAATACAGTGCAGCCTTTATAGTTGGCGGGATAATCGCCGTTGCACAAGACACATGTAGCAAAAATATCCTTAGTTTTCTCGCAATTTTTACTATCATGGGATCTTCTGCATTTGACGCATTTATAGGGCTTTATGCAGTAGGCCTTCGAGTGTCCATATGCTTGGCAACGTATACACTGTATTATGTTCTTTTTGATTCGGGGTGCTTCAATTCTGACTTTGATATTTTGGATAAATTCTACTTTATAAATATCTTTGTTGTTAGGCTGCGAAAAACATTGGCAGTGGCTCCTTGCTTACTCTATGTCAGATGTTTATTAAATTTCTTACAGGGTGACCTAATTTGCTTGGTTCATCCTCGATGTCATTTGGGGGAATTGAATGGTTTAAGTCGCGTATAACGATTCGGTAAGCTCTTTCTTGTTTGATGTGATAAGTATGGTTTACAATATTTTCTTGGCGTAAGTGAATGATTAGTTTTCTGTATACATTGATAGTCCTAGTGATTATTTTTACAGTGTTGTTAGATAACGATTTAGAATAGAATCTTTCATCTTCGATTACTTTATTTAGGTTGCTAGTCACTGCATTAGTCAGCCTCTACTCCGTAAATTTATACAACCAAAGCGCTGCGGTTTGGTATTCTCGGTTTAGCTTTGTTGGAATTATTTACAGTTTCGTCATTGGGCTGAGTTTCAGTGAGTGCCTGATATCTGTTTGATGTGTTAATTGCACTTATATTTTCGGTTGATTTTGATAATCGAATGAGTTTCCTTTTTTTATTAATAATTTGCCAGGGATATTTGTTATCGTTAGTTACTTGATTTATATTCATATTTTCATTGTCATCATCATTTCATTGCATTAGAGTCTGTAATGCTATTATGTATTTATTTTCCATATTTTTTTTTCTTATTTATAAATGAGGTATTTGACTTTCTTCGCTCAAAGCGACGACAAATATTTCTATGGTATTTGAAATCAAACAAGAACTAAGAAAAATATGAAAACAAGCGATAACTAGCTTTTCAGTCTAATATTTAGTTTACTAATTATAATTCCTGTTTTTGATGCTTAAAAATAAGTGTTTTTATAGCACGAAGTTTATATTTTGCTTAAACTTGTAAAAGTAAGTTAAAATAAATTAAATAATATTATAATGGAAGAATAATTAGCATAAGGCATATTTTGCTTTGCTAGCAATTAAACCAAATTTTTTTATATAGTTTTAATGTAAATAAGTAACATCAAGCTGTAAAGAAGTACAATAAACCTAGCAGATACAATTAAATAACATGGCAGAATACAAATAAGTTAATTAACCAAGAAGTATTTTCTAGAGCACAAAAAATAATATACAGCAGCAGTAAATAATTTTTATATATAACAAGTGAACGGAAAAATAAATATTCAAAACCAAATTGTAATAATAAATTGTATCTCAAAAGTATAGCAGCAAAAGCTTCGTGAAAGGAAATTGAGAGGAGCCGTATGTTATATCAGGAACTTTCAGATCAGATGCAATTTGAATTTTGTCACGCTCGAAGGTTTCTTTATAGAAAAGCAATTTTGATGCAGAAAACTTATAACGAAACTATATAGAAAAGCTCATATTTGTTCAGTACGCGGATTTTCGTGTTTATGGGGATAATGGTCGGGTTTCCAGCATCGGTTAAAGTAAGCGCAGCTCCATTGTGCTCCTATCGACTAATGAGACGTTCAACCAGTATCAGTTTGAAAATTGGTGCACTACACGTTTTAGTTTAAAATACTAATTAAAATAGCAAGATTAAGTAAACGTTATAGTTTCACTTATAGCACGTATGTACATATTTGCGTTGCATTAACCTAAAAATGTATTGTGGGCTGTAGTGTTAATTGAAATTATAGTGTTTTTTTTATTCTTCTTGTTGTTGTAATTGTTACCATAGTAATTTTCGTAAAATATAGAAATATGTCAATTATATCAAAACAATTATGAAGCTATTCAGAATTCTTTAAATTACTGACAAAAGTACATGGTATTTGTATCACATTTTTATTTATTTTTTTAAGTATCATTTATTGCCAGATCAATAATCATTTGGTATACATAGCATAGGCAAAAGATTTTGTGGCATATTAATAACTTGAACTATACATTATGACATTGTGCGACAAAGTAATAGGCGGAGTGAATTTACATTTTGTTTAATTATGTCTTTCGTTTGCTAAAACTAGGTCCTGGTGTAGTTTTCGTTTGAGTCTGGAGTGTATGATGGTTTTAAGAAGATTATAAAATTCCACACCACTACATACACTCGCGTTTGAGATAAATTTTTCCACACAGTTTTTGACATATTGATCAATGGGTAAGACGCCAAGATCTTCGAGCATCTGGGTATTTCTAACGTACGACGGTGCATTGACTATCATTCTTAGAATCTTGTTTTGGAGGTTTTGTATTTTCAGTATCTTAGTGTTTGAAGTGTTGCGTCAGATCCGCAAACCATATAGGGCAAGAGGTCAAATTAGGATTTTATAGAGTAGTGTTACGCAATATATTTTTAGTGTGGATTGGCGGTTAATCAGTGGGTGTAGTTATCTTATCCTAATGTGACTTTGGGTAAGTTTCTGATTTATGTGATACCCCCAGCTTACGCGAGTGTCGAGGTATATTCCTAGATATTTGACAGCTTTGTCTTTGAGGTTCCAGGGTATTTCATTGTTCTCTATTTGCACACAGGGAGGACTGTTGATCCTTCTTAGCATAAAGATTTTGGTTTGCTGATTACTTCATTAAGCTTATCAGCTTGTGTAAACTTGGAGGTGCCAGCTGCAAAGATTGCAGGCTTTGGCAGGTCAGATTAGACCTAAGATGCTGACCTGTGGAAAATACTGATTAAAAAAAGAACTTCCTCCATTATTTTCCGAAATAAACAATATAACCTACACCTGAGACCTTGAAAAAGCAACCGCCTTCGCCAATCGTCTTGAAAGCAATTTCACCCCTACAATCACTTGTACGTCTGTTCACAAACTACAAATGAAGTAAAAGAAAAGCACCTATTCCAGACTGTATTCAACCAACTTCGCCTAACGAACTCATTAGTATCATACAAAATCTCTCAGACAAAAAATCACCAGTCCATTACTTAATTACCAATAAAATTTTCAAACACATTACAAAGAAGACAAATAGCCTATCTAAGCTCTATATTCAACGCCTGCATGAGACTGGGCTACTTTCCACAGACTTGGAAACATGCACAGATCGTAATGAACAGCGGGCAAACACAAAAAGAAACTAAACATTTATAAACCCATTAGCCCCTACTGACATTCATAGTCAACTACTGAAACATATTTAAAACCAAAATACAAATTTGGTTTTAGGAAAGGCCATTCGGCGAGTTTGCAGCTTCAAAAACTAAGGTGAGCTTATTGAACGAGTCTTTAACAACAAACAATACACTATAGCAATCTTCCTCGATGTCGCGTAGGCATTCGACAGGGTATGGATATAAGACCTTAAAAAGAAAATCCTTGATATTACATTGTCCACCCATCTCAAATCAATATGTTCCTTCCTAGACAATAGAACATTTGCAGTAGAAATCAACACAACCTTGTCCGAAACCACCAAGATTCGAGCCGAAGTCCCACATAGGAGCATCTTGGGGCCGATCCTTTTTACCATATAGACGTTTTTATTTAAAAGTCGATATTGGCAAGTGCAATGTAAGAGTACCTATAATTTATAAAACAAATACTGAGTTAACTTTTATATTTATCTATATAAAGGTAGCTCTGATATAAAAAGAAATTATGCAAAATTGGTTTTAATTTAAACCAAGGAATAGAATGATTAAATTTTTTAAATATTCTATCCTAATATATCTTTTAAAGATTTTTTTAAAGTAACCCGACGACATGTTAATCTTTTACATACGTGGATTTATTATCGTTAACTTTAATTGTCTACCTTTTAAGTCAAATTTGCACTTCATATAGATTTTTTTGTGGAGAATATGATGCTTCTACTGGAATATCTTGGGAGGCTAATATAACCGTATCATTGGTAAATGTAGCTCTATTTTTTCATTTGTTGCCAGGTCGGTGATATGTAACAAACACAGCGCTGAGCCCAGGGCACTGTCTTGCGGAACTCCCGCATTTATAGAAGTAACTTCTAACTTCGCATTTAGAAATTGTTTTGAAAAGCGATTGGCCATGTAGGACTTTATCAATATGGCAAACGGATGAGGTAGCAGGTGTTTCATTTTGTAAAAAAGGCTTTATGCCAAACCTTATCAAACTTCTGTGAAACACTCTGAAAAGCAGAAGAACAGTGTTTACCAACTCTGTAATTTGTTCAGTTGTGGAATGGTTGCTTTAAAATCCAAACTGATAAAGAGTTATTACATTATTTTGTAAGAGGATTGGGTGTAACCTTTTTAACAAAATTTTTCAAGAATCTTTGAGATCGCCGAGAGAAGCCCGATTGGTCTTTACGATTTAGCTTCAGCTGGAGGGTTACCCGGTTTTTACTAACTTATATTGAGGCGAAAATAGCCGCTATAAGAGCTATTGCATGGATTGGGAGATTTCCAAGTATATTGCTTGTAATTAGGGTGCTTTTCAAAGTGCTAGTTTTTTGTGAATTATGTTGAGTACTCGTTGGGAGAGAAAATTTGGATTGGAGGCGACATCTGAAAAGGAGCTTCCAGGAATTAATGGAACTGGTTAACCTTGTCTGTCGTGTCTTTAGAGGAATTTGGTATAAATACTTTAGACAAATGTTCAGCAAATGTTTAGGCTTTTTCGTCATCGGTTCTGGCCCAGGAACCATTTTTCTTGCGGATTAGAGGAATATTGACTTGAGGTTATTTGATCATCTTAGTTACTTTCTGTAGTGAATAATTAGTTTCTTTTGTTGGTGAATGGTTTTGAAGATATGTTTGTGTGGCCTCATTTTTCAATTTATGTGGTAGTCGTTTGTGTTTGCTAGTTGCAATGTTAAGTATATTCTTATCTTGCTGACTTCTAGTTGCTTACCAGATTCTTCTCAGTCGGCTTTTCTCTGCTATCAATTGGTATACGTTCGGAGGTAAAAAAGATACATTTTTTTCACAGATCGATGGTGGCGTTAGAGGCTGCAATTTATATGTTTCTATTGAGGTACTCTATTGCTAATAACATGCCTTTTTTAGTTTTTAAAGCAATTTAAGTGGTGAAAATTGCCGTTAGCTGTTCTCTAAAGTACTCCCAATCGGTGTGTTTATTATATAGCATTTGTGGTTTTAGGTTCTCGATTAATGTTGAGCTTAGTAATATAAGCGCTGGTGTATAGTTTGAAGATAGTTCTAAATATGGTTGCTATGTACTGTATTTTGGTGCAATTCCTTTTATTTCACAAAAATCTAGTAAGTCAGGTATTTTATTTCTGTCTGTTGGCCAGTAGGTGAAGTGGCTGTTTGTGATATCATAGTTTTGTAAAGGGTTCTTTTCCTTGGGTTTCCTAGTCTGGAAGCACAGTACGAATGCTCCTCATTGTAGTCACATACTGTGATAAATTTTATTCCTGGTGTATTAAAGTAATCTTCAAATTGGGTACTTTAAATCAAATGTTTCGGTGGACAGTACCGGGCAGATATTTTTTTTATTATTATCCAGCCCCCAATTACAATGGTTACTTTGAATATTATTTTTATTATACTTATTTAATTCGTGTTTTTTGTGGTATTTCTGATAATAATTGCAGTACCCCCATGTGCGGTAACGTCTGGGTGAGGTGTGTTATAAATTTGATAACCAGAGATTCTTAAGAAGCTTCGATTAGTAAGATGCGTCTCAGAGATTAGCATGAGATCTATTTGGTGTTTTTGATGAAGATCTTGATTTCTTCTGTATATTAGCATAACCCGCTAAAATTTCATAGCACTATTTTATAGGCGTTAGCCATTATTTTATTTTACTGACAATTGTAGGGAGTAATGTTAACATTGTTCATAAATACCCCACTAGTTTTGTCTAAATTTCTGTTTGTTCTGCTAAAAGTTGCTCCAGTTCTTCAAACAATTGTTAGGAAGGTGGTGACTGCCGCCATGTTTCATCGTTCCTATTTGATTGGCTATAGCTTGTTACGATTTGTGAATACAAGAGGATTGATATTTGGTTGTGAGTGGGTTAGACTACAGGCTGGTTATTTTTATTAGCGAGATTTCTTTCTCTCAGAGGCAGGAATCTAATTTTATATAATTCCTTGTATTTCGGACAACCTTTGTAGTTCGCCGTGTTGGCTCCTTTATACAGGGCGCATGTGAAATTTGCAGTTTTGCTTTTATTACATGCTAATGTTGGGTGCTTTTGTCCACACCTTACTCATCTAAACGGGCTACGACAGTACTTTTTGGTGTGTCCAAGATTCTGGCAACGCGTACGTTGAATAATTTTCTTTCTTTTATGTGGAAGGTTACTCGCCATATATTTTTTACATAATACAACAAATAAACTTGCAACGCATAGCGAAGTGGCGGAGCACTAACGCTGACCTTTGACCAATCAGTTTCAAAATCACTAGCAAACAAGCCTTTTTGATCACCTGCCGATTCGTGAAAACAGAATTTGAAAATTCCCAGCCGTTCTCGAGTTTTTGCTCTAGATAGACGGACAACATGAAGTTAGTAAGTGACTTCTCTTCGCTTCACCACTTAATAATTCAATTTTAAAATTCGTCATATATCAATTACTTTTAGACTGTAGTGAATTACAAATGCAAATGGAATTTACTAAAATATTAATCATCATGTAGCAATAAATAACGCTACATTAAAAATAAATGTGCAAATACTTTGTTGAATACATTTTTAAAACATTTCAAAACTTTTAAATTAATATTAAGTTTCTTTAACAGTTATCGTTAATTACTTATTGTAAATATTTGATAACTAAATTCATTATCAAAATAATTTTACTCCGTATTAAAAGTGCAAGCGCGTGACAATTAAGAGGCCGGCGGGTCATCTGTCAACCCAACCAATCCGGATAGCGACCTTCAGGGCAAATCCTGAATGATAGCAGCAATCAATTCAAGCACATACATTTTTCGCTTCAATAGAAATATAAATCTCGGAATTAAAAAGCCATAAAAATGGCAGGTCCCGTAAATAATGTGCAATAAATAATGCCTTCAGCAAGCATTATGCAATTTCCGCGAAATACCCAAGTGACACAAATCAACCCGCTGCAATTGCAATATCAATCACCACATTCTCAACAACAATCGCAGTATTCTTGTTGTAGCACACCACTTAAAAGAATGTATCAAAATCAAAATTATACAGAAAAATCATGACAAATGGTAAAAAGCGTTAAAAGAAGAAAAAAGCTAATTACCACAAAACTGGTAAATCAGAAACCGACCCTCACTTACAGTTACAACGTCTTGTCAACATCTTATGAAGAAAGCGTAAGCACAAATAACGCTGACAATAAAATAAATTTTTGTATATAAGGCAGCTAATTTCCCAGGAACACCTTACACCTTAGGATAAAAAATATAAATAATTTTCCAGAAGTGTTAAAAAAGCTAACAAATGTAGTGGAAGAACAACACACCACAAGAAGCATGGCTAATGACACTATAAAAATCAACTGTAACACTCCAAATACTTACAGAAAACTACAAAATCATAAAAGAAAATAAAGTAACACATTACACCTATCAACCTAAAGAAGAGAGAGCCTACATGATAGTAATCAAACATCTATATCACATAATGGACATTACAGCAATTAAATCAGAATTTACATCACTGGTTTACAAGGTCAGGAATATTATCAATGCTAAAAAAGGGCAGACTAAAAAGCCACTGAATATGTTCTTTGTGCATACAGAACCAACGAACATTAATGAAAACATCTACAAAATCGAAATTAGACAAAACTGTATAGCACAAAACTTACGAGATGATCGCTATATGGGCATACAAAAACTTATTGTAATAAGCCATATACGTGCGTAAAATGTAGAGCACCCACAACACTTCTACCTGTAGAAAAACTAAAGACACCCCAGCTACTTGTGCCCTATGTGGTGGACCCCAACTTGCAAACTATAAAAGATTCGAATACTATCATCGGTTATACAAACACAATCTACCCAATAGTAATCATATTGTCCCACTAATAAACTTACTCCTTAACCACCAGCAGATTAAAACTTCATTTACCTTACCCCCTCAAAAACTCGATTACGGTTCGAAGTAACTTAAATGCCTCTTGATAAACAGTGGACGATGGTAGTAACTAAAACATCAGTGTCTTGTTGAAAAAATTTTCGAATATTTCAAAAATATATTTAATTATGTCATACAACAAAATAGCATGGTTTAATGACACAATAATGACCAAGTTCTTACGAATCACACTCTAAAAAATCAATGGAATGAGCCAACATAAGAAAGAACTACAATTATTTTTAAATCATAACTTAATTGATATTCTATTAATAAGCAAAACTTACTTTATCAGAACGTAGCTATTTTAATATTCTATTTTAAAACTCTATCACACAAATCATGTTGTTGGTACCGCTCATAGAAAACTGATTATACTTATAGAACAAACAATTCAACATCATGAATTACTAAAATAAGAAGAATGCAATCTTCAAACCACCTTGATAAAAGTCAAGTGCATGTCGGACGATATAACCGTTTTTGTGGTCAATTTCACAAGACTCCATCAAATCAAAAGCGAGCACTTCGAAGCTTACTTTAAAATTTAACCACTAAATTCAATAATTGCAAAAATATGTTACAGGGTTTACACCTGACAACAACTAGGGGCAGATGACTAACAAAAGCCACTCAAAACCAAAGGTAGCTTTTCATTTCAACCACTGGTACCAATATACTGGCCAACTTACCTTGCCAAAATTCCAGATCTACAATACTTTTTTGTAACCTATGGAATTTCCCTATCGTATGTAAAAGTATAGGCAAGTTACGATTTAGTGTCCGATCATTCACCCATTGTTGCAACAATAACTACTACAATCTGTTCAAGAAAACCCAACCTAAATTACATAATAATAATAAATACTAGGACGAACACCATTAGAAGAATATCTCAACCTCAGAATTAGTCAAATGTGTTTAGAAGATATAGAAGAAGTAACAAATTGAACGATTGTAAAATTGTAAAAAGTTACACCACCATGTAAATAAAAAAAATCATTTGACTAACATACACCTAGAAATACTTAAAAAATAGTAGTAGAGAAGGGCAAGGCAAGCGCTGTCTGGTATCCTAATGGAAGACCGGTTAACAAAACAAACGGCAATCAGTTAAGCAACAGACTGAAAGCAAAACTAAACGAACTGCGAGTTGAATCATTTAATACCTACGTTACTAACCTCAGCATGTACGACTATATCATTGGAAAACCCATAAAGAATATAAACAAACCAACAACAACAATTTCTCCAATACGAGTAACCACTCTAGTTCTTGGTTACTTTGTTATTTACTTCACAGCACTAAATCAGATGTAGAAATAAAATAATTTTTAAAGTAACCAATTGATAATACAGGGTTTGTATAAATGGTGTTGGCAGAAGTTTCGGAAAAGTAGATTTATTTGAGATAGTACTACAATACCTTAAAAGTCTTCAAAGTACATCCCTTGAGCGTTGATACACTTTTGCCAGAGGCTTTTCCATGACTTAAAGGCTTCCTGGTAGGTGGATTTCGGAACGTTCTCAAGGGTATGCGTGCAAGCTTCTTTGACGGCACTTAGGGTCCCATGGTGGTGTCCTTTGAGGGAGGATTTCACTTTTGGAAATAGGAAATAGAGCAGGTATGGCTGAGTGCATTATCGTAATGCAATTTTCAATTTCAGGTGATGGCTGGCCTCGCCCGGTTGACCCTTCCTTAAGTCTTCTTAACACTTCTAGGTAAAGAGCACCATTCACTGTCAGATATAAATTCATAGTGGACCACCCCTTGACGTCGAAGAAAACGATGAGCATGGCTTTCACTCTGGATTTGTCATTTGAGCCTTTTTTGGACGAGATGATGCCGCAGTGTGCCATTAGACACTTTGCCGCTTTGTTTTCCGGTTGTATTCAAATACCCAAGTTTAGTTTCCCGCGATTACGTTGTCCAAAAAGCCGGGGTCTTCTTCAACGCGTTGCAGGTCTTCGCAAGCAGACACACGCTTCTGCTTTTAGTCGTTCGTCAAGAACGTCCCCTTTGGGGCGAATTTAGCACAGATATTTCGCATCGCCAAATTTTCAGTGATAATGCTGTTGTACTGTCATCTTATCAATGCCAATTTAATCTGTGATCATGCGCACATTTAACCGACAGTCTGAATTCAGCACTTCACGCACACGTTGCACGTTGTTCGTCCTCCACGCTCTCTAGACCGTCTTTGAAGAGCCTGTACCACTTAAAAACTGCAGTTTATGACATGCTTTAATCCTTGAACACTTGGCGAACCATGCACAACGTCTCCGTACCCGATTTTCCCAGTCCAACACAAAATTTAATAGCGTATCTCTGTTCAATCATTCGCTGCATTTTGCGCTTGCACCGAGTCACTCGACAGAGGTCCACTAAAAACACGATCTAGTCTAAACGAACGCTCTCAGACGACTGACGCTTGGCGCGTCGTAAAGTTTTTTAAAATTCTCCACCAACGAGTATGCGCGGCGCTGTGCGCTCTGGCGTACAGTCACGTCAGTAAAAAATTTGTTTCTGATACTTTTTCTACAAACCTTGTATACACATCAGAAACATCCAAAGAAGTTAAAAATTAAACCGCTGAACACCAAAAAAATCTGTGGAATACGCAGAAATAAATAAAACAACAAGGAAAATTATTAAAGAAAATATTAAAAAATACAACAAACAAATAATAGAAGGTGTAATACAAAATACAAATAAAAAATGACAAAAGAGGTCATAAACGTGAACTATGAAGAATTATCTGACATAGAGTAATAGAAAATAACAAAAGCCCTAGGAGAAATGAAAAACATCCAGGCACCAGGACAAGATGACATATTAAGAAAGTTGTTAAAGCAAGACGAGCAAGAAGTACTAGAAAATATTAAACAACTATTTTTCGATTTCTTATACTATAGAAGGGTTGCCAGTAGTTGGAACGAAACGGTGGCCAGCTTATTACATGAGAAAGGAGATAAGTGCGAACTGACAAATTACAGCCCGTTCTAATTGCTATCATAACCTTATAAGCTATTTATGAGGATTATTACAAACCACCTAAGTAATAAAATGGATGCCTATCAACTAGTTGAGTAACTTGGTTTTCGTAAGAACTACATCACTTCCGATCACCTGTTAACTATAAGAACCATAAAATCTCATATTACTGCACCTGGTCTTAGTCGACTGTGAAAAGGCTTTCGACACGATAAAGTTGTGAGCTGTGAAATATTCCTTATAGAATCCCATTATAGAAATGTAATATATAATATCTAATAAAAACTGACCTATGATAATAAGACGATAGGTTACAATAAAAGCTATATCAATAAACAGGGAGACTTAATATCAACAAAACTATTTAAACTGGCACTGGAGGATGTATTAGAAACTATACTCTGAGAAGAAAATGGCACAGAAATCAATGAAAAACGGTTAAATCATCTACAATTTAGAGAAACGTAAATTTTACCAAAACGAAGATGATGACGATTAGTGACGACGAAAGAAACATCCAAGTAAAAGATCAAATTATGGAGAATGTGCCTGAATATGTATACTTACAAGTAATAAAAACCAGACTGCTACAATTAAAAGAACAAAACTCGCGTAGTTAAGATTCGGAAAACTAAAATACACCCACTATACTTGAAACCTAGTGTTTTTCACCAGTGCGTGCTATCAGCATTGACAGGGCTACCAAAAATATACTCTCAAAACAAATACAGAGAGACTCATCAAAACGCAGATAGCAATGGAGAGATCTATATTGGTTATCAGTTTAAAAGACAGGAAGACTAACACTTGGATTCTGAAAAAAACAAAAGTATGAGATGTGACTTATCAGGTAGCAAGACTAAAGTGGAGCTTTGCAGGCCACAACGCAAAGATGGAATGGTGTAATATAGGGTGGTCCAACCAAAACGCACTATGTTAATTGTAAATAAAACAAAAAGTTTTCAGAGAATTATCTTAATATTTTTTATTATGATAGAAGGATCTATGACAATTATGTGTGAAACAAAATATCGGCCAAATTCTCGCCAAGGCTTCGGTGGCATACCTCTATCCGATGGTCCATATTTTCAATGACTCTGAGACATAATTGAGGTTCAATGTCGTTAATGTGCCTAATTATTTCATCCTTTAGCTTTTGAATTGTTCTTGACTTAGTGACGTACACTTTTTCTTTTAAATATCCCCAAAGAAAGAAGTCCAACGGTGTTAAATCACATGATCGTGGCGGCCAATTAACATCGCCACGACGTGAGATAACACGGCCATTGAATTTCTCGCGCAAAAGAGCCATTGTTTCGTTGGCTGTGTGGCAAGTGACACCATCCTGTTGGAACCACATATCTTCCAGGTCCATATCCTCAATTTCTGCCACAGAAGTCCGTTATCATCTCGCGATAGCGAACAGCATTCACGGTAACTGCTTGGCCGACCTCATTTTCGAAGAAGTACGGCCCGATGACGCCGCCAGCCCATAAACCGCAGTACACAGTCACTCTGTGTGGATGCATCGGCTTTTCAACAATCATTCGTTGATTCTCATTTGGTCAAATGCGGTAATTCTGCTTGTTAACGAATCCACTGAGGTGAAAGTGTGCCTCGTCTCTGAAGATGATTTTCTTTGTAAAGTCACCATTCACTTCTATCTGTTCAGCCAACCATTCGGCGTATTGACGGCGCTTGAAATGGTCAGTAGGCCTCAGCTCTTGAGTCAATTGAACCGTGTAAGCGTGTAAATTCAAATCTTTATTCAAAATTCGCATCAGTGATGTTTGTGAGATGTTCAATTGTTGGGTACGACGACGAGTCGAGGTTGACGGCTCTTCTACCATACTATCGCGAACAACAGCAATGTTTTCCGCAAAACGAACTGGGTGAGCACGCACAGGTGTTTTCACATTTTCTACAGACCCGGTTTGCTGAAATTTGCGCACAATTCTCCCGATTGTGGACACATTTGGTCGATTATGCTGAGCAAAAAAATCACGAAGTGCACGAAATGCATTTTGATTTGAACGCCCATCTTCATAAAAGGCTTCAACAATCTTAACGCGCTGCTCAATTGTGTACCTCTCCATGGTTGAATTTGTCAAACACTGAAACAAAGAAATGTCAAATTAAGTTGGGCAAAAAACTTGACGTTTAGGTCTGACTCACAATTAACATCGTGCATTATGGTTGGACCAGCCTTTACAACAGTAGAAACCATATGTAGGCACAAAAAGTAGAGGAAAACCTCAAATTAAATGGGGTGATAGAAACTGGAAACATTGGCATAAATTGAAAGAGGTTTACATGCAAAGATAGACAACTAAAAGCTAAGTGAAAAGAAATTATAAATCTTATTTAACTGGGTTGGTTATTTTGGCTAGGCTTTGTTTTGGCGGTATGGATCAGAAATATATAATTATTTTATCGAAGCTACGTGAGTATTATGTTTACATAGCTTATAGCTGCGCTAATGTATTTAAGTATTGACGGAAAAAGGCGTAAAAAAACAAGGAAGTTGCAAAAAAAATAACAAACACTTCTTAACAAAGTATTAATGAAGGAGGAAGTAATTTTAATTAAATAGAAAAACGTCTAAGAAGAACGTCCTATTGTCAAATCCTACATGGTTTTGCATTTATGTGCAACTGCGGATTTAAATTAACAGTATATTCTAGGTATTTAATGATAATCAAGAAAAAATACCAAGGGGTAACTAGTCCCCCATCGGGCGCCTCCCCAGGTGGCGGATAGAGGAATGCTCACCAGATATGGCGGGTACCGGGGAAATAAAATACCCGGGGCGGACCAAAACTAGTAGGTATTGGGAAGCAAGTACCACAACTGGACTAAGGCGGAGGAGATGGACTCTGGAACGGCTTACCCCCAGATAGTCATAGGCGACGGCCACATAATGGCCCTACCGGTCATGATACTGCGATGAAGAAGGCAACGGAAAACCACCTCATTACTTATTTCCTAGTACAATCATCATGGCTGAGAACATACAAACCACGGCCCTCAGTCCCCCGGCAGACCTTCAATGGTCAGAGGGTGCGAAGAATCCCCGGGTCAGCTATGAAAATTGCAACATGGAATGTGCGAAGTATATTTGGAGCAGGAAGACTGCAAAATGTAACCAAAGAGATGAATCGACTACAGCTGGACATTCTCGGAATTAGTGAAGTACGGTGGCCAGGATCGGGTAAAATAAAAACAGATAATGGAGTAATGTACTACTCAGGCAGTAATGAAGCAAAACACCAACATGGAGTCGGAATAATAGTCACCAAAGAAACTAACAAAAGCGTCACTAGTTTCGCACCACTATCTGAAAGAGCAATGTTAATACAGTGCCACAGTAGGTAAAATAAATATAATCCAAGTCTATGCACCTACCAATGAGAAAAACGCGGATGAAGTAGAAGAATTCTATGAACAAATAGACACCATTCTATCCCTAACCAAAAAGAGCGATGTGACATTAATAATAGGAGACTTTAATGCCAAAATTGGAAAAGGAAGAAGTGGAGAACATGTAGGAGAGTTCGGTCTTGGAATGCGAAATGAAAGGGGTGATAGACTGATCCAATTTTGCCAACAAAGAGAATTTATAGTAGCTAACACATTCTTTAAACTGCCAGATAGAAGATTATGGACTTGGAAATCACCACAAGACACACCACAGAATATTTGCCGAAATCAAATTGACTGTTTTAATTAGAAAACGATACAGAAATAGTATAAAGTCGGCAAAAACATATCCAGGCCACAGATATAGCGTCTGATCACAATCCTGTTGTCATAAAAATGCATATAAAACTTAAGAAGATAAAAATAACAAAGAAGACAAGTAGAATAGAAGTGCAACACCTGAAGGAAGAAAACATAAGAACACAAGTTAAAATGAAATAAATAACAATTTAAGCAACATGGGAAGACACTCCTTGGATAACAACGACAACATAGACTCAAGATGGCATACCATAAAAGATGCGATAATGAAACCAGTGAAAGAAATACTCACCGAAAGAAAACCAACAAAGAAAAAAGGTGGATGACAGACGAAATCTTAGAGCTGATGGAAGAGAGAAGAAAAGTAAGATAAAAGAGGACGGCAAATACAGTGAAATCCACAAATTGATAAGGAAAAAATTAAAACGGAAAAGAAAATTGGATGAAACAAGAATGTGAAGAAATAGAAAAGGCACAACAGAAACACGATATGTTTAACGTAAACAGAAAGATCAAAGATGTCACAGGTACATACAAGAAGAGACAATCAAACATTTTAAAAGACAAACAAGGAATAATTATACTAGATGTAAAACAAAAATAGAAAGATGGAAAGAATATATTGAAGAACTATTCGCCGATGACAGAAAGGAAGACTATAAAACTATTGAAGGAGAACATGGCCCCAAAATAGCAAAAGAAGAAGTCATTAAAGCATTTGAAACATCAAAATGCGGTAAAGCAGCTGGACCAGACGAAGTTCCAATTGAACTAATTAAACTAATAGACGACGACCAAGTAAATATTCTTGTAGATTTATACAACACCATATACTCAACTGATATAATACCGAAAGAATGGCTGAATTCAACGTTTATTACAATACCAAAGAAAACAACGCAAAGGAATGTTGTGAACATAGAACGATAAACTTAATGAGCCACACGCTTAAAGCCTTTCTAAAGATCATACACGCAAGAATATATAAAAACTAGAAGTAGATATTAGTGAGACACAGTTTGGCTTTAGAAATGGTTTTGGAACAAGAGAAGCATTGTTCACACTAAACATACTAATACAGAGATGCAGAGATATTAATAAAGAAGTATACGCATGCTTCATAGACTACGAAAAGCGTTCGATAAAGTTAGACACGATAAACTAATGAAACTCCTAAAACAAAAGAACATAGACGTAGAAGACATACGGATAATTGCAAACTTATATTGGCAACAAAAACAACAGTAAAAGTAGAAAATCAGCTGACAGAAGAAATAAAAATACAGAGAGGAGTTCGGCAAGGTTGTATTCTTTCGCCCATGCTGTTCAACCTATACTCGGAAGCAATATTTCAAGAAGCACTAATGGAAGAAAACGGTGGTATAGTAGTAAACGGAAAGATAATTAACAACATACGTTATGCTGATGATACTGTACTTTTAGCAGATAATATTCCAGATTTACAGAGACTTATTGAACGAACAAATGACATCAGCAGAAAATATGGTCTCCGAATGAATTTAAATAAAACTAAATACATGGCAATCACAAAAACACCAGTGAACATTTCTGAAATTAGAATAGATAATGTGAGTAAACAAATATAAATACCTGGGAACATGGGTGAATGATAATTGGGAATACACAAATGAAATAAGGACACGTATTGAAATGGCTAGAGCCACGTTTGTAAAAATGAAACAAATTCTAACCAACAGGGATTTAAGCTTGGAAATACGGATGAGGACAACCAGATGCTATGTTTTCAGTGTTCTCTTATATGGAATGGAGGCATGGACCCTAAATAAAGAAATTAGTAGAAAAATAGAAGCATTCGAACTCTTGATATACCGGCGAATATTGAAAATATCATGGATGGATAGAGTGACAAACGAGGAGGTGCTACGACGAATGAACAAGAACAAAGAACTCCTGTATACAATAAAGAAAAGAAAGCTGGAATATTTAGGCCACGTAATGAGAGGGAACAAATACCAAATTCTACAACTGGTAATACAAGGAAAGATACATGGAAAACGAGACGTGGGAAGAAGAAGAATATCCTGGCTTAAAACATACGCCAGTGGTACGACTGCACGTCAAGAGAATTGTTTAGAGCAGCAATGTCCAAAGTTAGAATAGCAATGATGATTGCCAACATCCGATAGGATACGGCACCTAAAGAAGAAGAAGAAAAAATAGAAAATTAACTAGTTCAACATTGTCTACAGAAGAACACTTCAAAATACAATTCTGAGTAAATGAAAATAATATTTTTGGATGAGAGGTGTGTGAATAATATATATTAATGCACCCAGTACACTAGTTATAACTAGAAGGGCAACGCCGTTGTTGGTCTTTGATAAATAATTTTGCTGTAAAGAAGTTTGCATAAAGTTACTTTACCAAATTTTGTAGGCAAATTTTAGTTAATTATTACACTTCAAAAGTGCCTTTATAAAATAGAGAACAAAAGAAGAATGTTCATTAGTAAAAGCAATAAAATTCCATCTGTAACTTGCCTAGTGTTTTTGAGGCAGCAAAGCAGTAATGGACTATTTCACGCAAAAATAAAATTTCTGCATAAAACAGGTGTTTTCTAAGAAAAATATCATTTAAAAAAAGACTAAAACGCTGTAATAGAATTAAGAACTACATGCGTTAAAAGTTAAAAAAAAGCAGTCCTAATAAAAAGATAGGCAAACAGCTGCAACCAATAGTGTACGTTCTTATCCTATTGCGGCACTAGTAAAATTCGAATTACAAAATTGACTTAAATAAATTATATTGACTTTTTCTCTGTTTGATTTATACCAGTTTACTGCCATGTTGAACCTACTGGCACATCCCCATATTTTAATGCCATTAGTTCAAATGAGCTTGATTAATCGCCCTGTAGATGAACTTGTTCTCTAGTGATAATTTTGATATTCCTTCTATTAACCAACTAAGCTATCCTACTTTTATATCGACGTATTTGCGTTTTCTTTTGGCGATTTGTTTCTTTCAAATTAGTTGAATATCAAGTGCTAATTATGGTATTTGATTCCTTCAACTTATGGTATGTCTTTATTATTAATTTTTAGAGTTGGACATTGTCCTTTTCGAACGGTAAATGTTGTATGCTGGTATTTTTGTCCATTACACTCTTACATGTCGTTTTAAAAGCCATTTTTGAAGTAAACTTAAGTAATTGTGAACATAGCCAGCAGCTTCTACAAGGTTTTCATTTTTGTCGGGCATACCCGTGTCGTTTGAGAACGTAATTACATGTGTTTCTATCTATTGGTCAATCTACTGTATGAAGGGTGTATAATAAGGGTTCTAAGCACTACCCTGTAAAAGTCCTGGATGTTGCACTGTTAATTTGGTTTAAAACTGTTATATTTATGTGATAGGCTTTTTTTAGTTTTGTTAACAGGCCTATGTGCCAAACCCTATCAAAGACTTGGTTTCCATCTAGAAGAGCAGCTACGCTATATTGTTTCCCTTCTGGCGCCTCAGCTATGGTTCGCACCATGTGGTGGCGTTGTTGTATTGTTGAGTGTGCTTCACGAATCCAAATTAGTGATCAAGAATCCAGTTATTGGTAAATGAACCCCTCATGATTTTTCGAAAGACTATTTTTTGAGAATCTTAAAAACGATAGGGTGCAAGATTATTAGTCTATGAGATTATTTTTGTTGAAAACTAATCATGCTTTATAATCATGATAATTCAAGCTACTTTTAATTCAGCCTGCCGATGGGACTAAATAAATAACTCAGAAGTACCACTCCGTTCCTTGGCAATCCTTTTAACATTGTTCCTGTTATGAGGTCAATTTCCATTAATTTTTTTTGGTGCTCAGCAATTTAATCCTTAACTTCCGTGGATGTTGCGTATATTATCAATTGATTGCTTTAATAACTCTTCAACTTCTACATCTGGTTCAGTGATGTGTGGAGTAAATACTTTAACAAAGTGATCTGTAAACAAGTATGCTTTTTGGTTACCACTTTTTGTTCAAAGTCTAAGAACTTATGTGCTTACTCGGATTGAAGAAATTATGTTGGCTTATTTATATTCTTTATGGTTTTCCAAGGGTGTGCTCGTACATGCTTAGGTTAGTAACGTAGGTATTAAATGATTCAACTTTCAGTTCCTTTAGTTTTGCTTTCAAGTTGTTGCTTAACCGAGTGAAGTTTGTTTTGTCAGCCGGTCTTCGATTAGGATTTCAAACAACTTTTACCTTACGATTCTCTACTATGTTTTTTTATTTCTAAAAGTATGTTAGTCAAATGATTTTTTGATTTACATGGTGGTGTAGCTTTTTACAATTTTACAATTATTAAATTTGTTACTTCTTCTATATCTTTTGAGCACTCTAGACAAATTTTGATGTTGATATTTTCTTCTGAATATATATGTTCGTTCCAGTTCGTATTATTCTTATGTGACCTAGGGTTGGGTTTCCTTGAACAGATCGTAGTAGTTACTGTTGCAGTGATGGGTGAATAATCAGACAGTAAATCGTAGCTTGCTTCCACTTTTATGTACACTAGAAAAATTCCATAGATTATAAATAAGTAAAGTAGATCTGGGATTTTGACATGGTTAGTTAGCCAGTATGTTGGGGTACCAGTTAAAATAAAAAGATATTTTTGGTTTTAAATGGCTTTTGGTAGTAATTTGTACCTAGTTGTAGTCACAGGTGAACCCTATAACATATTTTTGCAGTTATATAAATTTAGTGACTAAGATTTAAAAGTAAGTTTCGAAGTGCTCGCTTTTGATTTGGTAGGGTGGTGAAAAATGCACTACAGAAACGTTATATCGTACGTCATGCACTTGACTCTTATCAAGGTGGCTTAAAGATTGCATTCTTTTTATTTTAGTAATTCATTATGTTAGATTGTTTGTTTTATAACTATAGCAGTTTTTCCATAAGCGGTACCATAAGGATAATTTGTGTACTAGAGTTTGTAAAATAGTGTTATTTGTAAGAACTTGGCTATTATTGTGTTATTTTATTTAAGAGCGTGATCAGCATAGTTAATACCATGCTATTTTGTTGTATGTGGTGATTGAACATATTTTTTATATCTTCGAGAATTTTTTTCAACAAGGCATTGATGTTTTGATTATTACCATTGTCCATTTTTTGTGGAGAGTTGTTCATGTTACTTTAGACCGTATCGGCGTTTTTGAGTCTTTAGTGGAGTTTAGTTTTAATCTGCTGGCCGTTATGGGGTAAGTTTATTGGTTCTGATTTTGGGATAATATAGTTACTATAGGGTAAATTACATTTGTATAAGCGATGATAGTATTTACATTTCATTGAGAGGTAGTCGGCTATTGAGTTACCACGTTAGCCCTATCTCTTGGTAACTTAGTGTGGACCTATAAAACTAAGGCCGAATGTTCAGCCACATCGAAGACAACCTAGCCCTTGCTAACTATGTCAGTTAACTACTGACTATACTGTCTGTCTGTTGGTCTGCAGTGAGTATTTTATTCCACTTTTGCCCAGTATATGTGTATATATATATATATATATATATATATATATATTTAAACAACTTAGTTCAGGGGATGAACCGTGTCTATTTTGAGAAAATTCTCGACGTTTCGGCATCGGCTTTGATGCCATTTTCAAGAGGTTAGCTCTTCACTCAATCTGCCTACGCCCCAAAGAGAGCTATGAGTCTTTGAATAAGACGAGAATTTACCCAAAACAAAACGCGGAAGTCCCTTATTGTTCCGCACCGCCAATTACGCAACACCCTTAATCCTCCAAACTTTCCCCAACCCAACGCATCTCCCGCCAAACAAACTTTCACTTCCAGCCCTATAAAAGATCAAGCAGGTCACACGAAAGCCCAGTCTTATTCAAATACTCACAGCTCTCCTTGGGGAGTAGGCAGATTGAGACTGCAAGTAAAGAGCTAACCTCTTGAAAATGGCATCAAAGCTGATGCCGAAACGTCGAGAATTTTCTCAAAATAGACGCGGTGCATCACGCGAACTAAGTTGTTTAAACATAGTTAACCGTGGAAACTTATCCGAACATTATATATATCGGGCTTTCCCTGGTCCGTCGCCGAGAGACACGCCCTCTGGGGGTTACAGGCTACCACGAAGAAAGATGTGCAACAGCAGAAGATATATTACAGGCCTTTGACAGGGTTTGATATGACGGCCTAAATTATAAGATTAAGTTGTCTCTGCTTTACTCTTTGAAATTGTACTTGAGAAATTACTCATACCAACTAACACTACCACGTGGAAAGTCAAACTTGCATATAATAAAAGCTAGAGTTCTTTATTAAAGTATTCTAGAGCCGGTGTTGTACGCCTTATACAATTCAGATATGTCAGAATATACTACAACTCTTCTAGTAACGTTTGCAGATAATTACGCTATTCTAACTTCAAACGAGAATCTTTTACACGCAGTACAAACACTACAAAAACATCAAAACAATGAACAATTTTGGCAGTTAGAGAAGAACATATTTAATGTTATACAAAATAAACCTGCAAAGCTTGTAACGCATAGCGAAGTGGCGAAGCAGTAGAAAAATATGCTGCTAGTCTGACAGCGATAATATATAATTGAAGATATTTAAAGTTAGCCAATCAGTTTCAAAATCACTAGCAAACAAGCCTTTTTGGTCACCTGTCGATTGGTGAAAACAGAATTTGGAAATTCCCAGCCGTTCTCGCGTTTTTGCTCGGACGGACGGACAACATGAAGTTAGTAAGTGACTGCGTTTCGCTTCGCCACTTAATAATAATCAGTTATGATAATCAGAGAGAGTTAAATAACTTAGTGTGCACGTAGACATACGTTTTATATCGTGAAAACTTATTTTGAAAAAAAGGCAATTAAATTACTTATGTAGATATAGGCCGTAAAACTAATAAAGGCATTGGATGTTCATCTATATGATTTGAACCGCGTCGATTATTAAAATTCCCCATTTGTTCATGTATCATTGATCGCGGACACCTTTCCCAACGTAATAATATTACACAGAGGGAATTTTGGTTTGATTTATATTAAAAGAAATCAATACATTAATTAACGGCTTTGCCACAAAAGATTTTTTCCTGGTAGGCTACCAAGAATCGTAAACAAACGCTACATTCAATATTTTTCTGTAGTTTAATTTTTCTAAATGTGTAGGTAAGTACATATAATGTAAATGTTTGTATCTTCTTTCAAACATGTACAATGTTTTCTTACTGTTTTATTATTTCATGCAAATATCCAGAACAAGAAAAACTAACTTCAATCGTATCCTTGAATGGATGAACAGTAATTCAGTTATAATTATAAAAGTCTTTTATTAAAGCTTCTAGTTGTATATTCTTTTTAATTTTATTGGTTATAAGCAAATTAACAATCAGAACGTAATACAACAAACCAATGTTCTATGAGCTAATGTGATGACATTTGACGTGAGGGGCAGTCTATCCAGCGATGTTATCCCGTTTCATTAGAGTTGCACTCCTTTAAGATCACTGGGCCATTTCTTTATTTTTAATCTTCTCGGTGGGGGATCCTGATAAAGGTTGGATGCAAGGGTGCTGTAATGGGCGTCCAACCGCGCAAAGTGGGTGTTACTTCGTTTGGTACGTTCTTCTTCTACCGTTGTGACTTGTAGGTCAAGTTGCTGACATACCATGGAGCATTTGCTAGCAGTCTGATGGTTTTGGATTGTAGGCGTTGAATAATGTTAACATTGGACTTACAAGAGCAGCCCCATAGCTCAATGCCGTAAGTCCATATGGGCCTGATTACTGTTTTGTAGAGCAGGATCTTGTTTTCGAGGGAGACACGACTTTTTATCAAGCGCCCAGTACATTTTCTTGATTCGCAGATCAATCTCTTTACGCTTTTTCAATATATGAGACTTCCAGGTGAGTCGTCGGTCTAAATGAAGACCTAAGTAGCGGGCTTCTGTTGCTTAAGGAATGGGTACGTTGTTCAGAAAAACTGGAGGGCAGTCGGAGTGATTTAGAGTGAAGGTAACGTGAGTGCTTTTCGTTTCATTGACATTAATTCTCCATTTAGCAAGCCAGGTCTGAAGATGAGTTAGATGGGTTTGTAGGTTAGAGGATGCTATATGAGGATTGGTATGACTGGAAAGGAGGACAGTGTCATCTGCGTATGTGCCTAAGTATGTATTATTTGTTGTGGGAACATCTGAGGTATATAGTAAATATAGCAGCGGTCCAAGGACACTGCCTTGAGGCACACCTGAGGTGATTGGTCGGAGATCAGAATAATGTTGGCCATATTTGATTTGGAAGTAGCGATCATTCAAGTACGATTTTAGCAAAAGGTAGCATTCATTTGGCAGTAGTTCTTTAATTTTATATAATAGGCCATGATGCCACACCTTGTCAAATGCCTGTTTAATGTCTATAAAAACTGCAGGGCAGTAAGATTTGGCGTCGAGGGCCGCATTGATGATATTTACAAGTCGATGGCATTGCTGAACCGTAGAATGGTACCGCCTAAATCTAAACTGATGGTCTGGTATGCAGTTTTCCAGTATGTCACTATCTATCACTATACAGTCTTTTAATTTCTAGCAGCTTAGTAAGTAGTGGCAGCAGACTTATTGGACGGTAAAAGGCAACATCTTCAGCAGGTTTACCAGGTTTTGGTATTAGAATAATTTGCGCGAATTTTAACGATGATGGCCAATATTGGCATCTCAATATGGAGTTGAACAAGTTTCGTAAAAACATTATACTATTTTTGGACAGTTCAGTAAGCACCTTAGCCGTAATTAGGTCGTACCTAGGGGCTTTGTGATTGTTTAGATGGCGAGTTTCATCAAGCACCTCAGTATAAGTGAAGCTTTTGATGGACAGCAATATTTGAAGTGGCGTCTGAAGGAAGTCTTGAATCTCAACATCGGGTGCAGTAGAATAGGGGGTGAAAACTTGGGCAAAGTGCTGGGCGAAGAGGTCTGCTTTTTCTTAATCTGTCTTAGCACAGTCATTATTTGGTTTTTTTAAAGGTGGATTAACAGCCTGTGGTCTATTAGCTTTAGAAACTTTCCAGATACTGTGGTCGGCTCGGGACAAGGAAGTTAGATAGTGTTGAAAAGTTTCTTGCTTGTGTAGTTTGAGTTTATTCTTGAGGGAATTAGTTAGTCTATTAAATATCGTTTTTTCAGCTGCGTTTCGAGTCCTGTGCCATTTAGATCTTGCTCTCCTCTTTTGCTTGATGAGTTCAAGGGGTTAATTAGGGATATTTCCATCCTGTCGTACCGTATTTAGAGGTTTGGGCGTAGTCCTCCAGGCTGCCGATTGAACAGTAGTGGTGAAGTGTTCTGTGGCTTCCTCTATATCATTAGGGTTGCGCAGGCTGATGTTGGTTTGGAGATTTTCTTGCAAAAGCCTTCTGAATTCGTCCCAGTCGGTTTTTTGGTTGTATAGGGATGGTCTAAGTTGTTTTTTAATAATTGTAGTGTTGCTGACTATTTCTGTATAGGTAGAGGATATACATTGGGTGATAAAAAGTCCAGTAAATCAGGTACCTTACTTAGATCCGTGGGCTCTCCAGTGGATAGGTAGCCATAGTTTTCTTCGCGGATGAGTTCATATAAAGCTATGCCTCTGGTAGTTATTAGACGAGAGCCCCAGTAGGTATGTTTGCAGTTATAGTCACCTTCACATACAAAGTTGTTGCCAAGAGATTGAAAGAATGGCAATACGCAACAGAGATTACTAGTGGATGTGATAATTTGTAGACTTGAATAGTAATGACTTGGAGAAACGGTTCTTCGTACTTTTCCAGTTCATTGTGAGCGACTGAGCTCTGTATTAATATAGCTGTGCCTCCGTGCGCTGTACCGTCAGGATGTTCTGTGTTATAGCATGTGTAGTGTGGTATTCTTAGAAAAGACCTGTCTGTAAAGTGTGTCTCAGATATAACTAGGATATCATAGATTTTTCACAGGATGCCATTAGCATTCCATAAAGATATACGGAGTGAATTAGTCATTATCTTACAAGTTTACTTATGACTGTGGACAACATGTTTATTACCATGTTGTTTTGTAGCATCAGTTGTGAAAACATAGCTTCAAATTCTTCTAGAAATTTTTGTAGGGTTTCATCTTGGGGTTGTGCTTGTGTAGTGTTTGTATTTCCTTGTACGGCCTGACTATATGTTCATGGGTTGTGATGATTAGGGAAGATTGGGTGAGTTTGATGAATTCGTTGTTGGATCATGTTTGATTGTAAGGATGTGTTAGATCTTAACTTATTTTGTAGTTTCTTATGTACGGTACAGCGTCGATAATTAGCCGGGTGCTCTCCGCCACAGAGAGCACATTTGGCGGGTAAGTCTTTTGTCGTCTTACAAGATCGGGTATCATGTGAGCCGCCGCATTTTACACATACAAATGGGCGGTTACAGTAGGCCTGAGTATGGTTATACTGTTGGCACTTCATACACTGTACGATTGTTGTATTTCTGTGTGGTGGTTCGACCTTTATAATTTGGTTTCGTAAAAACCTGAGGTTATAAATGTCTTTGTTACTTGGCGCAAGTTCCAAGTCTGCAAAGAACATTGGCAAGGGCATTTTTGTTATTCGGTGTTTAATGTTGGTTACGGATCTCATTTTGTGACCATTCTCCTCCAGTAAACCGGATGTTTATTTTGTGGAAACAGAGTGTGTAAGTTACGGATGACGACACGGTATGCTTTATTTTCTTTCATCTGATATGTGTGATTAGCTTGCGATATATATCAGCCGTGTTGGCAGATATCTTAATTACGTTATCAGCCAGTGCTTTGGTTTTGTATTCTGCAGTATCTGTTAGTGCTGCGACCATTTTATTAAAGTCCTTAACCCCTTGTACAAATATTGATGGTGGTTTGAGTGTTTTATTTTGCTGTGTGTTTGATGTATTTTCTATTTCAACCGCATCAGTAAGATTTGTGAGGACCGAGTATCTGTTATTATCTATAGTAGGTATCAGAGTGTTCGCTGATGCTGGTTGTTTAGATATTCGTTTACGTTTATTATTTCTGACACATTTCCAATATTTACTTGGTGTATTAGATAATTCAATACCGTTTTCAGAATCTGAGGTATTCATGTTACTTATTGCTTCGTTATTAAGCATGTTATTTGATTGCATTGATGTGATAGGGTTATGTTTCTGTAACGGTGTTTGGGAAAATGTGTTTGGAATTTGTGTGTGGGGTATATATTTCTGGTTAATAGGTATATAAGAAGCATTTATAACAGGAGATAGTGTTATTACCTGGCTTCTCGTCTGATTGAAATTAATGGGAGGCTGGAAACCCTGTTGAGCGGTTTTTGGCTGTTGATAATAACAATTGCTGCTATTGTAGTTCATGTTAATGACTTGCGATTAGTTCGCTAGTGTTTCAAAAATATATAACGTAAAAATAGTTTATATCAGTTGAGATATACTGATATAGGTGACCCGAGGGTCAACGATTTCCGCGCGTTGCACTTACTTATCACTACGAGGTCGGAACACTTCCTTACTGCATGAAAGTAAAACGCGGAATAGCTGTATATTCTGAAAATAAATAAAATACAAGCGATAGTCATAGGAGAGTTTGCCGTAATAGCAAAACAGCAGCAGACCTACTTCATGCCCCTGAAAAATGTATTGTAGTGCCAGCGCAGCATCCCTACGTTTTCTACGGAACTTCTAATGGATTGACAAATGAATATTGTAAGTTATTCATTCATGCCGTCGCCCGCCCCATTTATTCCGAAATCAATTTCCGAACTTAGGATCGGCTTTACATCTAATCTTGGCCCTTATTTAAGGGATAAAAGTTTTAGAATTCAAAGCATCCATTTTGCTGTTGCCGCAAACAAATTACAAGTTACAAAAATCCCCTATAACTTATAAATATTTAATTTATACTTAATAGAAAAATCTAAAAGTTACACATGAATGCGTAGTATGGTAATAGGCAAGAAAAATTATCCTACTTTTTTTATTAGCAATAGAAATATATTTGCATACATCATACCCTGTGTCCAGAAAGATGTTTCCAATACAAAAATATTTATTTAAAAAAGAACGTTTATAGTAATTAATGTAAAATAAAATATTATTTATGGACTAAATCATAGTATTCTCGAAATTACTACCTTTGTTTTTTATGACACTCGTCAAGCGTTTCAGAAAATTGCCTTTTTTCTTCTGAAATCGAATTGATCGTCTCTGAAATTCTTTCTTTGAGCCCTTCAAGGTTTTCCGGATTTTCTCGATTTGGATGGTTTATAATGTCAATAACGCAACCCCATAATGTATAGTCACAAGAATTCAGATTAACAGAACAGGGTGGCCACCTCCTGCTTTAGCTTACGACTGCCGGTTTTTGTGTGCCCCATATCCGGTAGTCGTGAGTATTGACAAAATCTTCTAACTCTAAGAGACATTCATTTGAAAACCATATCTTTCGGTGATCAATTTGACTGAAAGTGACAGCAAATTCTAATTGATCTTTGATAGCTTTATCACTCAATGGCTGATGGATTTGGATTTTGTAAAGAAATATCTCACAAAATTTTCGCAATATTACATAGAGTGATGATCTACTGATAGACAACTCATTCGATGCATTTCTAACTAAAAAACTTTTTTTTGTCATAGTCCATATCTCACTGGTATACAGTACTGTCGGCCTGAATATGGTCTTATAGATCCGAATTTTGGCATTTCTGGAGATATCCTTTGATCTTGTTATACTATTCATATTCCCCGCGCATCTACTCCCTTTAGCTATTCTTAACTCTATTTCTCTTTTTTCTTTACATTTATTGGTTATTAATGCTCCCAAATACATATACTCCTCTACCTCTTCGAATTCTAGTACTTCTTCTTCCCCATTTGTAGTCTCAGTTTGTTTTGTTCATTTGCTGTATGTTTATTCTTTAATTCCATATATTTCGTCTTACTTTTGTTTATTCTTAGACCTATTTGTTTTGCAGCTTGCAGCAATTTTCCAGCCATTCCTGTTAGCTCCTTTCTGCTCCTTGCTATTAAAAGTATGTCATCCGCGTAAGCGAGACACTGATGACTCTTATTCATAATCGTTCCTCTTCTATTTATTCCATTTTTCGTTATTGTCGTTTCCAGTGCCGCGTTAAATAATAGAGTAGATAGCGGGTCCGCTTGTCTTACTCCCCTTTTAACTTCAAAACTTTCTGTTATTTCCTCATTTACTTTCACCATGCATTTAGTATCTTTTAACGTCAGCTTTATCAGTCTTATTAATTTTTCTGGGATTCCTAGTGTTCTTATTGCTTCATACAATTTATCTCTAATTATGGAGTCGTAGACGGCCTTGAAATCAATAAAAAGCATATGCATAAGGATATTATATTCGTACGCCACCGTTAGTATTTGTTTAACTGTAAATATTTGATCATTAGTAGACCTATTCTTGCAAAATCCCGCTTGGTATTCTCCCATAGCTGCTTCCAAATACCCTTCTAATCTTTGTGTAATCACTATTGCCAACACCTTGTACGTCATATCTGATATTGCGATCCCCCTGTAGTTGCCGCAAATATATTTATCTCCTCCCTTAGGAACCACCACTTTTTCCCACTGTTGTGGCATATTTTCTGTATCCCATATGGTCTTTATTAATTCATACACTTTATCACATACAATTTCACCTCCATATTTTAGGTTTTCGGCTGTTATTCCATTTTCCCTTGGGCTCTTGTTATTTTTCATTTTGTGTATTACTTCTTTTCGTCCTTTCTAGGCTTCCTAATTTCTTCATCATGTATCTCCTGTATTTCTTCACTATGCTCTCCTTGTGTCCCTTTGTATGTGTTTAGCTCTTTTTTAAAATAGTTTTTCCATCTTTTTTGAATATCCCGTGTATTACCTAATAGTTCTCCATATTCTCCTTTGATATAGAATTGTTTTCTCTTGGATCCAGTTCTAATGGTTTTAACATCTTTGTAAAAATTTCTTATTTCTTTTTCTTGTACTTTTCCTCAATGTCCCTTATTTCCTTCTCCTTATATTTATGCTTTTTTGCTCTACACATCTGCTTTACTTTGATTTTTTGTTCTTTATGCAGATCTTTGTCTTGATCATTTTGTGTTTGTAAAAACTTTAACCACATCTTCGTTTTCTTGTTTATCTCTTCTTTGCATGCTTCATCCATCCAGTGATTCTTATTAATCTTCCTATTTAGTGGGTAAACGGGAGACCCCACACCGTTTACCCATAAAACTGCGGGTGGAGCTACCCTATCCCACATCCGTGGGTAACAGATGCCGCCTGTAGTAATGATGTGGGGCAGAGGTTCACGCAAGTGACCTCGCCGGCAACTCGTCAAACGAGGCAGGAGAAATCCTGCCAACACGAGTACTATCGACTGGAGTATTTGCTACATCTATTAGGCCCCAGGCCTACGGAGACGTTAGACCCCATGACGTTATCCCGTTAAAACTGTTATGCAGGCCATCCGATCCCACACTTGTGGGCAAAGGACGCCGGTAGCAGTAGCGATATGTGGTAGAGGCTCGCCCAAGCGACCTCGACGGCTGCTCGTCCAACGTGGTGGAGGAAACTCTACCGACACGAGTGGGGCTGCGTTTCACTCTACGACGCAGACTCGTAAAGGTGATTCGAGCCACCCTATCCCACAATAGTGTGGGTAACGGGCGCAACAAGTATCAACTGATGTAGAGTAGAGGCTCACGCAAGTGACCTCGACGGCCGCTCGTCCAACGTGGTAAATGAAACTTTACCGACACGAGTGGGTAGTCCGTCTCACCCCGTGGCGCGAGATACCCGTAAAACTGCTAGTGGAGCTACCCAATCCCACAATTGTGGGCAACGGATGCCGCTAGTCAGTAACAGAGGGGTAGAGGTATCACGTGAGTGACCTCGACGGGTACTCGTCAAACGTGGTAGAGGAAACTCTACCGACACGAGTGGGGCTGCGTTTCACTCTACGACGCAGACTCGTAAAGGTGCTTCGAGCCACCCTATCCCACAATAGTGTGGGTAACGGGCGCAACAAGTATCAACTGATGTAGAGTAGAGGCTCACGCAAGTGACCTCGACGGCCGCTCGTCCAACGTGGTAAATGAAACTTTACCGACACGAGTGGGTAGTCCGTCTCACCCCGTGGCGCGAAATACCCGTAAAACTGCTAGTGGAGCTACCCAATCCCACAATTGTGGGCAACGGATGCCGCTAGTCAGTAACAGAGGGGTAGAGGTATCACGTGAGTGACCTCGACGGGTACTCGTCAAACGTGGTAAGGGAACCTTACTGACACGAGGACTAAGGGAGGGTAGCCAACTGGGGCGGCTTCCCAGTTCCCCTCATTGGTGTTGGACTCTTAGGGTGGTGGCACCGCTTTAGGAACAGGTGGGACTTGTTGACCTTTGTGTGAGCATGCCCTTATGCGGGGGAGGCTTCGGCCTGCCCCCACCGCCCGCCAAGTATACCGGCCCATTTGTCGGTCTGGCGGGCGGAACCGTAACACCTCCGGTCTCTGACGTGGTGATACAAAGTGTATGGTTCAGTATCTGAGCTTCCCAGCCTAGACTTGCACGTCTGTCCGGGTGCATGCTTGTTGGTGTGCGGACCTTAATTTGGTCGTACTGTAAGGAGGGTATAACCTCCCGGTGCGTGTTTGGAGACTCGGCAATAAGGGTAGTTGGTACTGCATCCGGCACCAGCAGGATATGGGTGTACTGGGGGGGCTCAACAGCCCCCCCAGACCCCCCTGTTGCGGTCGTAACTATGACTCTCTTAATTCCTCATGGCATTTATAATTGATTCCTCCAGTTTTTTCCATTTTTGATCTACCTCACCACTTTGTTCATCGTCGTTCTTATATTCTTCCTCTATACTATTCATATACTTCTGTGCTACTTCAGTATCCTGTAGCGCCTTAAGATCATACGTTATTTTTCTTTTGTGTTTTCCCCTCTTTCTTGTTTTACTTAATTTTATTTCCACTGTTACGAGAAAGTGGCCTGAGTTTACGTCAGCTCCTCTATACGTCCTAACGTTTTTAATTTTTTTGAGCCACTTCTTCTTCTCCCAGTACATGATCAATTTGGTTTGTTTCCTTTCGTCCTGGAATTTTCCATGTTCCTTTGTGTATGTCCTTTCGTTTAAAGTGCGTGCTCATTATTTTCATCTTCTGTTCTATGGCAAATATTATCAGCCTTAGCCCATTTTCATTACTCTCTTCGTGTTTACTTTCGCCATATGTAATCTCTCTATACATCACTTCTCTGCCTACTTTTGCGTTCATATCACCAATTACTAATTTAAGATCTTTCTTAGGGATTTTCTGCTCGGTTTTTACTTTCTACCATTATGTAATCAATAATAGAGTAGTCTCCTCTGCTAGGTAGTTCTCGTACATTTGCGGACATCTTTATGTTCAAATACGGTATTTGTAATTATTAAGTCTATGCAAAAATCTAGCAATCTTCTTCCATTGTTATTTAGCACTTCTCCAAATTTGCCTATCAATTTGTATGTGTCATCTCTTTTTCTTACTCTATCATTTAGGTCTCCAGATATCATAATCATTTCCTTTACTTCTTCTACCGTTCAATTTAATTTCCCCAGAATTTATCTTTATATTGTACTCTCTCGTCTTTGCTTGGTCTGCATACTGCTATTATAGTTTCTTCTTGTGTTAAATTTTTTAATTCAATTGTTAATAGTCTGTCTGATACTGCTTCCCATTCATTTACTTTTACTTTTAATGTTTTTGTGCAAGATGCAGCCGATTCCTAATTGTGCTCTTTTCTTCACATCTACTCCACTCCATATTGCTAGATGTCTCTTGTCCAATTTTGTCATTCCACTCCCTTTCTTTGTAGTCTCTGGTACTATAAGCATTTCGATTCCAATTCTTTCAAATTCATTAATCAGTTCTATTTCTTTTCCGCTCAGACCCCTAATGTTCCATGTTCCTATTTTTTTCTTTTGCGGTTTTCCATAGCTCTGTACATTGCCTCCATTGTTTCTTTTATTTTCTTCCCTATTTTTCTTCATTAGCTATTTTTTCTCACTTGTTCTTGTTATTTTGCGTAATTGTGCTACTAGGGAATCTTCTTTTGGTGATCTATCGCTGTCTGATCTTTTAAAATTAGTGTTCCTCTCCTTTCCTTTCTCCATTTCAGTCAAAAGTTGTTTTTGTACGTTTTTTGTCGTCTCTTCCATATACTTCGTTATTTATTATATTTTATCTGCGCCTTTTGTCCTTTTTTTGCTTCTTTTATCAATAGAATTAATTGCTTCCGTTCCTTTTGCACTTCTTTGGAGTGCCCTGTAAATTATTTGCCTTCTTAATTATTTCCATTTTTTACCACATTTTTCAAGTTTAATTAATATTGGTCTTGTTCCCATTTCATTATTTATCGCTGTTCTTTAGAAGAGTTCTAGATCTTTCTTTTTGTCAAGTTCGCCTTTATATTTTCGTCTACCACTTTCGATAACACTAAGTTTTCCTTTTTGACCTCTCTTTCTATCAACTCAATTCTTTTTCCTTGTTTTTGTCTTTTTCTTTTAGCTGCGCATTTTTTTATTTTATTCCAGATTTGTCCCAGTTCTTAATTTGTTTACGTAATTATTCAAATTTATCCATATTGCTTTATTGTCTGTGGATATGTCACTATGTACTTTCCTAAGGCAAATGTGTTGCCTGTATTGAAAAATTTATACGTGGTTTTAGTTAGCGCATTTTCGTATCTATTTTCTGCATGCAATTCTCAGCATCATTACAATTGCTTCTAATCTTAAATTCGACTAATTTATTTCTAAATTTATTCACCATAATGGTGAAAAATGCTATAATCGTGTTCAATGCTGGTGTCAAGAATTTCTGATTTAATTATTCTACTATACTCTTGCGTTTTAATTGGCTCGATGTGGCCCAAATTAAACTTTTACATCTGAGCCCTCAAACACATATACACTTAATATGACAACCAACAAATATCTCCCACCCTACTTTTAATATAGTGGATATTTTTAACTACAAAACCATGACTTTGTAGTTCCTTAATTTCTTCTACGGGAACTGTGGGATATAGGCGCCTTATAACTATTAGATAAAGTATTTGTTGTTTAAATTGATAGGTGTGGTGTTTAATATTATTGTCTTGTAAGTATTTACTTAATTTCTGATAATCTTCGGTTGCTTTGATGCTAATTTTAACTATATTGTCTGCTAGTAATCTTGAATTGTATTCTGTAATGAAAATATGGAATTTAAATATTTAACCAAATCAGGGTAATATGTAATGTCTTGTATAAATACAAGGGTTGCCCACCAAAAGGTATTTTTGGCGTCTTAGGCTAACAATTTTCCGCCCACTTTCCCTTAAATTTTTGCAAGGTGGGAATGTATAAATTTGTAATTGGATCGTTTTTTTCTCTGGATCGGAAACGTGGAACAATTTAACTTGGCGCTCATTTACAATGGGTGTAAGCATTAGTCCCCCATAAGAAATATATAAAGTTGAACCAATGCAAAGTTGATGCGCTTGTTCGTAATGCACTCCCGTAATGTTTACGTTTTACGTTCATACGTAAGAAATCGGTTCAACTTTACGTATTTCTTACGTTTAATTGCAGTAATTTTTAATTTTTCCCTAAATTAATGTTAGGGGTAGTAACAAAATGTTGGTTTTGATTCTTAAATTGCCTAACTTTAGTATTATCGACATTTTAGCTTTGTTTTTGCAACGAACAGGGAACTATTAATTAAGTTATTAAATATGCATCTGTTCCTACACTATAAGAGAAGTAACAGGTACAAAGGCAACATAATTATGGAAAATCCCTATAAGGATATTGCTGCCACTACTGTGTTTCAAATGTTTACATATGGCTTACGTGTATTATACATGTTTCTTATGGTCGGCTTATACTTAAAACCATTATGAATACATGCTTACAGCGGAAGCAAATCAAATGGCCGTCGCAGGCACGCTTTTTGCGTACGGCAATGCAGCGGCCCGATGAAAGCTGCGGCCGCCCGGTAGAGCGAGAGGGGCCCCGATGTGCGTCCACAAACGCACGGCCTTGTGTAAATTAAGCGTTAGAAGCGCAGCAAGCTAAATTTTATGCCAGCCGTTTTGTTTACTTCATTTACTGTCGTTAAAATGTATAGTCTGTCTTTGTTTACTACGCACGAATTCATCGTGCAAATTAAGGGGGTAGGGCACGCCACATTTCTTTGTTTACAACGAGCGACCAATCAAATATTTTTCTGAATCACTAAGTGGAATATACAAATCAAATCTATAAAGTGGCAGACTAAAGTGTTTACATTAAAACGCATTATCGGTGCCAGAACGCAGAAATTCTTTGCCAACCTCCACGCTAGCGGCGTTTCTGCGTATTATAGTCTTGTCAAACAAAAGATCCACACCAAATTAAAACGGAAAGAGTTTATTAGTATGTCTCTAGTTATTAATAAAAGTTTTAATTTTTTTTTTAAGATGGTTGTTGGTATAGTTGGGATACATTCCGATGGTCGGATATTTTAGTAAGTTATTTATCTTTACCAATGTGGTCTGATCATCAACATTATACGGTCTCCTAAAAATTCATAAAAAACTTTACTCTATGGCCTACCACATACCTTGGATTATTTTAATATTATCAAGATGTTACTTAATATATTCCTGAACTAAGTGTAGCAATAGAAAAAAATAAAAAACAGAGTTTAAGCATACGACAGAGACTAGAAATATTCATGACAAAACAATATTTAATATATTTACTTATTAATTATAAGTGAATTTAAACCATTAAGTGTGACATTACCAACTTACCTATCAATAATTGTTTGATATGAAGAGGTATAAGGTAATTTAAACCAGAAATTAAAATTCCGCCAATTAGAAATATCACTGAACATGGACTAGATCTGACACTATCAAAATAGTCGCAAAGCATCTTGTTTTTGAACTTTACACCCAAGTGCAAATACCAAGAAAAAATAAAAAATTTGTCTACGCACAACAAACCTTTAGGATTTTTTGGAAACCAATAATGATTACATCTTAACTTTTTTTTTAGATATTAAGCAACATTCTTGTTTGGTGTGATCTTGAGTTAATTGAATATGTTTTCGGCCTTATTTGACTTGTTGCTAACCGTTAGTACGCAACGTGTTCTATTTATAAAGCCTGTTGTACAAGCTATAGAGTCTTTGTTGCAAACACTTTCACTGATAAAACGGTTTGTATGCGCACTTTTTACACGTATTCGCACAGTTGTAAGGGTCTTTAGATTATAAAAAAATTTAACTTGACATCTCGAGCCGAGACTTAACCTGCTACAAGCCAATACAACTTTCTCCTTGTCCATATGTGTCATTGTCTCCATAATAGAGGGTCTTAAACTATTCTTGGTGTAATGATGCCTTTCATTAATCTTCGTCTCGACTGCGTCTCACACGTATTAGTCAGGGACATTGTAGATGCGGTTGGAGGGTGGCCATAAGTTGAAGGACTAATGGCATTACAAAATTATTGTAAGCCATGCCTGGGTCTTTCTTGCCCTATAGGCTGGGACAAAGTCTTACTGGAACATGTGCTTCCGCCCAACGGCCACCTCTTATATTCAAGGCTTAACAACCAGCACGTTGATACAGCTGTTGGCGGTCACATTTACACTTTTTAAGAAGTGAGATGTCATGACATTCTCTTTGCTGCTCATGAGTCCCAACATCACCACAGAAGCAGGAAACTTTGTATGCATGACAGCAAGCACTTCAGAGTCATTTTGGGAATTCACCTGCCTGTCCTAGGTAAAGTTCTTTTCCCTCAAAAAGAATTCAGAAACCCAGCGCCTCATGCTTGATGTTGTTCAACATGCTTTTATTAATTCCTTGATAACCTTGTTTTTCTCAGTTAACAGTTGCGGCTTCTCAGAAAGACTTGTAGTGCAGGCTCTGCTAGACTTCATTTCGCGGAAGGATTTATCATCTCTCTTGGCACCAGATCGCTTGCTGTGTGTTCCTCTGTCAGCAGATACTCTATACATCTTGGGTATGTCGTAAACTTGGGTCTTTTAGTAGCCAAACTATGCAATAATTGCTGTCGGCGATTTTTTCGGCGCGAAGATTGGAATATAGTAGTTCTGCGGCCATATCCTCGGCTCATTTTGCTTACTGTGTGAAGCTAACTTGTTGAGTTGCAGAAGACGACCTTTTGATTTTTTTATAATGTAACCTAAAGAATCCGAATTTTCCCCGACGACCTTGTATAAATATCAAAAATATATTTATGTTGCGCTATAAACTAATTACAGACCTAAAAATGAATGTGTTATACGTACAATTACAAAAATTGCTTTCTCAATTAAAAAAAATACCTCAAATATTACCAGAAGAAATAATTGGCAACAATTTATTTTATTATTTAAAAAAGTAAAATAATGTGATTCTAATCCTACATATTTATTCAGAATTAAATCAAGTCAAGAAAAAATAAATTAGCTTCATATAATTTTTTTCTAAAAATGAAAAAAGGAACAACATAATCAACTTAAAATTATAAATAGTAAATAGTTACATTCATTTTATGTATAAACCTTATAAAAAAAAGTATACTTTGTGGTAAATTTTGTTCAGTTTAGGAACTCCCACAATTATACATACAAATTTAGTTAACGACAAAGCTTTAAATTAATACTCCCACTTATTTATACCGTCACAAGTTGCTTGCAAGCGTGCAATAAATTTCTGTTTAGATTTACGGTTTTTCCTCAACATTAAGTTGCAGCAACAAAGTAAACGCGCTGTGGCTGTAGCGAACACGTGCCGCTTAATTGACCAACGTATGCAGAGCGCCGAGCAACGGCCGCGACAGATTTCCATTAATTGTTTCTGGTTATCTACTAACCAGTTTAATTACTTTACAATTAAGAGAGGTTTAATTAAATTTAAAGGGTGCGGTCCGCGGCCTGTAAAAAGCTGTCTGCGGCTGCGCTCACGTCTTGCCCTTTCTATTTCCTACGGAGTTTTCTGGAGAGGCGCCGTGGAAATTTTAATTAAGTGTAAAACAATCGAAACATTAATTACTTTAAAAAGGCAGGAATAATGCGAATGGACTGTTTTTGTTTCCTTTTTTAACAAATCCGGGTTACTTAATAGAATACAGCAGTCCTCGATTTATTTAAATAATACAGTACGCTCACATTCAGTAAAATGTTTACCACTTGTTAATAAAACAACATAACAAGAAACTTTTTGTTTGTTTATATTTAATAATATTTTATTTTTTAACACTAAAAGGTACTTTTATAACTTGTAGTTCACACTTTTTAGCATTTCGATTTCATCTTATAAACAACTTTCTTTGGATTCCTCGAAATGAACCTTTGTAACCTTGATCTTCTTTTTATTAGATATATTTTTCTAATTAAAAATAAACCAAACAAATCTGAAGGTCGTTTGATAAGCACCTTAGTTTAATATTAAATAATAATCTCCAGGTTAGTGATTCCTTTTGCGGACATAGAAGCCCTCAAAATAATCTTGTAACTTTTATATTATTTCTTTGTTTGGCCCACAAGATTAAGAAAAAAACAACTATTCTAGAACACCTAAAATATAAACAGGGCAATATACTAACTGAAAAACAGGACATGATGAAAAGTTAAAGGAGTTAAAGGAAATAAACATAACTGAAATTGACACAAAGTATAAACGAAATAATTTTAGAAAGATAACAATAAAAAAATAGAAATTAATGAAGCGATAAAAAGGTTAAAATTCTAAAAAGCAGTCGGTAAAGATAACATAACTGCGAAAATAAAAGTATATGGAAGGACAAATTAAACGATATTGCCAAATAAAATACTAAAAACATGAAAGGACCTAGTGCTTTATATTTACTAAAATTCTACTATCTAAAAAGGAGATTAGAGAGAGTGTAAAAATTATAGTGAGATTAGCAATGTAAATTACAATAAATAATGTGCGTCTTCTGAACGAACAGAGAAGCACAAGGTTTTATATTTATAGTGAGGAAAATAAACAAGAAAGAAAGACAGGTACACGTAGACTTCGCAGCGTAGCAAAGTTTTTTGATAAGATCAATAGGGAAAATGTTTGGAAATGCTTTTAAAGTAAGGGAGTATTAAATAGACTAATAAAGGTAATAAAAGCTTTATGCTAAGAAAACATCAATCACAGCGAAAAGAAACAACGAAGAAGTATGAGAATTTGTTACGAATATGGGATATCACAAAGAATGTATGCTGAGCTCGCTTGCCTTCACAGTAGTTATGGATGACTAAATTTGTGGAAGGGAGAAGAGAGCCAAGTAAGTTAATTTAGAATATTGGAAATGGAAAAAATAGCAGTTTCGGAATTATTGTTAGTTAACGACATGGTCATTATAGTAAATTAAAAAGAAAAGTTACAACACAACTTAGTTGCAGTTTACAAACAAGAACTACAGAAAATAAATATGGCAACAAGTACTGAAGGACTAAAAACTATAGTACAGAAGGGTATAAATAGAACAAGCAACCAAATTTGAATATTTGGAGCACAGTCAGTGAAGACTGAAGCACAGAAAATATTCTGTGAATCAATAAAAACATTCGTGTGAATGTAATAATCTTTAAAAAAGTGGTACCCACCATAGTGTGCGATAATGAATCATAGACTGTGTTAAAATAAATACAAATTCAGGATCACTAACGCGAAAATGAGGTTTTAAGGTCGATACAAAGCAAAACTAGAAGAGATCAAATAAAAACCAAATATTCACGGATCACTTAAATACAAAAACAACGAGACGGTTGTAAAAGGCAACTTTGAAAGCAAGTCATGCATGTATCTTAGGTCAAATAATGGCTACTGGTATGAAATCCAATATCGAGGAAGATACCGGTCTAAGGTATCTACTGAAGTGAATCGGTCAAGTAGTTCCGGCGATTTCGTGTCGACAGATACACAAACAGACAGGATCGTGATCGCATTAGCTTTCGCCTACGCCTCACAGGCTTTCGAAAGTTAATAACAACACTAAATCAAAAAAGTCACTTAGATTGGTTGGACCATATATTACGCGTACAAAAGAAATCGGAATACAAAGTAGGTAGGCCAAGAAAGAAATGAGTGAGTAAAAATAAAGATGGCAGTAATGTAACGGAGTATTGGCTGCAATTAAACTAAAAAAAGGCTTAAAACCGAAAACAATAAAGGAGCCTTTGCCAGAAGAAATACATAACAGTACAACTGTTAGTGTTCACCAACAAGCCTTACATCTCAGTGTAAAAAAGGCATTTGGATTAACTAGGTAATTTTGACTAAATTTTTTAATCCTCTAAACAAGAAAAATTCGAGAAAACTAAATCGAACCCATAAAGTAGGATGTTCTACAATGATTGCTACTTGATAGTATTCGCCAGTACGGGTTTTTCCTCTCTTATGTCAACTTACGGAAAGCATTTCTTCTGCGTCAAAAAACACGTTTTTCACTTTTTTCTGAACCGATTTAGTGTATGCAATATTGTAACGTACAGTAGTCGCTTCAACATTCGTCCATGATTACAAAACAGCAAAAATCATTTAGATTCTTTTTAAATACTTCTAGACTTATATAAGGTTCATTGAAGTTCTAAGATCTCCAAATTGTTTTCTCAGCAGTGATAGTAAGTGGAAAGATGCGGTTAATTATAAAAGACGCGGGATATATTTCTGAATTTGCAATATAGATTGCAGCACTATACAATGTATACAGAGCAAATTACCGTCATTGCAGTGAGTGCCGTCTTGTATACTTAAAATGGCGACATTTAATGTGTCATCATCTGTTTTTTCTTCTTGCGCAGTTAAACGCCCAACGAAATTCATCGCCAATTAAGTGAGACATGCGGTGAATGCGTTGTAAATGTTGAAAATGTGCGTTTGTGAATGTGAAAGTTTAAAGAAGCTTAAGAGTTGTATGACAATGAACCGAAACAGCCTCGGCTATGAATCAGCCGGACTGAAACCATGATTGCACGAATGAAAAAAGTTGTTAAGTAAGAGCATTGATTCTGTCTGCGTGACATTGCCTCTAAGCTTGCCATTTCTGTAAGATCCGTAGAGTCTATTTTGCATGATGACCTAAAAATGCGGAAAGTTTCTTCACAGATGCTAACCGATGGACATAATGCTGCGCGGGTGGTATGTCTCAGGACATGTTGGCACGTGATACTGCCATAAATTTCCGACTATAAAAGACATTTTCCGTGGGCGTTCATTTTCCAATCAAGCCGCTGTTGCATCAGCGATTTTCCAGTAGGCAAAACACACCCTTAAATAAATGTTCTCAGCAGTCAAGCAGTCATGGTGACGACGTTGTGAAAAATATGCATGTTTAGACTGAGGTTACGTTAAAAAATAGCAGAAGTTTCGACTTGGATAAGTACTTTTTCAGAAAAAAAATTGAAGACCTTAGAATCTAAACGCACCTCATATATACATACAAATTAAATTACATACAGTGCTTCTGGCGCAACAACTGCTTTTAAACCTTCAATACATTGTACGTCTTGGAGGCTTGTTCTGGTACGTTTGATTTTCTTTACTTCATTTAAAACTATTTTCTAGAAAATATACGTCATCTAATGCAGACAAATGCCTAATGCATTCTTTCTGTTCTAAATAAATTTAGTGGCATTATAAATTTCAAATTGCAACACATGTTTAATGAGCTACAACAACGAATTAGCGCTAGAATGATATGTAACCTTAAAATAGTCATCTACAAGAAGATAACATTATGACCAGGTACTACAACATGCTTTAATAATGCCATAAATTTTTTTTACAAAAGCATGTAATATTCATGCAAAATACTGGTTGTCTCAAAAATAATCACAACAGATCACGCCCATAATGAACAATTTGTAGTGAAGATGCAGATGATTTTTGAGGAAGACAAAAACGCGACAATTATAATAAGCACCAAAGCTCATTTTCATTAAAATGGTAAACAAACAGAACTGCCGTTACTACTTGCTAAAAAATCTACGTAACTTCTATTAATAATCTCTACACAACTTTCGTGCCACAATTTTTTTGAAGAAACGGAACTATTGTGATTGTTAACTAACCACGCTACATCCAGATAATTAGAATCTTTTTGCTTCTAAGAAGGGGGTATTTAAAATCACGAATGTGCGCTAGAACCTGATTACAGCGCAGTTTCAAGAGGTCCTTCCGATAAACGCCAAGGGCATCGTCGCCGCAACATCGAAGGATAAGAAGCTATCAGTTGTCTACACCCTCATCCAGTCTGGTTATCCAAAGTTCATGTCCAAAACTGAAGCACTGTGGCCATTCTACCTGTGTAAGAAGAAGTTATACATTTTACAAGGGGTAACAACCGTAATCCCCAGTGGGCTTTGTCATAAGTTACTACCGGAGCTTCATTCCAGTCACCACACAATTTTAGCGACGAGAACGGAATCCGATAAACGATGAGAGGGGCTATGCCGCGTGGGATACGAAACTTGGGTCAAGGTTTTCCACAGTTTTCTTTTCACCGAAAAACAGAAGCAAACCGGTTCCGGGCTATCTTTCTCTCCAGTATTGGAATAACCACCTTCTTTAGGTTGTCCAACCTGGTAACACCGGACGACCCAGTTTCCAAACCGATCAAGGATTTGGTCGCAGTCCTGAGGGCGCATTTCAAGCCCGCACCGAAAGTTCTCGCAGAATGTTTTAGTTCCACTAACCCTCGACTGCACCACGGTGAATCAACGTTCGCACACCTGCAAAGCTTTGAAAACTGGTCACTACGTTCAAGTTCACGGACCCACGCAGGAGGAGACAGTCCACAAACCTACCTTTAAGTCCAGAAAAGGTCCCAAATCTGGAAAAGGCTCGTCCAAGTCCTCCAATAGTTTCACGTTTGAAAGAGCCAGTTCAAGTTTTGTCCAAACTGGTTCAGGGTCACACACCACAGTAAAGCAGTGTCTACACAAGAATATCGTCTGCTATTCTTGCGGAAAGCTTGGACACTTCAAAAAGTACTGTCGTTCCAAACAGCAGCAACAAGTTATAATACTTTCAAAAATAAAATGCTGGTGCATTAAAACGATTTTTGATTAAAACTATTATTTAAAGTTCAAAGTTTAAATTTTCAAGTGTAAAACATTCTATATATCCTTTGTTCCAATTAATCATGTAACTGTTATATTCAACCTGACTGTTTAATTTCAATTTGGATTGGGATGATATTTAAATTAAAGCTTTATTGATTTATTTGATGGTAGTATAGTATTCACCCCCTTCCCCAATGTTTATCTTGATACTAATGGAGCTAACAAAGCAAAACACCTTCCCTTCTGTTGTAGTGTTGTTGTCACTAACCTGTTTTCTCAACTCCTCTCTTTAAAGTGTCAACTTTCTATTTATAATCTTTAAAATTTATAAAATTCCTATTACAGTTCTCGTCAGAAGTTCTACCACAATGCGATCAATTTGAACCAGGCTTTTCTCTTTAAAAGAGTCCAAACAACAAGTCTAATTCTTTCAGCATTCTTTCCGTTAAATATTTGCCTTTCATAACCTCCGATACTCTTTATTTTTCCATTCTCTTTTTGTTAATCCTTTTTCTATTATTATGTTCTGGACTATTGTTCTCCATTTAAGCCCTGCTCATCCTCTCTTTCTTCGTTTATGTGACCAACTTATGATTGCTTTGTAGCATCTTTTCTCCATTCTCTAGATATACCATCTCAGCCTTCTGTTTTCTATTATAGTTGTCATTAATATTTTATACTTCGATCTTTCTCCAGATAAACTTCGTTTCATGGAGTTTAGTTTTATTATTCTTATTCTGACCCTGATTTTGTTTGCGATAATCCATAGCTTCCCCCGTAAATTATTATATGTTCAACAATTGTGTTAAAGAATTGCTAAAGATTTATTTTTTGTTTTTTTGGTAAACATTTTATTTTATATTATTTCGTAAAGTGCTTTTTTGACTTTTTACCCTTTAATTATTTTATATACTACGGCCTGTTTGAGGAACATTTGCTAATTGTGCTGTCCTGATTTTAAGAAAATTATAAAATAGTGAATCAGTTTTTAGCTATTAAAATATAAATGCTAAGGGCCAGTGTTCTCATTGAGATAATGGCAATGGAAGAAAACCTAAATGCGAAGTAGATCATAAATATAATTAAATTACTACAGAACAAACAAGAAAACTAAAGTAACGGTATTAATACAGAAACACTAATAATAAGCGTATTAAAATGCAAAGAGAAACAAGAGAAGATGGGACAATATTACCAATTTTATTAATAATAAATAAAGCATTCTAGTTACATCATGCCAAGTTTCGAGTAAAAATATTGATTAGAAGGCTTGTTATCGGTGAAAATGTAAAAGGCGTACAAAAAATATTTTCTTTAAATTCGTGTTTTCTTAAGCACAATTCAGTATGCTTGGTTGCAACACTCTAAACGCAAAATTCGCGGAGATATCATCCCTAGCAATGGGAATTTTACCGTTTTTTGTAAATATTATGATACTAAATCGATTTAAATGGTTTCATGTCGATTTGTCTTTTTTGTGGAGACGGCAGCACTTCAAATTTTCAACTTTGGAAATTTGCAATAGGCCGCCATTTTAAAATATAAAATTAAATTACGCATTCTGTTTAGACACCCCAAGGGCTACCTTTTTCCAAAATTTTATCAAATTTCAATAACAATTACTTTAGTTATTGGCAGTCGAAAATTTTTCATATTCATATTTTTACTAATTTTACAATAATAAACAATTTTTTAAAATTTCCTTAATAGTCCATTCTTATAGCAAATTTTCTTAGCAACAAATTTGATAAGTATACCCTAAGCCGATTAGACGCGTATTTCACGAGATATTTAAGGAAAACTGAAAAATAGCGTTTCTATATATATATATATATATATATATATATATATATATATATATTATATATATATATATATATATATACAAAAGGATCTTCACAGCTTCCCAATCTCCGTCTGCTAGCCCTCTTCTTTCCATGGCTTCGTCCACCTCATCTCTGAAAGATCTTCGGGTCTTCCTCTCTTTCGTTTTCCTGGAGGACTCCACTCTGTTATTTTCTTTATCCATCGATTATTGTCCGTCCTTCTAACATGGCCGTACCATATTAATTTCTTTTCCTCGATGTAAGTCAGTTCTACATTCATTCTCCTCTATTTCTGTATTTCTAATTCTGTCCAGTCGTGTCACCTGGCAGCACCTTTTCCAAAATTCCATTTCTGTGGCTTTTATTTTCCTCTATTTTTCTTATTAATTATCCAGTTTTCTGCCCCATATGTCATAATACTTGATAATTGTGTTATATATTCTGTGTTTTGTATTTTTGTAATGTGTGTTCCATAGAATGGGATGTAGTTGTCTGATACTTATTCTAGTTTGTCCTAACCTGTTCTTTATTTCTTCTTCTGCAGATGTATTTTTGATATAGTAAAGCCGAGGTATTTGAACTTATTTTTCCCTCTTATTTCTACATTGTCGTCTATTTCTAAGTTTTTACCTCTTCTTCTGTAATCGCTAAATATTCTGTCTTGTCGAAGTTTATTTCCATACCGGCCTTAGTGTACTCGTCTTTTAGTTTTCGTAGCATATAACTCAGCTCCTCTTCATCTTGGGCTATTATCACTTGATCATCTGCGTAGCTTAGTGTATAAAGATGTTCATTGCGCACTGGTATCCCCATTCCCTCACATTTCCTTTTCCAATTCTTTAAGGTATCTTCTAAGAATATCTTGAATAGGGTTGGAGATGTGCAGCATCCTTATAGGAGCCCTTTTGTTGTCTTAAAGTAATTACTGATCGTCTGCCCCACTTTCACTGCCACTTGGTTGTTTCCATAAAGTTGCTGTATTGCCCTGATTAGACTTTTGTTGATCCCTACATTACTCATCGCTTCCCACAGTTTTTTTCTGGGAACCGAGTCGTACGCTGTTCTGAGGTCTATGAAGGCCAAGTGAATGTCCCTGTTTTTCGCTCTCTTCTTCGCTATAAGTTGTTGGATAGTATATATGTTGTCTATACAGGATTTTCCGGCTGTGAATTCTGTTTGGTCTTCTCCTATTTTTCCATGAATATTGTCTTCTATTTTGTTTTTTACTATTTTTGCATAAATTCTTCCCATTAGAGAGATCACACTAATGCCTCTATAGTTGTCACATATTCTGCGATTACCTTTTTTAAATATCGACGTTATATACGCTTTTGTCCATTCATTCGGTAGTATATCCCCATTTAGTGCTTTACGAAACATATGTTGCATCATGCGTAGTAATTTCGGGGTTCCATACTTTACCATTTCGGGTACTATTCCTCCCGGTCCTCCTGATTTTCTATTTTTTAATGATTGTGTGGCCTTTTTGACTTCTCCAGTTGTTATTTCTACTTCTTCGTGTTCTATTTGGTCATTTTGTTTATTTTCTATCGTTTGTCCTTTAAACTCTTCTCTATTTTCTGTTAGCAGGTCCTGGTAGTATTGCTCCCATTTTTCTTGTTGTATGAACGGTATGTATGCCTTTTCTTTTGAATTTGTTCTTAACGTTTTTAGTATTCGCCATGCTTCTGAACTCTTTGTTCCCTCTATGTATTGGTCTATGTTTGTGCACATGGTTTTCCACTGATCATTCTTTTCTCTTGTTACTAATCGTTTTACCTCTTTGTTCTTCTCTTTGTACGTTTGTTGATCCTCTTTATTTATTTCGCTTTATATTTTACAATAAAAAACCATGTTCCGTACCTTCAAATGTGTAGAGACTCGGGGTTATAATTTATGAATTTTTACTTATTTTTAAGCAGGAAAACGTAACGTTTAAAAGGATTTTAGATTCGATCATGTTTTAGATCTAATTTGTCCGGACTATGCGAGAAGAGCGAAGAATACAGCAGAGCGGTTCACTCAGTTGGAGGAAGAGTGGCAGAAAATCCTCTAGTCCACCATCGACATTCTCATCAACTCCATTCCCAGGAGATGCCAAACTATAATCAATGCAAAGAGCTATGCTACGAAGTAATAGGGTATTCTTGCTGGCAAGTCGCTCGAAATGATGTTACTACGTTTTTGAAAATTTATTTCGCTCAAAGTTGGCTGTTGATTATAATAATTTTTGTAAAAGATTTCTTTTAAAAATTCATTGTATTTCTGATTAATGCGATTTGAGATTTCGACGAGAAAAACAAAAATTGTTCAAAAGAAACCGAATTATAATATAATTTTGGCCGGTACTGTATATATGTTTTAATGCAAACATAAAGAAATACACTAAGTATATGTAACGCTTTACAGGACAAAAATACAGCTTATTTGTCAACAAAACGCAAATATGCTTTTGCCAGCCAGAGCTTGCAATTACACCACACCCTAGTAGTAATTACGAAGTCTCTCAAGCGAAACGGCGCCGATCTCGCTACACAAATAGCTCATTCTTCTCTGCAAATGCGGATATGAAATCCTACAAACAGCCCACTAACATAAAAGACCCTTTAATTTTGCCGGCTCTTATATTGCCATGTGATATTTACGAAGCCACGTCATTAAAACCCCAATTATTCAAATATAACGTACACAAAGGTAAACTTCAATATAGTGTACGCAGTTCGGTGTAAAGTAACTGAGTATTAAATTATAATAATGTGCATAATTTTAAAAACTAGTTATATTGTTACCGGTAATTGCGCATTAAAAATTAATTACTTTAAAATTGTGGCAAAAGTAAGATGGCTAGGTAAATGTAAACAATATTTTTTTTTATTTATGCGCATATAAATTGCATATTAGTAGAGCTTGGAATATATGCAAAATGCATATTTTTACATGCATACATATTTAGACAGTTTTTGTTTATAAATGCGTAAGCAAAATATTATTTTGCATATTTAAGGGCACGCATGTTCAATTTATTAATTTTCTTGATTTTATTTACAAAAAATAGTTAAAAACCCTGTTCTGGATTCTTAAGTCCCTGAGACGCTCTAATCATTTTTATTTTTAGTAAATATCTGTAGCGGCTAGTTGAAATACCTTTATAATAGCTTGCAAGGTTTATTCGATATATATTTACACTTCTACTGTTAATAGACGAGGTGTTACCGGGTTGTCCTCAGTTGACAATTTTTCACCCGCCTTTCCTTAAATTTTTTAATAATCCAACCCTTTCTAAATCAATTTTCTTAACTTCTGGAGAGGCAGGTGTGTAAATAGTCGAGCCCTCGTGGTGCGGTGTGGGTAACTAAGTACGGCCCGTTTTGAAAAGTAAAACGTTGAGGCCCAAATCGCTCCTTAAACGGCCGGCGCGAAAGCAGATGGGGGCGGCTACCGATATCAACCGATCAGTAATTGCCAAATCGCTCACCTGTAATCGGCTTCGGCGGCGTTGGTTTCACGGTGGCCACCTTGTTGCAATGTCTTCGTGCCTGGAACACGACAGCACTGGCCGGGATGTGATGCGAAAGTCTTGCGGGGTGGTTAAATGTGGATAAAATAAACACGACCGAATTGGCCGTGTTGCAGGTCGAATATTTCTTGCGGGTTGGTTAAGCACGACCAAATTGGCCGCGTTGAGGATTGAGTATTTCTTGCGGGTTGGTTAAGCACGACCGAATTGGCCGCGTTGCGGATCGAATATATCTTGCGGGGTAGTTATCTGCGGGTTGATTAAACACGACCGAATTGGCCGCGTTGCGGATCGAGTATCTCTTGCGGGTTGGTTAAACACGACCGAATTGGCCGCGTTGCGGGTCGAATATTTCTTGCGGGTTGGTTAGGCACTACCGAATTAGCCCCGTTGCGGATCGAGTATGTCGCCGGGCTTCGCGCCTAGCTTAGCGGTAGATCATTTGCGGGAAATTTTAATTCGACAGCACTTTTTATCTCAAAGGGTGCCGCCGACGGCGTATGCAGACTCGCCGACTGAGCAAAAGTCCATATGCCGTTTTGTGTGCGATAGCAAAACGTGGCGGCAGATATCAAAGCCACCAGCATGCCGCCACACCAACTTCTGTTCGTTTTTTATGTAGCCTTTTTCGCATACACTATTTGATATTTACGGGCCTTTTCTGTTAGAATATTCAACGAACTTAAAAAGTTCGTTACTGAATTCTTTATGTCTGTCTGTCGGTCCGCCACAAAATTTGAGATTTTTTAAGACTTGAAAATGAATTCTTATAGGAAATTTTAAGCTGATTTCGAATACGAAATTAAAAAATTTCTATCTCAAATAATTTTCGAGATATTCGACTTCGAATTTCGGGAAAATTTTCGACATTACGATTTTAAATGTGATTCTTATAGGAAATTTTGCGCTGAATTCGAAAATGAAGTCGAAAAATTCTATTTCGAATAATTTTCGAGATATTCGATTTCGAATTTTAAATTCGTTCTGGGATTGCTTACAGAGCAATCTCTTCGCCGGCCCCGTGTTTTGTTCTGCATATCTTATTATCAGCAATTTCGATAGTTTTACATTTTATCTATACTGTTTTCTTTCTTTGAACCACCTAATACTATCCACCAAATATACCATATTTTAAGTGAGCAATTCTCAGACTTCTTTAACACTCTTGGAACCAAATTCACCATTGGTGGAAAATTACAATGTGAAACACTTGTACTGAGGTTCTAGATTCATAGACCTAAGAAAAAACATTTTATAAAACTTAATAAACAACAACTTAAGTCAAATTACATAACAGATACGAAAGGAAATAGCAAAAAAACAGAACACACCCTAGTACTTATAATAATAAGAACAGTACTTAAGACTGAAAGGCAACAGTTTTCATATAACCAGTAGAATATATTTTCAAAAACATACAAAGTACAGCAATACCACAAACATTTATAAATTAGGGGAAAAGGAACGCGCACACCTCTAAGCGTACAGGGCTTGTCCGAAAAGTAATCCAATTAAGTTCCTAAAAACAAATTCATTCAAGATATGGTTACAAACGTTTAAAATTCTTCCAAGTACTCCCCTTGGACATCCATACACTTTTATCAGCGACTTTTTCAGGCATCCTGGAAAGCGTCGACGGGAACCTCTCTCAGAGCCTTTGTCACGACGGTTTGGATCGCTTTAACGGTTCCAAAACGGGTTCCTTTCAGGGCAGACTTGATCCTCGAGAACAATAAGAAATCTGCCGAAGCCAGGTCAGAACTATAGGGGAACTGGGGCAACGTCGCCAAGTTGTGCAGTCAACAATTTGGGGACCAACTTGGCACACTTTTAACACAGTAACAATTTCGTCCACAATGGTTTTTGAAATGCTAAGTCTCTGCTATCATTCGAACACTCATTCAACGAACGATATTTAATAGATCATGAACATAAGACAAATTTTTGTCACTTTTGCCATTCGACGGCCGTCCAGACCGAGGGTCATCCTCTACTTCGTCCCGGCTATTTTTAAACAATTTTAACCATCTGCAAACTTGAGAACACAAAAACCAGAATTCCTATAGGCTGCCTGAATCATTTGGTGGAGTTCGGCGTTTATATTAGTTTAGCACATAACTTAATTGCGTAACGTTGTTCGATAGTTTTCTTCATTGCGCGCCACGACACAGCAGGTTCTCGGAAACAACTATACTGACACTCCTAGAGCTCACAGCAGACCGAGCTTGAAAGCGTTGTGAAGCTATTATATCATAGCTGAGGCTGTTTTCCTCTCTCAACTATTTTTCTATTCCTTTTTATTTTGCTAATCTCCGTCTTCCAATCTTCTTTTCTCCGTGGCCTCATCGACCTCATTTCTTTAATATTTCCTAATTCTGCCTTTTTTCTTCTCCTCATGGGGCTCCAATCTTTAATTTTTTTAATTCACCTTGCTATCCTTGCATTTTTTAACATGGCTATAACACTGTAATCTTAGTTCTTTATTCTGCTTATTGCATTATTTTTGATTGCCATTTTATTCCTGATTTTTTCATTTGATATTCTGTCTGTCCGGACTACTCTACACCTCCAGCACTCAATTTCTATAGCAATTATTATTTTTTGTTTTTTATTATTTAATAGCAATGTATTAACATTATACTCTATGTAATTCTATAATATCTTTAAAGCGCGATGTGGAGGTCCCCGATCTCCGGTCCCCGGCGTGTGAAAAGCATTGGTTGCCAGAGTAACGCGTTTATGGCCACGCGAAAATACAGGAATGATCGTCATACCTTTAAAGCACACCGAAATTTTAAAACTTAAATTAAAATTAAATTATTTATCCTATTGTTTTAGTTTTTCTGTTCTTTTTTGCAATTAAACATTCTTTGGTATAGAACGGGTACAAACAGTTAAGCACCACAGAAATTACATGAGAAAACAAAGAAGTGAGCAGACTGCGGGTGAAAGAGCAGCAATAAATAAAGCGAAGCGACGTATATGTATTGAAAGAACTCCAGAGGAAATTGAAGTTGCAGCAAGAAACAATATATATATATATATATATATATATATATATATATATATATATGTGCACCTTGTATATTTATGGATGTCTATGTTTGTAGAATTTGTTAGTTATCTTAAACTCTTCTGATTACATAGTTCAATTTGTCTTTTTCCATTGTCATTAACGACATCTTCTCCAAACCACCCTACTGTTCTATCGTTTGTTTTCACTTCTACTCTCCTTAATACTTATTTAATAATTACTTCTTGATTATTTTCTTACTTTTCTATTTGTTTTATCAGTGTTTCAAAAAAAGCTCTCCTTTTTCGTTATGATACTATCGTCAATGAACCCTATGCTTCGATGATTATAATTTCTTTTCCGGGCTTTTAATTCTACTTTTCTTAGTCTTTCATCAATGGGTTCCCAGGATGTTACTATCTTACCCCAATTTCTCTTGATTAACATACCCGCTCCGGCCTGTGCTCTCTTTTCCTTGTTGACTACGCTCCAACAGTATAATGTACATTTTATATCTTTTATATCATTTTTTTTTGTTTAGCTTATGACCAGAACATAGATATTTCTTTTCTCAAATTCTTTTGTAATTCTGGTGTCTTTGGTTCTTCTGTCTTGAATGTTCCTCGTTCCACTAATTGATTGTCTGTTTTGAATCTTCTTTTCTTTCCCTTCTTGGTTTGGTTGAGATTTAAGCTAGATTTTGCTAAATCATTTACAGCAGAATTCCCCCTCCCCCTTGTGTCACCCTTCTACAAAAATATGGATTACCACCCGGGATATTTTCCTTGGTTTTGATTTTACATTTTGTCTTTAAGTGTTTAGCATTTTGTTTTTTATATGTTAGGTTGCTAAATCTTAACGTCACAACCCTCCTACCCCTAGAGACAATGCGGGCGGACTTTAAAAGATACTACATAAGTTAAAAAACTAAGCAATATATGTCGCCAAAACTCAGCAACGAAAGTAACAAAGTATTCGCTTGAAAGGTCATTAAAAAGATTAAGCATCCTTAACTCTGCATTTTGGACTAGAAGCGACAACAAAAAATCGTACGTGAACATCTGTCTAAAGTCGCTTTGAAGACGCACCAGACAGCACAAATCACCTTTTCTGGAAATCCATTTACAGACGTCACCTCCAATTAAGTTCTAAAAAAAAAATCCACACATAATCAATAAACACTAACAACCAGTAAGAGCAATGGATGTTACTACGTCTATTTTAACAGCTACATTTGACTAGGTTACTATCCAACTCATTGAAAACTGACAAAAATATGCCTTATAAAGTACTTTGCCCTTTACATATAATTGAGTGTAACTACCGATTAACTATTAGTTCTTGCGAAACTTAGATCCAATTGTTTTCTTTTGTCCCAGATATGTTTCCATCATGTATATCGTCGGTCAAAAAAATGCTTAAATACTTCACAAAGTTTGCCTATGAAGTTTGACGATTGTTCAGGAACAATGGAAGACAAGTTTCCTTGCGTTAGTAAATTTTTGAGTTAGGTTCAGATTTTATTTAAATGGTCTTATATGTAATGCTACATTCGAATAATTGTAAAATTGCTAATAGCGGAATTATTAGCAAAGATGGGTGTTACTATCAGATTGTAGTTGAAAGATCGGAAGTGTACAGAAATTACAGCATTGGTTCCAGCACGCTCCCCTGAGGCACTTCTAAACTGATTGGAAAAAGTGGCGTACATTTTTATTAAATATAATAATTGCAAGACACTGTAGTAAGCGTGAGGCAGATTAGAGCTAATTTTGTAAAGATGCCCTGTGTCATATCTTGCAAAAACAAACGCGTAATATTTAAAAAATCTACTGATCTATATCTTCTGTTTTCTTAATCAATGTGGATTAGGTTAATTAATGTGTGCACTTGCTCTATAGTTTTCTGGTGTTAAATTTTGTAGGAATTTTAGTATTTTCAAGATTTTCTCTCTTGATAAAGCAGGAAAAAGACTGATATATAGGTAAGGATGCTTGTTAAATACCCTATTTTAATACATTACATACCTTTTTAATAAATAATTGGTTATGATTTTAAGTGGTTTTATATATAATAATATTTTTCATATGTCTATAAATCAATGGTAAAAACATTTAAGCCTAATATTCATAAAGGAACTTATAAAGAGAAAATGTTATCCTTTTTTACACCCGAGTAAATCACAGGAGAACCTTCCTTTATGTTCTAGTAAATTTAATAAAGGACACAAAGCACCTGGAATAACTAGATAATAGAGTTCGTTGCCCGACAGGGGGTCTTTTATTAAACACACTTTTCGATTAACATCGCTTGCATAATGCCCCGGCTACTGTACACTTTACTTACATTGTTGTAAATGTATTATGCAACTGCAATTTATGATTAGACTGCTGTTGTAATTAACAATTTGGTAGTTAATATTTCACATCTAAGACAGAGGCGTATTTCCATTGCAACTTGCTAAGTCTGCCGTTTTCTGAAATAACTAATAATTAATTTTAGTTAGTAAAAGAAGTGAAAAAACAAATTAGTCGACTCGATTTAACCCATTTTCTGCGTTTTATTGTCTGCTGATATGGCAACAAACATTGACTTGCGTAAAAAATTAGTTTATTTGTTTTTTAAAGACGTTTACATAATCTAATTGTTTAATTATACTTATGTCAGTTTTCGTTGCCTGACTTTTCTCGTTTTCATAGGAATTGCTGAAATTGTAAGAAGGCTGATCCCAAACTTCCACTATACTTTATATATTCGACACAAAAAAATTAAAAATCTAATTTATGTTTTCAGAATCTATAGTTAAAGGTAAATATGAATTAAAAAACTTATATGATAAAGAAGTTAGTCATATCAAAATCTCGGATAAATATTGAATCATAATTAAAGCAATTAAAATATAAATTAAAGGATAAACTAAAGACGCACGAATATCAAATTATAAATATTTGAAATATTTAAAAAATATGAAAAACAAGTTGCCACTATTTTTTCAGAACTAAAACCCGCTGGTGATAACAAGGAAATTTATAAAATCGACAAGCTGACTTATTTACCATAGTCATTAAAATAAAACCACTTCGTGAGAACGTTAATTACCCTAACGTGGTACGCAATGTACTAAATTCAAGCTAAACATTTTTGTCGAGTGGAATGAATGTACATCATTAAAAATAATGATGAAGTCAAACTACATATAGAATGATCAGTGCTTTTGGAAAAAAGTTGGGCTCCGTTATCAAAAAAAAAAAGAGTTTTCTGATATAGCCGTGCAAGACATTCTATATGAGCCTTTTCATATGACTAAATTTAGTGCTAGATTGGTACTTGATTTTTGTTAACGATTCATAAACAGCAACGTGTGACCTGTTGTTGTGTGACCATTGTTACAAGAGGACGGAACCATCATCCTCTCTCTACTGTAATGTAAAAAGTATTACACCAGCTTTTTACATAAATTGCGCGATGTTATCAATTAAATTGACCAACTTCTCCACGATAATGCCTCTGTCCATAATGTCGCAATTGTCCATGTTTTTGCCAAGGACTGTGCCTTTGAGGATCTTCCTCATCAACCACTATCTGTGGTGCATTGCGTGCTTGGTTCTTGAGTTATAAGACGGTAGTCAAAGTTCAGAAACTCTTGACGTTTCATCCAAAACTGCGGCGGACATCTTCAGAAGAAAATCTTCTAAACATTGACGCAAAAACCAACCACATGATGCACTATAACATCGGTCGTGAAAGCCTTCGCATCTATTTAACAACTATCCATTTTGGAAACTAAAGAAAGACCTTCGAGATAAAAAATTTAACATCAATGAAGAGTTGCAGGGGTGTGTTTTGGAGCATTTTCAAATAAAACTTTAAAATATATTTCTATTGGTATTAAAAAGCCAATTGTGAGATGAATTTATTGAATTTAAGATAAACTATATTAAAAAATAATCCTATTGTTTTATTTCTATCAATATATTATAATTTTGATGTTTGTCTCGTATCTTGTTTCTAAGGAAAAAGTATGATACAGCTTAGAATGCAAAATTAATATAAATATGGACACAGACTATATGTTAAAAACGAATGTTAGCCACTAATAGACAGCTACACTGGTGAGCTTAAAAAAGTTTTAATGTCTTCTATTACAATAAAGACCGCCAAATCAGAAATATAAATTATAACGTTTGAGCACTTTTCAGAAAAAACTATTTTTTTTTATTACTGGATTTGTTCTTTTTATCGTAAACATACTAGGTGCTGATGTAGCTGCTACGACAGGCGAACTAAACATCTTCTCTAATTTTAGTGTTCAGGTTACGTTTATAGATGATTTTACAAACAACAAACAAAATAAATCAAATAGTAAATAACCAAAAAGTACAGATAGATTTCGAGCAAGTTAAAACAAATAGACAAATACTAACAAAATAAAGTAGTAGAAAAGATATTCCACCAGTATAAAAACAAGAAATTAATATGTTAAACACAAAAATAGCCCAGTGCTCAATAAAAAGGTTAAAAAGAAAAATTAAGTGGAAGAACGCAAGACCTAATAGAAAACAAACGGTAACTACAAAGCGATAGAATAATGCAAGAGGTATAGTATAACCAAACAAAATAGTTAAGAACATAAGAGCAGATTTAAGTGAGTGCAAAGACTCAAAATCTAAATAAACTTTAGAAAAAGGAAAGACCTTAAAATAAAATAACGCAAAGTTTGGTAAATCGTAGAAATCATAAAAATACTACAAAACATTGCATATAACAAAACTATAATAAGAAACTTAGGGCCAAAAGAAACAAAGAAATGTGAACTTCTAGGAGAAAACATCACTATAGTGGAGATGGTAAAATATGACGGAGATACCATACTTAAACAAGTAAAGAGGCTTTATAATAAATGTTTGCCAGCATAAATTATCAAATTATAACCCCATCAACTTGCTATCGGTTCTGTACAAAAGCTCGTGACAGGAAGACTCGTAAACAAATTTGACAGCTACCAGCTTTGCAAACAGACTGGATTCAGAAGCAGCACCTTGGACAAGTACTGAAAATATCAGTAGAGGAAAAACAAGTATAAAGTGCCCTCCAAAAACATATAGGCAATATTAAAGGCGTTAATTAACAACCGAGTAGATAATAAATATACCTACTGTACAAATGCAAAAAACGCTACAATTCTAGTAAAAATAAAAGCATAACTAAAAACGAACCAAATCAAAGCACAATGTGGAGTTCGCCAAAATACTGGATCTGTCTCAAATTTTTTACCATAGCATTAATGTTTTTAAAAAGCTAGAGTGAAAGATAAAGGGCATTATGTTATGTTACAGGTAAAATATTAGACGACGAGAAGCTGAATTATCTGGGATTTGCTAATAGTGCAATTCTGATGGAAAATGAAAGAGATGAGCTGCAGGTGATATTTAATAAACTAAATAAAAAATCAAAGAAATACCTAACAAACAAAATAGAGCAGAACCACATCCAACAAATAATAATACAAAAGAAAATGATTGAAAAAGTTGATCCTCGATATAGTTGATCCTCGGTTATAGTCGATTGTTTCAATAACTCTAAGTCCCAGTCCCACATATACTCCGCTAATATTAAAGTCCGGATCTAGTTGACGTCAAGTTCGGTTATAATTAACTACCAAATATTGTTAAATATGAAATATTTTCAATAATATTTAAAAAAATTAAAGTTATTACGGATGGTTTTCGTTAATTGTGGTCAATGAGCTGCATGTACAGGTAACGGGTGACTTAGACTAGAATACATATTTGTCTGCATATAATAGTGGGAGAGCATGGAATTTGTCAGTCGTAATAGAGCAGTTTCCGGGAGAGTAAGGTGTCTTTTGTATACGCAGTTACCACAAAACCAACAGTTACGTAATTTTTTAAATTCAATATGGGCTTTATGACATACAGTAAGCGCCAAGGGCCAATTTGATAAAGCTTTGAGTACAGAAGTTCCAACGTAGTGGTTGAATTCCAAACCTGTTGGAATAGTGAGAACGCCAGCAAACATCGATCGCGTGCGAGCTAGCGTTCGGCAACATCCCCGAAAATCGATCCGTAAACGCGCAGCGGCTTTGAATTAAAACCGGTCCAGAGTACAAAAGATCCAGTTAGTGGTAGCTCTAAAGGCAACGAACTACCCGTTACTGAAAGCTATGATACCATTTTGTTTAGTTATGCCCATTTTCACTTAGATGGGTGCGTTAACCATCAAAATATGCGGTATTGGTCAGAAAACAATCCTCGGGAAAAGCAATAAGAACATCTTCACAGCCCCAAAGTCACCGTTTGGGCTGCAATTTCTTCAAATGGGTCTGTATTTTTTTAAGATGACAATGGGCGCGTACTTACTGTCAGTTCTGAACCATACACCGCCATAATTCGTAATTTCTTTAGTCCGACTCTTCAAGTGTGGGGGGATATGGCCCTACAATATGGCTCCAACAAGATGGGGCCACAAGTCACACAGCACGCGCGGCATTAGAGGTAAATAGAGAATTGTATCCGAACCGGCTTATTTCGCGTAGAAGTGACATTAATTGGCCATCACTGAATCCTGACCTGCCCCCACCAGAATTTTTACTGTTGGTATATCTGAAACATAAAATTTACATGAATCCTCCGACTAATCTACGTCAACTTAAGGCCCGTATACGAGAAGAAATCGCAGCAATTGGACAAAACAGCTGTCAACATGTTTCACGCATTTGAGGTCTCGCTTGAAGGAGTGCCAAATCCGTGATGACAAATATCTTGATGATGTAATTTTTTCACATAATTTCCACATTTCATGCTTCAGTTTTATCCTAATTACGTAAATGTATCATAAAAACTTACTATGTTCCGTTGTTTTGAAATATGCAGTCCATTCTGAGTCACCCGTTATAAAGATATTCCTGGAACAACAAAAAGGTTTGGTCAGTCCTTTGTAACTCCCTGCTTTTTAACATTTTTTTTGTTTTGTTTGTGTTAAGATTTTCCTCAGAAATTTGTCTCTCTTTTAAACCAGTGTATAATCTGTAATCACCCTCAGTTCGTGTTATTGTTTCATTTAGCCGGTCGAAATGCCTAAAAGTATTGCTGCTGAATACCAGACTGGCAGTTATTCAAGAAATATTCAGAATGGTTCCAGTCAGAGTGAGCTGAGCAAAGATACCAGATTAGTAAGCAGTATGTAAGTGGCATTTACAAAAACCGAAAAAAGATTTTAACGGCTTCTGCAAACTGTAGTTTTTAAACAAAACGTTTGCGCGGTGCTAATAGGGATGACATAGACTCGATATTGGTAAAGTGGTTTGAATCGCAGAGATGTCAAGGGCTATCTGTAACCAGGAAAATATTAAAAGCCAAGGTAAACGATCTGGCCAAACGACTTAAGCTTGAAGAAGAGTTCCAGAGCTCTCAATTATGGCTGGACATATTTTCAAAACGACATACATCTGTTATGGAAAATTAGTGGTAAAGCCAACAAAGCTTGCCATGATACAGTGTCAAGGTGACTAAAAGACACTTGGTACATGCTCTATGAAACATATTCTCAAGAAGATTCATACTGATGAATCGGAATTGTTTCATAAAATGCAGCCTGATAAGATTAACATTTAATGAAGAAAGATGTACAGGAAGACAAAAGTCGAAAAAAGGGTGACAGTATTTCTCTGTGCTAATATGTCTGACAGATCTTACATTAACCTATCAGTGTCATGTGTATCTACTTTAAAGAGGGGAAGGCGCATGGGTATAAACGAAATTAACATTGGATTTAAATGATTTTCTGTTTGCAGGACGATGAGAACCTTGAAAAGTGGGTGACTACCAACAAATTCCACACCGTAATAAATGTCAAAATATTAGACGATTTTGTTGTGGATCTGCACTCGGCAACAACAGAGGAAGTCACTGATTTTATTAATAAGAAAAATAAATAATTATAGGCCTAGTACAGTAGAATAATTATAGTAACAATAAAAATGCTTAATATTAGTTTTATGTAAATGTAAAAAATAGTTTATATAAACACCTGCATATAATATGTATAAAATAGATACTCTACCCTTAAAATATGTCAAAAGCGTTTGCATCCAAATTGTTATCAGTTATAGTAGACCTCGGTTGTATTGACCAAATTTGACGAGTCTACTATAACCGAACTCGACTCTATCTAAAACAAAAATTAAGCTCTCCGAGAACAACTAAGATAGGCGTGAAAAAAATAAATTGCACTAGCTTCGCCAGTATCTATCAGACTACAAACCCTAACCAGGTGTAATATACCAAATACAATAAAAAGAACTTTGATTAATATGTATTACCGCCCCACACACACGGAACAAAAACGTGGATATTGCATAAAAGCTTTTTAGATTACAAAAAAACTTAAGTATAATGCTGAACATAACACTACGGGATCATATATTCAACAAGGAAATTAGAAGAAAGCCCAAAGTTACAGATGTCACCCAACAAATATACATTGTAAGATAAAATGGGCTGAACACATTAGGAGAATAAAAGGACGCACAGATTAAAAAAGATTGATGAAAAACATATGAAAAGAATATTGATGACAGTAATAATAATTATGATTATATTTGCCACTTGATTGTTTACTTTATATATTTTTCTCAGAAACATATTGTTAAAATTTTTAAATCTTCTTTAAATGAGCTTGAAAAGGAAAAGTCCATTCAAGAAATATTTTACAAACTATTCAGCATATGTATTTTGGTAAGAAAATAGCATATAGATAATATAGAAAACAGCTTAATGATGAACAAGAGAAACTGAAGAAAAAGAAAAAAGTCGCAGATATACAAAAGGAATGGTGTTGTAGCTTCAAAAAAGTCAGTTATTCGATAATCATTCATCTAGCGGTCACCGCGCTAAATATGAACTGACCAGTATTTTATTTGAAATTTTAAAAATATGTTTTCAATTGTTCTGCGGTTATATTATGGTACATGTAAATAATGTACGTCAAAAATAATGTTGTCTACTGACAATGACCATAATGCATCGATAACAAATTGAAAAAAGAAAGGAACACTATGGATATCCGCATCCCCATGAACAACAACCATATATTTTAATAATAATATACAAGCAAAACTTACACTTTATGAACAAATACCACTAATGCAATATGCAACGATATCACAAATATCTGCAACGCACAAATGGAGTCGCTCTCCCAACAAACTTTAACAAAATTTATCGTAACACAAAGAGGCCAGCAAGAAACGATTAATAGTACAGATAAAGATAAAAACATGGCCCAAAACAATAAGGCATGGCAAAACCTCCTTGAAACTAAAATAAAAATGCGAAAGTAATCAAACACTGAATCAGTCATATACAGTTAATTAGTGAATACAGTGAAATTCTCAGAATTTGCAGTATTAACAGACTTAGCAAGTGACAACCCAAACACTGACACTGAGGAACAAACAGTTAAAATACCAAAACCACCGTCAATATTTGTGCAAAGAGTCATAAACTACCAGCAAATGGTGGATAGTATCACACTCATACTTAAACAAGAACAATATACCACCAAATGTATGGCAAATAATGTCGATAAAATCAATATACACATGTCCGACTTGTATAGGAGATTTATTATCCATTTTCTAAATAATGTCAAATCAAGCAGAAGCGCATATATAAATAATAACAGAACTATACACAAGATTCCAAAACTTCAATTATACTAAATCTTATTGCAACCGCCCATACGCGTGAGTCAAATGTGGTGAAAACAATGACTCTCCGATCTATGCCAAAATTAGAGAGATTCCAGCAACATGCACATTATATAACATCCAGCCACATTCTGCTAATTAAGGTGATCCATATAAGTACAACAACCAAAGAAATAAGCAATATAAACCAGAAATAAAAACTTCTCTCTTCTAGCTACAAAAAATGATTCTACTAAAATACCATTAACTACCTATAGCCATATTAGAGCAAATTAATCACAAACATCCAACGATCTTACCCCTACACAATTCCTTGCTGAATTCAAAGAAATATTTAATCAGCTACTTCAACCAAACAGCATGATTCTTAACATGCTTACAATAGTAATTTCTAAACTAGTCAAATAAGAGCCAAATTCTTACAAATGGCTTTATGGCAAGAGGTAGAAATCCTCTTAAAATGAATAACATTGATGTCCTACTCATACTTCATTATTGCATTTATTACATTGAACATCCAGATAATACAGCCCACGGTGGTGCAGTTACTATCATTCGTAACACAATAATCCACCATGAATTACTGAAGTATGGAAAACCTTTTTTAAAGATATTCAATTATCAAAGTCAGTAAGCTTTCTAGCATCATTATATTGACTACAGTATACTTTCCCTAGCATAGACTAACCAAAGACATACTATAACCATTTTTCAATTTTCTAGGTCCGAAATTTTTGGTTGTCACTGACTTCAATTGTAAACATACAAGATCAATTTATCACAAATAACAATTATGTATATTTCTCAATCATCACCCCAACTTAGTGACCAACTGATGTAAATAGGATTCTGGATTTATTGTATTTTTACATAGTTGCAAGCATCCCAAAAATTGTGTAACCTGCTAAACCTGTAAACTGCTAGCTATGTACCTACTTGCTACTATCAGTATTACAATAATCATGAAACTACCCAAACCAATATTTTGTAACAACCTAACTTACTGGGATAAGTTTAAACAACACATGCACAAACATATAAAACTAACGTAAGTTTAAAATTACCAGAAGGCCTAGAGCGTGTAGTAAATCACTATATTACGACAGTTCAAGAGGCAGTGTAGGGTGCTACACCACTGATTGATCATAACTTAGGCTCTATTAAGTTTCCTAAAGAACTAACTGAGTTGCAAAAAAAACTAAATACAGTTTAGGAAAAAATAATGAAAGTACAGAATAAAACTTTTCAGAACTACATAAGCAGACTGTCTAAAGATATTTAGTATTTGGAAAGCTACCAAAGAACTTCAAATATTTAAGATTTCGTTGCAGCTATAATTGATAAGGTTCTAAACTAAAATTATTAAATAATAAAAGAGCGCCCGGTTTTCACCTAATTACGGTCCCATACTAAAACAGCTACCAGAAAGAGGAAACAAATTTATTACCGCTACTCAACCCAATATTACGCTTAACATATTGACTTTGACAGCCAAAGTTTGCGTAAATTCTATTAAACCAAAAACCTGGAAAGCCACCAAACAAGGGACAATCTTACCGCCCAATCAGCTTACTGCCGATTGCCTCAAAACTCTTCGAAAAGCTAATACTAAAGCGAATTAACAAAGATATTCTTTTGAATGAATAGATTCCTGAACATCAGTTTCGATTTCAGAGAGGTACTACTATACAACAATGTCACAGAATAACCGATCTTATCCAATAATCACTTCATCGAAAGTTATATTGTTCAGCAGTATCTCCAGATGTTAGACAAGCTTTTGCCGGTGTATTACAATGGACTGCTATTTAAATTAAAACATATTTTTCCACATCAATATTATCTTCTGGTATTGTCAAATCGATACTTCCAAATCAAACTTGGAAATTAAATCTCGTAATTATACCCAATCTTTGCTGGTGCCCCTCAAGGCCGTATTCTGGGCCCGCTTCTATATTGATATTTACAGCAGACAAATCTATTATTCCCAACACAAGATTAGAAACATTCGCTAATGACACTGCCATCCTTGCATGTCATTAATATCCTCAAACTACAACAAACTTCTTGCAAGAAGGACTAAATTCAATTAGAAGACTGGTTGCGGAAGTGAAAGATCAAGGTGAACAGAACGAAGTCAACCTATATAACGTTCACAAGACGATCATAGTGCCCACCTGTAATGTTAAACAACGTCCCCATACCACAAACAAACGAAACTAAATACTTGAGCTTTCATATGGACAAAATCCTAACGTGGAAAATGCATATTCTAGAAAAACGCAAAAAATGGACATCAGGCTCAAAAAATGCATTGGCTACTACTAGAAAACAAAATACTTATTTACAAAACTATCATACGATCGATATGAACCTACGGCTACGAATTACTGGGTTGCGCCAATTATTCGATTCCAATCGAAGGCACTAAAGTACATGTTCAATACGCCTTGATATGTAATAAATCGTATATTTCACTCCGAATCCAACATACAATATGTATAGCATATAATTAGACAGCAAGCTGCAAGGCACCACGACAGACTCCTAGGATAACCTAATGACCTCCTTACACTACTAACACAACAAAAAGCCATACAAAAACTAAAGCGCAAGTGGTCATGCGACCTGACAAAATAACGTAAAGCAACTACGTATAAAAAAACCCCACCCCCCGCCCAAAAAAACAATCTTAAGGTGAAAGAAAGTGAGATGACATCACTGGGCGTTCGCCTCTTTAAATGTCATAAAATAAGCTCATAGAATTTATTGTACTAATTTTAATTGCTGATGTCACTCTAATAACAACAAAAAAAGTTTAAAGTAAATTCAAATAAGTTATTCCTGTCAACCGTACTGTAACCAAGTGTCCAAGTCCATTTTTCAGCGATTAATTGTGATCTAAACTTGAATTGTATCCTAAAAAATATGTCGAGCACAGATTTCATTGATGTACTAGGAAATATTATCAATTAAAGCGGTATATCTTATGGTGCTTCATGTCACTATACTAAAATTTATATATAAATTATTTTTAAAAAGTAAAAATCCCTGAAAGTGTGCCTAGTAGAATTTATTGAAAACTTGCCTGTTTCAACTTTTTTTTTTATTGGTTTACAAACAATTAACAATCAGAACTAAGTATAAATATAATATATGTTCTATGAGTTAATGTGATCACATTTATTGACATGAGGGGGAATCCATCCATCGATGTTATCCCGATTCATCAAAGCTATCCTCCTTGTAGATCATTAGGCCATTTCTTCTTTTTTACTCTTCTTGGAGGGGGGTGCTGATGCATGTTGGAGACGAGACTATTTGGGTGGACTTGAAGCAGTAGGAAGTGACTGTTACTCCTTACCGTGCGCTCATCTTCTACCGTTATGTTAAGGTCATTATGCAATGACAAATTGCTGACATACGACGGGGCATTTGCAAGCATTCGTAGGATGTTAGACTGTACTCTTTGTATAATATTGACATTTGACTTGCAGGGGCAACCCCAGAGTTCAATTCCGTAAGTCCAAATGAGCTTAATTACGACTTTATATAGAAGCAGCTTGTTTTCGAGAGAGAGACCTGATCTTCGGCCTAGCGACCAGTACATTTTTTTGATTCGCAAATCAATTTCCTTTCTTTTCTCTAGTATATGGGACTTCCACGTGAGTCGTTTATCTAAATGAAGACCTAAGTAACGGGCCTCATTTGCTCGTGGGATAGGTGTATTATTCAGCTACACTGGTGGCCACTCTGTACGATTTTGAGTGAAGTTAACATAAGTGCTTTTCGTTTCGTTTACTTTGATTCGCCATTTATTTAGCCAGATTTGTAGGATAGTTAAGTGGTTTTGCAGTTTCAAGGAGGCTGTGTTAGGATCGGTGTGGCTAGAGAGGAAGACAGTGTCGTCAGCAAAAGTTGCAATATATGTATCTGATGTTGTAGGTATATCTGCAGTGTATAATATATAGAGCAAAGGTCCAACGACGCTTCCTTGTGGCACTCCAGATTTGATTGGTGGAGTTTAGAATACTCTTGTCCGTATTTTATTTGAAGCTAGCGATCTGACAAGTAAGATCTAAAAAGAATGTAGTATTCACTCGGAAGCAAGGTCTTGATCTTGTACAGTAGGCTATCATGCCACACTTTGTCAAAAGCTTGTTTTATATCAATAAATACTGCTGGACAACAGGATTTAGAATAGAAATCCGTATTAATAATGTTTAGTGGTACCTCCTGAACCCAAACTGATGGTCTGGGACGCAATTTTCCCATATATCGGTATTATATAATCTTCTAATTATAAGATTTTCTAGTAGTTTAGACAACAGGGGCAATAAACTTATGGGCCTGTAAGAGTTTCAACATTTGGGCAATTGAAACGCAGAGTAAATTTTAAACTATAGAAATTTTATCAAAAAGATTTGAAAGAGCAATAATAATTTAATGTTTTTAGTTTATAATTAATATTCATTTCTTGAATAAATTATTTTAAAAAATAGTGCCGGGTTTTAGTTCGCGTAACTTTTTACATTGCAATATTTTTATTAATTTATTTGGATATTTGGTATCTAAAAATGTAATAAAAAATATCTTACAAATTATTTTATAATCTTGTACAAGTTGGCATTCTGTCATAAACCCATACATCTTTGAAATTGCACAACGCTTTGCTATGAATGCAGGTGCGGTTTGTGCTAGACATGCACTACAAACAAATATCAATGCATGTAATTAGTCCCTTTGTTCTACTACCCATTTGATGAGCGACTTTGAACAGGGCCAACATCTCTTTGAAGGATGATTCTACACAACTAGCTACTTTAATGACATAATTGGATTTCCGCGCTGTGTGTGCCAATTCGTATTGCTGTAGTAACACCCTTTAATTCCTGATGTTTATGAGTGATCCGTATTCTCTCTGTTAAATCGTCGACTACCCGCCTACACATATTTGTTTGGACCTTGCAGCCCCTAACGGCAAGGAAAGTCAAACTTTTTAAATTCGATATTTAAAATTTTCAGACTGGATGCCTCTCACACTCGGCTTCTTATAAATTTTGCCAGAAGCTCGAAAAATATATTACACTACGAATTTTAATGTTTAAAAGCTAGACTTGTATTAATATTTTTACGCTGCACAGAAATTTAGAACTGAAAAATAGTAGATACAACATCACTCTCAGTTTAATGACTTCAATTAGCAAATTAAACAGCCAAAATTTACTTGCAGGGTCGTGGAGGTGAATTCAAAGAATGAATATACAATAAGAATAACATTAAAACAAAAAAATAATAAAATGATTTACATAAATCTTGGCACAATTAAAATAAGTAGTATTGAGAGTCATATTATTTATCAGAAGATCCGGCCTTTTAGAGCCGAGATCTAAACCTGCTGCAGGCCAATACAATTTCCTCCTTCTGCATATGTCATTTACCTCTATAATGAAGGCCCTTAAACTCTTAAACTGTTCCGATTTTTATCCGAAAGGAATTTCAGCAGACCAACAGTGTCATACTGGATGTCGTTCAGCAGTGCTTTGGCCTTTAACTTCCTGTCCATCATCTTGTTTTTTAATTAACAGTTGGTGGTTTTCAGGACGAAAAACTTGTAGTCTATGGCCGGTGCACTGCTAAAATAACTTTCGACCTCACCACGCCCATTTCTTTAGTCAGATCAATCATGCTTCGCCCAGGATCCTGATTAATCTTCCTTTCCAATTTGCGAACGAATTCATCCCTTCTCCTTAATATGTAATTTTAACTTTAAGGTGACCATGACAGGTTTCTATATTATTTAATTGTTTATACATTTCAAGTGTATATACTAGAGAGCAAAACAATCGACTCAGCAACATGCTCGAGTTTTTAGAAAATGTGTATCCACTCCGATAGCATTCCAAGTAGAGTTCAGTGTACTGTTTGAAAGCTTAAAAATTGTTCTTTCAAATGAGACCACTTTCATTAGAATCGGACCTGTTCTGACAAAATTCTTAAAAATGGATGTAACACAAAAGAGTTGAAAGAGAAAAGGTAACTAGAAAAGCAAAAGAAATAAATTCTCAGTTGAAATTAATTTAATGGTTTTTTCAATACATGGTGTTGCCATCAATACTCCTAATTAAATTTTCCAAGCGATTGCCCATGGAACAGATTGGATGACTTTTCCTATGTTGTCTTGAGAGATTGCTTCTCACTCTTCAATCAACGCTGCTCTCAGTTCCATCACACTCCCTGGTGCAAGATTTCTGGCCCGGAGCCCAGTCCATATTCGATATACCGACGTCAGTCAGGTTGGTAGTGGTCACTCGCGCGATGTGGCATCGCGCATTATCCCGCATTAGCATGAAGTCCTCACCAACAAATCCCGCAAACAGAACAACATATTTCTTCAGAATGTCCCTGTTGTAGAGATCTTTGTTAAACTTCCTCCGCGTCCTCTACTAGGTTCGAAAAACTATCTCAGTTTTTGCATGCATGGAAATGCCCGCCCAGAACATGCAAGAACCACCTCCATATGCGACAGTTTCTTAAACACGTTTCCTGTTGTTGTCATGTAGGCACTTCTTGGACTGGTCGGTAAATAATATCTGACGCCAATGGTCGAGGACCCAATCGAGATACTCGTGAGCAAAAAAGGAGTAACAACCTCGTTAAAAACCAGGCTTCAACTGGCCCAGTTCATAGAACCCTGTAAGGACTCCTGCCTAAAGTTATAAGTGAAACAAGGTCAATGGCTAGAGGGGTGGATGAGAGTATAACTCCAACGGATTTAAGGGCAGAAGAACCATTTCTACCATAGGGCAGTAACTATAGTAGTACTGGATGTAGGTAGAAACAAGGTTATGTTGGTAAAGCTACATACCAGGTACCAACAGGCGTTTATGGCAATCATTAATATGGGTGCTGTACTGCGATATGAAAGGAAAGGAGAAATCACTATATTATTTTCTCAACCGCAGCTAATTTAATGATGGCTCCTTCTGAAACAAAATTCTCCGGGGTAAAATATCCCCATAATCAGATCTCCGGGTGGGGAATGTATTAGAAGGGTTCGTAGAAAAGAATTATTTCCAAGAAACGGGTCAAATGCCCCATAATAATGAAAAGCAACTACTAAAATTTGCAAAATAGAATGTAAGATCCCCAAGAACACGTGGAAAATCAGTAAATTTAAACTTGAAATGAAAAGACTATATCTTGACATACTCGAAATGAACGACATTAAATGGCAGAATAGAGGTGACTTTTGAAGCGGAAACTTAAAAATAATTTATTCGGCACACTGCGATGGAATAACAGGAGCAGTAATTGTACTAGAAAAGAATTGGGACAGAAGACTAAAGGGCTATACAGTGGTAGAATAATGTTAATAATAAACAATAAAGATTTAGTAATTATACAGATATATATGCCATCACACGCCATAGTGGTTCAAGCAGTTGAGGCGCGGACTGCGATGCGGACGAACCCCCGTTCCAATCACGGAGCTCTCTGATACTTAGCGGGTGGCCTACTCAGTCACTAAAAATAATTGAGTACCTGCATTCACTCAAACAAGAGGCAACAATGGCGGCCGTCTAAGGCGCGCTGCTTGCCATGTCGCCCCGCACTAGAAATGGTGCGCGACGACCTGACAGAGGAGGCAAACATATGAGAGCCTTAACCTCTCAGTTCGCAGGTCGTGCTCCCACATGGGAAGTTAGAGCCATGGAAAAAAATACCAACATCGGGACATTCTGATAAAGAAGTGGAAGATGTATACGGGCAAACAGAAGAAGTTGTCGAAGACGCAAATAAAAGAGATAATTTAATTATACTAGGTGATTGGAATGCAGTGGTGGGAGATAAAAGAGAAAACAACGTAACTGAAAATATGGACTTAGCAAAATGAACAAAAGAGGAAGGGGACTAATAAACTTCTGTATAGAAAAAGAATTAGTCATAACAAATACCCTGTTTAAACAGCCATTAAGAAGATACGCGTGGGTTGAATCCGAAAACACCAAAGATACCAAATTGACTTTATTATTGTGAGAACACAACAATTTCAAGTAACACAAAGTAAGGCATACCTAGGAGCAGATATAAATAATGACCAAAATTTCGTGTGTATGAAGTACAAAGTAAAATGCAAAAAATTTTATAAACACTCAAATAAAATTAAAAAATGAGACACAATAAAACTAAAAACACAAGAACATCTAGAATAGTACCAAACAGCAGTTAAACTAAACCTAAATAAAAACGTAACATCTGATATAACTATAAATTAAAGATGGGAAAAACTAAAATATGCAGTTACCAGAGCAGGAACAGATACTATACGATTAGTAAAGAATGAACCTCAGAAACCGTGAATAAACGACGAAGTTATAAAATTAATAAAAGAGAGAAGAAAATATAAGAATGTCAAAAAGAAAAAGACAAAAAAATACAAACAATTAAAAAACGCCGATAACAGAGCAGCCAAATACACAAAACAAGAATGGTTAAATTATATCTGTAACGAAGTAGATGAACACTTAAATAAAGTTAATTTAGGAAAAGCATATAATTTAATTAATAGACACTTTGGTTATCCTAAGCTGAAGGAAAGTATAATATGGACAAAAGACGGAAAAATTTTGATATAAAAAAATCACATAGCTGAACGATGAAAAGAATATATTGAAAAATTGTATTGTAAAGAGGATAAAGACATATATGAAATAAAAAATGAGTAAATAAATGATAACTTAGGCACAGATATAATGAGATAGGAATTTGAAAAAGCATTAAAAGACCTTAAAGGTAGGAAAGCATATGACACGGATAGTATCTCTGCACAATTACTCCAAGCACCTGATAACAGAACCAAGGACATTTTGTATTCGTTAATTAAGAAAATTTACGAAACGTGAAATACCCGCTGATTTTCAAAAAAGTGTAATGGTAATGTTGGCAAAATAAATAAATCAAAAAAATTCAAAGACTATAGAATTCCAAGCATCCTATCACATGAATACAAAATAATCAAAAGCATTATCCAAAAACGTATATATAGAAACAGCAATGAAAGATTGCAAACAGTTCTGCATGTGTATTAAGGTAAATGGACAACGAATACAAATGCTGAGATTCGCAAATGACATCGCAATTATTTCCCCTGGTGAAACTAACTTAAGATCATTGCAATGAATGGATAATGTATTAAAAAATATATATAAAATGAGTATAAATAAGAAGAAACGCCAAAATGGTCCAAGCGGTTGAAGCGCGGACGCGATGCGGACGGATCCGGATTCCATTCCTGGATTTCTCTGATGCCTAGCGAGTAGCCTATTCAATCAATAAAAATAATTGAGTACCTGCGTTCACTCGAACAAGGGGCAACAATGGCGGTCGTCTAAGGCGCAGTGCTTGCGACATCGCCCCGCGCTAGAAATGGTGCGCGACGACCGGGCAGAAAAGGCAAACATATGAGAGCCTTAACCTCTCAGTTCGCAGGCTGTGCTCCTACACGAGAGTTGGAAAAAAGCTAAGAAAAGTGAAATATTAATATGCTCTAAAAAACCTAAGAAATTAAAGTTAAATTAAAAGACCAGCCCATTAAGCAAGCGAATACAGCTAAATACTTGGGTATGATAACAGAAGAGTTTAGAAGCCCACATTAAACAAAGACTAACAGTATCTAAATCCGCATTCAACGTAAAGAGGAACCTATTATGCTCTAATAACATATGCATAAACGTTAAAAAACGCTTAATAAAAAGTTTAATCTGGAGTATACCCTTATATAAATGCGAGACTTAGATAATAAGTCAATCTGATAAAAAAAGCTATAGAAGCACTTGAGATGTGGTGTTGGAGAAGAACGTTAAAAGTACCATGGATAGACCAAATAACACATGCTGAAGTGCTGTAGCGAATTGAAGAAGACAAACTGTGGAATCTAATACAAGAAAAAAGGCACAAGTAAATAGGGTATATATACATGCACAACCAATTTATCATAAATGTAATAGAAGGACAAAAACAAGAGAGACCGAGAAGAAGGAGACCACGCCTTCAATTTATAAAGCGAGTGACGAAATACGCTGGCACCGATAACTATAGGACAGAAAAAGATGTAGCGCTGCAAACCAATCTAAGGAGTGATAATGGAGGGGAAGATAGAAAGCCCCACAAAAGTCCTTGACAACTTCATGACAAACCTCCTCATAAGTCAGCGTGTACTGTTTGGCATCAACGTGGAAACGTCGAATTTGGCCAGGAGCTTCCACTTCCCCACCAGGTCTGGTCGCACACGTGTGATCCGATTTCCGTGTGAGCACTTCCACGTAAAATCTTGCATTTACAGTCTCTCCAGGAGATACAAACTCCTTATGGACAATGCAATCAACATCGATTTCACTTTTGATTTCGACATTCTGGCATTCTTTTTACGGGGTGATTGTGCGGTGTGCCACTCTTCGCTCTGACGTTTTGTTTCCGGGTCGTATTGGAAGACCCAGGTTTCATCTCCGGTGATGACATTATCGAGAAAATGTTCGTCTTCTTCCAAACAGTTCAGTATTTCTTGGGAAATCTCAACACGCAGTTCCTTTTGCTCGTCACTCAACACTTTCGGTACCATTTTCTCATCGACAAATCCTCTGTGATGATGCGTTTCAGCACATTGTCGTCCGTTCGCGAGGTTGACGGACACCCAGTGCGTTGGTCGCCCTCGACGAGCTCCCCCCTCCCGAAACAACTTGTGCCACTCAAATATGGAAGAACGGCTCATGGTATCCTTCTTGTAGGCCTGCGTAAGCATGTCCTTGGTTTCGGTCGCTGATTTTCCAAGTTTGCAGCAAAACTTGATGGCGTACCGCTGCTCCAAATTTCGCTCCATTGCAACTGACGACGAGGCGACACAACAGGAGGTCACTAAAACAGTGGTCCACACTCAACTAACGCACGCAGGCGACTGCCGCAGGTCGAAACCTGTTCCCAAGGCTCCCCTCCATAACATCCGGCCCCTCCATCGCTCCGCGCGCGCGGAAAAAAACAGTCCTACTACTTCTGGATACAACCCTGTAAGTATATACAATAAATAACATAAAATTATACACTATGTCAACACGCTTCCGCACTTGATTCGCTCGCTTCACTGTAGTAACTTCAAATTTGAATGCCTTTGCCATTTAAGCAGCTCGAATGTACCAGAAGAATAGCGAAACATCGAAAGACGCCGCACTGCAGTCTTCTGAAATGTTCGCCGCATACGAGCGTGGAGGGATACATATTTCTAACCGCGCTACGGGGGGCATTCGAAAATTCGTTACAATATGAAGATGTGCGTGGACAGTCTGATTTGTGACATACAAGGGCACGATTTCCATAGTGCCAATAATTTTAAATTAGAGACGTTAGACGACTTCGAAATTAAATCAACTTGCGCAACCCCACAGCTGTCAGTTCAGATTTGTCTGATCTAACCTTGTATAAATAATGACAACTTGTTCTTCAATAATAATAATAATAATGGTAAGGCTTTACGCCCCGCGTGGGAGCACGGCCTGCAAACTAAGAGGTTAAGGCTCTCATATGTTCGCTTTCTCTGCCCGGTCGTTGCGCATCTCTGGTGCGGGGCGGTGTGGCAAGCACCGCGCCTAAGACGACCGCCATTATTACCCCTTGTTCGAGTGAACGCAGGTACTCAATTATTTTTAGTGACTGAGTAGGCCGCCCGCCAGGCATCAGAGAGCACCGGGAATTGAACCCGGGTCCGTCAGCATCGCAGTCCGCCCCTCAACCACGGGACCACGCTGGCTTATTCTTCAATAATAACGAGTGTTTTTTTCCGATAAACCAGTACATCTGCTACAGTTTTGTCAGTTTGCTTCCGTTGTTTACTAAGATGGTTTTTCTATGTTAATCTTTTATCAAGTTGTAATCCCAGGTATTTGACTTTAGTGGACTGAAAAAGGGTAATATCATTAAGGATAACTAATGGGCATCCTTAATGTTTTATGATTATAACATATGTTGATTTAGGTTCGTTCATTTAAATTCTTCCCTTAAATAATAAACTTTCAATTTAGTTTAAACAAATTTGTAATGCTGCTGCCGGGCCTTCGTTACAGACAAGCACCACCATGTCGTCAGCAAATATATCTGTTTTAGTAGACTAGAGCTAAATAGAATATGCAAGGTTGGTCCCATGACATTCCTCCATGATGTTGCTTCTCTTATTACCTTAATTTGAAAGGCATCCTTGTTTGAAAGATTATGTTTGTAAGATTCGACCATAATAATTTGTTTTATGTTTTATTTTATGTTGTAATCGTATGTGCCTATTCACACGCCTTTGATAAGCTCAGAAGATAATTTTCAAAGTCGTCAATAATAAGCACAGAGAGGTATGACAGTGAAGGACCAGCCACGGCTACAGCAGTTTTAGAGTTTCCCGTTCTGCAAACGCGACAGACCAAGTACTCTGGTATTTCAGGAAATAAACATTTACCACGAACAAAATTTGCAGGGAAGTCACTCTATTATAAAAACATGGGGCCGGCGAAGAGATTGCTCTGTAAGCAATCCCAGAACGAACTTAAAAAAATTTCGGGAAAATTCGAAATCGAATATCTGGAAAATTATTCGACATAGAATTTTTTCTTCATTTTCGAATTCAGCGTAAAATTTCCTATAAGAATCACATTTAAAATCGTAATGTCGAAAATTTTCCCGAAATTCGAAGTCGAATATCTCGAAAACTATTCGACATAGAATTTTTTCGATTTCATTATTGAAATCAGCGTAAAATTTTCTTTAAGAATTACTCATAAAATCGCAATGTCGAAATTTTCCCGAAATTCGAAGTCGAATATCTCGAAAAATATTCGAGATAGAAACTTTTTCATTTCGATTTTGAAATCAGCGTAAAATTTCCTATAAGAATCCATTTTCAAATTTTAAGGGTCAGACAAAGGCTACCTTTTTCCAGAAAGGCCAGAGGCCAATTTTTGATCTTTACAAAAAATACATGATAATTCGAAATAATATGTAAGTCTACAAGCGTAATACTAGAGAGTATTCACAACTTCTCTAAGTGTTTCATATAGCTTAACAATTATGATTTGGAGAATTACGCCAAGTGTATTGCTTCTGGGTAGTCTGTTTAGCTCCTTCACCCCCTTCTTGTCAGCAACTCTATCGTCTTTTTCGGCGGTGTGCTATATACCAGTGTTATGACGCCTCTGACAATTGTCCGCTTTACGTGACGTTTTAAAATGGCATATCTTCACTCCATTCGCTGGACAGAGGCAACAAAACAGATCTTTTTCTCCTTTATCAAGGTCCACCTGTTGTCAATAGTCATCTTTCTAAAGCTGTCGCAGGAATAAAGCCCATGCCCATTTTTCTTACAGTTGACACATTTGCGTGTTGATCCACCACTGGAGCTTTCTTCACCATAAAGTAATTTCTCTCCTCTCTGCGCCCCTTGAGTCTGAATTTGAGAGCAGAGACCACGTTCGCCGCGTCTGCTATCTCCATAGCGTCTCCAAGCTCCAAAATCCTCGACGTTTTCTGTACCAATGGCCACGGATCTCATGCCCCTCTGCAGTTTCATGGAATTGGGAATCTTTCAACTAACTCCTGCAACAACTAGGGATTTTCCAAATGAGCAGGCATTTGAGAAATCAAGTATGCTGGACAACTTGCTTTGTTTGGGCGCGGTTGATTTCCGTGCTAAATCTATGGGGGCTCTAATGACATACTCGAGCCTGCTAAAACGCCACTCCAGAAGGATCACCAAAGATAGGACGGTTTCTTTGGCTTAACATCCCCTCCCTCTACCCCGTAGCGCCTTCTCCAGCCTGGACATATTCTGGGCTTGCAAATATCCACAATCAAGGGTCAACTGTCCGTAATGGTGCGTAAACAGCAGCCAGTCGAATGGGCTGCTGGAGAATGTTGAAAGGTCACTATTTTTGCCCTGCCTTGCAATAAACTTTTCTTTGTTCGGAAATTGCATGACTTAAATAAGAGCGTTGGCAAGAGTATCAAGCTACCGTTGGCTGACATCTTGGCACAAAGTGTGACCAACATGGAGGTCATGGCCTAAATCATTATCTTCGGGCAAAGCTTGAGAATACCTTTGTTCTTTCTCTATGGTTTGACAAAATATCTTCATTATGGACAACTCCACTTTCTTCATAACGTTCCTCTCCAAAATTTTATTTCCCGATTAAATTTGCTAGTGGCTAAAGACTTTCAGCTGGAGGGTCTCAATTTACTAGAGGTCACCGACAGGTCATACGTTTTGTTGGAGGGAGAGCTAACTGGAGTGCGCGCTATCAGACCACCTAGAAGAGGTTCTAGCCAGTTTCTGTATCTGGTTGGCGGATTCCCTCTCATTTGCTATGACAAACACATTGTTGTTCCTGTACATCTTCCCCTGAAGGCAAATCCATTTTGGCGTTGCCCCCATAAAACGCTAGGGAAGTCAAGGATTTTACCTGACAAGATTTATTGTCCTTCTATGGCCTTTTGCAGTCGTGCAAATCCTAGAACTTGATTTCCAAGGCCGCTATCCAGCTCAAAGGACCAACTCTATACTCACAATTTCAATAAGCTCAAAAGATAACTTTTAAAGTCATCAACAGTCAGTATACATGGGTATGATAGTGAATGACCAGCCATGGCTGTGGCAGCTCCAGAGTATCCTGTTTAACAAACGTGACATGCTAAGTACTCTGAGAATCCAGAAAATAAACATTTCCATGAGCAAAGTTTGCAAAGAAGTCACTTTATTATAAAAATATGACACCCAATAACCAACTGTCAGACAAGACTGTCTTTTTCCAGAGAGACCTGTGACCAACTCTTAATCTCTACAAACAGAAATGAAAAAATACACAATAATTCAAAATAACATGCAAGACTAGAAGTCTTTAGAACAGTGCCATACCTGGTTAAATATCAGTCTAACGTCTATGGAATCAGCAGTGCATGTTCAATGAACTTAAAAAGTTCGTTACTGAATTCTATATGTCTGTCGGTCTGTCTGTCGCTGTCACAAAATTATGGATTTTTTAAAATTTTAAAATGGATTCTTATAGAAAATTTTACGCTGATTTCGAAAATGAAGAAAAAATTCTATGTCGAATAATTTTCCAGATATTCGATTTCGAATTTTCCCGAAATCGAAAGGTTTTTTTAAGTTCGTTCTGGGATTGCTTACAGGCAATCTCTTCGCCAGCCCCATGTTTTGTTTTGTAATGTAGTTTGGATGATATCCATTAGATAATGACAACCAATATTATGGTGGTTAACCATCTGTACAACCATCTTTAAGAGAGAGGTGTATATCTCAGTCAACGGTCACTGCACATCAGACTGCATAGTAACAGTGATAGTGAATAACCTTACTAGTTTCAGGGTTCTAATATTTGTAAACCTGAATAATCCATGTATTCTAACATATCATAAGTAAACATAACACCATGATGAATCAATGTAGATAGGGCATAGTAAAAACACTTAAAATGTAGTTGAATTCTGTCATGTAATAGCACTATGTGCTGAACTAGCAATAAACTATTAAAAATAATAATAATAATAACTGCACTCTTATCGTATTTCAATACAGTGCAGTAGAGGACCAAAGAGCACACAAGCCTGAAAATATAAGACCCACACCATTACCTTATTGGATAATTAAAAGCCTATTATCAAATACACTGTTTATTCTGTTTATGAGTGCACATTACAATCTCTAACAGCCTATTCTGTGGAAGTTGTAACAGCTGAATGAAAAAGTCCTCAATGTTGCCATACACACAATTGGCAGCCAGTGCAATCTGCACAGCCTGGGAGAACCTGTCCAAGCAAACCTGCAAGTTGGGGTCTTTCAAAGCCTTCTGCTTGTCTACGTCCTGACACATGCTTCGGCTACGCAACTCCCCAATGTACCGAATGACGTAAGGAATGGATTCAACTAGATGCTGGGCGCAAATCGCCCGAGGCGGGTTAACTGCTGGCACTTCTAATATGCTGCTAATTAGACCCAGATGCAACTCACTGTAGAGATCTGAATGCTGATTATATATGGGGGCTAAAATGCACCACCGCAACAGGCCTGCTAATGGAGTGGTTACTTCCATTGCTATGGCGCCAGGAAGCAATGATGGCTGCATTTGTTGTGCTGCTATACAAAGAGTGCTGTTCTCCTTAACCTTACAAACAAATATAGAATAATCTTCTGCTTAAAAACAAATAGTAGATTATTACCCAAAACGTAATCATCTCTAATAAATACCGAGGCGGAAACTTAAGTGGTTCCTTCTTCCCCTCAGCAAAATACATATAAGCTATGGCAGTAAGAAAATTAGCCATAAACTCAGGTGCAACTTGCGGTAACACTTTTAGTTTTGTAACAGTGTTTGGAGCTAGCAAAAAGTAATCCTTGATGAGCGCTTTTGTTAGCTGCAAACTATTTTGTGACGTATTCCCTAGTTGCTGCATCCATGTACTCGCTGACAAAAGCAAAGGAGGCGAGGGGACACCGACTGCTATGGAAACCAATTTGCTCAGCACTGTAAGCCGCATTGCAGCAGTCGTGCCGCTAAACAGTGACAGAAATACCCCATTTCTGGAGGTCTCATTTACCGTGCCATTGAAGTAATCAAAAAGAACGTCCACAAGCTGCAACTCATCAAGCGCGGACAGCGGTTGCTGTCGCTTGTTACCCCGACGGTCCACCTCACAAAACACTAGTTCAGCCATCAGATCCAACGCCAAATCCATATGTTTGAGGATCTGAACTCGGGTACATACTAACTGTCCTATAAAATTGTGGAATTAAGCACCTATAAAAATTGGATTAGATTAATTACCAATTTTCGTCAAGGCTTCTCTCGCGCATAGTGGGAACTCGAGTTTGCGTAAGGAATGCTTTACTTCAGGCCCAGACAACTGAGACATCGTACACTTAACATGGACTGAAATTTGCAGGTTATATTTGTTTACATATAGTCTATATGATACAGACTACAAAACTCTGCGATTGTAAAAGCTCCCTTTAAAGGTCGCCATACAAATGGAAGAAATATATACACAAGGTTTCGAAAATTATAAAACTAACTCGTTCTGTGCTGCTATTTGCAATTATTCAACAAAAAATACAGATTTTAAAGACAGTAATTAAGTAAAATTGCATAAATCAATGTCAATATTATTTAACTTTATAATTCGAATATTATTAGTAACGTAATAAGATAAAAGCATGTATTATTGGTTGCAGCTGTTTACCTATCTTTTTATTAGTATTGTCTTCTGTTTTCACTTATGGGACTTTAACTTTTATTCTATTACGTCACTTGAGGCAACCTAGAGCGGTGGGGGTTAATTCATTGAAAATTATAATTCTTTCATAAAAACATGCAATAGTTTACTCAATCAATAGATTCAAGAGCTCTTGAAAATCCTACTCTACTCGGGTATATGCAATAGTATGACTTTTTCGCTAATTACTGAAAAATAGTGATTAGGAAATTAGGAAGAATAGCAACTTAATATCATTTAATGACTATAATAAAGAACACTTGTTTAGGAATTTTATTTTACTAATTCATCTATATTATATCACAATATACAATATCATAAATCTAATAATAAAAACAGATGCAAATTACTATTGCGCATTAACATTTAAATTAAATTGAGGATACATTTCAGCTACTATAATGTCGAGAAGATTGTAAGCAAGCTGTTTATTGTAGAGCGGGTTCTGCATGATCTCCAGCAAACTAAGCAGCCCACCAGTGAAGTTACTTCCCAGCACTTTTTGTGCAATATGAGGAACGGAATGCTCCAATTCTCTAAACGCCCGCTCCTTTCTTTTTTTCAGCTCCTCTTGAGTGGACGGAATGTGTATATGGAATATCACGTCTGCAAAATAAATTTTGTAATTCATAATAATCATCTCAAATTAACATTAAATTAATACCTTCTAACAAAGTGATGAGATGCGCCAGATTTGTCTGACAGAGAGAGGATTTGAGTTTGCGATCAATATACATCCGGAAGATGGACTCGACAGCCTGCTGTGCAACACTACATATAGCAGCAAAGAGTTGCAAGACGGTTGTGCGAATTTTGAAGATGTGTTTTACTGAAACACCGTTCAGTTAGGCAACTGCAGTGGAATTATTTCAACGAAATTACATAAATAAAAGAGAGATTCTGTGATGCCATTTGGGTTAAAGGAAGTTGTTGAGCTTTGTTCCACTCTCTTGTAGGCAATTCCAAAGTTGTCTTTAAAAACTAAGCTCTTAAACGTGGCTGGAACTGTGGGATTGTTGATGTCAGGCGAGATTATTTCCACTTCGTCTCCCATTTCCGCCCATTCAAATTTACTAAAATAAATTATTAACTTTAATTATTGTGTAGTGGAGAGGCAGGCGTGTAAATAGCCGTGCCCTCAATGCGGTGTGAGGAACAAAGTACGGCCCGTCTCGTGGAAAGACGCTAAGGCCCAACTCGTCCTTAAACGGCCGGCGCGAAAGCGTATGGGGGTGGCTACCGATATCAAACCAACGAGTAAATTTGCCAAATCGCGCACCTGTAATCGGCTTTGGACTGCTTTACTGCGTTGATTTCCTGGTAGCCACCGTGCTGTGATGTCTTCGCGCCTGGCTTTGCGGGAAATTAGCTGCGGGTAAATTATAACGCGACCGCACTTGCCGGATTGCGTTTCGAAAGTGTCGGCTTTGGCTTCGCGCCTGGCTTAGCGGTAGATTATTTGCAGGGAAATTTTGATTCGATAACACATGTCGGCATCGTTTCAAAGGGTGCCGCCGACGGCGTATGCAGACTCGCAGGCCGAGCAAAAAAAAGCCCATCTGCCGTTTTTAATGTGCGATAGCAAAACGCCCGCCTGCAGACATCGAAGCCACCAACACCGCTTCGAACACAGACGGTTCAAGGGGGAAAGGCCGCCACATCATGTAGAATAAAATAAAGTTTATGATATTAAAATCAAATTTACTAACAACTGTTAATAGCCCCTAATTTTTGACGGTTAATAATGATTACTGCTACTACGAAAAGGGAATGAGGGAGAGAGGGGGTTAAGAGAGAGGGAGAGAGAATAAGAGAGGAAGAGATGGAGACAGAGAGGGAGAGAAAAAGAGGGAAAAAGGAAAAAAGAGAGAAAGAAGGAGGGAGAGAGAGAGGTGGGGGAGAGAAGGGGAGAGGAAAAGAGAGGGGGAAAGGGGAAGAGAGATGGAGAGGGAAAGAGAGAGGGGGAGAAATAGGGAGTGGAAAAGAGGAAGAGAGAGGGAGAAAGAGAGGAAGAGAGAGGGAGAAAGAAAGGAAAAGAGGGACCAAGGGAGAGAGGAAGAAAGGGAAAGAGGAAGAGAGAGAGAGAGAGAGAGAGGGAAGGAGAGAGGGAGAGAAGAATCATAACCAAAAGTTAAATTCTTTTGAAAATCATATCAAAGTAATTGCTCAATACAGATTTATCAATCAGATGCACTAGCTAATTGTAGTATAAGGCATTAACTTACACTGATTATCAATAAATTTCTTTCTTCTCTAAAACGTTTAAGGCCACTGCATAAATACTTAAATATAAAAATGAGTGAACAAAATCAATTCTAATTCAGGAATGTGAAGATATAAATGTTAACGACCACAACAATCTAAAATGACCTGTAATCTCACAACCTGACATTGACTTCAACATATGATATTTAGTTAATATGAAACTTTAGTTTCACAAAATAAATTTTATGCATTGAAATCAATTAATGAAATAACTACATTGGCAATTAATCAGTCCACTAAAAAACCTAATGAGATATTTCCATTACATATGCAACTCATCAATCAAAATCAAATGAAAAGTCATAATGTGCCAAAACACTAAAAATCACAAAAGTAATGAACACCTAAACAAACTCCACAGTTTAGTAAGATATGAACTGGATCAATGCCAAATCCTCCGTTATATAAATTATATAGAATCTCTTAATCCATAAAACTGCAACATGTGAAGAATCACCAAAAATTTTTAAAGCAATCAATAGTCCTTGGCAACACTTCAACATAAATAGTGAATACACTCAGAACACAAAGAAAAATGCGGGCTATTTGCAGAACAGTAGGAAAAGACCTTTACTACTCAGCAAAATGACAACATGAATTACGTCGAACTAGCAGAAGTAAACACTACCATCTCTAATAGCACAACTTTTACTGATTCAGTGTATGCAACAAAATCAAACTACAAATCAAGAAACTTAAGTCCAAGTAAGTGCACAGACCAAATCTTCCACCAAATTTGCTTCTCAAAAACACGGCTCAGGAACTTAACTTAGAACTATACTTAGAAACTAAGAACATAATTCCTCAATTACAATTTGTATTCGAGGACGCGCTCTCATTAATACATCAAATTTTCAGAATTACTAAAATAATAAAGGTTTACTCTAGCATCTGTGGATATCTTTACACTCTGATGACTTTCAGACTCTAAAATAAGCTCTAAAGAGCGGTACAATATCTAGGCATATACTTTGACAAACAACTAAAATGAAATTTACATAACAAAAAGTTACACAAGACTGCAAATGAATTTGTAGTAATCTATAGTACTAATCTATTCTACCCTCTTTTATTTACTGCTACATTTCTTCACTTCTACAGTCCTAGTGTTCCAAAGTCCACCTATTTCAGTCATTTGTTACAGTGTCTTCCCCCTTTTTGTGTTGATATTCTCACTTTTTAGTACTCTCCTAATTACTTTCTCCTCTAATTACATACCCTAACCAACATATGCTTTCCTTAGTACAATTTGTAATGTTGAGATTTCCAAAATGTTTCTATAGTTCTTTATTGGTTCATCTAAATAATTCTCATTCACTTGTTTTCCTCTTAATATACGCGTCTCATCATTTTTTGATCTACCCTATTCAACACTAACGTTTCACAACTGCAAACAATTGTTTTATGCACTTTCAGCTATACTTTATTTGATATCAAGAATATGTTTACCGTATTGTTAGCACACGGTTTTTGTCTTTTTGTTTCTATTTCAAGAACAAAAGTTACATCTAGATTTATGTATTGTCGCCTGTAGTTCCCTTGATCTTCTTATATGCTCTGTTATGTCACATTTATGAGAAAATTTCTTTTTTACTGGCGTTATGCAACTGACTGCAGACTAGTATGTGACTGTTAGCACCAAATATTTTGTTTTGTAAAAAGTAACACCATAGGCCAACACTTCTACGTCTTCCAATTAAATAGGTTATACATAACTAGTCTAAACTTATATCTCCCTTTGTTAAATTATAATTATTAACCGTTACAGGTATCCATCAACATTTTAAATCATAAACATCTAACATTCAAAGGGTTATTTATATAAAGAAACAACTCAGTGGTGTTGTAAGTATTCTAATGGCTAAAAAATCAAATCTGGACAAATAAGGGTAGAAAAGAGCTAAATTCGGGTAACAAAACAGAAGAGGTGATAACATTCAGTGCTCGTGAAAAGATAGCGTGCAAAAGTCGGAGCAAAATAATACAACTTTCCTCAACCAGATAAAACTTTAGTGGCTTCCATTATGGTAGTAGACTCAGATGTGAATAGTGTGACTAACAATCTACAATAAGTTGTAGATAGTGTAAATATTTGGGCCCAAGAATGGCAGAGTAACATTAATGAAACTCAGTCTATTCATATCAACTTCACAAACCAACAAACAAATAAAAAACAATATGTTTAAGTAGCAATTAACATGCAAGTAATTTACTACTACAACTCAGTCAAGTACAGGATAGCGCGCGGCAGACCCATGAATTTGAAAGTGGAATAAAACGCAGACTGTTAGAAAATAACCAATTTTTTATTTTTTCCTGATTCATCAACATGAGAAATTTAAGTTTACTCGGTTTTGAACAAAGTATCGCCCAAATGGCGCCCTCACACTCCAAACACTGAGTAAGCCTTTTTCTGAAGTTCTCATGCACTCTTTGAAGCATTGCCACAGGAATTTCAGCGATTTGGCCTCGAATGTTATATTTGAGGGCTTCCAGGGTCCCAGGACGATTGTTGTAAACAGGAAAAAATCACAAGGGGTCAAATCGCCTCTTAGAAAGATGAGGCGCCTGGGGAATCTGTCTCGCAAAAAGTCCATACAAGCCCTTGCTGGGTGGGCTGTGGCCCCGTCCTGCTAAAACCAGACGTCTTTCAGCTCTATCCCTTCAAATTCAGGCAAGAAAAAATCTTGGATCATAGTCAAGTAACGTGCAGAAGTGACTGTAGCCGCTCGATAATTTTCTTCAAAAAAATAAGAGCCAATGATCCCAACTCTTGAAATTGCACACCATACTGTCGGAGTGCAAGGGCCTATGCTAAAGCTCCCTGGGATTCGTATATCACTCAAATAGCGCATATTCTGTTTATTGACACATCCACTGAGGTGAAAATGTGCCTCGTCAGAGAAGAAAACGATACCGTCTCGAGACAACGCAGCATGCATATTTTCACTAGCGAGTTGTCTGGCTTCAATTCTTGGATGACAACCATCTTATAGGGGTGCAAGTGAAGATGTTTATTAACGATTCGTTGAATGGAACGTCTCGAAATGCCAAGGGCACCTGCCTGTTTCCGAATTGAACGCCTGGGAGATTGTTGAATTGCAGCTCGAACCCTCTAGATGTTTTCTGGGGTAGTGACGGTATTTTGAGCCCCCCTTATCTATATTTCCGGTATCTTGAAATGCATTAATCTACGCGAGAATTCGATTTCGATGGGGAATTCGGCCGCGGATAAGGATATTGAACTTTAAACGGAAGTCACACTGCACGCAGATGATCGAGCGGGCCCTCGACAAATAGGTCTGCACACAAAAAAATACGTTGTTGAACGGAGCACTCCATTATAGCCACTGAAACCGCGTGGATCATAAACTTTACATCCCCCTTTTCCGAATAACTCCACTTTCAACCTTCCAGGACCGTTAGGAAGGAGTAATGACCTTTTCAAATCCATACGTCTGCCGCGTGTCATCTTGTATCTAAGAATAACATTAAATGCAAAGTTTAGATGAAAGGAGCACGTGAATAAGATGGTCAAAATTACAACTAAAATACAAGAAGTTAAACTGGCTTATCAGAATGAAACATGTCGACCTACGGTATCCAATTGTGAGGTGCACTAAATCAGCAAATGTGGTCAGTTAGAAAATTCTAAAACAAATTGCTACAGAATATCGTGTATGTTCTGTGATACATTAGAAACAATGATCTTTATCACAATGGGAAACAATCATCAACAAAATCAAGTTATGCAGAGGCCCACAAACAGGAACTGTATCATTATCCCATCCAGTTGCTGAACAACATCAACAACTTCCACTACGAAATGTGCTGTGTAATGTTTAAAAGTATGTTTAAAACACTGTGAAAATTAGTGATTGTGTCAATGAGATAACCGACAACTGACTGAAAGTAGATTTAAGGACTTTCTAGTAATTTAAGTTAAAAGCTAATTGGTTATAATACTAGATGCTATGTTCCTTAAAGTCTAATCTATGTAGAAAAAAGTTGTTTCTGATGAATTTAGTCACCGTTATTTAATTATTCCATTTAAATGTATTGGGCAGTTAACTTTATCTATTTTGTTTTAAAATTTCAAACAAAAACCTCACAGCTGTTTAATTTGGCTAAAAAGTAGATAATACTTGTTAATCTAGTTTCGTCACAAGCTAGAACTAGATAACAGAAACCCGTGGGCGGAGCTACTTATCTTCCGCTTTTCCCCTGCAACAGAACATAAGGTGACTTACGTAAATCTGAGAAAAATAAACCAAACATCCATTTTATTTTAATATAGTGATAACACTTAATTCAAGTAACGAAAAATCAAAACTGTTCAACTTATTTAACTAATGAATATCAAAAATCCACCTACTTTTGCTTAGGTTTGCCAGTAGAGTTCAGGAACGTGTTCATAAAGGAATCTAAGTGCTGCCCCTTCTCTTTGCGAAGCTTGAACGCAACCGATTGGTAGATGTTGCCCAAATCTTCAACAACCGGGACGGTGGTGGTTACAAGAAGTGTAAAGTCTTGGTTACTCGTCAGAAACGTGTGCAGTAAGTCGCTCCCGCGTAGGCTTGGCTTCTGCAGCAGTGACCGCAGGAAATCCTCATACTTAATCCGACGAATTTCCATAGGCGTTATAACTCTGCAGCAGCATAACCCAATACGTGTCAAAGAACAACAATTAACTTACTTTCTAGAAGGCAGCGGCGAGTTTGATATTTCGCTTTCGCCGTGGAATTCGATCAGCTTAGTCTTTAAGGCGTAGAAATCTTGGTCTTTTCTTTGGACAACCCAGTGCCTGATCTCATTTTCTGATATTGTGTCGATTCTCTGCACATTAATATTGAAAATGTATGATAACTTAGAGCCTCCTAACTGAAATCAACCAAGCGAATTACAAGTTAAAGCGTTTTAGGGTTGTAAAATGAAACCTGCTGAGTATCCACAGAAGGTATGGAAATCCTCCAAGCACTGAGGTCTCTGAAAATGCTCTCGCAATCAGGAAGAAGAATATCTTCAACAAACGCTGAAGGGCCATTTGAGTATAAATCTGGAGTATAAATGGCGCCCTCTATTGGTTGATTTGCCTTCAGGACTCCCCGTATGCGCCCTAGACCGCTGCTGATTTTCGCTACAGTTCCTTGATTTGTTTGTTCATAATATTTTTTGCCTCTTGTGTAAAAGTACCACAATAAAATTAAAAGAGAGAAACAAATAAATGTAATACCAACCTCATTTTCACGGGAGATGCGTGCATAAGCATTGGGGATCTAATTAACTTATATACTGATATTAGATAATTGCGCCACTTACTTTGTTCCACTTGATGATTTGGTGTAGCCGGGAACGATCTTCGAGCCGCAAAGATAATTATAAAACTAAAGTAAGAGAAATTAAGCAATGAAAACAATTGAGGCATTTAGGGCATACTTCATTACTATGAAAGAACGCAGGCAGCCATTCCGTTTCCAGAATGCCAAAGGCGTGGTCATACGCTTGATATAACGGCTCAGAGGTGCGCAGCTTTGCCACATTGTAGACACCTTCTTGCAGTAATTGTTGAAGTTGGAACTCAATGTGAGAAGAACAGCCAATGCAGTCGGGGCTTTTATGATCGAAGTATATCTTGTACAAATTTATTGCCTCCACGTGCAAGTTTTCCAGCTGCTTCTTTGACATGTCTGGCGTTAGCAGCTTGCTATTAAAGTCTTCTGCAATTTGAAATAAAGTCTAGTATAAAGACATTATTTTAGAATTACAGGTTACTAGCTGTTGTTTATTACTTTAAACAGTAATGTATTGCTATTAATTTTCCTTTACATAAAATGTCTTATTGAGTGGCATATTATGTTAGCAGTGAAAGCATTACGCCATTGGATTGGAAGTGTTTAACAATTTAAGAGTGTTAGGTCTTAAAAATTCTTCATTTCTTAAAAAGTTCCCTAATTAGATTAAAGCTATGATCTGGCAAATTTCAACATCGATTTTTATGTTATGTCAGCATTAAAGAGGTAATATTTCTTATCGTATGAACACTAAAATATTAACAGATAAAACCTATAAAGAGAGCACGACAGCCGCGACGCAAAGGCTTCGGCCTGCCAGACTAACGCGCGGCGGGCCCTGGGTTCGACTCCCAGGTCAAAATAACGGCAAACATCGAGTGCTCTCCGGCCATCATACAAACACCTTTGGCGGTCGTAAAGTACATTCTCCTTCTTCTAACGGGTCAGACTAGCCACCTGCCCGGGGTACGCCCAACATGGCTCATAGTACTACACAAAATGTGTAGTTAGAAACAGGCTAATAGCCTATATAAGTGTAGAAGAAGAAGAAAACCTATAAAATATATAAAAGTGCTAACATTCATTTTACGGTTTTTAAAAAATGTGGACATCTCAAAATTTAAAGAATAAAGAAGAATAAGTTTGTTAAGTACAATTTAAAGGTATCATTTCTCTAATGTTTTATTATGGTAAGTCTATTGAGGATAGTTTTGTATAGCGGATTTCTGATTAACTGGTATCTCAGTTTTTTAATGACGAGCTCTTTAAAGTATGTCGGAATCCGATGTTTTTCATGTGTTTTATGCTGTTTCTTGAATTAGTGTAGTTAAGTGGTGAATGGCTTCTTCAATTTCGTTTTTATCCTTCAAATATGTTAGGGGTGACGTATTGGTTTATATGTTTTTAAAATCATGTCAAGTTTGTTCTGTTATTTCATAGTTTAGAAAGAGATGTTTTCCCGATTATGCTGGCTAAAATGATTGGGTTATGGTCAGAGCTTAGATCAAAATTTGATTGATTAGTGTCACTTGACCAATACGTTGACTCTCCACTGGATAAGAGATTTCAGTAATTATGTTGTATACGTTTCAGAAGTTCCTTCCGTTTGGTATGATTAATTTCGACCTCCATGTCGTATATTTGGCATTCCAGTCGCCTGATATTTGATAATGAGTGCCAAAGGAGAGAATCAATCCATTATATTCTTTATGAAATACAGAGTGTCAAGGAAGAATGTATATTGCTGAAACGTTCATGGGTGGGACAAAGCTTCAATTTTGACAATTGTACATTGTATTTTTATTCATTTTTGAGAAGAGTATGATTTCTTGAACATAATAATTGTTCATTTTGTTTGCATTCCACTCTACAAATCGTATTAAGTCTGTAATTACTTAGTTGTTTACGACAGTTGTCAGCATGGTAAGTATCATGCTATTTTGACTGATTAGCTGTGCTAATATGCTTTTAAATTCTTTTAGAAAACTTGTTAGTTTACCAGCTAATTTTTGTTTGCATAGTAGTGAATCTGGTTTTTGTTTTTTGATCTTATTAAATCTTGATATACTAAAACACCATTTAATTGGCTTGATGATCACCTTGACAAAGACCACGTGTAGCGTGTATATTTTTATTTTTCTTTTACATAAGTTGGTATTGAGAGGTTCCTGCATTTGACACATTTGAAAAGTCACATGCAGTATGTTTTCGAATGGTTATAGTCTTGACATCTTTTGCATTATTGTACTATTATTTTTCTTTCTTGGCGGTTAAATTTTGATTTCACAGCACTGTAGATGGTATAGTTCAAATATGTCTTTGATATTCTTGTTACACTCTAAATCTACATAGAATATTAAAAGTGGTTTTTTGTTAATTCTGTCTTATGTTAATTATGTTTCTTACTTGGTATCCTATCCCTTTTAATTTTTCTTTAATGTCTTCAAGGTGTATTGGATAGTATAGATCCTATACTACTATGTATGCTTTTTCCTCTTTTGTTTGATAAGTGGTAGTTTTCTAGAGATATCTGAATTTTGTGAACTTACTTTCACCGTGTTGTTTGATATAGTAAAGGCGTTTTGATCCATTATAACCGACAAATCATTGATCATATGTGTATGGGGTGTGGGTGGAGAGCTGTGTTTATGCATGTGGTGGATGTGCGTGATTTGTAAAACCCTGCACTACAACAATTACTTTTTACAAGGAAGGATATTTATCGCGTCATTGTAGAATTGAACTGCAATAATGTAAATACTTAATTTTCGCAAAAAAGCAAAAGGGTGTCAGAAAAATGGCGATGAATGTTTATTTCACGCTATGGTCCACACCCCGCACATATATTTGTAAGCTCAAAAAAATAAATCCACCATAGTGGGTAAAATCTGGTATGCAGTAATTTGACTATTACTATTATGCAGAACGTGAAGTTGTGTTACCACTTATTGTTAAATTTATAACTTTATCTCTTATTTAAAAAAGTTTAATTTTTTCCTACAACAGCACGACAACCGTGAGGTAAAGGCCTCGGCCCTGGGTTCAACTCCCAGGAGAAAAATAATGGCAAACATCAAATGGTCTCCGACCGTCATACAAACACCTTTGGCGGTCGTTAAATACATTCTCTCCTTCTTCTAACGGGTTAGACTAGGCACCTGCCCGGGGTATGCCTAACATGGCTTATAGTACTACACGAAATGTGTAGCTAGAAACAAATTGATGACCATCAGTTAACTGAAAACCAAAAATAGTATAATTGTGCCAGCATAGAAAAATTAAAATACTGTAGTTGAGAATCAATCATTAGCATAAATTGAAACCTATTTATTAAGTAATCAAAGACAAATTGCAATATGTCCAGTTAATATATTAACAGCAACGTTGGAAATAGAAAATGAAAAGAAAAGTTAGTTGGCAACTATTTTTTACAGACAAAGCAGTCCTTGAACCATGGCCTGGATCATCTTTTTCATCACTGTCAAAGTATTTGAATTAGTTGGGAGCCAATTCTTTAGTAAACAGATCTGCTAATTGATCTTCCATTGAAGTGTATTACATTACTATGACTTCTACTACCCAAAGTCTCAGATAAAATGTTATTGTATGTTTTTACATTGCCGCAATTAGTGGTAGTCTTTAAAAAAAAATTAACCCAGATTGTAACCCTTGATACAGGCTAAGTGGCAATGTATTCTGAATTACATCAAAATCTAAGAAATTGGGCCACCAATTAATGTAAACCCTAATTAACTGGACAATTTTCGTGTGTTATAGCATTCAGCATAATTGGCATCATAATAGTCAATCTAAATTTCTACAAATTTACTGCTACTGAAGAGCTGTTTGTTGTGCCTTTTAAATACTGTAGCATTCTCTTCGCACATATACAATACGCTGGCCTTGGTCTCTCAAAATATTATATTAGCAATAAATTTTATTTATTCTATTGCTCTCTTTTGAGCAAATCAAGCTTTATATCGCTCGACTAATCTATTTGGGGTTCTCTTCAATTTAAATATTCATTTTCATAAAACCTATGTTCTTACAGGTGGCACCAACCAACTCCCATGTTCTGACGATTGGTTAAGATTGATCATTCCAACATTTGCGTTACTGTTACAAGTTTATCAAAATCTGCAATCTTAACACAGGTAAATTGTGTTTGCATTGTAGGGTTCTATATCTTAATACTCAGATGTGTCCTTCTCCTTTGCTCAGGTCACTAGCATCATCATTCATTTAACAAATAGCGGTTCGTCAGGTCAATTGATTGCCTCTTAGAAATATTGATATTTTTTACGCGGTTATATTTCTCATCAGCAGATCACATAGAGTATGATTTTTGCGTCTCCCATTCAATCTCTTCTACTTTAGCACAGTAACTACCGCGAGTGATCCAAATACACAAAAATATTTTAATGGTTTCTTGTAGCCACATCTCTACTGGCGTTAACTGCCTATCCCCTTTTGGAACTGTTCAATGTGTGACACAATGTATCATCTCTGCTTAAAGCTCCTTCAATAAATCATGGATATATACATAGATACAAGCAATGTTGATCTGTTCTCACTCAGTGGATAGATTGTTCAATGCATCTTTAAGCACCTTGCTTAAATAATCCATATATTTTAGTGTTCATGGCTACTGTCTTGTTTTGGTTTCTATTTTGGTTATGTAGTTTTTGCTGCTGGCGCATACCCCTTTCTGAGTCTTGTTCCTTAAGAAATAGGCGCATAAATAACTACTATAATCGTTTTCCAGGGCCAGAAAGTATCACAAGCCTACCAAAGAAAATACTTTCATTATTCCAGTGTAGAAGAATCAGCTTTCTAGGCTGAGTTAAGTTATATTTATTATTTAGCATGAGTGTTTCCCAAATAAAATCTTCACACCTATCATTGTTCAAGTTTTCTAACAAACCAAAAATTCCGTTAAAATCTCTCATTTTGTTCACTGATATGTGACCATGTCTTCTATGACATATCATAGCTTACTATGCTAGTAGAATCCCACATAACATTGACTTGAACATAATAGAGGTGTCCTTCTAGTGTGTGTAACTTCCAACTCGCCAATTAGGTTCAAATCGACAACCTTCTTAATTGTGGTCGTTTCCATGCCATGATTGAAAGCGTTATAAACAGAAGAATCCATCACAGATTCATTATGGCGTCTTTTGAGCCCAGAAAGTAATTTGAAGTAAATTTGAATCGTTCCCTTTCCATGAGTGTCTGATCTTTTGCCATTTACAAATGTAATGGGTTGTGTACTAACAGTGATTGGCTTGAAAGTCTTAAAGCAGCTCTTATCATTACGTGCATAAACAATGGGGCCAAAGTCTGCTATCCACTGATCAAAACTTAAAATTCAAGTATAGTAGGTGGCTTCTCTGTTCTCTTTAACTGATCTTAATTCCTTACCGCTGACGGCCTTCAGAGGAAGTTAAGCTAGTGACCAAATTCAACATTTTATAGTCCTTTTCTCACTTTTGTCCCATGCCGACAATGTAATGTAGAGTATCCAACACTAAAAATAACCTCCACTTTTTTGAGTGTAAGACTACGGACTTCACTTTACAATCTTTGCTGCTATTTTTTTTAATTCGATTGGTTCTTCTCCATTCCTTCTCAATTCTTCATTTTTCTTATTGACTTCCATTTTCAATTCGTTATACTTACATACGAAAATAATTTTGAAATGATCCCATGGTCCCTTAAATAACTTGGAAAATACCTTGACCCCACCTCTCTCAAGTTTTACTTGTAAAACCATAAGAGACAAGAAAAAGATTATTAATATAAATTAACTGAAAGCAATGGATTCCAAAATTTTTCTAGTATAGGACAAAACATATCAAAAATTTTATTAATGGCCTCTTCTCTCTATGCCTTTTGCAATACTTCATTTATAACAAAACAACGACTGCACGACCAACTAACTAAGAACATCTGTTACCAAGTAACTCAATTTATTTCTTTGTTACTAGCACAATCTCTCACTAACTAGTATAATTTCTTACCTTATGTTTCCGGAACTCTTGTCGATCATATTCAAAGAAGAGTAAATGACATAGCAGAAGAAGTTCAAATACAAATTATTAAACGTATTAAGAACAGATATTTCCAACTGTGCCCAGTTTATAGTTTTTGTAAGAAATGGTATGAAAAATAATATTATAGAAGATATTTCATTTTGTATGCCATTAGCGACCAGAAAAAATATGACCCGAAAATTTTTATTAAACATTTCTATCAAAAATACTACTGTTATATTAACTGGGTGAAATGTGTTGCTATATGCATTGATAGCGCCAAAGCTATAACAGGACACTGATTTGGTCTTATCATCAAATCACAAGACATAATGCGAAATGCTACATGGTTATATTATTCTTTTACATCAAGAAGCTCGTGCCAAAATATTTACTTTCTAAAATATATATTTTCTTACAAAACGCGTCAATAAAATTATAAATTCCCTCAAGAGAAAAGCATTGAAACCTAGCATTTTTAGAAGAACTAAAAATGTGAGATTTTATAGTAATCGTTTTTTGCAATTGAAAGCAAAACTTTTGATGTACTCACAAAGTGGAAAATCAAAATATAAGAACTTAATATCTGATTCTGGCTTCTTGAACTGGCTATCCTTGTTGATATTTCCAACACTTAACCATTCTGAATAATAGTTTGTAAGGTTAATGTTAAGATAGGAATAGCCACAGATAAAATTAAGAAAAACAACTTATTGCTGACTTCAATTGGAAAAAAAGTTTGATTTATTCCAGTGGATTCAAGTTGGAAGATTTAGCTAAGTCCTGCGGCTTTTTCAATTTATTTATACTACTCTTCTTACTATGTTATATATGCTTTTCATTGTAGTTATTGTGGTGTAACTTGTAACTAGTGAAGAGAGTTCAAAATTTTCATTCTATCTATGTTATTGAAAGCCGTTTTTAAGTCTATAAAAGAGAGATAGAGTTCAGTTTTCTTGTTTTAGTTCTATAAGCTTTCTTAATATGCTCTTGTGGTCGGTGGTCTGTTGCATCTGAATCCTTCTTGTTCTTTTTCCTATTTGTTATCATAGATTTTTTTTGAGTATTACCTCCTATATAATAAAGTTTGTATGTAACTGTCAAAGAATATATGTAGCAATGCAACTTCATTTGCAATCACAAATTTTAGCCCCTAAAATGTACTTTTAAAACTCACCTACATCCATGCAGAAGTTCAAAACATGCACAGGTCCCCCCTTCTTCAGAAACTGCATAAAGGAATAGAGCAAGTCGGTGGTCTTGAGTACGGTTTTGAGGTCACAAGCAAATGATGACTGATTCGATTCCTTGCTGACAAACTTATGCAGAAGCTCCACGCACCTGCTTTGCTGCACAGAAGCAGTGTGTGCTTTAGATTTGTATGTCGTAATCAGAATCACCAACGAATTAATCAAGTTCGGATCAGCCAGGACATCCATCAGTGGAAGCAGGACCCAGCCCGCAATTATTTCCCGCACCAGCACACAGTAGTTTCTTAAAATGTTTGTATAAAGCACTGATTGAGCAACTCAAGTTACACTTACTTGCACTTCAAATATTCAGGAGTCAAAATATGGGGCAGCAGGCAAGAGGTCAGGTGCCTCAGATAGCTCAGCTCGTTACGCCTGTTTGTGGTGGCTGCATGTAGCCGCCGGCCTAAGTACTCCACGGCAACATCATTCACTTCAACGTTTTTCAACTTGGCAATTTGCTGCATACACAGGTAATCGTCAACGTGTTTTATGGCGCACGGCACCAATTTTCTGGCTATAACTTGACTAGCATCAATATCCAGCAGCTTATTTACAACAGATGCTGTAGCATAACGGAGAGAGACTCTAAGCTCGTTCAAAAACGTTTCATTGCTAGTGAACCTGCTGTACCATGCCTTGATAAAAGTATCCAAAATCCTATTGTAAAACTGCAATGTGAAAGTTGTAAAAAAGAAACTAACAAGTCAATTAACGTACATGTTCAACAGCAGCATTCAATTCATTAGTTACGTAAAGCTTCTTCCATGGTTTCAAATAGTAGATTCTGTTACGATTACAAGAGTCGTTCTTGCATACAACGCATGAAGAACCCGGTTTCTTAGAAGAGGACACGTGCACACGGTAGAAGCTTGCAAAGCGCTGCAAGTAGAATGAGGCCTTGGTCTGGTACTTTGTCAAAGACCAACAAACCACGAAGCCTGATATGTAGCCCACAAGAATTACTACGCTGGCTAGAAAGCTACAAATGCAATTACCTTCATTTAGCGAATATTCAAATAAAGCACAGTCCTAACCTTATAAATACGCCTACAATGATTGACAATAAGATTATCAAAAGCGCGAGGTATCGCACAACATCGTTGTTGCGGGCTAAGTCAATAATTTGGCGAACTTCTCCATACATCTTGATTCAGATGAAAGGCTTTTCGCAATTTAGGTTAAATATTTGTTTTTATTTTATTGACAACTGAAATATCTCATTTTACCCAAATACCATTTAATACAATTTTCAGTCTGAAAACTGTTAAAAATTAATTTTAATTTTCTTTTTGATGTGTGTTTTAGGTAGTGATGTGCTAAATACTTAATGTTTAGGTAATGAAAACATTTATTAAAGTAATAGTACAGATAGTGACAAATATAATCTATACTATTTATTTAGATATCTGTATATTTCTACATGTTTTGAAAAGATATAGCAATACAAAAAGATAAAAACACAAAGTTGATTTTTGAATACTGTAGTAATAACTCATTAATTACTATAAAGTAAAAAAATTCAAAAAATGTTGAGGTCATCTGGATTTTACATATATTTCTTAATTACTATAAGGTAACAGAACCTAAGAGTTAATAATATATAGGTTGTTGGAAAATTTATTTAAGTTAAAATATATTTGGATAAATATAAACGTTTTAGCGTATTTTCAATTTTTTTTTCATAATCATTTAATGCTCCTTAATTGTCGTATGCGGTGAAAGGATTAGATATTTAAGAGCAACAAGAAGAGCGAGAATAAAAAATAATTGCTGTAGCACTCCCTGGAGTTGAACATTCTTTTGTGATTCTAATAGAAGATATATTAATATCAAGACTAGTAAACTTACCAGTCTTTGTTTTTCTCCCCTCCTCTCACTGTTTTAAACTCGTCAAACCATCTACCAAGTGTGGAGTTTCAAAGCCTACATAGCTCCCAAAGCTCAAATAAAATTAAATTATCCCGCAAATTAATCTGCTTCAAGGATTTTAAAGAAGACAAGATTCGAAGTGATATAAAAGGCAAAGATCTCTAGAGGTACAGCTGGAAGAGCTAAAATATAAATTCATGATGAATCATCTGGAATATGTCGGACTTAAGTGAAGCACAAAAAAAAGAAGAATGTGAACAACTTTTTTCAGGTTGTAATTTTTATTACAGAGGAAATGTAGAATGGTGTATGGGAAGTGTCGGTTTTCTTGTACATAAGAACGTTATAGGTAATATAACAAATATTGAAAGCATCTAGAAAAAAATCTAAAACTTAATTATTAAAATATCAGATAAATATGAAGTGAAAGTAATATATAATTTAAGCACAAGCCAAAAATAATAAAGATAACGAAATTAAGTAATTCCACAAAGACATTAATTGGTGCGGTCGGAAAAGTGGACTGTATACGTAATTTTAAATTTGAAGAAAGGGAACTTGAAACAAAGCTAAAGCTAAAAACGCTAACCTGTGGAAACGGCGCTTTCCCGCAGATTTCGGTTTCCTGCTGTTGGTCCTGGGGCTTCCAGGAAAAGCATATAAGGCTATTGGTAAAAAGATAGGACAAGTTACCCCAATCTTCACAGCGGAGCCGAACGGTAGCGTCTTTCGTGGTGCAAAGGTTCCTTCGTCGTTCCTTGCCGAGTCGGAGCAAAGAAAAGGACCTCCGGAAAGAGGTTAACCTGGTCGGCAAACTATTGAATTTTGCCAGAAAATTAGCTTTTAACAAAAGCCTCGCAGAAATGAAAACTTCTGCCGCCAATTAAACACGCCGGTATTAAAAAATGCTCTCGGCTTATGGAAAATTTAAACTATTACAAACTAAATTCAAAAAGAACGACGCCTGCGAGAACATAGTAAAAGCCCAAGCCCGAAAGGCCAAAAGCGCGTACAAAAGGCGAAGTCCAAGGTGAAGCGCGAAAGGCGAAGCGCGGCCCGCGGCCTATATATCAGCATTCCGCGTGCTCGTGCAATTTCGGCCGATACCTCAAATTCAAAATATATACAAGAGGGAACCAAAATACGGCCGGCCCTAATTTAAAAATTAAATAAAAGGTAATTTGAGATTGGCGCGAACATTAATAAATGTTAAAAAATATCTAGATACAATGTATGACATGTTAATAATCAATTTCAACGCCAAACTGGATGAATGACGAGATCCGATGAAACAATATATAGGACGGCATAGATTAGATAATAAAAATGACGAAGGAAACATGTTACTGAACTTTCTACCAATTAATAACTTATCTGCGATTAATTCTATCTTCTAAAAAACTTAAAAAACAATTAAAATGGATAAGTTTCAATGGAAAGACGCTCGTAAGATAGAACATATCATTTCACAGATGCATAAATAAGGATTTGATAATACTAAGTGGATTCATTACAAACAGTAATCAGAAACTAATAAGAAGTAAAGTGATAATAACATCACTTTTTAAAGATGAAAACTAACACGACAAAAGAATAGTGTCAACTATGAATAGTGACTTTCAAATACTTTATCCGAAAATATGAAACAAGCAAAGAGAAAGTAGCCAAAGAAAAGTCTACAACATAAGCGAAAACATTAAAAAGCAAACGAAATAAAGAAGACAGTAGGCAAAAAAATAAAAAATAATCTCAATTGGCTTGAAATAACTTGAAAAAGATAATAACGCCACTTTTAAAAAAAGGATAAAAATGTGAAGCTAAAATAACTAAAACCACAATAGAAAAACTAAAAATTGCAAAGCATTAAAAATGAATTTATCACGGGAAGAAATGAATAAGAAAATTTTAAGATTGTGACTATAAGATAACCAAAAATATTAATAAAGATTATGAATCTCGCAGTAAAAAAAAATTAATGAAGGAAAGAGAAGAAATGCTTTGACAAAAAAACCATTCAACAGATGCGTAAAAGAATGAAGAATAACCAGAGGATGGAGAAATGCGATATTAATTCTACGCTAGGATGGTGCAATCGTCTTTTTGTTTTCTAAATGGTTAGCTGTAATAAATAAGTCATTAAAATAATTACCAATGTACGTCACATTAAAAAGTGTAGTTTGTAGATTATTCTTTGTTGTACTGATTTTCATTTCTTAAATTTTGAACTCAAAAAGTAGCTAACATGCTAAATTAAAAAGTTAAAATTGTTCGTTCTTCGATATTATTGGAACTTAGAGAAAGACTCTAGTGATGTGGCTTAAATCATTTGCGGAAATAAAAATCAACATCGTATATCAGATCATATGAACTAATAATTTGGCCTGCAGTAGTAAATTGAGAAGTTTTACTTTAAGTTGTCGCAAGAGCTTGGACCGTCCCAAAAGACAATAATCCATCAACAGAGATGCAGAGAAGAGCCTTACAACTTAACGCAAAAATAAGTTTAACATTAGGTTAATATGAGTAGCTAACTGGTTAACAAGCCTTAAGATTTTCAATTCTTCCACCGAAATGATAAAAATGACAAAACTTGGATTTGTCTTAGTGATCCAAACAGATCAAGCCAATTGTCAAATAGAAATAAAGCTGCAAAACTTGTTTTGATGCCAAAGTTGGCTTCAGCTTGGTGAAATTATAAAGTTGTCATTTACTTTGAGCTGCCGAGCTTTACAGTTTATCTTTAAAAACGTTCCTAGCTGCACACCATGGAATACTTCAGTAAGATTGACAGCAGTCATAACCTGATACTTATTATTTTGTGGATGTTTGAGGAAGCGGACGGCGTCTCTTTTTGCTTCTACGTCTAATGGCTGGCCTAAACCGCCTGTTTGAAGGAATTGATGGGACCCACCCCTGTAATCCGCTCCGACTTTAACCTGGAAAAAGTAGTATATCATTTTATTGTTTTCATCCATGATTCCATCGAAAGCAAACGAGGCTCTCTACTTCCGGAGTTAAAAAGATAAACCGGGAGCGACAGCGCGCGCAGTAGGGTCTCCATTCAAAATGAGCGAGGGTGCCAAAGACTGGCTGAAGCAGTCAAGACTGCCGTCGAAGAGCTCCGCGATTCTTCGTAACAGGCTTTCTTTGATACCATCCACTTACAGGAGAACAGCGTCGCTCACACGGTTGTCGACAAAGTTCAGGCATTTTCTGACAGTCCGAAACATCAGTATATCCTAGACTACACCGTTTCTGACCCTGACCATATGGTTATCATCGACCAAGCTCTAAAAACTCATATGCCAAAGTCCCCTAACTTATCCGAAACTGTCGTCCGCATCACAGCCGCTCCCAACGCTCTCCTCCTCTATCACTTTTCGAGCTCTTAAAAAGTATTAAATGTCATTATGCTCTCTAAGTCTGGAAAGTCCAACACGTCTCTCTAAGAATATTGACACATCAGTCTCCTGTCAATTATGAGAAAATTGGTGGAATAACTAATCCACCACCGTTTAAAGACAGCTATCAGAGATCTTCAGTTAATTCAGGAGAATTAGTTTGGGTTCCGTTTTGACCCACAAACTCCTCCGAGTAATGGAAAAAATCACGAAAAGCCTGACTAAGAAGCAAGCCATCGCTGTAGTTTTCCTTGATGCGGGAAAGATCTTTAACAAGATTTGTCATAAACATATCGTCTTTAAGATGGCTTTGGTGCGTCCATATCACTGCCGATGCTCCAGCTAATTCAGATCTTCTTCTCTAGTCTGAGGTTTAAAATTAGACAGCCGTAAATCCATCAACGAGGTGTCTGATTTAGAAAATACCCTAGGGAAATATTGTGGAGCGAAGAGATGTGAGTGACTCTCGACAAAAAGCAACCCGACTGACTTTTAAATCTCTTCTCTATCTTGAGAACTTGCTGTCTCTTTGCAACAAGATAATATTATACACCGTAACCGACCACTCGTAAACAAGTTTCATGTCGCCCAACATTGGGCCCTAGGATCATCTTTGGTGTTCTGTTTTTTATTTAAAGAACCAACAATCCTAGATTTTATCTTCCAAGGCGATAACGAGCTGTTCTCTAGCGTTAAAAGCCATGGAAAACCCATCTCTCGTAGCATTTGCAATTACGAGTTAACCAAAGACATTTATTTCACTGTAAGGTTGTACGGGAACTGCTAAACATTTTTTTTATTTGACTCCATAGCAAATAGGACTATAAGTATAACATATGCAGGCCTTAAACTAGATACTTAAAGCTAATATAATACATGACAAGGAGAGTAGCAATCCAGCGAAGGCCCTCTTAATTCACTATTGAATCGGTGAGTACGTTGTTTTTATGTAAATCTGGTAGGAAGGTCAAATGGTTTAAATCTCTTCAGTCGCCTGGCGTCTTCATTTTCATTAACTAGTGAGGATGCAAGATCGTTTGGATGAGTGGTGATTCTATCTCTGTATTTGATCCTGTGTCTTGTTATTCTTCCTTAATGGTTGGTATCTTCAGGTCAGAATGCAGGAGTTTATTCGGGATGGTACCAAGGCGCATTTACTACAGCTCGGAGAGCTTTATTTTGACAGCGCTGCAGTATTTCTTGGTTTGAGTTACTGGCTGTTCCCCGGAGCGATATACCGTATGACCAAATTGGTTTTAGAATAGCCTTATATAATAGAAGTTTGTTTTCTATTGATAATTCGGATTTTCGGCCTAGAATCCAATACATTTGCTGCAATTTAAGTCCGAGCTGTTTTCTTTTTGTGAACATGTGAGTGCGCCAGGTTAGTCGTCAATCAATATGGATGCCTAAGTATTTGGCTACTGCTTCTTGTGGTATTGTTTCCATTTAGCGTGACTGGGGGACAGGTATCTTTCTTCGATGTGTATGTGACGTGGATTGACTTGTTAACTTTTATGCGCCATCGTTTTAACCATTTTTCCAATAGGTGCAGATGATTTTGTAAGTTTCTAGAAGCGATTATAGGGCTTGGGTGTGAGGATAAAATTGCTGTGTCATCGGAATATGTGGTTGTCATGGTTTGTTCAGATTGAGGTAGGTCTGCTACGTATAATAGATATAATATGAAACCTGGGATGCTACCTTGAGGTACTCCAGATCAAATGGGATAAAGTTGAGTATATTCCTCTCGATATTTGACTTGAAACGTTCTATTTGTAAGATATGATTGTAGCAGGGTGTGGGAGAACTTTTTTAAGTTTGTAGAAAAGGCCAGGATGCCATAACTTGTCAAAGGCTCGACTTATATCAATAAAGAGTGCGGAACAGTAACCTTTGTCTTATAAGTCGTTGGTGATTTTTCTAACCAGTCTATGCGCTTGTTCGATAGTTCCATGTCCCTTACGGAAGCCAAATTGATGTGGGGGTATTAAATTCTTTTCGTCGATGATGGGCATCAAACGTTTAAGCAGTAGTTTTTCAAAAACTTTGAGTAAGAGCGAAAGGAGGCTAATTGGGCGATATCATGTTACATCATTTGGAGCTTTGTCGGATTTAGAAATCATTATTATTATTTGTCCTACTTTCCAGTGACAAGGGAAGTAGTTAATTCTGAGGATGGAATTATAAATTTGTGTTATTACTGTGATGCTTTTTTGTGAGAGTTCTTTTACCACATAATTTGGTGTAGAATACATTTATTTACTCACAGTTTAATATATACTTATTAGTTTGTAAGAATTTATCGCTGTAATTCTAATATTAAAAGAAAATGCAAGCCTGGCCTTAACAGCAGGTAGGGCATTTTGGGGCACTTATTATCGAAGCGCGGCACTCGACCGTCCGCTCCAAAACACAAGCTCGGAATTGCTAAACATAGGCTAACCAAATTCGACGCTGAAGAAAAAGGGGGTTAACCCAACAAAAGCGTTTCCAAGTAAATGGTCAGAACTTCTTGGACAGTCCTTGTACAATGACATTGCCTATTAAACCTTTTTCCCCGGCGGAAGTGAAACACGAAATATTTAAAGGAAAAACTATAAAACTCCTGCGTTTGACTTAATCTCGCATCTAATTCTTAAACAACTATCCAGGAAAGCAATAGCGTTACTGACACTATCTATAATGGCATGATGAGGTTAGCTTATTACCCAGTATCTTGGAAGTTCGCGCAAACAATTATGATCTACAAACCCGGTAAACCACCACAAGACGCTGAATCATACCGACCCATTAGCTTACTTCCAACTATGTCCAAAATATTACCATCGCACCAGTTCGGTTTCAGAGAGCATCACTCAACAATCCAACAAACGCACAGAATAGTGAATGAAATACTTAAAGGTCTTGAGGAGAAGTTATGCACTACCGCCTTCCTGGGCATAAAGCAAGTTTTCGACCGCGTGTGACATACTGGACTATTATACAAATTAAAGCTTACTCTAGCCCTACTCTATTATCTATTACTCAAATCCTATCTATCTGATCGCTATTTCCAAACGAAATTTAATCTGGAAACATCCACATATTATCCCATTAAGTCAGGAGTGCTACAAGGTAGTGTACTGGGACCCTTCCTTTACCTACTTTTTACTGCCGACATTCCAACAACAGGCAGCACAAAAATCGCTACTTTTGCGGACGATACTGCCTTAATCGCTACAAACTAAAACCCACAAGTGGCGTCACCTTAACCACCTTAACCTCCTCGAAGACTGGCTCGGCAGGTGGCGAGTAACATTGAACCAACTGAAATCAGCACAAGTCACATTTACAAATAGACGTATTGAATCCCCTGAAGTAACAATAAGCGGTATCCGACTTCCTGTGAAAAATGAGATAAAATATCTAGGATTAACATTAGATCGCAGACTAACATGGAAAGCACACATCATAAACAAGAGAACAGAAATCAACCTCAAGCTACAATTGATAAATTGGTTAATCGGCCGGAAGTCGAAATTAACAACTGACAACAAAATTCTCCTGTACAAACATATAATCCGACGTATTTGGACATACGGAGTTCAACTTTGGGGTTGTACTAAACCTTCAAATACCAAAATCATCCAAAGGCTACAATCCAAAATACTAAGGATTATATTCGATGTCCCTTGGTATGTCAGGAACAAAACCTTACGTGATGACTCAGGCATACCCCTTGTAGAAGAGGTAATCCGCAACCTAACCAGCACCTACTTAAACAACCTACCTGGACATCCAAACGAAGAAGCCAGTACTTTAAACGTTCCCCCACCACTACGAAGACGACTAATCAGAAGATGGCCTACAGATGTAGATCCATAGCATTATTATTATATTATTAATTATTATATGCAAAACAAATTACATAAGTAGTAATTAATTTGGAGTGTAATCACTGGATTACTTCTCCCTTCATTGTAACTTGCTAAGCTAATTTACTTATTGCTATATAAAGCAGATTGTAAATCTTCATTAAAATAATAATTAAAAAAAAGTAAATGGTCGCCTTTTTTTGAAAAAATGGGACATGTCCCAACTGTTGTTTTAGAAAATCGTAAAACTCTCAATTCTGAATGGTATGCAACTATTAGTTTAGCAGAAGTCTTCGGAGAAATAAGAAAAACCGTTGCGCGACACCGGATCATTCACCACCATGGCAATGCGAGGTCATGCATATCGACACAAACAACCGACTTTTTGAGCACTCAAAGCGTCGAATTAACGGGTCATCTGCTGCACACTCCTGGTTTGGCTTCACACGTAAAGAATAAACTGCGTGAACAACGATTTTCAAGGCCAGAAGAGGCGACTCATGCGTTCAAATCCCATGTTTCGAATATTTCTGATTTGCAATGAAAAAAATGCTTGAAAACTGGTTCCAACGTATGCAACAATGTATCGACCGTTAGGGAGAATATTTTGAAAAGCAAGACATTTTCCAATATTAAACATTTGTTTTATGGAGCAGTCCACGTATTACAGAGACATTTAAGATGTTGAACTACCTAACTAAAATAAGTGAACTTGGTCAGAAACTTGAAAAAATAAATTTGGTTTTGTTTTGGAAATTTAGTATTTGTGATCTGCCTATTTGTTAACATAAGATTCTTAACTGAGCCCATCTAAGCAGTCCTACAGTAACCAATACGACAGAAAACATTTTATAGAGCTTTGAAATTTTTTTGATGTTTGATTTATTTAATGAAAAACCCCTTTTTGTTTTTAAGTTACTTAAAGGGCTTAAAGTAATATAAAATGAGTATCTCAATGACATTTTGGGGCTTATAAACATTTTTGGCGACGATTTTAGATATTTTGCAACAATTACAAGATAGGATAAAGCAAGAATGGTGTAGAAAAAGTTTTTCTAATGTTATCAGGGTAGAACTTAGATCAATTTATGAAATCTTAGGGTATGCAAACCTTCACAAAAATTTGTGCATTTTTTTAGCAGAACTTCATTCATGATGCGTATTAAGAACAAGGGGACGACGTTTAAAATTCGGCAGAGTAATTTATTTATTGGTTATATTGCGTAATATCAAGTTTTTGCGTTCGATGTTATATAATAATAATGGTAATGGTAAAGCTCTAACGCCCCTCGTGGGAGTACGGCCTGCGAATTCAGAAGGTTAAGGCTCTCATATGTTCGCTTCTCTGCCCGGTCGTCGCGCACCATCTCTGATGGGACAAACACTGTGTCTTAGACAACCCCTTGTTCGAGTGAACGCAGGTGGTACTCAATTATTTTCAGCAACTGAGTAGGCCATCCGCCAGGCATCAGAGAGCTGTCAGAAATGAACCTGTGTCTGTCCACACTGCAGCCTATGTAATAATAAAGTTACAGTTAAAAACATTGGTTTTTGTTATATGTAGTCATTTAGAATATATTACGGTTTAATTTATAATGCTGAAAAAATTTATATGTAGTATGATAGTGTTAAGTGATGACCAAAATGTTCAATATTGATATTTATAAATTCCATTAAAATCTTTCTTTTGAAAATCCCATTATAAATTTGTTTGCAAAAGGGTAAAACTCAGCCAGATAAAAAACGGAAACTCTTAATCGAGATCAACGAACTATTATAGTGGATGCGTTATTTAATTATTGGTCTTTAATTTCAATCTATGATAGTACCAGTTCGCGCCCGTCGTATAATTACAGAGAAGCGCCAATTATTAGATTTACAACTCATTGCAACAAGTCCGTTTTATGGACAAGATCTAATAATCGCGTAACAAGCAACATTTGCTGTACAGCCTCCTTTTTGAGTTATAAATTGTCTTAAAAATGCTCTTCTTATAGATTTCTTATACCCACTGAATTCTTCAAGTTGATTTTCCAAGTTATTCGAAATCTTTTTTTCAGGATGCCTCAGTGCTTCTCTTTCCCCGTTCTTATAACATTCCCGTACCAGATAAGCTGCAGTTTTTCTACTTCTTGCAAGAGTGCGTGTTTCAGACCAATACGTTGCTTAATTGTTTCGTTTATTTTTTCTAATCTCGATGTTGTACATGAATGTAGTGCATCCATTTAATGCTATTATTTGTTTTTGCTTTTCTTTTGCCCTATTAATTAATTCTGCTGCCACATTTACTGGACCATTCGTTTTGTTGTTGTTTATAGCTTAAATCGAATTGTGAATTAATTCAAAGTAATTTTCCTCAGTTAAAAAACATCAAAATAGGTTTTCCATCGTGTAGCGGATATCAGTTGTATGCCGTCTTTATTTTTGTCTATTCTAACGTTATTAAAAAGCCTCTTCTCTGCATTTTCCGTTCTACATTTTTTGTTTTCCTTCACGTCTATGTTTTATTTTGTATTCAATCATTCCAAGTGCGCATCTTTTTTTATTTTTTTCCCTAATTTGTCGGTTCACCAAATGTGTTTTTTAATCGTTGCTTTCACAAAATTTCGGCGGCTGCATTATAAATTTCTTGTTTAATATGTTCATCTGGTGCTTCTTTTTAATCATAATAAGTATTTTCTTGTAATTTTTGGTCGTCTTTGCTAATATACGTATTTGATTACTTTAACTTTTTCCATGTTTTATTGGCTTATATGTGGTGTGGCTCATTTATGTATGTGTGGGAAATATACTTTTGATTTTACTGAGTGGTGATCTGAGCTATATTCTACTCCACTCGGGTATCCGGCAGTTGTATTAACGATTAATTTAAAATTTCTTGTGTATTGGGCCCAAATTTATCTGTTACTAGTTTTATGTTTAAAAAACTATTTGCCTACAGAAATCTGTTAGTCTTTGTCCGCTCATCTTTTAATGAGTTTTCCCTAACGGGTTTTTTTAACTTATCCGTTATTTTATTTTCTGTTCGTAACCTGAATGATACTAAACTGAAACTATAGTATTATACGAAGTGGCTTATAGCAAGAGAACAACAAAGAAATATGCAGACAAATGAGAAAGTGATCGAACGCGTTCATCAGTTTAATTATTTAGAAGTGATGATCAACGAGAAGGTAAAGCAAGAGATATAGGTATTTCCAAAAGGCTAGAGAAAAGAGCAATAAGTTATATCTGTATTGACAGCCGTTTGTAAATCATGGACACTACCAACAAGAATGAAAAAGAAAAAATATTTAAAACGATATAATCAAGTTAAACTAGTAGATCGAGTGAGGAGTAGTCAAATAAAACAAGAAGTAAAAAGAAACGGTACTGGAATAGAAAGTCGGCAGCTGAGTTAGTAGAGATACTTACAAAAAATGGAAAACGGCAGAATAGTATAACAAATATGGACAGTTAGAATAACAAGAAAAGAAAAAGGAGAAAGACCTAGAATAACACTAAAGGAAAAATACTTAAAAAGTGAGAAAACATAGGTGAAAGCAAAAGAAATGTGGTGTAAATTTTGCACAATGAATAAAACTTTTATATAAATAGCTAGTTGCCTTAAATTTTACTTGCTTTAACAAAAATTTATTGATAACAAGGACAATTAATTTGAGTTTACATATTCTATGCATTAGATAAAATGTATTGTTATTTTACTTAGACATTATTAAACAATTTTTACTGTCGGTTGCGAAGTACCTATAGAGTTAAAATACAATTATTATAAAGATTATTCACTGACTGAAAGTATTTCTGAAAGATTATTTGATATGTTTTACTGCACTTTTAATAGAAGAAGATAATGGGTTATCCCGAAAGTTCGTACTGATTATTAAGCAAAATTTTTTGTGTCAATGATTATTTATTTAATTGTGTTTACTATTTTGTTCAAAGCCCTTCTCGATTTTTTATGCAACTTGAAGATTGTATACTTCCAGAACTTCTCAAATTTCTGGGTGAAGAACTTTGCAATGTGTTTTTATGGCTTCCAAAGAGTTGAAGTTCTCGCCATTAAGAGAATTTTACAAATAACTAAATAAATAAAAATCTGAAGGTGGAATGTGTGGTGAATATGACGGATAAAGCAGCAAATTCCAGATAAGCTCCGGCTACTTAAAGAGACATGAGGTCTAACATTATCCTTAAATGATTATCTGTAAGTCGTCCAGTCGCAAACAGCATTTATTTGAATTTATCGACTGGTTGTTTGGCAGGAGCCCTTAATAAAGAATTTCTTTCCAATCCCACCAGTACAAAACATGGATTTCTTCGGATGGAGATCAGCTTTGGAGATAGCTAATGTTGGTTTAATTTGCTTACTTCAGAACTTATTTGACTCAACGATTGTTGTAAATGATCCATTTTCTATTTGCCGTCACTAACAGCTTTAAAAGCTGCGTTTTGTTGTATTTGCACAAAGCACCAAGATTGAAATTCGATCCATTAAATTTTCCTCTATCAAATTGTACGGAAACAAACATCGTAGCGATTTACGTAACCAAGCACTTGGAGTGAATTTTGGTATTTTTAGTATACCTGCTAAATCGCTTATCGTGTATTGCGTATTATTTCCGATCTGTATCTGATTTGCTTATTGTTAGTAGTGGAGGATCTATCCAAACATTGATTGGTCTTTAAGGTGAAAATAGAAATATTTCTAATATTACAATGTGGTCTAAGAGCAACGAGTAATTTTATTCTGTCTTAAATTAACTACATAAAATCTGAAACTAAAGTCTTGCTTACTATTGCACCTTAGCGTCTGGCAATCTAATTAAACTTTGGAATTAACGTGTACACTGTTGCACCATATTCTGCTTTTCACTAATATAATCACTGAACTAACTCAAATGTTCTCTCGTTGTTCGTAGCTTCTGGCAAATTTGAGAATAGTCTGATCAACTGTCCATTTGAAGGATTCGGTAGAGGTCACTGATGTGGATGTAGCAAGGTGCATCAACAATGTTTCTTAGTATTTTGTTTTGACATCGTTGTATAACCTGAGTGTTGCTTTTACTAGCACAGCCCCAAAGCTGAACGCCGAATGTCCAAAGAGTTTCAGAATTTGCATGTAAAGAAGCAGTTTATTGTATGTAGATAACTTGGAGTTTCCCCCAAGCAACCAGTACATTTTTTTATATTCCAATGTTCTTCCTTTTTATTTTTCGCATGGAATTTCTAGCGTAGTCTTGCGTTAAGATTTATGCCTAGATATTTAGGTGACTCCGCATATAGAATCTGGGTATTGTTAATTCTGAAGGGTAGTTATTGTGTCTCTTTGTTAGTGAAATTTGTATGCACAGACTTAATTTTATTTAACTTGATGCGCCAGGTTTTAGTGCAGTTATTAATTCTATCAGTGGAGGTTTGAAGCTTTACGGCACCCTCTTTATGATTTTTTCAACGGCTATAACTGCCGTATTGTCAGCAAAAGCAAAGCTATTTTTTCAGGGATGTCACTAGTGTACAGCAAATAAAGCACCGAACCTAGCACACTACCTTGCGACACTCCTGCCTTAATCTCTTTTATTTCAGAATAGTCATGTTTTTGTTTAATTCTAAATTATATCTAGAGTATTCTCTTGAAAACCCTATCGATTTATTGGTTCCACCAAGAACCGATGAACAACTAGATAATGAACTAGAACTGTTTGTCGAAAAGCGAGCAGCGTGGAAAAATACCCCTGAAATCAAATCAAAAGCAAAGGGCAATAAATACCTGAAGGGTATCAAGGAATTTATTGTTGGAAAAAAGAAAATTAGAAAAAGATGGCTTTAGTCTAGAGTATCTGTACCTGAGACAGCTCTAAATAATGCTACTCAGCAGTTAAAACGGGAAATACAACGTATTAAAAATGAAACAATAGGTGAATACCGGAGGAAACTTACTAATGACAACAAAACTGATTATGTTCTATGGAAAGCTAACAAGAAATCCATACTTCAGAATCCGCCAATCAGAAATACTGATGGAAGTTGGGCTCGCAACAACTTACAAAAAGCGTCCAGATTTGCAAAACAACTAGAGATGACTTTTAACCAAATGATGTAGATGATCTCCAGGAATGGGCTGAACCAAGAAAAGAGGAAATTTTCATTAAATTAAAAATAAATTAAAAAACAACATCAATCCGAAAAGAGCCCCTGATTATGAGTTGATTATCGGAGAGGTTTTGTAGCAACTTCCAAGTGTAAAACTGACCAATCTTATCAACGCTTCAGTCAAATTAAGGTACGTTCCTAAGATATAGAAAGTAGCAGAAGTCAATATGATCCCTAAACCTGGAAAGATCCCCTATAACGTTTTTTTATACAGGCCTATCTCTTTACTGCCCGTTATTTCAAAACTCTACGAAAATTGTTCATAAAAAGACTAAAACCGATAATAAAAGAAAGGAGTTGATTTCTTCCCATCAGTTTGGTTTTAGAGTAAACCACTCTACAATCGACCAGGTGCACAGAATTATTGATATAATCGAAAAATTATTAGAACCAAAAAAGTTCGTTCTAGCATTTTCCTTGACGTTGCACATGTACCGACAAGGTTTGGTATGAAAGCTTGTTTTACAAACTAGATATGCTCCTGCCAACATTCTCAACTTTTAAAATCCTATTTGTCAGAAAGTTACAGCATATATATTTTTGTTACTTGTGTAGCGTTCTTGTCTAAAATTTACCTTGATTTCTCCCATCTTCAAAAGAATACAAACAAAAACGACACACTTTATTTCAAGATTTTTTTTCAAAGATGTCTTTAATGTCACCTTTAACATTACGCGGGCTGCACGATATTTATTGCAAATTTCCAACCCTGCGCGTGCTAGCTGCGATTTGACATTTGAATCATACAGTTTGACATTTTTGACGGCAAAAGTACTAGAACGTTTTATCATACGGACGTTATTTGTTCGTTTTTTATTAATTTGAAAATTTTCTCTTGGCAAAAGGTTTTCACTACGTTTAACGTGGAGTATTTCAACAACGGTGCGTGGATCAACTCCCTTCGACTTTTGGTGATGAAGTTCCACGCTGAGTCTTTATATAGTTGGTTAAATAAATTTAAATGTGGTCGTAATTTGTTGGTAGATGATTTTAAGGAAGGCCAACCAAAATCGTCTGTGGGGCCAGCAAACATCGATACCGTGCGCGAACTGATAAAGCAAGACCGTCATGTGACTTACCGTAAAATTCAGGTATTTTTAGACATTATGACTAGTATACATTTGATATTGCACGAACATTTAACGATGAAAAAGTTGTGCGCGCATTGGATTCCGCATAAGGTAATGTTCGCTCAAAATTCGTCTGGTGTCGATTGGTCGAAGAAATTCTCAAAAACTACAAACAAAATGTTTCAAAAACCGTTTTCAACATCGTCACAGATGAAAAATATTGGATTTATGCCTTAGAGTCTATGGGTCTTCCAAGAAGAGCCAAATCCAACAAAAATCGTTCGCGCTCAAATCACTTCGAAGCAATTGTCGTCTGTTCTTTTTGAGAAAACTGGATATGTTGTAAACGTGCTTTTAAAGAATCGTAAAACGATTTTTGTAGCTGTGATCTATTCAGATATTCTCTAAGACTATCTAGTAAAAATCGGCATGAACTTTTTGAACAATCCTATAAAAAGTCGCATTACAGAAAAATTATTCTTAGTAGAATGTAATCAAAAGTTTGTATAAAGAAAAGATGAGTTGCAAAACCTTTCAAATTCAGTAAAACCATGCTTAATGCATTTCTAAAAAAGATAACATTAGTTGAGGTCATTTTAAGATGTAAGATAACACATCATGCAAATGTCAGCTGGTAAGGTTTCAGCCTCCGTATTTTTGAATTCACACGGTATTTTAGTTCATTAATTACCTTGAGAAAGGAATTACTATCAAGAGCGAATATTTATATGGCGTTATTGGCGCGTTTGAAGGAACAAAATTTAAAAAAAGACTTAAAATAAAGAAGAAAAAAGTGCACTTCTACCAAACCAACGCACTGTGTCACAAGTCCTAAAAAGAATGCTTTAGGGAAAGAGATTTGTTTCCAATGAAGAAATGATTGCCGAAACTGAAGCCTATCTTGAAGCGAAAGATAAATCATTCTACATAAAAGGCATAGAAATGGTAGAGAATTAATGTATCATTCTTAAATGAGGCTGTCTTAATGAATAAAGTCAAATTTTGCCTAACAGTTGTTGTTTTATTAGTCATCCTGCGAATTTGTTTAGTGATGTGTTATATAATTTTTTAACTTATAACTCTAATTATATCTTTTGCTGTGGAAGCTTTGTTCTTATTTATTATGGGAGCAACCTAATTCTTAGCTTATGATTTCATCCATCTATCAACTTTACAACGTACAGCAAAAAGTGAATGTTCTGCCAAAAATCCGCTGTAAAAATCAAAACCGTGCAACGAGAAACATTTCCGGCGCTGCCCCTGTTTCGTGTTTTAACTGAAGAATATAAAGGCGAAGCCCGGGAATGATTTACAATTTAGAGAAGTATGCTGGTTCTTTCAGTACATGCAAGAAATGATAATAATGGTTAAAACTCGAAAGTTTTAGTCGTCCTAGACATTTAAAGAATGTAAAAAGTGAGAAGCTGGAACAACATAGTCAAAACTTGGAGTAAGATGTTAAGCTATTTATAAAAAATTACAAGCTGGGCACAAGAAAGGCATTTGGGTCTCTCACAAGTAAGAATAGAGGTAGAAACTATGATATGTGGTTACTTTTCAAATTTAAAAAAAATTCTTGCTCTAGATTGTGTTCTTTGACAAAAACTGTCTATTAAAATTCAAAGAGGTGAAAATTGTAGGTTCATCCAGGTGAACCATCGAATTACTGCAATTACCAGTAGCAACGGATGCGTGTTAGTGGCGTGGTGAAGGCAAAAAGGCTTTATACCGACAAAGAGAGAAAATAAGTTCTCTTGCTTTTGAACAACGCCATGGTGACTTTAGAAACAAACTGGTTTTTGGAGATTTTACTGGATTCGAAGTAGTTAACAGATTTTGCAGAAACATCACCTGGCTGAAATCAACATCACTTATATAGAAAATGTTGAGAAAGGTCTGATCAAGTTTATCAACTACAAGCCGCTCTTCTTTTTTAAATATAATTTATCAGCTCGCCATATATAGTAAGAGAGATTCTTTCAAATTTAAGTTGTGCAGCTAAAATTTCTTCAGAAACAAAATAATTCAAGTTTTTTTTTATCAAACTAATATAAGGAAAAAAGTTTTTATTAAATTTAATATTGTGTTTGTGACAGTCTTTATTCAATTCTTAGGAAAATTATTTTTTTACATCTGACATACAACTAATAAAAATAAATGTTTAACGTAATAATTTTGCAAAATGTTAGTTGAAACCAATTATAAATAATAACACAAAAAGCAGGTATAACTTTCAATTGCGTTAAAAAAAACTCGCTACATTTGAAAATAATTAACGTCTTGAAAAATTTGCACTCCCAGTAATTACGTTTTTGTTTCGGTTCTTTTTCAGCTCCTATTAAATTTTAATTAAAATGGCGGATGCTATGGCAAAAAGAGCACTAAAAAGGTTTGTGCAAATAAATCGGAGTGCAAATTAGCATATTAGCAGATTAACAATACAACGAGGCACACACTTTTCTTTCTTTGCGCCGTAAATGAGATTGGGGAAAGACGATCGAGCACGGGCTGCTTAAGAAAGTTCTGCATTCATTATCGTTTTGCCGGCTGCAATTAAAAACGGAAGTCGAGCGCCGACAAGATTCGGAGATTGAACTTCATTTGCAAGATTTAATCGGTTTTAATTAGAGAAAACTTATAGAACGTCACGTTTCGCAGAATAAAGCTCGCAATCCAATTTTACTCGCGAACGGAGTTTTATTCGCTCTAGTAGGTAATAACAATCTTTGTATTTTGTACAAGTGGCAGTCTAAATAACGAGCGTCTTGTTGCGTTGAATATGGACCATAGAAACACAATGCTAGTTTTGGGATATTTTTAACATCTACTCTAGCAAATTACAGAGTAATAAGTAAATATTATGCATTGGGTAGCATCCCTTGATTGTCCTCCATTTTTTTCCTATTGGTTTTCTGGGCACTGTCAGTTAAGTCTTCTATTAACTAAGGGTTGACTGTATAATTCAGTTATGAACTGGTTGTAGTGTTCGGTATTATGTTTTTTAAATTTGTTGGCGTAGAGTTTGATCACTTCATTTATGAAAAGTATTCTGAAATCATAGAGTTTGGTTCGTCACGTATTAGGGAGCGTCAACAATCACGCGAAGTGCCTTCTACTGGAAAGTTTATAATATCTTTATTGTTGGTATATTTTTATAAATGGTCAATTTATTTTCTAATGTAACTTTTGATTTTTTGTTTAATAACCAGTAGATTTTTGTAACTTTTAGGTTTAGTTAGGTCTTTTCGGTTTAATGTGCTCTTTTTATGTGAGATATTGAACTGTAGTTTTTAATAAAATATGGGTGTAATTTATGTTTCCTTGAGGGCAGTTACTTCGTTTTGTGGTGAACGTGATCTATGCGGATTTTTCAGCGTTGACTTGAACTTTCCATTGTCTTCTCAAGTCTTATAATTCGCTTAGATAGTCAGTATTTGATGACAAGATAGCTGTGTTATCAGCGAATGTGGCAATCAGAGTGCTCTCTGTGACAGGACTGTCTGCAGTGTAGACGAGGTAAAGGAATGGCCCAAGGACGCCAGCTTGTGGCACACCAGCTTTTATTACGTGGTAATCAGAAAACGTATTATTGACTTTTACTACTCAGGTAGAATTTTAATATTAGATATATAGGACTAGAGATGCATCTGCACAGTAATTCGTTGATTCGCACTTTGTCAAAGACTTGCTATCAGTATCGTTAAGTAATTAATAACAATTACTTAAAAGAGTAATTAAATTACTTCCATAGTAATTTGGTTGGTAATTCATTACTCTATCGTTTCTTGTAATTTGATAGTCATTCACTTACATTTTTTGGTTAAATTACTGTTCTCGCCAATCTCCAAATACTTTTATTTAAATTTTAAATTAAGGCCGACCGTCTTTTGGCTCCCTCCTGTATATGCGTTTTAGTTTTGATTTAAGATACTGGCGAGGAACCAAAGAAAACCTAGTCGCAAACTTCGGACACCAGCTGGAGGATCCACACGAGGAAAGGCGCTTCCGATCGACCCGGCAACCAAGATTGGGGTAACTTGTCCTTTCTTTCCACCCAAACACTTTTCCTCTTCCTTGATCCCTAGGAGAACAGCATGGAAAACCGATTTTTGCAGGAGAGCACCGTTTCCAAAGATGAGTTTCAGCCTTGGCGTTTGAATGAAATTCCTTTGTTTAAATTTAAAATTACGATACAGTCCACTTTTGGCCGAAACAATTACATTTAATCTAATTACATTTTTCAAATTACTTTCGAGTTTCTAGTTGCTGGAATAAAATGTCTTAAATTTTACATTTTAAATCCATTTAGGTAGTTCGAAGTTTGAATATTATGATACCATGTAGGTACCTATCCAATAGGAAGGGTATTTACTTTTCTCGGTAGTCGTTAAAAATTAAAAAGTTGTCTCATCTTTGAAATTTCGTTTCTATTTACTAAAGGTTCGCGAACTCAACAAGGCAGAATGAGTAACCGAAAATTGCCATTGGTTTTAAATATTTAATGTTGTTCCAAGTATCGAAGACAAAATAATGCCATATATGTGTAGGTGCAAATGTCGGTTTAATAAATGCGTCTCCCAAGGCAACATCTAATTTACTAACGCATCTAAAGATACGTAAAGAGTTTTTTTTTTATTTAAAAATTCTTATACCACATTCATTTTCAAACTCAACTAACTTTAATTCTATAGCGAAAGCATTCAGAAAGATTGAGTTTATGTTCTTTGCCAAAAAACGTGTCAAACGGACATTATCTTGCTGTAATTTTAAAGACCAAAATTCGAGTAAGGTGGTGATAACAAGCACCCCATTTTCAATAGCTGCAACTGCAGCAAGAAAAACGTCCATGTCTAATGAGAAAGTGAGTTTTTAAAACTGCCATTCCAAAGCTATCTACCAAATAAATATCTTCAACTTTTTTTCAGTGTAATTAGCTTGTTTCCGACTATATAATTGAAGAAAGACCTCCGTTGTGTACAGCCGATAACTCTTCATTTAGAAATATGTTGGAAAGTGTTTGTCATCAAACTCTGGCTAAACAAATTTCAGCTCGCATGAAAGAATAAGTCTAAAGTTATAGATATTTTCTATGAATCAGATTCATATAGGCAAAAAACAATAAAAGCTACTTTAGTGTAACAGCTCATATCATTGCTAACCACATTTTATGTAGAAAATTACTTGTACTAGCATGTAGTCCTTGGGTTCCGAACTTGGGGATAATTACCCCCGTGGGGGTAAAACAGCTATTCTACGGAGCTAATAATCCTGTCGTCTCTCTTTCTCTATCACTTCGAGATGTGCTAGCTACCGATAGCAAAGAAACAGCGCTGCTAGTACGTGCGGGAAAGTGGCCAGTGGCAGAAATAGGGGAAAGAGGCGAGAAGCCGAGCTGTAGCGAGCAGGGGCGAACGGTAGTTGTTGGTGAGCCACGAGAGGAAAGCTGTATGTCGGCGCGGAGAAGCATGTGCACATTTGTTTCTAAGAGTAAATAATTTACTGTGTCTTTTTATATGTGTATTTTATGATTATTTCTTCTAGTCCTCTTCAGCCATCCTTTTTTTATATCCGGAAAAAAGCTTCTATAAAGAAGCATTTCTACAATGGGTTTTCACGAATCTTGAATCAAGCCTTAGCGTGTTATATGTAATAAAGTTCTTTCTGCAGAGAGCATGAAACCGAACAAACTAAAAGAACATTTCGAGAAAGTTCATAAGGAGTTTGCAGATAAAGATATAGATTTTTTTAAGAGAAAGGGAGTGTTCTGAAGTCCTTGGGATTGGATTCTACAGTAAATGCACAAAAGGCAAATGAATCGTGTCTTCAGGCTTCATATCAAATTTCTTATCGCATTGCTATGAATAAAAAAACGGCATACTATGGGAGAGGATCTCATCAAACCTTGTTTGTGTGATGCAGTGTCTCGTTATGGCGAGCAACATGTGGCCAAGATTAAACCAATATCACTCTCCAATACACAGTTCAAAATCGTATTTTACAGTTGAGTGACGACATTTTGGTAATCGTTACTTCTGAAATTAAAGAAAGTTCTGTATTTGCGCTGTAATTGGACGAGTCAACCTTCACATTGAATATCATTAATTTTCATTTATAAAGTACATTGAAATTGTAAGAACGTATATTTTTGTGCATTTTATTATGATTAATAAAGACAATTTGCATTTGCATATATTGTTTTCTTTGATAATATTTAAACGAGGGGGGCGAGTAAAATCAGTTTTCTTAATAGGTCATAGGAGTAACGATTGAAAAGATTAGGAAAATATGAGGAACAGTCACAGACAATGCTACTGATTTCGGTAAAGCGTTTAGAATTTTTTCATTTGATCCAAATGAAAGTGGTTAATTGAAACTGAAAAATCAAGAACACGATGTTATATTGCTGATATACATTTTTCAAATATTAGCATAAATGACTGCTTTGATGGTGTAATTTCAGATGTTGTTCGCATACACTCAATCTGATATTCAAGACTGTTTCCGCAAGCAAGACTGTATTGAAAAAAAATGTATTATAGTGTTTTTGGAAAACTCAAGTCTATATGGAATAGCGTTAGTAGATCTACTAAAGCTTCCGATGAAGTAGAAAGAATCTGCGGTAAAAATTAAAAGTACCTTGTCCAACACGATTGACCTCACTTTTTGATTGTGTCGCAACGATTTTCGCTTTAAATGAACACTTGGATTCAGTTTGTGATAAACTTAAAATTTCTAAATTGAAAACGTCGCAGCTAGACTTTATGGAAAAATATTTTATAGTTATAAAACCATTAGCGGTAGCTTTCGATACTCTTCATGGAGAAAAAGCAATTGTACTTAAGATATGTGTTTCTCACAATTTTTCAACAAAATTGGAAACTTAAAGTTTTGTTCTAAGCTCCGTGGATCTATTGTAGCAAATGCGCAAAGTCGGTTTGTCCATATTTTGGACTCTAGTAAAATCGCCAGTAGAACATATATTTTTACAACGTGTTCTTTACCTGCATTAAAATTCAATTGGATTAATTTTGAAAAAAATAAACAAAAATATCTTACAATAAAGACCTGTTTAAAATGAAATTCAAAAACAATTTCTTCCTTTTCTCGAAGATAATCAAAATTCTCCGCCTTTGCCTTTGCAAAATAATGTTGCAAACCGTTAAGCCAATGCTGATGACAGTCTCAGCTAGAAAGCATCTCATATTGAATTTTTGGCTTATTTAAAATTACAAGGCAAAATATTGTTGCTTTTAAAGAACTATTCCGCAATTCTCAAGATATTCAAAAAATACAATACAATGTTTTGCCTTCATCTGCACCCGTTGAACACATGTTTAGTTCAGCAGGTCAAATTTTAACACCTTTACGAAATAAGCTGTCTGATCAACAATTTGAAAATTTATTATTTTTAAAACATAATAAGGATTTGTAATAATAGTTTGAAATGTATTTAGAAATGGGCGAAATGGGTTGATATAATTTTCGATTTTATCACCTTTGTTGGCCGTTATCTGAAACTGAGGTAAATACTGTTGATAGGTAATGCAAATGCATTGACCTTGTCATCGTCTGTCTGAACCCAGTTACGGTCAGGCTTTCTTATAGATGAGATTTGTATTATTAGTCTGTTAAATTTTTATAGCTTTCCGCAACGGGAGACAGGTTGGTGATGTAGTGTTTAAAGGTATCATTGCGCGCCTGGTTTAGTGTTGAGCAGAGTTGGTGTGTTACCCCGTTGAAATAAGTTCTTGACCTTTGGCATTACTTACGTGCTCTTCTTTGTTGGATGTTTAATTCTCTAATATATAGAAAAATATTATCATGGGCTTGTTTCGTGTGGCTTACCATGCTGTGGTCTGAATTATGTTGGTTAGATGTTGTTCCACTTCTTTGTTTGGAAGCTGGTCTTTTGTACCATGATCCAATCTGATATTTTCCTTTATTAGGTTTTCGAAGACCTACCCGTTATTATCTTTAGTAGATAGTTCTCTGCATAGAATTTCGTAATGAGGTTAGTATTATGGCGGTATGATCTTAGCACAGATCTAAACTCGACTGAATTTCAAAATGAGTGTTTGAGATGCCTTTAGTGATAGTGAAATCAAGGAGAGTTTGTTCCTATCCGTAGACCAATACGTTGGTTCTCCCACAGATATATAAGTTATGTTGTTTAGTTGTATTGATCGGAACAGATTGAATCCTTTAGGTGTGATTAATTTAGACTTCTATGGTGTGTGTTTGGAATTTCAGTCCCTAATTGATATGAATTGTGGCCCAAGAAAGTTGAAAAGCCGTTGTGTTCTTCCGTCGTAATAGTGTGTCATGGAGAGGAATAGACGGCTGGAATAGTTATTGGTTGATGAAGCGATTGCAGTTTTAGTAGTGTAGTTTGAATTTTATCTGTTTTGAAGGATTGCAGTACATGGTGATTAATTGTTGATCTAATGATAATATTGAGCCTGTATGCGCCGTTCCGCCAGGGGGATGCGTTGATAGATAATGTAATTTAGTATTTTGATAAATGTTTTTTTATTAGAGTGGCTTTCAGAGATTACGACAATATCAATTGGGCTAGTCTGCTTATGACTGTAGTAAGCATATTTAAGGTTATGTTTTTTCGTTTAAAAGCTGATTGAATTAATTTTTAAATTTGCATAAAAAGTTTTGAATGATGCTGGTAAGGTCTTTATTATTATTTGAAGTGCTGAATGCTTTTGTGACTCTTGTGCATAAACAACTGAGTTTGTGTTTACCAATGTAATCCAAGGTTTGATTTTGTTGGGTAATTTGTATTATTTTTATTTCTAGATTTTAATAGATCTCTGTAGACCCAACCCTTGTAGTTGGTTGAGTGCTTACTGTTATATAACGCACAAGTTGCAGGGATGTCTTTAGATTCTATACAATTTTTCGATAACTTTTGCTTGATGTAATTATTCTTTCTTTCTTTCTTTCTTCTTAATTATTTTGCCCTTTTAATGAGCGTCGGATGTCGACTCTACCCATTTCTTCCATGCCTTTCTGTTTTCCGCACTATCTCTCATTTCTCTATGGTCTTGCCTTTCTCCATCCCCCGTTCTTCAATGCTAATATATTTTTGCCAAGAAATACTTTTCATTTTAGTGCTAGAACTAACTCTCTTATCAAATTCTTATATTTTGGAATTGTAAGTTTTAAAAGGCACAAAAGAACGTTAGTAGCGTTTTAAATGCATTGTAGGCAAGACGTGCAGGTTATAAAATTAAATAAGAGACGCTTACTCCAAAATAATTCCTCTAAAACAGTTCGGAGCTTGCGAAGAGTACTCAAATGCGGCCAAATTCAAATAATTGTAACAAGGGATGCAGAGGTTACAGAGAAGATACGTGAGATAAAATGCGTTTTTAAACTACAAACGTATATATAAAATAACTGCTTCAAATACGTCAGGTATTAAATACTCAGCTTGGCTTCATTGCAGTAGTTTTTTATTGGAACAGGAAACATTGTATTACAAATTTCCAAACAAAATTTTTACCTTCTTCTCAGTTTACTTTTCCTCATTATTTCTACGTTATTTTTTTTGCAAGTTTTATTCTATAGGCTTATAATTTTTTAAAGACAATCTAATAATATATATTTTTTAGTCACGAAAATTGTATTACCACAGCTTCGCTTAAATTTCTTAAACCTGGGAATTTTCTAAAATTATGCGCGCATTTGAGTTTTCTAAGTCTGAATTGTCTACATATTTAAAGAGAAAAGAAAGTAGTGGTCACCCTTAATAGTAATCTCTTACTTTAAAACTTTCTGATAACTGGTTCTCTATCTTCAGTCTTGCTTTTTATTTTTTGTATAAGTTTTGCCTTACTCGAATTAATGTTTTAATATTCACAACACTTATCGTCTTCCAAATTTATTGTTTTGGTCCTATACCGTATACTTTAGGAGGTCAACAAATTCAAAGTGTGGTTTGCTTTCTGTGCCAATATCTGTATAATCATTTCCTAAATCTACTTTGTTGTTCTAATCCCTGCTTTTAGTATTGTTTTTCATTTTATTACTTAATATACGTCCATAAATTTTACTTAGTGTATTTGTAACTATCACATTTGCATTCTTTCCTTTTGTATGTATCGAAGTCATTTTTCCATCGACTGATGATGGATCCCCATTTATTATTATTTAGTTATTATTAATAATAATAATAATGGTAAGGCTCTATGCCTCGAGTGGAAGCAAAGCCTGCGAATTGAGAGGTTAAAGCTCTCAAACGTTCGTTCTCTCTGCCCGGTCTCTAATGCGGGGCGACGTGGCAAGCACCGCACCTAAGACGACCGCTATTATTACCTCTTGTTCGAGTAAACGCAGGCACTCAATTATTTTTAGTGACTGAGTAGGCCACCCGCCAGGTATCAGAAAGCACCGGGAATTAAACCCGGGTCCGTCAGCATTGCAGCCCGTTCCTCAACTACAGGACTACACTGGCTCTATTTAGTCATTAGTGTTGCTATTAATTTAAAAAGTTGTTTTGAGTTCTTTTATTAAAAAAAATCTGTAGTAGCACTTTTGCCATTATTTTATACATACTAATAGTAAATTATATCAAGTAACTCCTTAGGTTATAATGCTTTTCAAAAATTTGCATGCTTCTATGAATCTTTTTTCAATTCTCTGCATATCTTCGTTTGTGTTTTATTTTTTCTTTATAATTACGTTTCTTACTTTTCTTTGTTGGGTCTTGTGTCTATTTTTATTTTCTATAATTATTGTAAACATCAAGTGCTTAGTATTTCTTTTGGCGTTTTTGGTAAAGATTTTTTAGGTTACATACAGTTCTTAGGTTTGTCTTCTCTTAGTTTTGTATTTAACCTCTTAATAGATAAATAGCATTTAGTTTCATTTTTAAAACTTTCTTTATTAGTACATTTCCATATAATAGATTTATTTTTAAGCATTCTTATTTAGTGATTATCTATATGTGTAGCAGTAGTGAATAATATATGTGAATTATATGCAAAACAAAATATCTCATTACAATATATATTTGTTTTACTAAATTTAAACAAAATCTGAGAGCACTGTGAACATATCACCATAAACTGGTGCAATATAATGGAAACTTTATACTATGCTACATATACATATAATTTTTGGGGAAAATGTACAAAAATTGTGTTTAAGCCAAAATTGTAAATATTGCAAACTTTTTTGACATTAACCACATATGAGGAATATTTAACGAAAATACTTCTTTTAACTTTTAAAATTTTTGGTATCACTTCTGGTTAATATGAATTCTAAAAAAAAATAATTCTGTTATAAACTGTATCTATTATAAATAGAAAAAAAATACATAAACTTAATATAACCAATAATTAACTTTTAATCTTTTTTTACCAGCAAGCCAGACTAATTTATGCAAATATTTATTTTTAACATCTTTGTGTACAATTGCTTTTCTGTTCGTTTTGTTCAGAACCTACACAATCTAGAATCTTATGTTAGAGTTAATATTTTACATTGACTTGTTCGAATTTCATTATATCCAGTCAACTATATATAATACCTCTCCAACCAAGTATTAGTAATTTGATGCGCAGTTCCTGCTTTAAACTTCTCTTCTGTTTCGTTCTAAACTACTCCAACAAGTTAAGCTAGATCTACATTTAAATGAACAATTCTCCTTAACTTTAGAAGGTTCTTACTTTTCGATCTTGTTTATTAATAAGATTAGCGAATTGCCTTTAATAAAGCTGTATCGCACTAATATATGCAATAAACAAACGCCGATAATCAAGGAGTTAACTCAAAATAAAACTTTATCAATAGAGTCTTTAAACAAAAAGCTTTAATTCAAAGTGTGGGTCATTTATTTGGCAATGTATGCACTGTTTGTTAATGATGATTTATTATTATAGCAATTTAACTTATTATTCCTGATTGCTGTATAGGAAATATGAAATTGATTGCGTTTCGCCTATCTTCCTGCACTAATTTTTTGACGTCTACTTCTCATAAAGTTTTTCTGATGTTTAAAAGAGTGCAAGTCAAGCTTTCAACATCCAAACATAACATTATAAGACTAAATTTAAGTGGCTTTATGATACCTCGTATTTATTGCTAACTGAGAATTACTCGGCCTTGTATTTTATGTGTTCAGTGTTACGATGGAGTTCATGGTTTCTTATAAATTTTAAGACTCAGTTCTAGATAACTTGGCACTTGTTGATGGATGACTTTGCGGCTTAGCCTCAAACTAGTGCCTTATATGCCATAGGATTAATGTAGTCCTATAAATCATTAGCTTGTTTCGACTAGACATTTAGCTCCAAAAGTAAAAAAGACAGTCCAATTTTTTTCTTGCCACTTACCTCGAGGTAGTCTCTTCTTTCAAAAGTTTCTTAGATCTCCTTCCCAAGAAAATGTTTTTTTAGTGAAAAATACGACCACTGAGCTCTTTTACAAATCTATGCTTATTCTCTATATTTTGCACTAGTCTTAGAGGAAACTTAATTCTTCCTGTAACCTTCTTGTTACGAAAATTATTTTTAACGAGCCGTTTTAACGCCGTGTACTGATACAGTGTAGTGAACAGTGTTGACAGTGTTGACATGTGAAAAGATACAAAGCGTTGGGGCTAAGACAGAACATTAGAGAAAGCCAGTTTGGATTCGCCTCTCTGATAATCCCACTAATCAAACTTGATGTGAAACTTTCTTCCAGAAAAAAAAGTCGTATAAGCTGAACAATAGGCAGAGGAATTGCTGTGGAGGCCATCTTGTAAATTTGTGCTTTGTGTTGCACCTTGAAACCACTTCGACCACTTCGAGAAAGGATACACGAGTGGCTTGCTTTTTACTGTAGTCATAGGTGATGCATTCCACTACCTTAAAAAGCTGAATAGCCTTTGACATCTGTCTTTGTTTTTTGGCCATCCCACAAACCATAGGAAGCGTATTAGAAAATAAAGATGCATTTAGATAATAGGCTAACATGAAAACAAAGGTCAAGAAAATACAATGGTTAATTGGTAGAAAATTCAAATTGGCACTTGAAAATGAACTCCTAATACACAAAACAATTCTTAAAACAATATAGGTATATGGTATTGAACTCTAGAGATGTACCAACAAGTCGAATATAACAATAATACAGGGAAATCAATCAAAAATATTACATACGATCTCTGCTACCCTTTGGTATGTTCCTAATAACATACTTCATAAGGACCTAAAAGTTCTATACGTCAAAGATGTCATAACAGAAGAAACCATCAAACACCACAACACACTAGAAAGCTCCATCAACGCGCCTTTAAATTCTCTTTTGGAACCGCGAAATAGAAAACTGCTTAAAAGATAATAGCCAAGTGGTCTAATGAATGACTAAAGAGGATTCCTCAATAGAGAAGACTACCACATCAATGAAGAAGTACCCGGTTTTTAAATCAACATTAACTTAAAGAATACTGTTTTAACCCTGATTGTTAATAAATAAAAAATAAAAAAATTAATTGGTGCAATATAAAAGTTTTAATGCGATATAATTTGTTTTTGTTGTTGCTGCAGATTTATTAAATATTAATTTACTTTACTAATTATTTCAATTTATGTAAATTGTACTCATATTTATAAAATTTGGATAGATCCTGTCAAGTACCAACATGACTCGAAACGCTATGTTAATACAACTACAGTAAGTGTTTACACTTGGTAGTTTGTTAATTGCATTGCAAGTACAAGAATTTATACGACACTTAAATTACAAAATTAAACAAAATATTAAAAATTGTGCTTTAATTTTATTTTTATTTAGACATTATCCAAAAGTTGATAATTAAATAAGATTTTATTTGCAGCGCGAGTTTTCTCGATTTTCCACAAGAGAACGGTAGGTTCGATGCAGCCCGAAACAGCAGATACGCATCCAGGAATCTCATATCTCCGTTGCCGTGGCGCCACAGCTAATAAATAAAAAGGATATTAAATGGAACGCAATCACGAGACAGCAAATGTTATCTTAATAAAGTCGTAAGCGGTCGTGGAGTTATCTCCCAAAAGCCGAATATAAGCCAAACGTTTGTTTGCAACGTCTTTCACAGTATCGGCAGTCTGGTTTTTAAGTACCACCTTGTGCGATTAAAATGATTTGTGCTGTCTGCTATGCAAACGAAGCTGCAAAATCTACATGTTATTAAATTTAGATTTTAAAAAACAATTTAAACAGAAACCGCTAGAGCACATGGATATTGTAACTAAACCAATTAGCGGCAATTTTGGAATAAATGGTGTTTAAGATGTAAATTTTAATGCACACTCCAACCAAATCAATTAAAAGCATTATAAGAGTTACATAAAATAGTTTTTGGAATTTGTTTAAAAATATTAATTATTCTTATAGTTACCAATCAAAGCGATTGGTTTGATTCGATAGGGTATTTTACCTATTTGTTCTATTTTCAGTTTATTTTTTAGCTCTGCATAATTATGACTCTGTAAATCAGTTATGATTTGTGATTTATTGCTGTCTTGTTCTACCAGGTGAATTTCTCTCCCTAACTCTTCCATCGTGTCTAAAAGTTTGTGTTTGTTTCATTAACGTTTTTCAGTCTTGAATTATTTTAGCACTACATCTTAAACCCGTGTGGGGTTGTTAGTCCCCCATCGGGCGCATCCCCAGGTGGCGGATAGGGGAATGCTTCCCATATATGGGAGGTACCGGGGAAATTAAATACCCGGGGCGGACCAAAACTAACACGAGACACCATGGTACCTCAAGTTAGAGGCGGTACTCTTACAGCGTCTGTACTCCAGGTCAGGGGCGGCTGAAATAATACTCACCAACACGCAGGGCTAGCGCGGTGTTTTAATTAGCGCGAAAATCATCTCATATATATATATATACTCAAAATCAAAAAAGTGAATTTTAAAACACAAATACCCCAGATGGGTAGGACCACAGGTACAGAATCCCATACTGCATCCGCAGTCAGTCCCAAGGATTCTGGGAGGGGTGGGGGGGCAAGAATTCGCAAAATAGGCAACTAATCAAATTACTAGTAGGGACGTATAACGCAAGATCAATTGCCTCAGAACCAAGATTGGAGGAACTCCTACATGAACTAACTTTAATAAAATGGCACATCCTTGGAATATCTGAAACAAGACGTAAAGGAGAAGAACACCTTAAACTACTAAATGGGCATACGATGATATATAAAGGCAGAACAGACAAAGCACTTAGTGGAGTAGCTATTATAGTCAATAAGAATATAATGCCATATGTTACAGTAATAAAACCAATGACGGACAAGGTGATGTATATAATAGTAAAGCTTAATAAAAGGACTACAATAAAGATCATACAATGTTATGCACCAACATCAAGTTGTGAAGAAGAAGAAATCGAAACGTTCTACGAAGAATTAACCACGGCTGTAGAAGAGAACAAAACAAAATACACAATCGTTCTTGGGGACTTCAATGCAAAAGTAGGAACAAAAAAGGACACAGCAGAAAAACTTGTAGGCAACTATTAAGTGGGAACACGTAATGAAAGGGAAAACATGCTAATCAACTTTATGGAACAACACTAACTTTACTGTATGAACACCTTTTATAAAAAAGGACCCAAATAGGAAATGGAGATGGGCCAGTCCAAATGGACAAACACATAATGAAATAGACTACGTTCTCACAGACCATAAAATATATATATATATATATATATATATATATATATATATATATATATATATATATAATATATAGCAACTATGCAAATAAAGCTGCACAAGGACACAGACAAAGTCAAAATACAAAGAGGGGTAAGACAATGGGATGTAATATCTCCAAAATTATTCTTAATAACTCTCTAACAAATATTCAAAAGCCTAGAATGGGAAAACAAAGGAATCCTAATACAAGGAGAAAGGTTAAGTCATCTGTGCTTTGCTGATGACGTAGTAGTAGCCGAGAATAAAGAAGAACTACAAGCAATGCTAAGCGAATTACAGAAAGAAGCCGGAAAAAAGGTCTAGAAATAAATTTGGAAAAAACAAAAATATGCACACACGATAAAGCTAATGAAGAGGATGCAATAATAGAAGGTAAAGTTATAGAAGAAGTGGAAGAATATACATATCTGGGTCAAATAGTAACAACTACAGGAGACAACCAGACAGATGAAATTGAAAGAAGAATCAAATTATCTTGGGCAGTCTACGGAAAATTGAAAGACGTTTTATCATCAAATATACCGCTATACTTAAAATAAAAAATATATAATGAATGTATCCTGCCAGTAACCACATATGCAAGTGAAACGTGGATATTTACAAAAAAAAAACGATAGACAAACTACGAGTACACCAACATGCAATGGAACGCAGAATTTTGAACATATCCTTGAAAGACCGCAAAACCAACAGATGAATTAAACAAAAAACAAAGGTTGAGGACATTATAGAAAGAATAACAAGACTTAAGTGGCAATGGGCAGGACATATCATAAGAAAACAAGAGGAATGGCGCAAGAAAATAATGCAATGGAGACCATGGGGAGAACATAGAAACAGAGGAAGACCCCTCAAGAGGTGGGCGAGTGACATAAAAATGCGAGCGGGACTAACATGGAACAGATTAGCACAGGACCGCACTAAATGGAGAAATATGGGAGACGCTTATATTCGTAAATAGGTAAAAGAAAGATAATGATGTTGATGATGATGACGACATCTTAAAAGGTTCTGTCTTTTCTGTTTAAATTTTACATCCGTAACGTGCAATACTTCAGACAAATATTTTAGAAGTTGTTTTCTATTTCCAATTTAGAGACAGTTATTTTTAAAGAACGCAATTTTAGCTTGTGGAGTACGGCTTCTTATTTCTTTATTACTTCTATCATTTTTGATAATTTTAGATCCGAGGTAGCATAATTCTTCTTCTTAGTTGGCCACCGTTACATGTTTTATAGATACCTGTGTTTTACTAGACACTCATATTTTTGTTTATGTTTATGTTTCAGTTTTCCTTTTTTAATATCAAGTCCATTTTGTCCAGTGTTTTGTAAGTCTCATTGTGTTGCTGCTACTATTGCTAGGTCGTCGAATTCCATATTTCTTTATAAATCCAAATTGACTTTTAGTTAGGTGATGTTCCGTAATTCTTTAGATTCTACGATAAATTATTCCGATTAGTATTTTAGAGCCAAGAGATATTTGAGTTATAGTACGATAATCTTTGTTTTTATCCGAGTTACCTTTTTTGGACTGAGAATTATTTTGGTTATCGCAAAGTCTTCAAGAACGTTTTCTAATTTATACATTTTACAAACAAGTTGGTTGAGTTTTTTGTGATGTCGTCTTTCATCTATGGATTTTATAATTTCAAATGGTATTTGATCTATACCTGCTGATTTACATGTTTTTAAATCTTGGACTATTTGGCTGTATTCTGGACAAATTATTGCATCACCTTTTTCATCGTCATCGTCCATTTAGTTTTAGATTGATGTCGCCTCTTCTATTATTCATGTATAGTTCCCTTAAATACTTGTTTCATCTTTCAGGGATATCATTTTCAAAGAGAGTATTTCCATTTTTATAATCAGTACTTGTTAATTTCAGTCAGCCAACAAAGTGTATCATCCACTGAATAGAGGCCTTATCAATAAAAAGAAATATCAAAGAGAAACGAAGATGAAGGTGTACAAGGCAGTAATCAGACCAATTCTTATCTTCGGATGCGAGTCGTGGGTGCTAGCTGGCCAAGATAGAAGTAAGATAAGGGCAGTTGAGGTGAAATCTGTGAAGAGTAAAAGGTATAACCAAGAGTGATAGAGTTAGAAATGAAGCAATTAGAGAAAAACTAAAGATTGGACCTATAGCAGACTTTATTGAAAAAAGACAACTGGAATGGTGGGGACATCTACAAAGCAATAGGTATAAGAAACCAAAACAAACTTGGAATGATGAAATTAAAAAATACCGAAGAAGGAGGAAAAATCGTGGACAGAGGCCAAAATGTTAACAGTAGATAGAAACAAGTGGAAAAAATTTATATCGAACTGAAGGAGTTATTGTGTTTACGTGACAGCAATGTTTAGTGAAATATAAGACTGTGAAATGCTACTGTAAAAAATTCAAGTGTAACTTTACACCCTTATAGGTAAATAGGTGTGATATTATATATATTATATATATATATATATATATATATATATATATATATATATATATATATATATTCTTTTTGACTTTCCTTCTTTCAAAACTTTAAATTTTTTATTTATATACTTATGTTTTGCTAATATACGCTCTTGCTTGTAATATCTTAACAGTTTTATTAGTCGTTCTTATTCTTAGAATACCTTAACTATATTCTACGTAATTTTCTGCAGTCTTAATTGTATATAAAACTTTATAAAATTTACTATTAAACCCTTATCGTATGCTATTGTTTTTTAATTTATCTACTTGTCATTTCATTTTTTCTTGTTCTGTATTTTTAAAAATTTTGATTGCATGACAATATTACCAAATTATAACTGTTTGATAATTAAGGACAGTTAAAAGTAACTCAATAAACAAAACAAGAAATAAAACAAAACAGAGCTGTGCAAACGATATATGTATTGGGCACAAAAGAATTAATCGCAAAGTAACAATTAAGCAAAACAAAGAAATTGAGAAAAAACAAAAAAAACTATGATTAAATAACTTCAAATATGGTGGGTGGCAGATCAGTTGCGCACTTTCCAGACGCACGTAACGGTCTCTGGCAGCCTGGACGGCAGATGTTGGCGGGCTCTTCCTTGACGGTTTCAACCCGGGATTCCATGCCCAGATGTACTGGGGCACCACGGACGGGGCGGAACGTACAAAAGGCAAGCGCGCAAGTAAAGCGCAATATAGCACCTGGGTCGGCTTCAGCTAGCGACTCCGTCGCTCACGAGGGTTCGAATCGGAATGCCGGGCGGCGGTAAAAAACCCGTTTAGTTGCGACTAGAGTGGTTAGCGTACAATCAAGGTTACAGGTAGAGATAGGATTCGGGACAAGAGGGTTTAGAGATGAGCACCAAACAATAACCACTATCCACGTTAGATTCTAAATGTCTTCCACTGTTTTGAATTCTTGTTACTGTTATATACTCAAATTAGTATTTTTCGATGTCACTTGGCATATTCCATGTGTATGTCTATCTTGATGTATCCATGTTTACTGCAGCCTATGGCTTATTGCGATTACCCTGATAAAGTAAAATTACAACCAATCTGTAAGTGATGTCCCCTGAATCAAGAGATACAGGTCCTTTATAGGGAGTGTCTAGAAGTTTTTCGGTTTCAGGATTGGTCTCTCGAATGTATGTTGCGTTTTCCTGCACAGCGCATCGCACTTCCATAGGATATGTAAAGCCGTTTCTGGTTCATTGCTATAGAGTCTGCATGCAAGGTCACCATTGAATTTACCAATTTTCCAGAGGTGTTCTTTAACAGTCGCATGTGCTGTGAAAACCTCTACGGTTGTCTTTAGCTGTGGTCTACTTAAGATTAAGGAGTTCTGCAGCTTCCTTTTGGCAAGGTCCCTTATTGAAGATTTTGCTGAAATTATGTCCTGGTCGATTATTCCAGTTAATTCGATGATGAGTGCACATCCTCTCCTTAATAAAGATTCGGGCAGCACTTCCTAAAATTTCCAAAGCAGGTTATGGGCCAATATAAACCTCACTAGATTCCTGCCTAGCCAATTCATCGGATTTCTCATTGCCGTAGATACCGCAATGCCCAGATGCCCATAGCAGTTTTAGTGTGTTCTGTTCTGCCAGTGCATTGAGTTCGTTGATGCATTCCCATACAAGTCTAGATGATGCTTTAGTGCTTGATAAAGCCTTTAAAGTTGCCTGGCTGTCTGATATAATATAGATCCGCTTGCTCCTGTAAGCTCTCTTACCGTTTTCACGCACACTGCATGATCACCTCGAATAGAGAGTCATAACATATTTTTGAGGTCATGTGGTCCGTCCTAATTTCAAGCAGAACCCCCCCCCCCCAGACTATCAATTGTTCTAGTATGGCCTGTACTCGTATCTGTTTTGTATAGTGAATGATGTAACCTGTATTGGCCCAGTTTTGCTTCCCCCTGAATCACTATGTGCATAGGTTGGAGGTCTAGAAGAGTCTCCATTGTTGCAATGAGCGTGGTTCTCATAGCTCCTGTAATGCCCAAGCAGGCAAGTCTTTGTATTCATATTCAGTCCATTCAGTTGCTACGTTCAGAGCCCTCTGAATCCGTTCCCTAATCGTGTCTACAAACTTCCTTTCCACTAAGACAACTAAGTAATCGGCATAACCTACATAAGAGAATCCTTTATTTTAAGTTCTTTAAAAGTCCATCCATTACCAGGTTCCATAGCAGGGGAGAGACAGCTCCTCTCTGAAGACACCCCCTCCCCTGCTACCTGGACCATTATAGATTCCTCATAAACAGACGAATAAACCATCCTTCCTTTGAGCATGCAGTCTATTTACCTGCAGCTTGTATGTCCAAAAAAGCACATAGAAGGATCTCTTTGTTGTCCAGCGTTTTCTCTACTCTCAGGTGAGGTAATGAAGTGCTGTTTCAGTTTAAAGATTAGCTTGATAGGCAAATTGGTTCTTATATAGTGGTTTGTGTACTAGTATACCTTTGTTAATGTACTTATCAAGACTAATTGGTCTGTAGTTCTTTGCCTGCAAACAGTGGACCCGACCAGGCTTTGGTATAAATACCGTTCTGGTAACTCTCCATAATTTTGGCAAGTACACCAAACTGGCTCTAAGTATCATGTAGATCTTTATCATTAGAAGTTCCGAGCCCTTCTGTAGCATGGCAAGAATAATTCCTTCCGATCCCGGAGATTTATATGCTTCAAATGAGTTTATAGCCCATTTGATTTTGTTGAAAGTTAACGCTTTTCTTGTAGTCTCTCAGTATACCCTTAACGCTGTGTTACCAAGATCAAAGGATACCTGATTTCTCCAGTTTGAGGGCGACTGTTGTATAATTATAGATCCAGGAAAGTGTATCCGAGTAAATTCGGCCAATGTTTCTACCAATGAATTTGCAGTGAGAGTCTGTTGAGAGTACTTTTCGGAGTCTGGCACATGCTGGAGTAGCTTTAATCTCCTCACAGTATCTCCTCCTTGATATTCTCTTGGCATCTCTCAATGCTTTCTTATATTTAGTTAGGGATACTTTATAGCTACCCCAGTCACCTGATATTTTAGCACTGTTAAACAGTTTTCTTACTTGTCTTTTCATCGTTGCAAGGTCTTCATTCTACCAGGGGGGTCTGCCTTAGAACAGACTACTGTTCTAAGCCAGATAGAGAAATAGTGAGGGGGAGGAGTAATAACTTCGTTAAAAAAACAGGGTTTAACTGACCTGGTTGATAGCACCCTGTAAGGACCCATGTCTAGGATTATGGATGGCTTGAAAAGCGGAAGTAAATTAATTAAATTAATTCAAGAGTGGAAAAAGCGGAAGAGCTAACAGATAAGGAAGATAGGTCTCTCATTTGTGGATAAAACTCTTCATCTTTCAGGTTGAGACAACGAGTCTGCACCACAATTTCCCGTAAAAATGGAAAAATGCAAAAACGACAGGCAAGTGCCTCGGAAACTGAATGGAAAGCGTACGATATGACAAAATCAATAGAACAAGATTAGGAAAATAGGGACGTGGAATTACAAGGAATTAGATCAAAAACGGCCAAGATATATATAACAAAACTAAAAAAAATTACATCGATATTATAGAGTTAACAGAAATGAAGAAGAGAAGTTGGGAAAGCGAAGCAATTGACTACATATTATTTTATGGTAGAGTAGAAGAATGGACAAGAAAAGGTATATTGCTAATAAAGGAAAACACAAGAGACACATTGTTAACTTTAAAAGTATAAACGAGCGAATAATCAAAGTGCACATGAACATCATGGGAAGAAAAATAACTATTACAGGTATTAATACATCTACAGACGGCGAAACTTTACAAGTAAAAAAACATTTTATGAAGATATACCAATCTGTTGTAGACAACAGAGAAATTGCCATCTTAGGAGATTTTAATTCTTAAGTTGGAAATAGTGCAAACAGTAAAGTAATATGACTATACGGGGAGAAATCTACAAATAGTAGTGGAGAAAGGCTGTTGTACATGCCTGGCTCATGATTTAAATAAACCTGCAAAGCTTGCAACGCATAGCGAAGTGGCGAAGCAGTCTCCCAAATTTGAGAACCCTCTAGTTGACCTTTGACCAATCAGTTTCCAAATCACTAGCAAACAAGCCTTTTTGGTCACCTGTCGATTGGTGAAAACAGAATTTGGAAATTCCCAGCCGTTCTAGAGTTTTTGCTCGGACGGACGGATGGGCGGACCACATAAAATTAGTAAGTGACTTCGCTTCGCTTCGGACCACTTAATAAAGCAGCTGAAGCAATTCGAAATAAATTTTCCTTAGTAAATTCATTAATAAATAGCATAAAAAAGTGTTTATAAAGGCTCCAATAAGGGTGCAGTGATCTAGAGAACAATTACTCAACGTTCCGTTGCCTCCTGAGCCTGTAGTTACGCGATGGGGTACTTAGCTTAACACAGCTCTTTTTTATGACGAGCATTTTGAGAAAATAAAGACTCTAATTTTCGAATTTTCAGATAGTTCTTGTACATTTATTGAAAAATCTGTCTTTTTTAAGAAAACTAGAACTACGTGATCAGTTAACATTTATTAGAGCCCATTATTTATTTGTAAGTAAAATAATTATAACGCTGGAAAAAAGGAATGCCATTAAATCAATCTATGCATTTGATAAACAATTTCTAAAAAATTATAACTGCCTTTCTAAAAAATATTAGCAAAAAATTTTTCTGAAATTTAACGATATTTTAGAAAAATAAACGTAGGTTATCAATTGCTAAAAGTAAAATTGCGAAAGTAAATGACATTCTTAGTTTAACAACACTGTAAATGTTAATATTTATATAGAAATACCTATTATGTGTGGTTTAAAAAATGCCTTTATAATATCTGTAGACGTAGAAATAAATATTTCTCCATACAAATATATATTATCTGACAGGCGTTAAAACTTCTTGTCAGAAAATATTGAACAAAACCGAATTATATATTGTTTTGCTTGTGGGTGTAAATAATTTTAATAATATATATTTAAGTTTAGCAAATTTAATGTATAGTTTGTTTTTAAAAATTTGTGCTACACTCTATAAAATTCTATTTTTAAAACGAAAATTATCTGGTTATAATTAGCCTCAATTGTTTTGATTCAAAAAATAATAATAATAAATATTTTTTTATTGGTGCATATTTTGTCATTTTTCAGTGCACAAAATCCGCTCTCTAATAATCACTACACCTGTTCCTGAACTCTCGCCCTCGCCTCCTACTTTCAATATATTTTCCCTTAAAACAGATCTAGGTAGTGTTTATAGATTCCTCTATAATAATGGTAAGGCTCTACGCCCCGCGTGGGAGTACGGCCTGCGAACTGAGAGGTTAAGGCTCTCATACGTTCGCTCTCTCTGCCCGGTCGTCGCGCACCATCTCTGATGCGGGGCAATGTGGCAAGCACCGCGCCTAAGACGACCGCCATTATTACCCCTTGTTCGAATGAACGCAGGTACTCAATTATTTTTAGTGACTGAGTAGGCCACCCGCCAGGCATCAGAGAGTACCGGGAATTGAACCCGGGTCCGTCAGCATCGCAGCCCGTTATTCAACCACGGGACCACACTGGCACAATAGATTTCTATATAGTCTGCGTAATTTATTTATATGTATTTTTTAAGAATTATTTCTGTTTATAAATATTTTGAGTTATCCACTTCTCTAGAATTTTTCCTTTAAGTTTATATGCATTTCAATAAAATTAATTAGTTTCCTAACTAACTTTTTCTTTTGTAGAGTAATTTATGTTTTTTTTTAAACCCTTGCCATACTACCAAAATCTTTTTACACTTCTGATTTGATATTGCCATATTTAACTTATTTAAAATGCTGACACATGGCAGCTAAAAGTTTAATTTATTAGTTAAAAAAGCAACATGAAAAAATAATAAAAATACATTTGTTGTTAATTATTTTCTATCGAGGAAAGTATATTAGGGACTTCTAAGTAATTCAATTAATACTAACATATAAACCACACTCATTGCATGTCAACAAAAGCACGTATTTGCTCTCATAATTAGATGAAGTTGGCGTTTTGGGCATTTGTCGCTCAATTCACATCATGTATCAAACTTTCTAGACTTCGTTTAATCTTTAAAACGTGTGCTAACACTGGAACAAACATCATTGTCACTCGAGGCACGTCTTTACTTTCTAAGAGATTCCCAATATCAAGCTACTAGTAGTACACTCTGGGTACACAAGCTTTGGCAGCAGGATTTCTAACAATTTTAAATCTATCTTTTAGCAAATGATTTTTTGTTTCAGCATCCATAATAGCGTATTTTATTAGATTTGAAAAGGTCTGATCTCAGTGTAGTCTACTAACGTAAAATTTATTCTATGGGACAATTGTATTAATATAGAATAAATAATATAAAATATATCTATATTTTTATGCAAATAATTCATTTAGCTATAAAATAACTAATTTAAAAATAAAACAAAATATACATAACGTTCAGTTATACTTGGTTCGTTATCTTTTATTAACTTATAAAAAGTAAGCCTAGAAAAAAATTGATTTAACCCTTAAAGGACACTAGGGGTAAAAAGTTACCCCAGCCTAAAATACCGGCAGTTTTTTAGTATTAAAACCGTGAAAATAGTTTATATAGCGCCATCTATCAATAGTCAATTAACCAAAGTTTAACTTGGGCCCCATAGAATCCATTTATATTGCTCAGTGTCTCGCCGGCAGTCGAGTAAAGTGGACTGGGGTAATTTATTACCCCACTATGTCATCAACGTTGACTTTCTTAAGCAAAGTTAAAAATTTTTTGAGTGAATTTTTTATTTCAGAAACTTCAAAATGGTGAGTAGATAATGATTTGGTGGCTAAAAAAATTAAAAAACACTACCACTCTCCTAAAATATGATAGACGCGTATACGGGGTGTCTAAATTCGAACGTAACGAACTCATTTTTTCATAACGAACTTATTTTCAGTGTATGTTCGTATATATATATATATTTTTTTTTTTTTTGAAAGTAACGGTTTTTTTACGTGCGGTACGGAGAGCAATTCGGGAAGCAGGAAACCACTGTAACTTCGGATTGCGAAGAGCAAATTGATTCGGAAGCGGAACAGGATGAATCAGAGAATGATTACGTCGACGACGAAATCAGCGATCAAGACATGGAGGATGGAGTGGAACAGCAACGTGCAAAGCGGTCTCGGTCCCGTATTGTGGCATTGGAGGACATCCCTCTGGAAAGGCATCTACGCGGTGATCTGAGAGAGGAAGACATCCCCCTGGGAAGGCGTCTGCGTGGTCGTCAACTAAATTGTACGGCACAAACGGATTCGCCTGGGACACACTACAGGCCGAACGCCGTTCTAATCGGATAAGCGATGTGCAATCTGATAACGACGAGTACGGGGCGGAGTTGGTTGGAGCAGCGCGGGATTTGACTGAAATTGAAGAATTTTGGAACTTACTTTTTAGCCAGGACATAATTGTTGAGAGGACGAATGCTAAGACTGAGGAAGGGTGTGCCAAATTGGTGAGCGAGGAACAAAACCAATCGTATCATCACTATACTGATGCGACAGAGATCAAAGTCTTGTTAGGCGTTTTGTATTACGCCGGTTTGTGGAAAGCTTGCCACGTTGACGTCCACGAGCTTTGAGACAAAGCAAACGGTTTCCACTTTTATCAATGCGAATTTCCCCGGTTACGTTACAACTTCCTTCAGTCCTGCTTGCGATTGATGTGCCGGATGATAGAATTAGATAGAATTAGAAAAATTTGGTTTGTTTTCATCAACAACTGCAAGAATTATTACAAGCCAATCAGTCAATGCACGGTCGACGAACAGTTGCTCAGTTTCAGAGGCCGGTGCATTTTTCGAATGTACATCAAATCGCAACCCGATAAGTACGGACTGAAGATGATAACTTTAAACGACGCTGCAACAGCCTACCTTATATGGGCATTGCTATATCTGGGAAAAACGGCAAAGGTATCTAATCCTCAGAACTTACCCATGTCAGAATTTTTTGTTGAAGAGATAACTAAGCCGATCCACGGAATTGGTTTACAAGTATCCCCCTTGTAACCCGAATGCTGAAAGATCCGTACAAGATGACCCTCACGGGCACAGTGACCAAATTCTGCCACCCAAAAGACATGTGCTTGCTCTCCTATACCCCCCAAAAAAGAAAGATTGTGCTGGTGCTCTCCTCACACATAAAAACCCAGGAAATCACAAACGGAAAGCCGAACGCTGTCCTTTTTTATAACGAGGCTAAGGGTGGGAATTCAAAATCGACAAAAACCGCAAATTCGTGCAAATCGTTGTAAATCTTTAGATACCGTTATATATGAAGTCTTGAAGATCAAGATGATACTCTCATCACTTAGCAGAAGGAGAAAGAAGTAAGTTAACAGTTTCTGCAGTAATACAGCCTGGATCTGGAAACTTTCTCTGGTTAAAAGGTGAGTAGCACGAAACTCTGAAAATACATTGATAGTCTTCGTCCCAAGGAGCCACGTTTGGAATTGTTTATTCTAAAAGAAATGGAAATTGTTTTTTAGGATTGGGGAGATTCTTATAATGAATTGACTATTCCCTTGTGGGAGCATAAATAGTAAGTGATATTGCAATTTACTAAATGGCAACTCCACCATTGGAAATAAAAACGGATTGTTTCAACATGACGTTGCTAGTCACAATCACATCTTTGCTATCCTTTATACTCTTGAGTAAAATATACTCTCTCATGCTCCATATTCCTTGGATCGTGTGTCAAGCGATTATGCTATATCTGACGCAATTAACGAACAATACGTGCTAAGAAGTTCTTCTCCAATGAACAAACGCACTACTATTATTATTAAAAACATTCCTGATGATGACACACAGTCGATTAATATAAATCAGAGCATAAAGTAGAAATGCTGATTGTCTCCTCTATTATTTGATCTGTACATAGACGAACTTGTTAAAAAATAGCAAAAGGAAGCAGCATTGGGAATCAAGTTTCAGCAATCATTACGTCTTCAAAAACAATCTATAAACAGAAGTACACAAATTAAACGTCCTTTTGAAGGAGTATAATTGCAAAGTATTAAAATCGAAGACGAAAATAATTACTTCTTTAGGGAAAGTTTCAATTAATAATAGACTGTGACCAGAATGTTAATAATGCGAAACAATCGAAATTTATTGTCATTATTTATCTAGAACTTAGGTGTGTAATCAAAACTGATAAAATAAAAAATGATATACAATAAGAAACAATAAACAAGGTACTCACAAACATATGTAATAGAAGAAATTTTAAAGTAAATGTATTTAGAGCATTAAAAATGATTGGCACTTTCCCTATAAACTCGTCTTGTGCTGCAGATTGAAATGCAACTCCAGTATTTGTATAGTGAAAAAAATCCCCGGTGTACTAAATGAGTTACTGAAACGCTTAGAAAGAAGGTTGATAAAACGGAGCACCATAGAAGCAAACACACCTGCGGGGTGATCATTTGTAGGTTCGTATTCGGAACTTGCCAATGCCTGTCCTAAGCCAAGATAAAAAAAAAATGAAAGGCAAAACCAGTAACAACCTTGTATAAGACTGGGTTTAGTTGGTTCTGCATGTAGCACCCTGCATGATCATTGGGAAAACAACCAACGGTAAAATAAGCAAAAGATTGACAACAAACAGGAAGAACAGATCTTTCGTTGCAATAAAAAAAATCTGTCTGAGAAAATTAAAGTTGAGAGTTGGCCTACAACTATAATAATATAATAACTATATAATATAATAATATAAAAACATAACTAAAATATAATTCCAGTTTTTGGGAAGAAGACTACCAATTTTTGGAATATGCGAACCACTTGATGATAAATTAGTCCAAATAAAAGAAACATTTTCTAAATATCCACAAGCAACTGTAAACAATTAGAAGAAATAAAGAAATAAAATTTTTGGGTGATTTCAGTGCCCAAGTAGAATAAATAACAGAAGACCAAGTTACAGGCAAATTTTGAAAAACAGAAACAAACGACAATGGAAATAAACTAAAAGACTTATAAGGACAGAATATAAATATAACAATGGTAAGACTTTAACGCCCCGCGTGGGAGCACGGCCTGCAAACTGAGAGTTTAAGGCTCTCATATATCCGCCCTCTGTGTCCGGTCGTCGCGCACGATCTCTGATGCGGGACGATATGGCAAGCAGAGCGCCTTGGATGATGGCCATTATTCCTGTTGTTCGAGTGACCGCAGGTACTCAATTATTTTTAGTGATTGAGTAGGCCACCCGACAAGAATCAGAGAGTTCCGAGAATGCAACCCAGGGCCGTCCGCACCGCAGAATACACAATCACAGATATGCTTATACATATAATAACTTGGAGATTAAAATTAATTATAGATTACATTGTCGTAAGACAGAACTCTACCATTACACCTAACGGATGGCAGAGTATTTAGAAGAGCGACGTGCAGATTAGATCTCCATTTATATAAAGCAAAAATTTATTTTCTATATTAAAGACAAACTTGAACAGAAAATAGCTAAAAAATAGGAAAAAGAAGAAAACTATAAAATATGCAAAATATAGTGTAGAACACTTCAAGGAAGGGAATATTGCATATATTTATGAACAAAAGTTAAATTAATAACTACTAAAAGACCAAGATGATGCTATAAAACAACTAAGTATCAAGAAGTCGCTACATAAAACAACAAATAAAGCAGTTATAAAAACAAAATGCGTAAAAAAAATAAACAAAAATGTATGGTAGAATCAAGAAATTTTATTAAAAGTAAAAGAGTAAAAGAAGTGTTAAATCGATTAAGGACAGAGAGTAGTATATAAAAGAAAGAAATAAAATAGAAAATTTATTTACAGAACAAAAAAGAAAGTGCCATGAAGTACAAATATTGGTTGGAAGACGTTTATTGGCAGCATTCGAATAGATAATAGGCAACCAATACTGCAACCAAGAAGAGATTGGGTAATATTACACAGAAAATATTAAATAATGGCAGAACAAAATTAAAAATAATGATAATTAAACTATGTAATGTATAAATAAATACGTGGAACCAAAATTATCTTCCTCGGTACCTTTCTTTTTCACACCTCCAGCCGTGGTTGTTCTGCCTTGTTTAAAGTCTATGTTTTACTTGCATATAAAGGGTGGTCCAACCATAATGCACGATGTTAATTGTGAGTTACACCTTAACGTCAAGTTTTTTGCCCAACTTAATTTGACATTTCTTTGTTTCAGTGTTTGACAAATTCAACCATGGAGAGGTACACAATCGAGCAGCGCGTTAAGATTGTTGAAGCCTTTTACGAAAATGGGCGTTGAAATCGAAATGCATTTCGTGCACTTTGTGATTTCTTTGGTCAGCATAATCGACCAAATATGTCCACAATCGGGAGAATTGTGCGCAAATTTCAGCAAACCGGGTCTGTAGGAAATGTGAAAACACCTGTGCATGCTCGCCCAGTTCGTTCTGCGGAAAACATTGCTGTTGCTCGCGATAGTGTGGCAGAAGAGCCATCAACCTCGACTCGTCGTCGTGCCCAACAATTGAACATCTTACGAACATCACTGATGAATTTTGAATAAAGATTTGAATTTACACGCTTACACGGTTCAATTGACTCAAGAGCTGAAGCCTACTGACCATTTCAAGCGTCGTCAATACGCCGAATGGTTGGTTGAACAGACAGAAGTGAATGGTGACTTTACAAAGAAAATCATCTTCAGCGACGAGGCACACTTTCACCTCAGTGGATTCGTTAACAAGCAGAATTGCCGAATTTGGGCAAATGAGAATCCACGAGTGATTGTTGAAAAGCCGATGCATCCACACAGAGTGACTGTGTGGTGCGATTTATGGGCTGGCGGCGTCATCGGGCTGTATTTCTTCGAAAATGAGGTCGGCCAAGCAGATACCGTGAATGGTGTTCGCTATCGCGAGATGATAACGGACTTCTTGTGGCCAGAAATTGAGGATATGGACCTGGACGATATGTGGTTCCAACAGGATGGTGCCACTTGCCACACAGCCAACGAAACAATGGCTCTTTTGCGCGAGAAATTCAATGGCCGTGTTATCTCACGTCGTGGCGATGTTAATTGGCCGCCATGATCATGTGATTTGACACCGTTGGACTTCTTTCTTTAGGGATATTTAAAAGAAAAAGTGTACGTCACTAAGCCAAGAACAATTTAAGAGCTAAAGGATGAGAAGATAATTCTTTGAAAACTTTTTGTTTTATTTACAATTAACATCGTGCGTTTTGGTTGGACCACCCTATATTACTACTGGTCGAGTTACTGTATTGTAAAGTCTTGTTTTCGCCTTCCTAGAAATGTTTTTATTCCTCAGTATTCACATCGATTACCCATCATTATTCTCACCTATTTTTCTTTACTGATATTTGGCTTTCTTGAAAATTCGGTTTCTAGATATGTAAATTTTTCTACTTTTTTATATTCATACATCTTGCCTCTGTCCGTCCTTACTTTTAAGAACTTTTCTTCTTGAAATTACAGGTCTGACTATTTCATATATCTAGTTTTCTTTTCGTTGATGTACAGTTCCGTCTTTCTTGTTTCTTCTTCTAGTCTCTTCACTACTTTCTTTAGTTCTTGTTTGCTTCTTGTTAAGGTGGAGAGATTATTCGCAAAGGGTAAACACTAATGTTTTCTCTAATATGTGAGGCCTGTTCCGTTGATGTTTGCATCTTGTATGGTTTTTCTAGTATAAGATTAAACAACATTGATGATAGTAGATTTCCCTGTTACTCCCTTTTTAACTTCACATTCTTCGAATGTGTTGTTATTTATTCTCATATTATTTCTTATCCTCTGTCGCATTATCATTATCACGTTTGTTAACTTTTTGCTGATTCCTGGTTCTTTCAGTTGTTGTGTAGGCTTTCCTTTTTACTCTGTCGTACGCTTGTTTAAAGTTAATGTAGAGAATCATTTTTGTTTTCTAATACTCGCGACTTTTCACCTGTATCTCCTTCAGCATGAAAATTTTGTCTACCGTAGTTCTATTCTATCTGAAGCCACACTGATATTCTGCAATTGTGTTTCTTATCTCTTATATTAACTTTTCTTTTATATATGTTGCTAGAATTTTATATGCTACATTAAGCAGAGCAATGCCCCGTAATTTTGTCACTCGCTCTTATTTTCTCTTTTATATATGGGGCAAACCAATGCTTGTATTCATTATTTCGGTAGCTCCTTCTTTTTTCATATTTTGCTTAATAAATTTTGCATTTTATTTATTTTTTTAATTTTATTTATAATTTTCGTTCCGTTCATGACATGATCCGTATCCGCTTCTAGGCTTTTGTTTATCCGCTCATTTCTATGCATCTTTGCTCTAGTTTTTCTATTGCTAGATGGTCAATCTGGTTGATAGTCTTCCCATCTGGAGCTCTTCAGGTATCTTTATGGATTTTTTTCTTTTGAAAGTATGTACTTTTTGTGATCATACTTTTTTCTTTGCAAAAGCTATTAGAAAGTGCCCATTCGGGTTTGTTCTTACATGTTTGCTATATTTAGATATATCTTCGTATACTTATTCTAGATTGTCGTAGAATTCTTCCTTTACCTCTACATCTTTGTCATCTGATGACGCATAACAATTTATAAATGTTATCTTTTGGTAGTTTTGTTTTGATTATAATAGACAATGGTTTAAAATATATTATTTTTGCTTTTAACCTTTTGGTTATTATAAAGCCTACGCCTAACGTTTTGTTGTCTCTACCAGTGTTAAAAAATACAACGTCTCCAAACTCTGTTATCGTTTGCCCCAGTTGTTTAGTTTGTTGTAATACGGCTACATGAAATTTGCAATTTCCGTTTTCACTTGTTATATGTTTCAGTTTTTCTTCCTCAATCGTTTTTTTTACGTGACATGTTCCCATCAACAAATTTTCTCTTCTGCTGTTTTTCCTTTTCTCTTTTTGTTTAGATATATCAGTATTATTTTTCTGTACTTCCACCTTTCTTCCACTTTTGTCACAATCCGTTGTATTCACTTCCAGTGTCAGTGCTGTAATTATTTTTTCTCTTTGATTTGTTATTTCTAGTATGTTGGCTTTGGTATTTCCACTGTGTTTGTTTCAGTTTTAACTTTATTTGTCCCGTATCATATATATGGTTTATTTATTGTAATCTTCTTGTACTCTATTTTTACCATCATTTCTCTTGCTGTTTCGTTTTTTGAAATTTCCTCTATCTTCCTTTGTATTAGTTTTTCCTTCCTTGTTAGATTATTATCTATATACACACGTCTGCCTTTCAGTTTGTTTTTATTCTTCATTATTACCACTATTCTGTGCTTTTAGTTCTTTCCCACTTTATACGCTTTCTTTGCTTTCATATTTACTTCTAACTCTTTCTCCATTAATTGCTTTACATTTTTCTTTATGTTTTCCTTCTGTATATTTAATCCTTTTTCTTATGCTTTAATTATACCTATGTTCTAATTTACGAGGTGTGGCAGAAAAGTAATGAGACTGATTTTTTATTTACCAAAGTTTTTTTCAATCATCAATGTTATCCCCTTCAAAGTAGTTCCCTTAAGCAGCTACACACCGATCGAGACATTGTTCCTACTGTTGGTAGCAGCGCTGGAAGTCTTCAACCGGTATGGTCTTCAGCATGTCCGTTACACTCTTTTGAATGTTTTCTAAAGTCCCAAAATGACGTCCTTTGAGGACATTTCTCAGTTTAGGAAAAAGGAAAAAATCATAGGGATTGAGGTCAGGTGAACAAGGGGGCTGGGGAACCACAAGAATGCCTTTTAAGGTGCCTTTCTCATGTGCAACACGTTAGATGTTTTCGTCGGTTTTCGAAGTTGAAGGCCTCTCTGAAATTCCGCAGTTCCATTTTACGTGACCAACAACCAAAATACAACTTCACTAATAGCAGTCACAAAAATCACGTAGTTAACGGAACGAGTTGAAACTTGCACTGAGCTATGGGAGGGTATTTATACACGTGCTCTATCAAGGACAACAGCGTAGCGTTGCCAGATCGCTTGCAGTGGTTCCAGTCTCATTACTTTTCTGCCACACCTCGTATTTTTCTTCCACATCTTTTGCTTTTTTCCCTTTCACTTGCCTTTTTTTATTTTATTTCTTCTTTTAGTTTTTTGGTCTCTTTCCGTTGCCACTCTTGAGGCCCTACAATCTTGGGATTTAGACCCAAATGACTATATTCAGTTTGAAGTAATGAAAGTGGCAGTGGGAGCTAAAGAGTTCTCTTCCAACGGCGAACTTTGTGGTGCACCCAAAGAATAGTGTGCAGTAGCTTTATGAAAACCACTGAAGCAATGACCTAGGAGGGAGATATTTTTAATAATACACGCATTTACTTTTTCCAGATAAAATATTAATAAAGAAAAAACAATTGTGATACCAATGATTTTTTAAAACAAGTATGAGACAGTAACAGAAAGTTAAAATACTTGTTCGTTGCATTATATTTTGGTCACTTAATGTTTTAAAAATGTTGTAATATACGAGAGTAAACATTTTATATCAGTAAGTCGACTATGCTTAAAAGTATTTGCAAAATAATGGGTTGTTGAAAAAGCAGCTTCTCGCAGGCGCTCATAATAAGGCACCGGAACTTGCGAACTTTCCTGTTACCCCTAAATTCCCGAACTCCCCCTTCACTAATCTGAAAGGAGCGATTTCCAAACCGTTGCTGAGCTTCTCAGGCTGTAACTTAACTTTTCTTATTTTAGACAGGTTAAAACGGAGATAAAACTGATTAAAAAACTTTTTTCGCTCAGGTGCGCAAAAAATATGTAAGAGCTGAAAGAGCATTGTCGTTGAAAGCCTTATTGGGGAATTAGGTCTTCGGGAAATTAATGAACTTGGGCTGTTACTAATTAACAACAGAAAAGCATCGCGAATTATATTGTCCATTTTCGGTAACGCGGGATTCCTTGGTTAAATGCTTTTAAAGTACTTTCAGTGCTTCGTCTCGAAAATTTTTAGTAACCATAAAGGCAGCTGAAAAGCTTTTTGGTAGTAAAGAGAAAAAATTAAAGAGTTGTGTTTTTTGAAGTAAAATATCTACGGTTTTTTAATTTGCTTGTGCTGTTTCCTGACTGAAGGTTTTACGGAGCTTGCTCGATCTCAAAAGTTTCAGGAAGTTTGCTAAGAAACTTAAATTTAGACCAGAACTGCGATGCTATGCGGAATTTTCTCCGAGTTGCCGGAGTCGTCGAGTTCCTTTACATTTCAAAGATTTGTTATACATAACAGGGAAATATAGTTCCCCTGCCTTTTCACCCTTATTTCAGACTGTAGCTTGCAATGTGAAAGCCGTGAGTTTTTATTAAATTAAAGTAATTTTTTGAAATAATCACGGTAATGTAAAATATACTAATTTAAATTTTATGGTACTTCTGCAACAAAAACAAAATTAAATATATAAACTTAGTTAACATGATTTGCAAAATCAAAAAAAAAACAATGATGTTAATAAAACGCTTAGCAACACTGTTAATATTTTCTATCACTGTAACTATATTGGAGGATGTTCAAATACGGAGATAATGAAAGAAGTACATGGGTTAATAGAAAACATCTGAAACAGATGGCGTGTAGTAATTATAGGGGCATAACTTTACTAAACACAGGCTACAAAATACTAAACAAATTAATAAAAAGAAAGCTGAACAGCTAGTAGATAATCACTAGATAACTTGCAATATGGTTTCAAAGTGAATAGAGGGACTGCTGACTAAATAATCCTGAAAAATTTTTAAAAATACAACGAAACATTAATTATTTATAAACTTTTGACAATTATACCAAGCAATAGTCTTGGACGAATTTGGGATACTTAAGAAAATAATAAGGTTAGTGAAAATATGTTTAAAAGACACTAGAGTCAAAGTGGAAATATAGAAATAGTTATCAAATAATTTTATAATTAATATTGTCTTGGAGATGCTATATCAAGCACACTGTTTAACTTCAATTTGTGATAGGCAGTGTCAGATGACAACATACGCTATGATGACATTTATATATTATAAACAGGACAAGAAATGACTTGAAAGGTATTTGGAGGAAAGAGCGGTTTTACATGGGCTAAAGATAAACACCGCAAAAGAAAATATATGATCACGATAAAAAATTTGGATAAACATAGATATGTAAAGAAGATAATGGTGAACTAACAAATATATGAAAAGACTAGCAACTTTAAGTATCTAGGATTGATAATTAATAAAATAGCGCAAAGGAAGAGAACTAACAGTAATCACATATTAAAAGATAAAATAAAATCAATGCTACTCTCAGAGAACAATAAAATTAAAGTGTACAAGTTAGTGCTAAAAACCTGTAACATATGGTGCAGAAACATGCTGCCTAACCAAAAGTCAAAACAAAAAAACCAGATCTATGAGAACAGAAAATCCTCAGGTAAATATGTAGTCCGATAAAGGAAAATGGGGTATGGTGAGTGGCAACTAATCAAAAAGAAGAATTTATTTGAGAAAGTAAGATGGCTGAGGCACGTCGAGTGACCGCAACTGACAAGTGGAAGTAAAAAGATTTTGAGTAAACCAGCAGATACAAAAGAGAGAGAGAGACAGATTAAGATTAAAATGGTAAGACGAAGTGGAAAAAACCTAAAAACCATTAAAGTAATAAGATGAGAAGAGAAGACATCAAATAGAAATGAATTGAGAACTTTAAAAAGAGAGAAGACGAGTAAAATGATCGACTACCCATGCAAAGTGATACTAGTAGTAAGGTTGTAGTGCCCCGTGTGAGAGTACGGCCTGAAAACTGAGAAGGTTGGGGCTCGCATATGTTTGCCCACTGTACTTGGTCGTCGCGCACCATCTCTGATGCGGGGTGATGTAGCAAACAGCGCGCCTTGGATGACCATCATGGTTACCCCTCGCTCGAAGCAGGTACTCAATTATTTTTAGTGGTTGAGTAGGCTATCCGCCAGGCATCAGAGGTGCCGGGTCCTTCTGCATCGCAGTCTGCGCCTCAACCGTTGAACCACGCTGGAGATCATCCAAGTAAAGAGTAATAATAATTATCTTCTTTAAGACATGATATCAGAAAGATACGGGCGACGACCCCACTTTTATAAAAGCAGAAGGTAATTGGGAAGCTTTTAAGGAAAGTCAAAACCCTTTATGGTCTATGCTTTATCAATGTTGAACTGCGATTTCCTTTTTTAAATGATGAAATACTACAGATTATAAGAGTATGAAACTTTTGTTCGCTAAAAGATCTTGTTTCATGATATACTTTTTTCGTTCTTTTAAGTTCTATATTTTGTTTTCCCCACGTCTCTCATTTCAATTAGTTTTTTGCCAACTCTGGTTTTGCCTCGGCTTCTTTACTACACATCAACGCCTCCAGGTGGTGGAGCGAATTACAGAGCGCTTCAGCAAAAAACAATACAACGCTGTAGCCTTCCTTGGCGCGGTCAAGAAATTCGAAAAAGTGTGGCACTGCGGATTTTATTTAAGATGGCTATCTTACTACCGATGGTACAAATAATTTGCTCTTCTTGTCTGCCTGGAAGTTCAGGATCAAGTTCAGCAGCGTAAAGTCATCAGAGACAAGTGTCGCTCAAAGTTCGGTGCTGTTCTCCTCCCTCTTCAATATTAACGTGCGGAACATCCCAACGAAGCCCTCCGCGACGTAGGTAGACGACACTTTAGTACTCTAAGCTCGCTATGACCTTTTTTGGCAGTATGGCGTGTCCAGGAGGAGCTAGATTAACTTGAAGAATGAGACGACAGCAGAAAACCGCCTGAATAAACTCCAGGTCGTTTAAAATCGTGATCTCAAATCCACCTTAGGCTCTCCGTGGTACGTAAGAAACACTTTTCAGAATGATTGGGATCATCTCATCGGCTTATCAAGTCCACAACAGCGTCTAGAACCATATAAATTCAAATATCCCAGCCCTTTACAACTATGAAGTAGATAGAAGGCGTTTGTCATAAGTGTCTGAAGATTATGATTCCCTCGTATGAGAGTGTCATCCCCGCACAGTGGTGCAGGCCAACTACTGTCCAATGTAGACGGATGATTTGAATTTGGGTTTCTTACCATTTTGTGTTTCTTCACTTGTTACATTGTTATATTCTGACATATTATTATTTGCAAAATATTTATAACTTACATCTATAAAAGCTGCTTTATAAAATATTCTGCTTCTCATGTTTTCTTTGTGCTCACGATAAGATATTTAAGAATCATCTTATTATGGCTATATGGTATACTTAATGTTTTAATTTTAATGTTTTATTTATGATTCTTCTAATCGGAGAGCTACAAATTGTTTTGATTAGTTATGTTTTTTTGACCTTTTTTACAAATAGATATTTGACAACTTCTCTGTTATTTTATAACACAAAATTAGTTTAGATTATTCTTAAGTTGACCTTTGATATAAATTTACTAATGTTGGTGACATTCTGGTTCACTGTTTTCTTAACTAGGATTTTAATTGCTTGTTTGAGTTATTGTTTTTATTTATGTTGGTGCATTTAGTTTGTGTTTGTTACATTTTTACTTTGGGCTTGCAACATATGTATTATTGCTGATCATCGATATTTTGCATGCATATTTTACTAAACAATTGCAAAAGTTTGTAACCGATTTCTATAACAGACGCAAAAACTACCATTTAGTAGCGCTGGTATTTTTTTATGGCCATACTGTATACTGAAGGTCATGTGGCAGAAACGTGAGGCAGTATAGTGTCAATCGTCGTTACCATAAGTAGATTTTTGCCCCTTTGCATGTTATGCGTTTTTCTAAAATGAGTGAAAGTTAGAGCAGCGGAAACAAATATTTGGTACGTTTATTTGCGTCATGCTTTATTCTCATAACATCAACAAAATGGTTAGACAAATTTAAAAATGGGGATTTTAATTGACACAATCGAGTCCTCTCGGGTCAACCTTCTGAAATTTAGTGATGCATGTAATATATAAAAACTTCCAAGCTTGCTACATAAGTGCCTTTTTTGACGGACAACAATAAATTCGACCACGTCTCTGTGGCTATTCTTTGCCCGAAAACTCCCGGGTTCGAACCCCGGCAATAGCAAACATCTAATACTCTCTGACGTCATTGTAAACATTTTTGACGGTCGTGAAGTACCTCCTTTCCTTCTTCTAAATTAACGAGTTAGGCTAGCCACCTGCCCGGTGTACGCCCAACATGGCCTACGGTACTGCACAGCTGTGTGCGGTTAGAAACAGGCTTCTTCAAAGAAGGAAGAAGAAGTGAAGACACAGTATTATCTAAATCTTGCCCCTTCATGTTTTTATATGTTCTGGTTTCTGCAGAATAATTTAGATGACAGGAATGCAATAAAATAATAAGAAAAAGTAAAAAAGAATGGATAGAAGAGAAGATAGTGAAGTAGAAGAAGAAATTAAGAAAGCAAATATGAGGAAATTCTGCCAGAAAATCAACCAGCAAAATAAAGTGTATAAGCACAGACTAACAGGAATGAAAAACAAACAAGGCAAGGCATCAGAAGAAGAAAAAGAATATAAAGACATATGGAAGGACCATTTTAAAGAGTTACTAAATACAAATCAAAAACAGGAAGAAGTAACGAGCGAAAAAGAAGAAGAAGAAACAAATGAAGTCATGATAAAGGAACCTACGCTAGAAGAGATGAAACAAATCATAAACAGCAGCCGCAACACAAAGGCACCGAGTAAAGATAAAATAAATATGAAGCTAATAAAACGTGGAGGGGATACACAACAGGAAAAACTTATTTAAATTAATACAAAGAATATGGAGAGAAAGAGAGATGCCAAAGAACTCTGAAGTGGGTTAAATGGTAACTATATATAAGAAAGGTGACCAGCAGGAATGTAGGAACTACCGAGGAATTACACTACTAAACACGCCCTATAAGATACTTACTACATTAATACACAAAAGACTAAGAGACGCGACAAAAAATACATTAGGATAATATCAATCATAGAGAAGACGCAAGAATATAAGATAGAAATAGAAATATTATTTATTGACTCCGAGCAAGCTTTTGATTTTCTGGACAGAAATAAACTCATGTCAGCGATGAAAGAACTGGGTATACCAGTAAAATTAAGGAGACCTGTAAAGATGACACTGAAAACAACGAGAGTTACCATAGGAAGGCAGAAATGAGAAACAGGAATTCACAATAAATAAAGGAGTCAGACAAGGTGATGCCCTGTGAGCAACACTCTTCAATTTAGCACTAGAATACATCAACAAAAAAATAAACAAGAGAACAATAAGATCAATAGGAGGGCAAATAATAGCATACGCAGACGACATAGTAATTATAGCAAAAAGGCATACTTGCTAAGATGTTGGAAGAAATAATAATAGAAGGGCAAAAGATTGGTCTTAAAATAAATAAAAATAAAACAAAAATAATGAGAGTGGGAAAGGACATGCAGAGAGGAAAGGTTAAATGATGTAACCAGGAATATGAAGAGGTAGATAAATTTAAGTACCTGGGGGTTATGATTTCCAGTGATGGGGACAAAGGAATAGAAATAAAAGATAAGATGTTATCTGCAAACCGAGCTTTTTATGCTAATAAGAAACTACTAACGAGCAAAATTATTTCAAATAAAACCAAACTATGAATTTATAAAACACTAATAAGACCAATACTAATGTATGGAGCAGAGACGTTGACAATGGCGAAAAAGGAAGAAGAAAGTTTAAGAGTGGTGGAGCAAAGAATCCTAAGAGTTATATTTGGAGTAGTAAAAATTTCGGAAAATAAATACAGAATAAGAACAAACCAAGAGCTAATACAAGAAATAGAAGAAGACATTGTGAAGAAAATAAAACAGCAGAGAGCGAAATAGTTAGGACACGTATTGAGGTCAAACAACCAGGGAATGATGAAATTAATAATGAAGTGGACTTCGGCCGGAAGACGAAAGAAAGGCAGACCAAAGTTAAGATGGATTGACGAAGTAAAAAAGGATCTAAGAGCAATAGGAATTGAAAGCGCAGAGGAGTTAGTCGAATATAGGAAATTATGGTGTAGGATATGTAAAGAAGTTGGGAACGGTCTGAATGGACTGAATGGACTGATCTACCCAGAATCGATCTAGAAACCTTCACCAGAAGCGGCACTACCTCTCCAAGGAGTGTTAAGCCATACATACATACAATTTAGATGACACTAGTTTGGGTTCTCAGAAGCTGTTACATTTTTTTTAAAGAAAAGCTATTGATTTCCTACAAACTAGGAATTTACAAGCTAATTTAATGTTAATAAATTATTGTAGCAGTTTAGGATAACTGTATATGGCAAATGATTAATAAAACTTCTTTCTTTAATACTTCCAAATCGGGTAGGAATTTTTACTTGTTATATCTATTATACTGGGTGTCCCATTTTAAAAGTTGCACGCAAATATCTCGTCAGGGGAGCCACCAATCGACAAGTGACCTTGATAAAAATTGTTGGGATTAAAGGGGGCCATCTAGTTATGTAGTCCGGCACCGGGTCCGGCACTGGCTCCGGCACCCTGGTAAGGCATTGTGATATTCTACTTTGTTTTGTTATTTTTAATAGAAATCGCTATTTCTTATTGCAGAAACTCATTCTACGAGGAAAAATACGACCGAACAGTTTTTTATTTTAAATTTTTAGAAATCCGGGTCGAAACCTGGCCCCATTTGAATGTTTTATTTTCCCTAACATCTCGTTCAGGGCCAACCAATCGACAAGTAATCTTGATTTTGATTGTATATCATACGAGACTAGTGTGGATTTTCTGCAGACCAGTAATGACAATTGTGTCGATTCAGCTGTCCTATGTTGTAAAAGGTGGCTTCATCAGAAAACATAACGAACTTAAAGAAATCTGGATCACGACGTAACATTGCTTGAGCTCAGTTACAAAATTCTTATCTTCTCTGGAAGTCACAAGCAGTCAATGCTTGGGTTAAAGTAGTATGGTAAGGGTGGAGTCTGTGGAACCTAAGAATTCTTTAAAACGTTCATCTTGGTATGCCCAATTTAGTCTCAATTTCTCGAAACGAAATATGCGGATTGATATTAACACTAGCCAACAAGGCAAGAACTCGTGGATCGTCTCGGTCAATCACGCCTTGTCACATAACATTTCTGTCTTTCGCATCTTCCGGTTCGTGCAATGACTTTGTCACTTGGGTGCTAATCTCTGCCCGAAAAACGCTCACGATAAAATCGTGCTGCTGCTCGGTAATTACCATGACACTCGCCAAGAATCATAAGAATATCGACAATCCTAATTCGTGTATAATTCGGCATATTTAGTTTTGAAAAATGAACGTTTACATACAAAAATTTAGCGCTTTATACAATATTTTTACACGACCGCACAGTACAAACACTCAAAGTTTTAAATGAAAACTGGCACAGACACGTTCTCATTTTTATTTACTAACGTAACACCAGCTTGGAGTAGAAAAAATCTGCACATTAAAAATAATATCGCATCCACTACCTTACACTAGCAAACAAGAGCTGATGCTACGTTAGTAAACCAAACATAAGAACGTGCTTGAGCCTGTTTTCGTTACAAAACTTTGAGTCTTTGTGCTATGCGGTTGTGTGAAAATCTTGTAGAAAGCGTTAGTTTCGTATGTAAGTAAATTAAATTGTGTTGAACGTTTATTTTTGCCTGAACACATTAAATTCAATTGCTAGCACATCATAGATAGCGCCAAACTAACTATTGGAATGATAGTATAGCTAAAAAATAAGGTTCACGTGTTCTTTTATTGTTATTTTTAGTTGTTTAAATAATTTTTTGTTTATTGTTTTTTCCAAAATCTCATTGCGCCATTTGGTTATACGGGAAAAATCATGAACAAATGACTAGTTACAGAATTTTTTATCGATTTTCTTGTATAAAAAAAATTGTTGAAAATGCACTTTTTTGTTGTTTTTTTCGACCTTTATCATATAAAAAGTTGCACATTAAATTTATAGATGCTAAAGGGCTTTGTTAGTATTTCATTAATAGCATAAATATGTAAGGTGAGATATAAGAACATTTTCTTACAAATTTTCCTTCTATTTTTAACTAGGTGCGTTAACTTTTGCTTTATTTCTATTTTACGTTTAAACTACCGCAATAGCTTTATAAATAGTTTTATATTCACTTCTACATTTTTACCTAAATCTTTTTTGTTTACTTTATTTATCCTTATTCTTTTTACTTTCATTTTGCATGATTTTCAGACATTTTTAATATTTTATTTATTTTACTACCCCGTTGATTTTTGTCTATAAATAACATTTCTGTTTGTGTTTTTTGTTATAGCCTGCTTTTTCCTGCTTTTGTAAATATTTTGTTGTGCGTTTCTTTCTTGCAACATTTACTGTAATATAGCAGAGCACTCGAGTATTTACTACCCCATCTTTATTATTTCTTTCTATAATATTAATACCTTTGTTCCATATGGTCTATTTATATTATTTATGCACAGAATCTGGATGACTGTTTTCCTCTTTGTAAACTTAAATGACTGCGTGTATGTTAGTTTTTCCTGAAAAATTATTTTAAACTGTTAAAGTTATTTTATAAATAATTCCTTTTATTTACGAAGTTGAAAAACAGCCGACAAAAATCTGAAAATATAGTCAAATTACTGGTAATTCCAAAATTACTTTTAAAGTGGTTTGACAATTTGCCTTAAAAAATTGAAATTCCAAATGTTAAAAATTGTATTTTCTTATGTTGCCCTTAGGTTTGATAAAAATTTTTTTATTATTATGTAATTATTTAGCAATCAGAACAATGGTACATTCTATAAGCTAAATGGTTAACAATCATTATAGATACTAACGATAAGAATAACATGATGAGGCTTGCATCCTACGATACAACCTACGTAATTTACAGTTTTGTACTTCGAGAGTATAGAGTCTAATAGATATTAGGAATATACTACACACACACATGAGTTTGTTGGCCATACCACAACCCTCACACTAGGTTTATTGGCCATAGTTTCTTTAGTCTTTGGTTGACCCTGGATTCCAGCATCTGCTCCAGTAAGGGGTTTGAGTGAGTTTCTAGGGTTGCATGGTACTTGATAGCTCTCTCCTGGATTACTTCCTGGACCGTTGGAAGATGTAAGTCCATATGCAGCGTGTTGTTGGATACATACCACGGCGCATTTGTAATCTGACGTACTATTTTTGATTGAGTACGTTGGATTAATGCGATGTTTGATTTGGATGCACAGTCCCATAACTCTACTCCATACATCCAGATTGGTTTTATAACAGTCTTATAGATTAGGGTTTTGTTTGCAAGCGATAATTTTGAATGTCTTCCAATTAGCCAGTTGAGTTCCTTTACTTTTAGATCTATTTGTTTTTTTTCTTCTTGAGGTGTTCCTTCCAATTTAACTTAGGATCTAGGTGTAAGCCTAGATATTTTGCCGTTTCCAGTTGTGGTATTTGTGCATTATTTATTACGACTGGTGGGCATATCTGTTTGAGCGTAAATGTTGTGTGTACCGACTTGTTTTCGTTAACTTTGATTTTCCATCTGTGTAACCATTGTTGAAGGAGTACTAAGTGGTTTTGTAGGTTGGCCGATGCAATTGCAGGATTTTCATGTCTGGACAGTATAGCAGTGTCGTCTGCCAATGTTCCTATTGTTGTATATTGTGTCGTTGGTAGATCCGATGTATATAGGACATAGAGCAAAGGCCCCAGAACACTGCCTTGTGGAACGCCTGAGTTAATAGGGTGGTAGTCTGATGTTACTTCATTAATTTTTATCTGAAATGTTCTATCGCTTAGATATGATTTTAGTAAATTATAGTATGCCAAAGGGAACGTTTGCTTAATTTTGAAAAGTAATCCGGGGTGCCACACTTTGTCAAATGCTTGACTAATGTCGAGAAAGACAGCTGAACAGTACTCTTTGTTTTCTAGTGCTTTATTTATGGTTTGTGTAATGCGGTGTACTTGTTGCACGGTAGAATGAGCCTGTCGAAACCCAAACTGATGAGAAGGTATCCAATGTTGGGGCAGTAAGTCTTCATTAATTCGACGAAGTATGAGTTTTTCTAACAGCTTTGAGGTCACCGGGAGGAGGCTGATAGGTCGATAGGATATAACGTCGGTTGGTTCTTTTCCGGGTTTTCCGACCATTATGATTTGTGCAGCCTTACGGCATTTTGGCCAATATGCTAGCCTCAGGGTTGCATTGTAAATATAAGTTAAGAGCACTAGGCCCTTTTTTGGGAGTTCACGCAGCATTTTGGCAGTTATCAGATCAGTTCATGGGGTCTTCTTGAGGTTTAGCAGATTTATTTCAGATTTTATTTCGTTTGGGGTAAAGGGTTTAATTTCATGACGTATGTCAGGAGGGATGTAAAGACTTCGCTCTACTTCTTGGTCTGGTGCGCTATCAAGTGGTTGAAAGACTGAGCATAGATGTTCAGCGAAGAGTCTGACTTTGTCTCTATCGCTTTTTGCCCAAGGTTCGGTGTTGCTTTTTCTAATTGGTGGTATTTTGAAATTTCGTTTCCTAGCTTGTTTGATGGGTTTCCAAATAGAATCATCAGTTCGATTTAATTGAGATACATAGAGCTCAAATTTCTCATTTCTGATTTCTTTGAGTTTTGTTTTTAATTTATTGGTCATATAGTTGTAGGCGTTTTTGTCAGCAGGTGTATGATTTCGTTGCCAGTTAGCTCTAGCACGACGTTTTTCTGCGACCATTCGTTTAATTTCTAGTGGTATGTCAATGTTTAGTTGCTTTTGTGAAATGGTTGGTGTAGCTTGTTGCGCAGCTTGCTGGAGTTTTGTTATGAGTTCTTCAGTAGCTGTTTCAATTTCTTCGCATTCCTTGAGTCGAATGTTTAATTTTATGGTTTCGCTTAGAATATTACGATATGTAGCCCAGTCCGTTCTAGAGTTGTGTAATCTGGTTGTGAGCTTCTTGTTTACTATAGATGCCCCAATTGTTAGTATGATAGGAGAATGATCGGAAGTTAGGTCATAACTGGGTATTACAGTAGTATATGCCTGATTGATTCCATTTACGACGAAGAAGTCTAGTAGGTCTGGTAACTTGTTTGCGTCGGTGGGCCAATAGGTTGGTGTTCCTGTTGATATAAATGAGTATTTTTGTCCTCCATTGACTTAAGGAGTTCTCTACCTTTCGTTGTTGTTAGGCGTGAGCCCCATCTAGTATGTTTACTGTTGTAGTCCCTCCGCTACGAATTTGTGACTTAGTGTTAGAAAGAATTTGTCAAAATCTGCTTTTTGATATTATGTCGGGGTGGGCAATAAACTGCAGCAAGTGTCAATTCATATGGCAATGTTTGTACCTTGATATGGTGGCTTGGATAAAGTCTTCCTGATATTTATTTCTTCATGGTGTTGAATTGTTTGCTTGACAAGAATGGCTGTACCTCCATGGGCAGTACCGTCTGGGTGATTGGTATGATAGAGTTCATAATGAGGTATTTTGAAGTAAGTCTGTTGTGTGAAGTGTGTTTCACTTATTAGCAGTACATCTATGTGGTTATGTAATAAGAACAATTTTATTTCTTCTTTATGTTGCGTTAGGCCATTAGCGTTCCACAGAGCTACTCTGAGAAACTTACCCATAATTAGGCTAGTTTATTTATTAGCGTGCTAAGCATGTTTAGAATCATGCTATTTTGTTGAATGAGTTGATTAAACATGGCTTTGAATTCAGTTAAAAACTGAGGGAGAGCGTTGTTTAACATTTGTGTTGACTCATTGTAATTGTTTAGGGGGTTGGAGTTGTTGGTTACTGCATTAGCGTAAGATTTATGATGTTGACTAAGATTCAGTGACTCTGTTTGCACTGCGGTGTTTGCATTATTGGTTTGTGGATTGGGGATAACATTTATTTTTGATAGTTGTGGTGCGAAGGTTCTAGTCTTGCTTTGTGGATTATTTCTACGAATTAGTTGTTGATAATGATCACAACCTTTATAGTTGGCTGGGTGGTCTCGCCCGCATAATGCGCAGCTAGCTGGGGTGTCTTTGCTTTTTTTGCAGTTTGATAAAAATGAAACACATTGTAGCGAAGACAAAACTTAAATGTGTGACACCTAGGAACCCAGGAAATTTAGCGTTTCTAAAACCCTTGTATGTGAACGAGTAAAGAAATATAGTTGTGTGGTTCAATAATTAAATAAATATACATATAAGAACAATTATCTGTATTTGATTCATTGCCCCCCGTTGGACCTTTAAAGTAATTGTCAGTAAAATGAATAAACATTGATTTTGGATTGGCTATTACATACAACGTTCAAATTGATATGCAATCCACGCTTCTGTTTCTGTTGACAGCATTTATTATTGCCGAATAAAATTCGGCGTAAAAACGGAAGTGAAGTGAGCTGTAAAGATAAATAAAGTGGATTTATAGGCACTGTAGCTGGTAGGTGCTTAAAATTTATGGTGTTCGACAAACGCGCGAATTAAGAACGGCTCCACTGGCAACAGCACGCATTCCTCTTAAAATTTAATGTTTTTCTGTACTTTGGTTATAAAGATAATGAATAATGTAGTTGCTGCAGTTACAATTTGTTGCATTTATAAGAAATAAATTTTAGTGCATCTAGCAGTTCACAAAGCACACTATAAGAAGCAGTTTTAAGTGACAACTTTGGTAAAGTTTTATGTAGTTAGTCTTACTGTTAATCTAAACATTAGCAGCATTTGGTTTATTATAAAAGTTAAAAAAAATTGAGGTATAACTAACAAACTAATTGTTTCAAAAACTTTACTAAGATAAATTGAATTTTTTAAAATTATTTTTACAACCATTTCTAGTTTTCAATTATGAATATCTATGGTTAATAAGTTTTTTAATTTAGAAGAAAATACTACAACAGAAACTAAACTCAAATTGGATGATGTTCTGTACAATTTATTGCAACCACTTCTTCACCGTGAGTTTTTCAATTTTTGAATTCTAATAACAAACCAATATCCGTAATTTTATTTTTGCTGACAAGAAGAAATCAAACGGAACTAATTAGCAGAGTATCGGTAACAAAAGTAACACGTTTGTACACCAGAGATAGAAAACCTCTGTCTGCATGTGCACTGGAAGTAACCAATCATGAGTAAGCAAAATTTTCACTATTTTCACTAAAAGAACTTTTTCACTCCATAGTTACTGTAGAAGCCAAAATAAAATCCAAGAATATACATTACTGCTACAGAAACCTGTACGAGCATATAAAAAAACTATTGAATCTTAAAAACAAAGTGATTGCCAACCACAGCACAAACTATCTTACCACATATCGCTGCTAAAACAACGGACACAAGTTTAAGGAGCTCATATGTAAGCAATACGCAGACCTTTGCAGAAAACCGCAGAAGCGAATTAACCTCATTTAGTGCACCAGCAATACCTAATAACTTCACTCAAACTCTCCTTGATTTTATTACGCTCCATCTTACCCAAATTAAAACTTTCACTATTAACAATCTTCTACCGATGGTTATCAATGAGCCATAATCAAAATAAAATGATACAGAACTTAACCATCCTTAACCAACGTTCACTATTTATTGCCTTTTTAGCAAGATACAATATGGAAATATCAAAAACGCATCTTGATGAATCAATAAAATTTTGAATCCCCGGTTATCACATTTAAGATCGAAACTTCAAAGTAACTGCTGATGGAGTGGCGATAATTATCAAAACCAAATAGCAGACATCCAACTTCAAGAAATCCTTGATTTAAAAATTGAATTGATGTCAATTAAGGTTAAACTTGATGACCAGAGCATTGTAATCACAGCTAGTGCCAATAGATAGCCAATTATAAAGATAAGGAAGACATCAAAAGAGTTTTTGAAAAGCCAACTGTGTTGAGAACGACAAAGAACCAGGAATCTTCAACTTAAAAACAGATTGAACAATATAACGCATTAAATCGAAGGAGAAGTAAATAGCCTAAAAATAAATACATGTACATTTAAACATAATTAATCGCGGAAACCTATCGGAACATTACACACACACACTTTTTTTTCGTTAAAGACGCTCGAATTAAGTACATTAAGTACGGTCTATAATATCAGCCAAATGGCGGCCGCCGTTTCGCTGGGCGGCGCGTATCCGAGAGATCCAATTTCGATGACTGGACCCCATAAAACTGGCTCAATATTATTGATAGCATTGATTATATTGGCTTTTAAAGCATTAATCGTCTGCGGCTTATTTGCATAGACCCGTGATTTAATTTAGCCCTACAAGAAAAAGTCCAATGACGTTAAATCACACAATCTCGGTGGCCAGTTGACGTCGCCGAAACACGAGATAAGCATGTCGTGGAATTTGTCGTGCAGAAGATCCATTGATGTATGCGTTGTGTGGCACGCAACGTCGTCTTGTTGGAACCACATGTCATTGAGATCCATATCTTTCAAATTAGGGAAAAAAGTTTGTTATGTACCTCTCGCCGGTGACAGTTATGGCGGTGGCAGCTTCATTTTGGAAAAAATACGAGCTAATATGACCACGCCGAACCAAAATCCACAGTACAAGGTGACTTGTTCCAGATGCATTTGCAACTAATGGGTGTAATGTGAATTGTTATCTTCTCAAATAAAACGATTTTGCTTGTTAACATAGTCATTTCAAAAAAGGGCCTCGTCGTTGATTTGAATGTCCACCAAATGACGAATAGTCGACTCAACAGAACGTTTATGCCCCGTAAATATCATAGCGCACGGTACGTAGCTCGAACTGAGCACTCATTTTGATAGTAAAGTTCAATGATTTGTACACGTTGCTCAACACTGTAACTTTCCAAGATAATTTTCTCAGCATTAATCACTAATATCTCCAAATTCGACAATTCTAGCTATACCAACATGGTTGCTGTAAATTGTAAAATCGGAAAACCCTTTAGTTACTCAGACACTTCATGTATTTAGGTTGTAAACGGTAATAGCTTTTGATGTGGCCGTAGCGTTGATGCCTGTGACAATGAGGCATGTTAGATGGGTTTTTCGTTAATTTCTTTATAATAAATATAATTTACTTTGTTTTTGAATATTACACATGCAGAAATGGGAATTTCTATCTTATGATACTGATTATAAGGGAATTATGCAAAAAGTCTTGCTCCAGATCTTATTTCATTAGGTCAAGTGAGACATTTTTAATATTTTTAGTTTTAAAAAATATGAAATGTTATTTTATTCGTTAAGTACAATTTTTCTAAACCGCTATAGTCGTTCTAGTCGAAAGAGTTATTTTTAGTGATGTTTCACTGAGATACTAAGCAACATAATCTTTGTTCCTTATTAATTTTTTACTTATTTGTGGTTATCATTTGTAATATTTTTTAGCATATATATTTATTTGAAACTTGATATACTTAAGTATAAAAATAATTGCAATTTTTAAAATTATTAATTATGTACGTATTCTTTTAGCACTGTTATCTTTTCATTTATTGACTTCACTATTTTCGTTACAATAATTATTGCTCTAATTTGGCTTCCATTTGTTCTTTCTTCACTAAGTAGTCCATTATAGTATAAATTCATCTTATTTTCCTTTTTCTTCTCTAGATTATAATAATATTTAATTTGTATCATTCAATTTTTTTATCATAATATTTATATTTTCTTATTATTATTTAAATGTTTGCTTTTTATCATCCAACGTACTAAAAAGTGTGATAAAAAGAACAAAAGCAAATTTAGTTTAATTTAGTGTATATAAATATCAATAAAATTTAAATAATAAATTATAAAAAATTTAAAAATAAAAATAAGAAAAAAGAGAAGTTACCAAAACAAACATGTACAAGAAGAATTTGTCTTCTTCTGCAACTTATAAATAGGCAAAATTGCCTATTTCCATGGTTTTCTCAGACATAAGTTATCACCAGCGCTTTCTTAATCTGCCATTTGGCGACTTATCCCTTGCGATTCTTACTACCCTATTCTCTATCATTCTGCTAATGTGATCATTCTATACTATTGTCTATTTTTGGTTCACTATTATATATTTTTCACGCGCATATTATATCTTTACTCCTTATTTTTGTTTAGATTCTTTTTGTGAATTTTCTTAGAATCTATATTTCAGATGTTTTCAATAATCTTTGCGTTATGCTTGTGTCTGGTTTTGTTTCGGCTACAAATGTCATGATTGGTCGTATCATACTTTTATATATGCTTGATTTAGTTCGAACAGATAAAATTTGTTTTTCCACATTGTACCATTCAAACACCCGGCTACCATATTTGCCTTATTTACTTGTTGTCTGACCACCTTTAATTTTACCGTCACTAGATATTTGTAGTCTAGATAATCGACCTCTATCGCTTGCTCTATTATTTTTTTCTTGGACCACTAATTTTCATCTGATAGGTTGTTTCGTTTTTACTATGGTTTGTTGGGGTCGAGCACTGCCAGTTGAACTGAACGGCTATAAACGCTGTGAAGTCTCATGCCAAGGTAGTGCAGCCAAGTTGCTTAGGCCTTGCACTCACTGCCTAACAACGAGGAAGACCGCTGGGTATCACTGACTTGAACAGCGATCCTAGAGTTTGCTTCCTTCCCGTGGTGGCCCTGTTGTAATTTAACCCTGCGGATCTAGACTGGAAAGTCGATAAACATTCCCCAACCCAGCTGTCGTGTCGTGGTTAAGGGTCTGCACTTGAGCTAACGATGCCGGCAAGAGGCGAACCCTAGGTTAGGCCATTGACGATATACCATGCATGGGTATCTCTGCTGTAGGCATTTATTACGGGGGATATCTGTGTGGAGGAACCGCCCGGATCAAGAGGAGATAACCTCAATAAAAAACCTAAAAACCACGGCAGTGAGACCAGGCCAACGGTATGCGTGGCTGTGTAGAAGATCGGCCCCTACTGGATCCTCCCTTGGGCATTGGGCGCCCCCCCTTGTATATAACCATTAACTTTTATAATGTTTCAGACTCGTGGGATTAAATATGGACACCGAAGAAACAATCAATATCAAACCTTTACTTATGTCAGAGGAGGACTCTAGTAGCGACTCCTTGACAAACCATACTGAGCTCATGGAGGCGGAACCAATCCAGGAGACAAATCATCTGTCAGACCTGAGGCGGAACCGCCAAACAAGGGTCGGGAGGTTACAGGCAAGAAGACCGAGAAACTGCAACCCAAGAGAGTTTCTGGGACCCGAAAGAGGAGAGCTAAGAAAAAAGCCAAGATCAGGGAAGGCACGTGGATGAAGGAGAAGCCCAGACCTGTGACAACAGAGAAAGGGTGGGGATAAGAAGGAAAGCGAGAGTAACAAGAGACTCCGCTCAGACTCTTCAACTCCAAAATTTAGGCAACCGGCAAAGAAGCCCAGGAGCGAAGACCAGACTGGACAATACAGTTCCGCAATGAAAGGGTTAAGGATGGCAATGCTAGACAGACGCTATCCATAAATTTTACTGAATCAAGGGCAATCGGATTTAATTCAGGAAAAACTTGTTACTACTCTGGACCAGACTCCTTCGGGAAGTACTAATCCATCGCAGTTTGAAAGCTCGAGGTACATGGGAGGTATTTTGTGGATCACGTGTGCCAACGAGCTAACTATAGACTGGCTGCGCAGAACCATCTCAGTTTGGGGGGCGCTGATAGAAGGGGTTGAATTTTCAGTAGTAGAGGCTAAGGATCTACCCAAGCGCCCCAAATTTCTCGTTTGGCTTCCCGGGCCCGACTTAGGCTTCAAAACCCAGGGTTAAAAACGGAAGACTGGCGACTTCTTAGCCAAAAGGTAGACAAAGAAGCAGCTGTTCTGGCCTACTCCATCGATGATGCCTCTCTTAAGGTCCTAAAGAGCAAACAGTTCAAGGCTTATTATGGACTGAGAACTGTTACTTTCAGGAACATTCAGAGTGTTGCTGAGGGTACTTCAGATAAACCTCTAACACAGTAGGGCTGCTTCGGCGGCCCTATGTAAGATGATGCAGGGTTTTGATGTTCCCCTCATTCAGGAACCTTGGACCCATCAAGGCAAGGTAAAAGGTCTGGGGAGAATTGGAGGAGAACTAATATATAGCAGATCCTCAAATAGACCCAGAACTTGAACTTTAGTTAAAAAATACATAAAATATCTGCCACTACTGCAATTTTGTTCTCAGGATATGGTAGCAGTGATGCTAACAACAAGTGGAGGAGGACCGAGGAAGATCATACTAGGGCAGTGGATGAGCTTGTGAGACACTGCAGAAACATTGGTCTGTAGATGCTCATTGGCTGCGACGCCAATGCACACCACCTCTCATGGGGTAGCACCGATACCGACATCAGAGGTGAGTTAATTTTACAATTCACTTTGGCAAATAATTTAGATATATTGAATAAGGGTAACAAACCAACCTTCGTTATCAGACGAAGAAGGGAAGTAATTAACTTTGTTAGAAATTGGCAATTATCTGATGGAGAGAGTTGTTCAGACCACAGATACATTAAGTTCTAAGTCGCTGGGGTTCAGCGAATGATAGAAAACTATAGTAATCCTCGTAAAACGGACTGGGAAGCCTATAAGGTAGATCTAGACCAAAACTTGGCGAGTACGTTAAGGAAAGTTCACAATAACCTTGATCTTGAAATGGCTGTGGATCAGTTAACTGAGGCAGTAATTTCAGCGTACAATGAAAACTGTCCCCTGGTTGTAAAAGGCTTCCGGTAGGAACGTCCCCTGGTGGAATGAAGACCTTGCAACCATGAGAAGGCAAGTAAGAAAACTGTTTTACAGGGCCAAAACATCAGGTGACTGGGATACCTATAGGGCATTCCTAACTGAATATGATAAAGCATTGAGAGATGCCAAGAGAGAATCATGGATGAGGTACTGTGAGGAGATTGAAAATACTCCAACATGTGCCAGACTCCTTAAGAACTCTCAAAAGACTCTCACTGCAATTTGATTGGTACTCTGGAATCTAAATCTGGAGAGTATACCAAAACAGGAAAAGAAACACTGACCCAATTTTCTCGGATACATTTTCCTGGATCTGTACAAAATCTGATACAACAGTTGCCCTCAGACTGGAGAAACCAGGTATCCTTTAAACTTGGCAACACAGCATCAAGGGAAGACTGGGAGACTGCAAGAAGAGTGGTAACTTTCAATAAACTCAAATGGGCTATAAACTCATTTGAAGCCTATAAATCTCGGGACCGGACGGAATTATTCCTGCCATGCTACAAAAGGACTCAAAACTTCTAATGACAAAAATCTGCATGGTACTCAAAGCCAGTTTGGCCTTAAACCACTTGCCAAAATTATGGAGACTTATCAGAGTGATATTTATACCAAAGCCTGGTCGGGCCCATTATTTGCAAGCAAAGAGTTACGGACCAATTAGTCTTATGTCTTTTTTGCTTAAGACGTTGGAAAAACTGCTTGAGATGCACATTAGGGGAGGTATACTGGTACACCATCCACTATATGAAAACCTATTTGCCTATTAATCTGGTCTCTCAATTGAAACAGCACTTCACTACCTCACTTGGAGAATAGAGAAATCGCTGGACGACAAAGAAATTCTTCTATGTGCCTTCTTGGACATAGAAGGAGCCTTCGACAATACATCTTCCAACTTTATAACCTGGGCCCTGAGAGGGCGTGGCTTGGAGGAGACCTGCTGCAGGTGGATAGACTGCATGCTCAAAGGAAGAATGGTTTATTCATTAATGTATGACAAAACTATTATAGTCCAAGTAGCGGGATGTCCTCAGGGAGGAGTTCTCTCCCCCCTGATATAGAACCTGGTAATGGATGAACTATTAAAGAACTTAAAAGGCGAAGGATTCTTTCTGTAGACTACGCCGATGACCTAGTTGTCTTGGTGAAAGGGAAATTTGTAGGCACGATCAGGAAACGTATGCAGAGGGCCCTAAATGGTATAAAACGGAAGGTCTCAAGGCCAGTCCCGTAAAAACCAAAATTGTACCCTTTACGCCGAGGAAAAAATTAGAGGGGCTTACGCCTCTTTTCCTTGGCTAACCTAATCTCTTAAAAATCAGGATACGTTTGATATGTGGAAGTTGATCGGACTAGAAGTCGGGTCATGGTTCTCCTAGAAAAATAGAAGACGAGAGTGACTAAGAGCTTGCAAAGGCAAGGTTGCTATATCTCAAATAAATCTATGTTCCACCGGGATCGTAGAAGAGTACCTACTTGTTACTTCTACAAGAAGAATTAACGAATAAAATTAACCAAATATATATGCCTTTGTTTTTTTAAGCTTGTGTGTAATATGTTAATAAATAATAAAAACAAAAAAGAGTTACAATTAATAAAATTAAATCTATCAAACGCCAAACATATACATATTAAGTGTAGAATTAAAAATTTATAATTTATGGTATTATCGTAGTTTAGAAAGATTTGGGTCTGTATAATTTCTTATTCATATAGATGTAACTTAAAATTTCAATTTAAAGAGGTAGTATATTTACATGTTTCTTTCTTTTACTGTCTTGGTAATGTCTTTCTCGTAAAGCACTTCAAAAGTGCATTAATTGTACTGAACGTATTCAGTGAAAAATACTTAGAGGCAACGGAGCACGAGGCATCAGGCATGCAAACTGCAGCAAGCAGCGAGCTGCCTTGCACAGGGATTTTACGCAGGTAAATTGTTTGTGTAATAGGGTTACCCTTGAATCAGCGACGCGACTTTGACGACGTACCCGAACACCTTCGCTCATAATATTATTTAAGAGCGGCGCAGCGACATCGTGATCTTGCAAACAATTTGCGAGACGCCTGGCGTAATCTTCAGTAAAAGGCGCTTAATTTGTATCAAAATAATAACGTTGCTAGCGAACGGTTTTTTGCGAATGAAGATGAAAAGCTTTAAGGCGCACTGAAATACTTGTTTGTCTTTCGAAATTCATTTTTATTTACATAAATATGAACTATATGTGTTGATTTTGAGTTTTCGTTTCAAAACTTAAAAAATTACATTAATCAAATTCATTTCATTTAGCTTGTTGGTATATATAGTCATTAAGTATAAAATTACAAAATCAAATAGATACATCATACCTAAAAGTAATCATATTTTTGATATAATTACTACAAGATGTTACAAATGAAAGTTTATTTTTAAGATAATTATAAAAAAACAAAGAAAGGGTTAATTTAGAACTATTTCTTATTTAAATACAGACTAAGAAATTATTTTTTTAAATTAACGTCATTTAAATGTAATTTTGTACACCCGCGACACTTTTAAACAAAAAGTAAAATTTTTGAGCAGTGCAAAGCACATATTCTACGTAATGGCTGCCATTTCTTTAAAAATATTTTCTTCAAATTGAACCAGATAACTCGGGTTGCTGCTGTATGCTTATGATTTACTATTTCCTCTCAAGAAAAAATGTATAGGAGTTAAATCAAAGTATATATTACCTCTTCTGAAAATTAATTTTCGGGGGAAAATTTTACGAACAGGTGACAGAAACATAGAAGTGTGTGGATATTGCCCTCCCCTGCTAAAACCATGTTCTTTAATTATAGCCAGCAAAATTTTGTAGTTGAAATATCAAGAAATTGTTCAGCATCACTACGTAACGCTCAGAAGTCATTGCTAACGAGCGCTCTTTTACATTTTTAAAGAAGTACGGGCTGGTGATTCTTCGCGCTGGCATTGGAGTAACATACAGTAACTTTAGGTGAGTAAAAGAGTTTGTTATGCTTGCATTGTGTGTTCATAGCGCTCCAGTAATGGCAATTCTGTTTGTTAACGTGCCCATTGGGGTGAAAATAGGCCTCATATCAAAAAAATTGAATGAATTGAAACGCTCAGTCACACAGTTAACGGATTGAAGCCTTTGACTAGCGTCGGTAGGCTTTAAATCTTGCACCAATTGAATTTTATAGAGGTACAGACACAAATCTTTGCGCAGAATGTGGTATAATGACGATCTAGGCACATTCAAATCACTGCACTTGTCTTTCGTTTTCGTCAGTTCTTGATGACCTTGGTCGTCCCAACTTAGGTTTATTCATAGTTGAACTGGTTTCTTAGAACTTACGCACCCATTTTCTAATGAGAAAAACATTTGGTGCTTGATTTATAATACTTTATGATATTTTACTCACTGTAGACAAAAATGCCTTTTTTTTCAAAAACAAGTAGCTTTTTTAGTGATCTGCATCCTCTCGATCCACAAGCTAGAAATCTTTACCTTATAGTAAATATATACATATATACCAACATTAATAGCTTCACACTATAAGTTAACCAAATTAGAGTTCTATTGGTTTACTTTGTTCTTCTTAAGACGATATTGTTGTGAAGGAAGGTTTTCCTTAGTTACCGTTTTTTAAAATGATGATGAGTAGAGTTTTAGTAATGTAATATTATTTATGTACAAATTGTTATATCTCACAATCAAATTGTTAAAAACAATGCCATTTTTGACTATTTACTGAAATTTATTCAAATAAAAACAATGGGGCGTCACAAGGTTAATCCCAATTTTGAAGGGCGCGTTTGGCAGTTTTTAGATCTCAAGAAGTCAATATCGAAAATAATTTAGTACTTCAAAACTCAAGACATCAAGGTTAGTAAAAAACTCATCTATAACATCAAGAATGTAGACAAGAATACGTCGAAAAAGAGATTTTTCAAGAACAGAACGTCTGATTTTTCGCAATCTTTGAAATCAAGATCTCAAAAAATTGGATAATTGGACGAATAGAGAGAATTGAATGTTCAACATTCTGAAGACCAGCTAACCAACTATGAGCTCTCATATCAACAAAGCCCTCAACAAAAAGAAGAAAACCAAACCAAAACTTCAAAGCTGGTTGATATGGTTTTACACACTTCTGAAGAACGATAAGTGGAAAAAAGTTATTACAATGGATGTGGTTTGGTTTTGGTAGCCTAAAACCAAAGGTCAAAGAAGAATTCAACACGCCAAGAGCAGCGAAAGAATTTGAAACTTGCAAAGTTCTGCCAAAAAGATTCGTGGTCTGGACAGGAGTGCCTTGCAACGGCAATACTAATCTTCGTTTTGTTCAATCAAATTCTAAAATCAATAGTAAATAATATTGTGACTCCCTTTTGAAGAAGTTCTGGGCCAGAGATGCTCGGCAACTCTATCCAAATGGTGATTACATCTTCCATCAAGATTCGGCTTCGAGTCACACATCCAAGTGGACAGTGGAATGGATGAGGTTTTGGATGAAGTTTATCGCACCTGATAAGTGGGGGTATCTTAAAAGACGTCTTTGAAATGTTAAAACTCAAGACCTGCTGGCCACTGAAGAAGGCTTGAAAGGAGTTGCCTAAAGAACTCATCAGCAATTAAAGTTTGAATTTACCTATTTATTGTATTTCTAACCCTCTGTAACCGCCAAATAATTAATGCTGATTAGAAAAAATATGCGAAAAATATGTACCAAAACCAAAAACATTATTGCCTGAGAGTAATGTTGAAATCTTTTATGCCACTACATACATTGAAAAATATATATTCTATAAAACTCTAAATTTTTATATTTTCAATCGTTTTTACAATATGAAAAGAAACGAAGTAAACTAAACTGATTTCATACAAAAAGAGCAAACACATTTTACGTATGTCTATAGTTGTTATGAAAAACCGTTACTTAGCACATTGCCTATAAGAAATTGCAATCTATTATCTTTTGTAATTTAGAAATAGCAAAAGCACGCATACTTCAAGAAATAAAGAACTTTATTTATTCAAATAAAAACCCTAAAAATTCTACATCGAATTTTTACTAGCGATAGTAATCCTTCCAAACATTTTGATAATTGTTTAAAGAATTAAGTATTAAGTGAAGATATGCCTAAGTTGCACAAGGAATAGGTTAGACTGATCTTAGAAGCAGGTTTTAAGTTCTAGAAAGGTTTTCACAAAGACTATAAACCAATTAGTTTTCTCTATACAATTTCCAATGAAATGACATGTCTAAAAAAACAACACAAAATAGATAAAAAATCTTTGTCTATTTCTACTAATAAAAAAAATATTAAATTAAAATCAGATTAACTAAAAGTGAGTATAACATATTAATAGTGTTTTAAGAGTTTCTTTAAAGAAATAATACAATGTTAAAAAGAAATAATAGATTTTATTACAGGATATTATACATCTAGTTGACAGTCATATTCAGAGAATATCGCTTACTGCGAATATTTGGACTGGAGATAGGTGGGCATTGGGATGATTTTTTCTTCGAGCAGAGACAAAAGGCAGTGAAGCTTTGGAAAACTCTTAACAAGCTAAATAAGAGCTTTATGACATCTTACAGTGTAGTTAAGTCGCAGTTTTCGATAATTTTTTGCGCATAACATTTGTATTGCCTTGAAAAAGCAATTGAAAGCGAGGGCACTCAAGCAGAAAATATTAAACTGATTAATGAGGCAGTTACAAACATGTCTAGAAGTGCTAGGAAACATAATCTGTCGGTGCATGACCATCACTTGAGAGCGTCAAAAAATATAATGTGAATTTAAAGCTTCCCACAAGTGGCTATGTAGTTTTAAGATCAGAGAATTAAGTCGCACAAAGTATGACAGCATACCCGAAGGTAGCAAAATCCGTCAGGGACTTTGTGATTAACGCTTGCCCAGTTCTATCCTAGTAAAATGCTGACTATGTAGTTAATACGGATCAATCAGGATTCAATTATGAGTTTTATTACAAGGGCACTTTGCGCCACCTTGCCTCGCTTGAAGTAGCAGTGTAACAAACGCCACCCCATTCTCAACTTGGTAGTGTGAGCAAAAATCCGACCAGCCAAAAAGTGACATCAGTATGAATTATCTGGAAAAACAGACCGCACACACAAAATAATTATATGCCCCAAGTACAAAAAACAAATTTCTACCAAATCTAGGATTCACACTCACTGATCTTTTGTAACATAGTATCCAATAGTAAAAATCAAGTAAAAAACCTTATAGATTTGTCCAAAGTAATAACATTTTTGTAAAAGCGCGCTATTTTCCTTGTGTCTTTACAGGCACTGCAGCCTCAAGGGCTTATTGTGTCCACTAACATGCGCTTAAATGCTAGGACATTCACATACACCCATGGGTTGAGCGAGGCTCGCACACGCCCGCCGGCTAGAGGACAGAGCCAACTGGTTGAATCATCTGAGCCACCGCGCCCCCCTTGTGTCTTACAACCCTATATTTTAGTCTCAAACAAACATTAAATGGCGACAAACGTGTTTAATGCGAACTTTTTATTTTATGCATTTTAAATATAAAATTAAAAAATTGTCACAAAATAGTTTCAATAAATTCAATTATAGGAAAAAATACTAGATAAAGTATTAGTTCTAGCAACAATGGTATATAAATCAGTTTTCTTATTTTTTATTTTACTGTGTTGTCTGTTAGTCAACAAATTAAGAAAAAATTAAGACTGAGATTTTGCGATGAAAAGCAATTGTGTTTAGAATGACCACAGACTTTTTTTAATATGGTAGTTTGGAAGTAACCGAATAAGTTAAGAACTAATAAAACTACTTTTTAGTAAATATAATTTTTGATTTATCCTATTTTTCTGTATTAATATGCATACAATATTTTTACTCTTCTTCTTCCAAATTTAAGTAATCAACTATTTGATTTAGTGAGGTCGATTTACAGTAAAACACATTAATTAGAACCTGGTTATAAGCAGAGCCACAGCTCCTTATGTATCTATACGTTTGAACAGAAAGTAAACAAAAAAATGTGGAATGCCCAAGGCTCTTGATTTACACGAGGAAATCCGTGCGTTGTAAACAAAAACAGCCTATAAATTTGAAAGAAAAGTAAACAAATGCCGGCTGACAATACATTTGGCGTGGCGGTGCTCTGAGTTTTTGATTTACACGAGGAGGTTAGTGAGTTCATGCACGCACCTCGTGGCCGCTCCCGCTTCTTATCAAATAGCCGGGCAGCCTCGGCTGGAACCAAAAAGCGCGTTTGCAACGGCCATTTGATTTACTTCTGCCGAACGGAAATTCGATTGTAAGCGCCCATTTATAACGGACGTAAGTATAAGGCGCCGATAAAAAATACGTAAAGGATTTAGCATCCCATAAAAAATACGTATAATGCACGTAAGCCTTATGTAAACATTGTAAAATTACGTTTGCCCAAACATCGTAGTAGCGGCAGCAATGTCCTTCAAGGAATTTTGCATAATTATGTTACTTTTGTATCTGTAACCCTTCTTATGGTGTAGGAACATCTATATTCAGTAACCTAATTAATAGTTTCCTATCCGTTGTAAAAACGAAGCCAAAATCTTTTGGCGGGTAATCCTTAAAATATTTAATTAAATGAAAACCAATTTATTCTTTGGTGTTAGAATAAACAAACAAAAACAATTACATTATGTTATCAACCACAAAGTAATAATTACCAAGTATCAGCAATAAATATGTTAAGATTAGCCTTATGTCTTACAGTCATTACCGCAGTCTTACAAAATGTTACATGAGTAAATGTTGAATTTCATATTCTCTAAAACTAACAGCTTCTTTTGGTAATTATCAAAAATGTATCAATAAAAATAAAAATTGCCCCTCAAAGTTACTAGCCTAATTAACAAAAATTATCTTTTAATGGAAACCGATATTTAAAGTCCAAATTGAACCATATCGAGATAATTTAAAACACAAGAAGATAAACAAGGTGTCAGAATAAATCACCAGCTCAGAGAGTAAATCTGACACAAACAAGATTAGTTTGAGGTTAAAAGCAAATACATAAAGCTGAAAGTTGCATGCAGTTGACAAGAAAAATTTTAACACATAAACTGGAGCCACATCTAAATTTTGAGGCTAGGAAACGCATTATACACCATAGTGTCGCAAGTAATTTACCTCTAGGACCCTCTGAGGCGATACATCTAATTACAGGTCATATTTAAAGTGCGTTAAAAGTTGAAGTGAGGTTACGATATAAAGGAATATGGATGAAGTAAAGAAAATGTTTTAAGAAATAAAAGCAAAATTAGATGCAATGGACAACAAAACAGAAAATATGATTAAAGTGGTTGAAGCAGTAAAGCTGGAAAATTACACAATAGGACAAAAGAATTGAAGTCTTACAGAAAATGATAAGAAAATATTTACAGAAGAAACTGCTAAAGAAACATGCGAAATTATCAGAATAAATAAGAACAAAAAACGAACAAAATGGTGGTGCCGAGAAATTAAAAAAGTCAAAATTAAAAATGTGTAGCAAATTTGTCTTGCATAATATTTCAATTTTATGTAGGGTGCATTGTTTATATTTAAAAAATACTACAACTTAATTTGACACTACCGCCTAGCACCTATGTGCTTTAGCTTTTCTTCTGTTAACCACTTATTCATACTGATAGTGATAATATTAGTACATATTTTTTAATTTTTACATTTAAAAAATAAGAACATACAAACTATACTTTATTATTACATAGTCTATCCATTGAAATCAAAATTTAATCTTATTAATTGGTAGGCTAAGTATTTGAATGTCTAAGTTTATGACATAATTAATTTGTGATACTACTTTATGTTTCAACTACATTTTCATTATATTACTTTCTACAACAATGGCTTTTGGTAACTCTAAATTATTGTAGGTAAAATTATAAAAGTTGTAAAAACGTAAAAAATGAAATTTATTAGTCAGCAATAAAAATTTTATATTCTATAAGCTGTAATGGTACCATAGGAACTAAACGTTACGCGTCCTTTTGTCAGGATGTGAACTCTTCTAGTGAGGAGTTTACCTGTTTAACATCTAAAATCCGCTAAGTCACAACTTTTTAATCTTATATTTTTTTATTGTCGTATTAGTGGTGCTATTAGGGAAATCTTATGAGATTATAATTTGGCGTGATGATTGTTACTGCGTTTTTGAATGACAACTTTTACAAATAAGATGTCGAGGTCAACTTAAAGCGTTTGGTTAGATGTACAAGCATACCAAGGTGCGGTGGCCATTGCAATAAAAATCCTAGATTGGCTTCTTTGAAAAATTGACTGGAATTGCTTACATAATCCTATAATTTGATGCCATAAATAGATTATAATTTTATTTTTAAGGTATGGTTAGTTGTCATTTGACTTTCGGCCTGTAAACATCGTATCGGTTCTCGCTGAGGCAAAGTGGTGATTAGTTCGGCCGCAAGGCCTAGCTCTTATCGCGCATGCGATATTGTGTGTGTACATTTAATAAAAACATTTTTAACACTTCAGCTGTGTTAAATAATCTATTTCAGCACTCGAAATGAATAATTCACAATCCTATAATTTTAGCACCGGAATTAATAATTACAATGGTGAGCCTTTACCCCCGCAATACCAATACCCTTACCAACAGCAATACCGTCAATCTCAAATGCATATTTCCAACCGAATCTACTGCCACTTTCACAAAATGTATCAAATAGCTTGCCCTAATCAACATCAGCCAATTATACAAACATTTCCAAACACTCAACACAATTTTAATATAAATCCGCCACAACCTCACCTACATTCAGCCACCTTACCGTCTCTGCCACTAAGTAATGAGTTTACAATGGAAAATAGCGATAAAGAAGCATCAGAAATTCATGATTGGCAAACTGTCAGACCACTCAAAAAACGGAAAAGAAGTCAAAACTCTCCAAAAATTATCCCACCTACACAACAGGTGAGTACTAGCAATAAATTTAGCGCCTTACAAAAATACAATAATATACAAAATAACAACAGCAATAATACCGCATCCAATAATAAAACGCCAACAATATCTAAACCACCACCGATTTTTATTTATGGTGTCACTGATTATAATAAAATGATCAAAAATCTAACAAATGCGACAGAATCCGAAACATACCAATGGACCGCATTACAAAACAATATAATAAAAATAAACACTCAAAACCCCCAAACTTACAGAAAACTTATACGACATCTAAATGACAATAAAATAGTTCACCACACATCAAATGAAACAGAATAAAGCGTACAGAGTGGTGATACGTAATATACATTACTCAGTCCCAACCAAGGAAATTATCCAAGAACTACAAAAGCACGGACACACGGTGTGTAATATAATAAACATTAGACACAGAGCAACTAAACAACCTCTAATGATGTTTTATGTAGACCTCAAACTAAAGAAAAATAACAAACAAGTATACAAAATCCAGTTTTTAAATAACATGAAAATAGTTATATAACCACCACATAAAAAAATAAATATAATTCAGTGTATTAAGTATCAATGATATGGGCACTCTAAGACATATTGCGCCAGGCTATATCAATGCGTTAAATGCGGAGGAAATCATAGAATACCCGATTGTAAAAAAACCTAAAGATACAGTTGCTAAGTGTGCACTCTGTAATGGAGACCATACCGCTAATTATAAAGGATGTACGGTCTACAGGGACTTACTCAATGCAAAAAACAAAGCAAATGCATACCCAAATAACTCACCATTGCAACAACAAAATACATCAGAGAGTAACCTACATACAGAAATATTAAGTCATATGTCCTACGCTCAAAAAGTAAGTGGTGCAAGTCCAAACAATCAAACTACAGATTTAAGAGCTCAAATAAGTGTTTTCTTAAATGAATTCAAATAAATGTTCTCATAGCTCATAAATCAGAACAGTATAACCTTAAGTATGCTCTCCACTATACTAAATAAATTCAGTAATGGACGTTAAATCAATTCGAATTGCGGAGTGAAATACAAATGGATTATTTAACCATAAAGCAGAATTAATAACTTTTCTACAACAAAACAAAATAAATGTACTTCTTATATCGAAAACGCACTTCACCGACAGAACAATGTTCAATATTCCACATTATTCCTTATACTGCAGCAACCACTCTGACGGAACGGCTCATGGTGGCTCGGCCATAATAATTCGTAATACTATACCACACCACGAAGAAACAAACCTTCAAACTGACAAGATACAAGCTACAGTAATCCATATTACTGCTCAACCATGGTCCTTTAACATTTCTGCAATGTGCAGCCCACCAAGGTACGGAATAAGCACACTTAAATATGAAGATTTCTTAAGGCAATTAGCAGGTAAATTCATCATTGGAGGAGACTAGAATGCTAAGCATACACACTGGGGTTTAAGATTATGTACGACAAAAGGAAGAAACTGAAGACAAGCTATAACAAACTTAAACTGTTTTTATCTATAAAAGGGCAACCCACCTATTGGCCAACAGACGCAAATAAAATTCCAGACTTGCTTGACTTTTTTGTCTTTCGAGGTATAGCACCTAATTATATCACCACAGAAGCATCCTGGGACCTTTCCATTGATCATTCATCAATAATCGCCTCACTTAGTACTCACATAATAAACCATCCTGAAGTTCCAAAGTCAACATCATCAAAAACCAACTGGCATATATTTAAAAACTATGTACATAACAACCTAAATCTGAATATTCGCTTATAACAACCGGAAGATGTTGATAACGCAATACATCACCTCACACAAACCATACAGGCAGCAGCACGTATAGCCACGCCCCCTGAAAAACTGGGACAGAAACCAGAGAATAACATACCTGTGCATATAAAACTCCTTGTCGCCTAAAAAAGAACCCTAGAGACAAAAATGAATATAATAGATTAACACGACAACTAAAAATAGTTCTGCACGAAACCAGAAATGCCACATTCGAATAGTACATCACTAAGTTATCAACAGACGACCACAGTATCTGGAAGGTAACCAAATCTTTTAAGAGACCTATTCAGCACACTCCACCTTTAAGAAAAGACCTTTAAAAAAAGTTGGGGAAAAACATAAAAAAGCTTCAACGTTTGCTGAACATCTTTCACAAGTCTTTAGTGTACCTGAACATAATAATAATAATAATGACGCCCTCGTTAGAAACTCCTTGCCCGATAATGCTGCCGATTAAATTCTTCACCCCAAAAGAAGTTAAAGGTATGATTTCAAGATGCAACAACCACAAAGCACCTAGCTATGATCTGATTACTGGGCACATCTTAAAACAACTACCCAGAAAACGACTTCTTTTGTTAAACATAATTTATAATGGTATCCTCAGACTAGCATATTTCCCGATCACCTGGAAATTTGCACAAATAATTATGATCAATAAACCGAATAAACCTCCAAACAGAGTTACTTCGTATCGACCAGTAAGTTTGCTCCCGGTCATGTCCAAAATTATTGAAAGGCTCCTACTTAAACGAATCTTTGAATATACTGAAATACACACGTTAATACCACCTCATCAATTTGGCTTTTGAGAAAGTCATTCGACAATACAACAATGCCATCGAATTGTCAAAACTATTCTCACAAGCCTTGAACAGAAAAAACTATGTACAGCCGCATTCTTAGATATCGAACAATCCTTCGACCGTGTATGGCATGACGGACTCCCATACAAACTTAAATCCTTCATTCCCATGCCTCATTATCTTATTTTAAAATCTTACCTCACAGACAGATACTTCCAAGTACGAATTAATACAGCAACCTCAAACTATTACCTCATAAGCTCTGGAGTCCCTTAAGGTAGTGTCCTTGGTCCACTTCTTTATTTGATATTTACGGCTGACATCCCAACTACAAATACTGCTACAATCGCTAAGCTTGCCGACGATACCGCTCTATTGTCTATAAGCAAAGACCCACAAATTACATCTGAAAATCTGCAAACGCTTCTTAATCAATTGCAGTTTGGCTGAAACGATGGAAAGTCAAAATAAACCATACAAAGTCCACACAAGTCACATTCACGAACAGGATCACCATCTGCCTTGCAGTCTTAATAAGCGACGAGCCGTTACCTGTATCTACTCAAGTCAAATACTTGGGATTAACACTTGACCATAGACTTACATGGGAGGCACACATTTCTGCTAAGAAAACCCACATAAACCTAAAAATTCATTAAATGAGCTGGCTCCTAGGTCGCAAATCACAACTGTCAACAGCAAATAAATTACTCCTCTACAAGTGTATTTTAAAATCTATCTGGATGTACGGTGTCCAGCTTTGGAGGTGTTCTAAGCCATCTAATACTAAAATTATGCAGATAGTTCAATCTAAGATCTACTTCGAATGATCTTCAATGCACCATGGTACGTTAGTAATAAAACTTTATATGAAGATTCTGGAATACCGTTTGTACAAGAAGAAATTATCAAATTAACAAAAAACTACATCGAACGGCTCCCTGATCACCCCAATGAAGAAGCCAGGCAACTATACATCCAACCTGGAATCAAAAGACTTAAAAAACAGTGGCCTACAGATATATTAAATCAACAATAATCAATAGTTAATTTATCGGGAGTGTTATCGCTGGATACCATCTCCCCTCCTGTTTTTTACTTTAAGCACATTTACTTATACCCATCATTGGCAGGTTGTAAATATTTACCTTAATAATAAAAAAAAACAAAAAGGTATGGTTCGGATATTTTTTTCAAGTAACCGTTACTGAATCTAAGGCCTGTTTGTTTCTTTCTCTTAGATATATGCTCCTTTTAATTAAGTTTTTCATATAAGCGAAATCACAAATAATGCACTGGTGACAATACAGGAATAAAGGCTCTTTCGTTATCTAAAATGCTTGTAGGACATTTAGGTAGTATTGTACGTATGAAGATTGCATTTGTCGTGGCTTGCAATAATAACTGTATCGTCGACGAAGGTCACAATTAGAGTAGAGTTAGTTGTGGTTAATACATTGTCAAAAGTGATGGGCCTAATACACTACCTCAAAGCATTCTATATTTTATTGTAAAGGTATTCGAGTATTTGCTGATAACCTCGGTTTTGAATTGTACGATAAGAGGTTGAAATATGGCGAAAGTGCTGATTTATAATTTTATAGAGTAGACGTTCATGCCGTAGCTAATCAAATGCCATCTGATGTCCAAAAATGAGAAGTACAGAATTTTTATCTTTAAAGAATATTGCGTGGACGACGTTATGATTCTGTTAGATTGTTGGATAGTATTGACGGAATCCAAACTAGTGGTCAATATTTATCCAAGATAGGGCTGATACGATAAAGTATTAACCTTTATAGAAGTTTAGATATGGTATGTAAAAGGCTTATAGGTCTGTAAAAGAATAAATGGTTTGTATTTTTGCCAAGTTTAATTATTTGGCATTGAATAAATAGGTTAGCATTACAATGCTTTCCCTAGGAAGTTTCTTCGGCATTTTTGATGTTATTAGGTTAGGCCCAGGCGGTTTTTTAGAGTTTAGGCTACTTATATCACCTTTGATTCCTTAACAAATTATTAGTTTTATGGAATTAATAGGTGTATAAATAAGTTCTCAGCTTTTTTCTGCAAAATTAAAGTTTTATTTAAAACCAAACAAAAAAAGCTTAAGTATCAAAGTATTCTTCGTTGGCATCGATGACCTTTTGCCATCTTTGGTACCTCTTTTTGGTACCACTTTTTGCACGTTGCATGACTTACAGCATTCTCACCATATGCAGCACAAATCATTTCGGTGGCTTAGCAGCGTTTTTCTTAAGATGAAACGCGAAGCTCTTTTGTGATTGCCATCGTGAACACAACTGATTATTGAAGTTATGTGCATCAAACACCAAATCGCATGATGTTTCGAAAGACCAAATGTCATTGCTTTAAAAGCGCAAGAGGGCGGACTAATACGTTACATGTAAACGGTGATTTGCGTCCTGTGAAATCTAAAGTTGAGAACTTATTTATACACCTATTAGTAGTAGCGGAACATTGATATTTAGGTATTATTTTTGTTTGGTATATCATTGTTTAGAGTAAAAACTTTACCAGGATGTTTGGCAAAAATAGGCTTTTATTATTGTGCACCCATAGGTTAGATGTATGAGTTTCACTGAGGGATTACTTTACTTTAGCCTGCTTTTAGCTTTGCTATCTATCGTATATGTTAATATTAGAGATATATTCTTAGAATAAATTGCTACAAAACTTGATTTAAATTTGAATTAAAGTTTTTGGTTAATTGACTGTAAGCAGTTCTGTCTGATCATATGTGAGTCCGGTGCCTACGTGGATTTTTTTCAGAAATAGTTTCTTAATCTCTAAAGATACGATTGTGATACCTTTGTAGGTCTCTAGTTAGAGCGTAGCATAACTAATAGTTTGTTGTATAGCATAAATTATCTGTCCATGGTTTTTGAGACTAACTTTTAGGTTTATAGGTGCTTGTAAGCAAGAAAAACTTTTTTGGACTTGTATTACTTTATATGTTTTCCCTCATTTTGTGATGATGTTTTTAGCGTTATAGTTGCCACCTGACATGAACCTTCGTCTTAGATTTCGAACGAAACCTTCGAATTTTTTATGCTTTTAGTTATGGTGAGGCGGATGGTATACCGAGACGTATGGTAAAATTTTGACTCTGATTATTGTGTCTTGCAGGTGGTCTTTTGCGTATTCATGTAATTCATAATGGTTTATTATCACCTTTATTCGTATTGCACTTTCAGCATGAACTCTGTTGCCTGGATGATTAGTGTGGTAAAGTTTGTCGTATGGTACCTCAAAGTATAATATAAAGGTTTTGATGTAAGCATATTCAGGCATTATTTTTAGAAAATTTAAAGAATTTTAAGAACCAATGTTAAGACCAAAAAATAAAATGAAAATTATTGATTTTTAAAAACAACTTTTTATAACACTTATAGTTTTTTATAAGCCTCATTAGAATTACTACAAAAACCCCATTTAATTATTTAAGTCATAATTTTTTCTTTCTATTTGATTTGTCCTTATTTATTTTCTTATGTCAAAACACAAAAAATTGGTTTGAGTACGACTTTATCATACAAAAGAGTGAGTCAAAGACAGCATATTAACAATTAAATCGAAAAAATTAAGCAACTAGGACTTTAATAAATTAAAAATGTCCTAATATACTTATACCAGATTAGCACGCTTCGGACAGATGAAATCAGCGCTCCTCTTTGTCAAATAACTTTGTCTTTCAGGCAAAACGTTGGCTTCGTGTAAGGCGGCGGTCCACAAAGACGTTTTGCATTGCAAATCCGAGAGGCGAGGGTCCCGAGGGACAGACGGACAGCGCTTCATTACGAAGTTCCATGTCTATTAACACTTTCACCTAGGGCTAATTGGCAATTTTCTTTGTGTCGCCCTCAAAGAATTAATTTGATAACGCGAGCGGCGCTCCACCAGCGTTTGTTTTAAATTCAAATTAGGATGGAGCCAATTGTCTATAAAATGTTCCAGGCATCCATAAATTGGATATTAAATTCAATTAACTCCGACGATTGTTAAAAGCCGGCCTGGGTCCCGGCGGGTAAGCAACTCTCCGGCGTCGGCTGCTGCAGCAAATTAAATCGCACCTATCTGGAGCAATCGAATTGTTCAACTGGTACTGCTTCAAGTAAACGAAATATAAATCTAGTTGCTAGAATTCGTTTTGCATAAACAAGTAAAATGTGATTTATGCCTTAGAATTGTTTTACTTTATTCTGCGCATGTACGCTATCCAATAATAGAATGTTATAATTTTACCTCAGTATAAATTTTGCTTGCACGATATGCATATATCTAATTAAGTTTTATTTATTTTTTAATCATTTTGTTTCGGTTCTAATAAAACTATAAAATTAGAGTATACAACTGCTATAAACATAAATATTTTATTATTAGCATAGTAAAAACAACATTTGATAACACTACCCAACAATGGAAATGCTTCAGGCTCAAATTTTTTTTATAAAGTATATTTCGTTTTGCAATCTGTTTATACAACAATAAGCAAATTTTAGGTTAAGAGTGAAGATTGAAACCCATCGGTTTGCGATACAGAAGTTACTTAAGAATAAGGTTAGAACAATAATAACTTAATTGATAGCTTAATTAGTTAAATTTATGAGGTACGTCGAGCGGTTTCAATCTATGAAACCTTTGAGTGTTTGCGCTATTGTCAAGTAGATTCAGAGGTAACTCATTAGAATGCTGTTCTAGGTTGTTTAGGTATTTTCACTGAACTTCGTTATCACATTTTTTACTGTGTCCACTTTTAAGTCCCGTAAAATGTCTGCGTTTCGAACAAAGTAAGGGGCATCCACATAGCACGTAGCACTTTACACTGAAATCTTTCTAACATTTGCACGTTGGAGTTGGCAGCTGTACCCCACAGCTGGGTGCCGTAGGTCCAGATGGGTTTGAAGTGTTTACAAAATTTCATACCAAGCTGTTTGCGCTTTTTCCAAATGTGGGACTTCCCCGTCAGTCTTTTATCGAGGTGCAGGCCCAGGTATTTAACCTCTGTCAGTTGAGTTAGCGGAATATTGTCTACAAGGACTGCAGGTGATGTACTTTTACATTTTGTAAATTTTATTTGAAAAGATTTAGTTTCGTTTAACTTGACGCGCTATTTTTTGGTCCATTGTATTACTTGAGCTAGGCTCTGTTATGGGAGATTTACGGCAACAATTGGATCTCTATGTTTCACCATAAGTACTTTATCATCAGCATAGGTAGCAGTAAATGTGTGGGGATTGGTTTGAAAGTCTGCTGTGAAGATGAGGTACAAGATGGGACCAAGTACGCTGCCCTGTGGCACGCCTGATTTTTTATGCTTGTCCGTATTTTACCTGAAAGTATCGTTCCACTAGATAGGATTTGATGATAGTGTAAAAATAGTGTGGTAAGAATGCTTTGAGTTTGTACAGTTGTGCCAAACTCTGTCAAAGGCCTGACTGTCATCTAGGAAGACAGCTGTACAGTATTGTTTGTCTTCAAAGGCCTGATCAATTGTGTCTACGACCCTATGGACTTGTTGAATAGTGGAATGATTAGCACGAAAGCCGAACTGGTGATCTGGGATAACACTGTGCTCTCCAAGAGCAGGTTAGTCTTCAGCTAATAACTTTTCTAGTAGTTTACTTAGGACGGGCAATAGACTAATGGGCCTGAAAGAACCAACTTCATTAGGAGGTTTTCCGGGTTTGGGAATAAGTATAACCTGTGCTACCTTCCATTGTACTGGAAAGTAACCCAGCCTCAGGGCTTAGCTATTCTTAACTCTATTCTTCTTTCTTCTTTACATTTATTGGTTATTAATGCTCCCAAATACATATACTCCTCCACCTCTTCGAATTCTAGTACTTCTTCTTCTTCCATTTGTAGTCTCAGTTTGTTTTGTTCATTTGCTGCATGTTTATTCTTTAATTCCATATATTTCGTCTTACTTTTGTTTATTCTTAGACCTATTTGTTTTGCAGTTTGCAGTTAGCTCCTTTCTGCTCCTTGCTATTAAAAGTATGTCATCCGCGTAAGCGAGACACTGATAACTCTTATTCACAATCGTTCCTCTCCTATTTATTCCACTTTTCCTTATTGTCGTTTCCAGTGCCGCGTTAAATAATAGAGTAGATAGCGGGTTCCCTTGTCTTACTCACCTTTTAACTTCAAAACTTTCTGTTATTCCCCATTTACTTTCACCATGCATTTAGTATCTTTTAACGTCAGCTTTATCAGTCTTATTAATTTTTCTGGGATTCCTAATGTTCTTACTGCTTCATACAATTTATCTCTAATTATGGAGTCGTAGGCGGCCTTGAAATCAACAAAAAGCATATGCATAGGGATATTAAATTCGTACGCTCCCGTTAGTATTGTTTAACTGTAAATATTTGATCATTAGTAGACCTATTCTTGCGAAATCCCGCTTGGTATTCTCCCATAGCTGCTTCCCAATACCCTTCTAATATTTGTTTAATCACTATTGCCAACACCTTGTACATTATATCTGATATTGCGATTCCCATATAGTTACCGCAAACATATTTATCTCCTCCCTTGAGAACCGGTACTATCACCACTTTCTCCCACTGTTGTGGCATATTTTCTGTATCCCATATGGTCTTTATTAATTCATACACTTTATCACATACAATTTCACCTCCATATTTTAGGTTTTCGGCTGTTATTCCATTTTCCCCTGGGCTCTTGTTATTTTTCATTTTGTATATTTAATTTCGTGCTTTCTAGGCTTCCTAATTTCTTCATCATGTATCTCCTGTATTTCTTCACTATGCTCTTCTCTTTGTGATACGCTTCCCTCTGCTTATGTCCCTTCGTATGTGTTTAACTCTTTTTCAAAATAGTTTTTCCATCTTTTTTGAATATACCGTGTATTACTTAATACTTTCTCCATATTCTCCTTTGATATAGAATTGTTTTCTCTTGGATCCAGTTCTAATGTTTTAACATCTTTGTAAAAATTTCTTATTTCCTTTTCCTTGTACTTTTCCTCAATGTCCCTTATTTCCCCCTCCTTATATTTACGCTTTTTTGCTCTACACATCTGCTTTACTTTGATTTTTTGTTATTTATACAGATTTGTGTCTTGAACCAACTTCATTCGGGGGTTTTCCGGCTTTGGGAATAACTATAACCTGTGCTACCTTCCATTGTACTGGAGAGTAACCCAGCCTCAGGACAGCATTATATAACATAATCAACATAACTACGCCTTTGCGCGGTAATTCTTTGATTAATTTCCCTGCGACTAAATCATAGCCTAGGGCTTTCTTCGATTTTAGGTGTTGTTTAATTAGTTGCTGGTCTTCTATAACTGTAAATAGTTTCATGGGCAGAGCGAGACGGTGTGTAATATTTAGGAAGTCTTGTATTTTCTTTTCCTCGTCGACCGTTATTTGAGATGGAATTGGTTGGAAGACATTTACAAGATGTTGAACAAACATATCGGCCTCTTCTAACTCAAATCGTACCCATAAACCATTAGTTTTCCTTAGGGGAGGAATTGGTTGATTTTGGTTTTGTATTCTTTTCGTTGCCTTCCAGGCGGATTAATTGGTATCTTCTGTTGGGCTTGAAATCGACAGAAATTCTTAAAAACCCTCATTTTTAGCGGATTTTATAAGTGTTTTCAATTCTGCTGAAGCTTCATTATATTTACGTTTGTCCGATAGATACCTGGAGTGTTGGCAGATTTTCCTCAGTCTTCTTTTTTCTGCAATTTTCCTCTTAACTGCAATAGGGCAACGAGCTTGTAGTTGTTCGGATGATATTACGGGAGTTGCTTCCAGAGCTGCTTCTTGAATCATTCTTGTAAAATTATAGACTGCTGATTCTAATTCTTCATCAGACTGAACAGAAAATTGCATTTCTAGCTGATTGTGGATAATATTTCTGTAATGGTCCCAATCAGCCTGATTATTAAATAATTTTGGTACCCTGTCTTGTTCTAGAATTGTAGTGCTTATAGTTGCAATAACGAGGGTGTGGTCTGACGATAGGTCAAGGTATGTTACTATTTTAAGGTATCCCGCAGCTAAACCTTTGGTTAGAAAGAAATCTAGCAAGTCTGGCAATTTATTTGGGTCTGAGGGCCAGTACGTGGGTTCATAGGTTGATAGGTGGCCTAAGTTAAATTCTTGTACTACTTGGTATAGCACTTTACCTCTGCCGGGTGAAGAAATACGGAAATCGATTACCTAAGGATCTAAAGTATTGCATAAAGCCTTGCTTATTTGTAGCATAATTTGGGGGACAGTATACGGCAGATACAACTAGTGAACCATGTCAGTCTTCTATCTCAATACCTGTTGCCTGTAGAAAATTTTCTTGAAATGCTGATAGGACATGATATTTAATGTGTTGCTTAATTATTATGGCAATGCCGCCTCTAGCCCTTCTAACTGCATCCGGATGGTTTGATGGTATAACTGGTAATTGTAAATTTTGAAGTAGAAACTACTGCAGAAGTGGGTTTCAGAAACAAGCAGGATGTCTATTTCATTATGTGTGAGAAACGCTTCAACTTCATCCTTATGGTTTGGAAGGCCGTTGGCATTCCACTGTGCTAATTTAAGGATTGGAGCCATTTTTATTGTTTAATTCTTCTCTGAAAAGCCTAATTTGGGTAGTTAATTCATTAATGATCTGTTGCTGCGCTTGAATTGTTTGTTGGAGTGAGGTTAGTGTTAGGTCGCTAGCTTGCTGGCTAGGTGTATTGTTGAATGCTTGAGGTGAAGTGTTAACGCTCAATTCTTTATTTGATTTTTTTATTTGATCTGAGTATAATGGTATTGTTTGGAGTTGTGCCTGGGTCATGGTGTGGGGTAAGTGTTGTTGTTGTTGATGGTGGTGTAGTGCTCGCTAGTTGTGACTGTTTTTGTTGGTATTGATGTAATTGTAGCTTTTGCTGTTGCTGGGATTGGAGGCGTATAGCATAGCTAGAGTTAGCTTGATTTGGGTATCTACGTTTTAGAATCTCTAGGTACTTTATAGTTCTCGGGATGTTGGCCTTGACACAACATACATTTAGCTGGGTTGCCGTTGCTCCGATTTTTTGTGCAGGTACGGTAATCATGTAGATCAGCGCACTTGACAGCGTAGCGGTCTAGTACACCTATAACGTGTGTGACCATAACATTGGCAGTTTTTGCATTGCGGTAGGTGAGTTTTCCGTCTTGGTTTTTCAAAGGCAACAATTGCATTACCTATGCTTTTTATTTTAAAAATGTCATTATTGTTTTTTTTTGCTCACTTACAGGCACTGCAACCTCAATGGCTTATTGTGCCCACTAACATGCATTTAATGCTAGGACATTCACACACACCCATGGGTTAGCGAGGACAGAGTCAACTGGTTGAACCACCTGAGCCACCGCGTCCCCTGTCATTATTGTTAGTTTTACGTTTAATATCTGATAAAGAACAGGTTTTCCTCTGTTTAGTCTCCCTGTTCATTACGTTCATAACATTTAGAACTTCGTGGCCTTCAGTGGCCAGGGCTTCCTTCATATTATTTTCCTCTGTCGTGTGATGCAAATTTCTCAAAACTACTCTAAATTTCTTTTTCTTTTCTAGGCTATACGTGTGCCTAGTTACGTTATTAGTATCTAGAACGTCTCTGATCTTTTTTTATCCTCTACATTATTTATTTGTAATTTAAATTTATTCCCCTGTAAAAGTCGATAGCAGTAGTTTGCTTTAGGAATGTTGTACTTCTATTAATTTGATCAATGGATTTATAGCTTTAACATAATAGAGTATAAATAATGGAATTTGTGTTTTGTTCCTATTGGTAAGAGTATTACTGTCGATAGGCTTATTAGTGTTGATATCAGAAAGGTTTGCTAGTGGTTGAAATGTATTTGATATTGGGATGCCTAGGTTTGACTGTTTAGCCTTTTGTATAGATACACCACCATTTGCAGCTTTTCGTTTCTTGGTATGTCTAATTGCTTGAAAGTCGTTCAGCTTTCTTATTTGAGAAAAATCGCTTGCAGTTGACATGTTATTGTCATTATGGTTTTCTACATTGGGATTTGTTAAAGTTAGGTTATAGTCCATTTGAACTGTCGGGATTGCATGGTGCCTTCCCGAATAGCCAAAAATCGGTTCCGCATTATACGGTTGCATTTGTAATGATGAGAGTTGAGGAAAATCAGCATTAGATTGACAGAAGCTAACATACGGTTGATTTTGCGTTTGCGTTTGAATATGCAACGTTGATATTTGAGGTGTAGTTGATTGTTGTTGATAGCCTTGTAACTGCCATGGTTGCGTCTGTATGTAAGTAGAATTTTGTGGGTTATATTGTGTTTGGTACTTTTGTTGATGTGTATTTATGAAGCCTCGCGGTGCAGGTTGCATGGTCGTGAGTTGTGGTTGTTGCGGCTGTACGTGGAAGCCAATTTGCGGAATATTATAATAGGAAGTGCTCGGGTTAACAGCATAACTATCGCTGTTCCCTTGCATCTTGTAGTAATTCTTGATAAATCTTGTTAATTCTTATTAGTTTTACAAGTAAAACTTTTTGAGAATTATTGTGGAATTTAACTTGACCTCCGCAAATATCATCGTTGTGGACGCTTGGCTTGTGTGATAACGGAGCGGCACGCGAGGAGATCTTTTAAAGTAAAATGCGAACTCGGACTCAAAAATAGGTGATTCTTATGTATTTCTACCTGCTGATTCAAAAATTACCATAAAAATGACCGATTAGCTCTTGTTTTGGAAATACAGTGACATTTTATATTTTTTGTAGTCTACATTTTTAGTTTGGAGAAAATTTGTTTTTGGATAATAGCACACCTGTCAACTGTCAAAATACAAAAGTAATCTATCTGTGGGTAGGTTATAAACGTAAACACTATCGATGTGACAGTAATTTTCATATTATTTCTGTTGTAATTAGTGCTGATTTTTTTGTTTTGGAATATTTTTAAAGAATAAAATGTGTTACACCAACATGCCATGGAAATGTGTAAATTAATTGAAGAATTTTTGTTACATTTGTGGTGAAATAAAGTTTGTCACAGAAACGCAATTTGACGACTCTTGTGAAGACTGCCTACCGCATTATTTTGGTATAAAGGTAGGGGACCAGGATAAGTCATGGGCTCCACATATATGTTGCAGTTCTATTACGAGAATGGCTAAAAAATAAAAAACGATCAATGGCTTCTGCTGTGCCTATGGTTTGGCGGGATCCTACAAACCAAACAAATGACTGCTATTTTTATTTGACTCCGCCTATAACGGTAGGATTGTCAGTGAAAAAAAAAAAAACAGTTTAATACCCGAATCTTCCATTCCACATTAAGACATTTTACCAGTTCCTACTTTACCCCACAATTATGAATTTAAAGTAAAAATGAAGACAGTGTAGAAAAAGAAGAAGAACCCAACAAGCCTTCAACATCCCATGCCCTGATTTTAAAGAAAAAGATGACCAACCGCACAGATTGAGCCAATCGGAGTTGAGTGATCTTATTTAAGACCTTGACTTGTCACAGGAAAAGGCGAAACTTCTAGGGTCAAGGTTACAGCAATAAAATCTTCTTCAACATGATGTTAGGGTTTCCAAATACAGACAACGTCAATATCACGAAACCACCAATTGATTCTCTGTAGATCCAACCATTTGGTAGTTGTTCTTTCATCAATTTAGGATGTAACTGACATTAAAAAAAGAACGATCACACTTTTAATGTTGTTAGCATATGTAATTAATATTTATCGTTTCCTCTTAATCCTTTAAAATGAAAAACTTTCACTTATTGTATATCACAGAAACTAAAGCTAATAAATTTTTCTTTATTATACTCGTTTTTCGTAACCCAAAATTAGTAAGAATTGACTCATTAGGTAAAGGAAACATTACAAAATTTTTTTTGTTGGGCCGTGTTATTAGTCACATCTTGATTTTCAATTAAATATTAAAAATTATTTATTTCAGTTGCTTGAGCCAGGGAACAGTCATCTCTATATACAAAAATACTGAAGTAACTCTGATTAAAACCTACAATAAGATAATTTTTAAAAATATGTTTTTCTTCAGTTAACAGAAAATAGGATAAATATTTGTTGCGACAGTATTTATCAGTGTCCTTTGGAGAGTACACTAACCCATATCAGGATTGCGTGAGCAGTTTTGGCACTGGTTTTAATTAGAAATACACTTAAGAGGTATCATGGTTTAATATAATTGAGAATTAAGAATTAGTAGAGTATCATGATGAAGTTTAAAACTTTTGAAGATTACGGTTCTAGGAACACAGAATTTCCTGCCAGTTTGTCCCAAACTTTTTAAAGGAAGGGAGGCAAGGCGAATTTTCGTTTAAAATGTGATCTGGAACTTATCACAGATGCTACCGTTAAAGAGGGTCTTTAAAGAATATCACTGGAAAATACTCTAAATAAAAGTGTATAGAGTACCTCTTTAATTATATGAGATAAAGATAATAGTGAATAAAAAGAAGCAAAGAAAATAAAAAAAAAACTAATTAATAGAGGAAAAAATAAGACGAAGGTAAGTTGGAAAAATTTCAACAAAAACTAGAAATGAAAGAAAAGATACCAAGATTTTTAAGGCGAATGAATGGTTTGTAGTTTCGTACACTAGAGTTACGAAGAAGATAATAAATAAAGTATATAAATAACGCCTGAATATAAAATAATACATAGGCTGTAAATGTAAATACACAAATAATTAACTGGAGGCAACTGAAAAAAGATGACGTTGAATAAATTTTAAAGAAGAGATGAAGGAAAAACTTTTATAGCATGCAATCTCAATTAACCTAATTATGTTGTAATAAGATTACCTTAGATACTGCAAATAAATACTTAATATCAGAACAAGGCTCAGCTGTTCTAAACGATTCAAAAGCTGGAGCACAAAACAAATCAATACAAGAATTTATAATTAGATTTCTAAAATTGCTACAACTAATGAGTGGGGCTTGTATGAGGGCCAAATAGAATATTGTAATGCAAATTAACGTGTATTTGAAGAAACGAAAGAACAAACGTTCCTCATAAAAAACTTCTTCTTTTTACAATCATTTCAATAACATTCTCGTTATGGACAACTTTTTAAAAGTCTAGAGAGGCTTTGTGAGGAGTGTATAGTTTTCTTCCAAGCGTTAGTAATCCAGAACTATACTTCTTATCAGAATTGACACCAAACTTTAGAACAAACATGGTCGATAGTGGTGCTTTCTTTTATTTACTTTAGATAAGATTAATAAATAATTAGATTTGATGTTTCTATTTGAATGGGTGATATAAAATTGTTATACTCTGATTAAAGTCAAGCAATAAACTACTTGCGTTACTTTTGGCAATAAATGGAATACGTTGTCGCTAATTGACATATAAGAGTACCAAAATGTAGTATAACTTTGTCTATCAAATATCAATCACAGCTACGGTTGTGGCTTGAACGAGTAGAAAGAGTTCAATCCAACGGCTGACTGTAAATGGCAAACATCGATCGTTTAGTTGTACTGTCTGAATGAACCACATAACCAAGGTTTTAAGTTGTTGAGACATTAATAGAATTCTAAGGAGACTAGCTGATTTTAGACTGATAAGTGTAGGCTTTTGAGGTTGGTCCTGACTTTTCTTATTATAGACCAATAGTTTTGATTCATAACTTTTTGGCATGTTTTATTACATCTGTTGTGTCTTGGTAGGTGTCAATTAAGGCACTTTGCTAATATATAGTATCCCAAATCATTGACAAAGGTATGATCAATAATGGTTCATCGGCATCACTCTTTGGAGAGTAATGGTAGAGAAAGCCGGATAATATTATATAATTACCATCAGACCACCTCATGGCACCAACTGAAAAGATGTATGACTGTACGAGGTGCATTTAAGTTACAACACATCCGAATTTTTTTCTTAGAACTGGAAACAGATAGAAATAGGCGGTGTTTAGTTTAGTTCCATGGCAACAGCCAGAATGTCAACAAAAAGTTAAAATGTCAAAGAGTAAAATAATTGTGTAATGTAAAAAACCATATTAATGAGAACTGTAAATGATTAAATATGTGGTCCTTCAAGAGGATGTAGTTAACATCTTTGATAGCACAACTGTACCTAACGATAATTTGTGAAAACGTTCCCTTATAGCTGCAATATATGTGAGATATCAACATGTCACCTGTTGCTAAACGATTCAAACATTGGAACCATAAACTAGTCATTATGTAGCCATCTATTTAACTGATTAAGTTTCTAAAATTGCTAAATAATGAGTGGGGCTTGTTGAGGGCCAAATAAATATTGTAATGCCAATTAATGTATTTGAAGAAACGAAACAAACGTTTCTCATAAAACTATACTCTTTTACTAATATTTCAAGAATATTCTCGTTATGGACAACTTTAAAAGTCAAGAGAACTTTGTAGATGTAAGTTTTCTTCCAAGCGTTAGTCATACAGACTATACCTTATCAGAATTGAGCACCAAGACTTTAGAACAAACATTCCATAGTGGTGCTTTTTTTACTTTAGATAAGATGTAATAAATAATTAATTTGATGTTTCTATTTGAAGATATCAGAATTATACTCTTAAGTCAACAATACTACTTGCGTTACTTTGGCAATCAAACTGGAATATCGTTGTCGCTAATTACAATAAGTTAGTCCCAAATACGTAGTATAACTTTGTCTATGCAAATATCGATCACAGCAGCAGTTGAATCGGTTTGAAAAGCAGCTAAAAGAGTTCAATCCAACGGCTGACTGTAAATGGCAAACATGCATCGTTTGATCGTATGTCTAGATGAACACTAACCAAGGTTAAGTTGTTGGACATTAATAAAGTTCTACAGCTTGGATTTAAGACTGTAAGTTCAGTTTAAGGTTAGCCTGACTTTCTTATATAGTCCAATAGTTTTGATTTATAACATTTTGGCATGTTCCTTAGATCTATGTTCTTGAGGTCATCAATTAAGCATTTGCTAATATATCAAATCATAACAGGACTATGAGTCTTATGGTTAGTCGGATTTCTATTTGGAGTAATCCATAGGAAACAGGCAATGTTATATAATACGTTAACCACTGATAGCACAACTAGTAAAATATTTTAATATTAAAGTAAAACGCATTTAATAAACTGTAGTGACTGAACGATAGAAATAGGTGATTTGTTTCAAAATACGTGTGCACTCTTTTTAAATGCGTGATACAGAGATACTGCATGCACATAGGACACTAGCGGCTGCGGCGAAAGTGGGAACTGTTTCTGATACTTAAAATGGCGACGTTTTAATTACAAGAACACCGTATAATCATTCGTTTTCTCCATTTGCGTGGTGTGACACCGATTAAAATTCATCGCCAGTTGAGTGAGATACGTGGTGATGGTGTTATGGATGTACCTAATGTGCGTTTGTAGGTGCGACAGTTCAAAGAAAGCAGAAGGTCGTCTGACAACAAACCAAGACAACCTCGGCCTTGCACCAGCCGGTCTGACTACATAATCAAGCAAGTGGAGGAACTTGTTTTGGAGGATCCCCGAATGAGTGTGGAACACATCGCTTCCAAAATTGGTATTTCCGTAGAATCTGTGCACACAATCCTGCATGAAGACCTGAAAATGCAAAAATTGTCCTCCAGGTGGATGCCACAAATGCTGACAACTTTTAAGTGATTTCTCATGCTCCCTGCTCACCTTGCCTGTCTCTCAGCAACATTTGGCTGTTTTCAAAGATGAAGGACACTGCCCGTGTTCGCAAATTCACTACTCGTGTCGCTATTGTATCAGTGATTTTTCAGTGGTCCAGAAGAGTCCTAAAGAAGCGTTCGCAGTGGAATCATGTCTTCAACGTTGTGAAAAATGTATACGGCGGCAGGGAGATTATGTAAAGAAGTCACAAAAGTTTCACAGCTTTTGTGTGATTAATTTGTGAGAAAAAGAATTAAATGTGATATAACTTAAATGCACCTCGTAATTAAAAAGCTTAACGATCCAAGTGGAGGACATCAACTAATTGAGGAGTTAGTGGTTAGTCCTGATGATAGCCTTAACAAAATTCACATATTCGTTGAACTTTCGTATAAGGTAAGCTAGCATCGGTGTTTTAGGCTTTGCAGTGGTGCTATTCTCTTCTGCCTATGTCGTAATCAAAAAACATATTTCACAAGACACTATTCGATGCCTTCCTTTTGGAGTAAATGTGCTTCCAATGACGTAAACGCTAGCATCACTCATGATAATTAAGATTTTGTCCTGACTGCTTTTTCGTAATTTGAGGCAAGAGATGAGATAGTAGATATTCAAAGTACGATTTAAGCTAACGTATTTTAGTTAACTTTTAGGGGCATTTTAACGAATGTGCAACAGTGACAAAATTCGTCCTTATAGTTGAGATACCGAATTTGTTTTAAACACTGTAGAATAAGTAGTAATGGGCACATGGCAAAAAAAGTAGCATGCTACTGCAGTACCATTTATAAACTACTTATAATAGCGATGATACGTGTATTTGAAAAATTATGTTTTACATTATCGACAATAAGACTATATTGATACCATCAAGTAAATAAAGTTACATACTACTACTGATACTAACGGCACAGCTTCAGCGTTTTTGCCCAGGTGATCGCAAAATAAATGTTTCAGTTTTAGTTGCTTATCTTTTTTTCAGTGTTATTAGTAATAATATAAAAAGCAGTAAAAATTGCAATAGTCGGTTAAACATTCTCTAGCTTACTGCATAGTCAATAAGACTAAGATCAACAATGATTAAAATAAAAATGACTAATTCAAAAATTTCAGTAAACAAAAGGAAAAACAATCACAGTCATAGTAATTAAAAGCACAGATGGATTATTAGATAAAATATATTTGTTTTAAAAACCGATAATACAATTAGTAAAAAAAGTCAAATAAATTTCTACCTAAAAGATTATTGCAAACGTCTCTGAAATAACATATGCAAGTTTCCCTAAAAAGTTAAAAGCGACGTAAATGTCAACAAAATAGCAATAATTCAAATAACAAAGTCATTGGTTGTATTTTGTATGTTGGTTATTAAGGCCACATTTTATGTAAATAGGATGTCTCTGTAATATTCAAACAGAAAAAGATTGAGGAACGTACCTGTAAAGCAATTGTGGATAAGAGTAGAAAACAAGTATCATGGTTGTATATCTGTATGAATGTTGCAAATGACAGTAATCGTTAATACTTAGTAATTGTTAATTAAATCTAAAGTAAGAGTATCTATTAAATTAAATAAAGACAAAAACATGTATGTAACCAAGAGAAGCCTCTCCAGTGTAATTAAAAGTCAAAGGACGTGATCAGCCAATAAATTATTACGCATCAAGCACAAAGAACTGTATATTGCCTCATTTTTTAGGTTGCCAAACATTATTGTCCTGTGCTTCACTACGCTTAAAGCGACTCTTATTATGTTCCCGGAGAACAGACACAAATCAGTTTTTAATTTCATTCTTAATAAGTGAGCCTTTAATCGGTTCACTAGCGCTCTAGAAACAGAGCATTACATCGCAGCGAGCTGGAGCTTTTGTCGTTACTTTGAAATAAAGCCCGCTAATAAAGAGAGCTCCTCGAAGAGCTTCGCTGCAGCTCTTCCAGAAGAAAGGAACTGACAATGAGATAAGAAGCTTACCCAGAAAAATGTACAAATCTGCTTAGTTCGCCATTTAACGGGCAATAAATCTGCGTCGATTACTCGGGCGATAGCAAACGAGAGATGGCAGGTAGTTGCGCCTGGCGTTTTTGTTTCGCTGCGGAAATTTCTTTGACCGGATGAAATATGTGTCTGGAAGAGCTGGAATATCCTAAATTTACGACATTTGGTTAAAAAATTTGGGTAGCCAGAATTTAGGATTTAATATTATTTTAATTTATAGATAATTAACTGAAAAAGCTAATAAATACGATTTGTTTATACATATTAAGCTTTTCTTTTACATAATCATAAAATTTAATAAGCAACGATTATTTTCAATTATAAAAGACGTTTGTCATAAGTTTTTAAATTAAGGGTACTTACATCAGTCTTTTAGAATAAAGATAAATAAAGAGAAGAAGCTATTCCATAGATTGAAGTTAACTAAATGGTGTAGCATAAAAAATTCAAATTCAACTCCCTTTAATAATGTTCCTGTATCATATATATATATACACTTTCTATTTTGACTTTCGACAAGTTTTTAAATTTATTTCATCAGATCAGCAACGTCGTGCTATACATGGTTCTGTATTGATTACATGTAATACTATTGTCGCTTAGGGATTGCCTATTGGCTTACCCATTCACTGTTTAGTTTTATTGTTGTATTATTTTGGTTTTGTCACTAATCTACACTTCATTATCACTACTATCATCGGTTGAAAGGAGATCTTGCGTCAGTTTACGTTTCAAGCGTTGATGTATGTATCCCATTTCTAGTGTGTAATGGGCTGCTCCTGCACAGTTGTTTAAATTTGTAAAGAAAGTTGTCGCTAATTTTTTAATGTGTTCTTCTATGGTTGGGATATTTACTTCAGCGTGTAGTTGGTGGTTCCTTATATACCCTGGAGAATTTTTGGCTATTCGAAGAATCTTATTTTGTAGTGTTTGTATTTTGCGGATGTGAGTCGGTGAAGCAGATCCCCATAAACCACATGCATACATTACCAGTGGTCTAATTATTGATTTATAGATTAGCATTGTACAGTCTATGTGTAGAGAACTTTTTCTGTTTATTAGTGGGTATAGTAGGGCTAATCTAGTATAGCTTTCATTCAATTTGTGGTTAATATGGAAACCCTAGGTTAGTCTTTGGTCTAAGTATACCCCTAGATACTTAACTGGGCTATTTTGCGTGTTCCATGGAATTTCTTCATTATTTATTTGAATGTTGGGTATATCTCTGAGGCGTCGTAAGGTAAACATTTGGGTTTGACATTGGATTGAGTTAAGGTTTATGTGCCATTTTCCCATCCAGCTTGATATTGTATTTAGGCTGGATTGTAGTTCGTTTGATGCTTCCAATAATTGTTTGCTCTGGGTAAGTAGCGCAGTATCATCTGCGTACATAGCAATGGCTGCTTTGTCTATTTGAGGTATATCATGGACGTAGATATTAAATAGTGTTGGGCCCAATATGGATCCCTGTGGGACGCCTGCATTGATAGGTCTAACTGTTGAGTATGTGGAATTGAATCTAACGGAGAAAGTGCGGTGTGTGAGAAATGATCGTATAATATGTATCAAGTAATCTGGTACGTGGAGGCCCTGTAGTTTATAAAGTAGACCTTCTATCCAGACCCTGTCGAAAGCCTTAGCTATATCCAGGAATGCTGCTGTAGTATAAGCTTTATTTTTGTAGCCTTTTTCTATGTATTCCACAATTTGTTGTAGCTAATGGGTCGTTGAGTGTTTGGATCTAAATTCAAATTGGAATGGAGGGAGTATGTTAAGCAAGTGTAGGTTTTGAAGTAGGCGCCTGTTCATTATTTTTTTTAACAATTTGGATAAAGTTGAGAGCAGGTTAATTCGACGAGTAAACTTCGTTACTTATCCTGGTAAAAGTCAAGTGTAAATAAACAAATAAATTGAAACAAACTAACCGCGGGATCTGATCGTACGAAATTCAAATGCTTAAGTGCCCACAAATCTTGCAACAAATTTAACCCACGACGCTACATCTATAAATGAGTGTTTTGGCAACGTATCATTTAAATTACCCTCAATATACATACAAACGTCAAATAATGCTCAACATTATAGTAATTCTACCTTTCTACACCATATTCACCTAATTTCTTCGGAAACAAAAAACTTCAAGCATTACTCTCAAGTATTCAAATATTCAGAAAGCATCTTAAATAAAAATTTAAAAATATTCTATGAGTAACCGTCATAAATAAATTTGTACTTTTATAAAATTTAAATAACAAACAAAATGTAAATAAAGTAAATAAAGGGCAAACACTCCACAAACTTCCACCGATACTTTGCTTTAGAGTAGTCGGTAATTATAAATATAAAAATATAAAAAAATTATATATTATACTTATCAACTGAACAAAAAGAGAGCCTACAAAGTTATAATCCCTAATTTACACTACTCAATTTCGATTATAGATATAAAACTATAATTAGAAGTTGTGTTATTTCAAACGTCTTGAATATCGGGCATAGAGTAAGTAAGCATCACTTCTATAAAACTGCAAAAATGTAACTATCTATGTGTGTTTGTTTGTAACTAACATAGTAACTTGTCCTACAGTTATAAACAGTTTTCAAATGTCAATACCTCATTCAAACCGGTTTGTTGCTCAACTTCAACCTAAAGGTTTTAGGTACAGCTCAAACCATAAATTATCATAAAGTAATTAGACAGTTTGCGTCACCTATCGGTGTTTCATGAACTACGTGGCTAATTCTTGCCGTTAGTAGGCGCCTGGGGCATAGCTTTAATTTATGTAAAACCGACTACAGCCGAATGAATGTCATCATGCTTAGATATAGCTGATAAAACGATTATTGGCTTATTTTTTCTTTAGTTGGCGACGAAACTCCGAACCAAATATTTAGCTTGGGTAGCTCGGACGGGCCTTTTTACTAGTAATTTAATAATGTTCTACGCAAATCTCGAAACTATCTATAAAATAGAACGTGGTAATATAAAAATAACTATCAAACCTCTACAAAAAAGGAATGCCTCATACAGTGCGTTTAGCATTAACTATATGGGCATTTTAAGTCTTGCTGCCCGAGACCATTTAAATATGTAAATTGCAGTAGAAACCATAAATCTGTGGTTTTTTACGGTTAATTGCACATATAGCTGGTGCCATTCTTCGCTCTTGCAAAGAAGTACTTATAACAAATTATAAAAGTTGCATAGTATAATGAAACCTTCAAAACGTTAAAGATAAACAAAATAGTACAATTATACTAATCCAAAGCAATATAAAAGTACATATCAATAGATAAAGATAAAACTACCAACACATTCTATGCCAACATCACTTCTGGACCACACACAACAAATTAACTTACAAGCCTTTAAATTTAATTAAATTAATTAAAACGAAATTATAATCAATATTCTAAATACTGTCATAACCATTAAGCTAAATAGTAGACATTAAATTTACTCGTATTGCTGAATGGAACGTGAATGATCTCACAAACTGTAAAACTGAACCAATTAACTTCTTACATAGACAGAAAATAAACTTTACGCTTATATGAGAAACATTTTTCACTAAACAACTGTTTTCAGAATCGCTCCATTACTCAATTTACCATACCAATCGCCCTTGGTGCACTAATAATCATTCGTAATTTCTAACCACATCACAATTTTAAATAACTAAAATACAAGCTACAACAATTCAAATTACAACACAACTGTGGTTTTTGTATATAACTGCCATATATTGTCCACCAAGATACAAAATTGAAACACTTTTCTAGCAGTTACGCGGTTAATTTTTAATGGTGAAAATTGGATTTACAGAAAGCTAAAATTAACTGCGGGTGTTCCTGTTTATTTACATATAAACATACTGACCTACAGATATAAACAATATTTCTTTGTTATCAAGCATGTAACCATAAATTATAAAATCATTGAATAAAATTAAGACTTCTCATCTAACCAAACACACGTTTTGGCAAGCCTAAACACACATATAATTAGTTAATACAAACCTCTTAAAGTGAGATTTTCAAGAACCTATTAAATATTACTTCGCAGTTTTTCAGGTCATTTTAATTGAGCTATTAAATTATAGGACTTAATGGTATTCAGATCGCAGTTGACTATTAATAAACTAATAAAAAAAGGAGGTAAATACTATCTAAATTCCTTGGAATGGAATCTATTAGTAACACTCCGTTATTTATCAGAGAATTAAGTACCGAAAAAAGAAGAAGCCAAAACCCTTATTTGAAAAATGGGGTATAATAGGTATAATAGGCAATCAAAAACTAAAATGTGGGAATGGTATAACGAATATTCCTCTCATACAGTTTTATTTACAGATTTTTCTTTACATTATTTACAACAAGAGCTGAAGTTCCGGTCGACAGTTGGGTCGCGTCCGTGGTGTTGGCTTACGCTAAGGGGTGGGTCTTGCGATCCGCTGGTGGCCCGAACAGTATTCGCATGACACCCTGAAAACGTTCTTCAGTCGGTGACGCCGCTGCCGGTTTCACAGGGATGAAGATTCACCTAACAGCTCTTTCAGTGTTCAGCATTCCTAGGCGGGTTTCTTCTGGGGTGTCGATGGCAGGGGGGGCAGCGGTTTTGGGTACCAGCGTTCTTCAACGGTAGGCTCGCCACTGGTCCCGGTAGTATTTTTTCGGAGGTGGCGATATGACAGTGTTGGTGCTGGTTCTCTTGAGGGATATAGGCCATGGTCACGTAGTTGTCGGAGGTCGCTTATGATTTGGCAAGCTCCTATGTCTAGCGGCAAGCACTGTTCGATGAGGGCCAAGGCAAGGTAAGGCCAATTCGGAGACTTTCGAGTAGCGGCAGTGAACTGTCTTGGACTAGCGTAAAGCAAGCTTTTATCCCCTAGGGATTGTGCGGGGGGGATGGCTCTTCCTAGAAAATATTCCGTGATTGGGCAGGTTTGCACCCCCATTGCCAGTTTCTGAGAATGCTTCTTGGGTCAGCATCACGGTAATTTGTTCGCTTCGCGAAAACACTTAACGTTCCGATATTGAGCTAATTTTTTACTTCGTGGAAGTACTTTGCGCTCCGATAAAAAGTTTTACAAAACATACTTAATACTGAATTATATTTATCACCAAAAAAGAACAACTTCATTTGGAGGGTTATCAAAAATTTCATAAAACCCATTACCCATATTTTCTGTAGAAAAAAATAAAACTAACAAATATTTGTCATAAAATATATATAATAAAAGTAAGTTTACCCAAATAACATTAATTCTTAAAACAGGTAAGTTTCTAAACACAATTCAACAATGTTAAAAATTAAAAAAAAAGTAATTTTTACAACTCTAAAAGAAATGAAATTATGTATAGCTGTCTTCCTAGATATTCAACAGGCATTTGCTCTACTTTGGAGTCGGTCTCCTGTACAAAATTAAATTAAATTTTTCTAGCTCATACTGCATTTTATTTTGTGGGGAGCTCGGGGTCCTGCGAGCCGCGATGAGATGAGATTTCCTGTGTATAACGCTTTATTTACAACTATGTGTGTATAATTATAATAGCGTTATTGAGGCGCTTGAGTACGCCTACGCAACCGTCGCACGGCGAATCTCTTGGGGTCTGAAAGAGCGTCTTGAAGCGGGTCGACGCCGATGTAGATGCCCGGGACGCTGCTGACTTCTATCGGGCGAAGCCGGACCTGGAAGGACGAATGCTGGTGCTTCTTGGCGAAGGGAATGGGAGCGCTTTCCGGGGGGACCTCGTCTTCGTCTGCGGGCGTTCTTCGGCGAGTCGTTTTTTGGGCGACGGCGGAAGCGGTGATGCGGACTTCGGAAAGTGGCGAGCTCCGGAGAGCCGTAGGTGGAGGCGATTCCCTGGTGGAATCTTCTAGCAGGAATGACGGCCTGTTTGACCGGGGAACTCAGCTGAGGTACGCGCGAATGTCCCCTAGTCAGTTGCAGGGGTAACTTGGCTGTGGATAGCACAAGTACACTCTGGTTTGCCACAAAGCACTCGGCTGAGGGTAAGCGTGAGCGCTCGCTGATGGCGGAAGTTCGTTCTAGCTATGGGTAAGCACAGAACGCCTTCCGTGTACCTAGGGCTCTCCTCAGGAGGAAGTAAAGCTGTCCTGGCTATGGGTACGCACAGAACGAGCTCTGATGCTCGATTTTCATTTCATCATATTTGCGTTATTGTGAGTTCCTGGGATCCCAGCCCCTAACCCCCAACGCATCGGTGACATCTGGTGGTCATTGGTTGGCCTGCAGTAAAGCAGGCGGCCCCCGCTCCGCCTTACGAGGGAATTAAGATATTCGGGCACTTGTGGTGGGCTCCCCTGTCAACGTCGTAGTTGTAGAGACCACGGATTGCTGGATTTCCGTTGTCTTGGACGCTGGCGTGTAGTTGCAGGGCGCACTGGGAGATATACTCCTGGATGGTTGGCACGTCGGCATCGCTGTGGAGGATGGTATTTCTTATATACCACGGAGCGCCAAAGATGTTCCGGAGGGACCGGTTCTGGATCACTTGGAGTTTATTCACGTGGGTCTTGGCTGCATAACCCCAAACAACACAAGTGTACAGCATTTTGCTGCTAGGGTGCAGCAAGCTGCCCAACGCTTGATGGGCTGCCTTGGCCCGTGTAACCATATTGTCCATGTGAACTCTCCAGGTAAGCTTTTTGTCCAGGGTCACTCCGAGGTATCGTTCCTCTTCTCTCCAGGGTATATCTTGTCCGAAGATCCTGATATTCCTGATATCACCGCGCCATCGTAGCATCTTCTTGGTGGAGAACAGGATCGCCGTACTCTTCTCTAAATTGATCCTAATCCTCCACAGGTCGCACCAATCTTCCATTGAATCCAGCTCCCCCTGGATATGCCGTATTGCCAAGGAGGGCCTCAGCGAGCTTGACAGTACCGCTGTGTCGTCTGCGAACTGGTCCATAGTCGTGGAAGGCGTCGTTAGGATGTCCCGCACGTACAAGTTCAAGAGTACGGGGGACAGCACCGAGTCTTGGGGGACTCCGGCTCGGAGACGCCTCTCCGATAACTGACGAAATATCTGACAGAATAGGAAAAGTAGGGAGACTATACAACACCCTTAGAAATTCATTTTTTGGAAAAAAAGAGATACCAAAGACACAGGTATACCAAAAAGTTATAAGACCCTCTCTAACCTATGGAAGAGAATCCTGGGTCGTAACAAACAAAAATAAAAGTCGTATCAAGGCCTCTGAGATGAGTTTTTTAAGAAAAATCCAAGGGATTACTAGAGAGGATAAGATAAGAAACTCAACAATAGTGGAAGAGTTGAAGGTAAATCCCATAGAGAAAATAATAAAAGAAAGACAACTGAGTAGGCTGGGACACCCACACATAATGAAGGAAGATAGAATAGCAAAGCAAGTATACGAAGCGAGAACACAAGGAAGAAACAAAGTGGGACGCTCACGAAAAAGATGGGAAGAACAAGTCAGATTAGTTGCGGAAAATCGAGGAATAAGTTGGGGTGAAGTAAGAACAATGGCAAAGAACAAGAAAATATGGAAAAGAAAAATCAAGGACTCATAAGAGCGAAGTGTAATACATAATCCAATCAAGTAAATGTAATGTATCAATGTAAATAATATATGATGAAAATGTAAAATATACAGACTAACACCTAACGGTACAAATGGTCTTATGATTAAATAAATAAAATAAATTGTGCGAGAAAACTAGATAACCTTTTATTAATGTTGTTTATTGATCGGATTGTGATTATTTTCCTTCATGGTTATTTAAAGACTTTTACTATTTTTATCGCCGGTTTGATTATTAAACAATAACAAAGTTAAAGTCTAAATGGCAGTTTGATTGAAAGTTTTATGTTAGTTAAACATTTTACGTCAAATACTTGTATTATCTGGCTGCTCTATGACGTACATTTATATACGTATTGCATGCCAAATTTGACTATTTGGGATAAATTGAATTAGAACAGGATGACGAAGATAGTAAATTGCTATTCTGTTTGTTTTTCCCTTAGTTGAAGCTGTGATGTATTATGTTCTTGTCTCCTGAAATTAGAGGATTCAATCTAATTGTGAGATGTAACAAAACAGTTGCATAGAATTGTTCTGCACGGAAATTGCAATTTTGAGAAACATAACTGAAAGCATCCTTCAGTGTGTCAATTTTAGTTTACTTTTGATAAAATTTACACTTTAGTCAAAAAAAAACTGTACTTTAAGAAAAAGGATACTTTATTAAAATTCACTAGTACGTTCTTAAATCCATTTTTTAAATTTCTTACATAACATATCAATCGAAGTTTAACAGACAGTGCGTGCTATCTTTAACCTAGTTTTGCTTGTATCTGCTCGGCTGACCACAAATATTCGCTATTAGCCGAAACTGTTTAGCCTTATCGCTAAGCAAACGTACAAAGCAAATGATTAATGGGGAGATTTATGGGCCACTAAACTGGTGGTAATCAATTACAGCATTGTTAGGGCGAAGACTAGAAATCCACTCAAATTTAAATTACAAGACGTCTTAACAATGAATAGGCTTTGTAGTTTTACTGCCTATTGAATTAAGACGTGGTATAATTTGCATAAGAAAAGAGGATTAAGTATGTAAAAGTAAAGAAAAAAATAAAAAATTATGTTTTTAGAAAACATTAGATTATGTACAAAATTGTATAATAATAATAATAATAATAATAATAATAATAATAATAATAATGATAACAATAATAATATTAATGACTAAAGTCAAGACTTTGTCCGAAAAGTAATGCAATTAAGTTCGTAAAAAATTTATACAAGATATCGTTACAAATGTTTAAAATTCTTTAAATTACTTTTTTTAAAGATCGATACACTTTGGCCTCGTTTAAAGCCTTTGTCATAACGGTTTGGATCGCTTCGATGGTTCCAAAGCGGGTTTATTTTTGCGTGGACTTAATCATCAGGAGCAAAAAGAAGTATATCGGAACCAGGTTAGGACTGTAGGAGGGCTGAACCAATGCTGCCAAGTTGTGCTTGGCCAGACACTCCTAGGCGAGCATAGCGGTGTGTTTGGGAGCGTTGGCGTGGTGCAACTGCCAGGTTGCAGCGATCTCCTTTCGAGTGCGTACGACCCTGTTTTCTAATCTTTCGAGCACTTGCACGTAGTAAGTAGCGTTGACCGTCTGCCTTTGGGGTATAAATTCTTTGTGAACCACCCCCTTGGCGTCTAAGAAGACAATGAGCACCGTTTTTACTTTCGATTTGTTCATTCTTGCTTTCTCGTACTCGAAAGCCCATGTTTCGTCTCTGGTTATGACATTTTTCAAAAAAATCAGGTTTTCTTTGCACACGTTTCAAAAGTTTACTTGCAATTGTCACTCAAGTGTTCTTGCGGTTGTTAGTCGACGTTAGTGACCAACTTGGCACACACTTTGCGGTAATAATTTTGTGTATAGTGGTTTTCAGAATACTGAGAGTCTCTGCTATTATTCGAACACTCTTATTCGACTATTGGTATTTAAAATATCACTAACACGAAACATATTTTTATTACTTTTGCTAGTTGACAGCCATCTAAAGCGGGGGTCATCCTCTACCTCGTCCCGGCCATTTTTAAACTTCAAGCAGCTAGACACTTGAGAATACAAGAAAGCAGGGTTCCTGTAGACTGTCTGAATCATTTGGTGGGCTTCGGCGAGGCTTTTGTTCAGTTTCGTACAGAACTTGATCACATAACGATGTTTGATAGTCCTAGTAGCTCATAGTAGAACAAGATTGAAAAATTTGTAACGCTGAAATAAATTACTAAAGAAAGAAAATAAAGCAATAAATAATGAAAGATAATGTAGAGGTTAAAAAAAAGTTACGGGAAACAAACTATTAGGGTTAGTTCTGAACGCAAGAAGTCAAGGAATCTATTTGGAAGAGAAAAGGAATTAGATGAGGAATTTAAGAGAATAGGGTTAATTATAGTATGGACAAGGCAAACTAAAAAGAAGGGAAATGGTGAATTAGAAATAATAATAGAGAAAGAAAAAGTAAAAAATGTGTACAAGTTGATAGAGATATTATAACAAATACTAAAAGTAGAAATTAATATAGACAAGAACGTAAAAATATCGATAATAATGGCATATGAGCCTAATGAGGATGAGTCATCAGAAAAGAAAGGCGACTTTTTGGATTTATTCTCGATAGTAATAGAAAATTACAGAGGTAGGCTAATAATGATAAAATATTCAAACCCTAGAGTGGGTAAAAAGAATAAGGAAACTGGAGAAGTAATTGAACGACACGAGAAAAGTTGTACAAATAATGAAACAAGGCTAACAGATTTCTATATATTAAAGAACCTAATAGTAACTAACGGATTTTATTTTTAGAAAGGAATACACAAATTTAGAAGAGAAGAAAGTAGTAGAAATAAAAAAATCTACAGTAGACTACGTATTAGTAAATCGTAGAAGAGAAGTAAAAAATACAAGGGTAAAAAGAGAACCCAAAATATCCACTGATCATTACTTAGTTATGTCTAAAATAAGGATATAAATATTAAGTTAAAAACAAGTAAACATAATTGAGAATAAGAAAAATATTGCCACAAAAAAATCAAAATATGCAAGTTTATAAAAGAGATACCGCAAAGAAATATAACTCAAGAATAGAAACAAAGATTGACAAAATAAAATAAACTACAGAGATATTAAACATAGAAAAGTTGTGGCAAATAAAAGGAGAAACTAGCAAAAGAAGTTTGTTGTGTGAAAAAAATGAGAGAACACAACAAACTAGGTGCTGGAATGAAGAAATAAAAGCAGAAATAAAAACAAGAAAAAGAAATGGAGGGAGTATTTGAGAGACAAAATAAAAAAAATATGACTAACATAAAGAGCAGAAAAATAAAGTAAAAATGTTAGTAAATTTAGAAAAGAAAAATTATGGAACGATTTTAGGGTTAAGATAAACAGAAAGTACTCTGGAAACCAAAAACTGTTTTATAGAGTATTAAAAACACTCAGACAAGGCAAATCATATAAAATAAAACACATTAAAAGTAAAGAAAGGAAAATACCAGATGAAGAGAAGGACATTGTAAAAAGATGGAAGGAACATATTGAGGAACTTCTAATGACATAATAATTGAAGGAGAATAGAAGTACAATACAGAAAGTAATAAGCAAGTTGAAGATATAACAACAGAAGAAGTGAAAAGTCATGGAAAGATTAAAAAGGGGCAAAGCAGCAGGGTAAGTTTGGAATATGTACTGAGATGCTCACGAACCTAGGACCAAAGGCTTTTAAATTAATAGTAAAGATTATAAATAAAGTGTGAAGAAATTAACAAATACCACAAGAATGAAACTGATGAAAAGGATTGCTCTAACTATAGTGGTATTACTTTGTTATGCATAATAGCTAAATTATATTAATATATCCTGGCACAAAAACTAAAAAGGACGGTCGAAGACAATTAGAGGACACAAAAGTAGATTTAAAAAACATATTTGCGTTGAAGAGAATTGAGAGAAAAATATGCTTTTAACAAAATACATGTTTTCTTCATACATATTAATAAAGCGTTCAATGGTGTGTCTATATATATATATATATATATATATATATATATATATATATATATATATATATATATATATATATATATATATATATTCCTATCTTTCATTCTTGTTTTCCTACTATCTTTCTTAGAATTTATACCCCGGCTGCTTCCATTATTTGTTTAGTTTTTGACCTCTGTATTTATGCATTTATTATGCCATATTATGATATTTAAATCGCCAAATGTCTTAGCTGCCTTTATAACTTGTGGCATCACTTGCTATTTGAGGTTTCTATAGCCCTAGGTCAGGGGTCGGTAACCTGCGGCTCGCGAGCCGCATGCGGCTCTTTTGATATAAAGTTGCGGCTCTCTAGTTCCATACGCAAAAAATTAATAATTTATTTATCAAAACCCTTCAAAAATAAGAAAATATATTTTTAAGACAGGCTGGCGTCGTGTTGGTACTGGATTGTTCATTCATTCATTTCTTCTATTCATCAGGGTGGGTCTGGTCTGTTTTTTTTGTTCGTTTGGCTGGTCAGTCATACATTTTGACACATTTATTGCCCCCCATTTATAACTTAAATTCTTTGAATAGGGTTAATGAAATTTCTCTGGTAGCTCTATTATAATGTATTTCCTGGAATTGGCCACTTTGTGTTAATATTAAGGTACGTCGCCGATAAAATCAGTATTAGTACAAAGTGTAAACTGTAAGGGTAGTCTGTATCATAGTGTTTTATCGTTTGTGTATGTCGTTTAAGTGCTTTAATTTTATTTATTTCTCGCTATAAAATTTTGAAGGAAACATAAAGTAATTATTTTTATTATTTGTTTTTAAGTTACAATGTACAATAAACACATCGTTCTTTTCTGACAGTTTTACGTCGGGTAAAACTGCACGAGTAAACACGCAGAATGACATGACAACATCCACACATTACACGTTCTATACTGTAAATATTATCCCATTTTCACTTTTTAAAGTTTTAAGACCTTGAGTTTTGATAAGGAATAGAAATATATGGGAAAAGAGAATTTTGGAACGCTGACACAGAGGACGGTTTTCTGCCACATCGAAATACTTAAGAGGCGGATATAAGGGCGGGCGCAGCGGGCGCGCGCCCGGGGCCTCCACGGAGCTCCGCAAAAACCTGACTTTACACTTAACATTAATAGTACTTAATATTTTTTATTTATTTAATAATATGGTTAACACGTATTTTTATTTTCCTTGTCTCTCTCGTTTTATTGGGGGCCCAATATTTTTTCTGCTTCCGGGGCCTCAACTGACCTAAATCGCACACAATAAGAAGTGATATTTGGAGAGACACTTCACTACAAAACATACCCAGTTTGCTGATAAATATCCAGCCGGTGACGCACGAAAAAAAGCTGTTGAAGAGCTTCAAAAAAATCAAACACAGTCAAGTTCCATGTTAAGGAAGTGGTCACAATCTTCCAATAATGTAAATCTGGCAAGCTTTGCAGTATCGTTAGAAATTGTGAAAAGAGGAAAACCATTTACAGATTGTGAGTACGTGAAAGATTGTTTTATACGTGCATCTGAAGAACTGTTTCGTAATTGTAAAAACAAAGCAGAAATCATGAAAAAAATCACTAATTTGCCATTATCTGTTAAAACAGTACAAGATAGAACTTCTAAAATGTCTTCAAATGTAACACATATGCAAGTGGAAGACATTCAACTGGCTTCTGCCTTATCACTTGCTATAGATGAGTCTTGCGACATAAAAGACATGGCACAAGTTACCCTTTTTGTCAGATATATGTCGTCCCAAGGTCCAAAAGAAGAACTGCTAGGATTGCTACCGCTCTCAGGGCAGACTCGTGGAGAAGATATAGGAAATGCTGTGCAAAAACGATTGGAAGACAATGGAATCGATATAAATAAAATCGTTTCTATAGCAACTGATGGAGCTAGAAGTATGACAGGAATACATAGAGGGGTAACATCAATTCTTCAGAAAAAAATAAACCACGAAATTCTAACATTTCACTGCACAATTCATCAAGAAGCGCTTTGTGTCCAAACATTTCCGACCTAAATAGTTGAGGTCATGAACTGGGTAATTAAGATTATTAACAGCATCTTGGCAAAAGCACTCTACCATCGCCAGTTTAAAGATTTCCTTGCAGAAATAGATAGCCAGTATTCTGACCTACTTCTGCACAATAAAGTTCGATGGCTGTCCAGAGGTAACGTATTGCAACGTTTTGCTTTGTGCTTGAGTGATATAAAAACATTCCTCAATGAAAAAAGTATTTTTACTTCTTCTTCTTCTGGTGCCATCTCCATTAATGAAGGTTGGCAACAATTGTGGCGAATCGTCTCGGTCTTGTGCTGTTCTAATTAATGTGTGTGTGTTTAAGCCAGTCCAGTCTCTTATGTTCTTCAACCATAAACATTTTCTTCGACCTGGGCCGCGTCTTCCTTCTATTTTCCCTTCTATCATGAGTTTTAATAGTTGGTTTTTGTGGTTTCTTGTGATATGACCAAGATAGGCGGTTTTCCTTTTTTTAATCGTATTAACTAATTCTCTGTCTCGGTTCATACGTCTGAGTACTTCCTCGTTTCTTATGTGTTCAACCCACGATATTCTATGCATTCTTCGGAACACCCACATCTCGAATGCTTCCAGCTTGCTAATCTCTTTTTTATTCAATGTCCAAGTCTCCACCCCGTATACCAGTATTGAATAAATGTAACATTTCACAAATCTGTATCTTACATCTAGAGCGAGGCTTTTATTACATAGCAAGTTTCTCATTTTTAGGAAAGTCATTCTGGCTGTCTCTATTCTGGTTCGTATTTCTAGTTCTGGGTCTAGATTGTCAGTTATCCATCAGCCAAGGTATTTAAATTTGTGGACTTGTTCTATATGTTCATTGTATACATTTATATTGGCTGTTGTGTTTGGTATTCTGCTCACTATCATTGTTTTTGTTTTCGTTGTATTAATTTTGAGTCCGACAGTATCTCCTTCGGTTGTGATACGGTCCATTAAGACCCTCAGGGCTGTCGGCAATAATTACGGTATCATCCGCGTACCTCAAATTTTTGAGTAATCTTCCGTAGACTTTGATACCATCTTCCGAGCCTTCAAGTGCTTTTGGAATACTTGTTCCGAATATATATTGAACATAAGTGGTGATAGGACGCATCCCTGACGTACCCTCGTTTAATAGCCACTTCAGTTGTGATTGAGTTTTCTAATCTTATTGCTGCTGTTTGTTTTTCGTATATGTTTCTAATAATTGTGATGTCTTGTTTATCCAGTCCTTTATGCTGTAGCACGTTTATTAATTCTGCGTGTTTTATACTGTCAAATGCTTTGACATAGTCAATGAAACAGAGATATACCTCCTTTTTGATCTCTGCATTTTGCAGTAGTACTGTTAATCCAAATAAAGCCTCTCGAGTGCCAAGGCCGTCCGAAAGCCAAACTGTTCTTCGCTTAGGTCTTGTTCACTTTTTTTGCGTGTTCTGTTGTGTATTATTTTTAAAAATAATTTTAGCACATGGCTCATTAAGCTAATTAATCGGAATTGATCACATTTTTTCGCATTAGTTTTCTTTGGTATAGGAATGAAAATTGACTTTAGCCAGTCATGTGGTATGTTTCCTGTTTGGTATATTTTATTGAACAGGTTTGTCATTATGTTTATGTTATCTTCATTTAAGAGTTTCAGGAATTCTGCATAAATGTCGTCTGGTCCGGGAGCTTTCCCGTTTTTAGTTGCATTTAACACTTTAACTACTTCTGCTTTTAATATGTTTGGCCCCGTTCCGCCCTTCGCGGTGTACGGGAGGTTAACTTCATCGTCAAACAATTGTTGTACGTAGTTTGTCCATTCGCTGTTTAGTTCTTCTGTTGTAGATATCAGTTGATTGTTATCATTTGTTAGCCTTGTTGGCAGTCGTTTTTTAAAGTTTCCATTAACTTCCTTTTACTTTTTTATGTAAATTGAAGAGATCGTGTTTGTTCTACAGTTATTCAAGCTCTTGGCATCTATTGTTCATCCATTTCCCTTTTGCTTCTCTTATTGTTCGTCTTATTTTGGTTTGGGTTTCATTGTACCTCTGTTGGTCCGAGTTTTTATACATTCGTCTCTCGTCCATTAGTTCTAAAATTTCCTTTGTTATCCATTCCTTTTTGTGATCGTATTTTGATGCTCTTACAGTTTGGGCTTGTATATTGTTTAGCGTGTTTTTAAATTGTTTCCAGATATTTTCTATTTGCTCTTGGTCGTGTTCAGCCTCTGTTTCGCGTATTTTTTTGAATTCGTTGTTTAGTTACGCGGATATTTGATCTTTTTGTATCTGGTCTTCTAGTATTGCCATATTTGGTTTTGTGTTTGTCTTCTTCCTTATCTTTTTTAACCTAATTCTGATGCGTGCTACTACAGGGTTATGATCCGACCCCACGTCTGTTTCTGGGTAGGTCTTTGCTCCAAGAACTCCATTTCGATATCTTTTGTCTATTAGGATAAAATCGATTTTATTCCTGATCACATGTCTTGGGTGGTCTTGCGGTGATTTCCAGGTATAAAGGCGTCTCGGAGGTAGTTTAAACCATGTGTTGCTTATTACAAGATTTTCTTCTTGACAAAATTGTACTAATATGTCACCTCTTGGGTTTCTGTCACCCAGTCCATACTCCCCTACTACATCTTGAAGTGGTCCTTTTCCGATTTTGGCATTGAAATCGCCCATAATTATTGTTATCTCATCTTTTTTGATGTGTGATTTTAATTGTTTTATTTGGGTGTAGAAATTGTTTATGTCTGCGTCGGGTTTTTCTGCTGTTGGTGCATATACCTGTATTATGTTAACATTTTTTGGTTCTACTTTTAGTTGGATCAACATTGCTCTGTCAGATTGCGGTATGAAATTCATGACCGATTTTTTCGCCTCTTTGTTCACTATAATTCCAACTCCGTTTGGGTGATCAGGTAGGTTGTTTCCAGAGTAATATACAGTTGAGTCGCCTATGTTCATTTTTCCTGACTCCTTCCACCTCATTTCGCTAATTCCGAGGACATTTATGTTTAGTCTCTTCATCTCTTGGATTGTATTGTATCTTCCCAGCCATATACATGCTTTTCACATTCCAAGTGCCAATTTTGATTGGCATTTCTTTTCGTTTTCCACTTTCGGTGGTTCCTAGCATTCATCGCGGGATTCTTCGCACCCTTGACCATTTAAGGTCTGCCGCGGACTAGGGGCCGTTTTGTATTGATGTGTCGCCTAATTGTTTGTCTTGAGAAAGTTTAAGCGGTAGTTTCTCCTTGCTTTCCGCTTTGGTTTCTAGCCGCCCAATATGGGAACAGACGCAATTTGCAGCCGCTCAATCTGAGTCAGACGCTGCTGTTACTATGGGAGCCATTAAATTCATCAATTGAAGGTTGCCTCCCATAGCCTCTCATTTAGTTTAGCCTGTGTGCCGACACAGTATCCGGGATGTGGCCGCTTAACAAGCTTCTGGGAGCCATAAATGAAAGTGAGAGACCACCCGGAGACCAATATCTCTGAATGACCCAAGGGTCCGGCAATTCAGAGTATAGAGGTGCTACTACTGGGTGAAATCTCCCGTACATCCCAAAAAAGCATTTACCATCCCGAATTGGAAGAAGACAAATGGCTGCAAAAATTCTACTTCATGGTAGATACCACAATGAAACTAAATGAACTAAATCTAAAACTGCAAGAAAAGGGCAACCCAGCCTACGCCTTGCTTGAAGAAGTAGTTTGTTTCGAAAAGAAATTACTTCTTTTTGTTGAAGACATCGAGAGCGGTAAATTACTTCATTTTGAAGCAATAGCGCGATGAGACCAATGCATCTATTGACACGAATTACTTTAGCATAGCTATAAAAAAATGAATGATGGATTCGCTGAAAGATTCGAGCAATTCAAAACAAACAAAAGTACTCTCGCGTTCATAGTAAATCCTCTCAACACAAATACAAATGAAATCAACATTGAGCCATTTCAAGTTGATGCTGGATCACTTCAAATGCAATTGCTGGATTTGAAAACCAAAGACTTGTGGAGTGGCAAGTTCACAGAACTCAACAGCAAGTTGGAAGAGTTGGAGGTCCAGAAATGCATGCACATCGCGCAGCACAAGTGGACAGCTTTAAAAGAAATGCAGCGAGTTGAGGCCCTCATATTCGGCGCATGGAATAGTCTTCCAGAATGCTACAGTGAGGTGAAGAAGTTGGCATATGGAGTGCTCACGATCTTCGGGTCGACATATTCGTGCGAGCAAGCGTTCTCTTGCATGAATATAATAAAAAGTAAAGTTAGAAGTTATACATTTAATTCTTCGCCCTGATATATTCACATTATATATTTCACGTATCTTCGTAGTCTTCATTAGTATTTGTTGGAGCAGGTCTTCGCTTTCTGCTACCAGAACAGCATCAACAGCGTAGAACACAATTGTTATGTTTTTGTCTGCATATTGTATCCTTTTAATACTTTCACCTATTTTATTACCTCATCCATTACTATGTTAAACAGTAGCGGGCTTAGTGAGTCTCCTTGTCGAATTCCAGCTGTGGTTTTTTAGGTCCCAAAAACTTTCCATTTACCTTAATTATTACTTTATTTGCGATATATATGTTTCCAATTCTTTTTACAATTTGTCACATGCCTATTAATAATATTGTATCAAAAACCTTCTGCAGCTCTGTCATACATATAAATGCTGGTCTATTGTACTCCAATGATTTTTTTATTAATCGTTGTATTATAAAGATGGCATCAGTACAGCACCTTTCTTTTCTAAAAGCTTGTTGTTCGTCAAGAGGTGGTTCCTACCTTTCTTTTATAATTCTTGTTGCTAGCTTAAATAAGGTGTCTAGTAGTGTAATTCCATTGTGGTTACCCGGTATCTACCAATCGACCTTTTTGAATATTGATATTACTTTTTTTGTGTTAGGTGTCTAGGTATCTTACGTTTGAACTAATTGCTTTACGACAGAATACTTTAAATTATAAAAGTTGCTCTTATATATTATATATAAAACAGTTAAATAATCAATTTACATATTTCACAAAGATCTTTTAGCCCTATTATCCTAATCATTGATAAAATTACGTCCAACGAAACATACGCAACCTTTCTTCTTTTAGCAATACTTTTCTCTTAACAAAAACATCCCAACTACTTTTTCCTTTAATACTACCTCTAATATTCCCAAAAATATATTACAAATACTCACTTCTTATATTGATAAAATTAAAAATTACATATCTTTACTACATATGTTGTATTAAAATGACATCAAATAACCAGCATTGTTAGATTAATCTGGCTAAATTGGAATGCCAACGAACTAAAACTACAAAATTAATTTTATATCATCCTTAGTCAGTTACGCAATATATTTAGCATGCGTCAAAGAAACGCGTCTATTACAAGATGAAAAATTTACAATGCCCGGTTACCGGATTTTCAAGAAAGTTTGAGGAAACGAAATAGGATAGAGGAAATTTACAACAGTTATAAAACATAAACATTTACCAATTAGAAACTGTAGTAATCCGTTTTACTATAAAAACGATGCTATTCTCAGTGTTGTCCACTTGTAAACCATCAACCAACAAACTATTCCAAGATGAACTTCAACAGAGTTTGGTAGTTAACACCTCACGCTTTAAATATGAGAATTGGGTATCTAGGTAAACTAACACTAACGAACCAAAACATAAAAATGTAACTTTTCAACTATAAGTGCAAATATCAGCACCACGTAAATACACATACTTTTCTATAGACACAATTAGTTACCCGATATACTTAATATTATCTCTCTACATAAATATACACAATCAAATCAATCAGATAGTATTTATCGAAATAGATTCAGTAAACCTATCTATTATATTTACCTTCAATTTCTCTCCGTATATTACCCTCGTATAACAAAATTAATAAATAACTCAGTTGACTGAAAAAATTTAATCATAATGAAAAACAAATTGAAATGTTCTTGAGGTCTAATAGCTCTAGCTGAAATTAACAATGCAATGGAATTATGCACAATCACGTCCGCCTCTATCTTACAACAAGTTTCAAAGAATATTTGATCTCACCATCACTTTTAAAACTAAAATCGTCCAGCTTCCATTCATGCGAAATGAACAGAGGGTTTGACAATAGTGGTAGAAGTGCCCGAGCTGCAGAAGCCAACGCCTGTCTAAATAGATTGATCAGATTGGTGAGAATAGTGGACCATCTACGAGAACATAATAACTCCAGAGTATCATTCAGTTCCTAGGATCCATATGTGTGGAGATCCACTCAAAGGATGCTTAAGCAGCCAGAAATCATCCCAACTCTCCTAAAATATTTTAGAAATCAAAATTAAATTATTAATAGACATCACATTCTTTGCCCATATGCGTACAGTTTGCTTTATTATAGTTATTTTACAGACCTATACCACCAAAAGTGTATTTATTAGTGGGTGTAATTTTTGGTAGCTTATTAATAGATCCTTTAATATGTATAGAGATAAAAAACTATATTGGACTGGATTATAAGTTGAAATAACTTGTATTTCATGTCTTATGAAGTGTCCCAATTAGGTTGCATTTTTTTTATAGTCCTCAAGATGTCTCAATTACAATTCATTTGTTACAAGCCTCTTCCGTAGATTAATATAGATTTAAATATGATTTTTTACGCTATGATCTTAGTTTTCTTTGGCACTTTCTTTTCCCTTGCAAACGTATTGTTTAAGGCGTAGTATAGTTTTTCCACTGCTTCTAATATGTCATAGTTCCCGTTTTCTGTATTTTTACTCCTAGGTATTTAAATGTTTCCACTTGCTTTATTTCTGTGCCGTCCAGTTTGATTATTATTTCTTTGTCTCCTTTTCCTATTACCATAGTATTTCTACAAATATTTTTAAGTATTTAGCCTTTAACGCCTTTGCCCAATTATCTATATTATATTCAGCGCCAAATCGTCTGCCAAAATACTCTTTGCTATGTTTACGAGTTCCATGTTACAGTATTACACCTTCGTGTCTTTCTTCGTTCGTTGTTAAATATTCAGATTTGTAAAAATTAAGTTCTATATTATATTCCCGTGTAATTTATAGTTTTCTTTATTTTCTTTTTTGAAAATTGCCACCACATAAACCTTTGTCCATTCCTTTGGTAGTTGTTCTCCATTTATTGCTCTTTGAAACATATTTCTTATTATGCTAAATAGCTTCTCTGTTCCATATTTTATCAGTTCATTTGCTATTCCCCTGGTCCCGTTGACTTGTTATTTTTTTGCCTTTATTGGGTTTTGCAGTTATGACGATAAGATTTTCTAAAAATTAAGGTCTGTTTTCTGTCAATAATTGTTTATAATATGCTTCCCACTCTTTCTTTGGTATGTATTGAATATTTATAATTTTCTGTTGTATTTTTTTACAAGATTTGGTGATTTTTTTCTTCTACAGATTGTTCTATTTTTTAACAGACTATTTCCATTTTTATTTTTCTTTATTTACTAGTCTTTTTGTTTCTCTACTCTTATCTTTATATTTTTGTAAGCCGTCATCTGTTTTGTACTGAGCCGTCTTTCATGCAGCGCTTTTTTTCTGTTATTACTTCTTTGCCTAGGGCTTCTAGGGCTGCCTGTTTAATGCTAAGTTTTACGTGTTCATGAGTTTCTTCTAAGTTGTAATTGAAATTTATTAATTTTTCTTCCAATCTTCTTCTATATAAGTCAACTTATTGATTTGTCTTATAAGCAAATGCATTTTTAGTCTTTTAATATTCTCTGGATTCTTTCATGATGCAGGAGATCAACTGATGTTTTCTTTAATTCTTTGTTCTTTCGGCTACAATTTCTCATTTTGAGCCATGGGAAGTGCAGGTAGTTGCAGCTTATAATATGTTTCCATATTCCACTCTCCTCATCGTTGTTTTCTGTTTGACAATAATATAATCTATTATAGATCTTAGGCTAAATGTTTCTTAGACTCATGTATAGTTGTGAATGTCCTTTTAATTGTTGTCTTTCTATTTTCATTAGTAACATCCTGTTCGAACTGACCTTCAATATTATCATTTGTCTTTCTTTTTCTTTTATATTTTCTTCCATTTAAATCTTTTGCATATATTCGCTGTTGATTGTTTTGCTTCTTCTGTTTCTTGTTCCAGTGTTTTCTTTTTCTGCTATAGTGCTGTCGTCGGTCAGAACAATATTAATTCTCTTTCACAGGCTGTCACGTTTAATTTTATCAACCTTTCATTGATGGGTTTTCATGTTGTTACTGAGCACTTTCACTTTTCCTTAATTATTATTCCTTCTTTTGATTTTGCTCTACCTTTTTTTTACTCCGCTCCAAAGATTTCTTCAAGGATTTCTTCGCAAAATTTTCCTTTTTCTTAGTTTCTGTTATTACCTTTATATCTATGTTTCTTTCATTAAACTCCTGTAATAACATTGGTGCACTTATTTCTCCAGTCCAGTACGTTTCTCGATTCTGTATATAAGCCGTCTGTTCTTATTCTTAACCTTCTTTCTTTTTTTCCTTTGGTTGAGATTTAAGCTTGGCTTTGCCAACTGATTGATCACCTGGAAGACCAGCAAAAAGGTCATTATAATAGCGAGGAAGAACAGGAGTAATTCTATAATAAATAAGAAAGAAGAAGAAGAAGAAGTTTGGACGTAATTCCTTTTTCCGTTGTACAGATAAAAATATTGTGTATAATTACTGATTAGGGATTCCAATATTTGTAATAATTTAGTTTAAGGTTCTTATAAAATTTTGTGTCTTTATTTTCTACTTTAGATTGATTATATGCTTTTTACGTTTACAGGTGTAAAATATTCTGTAATTGTTGATTTTGTTTAGTAAATGATATTTTAGTAGTTTCTTCCGTTCGGAAGAAATATTGGGATACTGGTGTGGCGGCCTTTTCGCCCTTGAACCGCTTTATATCGCGGCGGCATGCGAGCCTTTGATATCAACTACGTTTTGCCGTCGCACACGAACGGCATGGGCTTTTGCTCAGCCGAGGCATTCATGCCCCGCAGCGCGGCCACTATGGTCGTGACTCAGTCCGCATAAATTCGCATTTCAAGCCCCGCAGCGCGGCCACTACGGTCGTGTCTTAACCCGCATACATCAGAAACATTTCGCATCCCCGCATACATTCACACATATTCAACACCGCGCAAATATTCACGCATCGCAGCTCGGCCAATTTGGTCGTGTCTCAAAATCCCGAAGATACCAGATCCGCAACGCAGAGGTGGCCACCTTGGAATCGCCGACGAAGCCGAAGCCGAAGCCGATTCAGGTGAGCAATTTGGCAATTCATTGGTTGATATCGGTAGCCGCCCCCATCCGCTAACGCGACGGCCGTTTAAGGGACGATTTTGGCCTTATCGGCTGACCTTCCACTACGGGCCGTACTACGTTTCCACACCGCAGCACGAGAGCGGCTATTTACACGCTTGCCTCTCCATTTTTTGGTCCTTACGAGCCGCATCGGTATCGTATCCCACACTGCATCCACGAGAGCGGTTATTTACACGCCTGCTTCTCCAGAGACTTTTGAATTTATTGATTCGCATATGGATTTTGCAATAAAGAAAAATTTTGCCCTTTAGATTAAATTATGTAAAATTAGATTAAAGCGTCATAATTGAATAAGTAACGCTTGTTAAAATTATTGTTGTCTGTCTACTTTTTATTTACTTCATTGTTTTTTAAATTCCATTGTGGTTGAGTTAGGGTTAACTTTATTTTTTCTATACATAATATATGGTGGTTTCAATACGCATTTTAGTAGATCAGACTTATTTGAGCGATTAATTTGTTTATTTGCAAATAAATTTGAAAGTCTCTATCTATAGGAAAATGCAGGTTTTCGGTTATTGTCCGGAACAGACAAGGACCGCCGCAATCTAATTCAATATTATAATTTAATAATTTAGGAGCCAGCGAACACGAATATTAATAAAGCACAAGGATAATCACTGCACAATGAGGTTTACTATCTGAGAAAGCCAAATCACATCTGTATACAAACACGTCTCACACGGAATTAAAAACTTTCTGATGATATCTCGTAGGTAAGTTACTTATACCCGATTGTTCCTGATTGAACGAGCATTTCACACAACGTTGTTCTAATGCCGTAACTCCTCCCCATCCATTGTTCTCTGATCATTAAAGCGGACGCCGCTGCAGAGCTTAATTCCTGACGCTAGCCTCGGCAATGCATCCTGCAGAGCCCAATAAAACCGTCAACTGTGCATCGCGCGGTGCACTTGCAGGATATCGGAATGGATATTTTATGGGGTCGTTGCAGTGTCTGCGTCCAGTCGCTGTACGTACAATAAAAAGTCAGATACATTTCTTTTGTTTGCCGATCGGGATTCGAATTGAAATGTATTGGAAACATATGTGGGGCGCGGGACGTGAGTTTTAAATGAAATCGTGATGGATTTGTCTTGCCGGAACGGCTTTTCCTTGGTGGGCCTTGTTTCTTTAAATGGCTTATCTGGAACTCCTCCGGGATGATCCGTAAGCGATGGCAGCCTATATAAAATATGTCGGGATTACTTATTGGGTTGCAGCCACATAAATTTTAATGCGAACCGGAATTGGAGATTTCTATCGAACAAGCTGCTTTTATCAACGACAGCGAAGTTAACATTAAAAGTGCTTTTTCAGAAAGAATAATATTTCAATTTTATTTTAAAAATTCCAAATGTGAAAGTTCTTTAGAGATGTTAATTGTAATAGTAAGTTTAAGAAATAGTTTAAAGTTATTGTATTGCGTCATTAATCGGGTTCGATATATTATCTAGGGGTACAGAATTTTGCCATACTAGGTGTCCCAAAGCAAATGCAAAATTTAAACTGTGCGAAATTTTTATGCTGCAAGATTCTTTGAAGCCTCATTTGGACGGCGTAGATTTGGAAGACTTGTAGTTTTAGAAGAATGACGCCACTTGTCTACGAAGCGTGAATAATCTAATTATTAAAGCGAAAATTTAATAGACGATTTATTTCCTAAAATATCGAAGAACTAGCCATCTACTTCGCACTGTGCGATTTTTGCGTAAGGACCAAAATTTATACTGCAAAACTAAAAAGAATTTCTAAATTAAAAGCAAAAATTCGAAAAAATATTGATAAATTGAAAGAAGAGTGATCGAAGGTACAAGAACAATTTTCCAATTCTAATTAGTAAAAAATCAATTTTGATGGCATTACATTTTTTTCATATAAATCTGCTTCAAGAATTAATGAAATGAGAGCTCAACATTTAAAAGATATGACACTAACATCCGCTGAAGAAGCTGGGAAACGACTTCTTACCGCAATAACTAAACTCTGTAATTTTTGCTCGCAGCAAAGTTAACATAACTTCACTCTTCTTTGGTGCCTCGCTATATGCTTTAACAAAAAAAGATACAGGCATAAGACCAATCGCCATGGGAAATGTTTTGACACATCTCACAGCTAAGATATTTTGTAATAGTATTCGAGAACAAGCACGAAATTCTTTGAATTTACATAAATTAAGAGCAGTTACTAAGTTTGGATGTGAAAGTGCAATACATGCAGTTAGGTCTCCTGAAAATTAATTTTGCCAACGTCTTTGACTCTGTGACGCTGAACAAAATTTATCAACATCTTTCAGAACTATACTCATTCCTTAATCAATGCTAGCGTTCTCAGACGTCTTTAGTGTTTGGAGAAAGTACAATCCTTCTGAAGTAAGATGCCAGTAGGGTATCTATTACCGTCAGATTTGCAGATGAAAAAGCAAACAAGTATAGTACATAGAGCGTTAGTCTCAACACTCTTGCATTGACCAGAAAGTCACGCGCGCCCTTTTTCTAGTTTTTGTTTATTTATCAAATATTATTGTAGATTTTTTTTTTATTGAAACATAGTACATCAGCAATCAGAATTACAAGAGATTCTATGAGCTAATTTGTTGTTAAAGTTGATTGGCTTGATGAGATTGGCACCCATTGGTGCTTACTCGCAGTTTCCTAATCCTATTGATTGAGGATGATGGATTCACACTGGAGGATTCACGTTAGTTTGTAGGTCCCAAGGCCATTTCCGCTTTAATCGCCGAAAGTTTGGTTATAACGTAAGTGGTTGTATAAGGTCGTTTGGATAATATGTAAGTCTATCATAGTGTCTGGTTGCCCGTTCCGTAATTACATCATGCACGTATGGTGTGTTGGAGTCTGTATGTAGGGTGAGGTTTGTCACGTACCATGGAGCATCCATAAGAGTTCTTATTGCCTTGGATTGGAATCTCTGGATTATGTCTACGTTAGAATAGCTAGAGCAGCCCCACAGCTCACATCCATATGTCCAAATAGGACGTAAGATGGTTTTATATATAAGGAGTTTACTCTCGGTTGCTAAAGGTGATCCATGGCATTGCGCTTCTTCTTTATGTGTTGTTTCCAAGTTAGCCTTTTGTCCCAGTGTAATCCCAGATACGTCACTTCTTCAGATTGTGGTACATCAATGTTGTTTATGGTAACAGGAGGGCATATTCCCCTTCGCATTGTAAATGTTATTTGAACTGACTTATTTTCATTCACCTTAATTCGCCATTTGTCTAGCCATTCTTCTATTAAATGTATGTGTTCTTGCAGTAGCTAAAGGGTCTTCATTGCACGCGAGAATGGCAGTATCATCTGCGAACGTTCCCATTTCTGTGTACGGTGTTATTGGTATATCAGCAGTGAAAAGTAAGTATAGGACTGGGCCCAAAACGCTGCTTTGGGGAACCCCAGCGGTAATTGGCTGTAGTGTCGAGATTTTGTTTCCGAATTTTACTAGGAAATAGCGGTTTGAAAGGTAGGATTGGAAAAGGAGATAATATTGGTGCGGAAATAATGCTTTTATTTTAGCCAGTAACCCTTTGTGCCACACCTTATCAAAGGCTTGTCGGACGTCCAGGAATACTGCCGTGCAGTACTTCTTACTTTCAAAAGCTTCCTGAATTACGTTAGACATGCGGTGGCACTGTTGAATAGTAGAATGATCTCGTCTGAATCCAAATTGGTGCTTTGGGATCCAATCATCCAGTGGTGTGTCTTTATTTAACCAACTTAATATCAGCTTTTCTAGGAGTTTGGCAATTATTGATAACAGGCTAATTGGGCGATAAGATTGCACTTCATTTGGCGGCTTACCAGGTTTCAATATTACTATAATATGCGCCATCTTTAGTTGCGGCGGCCAGTAGGTTAAGCGCAGAATTGCGTTAAATAATGCTAGTAGTTGTCTTTCCCCAGTTTCTGGTAGCTGTTTAAGGATAGGACCAGTTATGAGGTCGTAGCCTGGTGCTTTTTCGTTGCTCAAGAATTTTATCTCCTGACGTAATTCACCGATTTTAAGATCCCGTATTGGGAATGAAAGTTGTAGTGGGGCTTCGAGGAAGGTGTCTACTTCTATATCTATTGTTTCAGAGTTAGGTCTAAATACTTCTGCCAGATATTGTGCGAATAGGCCAGCTTTTCCTTGGTCAGATCTGGCCCACGTGCCGTCTGTGTAACGTAGCGGCGGTATATGTACCTGTGGCCTCTTGAATCCCTTTGTGGCTTTCCATATACTGTAGTCGTCCTTGGAAAGAGAAGTTACATATTGTTGAAATGTGTCGTTGTTTACTTCGTTCAGTTTTCGTTTAAGTTTATTAGTAATTCGATTGTACTTTGTTTTGTCGTTTCTATTATGTGTTCGTTACCAGACTGCCCTAGCTTTTCTTTTTTCCTTAACCAGCTCCATCACTTCTCTTGGGAGCTGGGTTTTTGCTTTTCCATGCGCGGTGTACCATACCATGCTGCCTCTTGTGTAGTAGTTATAAATTTGTTGATTCCACTGTCCAACTCTTCAGTCGTTTTTAGGCTTATATTAAGATCAAGATGTTGATCCATATACTCTTTAAAGGCGTCCCAATCTGTGCGCCTGTTACATAACATTGGTTTGGCTTCTTTTCTAATTACTGTAGCACTAATAGTAAGTATGACAGGTGTGCGGTCAGATGATAGATCATAACTGGATGTTATGTCTACGTAGTTAGATGAAACTCCTTTAGCAACGAAGAAATCTAACAAATCCGGAATTTTGCCAGGGTCCGTTGGCCAGTACGTTGGGCTACCTGTTGAGAAACCCTAAGGTGTCAAAGAATGGCTGTAGCATGAGTTTGGTTGATTTGGTAAGTGTGGTGAATGACACTGTTTTCCTGGAAATGTTTGACGAGTTTTCTGTACACATCCGGGGAATGCACATTAAATTTGACTACGTTATTAGCCATACTTTTGGTGGTGTACTGTACCTGTTCCATAATATCCTTCAAGCTGTTTATCATTTCCTGATAATTGTTAACTCCATGTACGTAGATTGGAGGGGGTTTGGGTATTTTATTTGAGTTTTTGTCGTCACCGTTAACTTGATTATTGTTTGTTACGTGTGTAACTTCTGGTAAAATTGAGTATTTGTTAGTTTGTGTTAGATTAAATGATTGTGGCGGATTTTGTGTGTTTTACAATTTCGTTCTTTTTCTTTTTAGGTTATTAACTTTTTGCCAAGCATTTTTTGTCTGCAATGTTTTCTTCTTCCTCTGCGTCGCTAATAATTTCCATTGGTTTTGTGTCGTGATTTGTTGATGCAATGGTTGGACTTGAGGCGGCATTACAAATTGAGACATTGAAGAGTGACCATATTGATAAGGTTGGAATGTTTGTATTTGTGGCGACATTGAGTAGCTATTGGGCATTTGCTGGCATTGCTCAGGTGTTATTTGTTGTGGGTTGTTATTTGGGATAAATGGGTATTGTTGGTAAAAGGATGCGTTTTGTTGCGTTATTGTTGGGTTGAATTGTTGCGTGGGGTTGTAGCCATTGCCAAATGGCAGCATGCTATTAGTTTTACTTACATGTATGCACTGAATTATGTAGTAAACAATACAAAAATGAAAACAGTTTATTCCAATTAATGCATTGGTTTATCACTGCTCGAGGTTCACTGTACGATAGCGATAACATGCAGCGCGCACGACTTGGGCATGTGCTCGGCTTGAGCGCTCGAACCGTACTATTATTGTAGATGCTACAGTAAGGGTGAAGCAGATTAGATTTCATTTTGTAGGGAAGCTTAGAAGCCGCTGAACAATATCTTTGGTTTTCTTAATCAATGTGTATTAAATCAATTAACCTACGCACCTACTATGTAGTAGCGTATTGCTCTTTCTAATTTCATACTGATGTTCTAGTATTAAATCTTTTAATAGAAGTCTTAAACTTCTTAAGAAAACTTTTTTTAAATACTTTTGATAAGGGAGGAAGGAGATTTATAGGAAGATGCCTCCTCGGGCGGTTTAGAATTGGTATTTTTGTGTTCCAAAGGTCAGGAATAATATGTGATTAAATATGTTGGTGATCACTTTCACGCAGATTCCTGGTAATTTTATTTAGATATTTTTAGTTATTAGATCACATCCAGGTATTCATGAATATAGTTCTCTTTTTCGGAGTGATTTTAGTTGCACATCTTTTCAATGGTTGACAAATACAAATAACTTATTTTAATCACTTTTACTTTCTTTATCCTATAATAAGGAAAGTAATGTAATCGGCGGAAATTTGACCTACCCAGTTTTTCACATTTCTGGACGAAATATAGCCTCAGGACACCAAAAAAGTTGGTTTTAGCCATTGGTTCGTGTGTGTGTGTGTGTGTGCGTGTGTGCGTGCGTGTGTGTGTGTGTGTGTGTGTGTGTGTGTGTGTGTGTGAGCTAGAGACTTGAAATTTGGTATGCAAGTTACTTGTAGGTAGGGGACGCAGTGCGAAGCTTTTGGTAAAAATCGGCAGAGCCGTTTGGTCGCAAGGTCGGAAAATCGGTCGCAAAGCGGTCGCGAATCTAAACGGTTGAAGATACAAAAACTCGAAGAAAAATTGAAGCTCAGGATTTTTAATATACCGGGTCTACATAAAATGTTTCTCGAAATTTATATTACCGGATAGATCAAACCGAGACGAACAAAAAATTAGAATGAAATTTTTTGATCCGAGGTCAAATAAATAAGTTATAGCCGATTAAAAAATAATTAAACGAACCAATCACAGCGCGCTCGGAGAGCTTACTGGTCGACTGCGAGAGGACGGGGAGGGGAGCGCTTGGCCGCTAGGAGGGAGCACGCAGGCGATAATGGCGAAGGCCGTGCGAGCGAGCTCGCACGGTTACCTTCAGTGACGTAGCAAAAGTTTAAGTACGAGTCAATTATTGTCTTGTACTGTTTATTTTAATCAGTTTTCGAGTGTTGAACTCGCGCCTCGTCCTTTTTTAAATTAACAAATTTTTAGACGACAGCAGTGCAGGGCCGAGACGATGGGCTCGCACCTCGTCCTTTTTTAAAATAACAAGTTCCGGGACGAGAGCAGCGCAAAGCCTAGACGATTGACCCGATATAATATATAATAATGGGATAAGGAGAGTCGTGTGATGTTCACACCAGATTTTTGACCAGGTTTTATTTGGTAGTTTGAATGGAGAAGTGTTGTGGTTGCTCGAGTATTGAGAGCACAATAGTCGTGAGGTAAAAGCCTAGGTCTGCTACACGGGCGTATCGCGGTCCCGGATCAAAAGCACCGGCAAATATCTAATGCTTTCCGATAGTCATGCTAACGCCTTTGGTGGTCGTAAAGTAAATTACTTCCTTCTTCTAAATCAACGGGTTAGACCAACCGCCTGTCTAGGGTACGCTCAACTTGGCTTATAGTACCGAACATTTGTGTAGGTAGAAACAGGGTATATTAGAGGAAGAAAAAGTTTGAAGTGCTTAAGTAGACTTGCAATGCTTACTTCTTCATGTTACATAAGAGTGTCTTTAAGTCCTCTATTTGCTGCATTTATTCTATTTTTATCATTTGATAGTCTTGAATTAAGATATATTCTTCTAAGTCTACGATTCTCAGCAATTTTACGTTTTAATAATAAAAGAAGAGCTATTCAATTATCAATATAAGATAAAACAGCCATTTCGTGCTTTGCAGCTTACTGGAAGATGAAGCGTTAAATTAATTTTTAAATATCTTCTTTAGTTTTGGATAGTACCTCGAGTGAGACTTTCTTTATTGGTATAGTGTTGGGAGAACATCATAATTAATTACTTGGGTACTGAGCGTATTTATTAAGAAAAAATGGTCTAACTATATATCTGAGTTTGACTAAGATTTTAGTATTTTACTGGACAGAAGTCAATAAGTTCAAATATTTTGTTGATATCTGCAGACCAGTAGGTTAATTAATCAGCTGTCAGGAACTACAAATAGCTTTGGTCTGTTGTTTTTAATAGTTTTCTTCCTTTGTGTAATTGCCCTAAGTTCTTAGTGGTGATAATTGGGATTGTAGTTTCCTGCTGAAATAAGAGGTACCAGAACAAGTAAACTTAATTTAAATTTGAGTGTACACAAATCAGGCAATAAACGTGACAATATTTCTTCTATTATAAGCATATTTTTAGAATAATTTGAGTTTATGTTTTTCTGTAATTAATTTAGCAAAACAGCTGCTCAACGCTGGTCAATAAAATTCGCTAAATTTGTGACAGTACAAACAGAAAATTGAAATATTTCTTTCTAACAACTCAATAAATATTTTACTAATAGAAAAGATTCATTTTACAGACAGATTAGTTATAAAAGTTAAAATGCTCTCTTATGAATTAACAGTTGCATCCCGTTACTGCCCACCTCTCCACAATAACAAAAAAGAGTATTTTTAAGACTTTTGCAGACATTAGGAAATAAATCCATAGTAGGAGAAGACTTCAATAGTAAAAACATTTTATGGGGATCCCCATAACAACTACAAAACGCAGGAGGCTAGCAAATCTCTTGCGAGAGCAGAATTATTCCTTTCTTTTCACTTGAACTCCCACTTATTTATCTCTATTTATCTCTACAGAACTAGACTTTTTTATAATAGATGGTATTTTATCATTCAATACGAATGTTATCCTAAGTTACGACTCTTTCTCGGATTATTTCAGCTTGTATGTCATACAAAAAAAAAACAAGTTATCAGATTACATAATAGAAAAACTAATTAGAAAGTATACAAAAACTACATTCAAGAAAACATAAACTTAAAGGTTAGTCTCAAAAACCAAAACATATCAATTAAGCACTAACTACGCTATTCTGTACTCTCAACGCTGTCCAGCAAGCCACGTCTCAACCAAATAGCCAGAATTCAACATACAACGACCCCGTGGGCATTAAAAAACTGTGAATAGCCGCCAAAGGAAAGCTAGAGTAAAATGGCACCAGACTCAAGTAGCTGCAGATAAAAATAGTCTAGATAACCAGTTGAAACACAGAATCAAAAAGGCGCAAGATCAATCCTTTTACGCCTATACCATTACCCTGAATAGATATGACAACTCAATTTGAAAGCCGGTAAAAAAAGCACGAGTAGTCAATATAGCAAAACCCAACCAATAATGGGCCAGAAGTCATGAGGGAAAACTAAATTATTTTCAGAGTACTATGCGGAAGTCTTTACCCCTAACGACGCCGTTTCTCTCCAACAGAAAATAAAAGTTTTAAATTACACATAGCTTCTGGTATAAATGGTGTGACACCTAAGACGTTAATTATATTAAATGATATGTTAAATTATATTTAATGCTATTCTTAAACTGAATTATTGACCCAGCCAACTAAAATTGCCAAAATTATATTAATCCCAAAGACTGACAAAGACTTAAATGAAGTTTGATTGTATCGTTCAATAAAAATGTTGCGCATCATTTTAAAACTGTTGCTGCAAATAATAACTGCTAATCTAACAGTGAAGCATGAACACCTCCCCATCAGTTCGGCTTCCGCCAAAATACTTGTACAATACAACATAATCGGACACACGATTAATCAATTTGCATGTCGGTCTTGGTGTAAGTCGAGCATTTTTGGCAAAGTTTGGCACTTGAGGTTATTGTACAAGGTTAAAACACTTTTGTCTACAACGTACTAGAATCTTAATTCCTACTCTTTTGACAGAAAATTTAGCACCAGGGTCAATGGAAAAGTATCTGACATAAAACCAATTAATTTTGTTAACGAAAATATTATAATTGATAACTTTTTCTGATAACGCTATCGTCCTCTGTGAACCATGGCCCACAACTAGCATCTATCAGTTTACAAAATCATTTAAATGAAATCAAAACGTGGATACACAAATGTAAAGTTAAGATTAAAGAAGAAAAATCCGTAGAGACTACTATGCTTCCATTTATCTAAATAACATACAAATACCTTAATTAAATAGTATAAAAATTATATGGAAACAACATGTAATTAGAAAACCTAAGCAGATAGATTTAAAAGTTGACCAGTTCGTAGGAAAAGCAAATTGCATACGAAACAATTCTTTAGCCAATATGCTATTGAACTCTAGGGATGTATCAGCAAGTCGAATATGCTGATAATACAGATAAATTAATCAAAAATATTAGGTATAATCTCTGATGCGCCATGGTATATTGCTAATGACATACTTCATAAAGACTTAAACGTGGCATACGACAAAGATGTTATAACAGAAAAAAAGTCTTAACCACCACACCAATACGCTCCTAAACCTTCTCTTGGAACTTTAAAATACAAGAACGCTTAAGAGTCAATGGCTAAGTGATTTAATATATATCTAAGGACATGTTAATGGCAAAGACCTTACCACATCAATGAAGAACTGCTTGTTTCTTAAGCCAGCATATTAACTTAAAGAATACTGTGGCAATCCTGACTGTTAATAAATAAAAAATTATTTTACAGAGCATGGGGTCCTGTTGTAAAAACTCTTTGTAAAACCAATCTCCAATACATTGCGCATTATAAAATCCCCCCCTCCCCCTTTCAGATATGAAGGTTTAGTTGTTATTCTTTCTTCTATTAAGTGTTTATTTTATAAACTGCCGGGTTAATTATAAGGAAGAATAATGGTAGCTGCTTTTTGGTGCAGCTTTATCCTATATTAGGTTTGTTTTGTACTTCGTATCTATGTCCTTTGAAGCTTTTCTTTATATCTTCTGTGCTAACAAAATAATGTAATTTCTACTTGTAGGTGTAAAATGTTATTCTTTTTTATTAATGCTTTATTATAAATTATAAATTCAGAAGATATTTCTTGAAAAATCATTTTGTTGCATCATTTCGCTCTCATCAAATGAAATATTATATATGTTTGACATGTAACCATTAATTCCCATTTTAATTACACTTGTGCGATTTTGGAGGCTTCGACGGGTGAATAGGTTAGTTGTTAGATACTAAAAGACATAAGTTCAGCTTTTTGAGCAAATCACTTGTCACTTAATCTGCACCACTTCTCTCGCCAACATGCAAGGGTAATATTTAATAGTTCTAAAAATTTGAAACACTGAGCAAGCCCTCACTATGACATCCAAGTAGAAATTAAAAATACACGACAAAAATTACCAAGTGGCCTTAATCAAACTGTCGCCAATGGCGCAGGTAAGATAATTGCAAATTATCCGAAACATAATTATTGGTACAAAAAAGTAAAAGTATGACAGAAATGTAGAAATACGCAATCTACAAAAAAATTTGTACTTTTTATATTTTGTTAGATACTTTGGCAGTTATACTTTTTGTATTTATAAATGTAAAGGAGCTTGAGGCCGTAAGAGATTAATAAAACTAGTAAAAAGTAATTCATTCATTTTGTAAGTATGTCAAGAATATAGAGCAACGACAATTTTAATGCCTGGGAGAGAAAGATGTCAGCTGTTATTGTGAGGCTATAAACTTTTATAATTTCGAAAATTTAATTAAAAATTTTAATAAGTATATTGAATGTTTTTTGTAAAAATAAAATTTTAATTTTAATTAAATTAAAAAAAAATATTTGAGACAAAAATTACTTACAATCATAAATAAATTTTAAGTTTCTATATATGAGGAGAAATATACAAATTTAAATAAAAATGATGTGGGTGGGACAAAACCGCAGTTGACTTGTTTTTGAATTGTTTATTAAATGTTGCAGGCAAAGAGCCGCTTCGAATTACATTTCCAGCGCTATCGAAATCTAAAAACCTTATGCATAATAGGCAAATGAATCTCATTATCCCGGATAATTGCATAAAAGCCAGGGCAAAAAGCCTTTGTTGATTAAATTATGGCGACAATAGGGCCTGCATGTTTTGATACGGCTTCTATTTCCAACTGCGTCGCGCTGATCAAAGCCTCGGCGCCCTTTGTAAACACGCACAAAGGAGTTTACTTTATTTAGGTGGGACTCGATCGACCCATTGATTGCTCCCGAGCTTTGTTTAGATCTATTCCAAATTCAAATTGCCGCCAATAAGAAGGCGCTTCAAAGGACACGTGCTGGCTCGAGGAGCGCCGCGTTTTATTGTCGGGCGGAGGAAGGAACTGCGGCGCTAAGTAGATTTTCCGCCCGAGCACCAAAAAGAATAAACGAGATCACTCGGCGTGTCGCTCGGGTGATGAATGCGGAAAGTCGGCGAAAATGTGTTTACTGCGCCTGCAAATCGATTTAATACGGAGATGGGTACTTCTATGCGGAATTAGGAACTCAGACGCTTCTTTAATGACGCATCCCGAAGAAAACTGTGTTAATGTGGCGACTTATAAATTACCTTCACCTTTACTCCCACGCAACAAATGAAAGTATCAATATCGGCTTGCAAACAATTTTTTTTACAATAATTCTGCGATCCAATTTTATCTATGAATAATTCAGTCTTAAGGGAAAGGCACCGGCTGGTAGCACTCTTATTATAAACCGTTAACTTACTGGCAATATTCGTCGGAGTCTTCTTAAAAGTTCCTCGGTTAATAGCTGTTTACCACGTTTAATGGTTTTGTCTAAAAAATTCTACCATAAATTGAATTTTTGTCTGTGTGCAAGGTAAGACATAAACCATGGGTATTAAAAATCATCCTTGCAACCACTTGCAACCATTCTTTTTATGTGGCACTAACTTAATCTGAATAGTAAAATATTGGAGGTGATGGCTGCAACAGGGTTTCTAAGTAGTTCTTTAGAGTTGATTCAAAGGTGGTTTCTAAAAGACAACCAAATGCCTCAGTTTTGTTCAAGTACCAGCTTTATATATTTTATTTCAAAGTGTTTGTTTGACTTTTGAAAATGAAACAACTGCCAAGAGCCGCACAAAACGAAAAATAAACGGGTACCATTGTGCGCGAGTGATATCGAGGGATCTCAATACGGCCGTAAAATTATCGTACAAAACAAATGTTTCTCCAACAACAAATCTTACAACAATCAACAAATAAAATTATATTAATACATCAAAATTTATTTCAAGAAAATTATTAACGTTCGTAAAATGAACAGCTGAAAATTATCGGAGAATGAAAAGGTAAGTGCAATAAATAGAGCGGACCAACTCCAAATTTAACTAACAAGGAAGAAGGCAGAGATTACGCGTCGTACATTCTAATAATTAGCACATTATTAGAAAGAGCACAAAATTCTACGTCGATTGGGCATTTCAAATGTTGCCCAAACGGCCAGCTTCATGGTCAAAATTTGATTTGAAATTGATAGTTTTTTGATTTTTGCTAATAATTCATTTGTATTGTGATTTACGAGATTAACAACGATTCGGGCACAGATTAACATTATTAACAATAAACACTTTAAAATTAATGCACAGAACGATAAAGATTTTAAAACGCTTTCTGAAGCACTAAATAATAGAAAATACTCTTGGCATTCTTATGAGAATAAACAAAATAGGCTAATTAAAGGTATGGCTAGTAGACTGCTTCATAAAAACTAAACAGATAGTCCAGAAAATACGAAAACGTGGCTACAAACTCCTTAATGCCACCCTAAAACTAAAATATAAAGTACCGTTACACAAGTTTATGCTTTCGTTAAAATCTGTGGTCTTACCGATATATTAGGTGTCAGAGTAAATATCCTGTCACTACAAAAATCTAAACTCATACTCCAATGTAAAAGGTGCCAATCATATGGCCATAAGCAAAAATTTTGCTATAAAGACCCACGCTGTGATAAATGTACCAATAAACATCTAACAGCGGATTGCGATAAACCGAAGAGTAATAAGCCAAAAAGCGTCTACTGTGGATAACAGCATCTAGCAAATTGTAAAGGGTGCATGGTCGCAAAAGAAATGCAGAAATTAAAAAATAACCGTACAAAAAATTCATTTTACCCAAATAGCCAGCAAATACTGAAGAGGTTAACTAAAATGGACGAGCGTATAGTAAGATTAGAATATAGCGCCAAAGGAGCTATTCTAAAGTATTGTAATGTTAAATAGCTTGAGAATAATGAAATGGAATGCTAATGGGCCTTTGCAACACTAACAAGAATTGCAAATAGTTCTAGATATAGAAAACATCAGCATCTGCCTCATTTTTGAGACACACTTTACCAGTGAATCCTTTATTAAATTTCTTCTTCTTCTTCTTCTTTTCCTTGTACCCTTCAGGGTGTCGGATATGAGGTCCAGTCCTTCCACTCCTTCCGGTTCTTTGCCATTCTTTTCATATCTGCCAATGTTTTGCCCCTCTTGATACCGATTTCTTCGATCCTTTGTGTCCACCTCTTTCTGGGTCTACCTCTTTTCCTCTTTCGTTCTCCTGTTGACTCTGTGATCTTTTTTAGTAACGATTGTTCATCTTTTCTTATTATGTGGCCATAGCATCTTAGTTGCTTTCTTTCTATAAAGTCCATTATTCCTTCTTGTCTTAGAGTGTGTCTGATTCTTTCGTTCGTCTCTCTATCCCATTTGGTTTTCCCCTCGATTCTTCTTAGGAACTGCATTTCACCAGCATTGATCTTGCTTTCGTGCTTTTTGTTTATGGTCCATGTCTCACTACCATATGTTAATGTTGGTCTTGCTATTGTGTGTAAACTTTCAATTTCACTTGCTTGTCTATTTCTTGTTTTTGTAATATTGGTTTGTTTATTGCGTAGTATATGTTCCTCGTCTTTTTCATTCCATTTGCTATGTCGACTTCTATTCTTCCGTCATCTGTTATTACGGAGCCAAGATATTCTACTGCTGTGACTACTTCTATTGTATTCCCATTTATTTCTATTCTTCTTACCATCTCTGATTTTTTGTTATTTATAATCATCATTTTTGTTTTGTTAGTGTTTACTTCCATACCCATGTTCTCTATTTCTTCGCTCCATATTTTAACCAGTCCCTTCATTTTATTGTGGGTGTCTGCTATGAGTATTATGTCATCTGCGTACATTAAATTGTCTACTTTGATTGGCCTTAGTTGGTAATGTCCTATTTGTGTTTGCAGATGCTGTTTTTTGTTCTTGTGTTTAATAAGATTTTGTCCATCAGTGTTATAAATAGCAGTGGACTAAGGCTATCTCCTTGTTTTATTCCTTTTGTCATGAGGAACGTGTCTGAAGATTCTCCGTTCATCTGCACTTTCCCTTTGACATTCTGGTACATGTTCCTGATATTTCTGATGAGTTTTCTTGGTGTTTGTAATTCTGCCAAATACCTCCATATGTGACTTCTCTTTATATTGTCAAACGCTGCTTTTAAATCTATGAGTGTCACAAACAGCTCTCCTCCTCTTTCTATTGTTCTCTCTGTTATATTTCTTATTATGTGTATGTTGTCTGTCGTTTGTTTTCCTTTTTCTGTATGCTGCTTGTTCATCGGCTAGCTTGTGTCCTATGTAGTGCATGAGTTTCTTTTGCAGAATCATCGTATTCATTTTGAATACTGTAGAGGAAAGGCAGATGGCTCTATAATTTTCACATTTTCCTGTTTCTCCTTTTTTGTAGATTGGTATAACTATGTTGTTTTCCCAATCCTCTGGTATCCGTTCTTCTTTCCATGCTTTCTTAAATATTTCATGTATCGATATCTTTCCTTCAGGGCCCATGACTTTTATCATCTCTGCCTCGACACCATCTGCTCCCCCTGCCTTGCCAAGTTTAAGTGTATTAATTGCCTCTTCTACATCCTTCATTTCGATTTCTATTGCGTTTTCATCTTCGTATTCATCTTGTTCTTCCTGTTGGTTTCGGTTTTCCTCAAATTTTTCTTCGTAGTATTCCTTCCATACATGTAGTATTTCTGTTGTTTCCGTTTTTAATTCATTGTTTTTGTTTCTTATTCCTCTTACTTCTTTTCCTTTATTACCTCTTAACTTTTTTACTATTACCCAAAAATGTTTGTTGTTTTTAGTGTATAGTTCATCTAGTTCCCGTCCAAATTCTACCCAGCATTGATTCTTTGCTTTTCTTATGTCTATTTTGGCTTTGTTTCTTTTCTTATATAATCTTCTTTGTCCTCTTGACTTTTGGTATCTATATATTTTTCCATGCTTTTTCTTCTCTCTAATTGCTCCTTTACCTCTTCGTTCCACCATCTGGTCCTCTTGGTGTCCCGTTTAAATTTCTTTACTCCGCAGATCTGTCTGGCGTTCTTTATCAATGTTTCTTTGAATACTTTCCATACTTCTTCCACTGTCCCTTCCTTTCTTTTTAGTTCAAATTTTTGAGTTCGGCATCTATGCTTTTCTTGTACTTTTCTCCCCTATCAGTATCTTTTAGTTTATATACTGGTATTCTCTCGTATTCTTTTTCTTCTTCTGTAATATTTATGTCATTTAGTAATGCTCTCACCAATCTGTGTTGGGTGGAGAGTTCCGCTTCTACTATTGTTTTCACTTCATTATTTTTGTTCTAGTTCCTAGTGTATACCACGTAATCTATGAGGCTTCTTGCTCCTCGTTCTTCTGCTACATAAGTGTACTTTTCTTCTAGTGGTTGGTACCAAAAGTATTACCGACTATTAGGTCATTTGCTATGCAGAATTCAATCATTTTCTCCCGTTTCTGTTCTGTCTCGTTTCTCGTATTGTCCCAAGCTGCCTAATCCTGTATTTATGTTGCTGCCTACCCTAGCATTCCAGTCTCCTATTATCAGTATTTTGTTACTCTTTTCTTTCGCACTATCTATTGTCCTCTGTAGTTGTTCATAAAATTCTTCCCTCTTATTTACTTCTGCTCCTCTACCGGAGCATATATTTGTATTATGTAGAAAATTTGACCCAGGTCTACTTCTACTGCCATTATTCTTGAATTAATTGTTTCTGCTTTTATTACTCTTCTATTTAATCTATCGGCGATAATTATTCTACTCCTTCTTTACTTCTTTGTCCCGGATCTGTTCCTGAGTAATATAACGATACTCATTCGTTAGTTTATATTTCCTTTTCCTTGTTTCTTCGTTTCGCTTATTCCTAAAATATCTATTTTGAACTTGCTCATTTCTTCCGTTATTTCTATCTTCTTTCCGTTTAACGCCGTTATATTCCATGTCCCTATGTTTACTTTATTGACGTCTTTCTTTACTGCTGGTATTGTTTTTCGTATTTTTCCTGTTTCTGTTTCTTTTGCTATTGAATCATAATTCGTTGATGTCTTGTGTTCCGTGTTGTTTTTGTATGCTGTTTCTGTATAATTGTATTTTTTCTTCATATCTGCATCTTTAACCTTTTTCTTAGCCGTTTCTTCTTCAGTAGTCATTGGAGATTGCCTTGTAACTACTTTTGTTCATTTTTTGAAAATCTACTCGTCTTCGTCATCTTGAGTAGTTTTTCTCGTAGTTCCGCCTCATCGTTACTTTCTGGAGATCTCTGGCTCATAGTTCTTCCTTTTTTTGGGATATCTTTCTCTGCCACACTTTCCGGATCGTCCCCTCTTTTGTCATCATCCATTCTCATTCTGTCCTGCTTATCCAGTTGCTTTAGTCTATCCAGTGTAACTACCTCTCCATTTATTACCAGTTTGTTATATCTTCGGATGGCATGGTAGCCATTTTGCCTATATTGTTTCATATATGTTATTAATTCCCTCCGTTGTTCCTGGATTTCTTTTGAGTATTCTTCCTCTAGGTAGATTTTGGTGCCCTTTAGTTGTTTTGTTGATTTTAGAATCTCTATCTTTTTATTCCAGCTTCTTAACTCTAAACTTATTGGTCTTCTTCCTCCCTTCTGTTCACTTCCTAATCTTCTTATCTCTGTTATTTCCTCTTCCATATTTATAACTATGTCCATATCGCGTAAAATTACTCTTACTTTCTCTTTTAATAGTATATCTTTCTCCTCTGATTGCTCCTCCACTCCGTGTATGATTATTTTATTTTTCCTAATTTCCCTATCTAACATTTCGATTCTTTTTTCTTGCAGGAAAAGTCCCTGTTTCAGCTACTTACTTTCCGTATTCAATTTTGCGTTATCATTTTTTAATTTATGAGTTCCTCCTGAAATTTATCGTACTTCTTTTCCATTCTCCCGTTACTTTCTTCTATATCTTCTAATTTTCTGTTTATTTCCTGTAAAAGTTTCATCATACTCTGTGGTTCTGTACTGTTTTGTTCCATTTCTACGAGTGGTTTTAATAATTTTTGTGACAGTTGAAAAAGTGAAAAAACTTAAGGCCGGGCCTGTTACTCTGCGTAAAATATGTACGGCGCGGTAAGCGACTGACCCGGATCGGCTCCGCGGAGGTCGTCGTCCGCTTCTTGCCGTCTTTTAAATTTCGTTATAAATGGCTTTAAAATTGTCTTTTCCTACCTTACTCCAATGTTTCTTCCTTGCTGCTATCTTGTTACACTAATTGCAGGGTGTTTTACCTTAAGATTCTGAATTTATTATTGTAAAATCACTTTTATTTGAACACGCGAAATCAGCTGTGTTTACTATACTTGTGCCCAGGACCGGACTCAAACATCAGCATCTGCCTCATTTTTGAGACACACTTTACCAGTGAATCCTTTATTAAATTTAAAGAATATAAAGTATACTATACCATACATCCTGAAAACGCAGCTAAAGGACGCAGTGCAGTTATAAAGGAGTCGATTAAGTATTATCAAGAAATGAAGTATAAAACAGTGGAATTTCAAGCTACCGCAGTAAAAATCAAAACTAGAACATATAAGATTACAATTGCAGCAGTATAGTGCCCTCCAAGAAGACATGTTCTCATAGAAAATGAATACTTAAATTTTTTAAACAGCCATAAACGAAGATTTATAATTGGAGGTGATTGCAACTCCAAACACACTTACTGGGGATCTAGACTAACAAATACCAAGGGAAAACAACTCATGGAAGCAGTAAGACAACTAAAATGTGAAACACTGACCTAACTGATTTCTTCATAACTCGAAATGTTTCCGTAAACTACATGTATGTGGAAGAAGCTTGAAACATAAACTCTGATCACTCACTGATCAATTCTTCTCACGCTCAACGATAGCATTATACAAAAGGAATTACCTCCTAGATTAGTTAATAAGCAGACTGACTGGTGCAACTTTAAATTACAACTTGAAGAAAATATCAATTTGTCAGTTTCTCTGTGAAATGAAGAACAATTAGATAACAAGGCGGAAACTTTTATTAAAGATATCCAAGAAGCTGCATGCGATAATATCCTCCCATTATTACAATAACCAAAGAAAATAACTACCCAAGAGAAATAAGAAAACTAATACATGAAAAAAAGATTCAGAAGAATCTGGCATCAGTTTAGAGCTCCAGCCGACAAAACTATACTGAACAATGCTACACAACAATTAAAAGAGAAATTAAAAAAATCAAAACGAATTTATTAGTGACTATTTAAGTAAATTGTCAAACGACAGTAATACTGATTATTTTCTCTGGAGTCTACCGATAAAAATGCAGATGGGAGCTGGGCAAAAAGCAATGCCCAGAAGGTTAACAGATTTGCAGAACATCTAGAAAGAACATTTCAACCGAATGAAGGTGAACACATACTAGACTGAAAAAACCTTAATCAAGGAGAAGGTGAAATGAGGTTCGTCAGTCCAACGGAAATTGCAACTAAAATAAAAGAGAATATTGACCCAAAGTAGGCTCCAGGATTTGATTTAATCACTGGAAAAATTTAAAACAACTTCCTAGGAAGGCCATAGTCAAACTTACCTATCTTATCAATACCAAATATATGGAAACTACCTGAGATAATGATGATCCTCAAACCTGGAAAACCGCCAAATTGAGTATCATCCTATAAACCGATTTCTCTTCTTCCAGTAATTTCAAAACTATTAGAAAAATTATTTCTTAAAAGATTGAAACCCGTCATAGAAGACAGGAACTTGATTCCATCACATCAGTTTGGCTTCAGGGAATGTCACTGAACCATTGATCAAGTCCATAAGATAGCAAATATAATAGATAGATCATTAGAGGAAATATAAGTTTGTGCTGCCATTTTCCTTGATGTGACACAAGCTTTCGATAAAGTGTGGCACGGGGGACTTAGGTATAAATTAAGAAAACTTCTGCCCAAGCAGAACGGTTATTTGAATCATACATTACAGATAGAGCTTTCAGAATTAAGCAAGAAGATTCCTACTCTGAAATAAAAAAAATTTGATCAGGAGTGCCACAGGGCAGTGTATTGAGACTTGTATATTGTTTATCATACCCCAGTGACATACTTGAGTTCATGAATAACACGATAACCACCTTTGCAAACGATGCAGCCATCTTGTCAGTAGGTAAAGACTGCGAAGAAGCATCAAGAAACCTGGAAACATCTGCTAATAAAATTAACACATATGTCTAGGGTGTGATTAGGAAAAATATTACAATTAGAGACAATATACATGCCATCAAATGAGTTACAAGCAAATTCAACAAGTCTGATATTTTATTTTAATCCGACCACCAACATATTGAGTTGTGTATTAAAAAAAAAACTTAAAATTATTGTCTACCATTGTCTACTAAGAGTTTATGTGCTTAATATTTTTCTGTAGTTATTAAGTGTAATACTCAAATATACATTTTTGGCATTATAACCACCGTCTACTAAAAAACTGGAGCTTGAAAGGTTGAAGGAGGTTTGGATATATATTTATTTATATCATAACATGGTGAACGATATATAGCTAGTAGTACTATAGATGTCCGTATTTTTTCTACTTGCATTATAGTAATTTGTAAATAGTCCGTTGTATAAGAGGGAAGTTTATGGTGTTTTGTGTAATTACGAATTATTATGACTGAACCACCATAAGTAATGAATGTCGTCGGGGTGTTTTGTGTGGCAAATTTAATATTGAGGTAGTACTAAACAAAAAAGTAAAGTAAACTGGGTTTTATCTATGTTATTTCTCTTGAAGTTTGTTGGCGTCCCTTAAGACAGTTCTTATAAAGTTAATCGTTATTAAATTATTTTACCAATGACTAGTTGTACAATATATTTAATGTTATACTATTTTATTATAATGATTGATTAAACATATTCTTGAATTTTTAAAGAATTGTTTTAGGCTGGTTCTGTACCTTTTCTGTATAGGATCGATGTAGATACGATGTCTGATTATGATTGGTTTAATTATTTTGGTATTCTAAAGGTGGTAAATTTTGTCTTGTTATGGATAGATGTCTTATACTTGTGTATTTCTGATTAGGCTGATATTTCCTTTAGAGTTATTGATAAAATGTGTTCCCTGTTTGCAGATTGTGAATTTCATGTAGCTAAAGTTATTTGTTGTTTTTAATAGATTTTCGTATTATGTGGTTCTGCGTATTTGAAACATGTGAATGGACTGTTGCAGAACCTCTTTATAAGTCCATAATTTTGATATCGCATATATTTCACAATATTTTTGTTAGTTTTAATAGTTTATTTTGTGGCCAGGGTGCATTGGATATTTCTTTGCTGTTTGCGACTGGCTCAAGTTTTACTAAGAATATTGGTAGAGAATCCTTACTTTATGTTTTTTAATTTACGTAATGTTTGACATGCTTTTTAAGGGCCTATTTTATTAATCTACTGGAGAATTAAGATGCAAATGTTTCAGAAAAAATATTATAGCATATACTTGATTATCTTTGAATATGCCTCGGGAGTGAGTGTAGTAATTTTAATGACGTTATCATGAAGGCTTTTAGTTGAGTATTATTTTTCTTTAGCAACTATTAGCAGATTTTTATATAGATGCGTAAATCTGGCGTTTAATTAAAATTTCCTATTTAAATTGATGGCAATTTTATAGTTAATTGTGTGTTATAATTCAAAATGCTTAATGTTGGTGATAAGGTTTACTGCTCGATATCACTCAAAACACGTCTGATCTATTTGAACACTCGAACTGGTCTATCAGAATTAAATATGTATACTTTTATAGGTTAGCAAGTGTATTTATTTGTTAATATTGAAAAATAATCTTTAATTACGTTAATTACTCGCCGTGTTGCCCATCCAAATCGATTTAAAGTTCTACTCTGATACTACCTTTGTTTGTTGTTGCATGTTGTTTTTTTTTGACAAACAGATAATGAATTGTGACGGGTTCCAAAAAGCATTTAACGTGTCTTGAGTTGATGTTTATAGTGACAAATTTACTAGTTGTGGTTTAATTTATTTATTTTTCTCGTAGGTAAATGAAAATCTATTATCAGTAACAGTTTTTTTATCTACTATTGTCGTTCCGTATTATTTTTTTAATTACCTACATGGGCGTGTATACTATTTTGTATTAATTAATCTTTTAGTAATATCATTTAATTACTGTCTAGTGTAAGTGTGGTCACGCGATAATGCACTTGGTGGCTGACCCAATCAGAAAAAATTGAGTAGCTACGATCACCTCAATAAGGAGTAATAATGGCGATCGTCTAAGACATCGTGCTTGTCATCTCGCCTCTTATCGCAGATAATGCATGAGGAGAGGGCAGCGAGGGCAAACCAAAAAAAGCTACAATCTCTCAGTTCTCAGTCACCAATTACTGTAAAATTCCACAAATTATTTTACTTTTTCCTGCATGTTGTACTCTTCCTAAATTATGACATATTTTTTTATAATTTTACATTTGTTATGCTGGTCTTGTCAAATGATATATAGAAGATTTTTATTCTTTTTCAAGAACATTCTTTATATATACATTTTTAATGCAATTACTCTGTATTGTCATAATGACCAATATGTGACAACATAAATTTGTAATGGATAACTGGAGCTTGGAATATATACAAAATGGATATTTTTGTATATAATTATATTCTGGTACAGTTCTTTTTCTATAAATACATATGCAAATATTATTTGGTATATTTAAGGAAACTCGTGTATAATTTAATAATTTTCCTGACTTTATTTACAAAAAATAGTTAGAATCTTTGTTCTGGATTTTTAAGTTTCTGGAATGCTTAATCAATTTTATTATAGGGGCAGATGAAATATTTTAGAGTATCTTCCAAGAAGGTATATTCAATATCTATTTAGACTTTGCTCTATTATTAAGGGATTAGTAATACGTTAAAATAATCCTGAATTACTTTTCGAGACGTACACATGTTAAAATTCCATTTACCCCTAGAATGGTAAACATCGCCTATGAGGCGAAGCATTTTTTCTTTTTTGCGATATTTCCAGATCGCTCACTCGTATTAAAGCGTGCGTTCGTGCCAACTCAGTTGGGTGTTACGAGCTTGCGTGCAAACGTGTAGTGTTTTTCTCCGTTTCGTTGCTGATTTATACATACTTGTGTCGCCTGTAAGGCGAGGTTTACCAATAAAGGTAATTTTTTCGAACATATTCGTTTGTGCAATTTTTGTTAGTGTACAACTTTTATAGTTTTTTAAAATGGCTACTTCTGAAGCGCAGCTTCTAAAATGGCTTGAGGAGATATCGCTTAATGGAAGTGAAATTGACGATGATTTGGGAGTAGATTTCGAGTCAGATGATAGTGAGGCTGATCCAACTTACGTCGCTGATTTAGACGATGACATGCAGAATATTGTTGTGTTTAATCAAAATGATCTCAATGTACAATCTACACCGACTCATGTTCAGGAAGCTGTAAGCACGTCGCAAAATGGAGAGCAATCGCCTTGTAAGAATTGAATAATTAGGCCATCGGTATCGGTTTTGAGGGGTAAGAACAAATAATTTGGTCCTCCGAACCGTCTTCAATAAAAAAAGTATCAAACAGAACTCCTTCGAGAAACATAGTCCATATAATGGCAGAGCCAAAAGAAGGAGCCAAGAGTATTGTAGATCCCTTGAAGAGTTTTAAACTGTTTTTTACTTCAGAATTGATGAATGAAGTATTTTTGCGCAATATATTGACGAAGCAGCTACCAAGTACAAAATTCAGAATGCTACTACATCACAGGTATCAATAGAAGAGATTCGTGCTCTTCTTGGCATATTTATCTTGAGCGGCCCGCTGAAAAATAATCACTTGGCAACTGATGAACTGTTTGATACTACGATTTGTGGATCTCAAAATTTAGCTGCAATGAGCTATAAACGATTTGAGTTTCTTGTCAAGTGTCTGCATTTCGACGATCGTAAACCTCGAGACAACAGAAAAGAACCGACAAGTTTGCTCGTATCCGATATATTTGGGAAATTTTTATCAAGCAGTGTAGAGAGCTGTATAAACCAGGATCGTACGTGACAATAGATGAACAACTTTTGGCGTTCACGGGACGTTGTCCACTCCGCATGTATATTCCCAACAAACCGACCAAATACGGAATAAAGATAGTTTTAGTGTGCGATGTAAGATCAAAATATATGATTGATGCATCACCGTACTTAGGTAAAACCACCGGTACAACTATAAACGAACCATTGGGCTCTTACTATTGTAAGCTGCTTACAAAGACTATACATGGGACAAATCGTAATTTAACTGCCGATAACTGGTTTACATCTATACCGCTAGCTGAGCAATTGCTTCAACCACCATACAAACTTACTCTTATTGGAACAATTCGAAATAATAAGCAAGAAATTCCTGCGGAGTTCAAACATAATTCATCACGTCCTGTTGGGACATCTCTTTTTGGATTCCACGAAAAGCTCGCTCTAGTTAGCTACAAGCCAAAACCTCAAAAGACTGTTCTTTTGCTTTCTACGATGCACGACAAGCCTTCCGTTGACTCAGTTTCTGGTAAGCCAACAATAATTCAATCTTATAATGAAACAAAAAGTGCTATGGACACTTTTGAGCAGATGTGTGGACACTCAAGCTGTAGCCGTAAAACTAGACATTGGCCACTTTGTATATTCTATGGAATGTTAAATATGGCTCTACTCAATAGCTATGTAATTTATGTATCCAATTGTGAAGTTTTGAAAATAAAGGCAATGTCAAGAAGAGAATTCCTCAAGAAATTATCCAAGGATCTATGTAGAGACTGGTGCGCCATCCGTTTGGAAGAAAGGCCTTGTATGCAGAAAAGAGTTCGTGCAGCAATAAATGAAGCAATTGGTCATAATGCTGACGATGACGCAAACGAACCAGGAATAAAAAAGGGCAAATGATCAAAGTGCGATTTCTGTCATCCGAAATTAAAGCATATGAGCGTATATTTCTGCGCAACATGCAACAAAACTTACTGCTTAGAGCATAAATCACCAAACTGTTGGCAATGTGACGTTAAAAAGTAGGTGGAAAAATCACAAATATTATTTTACTCTGGACGTTTTTTTTTTAAAGTATAAGCTTTATATTAGTTTTTAATATGTTAACTAGATCTAAGGTCTATAAGATGCATTAGTTTTTTTTTATTTGGAATGGATTTTTTTTGTTTTTTTTTAAAGATCTCTTAATATCACCGACTTAAATATGTGATCTACAAATATTGATTTACTATGTTTAAGTTATTTAAAAAATGAATAGTTTTTTGTTTTTTTTTGTTATCAAATAGGAAATAAATGTTTTGTTTTTGTTTTAATAATTTTTTGTTTTTTTAAGTGAAATATGCGGTTTTTATAAAAGCCGCCTCACAGGCGATGTTTACCATTAAAGAGCTAAAAAATATGTTTACCATTCTAGGGTTAAAAGCAACTAGAGAGCTCAAATTTCCAACTTATAGAAATACAAAAGCTATACAACAGCTTTTATACATATTGTGTTTGTTATCAATCTAACCAGTCCAATTTTATTTGACTTTGAACAGTTTTTAAAGTCTATTTCTCCGATTTTAAGTGTTTATTTTATTTTATAAAAACATTCTATTTAAAATGCCTAAACAAGCAGCCGCGAAAAGCATTATATTAAAGAAATGGTGTCACAATAATACGGACTTAAAAATTATTCATTTATTTTATATTTTGTTTACAGTTTGTGATAAAAGGGTAAGTTTTGTTATTGATATTTGATATTAAATTAGAGTAGCAGAGTTTTTAAAATTAAAATTTTTTATGGTGTTTTTAATTTAATAAACAAGAAGTTTTAAAACTAAAAGGCATATTAACTTTATAATTATATTTTGTTATAGATAACCTGCGATAAAAAATTTAAATAGAGCAACATCTAGGAACAACTCTGCATATACAAAAAAGCTAATTATTTGGAAAACATGAAGCAGTAGTTGTTAACAATCAAATTCCAACAATTCTGTACAAGAAAAGCAAACAAAACTTTTCAGTTGTGTGGTTTATTTGTAGGTTGCGATATTCTACTTTATAAACTAGAACATCCCGTATTTTAAACTTTTCTTAAAAAACACTACACTTCTGAGCACACTGTTAATTTTCCTAATGTTTCAATATAAAGAAAAAAATATGTCAAATTAATTATTACGACGCAATGGCTGGAATCGAAAAGCACATTGGCCGTGCATTTGGATGGTTTTCAGTGTTGTCGCTAAGAGCTGTTGCAATGGCAAATATCTTTTTGGCTGTTTAAAAAAATTAAATTTTTATCTTTTTTGTCAAATAATCCGTAAGCTAGAAAGATTTCATTGATTCGCTTGACAAAGTTTTACTGCAAAGGCACATAGCCTATTTCTTGATAACGGAATAAAGCCATATAACACTATATTGTCTACATTTTTCTTTCCCTTACTCATGCTATTATCTGTAAAAAAGGTAACAAATTTAAGATATAAGAAAATAAAAAAGCTGTTTCTTTGCCGAAAACTGATATTTATTAATATTTTGTTTTATTTTGAAAATGGAATGCCGCAAAACAGCGTTCGAATCAATTAATTATTTAAGATATAGGGATAAAATTTCAAGTAAGTGTCGTATATTGTATCTATATGCATTTTTTATGAATTTAATTATTTATTTTTTAGGAAAAATAAATAATTCATTATTAAATAAATTATCAGTAACAAAATATAATATTGATAAATATTCGGAGTATATAATAAAACTATTATATAAATTAACTTTAACAAAAGTAGAACTTTACTTAAATAAATTTAATATAGAAGAAAATATCAATTGTATTTAAAGTTACTTACGTAACGTACGCTATCTTACAATTAGTAGCAATACAAAAAATGACATTGTATTTTGTTCAAAACTAGAAACATTTGTAGCATGCACTTCACATCACGCAAAAAATGGAACTAAACTGTTAATTAAATTTTTTATAATGCCAAATTTTAGACAAGTTATTGTATGCAGCGGCGGGATTCCGTTCCTGTTTAAACCTCTATAGATATATAGAAAGATGACCGCGGTCGGTCCGACTCTCATTGTACGATGGTTGTCGTTACTTGTATCTTATGTACCTAGTTATACTTAGGGCGTCAAAATAGTTATCAATTTATTAATTGCTATTTATTTAAACTTTTATAATAATGAATATGGGTCACACTTATTTTACTTTATATTAAACCATCGTTGTTCACGCATCCCCAAATTAATTTTAATTTGCCACAGACCCCATCAGCGGTTGCAAGGACCCCTGGAGGTCCGTAAGAACCACTACTGTATACTATAAAACTTCTATAACAGCACAGTTCGACTTACTCACCTCTGCTATTCATTAATTGATAACAATGGCTTTCAAACATTGCCCTGACATCCCGAAAAACCCGCTGGCGACTTCAATGGATATCGTTGACAGCAACAGTGCAAATGATTTTTAGCTCTTTCTTTTAACCACTTGGTCCATATCGGATGTTCGAAGCTGAGCCAGCAAACAGAATTTCCACAATAGAAGCTCACTAGCTTGACCACTAAAGCAAGGGACACTCCTGGCTTCTTTTAAGTTTATAGTCGCACATTGCTCATTTTTTATTTAGACTTTTGTGCGACTTCTTCAACAACCACACTCTGCTACCACGTAACTGTGTATTAAGCGCAGCGTAATTATCCAAATCTTTGATAATAAGCATAGTTCATTAATAATAACAATTAAGGAATAATTACAATTATTATTGGTTATATATGTCAGACTTTAGGCGATTGATCACACAATGGCGATGAAACAAGAGAAGTGATGTCACAACTTGTGCAATATTCTTAATAAATCTCAGAGACAGAGAATTTTATGTTCCTATTTTGAACAACTTGAATTAAGTTTAGTTTCATTATTTTTTTAAGTTACCTTTAAGACAGTTGTTTTATTTATATAAACAAATGATACTAAAGAGAATTATATCTCAATGTCATAAGGTACATGCAACGAATAGTCATAATATGACACTAGCGAGCAAAAAACTGAGGTTACATTGAAGTTGTGATGTATTTTTAAAATTTTTAGTTAAACACATATATTTGCATTATTTGTTTTCCAAGAAATATCACCTGACATATTGTTATTTGTCACATATTGTCACCGTAGTTAGGAATTTTATTAAATAACGTGCATTCGTTCTGGTTGTGTGTGTCGGTATTTAGCGTTGATTTATTTGCGTAAAATCTTTTAATCGCACAGCAAAGTATTTCTAAAATTTATTTGACAAGTCATTATGCCTTTAGATTTTGTTGTTGTGTAAAGAATTATAGCGCTCTTACAAGATGGTCGAGGACAACGTAAAACTGCAAGAATTGTTACTCAGAGCCTTTGTACTGTACAAAAGGTCCACCAGAGTTTTGCAGAGACTGGCCTGATAACCAGAAGACCAGGATCTAATCGAAAAAGATTTACCACCCAAAGAAATGACCGGTTCTTGGTGACCGCAATTTGGATACAAAATCACAAGAAGTTAGAGATGTAAATGTAAGTAAATGGACCGTTATAAAAAGACTTTGTGCTGCAAAATTTTTTTGTCAAAGAATGGCTGTGGATCTGCCATTGCAACGCCGGAATCAAATTGCAAGATCAGCTTTTGCCCGAAATCATCTGGCTTGAATAATGAGGACTGAAGCGAGATACTGTTTTTAGATGAGTCGCGTTTCTGCCCCACTTGATCAGACGGACGTTGGTGACTATGGAAAGATACGCTACAGCGTAGTGACGAGCGACTTTTATTTGGCGGTGGGTCGCTTATGGTTTGAACGAAAATCTTTTCACAAGCACGCACCAAGTTGGTTTTCATACAAATTGGCTCCTTAACAGCCCACAGCTACATTTCGGAGATTCTGCAAGATCATCTTATGCCTTTAATAATTACTATGGGCGAGCATGTCATTTTCATGCAAGATAATGCTAGACCTCCCTTAGTTAGAGTTGACAGAGAGTGTCTTGGTAATGTGGGAATTAGGTGATTTGAGTGGCCAGCCTTCTCTCTAAAGATGAATTCTATTAGACATGTTTGGGATGAGCTGGGAGGTGATCCTCAACTTAATTAAAAGTATGCCTCATCGACTTCAAACAGTCATTAACGCAAGAAGAGCAAATACACGTTGTTAATGATAATTTTTTGATTGTTTTACTTTAATATTGATCTTAATAACAAAATTCGAGCTCCATTTGAAATGTAATTTGTTGCTTTTTCAAAATAAATCAAAAAAACTGAAAATATGCATTCTGATTTGATATTGAATATTAAATTTAGTTTAAAAAATGCGGTACTATTATTTACAATTTACAAATATAAGCGATTAACTGAAAATTCTAAAAATATACCTCAATTTCAATGTTTGGTCGCCAGTGTGGATTACAAATAATTCATTGAAATTAACATGTGAAAAAGATATCGAAAAACATTTCAGTTCCTTTATGTTTTAAATTAATAAAATGCAAATATATTCCATTACAACAAAAGTTCTTTAAAAATAGAAAATGTTACAATTAATTTGACAACATACAACAAAAAGCCCGCATGTCTGCACTTTCATTTAATTTTAATAATGGGACGTCTTTTTTATTGTGTTGTGTAGTAAACAATAGTTAACAGAACAATTTGTTTATTAAAAGACTTAACAAGGCAATAATTGCATAACAAAAGTAATTTTGCTACGACGCCGTTGTAATTAGGGAAAATCATGGGTTGCTTCAGTGCACGCAATGACTGTTAAACGACTTTCACCTACAGGATGTACGCGGTTTGCGAATTAAGTTGTTTCAAGGTTTATTGCAAAATAATAAATATGCCGTAGAAAATAATTATTACGTATTTAATTAATATAAATAGTTGTAATAATACATATGAAAATGTTGTTAAAAATGTGTTTATTTATTTATTCTCATGAGTAATACTACCAAAATTTTTTATAGAAATGTAAAAGCTTTTGTACGATTGTAAAACCAATGTAATTTAGAGCAATCATATATTTTATTAAGTGAATGAAAGTTGTAAATTATTTTGTTTATTTTGTGCAAACATTACACAAAGCAGATATGCTAACAATGCAATTAATTTGTAATAATAACAATACCTACATCTATTAATCAAATACAAGTTATAGTACTTAAGGGTAAGTTAACAGCACCATTCTTTAGTCTACTACGTTGAAGGTGTAGTGGTCTTCCTGGGGAAACTCGACGCGTTGGTTACACAGATCCGTTTTACACGACTTGCAGTTTGTGATGTGCGAGTGCGCCTCTAGAAATTCGCAAGGATCCATAGAAGAAGGAAATAGACCGCACCCCCTTGCAAAAAGCTTCGGCTGGTAATCTAAAAGAATGGCCGTGAAACCTACTTTGTGCTGAATTAAAAGTTTATTACCAGTTTCAAAGAGCTTCAAACATACGGGCTGCAGCTTCATGCGTTCTTCGCTAGATTCGTCGGAATTCTGCTTGTTGAAGTAGGAGTACATTCGGTGGCTGACTTCAGAACCGGGAGCTTTGCAATTCACGACCGACATAGCCGAAGATTTCCCCTTGGCACAGTCGCTGCTCTCGCTTCCGGCGCACACGTAGCATTTTATTGCGGTCCCTATTAATTTGCCTTTGATTCCACTTACACGCAGTGATTGATTTACCTACCGAAACTGATGCTCGCCAGAAACACAATTAGGAGCAAGAAACTTTTAAAGCCCATGTTTGCTGCAGTTAGAGACGGCGACTCGTTAACTAACTCGCTAAAGTTGGCTGCGATTAGTTATATCAGGCGATAATAGCGACCTCTCAACTTTTTGACGTATAAGGTCGAGGAGGCCTATCAGCAGTTCTCTATTTGTTTATAAATACGCTTAGTGTCAACAGCAACAGCGTTGTAAAATTAATTTTATTATTGCCCAGCAACAGCTTTCAATTAGGAAAACTGAATTATAAAATACTCAGAAATGTGATTTAATGATAAAATTAAAAAGAAATAATAATAATTTACTCCAAATATTGTGCAATACGTATAAATATTATTATTTATTTTTATATTGCATTGTTAGGGCTGCAATAACATGTTTTTTTATTTTATTTAAAATACATCAGCGATCAAAACTATGTATATACACTAGAAATATAATACGTATTAGTTCTGTGAGCTGCTTTGCTGACAATAACACTTGAGAGAATTAATCTATTGGTACTACCCTAGAGGCGTTGTTAGTTGAACAGGTCACAAGGCCATTTCTTATTGAGTCTTTCAAAAGCGGGAGCTTCAAGTAAAAATGCAACTGATTAGACAGGATGTGCTAACAAACAGCCATGATGTTTCGCCGGACGTTGGTGGATTTCTTCTTTTACAGTTGGCATTTTAAATCCGACTGTAGAGTGTAGTTGTTAACATACGATGGAGAATCTGCTATCTGTCTGAGGGTCTTAAATAAAAATTTCTGAATAATGCTTACGTTCCAGTCCGTAAGATCAGATTGACTTTATAGAGGAGACATTTATTTTCATGGAAAAGTAGAGATTTTCTACAGATTAATCAAAGTTTATGGTTCTTTTTGTTCCTTTTCTTTGCAATATGCGTTTTCTAAATTGGTTTGTTGCCTAGGTGAAGTTCTAAATAGCAAGTTTCGGTGGCTTGTGGTATATTTGCGGTATTAATGTAGACAGGAGGACACTGTTGTCTTCGTAATGTAAAGGCCACGTGAGTGAACTTGTCTTCATAAACTTTGATTATTCACTGGTTTAGCCAATCTTCCGAAACGATTAGGAATTTCTGCAGTTGCTGTGTCGTAATAGTTGGATCTTCATGTGCCGTTAGGATTACTGTGTCGTCCGTGAACGTTTCTACGTCAGCATACTGGGCTATAGGTCTGTAGATTGGACCTAAAATGCTACATTGAGGGACGCCTGAGATGACAGAATAGATCTGTGATAACTCCTTATCTTAGTTGATTTGATATATATGATATAGCAAATGTGATCTCAGCAGTTCGTAATAATTATGCGGGAACACGCGCTTGAATTAAAACAAGACGCCCTCATGCCAAACTTTGTCAAACGCTTGCTTCATATCTAAGCAGTACTTTTTTCTTCAAAACTGGTGATCAAGTATGCAATCCGCTAGTTTTGATAGTACCGGTAAAAGGCTTGTAGGCCGATAAGAAGCTACTTCCGTTGGTAGTTTACTTAAGTTTGCTATTAATATGATGTATTTATGTTTAAATTGAGTGATCTAGTACCTGAGTTTCAAGATGTAATTGAATAACGCTTTTATGAACAATAAGCCGGAGTTGGGTAGTTTGGATAGAACTTTTCCAGTAATTGAGTCGAATTTTGGGAACTTAAATACTTTATTTTATGTTTTGTTTATTGCAGTATGAATTATTTAATTGGCGAAGACAGCTGGTGAAGAGCATCCAAGTAGTCTTGTATTTCTCAGTTTGTATCATTGTTTTGCGGTTGAAAGACTTGTGCAAGGTATTCCGCAAATGCTGCAGCTTTTTTACAGTCAGATTTGACTTCCGAAGTGCAGAAATTGTGGGCCTGTGACGTTTAAATCCCTTTGTTGCTTTCCAAATCGCATTGTCTTTGGTGGTTAGAAAGTTTCATTCTTGAACTCCTCTAATTTGGTCTTTAATTTGTTCATAAGTCTGTTATAGGTATTTTTATCAATAGTATGTTGGATTTTTGCCTTCTAGTTCGCGCTTTTCTTTTCTTACATACCATTTTTATTATCATTATGGGAATATGTTGTGTCTGTGGTTCTTCTAACATATATGTAAGAGTAGCTTCTTAATAGGTAGTGATGAAAAGTTCTTACATCCTCTATATCTCATTCTGTTTCTACATGAACCGAGGGATATTTTCTAATACATCAACTCAAGTTAATGGTCTGATTGTACAGCGTTGGCTTGCGTTTCTTTTTTATTATCGATGTACTGATGGTAACAATAACAGGTGTGTGATCCGAAGTTAGATCGAAGTTTGGTCTTACATCAGTAAAGTTGACAGAAATCCCCTTTAGAATATCGAAGTCCAGAAGATCTGGTACTTTAGCTGCGGCTGTTGACCAGTAAGTCACTCGTGGGTATACTAAGATTTCGTTTTTTGTCAATAAGTGTGCAGATATCCCTTCCCTATTCATTGTCATTCTTGATTCCCAGTTAACGTGCTTGGTATTGAAGTTTCCAACCTAGGCATTCAAAGAACCATTGATAATGTTGTTCCTAGCAGGACAGTATATGGCAGATGTTCTTGTCAGAATGTTTTGCATAGTTACTTGAATTGTAGTTGCTTACAGAAAATCTCCGTTATACTTTAGTAATTCATGACGAATAATGATTGCGCGATTGAGGATAGCCGCTCTACCGTCCCGTCTGGATGCTGAAAGTTATATAGTATGTAATTACATATTTTTATGTATGATCTATCAGTGAAGTGGATTTGTGATACTAGCAGTATGTTTGTTGTTTAGTTTTAAGAATAATTTACTTTCAGATTTTTCTGACTGGAGGCCATTGGTATTCCATACAGCTATTATTTTGGTATGACAGTAGACAACATGTTAGGTATGATATTGTTTTGTTAATTCAGTTAATTAAGCATTCTTTTAAATTCTTGCAGAAAGTGAGAAACGGTTATATCTGTAGTATCTTGAAGTGTTGTTGCATCATTTTTAGTCAATTGCGTGTAACTAAACTGGTAGTATTGTCTTTATTTAGTTATGGGTTTTCGTAATTGGCCTTGTCTCGTTCGATATTTATTTTGTAACTCACGGTATAGCTGACACACTTTGTAGTTGGCTGGATGTAGGCCATCGCATAGAATATATTTTGCTAGGGTATCAGGAGTTTTATTGCAGTATTTTGATCATACGTGGCTCTACACTTTACGTACGCGTATGGTCGATTAAAGCAGCTTTTAGTGTGATTATATTGTTGACATTATAAGCATTATATTAATTCAGTGCATTTTATTAGTCGATTTACAGCGACAACTTTATTTTGAATATATTTTGGGTTTTAGATATCTTTGTCATTTTCCACCGGTTCCCGATTTACAAAAAATATTTAAAGTTTTCGTAATTCTTTGTCTAATATTAAGTATGTTCCTGGCGGAAATTTCTTCACGTTCATTTTCATTTATATCTTAAATTGAAGTTGTAAAATGTAAAATTTTGATTACAATTCTGAAGGGGTTTTCTTCGTTCAATTCATATGTATGATGGATAAGATTTCGTTGTTGTATGAACTTAACTAGTTTTCTAAACAGATCAGTTATTTTTACAAAAATATTTGCAACGTTGTTTGATAAGGATTTAGTGATAAGATGCTAATTTGGTTAAGATTAGCCACTACATATACGAAAATGGGAGATAGTTTAAGGGGTGTTATTGTTGGGGTTGTACTTTACTGTCCCGTACTGGCAGTGATTGATTGAAGATTATTTTCTTTTAGGTGACTTCTTATTGGTTGCTTCGTCACTGCTAGTTTTAGTTAAGTAGGCGTTTTGAGGTTCGTTAATGTTGGCGGGTATAATTTCGAATTGCTGATGATTTTGTGGAAATGGCGACAAATTTTGCTGCATACCTGCATTGCAATAATTTTGTTGGAAAGATGGCTGTTGGAAAGGTTGGAAAAGCAAAGTTTGGTTGCGGAGAGTGGCCAAGGATCCTGTTCCACTAAACATTATTTAATACCTCGCCTTATAGACGCATTTTTATTTTAGTATGTAACTTTAAGCAACAGATAAACACAACCTTACTTTTTGAATGTCAAACCAGTACCCACAATAACATGCAAATAAAGGGTTGTATCCAGAAGTAGTAGGATTGTTTTTTTTCCGCGCGCGCGGAGCGTTGGAGGGGGGTCTGCAAGGGCGGATGTTATGGAGGGGAGCCTTGGGAACAGGTTTCGACCTGCGGCAGTCGCTTGCGTGCGTTAGTTGAGTGTGGACCACTGTTTTAGTGACCTCCTGTTGTGACGCCTCGTCGTCAGTTGCAATGGAGCGAAATTTGAAGCAGCGGTACGCCATCAAGTTTTGCTACAAACTTGTAAAATCAGCGACTGAAACCAAGGACATGCTTACGCAGGCCTACAAGAAAGATACCATGAGCCGTTCCTCGATATTTCAGTGGCACAAGTTGTTTCGAGTGGGGAAGTAGCTCATCGAGGACGACCAACGCTCCGGGCGTCCTGTTGGCAAATGAGAACGCAACCATATTTATTATAAGTTGGCAACACCTATATTCAATTAGGTACTCTGTCTCTATCTATGATTGACTTGTACGCTTTTAACCTATAAGTTAGTAATACACGTTCGTTGCATCTTTCAAATAAATCGTTTATTTATTTCCACCTAAATATCAACATGGTGGCAGAGCGTAGTTACGATCTACGGACCTCTTGATTATGGACCCTTGGTTATGTTGATATTTAGGTGAATGGCTCGGTACACTGATGTTAGCCGGCCTCCCTGAAGCTTATAAGCCCATGATCATGGGACTGGAGAGCTCTGGCATCAAGATAGGTGCTGATTCTATTAAATCTAAACTCCTGCAGGAAGTTCAATTCAGCATTCTTCACAAGGAAAAAGGTCATTCAAAGAAATCAACATGATTCAACAAAGGCCTACAAAGGACCGCGATGTTATAATTGTAACAAGCATGGACACTTTGCTAAGAATTGCCGTGCTCCGAAAAAGAAGAATGTAGAAAATACAGAAGGAAATAGAGGTTTTGTTGCAGCTTTTTCAGCATCTTCTCAGACAATGAATCCGGACCTGTGGTATGTGGACTCGGTGCCTCCATGCACATGACATATAGACGTGACTGGATGTATGATGTTACAAGTCCACCGATACCAACCATAACTGTTTCCAGTAAGACACCGCTACCTGTGGAAAGTATGGGAAAGGTCAATTTATTGCTAAATGGTAATAAAGAAAGAAAATTCAGGTAAGACAAATTTTATACATACCTAAACTTTGCAAACCTCCTGTCAGTCAGTGCTATGGTGAAAAATGGCTGTAATGTAAATTTTAGAGATGAAGGTTGTGATATCTATGATAAAATGGAAAGCTCCTGTGTTCGGCCACACTAGTAAACGATTTATATTTGTTAAACACACACAGAGAGTATTTTCTAACCTGTCTTGTTCAGATAACTTAAATGGTTTGGTTCTGTGGCATAGACGCATGGGACACCTGAATTTTTCATATGTTAACAAGCTGCCGGAGTGTGCTGAGGGAGTTCAGCCATTTTCAGACAAAAATAAAGGTTCTAGTACTTGTACTACCTGTCTCTCGGGGAAACAAACCAGATTGCCCTTTAACAACATTGGTTCAAGATCTTCACAACCCTTGCAGCTGGTCCACACTGATTTATGTGGACCAATGGAGCAAGAATCTTTGGGAGGTATGAAATATTTTATTACTTTTATCGATGATTACACAAGACATGAACTATGTCTATTTTTTGAAAAATAAATTGAATATTGCGGAAGTTTTCAAAGATTACAAAAACGAAGTAGAGAATGAAGATGAGAGAAAAATAAAGGTAATTCGTTCTGATAATGGAAAAGAATACTGCAATAGAGAATTTGAAAATTTCTTGAACAAACATGGGATTGAACATCAAACAAGTGCTCCGTACTCACCCCACCAGAATGGTCTTGCTGAACGGATGAACAGGACTCTGGTGGAAAGAGCAAAATGTATGTTGTTTGATGCTCAGCTTGCAAAACAGTTCTGGGCAGAGGCCCTTGCAACGGCAGCATATATAATTAACAGATCACCTACAAAATCAATTAATGGTAAAACTCCTATGGAGATGTGGACTGGTAAGAAACCCAACTTGTCTAATTTAAAAGTATTTGGCTGTGAAGTAATGACACAAGTTCTAAAAGAAAAACGCCAAAAATGGGAGTCCAAATCCAGAAAGTTACTGTTTGTTGGTTATTGTGAATCTACCAAAGGCTACCGAATACTTGATCCAGATACCAATAAAATCATAAAAAGTAGAGATGTAGTATTTCTAGAAAATATGGAAAAATATGATAATAATATATACTTACCTTGTACATCCAACAGCAGCAGTCCAGTGATACAGCCACTCGAAGAAACATGTAAGGAAGAATTAGAGGGCAGCACAAACCATTTTACTGGTGAGTCAAGCGAGGACTACCAGTCTGGCGAGAATGACAATTCATCTTACATACCAGAGCAATCGATTGATCTCAAGTCACCAATAAGAAACATAAATTTACGTCCACGGAGAACTGTTCAGTATGCAGAAACAGATGACCATGATGTAAGTTACTTTTGTCCAATACTTAATTTAAATGATCCACATGCAGCAGACAAAGCATTATCATTATCTCATGCTGACCAATGGAAAAAGGCTATGCAAGAAGAGTATGACTCTCTGATCAAAAACAAAACTTGGTCACTGGTTGATGCACCATCTGGGAAAAGAGTCTTACCATGTAAATGGGTCTATAAAACTAAAACAAATGAAAAAAGTGAGATTATCCGATTTAAAGCAAAATTGGTCATCAAAGGGTGTACTCAGAGAAAAGGAAGTGACTATGATGAGACATATGCTCCCATTGTAAGATATACATCTGTTCGATTCTTACTTTCACTGTCTGCGAAGTATGATTTAGAAATGTTTCAGATGGATGCCATAAGTGCTTTTCTTCAGGGTGACATAGATACTGAGATATACATGTCACAATCAGAATACTACAAAGAAAATGATCAAGTACGTATTTTACATAAATCAATTTATGGACTCAAACAGGCTAGCCGGCAGTGGAATCTTAAATTGAACAATGTTTTATTAAAAATTGGCTTACAGAGATCACATGTGGATCCCTGTATTTATTATTTAGTAAATGAGTCTGCAACTATATTCATTGCAGTGTGGGTGGATGATCTTTTGATATTTACAAATAATAAGGACAAAACAACAGAGATTAAAAACAAGCTAAAAGGAGAATGCAGTATGAAAGACCTAGGTGAAATGAAGAATTGTATCGGCATAAACATAAATAGGAACCGAGAGGCAGGTCCTGGCCAAATTCGGCGTTTCGACGTTGCCTCAACCCCCCCCCCCCCCTTCAGCCCTGATGTGTCACCGCCGGACTTCTTCCTGTTCCCCCGGATCAAGAGGCAACTCAAGGGGCATCGCTTCGATTCGGTGGAAGCAGTCCAAGCGGCGACGAGGGCGCTGAACAGCATCCCGGAGGACGACTTCCAGAAGGCCTTCGCGACCTGGAAGGCTCGCTACCAGAAGTGTGTGGATGCCAAAGGGGCCTATTTTGAAGATTACTAAGTCGATGTACCTAAATGTTCAATAAATTTAAAAAAAATCAATCCTACTACTTTTGGATACCACCCTGTATTTCAAAAACTAGTATTCATTAAGATAATTTTATAATAATTAAAATAAACGTTTTATTAGTAATACTGCAATAAAGTTACTATGTTTATCCAAAAACTCTTTAATTATGTTTTCTTTAACCCATTAACTGTTAATTTTTGTGTGTAATAGATACTGTAAAATGCGTTTCTTAAAGCATTTAAATAGAGTAAAAGACAAAAGAAGCACAGGGTTGAATATTTTTAAAGTAAGGCGTATAAATAAGCCAATCTCCAATTGGGGATCACCTTTGGTTTTACTTATGTTGCACTTTTTGTTTATTATGCCAAACAACAAAGCTGTCAACATGCAGTTCTACATTGCAGATACAGCACTGCTTTCTTTTATTCTTTTTACGGATTATACATATCCTTTGTTTTCCCATGGCCTTGCATTCGATTATATGCTCGGTGCCGAAAGTTTTGCTCTCTATTAAAACACGTAATGCTGATGGTTTTGGGTACGATGTACGTCCAGCTTATTTTAGGTCTGAAAGAGACGATTGAATAAGATATGCCTTTGTTACCATCCTTCTGAATTGAAACAATAAAACTATTTTGTTGACGAGACAGTAGAGAGCATGCATTGACAAATGACACATTAAATGCAATAGTTACCAGTGGAAAATATATTTTTTTCTCGAATTCTCATACGGTACTTCTGCAATTTCCAGTTCAGCTTGTTAATACTACCCATTTGACTATTGTACTCTGCCATGATCTTTAGCTGGGGGACCTGCAATTTTTTTTACATTTGCTATAATTATAGAAGACTTTAGTTTTCTTATTTATGCTGCTTTTAGGGAACTTATTCTTTAGGTTTGTTATCAAATATTTTCCTTTCGTTTGATTTCTTGTAGATTAGAGTAGGTATTTCTTGAAGTTGCTTCTTTCTTTACCCATTTTGAAGAAATATCAGCCTTTACTTTCTTTTTAGTAGGGCCATAATTATTTCCCACTCTCTTCGCAGATGTTTTGTAATCCTTCAGTCCACGGTTAGTATACAGCTCTAAACTTCTAGGTACATCGGCTGGTACGTATTTTCATCAATGTCCTCGCAATCTACATACCGCATCTACACGATCTGGTGAAAGCTGGACGAGTTAAATTGTTTCATTTACATCATCTTTATCTTTATTATCGGTAGTTATAATATTTCGATCATTAACAATATCCTCTATTTTTTGCAAATTAAGTGCAAATACTTTATAGTAAAATATTGCAGTATAAAAAAAATAAAAAATTTAGATGACATCTAGCATGAGTCCCAAATGGGAATCATATTTCAAATAACTTTCACAAAAAATAATTATTAAACGTCATCTGAAAGCATTAGAAGATACAATAATATCCTTCAATTAAAAATTATATATATATACAAAAACAACTTACTGCTTTGTAACAACATTAAAGTAATTGGGCCTTAAAAATCTTGACCGTGTCACACAGATCTCTTACTCCAAGTGGGCATCATGGCAGCTAATGAGTTAAGAAAAAGCTTACAGCTTGTGAATTTACTACACTCTTACTTGGTTACATTTTCCTCACTCTATTAAGATATTAAACTATTTTCTATTTTATTCGGTCTTTATCTAAGATTCTCAGTTGGTGGGAGATTTTTTTATTTTTGATAGCGATGTCTATAATATTTTTCCGCCATCCTATTCGAGGCCATTCATTGATCTTTCATCATAATATATCATGTAGCTCCTCAGTTAGAGCAAAAGGCGCCGTATTAGGGAGTTTTGTTAGCTTATAGACTTTTAGTGGTGAGAGTGCTATTTTCACACACCATTGATCTTTAATCTTTGCCTTTTATTTCAAACATCTTTGGATACCTGTACTTCCCATACATAGATTGTGCGAACATAATATTATAGCTATTTTCTTTTTAAGACTTGTACCCTAGGGTTTTCCTGCAAGCTTTGTCTTGTGTTTTTGTTTCATATCTTATTTATTTTTGCTTTCTTTATCACCTGTCTTAGATATTTCCTTTTATCTTCCGTTAATTTGAATTTATGTTGATCTGTTATTGCTCCTAACTCTCTTGCATATAGTAATATGAAATTCTTTCCGTTTTTTAGCCTATTCTAAGATTTTTGTTAACCATTTAATTTACTTTCTTAAACATTTTTGGCGTTAGATTGCCTTTTTCGGCTATTTACCATTTTCAGTTCCTCTTTGGCACTCGTCTACTTCTTCTTCTGCAATTTTATCTGTCTTGTTTGCTTTGTCTACTATTTCTTATTTTTCGAGTATAATTATATCAGCGTTTTCTTAAAATTTATCTACGTAGACATTTTCCCACATTTTTACGATTGTATTTGTTTGTATTTTTGTGTCGGGGTTCCTTTTAGTCTCTTAACCACATTCCAAAATTATTTCTGATTTATTATATAGTTTTATTCTATCTTCTTTTTAAAATATTCTCACTAGCCATTCTTTACTGTTTTTACTTCTTTTTAGCTTTGTTTCCTTTTGTTATATAATTTCCTTTCGTTGCATATTCCTGAATCTCCAGAAGTTGATTACTAATGGTCGTGCTCGTTGTCGAACTCTCCAAGAGCTTGCAGTACAGTTCAACCTACACGTACACCATTTTCATTTCCTGAAGCGCTGGAGGAACCTAAGTGATGTTGTAAAGGACAAAACGTGCCCGCATATTCTGTAATGATTCCCGCCTCACGGCAGCCGATATTTCTCGCTAATTGTGACCCCTGGACCGAAAACCATCTGTTTGTACTATAAGACATCGTCTGTAGCAAGTTGGATTTAATGGAAGTCATCCGGTCAAAAAGCCGGAACAAACGCGATTTAGTGGATTCGTCGTCCCTAAAGCATTCGGTTCGATTCCAAGTACCAGATTCCCACGATGAAGCACGAAGACGGAAGTGTCATTGTTTGTGGTTGTGCCTCCAGCCTTGGCACGGGTTCCCTCAGAAAATTCACGTCATTATAGATCGCTATCTATATGAGGACATCAACGAAAAGACGATGCGTCCATATGCCATGTAGAATATGGGCAGAACTAATTCGCTTAATGTCGTGTGACCTTTCTCGAGTGATCCAGCTAATCTGCCTACTTGATTATCGTTGGGGGCCTCTAAGCAGAACTAAAAAGTCGTTTTGTTGGCAGAAATTCCAAGAATGCAGATGAAAAGTATTTCTAACTAAAAGGTGCATGGAACATCTCCCTTTCCTTCATTCATACTCTTTTGGACTCCACGCCTCTCGTGCCAGGTCGCCATTGATACCAAGGATTATGCTGTTCAAGTTTAGTTGATTTCTGGTGATTTAGAGTTATTCCGCTTTTTATTTAACGTTTGCCTTGTTGCCGTATTTTTATCATTTTATGCTGTGCTAATAAAGTTTTTCTAGTGGAATTGTGTTCAGCCAAAAATACAAAGAGACGAAAACGTCATGAAAAATACTAAAGGTTGATATATTTTTGACCGGTACTGTAAGGTTTATTCGTCTTAAAGTGTTTTTTGAGTTTGTTTAATTTTTCTTAAATACTATGGGCTGAGATCCGTACTTGAATGCGTTTCTATTCGTAGTAAATGTAGTACTTACTTTATAGAAATGATTTCTTATTTCACTATATACAACATATAGTTATCATTTGTAAGGAACGCACATTTATTCAGAAAAATGTGAAAATAAAATTCTAATTAGAAAAGCAGTGGTACATTTTAGATTTATTTGTTCTTACACTATACAGTGGTGACTATTGCTTTGTTCAGTTTTAAAGACTAATGTGCCTAGTATAAATTAAACATCTTAGCTTGAGCACCCAAAATTAAAATTTTTAGGGCTTCATGTTCACAGCTTTTATTTAGCTAGTATATTAACTCATTTTTTTTCAAAGCTATTCTCTATTATATTTTTTTTTTTACTAGTTCAAGCAATCCATAGGTTGTTTAAGACTAACCGCTTAGTAAAATTACTCCAGTCTGTTATTTCAAGTTTCTATTTTTTTAACTGATTTTATATACAGGTTCATAAATAAAACATTTTTACTCTAGAAATAGGACTAAAAGAGTTATTATAATATATTTTATTAAACATTTTTAAGGTAAGTCTTCTCTGAATCAGTACAATGCTGTCAACATATTTCAAAAGCTGTTGCATCTTCTGTCTTAAAATTATCTTCAATTTTTTAACTATTTTATAATGAGCCCTTCTCAGTGAAATTGTAAACGTGAAGAAAAGGAAACAATCACGGAGCACTAGTTTTGGAAAATTCGGTTAATATTTGAAGAGTCTGTGGGCCACAAATTGCAATGTGAGTCTTTTGTCAATAAATTCACAAGGAAACGGGAAGATACCTTCTATTTATTCAAATTCAAAATTATGTGAACGAATTTCTTGGATCCTTCCTGTTTTTTATAATAAAAAGATATATAATATTCATTTATAAAAACTAAACCAAAGTTTACGCGTTTTTCAAATGCAGTAGACGTTTTTAAATGGCTATTTTTATAATTATCCATAATTGTCATCTCATCGTCAGTAAATCAACGTAGTTAATTGTGTGCGAAAGAAACACTTAACTGTTTACATTGGTTTTACTAAATTGTCAGTTTTATTAAAAGTTTTGCCTAAATTAATGTAGAACTTTGCAATGTTACCTTATGCCCACCAAAAAGCTGTTACACTTGTTGCTGCATTATGCTCTTTTATATACAGGTGTAAAGTGAATTTTAATAATTGATGTTAAATCTTCCAAATACACCAATTACCAATCGAGAGTGCTAATGATAAAGCTTTAGAAGCAAAAATCCATTTCCTTCTAGATAGTCTGTGTAATAACAAAATTTATAATTTTATTTTAATGACAACTGTACTTATGGATAAAATTATATAATACACAACAGATACTATTTAGTGTTTTTTATTATAATTGTTTGAGGTAAATCAAGTTGGGATTTTAGTTTTGTACCCAGGTGAACAATAAAATGATTCTCTATCATTCGCATAATATAAAAAATGTTTTTATCCTTTCCCTATTGTTGCAGATTTGTCGTATCACTATACAATATGGGAATTAGTAAAATTGACATTAACTGTGGCGTTGAGTGGTTTATAGAAAATTTTGACCAAAATTTCTTCCCCTTTCTTTTGCGTTAGCCAAGAGGACATGTGATCTTTTATTATACTACAGTAGTATTTTCCTTTAAATGTGACAATTTAGAAGATAATCTGAACAACAGAACAAACCAGCAACACTTTACAAACCAGATGTTGTTTCTAATTGAAATTTTATAAAACCTTCAATATTTCCTTAACATATCATGCTCTCTAAGGTAATGAAACGGAAATATTGCTACCACAGAAAAATTATAAGTAAATATATGGAAAAAACACTAGATATAATCAACGAAATAATTATGTTAAATTAAGAATAAATTACCATAAAACACAATGATAAAATAAAATATTACATAGTATCATATAATTTAAAAGTTAAGTAGATAATAAGGGTGCAAGTAAACTTCTTTGCTTAATTTTAGGGTAAAATTGTTAGCCTCACATAAAGTAAATTTTAACTATAAGTACACATTTTGAGAGATAACTTTCATGTAATTGTTCCACAATAGTGATTATTACATCATATTAACTTGTTCCGCAGCCATGGCGGAAGTTAAAGGTCAGTACAGTTTGTTAGCAGATTTTCTTCAAGCGGAGTTATAATAACAGAAAAGCTAGAGCACTGCGGTAAAAAAGTAAGAGGAAACCATTGCACGATTTTCCCAAGAGTAGCCGCAATGAATCAAAAAATATATATGAAGAGCTAGAGTACTTGGCGTCTCTTAAATAGGACAGAGGTGCTAAGAATTTCCACGTTCAAAAATCAAAAATACAAAGCATAGGGACATTTAGTATTAAACCTATAATGTAAACCGGAAAGTTATAAACAGTTACAATGAAATGAAACAAAACGAGGAGGATGTAAACCCAAATTTCTAACTACTGAAAGCTTTAACTAACACAATGTATGAATAATGTCATAGCTTAGTTATGCATGGGTGACTAAGGATCGCAGTGTGCTTGTCGAATGAACCAAAAAATTAAACTCGAGTTCGATTGAATAAAAAAATAATAATTATAATAATAAAAATCGTTCCTCGATTTGACTGAAAATCGAACTCATACTTTGTTTTGGTCTAAAGCACTTGTGTACCAAATTTGGGGTCAATCGAAGCTTTAGGTTTTGAGTTATCGTGATGACACACACACACACACAAACGCGCGCGCGCGCGCACAGACGGAATTTTAATCTTATTAACTACCTCTTAAACGCAGTTAAAAAAAATACAAATTTTAGTGTTAGTGAAGTAAAGTGAGCAAATACGAGGACTTGCCGTTATAATTGCACATTCAAAAAAAAAGTAATAGAGAGCATAAAAATGAGGTAGGTATACTTATAAATGAGCATTTAAAAAAATCTGTTATTTATTATTTACTGGACAGTAACCAATAAATTATGAATATAAATATTATATAAGCCTATGCTTTCTTAGCAGATAAAAGCGACTATAGAGGAGAAATATCTTATAGAGATCATAACAAATTTATGTACGCTATAAATTATTAATTAACAAAATTATGATTAACAAAAGACTTCAACACAAAAGTTAGCGAAGGAAAAACTGTATATATAATAAGAGAATATGGATGTAGAATCAGAAATGTGCAATGTAATCTTATCTATATATTTGAATGGAAAGTAAACAAAAACGGCCCACATGAAATTTAATCTGCCGGGCCCTGAGCGCTTAATTTGCACAAGGTCCGTGCGTTCGTGCGCACGTCGGGGCTGCTCTCGTTCTCGCTCTACCAGGCGGCCGCGGCTGCCTTTATCCCTTTTATTGTTATCTCTTTTATGGTGCAGTAACAAATGCATATTTACTAAATTAATTAATAGTTCCCTATCTGTTGTAAAAATGAAGCCAAAATGTCGACAATACTAAAGTTAGGACATGCAATTTTAGAATCAAAACAAACATTCTGTTACTTCTGCTAACATTAATCTAGGGAAAAATTAAAATTACTGCAAATAAATGTAAGAATACATAAAGTTGAACCGATTTCTTACGTACGAACGTAAAACGTAAAAACTACGGAAGTGCATTATGAACGAGCGAACAAGCTTTGCATTGATTCAATTTTACATATTTCTTATGGGCGGCTTATGCTTACAGCCATTATAAATGGACGCTAAGTTAAGTTCTACGTTTCCGATCCAGGGAAAAGTCCCATCTAATTAAAATTTTATATGTTCTAAACTTGCAAAAGTTTTAGGGAAGGGGGGTAAAAAATTATTAGCCTAGGGCCCCAAAACTATCTTTTGGTAGGCAACTACTTGTTTTATTTATAGAATAGGATCTAAGGATGTGGTAATAGCAATATTAAAATCTGAAGTTTAATACGCAATAAAGAAAAATCAAGAATGGAAAAGCAGTAGGTTCTGATAAAATCACTAGTAAACTGATTGAACTGCTTAATAAGAAAAACATGAACAAAAATATATATAAATAAAAAAAATAGTAAATGAACTAAAGAAAATAGGTGTAAACTCAAAAATATAAGATTAATTATATGCATTTACAGCAACCAAATTGCAATTATTAGAATAGATGATATAGAAACAAATAAAATTAAGGTAAATCTAGATGTTAGATAGTGCTATGTACTATCTATAATTATATTTAATATACGAGGTCAATTCTGAGAAAATTGGCGTTTGTACATGTGTGAGAAATAGAATGAGATAGCGATACCCTTCCTGTGCCCCTGTATGCAGTAGTTTAGTAAGGAGTGCGGCGTGGAAGAAGAAAATTGTGTTGTAGTTTACTTGTCCGCTATATCAATGGAAAATAGACGGTGTCTTAAAGTTCCACCAAATGTGAAATACGTGCAATAATACGTTTTTGTATGCGAAAAAATTTTTGACGGCTGCATATATTGCAAACGTAATGAGTGAAGATATCGTACGTCACTGATACAAATGTTTAAATATAGACGCACAAATATGCACAATAATGCAAGAAGTGGCCGCCCATCTATTAATCAGCTATGAAATTGTGCAGGAAATTGACCGAAAGGTCAGTTATGCACATGAAACAGCGGCTTGCGTTATACCGCTATGACGGTGACACTGCACTTCAAGATAATATTTCAAGGTGCCTTCGTTTCTAGGCGCAAAAGATATCTGTAAAGGAATTTCAAACCTTCCAAGACGTTATGACAAGTTTTCAACTTACTTGGCGGTTGTCAAAAAGTATTGTACCGTTGTAGTTTTCTAATACGTATAATAGAGATTTATATCTATGCGTATTTGTCATTGATAACGAAATTGTGGTTTTAGCATAAATGGAAGAATTTAAAATCGCCAAATTTTGTAATTGTGCAGAAGGAAACGTAAACTAAAACAGCTATTTTTAAGATTTAAGATTTTGCGGTTTTAGGAATTTGCAAGTTTGTTGAGGATGCTTAAGAAGTCTTTTATTTATTACTACAGCTTCTCCGAAGTTTATGCTACGCTAGTTAAATAAATTGAGGTACTTGTCAAGTACATTTTACAATTGCAATTAAACATTTAAACTAAAATGTCAATATTAAATTTAAATAAACTGATATGTCCGGATGACCAAGCTATTAAATACAGGGTGGCCCAAAGATCACGCCTGTGATTTAATAATTGATAACAGTTTTACTGCACAATTATTTTATTCATCTTCAGGCATAAGAAAACAAACGAATAGTAAATTTACATGCGTTGTACATAAAACATTGCATCTTTTACATGGTATTTATTTTCTGCTTCACAAAGGCGAGCCTGTAATCGTATAAGTTCTTCACGAATGCTGTAGACTTTCTCTTTTTTTATTTTTATATGGTTACCTCCTTTAAGTCTAGAGCCGCCAAATTAAGTAACCGTGGCGGCCAATTAATTTCAGCTCTTTGTGAAATTAACCTCTTTCAATCACATCCCTCAACAACCCTATTGTGGCTTTAGTAGCATGACTAACGGCTCCCACTTTTGAAAGCATATATCAGGTCTGTCCTGAATCACACGCTGTACAAAATTTTGAAGACAACGTTTCCCCATTTACCGTTATTCTATTTTCAACGTCATTCTCGAAGAAGTATGTTCCAAAAATGAATTGCGAAGAAACACTACACTAGACTGTACACAGCTATGTTGATAAACAACTCTTGAATTTCAAGCTGGTTGAAATCTGCCATATAAAAAAGCGATGATCAGACGATGAATACATTTGTTTTAGTTTCAGACTAGTTCTTGCAATTGAATAGCATAATTAAGGTGTAACTGAAAATCTGAGAGTCTTAGTTTTTTAACGATCTTAAAATGCGTACACTGTTTTTCACACGGTCTATGTTATCTTATTTTCTAGTAGAACGTGGTTTAGCGGAATGTGGGCGATTACGTATACATAAAAAATCGTTTGATAGATTTGTGACATATGCGCTATAAAGTGGTGTAGTTTTCCATGCAATCGCTAAAAATAAAGAATACCGTAAGAAGACTATTAAAACAATTATAAACATTTGAAACCCTTGTATAACTGTTGCGCCTCCCTGTACAAATTCTTTTTCCTAAAAATAAGTCCACAAATAACAAAAAATAAAATTTATGTGTTTAGTAACGAGCGACCACATTTAAAATAGTACCACGTAGTCCATGAAGTCATAGGTTATCGAGAAGCAGCTAGTGATAAATAATTATAATTGTAATAAATATCAACATAAGCTGCAATAAAAATAGGTTAAATGTATTCTAGTTACGTTTTAATTATTAACATTTTATTCCGACTGTATAAAATCATAGCAAATTTATTCTGTAAATGTTATATTTTTAAATTTCCTTTAAGGTTAAATAAGCATTTAATGTATGATTATCTGTTTTAGTAAAAAATGAATAAAATGACATACAGCATTGCAAAGATTAATATCGGCTAACTAATTTAAAATTAAATAGTCTACTTAAGTAAAACTTGCAAAATGGTTTTCAAAAGTTGAACCCAAAGATATCATTTAACAACCTTTATTGTAATATAAATTTATAACTTTGAATTTTTAAATTACAAATGTTTATTTAAGTATATACGTTTATATAAAATAGCATTTTTACAAAGTCTAAATACACATATCTATTTATAAAACGTCACGTATACAGCGTTGTTGAGGCAAATCCGGAAAAAGAATAAACAATAAAAATAACATCAATATACAAAAAAAATAAATATATTTTATTATATGTTCATGAAATATAATTAGAGTAAATAGTATTGAAAATCTTATTATTTAGAGGCTACACCCTTCTTGAACCGAGACTTAAATCTGATGCAAGCCTACAAAAATTCAAAATAAAGACTCTAAGTTGTTCTTGGTGTTCTGATATTTCTTATTGAACCTTTGCCTCGTCCACGCCTCACACATAGTAGTCAAGGGTTTGTAGGATGTTTGGAGGATGACGAAAAGTCGGACGACCAGTAGTAATACAAATTTTTGTAGTTATGTCTGGGCCTTTCTTGTTTTGTGAGCTGGAGCGGAGTCTTGCTAGCATAAATATTTGCACCCAGCGGCCACCTGCTCTATTTAAGGCTTGACAACTGTCTTTAGCACTTAGATATAGCTGCAGACAGTCACCTTCTAGCCTTCCTTTAAAAAGTGAGGCACCATGACATGCTCTTCGCTGTTTACAAGCCCCAGCACTATAACAAATGTAGAAAACTATGTATGCATGACGCAGAGCAGATCAAACAGCCATTTTAGTGATTTTGCCCTGAATGAATTTTTTTGTCCTAAATTAATCTTAGGAAGCACTGTTTGGGTCTTTAACTTTCTACTTCTTTTTTTTCTCACTCAATAGTGGGCGGTTACTCGGTATTTATTATTGTATGTTGCAACGTGTCTGTCACCGCTCTGTAATAAAAGTGCAAGACTCGTATCGTACGATATAATTATAAGAAGCTGGCGAGTCATCTATCCACCCAACTGATTCGTGCGTGAACTACCTGAGCGAGTACTTGAGAGCTATTTAATTAACTCAAACATTGCAAAGTGTGTAAGTGATCGTCACTTGCTGCAATCAGCAGATTGCAGCAAGTTTCGCTGATAACCCATATTCACCTCTCAAACTGCAGTAGGAACTCGTGTATCACACACAAACAAACAAATGATGCGGTGTAAATTTGAGTGAATCCGGGAAATTTATTTTAAAGCCATCTAGTATTATCTCTCGTGTGGGGTTGCTAGATCCTCCATCGGGCGCCTCCTCACATCACATATGATGGGTACCGGGGAAATAAAGTACCCGGGAAGGACCAAAACTAGCAACAGCATGAATTAAGCTGCGATGAGGAAAGACAAGAAAAACCACCTCATTATATATTAACTATCCCAAGATTATCATAATGGCTGAAAACAACAAAGTTTTGGCCGCAAGTCCGGGGCACCTCTTAAGTGAGGAGGCGATGCTAAGAATCCCCCGCTAGTGAAAAATTAAGGGAAAGAATTGAAAATACATAGAACTAAAATAAGAATGGCAACGTAGAATGTAAGAAGTCTGTATCAAAGCGGTAAATTAGCAAACGCGGTTCAAGAAATGCAGAGATTAAAATTGGATATCTTAGGAATGAACAAAGTCCAATGGCAAAATTCCAGGCAATACATAACAGACAACGGACTATTCTACTATTTCGAAGTCAGGATAGTAAACACCAATATAGAGTAGGTATAATTGTATCACGAGAAGTAAACGATTCACTAGTGAACTTCTTGCCAGTGTCAGATAAAGTATTGTTACTTCATTTAAACTCATCGATGGGCAAATGGAATATAATTCAAGCATACGCTTCTACTGCAACGTAAGATGACGACGAAATAAAAGAGTTTTATGCAGAACTAAATATTGCAATGCAATTAACAAAAATAAAAAAGTCACCATTGTTATGGGTGACTTCAATGAAATAATAGGACTCAGAGAATGCCAACCACTTGTGAACCCCCTCGGGGAGACCATTTGCTAGTACTGTACAGATCATTTTGTTGTGACTAACACAATCTTCAAACAACATATCAGAAGGTTGTATACTTGGATATCACCACAAGACAAGCCAGGCAAAGTTGAACCAAACCAAATAAATTTTATACACCCAGGGGCAGACATAACTTCGAACCACATACCTGTGGTAATAGATGTAAGAATAAAATTTACAAAACAAAGACAATCTTGCCGTCAGAAGAAGATTGACAAACAAAAGCTAAAATTTTCTAACATACACGATAAGGTATCAGAGCACGTTAAACAAAGTTTTGCGAAAATAAGTATGCAAAAAAAATATCAAGAAGAGAAAGTCAGTAACAATATATGGGTAGAAGTTAAGGATATAATAACGCAAATACAGGATGAGGCGGTAGGTATCGCAGTACGGATAGAAAGCATTGATTACAGATGAGATACTAAACTTAATGAACCAGCGTAGTCAGTACAAAAATAAAAATCAAGATAAGTATAAAGAGATTTAAAAAGAAGCAGAAAAGAAATAAAAATAGAAAAGGAAAAATGCATAATGAGCAATTACAAAAGCAATACGATGATTTTAATTTGCACAAGAAAACCAACGAATTTACGGGACACAGGTATAATAGAACAGTAAATAACCTCAAGGCAAAAATAGAAAATTTATACTAGATCTACCAAACAAACCATTAAGATGGAAAGAATATATCTTGGAACAGTTCAAAGACGTGAGGCTGAATAATTACGAAATCACAGAAGACGATGACGATCTTAGTATTCAGCTGAGAAAAGTTAAGCACGCAATTAAAAAAGCAAAAGATGGGAAAGCAACGGACTAAAAATCTGAAGAAAAATCTTTCGATCTGTCATCTCAAAAATAAAAATAGTCAACATGATCACCAATCTCCGGAGAGAGGAAGTGCAATGATAAGAAGAAGTATTATCTATAAAGGTGACAAAGTTATTACTAGGCCAAATGAACCACTGCAACAAATTTTAAAAACAACCATTGTTTCTATCCGAAAAAACTATTAGAACAAGCGTTATCTCCTTAATAAAAATTCATTGTTAACTAAAAACAAATATTGTTTTTCAAACAAATGCATCAGGTACATATCAAAAACACGCTACAAATGAAACAAATCAAAAACATAAGATGCCACCAGTATTCCTACCTGCTAGAATTAACTATTAAAATACTATCCTAGGCATTAAATTTATTATAAAGGGTGTTTTTTAAGCCCGATAGAACTTCAAATTGTAAAAAATAACACAAAAAACCAAATTTTAATCAAAAAAATTTTATTCGAAAGATCAATACATGGCATTAACATTTGAAAATTATTTCGGGCATATGGCCACCGCGGCTGTTCTCGACGAAGCGCATTCTGGACGTCCAATTTTGGGCCACTTTTTCGAGCATTGCTGGCCGTATGTCACGAATAACACGAACAATGTTGGCCTCCAAAGCATAAACCAGTGACTTCACGTGGCCCCACAGGAAGTAATCGAGAGCTGTCAAATCGCACAATTGCCCAATTGACAGGTCCATTTCTGGAAAACAACTTATCGCCAAATTTTGATTTCAATGGGTCGGCGGTTGACGTATGACACGTAGCGCCATCCTGTTGAAACCATATCTCGCCCGGATCAATGTCATCCATATTTTCAAACAAAAAATCATTGATCATGGTGCGGTAACGATCTCCATTGACCGTAACGCGAGCTCCGACTTCATTTTTGAAGAAATAAGGTCCGATGATGCCACCAGCGTGTAAACCGCACCAAACGGTGCGTTTACCTAGATGTAATGGAGTCTGTAGGCTCTGTTGTGGATTAGTTTCACTCTATATGCGGCAATTTTGTTTATTAACAAACCCGTTAAGCCAAAAAATGAGCCTCATCGCTGAACACAATTTTGCGATAAAACATCGGGTCAGTTTCCAACTGCCCTAGAGCCCAATCGGCGAAAGAACGACGCATATGATGGTCTTGTGGCTTTAATTCCTGCACCAGCTGGATCTTATACGGGTGTAGGCCAAGATTTTTGCGCAAAATTTTCCACGTAGTGGACGAACAGAGCCCCAATTCCTGCGACCGACGACGAATCGATAAATTTGGATCTTCTTTCACACTTTCGACATTTTCTTCAGTACGCACATTCCTTCGACGTGTTGGTGTTATTGCATCATTTAGAGAGTATGTGGTATGAAATCTATCCACAGTTCGACGGATGGCTTGCTCAGATGGACGATTATGTGCGCCATAAAAATCACGAAGTTGTCTATAAGTTGCTCGAATCGATGACTGATTTTCAAAGTAAATCTGGATAATTTGGTAGCGTTGTTCAAGCGTCAATCTATTCATGATGATTTGCCAGAGTATACTGATCAAAATTGTCAAAAAGTGAGCGCAGTATGACAGTTCGTTTGACAATTAAGCCTTTCGTAAGTTCTATCGGGCTTAAAAAAACACCTTTTATAAGATAATTTTATCACTTCCAATTCAAGTACCCCCAATAAAAGCACCCCTCCAGCCAATTATTTTTGTACCTCAAATATTCTACATTCAATCCTAGAATCTATACCTCACATCTTGAACAAATCAATAAAACTTTATCATGTCACTAACCCCAATGCCTTTCTTAAATAAGTTAACACTTTTCAACTAGAATGAGTGGAATCACCAACGAGCAACCTTCTTCATGCTTAACTGAGACACATTTCATTCAAAATAAAAAATTTGCTCTAACGGTCTATCACATCTTCAGAATAAACAGAGCTAATGTTATAGGGTGTGCCTACCGCGTCACAGTATTAGTTGTTGAAGTGTTCCTGACTAATTCAAAACAGTGCTTGGTTCTTATGCTGGCTGGGTTTATATTTAACTTGTAATCGTTTCATAAATATTTAATTCTAGCTCTATATTTGTTAGATGTGTTGCCTATAAACGGAATATTTTAATTATACTAAAGCTGCCGTTTCTCAATTTCATTTTTATTTAATTTCACTTCTTGATACTACTTATTTTAATATTTTCTACATTACGTTAATTTTACTTTTTTTACCGAATATTTTGATATTATTATTACCGCTTTGGTTCATTTCTAGGCATTTGTTTATCAAAATTTTATATTTAGCTTGTATTACTGTTCTTTTCACTTCTCTGTAGATTCTTACATAAAATTTCTTATTTTCACTATCACTTGTGTCCGCATTTTTTTTTAAATTTAAATAGAAACCTCTATTTTTTCCGCAAGGTTTTTTTATTTTTTTCTTTGGAATTTATAATATGTTTGTCTAGTGCTCTTCAACTATTATGTATATTATACACTCACCGGCATAGAAATCCGCCCACCCCAGTTGGTATCTATTTTACTGGTAAGCATAGTTGTTGTTAATAACGATCACATCTGTTAGAAAAAATTGCCAAAACAATACAAAATAAATACTGTTGAAGTCATTTACGTTCTAAATTTGAGTTGCGTAAAGTATTGTGTTTATTCTTGTGTTCTTTTTAAATCGCTGTTAATTTTTTTGTTACTTTCTGATTAATTCCTTTTTGGTAGTGTTTTTGGTTTATAGTGCATTCAAATTATGCATTTGCCAGTAGAAACTCTTATTAAAGCAGTAGTCAACGTTATGTCCCTAATCGGCTAGGTATTCTCCGTTCAACGCTAAAAGATGTCCATAAAAGATTTAGAAAAACCGGTAGCTGTGGTTGCAAGCCGCAAAAAGGAGCTAAAGGTGAGACATCCGCTCGTGACGAGCGTTTTATCATTTTGTCTACGTTAAGAAATCGACTACTGCAGTGGAGACTCGAAATACCCTTCACCGTGTAAGAAATATCAATATTTCTGAAATAACAGTTAGAGGGAGACTCAACGAAGCAAATTTGTGTGCAAAGGGACCAGCACGAGGTCCAAGATTGATACGGCAACATAGAGTAGCACGTTTGGTGTTTAGGCGTAATCATGCAAACTGGGGAATCGAACCGTTATCTTTTCTGATGAGTCCAGATTTAATGTTCGGAGCTCAGGTGGTCGTGGACAAGTATGGAGAAGAAGAGAAAAAAGATTTGCTGATTGTAATTTTTCGTAAAGGGTACGATTTCGTGGAAGTTCAATTATGTCGTGGGCAGAGATTTCTGCTGATGCACGAACGGAGCTTGTATGTATCGAAGCAGGTTCATTAACAGCAGATAGGTATCTAGAAGAAATTCTATTACCTCATGTGATTTCTTCTGTTCCTTTCGTTAGTAAAGATGTTTTGTTTATGCATGACAACGCCCGACCACATTCTGCAAAAATCGTAACTGCCTTCTTCAATTTTTTTTTTAATTTAATAAATACATCAACGATCAGAACTATGTATATATTTATACTTAAAATATATGACACATTAGTTCTATGAGCTGATTTTCTGGCAAGAGGCTTGAGGGATTTAACCTATTGGTATTACCCTGGAGACGTTATTGGTTGAGTAGGTCACAAGGCCATTTCTTATTGAGTCTTTTGAAGGCTGGTTCTTCCAGTAAAGGTTCGACTGATGGGTTTGGATGTACTAGAAGACGGGCATGGTGTTTCACTGCACGTTGATGAATTTCCTCTTTTACATTTGGCATATCTAAGTCCGTATGTAGAGTTAGGTTGGTGACATACCATGGGGCATCTGCGATCTGTCTAAGAGCCCTAGATTGAAATCTCTGTATAATGTTTAAGTTGGACATGCATGCCCATAGTTCCAGTCCGTAAGTCCATATGGGCTTAATTATTACCTTATAAAGAAGTCGTTTGTTATCGAGGGAAAGTGGAGATTTTTTGCCGATTAGCCAAGCAATTTGTTTAAATTTGAGGTACATTTGTTTACTTTTCTTTCTAATGTGCAATTTCCAAGTTAGCTTTCTGTCTAGATGTAATCCTAGGTAACGAGTTTCGGTAGCGTGTGGTATTTCGACAGTGTTAATATAAACAGGAGGACACTGATGTCTTCTTAATGAGAAAGTTACGTGAGCAGATTTGCTTTCATTAACTTTAATTCGCCATTGATTCAGCCAATCCTCCAGGAGGTTTAAATAGTTTTATAGCTGCTGAGACGCCAGAGCTGGATCTTTATGTGTCAGCAGTGTAGATTAGATATAGGAGCGGACCTAAAACGCTACCTTGAGGGACGCCTGCGGAGATAGGAAATATCTCTGATAGTTCTTCGCCATGTTTGACTTGATATGTACGATGTAGTAAATAAGATCTTATTAATTCGTAGTAGTTTTGCGGAAACACAAGCTTGAGTTTATATAGGAGGCCCTTATGCCGAACTTTGTCGAAAGCTTCCTTCACATCTAAAACGACAAATTTTTTTTTTCAAAGGCTGTATAAATAATATTCGTCAAACGATGACACTGCTGAATAGTCGAGTGATTATGACGAAACCCAAACTGGTGGTCAGGTAGGTGATCCGCTAGCAAGTCATCTTTGTTTATTCGTTTTAAAATCAGCTTTTCCAGAAGTTTTGATATCACCGGCAAAAGGCTTATAGGTCGATAAGAAGTTAGTTCCGTTGGCGGTTTACCAGGTTTAGGTATTAATATGATGTGTGTATGTTTAAATTGGGTAGGCCAGTAGCTCAGACGTAGGATGGGGTTAAATAAGGTTTTTATTAACAATAATCCGGAGTAGGGTAGTTCAGATAATACTTTTCCGGTAATTAGATCAAATCCAGGTGACTTATTCTTTTTTAAATATTTTATTTCATGTTCTCCTTCTTATACAGTGAAAGCTTTAATCGGTGGAGGCATCTGAAAAGGAAATCTTCTACTTCTGGGTTTGGATCATTATTGTGGGGTTGTAAGATTTGTGCAAGATATTCCGCAAATGCTGCCGCCTTTTCTTGGTCCACCTGGCCCAGGTACCATCAGGCTTACGAAGTGGTGATATGGTAGGGGTAAGACGTTTAAACCCTTTTGTTGCTCTCCAGATTGTATCGTCTTTGGTGCTTAGGTTCTCCACATAGGCTGTGAAAGTGCTGTTTTTGAACTCTCGTAACTTGGTCTTTGGTTTGGTCATAAGCCTGTTATAGGTATTTTTATCAACGGGATATCGACTTCTTTGCCATCTGGCTCGTGGTTTTCTTTTTTCTTTAACCAGTTCCATTATTTCCATGGGGATATTTTGCGTCTGCCGTTTTTCTAGTTTATATGTGGGAGTAGCAGACCAAGCCGCTTCTTGGACAGTAGTGATGAGAAAGTTTGTCACTTCCTCTATATCAAATTCTGTTTCTATATGCACCGAGTACTGAGATATTTTATGATCAATTAATTCCTTGAATAGATCCCAATAAGTGGTCTTATTATGCAATGTTGGCTTGCTTTTCTTTTTTATTACTGATGTGCTGATAGTGGCGATGACAGGTGTGTGGTCCGAGTTCAGATCGAAGTTAGGTCTAACCTGTGTGAAGCTGATCGAAATTCCATTTAGTATGTATAAATCTAGAAGATCAGGTACTTTATTCAAGTCTGTGGGCCAATAAGTTGGCTCGCCCGTGGATAAAGTGAGATACTGTTTTTCGGTAATAAGTTTATAGAGTACTCGTCCCTTCGTAGTTGTTAATCATGATCCCCAGTTAGTGTGGTTGGCATTGAAATCCCCGCCAACAATAAAGCGTTGGCCTAGGGATTCAAAGAACGGTTGAATGTGGTCCTTGGTGATGTTGTGTCTTGGAGGACAGTATACGGCTGATATTGTTGTCGGTATGTCTTGCATAGTTAATTGGATTGTTGTTGCCTGCAGGAAATCTTTGTCGCACTTTGGTAATTCATGATGGGCTATAGATTCGCTGACAATGATAGCTGATCCACCGTGTGCGGTCCCATCCGGATTCTGGGTGTGATATAGTATATAATTAGGTATACTCATATATGATCTCTCAGTGAAGTGAGTTTCTGATACCAGCAATACATCATGTTATGTAGTTTTAAAAATAATTTGATTTCAGATTTTTTTGACTGGAGCCCATTGACATTCCATAGAGCTATTATTAAGAACTTAGCCATTATGGACTAATCTCGTAATGACAGTTGACAACATATTAAGTATCATGTTGTTTTGGTTAAGTGGTTGTGTAAACATTCCTTTAAATTCTTCCAAAAAGTGGGAAAGGGTTATATCTGATTTTTTTTGAGGGGGTTCTTCATTGTTTTTAGTCACTTGTGCGTAGGTAGTTTGGTTACTGAATTGTCTGTAGTCAGTTATGCGTTTTCGTGATTGACCTTGTCCCAAACGATATTTATTTTGTAGCTCGCGGTATACTTGACACCCTTTATAGTTGGCTGGATGTGCGCCATCGCATAAGATATATTTTGCTGGGGTATTCGAGGTTTTCTTGCAAGTTTTTGTGTCATGTGCTCCCCCGCACTTTACACAGGCGTATGGCCGATTACAGTAGCTTTTAGTGTGGTTGTACTGCTGACATCGTGTGGATTGTACTAATTCAGTGCTTTTTCTCGGAGGCTCTACCGCGATGACTTTATTTTTAAGATATTTTAGGTTGTAGATCTCTTTGTTTTCTCTAGCCGGCTCTAAATCCACAAAAAACATTGGAAGTGGAGTTTTCGTAGTTCTTTGTCTAATGTTAATTATGTTTCTGACAGGAAATCCCTCGCGTTCGAGATCTTCTTTTGTATATTGAACTAAAGTTGTAGGATGCAAATGTTTGATTACAACCCTATATGGCTTTTCTTCCTTCAATTGGTATGTGTGATGAATAATATTCTGATTTTGCATGAATTTAGCAAGTTTTTTGTATAAATCAGATGTTCTTACGATAATTTTTACAACGTTGTTGGATAAACATTTAGTAATTAGATGTTCCTCTTCTGTTATATCAGCTATAGTTCTTAGCATTTGGTCAAGATTAGTGACTCCATGGACAAAAATAGAAGGTGGTTTAGGTGGTGTTATTCTTGGAGGTATACTTGACTGTTGCATACTGTCATTGTTTTTTTGGAAAGTATTATTCGCTTCTAGCTGGCTGAGAGGTGCAAATCTATGTGTTTGGTTATCTGTAGCGGCATTTTCTCTAGGTGTTCGCCTGGAGATTTGCTTTATTTTGTTGCTGTGTGTGACTTGCCAGGAATACTTATTACTGCTTCCTTCATCTTTTTTGCTGGTTTCGCTTAATTAAGCATTTTGGGGTTCAGCGACTTTAGTAGTTGCACTTTCGGGTTGCTTATAAACTTGGGAGGATGGCGTGTAAAATTGTTGCATACCTGCATTACAGTTATTTTGTTGAAAAGGCAGCTGTTGTTGACCTTGGCTCGAAAAGATTGGAGTAGTGAAGTTTGGCTGTGGTAGATAACTTATCGGCTGCGAAGAGTGGCCGTTAGGTCCCGTTCCACTAAACATTATTTTAACACTTGGCCTTGAGGCCGCACTTTCAATAAAGTCCGTAACTCTCACCGGCAAACACAACCTTACTCGTTGAAAGTCAAACGAGTAATGTCTTCTTAAATGAAGTTCAGATTCTCGTTATGGATTGGCCGGCAAATCATCTCGATTTAAATCTTATAGAACATGTTTGGGACATGTTTGAACAACGCCTCAGAGCCAGACCTGCTGCTTCAAATATCCCCAACGAACTCCGAATTGCTTTACTTGAAGAATGAGATCGGATCCCTCAAGAAGATATTCGTGAGTGTTTTGGATTGTTTTGTTTTAATTTTTGTGCCCTTTTTCTTAGACTCAGTATATGCAGATAACATATGTTTGTACTTCTTTAGTTCATCAAGAAGTTATTTGCTGAACCTCATGCACTTCATGTATTAATATAAAAGTCTCTTTTCAGTGTCACACTTTCACTTCTATGTTGATTATCATATAAACTTTTACTTACTCCCCCCCTCTTCCGAATACTTGGAATTGACTGTTAGTATGGCATGAGAATGTGTTCTAAAAAGGCAAGTAACATCTATATCAAAGTACTGTTATCTATCATCTTGCTTGTTTTTTCCATTTTTTTTAGTTGTGTTCAATTTTGTTACTTATACGTAACGTATTACGTGCCTAGGTATATTTGATAATAAGACTCACAAGTAAAGCAAGTAAAAATACTTGGTGATTTGTACATTAGTAGATTACACTTGAAAGTACTTGATAATAAAGTATAAAACCAATGTCTCCAGCAGTTTTGATAAAAACTGCGATTTACATAAGCTTTTGTCTGTGAGCTACTTAACTTTTACATCTCATTTTCATCAATGATTCTCCTTTTTGCATCGACTTGATAAATTGACTGTGATTTATACGTACGATTTATTTTCATAATTACTTAGCAACATAATGTGATTTTCATACGTAATGACTGCAAGGCATAATAAATAAAATACAGAGAACATCGGAAAACCGAACTTAAGCGATGGAAATATGTAATGCATTAGAAGTCGGGAGTGTTCCGAGAATTAATGGCGTTAGCACCAAATCTTCCGAATAGAAATAATATACAATACTATAACTATGCTTGGGTAATTAAAATCATTTGGTTAGATAGCCTGAAAAGAAAGAAGTGACCAGTGTCGCTGAACATATAACCTGCGAAGAAAGCAGTCGACAAGGAAAGAACAAGAGAATTCTAGTTTTGCTACTTTTAAAAGTGTGAAGTCATCAAATGTTTGATATTGTTATTTGCAAGAAATAGTGGAGCGTTTTTAGAACAATATTACGTTTACAATTGTGGATGAAAGCATAATACAATAGTAAGCCAAAGTAAAAGGGCAGTGAACCTTAAATTCAAAGAAGAGAAATTTGCTTCGAAATTTGTTTGTACTTTGCCATCAAAACAGGCAACACTTTTGTTGGTGTGGGAACCTGGCGATCAGCTAAACCAAGTCTGAACTCAGACTGAACTTCGACGCGTAACAACATAAAGATCAGTAATAAGAAACAAAAAAGAAAACGAAGGTATTATTATAGCGGTAAAGCGGGACAAATTAAAGCCAATTGTCAAATATCACAGAAAAAGACCACCGGCGCTAAGAAATTGGAACCAAACCAGAATGACATTAAATTTATTGTTTGTTAAGTTTTGACCAATTAATAGTCAAGTCCAGCGTCGGCACACATACAGTTGGTAACAAGAGCTACTTTAAAACTTTCGAGGCAATCGCCGCTAGCGCACACCCATTCACATTAGGAAATAGCAAAATATAGGACGACCGTGAAAATAAAATAACTAAAATCCTAGTTACCCGCCATCGTCGGTAAACGCACCAAGATAAATGCACTTTTCTAGGTCAGATAAAAATTTATTTTCTATTGTCATTCGATTAAAACATAAAAATGAGTGCAACCAACAAGATCATCGATTTATAATTATATAGCCACGTCTCTATGCTTTAATCTTAATATCAATTGACAATCTGTTGGGGTGTTTAAAGATTATTTGTTCCATTTACTGAAGAGGAGAAAGAAGAAATGAAGTACGTGTGGTACTGACAAACCGCAAGGATACTTCTCTTCTCCATTTTGGGGCGGACATCTGGTCCACTGTAGGTATTTTCAAGACATATTTTGAGACTTCAGGATTAATGCAGTGGGCAGGTGTAAAAAGGATAATCAAATATCTTAAAAGCACAAAATAACCAGCTCTTTATTACTACCACAATTTGTATATTTGTGCAATGATCAATTAGCTGATTAAAATTTACATTAGCTAGCGGTGCAACTGCACACATTTAATTGCGATAATTAAGGCACTGGCTAATTAGAGCTTAATTTACAATTTTATAAGCAGCATTAATCAATGATTAATTAGAAGATCTACTAATTAAAATATTATCCCCGAAGTAATTATTATCCTTGCAACTTGGTCTCGCTCACTTCGGCACTGATGAATACGACATTTTCTGTGCAAGAGTATAGCAATTCATTCTCTAATGTAACTGTTATGGTTAGTGTTTAGTTGCCTATTTGTATATTAACCAAATATATGGTAAACAGTTTTTAATTATTTAATAAATTGACGTTTATCAACAAATACAAGGCGTAAATAAAGCACTTTGCCCAACACGTCTAAAAAGTTATTACGATTCGTTACTTTTGAAGTACTTACTGTGCTGTTTAAATTTTACTTTAACCAATTATTATTTATTTTGTTAATTTTTTTATAATCTTGTAAAATTATATACGAGGTACGCGCCAAAAGCTTTCGGTCTGACGATATTCTAGAGTGATAAGAATAAAACAAAAGGGTTATTGTTTAATATAGTCGTCATGTATTTTTTAAATTTTATTTAAAATACATTAGCAATCAGAACTATGTACATATATTTGATATATAATATATATTGAGAATACATATTGAATACATATCAAGAAGACTTGAGGGTCGCAAGGACAATCCTTATTGAGCTTTTTAAAGGCTGGAGCTTCAGTACTGATGAGTTAGCATGTACTAACAGGCGGTCATAATGTTTTTCTGTACGTTGGTGGTTTATGCTTTTACAGTTGGCATTTTCAAATTCGTATGTAGAGTATGGTATCATACAACGGAGCATCTGCTATCTGTCTAAGGACCTTAGGTTGAAATCTTTGAATAATGTTTAAGTGAGATATGCTAGAGCATTCCCACAGTTCCATTCCGTAAGTCTAGATTAGATTGAGTATCTTTATAGAGGAAACGTTTATTTTCAAGGAAAAGTAGGAGTTTTTCTACCGATCAACAAAGTCATTTTTTAAGTTTAGGTCCATTTCTTTCCTTTTTTTTTGTAATGTGTTTAGCTTGCTTATAGTTCTAAATAGAGAATTTCGGTGGCATGTGATATTTTTACAGTAGTAAGGTAGACAGGAGGCCACTGTTGTCTTACTAATGTGAAGGTTACGTGAGTAGACCTGCCTTTATTAACATTGATTCTTCATTGGTAGATTAAATATGACATTGAACCTAAAACGCTACCTTGAGAGACACCTGAGGTGATGGAATATATCTCTTATAACTCCTTACATGTTTGACTAGATACGTACCATATAGAAAATACGATATTAGCAGTTTGTAATCGTTATGCGGAAACATGAGCTTAAATTTAAATAAGGTTTTTATGCCAAACTTTGTCAAACACTTGCTTCGCATCTAAGAAAGCTGACGAACAGTACTTCTTTTCTTCAAAGGCTGTGTAAATAGTATTCGTTAAGCGATGACACTGTCGAATGGTTGAGTGACTACGACGAAACCCCAACCGGTGATCGAGTACGCAATTCGCTAGCAAATTATCTTCATTCATTTGTTTTAATAGCTACTTCCGTTAGTGGTTTACATGGCTTTGATATTAATATGATATGTGCATGTTTAAATTAGGTGGGCCAGTAGCCGAGTTTCAGGATGGAATTGAATAACGTTTTTATGAACAATAAACCGGAGTTGGATATTTTGGATAGGACTTTTTCCAATAATTAAGTCAAATTTCGACGTTTTATTATTTTTTAAATATTGTATTTTACGTTCTATTTTTACTAGTTTGAATTCTTTAATTGGAAGAGACAGTTGGTGAGAAGCATGCATGAACTCTTGTATTTCGGGGTTTAGGTCATTATTGTGCGATTCAAAGACTTGTGCAAGATATTCCACAAATGCTGCGGCCTTTTCACAGTCAGATTTGGCCCAGGTACCGCCAGGACTCCAAGATGGAGAAATGGTAGGAATATGATGTATAATATGTTTGTTGCTTTCCAGATTGTATTGCCTTTAATGATTAGATTTGCACATAGTAGTAAAAGCTTCATTCTTTAACTCCTTTAACTTGGTCTTTAATTTGTTCGTAAGTCTCTTATCGGTATTTTTATCAACAGAATCCGACTCTTTCTCCTTCTAGAGCGTACTTTTCTTTTTCCAGGTACCAATTATATGATCTTAATAAGAATATTTTACGTCTGTTCTAGCTTATATATGAAAGTAGCATTTCAAACAACTTCTTGGACAATAGTGATGAAAAAGCTCGTTTCATCCTCTAGATCCGCTTCTGTTTCTATATGAACTGCGTGTTAAGATATTTTCTTTGAAGAGTTTCCACTCACTGGTCTTATTGTATAGCATTGGCTTACGTTTATTTTTAATTATCAATATGCTGATGGTGACTGTAACAGGTGTATGATCCGAAGTCGAGGTTGACTAAAATTCTTTACCCAGGTCTGTTGACCAGTTCACCCGTGGATTGCGTGAGATATCGTTTTTCGTTAATAAGTTTACAGAACTCTCGTATCCTAGATGTTGCCAATCTTGATTCCTAGTTGACGTGCGTAGCATTAAAGTCCTCGCCAACAATAAACCGTCGACCTAAGGATTCAAAGAACGCTTGGAGGTGGTTTTCGTAGATGTGCTTAGGAGAACAATATAGGGTAGATATTGTCGGAACGTTTTGCATAGTCACTTGGATCGTAGTTGCTTGTAGAAACCTCTGTCATATTTTGATAGCTTAAGATAGACAATAATTTTGCAAATAAGGATAGCTGTTGCACTATGCGCGGTCTTATCTGGATGCTGAGAGAGACATATTATGTAATTAGGTATTTTTATAAATGATCTATCAGTGAAGTGGGGTTCCAATACTAGTAGTACGTCTATATTGTGTAGTTTTAAAAATAATTAAATTTCAGATTTTTATCGTTAAAGGCGTTGGTATTCCATAGAGATATTATTAGAAACTTAGCCATTATGCATCAATTTTGTTATTACAGTAGGCATGTTAAGTATCGTGTTGCTTTGTTAATTTAGTTCATTAAACATTCTTTTAAATTATTGCAGAAAGTGGGAAAGGGTAATATCCGTATTATCTTAAGGTGATGTTGCATCATTTTTAGTCAATTTCGCGTAGGTAAGCTAGTTATTTTATTGCTTATATTCAGTTATGGGTTTTCTTGATTGACCTTGTCTTGCTAAATATTTATTTTGTAACTCACGGTATATCTAACACCCTTTGTAGTTGTCTGGATGTGCGCCATCGCGTAAGATATATTTTCCTGGAGTATCAGGAGTTTTCTTGCAGGTTTTGTATCATGTGCGCAACCGCACTTTACGCGCACGTATGGACAATTGCAGTAGCGCTTAGTGTGATTGTATTGTTGACATCGGGACCGCTGTACTAATTCAGTGCTCTTTTTACTGGTTTTACAACGACAACTTTATTTTGGTTATATTTTAGGTTATAGATAGTTTTGTTATTTTATACACTTGAGAGCAAAACAATCGACTCATTATCTGTACGTGCATTTTCGTTTTTAGTTTCAGTCTAAGAGAAATAAAAATAAAAAATTAAAGTGCAAGGTGTGTTTTTATTATTGTGCTTTAAAAAAATGTTGCTATTACAATCGGATGACGCATTCAAAAAAATATGTATCACGAACGGGGTTTTACGAATCTTGTTAACTGAAACGCGCGTGCGCGATTACTGTGATTGGCATATAGTACACTTACAATCCGATAATTTATTTCAGTCACTTATCCAAAGTTGACGTAAGTAAGTGACGTAATAGATGGAGTGATTCGCAAGACAACGAATACCACAGTCGCCGAAACAGCCCAAGTAGTTGCATTGTTGAGATAAAGCTTCAGTTAGAGGACCGTAGCAAATCGACTAAATCTGAGTTAATCAACTATGTCGAGAATGTGTCGTAGATACCGGGAAACCGGTAGCTACGTTCACCGGCAAGGAGGCGACCGCAGGCGCGTAACAACGGAGAGAGACGATTGATTTCTCGTTTAAATATCCCTTAGAAATTAATATATGACTCAAGCAAGAATTGATTGCGGTCAGAGGTGTGGTCGCCAGCGCTTGGACAGTGAGAAAACTGAAGCCAGCCAATCTGACCCAAAAAAGCAGCTATTTACCGACGAGTCGAAAGTGTGCCTATATGGCAATGACAGGAGACACCGGGTCTGTAGAATACCAGGAGAGCAATTTGCTCATTGATGTATTCAAGACATTCTTACAAGTTTTGGATGAGCATTTCCATGCACAGAAAAACGGAGTTGGTTTTCGTGCCTAGTGGAGGCCGCGGAGGAGGCTTAACAGCGGATTGCTACATTAGGGACTTACCACTATTTACCTGGCTGAGGTCAGTATACCGTAAATAGTCTGGCCTCCACGTAGCCCAAACTTAAATCTAACTGAGCATATTTGGGATGAGTTTAAGCGAAGAGTTTGGGTCAGCAAGCGTAATGCAACTGAAAGCGACGTTGATTAAAAAGTGGGAAATAATTCCCCAAGGCAGAATAGAAAAAGTCATCTGATCCATAAATAATTGCTTGAAAATTGGAATTAAGAATAGAGGTGGCAACACCATATATTGAAAAAATTATTAAATTAATTTCAACTAAAGATTTTATTTTTTTCCTTTCATAATCAAGTTTTCTCTTTCAACTCTTGTGTTACACATATTCTTAAACCCATAACTTTGTCAGAACAGGTTCGATTCTAATCAATGTCGTATCATTTGAAACCACAGTTTTTAAGCTTTTAAACAGTACACTGAAACTGGAAAAATAACATTGAAAGTGGAATTGTCGTAGTTCTTTGCCTAACATTAATTATATTTTGGCCAGGAAACCCTTTGCGTTCTAAATCTTCTTTTATATCTCAAATTGGAGTTGTCGAATGTAAACGTTTGATTACAATTCTGTAAGACTTCTCTTCATTCAACTGATATGTATGATGAGAAATATTCCGTTGTTGCGTGAATTTAACAAGTCTGTATAGATCAGTTGTTTTCACAGAAATTTTTACAACACTGATAAGCATTTAGTGATAAGATGTTATTCTTCTTTTGTTATATCTGCTAGAATTCTCAGCATTTGGTCAAGATTAATCACTCCATGTACAAAGGAAGGAAATGGTGTTATTATTAGGGTTGTAGTTGATTCTTCCGTACTGGCAGTATTTGATTAAAAAGTATTACTTTCTTCTAAATAAGTGAGAGGTGAATATCTATTTGTTTGATTATCTATAGCAACATTGAATTTAGGTGAGTACCTAGAGGTATGCTTTCTTTTGTTGTTACATATAACATGCTTCTTCTTTGTCGCTAGTTTTAGTTAAGGAGGCGTTCTGAGGTTTGTTATGGCAAAAATTTTGTTGCATACAAATCACTAGGAGTTAGTTCTAGGCTCTAGGTGGATGAAAAAGCTCTTAAAAGCCACAGTCATTTATCGTATCTTGGAAAATTGCGGCCTTATTGACAGGGCTGTTGTAGTGTAAAAAGCGGACAGTTCGACTCAACAATGCTCAATGTTCTCTATTCACCACTATGTTCGTTTTCTTAAAATTAATTGTGGAAATTTTCTTAAAATCCCAAATGACCGCTTCACTATCTTTTTCGTAGATGGGCCATTTTTGTTTGGTCTGCTCTATTCCATGGATTCTCTTTTTACTAGGGAATTATAGTACAGGATTGTAGTTTTATTTTATATAACAAAGGGTTGAAGAAATTGGTCTTTGTTGTTGCAAACGAAATTTAAAAATTGTATTTAACACGTCACAGGTTACTATTTTTGAATCGCTGATAAAAATCGTGGTACCCATCTGACAATAACCTTATACATATGAAGGTGCTCATAAATAACACATCGCCCAACCGTATTGAAAAGTTCTAACCTTGCTGACAATTCTTTTACTTTTGAACGCTTATCTTGCAGCACCTCATACTCGTCAAAGAAGGGCGACGTTTTCGTTTCAAGAGCACTTCAACTAGTTTTGTCTTTGATGCTTTCTCGGCCTATTCATTTACTGTGACATATGACAGGGAAATATATAACATTACTCTAGTGATAAATGTAATCATAGATTTTTATTGTGCAAAATAACGTGGCACCACTCAAACGATTTTTACTACGTAATTGAGACAAATTGCTTGCTGAAATTTTTACTAACGTTGAACCAGAGATGGTACTAACTCACATTACTGTTTGTATTATTACTTGTGCAAAATTACAACAGACAAGTCTAACATTTAAAAAATATTAATATTTTTATGTCTATCTATCAAATCACTTAATTTAAAAAGAATCTAAATTTTTGTATACAATTGTACGGATTAATTAAAAATTATAATAGGCGTGTGTCGCTGTCTCTGTTTGGCTGCGCAATAAAAAGAAACAACATGTAAATTTACTAACATTAAAACTATGTTGATGTTAATACTAAATGTATTCATAAACTAAGAGAAAACTGCTGGTAGACCTCCCCGACTTTACATGTCAAAAAGTTGAGAGGTCGTTATTATCTCCTGATATAATACACACCTAATATTAGCGAATTTAATTAATGCATTGTCCTCTACAACTGCAAGCAGTATGGGTTTTAGGACATTGTTGCTCTTAGCTGCATTCTTGGCGAGCATCAGATTTGGTAGGTGAATCAATCATTACATGTAAGTATAATTAAAGGGATATTAATAGCAACCGCAATAAAATGCTACATGTCGGGTGGCGCCGAGGGCAGTGACTATGCTAAGGGAAAACCTTCAGCTATGTTGGTCGTGAATTGTGGAGCTCCCGGTTCTGAAGTTAGCCATAGAATCTAAACCTACTTCAACAGACAGAATTGCAATGTCTCTAATAAAGAATGCATGAAACTGCAGTCCGTGTGTTTGAAGCTCTTTGAAACTGGCAGTGAACTTTTAATACAGTAAAAAGTAGGTTGCACTGCTATTCCTTTTAGATTACCAGCCCAAGCTTTTTGTTAGAGCATGCGGAGTATTTATACAGTAGCACTCGCACATCACAAATTGCAAGTCGCGTAAAACGGATCTGTATAACAAACGCGGCGAGTTTCCTCAGGAAGATAACTACAGCATCAACAGAGACTACAGAATGGTGCTTATGGTTAGTTTACCCTTAAGTACTATAATTTTTATTTGATTAATACTTGCACATATTTCTATTCTCATAAATTAATTTACGTTGTTACAACATTTGCTTTGTATTAATATTTGCATAAAACAAATACATCTACAATTTTCATTTACTGACTTTATGATGTATGTGATTGCTCCAAATTTCCATTTATGATTTTGCCAGTTTTCCAATTTTACAAAAATGCTCTTATGTCAATTATAAATTTATATTTTTCTTCTAATGTTTTGCGCGTGTAAACGTTTCTCTGCCTTTTTAATTTAAGATGTGTAATACTCCTTCCGTCGCACATGTAAAGATATCTGACGCCATACCAGTTTTAATGAGTGTTGCTTTATTCCTAGTTTTCTCCTTCCTTTTATTTTTCTATTAGAATAAGCCTTAGTGTTTCGTATTTTTTTGCGTAGTACATGTCTCAGGTATAAAACGTTTTGGTGTTATATTTTTGTAATAGTTCCCATTCAGTGTTGGCTTTGCGTAATACTTTCGCATTTGTGATTCATTTCACCCAGGAGATTTGTAGTAGTTTTCCTATGGTCCACATTTCAAAAGCCTCAATTCGCTTCATTGATCTTATCTTTAGTGACCACGTTTTGAAACCATATGTTACTGTAGGGCATATATAATGAGTTTATGCGCTATAATTACAACTACCACTCTGCTGGAAAACCCACCTATTGACCATCTGATTCGAATAAACTAAACGACCTCTTGGACTTCTTTATATCTCACTCGGTTATAGTAAAATAAATTTATTGTTATCTTTTAATCCTGTACCGATTATATTCGATTTATATGACAGTGTTTTTTTCATTAGGAAAGAAAAAGCCCCAGACTTGTCTCCAGTAAAACGGACTGGGACAAATTTCAATGTCTAAAAGAAAATATTGACCTCAAGCTCCGTATAAAGTCTGTTGACATAGACGCATCATGTCATTCGTTAATAACCCTTATCCAACAAGTTACATAGAAATCTATAACTAATAAAGCATATGAAATGTATTTATCTGCTCGTATGACTTTACATATTAAGGAATTGATCTTTGAGAAATGAAAAGGCAGAAGGCGATGAACAGGAAAGTCACACGGTTTGGAGAGCGACTAAAAAACTTAAGCGTCCTCAGCTTTCTATACGACCTATGCCAGATGACATTACCTATCATTTTAAAATAAGAAAACTGGATTAATATAAAGCGTCAGTTTACAATTTGATAACAAAAAAATACTAAAATGGTACCTAGAAAAGCTATCGTATTGTTAACAACTATTTATAATCGCATGCTTAGTCTCTTTTATTATACAATTCTCTGAAACTATGCATACATTTTGATAGTACCTGAAAAACAACCAGAAAATATCACGTTTTATAGACTGATTAGTCTCCTGCCAACTACAAGTAAAGTATTCGAAAAGATTTTTCTCAGACCACTCCAAAAAGTGTATACTTTTACCCAACTGCTACTACATCAATTTGGATTTCGCGAAGGCTATTTCACTACCAGAAGATTCACAGGATTGTCAGTAAGATAGCAAAAGATCTGGAAGGTAATAATCTCTGTACTGCTATATTCCTAGACGTTTTCCAGGCATTTGATAAGGTGTGCCATTCAAGTCTGCTCTATAAATTAAAATTCCTGCTGCCATGTAGTTTTTACTTGCTCCTTAAATGTTACCTAACAGATCGATATTCCTTTGTCAAACATAACTCCTAATTATTCCGATCTCCCTCAGGGTAGCGTCCTGAGTTGACTCATTTATTTGTTTTATACAGCTGAATAACTAGAACGTGCCCTACGACTTGTGACTGCCCTATCGTTATAGGAAAACAATGCATCTTTGTTATAGCGCAATTACTGAATACTTCTTTGTAAAGTAGATTGTAAATAAACAATAAACCATAAAAAAATTTACACAGCCATGTTGTTGGTATTGTTCCAATTTGTACTTAATCATGTGAATAAAAAAGCCCTTTCACGTCAAAGTAGAAATAAAAATATAAAAAGCTACTAAAAATATATAATCACTACTTAATGAGACTAATAGAAAAATATGTAGGTAAATCTAATATAAAAACAGATATGTTTTGAATACAAAGTTGAACTAACTGTAGGAATCACTTATCAGTAATTAAAACATAAGAAAATTATATTTATAAATAAAAAATGATGTGACCTTTAGATATGATTTGTGTTTAGTGATTCCGGGAATTCCAGAAATTTTGCAATTTTAATAACGAGCTGTTTGCGTGCTGATACCTAGAATATTTAAAATAAAATGACCAGCTAAAACCAAATAAGGTTTTGTTTCGCATATAAAGTGCAAAATGAATTATTAAAGAAATCATGGTTTGTGTGTGGTAAATTATTACATTACTGTCTATTAAAAATGTGGTATTAAGGAAAAATGTAAATTAACAATTAAAAAATTTCAGAACCATTTAATAGTATAAGACAAAAAATAATTAACAATATAATATACAATATAATAAAATTTGTCTACGAACATTTACGTTTATTCGATAATCTATGATCTCACTCTGAGCTCTTGTGGCCGTTTCCACTCTTCATATGGAAAAACGATGGAATGTTGTATACATTGTTTTCAAGAGGTTATGGATACCGCTTTACCCCTTGCGCAATGATATTCCAGACATCTTTCATTATATTGTTGAAAGATATCCTTTAAAAACAAATCATAATATTGCGTCGATATCAGTTTGACTGATGATGTTCCCTCTAACTGATACCTCCAAATACCGTAATACCCATAGTTGGAGTTGTATGCTTCATACGAATGCAGTCTTCCTGCTACCTTTCTACACATCTATGGCGCGTTAATATCTAACCATCGTTTCAAATTACATAAAAAATGGAATCATTGGAAAAGACCATTCTGTACCATTCGTGTATCTGCAGACACCTTTTCGTGGCCCATTGGTAGTCGCAAGGAAGAACGTCATGCTGTTAGTCTCATTATGGGTAATGAATGTTGAATAGAGGATGTACACAATCGATGCCCTGTACTAGTGCATTGTTGTTGAAGAGCATTTTTTACACCTAATGGTTTTCTATTGGCGCCACAGTATTGTTATAACGACCAATTCTTTGGCTTATTTTCTGTAAAGAAGCATCTCTTTTGTGGAGGCCAATAATAACTCCTACATTGTATTCGCTAGCTTGTAGATAATATATCCTTTAGCATTTTTACACTGCATAAGTTACACCTGTCATTTCTAAATGGCTGAAAACACTTTTGTACTTTTTTGACCCGAGATATCACTACTGTCCCTAGGCCTCACATTTAAGGAACGATATAATCATATCTATGACAGACATAAATGTATGGCCCTTAAACTTTAGTTTCTTAAATATAGTACGCTTAATGTAATATAAAAGTTTCAATGCAATATATTTTGTTTTAACGATGTTGCAATTGTTCTAAAATTTCTCCTTTTTTACTCTCATTTTTGATTAAATCGCTATCGTAGTGACATGGTTACAGCTAAAAGGCCTTTTGAATGACTATCTGGTAAATACACTATTGGATAGCCTTATATGTTATTGTCAAGCACGACTATTTCGAGAAGAAACGGGCTATTTTTTTCTTAACATTTCGAAATTACTTTAATTTGACTGAATTAGAATCTGCCCATGCAGCAAACTGGAGAGCATTACAAAATTCTGCACGAACAACGATCTTTGTATAGGAGGTTTGCTATTTGCACATAAACACATTTACAAAATAACATAAACATCTCCTGACCACAATACAAAGAACCAGTTTGATCTTGTAACGATAAGCAAAAGATAGCCCCACTCGTTATTAGATGTGAGGAATAGGACAGGTGCTAATGTTGTTAGCGACCACTAACTCCTCATAAGCACCATTCAAATCAAACTACTGGCATAAAAAGCAAACCAATCTACACCAAACAAACAGAAACCCTTCCAAAGTCAGGAAACAAAGGCAACAAAAATCACCACAGCTCAATAAAACCGACAAAAAACCAAGAGAGAGGCAAGAAGGGATAGAAGGCGTTGAGTGGACAACCTAACACATAAAAGCAAAGAAGCAGAACAAAAGAAAATTATGAGAGAAGAAAGCTAGCAAACAGAACATTAAATGTAAAAAACTATTCAAACACAACGAAGGTAGAATAATCGCATCAAAGAATGACTAATTAAATAAATGGAAAGAACATTTCGCTAATATTTTAAATGTAGAAGAGACGAGTCAACCAGAAATAAGAATAAAAGCAGACCCACTCAACCTCGGCGAAATAACAGCTGTTAAGCGGACAAAATGCCTGTAGAGCTTTTCAAAATAGATGCCCATCAAATCACCATATTGCTTCTCCCTACACTGAATGATATATGGAAGCAGAAAGAAATACCAAATGCATGAAAGGAAGGACTTATTATTAAACTTCCGAAAAAAAGCATAGCACATATAAAGATGATAAACAAGATACTAACAAATATCATTAATTCTAGATTAATGGAACAGAGACAAAAATTTACCCAGAACAAGTTAGATTTAGACCAAATAGGTTCTGCATTTAGGTAGCAGATAGGTACTCCTATGCGATCCCGGCATGGAACAGACCTATTACAGGGACGCGACCCTGCCTTATGCGAGCAATGATTTGCCCCTACCTCCACTTCTGGGGGAAAATCATTTCCTACCCTTTACACCTACCCATCTCCCCTACCTACCCCATCCCTTACCAAACTCGCCAACACGCAATGGCAAGCGTGGCGCTTTAATGCCAAATACCCCTCATTCTCTTTAACTATGGAAATGTTAGTATCCAAAACAAAATTACCCCAGGTGGGTAGAGCTCAAAGCTCAGAATCCCACACTGATCTTTCAGTTTGTCCCAAGGATTCTGGGTGGGACAAGACGCTGATACATAAGAAGAAATGTTCACTCCTGGTAGCCACCTATAACTGCAGATCCCTACTAGATAATTCACAACTATACGATCTGGCAAACAAATCAAGTAAAATTAATTGGGACGTATTGGGACTTGCAGAAGTAAGGAGAAAAGGAGAAAGCTATATCACTCTACCATCAGGAAATGCACTAATGTATAGCGGCCATGAAAGCGACAGTCAAAGAGGAGTAGGTTTCCTTGTTAAGAAATAAATAATACCAAATATTATTAGCTTTAAAGGAATATCTGAACGACTAGCGTATATGATCATAGAAACATCAAAGAACTATCGCATAAAAATAATACAAGTTTATGCACCTACTTCGGCATATACTGACGAGAATGTTGAAATATTATACGAGGACATTATAAATGCGAGGAAAGAGGGAATGTCTAATCTTGATATAGTCATGGGCGACTTCAATGCGATTATAGGACATATAAAAGAGGAGGAAGAATACATCGGAAAATATGAATTGGGCGAAAGAAACCCAAGAGGAAATATGCTAGCAGCTTTCTTGGCAGATCAAAAATTGTACGCCATGAACACCTTTTTCAATAAAAAGCCCAGCGCAAGTGGACGTGGATAAGCCCAAATGGGCAGACCAAGAACGAAATATACTCTCATCCAAAAAGTTAAGCATAAACGATGTCACAGTCTTAAATTCATTTAACATGGGAAGCGACCATCGACTCGTAAGGGCAAAGGTTACTGTTCAAAAGTTTAACAGATATAAATATAAATATAAAAGAACGATAAATGCCCAGCCACTCAAACAAAACAGGGAAACCTATCAAAAGTACATACGACAATCATTGCTATTAAAGGAATATAATGACAACAATCTAAACCAAATATCTCGTGATCTGACACTAGCATTAACAGAAGCGTCGGAAAAATCACAAAGACGGCATGCCAAAAGATAAATAAAATTACTCAACAAACAAAACAAAAAATAGAAGAAAGAAGAGAGTTATATAAAGAAGGAAAATATGCAACTGATGAATATCGAGAAGTGAGAAAAGAAGCGAGGCGTACGATAAGAAAAGATTTAGAAAAATTCTATGAAGAACAAATAGAGCAAGTAATAGAGGACAACAAAAGCATGAAGTGTCTAAAAAGAAGATATGGGAAACGGGGAAACGAGAAATCATTGTAGTGAAGGACTTCGCCGGAACAGAAATAAGAAACACAGACGAGATCCTAAAAACCACGGAGAAATACTATAAAACACTATATGGGTCGCACATCAAACTACCTGAGGGGCCAAAAGAGAATTCTAAAATAGTAAATGTAGGATCTGAGGATATGCCGGAGATCAGTGAAGACGAAATTTTGCATGCCCTGCAGACGATGAAAAACAATAAAGCGCCGAGAGATGATAATATAATAATAGAAATGATCAAAGAAGCCAAAGAAATAGTAATCCCCAAGCTAAAAATCCTATTTAACATGTGCCTACAACAAGGGAGAATACCAGATAACTGGGATAACGCCGTGATAGTAATTTTGTTTAAAAAAGGGGACGCATTACTATTACAAAATTACCGCCCTATCAGCTTACTTTCTCAAATGTATAAATTGTTAACAAAGATCTTGACTAACAAATTATCACAAAAATTAGATGATTATCAGACAGTAGAGCAAGCAGCTTTCAGAAAGGGGTATGGTACCTGTGACCATTTACTTACTTTTAAAATTTTAATCAAGAAATCCATCGAATATAACCTGCCTTTGTTCATGGCTTTTATTGATTATGAGAAGGCGTTTGACTGCGTTGAACACTGGGCAATAATGAAGGAACTTAATTGTGCTAGAATAGATTCCCGATATACAGCACTGATAAGTAATATATACAAACACGCTACAGCAACAATTAAATTACATGCATATAGTAATAAATTCTCAATTGATAGAGGTATTAGACAAGGAGACACAATGTCTCCAAAATTATTTAATTTGGCACTTGAAGGAATATTTAAAAATCTGGACTGGTCAAATAGGGGTTTTAATGTAAATGGGGGAAAAATGAATTAGAAAAAACGTCTAAGAAAATAGGTCTAAAAGTAAATTTGAATAAGACGAAGACAATGTGTCTTGAGAACCCACAAATAAACATAAATGGAACTATCCTAGAAAATGTCAACGAGTATATACATCTAGGACAAACTGTAACATTAAGGAAGGAAAACAGAGAACACGAGATAGATAGAAGAAGACGTCTGGGGTGGGCAGCTGTTGGAAAGCTAGCTTATATTTTAAAAAACAACAAAATACCCCAACACTTGCGAACTAAGGTATATGACCAATGTATACTTCCCATAATGACATACGGCGCTCAAACATGGACATTAACGAAACAAGTAAAAACAAAACTGGAAGTCACTCAGCGAGCAATGGAGAGAGCAATGATTGGAATTACAATACGAGGCAAAAAAGAAATAAATGGATAAGACATAGAACTGGGGTAGCGGATGTAGTGAAAAGAGTGACGAAATTGAAATGGGAATATGCAGGACATACAGCTCGTATCAAAGACAGTAGGTGGAACGTTAAAATCCTCCAATGGAGACCATGGACAGGCAAGAGACAGGGTGGCAGGCCAATAATGAGATGGCAAGACGACATTAAGAGAGTAGCAGGACTGCCATGGATGAGAGTCGCACAGAATCGCGCTACATGGAAGAATTTGAGGGAGACCTATGCCCAATACTGGGCGCAATGAGGGTTAAAGAAGAGGTTCTGCATTAACTAGATAAACTATCTTAGATTAATAATAAAACAAAGCAAAATGTGGCGTACCCCGCTATATAATGTATGACTTTAAAAAGACTTTTGAATCAATTATAACATTTTAATTTAGTTAAAAATTATAAACTTAATAAAAACCATATAAGGAGAGGCATATCAGAACTTGTAATGGAATTAGACAGGGCCGTCCGTTATGCTCGCTTCTCTTTGACTTGGTAGTAGACTGTATAATGAAGAATGTTAACCGACAAAGTAGAGGAATAATAAGGAAAATCCAGAGCCAACTTCATGATTTAAACTATGCAGACGATATTTGTCTTCTAACAAATACTTTCACGGATAAGCAGAATAAAATAAGTCTTTAGAATGTTAGGCCAAATCAGCGGGACTAGAAATAAACACAGCAAAAAGAGCGGGCATAAATAACCAACGGAACTTTCTCATAAATAAACATAAATAAAAATATTCTGCTATCTGGGAAGCATAGTATTAACGAACCGGAGACACTAAATCAGGCGTACAGGAAAGGACAAGAAAAGTACATATTGCATTTGAAACACTCAAGGAAATTTAGTATAGCCACACAATGCAAATTTAAGGTGTATTTTATATATAAATATATAATAGGTTTACAAATTTGTTTCGACCTTTTTTTCTGACATTCGAGGCGTTATTGTAAAAAACTGGTTATACATTTACAATTCAAAATATTGTCCATCTCTGGCCACTATTTTCTACCATATTTCGGGCTGCTCATCTTTTGAAGCAATCCACGTAACAATACAATTTTTATATTCTTCATAAGAACGTAAGTGCTGGTCAGCCATTCCGTGTGCATTGATCGAAACAAGTTATAGTCAAATGAGCAATGTCTGGAGAATACGCCGGATGGGTAGCACTTTCAATTTCAACGTTTCCAAGTATATTTTGAGCGACTTTGAGACAGAATCACTTTATCTTGCCTCTCCTTATATTACGGCCGTTTGTCTTTCAATGCTCGGCTTAAACACATTAATTGTTTCTGATACAAATTATCTGTAATGTTTCAGACGGTTTTAGCAGCTCATAGTACACTATGCTGGTACCATTAAATACAGAGTATGACTTTGGAGCTGTAAATATTCGGTTTGACCCATTCGATCCCTTCCGTCTTTGCCTTTCAAGCAGCTGTACACAAGCAAACAAACGTCGTTCAACATCTTTCGGTTTTAATTCATGTGGCACCCAATTTCCTTATTTCTGAATCCTTTTTATGGATTTGAAACGTTTTGAAATGGCTTAATGAGTCACTCCTAACGATCTTGCCGTTTGACACGAGTCTTTATGAAGTAATGCCCCCAATTCTGCGTCTTTTAAAACCTCTTCCACCGCCACGCCGGTCTTCGATTTCAAAATCACCGTTCTTGAAGCGTTGAAACCGCTTACGACACGTTCTTTCACTAATAACGGTCTCGCCATAAGTATTTGAAAGAATTCGATGAGCTTCAGTAGCAGATTTCTTCATACTGAAGCAGAAAATTAAAACCTCTCGCAAATGACGAGAATTTGTCTCGTAAACTGACATTATCAATAGAGAATAACTTTACGATACGGACACAAATCGACTAATGTTTCGAAGAGCTTATGTTGACAAATGCCTAAGCTTATTGTATAACATCTACATCTGTTTATTTCGACCAGCACTTGCCGCCTAAAGTCATCTATTGGAAAACGGCGGAAGCAAACTGGTACACCTATTATATATAAGAAACATATTAATTTGATTGAAATTCAAATACATATATTCGACACAAATATATAACAACAATAAATGTTTCTCACTTATATAGGATATATATATATATATATATATATATATATATATATATATATATATATATATATTTTTTTTTATTTACTCATTTGCTAATTTACAATCTACTCCTATAACTAACAGAGTAATGAGTAAATATGAGGCAAGGTTCATGGCAAGCGTTGGGTACCGTCCCTTGACGGTTCCCCACTTTCTTCTAGTTAACTAGGTCTTCTGGCCATTGTCTTTTAAGTCTTCTTTCAATTTGTGGTTGGGTGTATAGTTCACTTATGAGTTGGTTGCTGTGGTTAGTGCTGCGTTGTTTGGATTTGTTGGCGTGGTGGTTGATCACTTCTTTTATAAAGGATATTCCAAAATCGTTGTGGAGGGTTTGATTGGACACGTACCAGGGAGCGTCGGCCATCATGCGAAGTGTCTTCGACTGAAAAGTTTGTAGAATTTTTGTGTTGGAGGGCTCACTGCATCCCCACAGTTCGATACCGTAGGTCCAGACTGGTGTTAGAATTATTTTGTAGATGATCAATTTGTTCTCCAGAGATAGTTGAGATTTCCTGCCTAGTAGCCAGTTCATTTTCTTCACTTTTAGGTCCAATTTTTGCCTTAATGTGCTCTTTCCATGTGAGTCTCTGGTCTAAATGTGGGCCCAAATATTTGACTGTGGCTTTCTGTAGGATCAGAGTGTTATTTATGTTAACTTGTGGACAGTTGCTTCGTTTTGTGGTGAACGTGATCTGGGCGGACTTTTCGGTGTTGACCTGGATCTTCCATCGTTTTAGCCAGTCTTGTAGTTCGTTTGGGTAATCTTGCAGTTTATTAGAAGCTCTTGCTGGATCAATATCGGACGACAAGATTGCTGTGTCGTCAGCAAATGTGGCCATCATAGTGCTCTCTGTGACGGGAATGTCAGCAGTGTATATTAAGTAGAGTAGTGGCCCAAGGACGCTGCCTTGCGGCACTCCAGCTTTAATTGGGTGGTAGTCAGAGAGTGAGTTGTTTACTTTTACTTGGTAGGATCTTTCTTTAAGGTAAGATTTTAGGAGTAGGTATATGGGACTGGGAAAATGCCTTTTTAATTTATATAATAATCCGTTGGTCCAAACCTTATCAAAGGCCTGCTGTACGTCAAGGAACACCGCAGCACACATCTTCTTCTCTTCGAGACTTTCTTTGATTTTGTTCACAATTCGGTGGCATTGCTGTGTTGTGGAATACTTTTCTCTGAATCCAAATTGGTGTTGCAGGATTATGTCGTCTGTGAGTGTTGATTGGGTTATTCTGTCGAGAAGAAGTTTTTCAAATATTTGTGGTAGCAGGCTTATTGGACGGTACGATGAAGTTTCGGTAGGTGGTTTACCTGGTTTTCCAATCATAATTATTTGCGCGTGTTTCCACTGACCTGGGAAATAGCATAATCGAAGGATGCTGTTGAATATAGTAGTTAATAGCACGATTGCCTTTCTTGGTAGATGTTTTAAGATCTCCCCGACTATGAGGTCATACCCAGGGGTCTTGTACGAATTTGTATTGTTGATTTGTTTTCGAATTTCTGCTGGTGTAAAAGGCTTAACGAGCAGTGATAGTTGACAGGGGGCGTTAATAAAGTCTTCAATTTCTTCATCTTGGTTGTCATTGTCTGAGACTGGAGAGAACACTTTTGAAAGATGATCCGCGAATACATTGCTCTTTTCTATGTCTGACTGCGCCCAGTTTCGATCAGGGTGTCTTATGGGTGGGGTTTGTATTACTGGCTTCTTAAATCTTTTTGTTGCTTTCCACAACGAATGGTCTTCGGGGGATAGATTCGTGATGTAGTGTTTGAAGGTGTCGTTGCGGGCTTGCTTTAAAACAGAGTGGAGTTTGTGTGTTATCCTGTTAAGGTCAGTTTTGTCCTGTGGGTTTCTTGACCTTTGCCATTTCCCACGTGCTCTTCTTCTTTTTGTGATCAATTTTTTAATATGCAGAGGAATATTATCATTTCCCTGGTTTGCTTTGTTCCTTAGAGGAGTGGCTTTCCATGCTGCGGTTTGTATTGTATTCGTTAGATGCTGTACCACCTCTTCGATTTCGAATTGCTCTTTGATACGATGATCCAGTCTGATTTCTTCATTTATTAAGTTTTGGAACATTTGCCAATTGGTATCTTTTGTGCACAAGGTAGGCATTGGCTCTCTGTAGATAACATTGGTACTGAGGGTTAAACTTATGGCGCTATGGTCATGGCATAGATCTAAACTAGACTTAATATCAATGTAAGTATTTGATATGCCTTTTGATATAGCGAAATCAAGTAGGTCCGGAATTTTATTCCTGTCCGTGGGCCACTAGGTTGGCTCTCCCGTAGAAATATAAGTTAGGTTGTTTAGTTGTATTGAACGGAACAAATTGCGACCTTTAGGTGTGATTAATCTGGACGCCCATGTTGTATGTTTGGAGTTCCAGTCTCCGATTGCTATAAATTGTGTTCCAAGATAGTTGAAAAAGTCATTATATTCTTCTGTCGTGATATTGTGTCGTGGCGGGGAGTAAACAGCCGCAATAGTAGTTGGTCTAGGAAGTGATTCTAGTTTTAATAACGTCGCTTGGATTTTGGCTGTTTTAAAGGGTTGGAGGACATGGTGCTTAATAGTCAATCTAATTATGATGGCTGCGTCTGCATGCGCCGTACCGTCAGGGTGATGAGTATAGTAAATGGTGTAGTATGGGATTCTGATAAACGTTCTTTCAGTTGAGTGGCTTTCAGAGATTAGGAGAATATCAATTTTATTGTAGTTTAAATATAGGGTGATTTCTGGAACGTGATTTGATAGCCCGTTTGCATTCCAGGCAGCTATTCGAATTGAGGAGGTCATTGTTTGGTCAAATTGCTTATGACCGTGGTAAGCATGGTGAGAATCATGCTGTTTTGGTTTAGTAGCTGGTTGAATAGGTTTTTAAATTCGTATAAAAAGTTTTGCATTGTATTAGTAAGGTTGTCATTATTATTATTATTTTGATTTTGATTACTTGTTGCTCCAGCGGCTACATGGGCATAACTACGTCTAGTTTGAGGAGGCTATTGTGTTATCTGTTGAAAATTTATACTTGAATGTAATTCGAGGATTGGTTTATTTGTGAGGTTTGGATTGTGTTTATTTCTGGACTTTAATAGATCTCTGTAACTTGTGCAGCCCTTGTAGTTGGCAGGGTGCCCTCCGCCACATAGTGCACAGGTAGCCGGGGTGTCTTTGGTTTTATTACAGCTTTTTGAATCGTGTGGTTTGCCGCATTTAACGCAGTTGTATGCTTTCATACAATACGATTTGGAGTGTCCATAGGCCTGGCGTCGGGTGCATTGTATTATAGTGTTTTTATGTTTTGGTGGTTCAACTCTTATTTTTGTATTTTGTAGGAATTCTATGTTATAAATTTCTTTATTATTACTTTGCGGACTTATATCGACGAAAAATAGTTGGTGCGGATTTTTTGTAACTCTGTGCCGTGCATTGATGATATTTCTGACTTTATGTCCTTTTTCAGCTAGTTTTGTTGTTATATCTTCTAACGGGATTGAATGATGAAGACCGCGTATGACAACTCTATAGGCCCTGTCTTGTTTTAGTTGGTAAGTATGATATACTATTTTTTCGTCCTTCATGTGCTGGATTAATTTTCTGTAGGTGTCGGGTGTCCGTGCATTTATTTTTACTGTATTATCTGTGTAGTAAGTTTCGTTATCTGTGACAAGGGATAGATTTTCGGTCATAGCTTTGTAGTTGGTAACTCCATAAACGTAAATTGGGGGTGGTTTCGGGTCTTACGGCTGAGTATTGTTCTTCATATTGTTCGAATTGTTAGTATGAGTTTGAATGGCATTAGTATCTGCTTCGGCGAGCGATTGAAATCTGTTTGTTGTTATAGTTTGAGGGGGATTTACGGAGTCTGTTTGGATCTTAAGCCTTTTTCTCTTGTTTGTGACGCTTTGCCAGGGATGAGAGTTTGTATTTTCAGAGTCATTCTCCATTTGTTCGTCTTCGCTGGTCGTGCAATCGAAAGTTTCTTGCGTTGATTTTGTGTCGTTGTAGTTATTATTTGGCGGCATTAAAGGCTGTATGTTATTTAAAGGAACGAGGTTAATAGGAAGTGGTGGGAATTGTTCTGTTGTTACTTGATTTTGGTAAAATTATGGAAGTTGCATATTTATAGCTGCTGGATTTAATTGGTAATTGTGTGCATGCGGCATTTGTGCTGGTATTTGATTTTGAAGTAATGTAGGTGGCTGCATAAGGGTGTAATTATAAATATTGGTGTTTAAACCGGGCCCATTCCCGGTTGGGAACATCTTTGCGAGGTATAATGTGTTTTAAAATTATAAATTCTTACGGTTTTTAAAGGTGAAATAGTTGTTTATCACTTGAGTTAACTTAAAGTTGAAATTAAATTAATAAATATATAAATTTGCCTGACCTTAAGCAAGGCTACGGCTGCGGCTCCGCATATAGGATATATAGGTATATTCCCTGTGTTATATATTATGTTAAACAACCTTGTTATAACCTTTATTCTTGTGTCACTAAGCAGTTTTATCATTTCATCTGGCCCTGTAGTTTTGCCAATTTTTGATTTTTAATTGCATATATAACCTCCTCTGTTGTTATATGTAGTCCGGAACTTGCGTCTGTATAATTATGATGTGGATTTCTGTTGTCGCTAAATAACTGCTGTATATATATGTTCCAGGTTTTCATCTTTTCTTCTTTTCTTGGTAGTATTTTTTCCCTCTTTATTTATTAATATGTTGTAATTTCGTGGTATGTCCTTACCTGCCACTTCTCTAATTCTTTATATAGATTGAATGTTACGTGTTTCTTGTCAAATTCTTCAATTTCACTCTTCACTCTTCTAATTATCCTCTGTATATCTTTATATTTTTCTATAATCACATTTTTTATTTTCTGCGATCTTTTATGAGGTGTAAAATATAATTGATCATCCAGTATGTCTTCTTAGTCTTATTTTCTGATTTTTATTTTTTCATTGATATATTTGTGATTATTTCTTCAGGGAATTACAAATTTTATTTACGTCATTACCGTTTGTATCCTGTATTTTATCTTGAATGTCATTTTCTAGCCTTTGTTGTATCTCTCTATTTATAATCTGATCTTGCAGCTTTTTTTTGCCTATTTGAATACGGTTAGTTTTCTTTTTAATAGTTTTTAATGTTATTTTAACCTTTGCAATCACCGGGTTGTGATCTGAATCAACATCAGCCCCGGGGTATCTTTTTATGGGGTACATGCTGTTTCTAAATCGTCTGTTTACAAGTAGGTACTCTATTTGATTCATAATTATATTATTTGGGGTATCCGCTGGTAAGGTCCATGTGCAGATTCTAATTCTGCATTTCTTATTACAAACTGTTTCTCTTGGCAGAATTGTAAGTCTATCGCCATGTTCGTTTCTTGTTCCTATGCTCCCCTACTATGTTTTCATATTTACTTCTACCCATCCTTGCGTTCATAACCCCTATCACTATTGTCAGTTCGTGCCCTTTTGTACGTGTTACTACTGATTTCAGTTTATAGAAATCTTCTATCATGTCATTGTTTTTATCTGCAGTTGGGGTATACACTTGTATCACATTAACATTAATCGGATGTGCTGCTATTTGTAGCATCATGACTCTATCTGACAATGGGAGAAAGTTGATGACAGACTTTTGTATTTTTTGGTTAACCAGTATCGCCACTCCGTACTGATGTGCAGTTTCGTTGCCAGAGTAATACATTCTACCATTATGTCTAGGACACTCTCCTTTTCCCTTTCATCTTACTTCACTTATACTAATAATATCTAGCTTTAACCTTTCCATTTCTTCGGTAAAATTTCTAAGTTTTGCACAAACTTTTAACGTTCCAAGTTGCAATCCTTTTCTGCGCTGACTCGGGGATTCTTCGCACCCTCTGGCCATTTAAAGGCTGCCGGGGACTGGGGGCCATTTTATTTGAGTTTTCAGTTATTGATGATTTTTTACTTGGGACTAAATAAATAGACGGTGGTTATCCGTTACCTTTCGCCCGCTGTTGTTACCGTACCGATACCCATTATCCTCGCTAACATATCTCCAACCATAACTGTTCCAGTCCACACGACCTCCATTTAATACTAATAGTGCAGCTGCCCACTACCAGGCTAGTTTTGGTTCGCTCCTATTATTTGATTTTCTAGGTACCCGCCATATCTGGCAGGCTTTCCTCTATCCACCACATGGGGAGGCGCCCGATGGGGGATTTAGCAACCCATCACGAAATATTTCAAGTGACAGTAGAATTTTACCTAAAAATTCGTACATGGGTTCTCGGGTACCTTAGTTGGCCAGTAGTGTTAATTTATTTGGTTGGTTATACAGCGGTTAAAAATAATCTTGGAACATCAGCTTGTTAATCCAATAAACTGAAAACAGTTGTTTTGAAACATAGCGAGAGCCTTTGCTGGACATACATGGTATCTAATAAGGACATTTTTATCATGTATTTTACAACTATGTTCTATTCACTCACTAAATATGAAGTATGGGACAGTTACATAAACTCCAATTATAAAAGACTTATAAACAACCTGCAATACTACAAATGGATATTAATACAACTGTTTGTTTCCGTTTACTCCCATAGCACCAATTATCTAATACAGACTATTCCATGTTAAACATAAAAATTAACAAAATAAATGATAGAGCTGTGTTAATGTTAACATCAAATTTTATCAAACATTCTGGGTTATACCATGCGTTTAAAACTAATATTCTTATGAAAATGCTTCGCCGATTAAAATACTACCTTACATATTACACAAAAATATCTGAAGATAGGAGACGTGCTGAATACTCAATTTATAGTGCTGAATTTAAACAATTATACACCCTTTTAAATAAAGCGCCATAGTGGAATTGATTGACATCAGAAAGGCTTTTAAGATTCACTTAGTCATCATTTATCACAATATATATATATATATATATATATATATATATATATATATATATATATATTTATATGCAGTGATCTTTAGTACAGTTTCGGCACTTATAAATAAAGTTTTTATTACTACGCTAATTTATGATATCTATGAATATATAGCATCTTTAACAATGTGTGAGTACTAAATAATGATTCTTTGTACTCCGAAGCTTAGTGTAACATAAGATAATAAAGTGCCAGACCAAGCATCTTACACTCGTTTAAGACATCTTCTGCAAATTGAAGTTGTAGTTATTAAAACTACCAATCGCACAAATATTATTCCTTTAAAAATATTTATTTTGAATTTTTTAACTTCTATATTATTACAAAAACCTTATTTGTAAAATTAAAAGACTGTAAAATTATAAATGATAATTTGGAGCAATCATATGCGTCTTAAGACAATAAAGTGAGAGCAATTTTTTTATTCATTTTGTGCCAACAATAGAACAAGTCAGAAATTGTAATAACATAAATTAATTTGTAATAATAGCAATATCTAAAAGTAAAGTTAAACACACATTGTAGCACTTAAGTCGAGTTAACAGTATCTCTTTTTCAGTCCACTACGTTGACGCTGTAGTAATCTTCCTGAAAGAACTCAACACGCCTGTTGCACAGATCCGTTTTACACGCCTTGCAATCTGTGACGTTCGCATGCTCTTGTAAGAATTTGCAGGGGTCAACAGAAGAAGGAAATATGCCGCATGCTCTAATAAAAAGCTTGGGCTGGTAATCTAAAAAAGAGTAGCCGTGCAAGCTACTTCTTACTATATTAAAAGTTTACTACCAGTCTCAAAGAGCTTCAAACACACGGACTGCAAATACCCGTCGGAATTCTCTAGGTTGAAGTAGGAGTACATTCTGTGGCTAGCTTCAAAACCGGGAGCTTTACAGTTCTGGACCGACATGGCCGAAGATTTCCCCTTGGCACAGTCGCTGCTCTGGCTTCCGCCGCACACGTAGCATTTTATTGCGGTTCCTATTAATAGCTCTTTAATTCCGCTAACATCTAATCTGTGATTTACCTACCGGAAGTGATGCTCGCCAGAAACGCAAGTAAGAGCAAAAACATCTTGAAAGTCATGATGGCTGCAGCTAGCTACGGCGATGTATTACCTAAACTCGCTAACGTTGGCTGTGATTATTTATATCAGGCGATAATAATGACCTCTCAACTTTTGACGTATAAGGTCATAGAGGTCTATTAACCATTGTCTGTTTATAAATATGTGTAGTGTCAACATCAACATCGATGTGATATTAATAAGTCAATATGTTGCTGTTTTTCCATTACACAGCTAGACACACTCCCTTTTCGATTTTTGAATTATTTATTCCATACATATTTAAAGACAAATTTAGATTTAGTTTTAATAATGAAGCGTGTTGTGGATTGATAGCGATTGAAAAATTAATTTTAAAATTTTGATTTTTCTGTTCTAGTTGCAACTAAATCATACTATCATCGAGCGATAGTTTGAAGAAAGTAACTGGTCAGTCAACTATAAAAATACAAGCCACGTAAATTCTCTGGAACAGTTCGACTTACCTGGAGAAGCAAAGTAATAAAAAAAACTAGATTAGAATTCATCACAATATTAGATTATCTTTTTAGCAGGCTCTCCGCTCCGTTATCGGAACTGCAATTCTCGATAGAACAACTAGAAAGCTACAGACCCATAACTCTCCTTTCAGTGCTATACGAGCTGTTTACAAAATAATAACACATAGAAAAACAAATAAACAAATCAGCTAGTTAGTACCCCCGAGTTGAATTGAGGCGAGGTTACAGCACTACAGACCATCTACAGACAATACTAAAACTAGATGAAAAGATAAAAAATTACGGGCAGCCATGATAGATTATGAAAAAGCATTTGACTCATTGGAGATATGGACAGTTCTAAATTCTCTAACTAACTGTAGAATAAATGACAGACACACAATCCTTATTAAATATGTATATAAATACGCAACAATGCAGATAAAATAGATTTACAAACAAACAAATTAGAACACATTGTGGAATACGACAAGGTGACTCATCTCTCCCGCATTTTCAAAAATCCTTCCATCACCCCTTGCTTTCGTGACCATCTCTATATGCTTATAATTAAATCTCTCTCCTTTCTGACCCTAGTCCTGTACTTGCTCTTCTACCAGAAGTTGCCATATACAGTGATAAGCTATTCACATTGGGAATGGAAGATATGTTCAAAACTCTAGAACGGGAAGAAAGAGGAGTAAATATCGATGGCGAGAAACTTAATCGTCTAAGATTTGCCGATGATATGTAATAATAATAATAATAATATATATAATAATGATTATAATATTATATTAGCTAAAGGCAAAATAGAACTCCAAGGAACGTTATAAGAACTAAACAAAACGTTCAAACAAGCTTTTTTATTTTAATTTTTTTTTATTGGAATGTTACAAAAACTAGTTCGAATGAGCTAACAATCTGTTTTAATTTGACAATATATTAAAACTGTATTAAGCTAAGTTTTCCCATTGGATCACTTAGTTGTCTCACTGGTTGGTTAATTCCAGCGGTTTAGTTCCCCTAAGTCGTCTGGTTAGATTCCTCACATTTAGTAGCCTGAGCGCTTCTTCGTTAACGTGATGCTGGAGGCGATTTACATGAGAGGTACCATATCTCGTAATGATGGATGCGATTGTTTTCACTCTGAGTTCTCGATGAATGTCGCTGTTACGTGCATAACATGGCTCATTAGCTATGTATCTTAGCACTTTGTTTTGGCACCGCTGTATCACATCAGTGTTGAATTTTTTCGCACTCCCCATAATTGGACTCCACTGGTCGCAGCACTTGTTTATATAAGAGCAGCCTATTGTACATTGTCAGTTTGGATCGTCGTCCGAGTAACCAGTAAATTTTTCGAAATTTAATTTGTAGTTCCTCTTGTTTCTTTTTGATGTGTGGTTTCCATCGGAGCTTGGCATCAAGGGTCATCCCAAGGTACTTTGCTGTATTAACCGGCTGTAGCCTTACGCCATTAAGAAAGATTGGTAACTGATTAATCTTTTTATTGGTGAGTTGATATATGGTTATTTTAGTTTCATTGAGCTTAATGCACCACTTATATGTCCAGGTGGCAATGTCTGCTGCTTGTTGCAGTTTCCTTGTTGAGTCTTTGATTGAATTTCCCGTTGCCAGCACTGCTGTATCGTCTGCAAATGTATCAATCGTGCAGTTCGCCGTTTTTGGCATGTCATTGATATATAACAAATACAGCACTGGACCCAAGACACTTCCTTGGAATACACCGGCTTCAATTTCTCTTAGTTCTGAGTACACACCTTCGTGTTTAATGCAGAATATTCGTTTGCTTAAGTACGATTTAATAAGTTTATAATATGAATAGGGGAGAGTTGATTTTAGTTTGTGTAACAGGCCGATGACTCATACCCGATCGAAGGCTTGTGCAATATCTATAAATATTGCGGAGCAGACTTTTTGTCTTCAAGTGATTTTTCTATGACATCAGTTATTCGGTGGATCTGGTCAATGGTTGAATGTTTACTACGAAAGCCAAACTGATGTGTTGGGATAAGTTGATATTTTTCGATGATGGATTTGAGACGTTTCAGTATTAGCTTTTCGAACAATTTCGACATAATCGGTAACAGTGCAATTGGCCGATATGATTCTACTTCGTTGCGGTTTTGACCAGGTTTTGGTAGCATAATTACATCAGTTCAAACAAGTGGGATTAAAAATAAACATAAACAAAACAAAGTATTTAGCAAATGAAATGGACAAGCAGGAAGAGATCAGGCTAGAACAAAAGTGGACGCGTACTATATCTAGGACAACAAATATAATTTTTAAAGAAAAATCTGACAGCAAACATTCATAGAAAAATATCACTGACCTGGTCGGCGATAGGAAAACTACAAGATGTATTCCAGTCGGAAATACCAAATACACTGAAAGCAAAAATCAATAAGTGTTGCCGATTCTAACATATGGCACAAAGACTTGTGCTCTCAATAAAAATATCGTGCACAATCTCCAAATAACACAAAGGTCCGGGAGAGAAATGCTGAATGTTAAAATACGTGATTGTATACAGAATACCGAAATACGAAGAAGATGCAAAGTAAAAGATGTAATAGAAGGAATAACGCTAAGCATGTAGAAAGAATGCAAAGTAACAAATAGACGAGTAGGATCATAGAATGGAGATCTCGAGAAAGTAAAATAAGTGGAGGGAGACCGCAGATCAGGTGACATTGGTACGATTGGATGAGGAGAACACACAATAGAGAAGAATAAACAATTTGAGAGAGACTTATGTCTGACAATCGACTAAACAAGCTGTTGGTGATGATGATAATATGTCAGTAAATAGACATGTTCAATTATTTTATATAAAACGATGCACTCGCACGTGCGCCTGTCTTCTGCAAGAGTACTGAGTTCTGAGGATGATAACTGCAAACTAATACATCGTTAAAGCCTTGGAACAATTTCTCTATCAAATTCCTAATCTAGGGTCAAGGCTGGCCAATCAGCACGTAAGTTTGCTATTACCAGCTTACAAAATTTTCGTTCAAGATGTGGCCACGTAGCTTCGTCAGCGCTTTCTATAATGCACCATAAGTCGGTTTGTCCTGGAAGGAGTCTTTGATTGAAGGATAACAAATACTTCTGTTGTCGTGATTCAGTCGTAGCATCATTCCGGCTTCCGGGCAATACTAGCATATAGCGCCCGGGAGTTAGAATGATGCTACGACTCAATCACGACAACAGAAGCATTTTCCGGTTTATTGAACAGGTCTTGTGACAACACAACGTACTCGAACAGTTCCTAACTCATAAAATCTTACTAGCGCTGTATGTTAATAACGTCAGACTTCTAACAATAAGTCATAATAGATTGTAATTAATGATCTTATATTTAAAGTTTATTTTCTTCGGCACTTTGTATGGACTTCTGTAGGAGCGTTGAAGTTTTAAAGGCAAACCACGTCTATCGTTTTGAATCATACTTAGGTGTTTGTCTAGTAGACAAACGAAATGCCAAGATAAACCAATAGAAACATCAATTCCAGACTCATTGATGGTCAAAGACGACTTTGACAGGTACTTCTCCAATGTCTGATTTATTTTCTTAATGATTCTATCTGATTATAAATGTCACCAAGTTGTTTTTATGTTTCTAATTCTTAGTATTCCGCATGCTTACGTAAATACCGTCGATTCGAAAATTCGTGCTTCATTTGAATATCATTCTACCCGCAGTCCAAATCTGCTGATTAATTATTTTGTTAATACGATGGTTGCAACAGTTGTGGCTTCTTTCATTGTCACTTGTAGAAAATAGACTATTTATGTCAACAGAAAAGAGCTTAGACATTATACTGTATCACTTGTTTTTCGGTCCTTCACTCGTTGCTCATCTCACATATTTTCAGCGTCAACTTTTAACATCTTTTTTGCAGTCCACTCGCGAATCTTTTTCAAAGAATCCTTCTATAATTGCTTTATTCAATTCCTCAGTATTTTTCATGTCTCTATTTGACAGCTTTAAATTTTAGTACGTGTGCGTGCGCCTCGATGAATGCTTTGGCTAACCTTATTGCTTGTTTTTTCCGATCGTAAATGCCGCAGTTAGTACTTCCAGAAAGTCGTCTAGAGTTGTAAGGTAGAAAATGAAAAGAAAACAGGTTACGTCTACTTTCTCAAAGAGTTTCCCCAGATTTTTATACCTTATTTTAAGCTGCGTCTATCTGGTAAACCGCCTCTATATGAGCATGGTCGTAACGCATGGGTTGGCTATAGCTTTCTTGGTCATCAATGGACGCAGTCTAACAATTGTTAAAAAAGTCTCATTTTTAATTTTTGACCATCCCATCACTTTAGCTACTTTAAATTGTTTTTGAGAATTTGTCGAAGAAAACCTACCATCAAACGTAGGAGGCTTTATTTTAGTCTTTATCATATCGGTTCTTTAATATGGTCCTGGCTTTTTTGACTTTCTTGATAAGTTATTGCTTTTAAAGTTTTAAAAACTAAGTGGTAAAATTTATTAACAATGGTATCAGGGCTCTTAAAAATGAATCACATTACCATGGCTTAACAAAATTGTTATCACTTCTCTATGAAATGCTAGTGCGTTAATGATTGCAATTAAAGATGTAGATTCTATTGTTGGCATTAAGATTTTTGAGAAGTTTTCTTATATTGTACATACGCGTCTTTTAATGCTAGATAGACAGTAATTCCACGGCCAAAAGCAAGACTAAGAGCTATCTTGCTAAAATCCAAGAAATTGTACCGCTGGCTAATGTAAATTTAAATTACCTATTGGATCATTGTCACAATACTTTACATAATCAACATTGTCATAGTTGTAGAGAAAAATAGGTTTATTGTACTTTTTAGATATTTCAAAATCCTTTCTATATATTTGTAATGTAATGGTCCTGAATTCTTCAAATGTTGGTTAAAAATGCCTACACTGAACGAGATGTCCGTCTTGAAGCTGTAAAAATTTAGTCCCATGGTTTGTTATTACGGTACATGTCTCATCTCTTCCTTTTCCTTTTTAGTAGGCGGCGTATTATCTGTCGACATTCCAGTTTTTCCAATCAATATTAAAATTGGAGTACAGAGAACCACTTCAGCAGATAATTGATGCAATAACTTTACAAAACTGCCTATTCGTTGCGCCAGTGTATTATGAGATATAAACAATCCACTGACTCAAAGTGCACTTTAAAGTTATTTTTATAACTCAACCGTATTTTTAAGAAAAACCACTTACCTACAGTAGAAAAAGATTAATTTTTATCCGTTGAGACATTCGAAAACTCGGATATACTTGTGTGATTCTACTAGAAAGTAGATAATTGCGAAGTTTAATGTTTTGAGTTCTTAATGCCTGTTTCGAACCATAGATATATTTTATTAAGGGGTTCTCTGATTAACATTAAAAGATTTTTGTCTTTATATCAAACTGGTACTCAACCATTATTTACTCAAACCGCAAACATTTCACGTACAGAATCTTATTTGTTAACCGACAAAAAGTTTGTTCAACGTCGAATTCCTTCTTTTGGATAAAAGTGCGAGCCACTTATTGAACAATATATCAATTTACTAGTCCATCTGTGTTTCTCCTTACTTTAAATCAAAGGCAAATCAACCAATTTTTACATTTTTTTTGTGGTGAGATATTTTCCTTTCCATCATTAGCGACCCAAACGTGAAAAAAGTATTCTAGAGATACATTTTACTCTTTTTACGTCTATATTGATGTTAGTTTCCTATTCTTTTATGGAACTCTATTTAATGTGTGGATTGTATGGTTACGTCTTCTATCCAAAGTTTTGACCACACCCTATTTTTCTGTATAGCAGATCAATTCTGTTAAGAGATGAACGCCACTTTTGTCATATATTAGATATCTTTAGAGATTTTTTAGTATTCCTAAGTGTTCAGTGGTTTTTTCTCTTTTTTAGAGCTAATAATTTCATCTCGACGATTTTCTTGGTTTGAGTCGTCGTTACGCCATAATCGCATGCATTGTCGGTAAAAAATAAATTTTTATTTGGTCTACAAATATGTAATCTTGGTGAATTAATCAATAATTACTTAGTGATTATTTAGACTTAAATTAAATTGAATAACATTAAAGCAATGTTATCTTGATCTAATTATAATTCTTTAGCACTAGCGATTTTTTCTGTAGTATTTGACATTTGTCCTGAATTTGACACAGCACCTCCGTTGACATTGTCATTTTTAGCATCCAAAGTTCTTGCCTTAATTACCCTAAAAAGACTGACGTTCAGTTCAATTTTAACATGCCAAGGATGGCGTTAATGTTTTTTGCCCAGGTTGTCATGTCTTGTAATGGTCATAGTGGCCGCCACATTGTTTTAAATGCGTAGGGGTTTACGTTTTGAATATATCTAGCGATAGTAGACCAGCTGCCAGGAAAGGGCGCGACTGGCTTCAAAGAGTTAGCTGGAGTCGTTATGGAGGCTTCTAGGTTGCTGTAGATGACAATAAGCACATCCCACACTCTCATCCCTCTGGAGATTTGAAATTGCTAGTTTGGGTAATATGGACAATCCACAAAAGCTGATTTGACGGAGATTCTGGGAGTTGGCGCAGGTAATGCAGCACTGTGCCTATCTGAAGCGATGGCACTTGGTTGCGATTTTCATCTTATTTAGTTGCTCCACTGTGACTGTCAAAGAACATCGCAAAGATGAAATATATTTTTGTCGTCTCATATGTTCAAGCTTCAAGAACATGAGCGGCATCGGTCTACGTTTAGGACACTTCAATAATTGCCCCACCCTGAAAGTGGGGATGCCGTTGCCGACGAGCTTCTATTTCAACTCCTCCTCTGGGACGTCTTCGGAGACCCCGCAGATTACGGTGAGGAGAGGTTTGTCTGCTTTCAGTAGGAGCTAAATCTTCTCTTCCATAAGGAAGTAAAACAGCCATGGATAATAGATGTAATAGGATAGATGAAAATTCCATCTGCTACATTTTTGACATTTGGAAAGCCAATGTTGATATCCTATTAATGTGTTCATGCAATCAATCAAAGGTATTTCCTCACTTTCGAGGTTTTTGTAACAGATAGTTAGCTACTCAGTTCTTTTATAATACGTAGTCTACATATTCGATACAACCTAGAACAAGCATAAATAAAACTAAACATAGATTTAATGAATTTTATATTATCGATGTCTACAATGTTTACTAAGTTTAGCGATTACATATTTATAATTTCAACTTTTAAGAATAATCTCTTATTAATAAATTACTATAGCTTTAAATATGCTGGACGGCATAACAAAGCTCATATTTTTGAAATAGGTGAATGCGTTTGGGGTATTCTGTTTGTGTTATGTTTTAAAGCTGCTAACAAGAGTTTTAACATTCACGGCGAGATGTACGCCTTCTATTAACATAACTTAACTCAACCCAACCTAACTTATCTTATCCTTTTTTGAACGAAAAATTTTCAGGACACCGGTACACATTTTTGACATCCATTAGATCTACCTAGCAGTCCACTTACCTTGGTCACATTAATACTTCTAGAACATTTAAGTTCTGTATTCTTCGTTTACCTTCCTCTTTTTCTTCCATCACTGTTTTAATAAATGTATGCATCCTGTACAAATAACACCACTTTAAATTATATTTTGTATTTATCGTTTTCAGTTACAACATCATTATAATTCTACTTCTAGATTAAAACGTTTCTTGCGCCACCTATTGCATACAAACACAGTGTGTTCAGCTATATCATCGCAGTATGTGAGGCATGGACTTTGTTAGGGTCCGCTTCGTAGCCTTTATTATGGTCCGCCAATTATTCTATAATATAAACTTACATTTAAGCATTTACAGGACTCGCAACGCTTGGTGCTATGTATAATTCGATTTTTTCCATCCACTCCATATTCCGTTAGTTTCTTTTCCAATAGCCATTATCATAAAGGTTAGGTTATCAGGATGGCAGTCGTATAGCAGCCTGATGGTAAATGAACGTTTCACAAAATCGGTCCGAGAACCGATCTTTGTGGGACTCTCTGGGTCTTTTTTCAGAGACTTATACTCCAGCACCTTAGTAACTATCTATTATTTTATCAAATATTTACTAATTTTGATGTTTTCAGGCTACTGCTAATTTTACTCCACGTGGCTTTTCTAAAGGCATTTTTACCATAACTAACGCATCCTATTGTATTGTTTTATTAAATGGGTGCTTTGTTCCTTGCATGTCTACCTGAATTGTCAACTTTCCTTTCCCGCAGCCAAATTGAAATTTGGACAAACTAAATTTTCTTTCAGTTTACCTTCTAGTCTGCAGACAAATGTATATATAAGTTTTAGTACCCATATGTTAGCTTTTGAGATTAAACAATTTTCAGCTCTTCGTGATGTTTTTGATCTTTTGTCATTAATTTCAAAGAAAAGAAATATGTGCAAGCTCAGGTATTTTCCCCAAATGCTTTCCAAATATCTAATTCTTTCGGAACATTAAAAATAGTCAGAGTTATATCTATGTTAAATTTATTAGCTTCTGAGAGCAGCTAGGTTTGTTTATTCTTATCGTTAATCAGATTTGAGAATTATTTTCGAGAAACGAGCTTATAGTAGGAACTTTGAATTAAAGTTCTAATAATTATTGGCAGTAAATTATCATACCTAGCTTTAGATTGTGTACGAGTTTTTTGTTTTTAATCAAGATTCTATTACATTTTCGGTAAGAAACGATACTTGCATTTTGTGCATAATTGTAAGCTGATCTCGCATTAATTTGTATGATTTTTATATTTGCTGCGTTTACCTTCCCCTATATATATAATATCCCCTGTATATATATATATTTATATCTTCCTTGCTTCTTCCTCTATTGACTTTATAATGTTTTTTCTTTAATATTTCCTTTGGTGCACAACAACGCTACTTCCTTTTAACTCTAATAAAATCTTCTTATTTTAAGTCTCGAGTTTTTTCTTTCCCGCATTCCAGTTCTCTTAATATTTTTTATTTACATCCCTATTATACTTATGTCAATATCTTGCTTTACACCATATGGGACTTTTTTGTATCTGTTTTTTTTAAATATTTTTAATATGTAGTACCTTTTATAAATGTACTAAAATTACATTTAGGTATTTATTTTTAATTTTCTTTGTATTGCTTAAATGAGTTATTCCTTAAATTACATTAGTGTTGTTATAATGTCTTTTGGGCTAGAAGTAGTATAATGTTTATAAGATCGTCTAATCTCTCTCACGTTTCCTTGGCCATCACGCACACCCGATTTGTTTGTCTGCAATTTCTATTTTTCAAATAGAAAATCTTTGTTCAGCAGATTAGGTTAAAGTTTTTATTCGCAAAGAGAGTTCGCATTTGGGTTTCGGTGAATAAGGTTGTGCCTGAACGCTCGAAATATCAAGTGCTGTGATAACCTATAAGTGTGAAGGCCGCAAGGCCGCTGCAATCAACGTTTAACTCAAGTGATAAACAACTGTTTCACCTTTAAAAACCGTAAGAATTTATAATTTTTAAAACACATTATACCTCGCAAAGATGTTCCCAACCGGGAATGGGCCCGGTTTAAACACCAATATGTATAATTACACCCTTATGCAGCCACCTACATTACTTCAAAATCAAATACCAGCACAAATGCCGCATGCACACAATTACCAATTAAATCCAGCAGCTATAAATATGCAACTTCCACAATTTTACCAAAATCAAGTAACAACAGAACAATTCCACCACTTCCTATTAACCTCGCTCCTTTAAATAACATACAGCCTTTAATGCCGCCAAATAATAACTACAACGACACAAAATCAACGCAAGAAACTTTCGATTGCACGACCAGCGAAGACGAACAAATGGAGAATGACTCTGAAATTACAAACTCTCATCCCTGGCAAAGCGTCACAAACAAGAGAAAAGGTTTAAGATCCAAACAGTCTCCGTAAATCCCCTCAAACTATAACAACAAACAGATTTCAATCATTCGCCGAAGCAGATACTAGTACCATTCAAACTCATACTAACAATTCGAACAATATGAAGAACAATACTCAGCCGCAAGACCCGAAACCACCCCAATTTACGTTTATGGAGTTACCAACTACAAAGCTATGACCGAAAATCTATCCCTTGTCACAGATAACGAAACTTACTACACTAAAACCTTCCCAGATAATACAGTAAAAATAAATGCACGGACACCCGACACCTACAGAAAATTAATCCAGCACATGAAGGACGAAAAATAGTATATCATACTTACCAACTAAAACAAGACAGGGCCTATAGAGTTGTCATACGTGGTCTTCATCATTCAATCCCGTTAGAAGATATAACAACAGAACTAGCTGAAAAGGACATAAAGTCAGAAATATCATCAACGCACGGCACAGAGTTACAAAAATCCGCTACCACTATTTTTCGTCGATATAAGTCCGCAAAGTAATAATAAAGAAATTTATAACATAGAATTCCTACAAAATACAAAAATAAGAGTTGAACCACCAAAACATAAAAACACTATAATACAATGCACCCGATGCCAGGCCTATGGACACTCCAAATCGTATTGTACGAAAGCATACAACTGCGTTAAATGCGGCAAACCACACGATTCAAAAAGCTGTAATAAAACCAAAGACACCCGGCTACCTGTGCACTATGTGGCGGAGGGCACCCTGCCAACTACAAGGGCTGCACAACTTACAGAGATCTATTAAAGTCCAGAAATAACACAATCCAAACCTCACAAATAAACCAATCCTCGAATTACATTCAAGTACAAATCCAGCTTTTCAACAGATAACACAACAGCCTCCTTAAACTATAGGTAGTTATGCCCATGTAGCCGCAGGGGCAACAAGTAATCAAAATAAAAATAATAATAATAATAATAATAATGACAACCTTACTAATACAATGCAAAACTTTTTATACGAATTTAAAAACCTATTCAACCAGCTACTAAGCCAAAACAGGATGATTCTCACCATGCTTACCACGGTCATAAGCAATTTGACCAAACAATGACCTCCTCAATTCGAATAGCTGCCTGGAATGCAAACGGGCTATCAAATCACGTTCCAGAAATCACCCTATATTTAAACTACAATAAAATTGATATTCTCCTAATCTCTGAAAGCCACTCATCTGAAAGAACGTTTATCAGAATCCCATGCTACACCATTTACTATACTCATCACCCTGACGGTACGGCGCATGCAGGCTCAGCCATCATAATTAGATCGACTATTAACCACCATGTCCTCCAACACTTTAAAACAGCCAAAATCCAAGCGACGTTATTAAAACTAGAATCACTTCCTAGACCAACTACTATTGCGGCTGTTTACTCCCGCCACGACACAATATCACGACAGAAGAATATAATGACTTTTCAACTATCTTGGAACACAATTTATAGCAATCGGAGACTGGAACTCCAAACATACAACATGGGGTCCAGATTAATCACACCTAAAGGTCGCAATCTGTTCCGTTCAATACAACTAAACAACCTAACTTATATTTCTACGGGAGAGCCAACCTACTGGCCCACGGACAGGAATAAAATTCGGACCTACTTGATTTCGCTATATCAAAAGGCATATCAAATACTTACATTGATATTAAGTCTAGTTTAGATCTATGCCATGACCATAGCGCCATAATATTAACCCTCAGTACCAATGTTATCTACAGAGAGCCAATGCCTACCTTGTGCACAAAAGATACCAATTGGCAAATGTTCCAAAACTTAATAAATGAAGAAATCAGACTGGATCATCGTATCAAAGAGCAATTCGAAATCGAAGAGGTGGTACAGCATCTAACGAATACAATACAAACCGCAGCATGGAAAGCCACTCCTCTAAGGAACAAAGCAAACCAGGAAATGATAATATTCCTCTGCATATTAAAAATTGATCACAAAAGAAGAAGAGCACGTGGAAATGGCAAAGGTCAAGAAACCCTCAGGACAAAACTGACCTTAACAGGATAACACACCAACTCCACTCTGTTTTAAACCAAGCCCGCAACGACACCTTCAAACACTACATCACGAATCTATCCCCGAAGACCATTCGTTGTGGAAAGCAACAAAAGAATTAAGAGGCCAGTAATACAAACCCCACCCATAAGAAAACCTGATCGAAACTGGGCGCAGTCAGACATAGAAAAGAGCAATGTATTCGCGGATCATCTTTCAAAAGTGTTCTCCAGTCTCAGACAATGACAACCAAGATGAAGAAATTGAAGACTATATTAACGCCCCTGTCAACTATCACTGCCCGTTAAACCTTTTACACCAGCAGAAATTCGAAAACAAATCAACAATACAAATTCGTACAAGACCCTGGGTATGACCTCATAGTCGGGAGATCTTAAAACATCTACCAAGAAAGGCAATCGTGCTATTAACTACCATATTCAACAGCATCCTTCGATTATGCTATTTCCCAGTTCAGTGGAAACACGCGCAAATAATTATGATTGGAAAACCAGGTAAACCACCTACCGAACCTTCATCGTACCGTCCAATAAGCCTGCTGCCACAAATGTCAAAAATATTTGAAAAACTTCTTCTCGACAGAATAACCCAATCAACACTCACAGACGACATAATCCCTGAACACCAATTTGGATTCAGACAAAAGTATTCCACAACACAGCAATGCCACCGAATTGTGAACAAAATCAAAGAAAGTCTCGAAGAGAAGAAGATGTGCTGCGGTGTTCCTTGACGTACAGCAGGCCTTTGATAAGGTTTGGACCAACGGATTATTATATAAATTAAAAGGCATTTTCCCAGTCCCATATACCCTCCTAAAATCTTACCTTAATGAAAGATCCTACCAAGTAAAAGTAAACAACTCACTCTCCGACTCCACCCAATTAAAGCTGGAGTGGCAAGGCACGTCCTTACTACTCTTAATATACACTGCTGACATTCCCGTCACAGAGCACTATGATGGCCACATTTGCTGACGAACACAATCTTGTCGTCCGATAAATTATCATACCTAGCTTTAGATTGTGTACGAGTTTTTGGTTTTTAATCAAGATTCTATTACATTTTCGGTAAGAAACGATACTTGGATTTTGTGCATAATTGTAAGCTGATCTCGTATTAATTTGTATGATCTTTATATTTGCTGCATTTACCTTCCCTTTAATCTTGGTCATGCTCTGACCTTGTCTTTTACGAGCTTCCTAAAGCGTGAGCATCTTGGCTGGTTGATCGCTGTTCAGACGTGTTACAGCCACTGCAAAGTTTGTAATCAAATTTTCTGGCAGTATGGATTTCCTGTCTGCAGTGGGTTTTCTATATTACCACCATAGCGTTTTTGTTACGTTTTTATTTGATATAATATATGTGATATATATATATATATATATATATATATATATATATATATATATATATATATATATACCTATATATGTACCTAAATAAAGCTCATGACATTTTGACAGAAAATTAGTTTTATCCTTCCGCTGATCGAAAATGGTTGTGTATACGCTTGAAGAACGCTGGGAAATATTGCGACATTACTTTGAAAATCATGGTAATGTTGCAGAATATGTGCGAAAATTACGTACGGAAATGGGAAGAAAATAGGCACCGTCAGCTCCGTATGTGCTTTATCTTGTTAAAAAAGTGAGAGAAACTGGCATACTTATTGACAAACCAACGTGTGAAAAGCCAAAAACAGTGCGTACACCCGAGAATATCGCTGCTGTTGCCGAGAGTGTGCGTGAATCGCCAGGAACATCAGTTCACCGTCGTTCTCAACAATTGGACATTTCGGAGACATCATTGAGATGTTGGTATGACGCCGTACAAAGTCCAATTAGTTCAGAAATTGAAGCCAACTGACCATCCAATGCGTTTTCACTTCGATTTATTGGCTTGGGATCGACGTGAAGAAAATGCCGATTTTGGGCGAAAAATCATCTTTCAGATGAAGCTCATTTCCATCTCGACGGGTATGTCAACAAGCAAAATTGTCGCATTTGGGGCACAGAAAACCCGCACGCAATCGAAGAAAAGCCGATGCACCCACAACGAGTCATGCGAGTTTGGTGCGGATTTTGGTCCAGAGGCATCATTGGGCCATTTTTTTTTCGAAAATGAGCAAGGAGCGGCTGTTACAGTCAATGGTTAGCGTTATCGGGCCATGTTGAACGAATTTTTGTTCACGGAAATTGAAGAGGAAGATATTGGCGACATTTGGTTTCAACAGGACGGCGCTCCGTGCCACACAGCCAACGTTACAATCGATTTTTTGCGCACTGTCTTCGAAAATCGCATTATCAGTCGAAATTCTGATGTCGTTTGGCCGCCTCGGAGCTGCGATTTGACACCATTGGACGTCAAAGATAAGTGTTACGGCGACAAACCAGAGACAATTGAGGCTTTGAAGGACAACATTCATGCAGCCATAGCTGAAATAGAGCTGCATACAATCGAAAATGTACTCAAAAATTGAACCAATCGTATAGGCTACTGCATGGCTAGCCAAGGCAGCCATATGAATGAAGTTATATTCCATTATTAACCGAAAGGATTGTACTTTCAAATAATAAAAAAAAATTGGAAAAATATTAAGTAGTTTTTATTTATAGCATTTAAAAAGTTATATGGCGGACCATTTATATATATATATATATATATATATATATATATATATATATATATATATATATAGATATATAATATTTTTATATCTTCCTTGCTTCCTCCTCTATTGACTTTATAATGTTTTTTTTTAATATTTCCTTTGGTGCCCAACAACGCTTTCTTTTAATTCTACTAAAATCTTCTTATTTTAAGTCGCGAGTTTTTTCTTTACCGCATTCCAGTTCTCTTAATGTTTTTTATTTACATCCCTATTATACTTATGTCAATATCTTGCTTTACACCATATGGGACTTTTTTGTATCTGTTTTTTTTTTAATATTTTCAATATGTAGTACCTTTTATGAATGTACTAAAATTACATTTAGGTATTTATTTTTAATTTTCTTTGTATTGCTTAAATGAGTTATTCCTTAAGTTACATTAGTGTTGTTATAACGTCTTTTGGGCTTGAAGTAGTATAATGTTTATAAAATCGTCTAATCTCTCTCACGTTTCCTTGGCCACCACGCACACCAGATTTGTTTGTCTGCAATTTCTATTTTTCAAATAGAAAATCTTTGTTCAGCAGATTAGGTTAAAGTTTGTATTCGCAAAGAATTCTGGATATACGTGCAGCAAAAAGGACGTCATTTTTCGATATGATAGTACGTAATTAAATAATCAGTGGATACACTACAAAATTGCATTTATTGCAGACTGTTTTGACGTTAATAAACCACCCCAATTTACGTTTATGGAGTTACCAACTACAAAGCTATGACCGAAAATCTATCCCTTGTCACAGATAACGAAACTTACTACACTAAAACCTTCCCAGATAATACAGTAAAAATAAATGCACGGACACCCGACACCTACAGAAAATTAATCCAGCACATGAAGGACGAAAAATAGTATATCATACTTACCAACTAAAACAAGACAGGGCCTATAGAGTTGTCATACGGGTCTTCATCATTCAATCCCGTTAGAAGATATAACAACAGAACTAGCTGAAAAGGACATAAAGTCAGAAATATCATCAACGCACGGCACAGAGTTACAAAATCCGCTACCACTATTTTTCGTCGATATAAGTCCGCAAAGTAATAATAAATAAATTTATAACATAGAATTCCTACAAAATACAAAAATAAGAGTTGAACCACCAAAACATAAAAACACTATAATACAATGGACCCGATGCAAGGCCTATGGACACTCCAAATCGTATTGTACGAAAGCATACAACTGCGTTAAATGCGGCAAACCACACGATTCAAAAAGCTGTAATAAAACCAAAGACACCCCGGCTACCTGTGCACTATGTGGCGGAGGGCACCCTGCCCACTACAAGGGCTGCACAACTTACAGAGATCTATTAAACTCCAGAAATAACCACAATCCAAACCTCACAAATAAACCAATCCTCGAATTACATTCAAGTACAAATCCAGCTTTTCAACAGATAACACAACAGCCTCCTAAACTAATAGTTATGCCCATGTAGCCGCAGGGCAACAAGTAATCAAAATAAAAATAATAATAATAATAATAATAAACCTTACTAATACAAAAAACTTTTTATACGAATTTAAAAACCTATTCAACCAGCTACTAACCAAAACAGATGATTCTCACCATGCTTACCACGGTCATAAGCAATTTGACCAAACAATGACCTCCTCAATTCGAATAGCTGCCTGGAATGCAAACGGGCTATCAAATCACGTTCCAGAAATCACCCTATATTTAAACTACAATAAAATTGATATTCTCCTAATCTCTGAAAGCCACTCACTGAAAGAACGTTTATCAGAATCCCATACACCATTTACTATACTCATCACCCTGACGGTACGGCGCATGCAGGCTCAGCCATCATAATTAGATCGACTATTAACCACCATGTCCTCCAACCCTTTAAAACAGCCAAAATCCAAGCGACGTTATTAAAACTAGAATCACTTCCTAGACCAACTACTATTGCGGCTGTTTACTCCCCACGACACAATATCACGACAGAAGAATATAATGACTTTTCAACTATCTTGGAACACAATTTATAGCAATCGGAGACTGGAACTCCAAACATACAACATGGGGTCCAGATTAATCACACCTAAAGGTCGCAATCTGTTCCGTTCAATACAACTAAACAACCTAACTTATATTTCTACGGAGAGCCAACCTACTGGCCCACGGACAGGAATAAAATTCGGACCTACTTGATTTCGCTATATCAAAAGGCATATCAAATACTTACATTGATATTAAGTCTAGTTTAGATCTATGCCATGACCATAGCGCCATAATATTAACCCTCAGTACCAATGTTATCTACAAAGAACCAATGCCTACCTTGTGCACAAAAGATACCAATTGGCAAATGTTCCAAAACTTAATAAATGAAGAAATCAGACTGGATCATCGTATCAAAGAGCAATTAGAAATCGAAGAGGTGGTACAGCATCTAACGAATACAATACAAACCGCAGCATGGAAAGCCACTCCTCTAAGGAACAAAGCAAACCAGGAAATGATAATATTCCTCTGCATATTAAAAATTGATCACAAAAGAAGAAGAGCACGTGGAAATGGCAAAGGTCAAGAAACCCTCAGGACAAAACTGACCTTAACAGGATAACACACAACTCCACTCTGTTTTAAACCAAGCCCGCAACGACACCTTCAAACACTACATCACGAATCTATCCCCGAAGACCATTCGTTGTGGAAAGCAACAAAAAGAATTAAGAGGCCAGTAATACAAACCCCACCCATAAGAAAACCTGATCGAAACTGGGCGCAGTCAGACATAGAAAAGAGCAATGTATTCGCGGATCATCTTTCAAAAGTGTTCTCTCAGTCTCAGACAATGACAACCAAGATGAAGAAATTGAAGACTATATTAACGCCCCTGTCAACTATCACTGCCCGTTAAAGCCTTTTACACCAGCAGAAATTCGAAAACAAATCAACAATACAAATTCGTACAAGACCCTGGGTATGACCTCATAGTCGGGAGATCTTAAAACATCTACCAAGAAAGGCAATCGTGCTATTAACTACCATATTCAACAGCATCCTTCGATTATGCTATTTCCCAGTTCAGTGGAAACACGCGCAAATAATTATGATTGGAAAACCAGGTAAACCACCTACCGAACCTTCATCGTACCGTCCAATAAGCCTGCTGCCACAAATGTCAAAAATATTTGAAAAACTTCTTCTCGACAGAATAACCCAATCAACACTCACAGACGACATAATCCCTGAACACCAATTTGGATTCAGACAAAAGTATTCCACAACACAGCAATGCCACCGAATTGTGAACAAAATCAAAGAAAGTCTCGAAGAGAAGAAGATGTGCTGCGGTGTTCCTTGACGTACAGCAGGCCTTTGATAAGGTTTGGACCAACGGATTATTATATAAATTAAAAGGCATTTTCCCAGTCCCATATACCTACTCCTAAAATCTTACCTTAATGAAAGATCCTACCAAGTAAAAGTAAACAACTCACCTCCGACTACCACCCAATTAAAGCTGGAGTGCCGCAAGGCAACGTCCTTGGGCCACTACTCTACTTAATATACACTGCTGACATTCCCGTCACAGAGCACTATGATGGCCACATTTGCTGACGACACAGCAATCTTGTCGTCCGATATCGATCCAGCAAGAGCTTCTAATAAACTGCAAGATCACCTAAACGAACTACAAGACTGGCTAAAACGATGGAAGATCCAGGTCAACACCGAAAAGTCCGCCCAGATCACGTTCACCACAAAACGAAGCAACTGTCCACAAGTTAACATAAATAACACTCTGATCCCACACAAAGCCACAGTCAAATATTTGGGCCTACATTTAGACCAGAGACTCACATGGAAAGAGCACATTAAGGCAAAAAGAACACAATTGGACCTAAAAGTGAAGAAAATGAACTGACTACTAGGCAAGAAATCTCAACTATCTCTGGAGAACAAACTGATCATCTACAAAATAATTCTAACACCAGTCTGGACCTACGGTATCGAACTGTGAGGATGCAGTGATCCCTCCAACACAAAAATCCTACAAACCTTTCAGTCGAAGACACTTCGCATGATGGCCGACGCTCCCTGGTACGTGTCCAATCAAACCCTCCACAACGATTTTGGAATATCCTTTATAAAAGAAATGATCAACCACCACGCCAACAAATCCAAACAACGCAGCACCAACCACAGCAACCAACTCATAAGTGAACTATACACCCAACCACAAATGTAAAGAAGACTTAAAAGACAATGGCCAGAAGACCTAGTTAACTAGGAGAAAGTGGGGAACCGTCAAGGGACGGTACCCAACGCTTGCCATGAACCTTGCCTCATATTTACTCATTACTCTGTTAGTTATAGGAGTAGATTGTAAATTAGCAAATGAGTAAAAATAAAAAAAAAAATTCGCAAAAATTCTGGATATGCGTGCAGCAAAAAGGACGTCATTTTTCGATATGATAGTACGTAGTTAAATAATCAGTGCATACACTACAAAATTGAATTTATTGCAGACTGTTTTGACGTTAATAAAAAATTTTAAACGAAGTTACACTTATTTTATAAACGTGTATTCTTTTTGTCGCGCCATTTATCATTACACACCAAACTAAATTTGTAACCATACTCATATTTTAACTAAATATGAAACAAAATAATTTATAAAAATACTTATAATAAGTTAATTTGTAATAATGTAATCGAAAGTTTTGATATGCGAATACAAAAAATATACGTTTTCATATGCAAGATGGCGCAAAATAGCGAATTCTACAAAAAAAATTTTATTGGGTATATTTGTGATGTCAGGATAGAAACTAGAATTTATAAAGTATTTTAAGCTACTTACAAAATACTAGGCGACGCAACTGAGCTTTATTTTCTTTCACATAAAAATCTGCTCTCTTTAAAAGCATTTTTATGACTTCAGTTAGAACATCAGAAGCCTCAATTTCCGAATGAATATTTTCTTTTCACTCTTGGATGGTTTTTGCCTTATTCAAATAAATTTTATCCTTTAACTAGGCCCAAAAAATCTGAGGCTGTTAAATCCGGCGACTGGACAAGCCAGTTATTGTAGAATTTTCTAAAATCAACTTTTTGTTAAAAACTTCTCTTAAACGGTTCATAGCTTGCAGTAGCTCTGTCTTGTAGAAATCACACAATTTCGATATCATTAAGGGCGGATCGTAGAATCATATACCTTCATTGCTCAGCAGTTACAGTTACAGTATTTCCTCATAATTTTCAAAAAAAGAACCCAATAATTTTCGGGATATCATACCACACCATATTCTGCATTTGGGAGGATGCAATGCCCTCTCATAAGTAATTTTCACTTCTCCATATTTAGCTACGCTTGTTAAGAAAACCATTAAGGTAAAAATGAGCTTTATGGCTCAATATTAAATAATGATTAAAGTCTTCATTCACTCAGTCCAATTGTTGAAACTGCACGGCGTAATTTAAGCGTTGCTCCAAGTCACTCGACTTCAATTCTTTACGTGTTGAATCTGTATGGAAACAGTCTTAAATCTTTCTGTAATGTGCTCTGCAATGATTTCTGAGTAATGTTTAACTGTCTTCGAGTTTAATCTTCTTGGGTTTTTAACATTCTCTTGTGTTTGCTGTTCACTTCTGGCTGAACGTGGTCTTACAGATTTTGGAAAATCCTTTACCGACCTCTCCATGTCCCACTAAGCGGCTATAGATAGAAATGGAAGACCGACCTCTAACACTAAAATAAAGGTAGTAAGCTCTTCGAGTCGTTATTACCGTTATTTGTTTTAAAAATACAATTTTATGATTGTCGTTCACTGCGTAAGCTCTGAAAATTTTTTCGTAGAACTAACTTTTATTTAAATTGGCGCATTAGAAAATACAGAGGATTTATTAACATTTCTATTTCTTAATTTAGCAAAGTGCGTGCGGGTGCAAAAAATCAAATGTCAATTATTTGCATTCTAGTATAGTAACAAAACTGAGTTATTATTGCATTTTTACGAACATTCAAAGAATGACGAAGAATTCGTAAACAGGAAAATTGTTTGTTATTAGGAAACCGGCATTTAAATATAATTTGTGATAACAAACTTCAAACAGCTATGCGTGGTTAACTGGTTTTATCAAGCATATATGTGTTTATATAGAGCCATAAAACTAAAGCACCCAGTTACGAGTAAATAATATTTTTAAACCACAGCAGGAAAAAGCAAGCAAAATGATATCAGTACGCAATTTTAGAGGTTTAGTATGATACGTTGTGTCCTTTAGTTGATTGAACTTTATTTTTGAGTTTATTACATAGCCAGAATTTAAGTTTGCAGAAAGCTATAACTAAGCTATTGAGTTAGACAGGATGGGAGTTTCTTTGTGGTTCCCGTTGCATAAATCCGTCTTGCATGACTTGCATCCTTGGACGTGCACGAACTTGGAAACAAATTCGCATGGGTCAGACGTCAACGGAACTAATCCGCAGCCCCTAGCGAACATCTTCGGCTTGAAATCTGAAACACGTACAATAGACGTTGTTTAAAATATGCTAAAATAGCGAATTTTCCTTATAATGTTTAATTTTTAGGTTAATCTACTAATCTAAAAACAAGCAGCACAGAAAATACAATAGAACAAACACACAATAGCATCAACTTTTTTGGTGCTTTGTGTAGGCACTGAAAGGAAAAACTGCGGTAACATTTTTCATGGCATTTCGCGTTTCTTGCAAATAAAGACAAATGATAACTTGGGAGTCTGACTGCCGTTGTTATCAGAAATAAAAAAATTATACGTTTGCGATTTATTAAAAAATATGGGTGACATAACACTTAACTTGTAACGAATATAATAAAATTACATTTATATTATTGTTGGTAAGAAAAAAATTTTACTTTAAATTTAGGTTAATTCTTTTCTTAAGTTTTGGAGTTCTCGAATGTAATAATACGAGCGCGTGATAACCCGTAACCAGGACTTTATTTAATATCAATATTAGTGAATTAAAAACATGAGCACAAAGTGACCTGAAACAAAAAAAGATAAACAATTCAGCAGATAATGGAGCGGGAATATATTCTCGTCCAACTTTGGACCGGATGTCTTACAATTTAGCAATAAAACCGGTATGTACTATCAACATCACTGGCCACTGTGTAACACTTCACTGCATTTTAATGCATACAGTACGAATGAATAGTTAATAGCCACATATTACACAACAAATTCGTATATATGTATAATCCGAATAATTCAGCAAACCGATTTCAACCTTCATAAACATTAAACGTTTCGAGGAATTATACCGCATCTGAAGAAGAAGCTTGAAGCTTAAATAACAACTAACAAAATATATTTAAAAACAAAAATAGAAGAAGACACAAGATAAACACATCTAGTACTAAAAAAACAGAAAAAATACAAAAATTACTCTAAATTCCTATACAAGAAGTCGCTCACTGATTATTTATAAATAATTTTAAAAATGATATGAAAGATAAGCAATCCACTACTAAAAGGCTTAAAACAAATTTAGTAAATATAAATTGTAACACTGTTGTGTCCTATTGCTCTCAATTTTTTCGTACAAAAGTTACCTGCAAAAAGGTGTTTTCTGCATCCTAGGCTAACAATTTTTATCCGCCTACACTCAAATTTGAGAACGTATCATTTTTATTTGCATCAGCTTTTTCTCTGGATCGGAAAAGTGGAATAATTTAACTTACAATCGAAGTTTCGGTCGGTGAAAGCAAACGAAATGGTCGTGGTAGACGCGCTTTCTGCGTTCGGCAATGTAGCGGCCTGCTAGCCGCGGCCGCTCCATTCGGCAAGAAGCGAGAGCGGCCCCGACGTGCGTGCACAAACGCACGGACTCCTCGTGTAAATTAAGCACCCAAAGCGCGGCACGTCACCAATCATATTAGCCGTCTTTGTTTACTACGCACGGACCTCCACGTGCAAATCAAGGGCCGAGAACTAAACCAAATTTTTTTGTTTACTTTTTGTTAAAATGTATAGATAGATATATTATTGCCTCGACAACTACTTGAATTTATATATTTTTATCTTCTTCCTCTGATTTGTTTTTGATCTTTTGTATTTAAAAGTTTCCCGGAAATATTTTGTCCACCTCTCCATTATCTTCACTTTATCTATAACTGTGCTATTTGTTTCGAATTTTTTATGTTTTCTTTTTAGGTTTTTTAGTACCTTATATAATAACTTCTGGTTTGTATAGCTGTCTTTTTCTATTTTCTTTACAAAATCTTCCCACATTTACAGTTTTCCTGGAAAACTATTCATTTACTTTTAAAAGTTGCTTTTTATATTTTCATAGTTCCCCTCTGATGTATTACCTAAGTATTGCTACCATAGTTTTTTTTTAATTTTTACTTCAAATTGTATTTCTTGGCTCCACTATTGGATTTGTTTTTTAATATAATATATTACTGCGGTGACACGTTTCCATTGCTATTGTTAAAATTGTATGTTTAAGATGATTCCATATTCTACCACTCGTTTTTAGCGGACCCAGCTTCCAAGTTGGAGACCAGCTCTACGTTTGTCATGTCTATCGTGCCTTATAACTTTTGATCAAGGCAGCTTTCAAGTTCTAGACCAACTTCTATTTCTGTCATTGTGACATCTATCAAGCCTTATAATTTTTGATCTGTGATAGAGACATAAGTTTTCAGTATTCATCTATGGACCATAAGTCAAGTCCGAAGCCAAAAATCAGCCTGATCGGAAAATCTCCAGACAGATTTGACCGAAAGTGACTGTAAAGTTTTCGGTTCCGGCCGCTAAATTTTTGCCGCTATTCACTTTAATTTGAATATAATTTTCTGTTATTCGTAAAATTCCCCTAACAATCCATTTTAAATTTTAAAAAATCTCAAATTTTGTGACAGACCGACCGACAGACAAACATATAGAATTCAGTAACGAACTTTTTAAGTTCGTTGAAAATAAACACGAGCAAGGCAAAGGTAATTTTAATCGAAAGAGAAAATAAAACTTCAACATAAAAGTAAACCTAGAAATACAAATCTACCAATATAATTATTTAGGAGTTGTAATAGATAGAAAAGTAAACATAGATAACAAAGTTAATGAAAGAATAGTACATCCGGGATGAAATTATTCAGCCCGGATTTGCCATTTAATAAATAAGAGGTTCTTGGACACATTAGCAGAAATGAAGAACGTTACGGCTTACTTCAAGGCAAAGTAGAAGGAAAGCGGGGACTTGGAAGACCACGCATTTCATGGCTCAAAAACTTAAGATCTTGGTTTTCGATGACGACCACTGGACTTTTTCGAGCAGCTGTTAATAAAATAAAAATCGCCACATTGATCGCAAACATCCGAAACGGATAGCACGAGAAGAAGAAGAAAAATAAGAGGTTTATAGGAAAAAACAAAATAAGTAGAAAAACAAATATGGTGGTCTATAAGATAGTTTGTAGGCCTATATTAACAAATAGCAGTGAATCATGGACTCTAACAAACGCAATGATGAGCAAAATACAAGCCATCGATATGAAATATTTAAGACAAGTAACAGAAATGACTAGACAAGATAGAATATGGAACGATATAGTCAGAGAAAAACTTAAAATAGCATAATTAAACAAAATCAACTTAAATGGTATGAGCATTGTGCAGAATGAGCAACATGCGGCAAGTAAAAAGCAATCAGTTTTAGGCCAGCCCTGAGCTTGTCCTTTGGCTATTTCCAAAGAAATTTTTTACCGAAACATGGATTCTCCGTCATTATATACCCATATAATTTGCACTCATTTTTCATCGATTTAATCAAATCTATACCTCAACGGTTGAGAGACGTGGTTCAAAATGAAGGTAGACCCACACATAATTAGTCTTTTTCAAGACTAAAACAAATAGGACCTTTTAAGGGCCAAATCACAATGAAAATCGAGTTTAATTATAATGCTTAATAGGATTTAAAATTATCTTAATAATAACACTAAAATCATCAAATTCTATTTAGTTTAAAAATTATGAGTACTTTAGTATATGGTATGAAGTATTGCAATGCTCTGTTACAGTATTTCCTGAACTGTATAAGAGGCTTCGTTTTCGGTTATGCATTTTTCCAAGTTTGACCATCAAACTTTACGTAATCCCAATATATTTAATCCGATTACCTTTGTGCAGCGCTGTCTAATTTTCCTACTTCAAATAAACTGTGCACATTCCAAGTTGCAATTCTGACGTTCTTGTATACGTTGAAACAATTTTTTTGATTGATGGGGGAATTCTTAGCACCGTCTTCCTACTGAAGGGCTGCACCGGACTAATAACCATTTGTTTTAGTTTTTAGCCATGTGATTATCTTGGGAACCATTCAAATTGCAATTAGTGCGGTAGTTTTCCGCACCGTAGCATCCCAGCCGATTGGAGTCAAAATGAGCCTCTAAGAAAGTCAATCTTCAGTAGCCCCAAATTGATATTGCCATAGCTGCTGCCTTAGGTCGTGCTAGTTTTGGCCCGCCTAGATTATTTCATTTATTCGGTACCACCCATATTTGGGAGTCATTCCTCTATCGGCAATCCTAGGAGCACCCTGATGGGTGATTAGTAATCCTTCGCGAGCAGAACTAAACACAACTGCATAATTAACAAACTAAAGGCAAACTGAAGGGAAGCAAGATATTAATCCTTTGTAACATATGTCAAAATCTAAATAAAAGAAATTATTCTATCTGAAAAGCTACTAGACTATAAATAAGACTTAAGAATTAATATGATTCCTACGTGAACAGGTAAAAACCATTCAAGGCAAAACAAAGTTATTTGAACGACATCTATCAGAGGTTTATAAACCACACTTAGAACAACAAGATAGTATTGTGAAAGCTTACTTATAACCATTTAAATATTATTATATAAGTAATGCCAGCGTGATCCCGTGATTTAGGGACCGGGTGTGATGCGAACGGGACCGGGTTTATTCCTGAAGCTCTCTGATACCTAGCAGGTGGCTTACCAAGGCACTAAAAATAATTGGGTACTTGCGTTCGCTTCGAATAATATGCTTTGTAATAATGGCGGTCGTCTAAGGCACGGTGCTTGCCACATCGCTCCGCACCGACCGGACACAGTAGTGAACATATGAGAGCTATAATTTCTCAGTTTACAGGCTGTGCTCCCACGCAAAGCATTAGAGCCGTTACCATAATTATTGTTATAGTAAGGCAAGAGATCTAATATCTACAAACCAAAAGACATCAGGCAACTGAAGTTTGCCCAAATTACATTAATTTAAAAACCTGGTAGGTCTCATCGACGTTTCTTGGCAATTATTTTCAATGTTTTAGAATAGATTGTGTACGAAATGTAAAACAGGATGTATTACTAAATAGCTGGATTTTATACTACCGATTTCGATTTCAAAATAAACTTCTAGCGTCCAATACTGACATCGTACGCAGTCATAGAAGAAAATCCATACTTTACTGCAGTCTTCTTAGACAACTAGCCAAGCCTTTGACAACACAAGTTAACAAATAAAGGTCAACATACCTCATTTTCACACTAAATTCCACCTTTTGTTTAGAATAATGTACTCATACCACAAACCAACAAAGCAAAATATCTAGGGTTGCTTCTGGATAGTAAACTGACCTAGAAACAACGTATCAAAAGAAAAGAGATAAACGCAAAAGTTACTGTGTATAAAAAGAAAGTCTCCCATATTATTTGCAAACAAAATTTTAATTTATAGAACGACAGTGAAAACCGAATTGACACAAGAAATTAGACTGTGGGATGTTAATAAAATAAAATTGAAATCCAAAAATAAAGAAAACCAAATTTGAAATTAGCATGCCAGACTAGGTTGACACATTTTATTTTTAAAAGACAATACAAATAGTTTAAGGTTTCTTTGCCTTATCGACTTTTTCCTGAATAAATTTCTCAAAAGCTCCAAAAACAGAAGAATTTAAAAGTATTTTCGCTCTTAGACTTAACTGATCCAAATGCAGAGAGCTTTAGATATAAGATATATTTACAACTGTTCACAAAGAAGGTTGTTTTTTTTAATTTTTTGATTTGATTCCGTTTCTACCTTTTAACATTTATTTTTAACTTTGGAGTTCATTCTTGATCGTAATCTACTAGCCGCTTATATTTCTGTTCAGATGCATATATCTAATTTTTGTTGTCAGCAATAATATGCTAAGCCGTTACAGACCTACCTCCATTATATGTTTTAAAGTTTTCTATTGTTATCACTATGCTGTTGTTTTTATGCTTAAACTGTGAATTATTCACTAACAACAAACTCCTCTTACAATCACGTTATTATGTAAAATATTGTTTATTGCAGTCATGCTAACACTTAACATTCTCCTAAAAATTCTATGTCTCATTCGATTGCCCTCTTGGACCGTCTATCAAACGGCAATTACGCTTTTTTGGAAACTGCAAAATTGTTTTTTTACAAAAATTAATTAAAATAAAATTATTTTAAATTTAAATATATTGTACCAACCATAAGCTGTTCGTTAGTAACCAATGTAGCAAAATAATGCAACTATTTTTAAATTTTTTTGTATCTTAATAGGCCATTACTTTCAAACTTTACATCGAGTACTTTCTACCACACTCAATGTACTTCTGTATCCTTCGAAACTAGTTACTAAGTCAACTCTTTCATGTTTTCTCAGAGGTCTAATTACACATGTCTTTTCATGCCATTAGAAAGTTCTAGTAACTTTCTTCTAATTAGCTCTTCACGAAGGGTTCGTAAATTACTACCATGTTCCAGCTCTAAATTTATTAAGCATCTTGCTACACCACGAAAGGCATTGTAGTGTCTGATAGTTGATTAATACATGGGGTATTCAAAGAGAATAAGTTTTGCTCACTTGAAAGTGATCGTATAGAATTTTTGTCACTTGCATGTCAATCTTCTCTGACCTTGGTGCGTTTTTTAAATTAAAATTTTCTTACTGTAACTCTTAATACCACCGGAATTCTGCAAAACAAGAACTATTTTCTACACATACTCATCAACACATACACCACGTTCACAGATGTAGGGCACAATTGTTTCATATTCTATTTTTGGCCAGGATGATTTTAGAGACTCTTTTCTCTGATACAGTTTTATCTAGAGGTCGTTTAGGTGTAAGCCCGCTTCAGCACGCTGAAACTTGCCACAACTTGCTCCATGTTACAAAATCTTTCTAGCGCCCTAAATATTTTTATTGCACAACATTCGCTTTAAAATTAGCTTGTAAAATAATTGCTGCAATTATCAAAACAACATTTAATCTATTAAAATAAGCAACTATAAAGCTTTTTAACACATTTGACTCCTTTAATAGACTTGATCTATTAGTTTGCAAAAATTTGTCATGCTACTCTCTAATATTACTTATGGTTTTCTTGAACCTACAAAGATTGCCTTTACATTTCACAACCCTTCATAAATAGACTATTTTTATAATTTCTCCTTTATGTGACATTTATTTTTTTGAATTTAATGTTTTTTTTTCTTCAGCCTTGTAGCGCCCAGTATTGAGCATAGGCTTCCCTTTTTGGGGGGGATTTGGCAATTAAACGCCACGCTTGCCGGGCGGGTTGGCGAGTGGATAGTGAATGTACTTTTTACGACCGCCAAAGGTGTTTGTATGACGGCCGGAGAGAATTAAATGTTTTTGTCATTGCCGGGGTTCGAACCCGGAGCCGCCGTGCGCCAGTTTGGCAGGTTGAGGCCTTTACCTCGCGGCTGTCGTGCTCTCGTGAATTTAATGTGACCTTCTTTAAAAGTAATTCAATTTAATTGGAGAAAAAATACATTTTAGATGGTGCAATTTCCTTTCAGAACGTGAAATTTTCTGCAATTCTGGTAATAAAATATTAGCAATTTATAATTACATTTAAAACTGCGTGTATTTATAATAAAAATGATAAATATTGCAAAACCAAGGAATTTTAAATTAAAATAGCAATATTTTGTAGTTGCTTACCAGTGTCAAACAATTGAAAACATACTGGCTGATGTGGACGGTGATAACCAGTATTGTTGTTATTGTAGTACTTATTGGTTCTATTGAAGTGTCTAAATCTAGATCCAAAATTGAAAGTGCAAGGCTGTACTACCATTGCAGACAACTTTCCTTTAGCGCAGTCGCTGGTTGAACTCCCGGCACAGGCGTAGCAATTCAAAGCTGCTGCACCTTTAATTATAATTTTATAATATTATATTAAACTTGAAATGTAATACTTTATTATAATCAACCCAAAGCACTTAATGAATAGATTTAATGTAATTCTATACTCACCCCCCACAACAAGGAACGAAAACGCCCCTAAAAACACTAAATGACTATGAATCATCGCGCACCCGTGATATTTTGCTACTACTGCACACTGTTGGCGATTACGGCATAAATACCTTCTGTAGGAAATGTACTTGCCGGGTCACAATTCATAAATGACACGGTTATGGAACAAAGCCATAGGTAATGATAACGCTCGGGAATGGTGAATAGCTGGGTTTCACGGTTTGCGATTTGCAGAATAATAGCGCGCTCTCTTATGTAATTTAATTTGTGCTGTAGTTTGGGAAAACCCTTGTTGTTGAAGCAGAGATTGTTGTTGCTAATGCCGGTTATTGAATCTACAACAAAAATATGTAATCATGAGATATCAAAAATTGTTTATATATTCAACACTATTATTAGAACGAAAATCTGTTTTTAATAGATGAATACAGCTTAACTAAATATAAAAAAGAGAAGAAAAACGTACACAGTAATTTTCAAGAAGTAACGATATTAGAAACAGGACAATAAAAAGTATTTGTTTTAAACATACTCGGAGAAAGAAACTTGTGTAGTTCAACAAAACAAAAACAAATATTAACTGCTGATATTTAATAGACAACATTTTATATTTTTAAATGCTCTGCATCAAACAGAACTTAATTAATACCATTTTAGAACAAAGTGCCAGTGTGGCCAAGCGGTTGAGGCGTTTAGCTGCGGTGCGGATTTCTCAGGCATTAAAAATAATTTAGTACCTGTGTTCATTTCCAACAAAATGTAATAATGCGGCCGTCTAAAGAGAGCCTTAACTTTTCAATTCTTTTCAAGTCATTCTCTCATGTAGATCGTTGAAGCCTTATCACTATTATTATTGCATAAGAGAGTAAAACTGACATAGGTTCCAATATTCAGAATATAGGAAAATACTAGTGGTCTTCATATTAATACTCTAGTTATGTCGCTATACATCTATGCTCAAAATAAGTCTTATTACACACAAGGATTATTGAGTTATTTATACTTCTCATTTATAGCCGCTTGCAATTTTTGTTTTTGCGTTTTTTCTTGTCTGAGGATTGGGGCATGTGTTGTGGCAACTATTTTGTTTTAAAAAGTAAGGAATGGTATCACAAAATGTCGTATGTCTCAAGAAAGCCGTGCATTTCTAGTGTGTCTCCAAAACATAACATGGCTCTGTGATGTTCTGTAATTGTCCAAAAAGCAATGTTAAATCAGTTGTCAGTCAACTGCCGTACAGGATATATCAAAAATACCAGAGAATGCCACAAAGAGTTTGTCAAAGTTGTCGCGAAGGAATCAGTCACCAGCAATTGGCAGGATGACCTATGAGTATACGAAGCGAGGTATCGCGCCCTCGATGAAACTCTGCTATTCACCTCGTAAATGGTATTGAAGAGCATTATTCCTAACAGCTTTTACCAACTTTTTATAGTTTGATATATACTCCAACCTTTGTATTTCATGTGCCAGGACTTTCTTAGTGACTCTGCTTTCTTCAAGCCTTGCAAGATGACCCAACATTTGAATCCTTTGAGCTTTGATTCTCTAGGTTAACATAGATTTTTTGTATAACTATTTCTTATTGTTTGCTCTTCTTTACCAACTATTATCGATTATCTGGCATTTGAAAATTCTTTAAATATTTTTCGCGCCCAGACATTCTCTGTAGTAATGATTAAATCTAAATAATAATTCGGATATCCTCTCAAAATTATATTTTTTATCTTTATCTATTGTTAACTTTAAACTGTGGCTTAGTTTTATTTTATTATACTGCAGTTTCCGTTTTTAATTAGTAGTATATATTTTTTTGAGGTGTTTTCTTAAAACATTCTTAATTTCTCCCCTCGTATTAACAAGTATCGACGTATGCAATACATTGGTGTCTGTAAAGGTAAATCGTGTCTAGTGAGTAATTTTATTTTCCGCATTATTTTTTTGAAAAATCGGATTGAACAAGATCCGCAACAGAAAATCTTCTTGTCAGGATATTGGTTAAAATTAGAAGTTTCTGAAATATATTCACCTATCTAAACCTTGATGTTATAGCCCACCAGCTTAGTCGGGAAATCTAAGTCTTCCATTACTTAATAGAATGTATCTCTTTTGATTTTATAATATGTGTGTTTAAAACTAATGAATGGTAAATATAAGAGTGAATTGTCCTCATAAATATTTGTTACCAGTTGCTTTATTATTACAAAAAAGCCGTAGATAATCGCTCATCATTGCTTCTGCTGTATTGCTTAAACTAGTTTTTAGGTAGTTTATAGCTGCTTTATATATCAAATCTAGCACAGCGATAGCCCTAAAATTTTGGCACACCTCTTCTATCTACAGGTCATAATACAGCTTTCGACCATTTGTTTGGCATAATTTCGTACTGCCGTATTTCAGTTACAAATTTATGGAGATTACAATGTAACTCATCGCCATCCGATATCAGTAATTCTGTTGTAATGTATTGTATAAAACCTATTGCAGAGGCCATCATAACAGGACTTTCTACTGCAATTTCTTGTTTAATGCTCTTTAGAGCTCAAAATGATAGAAGACGCTAGGTCTTTAAAGGTTTAAAGAGTTTTGACAAGGTACTTAGTTAGATTATAAGACCATACAGTAGAATTTTTAAACTTTTTCTCGGAGTATGAGGTTTTTTAAGTATTAGATAGTAGATTTTAATTAGTTGTGAGGAGTTTGGTCTTCTTTTCAGATAAGTGGTTGAATATCTTGCATAAAATACATCTATAATCTTAATTAATACGGGACTTCTTCAGTTTGTCATCAAGGAAATGACGATATACTTCCCCATTTAACCTCATTGGCAAAAAATGTAGACATATCACGCGATCTCTAACAATTTCAGCCTACACGTTGATTGAGAATTGGTGTTGATAACGGACAACCAATGTTTCGTATAGGTTTTCTTAGGCCCATGTGTGATTTTATGGAAATTAATAATGGAGCTTCTAGAGAAAATAGCCTTGTCGGTATAGAATACTTGCCCCAAAAACTGAAGATTTTGTGCGATTTTATGTCGCATCTATGTGGCGCAAAACCACTCTTCGTGGGAAATCGGTTGGCAAAAGTACCTGTACTCGTAGAATGCGATAGGGATACAACTGTTTACTCTTCAAACTGTGCGTTGACTTATTCTTAAGGCATAATAAATTTTTCTAATTCTTATAGTTAGATTTCATTTAGCAGTATTTCTTCAACTTGTGGTGTTTTAACTACATGAGTGTGTCTGTTATCACCCATAGGTTTTTTTAAAACTTCCCGTTTCACTAAGACCTTGGTGAAGACGGGCAAATATGGAATGATGCGGGATTACACGATTTGGGTATCGTTCTTCATAAGTACGTGTAGATTCACATGAATTACCATTGGTAAGGCCGTAAACAAAATTCATATAGTACATTTCAGCAATATTGAAGAACAAAATTTGGAAATAAACTTTAATGAACCAATGTTTTGACACAATAATATGGAAATGAAAAATAAATATTTTCACTTCAAAATGATTGTTTTTGCTAACTCAGCTATGATATTGGATGTAGGTTATAGTACGTAATTTACTGTACAATTTCTTGAGGAAATATTACAAAAAAATATTTACAGTCAGCCGGTGCTCCACCTTACGGCACTACACCGGCATTGCTTCTTCCTTTACATGTCTTTTGAACATTCTTCGCATTTACCATTGTCGTGGTATGTGCAAAAAACCTGCCCCGGCATTTGCCTTTGTGCAGGACTCGGGGAAAACCACGAAAAACCCTAGTCAGGGCAGGTGACTTCAAGCAGTCTACTGCTCTTTGTCTCTTCGTTACAATTCTAAATCTACTACCTATTTATACGGTCGTCTGCTCATTAATTGCATTGTGAGTCCATATCTGTTAGCATATTCTAACGAGCCGCTTATTATTATAACATATTTTATATTCTTGCGAGTGCGCGGTTATTAGTCTCTATCTCTTATGTCGTCTCAAGCAAGTCGTGAATTATTAGTCCAGGCTGTTATGCTAGCTGCCGCAATTTTGAGTCGCGGCTGTTATGCCTTATTTTACGCAATTTTAAGTCCGAGCTTTTATGCATGCCAGCCGCAATTGTGAGTCCCGGCTCTAATGTGTTTACACTTTTCACTTACACCTCCCAACCCCAATCGCGATCGCGTCCTACCCGGCTTCAGTTTAGCTACGCGTGAGCAAAACTGATCCACCGCGTTCCACCAGCAGGCTTCTGTTGAGAGCATCGTAACGTGTTCGGGCGTTCGTGGCCATCTCAGTCCTTCTTTTATTAGTACTCCTGATCTTGCCTTAGCTTCGTTCTCCACAGTACATGAGGTCAGCACGTGAAGGGCGTTATCCACCTCTCCGCATTCGCATCTGTCCTGTCCGGGTTGCAGCTTCCCGAACCTTGTTAGGTAAGCGCGAAAGTTTCCGGGACCCGTAACGATCTGTACGGTGCGCCAGTTGAGATGCGCGGACGCAATGTTGACTGTCTCTAGAGTAGGAAAAAACGTTCTTGCGTGTTTTCCCGTTGTTGCTGTTTGCCACCTATTTGTCCATAGATTCCTCGTTCTGTCCTTCAAACGCGTTTTGATAAGACTTCGCGGAATGGCAGTAAATTGCGCAGGTCCATCTTCGGCGGATGCGTCCTTGGCCAGCTCGTCAGCACGTTCATTCTTTGCGGTGCTAACGTGCGCCTTTGTCCAGTGGAAGTCTTAATTTACTATTAAACATCCTATAACTTTAAAACTAAGCGGTTTTGGATATTTATTTATATGAATTGTTGTAATCAAAATAACCCCAAAATTTAGCCCTTAAAGTTTGTTGCATATATTTAGAACAACCCAGTATAATTATTAACAATTCAATTGTACATTATTAGTTGGCATCGTATAAAACTGAAAAAATTTAAACTTTAAATCAACGTGCACAAACCTCAATTTGCGAATTTGTAGTTTTTACCATCTATTTCCCACCGCGGCATTCAATCAGCGTCGCAAAATATCAGGATGTCTTTCAATCGCTTAGCAATAAATTTCCTGTTAGGAGAAAATAACTAAATGCCAAAATAAGGTATGGGAGTCAAGAATAAATAATCACACAAAAAAGTATTGTTACAAGCAATGCAAAATCTCTACCGGAGTAACTACGTATTGGACTAATGACTAACAAATTACCAAATTTACTTGACTACGCAAATGTCGACGGCTTAGCAAATACATCCCATAAACCAGACTACAACTATAATTTATCCACCGATCATTCGCCCAATCTTGTAACTGTCAATATAACTACTACCACCAAGCCAGCTCTCGTACGACTGTATTCTAAACATACTGAATGGGATTATTTCTAACCTTTATTTAAACAAGGGGTTACTTTAACTATCATAATTAAAAGCACCCAAGACCTTGAGGAAACAACTTCAATAAAAAGTGCAGTATGGTAGGCGACCATACATCAGGTAACCAATCTATGTGAAACTGGCAACATGCCTTGTTATATCCAAGACATGTTTGAGAAAAAACGCAGAGGTTGAAAAAATCAAAAACTAAATCAACAGAACGCAAAAACGGAAATGATAGAGCTGTATATAACAGGCTTACTCATCGCTTACATATGGCCCCAAAGAGAAGCACAAAATAAAACTTTCAAACGGTATATTACAAAACGTTTTCTAGGCGACCATTCTATATGGGAAGCCAGAAAACATTTATTCAATTCCACTAATTAAAATGTTAGACGGAAACTACGTCAGATGAGATAAAGAAAAAGTCGACATATTTGTCGAACACCCTGCGAATGTTTTCACTACACCAACGCACCATACGAATGGCGACGCAAAGCAAATAGTAAGTTTCCTTGATGCTCTTTATAAAAGGTAAAGACTGCTACTGTATACTGTTCACCTTTATCACCATTCTATCAGCTCTATAATTCTCTGATGATGTGTTATTGATAGGCCTTTCTTGAATCCAATTTGAATTGATGGTATAATAAGTTTATCTTTCAGTAATTAAAGTAAACGGCGAAATATTACTCTTTCACATAGTTTGAAAAGTATTGGTTGCTCAAACAATCGATAATAGTAGCAACTTTTCGTAAAAATTAATCAATCCAAGGAATAAAAGTACGTCGAAAACATTTTCTAAACGCTAGATACATGGATAGCTTCAACATTCTTTGAACTGGTGAGATACTCTTTCTTGGATACGACGTACCCCAAATACTCAATTTTCTGTTGTAAAAATCTGATCTGACTGACAACTGCAAGCTTATCCATAAACTTCTGTAATATGCCCTGTGGTCGGACGTTAGAGTCCTAGGTGTATGTGTGAATGACGAGAAATTTCTTGCAGGTTTCCTCCACTTTTAGTTGACGATAAGCGTTAACTCCATCCAATTTGGAAAACTTGTCTCCTTCAGTGATTGAGAAAAACAACCCATTTGGTGTTGCCAGTGGGTATTGGGTGATGTGAAGATGACTGTTCACTGTTCACTTGAAGTCACCCGTGATTTGGACTTTCTCTTTGGGTTTCTGGACCACGACAATTGGTGATGCCCACTCACTAAATTCAATACGCTTGATGACTCCAAACTGATCTACTTTTGCAACCTCTTGGTTGACTTTTACACGTAACGCAAAAGAAAAAGGACGAGCCTTCAAAAATTTTGATGTTGGGTTGTCCTTCAACGAGATTTTGGATGTAATCCGTCAATTCTGCTAGTAGGAGATGAGACCAAGACATCATATTTCTTTAAGAAAGATTTCAGTGTGAGGCTGCTGCTACTTGCTGTAGTCTTCTTAACGTCGTAAGGAGGGAGCTTGAATATCCGGATCAGATCACAACATTGTACTTCAACGTACACAAAAGATCTCCGATTTTTCTCCCAAGTAAATACGAAGGTGTACTTAAACCAGTACAATTTTGAAGAGGTATTTTTTTCCAAAAACCTTTATTGAGCATTTCCTTTCCACAGCCGCTACCGTGTTTACTTCAACATTCAGTATAATGGGTGGATCTTCGGTAGATGGCTATACTTGGCAAACACGACGGTTACTTACAACTTGTTGCTACTGTTTGGAACGCTAGTACTTTTTGAAGTGTCTACGCTTTCCAAAGGATAACAAATTACTGCACGTCAGTTTCACATAATTGTTCTTGCTAAAACAGGCTTTCTCTACTCTTACGCTGGACAAACCGTAAATAAACTTGCCACACGCTCGTTGAGGTCCATAAACTTGCACGCAGTGGCCAGTTTTTTGAAGCTCCGCCAGATACGCAGACGTTAATTCACCTTATTATTGTCGGAGGTAGCTAATTTAAAACGTTACGCGCGAGCCTTCGGTGCGGGCTTGAAATGCGCTTTCAGGACTGCAATGAGGTCCTTGAGCGGTTTTGAGACTAGGTCGCCGGGTGCTAACAGACTAGGCGAAATGAAGCAGGTGACTGTCCTAATTCTGGAGGGAAGGATAGTTAGGCACCGGTTTGTTACTGTTTTCTGGTCAATCGCATTGGTCACTAGGAAATTGTCGAAGACCTTGACCCAAGCTTTGAAATCATAGGGCTCTGGCTCAAAACTCTATAATGCTTCAATAACTGACATTTCGGATTACCACAAATTGACTGGAAAACTGTTAGTCGATCTTATAATATATTTTTATGTATAATATATATATATATATATATATATATATATATATATATATATATATATATATATATATATATATATGTTATATATCTTTACAAATCATTACATTTCTATAGGTCTAAGAGGAATCAAACCGTATAAATGCGGTTGTCAATAACTCTATATCTCTCTATAACTCTTTATATAAATTTTTGTAAAAATATTTTTACAAACATTGTACTGTTTTTGTCATTGTCAGAATTTTTGATATATGTAAATAACAACGTTTTTTTTATCAAGGAATATGTTGGTAATCCTGTGACTGTTGCATTAAAGAAAAATGTTAATATATCATCATTTAAGAAATAAGCCATAAAACAGTTTAAAACACTTTATATCAACCTCTTTATTTTGCTTATGTAGAACATAAATGAATTTTCTTTATTGTAGAAGATCAAATGCGCTAAATTTAATCACACTGATGCGAACAAAAACATCACTGAAAATAATATTATAATAGTTATGTTTTTAATGCTAGTAATTAATATTTGCCCACGTTAACGCTAATTTATTTTTGTTATAACATTTTCTACAAAATGAACTCGGCCGCTATAAAATGATGTTGCGGTAGACATAAATAATAAAAAGCGCTCTAAAACCATAAACCTGTACATGCTGCAAATAATAGTGCCCCCAGGGGTTAACATGCAAATTTTTAAATAAAACGGCAGCGGTTTAACTACATTCGTGGTTGTTGGAGGATTTAACTGGAATAAAACTGCTGGTTTCGTAGAATTCTGTTTTCCGCCCAGCTCTAGCAGTACGTGCTAATGCAAACACGTGGGCGCTATGCTGTATATAATATTACACAAAAATTAATGCCGACGTGTACATCTGACATGTCGCTGAAACATTTTATCTTGTTTTACAATTTATGAAGGTAAAGTCTCAAATATTTATTAGTTTGGATGAATGATTGTCAACATATATTAGTTGCTGATTTTGTATTTAGTTATATAATACGATCAGTATTCTAATTTAATTAACTTTCCAGTGACCTTGTGTAAGTAAAACATATTATTGTGCAATATCAGCTTATATTATACAACGCTTGACGTAGATATTTTGGATGATAAAAATATCGTGCCGCTTGGACGAGTGCATAGTTTTGATGCAACAGTAGTAACAAGCCGTATCCGAAAAACAAATTATAAAATTAATTAAAAACACCGTTAATTGAATGTTATGCTCTGAAATGGTCATATAGAAGTATTCAACAACCAAAAAATTTAAACAATTAAGGCGTTCTACGAAGAGGTATATTCTTCGAGAGCTATTACAAGAAAAATAGGTGGTTTGCACCAGGTTGTGAACAGTTTTATCAAAGATCCCAAAAATTATTGAGAATGTCTTAAAGAGTAGAACATTTTTTAGAAAATCAGTAGGAATTAGTCAAAAACTACTTGAGAGCTGTCAATTATTAAAACGTTGAAACATTCAGTGATACCCTATCTTAAAGTTATTGTATAGCACCTTATTCTTCTGATTTGTTTATGCAAAATTGAGTTATTTTTAGTAACATTTTTTTTTATTTTGATAGGGTAGATGGTTTACCAATTACTGGTATGATGTAAGTAAAAAAGAAGGGAACTGGTGTTGTATCAGGTATGGTACGGAGACCACATCTTACATTTTAACTTAGTTTTGCCCAATTAGAAAATGTATAATACATACAGCTTTTAAAATAGGTGAAAGGCAAATCGACGAGTCAAGCATTTATCTTTCAACAAGGCAACGCTAGTATTCATTCCGCAAACAACTTTCGACGGTGAGTTCAAGAATAACACGTGGACGTTCTGAACTATCGTTGTTTCTCAACTTTAACATCATAGTTTTGAGATAATAAGTACTCAGTCTCAAGAATTACAGCAGGAATTTAAACAAAGTCGATCTAAGCTTCCCGTCCGTCATATAATTCTATTTAATCTCAAATATAGTTATAAAAAACAATGATAAAAGTACTGATTACTGATCAATAAAGTGTATAGGTATTATTAATGCAAATTAGTCTTGTGCTTTATGAGATCGTCCCATCTAATAAGTGAACTGCTGTATCTTACTTACTGTGTCAATATCACATATTTACGATAATGTATTTCAGAAATTTCCATACTTTCGTTCGCGCTTTTTATATTCCCTTAAAAAGCGTAGTTATCAAGTTGTAAGCATCAACTCATTTTATCGTCTCGGAGTTTAAATTGAATCTCAACGCAACTTAAAAATTCTGAGAATATTTGCAGTGCTAGTAACACCAGGCACTAATCTAAACTTTATAAGATGGGATTAGATAGAAATCATTATAATAGTTTAAATAATGATGAGTCGGTGTGCAAACATCTACACTTCACCTTTTGTACATAGGTTATTGGTCTAAAATAGATGTTTAGTGAAAGTCAATTCAGAATTGTAAAGTAAATTCTGTAGAAAAAGTAAAACTACTTGCAGCTAAACAATAATCTTAAACATTTGTAGGTAATAATATTTAAATAAATGCATATTAAGAGAAACTACTAATACAAGTTTTGTCAAATACGACTAACACTGATTTATGTGTAAACAATCTACAATACACAGCAGATGTGTGGTCTTAACAGAATAGACCAAAACCTCCACCCTCCCTTCTGCTCGGGTTATAACATGTTTAGTCTTGTTTGGAAGTTTCTAGAGTGATGTGCAAACAGGAGGTACCACAGAGCGTAGAACAACAAATTGTGTCAAATTCCTTGTTAGAGAAAACGTCCTGTCCCCTGAAATTTTCCATAGACTCCAACAACAGTATGGGGAAGAGTGTCTCTTACGGACCCGTGTGTTTGAGTGGTGTAAGTGCTTCAGAGAAGGCAGAAAGCGCGTGGAGAATAAACCACATGATCGTCTGTTGCAAACAATTTGTGGATGTCCTTTGCTTCTTCCTTGTGTCCTCGCTTTATATATTTGTTTGGCTATTCTATCTCCTTTAATTCTATGCAGATGTCCTAACCAACTCAACTGGTTTCTTTCTATTACTTTTCCTATTGATTTTGTATTCAACTTTTTAAGTATTACTGTATTTCTTATCTTATTTTTTTAGCAACTTCTTTAATTTTTTTATTGTTAAAAGCCAAGATTCACTTCCATAAGTTAGGGGGAGTCTTACGACCTTTTGGTTTACCTGTGTTTTAATTTTTTTTTGGTATCTTTTTTTATATTGTATAACTTTACTACTTTTTCTGTTATATATATTTTTCATTTTTCCCTTATGCTCTATTGTTGTTCTCAAATAGTTATAACTTGCGACTTGTTCCAATGTTTGTCCATTTATTTCTATCTTGTGCTTCCTTTCTTTGTTTTCCATAGTTATTCGTTTTAGTTATTTTTGGCATTCGTTTGATTTATGGTGTAGATTTTCTTTTGGCTCTGCAACTAACACTATATCATCCGCGAATAACATTTATTGGAGTTGAATTAATAAAATTTAATATTTTATTTTGCATCTGTCTATTTTATTCTGTGTATACTTGTCAATTATCAATGAACGACTGCAAAACAAATACACGCCAGTTAATTTACTTTATTATGGCATACAATATGGCGCAAAATAAAAAATATCTTACATTTGAAGTATAATTTAAATATTTTCTTGCCAATAGATAGAAACCTTACTTATATTTGTGTTAAAGAAAGAAGGCGTGTCCGTAATCATTTTTGCACGATCTCTACTAAGTGCCTTATTAAGTAATTAAACATGTAAAAATTGCACAGAATATAACAAAGATAGTAATAAGAGTTTATGAAAATAATCTAAAACTGTTCGGGCAAAGTTTGTTTGTGTTTGACTTTCGTTTGTAGATCTAGCGTTATCATAAAAGCGCAAGTTTTAGTTGAAAAAGCTACCCCTTTTGGATGGATACGTTGCTCTCATCTTCTCCAAAATATCGCAATAAGATGCAGCACAGTTCCGCAAACCAAAAAGAACAACCTTTTCAAAAAGCTACTACTAATGCAAACGATAAAAAATTTGTACATTTTCTCAGCTTTTTATTGCCATTTTGTACTGGCCCTTTTTAAAGTCTGACTTTTTTTGATGCACTCAGGTCTTATTGTTAGTTATTTTGTAATCCAAGAAAGTTTTTCGTTCCTGTTCATATTGCGCCAGTATGCACAGTTGTTTATTTTTCACTCAACAGTTTTGAAAGTCACCGAGTAGCAACTCTTTTATATTGTAGCTGATTTATGATGATATGAGGACATTATTTCAGTTTCTGTCATATTCTAAATATCTGCAGCAACAATTAGCATTAAAGAGGTTGTAAATTACTGTGATACTTTGAGATGATGTCGATACCTTATAAGGTGCCGTCTACAAATAAATAAATTTAGCTGCTTAATAACAGATGTAACTAGTTTTTTGGCCGTATAGTTACTGTTTTATTATTAATAAAATTTAGCACGAAAAAGATGGGGGAGGAATGGCCTTGTCAACAAAATTATTATCAAAAAAGAGTCTTGCTTTAGAAAAATGAGGGTACATTAAAGAACCTATTATACCCCCATAGTTAAATTGGTGCACATAATAGTCATTAAGTTAAACTAATATGTGTCTATCTAAAGCAAACAAGATTTTTGTCTAACCAGAATACCTCAAGTAAGCACATGGCAAACACGAAATGGCAAAAGTTAATCAAATTTTTATGTAATCAAAATTTGAAATATCCAATACCACACCTTATTTAGTAACGCAACATATAGAGGTGTAAGTTTTATGCACACTTTTATATTTGCACTAATCTACTAAATGTAGAGGTACAATATACGTCTACACATATTTGTCGGAACGCAAAGTACTTCCACGAAGCAAAAGAATTAGCCTATTGTCGGAACGCAAAGTGTTTCTGCAAATCGAACAAATTAGCGTAATGCCGAGCCGAGAAGCATTTCCAAAAACCAACAATTGGGGGGTGCAAGCCTGCTCAATCACGCGATATTTTCTAGGAAGAGCCACCTCTCACGCACAATCCCTGTGGGATAAAAGCGTGCCTCACTCCAGTCCAGGACAGTTTGCTGTCGCTACTCGAAAGCCTTCGAACTGGCCTTGCCGCTGTCTAAAAGCCTTGCCCTTCATCGAACAGTGCTTGCCGCTAGGCATGGGATCTTGCCGAATCGCGAGCCGTCCTCGACAACTACGTGACCGTGGACTATGGCCCCCAGAAGGACCAGCACCAACAACGTCCGATTGACACATCCGAAAAAGTGCTATCGGAATCAGTGGCGAGCCTACCACCGAAGAACGCCGGTACTAGAACCGCTGTCTCCATTGCCACCGACACCCCAGAAGATGCCTGCCGAGGGACGCCAGAAGAGACCTACCGAGAGACGCCAGGCACGGCTCCTGAAATAGTTGTTCGGTGAATCCCATCCACCATGAAACCGGCAGCGGCGTTACTAACTGAAGAACGATTGCAGCGCGTCTTGCTAACACTGTTCGGCCCACTATCTAACTGCCGGCCGGGACCTCAGCACTTTCGTGGCTATAATAAACTCTTGTAATTAACGTAAAAAACCGTCTGCAAATAACTTATTATTAGCTTGTTCCAATTGATCTCTTTTATCGAAGGTATCTTATTGACTTCTTGTTCTATGCAATTGGTGACTTGCCATTTTTATTATGTGTTCCGGTAGTATCAATTGATGAAGTCTCATTCTAATCGCTGACACCCTTATTAGATATCGCATCTCCATTAATTGTAATTTTTTTGTTTTATTTTATTATAACCTATGTCCCGCATCCATATAGAACTGTTGGAACAAATACTGTTTTGAGTATTGTAATTTTTGTTCTTCTTAATACTTCTGTTTTGCAAATACATTTTTTATTCACTTGCAAATGTAATTTATTGATCATTGTAATTATATTATTGATTTCTGCTACAATTCCACTCACCTTGTCCCAGATATTTTAATGTTTTTACCTGCTTTAAAGTTTTACGTTTAATATTTATACTTACTCTTCTCTGATTCTTGCTGATCACCATCTATTTTGTTTTTGCTATTTTTATCCTTATACTATGTCTTGTCAATCCTTGATTTCACATTTTTAAATTATGTTGAAGTGACTTTATCTATGGCTATCGATACTAAGTCATCTGTAATGCCAGTATATTTATTATTACAGGTCTTACGTTTAAACAACCCTAATAATTTTGGTATAAGGTGTATATGATGTCTTACTCCTACGTTGGTGTCTAATTATTTATTATTACTACGTGACTTATTTTACAGTGTATTTCCTCGATGGTTTTATGATTTACACTGTTGTTTTTTAAAACTTACTGCTTACACTATTTAACGCCTTGGAAATATCTAGGAAACATAGAAATAAGTTTTCTCTAAACTCAGTTATTTTCAATTATCCAACTCTGTAGAAATACTGCGTCATATGTTTCTATGGTATGTCTGAAGTCATACTATACTTCCACTATCTTTCTTAATTTTTTTTACTGTGTTTTCGCATATATTTTAGCTGCTACATTAATCAATAATATTTCTCGGCAATTATTACCGTTTTTTGTATCTCCTTTATTAAAAAACAGGATAGGCAGTGTCACTGAATGAATCTGTCGTTCCAAAACTTAATTTGTTTTGCAGGAATAAAAAAATGATAACTGTGTGTGAGATACGTGATGCAGACGATAAGGAAAAAGAACTGTAAATTAACCAAATATATTTTATTCATTCTGGCCCTTGCTGTACGTGGAATTTATTTAGAAAAGTTAACAGTAATAAGAAGTTGATGAAGGTAGGCCATCAAACGTACACTCGTTGTAAAAGGTAGAATAGAAGTAAGAAAATTTGAAGCAATATAAGAATGACCGCGTTACGACCGCCAAAGAAAAACAAAAGTGATAAAATAAAAAGGAAGATGTAGAAGAATAGCGACGGTGATATAAATGAAAAAATTAAAAATCTAAATTAGCAAGTAAACGAAAGAAGATGGCAACAGACAAAAGTAAAGAAATAATGAAAGAACTATTGAAAAAATAAAAGTCATAAGAGAAGATCAACTAAAATTGCATGAAGAAATAGGAGTGTTCAAAACGGAAAATTGTGAAATGAAGGAAAGAATAAAAATACTTGAGGATAAGATTGAAAATCTGGAAAAACAAAGGAGGGAGAAAAACCTAGTAAATAAAAGACGAGATTTTTAGGAAATTAAAAGTACAGAAGCCGTATCTAAGTTCATAACAAACGATCTAAAAATAGATGTAAAAGTAAATAATACAAAACATACAGGATAAAACAGTGGCAACAATAGTAACAGTAGTTAATTTAGAAGTAGTAGACGTTCTAATGAAAAACAAGAAATAAATTAAAAGAAGCCAAGCGTCACATTGAAAATGATCTAATACAAAAGGAAACGTGAGTATGAAAGCAAAAAGGGATATTATAAAAACTAACAAAGAATAAGGGTCGGATACCACAAAATCTATATAAACAATATATGGTGGAAATAAAATTAAGATAAAAAAGAGCTACAGGAAATGAAGTATCCGAGTTAGCGTTCAAGAAAAGAAAAACACACTTACAGTAAACCAAAAGACTAATGACTGAAAAAGAGAACAAACGGAAAATGGGCTTGGTTATGGGAACGGTTAAAAATATGGTTGCAAACAAATATAAAACAATACAGATATATACAGAAATAACAAAAACAAAAAATAAAAAACGGAATAAGTAAGAATACGTAGAAATTTACAGTGATATACATATACATTTGTAAACAGGATAAATTTATAAATATTATAGTGCGGCTTCTAGTGACTCTGTTGGACGATAATTAATAGTGCATGAGGTACGGAATATTGTTTACTAAATAACCTCATAGAAGCTAGTATACATTTTATAAATACTGAGATATACCCAAATTCACAAGAGTTTCGGGGAACAGAAATTAAAAATCAATAACTTATTACGTACTTGTTATAAGAAATAATAGGAAATCGATGAAAGATGTAACAGTAAAAAAAGTGCAGAAATATTTATTGATCACTACTTGGTAGTACTCAAGATTAATATAAAAAAGGCAACAAAACAGGATAATACTAAAGACAACAAACCAATCAAGAAGAAAGGTATAAATTAAAAGAAGAGGTAATAGCAGCGATGTATCAAAAATCATTGACCTTGGTACAAAAAAAATATAAAACATCATAGAACAGAAAAATATCGAGGAAACATGGCAAATCTTCAAACGAATAGTAATTTAAACAGCCCAACAAACTTGTGTTATAACAACAAACAACTGTAAGAAACAAATATAAAGAAATATATATAAAGAAATAAATAAAAAAGTTAAAATACAGAAACAAATGTGGAAGAAATATTTAATGAATAGAAACGAAGAGAACTGCAAAATACATAATGAACAGAGAATAAAAGTTACAAATAAGATACTCGCCGCCAAACAGAATTCATTGGAAGAGTTTGGTAGAAGACTAGAGCAAATAAATGAAAGTAATCGCAAACTGCTTTATAAAGTAAGTAAAACAATTAGGAAAACGTAGGAATACCGGCCAATAACTATAAAAAAAATAATACACCCATAAATGATAAAAAAGACAACAAAGATGAGGAGCAGGATGATGCTGAAATAGAAAGTAAAATACTTACTCTAGTTCAATTGAAACAACCATTAAAGAAACAAAAAGCGCCAAAGTACCAGGTTACGACGAAGTTAAACATAAAAAAATAATAAAATAAATTTTTTATATCGGATGTGTAACAATACTTGGATAGAAGATAGTATTCCAAAAGACTGGAATTAAACGTTATTATGCCCATTCACAAAAATGCCACTAGATTACAAAAAATTATAGAACCACAATTAAATGATTAGTAGAGCAGGTTTAGAAGAGGACATAGCATCCAAGATTTTTACAGTGAAACAAATTATAGATATTATATTGTAAATAAAATAATAGAAGTAAATGTATATACAGTTTATATGATATAAATAAAAATGTAAGTTAATCATATTATGTCCAAGAAATCAAAAGTTTGATGTAAATTAATGTTATGCTAGGGATATTTAACTTAACATTAAATTGCAAATCAATTCTACTGTGTTTTCTTTTCCTACAAAGCCAAATTCAAATTAATGCTGAAAAAGTACCACATCAGCTCAGGCGTAAAAACAGTTTTTCTAGAAAAAGTTTATTGATTGAGTCAGATAACGCGCTTCCCCAAAAACATCTTTTGTAGCAAAAAATTACATTCACTTTGTAGCTCTAAATCATTACTCTTCCAGCTCTGCAGTAACTTCTAAAGATGTACAGTCGGCTGCTTTACAAATTGCTCGCGTTTCTTTTACGTGCCTAAGAAGCATAAAGCTATTTTTTAATATTAATTACCTATGAAGCATTCTAAAAGGCACCCTTCCAATTAGCTTTTGGCCCTTCGGGGCGCTCAAATAATGGCCACCGAATGAATTTTAAGCTCATTTAGCAGCGCTTAGCCGGCCCGACGGCTCGAATAGCCGCTATGAGCGTGCTGCTTAATTAAAAATAAACTTCGGTCGCACTCATAATGAGAAAATTGCTCGCAGGATTGCTTTCAGGTTTCCAAGTTTTCTGAGATTAAATGTAAACTAATAACGGATATTAGCGGGGTGGTTCTTTGAGAGTTTTTGAAGTCATAATCTTTTATAGAGCCGATTATTTTTTATAAGACAAGCCTCGTTTGGCGCTGATTCTAATATGCTGTTTTTGTGGTAGGTAATTTTTTTAAAAACATTTTAATTTTCGGCCGCTGCAGTTAGCTGTAATAAATATAAAGGGTTAATAAGGCAGTTGTTAATAATTTGGATATAGAGTAATATATACATACATTATATGGCTTAAATTACCACAACACCCTACTGGACAATCGAATCTGGCTGTTACACGTACTGAAACGTCATGAAGAGTTTCCCAATAAGAAGACTATGATTTTAAAATAAATTAAAATAAAAAAATATTTTAGATACAACCAAAATTTTTACGTTATTTCGAAGCATGGCATGTTACATTACGTTTTGAATAACTTTGTTGAATATCTCGAGTTGGATATGCAATCTTAATGCATCATAAATCATAAATGTTCGTAGTTTGTTTTGTACAGACTATAGGTTTAAAGTAACATCACAAAAGTAATCTAAAAGAGTAAACTAACAGTAGCATTTCTTAAAATTATTATTTCACTAAACTTTCCTTGCAATACGTCAATACTGGCGTTAGCAGGGTGACATGCGGCACCGTTTTGTTGAAACCATATGTCCTCCAAATTAATTTTAAGTAAATTTTGCCACACAAAATCTGTTGAAGTCAATCGCACACCAGTCACTGTAATTGCATCTGCTATCTCGTTTTGGAAAAAGAATTGTCCAGTGTTGTCACCGTGGCATAGATCACACCATACACTGATCTTTTGCGGATTCAAAGGCTTTTTGCAAATCTCTTGTGGATTGTTTTCGCACCAAAAACGGCAGTTTTGTTTGTTAACATATCCACTTAATCAGAAATGAGTTTCATCTAAAAAAATAATTTTTTGCCCAAAATTATGATCCGTTCCAAGTTGCTCTAAAACCCAAGTAGCAAAGTCGCGGCACTTGCTATATATCTTGCTATATCTTGTTATAATTTTATACGGGTTTATACTCAAGCGATCATTCATCTCAACCCCTAATTCTTGAGCATAACGATGAATCGATAAATTTGGAGCCTTTACAACGCTATTCAACGTTCTATACGTTTGATTTCGTCGTGTAATTGGAATTTTCGCATCAACAATTCGACAAATAGAATAGGGCGATTATGTGGACCACAGGTTTCGCGAAGTTCACGTTGGATGTTCACAAAAGAACGTCTATTTTTACAAAATTTTTGAACAATAACCAAAGGTTTTTGAAGTACGTACTTAGCCATGACAAATGACAACTAGTGGTAGTTATAACATGTTAAACATAATAATAAAAATGCAAGTAGTAGCACATGTAGATTATACGCGTGCGTTAGACAATGACTAAGTTGACAGAGTTGAGTGATTTTCAACGTGAGATGATCATTGGATGCCATCGTTGCAACAGATTGGCTTATAAAATATCGGCGTTGCTACAGGTGCCTAAATCAACTGTAAATGATGTCATGTAACCTAAACGTCTGGAATGTTAAGCAGGTGCGAAATAAAGCAGTACGTCGCGTAAACTTAATGATCATAGGCGTCGAACCTGAAGAAGGTAGTGATGAGATATAATATTTTCTCGGTAACAACGATTACTTGTAATTTTTAAAGTACTTCTGGTGTTGCTAGCTCCAAAAATGATTGTTAGGAGCTAAAAAACATGGGTTTTTACGTCACTTGCATTGATGTAGAGCTCATTACCACTGAAATGTGGATCAATAGGAACAAGTTATGTAAAGTAATAAATTTCGATATAGAATCTGGCAATCCGATGAGTTTTATCGAAGTATATTGAACTAACAGTTAAGTTTGACAGCAGAATCATTATAATTTTGGCCTATTTTTCGTGGTTGAACGTGAGTTCTTCTATTCCTATAGCCGAAAGGATGAACTCTGAGATGTATCTTGATATGTTTGACAATTTTGTGCTTTCAAGTCTTTCGAAAGGGAAAGGGCCATTCCTGTACCAAGAGGATGAGTATTTTGTCCACAAAGCGAAGGTTATCCTGCCGTGCTTTGAAGATATGGATGTTTAAAAACTGAACTGTCCTTTACAAAGCCTCAATTTCAATCCCTAGTAAGAATTGGAACACAAATAATGCATTATGCCAAATCGCTGATTTTTAGAATTTGTACTTAGAATTCTCATAGAATGGAAGACAATTCCTTACCGCATATATCAAAAGCTGGTTGAAAGCCTTTCCAAGCGAGCGCAGATTGTGATTGATGATAAATGTAAACCGACAATTTATTAATATATGCCACATAAGTTTATAATCCTACAATAGTAGGTGTTCACATCTATCTATACATTTGAATAGAAAATTAAAAAAAAATATGGCGAGGCCTAGGCTCTTGATTTACACGAGGAGGTCCGTGCGTTATAAACAAAGACAGCCTATACGTTTGAACGAAAGGTAAACAAAAACGGCTGACATAAAATTTGGTATGACAGTGCTCTGAGCTTTTGATTTACACGAGGAGATCCGTGCGTTCGTGTACTCACGTTGGGGCCGCTTTCTCTGCTTGTCGAATGGCCGGACGGTCGCGGCTATCGGGCCGCTGCATTTCCGAAGCGCCGAGCGGAGCTCAAATTATAAGTCAAATTGTTCTACGTTCCCTAAATTTATACATTCTTACCTTACAAAATTGTTAGGGAAGGCGGGTGAAAAATTGCCATCTTAGGACTCCAAAAATACCTTCAATACTGTATACAAAGTACATAAACAAATGGATTAATTCCAAGTTCAAGTCGAATATTGGCAAAAAAGCTCAACTGCACCAATGGTTTGCAATGGCTATAACTAGCCAGTTTCTCTAAAACTTACGATATTTTTGTATAAATAAAAAATTAATTGTACATTTTATGGTATAAGTAATTATCGCTGTATGTTTTCAAAAACTTCCCAGCAATTATTACACAAGAAAGGTAGAACTCAAAGATGTCGCCGTGAATGAACAGGGCATTTTTAAAACAATACGTAGCTGAAATCCTATAAAACCTAAGAAAATGCTAGTGGTCGTTACTAAGGCCTCTTTGTAAAAAGACGATGCATAAATAATAGGTGTATAAATAAGTTCTCAGCTTTAGATTTCACAGGACGCAAATCACCGTTTACATGTAACGTATTAGTCCGCCCTCTTGTGGTTTTAAAGCAATGAGATTTGGTCTTTGGAAACATCATGAGATTTGGCGTTTGATGCACATAACTTCAATAATCAGCTGTGTTCACGAGGGCAATCACAAAAGAGGATATTCAATTTTCTATCCACTTTACGTTTCATCTTAAGAAAAACGCTGCTGAAGCCAGCAAAATGATTTGTGTTGCATATGATGAAAATGCTATTAGTCATGCAACGTGCAAAAAGTGGTACCAAAGATTTCGCGGAGGAGAGTTTAGTCTTGAAGATCAACGCCCTCAAACATTTGACACGGATGAGCTCCAGACGCGTTAGGCTGGGAACTTCTCCCAGATGCGGCGTATAGCCCAGACATGGCCCCTTCCGATTATCATTTATTCCGGTCGTTACAGCATCACTTGGCTGATACGCACTTCAAAACAGAAGAAGAAGTCCGAAAATGCATCGATAACTTTATCGTCTCGAAGCCGGTGAGCTTCTATCACCAGGGAATTCGCAAGCTACCCGAAAGATGGCAAAAGGTCATCGATGCTCAAGAACTTTGATACTTAAGCTTTTGTTGTTTGTTTTTAAATAAAACTTTAATTTTGCAGAAAAAAGCTGAGAACTTATTTATACACCTATTAATAAAGTTTAAAATTTATAAGAACTAAAAGAAGCAAAAGGATACCACGTAAATTGTAGGAAGTAACTTCGATGATGTAACGGAAGGCTGTACTATTTATTATATTCATCAAATACTTTTCTACTTCTCTAATCTTTAATGAATTAAACATTGATGTCTCTTAGTCCTCTCCATTTTGTTTGATTTTAAGCGGTTTTTGTGTAGGTTAATCCCGCTACCTTCTTAAGCTTTATTTGAATATTTAATTAAATAAATTTACTAGCTAATAGAACATGGTTTTGAATGCATTCAGGTATATTGTTAGTTATTCACCTATGTTGGTTCGTGAGATAGTCTCTATTAGCAATGTATGGTTGAGTTTTCTGTATGGAAATATTGTGTGATATACTCGGGTTGGGTAAAAAAGGATTAGTTATTTGTACGCATCCATCTGCATTCACTCTCTGTTGTAGATTATCTTAATTTTCTCTACTAGGTTTCTATAGACTATATATTCTTTGTAGTTGGTGGAATAACCTTACCCACACTCTACGCATTTTGCTGGAGTACTTCTGAAGTTTTGTAAGCTTTAGAATTATTTTACCACATTTTACAAAATTAAATAGATTGCATTGGATTAAATCGCGTTTTTTGGGAGATTTTATAGACAACTTGGTGTTGCATAAGAATTTTTGATTAAATATTTATTTGTCGTTTGGTTAAAGTTCCATGTTTAACATTCATTGTATTGTGAACTTTACGGCTACTGTTTTCTAAATCATGTTGAGTATGTTCATTGCGATGTAAATTTTTAATTACTCATTGATACACTTAGTCTTGTTTAATATAGTACGTGTGGTGTATTACGTTTTATTCTTTTAGGTACCTTAAAAATTTTCTATACGTTAGTCTAGTATATGTGCAGTAATTATGACGGTTTAGTTTGCTAGGGTTTTAGTGTAATAGGTTTCTTTCTTTGCTACTAAAAAAAGTTGTCTATCATATCATTGAAGTTGTTTTGATTTTATACGAATATACAGGGGGTGGGTTTGATATTCGTTTGGTTCGTAATTCTTTATCTCTACTTTTTTCAGAGGGTTTAATTTGATTTGTGGTAGGTAACTGGTACAGACTGTAACGGTTTTGTATATTTGCATAATGAATGTTGTTGACACTTTATTTATTGTTTCTTTTTTTAGGCTTCTTCGCGACTTACCATGAATGTCTGTTATTAGTTTTGGGTTTTCTATTGGTATTGCTTGCTTCTATGTGTTCTACGAGCCATTATGTGGGTTGGAGATTGTGCGATTTGTCATATATTGTTGTGGGATGAGTAGAGGGTTAATACGTTAATAAATGGTTGTTAGGATATGAGAGAATTGTTGTGATTGAGGTGGTGGCTAAAATTGTGAAAAAATTGCATAGGTGCTTCTGGTTGATAAAAGTGAATAGCGGCCGGAACCGAAAAATTTGTGGCCACTCCCGGTCAAACCGATCTCGAGATTTTCCTATCAGTCTGATTTTTGGCGTTTGGACTTGACTTATGGTCCTCAGTTGAATATTGAAAACGTTATGTCTCTATCTATCACAAATCAAAATTATAAGGCCTGACAGATGTCAGAAGTGACGGAAATAGAAGCTGGTCTCGAGCTTGGAAGCAAACAAAGCAACAAAAGTTATAAGGCATGACAAACGACGGACATGATAAAAGTAAAGCTGGTCTTCAGCTTAGAAGCTGGGTCCGCTAAAAACAGAGTAGGAAAAATAATGTAAGGTATAAGTAAGATACAGGAAAATTAAAATATGAATATACTATAAAGAAGTGCAACCAATACATGAAGACGTAAACTAACTACTTTAAGGGATTATTAACAGATACAGAGATATTTGAGTCAGGAGATGGTAAGACTGATGCACCAGAAGAAGCTATAAGTGTTGCACCGCCTAAAAAAATAAAAGAAATTATTGCCAAAAGCAACAATTTTATAGATCCAGGACGAGATGTCTTAAATGCCGAACTTAAGTGCAGTAAAGAAAAATTGCAAGAGAAACTGTAAATGCTGATTAAAAGAATATTAGAAGAAGAAAGCATACCTGTAAAATGGGAAGTTAAACATGTGATTATAATACACCAGTAAGGAAACCAACAAATATGTAAGAAAAATTTATTGAATACTACAACAAAATCACGACGTCACTAATACAAAAAAAAACTAACTGCTACTACAAAAAATTTAATAGACGTGACATTCATAGCAAAGCAAATAATAGAAAAAGCAAATGAGTACCAAATGGAGAAAATGTAACTCATATTTATAGATTCTAAACAAGTCTTTGAGTCTATTCGCATAAGGTATTGCATTAAAATAAATAGAAATAAGTACTAAACTGAGAAAATTAATAAAGATAATTACAAAAAACAACAACAAGTGTAAAATAGCAAAAAGGAAAGACGGAGGAATTTAAAATAAATAAAGGAGTGGAACAAGGAGACTTCTTGTCAAATTTAGCACTAGAATATGTATTAAAAAAAATTCACAAGGATACAGTAAGAATAGCCTATGAGAATAATGTATTATCAGTGGCGAAGAAACGTACAGTGATAAGAGATACGGTAAAAGAAATAGTACAGGAAGGAGAAAAAATAGGACTAGAAATAAATGAAAAACAAATAACGAGATTAAGGAGACAATTATAAACAGAAGAAGAAAATATTAGGAGAAAGGAATACGAATTTGAAGTGGCGAATAAAACCAAATACCTGGCAGTAATGTTATTAGGTGATGGAAATGGAAATCTGAAAATGGGGGAAAATAATAATAGGGGATTCTTAACGAACAGAAAGAAGCTAAGTAACGTACTTAATAGAATAACAAAACTAAACATATATAGAACAGTAATAAGACCAACTATGTTGCATGGGACTGAAACAATTATAATGATGCAGAAACAGAAAGAAGACTTTAGAATACAAACGAGGAAAATACAGAGAATACTAGGACCTGTTAGACTAGCAAAAAATGTATATAGGGATGTATATAGTTGAATTAAAACAAAAAATTGGAAAAGATATAATCAAGAAAATAAGAAAAACAAATGATGTGATGTTATATATAAAGATATGGTGCAGACAAAACAATTTTCTCAATGTTAAAGAGGAACCCAGGTAGTAAAAAAAGCAATGGGATACCAAGATCAACGTAGATACACGAGGTGACGGAAGATCTTAGAATGATCATGATTAAAGATTGGAAGACTAAAGTGAATAATAGAAGACAAACGGATAATAATTAAAATTGTCTTTTTTAATGAAGCTTATTCTTGATAAAATGGATATGTTAAAGAACAAAATTGTCGTTACTGGTGTGAAAACAATCCACAAGTAATTCACGAAACTTCTTTTCATCTGCAAAAGGTCATTGAATGGTGTGGTTTATAGCTTGGTGGCATCATTGAACCATTCTTTATTGAAAACAAGGTAGAAGATGCAGTTATGGTAACTGATGAGCGGTATCAATTGATGTTAACAGATTTTTCGTAGCTCTATTTAAATGAAATTGATTTTTAGGACATGTGGTTCCAACAAGATGGTACCACATATCTGCTAATACCACTATTGACGTATTACGAAAAATATTTGGTAAAAGGGTCATTTTAGGAAATGCAACTGTTAGTTGACTTTCAAGAAGCTGTGATGTAACTCCTTTAGATTATTTTTTCTGTAGTTATTTGAAATCTATAGTCTACTCAAACAAACCACAAACTTTTGATGAATTAAAGTTAAACATCTAACGCCGTATTCGTGGGATTAGACCGAAGTTATTAAACAAAGTCATTGAAAATTGGGTTCATTAAATACGCTCATGTGCACGAAGTTGATGATGTATTACTCAAAACATAATGTAATAGACTATGCTCCAAAATAATATAAAAAGTTTGGTTATATCTGAAATAGTTTTTATTTAGTTCATTTTAAAGTCATAACGTCCTTTTTGGACAACTCTTTAAATTCACAATTTGCTCTGAGGCTTCATATCTCTGGATATATATACATTGATAACGCAATATTGTAATAAAAACTATACTTAAACATTCATTTGCTTCCTCCATCTAAGAACATTGGTGGTGGTATGGTCGTCGTGCACCATCTCTAATGCGGGGCGATGTCGCAAGCACCGCGCCTTAGACGATCACCATCATTACCCCTTGTTTGAGTGAACGCAGGTATTCAATTATTTTTAGTGGCTGACAATGAGTAAACCACCCGCCAAGCCCTAAAGAGCTCCGAAAATGAAAGTCGAGTCAGTCCGCACCAACCACTAGACCACGGTGGCGATATCCAAAGACATTATTGTCTTTAATTAGATGTTTAACAAAATTGATTATTTTTTGTTTTATTGTAAAGGCATATAAATTTAATTTAATAAAATTAATCATAATCACATTTATAATTACATGACAAAATAAATACAATTTAGCATGTAGGTCTGTTATCACTTATTTATAAAGTTATAAGGGGTACATTGTTTACATAAACTTGTATCATACCATAATGTATATGTATACATTAACAATAAGAGCTTTGAAAGCCTTATAACAACAGAAACATAAATATTATATCGAAATAAATTTATTTTTGAAGGAAACAGATACGGGTGCGTCAGAGAGAAGTGAATTTAGTTTATGGCCCGACAGACTATATTTCACCACGGCTGGAAATCTCAAGAGATGCGATTTTAGCGATAAGAAGAACCAAAACCTGCCGAGTGTCATATTTCGAAAGTGGATAAAAGACCTTTCTTCTAGTAGTTTGAAATCAGATTTACTACCCGATGAGGAGGGCATTCCAAAGGTAGTCCTTTTTCGTACAAAGAGCTCAATATTTTACAGAATTTTAGTAGATTCGAAAAAGGCGGGGCTGATAGCAATAAATTTGATGAAAGCGCAATTTTTCAGGCCAAATTAACAAATTCCCTTTAGGCGTGTCGCAACTGAACGTTCTGCTTTAAATTCCGGTCGGGCCCCTAAAGTCAACACTGGCCTCCGCACTTAATTAAAGGCACACCTGAGAAGTTGCATCGGTGAAAAGCGGCCTTCCATGTCACCCCATTGACCCTCTATCCCAGTAACCGGATAGGACGGATTCATTTAAACGCGGCTATCAGGCGGACTTCGCTCGACGGGATGCTAAGCAATCTGCTAATGAAGCTGCACGGTCCCGCGGGAGGCAGCCTCCTGGAGCTGAAAGCTAGGAACTGCCGGATTTCGGCTGCTTATGTGTCATCGCTCCTTTGACGCGTAACTTCTCGGACATGATTTACAGCCCGGGGCTGCTTTAAACCTGAGTCTCTGGAACGTTTTTATCCCGGCTTTGATCATTTTTACGACCCCGGGAAGCTGCTTTGTGCGCCTCCGGCAATGCGAGCTATTGGAGAGGAACTTTAGAATCGGTGGCATTTTTCGCGCACGGTGCCAATTAAAAATAACTTCAAAATTTTACAAATCACTTTTTTTAAGTAGCGGATAATATAAAATTGAATTATTAAAAAATGTTACAATAATAATTTATCCTTTTCTTATATCTTTGTTATTTAAAATAAGTAAATCATCGTAATACAAAATAATAAGCAATAAACAATGTGATAATATTTTACTTAATCACATTTTAGTTTCTACTTTTACCGGCTTTTAGTGCTACACGTTTTGCTACTAAGCTATTAGGGTGGTGAATTGTAAATATAAACAGCACCAATGTGCCAAATGTACATAAATTTTAATATACGCGATACCGTAGCAGGCAAGCCAAAAATAGCTAGCGAAAAACTTAACTAGGCAGGCATGTACCTGGCTACGGTTCGCCGAGATCTAGCCTGGAGCAAGCAGATGGGCGCGTTGCAATAGCTGAATGCTAACTACCTATTTTTATAAATCGGTCGAAAGGAAGGGTCGAAGCTTGACCATCTTGGAGACAATAAAGGAAAATATTTTCTATAATTAAAAAAACCAAATGCGCAATTAATTTGGCACGAAATAATTGCGGTTTGTGCCAACCGATCTTAAAACCATTACAAATATGACCGTTATAGGATATATAATTTTTAGTATTTGCTCCACTGTACTGTTAAAACGTTCATATATGCTTAACAGTAGCGTTGCCAAATTGTTGTTTGTCAAAATATGTTGCAAAAGGTGCAACAATAAAATACTCAAAAAAGGTTAAAAATGTTTTATACAAACAAGACACGGAGCATAAATAGTGAAGAATTGGTTAGGATGCAAAGGGAATTGAAATATCGAAATTTAAGGGTTACAACAAAAGATGCAAAGATTATAAATAAGCTACTCGGAGGAGAGGTAAAATGCATTCCTTGAGTGGTAACAAATATTTTCCTACTGCAGCTATTTTTATATGAAACTGATTTAAAAGCGTTTAAGTACTGCACCATTATCAAATTGTTCTAATTGTTTTCAGATATGTTTGAAGCCTAAACAGACTTACATCAAAAACACATTTAAGCACACTTTACTTGTTTGTCGGTTGGTTTGACATTCGAGCCCTCCAACTAAGCGAGGCAAATTTTAACGTCGCTGCCATTTAAACACTTCTTAAACTCTTAGAAGGTGGTGGACATGATAATGCTCCCCAAGGCTAGAAAAGACCTTCAACTGTTACTAGAGAGTCATTTTGGAATTCGTTGCGGCTACTCCGTTACCCTCCAGCTTCTCTGAGTAGTAAAACGCATCACCAAGAGCTACACCAATAAGCAAGAAGCAAGGCATTTGACAAAATGTGGCACACCGGTATGTATACAAGATGGCATTCACTCTAATACTCAATAATCTGGTTCTTTCTTTTTGGAAGAAAGTTCTGATTCAAGTTTGGTGGCGTGAGATCATTGGAAAAGCGACTTCGAGCCGGTGGTCTCCAAAACCCCACCTTCTCCCCCATGTTGTTCAACGTACACGTATTAAACATGATGACGACGCCTTCCACTACATTAGCTCCCCAACACTGAGGCCATATTTAGAACTTAGTGGTCATGTTTTTCATCATGAAACCAGTTGACCCTAGAGACTTTGATATTTAGAAAAAAGATATCTTGGAAAGAACAAACAACTTATTTTGGGGTGATTCTGGATAGAAAATTGACTTAAAGACCTTTTATCAATAGGGCGGTGACACGACAAAGTAACAAGATCGGTTCTTACATCTGGGAGTCGATTCTTATCAAACAACAAACTGCTTTTTTACAAAACTATCAGCCATCCTATTGCAATATACTCAACTTGAGTTTGGCTATTTACAAAAGAGGTGCAGTAAAAATATATAAATACAGAAAACTTTTTTTGTATTATAAAGTCTATATAAGATCTACCTAAATCCACTCCACCATTAATAAAACACTATTTATTATATATTGTTATGTATTCAATATTTGTTGAAGAACCTTTAGATATATTCATTTGGACAAACCCCTAATTTGCTTCCAACACTCTTCAAAAGTAATAGCATTTCATCCGTCTCATAGAGTTTTTTGGAAACATTTTCTTATTTTCGTGAAGGCTACGTGAAGATTTGTAAGAGGGAGGATTGATTATCTTGTTAATATTTAATATTAATAATTGTATTAGATACGTACGGAACTGTTTCGATTACAGCGATATATTGTTCAGTTTTTATGCATCATTCATAAACCACCATTTCTTCTATGCCGTTGACCGCCATGCAACTCCAAATCAGCACGCTGTCTTTCCGTGTTTAACTGTAAGCACGACAAAGTGGAAAAGGTGACAAGCAACTGAAGAATTGTCAAAATTATGTACTATGTTATTACACGTGTCTCATCAAACAAAGTTGGACTTATCTGAGTATAGGATATTTTTATATTATATTCTTCTATTCAACGTTGGTGTTGTAGATCTCACCGTGAACGAGTTTTTTATTGTTCTTTGAAATATGCGGCTACTTCCAAATTTTGCAAGTTTGCTCACGGTCCTAACACTAACGGACTGATCAATTTCTGTAGCAAGCTCGAAAGAAGTTTTGGTTTTTACGTATAGAAATTGCCTTTTTTTGGTCTAATATCGTTAATAAATTTTATAAAACTTTAAACAGCTGAACTAAAACAATCAATATAACTTGTAATCTTAACCTAAGACTTTCTCTATTCTTATAAAACAAGGTGGGAACATGGAACAATGTTCCACATATATCTCGGGCTTTTATACATATACATTTTCATTATAAAATTATCTTGGTGTCAGGATGGTCGAGTCATCTAAAGCGCTGCGGTCAGGGCGCAGTCCTGGTAGTATAGTGGTCACTATCACCGCCTGTTATTCGACTGTAAGAAGTGGTGGTGTTCAGACATGTATAATTGCGCGCGCTAAAAAATATAATCCTTTGACGACCAAGATGACAAAGGGTCTCTGGCCTTAAGGCCATCGGTCAGTAATGCCAAGTTATAGTATGTGTTTGCGAAGAACCATACGAAAGTATGTCTTTCAGAAATTGACGAAAATATGGAATTTTCTCCATTTATTAAAACATTTAATAGAAACGCCAAAAAGAAGTTAAAAGAGAAAAATAATTCAAAGAAACAAAATCCCGCTGAAAAACAGCTACAGTCTGTTAAGTGACGCTAACGAAACTGCAGACACCAAAATGGAGGCTGCTGAAGGCTTTGAGCACAAAGAAAAATGAAGCAATGGAAAAGGTAAAACCACAGCTCATCGTTCTCAGGGGTAAGACAAACAATTTAAAAAAAACAATTTCATAAAGCAAACCATAAGAAAAGATATGAAATAAAGCATTACAAAAAAAACACTAATTTATTTATTGTGGATATCGATTAGTGGAAAAATTTTAAAAGCCTACTTCAGAAGAGGAAAATAGAATTCCACACTTATACGGAGAGCGAGCAAAACGCATGCTTTCATACTACGCGGATTAGACAATGGACCAGACTCCAATAGATAAAAGAAGAACTAGAACGGAAGTACTCCCTGCAGGCAAATAAGTGTTATAGAACGCACGACACGTATAGACCGACCTATTTAGTAATAGCATCGAAAGATATAACCATAAAACTCCTAAGAGTGGTGGAATATACAAAGGTATTACAACAACTTAATAACGCAGTGCCATAGATGTCAAATTTGAGGGCATGCCTCCTCTAATTACAATGCCGGCCCAATTTGCGTCAAGTATGCCGGACAATACTGGACCAAGGAATATCAAAATAGAACGGAAAAAAATTTAAATTGTGCCAACTACAAAGGCGATCATCCTGCTAATAACACAACGTTCAATATTTAAAAAAAAAGTTAAAACAATTTAAGAAAAACAGCTAAAGGGAAAAATAGGACAATTTGTTAGGTTTCTTAGAATAAATAAATAATATACACATCGTGTTGCTAAACGAGACTAACTAGCGATAAGACAAATATTAAGGGGTACGTAGTCATTAGAAAGGACAGGCCAAATAACACAGGAACTTGCAGTATCCACCCGTTATCAAAAACAATATACCTTTTATGCAGTTAGACGATAAATACCACAATAAAAACAATAAGTGCTAAGTTGCAAGACAATACATAGGTAACGACAGTATACAATAGCCCGCAGAATAATTTCTCAATTCATGACCTAAACGCATTAACAAAAAATATCCGAAATGTTGTAAATGCAGGAGATTTTAATGCCAATCATACCTCTCAGAAATGCAACAGAATTAACAAAAATGGGAAAACTTTAGTAAATACAAAACCACGACATAACAATTCTCTACACAGATGTTTTAACCAACTTCTCAGAAAATAATATCACACCCTCAATAATAGACATATTTATAGTTAAAAATGTAAACTATCACTACCAACCGGTAACTAGCCAAGATCTTGACTAAGACCACGATCTATTTTAGCTGATACTGGAAGGTTCTAGTAAAGTAAGCCGCGGCAGGACAGTGATTACCTACAAAAACACTAATTAGACCTAATTCAGACGTGGCTTAGACAGACATCTTAAAATTTTACCGGTTATAACCCCACCTCGGCAGAACTAGAAGAGCTAACAACTTTACGAAAACCATAACAAACATAAAAAGGAAATACAGCAAACAAATTATCAAAAAAAAACAATAGAGACGCTTTACCACCAAATATAATCAACAAAATAAGAGATAAGAACAAAATTAGAAAAATATGTCCAGTATAAATAAAACCATCTTTCTGGAAAACAACCATATATTTCCAGCGCAAAACATACGCTACTCCTACGATAAAGTACAACGTATAGACGGCCACTACTGACAAAGAAAAAACATTAATTCTAGACTATAAATTCGAATGCGCACACAAAGAAAATGCACCATACGTAACAAGAGCACGTAATAAAAAAATGTAGAGGTAGTAACAATTTCAAAACCCGGAAAATATAAAGAACCACATAACTATTGACCAATTAGTCTAATTAACACTTTTAGCAAAAAGCAGCAAAAGTAATCTTTCAAAAAATACTAAATTTTGAGAAGTTAAAATAACAGACGGGTCCCACAAATTCGACATTAAAAAAAGACACGACAACAAGTAGCAAGAATAGTCGACAATGTGGCCATTAAGTATAACAAGAAGGAAGTTACCACCACGGTACTCCTCAACATCCAAAAGGCTTTTGATACCGTCCGGATCAGGGGTTTAATATCCAAACTCATCAAACTAAATTACCATAAGCCAATAATAAAATCTATTCACTCCTATCTGAATAATAGGAAGCTAATGATAAGATTCCATAATAAATACCTGACAGCGAGGGTTGTGAAAACGAGAGTTCCCCAAGGATCTGTGCTGGATCCGAAGCTCTTTACAATATTCCTCCACTACTTGTCGTTATTTTCAAAAACTAATATTATCGTATACGAGGAATAGCACACAAGCAAATGCAAATCTACATAACGATTTTGCTAAAATATTACCAAAAATAGATAATTAAAATCAAAGCTCAAAGAACCGAAACTATTATCTTCACTAAGAAGCACACAAACAAAAAAATATCCACCACTTTCAAAATAGAAGGCCACAAAATTATTACAAAATCTTCAGTAAAGTACGTAGACTCGCAGCTAAACTGTAATAAACACATTAAAGAAACGCTAAGAATTGTCTACGGATTAATAAATTTCATGTACTCTTTGCTGAAGCATTAAGTCAAAAAAAATAATAATAAACTAATATTCATTCCAATAATAAAACCCCTCATACCAAACGGAGCCCTTATATGATGTGATATATTAAATACTGCATTCAAACAACTCCAAGTTTTTTAAAATAAGTGTCGGATACAAAATAAAAATTGTTACAAGAATATATATCTCTATCAGAAAAATAAGGACAGATAAACCCATTGAAAGCGGGTGCTCGTCGAATACGTATCAATAAATAAATACGTGTACAGCTTAGCAAGTAGTTGTAGTGACATCTATTATAAAGATGTATCAAACTAAAAATAAAGCTTATGATTGATTGATTGGTCGCAGTCCATTCTGTGGGGCCAGTTCAAATTCCACTTCTGACAAGCCACGTTTTAATTTAAATAAAAAGCTGAAAAAAGCGACGGGCAGACCGTACGCAATAGGCATTTATTTTTATTTGTGTAAAAGCCTAAAATGAGTCCATAAACGTCCTGAATACTACATTTTGTGTTTTAGTTATTTTACAGTCATTTAAGTAAAATCGTATTCGGATTAATATAGAGAAACAATGATTTAAAAACATTTTCAAATACATGGGTAGCTTGTACTCCGACAGAAGGAAGATGATATTGTGTCAATAATGTGTCCAGTTACCGCCGGCATCGATAATTGCCTGGCATCTTCGAGCTTTCGACCAAATTGATGGCGTATTCATCCGGCTAGGACCTCCAAATGCGACAAATTTTTCGTGTTAACTGCTTCAAAGTGAACACTTTTCTTCCACGAAGCTTTTGCTTGATGTATGCCCACACATTCTCAATCGGATTTGCGACGGCTAATCAACGATGCCAGAATGCTCTTTCCACTCGACTCAAAAGTTTGTTGCGGTGTTTGGGGTCGTTGTTTTTCTGCAAGATCCACTCTTCGTCTTCTTTGATAAACCAACGTTCGTCAACCAGTAAGAATATTTTTCATAAATCTCAAGCATTTTCGGACCATTTAGGTTGTTCGTTCCAAACTTCAGTTTTGAGAAGCAGACCTAAAGATGCACTTTTACTGTGTGTTTAACAGTCTGTTAGTTGGAGTTCACTAGGCTCGTGGAACGATCATATTTTCCCAAACAAAAGCTTTGTTCGTAAAATTACATTGCTCTAATCTCGGTCGATATTGTCGTCTACCCAAGAGAGTCGCTTCATCACCTAACAAAGGTTTGTTCGCTGAACTACGACATCTGATATCATGCCCACGGAAATGGGTTTGGATAGCTACGTACGATATATCTACACTCGGCACTCATAGTGTTTTACGCGTTTCTCTAGTAAGAATTCAATGCCAACTGAATCTTTTGTGACAACATATCAAGAACAAGGGTTTTCCCTATCGACTCGACGAAGGAATTAGAGCGCAATGTTTTACCAACTGCTAATTATGCCAAACACGCACTTATTTCACTGACTGCTTCGTGTCCCTTCACCTTAATACAGTGACAGCGGACCTTTCACATTATAAAAGGAGAAAACAGAGGCTCAAAATATTTAAACAAATTTTAAACACATTTTAAATTTTTTCGAACATATATAAATATTGATCTTGCATACATGCTTTATTTACATTTTGTTTTACATGTAGTTATTCACAACATAGTAACAACATAGAAGCACTTTTCTTTCATTGTTAAGATAACATAAAAAAACAAGAAAACTTCATAATTTTGGCCACAATTGTAGATAATATTGCATATAAGTGCGTGATAATGAGTTTATGTAGATAATTTATTATTAGTAGCAACAATGTATGTTAAACATAGTAAAAAAATAGAAAATTAAAATATTTGTTATTTATTAAAACAGGAGTTGAGTTTGTGGAGCGAAAGCGGATAGACGCTAAATTGGCTGGTGGCGATAAAATACTCGAATACGGGCTTTGTCACACCGACTTTTTCGTGAAGTGTAGCTAACTGAAGCTGAAAGTGAAAATTATTAGCAATTTAATAAGAGTGAGCAGATAATTATAAATAAGGAACGATTATAGGGCAGTATAAATAGGAACAATAAAGATTACAAACAAAGAGAGTTTTTAACCCGAAAGCCAAACGTTCCTTGCCTTGCACAGCCGGCAGACGGGAGATAACGCGACCCGGACGATACGGAAAGTTTATTTACCAAACTTACAAAAATCTAAATTCAGATAAAATATTGACAAAAAGGGGAATGAGTTCAGGATCCAAAAGAGATAGAGATCTAAACAGTAGCGAAGAAAAAGAAGAGATTTTTAAGAAAAGTAAAATAGTAATTAGATCACCAACACTAAAAACAGAAAAAATAAAAGTAAGTGAAAGAAAAATGGGAGATCTAAAAAAATTAAATACGTGATTAAAATAACGAGAGATGAAATTAAGACAAGTACAGAAGAACATCAGAAACTACGAGAGGAAATGGCAAAACGGGAGATAAAATGGGAATCGGAGAAAAAACAACTCCAAAAAAGAATCGCACAACTTGAACATAACAATGTAATTGTTATGGGAGACTTAAATGGACGAGTAGGAAAACAGAATACAGGTATAGAAAAGTACTTAGGGAAAGAAGATATAAAAGCAAAGATCAAAGAGAAAAAGCAGGCATGGAAGAGATATTTAAGAAAAAAAACAGACGACTACGAAAAATATAAAGAAACAAGAACAGAAACGAAAGCGGCGGTGAGAAAAGCAAAAGAAGAATCATGGATAAAATTTGGAGAAAAGATGACAGAAAACTTTCGGGAGAACCAAAAACTATTTTGCGGAACCTTAAAACAACTGAGGAAGAAAAAGGAATATAATATGAGGAACAGAAAGGGAAAGGACGGAAAAATAATAACAGAAGTAGATCAAATAATGGAAAGATGGAAAGAACATTTCGAAGAACTAACAAAAGCAGAAAACAGTACAATAGATGAAAAGAGAGAACTAGACGAAAGAGATGAATTCGAAGAAATACAAGAGAAATAAGTTAGGGAGGCCATAAAGAAAATTAAGTTAGGAAAAGCAGCAGGAAGAGACAAAATAACACCGGAAACGATAAAGTTTATGAGAAATGAAGGAATAAATAAATATACAGAATTGCTAAATGAAATAATGAAGACAATGATAATACCAAAGGATCTGAATATAGGAATCATACTCCACATACATAAGAAATGTGACAAAAGAGAATGTAGTAATTATAGAGGAATTACGTTATAAAGTGTCCCTGCGAAAATACTGGCAAGAATAATTGAGAAAAGAATAAGAGACAGAATAAAAAATACAATAGAAAAGACTCAATGTGGTTTTAGGAAGGGGAGAAGAACACAAGATTTAATATTCATCATTAGACAAATCAGCTAAAAATTTATTAAAAAAGGAAGGGAAATACATATGTGCTTTATAGATTTAGAAAAAGCGTTTGACAGAATACAAAGAGAACAAATATGGAAAGCACTAGAAAAAAGAGGAATAGAGGAAAGAACGATAGAAACAGTAAAAGCAATGTACAGAAGTAATAAAAACGTAGTAAGGACTAACAATGAAGAGTCACAAGAGTTCGTAACAGAAACAGGAGTAAAGCAAGGATGCGGGCTAAGCCCCTTGCTGTTCTCAATAGTGCTAGACGAGGCGATGAAAAATGCAAAGAAAAAGATGAAGATAACATTGGGATACTGGCAAATGGAACAAACAGAAATAAACGAACTGATGTTCGCGGACGACATGACGATAAAAGCCGACACAGAAGAGAACACAGCGAATACTATAAGTATGGTAGTGGCAAGAGAGAATATAACACACAAAATAAAAATACAAGAAAAACAAATTGAACAGGTAGAAAGTTTTAGATATCTAGGACCAATAATCGAGAACAACGGCAAAATAGATAAAGAAATTAATGATAGAATGGAGAAAACGGGGAGAATCTACAATACTCTGAAAACGAACTTTTAGGAAAGAAAGAAGTACTAAGTAAAATAAAAAGAGAAGTAATGAAAAAAGTGGTGAGACCGTCAATAATGTATAGTAGTGAATCGTGGTCCTTGAAAGAAAAACATAAAATAAGACTAAATGCAATAGAGATGAGGTTCCTAAGAAGGATACAAAATAAAACGAAAAGAGATAAAATCCGAAATAAAACGTACAGACAAGACTTAAAGATAAAACCTATAATAGAAAAAATAGAAAAAGGGCAATTAAGGTGGTTTGGACATGTGTGCCGTATGCCAAAAAACAGATTAGTGAAAAGAGTGTATGAATCGCGAGTGCCGGGTAAAAGGTAAAGGGGAAGGTCAAGAAAAACCTGGGAAGAAGAAATAAGAGAGACAGCAGCAAACAAGGGAATAAACTGGGAAGGTATAAAACAAGTAACCCAGGACAGAAAACTATGGAAAGAAAAATATACAGCAACATAACAAACTCTTCTCCCACCTGCCTTACACCTAACGGTAAAAAGGACATAAGGATTAAGTAAGTAAGTTATTTATTAATTTTTATTGCGTATGTTGTATGTACTGTACTGGACATGGAGAAGTAAACGCAAATATTATTTTTACTAACCCAAGTCAATACCAATGTAAAGCTTTCAAAGTTGTTAACTTCGTTCGCCGGTTTGAGAAATAAACCTGTTTAACAACCTCCCCTTCGCTTACAATCAGTCTACTTGAAGAACAATATTCTATTAGCTGCATTACGCTGCGCTTGTTTCTGTTCCGTGTAATAAAACTAACAACGTTTCGCTTGCTAACAATGCATTTTTTAGAGCTTAAATATTACTGTCGGCAGTTGTGTAGTGATTCGAACATGTACTTTGCCGAGAAGTGCTTGCAGCTTTAGACGCACCGTGCAACGTTATTATACGAGAGCGCAACAACATTTCACTATTTTCTCATATAGGAAGTTTCAGAACTCGATTATAGTTTTCGCTGCAAGCAACTGAACTGCTTAAAATGCATTACGATAAGTTGTTTCTAAACTACGGAAAATTATTGATTTTTAAATCAAACATTCATAAATTGAATATTATTGCAAATGTGGAAAAATGTAAAACGTCAAGTTTTATAACGTTAAATAGAGCTTTATTTAAAGAAAAGAGTTATCTAGTACATGTACGATATGTGCTTAGATCTGATAAAATAAATTAACCGATTTTGTTCATGTGCAAACCTACTTAAGACATCTTTCTCAATTGAAGGCAAATAATTACTTGCTATGAAGAGCCACATGATACCTAAAGCAACCTCAGCATCACAAAGCATCAATTCGCACTACCAACAATAAATACCTAGGCCAAAAGCGATGGCCAAAAGACTTTAATGTTCGCTGATCATCTGGTCAACGTTTTCAAACCATTCCCAGCCAATGTAGACAATGTTAATGGGATCTATAACATACTAGAAATGGCATATCAAATGAGCTTGCCAATTAAAAAATCTAAGGTTCATCAGGTTGAATACACGATTCACACACAAGTTAACACAAATCCCCTGGTCACGATCTCATTACCGTCTTTATCTTTAACAATCTGCCCCAGAAAGGATATTAGTTTATAATTAACCACTTTAACAAATTTTTACGACTTTCACACTTTCCTGAATCATGGAAAACAGCAGTAATAGTTCTAATACCAAAACCAGACAAACCCACCAATCAATTAGCCTCCTACATGCCAATCAGTCTGCTGCCGACTCTGTCAAAAGTGTTTGGTACCTGATCATTAATTTAACTTTCTGAAAAACTACGCGACAGTTGAACAAGTTTACAGGGTTATAGACAAAATTATGAAAGACTTTTAAGAAACGCAAATATTGCACAACTGTATTTTTGGATCTCACACAGGCCTTTGATAAGATCTGGTTTGAAGGTTTGCTTCGCAAAATTAAGAAAACCCTAAATAGGGTAGCGAGTTAACACCTCTATATCCCGTTAACTAAGGCATACCTTAGAGTAACTTGTTGAGCGCAATTTGTTTCTACTTGCTATTTACAGCGGATCTCTCTAAAACACCAAGAACCATGGTCAATACTTTCGCCGACGACACGGCTATTCTTTCGTCGCACATCGACCCAAACATAGCATCCCAACAGTTGAAAGACCACCTAGACAAAATACAGAGATGGTGCACCAAGTGGCGCGTCTTCATAAACCTGTCTAGCAATGACGCTGCATAATCAGCAGATCTTACAACCTGACAGTGCCAAGTATTTCGGTATCTATCTGAATAAAAAGCTGATTTGGAGAACGCATATATAGACAAAACACAAACAGGTGGGTTTAGAATTACAAAAAATGTACTGTTTACTAAGGCGAGAATCCCCTGTCTTTGAGACAAAAATATACGCCATACTACAGTGTGTGCGTTAAAATGGTAAGAGGGCTTACAGGAGCAAGCGGATCTATATCATATCAGACATCTAGCCAGCTTTAAAGGTTTTATCAAGCACATAGGCATAATCTACACTGGTATGGGAATGCGTCAACGAACTCAATGCACTGGGAGAACATAACACAGTAAAACTGTTATGGGCACCTGGGCATTGGGGTACCTACGGCAACGAGAAAGCCGATGAACTGGCCAGGCAGGGATATAGTGAGGCTTATGTAAGGCCCAGAACCTGCATTAGGAAATTCACGAAGTGCTGCCCAAAGCTTTATTAAGGAGAAGATACGCACTCATCATCGAATGTACTGGAAGAACCGACCAGGACATTACTGCAGCAAAACCTTTAATAAGGGACCTTGTCAAAAGAGAGCTGCAGAACTCCTTAACCTAAGTAGGCTACAGCTAAAGATAACCATAGGGTTTTTTACAGGACATGCGACTGTAAAAGAACACCTCTGGAAAATTGTTAAATTCAATAGTGACTTTGTATGCAGACTTTGTAACAAGGAACCAAAAACAGCCTTACACATTCTATGCAAGTGCGATGCGTTGTGTAGGAAAAGGCAACATATATTCGGGAAACCAATCCTGGAATAGGAAGATTTCCAGACACACCCTGTAAAGGACCTGTATCTGCTGATTCAAGGGACATCAATTACAGATTGGTTGTGAATTTATTTAATTAGGTTAATTAGAATAAGCCATAGGCTGCACTGAACATGGATTCATTAAGGAAGACATACCCTGAGCGCAAAAAAGCGAGAATCCCAGCTATCCTTGGAGAATAATATACAAATATACAAAACCATGATAAAGCCCATATGCACAAATAAAATACAACTCTGGGGTACTGCCAAGACGTCTAATGGCAAAATTCTTAAAAGATTTCAATCCAAAGTACTCAGAATGATTGTAAACGCACCATGGTATGTCCCCAATAAAAACATAAGGCGCAATCTTGAAATGGCTTCAGTTAATGAACAAATACAACGGTTCCCTGTGCGTTATCGAAACCGCATTAGTGGTCATCCAAATACACTAGTGAAGTGCTTAATCTAAAGTGACGACGAAGTTCAACCGCGTCTAAAAAGATTCAAACCTTTAGATCTCGTAAGTAGATTTGAGTAACTACGCAGTGCAGTGTCATAGATTAGTCACAATTTGTTAAATTAATTTTAGTTTCATGTAGGTGAGCACTCTTTGGATGCTTAACCTTCATGTTCTCATCAATTTGTTAAACTAACTATTGAATGTCTTTGTATGAAAGCTTGCAGTAAAATATTGGTAACTTATAACAATTTTATAATAATTAGTAATACCTGGCGCATACAGTAGTTATTCTTAAAAAAAAATCGTTTTGTTTTATCTGCTGAAGTCTAGAAGCAGTACAAGCCTCCTTTGTGCTGCTTTTTTGGCGTTCGCCCTCCCGCGTTATTTGGTACGCATCAAGTGTTTAGAAGCGATGCGCCATATTGTTAAATTGAAACTCAAATTAGAGTTTTGAGTGCGTTACGATTGCGTGTGGTCCACTTATTTCGTATACCTGATTGACGTAATTCTATTCTCGGATCTGTACCTTACAAAATTCTTTAAATTTGCCTTTAGAGCTTTGGAAATATATTCTCGAAAATCTTATAAACACAACGCATAACAAAGACAGAAAAGCTGCAAAAAAATAAGTGGTTCTTAGATGTAATTAAAAAAAATAGGCTAATGGGAGTACGTATCTCATAAAACTTATTATAAGAGGTAAAATCAAAGGCAAAAGAAGCCAAAAATGCACCTAACCTCTTGATTAAAAAATCTACTGCAGTGGTCAGCAATGTTAGTAACCAACGGCTGACGAAATAGAATAATCTAATGTCCTCGGCTAATAAGGTACCAGAAGGAAAGAGTCATAATATAAGATTTTATGATCTTATTAATGTAATGTTAAGAGAATTAGTAGAATGTATTGCCACTACTAGAATGAGTTGAGGAACATTACAGCTTAAACCTTTCCAAGTCATTTTTCGGTGCATTCAGCGCCAAAGGAACAGTGAACCAATGTTTTAAAGAAACGAATATTACAAATAGACAAATTTCAAATTACTTGTCATTATTTGATAAAGGGTAAGAATCCCTGAAGAGGTACATCAAAATGCTAAATGATGCCTTCGACATCCACCGTGCATGAGAGCACCCAATGGGTTTTTTAAAGGTAACTTTATGTCTTGGGACTAAACCTAAAAAAACTCGAGCAAGATTGAGAAACTACTTGTAATAATCTCGAGTAAGTTTGCTATTTTCAGTTTCCACTTCACTTTTGCAGTTCTTCTACGGTATTTGTAAATGAAAAGATCGTCCAAAAAATTTTTGGTAAATTTTTTTAAATTTTGATGTTTTTTTACAGAAAATTGGAAAAACCATATTTGCTCTCAAAAATCGTCATTTTGACGTAGAAAAATGTCAATCGATCGTAAATTTTCCATAGAACACGAACTTCGTACTATTTTGACGTTATTTCATGACTTTCGCATCTCAAAATAGATAAAGGTGCATGGCAATTTCATTGATCTGTTTTTTTTTTGGTTTTTAAATTTTTTTTAGTGACTAGAAATAGTTTTCTCGTTGCAAAAAAAATCCCTGTATTCAATACACGGTTTTTGAAGTTTTGCCATGGTATGTTGACATATGTGAAGACCGACAATTTGTAAAAAAAAAATTAAGCGTTTAAAGACGATTTTCCCATGTTAATCAAATGGGAAATTTTATTTTCCTGCAGGCACGCGAAAATAGGGGTTACCAATGAGTTTTTTATTTCAAAATAGTTATTTACCATGAAAAGAAGACATTTAACTAGCCCTCTTAAAAAATTCGCTATTTGAGAAATAACGGACACCCTAATATATATATATATATATATATATATATATATATATATATATATATATATATATACACAAATAAAATAAATAAATAAATGGAAATTTTATACAATCACTACAATTACCATTTTTAGCCAAGACGCAGCCCAACTGCTCTTATCAAATAAATATTTATTTCTACCAGTTCCTAACCAACCTTATATTTCATCACAGTAAAACCAACTTTACAAACATTAAGTCAACAACACATTCATCTGCCTCAACACAGTAATAAACTAGTGCATCAACCAATTTAAAATAAAAAAATACAAATAAAAAATATTCGTAAGATAATAAAGAAATGGAAGTTGGTAGTTAAGCAACGTGTTACAAATAAAAAACGGAAACGATTAACAAAATTTCTCACACAAAGAGTAATGAAAATGAGTAATTTATTATAGATGAAAACAGATACTCAACAATAGCCAAAAAAATGAATCAAATAAACAGATTAATGAAAAAAAATTAAAAATCAACCGAACACAAGGCGCCACCAATTTTTATTCATGGTGTTTTACACGTAATAGCAGCAGAAGAGCAATATACCACAAAAAGTTTACATAAAAATGTTGCTAAAATAAATGCACCAAATCCTGATGCCTATTGCAAACTCATTAAACATATGCAAAGATTGTACACCATATGTACCAAATGTCCTTACAGAGTATTAAAACATTTACATCATACTACCCCGTTAGATGACATTAAAGAAGTTTTTAATAAATTAAAACATACAGTACGCAATATTATGTACTTAAACAAACAAAACAAAGATTCTTTGCCAATATTGTTTCTACATTTAGAGCCAGCTGCAAATAATAAAGAAATATACAACATATACTCATTGCAAAATAAACACATTACATTTGAACCACCGAAACCAAATAAAGATATCGTACAATGTAAGCGATATCAAAATTATGGACATACAAAAAGTTACTGCAGTAAACCTTTTTCTTGAGTAAGATGTGCAGGTCCTTATGATACAAGAAGCTGTTGAAAACCCCGAAGGGTCGCACCCAGCTAACTGTAAGGGATGTTCCATATATAAAGAGATTTAACGAAAATACCAACCTAACAAACAACCAATTCTAAGACTTCCAAACTTAACAAGATAAAATTTTCCATTTTTGAAAAGTTAAAATAGTTGACTTATCACCAGCCAGTCAACAGAAGCACATCTAAATAATGATCAAGCAGTTTGAAATCATCCCTCTTCCACTGAATGTGTTAGTTTTAAATAATTTCTTAATAAATTCAAAAATATGTTGGACCACTTACAACAGCAAAACACTATAATGGCCAAGTTCTTAGATATTGCATTGTGGAACGCCAACGGGGCACAACAAGGGAAATGGAAAGTTTAAATTTTTTTATATGTTAATAACATTGATATTTTATTAATTTCAGAACCACACTCTACCTCACGATCTTATTTAACTACACCTCAGTATTTGCCATATCATATAAAACATTTAGATGGTACTGCACACAGTGATTCAGCTCTAGTAATACGTAACTCCATAAAACATTGTTAATTACCTTCTTATACAACGACCACCTACAAGGTACTAGGATGAAATTGAGAGACTGCCAGCACCCTCAGTTATAGCAAGTGTTTACTGTCCACTACGTCATAACATAAGTAACCAAATGTTACAACCCTCTTTCGAACTACTAGGGCTGAGATTTTTAGCAGACGGGAATTTTAATGTTAAAAACACACATTGGGGCTCACGTTCAACGATATTAAAAGCCAAAGAACTACATAAACTTATAGTAGAACAGAAATATGTCTTTCTGTCAACGGGTAGTCCAACCTATTGACCCACGGACCCACTAGACTTTATTATTATCCGTGATAGGTCATCAAAGCACATAGATATTGTGCCCAAATACGATATTTTATCCGATTGTACGCCTATAATAACTATCGTGAGCGCAACTGTGCTATATGAAGAACCCAGACCAATCCTTAGCAACGCAAAAATCAACTGGTATGTGTTCGAAGCTCATATTAACGAATTTTTTAACACAAATGTGAGCTTAAAAACAAACTACGACCCAGAGTAATCAAAAAATCACTTAGCGGTAATTATACAAGAAGCAGAATGGAGTGCAACATCACAAATCTACAATCTCATATTTGATACTCTTAATATTTTTACTGAAATAATAAAACTAATAGAAGAAAAAAGAAGATCAAGAGCAACCTGGCAGTATAGCCGTAATACTGAAGACAAAACCAGACTAAATATATTAAACAACAAACTAAAACGCAGACTGCAAGCAATTCGCAATAAAATTTTTAAATACTATACAAATTTATTCTCTGTTTATGACACTCAATATGGAAAGCAACTAAAAGTATTACCCACAAAACACTAAAACCCCTGCGTGATGAAATGGCAATCTGGGCAAGGTTTGATAAAGAGAAAGCTGAGGCATTTGCGGAACATTTACAAAACATTTTTTAACCAAACTTTAATAAGTCTAATTAAGAAATCAAATCATATCGCCTTATCAGCCTACTTTAGTTCTTAAGCTGCTGGGAAAATTAATACTCAAACGTATAAACGAAAGTGCACTTCAAGACCACCAAATCACCAATTCTCTTTACACATTAGACATTCAACAACACAACAATGCCACCGATTGTTAAATATAATACGTATTTAAAAATAAAGTGTATTGTAGTATAGCGTTTTTGGGCGTGAGCAATGTATTCGATAAAGTATGACACAGGGGTCTGCCTTATAAAATAAATTTATTACCACACAATTACTACTTATTTTTACAATTTTGTCTCACAGATCGTTACTTTCAAACTAAAGTAGCTAGTAAAACAGCTCATATAAGATAAATAAATTTAGGCGTCCCCCAAGGTAGTGTCCTCGTGGTATGTGTCAAACATAACCTTAATATTCCGTACATTACGTTACCCTAAAAGCCAGTGTGGTCCCGTGGTTGAGGGGCGGGCTGCGATGCTGACGGACCCGCGTTCAATTCCCGGTGCTCTCTGATGCCTGGCGGGTGGCCTACTCAGTCACTAAAAATAATTGAGTACCTGCGTTCATTCGAACAAGGGGTAATAATGGCGGTCGTCTTAGGCGCGGTGCTTGCCACACCGCCCCGCACCAGAGATGGTGCGCAACGACCGGGCAGAGAGAGCGAACGTATGAGAGCCTTAACCTCTCAGTTCGCAGGCCGTGCTCCCATGCGGGGTGTAGATCCTTACCATTACGTTACCCTAGAAAATCATCAAAATGTAACAGCAACCCCGTTACCTGAAGAACCTCAAACCAGAAAATTACAACAAAAGTGGCCAATAAATTTAACAGACTAAATTAGGTGTGACCTCACTGGATGAATTTTCCTCATGAATCTGTTTAATTGTACATATAATTAGCTTAGAGAATATTATTGTTATTCTGATTGCTAATAAATAAATAACAAATGTATTGACATCAATAACATAATATGCTGCAAACTATATACTGCGCAAATGAACACGAAATAAAGATTTAAATGAATTAACACAGATGGTACTGTGGTACCCCCTTATTAAATGATGATGGTCACTTTTTCTCGATATACGGACTGTAAATAATATTTTAAATATTTTATTATATTTACTACATACTTATTTCTAATTTATAAAGTAACTCCCCAGAAAACAAATCTTCAAATAAGCGTTTGTAAACTTTTATTGTATATAAATGTAACTTTAATTGACACATTTAAAGAAACGTGCACTTAGATTAAAAAAATTGTTTTTACACTTCCATATATTTGATATTTCTGTGTAAAAATAATATTGAGACTGACAACCCTAATGAAAAGATTAAATTTTAAAGTAATACATTTCCACGTCTCCAGTATAAAAAATATATTACCTGTTCATAGAACTTTAAGGTAAATAGATAATATTGCAGTTTAAAAAAGGTTTCAACTTGGAAAGTTGCTCGACTACTTTGGAACAGATAACAACGTTGTTACCTTAAGAGGATCATCCATTTGCCTTTCATCTCAACTTTGCTCCGATCCCATTTCCCGCAATCCAACTTTACTCTTTCCCCTTCATAGTGATATTTCCGCAAGGGTGGGCAGTAAGAATCATATCCGAATTAACATACAAAGCACAGATAACCGCATCGTTATTTATAATGCGAGCGCTCCCAGCGAACATCTACATCCGCGCCACCCAAAGTTAACCTACTCGCCGAATGGCGTGCTCGGCATTACTCCGCAAGTTTGTGCGGCATGTCCGCCTCCAGGCTGCCGAGCCCTTATCCCATAGGATATCTATTGGCTCCTTTCTCGCGCTGTAAACAGCCAGTTAACGGCTTCCGCGCGGCGGCCTGTTTATACCGCGATCCGCTAATTTATTGGGGGTGCTGTCTTCGGCCCATAAATTCCCGTCGTTGATCATGCCCGAGCGGAGGCGCTCCGGATTTCCGCGAAATGCCCCACTTCATTGTTTTTTGCGGCCGCTTTTGGGCCAGTCAACGAACTCCGCCGATCGGAAGCAAAAATTCGATAGACAAAGTTTGAAGCCAAGAAGTGCAGATCTGCGAAATTCGTAATAATTTATCTTTCAGGCTGGAAATGAATGGTCCTTCGAGTCTGATGGGGTCATGCTCGGGCCATTTATTACACATTTGTTCGGGCACTTTACTAAAACTGAGTCCTTAATAAAGATTTCAAATTTGCATTGCTATCAGCTTTCTTAGAAAATAATACTACCACTGCGTGGATTTCTAAAAACACGGCAAACAATTTCACAAAATAAATGTTACACTGAAATATGTTGCTGGAGATTTTCTGAATTTTAATAAAGCTTTGCGAATGTTTATTGCCAACTTCTAAGTGGTTCCTTTATGGCTACTTTGGAAGGGGAAAGACTTAGAAAAATTCTTACCTCCTTCAAAGCCATCAAACATTTCAGTGAATGTACAAGTCACTGAAATATTAGAAAATAGTCAATATTTCACAATTACTAATTAACAAAAGTATCTTATACTATAAAAAGTTTAGACTTCTATTTTACCCCCTCGCTATGTATCAAGTCCAACAAAACAGTTTTTCTCTTTGTTGAAACACAGTTCGCTTTACATTTTGTACAATACACATAAGTTAGACATTACATTGGACAATGGCTATTATTATCTAGACAAGTATTTTTGACTGGCACATATGAAATAAATCCTCGTTTCTTCTTTATCTTTATGTGCTTTATGTTCTTAGGTCTTTTTCTATTAACGACATATCAGTTACCCACCTTGCACAGAACTTCAGTTATTTCTTCTATAAAATTTTTCAGCCTTATTTTGTCTCTATGGACTCTTCTATACAGCAACCATACATTTACAGCAGCCAAGTCGATGCACCCCATGTGTTTGTTGTATTACTTGATAACATTAGAGAAGTTTATTAGTACATTCTTCTTCACTTTCTTATTAAATCTGTTTGTGTTAGAGATGAGAATTTTCTTACTTGAACTTAACATTTATTTCTATACCACACATACTCCTTTAACAGTTGTAACCATTTCAACAGATGCATTTCTTTCTTTTTCACTTTATAAAGGCAATATACTGTTAGAAATTGTATTTTTTTTGTTCCTAATATATAAATTCCCTATTTGGCTAGCTGCACAAATAAGTTAATAGATGTGTAACAGTTGTCACCATATGCTTATAATTACAGGTTTTAGAAATCTCTCTGTTTAGATGAAGATCAACATTATCAAAAGGTTCCAGTTCATCCGGAAGCCTCTGTGTTGGATCGTTTTCCAGACCTGTCTAGATCTCAAAATCATGAGAATACAAATAATTTGTAGCCTTATTTGTTGGATTTTATGGAATATATTATTCCATGTAACTTCTTGCCTTAGATGGACACATTTGCTCATCCATTGGTAAACATTCTTCCATGAAAACTTTTGTGAAGTTGTTGCGTAGTTCTTCAACTACTAACATGATCATGACTTGGTTTCTTCTGAGGAACTGCAAAATTGCAAAATGCATGTACTTTCTGGGTTTTCAAAATAGTGAACTGACATTTAATCATGGACCAGCTTATTCCCAAATAATAGTTTCCAGCATAAACATATGACATTACAAAACATTTTCTGATACATTTTTTGGTTATTTCTTGTGGTTTGCCTAAATTTAATTAAATATTGTGCGGAACTGTTTCCGCAAGAGTATGGTCAATAAAGTATTTAGCAAAAGAAGCTCACAATCAGTGAAGAACTCATATGATGTTTTAAAATCAGAAACGTGCTGAAAGCTGATCATTCCCTAATACAGTCTGGTATCACTAAACTTTTACTTTTCCTCGCAATGTGGACTCTTTTTTGGAGTCTTACTCATAGGTAGTGGATTTTCGTCTTCAAAATGTTCTGCAAGTGAACAAGAAGCTTTATTTTGCATATTCATTAATAAAAAAGCAAGTACAGATAATTAATTTTTAGTTATAGTGTCTTAACACCTTTACCTCCACTGCTTGTTAATGGCATGGAATTAATTTAAATAAAAGATTAAATGGAATTTTTGATGAGCCTGCAGACAATTAATAAAATATTACATATTTTGCAATAGAATTTTTATTATAAACTGTAATACCTGTATTGTAACTATCTGTAAGAAATGGCTCCATTCAAGGCAATTAGCACTTAAAAGTGAGAAAAATATTACAAATTTCATGTTAATTTTTTGTAGTTTGAGACGCATAGTTTTGCGTGGACTATTTTATTTTTTTACAATATTAACACCCTTTGCTTAGTTTTATCTTTATGATGTACATTTTAATTATAATGTAAAAATAAATGATTAATTAAGTATACATACATGTCCCAATAAAAAATAATAATTTTCCGTTATGTCATTAATTTTTATATTTTGAAGGTAAGAATAACGTCAGTGAAGTAAAATAATGCATAAAAATAATAGAAAGACATGTTTTTAAAAAGACGTGTTCTCGTAAATCGTCACCAGACTCATGCAGTCTGATAATAGAAATGATCTAGACATTTTCGATAATGACACCGTTACGGATCCTTTATTTTTATAAGTGTTTTCACTTTGGTCGTATAAAAAATTTATTAAATACAGTATCGGTCATAAATATATCAATCTTTAGTATTTTTGCCATAACCTTTTCGTTTCCTTGATATTCCGTTGAAATTTTTAGGGAATCTTCTTCGAGGAATTTCACACGGCTCCTCAAACGATTAAAAAGAACGTAACACAGCTCAACTGGAAAAAACATTAGCACAGCAATAAATGATCAAAATACAGCAACAAAACAAACATCAAATAAAAACACCGGGATAACTATAAATTACCAGGAACTCATTAAAAGTAAATAACAACAGTCTAATACTTAGTAGCATAACCCTTGGCATCAAGGGTGGCCTGACACCTGCAAGGCATGGAGTCCAGACGAGTATATATGAAGGAGAGGCAGGTGTTCTTCTATTTCTCATAAAATTGGGCACACTTCTCATCTGAATTCGTGACATTTCTGCCAAACAGACGACGCTCTAGCTCAGAGCCCAGAGATTCTGGATGGTATTCAGGTCGGGGAATTAATTAAACCTGTCAAGAAGAGTCACACGATTACGATCAGTTTTGGATATGCTTAGAAAGGTCTTTGCAGTTATTTCGCTGTTAAACAATGAAGCTTCTGTCTATGTTCTGCATGTTATATGGATTCATCGTTCTCCGAAATGTCTTCAAACAGATAGCGATCCATAATATTGTAGATTCTTTTGCGAAGACCCGTACAAAGGCCAAAAGCAACCCTAAACCATAAAACTTCCGCCTTCGTGCTTTATCGTGGGAATCTAACATTTGTAATCGAAAGAAGTACCTTGGGAATGACAAATTTGGTGTTTGTTCCAAACAACATGTATTTGATTTTGTCACTACAGAGCTCATGTTTTCAATCGTTTCTCACACAGTTTCTATGTGTCTGTGTCCACTGCCTTCCTATTCTGTTCCGAAATCGGCTTCTTGAGCGAACGACGTCTAATATGTCCAGCTTGTTGCAAAAAAATCAATAAAATTGTAATGTTTACTCGTTACAATGATTTTGCACGTCAGTATGAGTAGACATTTGAAAAAATATTGTCCAAAAATTTGAAAAAAATTGGCCAGCTTGTAAAAACGTTATGGGGAAATTTCAAAAGTTTTTTTTTTGACTAGTACTCCTATGCCATCTTTTATGTTGACTACAAAGCTAGTTTGTTTCATATATTATATATATTTTTTTGTGTATTCCTACTTATTCTGAATATTTATGTTTTCTTTCAACATCATGGAATGTCTCATATATGTTACACCATCCAAAGGAAAGTCAAACCATTCCCTTAACAAATCTATGGAGATATGTGTATTGTATATGATACAAAATGCAATGAAGTTGCTTTAATTTCTCATTATCCATTTGTATTTTTTAAAAATAATGTGCAACTGTGATATGATACTGCCTATGTATTTTTGTGTACGGTAAGAACAGTAATTTAACACTACTCTCGACATTCATCATTTTAATGTAGATAATGTTCAAAGTCAACAAATTAAAACAGATAAATATTATTGTTTCTATTGTATATTATTGAGTAGTATTTCTTAGAAAACAAAAAAAATTAAAATTTAGAATTTGAGCTACTAATGACTTTGTTCGTCTCATGGAATAATTTACTATTATATACACATTTTTGTAAGGATTGGGCTCGTAGTTCTATTATAAGTAAGTTTCTTTGTAATATTTGCTAGTTTAAAAATAAAAATTTTCCAACAAGCGGAAAGCAGATTGAGACATTAACACACTCACTAACTCAAAGTTTATGAGATTATAAGATTCTGGTTATCATATTTTGTAATGTCCTTTCAAATGAGACCAAATGTTTTTACAGGCGCGACTTTATGTAATAGACGAGAACGAATTTAAAAGTAATACTTTATTCGACAATGTTATTTTAATTATAACGATGTCGCTAAATGCGGGCGAGTTTCATAAATATAAATATTATAATGTAAACGTTGATTTTTACATTTCCATATATGTACGTCTAATTGTAAGAAAGCAATTATGTAGTTTTATTTAAACTTGATAATAGGCCGCACGTTGAAATGCAACAAAGTAAAAAAGTTAAATATTTGCAAATTTTAAGGCTTAGTTGTAGTAAACAGATTATGTAAAAAATAGTCCTTTTTTATACAATTCTATGGCAAAAGACTATTTAAAAAAATATCTGATGTGAACATCACACGACTTTCCTTATCCTATTATTATATATTATACCGGGTCCATCATCTCGGCCCTGCGCTGCTCTCGTCCCGGAACTTGTTATTTTAAAAAAAAAGGACGAGGAGAGAGTCCAACACTCGAAAGCTGATTAAAATAAACAGTACAAGACAATAATTGACTCATACTTAAAATTTTGCTACGTCACTGAAGGTAATCGTGCGAGCTCGGTCGCACGGCCTTCGCCATTATCGCCTGCGTACTCCTCCTAGCGGCCAAGCGCTCCCCCCCGTCCTCCCGCAGTCGGCCAGGTAGCTCACCGAGCGCGCTGTGATTGGTCCGTTTAATTAATTTTTAATCGGCTATAACTTATTTATTTCACCTCGGATCAAAAAATTTCATCGTAATTTTTTGTTCGTCTCGGTGTGGTCTATCCAGTAATATAAATTTCCCGAAGCATTTTATGAACACCCGGTATATTAAAAATCCTGAGCTTCAATTTTTTTCGAGTTTCTATTTTACCAACTTTTATTTTAAATTCATGTTTATCTCATGATAACAAATCATTGTTATTCTCATAAAGTTTTTGTATCTTCAACCGTTTAGATTCGCTACCGCTTTGCGACCGATTTTGCAACCTTGCGACCAAACGGCTAGGCCGATTTTTATCAAAAGCTTCGCACCGCGTCCCCTACCTACAAGTAACTTTTGAGAACAACTGCCTTGATTTTGCTTCTTTCTTCAAAATTTATGCTCACATTCTAGATACGATTGATGTTAGGTTATTCCAACAGCCAATTTAAAGTTTGGATATCATTTTACATTTTCCGCTATCTGCAACATTGCCTAATTGTCATTATTTTTATCGAACTATTTCTTAACTGATAATAGAATACATTTTTAGCATTAAAAGTATACGTAAGAACACAACAATTATATCACCCCAGAGGCGTATTTTAATAAGGTGCTTAACTAATCTCTGTAAACTGCTCCTGCATTGTCTAGAATTTTTTTCTTGGAATCAATGGCCTAAAGGAGAGTGTATCACTAAACGTCACTTTATCTCAACAGCCATTTTTCTTAAGAAATTTTATCTTTCTTCTGTAGTATCTTATCTTTTATTCTTCTGATACATTGTGGTAAGAAATACTTAAATAATCAACACATATTATTAAAGTGGTATTGTTAATAAATATTTTCTATTATAAGAACACTTGCTTTTCTTTTTGGCAAACTAACTATACCTTTAGATCGCTTATATCTATTTGAATACTTGCTCAGAAATGTTTTAGAACACTGCATATTTCTAAAATTTGTAGTCCCAGTAATTTTAGGTCCAAACGCTTATTTTGTATTTATTTAAAACTAATCTCATTCCGCATAAAATTTGACATATACTAAGATTTTAAGTAAAAGACATGTTACAAAAAAGTGTTTACTTGGAAATGGTTTCTCTTCTTTGTTTTAAAAAGGGTAGCAGGCAATGAAATTGCGACAGATTTCAATATTATAAACTGCAGTTTCTTCCAGCGTATCTATTACAATGGTTTTATTTGTACAGATTTTAACGATAAGACAACATTAAAATATAAGGAAAACACATTTTTTTATATGAAACTTAACAGAATTAAAGAAAGTAGTATGCTACATGCCCATATGTGTGGTGACTTTTATGATGAAGGTCCTTACGCTATTTTTGGTATTATAATATCTCTCATTTATCTTCGCTTTAAGCACGACATACAAGTAGTAATCAAAAGAATTGCAGTTGGAGCTAGATGGTAGTCATAAATCGAGGAACTAGTAACAATACAAATTGTATATAATTATGCCCGAGTGTTTCTTGACTTATAGGCTGAAGCGGTGGGGTAACCTTTAGGCCTTCCTCAAAGAAGTAGAGCGCCATGACATCTCCTTCGCTGTTCATATGATATGAAGATCATCAGATAGGCGGGAAACTATGTATTCATGACGATGGGCACTTCAAAGGTATCTTGGCAATCCAACAGCCTGCTTGATGCTGGATATCTACTAATTTGCATATCATTTTGAAGACTGTATTTGTACAGTTGGTACTTACAAATTTGGCAAAATTATCAAATCTCAATTCTTTTTAAGTTTATTAAGAAAGAAGGTTATTAAACGATAAAGCTTATTTTATCCACAAAAAAGTTTTTCCAATAAAACAATTTGAACTTAAATAGCATGCATTTTCAATAAGATGGAGCCACACTTCACACAGCACACAAAACACTATTTTAAATCACATTCCCTGTTGTGTTATTTTGCAGAGAAGTGGCATCGATTAGCCATCGCAGTCTTGCAATCTAACTCCATTAAACTTTTTTTCTCTATGGCTATTCGAAGAAAAAGATTTATATCAAGAAACCTGCTACAATTCAGGGGGCTAAAAGAGAACATCGGACGTGAAGCTGCTGAAATATAACCTCATTTATGAGAAAGAATTATGGAATATTTCGTTAAAAAATACTCGTATATCAACTAATTCGTGGACCAACATAATTTATACGCAATTGAAATATTTGTACTTATACACTGATTGTAACGAAATTTGATTTGCTCAAATATTTTGCGATTTATTCAGGAAATCAGTTTTAAAAACCGCTATCCTAGAGTACCGCCATAACGCTTGGGAGAGTAAGCTAAAGGCCTTTAATGTAGTCAACAATTGTCTCTGAAGACTGACCGAGGTCCTGCGAAAACGTTTTTTCCGGTTTTATCCATTCGAGGAAAAAACGGCTTTGCCTATAGCGTCATGCATAAAACCGAGGTCTTCGTTGGCTTCTTAGAGCATCAGTGCGACCTCAACTAAGAAAAGCAACCGTCTGCATCGTTACTATAGCCAACGATGTCCTCTGCTACTTTTTAAGTGCTTCAAATATGGCGGACGTTATATGCCCACCAAGCCTGGAAAGTCCGGCATATTCCTCCAGAACTACCGGCCAATCAAACTTTTGCCGACCATAGCAAAGATTGTGGAGCAAATCATCCACCAATGCCTGAGTACAGTCGTTGAAGACTTAGAACTGATCCGAGAAGATTAGTTTGGTTTCCGCCCTAGCCACTCGACTCTTCACCAACTGCTCCAGAAGGTGAAGAAAATCTTAAACGGTTTCCAGATAAAGGATGTTGCCGGCGCAACCTTCATAGATGTGTCCAGGGCTTTTGACAAGGTGTGGCGTAATTGGATCATCTATCAGATAATGCAATTGATCCGGTCCTTCCTGTTTTATGAAGTTCGGTAGGGTGGACTCATTAAGAAGAGTCTCCGATCTATAAGGCTCGGTGCTAGCCTTGAAATTTATGACCGGGCGGTGCCGACGACGCTCTCAATGTTGATGGTCCTATTTTTATGCGACATGGCAATGCTGACCAACTTACTAAAACCACATGTGGTAGGGCGAAGACCATAGGAAAGATTGTGGAGCAAATCATCCACCAATGCCTGAGTACAGTATTTGAAGACTTAGAACTGATCCGAGAAGATTAGTTTGGTTTCCGCCCTAGCCACTCCACTTTTCACCAACTGCTCCAGAAGGCGAAGAAAATCTTAAAAGGTTTCCAGATAAAGGATGTTGCCAGCGCAAGCTTCATAGATTTTGTACAATGCACATAAGTTAGACATTTACATTGGACAATGGCTATTATTATCTAGACAAATATTTTTGACTGGCACATATGAAATAAATCCTCGTTTCTTCTTTATCTTTATGTGCTGTTCAATGTTCTTAAGTCTTTTTCTATTAACAACATGTCAGTTATCCACTTTGCACAGAACTTCAGTTACTTCTTCTCTAAAATTTTATTTTGTCTCTATGGACTCTTCTATACATCAACGATACATTTACAGCAGCCAAATTAATGCAACCCATGTGTTTGTTGTATTACTTGATAACATTAGAGAAGTTTATTAGTATATTCTTCTTCACTTTCTTATTAAATCTGTTTGTGTTAGAGATGACAATTTTCTTCCTTGAAATTAACATTTGTTTCTATACCACACATAAAACGTCAACTCCTTCAACAGTTGCAATCATTTCAACAAATGCATTTCTTTCTTTTTTGATAATTTCACTTTCTAAAGGCAATATACTGTTAGAAATTGTATTTTTTTTGTTCCTAATATAGAAATTCCCTATTTGGCTAGCTGCACAAATAAGTTAATAGATGTGTAACAGTTGTCACCATATGCTTACAATTACAGGTTTTAGAAATCTCTCTGTTTAGATGAAGAACAACTTTATCAAAAGGTTCCATTTCATCCGGCAGCCTCTGTGTTGGATCGTTTTCCAGACCTGTCTAGATCTCAAAATCATGAGAATACAAATAATTTGTAGCCTTATTTGTATGGATTTTATGGAATATAGTATTCCATGTAACTTCTTGTCTTAGATGGACACATTTGCTCATCCATTGGTAAACATTCCTCCATGAAAACTTTTGTGAAGTTGTTGCGTAGTTCTTCAACTACTAACATGATCATGACTTGTTTTCTTCTGAGGAACTGCAAAATTGCAAAATGTATGTACTTTCTGGGTTTTCAAAATAGTGAACTGACATTTCATCATGGACCAGCTTATTCCCAAATAATAGTTTCCAGCATGAACATATGAGATTACAATATATTTTCTGATACATTTTTTGGTTATTTCTTGTGGTTTGCCTAAATTTAATTAAACATTGTGCCGAACTGTATCCTCAAGAGTAATGTCAATAAAGTTTTTAGCAAAAAAAGATCACAATCAGTGAAGAACTCATATAATGTTTTAACATCAGAAACGTGCTGAAAGCTGATCATTCCCTAATACAGTCTGGTATCACTAAACGTTTACTTTTCCTCGCAATGTGGACTCTTTTTTGGTTTCTTACTCATAGGTAATGGATTTCCGTATTCAAAATGTTCTGCAAGTGAACAAGAAGCTTTATTTTGCATATTCATTACTAAAAAAGCAAGTATAGATAATTAATATTTAGTTATAGTGTCTTAACACCTTTACCCCCATTGCTTGTTAATGGCATGGAATTTAAATAAAAGAATAAATGGAATTATGGATGAATCTGCAGACAATTAATAAAATATTACATATTTTGCAATAGTATTTTTTATTATAAACTGTAATACCTATATTGTAACTATCTGTAAGAAATAGCTCTATTCAAGACAATTTACAACATTATAAAATATTACAAATTTCATGTTAATTGTTTGTAGTTTCTATATTGTTTCTGTATTTACACATTTTGCTTAGTTTTATCTTATTGATGTGTATATTTTACTTATAATGTAAAAATAAGTGATTACTTCAGTATACATACATGTCCCAATAAATGACAATCATACTAACAATAATTTTCTGTTATGTCACTAATTTTTATATTCTTAAGGTAAGAATAACGTCAGTGAAGTGAAATAATGCACAAAAAGTCTGAATAAAAATAATAGAATGACGCGTTTTTAAAAAGATATATTCTGGTAAGTTGTCACCAGACTCATGAGATCTGATAGTAGAATTGATATAGAGATTTTCAATGATGACACCGTTACGGATCCTTTATTTTTATGAGTGTCTTCACTTTGGTCGTACAAAATATTTGTTAAATACAGTATCGGTCGAAAATATATCAATCTTTAGTATTTTTGCCATAACCTTTTTGTTTCCTTGATATTCTGCTGAAATTTTTAGGGAATCTTCTTCGAGGCATTTCACACGGCTCCTCAAACGATGAAAAAACGTAACAAAACTCAACTGGAAAAAATATTAGCACAGCAATAAATGATCAAAATTTAGCAACTAAACAAACATCAAATAAAAACACCGAGATTAATCTAAATTACCAGGAACTAACTAAAAGTGAACCACAACAGTCTAATACTTAGTACCATAACCCTTGGCATCAAGGACAGCCTTATACCTGAGAGACATAGAGTCCAGAAGGGTATATACAAAGGAAAGGCAGGGGTTCGGTAATTCCTCATAAAAAACAGAAAACACTCCAGGTTTGCGCAGAGGCTCTGGATGATATTCAGGTCGGGAAATCAACTAGGCCAGTCAAGAAGAATCATACGATTACGATCAGTTTTCGATATGCTTAGAAAGATGTTTGTAATTATTTCGCTGTTTAAAAACGAAGCCTTGTCTATATTCTGCATGTTATATGGATGCATCGTGTTCTTGGAGTTGTCTTCATACAGATAGCGATCCATAATACCGTAAATTATTTTGAAAAGACCCGTGCCAAGGCCGAAAGCAACTATAAAACTTCCACCTTCGAGCTTTATCGTGGGAATCTAATATTTGTAATCGAAAGAAGTACCTTGAGAATGACAAATTTACTATTTGTTCCAAACAACATGTATTTGCTTTTGTCACTACAGATCACATGTTTTCACCCTTTTCTCTTCCAGTTCCTATGAGTCTGCGCCCACTCTCTGTGCGCCTTCCTGTTCTTTTCCGAAATCGACTTTTTGGCCGGACGACGTCTAATATGTCCATCTTGCTACAAACGAAGTCTGATAGTACGAACAGATAGTTTCGAGTTCGGAGAGTTATACAATTGACGAGAAATATCGGCGAGAGTTGTGGGATATACGGATAACGTTTCTGTCGAAGACCCTAAGATAGGCTTTTTTACAACACCAACTTGGATCCTCCAGCGCTTCAGAAAATGGAAAATGGTATTTTTGTGAGGGTTGGCTGTGCTGCAAGCACGCCATTATTATTTTAAAGAGGCAAAAAAGTTCTTCAAAAATCAATAAAATAGTGATTTTTACTGGTCACAATAATTGTGCACGCCAGTATTAGCAGGCGTTTAACAAAAATTGTCCAAAAATTTGGAAAAAATTGATCAACTCTTAATGAAGCTATCGAAGAAATGCCAAAGGTTGATATATTTTTAACTAGTATTTATATGCCATTTTTTATGTTGACCATAAATCCAATTTGTATCACATATGATACATATATATTTTTCAGTTTATTACTACTGATTGTAAATATTTATGTTTTCTTTCCTTGTTTTCCATAAAAATTTGACAATATTTACTACAAGTTCTGTTATTATGGAAACAGCTGGCTGTTCTATATAATCTGCTATAAACTATGTTATCTAATAGCTGCTTTGAAAACCATGTAGTAGTATCATGGAATGTCTCATATATTTTACACCATCCATTAGAGAGTCAGAACTATTTCCTCACAAAATCTATGGAAATATGTGTACTGTATTATATATGACATAAAATCCAATGCATTATCTATTTGTATTTTCTAAAAATAATGTACAACTGTGATATGATACTGCCTATGTACGGTAAGAACAGTTATATAACACTACTCTTGACATCAGTCATTTTAATGTAGATTATGTTGAAAGTTAACAAATTAAAACGGATGAAGGTCATTGTTTCTATTGTATACTATTAAGTAGTATTTCTTAGGAAACAACAAAAAGAATTAGAACTGAGAATGTTAAGCTACTAATAACTTTGTTTGCCTAATGGTATAATTTACTATATATACTTGTGTAAGAATCAGACTTGTAGTTCTATTATAAGTAAGTTTCTTCGTAACAATTGCCAGTTTAAAAATGAAAATTTTTCAGCAAGAAGAGAGTAGATTGAGACATTTACACACTCACTAACTCAAAATTATGAGATACAACCCTTTGCTTTCTTTTTAACTTTAAGTCGGTTAGGACCACCAATAAATCTAAAGAAAAGAGACGCTAGCTATCTCAACTCAATTTGAGAAAATAAAATTATCATTTTTGTTATCAGATTTTGATATGACCAACTGTTTTATAGGAGCGACTTTATGTAATAGACAAAAACGAATTTAAAAGTAATATTTTACTCCACAACGTTATTTTATTTATAAATATGTCTCTGTATGCGTGCAAGTTTATTAAATATAATATAATTTAGAAGTTGATTTTTACATTTCCATATATGTACGTCTAATTGTAAGACAGAAATTATGTAGTTTTATTTAAACTTGATAATAGACCGCACATTCAGAAGCGTTAAAGTAAAAAAAATTAAGTATTTGCAAGTTTTAAGGCTTAATAATAATAAACAGTTTATGAAAAAAAGAATGCTTGTTTATACTATTCTATGGCAATAGACTATTTTTTAAAAAAAAGGACATTTAAATCTCATAAGCTTCTCCCTCAGTTGTTTTTACTCTACTTGCTGAGCCGTCACATACTACATGTGCTTCCCTTGACCCGACCAGTCGAATAGTTCTCATTTACGCATGCGCGTTATAATCCACTCTCGTTAGCTGCCAATGTTTTTATTATGTTAATATCTGTCCCATATTTTTGGGACATATCTCATATACCGTAGCACTTATTGCGCATAAAAAAACACCAGATAAAATATATTGTGCTAAATAAACTTATTCAGTTTTGTACTTTTACCTAATACGAAGTCATGTATAAAGGAATAATGTCAAAGCATGCTTTTCACCAATGTTCTGACATAATCTCTGAATAGCAGCCATCTTAACTTTTGAGGACAACTGCCTTGATTTTGCTTGTTTTCTTCAAAATTTATGCTCACATTCTAGATACTATTGATGTTAGGTTATTCCAACAGCCAATTTAAAGTTTGGATATCATTTTATATTTTCCGCTCGCTGCAACATTTCCTAACTGTCATTATTTTTATCGAACTATTTCTTAACTGATAATAGAATACATTTTTAGCATTAAAAGTGTACGTAAAAACACATAACAATTATATCAGCCCCAGAGGCATATTTTAATAAGGTGCTTAACTAATCTCTGTAAACTGCTCCTGCATTGTCTAGAATTATTTTCTTGGAATCAATGCCCTAAAGGAGAGTGTATCTCTAAACGTCACTTTATCTCAACAGCCATTTTTCTTACGAAATTTTATCTTTGTTCTGTAGTATCTTATCTTTTATTCTTCTGATTCATTGTGATAAGAAATACGTAAATAATCAACACATATTATTAAAGTGGTATTGTTAATAAATATTTTCTATTATATCAACACTTGCTTTTCTTTTTGGCAAACTAACTATACCTTTAGATCGCTTATATCTATTTGAATACTTGCTCAGAAATGTTTTAGAACACTGCATATTTCTAAAATTTGTAGTCCCAGTAATTTTAGGTTCAAACGCTTATTTTGTATTTATTTAAAACTAATCCCATTCCGCATAAAATTTGACATATACTAAGATTTTAAGTAAAAGACATGTTAGAAAAAAGTGTTTACTTCGAAATTCTTTCCCTTCTTTGTTTTAAAAAGGGTAGCATGCAATATAATTGCGACAGACTTCAATATTACAAACTGCAGTTTCTTCCAGCGTATCTATTGCAATGGTTTTATTTGCACAGATTTTAACGATAAACGAAGGAAAACACATTTTTTATATAAAACTTAACAGCAATAAAGAAAGTAGTATCCTACAACCCCATATGTGTGGTGACTTTTATGATGAAGGTCCTTACGCTGTTTTTGGTATTATAATATCTCTCATTTACCTTCGCTTTAAGCACGACATACAAGTAGTAATCAAAAGAATTGCAGTTGGAGCTAGATGGTAGCCATAAGTCGTGAAACTAGTAACAATACAAATTGTATATAATTATGCCCGAGTGTTTTTTGACTTATGGGCTGAAGCGGATATAGTTAAAATGTCGGAATTGTGGCGAGGTACACTTCTTTAAGTTTTAATATAACACAAAAGTCAAGGGTGTATGGTCCATAAAATGGCAAATTGTTGTTTTTTCACTGTGTACTTAAAACGTTTAAGGAAGCCACAAATAGGTAGCAACTCGTAGTCATAATTATTGTATTTTATCCTTTAGAAACAACAGTTCTTGTAAAATAAGTAAGTAATTGCTACGGACAGTTAAAATATTGTTGCAATGGGATGAGCAAACATTATTATTTATATATTTTCACTTTGTTGGTTTGCATATACAAAATCTAATTCTCGCGTAATCTTGTGAATAAATATAAAGTGGTTGTAATAGCGATATTGACTTGCAAATCAACCAATAGCCTCTTGCATTAGAGAACCCTTTTCTCCGAAGATCTAAAGGCCATCTTTAAGAAAAGCATACCAAGGAAGACATCTCAACGATAAACATCGCTTGTGGAACAGCCGAGTAGCCAATACCAAAGACAGGACGCTGTATGGGTATATTTAACCCCGCAACATTATGGAGGTGGGCCTCCTAGGATCCACCCACTACGGCTTAGACGTCCTTGATATTGTCATCCTCAAGAGCGTCTTCATGCAGCACACAATAAAGAATGCTAGTGAGCTGGACAGCGACTATAACTAGGTTCTATTAATTTTGGGGGATACCTGAGGGTACAAACGACATCTCCTTTTGTATCTCGGTCTCGTGGCTTGGATTTACAGTTTACCTAAGAGACACGATGAGTCCCATCTGCACCTTTAAAAATCTAGAGACTGTACGTCACTTTACAACCTCCGTCCAGAACTCCATCAAGTTCGTCAAAAATCTCGTCCGAGGCGATCTCTTTCAACGGGAACCGATAGGGTAGATCCGCGAAAAGAACCGGCTGCAACACCGTACTAGTGATATCTGGACCCCCAAGACCAGCAGGGGTACAGAAGACTCGTAAAAGTAAAGATCGCTATCCTAGAGCACCGCCATAACGCTTGGGAGGGTAAGCTAAAGGCCTTTAATGTAGTCAACAATTGTCTCTGAAGACTGACCGAGGTCCTGCGAAACCGTTCTTCCCGGTTTTATCCATTCGAGGAAAAAACGGCTTTGCCTATAGCGTCACGCATAAAACCGAAGTCTTCGTTGGCTCCTTAGAGCATCAGTGCGACCTCAACCAAGAAAAGCAGCCGTCTGCATCGTTACTATAGCCAACGGTGTCCTCTGCTACTTTTCAAGTCCTTAAAATATGGCGAACGTTATATGCTACCCAAGCCTGGAAAGTCCGGCATATTCCTCCAGAACTACCAGCCAATCAAACTTTTGCTGGCCACAGGAAAGCTTGTGGAGCAAATCATCCACGAATGCCTGAGTACAGTCGTTGAAGACTTAGAACTGATCCGAGAAGATTAGTTTGGTTTCCGCCCTAGCCACTCCACTCTTCACCAACTACTCCAGAAGGTGGAGAAAATCTTAAAAGGTTTCCAGATAAAGGATGTTGCCGGGCAACCTTCATAGATGTGGCCAGGGCTTTTATGAAGAGTCTCCGATCTATAAGGTTCGGTGCTAGCCTCAAAATTTATGTCCGGGCGGTGCCGACGACGCCCTCAATGTTGATGGTCCCATTTTCAGGCGACACGGCAGTGCTGACCAATTTACTAAAACCACAGTAGGGCGAAGACTCCAGGAGTACCTTGGAGTATTTAAAAACTGAATCGATAAGGAAGAATACAGCGATTTTATTCTCCATCAAGATGAAATTTTGTTGGCGTAATACCTGACACCACTCAAGATCTTCAACCGGAAGACATCCTGGAAGAGGGCCGCAAGCAAAGCTAAGACAACTCGATAAGCTCTAAACTCCATGTTTAATCTGTGGAGCCAGCTGTCCTTCCAGAATAAGATGACCACTTATACGAGTGTTTTGCGACCCATAATAATATACACGAATCCGGTGTGGGGATGCCCCACAAAAACCCATGTGAACAAGCTTTATGTAGTCTAGAATCGGTCACTTTAGATCACCTTTAGTGCTGTTTAGTACGTGTAGAACATTTCTCTGCATCGAGATGCCAAGATTGCAACTATCCAGGAGTTTATCTCCCTGAGCACTTAGCGACCTTACAACATAATTCAAGGCCACATCTATTCGTGACCTGTACAATTACGAAGTTAACAGAGATGCCCACTGTAAACGTTAGAAAATCCCGATTTTTCCATAAGGCGGTATAGAGGCGGCCTGACACCGACCGACCAATATCCATCTCAGGTTATCTAGGCCAGAGATTAGGGACTGGATCCAGAGACCTTCAATAACGCTAGAACGATAAAGTCAAGATTAACTAATAGTTCGTAAAACCAATAAGTCCAAGCCAATAATAAGTTATCAAAAAATACATTAAAAACTATGTTAGAACTAAAAGTTTAATTTTATCATAAATGTAACATAAGTCGGAATGCGCGTACTATTGAGCGCAAAAAGATTATATGCGCATATATTACATCTACTGTGCATGCAATTTTCTTTATCTTGCAGATGATTTAGATGTAGCGGTATTTAGATCATTGTCGTGCTACGTTCATAGACTATTCGATTCTCAGAATCTGTTTGCATGGCGAGCGACACTGTTGATTTTTCTGGATCTCCTATAATACCTGCAGAACTTCTTCGGAATTCGTGGTCGCTATTCTGGCTGCATATGCTCTAAGGCATTTTTCAGTTCATGTTTATGTAGTTCCATCGCGTTTCGATGCTATCGAGTTTTTATATTACTTGGAGGTTATACTGTTACCTGCCATCGTGATGCTTTTTGGCTCCTGTGTGATCTTATTTATGCGGCTGACCATATCGGTAATTACTATTACTTTATTTTCGGTGACAAAGGTTCATAAACTTTTTACAATCAGATCCCGTTAGGTCACTAAATTTGATCTGATGTAGCTTACGTGTAAATAAATTCTACATTATCAGATATTAACTTTATTTACTGACTCGTTGTACAGCAAACTATTTACACACTAAAATCTAAATAAAAATGGTAACTGGCTACGGGCTAATTCCTGTAGATTTAATGCTTATACACTCTTGGCTTTGCTTTCCACAAGAGTGCAGATTTTAGTCGGGCATAGCTAAGTTCGATCGATACGGATGGGTTTTATTTGATTTAGTAAAGGACTTGTCATCCATGCTAAATTCGAATTCTGAGAGTATGAGCACCCCCTTGTTGTTATAGTTCGAATTACTGAACTGACCGGAATATCATCAATCAGTGTATGTGTATATGTACATCAAACTAGATTAATCATATAGCTGCAGACTCCACCTTAGAATTTATCCATAATTTTTAATTACCATACAAGTTATTTGGTGCCTGTGTGGCCGAAGGATGAGGACGCTTGGCTATTGTGCAGATAGACCCGGGTGCAATCCAGGGCTCAGATGTTTAGCGGGTGGCTTACTCAACCACTAAATATAATTGAGTTTATTTTGAATAAGGGGTAATAATGTGGTCGTCCAAGACACGGTGGTTACTACGTTACCTCGTGTTAGAGGTGGTACTCGACGACAGCGCAGTAAGGGCGACTATATAGAAGCCTTAACTTCTTACTTCAAAGACTACGCGCAGCTTTCATAATTTTAGAGCAGACCAGCTTAAAAGTGGTAGAGCTTGATTTTTAGATCTGAAGATCGCCTAGTATATTATGGTCTCTTGATCTAAGATTGCGATTTGCTTAGAAATAAATTTTTCGTATTGCTAATGAAGCAATTTAAAGTGTTAAAATCAATATTTGAATAATTTAAGAATTTAAACGTCGCATTCCAGTAATTTAAATAATTGAAATGTTGAAGATGTTCACCACTAAAAAGATAAAATCGTATAAATTTGTTGAAAGATTTTTATAAAATTTATTTTATAGTCCAATGTTTGTTGTTGTTACTTTGAAATTATTTTAGGTTTGTAAGTGAATCCCAGACCTACTTAAAACGCATGAAAAGAGGAAATAAAAACAAATAAAAAACCTATTAATTTACAGTTGATATAATGAAAAAATTTTTATTCAATTTTTATCATCCAAACGACTTTTTATTCCAATTCTGGTCACTTCGTGGACAAAATTTCAACTATGGGATCCGCATAGTCCTGCACCTCACATATATAATATTCAAATAATTCAACTACTGCAACAACATAGCTTCCAACCGAAAAATAGAAATATCTATAAAAATAATTATTGATTTTCTACCAAAACCAGGCACGTAACCAAACAAAATTACTATTTTTTTAAAACAAATCGACCTATATTTATAATAACTAAGCCTGAATCCAGTAAAGATTTAATGTGGTATGTGAAAAATATTTATGGATCACTAAAATCAAATATATGTGTAACGTTGTTAACGAAATTGTCTATTCAAAATATCAAAAATGTTAATTATCATAGTCAATACTAGTTTATTAAAGATAAAACACTTCAACAGTAAAGAAAAGAGGTCGTTAGGTATGCTAACGTTACATTTTAGGCAGAACGTAATGAGTTTAGACTTTCTACAACAAGTTTGAATGGGATTCCTTATCTGAATTCGTATAACTACTTTTTTGTAAATCTATAAAAGATCATGTATATAAGACAACCTTAAATGATCTAATTACCTTAATAAAGCAGTATAGTTTGTTAAATTAATAAATAATTCAATGCCCTAATAAGTGACTAAAAATCTGCTCACTGTAGTCAAAAAGAAACTATGGATACTTCATACTATCATATTATTACTACACACCTTATCAGAATATAGTAAAGTTATAATTTTCAGTTTCTAGATTTAGTCTATAATTAAAATTTTAAATTTCATTTGCAACATAAAAGAGCAAAAGCATATTATAATTTTTATGAAAAGTTAGAAAATAATAAAATAATTAAGGAAACTATTAGAGAGAAAATATATGCTATAAAGCGTAATTATTTACTACAAACACAAGAAGTTATAATAAATAGATAGAATAATTAAAAAGTTAATTAAAAGTAATTTAGTAGACAATTTGTAAGGGAATCCAGGAATTTTTATACAAAATTAAAAATGCACGGTTAATCGAACTAGAAAAGGAAATAAAAAACTAAAGATTTTTAAAAGCTTTAGCTAATGACAATTGTAGGCACAAAATAATAAAATGCAAAGAAGTACGTATGTTTTGTTACATAAAAGAAAATGTAAAAATAATTCTACAAGATCAGTAGAGCGTAATAATTATATAATTTTAAACATATTATGTCAAGTACATATATAATATAATTTTAGAAATGATCTTCAAGGCCAATTTAGAACACTCATTGTAAAGAGCGAGTTGAATTTAACCTAATGTAAGTGCAAACAACTGGATCTTCTGTTTCAAATACATTACATACAATCTATTACTGTATCTAATTTAATAATAAAGAGCATATTTATTTAGTAAGCGCTGATGCTTATTATTTTAGTAAAAGGTAATTTTCTTACAATTAATCAAGGAACATAATACCCACAAATGCCCACTATAACCTGTTGCTCCAATCTTATTTTTGGACGAAACGATTTTGGTTGAATTTTCAATACATAAAATAACAGGAATTATTTTGTGGCATATATATGTAGTCCATCTGAAAAATATAGGGGCATATTTTGCAAAAAAGTGAAATAACAATAACGAAATGCTTAGGTATTTAATAAAAATTACGCAAAGCGCGAAAAATGTTGTGAGTGACTTTAATCTGCCTGATAGTTAGCTCCGTGAAATATAACACACTGAAAGTGGGCAGCATTTCTTCTTGTAAGAAACATGAACTACTTTCTAAAACATCCGAATAGTTCATGTAGACACATATTCTAACTTTGTGCAAATTACCCTTTCAGTCATTGCAAATGCTACGATTACAAGTTACATATACTCACTCATTCACCGATCGATCCGGCCAGTAAGACTTTCATCGTTTAATTTGGTGATATAAGTTTCAAATGTAGCATTCTATATTTTCCGAAGAGCTGCTTTTCGTTCTTTTGTTAAATTGTTATATGGAATTTCTGCTTCTCTGCTTGCTGTCCTTTTTTTCAAAACAAGTTTTCGGATGAATAATGGAGTATTGTCTATTATTTTGCTGCTTCTTAATGTCATTGGGGTAGATTTCCAGGATGCTTCTTAGATTAAACATGTGGTGTAGTATACAGCACTATCAATTTTATCAAACTCTTTAATTTTAAGGCTATTGTTAATGTTTGCCTCAATATAGGTTCGGAAATAATTCCAATCTATTTTAAGTGACATCAATTTATGAACTTCAGGTCTATTGGTTACTAAAGGCAACAATACTAGGAGTGTGGTTTGTTGACAAGTCCCAGTTTTATTCAACTTTAAGATAGTTCAAAGCTATGCCTTTACTCACAAAGAAATCAATTAAATCAGAAATCTTATTGGAGCCACTTGGCCAGTACGTTGATTGGCCAGTAGAGTGGTGAGAGCAGTTGCTATAGGTGATGACTTTTAGTAACTTTCTGGCTTTAGGAGTATAATCTGCGTGTTTTGAATTTCAATCTCCGCAAATAATAAAGCCTAGTTGATAAAACAGTGCTTTTTTAAATTTCGATTGTATGTTTTGGTGTTTTGGGATGTATAGTATAATATACGATAATTAGAATACGAATTCTCTGTAAAGTGGGTTTCTGAAACCAATAACATCAATTTTATTACTTCGTAGAAAATAGATTAATTCAGTTTTATGGTTTATTAGACCATTAGCATTCCACGGACAAATACGCAGTGATGAAAGTTTTATTAATATATTATTTTGTTTATCACTGTAGACAGCACGTTCAATGCCATAATATTTTGGCTGATAAGTTGTTGAAAAATAATTTTAAATTCGTTGAGGAAACGTTTAATTGTGTTTCTAGATTTTCTTTGATGATTTTTCGTAGTGGTTGTTCTTACAGCACCTGCATATATATGATAGGTTGTCTTTAATTCTGTATTGAGTATTTACTTTACTATAAATTTGAGTATGTTGAAGTCGGAGATTGTTTTGACGTGTCTTAAACTTATTATATAAAGATGGCTATTGAGCACTCTTCAACATGTTGTATAATTCATCACAATTTTCTAATTATAAAATTACAGATTGTAAACAAAAAAGAAATATTAAATAAATGTCTACATCATTTTCGTTTTCGTGATTTCATTCGTGTGGATTTTAAGATTTGTAAAATTGCTATTTATTTTTTTGAGAGGACAACAGCGTAAAAGCTTCGGGACACTGCCGCGTGGCGAGCTTTTGGTTCGGCTCCCAGGTCAAAAGCAAAGCAAACATCAAATTCTCTTTATTTTAACGGGTTAGACTAGCCACCTGCCCGGGGTACGCCCAACATGGCTCACATTACTACATGAAATGTGTATTTAGAAACAGAATAATAGTCTATATAAAGTAGAAGAAGAACTATTTAATTTTTGATCTAATCTTACAAAAATTTGCATTGTTTTTCAGTATTTTATTTTCACAAAAATCCAGAATTTATAAATTAAATATAATGGTATCAAATATTACACTATATTTAGCTTTGATGGTCATTTTGTGAGGATTCTTGGAAAAAATGCGTATAAATATTGCATAATCAAAATAAATCCAATTATCTATAAATATCTAGAAACCTAATAAACCTAAATAAACACCCCACATTATTAACCCTTGAGATATCGAAATTAACTTTTGCATTATGCATTTTACATAGATTAAATTTAAAAAAACAAACTAAAGAACATGTATGCTTACTTGTCACAGGAACTTTGTGTATACTAATCCTTATGTGTCTTTGAGTAGCTCTTGATATATATTATATAAAAAACTTAATTTCTCTATTTTTACCTCCTTGTGAGTACTTATATAACAATTTCAACGCGGTTCTTTTCTATTTATTGATAATCTTTTGATAATTCTGCCTATATGACTATATGACCTGAATCCCTCAATTTCCACTTGTTTTAGGGTGAAATTTAAAAATAATAAAATACATTTTTATTTATTTATTGTAAAGGAGTTATATAACAACTTTAATAGCTCCATTTTTAAAAGTTTTGGAGATACAGGTGTATAAAAATTACCCCCTCCATTTTTATTTTCTTAAGAATATAATTTAAAATATTGACGCAATGGCTGTATATTTATATGCAATAAAAACTCTAAATACCAATTTCTGTGCATATGCAATAAAGTTTCTTACATTATAGCATTTTTTTTTAGAAAAGTTCAAAATTGCTTTTAGGTATTAGTTTAAAGATTGAATTTTAGAAAAATTTGTTTTAATGGATGTCTGTGCTATAATTAAATATGATTTCTACAGTTCATGTTTCTAGATAAGTCAGTCAATACATGTTCCTATTTTATTATTATATTCTTTTATCTATACACAAATAAAAACAGATTTGGAAAACTCCACAAGTGTCCTCACTTTAATATCCCACGGAGCTTAAATAGTTTTCTTTAACAATAATTGAATGTTAACTAAGAGTTCTGATATTCTTCCTGCCAGTTTGATTTCCATAGTTTTTTCTTAATCTTACTTCGGCTAACTAACTTTTATCCATTTAAGTAACTTTCTTAATCTCTTCTTTTTTCTCTTTTCTCTAATCTCCTTTCTCTCTTCCTTTATACCGCTAATTTGCTATTTTTTGTATCCACTTACTTTTTTCTTTTCCTTCTCTCCCTTATCCTTCACGCCTTCTGATTTCCTTTTTTTCTTTTCTCTCATTTCCCCCATTTTGTCTCCTTATCTACCACTTTCTCGCTATTTTTATTTGCAAGACTTGGGCTCTTATCTTTTGCCGTCCAATATTCCAAAGCTTTCCTACATCATATTATCATATGAAAAAAGTGTCATTCATAACAATTCATTTTACCGCTTATTCAATTCCCCATAAAATTATGTGCAACGTGCTATTTTTGTCTCCTTTTTGGAGATGTATTTAGTGTGGAAGGGTAGACCGAATACGAAGAATAAAGCAAATGTTTAATTTTCATATGATTAAGAGAATTGTTATAGCCCTCTTATTTCAACTGTCCTCATAATCGATTACCAGCTGTAGATAAAACATGCGCAAATAGAGAAGAACATCTCCAAGAGCGACAGAAGAAGGGCAGGAGGAAGGAGAGCTACGCGATCTACATCTACAAGGTGCTGAAGCAGGTCCACCCGGACACCGGCATCTCGAGCAAGGCGATGAGCATCATGAACAGCTTCGTGAACGACATATTCGAGCGCATCGCGGCCGAGGCGTCCAGGCTGGCGCATTACAACAAGCGTTCGACGATCACCAGCCGCGAGATACAGACCGCCGTCAGGCTGCTGCTCCCCGGCGAGCTCGCCAAGCACGCCGTCAGCGAGGGCACGAAGGCGGTGACCAAATACACCAGCTCGAAGTAAGTTGCTTCTTGCTCGCTCGCTTGCTGCCTGCGTTCGACATCGAGCAGCAGCGGGATCGTCGAGCTAGCTCTCCTCCTTTGCTACATCGACAGGAAGAAGAAGAAGAAAAAATTTTCTACACAATGACGTGCTACCCACCTTGAGTTTCTGGGTTGCAATACCTCACCCCTCCAATGTACCTTATTAGTTAATGAGCAAGAAAAATTAAAAAACAAAAACAAACATATTGTTTTACTTAGTCTAGATATATTGCATCTTAGATTTTTCAAATTTTACTATTTAAGGAGTTTTCCATCTACCTATCCTTACTGTAACAATTATAACAAACAAAACGTAAAAATGATAAGCTAGTTATGTTTTGCTTCCAATAATGAACCGTATACTGAGATGCATTTTGAGAGTCCATAAAAGGCAACTTTCTTAATATTTAAGAAAAGTTTAAGTCGCAAAAGTTATTATATTATGGTAGGGTAATCCCTAAAGTAAGGCCTCCAAAGCATTGGGGCCTCGGGGAAACTTTTCATGTGGCTGTTGGCCACACTGCCGTGTTTGCAAACTATCATTTAGTCTGCGGAAACGCTCAGTTAAACGGTAAACCAATCAAAATTCATCGCTAATTTACGGAAGTTTATGGAGAGTCGCGCATGAATGTCAAAAACGTCCGAAACTGGTGTAAGAAGTTTTCAGGTGGTCGCATGGAACTTTTACGACGAAGAAAAAAGCGGGAGACCATTAATTCCCAACGAGAAAGTCGCAAGGGCCTAAAGATCGGAGGATCACTCTCGACGATCTCTGCATTTTTGGTTCCTGAGGTTTCCAAAACACCATTCATAACACTTCATCGATGATGAGGAGATGAAAAAAGCGGTCCAACACTTCCTCAACGACATGGCGGCGAGCTGGTATGACATGGGCATACATAACTGTTACACCACCTACAAAAATGCATCGACCGAAATGGCACAAATGTAAAAAAATAGATGAATATTGAAGTTTTAAAATAAAGTATGAATTATTAAAAATAAACTTTTTTACTATTTCTGAAAAACTAGAAGTCCTTATTTTTGGAATACCCTTTGTACATATACATGTTTTAGTTTCTTTTCTTTTTATGTCACATTCTAAATTATTTTTCTTTTTTTGTGTGTTTAATGTTATCTTAAAGGCAATAACTGTTTCCTTTTACTTTTTCCAAACATGTTTATGAAATAATGTGTATAATATAACTATATTTTATAATTTCATCATATCTGTTAAACTGTGAAATACACTATCTACATAATATATTTAAAATACTACTTTTTCTAACGTTGCTTCTATTATTATGACTTAGTTTCTGTTAACTTTGATATTTATCAATTGTTACACATAAATTACTTTTTTAACTTTTGTGTTAATGTTTTGTACTTTAAATGTATATAATGCTATGTTTAGAGTTGAGTTTATGACGTAAATTTATTTTGCTTTTTTTTTCTTTATTAAAGTCAAAAACCACTTTAAAATACACAGAAAAATTATTTTTAAAAATTTACTTCAATTGTTGAAAAAATTAACTGTTCTATTGCACGGTCAAGGTATTTGTAGAATGGCAAAAACTTATTTCATTTTTCTCAAGGCTATCAATACCTATATTAAACTATAATCCGGAAAATTACATTGGCGACTCCGTGTAAAATAATTAGAAAATGTAGGGCAACCTAATTAAGCTTCTAAATTAGCTTGAGAACGCACTTTCTCTAGAGACGACGCGACAGGCGATCTATTTCGCGAGTTGACGGCTCTCCAATCACTACTGCAGGAACATAAAATTGCTTTGTGCAAAGTCAAAACCTTTGATTAGGCCGTGCGTAGCTCCAACCGATTTTACGGTCGGTCTAAATAATTATCTCGTAAGAGTGTCAGGGTGAACTTACAAGGGAATACAATATTTGGAGAGCGCAAACCGGCATGTACTAAGTGGGAAGTTTACAATACACGTCGAATCCAATTAAGCCGTCAGCAAACACCGGCCAGGCTCAAAGTGTTATGCATACAAACAGGTCGCGAATTAAACAACTGGGAATCGTAGCAATAAGCTTTAAGTGTGCTTTCGATTTGTCGAGCGTGTTAAGGGAAATTAATATACTACAGCAATTAAAAAACTCTAATTTTAAAAACACATAAAGTACCTGGTAATTATCTTTTACATATATATATAAATATATTAAAATTCTTAAATAGGTATTTATAAAATAAAATAAGTTTAAATTTTAATTTTACGATTATGAACGTACAACAAATGAAAGAGAAAAAAACTTTGAATACAAAATGGGTTTTAATTTGTTTCAGAGAAGTAGAAATAAATTTTATGTAACTTTTTGTTGGTTATTTAAGTTATTTTTTCGTTTTAGTAAATTGTTAATTTTATTATTGAACTACTGAGCTCAAGTTTTGGTGTTAGAAACCACCGACTATCCTATTATAGGAAAGGAAAAATTTGCGAAAAGAGTAAGTTACGCTGAAGGTGGCAAACAGCAAAAGCATTCTGCTGATAAAAAAACATTAGTATAAAGTTATGTGATTACTCCCTTTGACAACCGACCAAGAAGCTGAAACCACATCACGGCTCTGCACCACGAAAATAATACTTAATCCAGTGGTAATCCGGAAAAGCCTTTGCTTTCACAAAACATTTGGAATCCACATTTCACGCATTTGTTTCTAGGGCAAAAAGAGAAGAAAAGAAAAAAATATCTCAACTTCCTGAATCTTCTTTCTAGATGTGCTTACCTAACTAAAATTTTTATGGTGAACGAGATCAAGACTATAATTATAAATTTAAATTATAAGTACGGCTAGAGTGTTGCGAGAGAAAAATATTTCAGGTTTCTCACCTACCTAATGAATGTGTTTTCAGTGTGAGGTATTTTCCGGAACAATAGAAAGCAACTTCCTATATACCAATTAGTCTACTGCCTGTTGTATCCAACATTCTTGCAAAACTATTGTTAAGAAAATTACACCAATCGAAGATAATTATCTGATACCGACCACCAATTCTGATTTCGGAATAACCGTACTACGCTTGAGTAGGTGCACCGCGTAACAAATAGAATTTCGCAAGACTTCGAAGGCAAACGCTACTACTCGAGTGTCTTTTTCGATATCATGCAAACACTCAACAAATTGTAGCATTAAAGTCTCTATATAAAACCAAGAATGCACTGCCCTTGGATATAGCTGACAAACATTTTTGCAAGTTTGGAAATAGTTACACATCTTTGTTTTCCATTGACGCTGGAGTTCCTCAAAGAACTATGTTGGGCCTACTTTTATACATAATTTTATCGCTAATCTACCTACCACTAACAAGAACTACGATTGGCACATTTGCCGACGTTATCCCAATACTCTCGTCGAACGCCCACCCCAATACAACATCTCAACAACTCCAATCCAATTTAAAAAACTAAAAACCTCAGAATACAGGAAATAAACTGGCTACTAGGCAGAAAGCTATCCATAAAAAGTAAAATACTATTATGCAAGGCCATTATACAGCCAATCTGGACATATGATCTACAACTCTGTAAAACAGCTAGAAATTTAAATATAAATATTTTAAGACGATTTTAGTCCAATTTATTAATTACGTCATCCAGCGAGATCTAAATATCAACTCAATCACCAAAAAAGTTCAAAAATACCGTTCGTTATCGAACTGGATGCCCACTCAAATACGCTCGTGGTACTCCTACCACAAAATAACGATGATCAATTAATTATAAAATTAATTCTTAATTAATCATAGAATTAAACAGTTTAAACCCTCTGATATACTAAATCGCGTCAAGTGATTATATACTGACGTATATTATTATTAGTAATATTAACTTAGATGAACAAAAATTTAATTTTAATAGTAGAAATATGTATTGGTTTGTTTCTAACATGTCTCTACAAGACGATTAAGTCAAAGCAGATTTGCGCGACATCTATCAGAAGTTTATAAATCATATTCAGGTCAATGTGGAAATTACATACAAGCTACACTATAATTATCAACACCTATCACCGAATGTTCAATAGATTTATAATACTTGAGCACCTTTTCAAGAAAAGACTATGTCTAATCATAATCTTCAATTTTATTTTATTATTATTATGTTGGGCTAAAAAACTTAGTTTTTCCCAATTTACATTGGTTACAAAATCTGGAAAGCCTCCTACCAACGTCAATTCCTACGGTCCTCTTACTTAATCTTTTGTCCATAATTTCAAAAGTTTTAGATAAGCTTGTGTATAAAAGAATAAATCAAAATGAGTTACCAAGTAGCTGGACTTCACCTAGACTTCAAATCGATATCTAGTGTCTAACAAATAGTGGATATCATATGCAAAGGCCTAAAAGTAAAATTACATTATATATTACTCCTATATTATTTGCTAGGCTTTAACAAAATTTGTCACAGAGCATTAATGTTTAAAATTAAACTCACCTTTTCCATAAATATTTCCAACTATTTGAATCGAATCTCAATTATATAGATTTCGGAGTAAAATTTAACCATAAAACATCTCAAATTTATCCTATAAAATCCGAAATTCCTACATACCTCACATATGCCAAATATACCACACACTGAAATAAGAATATTTGCTGATAATACGGTGATCCTATCTGCAGATAGAAAATAAAATTTTACCAGAAAAAAATTAGAAGATTACTTATACCATTTGGGAGGATGCTTAAAAAATTGGAGAAGACTAACCAACAAAAGTCAAAATACGTCACTTTCACACTAAATCTCTTCTTATCTCCAGAAGTTTAACTAAACTACACACCCATTTAACAAACTAACAAAGTAAGATGCCCAGGGTTACTTCTAGACAGTAAGTTGAGCTAGAAGTTACCAAAGATAAATGAAAAGAAGAAAGTTTCTCAAGCCACTTGTAAACAAAATGTTAATTTATAAAACGATAAAAAACCCTGTATAGACAAACGAAGTTCAGCAATGGGAATGTTCCCATAAATCTAACTCAAATATTATTTACAGTTTTCAATCCAAAACATCCAGAATTATCTGAAATGCCTTTTGGTACGTTAGAAACAAATTTTTTATGCCAACCTGCTTATAAGCAAAATAATCACAAAAAAAACGAATACAAATAAAGACAAACTAGAAATCTAACATAGTCAGCTAATCAAACCCCTGTTACAAGTTCTACAAGACCGACATCTGAAACCCAAGAAGCCTCAGGAATTAGTCTGAAATCCTTGCAGCAGTTTTGTCGAAATTTTTTATATTACGTCTATGACAAAAAACAACCAGATAATTATAGAAGCATAACGCTCTTAAATTCTATAATAAAATTGTTTACTCGCACGATCGAAAACACAATCTTAAAATACATCACAATTAATGAATAGCTATAGAAACAAATAAAAATCAGATCAGTTACAAATATTAAATTTTTATTACGCCAGGTCATAAAAAAGACCATAGAATTTAGCGAACTAACGTTTATATGTTTTATAGAATTGACCAAAGCGTAGGACCGAATCAGACTTGCAGATCATTAACATTCTGAAAAAAAGCTATTTTACTTGAAATAATTAGGGTAATATAAGAATTGAATTGTATAGATCAGAGAACTACAGCACTGATGACTCATACATTGAAAGTCATTCATAAGAGAGTATAAAAGCAACGTAAAAAATGCATCAACCATACACAAATGGAATTAGAAAGCAATGTTTATACATAAATCAAGATCTTTATGCATGCTTTATTGATTTTGAGAAAGTCAGACATGAAAGGCTGTCTTAAATACTCAAAAAGGAAAATATCGATAGTCGTGACATAAGGCTTATAGCCAAATTGTACTGGCATCAAACAGCGAATGTGAAAGTGGAAAATAAAATAACAAGCCAGGGATGTATTCTTCCTCAGATTTTGTTTAATATACGAGGGCGTGCTGAAAAGTAATGCTTCCGAATTTTTTATTCTGTTCTCAATATTGATTGAGGTATTACATGTCATGCATATTACTTGGTCGACGTTTCCGCTTTGCTGACGCAAGTTGCAACACTCTGCGCTGTGTGACGTAACTATGTCGGTGCGTGAAAAACAGCGTGCTGCAATCGAATTTCTAACCGCAGAAAACGTGCTTCCAATTAAAATCCATAGAAGAATAAAAACTGAGCATCGACATCAGTAATGTGAGACGTTGGGTTGTTTGTGTTCGAAATGAAGGAAACGGTGGTGCTAACCTCAACCTCTGCAACAGAACTCGAAGTAGACTACCGCGCTTGGCAACTGACGGGACTCATCGGAATCGGGTTGATAAACTCATCAGAGAGAATCATCAGATAACTCAAACACAGCCTTCAGGCAAGTGTGGCATATCACGAGAGGGTGTACAGGTCATAATTGCAAAACTCCTGACATAAAACAGAGGAGATTGGACATCTGCCAACAATTCTTTTTGCGTTTTGAGCGTAGGGATGATGGGTTCCTTAACAACATTGACAGGTACTGAAAGCTGGATTTACCATTTTGACCCCGAAAACAAGAGAGCATCAATGGAGTTCCACCACAAAGAATCACCTACACCAAAAAAGTTAAAGATCATGCCATCAGCAGGCAAAGCCATACTCACGGTGTTGTGGGATGTTCAAGGTGTAGTGCATTTAAAATTCATGTCTAAAAGCACAACCAAAACTTTGCAAGATACTGCAAAACCCTCAGAAAATTAAAAGCATGAATTTGAAAATTTCACCCACACATGAAGCACCCTCTTCCTCAGCCAGACAATACCAGACCACACATGAGCGCTGCGACATCTCCAACAATCCGACGTCTTGGGTTTACTATCATCGATCATCTTCCATATAGTCCCAACTTGGCCCCATCTGATTTTCATCTGTTTTCAAAACCTGAAGAACACCTTTAAGGAGTTTACTTTGATCGTTATAAATTTGTGCAAGCAGAGGTGAGGTTGTGGCTCCGTCAACAAAGTCAAACAAGGTAAAAAATGTGCAATATGCTGACGGTACACTAATAATGGCAGATAATTTGAAAAACCTGCAGCGTTTAGTTGAAATAATAAACTTATACAATAACAACTATGACCTGAAACTAAACCTTAACAAGACAAAGCTAATGATTATATCAAAGAAGCTAAATATTGTCGACAGTTTGACAATTTCTAATACACAAATTAAACAGATAAATTGTTATAAATATTTAGAAGTGTGGATTACAGAAACCAGCGATTAAACTAAGGAAAGTGAAACAAGAATAGAGATAGCAAGACAGGTGTTTATAAAGTTGAAAAGATTTCTGTACTGCCGAGATATTAATTTAGAGCTGCAAATATGTATGTTAAGGTGCTATGTTTTTTTGAAGCAAACAAATATTAAAAACCTTTAAGGCTTTTAAAATGTAGTGCTATAAAAGGATACGGAGTATAGCACAGACATAAAAAATAACTAACACAGAAGTATCATGTAAAACGGAAAATAAATGTGAAGTAATATACACAATTAAAAAGAGGAAATTTTAGTATTTGCGCCACATGTTGAGAGGTAAAAAGAACTCATTGCTGAGGTTAATACAGGAAAAAATAATTCCTTTGATGGTTGCTAACCTTCAGTAAGAGGCAGTACTCTAAGAAGAAGAATTGAACACAAACACTGTGACAAAGGCACTAATAAACAACAGCTTGACAGAAGACATACCAGTGGCTACGGGAATAGGACAGGGTGACTCTCTGAGCCCACTGCTGATCAGCCTTGTGATGGATAAAATCACTGATAGTGTCAAAAATGGACGGACAAGAATATAAAACTAGGAGAAATAAAAATACTTTACTACGCCGTAATAATATCTGAAGGAGAAGATAAATTACAGAGATTATTACATAATTTCCATCTGAGCCCTACAAAATAATTGAATAAATTATGTCATTCTGGAAGTAAAGCTACAGGCATTAGAATAAGGTTAGCAAAGCAAGACACCAAATAAACAAGGTTCTTGTAGAATATCTGCATCATTAAAAGACACCACATGTCACAATAAATAAATGCAAAAGAAAAGCAAGATACGTATATATAAAACCTGTGTACGACCAATAATGATATTCAGTGCTGAAACTAGAGCCAACACCGTAAAAACAAAATCCATGCTAAGAACAACCGAAATGAAGGTTTTAAGAAGTTCGGCCTGTGATCCCAATGTAGACTTGCTTACAAGAGTAAAGTATGCAGTACACTCCTGGTGTATTCTGTGGGTTTCTTGTATCTTTGGGTGGTCTAAGCAAATCCCGTATCTTGGTGGTGATAGTACAGATGGTTTTCACCTTGTGTTTGTTAATGATTTTTCCTATCTGGTCCGTAACCCTGTTGATGTAAGGTAAAAGAGCTTTGCCTACTGTAGCCGATTTTGGTTGCGTTTTTCCTGCACATTTGTTGGGTTTGATTGCTCTGTTTATCTCCGTCCTCAAGTAGCCATTCCTTATAAGACTTGTTCCAAATGTTTGAGTTCTTTATCGAAAAACTGTGGTTGGAATATACGCCGTGCTCGATCTAGCAATGTTTTCACAACCGGTCTTTTTGACTTGGATGGTGACTGCTTATGAAGGTATCTATCCGTATGCCATTCTCCGATCTCAACACCTGTACGCCTAAGAAAGCAATCCCAACAAATGTGCAGGAAAAAATGCAACCAAAATCAGCTACGGTAGGCAAAACTTTTTACCTTACATCAACAGGGTTACGGAGTGGATAGGAAAAATCCTCAACAAATACAAGGTGAAAACCATCTATACTACCACCACCAAGATACGGGATTTGCTTAGGCCAGCCAAAGATACAAGAAACCTACAGGATACACCAGGAGTATACTGCATACCTTGCTCATGTAAGCAAGTCTACATTGGGACCACGGGCCGAACGATTACTACCAGGATCAAGGAACATAAACGTCATCTACGCCTCAATCAACCCGATAAATCAGCAGTTGCAGAACATGCTTTGGATAATCCTAACCACGAGATAGAATTCGGGCAAACACAAGTTTTATCCAACAGGAGGAATTACTACCCAAGATTATACAGAGAGGCGTTGGAAATTTATAAATTTATATAAATTTATAAATATTCACATAGGTCTTGGTTTGTTGCTCTCAAGGGGCAAACAACAGACCGCGATACGGTAAAAGAGCGAGTGATGTCAGAAATACTACCTGCAACGTCGCGATTGACGTCAGCAGCTAGCCCGATCACGTCATCTACCATCCCCGTGACGTCAACCACGCCCCCCAACACTATCCCTATCATACTCGCACGAGTATAAAAGCGAAAACGCACGGGACAGTCCCTTAATTTTTAGAAGATTTTCTTCTGAAGATGTCTGCCGCAGTTGTGGACGAAACGTCAAGAGTTTCTGAACTCCGACCACACGATGGTTAAAAGCCGATGGCAATCGAACGAAAGTGATAAAATGTCCTGAAATAGCAAGAACAATTGTTAACAAAATAAAAAAGTATTTCTACAATCGTGGCGTGACTTTTTTACGACTTAGAACGCTGCTTTGTTATGTCTTTTCTACATTACTTTACGGCGTTGATGCCTGGACATTAAAAAAACAACATAAAAAAACATAGAAGCCTTTGAAATATTATGCTATCGATGAATAATAAAAATATCATGGACAGAAATAAAAAAATAAAACAAATACCGAAGTGCTAAATTAAATAAAGAAAAAAATAGAAGTTATGAATACACTCAAAAAACAAAAACTGGAATATTTAATCTACATTATAAAAGGGGACAAATACTCATTGCTGAGATATATAATGCAAGGCAAGATTAGAGAGAAACGTAGCGTGGGTAGAAGAAGTATGTCTTAGTTGCGCAACTGCGTGAATGGCATAATTGTAGCTCTAGCGAACTATTCAGAACAGTAGATAGTCAAAATAACCATGATGATATCCAATCTTCGGTAGGAGTAGGAACAAGAAGAAAAAGGCACCGCTATAACATGAACAAGCTACAATAAATCTTTAAGGTCGCAGTAAACAAAAGGGTTATGAAGGTAACGTTACTTTTTCAATAAGAAAATGCACACCCAAACATTATGCCTATAATAAGAAATAATATTTTTTTAACAGTTTGTATTTATTTGCAATCTGCTACATTAGCAATAAGCAAATCATATTACTATAATGGAAATACATAGCAGTGTAAATTACATGGGAGGTAACGCCCTTTGACGTTCCTCAAATGAAATTACTTTCAACAATTAATAACTAATAATAAGTAAGTAGTAGGGATATTATATCTGTCTAAAAACGATTAGGAAGATCTGACGGCTTGAAACGTTTGAGTCTGCGCACTTGTTCACTTTCATCAATTAGTTCTGTCACTAGTGGGTTAGGATGAGATTCTAGTCGCAAGAGGTATTTTCACTAAACTTGGTAATTTCTTCTTTCACTGACTTCATTTTAGGTCTTTCCGTATTTCCGTGTTGGGTATAGTAGGGGCGTTAGTGATGGTGCGTAAGGTCTTCGACTGAAAGCGTTCCAGAATTTCGATATTGGAATGTGAGGCGGTACCCCACAACTGGATACCGTAGCTCCAAATTGGTTTCAGTATACTTTTGTAGATTAATAATTTATTACTCAGAGAGAGTTTGGAGTTGCGACCTAAGAGCCAGTAGTAACTCTTGAGTTTAAGATTCAGGTGTTTTCTCTTAGTCCATATATGAGTTTTCCAGGTCAGGCCTTTGTCTAAATGCATCCCCAGATATTTCACACTGTCGGTACGGGGTAGAACTCGGCCGTCCATTATCAGATCAGGGACGATTCCTGTACGTTTAGTGAACGTGATTTGTAGTGACTTTTGAAAGTTGATATTGAATCGCCATTTTTGGAACCAGTCGGTTACTGCGTCTAAGTTTTGCTGTAGATTACTAGCGGCTGTAATAGGGTCGGTGTGAGAGGAGAGAAGCGCTGTATCATCAGCGTAGGTTGCGATCAAATTGTTAGCATTCGTAGGGAGGTCTGCAGTGTATAGAACGTATAAGACCGGACCTAGGACACTACCTTGCGGAACGCCTGATGTGATGGGATGGAGAATTGATACTGCTTCTCCGAATTTCACTTGGAAATTTCTATCTTCGAGGTATGATTTTATGATTTGGTAGTAAGTGTAGGGTAACATCAGCTTTAGCTTAAAGAGTAGGCCTTCATGCCAGACCTATCGAAGGCCTGGCTGATGTCAAGAAAGACGGCCGCACAATAGTTCTTGTTTTCGAATGCTTGGTTAATGTGTTCAACTACCCTGTGTGCCTGTTGTATTGTGGAGTGGTGACTCCTAAAACCAAACCGGTGATCAGGTATTAGGTTTTCGTCGTCCAGGATGGGGGTGAGCTTGTTCAGAAATAATTTTTCAAAAAGCTTTGAGAATAGCGGTAACAGACTAATAGGTCTGTATGAATTGGGCTCGTTGATGGGCTTTCCAGGTTTGGGGATAAGAATTATTTGAGCAATTTTCCATTATAACGGAAAGTATCCTGTACGCAGAATACTGTTGAAGATAAGCGTGAGTATACAGATAGCTTTAGGAGGCAGTTCCTTCATTATGTGACCAGTGATTAAGTCGTGTCCAGGAGACTTTTTGCAATTAGTCTTTCTATCAATCATTGTTTGAACTGCAGCCCTAGTGAAAGGTTTGATGGGAAACGTAAGTTGATTTGGGGCCTGTAGTAATTTGTCCACTTCTGCGTCTGTGTGGGGGTCGTTAGAAAGTAGAGGTTGAAACACTTCTTGAAGGTGGGTTGCAAAAGTGTCTGCTTTATTTTTGTCAGTGCTGGCCCATGTTACGAATTGGGGGAATATGATTTTTAGGTCTATTAAGTCTGCCTGTGGCCTTCCAAAGGGAGTAGTCGGTGTTTTCTGTTGCGGTTAGTCCTTCTAAGTACTCATTGAGGAATTCGTTTTTTGCTTGCTTAATAAGTTCTTTAAGGTTTCGAGCTGCTGTATTAAGTCTACGTTTGTCCTCTGGGAATCTGCTATGTTGCCAGATCCGTCGTAGTCGCCTTTTTTCAGCAATCTTTTTTTTGATATCGATCGAGCAATTTTGGTGTGTGACTTGAGGTAGTAATTGTGGAGTGGTTCTTGAGGCGGCCAGATGTATTGTTTGGATAAGTGTTTCTACCGCTTCTTCTATATCTTCTTCTGTTTTCAGTGGGATATTAGTTGTTAAATTTTCCTGTAGTACTTCTCTGAAATAGTGCCAGTCTGTTTCCTTATTTGTTAAGGATGGGGTTCTAGTTTTACTTAATAGTGTTGTAGTTATTTGCGCTATTATCGGGCTATGGTCCGAGGATAGGTCTAGGCACGACGAGATTTCTAGGTAACCTTGGGGTATGCCCTTGACCACATAAAAGTCGAGCAGGTCGGGGATCTTCGTTAGATCAGTCGGCCAGTAAGTGGGTTGATATGTGGAGAGATGGCTTAGTTGCTCGTTTTGCATGATAGTTAGTAGAATTCTTCCTCTTGGGTTGGTGAAATAATAATATTCTAGTTATTTTAATTACCTAATAAAATAAAATAATAGAATAATTTTTAATTATTTTAATTTAGAAGTTTTGATTAAAAATTGAACAAACTTCAAATAATTTTTTGTTACTTATTTTATTTGAACGAGCTTTTTCTTAAATTCCTACATATATTTTAAATTCTGTCAAAATAGACAGCTTTCTAATGCCATACGTGTTCAACTGCTACATGTAGCAAGACCGTAAGGCACTGGGTTCACGCATCCGTGCAGAAGAAAAGCCCGCAAATTTTATTATCACCGTAAATCAGGCTTGATTCCCCCACCATCGCCGAGTTATGACTGCGGCGTTGTTAGCGGTAATTACGTTTGTCACTCTGGTTTGACTAAATTACAGCGAATCGTGCACTGCAGGTTACAACTGCGCGGAACTTCAATTACATTAAGAGCAAGCAGTCGCATTGCAGCAGCATCTGATACACAACGCAGAAATTCGTACAATGTATCTATTTAGAAATATGGCCCTGCTTCGACGTCGTAAAACGTCGGGAGCGGATTGGCTCTCTGCAGCCTCAATAATTAAAATTAAAAGAGCAGTTGGGATAACGACTGTTTTAATTTGCCGCGGAACTTGAGCCCGCAAACTTTCGCCAAAAATTTGTTAAATCGAGCGATGCGCGCAAGAGCTAATGAACCTTGCTACTTACAAATCAGTCGATGGATTTGGCGGCCACAAAAAGTTTTGTGTCGGAATTTCGGCGTAAATGTTTAAATAGGGCATTGAAAAATCTTTATGTCAATTTTTTTTGTAAAATAACAATGTGTTATTGTAATTTTTGTTTGATTTGTTATACTGAAAAATATAAAACAACCTATTTGTTGCTGTACGTAAATAATAATTATTTTTATTTTAAGATTTTTGATTTGATGCCACTGGTGCGCAATGAGTGCTGCTACAACTATATCCACTTTTTGATTGTTAAAGTCACAAAATCGCGATTTATAAAAACTATAAGTCAACACATTATGATACTTTAACTTCGAATATGACAATATGCTAGTTTCCCATAATAGGGCCGAAAGGCACCTATCAAGTTTAAAATTAATATAACCGTCAGGATAATAGTTATTATTAAAAAAACAAAATGCGAAGGCATGGGAGTTTCAGTCAGAAAGTTTTATACATTGAATTTGGTGATGACCTGGTGGTACAAAATGCGTTCAAGTTCTAAGCTCTCCAATTTTTTTCCTCAGCAGGAGAGTAAACAGAAAGATACGATTAATTTTACAAGACGCAGAAAATATTTCTGAATTTGTAATATAAACAATAACATACAATGTACACAGGTCGAATTATCGCCATTGCAGTGAGTGTTCTTTTGTACCACTTAAAACGGCAACGTTTAGTGTTTAACCACACCGTGTAATCATCTGTTTGCTCCTCTTGCGTGGTGAAACACCAGTCGAAATTTATTTTCAATGTATGACACAAGTGGCGAAAGCGTTATCGATGTTAAAAATGTGCGTGTGGGTGAAAAAGTTTAAAGAAGGTTGAGAGTTGTGTGACAATGAACAAAACCAGCCGGACCAAAACCATAATTGCGCGAGTGGATCAAGTTGTGTCGATTAGTTGTGCGTGATATCGCTTTTAAACTTGGTCATTTCCGGATTTGCGAAGACTGTTTTTCATGATGACCTAAAAATTTTCGACCATAAATTACAATCTCCGAGGCTGTAGCATAAGCGATTTTCCAGTAGACAAAACACATCTCTAAAGAAATCTTTTCCAGCCATAGAATCATGGCAATGACGATCTGAAAATTGTGTACGTCTAAACGAAGATTACGTTGAAAAGTAACAAAAGATTTAACTTTCTTGGTTTTTTTTTCAGAAAAAAATTTGGAGACCTTAGAACTGAACGCACCTCCACAGAGGGAAGAAGACTTGAGATATATGATGCGAAAACTTAAAAATAAAAAAGTACGACACCAGAAGAAGAAATAAAGAGAAAACTGGAACAAACAAGAACAAGTGTAAGACAATTAAATCCTATTTTTTCAGTTAGACGCATAACAAGAACAACCAAAATAAGAATATACAATACCATAATAAGCAGTAAAATAACACAAGGGGCCGAAATATGGGTAATTAGTAAAAAAATAATAAAGTATGGGAGATGTTTTAAAATAACACAAAGAGACAAAATAACAAAGCATGAAATGAAAAGAAAATCACGTAATTAGTTACTATCTAAGAAGAGTAGAATATGATAGTTGTATAAAAAGAGTGACAAAATGGAGTCCAACAGGACGAAGAATACGCAGTAGAACAGGAAGATCTTAGCAAGATGAGGTAGATGAGTCTATGGAAAAACGAAACTCGCAAGACGGAGAATGGAAAAATCCTAAACCATGGAAAGTCTGGTTAAAAGAAGAAAAACAACGGCAGTTATTTTTAGTGGTTTTAATTATTTTTAGTCAATCCTTACAAATAGAAGCTTATGAGATTTTTTTCTGTCAAATCAATGGTTTTACGTAAATAGAAAAAAAATACTTTCAGCTTCACAATTGCATACCTGATCTTTACATTAGGGTTAGCTTCTAAAACATAATTAAGATTTTAGAGCTACAATGCAAGTAAAGTGATTAAAAGTTACATTAATATTAGTCTCAATAAAAAATGCATTAAAGATAATTTGTTTCGTCACAACAATAGCTCAAACAACAATTAGTTACGTAATATTGGTAAAATAAGTTAGTGTATGAAAGTGATTAAAGATAAATGACGTATTGGTAGTATCGATAATGCTTTTTAATAATATTATAATTTAAAATTTTTTAAAGTAATAATTTTCAATTATTAATATATTAATATTAATATTAATATATTAATCGTAGATACTAAGTATGCAAGGATCTACAGAATATCTGTTAAAAAAAATCTCGCCATTAATTTAGCATTAACTTTTCCTGTTCCTTTTTATTGCTTATTTGAAAATAAATAAATAACACAAAGACAGCAAAGTCATTATTAAACTACCTAAAATAAGAAGACTTATATAAATAAAAAGTTGAGATTTTCTAAAAAAAGATAAAACATAATTTTATAAAATAACTTATATGTAACTTGTAAATTAAATTAATCATAAAATGTATTTTCATATGTTGAAAATAGAAGAAGTGCAATAAAAACTCTAAAACTAAAAAAAACTAAAAAATTTCCTTGTGGTTCCTGATATCGATACACAATATGGCACATAAGTACTAACAACATGGTAACATGCAAAGTTTGCATGGAAAAGAAAGTTACTTACCATAGTATACAATCTTAATAAAATAAATAACGACATTAACAATATCAAAAAACGTCATTTATTAATATGAAGCAGAAGCAAAAAACGAATCCTTCGAACACTACATGGTCAATCTATCTACTGACGATCACTCCCTGTGAAACGCGACAAAGAAATTCAAAAGACCCATAGTATCTATTCCACCTCTACGAAAAGCTGATGGGAGCTGGGCGCGGACGAATATTGAAAAATCGAACAGATTCGCAGAACACCTTGCTAGTGTATTTTCCTCTCCTGATATCCTCAACGATGATGAAGATGATGTCGAAATACAAACATTCTTAAACGCCCCTTGTCAGATGTCTCTTCCAACCAAACCTACTTCACCTGCAGAAGTCAAAAAAGAAATAAGTCTCTTAAATCCTCATAAAGCTCCTGAATATGATCTCATTACAGGTGAAGTACTGAAAAACTGCCCTAGAAAAGCTATTGTATTACTCACAACCATATATAACAGCATACTACGCCTGTGCTACTATCCGATACTATGGAAGTATGCAATAATAATCATGATACTGAAGCCAGGAAAACCTCCAACTGATGCCACTTCCTATAGGCCAATAAGCCTCCTTCCTGTAATGTCCAAAATTTTTGAAAAACTTATCCTCGCCAGAATTGCAAACGTAACACATATAGATGCCTTAATCCCTAACCACCAATTCGGCTTCAGACCCATTCACTCTACTATCCAACAGTGCCATAGAATCTTTAATAAAATCAAAGAAAGCTTAGAAGCAAAACAAATGTGTACATCAGCATTTTTAGACGTAAAACAGGAGTTTGACAGGGTTACTTTTCAAACTTAAACAACACTTACCAAATCAATTGTTCCTCATCCTTAAGTCATACATGTCCAACCGTTACTTCCAACTTAAATTCGAAGACTTGTTATCTGACTACCAGACTATCAACTCTGATGTACCCCAAGGAAGTGTTCTGGGACCTTTCTTGTACTTACTGTTTACCGCTGATATACCAGCCAGCGAGGATACACTACTAGCAACGTTCGCTGATGATACGGCCATCCTTTCTACAGATCTCGATCCGATACGAGCTTCTGCAAAATTGCAAGCTTATCTTGATCAACTCCAAATTTGGCTTACGCACTGGAAAATTAATCTAAACGTTGATAAGTCGTGTCAAGTCACGTTCACAGCACGAAGAGCAGAATGTCCTCCTCTTACCTTCAATAACACTCCCATTCCTATCAAAGAAGAAGTTAAATACCTCGGCCTTCATCTTGACGCAAAACTAACTTGGAAAACACGTCAATTAGATTAGATATAAAAGTGAGGAACATATCTTGGTTTCTAAATCGTAGATCTCAGCTCTCACTACAGAACAAACTCCTCATATACAAAACCATTCTTAGGCCTATTTGGACATATGGTGTCGAGTTATGGGGCTGCAGCAAACCGTCTAATACAAAAATTTTACAAACCTTTCAATCTAAAACCCTCAGAATGTTACTAAATGCACCTTGGTATGTCTCCAACAACACCATACACGACGACCTCAAAATACCGTTTATACACGACGTCATCAGTGCTTACTCTGTTAAACATAAAAATCGAAGCATAACCCACAGCAACGAGCTAATCAGTGAACTGTTCAGACAACCAATGGAAAATAGAAGACTTAACAGAACATGGCCAGAAGACCTAGCTAGGTGAATCCAAAGAGCCGTCAATGGATGGCCCCTGACTCAAGTAAACTTCTTTTAACCCATTTACTTATTACTTTATTAAGTAGATTGTAAATTTGCATTAATCCAATAAAAAAAAATCAATATAGTAAATAATATACAGTTTTAGACGGGGATAACTTTGACGTCTGGGTCGTTTGCAACGACAAAGTCCTGACATGATACCACCTACAGTATATAATAATAATAGAATGAAATTAATAATTTTCCACACAATAAACTACTTACGAATTGCAATTAGAGTAAATCAATATAAATTGGTTGCATTTTATTTGAAAGGCGCACTATAAACCTTATAAAGATGTTATAAAAATAATATAATATACCGTTATTACTACCTGCCACTCGTCAAATTAAAAGAGATAATGGAACAAAATAGATTTTTTAAACATAAACTTACTATGTATATATATATATAGAACACATATACTAAGAACATTTTGAAGAAAACATTATAAATGCATCTAAATAAGTAGGTAATATAAGTTTTGTCACAAATGAGAACATTTAAAAAATTAAGAAATGCATTTTTTGAGACAAAGCCCTCAAGCAGATCTTGTAATATGGCAATTTGCTTTATATTTAATACGAATTCAATATAAGTTAAACAACCACGACTGGGATACTTATAGAAAACCACTCGCACAGTACAATAAAGAAATCCGCAAGACTAAAAGGAACTGTTAGAGGAAGTTCCTCAAGGAAGTCACAGTGGCCCTTACATGTTGAAGAACCCACAGAGTTTTAGCCAAAGATGGTACTCGAGCCCAAGTAGGGCCCACCAAGAAGGCAGATGGTATCTACTCGGAAACAGAAGAAGAATGTTTAGTTATGCTATTGAAAACACATTTTTCTGGGTCAGTAAAAATGTCAAAGGAAGAAGTTTCAAGATACTCGGTATAAACCAACTCGAGAGAAGCGGTAAAAATAACTCGTCTGGATAAAATCAAATAGATGGTAGGAAGCCTGACATCGATGAAATCCTACCAATTTTACTGCAGAAAGGTTAGGAGTTTTGATGACATTTTTAGAAAGAATTTTTAGAGCGTGCTCATTCCCCAAGCATGACGTAAAGTGAGTGTTGTATATATATCCAAGGTAGGCAGAAGTGTGGGCCTTTCACACATCTCGTAGTTTTACGTATTTATGCAAAAAGCTCTCAAAAAACTGGTAGATAATTACGTTAGAGATCTTTCCTCAACGATAGCTAATACGCATACCAAGCAGGAAATCAACAAACTTGGCATTGGATAACCTAAATAAAATTTCGTCGAAAGCCATGCAAGACAAGGAGATGACCTTATGTCTGTTCATGGACAACGAGAAAACATTTACCAATGTCTCCATTGCCTCCCTAATCAAATAACTTAGGGCGATGAAATATCAGGTTTGCTATTACAATGGGTTGCAGTAAGGCTAAAGGAAAGGATTATATCCTAGGCAAAGCAGTTATTGAAATCAGAACATTCGGAGGCTGCCCCAAGTAGGAGTTTTTTCCCACTGTTCTAGGTAGTCCTTATGGATGCATTTCTTAACAAGCTATGCGTAGAGAGCTTTCATTGCCTATGATATGCAGATTATCTCTTAGTAGTCACGAGAATGCGTTTTGCGAATACTGTTGTAGAAAGATCGCAATCTGCCCTCAATATTACGAGCAAATAATGCGCAAAGCGAGACCTTTAAATTAGCCCCTTCAAAACTATGGCAGCCTTGTTCATCAAAAATAGAGTATTGGAAAGGATAAAATCCGTTGAATGGCATTAACTTCCCTTTTCCCCAGAGGCTACATATTTTGGAGTAATCTTCGATCAAAAGCTCACATAAAATCGTTATTTAGATATGATCATACAAAGAGCCAAACTAGCGCTGGGAAGGTTCCAAAGGCTATGTGGTAAGATCTAGGGATTAAACTCCAAGATGACTAAATGGTTATACACAAGTCGTAAGACCTATAATAACCTATTGACCTGTAGCTTAGTAGACAAAAACATTACAAACAAAAGTGGAAGAGCTTTCATATGATGTTCAAAGGGACGCCTGTCTTGGCGCCACAGAAACTATTAAAATAGTGTCAACTGCTGCCCTAGAAATGTTACTAAACTTGTCACCAATTCACATATTTATCCACGGAGAAGCACAAGCATACATACTCATGTAAGGACAAGCTCCAATCATTTCAGTGCATGTAGAAATGAACCAAAGACTAAGAGAGAAGTTGGAGGTAAAGGCCACATTGGGAATGACCACCAACAACCTGGTTTCCAGTTAGTTTAAATTAAAAAAAATTAAAATTATAATACCAGATAGAGAAAACTGGAACGAAGGACTTCTAGTCTCCGCAGACTTTATCTGGTACATTGATAACTCCAAGAATGAATTAGGCGGGAGCAGAAATCTATGGTCCAAAAACGAACATTACATTTTAAATAGCGTTTGGAAAAATGTTGCTACAACCTTTTAGGCGAAAACTGTAGCAATAGAATACTGCGGGAAGGAGATCAAAAAGCTTTACATTAGGGGTATGAGGATAGCCATCTTTTCGGACACCCAAGCAAAACTTAAAGCTCTAGCCACACGTGTGGCGAAATCAAAGGTTGTTTGGAACTGCATAGGTGCTTTAGTATAAAAAGACAATTTGATTATCCTTTTCTGAGTACCGAGAGATAAGGGTTTCAGAAATAGCGAGATGGCAGACTTATTAGCCAAAGAAGGTTCAAACCCTACTGTGGCATTTAAAATAGCCTAAAACTTTAGTTTTGAGCGAAACTAGAGTTACGCCTCCTGATCCTACGAATGAAGTAAATAACAACAGTAAAAGTAACGACAAAAAAGAGGAATTGACTTCGCGCATAGGACGTGTCCACTTTTCTGATTGACTGCAAGCGGGATTTAACTAAATTTAATTTAATGTAATTTAAATGAAATTAAGTTAATTTAATATTTGTAAATAAATCAAATGCATTTAGACGCCTTTATAAAATTTTGTGCATATCATTGTCACTGGTAAGGGTAGTGTAGCGGAGCAAAAAAAATTTCTATATCTGTCATATTCATAATTGCCTTGGGGGCCGGTCCGCACCGACTGTAATTACCCAGTGCCAAAATATTTCAGCATTAGATTTGTTTTACCTGGCAATATTATAGGAAACGTTTTCCCTTTCCTACATTGTGTCCAATATTGTCGAGTGTTGATAACTACCTTTGACTGATTTAAGAACGATAAAAATGGTCAGATTGAAGTTAGTCGTGGTAGTTCACACTTTTGCCTACCAAAATTTGTGGATGTGTACCTGCCACGGATATTGCCTATATTAAAATGTATATTTGTCATCAGTTGCATTTGTATTTAGTTGTTACCACCCTAATACCTATAACATGATTGTCATGTTTGTAATGACTAGGTGAATAAAGCAGCTGTTACATTTGTCCGCAAAATATATACGAGTGGTTTAAAAAAACTTTTGTAGACAATTCAATAAATATTCGGGAGTTTGCAACAAACAAAACACCACAAAATATTGAAAGTGTACCTGAATTAACAAGGATCAGCGATAATTAATCGTAGGACTAGAAAATGAGGTAAGGGTTGCAAAAAAGTGTGTAAAATTTTCTCTCTCTCGCCAGTTTCACGGGCCATATCTGTCCCTTCCGGCTCCCAAAAGATTTTGCCATTGTGCTTGGTTCTGACATTCTTCTTCTTGTATATTTCTTTTCTCCATTGTCGTTCGTATCCCTTCATACCAGCTTTTTCTCGGCCTTTTTCTTTTTCTCATTCCGGAGGAAATTTTCTTGACTATGTCCATACCAAAACAATTGTCTCCTTTTTGTATCTTCTATTATGTTACTGTTAATTCCCATAATTTTTCTTATTCTTACGTTTCTCACACTGTCCATTCTTGAGATCTCTGCTGCCCTTCTTAGTAAGTGCATTTCTAATATTATCAGTTTACTTTTGTTCTGTTCTATCATTTGGCATACCTCTGCTCCATACAGTGCTGCGCTTTTTACCATTGCGTTATTTACTTGTGTTTTTGTTTTTCTTGATAGATTATTATCCTACAGTGTGCTATTTATTGCTTCAACTACTTTTTTACTTTTTTTAATTCTTTCATTTATTTTGCTTTTATTTCTACTTTCTTCTCCTATTCTTGTTTCTAAGTATGCGTATTTTTCACATTTTTCTATTTTTTTTTCTGTGTCCAATTGTATCCCTTCTGACTGGACTGCTAGCGGCAAATATTTTGTCTTGTCTATGTTTAATGTTAATCTCCATTTTTCGTATTCCTTCCTTAGCTTCCTAGTCATATACTCCACATTGTCTTTCTCTTGAGCAATAACTGTTTGGTCGTTTACAAATTGTAATGCATATATAATCCTCCTGGTATACCCATAGCATCCCTGTCCCAGCCCCTTCGTGACTACAAATGGTTAGTACTGGAGTTAGTACTGATCTTATCTTAATTTTGGTATTTTACAGCATTAACTAGTGTATCATTTTGGTTTTCTCTAACGTCTCACCTATTTTCTGTATTGGTACGCTATCATACGCTTTCGCCAGGTCAATCGTTACTAGGTGCAATTCTTTTCCCGTGACTTGTTTCTTTTGTATTATTTGTGACAATGTAAATAGATTGTCTAGACAGGATCTATTCGCTCCGAATCCACTCCGTTCTTCTGATTTCCTGTCTTTATATTGTTCTTTGATTATGTTCCTTATTATTCTGCTGTATAATTTACTAAAACTATTTAGGACCGCAATTTCTCTATAATTGTTACATGTGTCTTTTCTTCCTGTTTTATATATGGGGGAAATCTTTGCAGTTTTCCATTCCAATGGAATTTCGTCTCCATTTACGTATTGATTTATTAATTTCGACAGTAGTTTAAACATCTTTTTGTTCCACATATCAGTTTATTTGGGATTCCTACTGGCCCTGTGAAATCAGGCATTATTGTTTCTTCATGTATTTACTTTTCTTTTCTATTGTGCTTTGAGTTATTTCTATCTTTGGATCGTTTTTGCTTTGTGAAATTTTTTATTTTGGAATTGTGGATTATTTTCCCTTAATAATTCTTTGTACTGTTGGCGTCACTGTTTTTTCGTGATTTCTTAGATCTTTATCTTTTCTTTAGAAAGGGTTTTTATTAGTTCTATGAATCTGCAGACTTCACTCGCTATTTTTTCCCATATATGTCTCTAACATTCTAAATTTATATTTTCATGTACTCTGTTATTCCTTTTTAACATTTTTTAACCAGTATTTGTTGTTTTCTATATGCTTTCTTATCTTCTTTGGTCTTTGTAAAACTTTAACGAAAGATTTTGGCATGAAACAGTTTGTGACAAAATTCATCCCGTAACTTGTTTCAGATTCTTAGTGATGAACCAGCTCTTTTGAAAAAAATTATAACGTGGGTCTACGCCTACGATTTGGAAATATAGGCTCATTCGTCTAGTCTGACAAATATTTGAGTCTTGTTAACTATTGTCCATCGTAAGTATGTTTTTACAAACCAAAAAATCATTGAGGAACACTATCTCAATGTTCTTTACCGGTTGGGAGATGCAGTATGACAAAAACAAGAACAGTTTTAAGCAACAGATTTATATACTTTATAGAAGTGTATTTTAATCGAATTATTTGAATACTGATTTTAAATGTTGAATTTGTTAACACTATTAATACGTTTATTATTTTTTGAGGATGTTTAATAGCTTGCTACATAAACGCGTTAAGTATAAAACTGATTTATTTTTATACTGCAAAGGATTTCCGACATTTTATATTTAAAACAAGTTTAGCGCTACCATCATCAAGTCAGTAGTGGAGATGCCCGCTAAAAGCTTTATGATTCGAAATTTGTTCCGGGACTTAGGTAAACATAAAGTCTTCCCGCAGTCGAAGGAGCTCTTATCGCCTTAATTATTTCTTAGTAGACGCCGCTAAAACCATGTCACCGCTCTTTGGAACTTTCGTACAGCACAACGCATAAACTGCAACCTCTTCATAAATTAAATATTATCCTAACAAGTACTGTGCTTTTTATTGTTGAAGTTACATATAAAATTTGTTCTGACATTAAACTAAAATTCAAAATATGTAATATAGCGATAACAATTTTTATTGCATTATAAATTGGTACTTTATTTCATGCCTGAAACAATATTAACAGCATAACACAAATACATTTTTACCACTCTTTGTTCTTACGTAAGAGAATTACAACGGCCCTGGTTAATCGAATGAAAGCCAAATAAATAATAAGGTTGATGACATTCCAAGCACCACTACTGGGCAATAACAAACACATTGAAAGCATTTGCAGGGGGACTGGGCAAATAGAAATAGGCGAAGGTCCCCGCCTCATTTATTGCGTCCTAAATCTACACCCCGGGCGGCGAGCAATAAAATAATGTTCGGAGAGTGGAAAATATTACCGCCGTTTGTCGAAGATGCTACTTAGAGCAAAATAGGAGGGCTGCGAAGAACGGCGAAATTATTTTCGCTGGAGGCCCAGACGCAATGAAGTCTTCTTAGTCGACAAGCGAGAGCGCACAAACGAATTAAAATTAATTTGTTGAAATATAATAACAAAATATAAGCGGTTGAATAGCAATTTGCGTTCTAAAACAGCTTTTATTATAGTTAGATAAATATTAATAACTAATTTAAATTATTTTTGTCTTCAAATTTAATATGCAAGAATTGCAACTTACACACTATTATAAAACTAAACTTAAAGCTTTCAATGGTTATTTTTATATATGAAAGATGGAAAGACGAACTTTCGGTAGGTTTTTGTTGCATAATACATATTTATTTTACGTAAATGTATATAACATTTTTGTTATAAAACTTTATTAAAGCCAGTTGTAACAATGCGTGGTACAAAACTACCTTGATAATCACACATAAAAAATTGATGTTATTCATTTATTCTGAATAGATATGGCCTTGAAAGTGTTTCCATGTAGACTCATTAAGTGGTAAGATTACAACTTACAACATTTAGTTAGAAGTTCCAAGCAAAGAATTTAAACATAAAACATAAAACATGATACTTCAAGTATATGATGACAAGGCATTATTAAAAAGCTAGGTCTCTGAATGGTACAAAAGGTTTTGGGAAGGGGGAGGGTCAACATTTCAGTGCAAGATGATTCCAGAGTAAACCGTCCATCAAAACCATACACCGCTGCAAATGTTGAATGTGTGATGACGTTACCGTAAGAAGATGTCATGTTACCATGTGGTTTAAACCATTGAAAACTAATTAGACTTCATAAAACATAATTATTTTTAACCATAAAAACCTTATTTTTAAGATTATGTGCAAGTCATATCTGCTGCGAGTCTATTTAGAAAAGTTACGGATATAATCTCTTTCTCTGCTCCGGTACAGTCAAGGTGAGCCCACAGAGAACATCTGAAGCATTCAATCCAAATTTCCCTCGTTGAACTTAGGAAAATTTGCCGTTACAGAAGATACATTCAGCGTCTTTGTTTTTCGTTCTTTAGTTGATGGCATGAAGTCCATTACAGATGATAGATATATCAAAATGGAACGATTCACCGGTGCTAATACTGGAGTCATCTCTAATAGGTTTAGGTCTAAAAGGTCGCTCTAAGTTTAATTTCTTGACAGGGGGTCTTCGAATGTTCGATTTCTTTTGTAGTTTTGAAGCTTCTGGTTCCTTCTTTCTGTCCTTTTCTTTCAGTTTATCATCTAATAGTTTTTATATGGGAATAGGTTATTGTAGAAGAAGATCTAACTTTTCTGGCTCTATTTGACTTTTGATTTTTTGGAGGTCGTGGTGATATCTCTATGGGTAGGACAAAATTTGTTGACTTAGATGTATCAGAGACAAACACATCAGGACTCTTGAAAGAACAGGGTTTAAGTAAATCAGAGCTTGTAGACGAACATGGACGAGAATCATTTTTTGGTCTCATAGTCTAAGGCCTAGGAACATTGAGTGTAGAAGCAATAAAATCTTTACTGCTAAAAACATTTCTATTGACAGGATAAATACGTCACTTTGAAGCTGTTTACTGCTATGTCCCCACGTTGTACTTTAGGGTAGGTGCTGCCAAACAGTTCCATCATATCAAAAATACTCAAGAGCCTTAAGCTACGCCATAAAAAAATCTCACTTCTTCACTATAGTGAGACTTTAATAGACCCATATCCAAGGGTTGGATTTTATGCAAACAGTGGGAGGCAGACTTACAATGATAACATGACCTTCCCTTGCTCAATTAATTACGTCAATGTTACACGTTATCAAGGAAGCAGAACACATAACTCGGCAGAGAGTTTTGTTACAGCAATGAAATGTTTAAGCCATTTAGTAAAAATGTTTGTCTGTATCCAACCAGACGGATGGCACCATGCGATGGTCCCATGTGGAGCAGCTATAAAAAGTTGTTCATTTATGTTCTTCCTTGAGAATATTACAAGAGACGGGACAAAGTCACCTCCTGCACTTAGACAGTGAATGATGATAACGAATAAACCTTTTTCAGCTGAAGTAAGGGACCCAATTTGTCTCATTCCTTTTAGGCCTATTACATAAGAAACTTTACCTTAAACCACAGACAAACCAGTTTCATTTACATTAAATATCCTATTAGGAGATTACTTTGTCTTTATTAAATCTTCTGGCTCGGGCAAAAGATGTACCCATAGGTTTACAAACTAAAAGTTATTGAGTTCCTTTTCATAACAGTATAAAACCAGTTTTTGCCAGCAGTTTTGTTCTTAAATAGATGAAGTATGTTCTTGCAAACTTTAATTTGATAGGAAAAACTGCAGACATCCCTTTTTGGGAGCCCAAAAACATGGACTTCATCTTAACTAAATATTTTTGTAATTAGTCTTCTAGTTTTTAGGAAAAACTGGCTTACGGCCAAGATTAGTTGAGGCTGCTAATTTTGCATTTTATTCCTTACTGTTGTCAAGGCGGAAGAGAGACGCTCTGGGGGCCTGAATTTCTTGAACGCCTTAAGGTACCCCATCTTCTTCTCACGGACAGCTTCTATAGCCTCAGCCATCTGTGCCTGACACCAAAGATTTCGCTTTTTCCTTCATCTTCCTCCTTTCTAGTTTTTGTTTGAATCCTTTCTTTTATAAGTAAGTCGAAGTTTTCTGTTTGTTTCCTTTCTTCTTTACTATTAACTTGATATAATAATAGTTCCCCGTAATAGGCCCTTTGGGGTCGTAATAGGATAGGTCTGCTGCAATCTAGAGCCTATGGTACACAAGGATAGTAACGTGGCTAGCGCTACGTACTATTAACTTTATTTTCTATTATACCATCACTTTTTCGCTTAAGAATAGATATTATCACTATTTAAAAATACAATTTGGCCTGCAAATACTTTTCCTCGGTCAAAATCTGTTTCAAATTTAATCTCGGTTTTATTTAAAACATAAGTAAATTGACATCCAAATTTTTACTAAAGGTACCTAATTCTACAGTGCCACAAAACCATACTTACAGATTTTGTACTCCTTCTATACATTTTCTTCCTTGTAGTATAAGAAGTCTTTTAAACCTAAATCATCCGTAATATTTGTATAACTTGGGGGTAACAACTGATGATCGTTGGCTTATAATATTTGTGACTAGACGACCGGAAAAGCTTCTACAAAGTTATAATCGGTTAAATGATCATTTCACTGTTTTACTGTGTCAAAGCTACCTCAAAGTTAAAGTAACTTTAGTTTAATTTAGTGTCATAACAAATATCTGATACTATTTAAACAGTTGAATTTTTGATAACGTATCTCTACAAAACTACTGAGATAAGCTTCTTTAATAATCTTAGTATAACGCAACGTACAGCAATACTAAGGGCAGATAACGTAATAATGGTACTGTTCAAAAATATTTGTCATGGTTAACTATGGCTTTCTGTTAATTTATGGCTTCTACTTTAAAAAAATGACTTATCGCTTGCGACAACTTATTGAGAGACCAAATTTTGGATACGGTCAAATGAGCTAAAGTCCTGCTTTGTAAGCGCATGTGTCATAAAACAAAATAAATGACATTTGAAAGAACCGTGCTGGTCAAGTGCTTTATATGTGTTTTTGAACTGTTTCTCAACAGGTGGTTAAACATTATTCCGAAGCTACTTTGTCATAGTTTTTAGATGTTTGGTCTTTAATGCTTGATTTATATTAATTATTTATTTTGGTAGAGGGCGCCAGAAATTATTTGACTCGACTTTAAAAGATTATAGACTGTAAGCTCTTCTTGTTCCACCAAATATAGACCATTATGTTCTTTTATAAGTACTTTGCTTTAATGTCAGTGTTAAGGATTAGCTTAGGTCATAAATCAATATTTTAAATTTAAGCTTATAGAGATATATCTACACATTTTGTACCTATTAATAATACCATGAAAAAGTCCATTTAGTTGTTGCCAATCAAACAGAACTTTGCTTATAGTTTTTGGCTTTTTGATGTCTTGTTCTTATAATTCTTCAAATCTTAAGCTGATTAATACTTAGTATTTCTACAACTTGCTTTTGCGTCTAACATAAATCTTCATTTAATAATTCGTGCATTTGTTTGTTTTCAAATCTCATTGGGGATTCTTTGTCTTTCACGTCAAAATTAATACAAGCTTCTGCAAATAATCGATCTGATTCGATAGCAGTTACATACAGTACTGATCAAAAGTCTATTGACCACGTAAAAATTTTTATCTAAAACAAATATGTTTTGTCCAAAGCCCTTATGCGTCTAGGTTACATTGTAAATGGGAAGTACTATAATTTGGTGTACAGATAGTGTGTGTTAGAAAACGTCAACGGAGCTTGACCAAATATAGTAAAAGTCGCCAAAATCGGCGTTTTTGACTTTAATGATTTCCTTGCTTTTTCATGTTTTCTATTTTGTTTTGTTTTTTTCGCTGCTGTTTATTGTATTTTATGCAGAAACATGTCACTGTGTTGAGAAAATAGTAACATGATTAAACGAGAGTAGGAGACTATAAGGAGAGGCAGGCACAGCGGCCTTATCATCATACAACTCGCCAAGCAGTTCAGCAACACCATTTCTAGATATTGAGTCGCTGGAGGATCAACGGAGGAGTCAAGAAAAGGCGTATTCCTGGTAGACCAAAGATCACTACTCGGCTAACCAATAGGAACATCCTGTGTATTTCAACAACCCGCGCTTGACTGCCACTGATATTTTTCGCAAGTTAGGAGCTTCTGTAATCCGTCGCCTTCGGTCCGCTAGATTGAATGCTCGCCTCCTCTGCAAAAAATCATGGATATCTGCAAAGAATCGAGAGGCTGGACTCATGTAGATTGGGAGTATACTATGTTGGGTATTGATGAATTCAAGGTACATGATACCCACCTAAAAGCAGGGCGGAGGGTTGGTGTTTATCTGGGGGTGTTTCTTTTCTGCCAGAATAAGCTACCTTGTCCGAATTTAAGACATAATGGATATCTTCAACGACCACATGCTCCCATGGGTAAGCAAGAAACATAGATGGGGATTCATTTACAAACAAGATAATAACTTCAAACACAAGAGTAGGATGGTTGTGGATTGGTTTAAGAGTCGTCAAACCAACTTGATCGACTGGTTTAGCCATCGAATACCTTTGGAATGAGCTGGAGCTTTGCTTGGTGGGACAGTAACGTAAAGGAGAAGTTCGGTCAGTTAAAAACTGGCTGGGGGAGCATCTCTTAATCGACTATCGACACTTTGCTGAATTCCAAGGCTTATATAAAAAAGTATTAAGTTCCTGTGATTACATAAATTTCTTAGAGTGTCTTTTTTGATCATGTTCAATGGACACAAAGAAACCGGTTGTGTTGAATTCAGTGTTTTGGAGCAAATGTTATATTTTCAATTGTAAAACCTTACAGTTGATAAAATATTAAAATGAAAGCATTCACTATCTCTGTTCATCATGCAATTTTACCACCAAATGGTCTGTGGCATTTTTTTACCTGCACTTTCAGTAATCGCAAACAATGCTTAAAAACAAACTATTACTGACACGGCCATCATAACTAAAATTGTCGAAGGCTTTTGTGCAGTTTATGAAGCAGCCGAAAACATTATTGTTCATATCTTGACTAGGAGAATAAAAACCGCTGTGAAATTTGAACTAGACATGTCTTGCACTTGCTTAGTCCCGTACGTATTAATCAAAGAAAGTTCTTTAGAACGTGGCTCTTAAATCTTATTTTTGTTTTTTTTTGAATATTTTAGGTTCTTCGGTTGTTTTTATGATAAATTTAATTAATTCCGCATTTTCTTTATGTCGTAGTGATGTTTTTAAATTTTTTTAAATTTTTTTATATCAGAAGTAACTTGGGTGGATGTGTCATAGGTTCTTAATTCCTGTTATATTTATTTTGTTATGGTCACTGATTCGTTTTTCGTTTTTATTTAGCTATATTACTATCATGACTAGCGGGTTGTGACCAGCAGCTCCGAGATACGTCTTTATTACTTTCACAGTGTTTCTAAATTTTTTTACTAGTATATAGTCACTTTGGTGTCCACTACAACTTTATTATTGTTACGCGGTGGTTTTCACGTACAGAATCGCTTGTCTAGTAATCTGAAAAGTGTGTTAGTAATAATAAACTCTTCTTCTATATAGTAATGCAGCATTATCTCACTCCTGCCATTTTTTGTTCCTAAGTCAAAATTTCCAACGTTGTTTTTTTGAGCACTTCTGCCTATTTTGGCATTGGAATTTCCTATGATGTTAACTTTTTCTGATTTTAGGTTTTTCTTTATTTTATTTAGCTAGCTATAGAAATTTAAGATTTTGTCGTGGCAAAGTATTAAATTGTTTTTTGTTATTATTGCTATCTCAGTTTGATTATGGTGGTAATTAGTAACGGAAAAAAAATTACAACATTTTCCAATTTTTGGCCATCGAACTTTACTGATACCAAGTATATAGTTCTTTTTGGTCTATTTGTGCACTAATATTGCGCAACTTACTTGACTGAAACATACTGTGGACGTTCCAAGTAGGTATTTTGACTGTTCTTTTTTGAAAACTTGAAACTGTTTACATCGGCTGACGGGAGGACGCTTAGCACCTAATCCCCACTAAAGTTGTCCTTCGGACTGCTAGGATATAATTTTCAGTCATTGTGACCGTATTATAAAAATAATTGTGAGGTGTTTTTCATTGATTTTCGCATCATAACATTATTATCATTGAAACTGCTAGTCATACTTGCAAATATCCACTAACAAACCGGTTTGGGATAATTTTCATTGCGCTTTGTCTTGGTACCGATGGCTGCTACTGTCCTCCATCATGTTTCCATATCTAGATAGCCTTATTTAGTTTGAACTACAGATTCCAGAGCATAATTTTTTGTGGGGACTAGTTGCAGTTATATTGTTATTTGTTATTTAATCAAATAGTTGGCTATCAGAAGCATATCGTTTAATCCGAAGTTATCAGTTTATACAGATCAGAGTTCTCCTCAAGTCACTAAGTGGAATAATGAGTAATCTTGAAAGGATAGCAAAAAAATGCCGCTAGCGTGTATTCCGCTTTTGCTTGAACTGCTTCCATTGTTAATAGTACATAACTACCAATAAGTTGTTACAAATCCGCTTACATGATTTATCTGTTCGTTATGCGGGCCTTACTCAATTATAAAAATATCCTAGACACTTGCATAAAGTCTAACGTTTACGCATTTTTGTGATATATTAACAATCTTTACTTTTAGATTCTAGATAACTGACAAATAAACTGTTAGTTATGGTCCGCTATTGATAGAGAATATAACCGCAAACAAGAGATAATATAAAAAAATTTCAATGCTTAAAGGATAAGAAACTACATGCCATATGACGAAAAGCTGTAAATAGCAGACAAATTGGACATGTTTGCAAAATTTTAAACAAAAGGTATCAACTACAAACAAGTTCTTCTTCAAAAAAGCAATGCGCTCACTCATCAAATCAGAAAAGTAGATATATATATATATATATATATATATTTTTTTCAACTGCCCTTGCAATATTAAATCTTTGATTTAATTTTTATGTGTTGAACCTCACTCTGGGACCCATAGACATCTGTGTGAATAATGATTATAATTTTAATTATTGTTACATCTATTTAATCTTTTTACTACTAACCTTATGCTTTTTATATTTTGTTCTGCAAATTTATACATTTCTTCAGCATTTACTATTTGATGCTCAGCTCCAGATCTCAGACAATGGCGCATGATTGTCCTCTTAACCACTACAGCATCACATGGGCTTTTCCATGCTGGTTGCGAAAAATTGTATTCTATTTTGATTCCGAAGTCATTCTCGTGATCCATTATTGGCAAAGTTGTTCCTGGAACAGAGAAATCGATTAGCAAGAATTTTCAAATAAATATTTGATATAAGAAGAATCTACTTTGTTTGTAACCAGTGGCATAATTGAATTTAGATCGAGATTAAATGCATCTATTTGACGAATTAATTTTGCCTGAACATCAGTTAAAAATCGACCACTAGTTTTTCCTTTTTGGGCAAAGAAACCTGTGATAATTCAAGATCAGGCATTTCAAGTTCTCGACAAACGTTTCTGAGAGTCTATCGTCCCTGGCTACAAGCCAGAAATTCAGTACCACCTGAACTTTGCTATGAATTAGAAGGATAAGTCTCAAGATCGCTTATTCCTTTAATTAGAGTATCTACTCCACTCACAACAGTTCTTCTTGGCCTTAGACCAACCGTTCTCACAACATTGTTATTGTGCCCCCCCGCGACACTTTCAGTAACTTTCTGCTCAGACCGTTTATATATTTTATTCTTTGAAATCAATCTCGTTTCCGTTGCCTGTGTCGGCATTTATGGTGACGGTCCATACTTGGCCCTTCTCTATGGGAACATGTCTTCAAACCTTCTAGAGCTGAGTGTTTAACTGACAGTTGTTCACTCTTAGTCTCTGTTAGATTTTCTCACCGTGACTTTATCAGAAATAAAGGTCATGCAAACAACAGGACTGGGAAAGTTGTTTCACTCCGAAAACAACGCCCTTTTCAGGGCTCCAACTTCTGCCAGTTGGCACTCACCTTATCTACACATTGCAGTGTGAAGTACCCCGGTTTGTGGCTGCATTTTTTTAGCTTACCTGGAGCCCTTCCAATAAAATGGTGTCCATGGTTTCGATGATGGCAAGTTGTATGGTTTTAAGCTGGTCAGCCTTAACAGTTCGTTAAAATATTTAGCGGCAATCACCTTTACCTTCAATAATGAGACTTCCTGACTAAAAGATTTTTCCTTCAGGACAGTCTTTGATCTTTTAGGGTCACCTTTCCTCTCTATGACGCTTTCAAATCGAGTTCTTTTTCGCATCTTGGTCTTCTTGCCTTAGTTTTTATCTAATATAAATACCACAAAAATAACATAAAAATTGGATGGAATAAAAGCTTACTGCCCCAATCATGTGTCTTCTAATAACGACCCGTTTTTGCGCGATTGTTGTTTTGAATTGTTTACACAAGTTCAAATAGTACCTATGTAAGACATTCTTTATTTCGATGTCGATAAATTGGTACGGTGATACAAATTGTAAAGCGTCAACAAAGTAACATTTATTTTAAAAAACAGTTGTTCTTTTACAACCTGACATTACTCGCAAAATATGAAAGCAAGTACAAAATCTGACTGCTCATTACAGTCATTACAATTATTACTGCTTAAACAATGTGGAAGTGTGATCCATTACAAAATAATTTATATGTGACTTAACCACATTTATCCTGTCGTAACATCGTTACCGTTGACATATTAAGAATGAGGGCTCTAGTTTAATTTTAATCATTTATGAATTTTTTAATTTTTATGATCAATTATTTACTTGTATTGGATTTCTCGTTATTTTTTAATTAGTGAAACGTAAAACAAAAATATAATTGTTTGTATTTGCTGTAATTAAACTGCTGTTCTGTTAGTTAAATACCTTTTTTATTATAATTGCTTTTCCTTAGTCATATTGCGCATTTAGTCTTGCAGCTCGTTTAATATTTCCATTAAATGACTGCTCACGTTCTTTGTCTTTGCATTAATTATTCCCATGAGTTTTAATTAGTTGTGTAATTATTTTTGCACAAATAACATTTGTTAACTTAATTAATAAAAAACTCGTAAAATCTATTATTAAAAAACATGTAAAAATATTTTTCAAAATAAACCAACAATAAATGATATTTAATATATTACATTATTATATTCTTATATATTCGGTTTCATATTATATATAAAAATAAATTTTAATAAAAGAATTATATTAATTTCTTATGTAATAACTTTAGAGGAAGGTAACATTTTTCAAATGTAGAATCAACTTTAAAAAGAATGAATAAATTAACTTGAGTGGCTGTGAAAAATCAAAGATAGTGTAATCAGTCTCATATTTTTTTTAATTATTTATTAGCAATCAGAATATTAGAATACATTTTATGAGCTAATTTTATGATTATTTAATTCTTGGGCGTGAAGGGGATGACACCCAGTGGAGCCATCCCTATATTATTGTACTAAATTCTTGGGCCATTTTTTCTTTAAGCGTCAGTTGTTGGGATCTTCTTTTAGTGGATGCATTTGGATGAGTTGTTAGGTTGTTGTGATATTTAGTTGCCTTTTGTTTTACAGTATCTTTCACAAACGGAACGGTCCATATGAAGCGTTTGGATTGATACAAACCATGGTGCATTGCGATGTTCCTCAGGATTCTTGATTGACAGCGCTGGATTACATTTACTGATGGAGCAAAGTTCTGATCCATAACAGATGGGACGAATGATAGCCTTATAAAGCAGCAATTTGTTGGTTAAAGTGAGCTGAGACCGCCGTCCAATGAGCCAGTTCAGGTTTTTGATTTTTAGGTCCATCTGCTTTCTTTTGTTAGTGACATGTGCCTTCCACGTCAATCGTCTGTCAAGATGTAATCCCAAGTATTTTATCACGTCTGCTTGAGGGACCGCTTTGTTTCGTATGTTAATTGGCGGACATGTCGAGCGTCTTGATGTGAACGTAACATGGACCGACTTGTCCTCATTAACTTTAATTCTCCATTTCGTAAGCTATTTATCTATTAAATCTATATGTTCTTGGGTTTTTTATAGATGCTATTATTGGATATTCGTTACATGCAATAGTTGTAGTGTCGTCAACAAAGGTTCCTATGTCACTATGGTTCGTAGTGGGTATGTCACATGTGTATAATAAGTACAGGAGCGAACGCAGAACGCTTCCTTGCGGCACCTCTGCTTGGATTGGGTTTATGTCATAAGTCTCTTGCCCAGTTCTTGTTTGAAAGAAGCGATTTTCTAGGTAGGATTGGAACAGCAAGAAATATCGAAGGGGAAACTGCTTTTTAACCTTATCGAAGGCCTGGCTGACGTCCAAAAATATCGTTAAACAGTATTTTTTGTCTTCGATCGCTGTTTATATTGCATTTCTTATGCGGTAACAATGTTGTACCGTAGAATGTTGATGACGGAAACCAAATTGATGATCTGGGATCCAATCGACTTCTAGTTCATATTCTCGGATTCTTTTGTAAATAAGCTTCTCCAGCAACTTTGATATTAAAGGGAGGAGATTGATAGTGCGTTAGGATTGAATTGCGTTTGGGGGTTTACCAAGTTTAGGCATAAGAATAATCTGGGCAAACTTTAATAGCATTGGCCAGTATGTAAGCCGTAAGATTCCATTGAATAATATTCGGAGCAATTGGAGGCCGTTATCTGGTAGTTGTTTTAGTAATATTGCTGTGATCAGGTCGTATCCTGGAGATTTATTTTTATTGAGAAATCTAATTTCTTCTCGAATTTCATCAATGGTGAATTTATGAATAGGGAATGACATTTGCAATTGAGTACTAAGGTATTCTTCAACTTCATCGTCAGTTTATTTCGAGTTTGGTGTAAAGACGGTCTCTAAGTGTTGTGCAAAAACATCTGCTTTTTCCCTGTCAGTTCTCTTCCATGTTCCCGTGGGATCTTGTAGTGGAGGAATATTCGCTGTAGGTCGCTTGAGACCCTTAGCAGCTTTCCATATTGTATTGTCTTGTACGGATAACGAGTTCATATATATCTGAAAATTCTAATTTTTACTAACGTTCTTCTTAATTTATTATTTAGCTGATTGAATATTCTTCGATCATTTATGTTTTGGCTGCGATGCCACTTAGCTCTTGCCTTTCGCTATTACAGAGCGAGGGTTTTGGTTTTCTATATATTATTGTGGCACTGATAGGTGAAATTACTGGAGAATGATTTGACATAATGTCATAATTAGGTGTGATGTCTAAGTAATTTGAGGATAGGCCTTTTATGACATAGAAATCAAGCATATCGGGGATCTTGTCAGGACCTGTCGGCCAGTAGGTGGGAGTACCGGTGGAAAATTATAGTTCATATCATTTATGAGCTTAAGTAGTTCCTTTCCTCTGGTTGTTATTAATCGTGAGCCCCAGTACGTATGTTGAGCGTTGTAGTCGCCACCTACAACAAATCTTTGTCCCATAGATTCAAAGAAGGGTTGCAGCATTTGTATAGTCATGTTGTGCTTTGGAGGATAATAAACAGCTGATACATTTAACGGTATAGCCAATTTGTCTACTTGAACGGATGCAGCTTGCAAAAAATTAGTTTTATACTGTGGAAGTTCATGATGAGCTATAGATGATCTAATTAGCACTGCTGCACCATCATTGGCAGTTTGGTTGGGATGTTTCGTGTGGTATATTGAATAATAAAGTATTTTAAAATGATTTTTTGCAGTAAAATGGGTTTCAGAAAGTAACATTATATCTATGTTGTGTACATTTAAGAATGATTCTAGTTCTAGCTTTTTTTGTTGTAAACTGTTGGAATTCCATAAGGCAATTCGCAGAAACTGAGCCATTATTGTGTTACTTTATTAATGACGGTGGTTAGCATATTCATAATCATGGTATTCTGTTGTAATAATTGATTGAAGCGATTCTTAAACTCATTAAGAAATTGGTAGAGACTTATGTCTTGAGGATTTGAAGGGTCATTTTTAAGTGCCTGTGAGTAAGACTTGTAAGTTGGTGATGTGTTTGTTTAAAGGAGTTTGAACTTTCTGTTGCGTTGGGAGGAGAGGGAATTTTGAGGATGTGGGTTTTATTCGGGGAGGTTTGTTTGGTTGATATTTTCTCTGGAAATCTTGATATACACTACATCCTTTATAGTTATAGTATGCAAGTAGCGGCGGTGTCTCTAGTCTTCTTGCAAATTCTGGTGTCATGTTGCCCTCCGCATTTAACACAGACGTATGGCCTGTTGCAGTATTTTTTGATGTGGTTATAGTTTTGACACCTAGTGCACTGGACAATGTCTTCTGTTGTTCTTGGAGGTTCAAATAGAATACCGCACATTATAGATTTCTTTATTATTATCGGCGGGCTCAAGATCTACAAAAAATGTTGGAAGAGGTTCTTTTGTTGTTTTATGTCGTGAATTTATTATATTACGCACACGGTGTCCCTTTTCCGCTAGAGCTTGTTTGATTTCTTCAATAGGTGTAGAACGATGTATATGTTTCAGTACTACTCGGTAAGGCCTATCTTGCATCATTTGGTATGTATGATGTATGATATTTTTATCCATTATGTGTTTAATAAATTTTCGATATACATCGGGATCTTTTGTGTTAACCTTAACAACATTATTTAATAAACATTTTGTTGTATGCTGTTCTTCTTCGGCGATTTCTAGAAATTCCTCAGTCATTTTTTGATAGTTGAAGACTGCGTGAACAAAAATAGGAGGCGGTTTGGGTATTACTGTAGGTTCAGGTCGCATGTTTGTCTGCATGGTTTTGTCATTTTCTTGTGATAACGTTGAGAAGCGATTGGATAGTACCGGGGTTGATTTATTATTGCTAATTGGTTTTTCTACTCGTCTTCTTTTGTTGCTTTTAACAAGTTGGCAGCTGTTGGTAGGATTATTTTCGACTTCCTCATCGCTTTCCGAATCGTCTACCGATATTTGTTCTATTGGTTTTTCTTGTTGAAGCATGTGAAGTTGTGGTTGGCTAGTTAACTGATTAGGGGAAAATATTGAGGATTGAATGTTTGGTGCGGGATAGACTCCGTGGGAGTTTGTTGATTAAATGGATACTGGCAGTGTGTTAAGAAGGGAATTTGTTGCTGGAAAGCATGTGCTCCATTTGTTTGGAATTGATTATTATACTGATATATTTGTTGAACATTGTTAGAGCCGCTGCCGGTTGGCAGCACGTTTTTGTTTAAGCTGCTTATGCAGCGTAGATATTGTGATTACAGAAGAGTATGAATTAATTATTGTTCACTTACGGTATTAAATTGTTAAATAAATACATAAATAAATACGCCTGACCTTAAAGACTGCGGCTCGGCGCGGCGATATCGCAGGTAAAATTGGCCCGGAATTTCAGTCTCATATAAAAATTAAGTACTCAAGTGGATTAAAAGTATTTAAATTTAACAGAAAATAATAATAGGTGCTTAACATAAACTTAATTATATCTAGACTTAATTATAACAACAAAAATTTAGATATTGCCAAAATTGGTTAAGGTAACGATACAGAATTTATAAATCTTACAGAAAATAAAATGATAACAGATGAGTTGCAAAAAACAAGAAAACACAGCTTGCACTCCTACTAAAAAAGCAAAGAAAAAGAGGAAATACTACGTTAGATAAAAATTTCAGTATAAACTTTATTAGTAACAATAATAAACTATCATAAATACTAAGAAAGAAAGTAAAGAAGGCCAGACATAACACAATATTTATAAAAGTGATTTAATACGAAAAAAATTAAATCTTTTAATAAAACCAAAGAAGTGAAATTACCATTCTGCCACAAATGTGTACTTGTCCTTAATTCTTTGTTTCCGCATTGTTATTCTTTATTAATTTTTTATTCCATTCTTTGTTGTAGTTTATTTTCCATGGATTCCCATACACTCCACTTATCTATTGTAATTTTTGCCAACTCTGTTATTCCATTTCTTCTTCTTATTATTTTTTCTTTTATCTGCTTGACGTTGTAAGTTTATATAGAATTTTAAGATTTATTCCTCTCATGCATTCTCTTTTATATTAATTATTTTTTCGAATTTAATACGAACTACTGTTATTTTCGAATTGCCTTGAAATGTTATTTTTTCTGTGGCCGCTATTGTAGTTTTACTCCCAGTAATATAGTATATGTTCATTATTTAGATATATGGTTTCCTCACCCCTTTTCTTGGTTTCATTTAGACTTAAGATTTCTATGTTATTGCTATCCATTTTCTATGTTATCTATATCTTTTTCCATATTAGTATGTTTATATTCCATATGCCTATATCTATCTCTTTCTTGTCTACTATTTCGTTTTTTTGTTTGTGCCCTTATTTATATCCTGTTCTATTCACTGTGTCGTTTTGTTTTTTGCATTTGCTTTATTACAGTCTGGTTGGGTTTTTTGGTATTGCACCTAAAATTTTGTTTTGTCTAGTTTTTTTCTTAATTTTCCTTCACCCGGTGATTATTTGCTGGTTGTTCTTGCTCCAGTTTTTTTCTATAGACATTTCCTTACTTCCAACGTTATTTGTATAATTTTTATTGTTCTTGTATCCTAGTCATTCCATTGTGTATTTCTCCCCATTTAGAAATAGTTTATTGTAATGCATATTCGCCTTGTAAGCGCTTTTCTTGATTCAGGCAATTACTTAGTATATTTTTCTATATTTTTTTGTATCTCTATTTCTCATTAAAGTATTTATATACTTTTGTCTCCTTTAATTTCTTAGCTGTTCTTAATACTTCGAACTTATTCTCTCAGTTTTCAGCTAAACTGGTATTGGCATTTTCTTGGCCTCTTCTTATTTCTCTAGTTTTTATGTTAACTTTAGCTTTTATGAATTTTATCTAAAAATTTTTGTTTCACCTTCCCCGATTTCCATACATTACAATATTTTCCTTTCTTATTTCTTCTTAAACACTTTAATTCTTACTTTTTGTTGTTTCGTTTTTTTATTTCCTTTTTTAATTTATTATTTTTTGTTTTTATATTTTAAATTTAGTTTCAATTCTTTTCACATGTCAAGAGTTTAGTTATTTGAATGCCCTTACTTAATCAATTTTTCCCATTTTCCGTGCTAATCGTCTTGTAAATGTTTGTTTTCGGCTATGTATTTGCTAAACATGTTGCTTATAAACAAAATATCCTGTCTGTTCTAAATTCGTTTAGTGGTTTTGAATTACTTATATTTAGATGTATTAAATTTTATTTTTATCTACTTTTACTCCTTAATCTCACTTATTTCCCATTGCGTTATTTTTATGATATAATTTATTAAGTATTTGAAATTTAGAAAATCTCAGTATTGGTTTACTTCGGCATCGACTAGAGTAACCGACGTAGCGACTCAGTGACACAGTGACAGAATTTCTAAGTGAACTAACGGGTATATAATGTTAAACGGTGCTATACAGACCCATAGTAAAGAAGGGCAGCAGAAATAATAAAAATTAAAAGTCAGTAATTTGCTGGGGGATGTAAAGGTAAAACAGCTATAAGAATCGCTAAGTTAGGAATTTTTCAAGGTGCGCCGCACCCGGACTGATAAGCGCCATCAAAATAGTAAAGAAATAATCGCGATTAAAGACGGAGCAATAAAATATTCAATAGGAATTTGCAGTAAAGTAAAAAGTAGTTAATTGAAGAATCTAATAGTCAATAACCAATGAATCCATATAAAATATATAGTACGGACGAATCAACGGAGGAAGAAAAAAGAAAAGGAGTAGCAGGACGAAACAACAAGGACGAATCAAGAGTTTTTGGTAAAAATACAAAAAAAAGTAAAAAGATAGATAAAATACTGGTTATGCTACAACAGATAACAATAGACGTAAATCAAATAAAGCTTAAGCAGAACAAGCATAGAGAAAACGTAAGAAAAATAAAAAATAAAATTAATTTATAAAGAAAACAAGGCAATAATAGAAGATAATGTAGATATTTAAAAAGCAGTTACGGGAAACAAACAACAGACTAGAACAGCTAGGGAAAGAGAGGAAAAGAGAACATAGTAGTAAAAGAATTAGCTTTTAACGTATGACGTGATAAAAACATTTCTTAAGAAAAAAAAAGATAAAAACGAAGACAAGAACCTAAAATCATCAATATTAGTGGCATATAGACCAATGAAGATGAGACAGCAGAAAAAAGATGACTTCTGAAAATTATTGTCGGAAATAATATAAAATGACAAAAAAAGGTTGACAATAACTGGAAACTTAAACGAAGGAGTAGGTAAAAATAACGGAGAAACAAGACAATACGAGAAAAGCCATAAAAATAACAATGGAATAAGACTACTAAATGACCTAATAGCAAATAACACTTTTTATTCTCACAAAGAAATACACAAATGTACAAGAGATGTGAGTAGAAATGAAAGTGTTATAATAGAGTATGTATTAGTAAATAAAAATCATAGAAGACAAATTTGAAAGAACGAATATAACTTGAGGGTAGAATAAAGGTTGATAAAATAAAAGAAATTGTAGAAGAGCTGTAAAAATTTATAAAAAAGTGATAAATAAAGTAGCTAAGGAAGTGCGCGTAATGATAGAAATTAGAAAAAACAATAAACAAACCAGGTGGCGGAATAAAGAAATAACTAAACGAGAAAGTGAAATGGATTTGACAGGTAGAACAAATTAAAAATATAGCAGATACAAAGAGCAGAGAAATAAACTAAGAATTATGGTACACCGGAAGCCAAAAACTGTTTTATAGAGTATTAAAATACTAAATGACAAGGTAACATGTATAAAGAAGTGAAAGAGCATTTCGAGGAACAATATTACAATCGAACAAGGAAGGTATCGCATTGTTAATAAACGGATCTGGAAAAAACATTAGAAAGGGACACATAAAATTGATATATAAGGTAGAGGAGCGTAAGATCACATATTCGCGCTGAAGCAATCGATAGAGAAATATGCCTCTAATAAAATATGTGGCCTTCATAAACATTAGAAAAGCATTCGTTAGAGTACTCAAATAATTATTTAAATTAACCTAAAAAGAGGAGGAGTGGGTATAAACTCTTTAAAACTATATACAAAAACACAAGGAAGTGTGATAGGACTAGAAATACAAGATCGGAAAAATTTGTAACTACAGAGTGGTTAAGATAAGGAAGTCCTCAGCCCAGAACTACTTAACGTAATAATGAATGATGTTATAAAGGAAGTGAAACTACAGGTGGGATGCTGAAATAAGGAACTGGTGGATATAACTGAGAGTGTTTTTGCAGACGATTTGGTAATGTATGCAAAGAACAAAGATGATGTTCAATGTAACTTAGATATTTGGGCAAAGGCTTTAGAGGATAGAAACTTAAAAATAAATGTAATAGAAAAGAAGATAAAGAAATAATAATCAAATTAGACGGCACAGGAATAGAGCAAGTATAAACATTTAAACACCTAAGGGTGAAAATACAGAAAATAGGAACTATGGAAGCGGAACTAAATGACAGGTTAGAAGCAGCAGTAAACTGTACTATGCCTTGAATGATCGGTTTATAAGAAAAAAAGTGTCAAGGAAAACTGAGTCATAGTTATAAAATTATGTTTAAATCTGTATTACTATACGGAAGTGAAAGTTGGACATTAACAGAACGAATGGAAAATAAATTTCAAGTAATGAAAATGGAGTTTTCGGGAGGAATAATAAAAATAATCAAAAGAGATAGAGTAAGAAGTAGTAAAGGAAAGAACTGGAAGTGCAAACAATAAAGGAATATATCCAACGAGGACAATTAAAATGGTTTGATCACTTAGCACGAATACGAAAGGAGAGATTAGAAAATGAAAAGATTTTGCAACTCAATGAATCTGGGCAGGGTGATCATGGAATTTGGCATTTAGGCTAGCGGTTAGTATGAGTGGATTTTCTATAGACAGTGCAATGAAAGCTGTCATTAAAAGGATTTCTTATGAGGGTATCTAGGAAGGGAAGGGAATTATTATGTTGAGTTTTCATGGTAAATTTGATATTGATATGGATTTGGTTTAGGTGGGAAAGGAATTCTGGAAGGGTATTATGTCTATGAGGCCAGATAACAAAAGCGTCATCGACAAATCATATCCAGCAAGTGAGAGCTTTTGTTTCAAGATCGGTCATAAAAAGATTAGAAGTGACAGGTGAAAGTGGAGAACTCATGGGGACACCGTTAGTTTGGCGGTAAAACTTATTTTGGAAGGTAAAGTGTTGGATAGGCAATGGTTTATTAGGGACAGGATATTATTATTTATATTAGAGATTGACTGTAATAACCCTAATGTATCAAGAATTAGGATATTGGTAAACAAAGAAACGATATCAAAGATAACCACGATAGCATCTTTGGTTTTGAGTATTTTTAGGAAATATGAGTTACGGACGTAGAATGATACGTGCTCTGTAAGATGTTGAATAGTCTTGGCAAGGTATCTAGCTAGATTGTGGATGAGAGAACCGAAAGTATTAACATTAAGACGTAAACGAACATTCTCTTTATAAATTTTTTGAAGACCTAAAAATTTAGGAATTCTGAAGGATTTGTCTCGGAATATGAAAAGTTTCTTGGTATCAGATAATAGATTCGAATTTGTAATGAGGGTTTTAGTTTTGTTTTTGAGGTAGGTGGTGGGATTATTAGGTACATGACGGTAATCAGAGGATTTAAGTAAATTTTGCGTCTTAACGATGTAATCTGCTGTATTTAGGATCACTGTAGCTTTGCTCCTGTCTGTAAAATTATAATGTTATTATTTTGTTTCAGAGTTTTAAGACACGTAATTTGAAGGCTTTGATATTTAATTTTAGTAGTACGGCACTTTGGCTACATCTTGCCTAGTTTCATTTGCCACGTTTTCAGAAAGAGTGAAATAAGAAGATTCTAATTGGGATATAATGGGACTGCGATTTTTTTCCGCTTGCCAGGACCGGACCCCTGATGTGACCTCTCGAAATTAATTTAATCTTGCCATTTTACCGCTAAAAGTCCCTACTTTGTTTTCAATATCCGTTTTATACAAAAGTGCTACACAGCCAGTAACTATCATTTTATGAAATGTTTAAGAACAATTACTAGGGATGTTACAGGGAGATTTTTCTATACCACTAAATATTGTGTATGTCCGATTCTTTAAAAACGTTTTTATTTTGTTGGTTTCACGTAAGATATAAATGCAGTCTCCTTTAAAGTAGATCACATTTTTAAAGCTCTACCTTTATAACAAGGTTTGTTACTTCTTTATAGTTTACTTTAAGACACAACACTTCAGCTCACATAAAACATTATAGGGGTACATGTTCAACAGAGAAACGACCTTACTTACAACGAAAATGCAATATATCTTACTATAAAACATATACAATTATTTGTAGATATTACGTAAATAAGAACATGAATGAAACAAAATTTCAATTCAAATAAAATCCTCATTTTTTTAAATAATTTTTATATCTATTCTTTTTCAAAATGAGCTATTACTTTCAAACCTCAGATTTACGAATTTTAATGGCCGAGCTAAAAATTGATAAAAATTTAATGTCGTTAGAAACATGCTAATAGCAATAATAAAAAGTATGCCACAAAAATGCCTTTATGTTGCCTTTTTATTTTATTTTGCTAATAAAACTAAAATGTCTGCACGTTATTGTAATAAAAGTACACACCGCTGTTCAGAAAAATGCAAAACCACGCATTCCTAATAAAGGGGAACTCTATTTTCAGGAGACGTCGCCGCGGGCTCCGCAAATTATGCAGCATTTATAAGCTTGCAAATGGGTGTCATCTTGGTATCATTAACCATAAATATCCGACTAGCGGGCGCCATGAAAATGCAAATTGAAATTAGCGCGCTTTTAAAGTTCTCGAAGGCGGCGCGCACCAATTTACATGAGATTTATAACGAAGTTAGTGTGAAATCCGCTTACTTGTCAACCGCGTCCCAGCCTGCGATAAGCCCGGGGCATTCGCAGGTTTCCTTAAAACCAATTAGGGGCACGGCGAGTTCGAAAAATTGATCGCGCGAATTTGAAGCGCTGACGTCGAAGGGCGTTTGTGTCGGGCGATCAAGGGCGCCCGGGACTTTGGGCGGCCGTTCAAGAATGGACGTCGCTGAATAATTATCTCGCGCCGCGTACCTACATTTCGGCCTGCAGGTGACGTTTAATTTTCTTGTCAACTTGTCACAGTAGCACTTCCTTGTTATTTTTGTGCTGCCATTTCGCGCTGTTTGCTGAGGCGCGACGTATGCCAAGTTTCAGCCGATTCTGACACGCCGAATATGAAAAAGACAAAAGCTTTAAATAACCTAGCGTAAAAGTAACCGGCAAGAATTTGCATTAAATATTTCTTTTTTTTTTTTGCTGTTGGTCAGATCCAAGACAACATTTCGTTTTTATTAATCAAGTTATTCTCTGGTCATCACATATTACATCTTTTTTACAATTTTAAAGACTTTGGCATGTTTTACCTTTTATGACGCCAGCGTTATCATTAGAAAAAATCATAAAAATGTGTATAAAATATTTTTTTGTTGAACGCAGTTACCAGAACTATAGTCTTCAGGTGCTTATTATGCCTACTAACGTGCAACTTAAATTCTACGACGTCATATACATCTATGAGGAGCATTTGCTCGTAACCGGTCGATCACAGCGTCGGCCCTATGTGTATAAATCGTTATTCAACAGCTCAATTTTTTTTAATTTTTAAGTAACATTACAATCTGTTTGGAGAGGCAGGCGTGTAAATAGCCGCTCTCGTGGTGCGGTGTGAAAACGTAGTACGGCCCGTTTGGTACGTCAACCGAGAAGGCCCAAATCGTCCCTTAAACGGCCGTCGCGTAAGCGGATGGGGGCGGCTACCGATATCAACCAACGAATATTGCCAAATCGCTCACTTGAATCGGCTTCGGCTTCGGCTTCGTCGGCGATTGCAAGGTGGCCACCTCTGCGCTGCGGATCTGGTATCTGCGGGTAGCGAATGTTTCTTGCGGGGTGAAGACACGACCAAATTGGCCGAGCTGCGATGCGTGAATGATTCTTGCGGGTTAAGACACGACCGAATTGGCCGAGCTGCGGTGCGTGAATGTTGCGGTGTTAAAACACGACCAAATTGGCCGAGCTGCGATACGTGAATGTCGCCGGGCTTCGCGCCTGGCTTGGCGGTAGGTCTTTGCGGGCAATTTTCATTCGACAGCACCTTTCATATCAAAAGGTGCCGCCGACGGCGTATGCAGACTTGTCGGCTGAGCAAAAGCCCATACGCCGTTTTGTGTGCGATGGCAAAACGTAGCAGTAGACATCACAGCCGCCAGCATGCGCCGCGATATAAAGCGGTTCAAGGGCGAAAAGGCCGCCACACCACTGTTCTTATTAGAACATTGAGTATTTGACTTATATTGGACTCTGATCTTTGTCACTGCACCTTATAAATTTATGTAATTATTTAATTATACTTAAAGTAGTTTAAGTAACACTCAAAATACACACATTTTCGATCCAAAGTGCTCGCACTGCAGCAGCATTAGGGTTGACTGTGCGAACTTGTAAGGTAAGTCTAGAGAATTGATCCTTTGCAACCTATTGATGTTGATGGTGTTGTCCAGTAGATTAATGGATAAGGCGTTTGGATGGTTCACAAGTTTCTTGAGGTATTTGGCACTGAAAGAGCTGGTTACTTTCTTGACACTGTCCATATTTAAATCATTTCGGATGACAGAATTACGGACGTACCTTAGAACGTTAATAATCATTCGAAAGACCTTTAACTGAAACCTTTTCAAAATTTCAACCCTTGCATTTCATATATGAGTTCCCCGGGTAAAGCGCCTATTTAATTAGATGCCAAAATATCTTAATGTCTCCGCTTGTGGTAGTGGCTTGTTAATTAATATAACTTGTGGGTATGTTTGTGTTCCGTTTTCATTGGCTCGATTCTTCATCTTTCCAGACAGGCTTGCACGTTATTTAGATGTTCTTGTAATAGTTGTGTTCCATACAAAGGATCATGGTGTGAAGCTAAAATAGCAATGTCATCTACGAGAGTTTCAGTGCTAGTAGTCATACCTAAAGTGTAGAGGATGTATTGGTCCTAAGACAGTTCCCTGGGGGACCTCTGATTTAGTTGCGTGCAGGCTTGATTTCACAAGATTTTACACCATATAGTTTTAGTTAAAATAAGCGATCTGTCAAATATGATTTAAGAAAATGTTCAAGGAGGGTAAGGAGTGACCCTAATATCCAGATACCCAAATGTCAACCTTACCTGCACGCAGATCCTCTGTTAGATAACAAACAAGGCTCTGACGACCTACTGTCCGGAAGTATAACTGGACCCCAGTTATCTCGAGGTAATGGTGTAAATATATTGAAAGTAAATATAATAGCCTCGGAAAAGACTGGAATAAAAACGACAACTAGGTAAACGAAAACGAACGTGACTACGTACAACATACAAATTGGAAGGAAGAGAGGAAAATCAGAGCAAGAACTAAAATGACTCGCTAACAACCGACCAGAATACGGGTACAAAACTGTAAGGTAAAAAGTAAAAAACCGTATAAAATTCCGTAAGGCAAAATGAGAAAGAATAAGGAAGAAAGAAAGATGTACAAACGGTTAAGGTAGAGTAAACTTAATTTTATAATTGTAAGTCATTATGTTACATTTTATCAAAAGTTTGCGATACGTTGTTGAATGCTGCATAGCAATTCTGTGTACTTGCAATTTCTGTTTAATTCCAGCTGTAACTGTATAAATCTGACATGTTTTGTTTTTTTTGGAAGCCAAACTGATGAGGTATTAATTTATTTTGTTAGTATTGGTCGCAGTATTTTTAATAGTTTTTATACTATAGAGAATAAATTTTGATTGACATCGATAGGTGAAATAGTTTGCGGTCGAAGAAAACTTACAGCAATTTAATGCTAATCAGTAATACTAGGTACATACAGGGGCCCTTATTTTTCTTAAAATAAAACTCGTTTGCGGATTTGCACGAACATTTTGCATTGGTTGCCAATATTCGGTTCTAGTAACTTCATCATTATTAGAATTAGTTTTTAAGAAAAAAAATCGGAGGTGTTATAACTTGAATGCACCTCGTACCAGAATTAACTTATAGACCCTCAACAATGATGAAATAACAACAATCTTCGGAAACAAATTCAATCGAAAATTAAAGAAACAAAAAATAAATGAAAAAATATAAAGAAAATGACTACAAAAGTTTTACTGGAAGTATTAGGCGTGCATATGAAAGAACCAAAGATAGAATGGATGACGAAGGAAATTCTGAATGTAATGCAAGGCCGCAAAATCGTCAAAAACAAAGATAAAAGTAAATATATAGATCTGCAAATCTTAATCCGAAGAGAAATAAAAACAGTCAAAGGAAAATGGACGCCAGATCGATGCTCGGAAATAGAAGAATTGCAAATCAAGCATGAAAAATTTAATCTACACAAAAGATTAAAAGAAGTAACAGAAAATCTTAATGAAAAGATGCCCTACGTAATTAAGGATGAAAATAAGAAAAGAAAACTTAAAATGTAGAAAATATATATTACAACCTTATTGATGACGACAGACAATATATAAATATAAAGGAAATAATAGATATAGAATGCTCAGATATACTCAAGTCCGAAGTCGAATACGCTATAAAGTCATCCAAGAACGAAAAAGCTACCGGACCAGATACAATCTCAGCAGATAAAATGGGAACAATAACTAAATCAATGATATCCATAATACAGGGCATATTACAAGAATGTTTAAAATGCATATACGGTATCAAAGAAAATCAATGCTCCATTCTGTAATGATTTTAGACTGATCAGCCTCATGAGTCGCATAATCTAAATATTACTAAAAACAATTCAACATCAAATATACAAAAAAATGTGATGCTACTGTAACCGATTAGCAATTTGATTTTAGAAGCGGAATGGGCGTTCGAAAAGCTCTAGTTAGTATGAAAGTTTTGTTGCAAAAATGTAGAGAATTTTAAAAACCAGCTTTCGTCTGCTTTATTGATTTCCAGAAAGCTTTGGACCAAGTCAAACATTCCATACTTATCAACCGCTAATAAAACTAAAATTGGATGGAAAAGATCCACGCCTGATTAAAAATATCTCTTAGAATCATACTGCGATAATCAGAACTCAGATGGAGATACAAACGAAATTGAAATACAAGACAAGATTGCGTACTTTCGCCGATCTTATTTAATGCGTATTATGAGGAAAGCGTCAGAAGGAATTAAGATAAACGGAGAATCTATTAACAATATCCGATATGCAGATGACAGGGCAATCCTAACCGAAAACGCTAAATATTTCCAAAATGCATTAACGCAATTAAATAGCGAATGCGAAGCAGCACAAATAAGCATACATTTAAACAAAACAAAATACATGGTAATTAACAAAACACCAGTAAGACAAATACATCTTACACTAAATAACATACCTATTGAAAGAGTACGGAAGCAGAAATATCTTGGATGCTGGATAAATGACTCATTAGAAGCAGATGGAGAAATTAAACTGAAATAGCCAGGTGTGCTTTCTTTAAACTTAAATCGACATTAAGTAATAGAAGCCTTAATCTTGCAATTTGATAGATATTTTTTAAGTGCTTCGTGTGGTCTAACTTACTGCATGAAGTAGAGGTTTTGACGTTAAAGAAAACAATTATGAAATTAATAGAATCTTTTAAAATAAGAAGAATATTAAAAATATCTTGGACAGATAGACTGAGTAACGTTGCGTACTTTGGACGTGTCCTCCAAAGTTTATAAAGTTTATAAACTACTACAGCTAATAATTTAAGAAAAGTTTGGCGGAAGAAGAGGAGTGGAAAAAAAGCTTTTAGAACAATCAGCCGCCCACAATTTTTCCCCGGACATTTTGGTCTCGGGCATTTCGTCCCCGTGTTTTAATTATCTTGTATGTCGTTTCGTATACTATAATAGTTCTTGTTTAAAATTTAAATAATTTAGAAAAACAAATTTTTATTGTACAATAAAAGTTTAACACAATACAATATACTTACAGAAACAAGTGCATCTACTAAACAAATTACATTGCAATATTATGCGCAATTTTTCATAAGAAATCTAAATTATCCCTATTTTCGTAATCTACGGCTATATTTGGCGAACGTTGCGATAGAGCGGCATATTTTTTATTTTAAGTGGGAGCAGGTCCGCTTGCTAAAAATTGGTTTATTTGGAAGTTATTTTTTTTTATTTATTTTTACATAAGCAATCAGAATACATTGTATTTCTTTAAGCTAATATTTTGGTTTATAAATTGACGTAATGACGGCCCGTCCAGTGACTGGTCCTCGTCCTAGAAAATAGTGCTAAGGTGTGGGGCCCATGTGGGGTCCTCTTCAGTGGAGGTCTGTAGGCCAGCGGCGCTTGAGGCGTCTAATGACTTGATGGTGTGGAAGTTCTTGGAGAAGAAGGTTGTCATGGGTTTGTAAGTTTTTCAAAATGTTTCCTGGTTCTGACCTGTATTACCGTATTGAGCATCGGGATGCCGAGGTCGTCGTGTATCATCTGATTGGTGATGTACCAGGGAGCATCAACGAGAGATCTCAAGATTTTAGATTGACTTCGTTGCATGATTGCGAGGTTAGTCTTGCTAGCACAGACCCAAAATTCTATTCCATAGGACCAGATTGGTATAATGATGGTTTTGTAGATAAGGATTTTGTTAGAGAGGGGTAATAGGGAGTGTCGGCCTAGTAGCCAGTAAAGGGTTTTAAATCTGAGCTCTATATGTTTTTTTTCTTAGCAATGTGCTCCTTCCAGGTGAGCTTGCTGTCCAGGTGTAGTCCCAAGTATTTCATTGATGGGGATTGTGGTATCTCGATGTTATTAAGATATAGTGGAGGACATATCCCTTTGCGAAGAGTGAAGGTCACATGAGTAGATTTGGACTCATTTACCTTAATGTTCCAGCGCTGGAGCCAGTCTTCAAGTAAGCTGAGGTGAGTTTGGACATATTCCACAGCGAGGTTTAAGTCCGTGTGTCTCGCAAGTATAATTGTGTCATCGGCATATGCTCCTATAGTAGTGGTTGGGGAGGTTGGAAGGTCTGAGATATATAACGTATATAGAAAGGGACCCAGAACGCTACCCTGTGGGACCCCAGATTGGATTTGGTAAACTGGAGAGACTTAGTTGTTAACGCGTGTTCGAAATTTTCTGTCTGTTAGATAGGAGTCTAAAAGTTTATGAAATTGAGGAGGTAAGCTTTGATGTATTTTGAGTTTGAATCCCTTGTGCCAGACTTTATCAAACGCCTGGCGAATGTCCAAAAGAACAGCTATACAGTAGACTGACTGTTGGAATGCTGTGTTAATTTCTTGCGTGATGCGATGGCACTGTTGTATGGTAGAATGGTGTCGGCGAAATCCAAATTGATAATCAGGGATCCAGTTAGTTGCCGTGAATTCTGGGTCTAAGGTTTGTAAGACATACTTTTCAAGGAGTTTGGAGCAAACTGGTAACAGGGTTATGGGGCGCTTTGATGACGCATAGCTGGGATCTTTACCTGGTTTGGGGATGAGTATTATCTCTGCAATCTTAAATTCTTTAGGCCAATATTGAAGTCGGAGTATAGCATTAAATATGTACGTCAGTAGAACTATTCCTTTTCGTGGAAGCTCACGGAGCATTTTCGGTGTAATTTTGTCCGGTCCCGGTGCTTTCTTGAGATTTAATCTCTGAATTTCAGATTTTACAATCTTCGGTGTTATTAGTGGCATGTGAGGTGTATTTGGTTCAGGTTCTGGTTGGTCTGGGAGGTTAACGTTGGGTGGTTCATCATGTGTTTGGAATACTCCAGATAGATGAATAGCGAACAAATCCGCCTTTTCTTTGTCACTCTTGGCCCATCCTAGAGCTGGAGGTAGTTTTCGTATAGGTGGGGATGTGGTTTGAGCTTTTAAAGATGATTTGACTGGTCTCCACATTGAGTTGTCATATCGGTTTATGGTTGAGAAGTAGGTAGGAAGTTATTTAAGACTTGCTTCTTTTTTTATGGCATTTATAAATTTAAGTAAGTTTGTGGAAGCATTACAAACTGCTTGAAAGTGTCGATGCCAGCCTTCTGTATGATTGTTATTGTGAAACGTATTTTCAACAGTTCGATTGTGCATATTCCAAAGATCAATAGAAAACTTGGCCGGACATCTTTGTCTACGCCTACGGCGACCAATGTAGTTCTCTTCATAGTAGTGAACAACTGCCTGGGCTTCTGCCACATTTGCCGGTGGTACGAACACAAGAGCAGTCATCATTCGTATCCATAATGCAAATTCATGATTTCTTGTAGTCCCTCACATTGAACTTTTCTCCATACATTTTATGCCAGATGAAAAAAACATCCAGATATTTGGATATCGGGAAAATTTGAAGGAACAGAAAACGTACCATCTGCATACCACTTATCACTATTTGCTAAAATATATAAATAAGCATTCTACCAGGTAACATAGTATCTTTCGAGTCATATCTTAGAAACTGATGTTCTTCACCTTTAATGGTAATCGTGCGATATTCTTGTGAAATCAGCAAATGCTCAGCATCCACTGGAATTGCAGGAATGCCGGCTTCATTCCGAACGCGATGAAACGCTCGTTTCATAGAGTCCTTCTTGAGTAACTGGCATATAATATTGTTATGGACATTTTCTAAGCAGGTGACCATAATTTGTTGTGGTGTTTCTTTGGTATTCGTTGTTCTTTCTTTCAAAGTGCGAGCGACTCTTAAAGTACCCGGTCTTGTGACATCGGCAGCGGGATTATGTGTAACAACAGTACGACTAACATTCGCGGAATCTCCTAAAAAAATTTCAAATTACATAAATACTTAAAGTAGTCTAAAGAACCAATGATCATCTTATTGTTATTACGCATCTGTTGTCCAAACACAGCTTTGCGATTCCCTCTTCTTTCACAAAACCAAATACAACGTTCACCATTCGCAGTCTTTTTAGAATATACATACACAAAATTATCTTTACACACAAATTTTTTGTGTCGCTTTTCCGAATTTACAAATCTCATTGTTTAAAATTATTTCGAAACATTCACCACCAAAACTGAGACTATAGTGAGTAGCTAACCCTTATAATTATCTCTTTTATACTGCAACAGAAGTGAGTTCTACTTAACACTAATAATAATGACATAGGAAACCACGAAAACTGTGCTGATATTAGGATCTGCTAATACCTTATTACAAATAAAAGTGTTTGGAACCTCCAAATACTTCTAACGAGCGTTAACGACATTTAGATGAGAATGACCAGTAGTACTTTCTATTGTGTTCTCTTAAGAGCTTCTTAGAAAAGTACCTGCTTTTTCTAGTGGTCAGTAAGACACGGGGGCAAAATATCAGGGGGCGACAAGAGGGCGAAATGTCCGGGGGCAAATTGTTTATAGGGACAAATTGTCCAAGGGCGAAATGTCCGGGGGAGAAATTTTCCAAAAACGGGAAAAAAAATATTTTGCCTTCGGAACATAATGTGAACTGGAATAAACGCCGAACAATTTCTTCGAGCTGTGAGTGACAGAAAACCTGTGCTTTAAACTTTAAGTGACCTCGTGATACCAAAAAACTTCATTCAGATTTGTTTAATTTTAGAGACTTCCATAACTGAACAAATTTGTATAAACTTATCTGCAGTCATTTGCATTTACCAATATTTAACTACCGATAACGAAACAGACCTGACTAACAAGCCATTACTCATTAACAAATAGACAGAGGAAACGTTATTTCACACATCCGTTTTATTATCCAGCCATGCTCCGTGCAAGAAGCGTTACGCTGGTGGCTGTGGGCGATAAGGCCAGCAAGAAAACCGAATTGCTGCTGAAGTACACATCTGCCGGCTCGGAAAGCCGTTTTGAGCAGGCGGTGTAATTAATTTTGTTCTGCGGGACGTGCGAATCGTTCAATGTTCTTTTGCAGGTTTGTCAACAACATCCAAGACATTATCGTGGATCGCGTGCTCTACTCGGTTTATTTTGTGGATGCGGAGAGTGAAGACGAGTACAAAATGCTGCGATTGAATAATTACAAGAAAGTGAGTACGACAATGTCTAATTTTAGTTTTGTTTCTGTGAGTTTGTGCATCTCACTAAATCCATAGTATTCTAATTATACTGTATTAATTGTAACCTAATTAGTTTATAATGCTTATTTCAATTACCACAGTTTATCAACAAACTTAATTTTATTTTCAACTCTGTTAATGTTTTAGGTTTTAAAAAATCTTATGTTGCTTTAAATAATTAATTAATATCATCCCTTTCCTCAAGATTAACCAAAGTGTAATTTTAAACTCGCAATTTTTTCTTTTTTGGTGTAGTTTACCTGTACCATTTGAACCACGCACATCGTCGAACACACGTTCATCTAACGTTTAGTCTTCATATTTTTCTTTTATTTTCCTGTATCTTTTAAACCATTTTTCTTTACTCATTCTAGTGAAGTATGCTGTTTAGTTTCACTGCTATTTTATTTTAAGTTTAACGCCCATCCAAATGTCTATTTATATGGTTTTTTGTCACGTATTGTCTACCCTTCCCTTCCTTCGCCATATTGATTTTGTTTAGTATTACTCTGGTAAATCGCTACGTTTCTGTGTCATATACAAGGGTAAGGTGAAAATTTCTCGGCTTGACAATGAAAGACTGCGACTTTTAGTTAAAAAATGACTTTATTTTTCTACATCATCCCGCTTAACTTCAACACACTTGATCCAGCGCCTCTCCAACATCAGTATTCTTTCTCGGAAGTGAGAATCTGGGAGATTGTGAAAATATTCATCAACTTCTTCATTGGATGCGAAGCGCTTCCCAGAAACAATTTTTTTTAAGTTTGGGACCAGATGGAAGTCTGAGGGTGCCAAATCAGGAGAATAGAGGGGATGGCCGAGCAAATCGTACCCCAAATCCCTCAGTTTTTCCATCGCCAACGCAGGTGCGTTGTCATGGTGAAAGATGACTTTTTTCTTCTTCAAGCCAGGCCTTTTCTCGCGAATTTTGGCATCCAGCTGGTCAAGAAGATTGGAGTAATATTCGCCTGTAATTATTCTGCATTTTGCAAGATAATTAATTAACAGTATCCCTTTCGCATCCCAAAACACGCTGCCCACCTTTCCGGCAGATGTGATCGACTTCGCTTTCTTTGGCGCTGAACCACCGGCTTCCACCCACTGCTTGGACCGCTGTTTCGTTTCTAGCGTGTATTGGTGGACCCATGTCTCATCCATGGTGACAAATCCCCGCACAAAATCGGTCGGATCCTTGGTGAATCGGTCCAAAGATTGCTGTAAAAATCGTTTGCGCATTTGTGCAGAGCTTTCGCATCCCCAATTCTTCGTGAAATATGTTTCTTCCGATATCCCCACAGCCTCAGTTATCTCACTCAACTTCACTCGCCTATCGTCCAACACGATATCACGCACTTTTTCGATGGTTTCCGGTGTGGTTGTGGTTTTTGGCCGTCCTTCACGTGAGTCATCTTCAACGGATGTGCGACCACGTTTAAATTCAGCTGCCCACATTTTAACAGTTGTCATGGAAGGAGCAGAGTCCCAATAAACTTTTGTCAACTTTGGATAAATTTCCTTAGGGGTTAATCCATCCAAAACGAAGAATTTTATAACCGCACGATATTCAGGTTCATCCATTTTAACAAAAAACGTGCAACATATCTACTGAAAAAATTCGTGTAAACAAACTACTTGAGCGAACAAGTTGAAACTAGTCATGCGAACTAATAACACATGCACCCAAGCAGGAAGCATAATTGTTTGCCGATTACAGCACCATCTTTGTGTCAGGCCGAGAGCTTTTCACCTTACCCTCGTATAATTTTTATATAATAAATTACATGTAGGTTTATATTTTTCGATAGTTTTCAAACTCTCCTCTAAACGCGCTGCTTAACTTTTCAAAAGTACTCTACTATAATTTTATTCTTCTTTTTAGCTCGACTTTTTGATTCAACTGTTGCATTCTTAGCTTTCTATTAATATTCTTCCTTGGATTTCTTCAATTTTGCTTAAATTATATATTTTGTTTCATTTATATTTATTTTTAGTTTTACATTTATTGATGCTTTATCATTTCTTGTAGTTCCTCAAATTAGCTTGTAATTAGCACTATGATGTCAGCAATTCCTAATATTTTTCCATTTATGTTTATTTCTTTTTTTACTTCCATCTCATAAAAAGATTTTCCAGTGTTGCTGCGAATAACTTCGGAAATATATTGCTCCTTCTCTCAGGCGTACTCTTTTATCTACTTTTATTTATTTTTCACTTTCTTGTAGTTTAGTAATAAATGGAACTCTCTTGTATAATATTTTAAATTAGTGCAAAATGCATAGTTTAAATTTACGTTTTGAAGAGCTTTGATTATTTTGGCTAATTAAGATGCATTTTATGCTTTTTTATTAGGATTTTTAGGCCAAAGTTCTGTCGTTTTTGAAAAGCTGACTCCGTTCGATTGGCTGATAAGAGTCAAGCTTATGCCTTGATTTTCTCGCTATTGTTTTTATACTTATGATAATAGGTTTATAACTTTTTGATTTTCTTGCATCTTCTTTTCTATGTAAGAGTTATTATCCCACTTACCAGTTATTTGGGTATTATTTCTTCCTATATGCGAAATTTTTTCTCCAATGGGGCTTGTCTTTTCTTTTACTAACTCTATAATTACTCTATTCCCGAATTTGGTAACTGTTTTTTTAATGCTCTTTCTGGTTTTGGCACTTTCTTTGAATTTATGTTTATTTCTCATATTCTTTTATTTTTAAAATTTTGTTTTTTTGTAATTTTTATAAAACTTTCGGTAATGTTCGTAGTTTGATTAATATTTGTGCTTTTTTGTTCTTATGATTCTATAATTTTACTGTTATTTTCTTTTGCTAATATCAACTTCTTGTTAACATTTTGCCCATTTCTGATTTTCTATTATGGTTTGAATTATTAGATTCTTGTGTTCCTATATTTTTCTTAAAATTCTATTTTGTTACTAACTGTTTTCTTTAAAATTTGCTTTTTTGCATTTTTATTTGTTAAAGCTGTTTGAACATTTGTTTTTCTGCTTGTTTTATGCTAAGGGATACTGTTGCGTTTACTTTATTTATAAGTTTTTGTAAGTAATGCGTGAATTGGGTGTCTGTATGTTCCAGATGTTAACTATTATTTTGGCTAATCTGATTTTACTTACAGCTGCTCGGAATAGTTCAGTGGTTGTCATGGAGAACCCGGTCCTTACCTTTTTCAACCATGAGATTCTTCTTCTTCTGGGACTTCTCTTTTCTTTTACTTTGCCCTGTAGTGTGCACTGCAAAAGATTGTATCTGTTTTCGTTTCGGATAATGTATGGTAATTTTCTTGTGTTAATTGTATTCACAATTTTCTTTTTTCTTGATATTCTTCTAAAGATTTTAATGTTTATAGTCTGTCTATGATACCCTTATCATCCTTCTATAAAGCTACATCTTCAAATCCTTCAATCTTTTTCGTTATTGCTTTTGTCAGTGTCCATGCTTCCGCTCCGTATAATAACACTGAATACACATAGCACAGTATTCTAAATTTTGTATTTGTAGTTAGTTCTCGACTTTTAAATGCTGCTGATATCTTAGCGAATACACTTCTGCTCTTTTCTATTCGACATTTAACTTATAGAGGGGTTCCACTATCTAATCTTAGTTGTCGGGTAGGAACGTTGTTCTTGCTTATGATCATATATTTAGTTTTTTCAATGTTGGTATCCAGTCTATATCGGTAGCTACTATCTGTTAATCTATTTATTAGTTGTTTCAGATCTTGCATATTATCGCTAAATACTACTGTATCATCAGCGGATGCAATGTTATATAAACGCTGTCCGTTTACAAATAATCATTTTTCTAAATTTTCCAATGCTTCTCTAAATAAATATTCTGAATAAATGTTGAACAGCAGTGGCGACAATACATATCCTTGTCTTACTTCACGCAAAATCTTAACCGCCTCTGTTTGGTCTTATTCCACTCTTACGTTGGCTATTTGACTCCTATATAAGTTTATTATTAGGTCTTTGTTATCTGCACTCACATTTTTCAGAAATTCTATTAGTTTGTAATACTGGACCCTATCAAACGCTTTTCTATTTCAAATCAGATATGGACCTCACAATTCATATCCTTACATCTCTGGAATATAACTTGTATACTGAATAAAGCTTCTCTGGTCTCGACCGCGTCTCTAAATCCAAATTACGTGGGCGTTACTTGTTCTTCGCACGTTTTGTAAATTCTTCTGTGTATGATTTTTAAAAATATTATCGATAAGTAGCTCATAAGGCTTATTGTTCTATAATCCTTGCAATTTTTGGTCCCGACTTTTTTTTGCTATAGTTATAAATTCCGACTTTAGCCATTGCCGTGGAATATAACCCGCGTTATATATAAGATTGAATATCTTGATTAACCCTTTGATTCTCTTATCGTCAATTAGTTTTAAGAGTTTGGCTTGGAAATTATCTAAACCTAGAGCCTTGCCATCTTTTATTTGTTTTGTTATAGTCCTTACTTCTGCAGCTAAAATATTTTGTCTAGTTTCTGTTTTTATTTCAGGTGGTTCATGTTAAAAAAATTGTTCAATATATAGCTTCCAGGTATAATTAATTTCTTTTTTTTAATGTTTATAATTTTGTTTGCTGTTTTTGTTATATATTATCTGGTGGCTTTCTTTATTTTTCGGTGTACGTTGAAATTATCGTGTTTCTTTTGGAGAGTTTCTATCTCTTCGCATTTCTCTGATGTATTTTTCATTTATTTTCCCTACCACCGGGTTATAGTAAAATTGTATATCTGCTCCAAGATACGTTTTTACACATGGTAAGCTGTTTATTTATCTTTGATTTACAAGGATGTAGTTTATTAGATTTTCAACAATACAGCCTTCTTGTTGGTAGTTTAAAGTAGGTATTTAGTACGAAAAGGTAATGTTCTGCTGCAAAGATGCTTAATCTTTCTCATATTTCATTTCTTTTACCTAGCTCATGCGCTCCAATATGTTCTCCAGTTTGTCCTTTGGCCACTTTTGCATTTAAGTCTCCCGTTATTATTTTTTTGTTTGAGGAGTTTATTCAATATTTCTGATGTCTGTGAGTAAAATTGTTCTACAGTTAGTAGTCCGAGCATATTGGTGTGGCGGCCTTTTCGCCCTTGAACCGCTTTATATCGCGTCGGCATGCGGGCCTTTGATATCTGCTACGTTTTGCCATCGCACACAAAACGGCATATGGGCTTTTGCTCACCCGACAAGTCTGCATACGCCGTCGGCGGCACTTTTTGATATGAAAGGTGCTGTCGAATGAAAATTGCCCGCAAAGACCTACCGCCAAGCCAGGCGCGAAGCCCGGCAACATTTCGCAATCCGCAGCGCGGCCAGTTCGGTCGTGTCTTATCAATCCGCAAGAAGCACGCCGCAGCGCGGCCAATTCGGTCGTGTCTTATCATCCCGCAAATACCAGATCCGCATCGCGGCAAGGTGGCCACCGTGGAACCATCGCCTACGAAGCAGAAGCCGATACAGGTGAGCGATTTGGCAACACTCGTTGGTTGATATCGGTAGCCGCCGCCATCCGCTTTCGCGACGGCCGTTTAAGGGACGATTTTGGCCTTATCGGTTGACGTTCCAATACGGGCCGTACTACGTTTCCACACCGCACCACGAGAGCGGCTATTTACACGACTGCCTCTCCATTTTTGGTCCTTACCGGCCGTATCGGTATCAGCTACAATACTTGTAGAAACCGCTTGATAACTTGGCGTCGTCACAGACCTACGTAGGTTTTTGGTAAGGTGACCGCCATAAATTACATACATATTTATTACGCTGTATTCAAGTAAAGTTCCCTTATAATGGATAAGCTTGAATTAAAATTAGTTCAGTTAACTGCCAAAAAAGAGGCTATTTTCGAACGATTTAATCGTTTATACAATACGTCAACTAATATTTCAAATTATGAGTTACGCTCAAACGAACTATTTTTATCTCAAACAGAAGCTATTAGTGAATTATACAGCAGGTTTGAAACAATAATTGAAGAAATTAACAATTTGCAGTTTGAAATTGATCAGACTCCTCCAGACTACTCATGTTTAAATTCTATTGAAGATTTATATTCGAGTATTAAATATAAACGCAACCTTATATTGTCAAACAGCAAAACATTTACATTAGATCAAAAGAGGTATCGTAAAATTACCGCCAATTGAACTGCCTTCTTTCGATGGCAAGACTGAGAGCTGGCCAATATTTTACGAAATATTTCGTAAGCAATGTGCATTTAAATACAAATTTGACTGACGCGCAGCGTGTGCAGTATTTGATTAGTAAATTAACTCATGACGCTTTAAAATTAACCGCAGGTATTATTCCTACAGGGGATACTTATAATATTATATGGGACAGTCTTGTTAAAAGTATCAAGATAAACGTAGTTTAGGCAGTCATTATCTAAATAACATTCTGGACATCAAAGGATGCGTCGGTAATGCTGTTAGTTTGAATACATATATAGAAAAATATTCCGCGTCCATCGCCGCATTAAAACAGTTAGACATTCCCGACCTATTAGATTTTGTCTTGTTACATTGTGGTTTAAGAAAACTTGATCCCCAAACGCTTCAACAATTCGAAAATAGGGTGAGCGGAATAGAATTATCCTCCTGTAAACAATTTATTTCATTTACGCAAGATTATGTCAAAGTACTCGAGCGCTCGCATGTTAATAATTCGCAGACCAAGCCGCGCGCAAATTCCAGTTTATCACAGCCTTGGCCGTGGCGCACAAGGTGCCTGCAAGTCGTTTGTGTCGAGTGAACAGATTTTTAATACGCGTTGCCCGCTATGCGACAGAGAACACCAGCTGTTTCGCTGCCTTGAATTTAAAAATATGAAATCACCGCAAGCGCGTTTCGAGTTAATTAAAGCGAAACACTGCTGTATAAACTGTTTAAGTCTATCTCACTCGTTAACTAAATGTAAATCACGGAACGTTTGTAAAATTTGTAAAAAACCGCATCATTCTTTACTGCATTTTTCCAAATTAAAGAATGATCGCCCTATTAAGCCGTCTGTGGCGGCTGGACCGCAAACAGGTAACCGTGCGCCCATAATAGCTGAGTCAGCGCATTCAGTATCGCAACCTAACGACACGTCTTTCGTATCGCTTAGTGCGGCTTCGAGTTCGACTATATTGTTATCGACCGCACAGATCTATGCACATGGAAAAAACGGAAATACGCTCGTCGTCAGGTGTTTAATAGACAACGGGTCGCAAAATAACTTAATTACTATGGATTGTTGTAAACGCTTGAACATTCCCATAATTAAATTACGCAATTCATCTTTACAAGGTGTTGGTATGACCTCGCGACCTGTACACGGTTTTATTAATTTCGCAATAGAATCACGAATTAATCCTAACAACAAATATTACATTCGTGCTTTAGTAGTTGACTGTATTACAGACAAACTTCCCGCAAATTTCATTACATTAAATGAAGATATGTCATATTTAAATAATTTACCGCTTGCCGATTTATCCTGGAAGGTACCGGGAGAAATTGACGTTGTTCTTGGTGCTCAACTGTTTCCTTATATTTATTTGGGAAATAGGGTCGATTCTGGTAATCGCGCACCACCCGCTATATTAACCAGCTTTGGTTACGTACTTATGGGAGATATTGCATGTCATTATGATGCAACCTGCCTACATAGTACTACATCTTCGTTTACCGCGCTTGCTAACGTTGACATTGAGTCAAGTTTACGGAAGTTCTTTGAGTTAGAGGAAATTCCATCTCAACGTTTTATTAGTCCAGATGAATTAGATTGCGAAAATGACTTTAACTCTTCGATTTTATTTAAAGACGGCAGATATTTTGTTGATTTACCCTTTTCTCGAAACCCCTCGGAGTTGGGTAATTCACGCGGTCTGGCTCACCGTCGTCTACTTGCGCTCGAGCGTAAATTCGATTGGGTGCCAACCCTACGAGAAAATTATAATAAAACTATCGCCGATTATATAACGCAGGGTATTTGTCCCAGGTGCCTGACTCTGAATTGACAGAGGAGGATTACTACATACCGCATCACGCCGTTGTCAGACCAGATAAGGACAGCATCCGTATCGTTTTAGACGCTAGTGCTAAAACGCACTCAGGGCTGTCACTTAATGACATTTTGTTTTGTTCTCGTTGTTACTCGACTTTCGTACATTCCCAATGGCAATGACCGCTGATATAAAACAAATGTTTTTGCGCATAGGAGTAAACGAGCACCATCGTAAATACTTACGAATTTTATTTCGTTTCAGTAGGAACGAACCTATTCGCACTTACAACTTTGACCGCGTACCCTTCGGGCTAAAGCCTAGCCCTTACCTAGCTATGCGTACGTTACGCAACTTAGCGTGCGAGCATAGTGACCGCTTCCCTGAGGCTTCTAAACTGGTAGAAACTCAGTTCTACATGGATGATTATGTCGATTCGGTTCCCGATGAACAGACTGCTATGCGATTGTCTCGCGAATTAATCGATTTATTTAAATTAGGCTCTTTCGATCTTGTCAAATGGGCCACTAATTCACCCGCTTTATTGGAGGTTCTTCCCGAGTCTCACCGCTCATCAGTAAATTTTTCTGGCATGGGTAACGATGTTTACAATTTTAAAATCCTTGGTTTAACCTGGGATCCTGCTGACGATTACTTTTCTTTAACAACAATCGCTGTAGAAGATAAATGCACAAAGCGCACGATTCTATTGCTAGTTGCCCGCTTATTCGACGTACTTGGCGTTGTAGCTCCAGTTGTGTTGTACGCCAAAATTCTTATTAAGGAACTATGGTTAGCTAAAATAGACTGGGATGAGGTTCCTCCAGAATCCATCATCAGTCGCTTTTCAGCTTTTGCAAGCGATTTTTCCGCACTCTCTTCTCTAAAAATTCCGCGCCATATTGGCATTGTGGGAAAAGCTGTAGTGAACATCGTAGCCTTTTGTGACGTGAGCTTCAGTGGTTACGGTTGTTGTGTTTATTTACACATCACTGATCCTGAAGGTAATATCACCGTCCGGCTTTTATGTGCAAAATCAAAGGTTTCTCCAGTTAAAATAACAACGCTAGCTCGATTAGAACTTGTTGCCGCTTTGCTGTTGTCTAAGCTTGTTCGCGTGGTCCGCGATAAACTTTCCGCTCGTGTACCTATTACAGGTGTTTACGCCTTCTCGGATTCTACAATAGCGCTTTCGTGGATCCACTCATCGCCACATAGGTGGTCTATTTTTGTCAGCAATCGTGTTGCTAAAATACACGATAATTTACCTGCCGCTTGCTTTAATCATGTGTCCGGGAAAGACAATCCCAGCGATTGCCTTTCACGCGGCATGCTGCCTTCTGATTTAATTAAACACTCGCTGTGGTGGAATGGCCCTGCTTGGCTTCATCAGTCAAATAGCGAATGGCCTTTAAAATTCATTCCAACTGAGTGTGAAACTCCACCGGAGTTCAAATCGAGAGCGTTTGTTGTTAAAGCCGCGAATATCGAACCACGTGTTTTTGACTCTATAGTTACCCGTGTTTGTTCGTGGAATAAACTGTTGCGCATCTTCATGTACATTCTCAAATTTGCGAGCAAAAAACGTAATGGTGATCAATCTGTTAAAGATATTCAAATCGCTGAAAATGTTGTTATTCGAATAGTTCAGAGTATTCACTTTTCTAAAGAATTAGCTTCAGTAAAAACCGGGTCAGGTACATACAAACGTCCTGTCACCAAGCTATATCCTTTGCCAACCCAATAAACAATATTTTAGTTAACTCATGTATATATATAGATAGTGCATTAATAGGGCATTTATATATAGTTTGTTACGATATAAATCTAACCGCAATTTAACGCACCTGAAATATAATAGTTAATTTCAGGAATTTAATGACAATATTGTTTCAAACCGCTGTTAATAGCGCCTTGATAAAGCAGTAATTTTTTTGAAAGCTCAGGACCTTTCAAGGCGGGGAGTATGGTGTGGCGGCCTTTTCGCCCTTGAACCGCTTTATATCGCGGCGGCATGCGGGCCTTTGATATCTGCTACGTTTTGCCATCGCACACAAAACGGCATATGGGCTTTTGCTCAGCCGACAAGTCTGCATACGCCGTCGGCGGCACCTTTTGATATGAAAGGTGCTGTCGAATGAAAATTGCCCGCAAAGACCTACCGCCAAGCCAGGCGCGAAGCCGGCAACATTTCGCAATCCGCAGCGCAGCCGGTTCAGTCGTGTCTTATCAATCCGCAAAGCACGCCGCAGCGCCAATTCAGTCGTGTCTTATCATCCCGCAAATACCAGATCCGCAGCGCGGCAAGTGGCCACCGTGGAACCATCGCCTAGAAGCGAAGCCGATTCATGTGAGCGATTTGGCAACACTCGTTGGTTGATATCGGTAGCCGCCCCCATCCGCTTTCGCGACGGCCGTTTAAGGGACGATTTTGGCCTTATCGGTTGACGTTCCAATACGGGCCGTACTACGTTTCCACACCGCACCACGAGAGCGGCTATTTACACGCCTGCCTCTCCACATATATTTAGAAGATGTTTACTGGGACGGAGCTACTTGATATTTGGAGTAACAATATCCTCTTTGATATAGGCACAAGGTTTGTTACATATCTTCAGTGTTTCTTTTGACAATCACCCCTAGACTACGCTGAAGTTCTCCATTGGTTGTTCCCAAGTAATATAATTTATAATCGTTGATGTTTAACTGTCCTGAGCCTGGCCATCTCATATCGCTTACGCCTATAAGTTTGATATTCATTACTTTTATTTCTTCTATTGCATTGTGTATTTTTTCTGTTTGGTCCATTATGTTTACGTATCTTAATAGGTGTTTTACTTTTAAATGTCAATTTACATTTGTCAGCTTTTTCAGCCTGGAGATCCAATTGGGAGAATAGAAACTCCGGATTTTTTTGTATTGAAACTAGCCATTTTGATATGCTAGGGATATCCATAAGAATCTTTAATGTTGTCGTTTTCGAATGCGTTCAACATTCTACGCCGTTGACCTATTTGTTGGTTCATTCGTTTTTTGTTGCGATTTCTCACACCAAGGACAAGATAGTGCCCTATTTGTATCTGTTCGTCCACTTTATTGTATATTTGTTGGCGGGTTACAAAGAGCCGCTTATTCTGACGAGCATTCGGCTGTTAATTTGGGTTAGCTCCGCGTATTTTATTTTTTCTGTACCGACCATAACTGGTGGGCTTTCCCTGATCCACCACTTGTAAAGGCGTCCGATGGAGGACTAGCAATTCCACAAGGGTTGATACTATTCTTTATTGTTCTTTAGTTTATGCGTATTTATTATTTTTATCTTTTATTTTGTTTGTTAATGCTTATTGTCACTTTACTTCTAATTAGTTTATGATCGCTGTTAGTGATGACTCTACTTAGTATCGTCGCATTCTTGATTATATATTTGTAGATTGATGTAATACCTTATTACGAATCTTCCCGTAGGAGCTTGTCCATGTCCATCATTTTCTAAATTTTTAAAAAAAGTAAGTATTTTTCGAAACAAGGTTGTTACTCTCGAGACATCTTTTTTCAGCTATTTCTAAAGCTTAAATAATGCTCTCCTACATTTTGTTCTTTTGAGTTGTGGTGTATACACATTTATTAATGTTATCGTAGAGTTCTTCTATTTTCTTGTCACTATAAAGTGTGGCTCGTATACAGACATGTATTACTTTCACTTCACATCCACATAATATTTTATTAATTAACTTTTTTTAATTTTTAAATTTATCACCTTGTGACATCTTCAGTAAATATTTTGATACAGCCTGTAGGACAAAATAGTTTTTCGATGAAAATTTTCTTACAATAACAAATACTTTAACATTTCACATTGCATTGCATGAGACGGTTTTATGGGTCTATTATCAGAATTGGTAATTAATTTGGAGAATACGGCAAATAATATTTAGTGTCATTTATTCTAAAATATATACATTATGCAAAGTAAATAATTGTTTAACTTAACACGATGCTTAAACTTTGCTTTTGCATAACTCACTCCCTTTGCAAAAACATACATATTTATGAGTTAACTTTATAAATGAGGTAACAAATGTCTATTATTTAAAACTTATATTTCAATTCTTTTTAAAATAAAATTAAATTGTTTAGTGGTTTCAGTAATTTTGAACATGTTTCATCTACAAAGGGTTTTTACTTTTATTAAATTTTTATTACTTTAGATAATTGCAAAGTTGACCTGTGCCTGTTTATAGATTAGCGACCAGTAGAAAATATTAAGTTTAATATTTGTATGTTGCTTGTATGATCACAGTTAGGCAAACTACTTTAAAATGTTTAATTTACTACTAGCTAACTTTTAATTACAAAGTACATTTTGAGACTGAAATGCTAGGAAAAATCGGGAGGTAATTCCGACAGCTTAATTCCTTTTGGTTTTCCTACAGCCATTATTTTCGTTTTAAAAATCTTGCAATTACCTAATACCAGCTGTTTATGACTACAAACACTAATAAATTTTGTAATATAAATTTTAAATGCAATAACTAGATGACTAAACATAAATTTAATAATGCAACAAAGGCCAAGATCCATCCTAAAATATCTGCAATGAGGCTCTAATGTTGAATGTACAAACATTTGAATAAGTTATGAAAACAAGAAGTTAACTTATTGAACATTCTAGTTTTAATTAAAACCCATCCTAAAAGCATCAAATTCTACCCGACAGCGTTGTCCATCTGATAAGCAAAGAAGCCATTAAGCGGAATCATTTAATTCCTAAAAAGAATTGAATTGATTAAAATTGATGGTGAATTGCACTTCAGCGGATTTTAAATTCTACATTTCCGAAGCCATAATTATTCCCACTGCTGATTTTTATTTTTACGCATTCCTGAAGTGTATTTTTATTATACCTTTAGTGTTTCATTTAATAAAATCTTTCGACAAAAAATGGCATCTTTTATGACCTCAAGATTTTGGATAGAAATGAGCGTCTAAGAAACTCTAAAATAGGTTTAGATAAAATATTTATAGCGTCAAATTAACATAATAATAAAAGTACCTTGAACAAAATAATAAAATAAAATAGATAGCAAAAACTACGGTTATAATAAATTAAAAGTAAGAGTGCCATAACCAAGACAAAAATCTACAATAATGATGATTAGTAGTTAGTAAGTTATTTAAGTATATTACGAAGAAAAAGCAAAGTACCTGATATATAGTGGCAAAAAAATGTTTTCATTCTATTAGAAAGAAATTAGTACACATTTTATTGGAAGTATTTTCCTTAAATATATATGCACTTTTGCCATCGGTTTGGCAATTTTCGTAAAGCTGATGCACCTCATTCTTTGGGTATAACACAACAAAACTTGTGTATAACCGTCTTATGGTTGCCATTGGAAGACGACTTCTTACCTCACAATGCCTTCGTCTTTAAATTAAACAGAGTGCAATCGCTCGACATAAGTTTTAGGAAATACAAGGCATAAGGCAGTACAGTGTACCCGAGTTTCGAAATAAATAATCTCAAGTTCAATGTGTTGTCATTCTTTATTTATAGGAGTCTCGTATCAAAACTCTGATTCGTTTGTTGTGACTAACCAGACACTCAAAGAAGTTATCTTGATCCACGTTATATAGCAGAAGTAACTGCTGCCATACATACACATACTTATATTTCTGCTGAGAGGTGAGAATATCGAAAATCCTTTCTACACAGACATTTGTCATTTTTAAGTCTTTTTATATGATAGTATTTAACGTTATAAAAACAGATCTGTTGCACCCACTAATGCATCTAGTATTACTATTCTGATTATCATTATTCAGTCGAACACGCATGGGATAATATGTTACTTGCGGTAATTTTCTAGGCTCTCGCTGCCTTTTTCAATTTTCAAGTCAGTTCTGGCCGCTTTTAAACTTTGATGTCCATCGAAACTCAGTTTTGAAACTTAGTAGGATATTTGAGGTAGTTAAACTTTCCCACTAGGAAAACACATTGTGCATTACTTTCTGATACTACAATTTTTCGTTTTGTTCACCAATAAACTCGCAACGCTAAACAAATGGCTCACTATAGTCTTTACACATATATTAGACATGTATTAGACAGACATGTTAGTCTATTATCCAACCAGAGAGTCTGAAGAGAATTAGAATCATTTTGAACTCCTAAATACTTAACCCCCCTTTTTAAAAAATATAAAAGATACATTAATTTTTTGTATAAAATATATTAACATTTTTATTGGCTAAAACGTAACCAGTCGAAAATAAGATGTTTTAACAAAATTTTAGAATTTTCTAGAATAACGTAAGCACTTAGTTTATGTTTTAATTTAACATGTTTTTCAATTGATGTGATTTTAATTAAATAAAGACCCTATGATGTCTTAGTTTTTATAAATGACAATTTAGTATTAAGAAAGTCAAAATTCCTTTTTTGATATTTAGTGTTATGATGTAATATTACCACCAAGAAATAACTTTCATTAAAGTCAAATTACTCCAGTATGGTAAAATTAAATTAAAAATCAGCACATAAATTTAACTTTGATAAAAATTAACGTTATCTTAAATATTTCAATCATGTTACAACATATCGATCAATAGATAGAGAAACTAATATCGTGTGCTTACTTAACTTAGTTGTTGTGTTGCTCGTTATGCTTTATCTGGCTGAAAACAATTTGGAATGTAAAAACCATTCTTTCGAGAGACCTATTTTTAGGTTTTTATTGTATTAGATAAAGTGAAAAAACAGTTAAGTAAAAAATAGGGACCGGATATTATTTTGATATAGTGGAAGAAAGAATGTTAACCATTACCTACATCCATGCCGTATTATTTATAAGTATTTAAAAATGAGCTACTAATTACAGCTACTAAGCGGTGTCGCTGTTTAATAACGCAATGTCTCAAAGTCAAATCTGTGTCACCTATGGTTAAAAAACTTTAGCAAGACTAAAAACAAATGTACACAGTTATACAGTTTTAAAGCAAATGCATGTAAACAAATGTTTATCACAAGCATCACAATGGTATTAAGGATTTAAGCACTGCAAAAAGATTTATAGAACATACTGGCAAATTAACCATATTTTCTCAAAAAGATAGCAAACCGAAGTGAAATGTAGGTGCACTCCTACAAAGGCTCAGTTACTCCGTGCGTCTCGTGATTGTGTGTGGGAGATACCAAAAAACTTATTTTAAAAATGACTGAGACTACGTACAATGTATCTAGTACTATTTACACAAAATATATAGTTTTTGTTAATACATTTATAATTTTTTGTGCTATACAGGGACCGCTTATTTTGGCACGTGCTTTATTTCAGACGATTCTTTCTTATAATCTTGAGGAAAAAGGATGCAACTGTGTACTAATATTAATCAGCTTTTTGAATTTGTATAGAATGAAACTGGACACTCCTAATGCTTCAAAAAATATTAATATAAAAAATATATATTAGAGCTTGTCCGGGTTTATATAAACTACCAATCTGGAGAATTCTGTCTGCTCTGCCCCTCCCTTCAACGGACATACGTGTGACATTATCTTTTCCCAAAATTCTAGATCTCGATTGTAGCTGTCTAAGAAATCCCACGAACTTTTCCACAAGAAGATCTTTTTAATTTTTGAACAAACAATTACTTTTGCTGTATTAGTCTAATTTTTTATCATTTAAAATTCTACTCTTAAAGCATTTTAAACATATTGTCCATGTTCATGTGTATGGTAAAGTTGATAGATGTTTTTCTTGTCTACTGTTTTAGTTTTACATTAAATAATTTTATATTTTCGTGTATTTGAAAGAAGACTTGTGATCATCGAGTTTTTATTTAATTTAGAAATGATAATATCTAAAAGTTACACATACTGAGAGTGGTAGAGGAACGGAAAATTCTTAATACATATTTATTTCAATTAACTATATATTAGGGTACATAAATATTTTATTTATAGAAAAGTACATCTTTAACATGAACAGCACTAGGCAATACGTACTCTAAAATTTTTATCAAATATTTTCTATATACTACAACACGTTTGTGTGGAAAGCGTGCCTATTTCTTCTTTAATTTTTTGTATTAGATAAAAACTATTTTGTAAATTACCAGGCGTACCGGAAAGTCTTTACCGTTTTTTGGAAAAAAATGCATAATTTTCGATACAATGGAAAAATTTATTTATTCAAAATATTGACCATTTAATTCTGCACATCTTGCCCATCTTTCAGGAAATTTATGAATCCCATTCAAAAAAAATTGTTTTTCCTTTGAGCAAAACCATTCATCGATCCATTTTTTAACTTCTTCGAAATTGGCGAAGTGCTGCTCTGCTAATGCAGAGCCCATTGATGCAAAAAGGTGATAGTCAGACGGGGCAAGGTCTGGAGATGCAATATTTCCCACCCAAGCGCTTTCAATGCTTCCTTGACCTGTTTTGCTGTATGAGGCGGCGCGTTATCGTACTATAAAATCACTTTACCATGTCTTCGGGCCCATTCTGGACGTTTTTCGATCATTGCATGGTTCAAGTTGTCGGTAGCGTTCACTACTAACTGTTTCACCAGGTTTCAATAGTTCATAACACACCACGCCATTCTGGTTCCACAAAACACAGAGCATCGTTTTCCTGCCAAAGCGATTCGATCTCGCGGTTGATGGACCAGCTTCTCCAGGTGATAACCATGATTTTTTGCGGTTTTCGAAATAAATCCAGTTTTCGTCACCCGTCGCTATTCGATGCAGAAATGACTTTCGATCAAACCTTTGACGCAGCATTTCACAGACGATTTTCCATTTGCCTGTCATTCAATTGATGTGGCACCCATGTTCCCATCTTTTGGATTTTTCCCATCGATAGTAATCGGTCGCTCACATTTAACGCTTCTGCCAATTGTTTTTGAGTTTGTGTTGGGTCTTCATCCAATTACTCCTGCAGTTTCGCATCTTCAAAATTTTTCGGTCCGCCAGAACGTTCTTTGTCTTGCACTTTTGAATTGTCGAAACCACGCCTCACATGTTTATATGGTTGGAGCATGCTCGCCGTATGTTTCAACTAGCAAACGATGACTTTCAGCGGCTTTTTTCTTCTGATTAAATAAAACAACTATTGCATGCAGCAAACGCACGTTTTCAAGCACATAACTTGACATTTTTGAAGAGGTATATATATATATGACGGTGATACTTTCACAAAATATAACCTACGACGTCGAAGCTTGATGTCTGTAGAATAAAATGAACACGTGTCAAATCATAATATTGTATATCAAGCCTAACGACACCTACTGGAAAAAACCGGTAAAGACTCTCCGGTACACCTGGTATCTGCAAAATGTTATCCTTTAATAACACAATCAGAAGCAAATCGCAAGCATTCAAATCTGGTAACCATAGTGGCTTGCATCTGGATATGTCATAAGTAAGACTTAAGTAACGTATAGCATCTATAGATTCTTGTCAGATTTAAGATTAGTGACTGTCGTAAGCTGCTGCACTTAAAAATTTCTAATTATATGGGCATATTATTTCACTTCCTATTTATCTTCAGAGAATGGTGAGCCAAATATACCAGAAGTTAAGATTGCGCGCCAAATGGTTACATTAGTATTATACGAGGTGCGTTCAAGTTCTAAAGTCTCCAAATTTTCCTCTCCATAATGAGTAAGTAAGTAGACACATATGGTTGATTTTAAAAGACGCTGGAAATATTATTGAATTTGTAATATGGAGGGCAGCACTACACAGTGCAATCAGGACACATTACAAACGAATACAAACAACGTATAACCATCCGTTTTTTTTTTGCTTGACCATTAAAATTTATCGCTAATTGGGTGAGACATACGGTGAAGACGTTATGGATGTTAAAGAAGGACGAAAATTTGCATGACAATGAGCCGAAGCAGCCTCGACCACGAACCAGCGAAATTAAAACCATAACTGCGCGAGTGGAGCGAGTTGTTATAGAAGGTCGTCGATTAAGTGTGCAAGATATCGCCTCTAAACCTAGCATTTTCGTAGAATCGTAGAGTCCATTTTCCATGACCTGAAAATACGCTGGTGGTAATGACTCGCAACATGTTGGCACGCGATGCCGCTACGAATTTCCGACCGTAAAGTGCACGTTTAGACGGAGATTACATTGACAGAAGTTTTAAACTTTTTTTGGGCAAGTACTTTTTCAGAAAAAAATTTGAAAACCTTAGAACTTAAACGCATCTCGTATAAGGGTCTTTATTGTGTCATTCCAGGGTTATCTGGTTTGTTTACTATGTCTGACGTAAATAAATTGTGAACCATATTATTATTTTATATATCAATGTCTGATGGCAAAATTAATGCAGATAATTAAATGACTAGCAATTTAACTGTAACGCTATAAATCATTCTGGAAAGCAACTGGTTAGATATTTGTAAAACTATGTCGTATAGCATACCTGACTCTTAAAATCTTTATATTGTTCTCTGGAGCTTTTGATTAAAGCTTTCTTTAAACCGCTTCATTTAACTCTTGATTGCATGAATGATACACCAGCGTGTTATCTGGAATTAAAATGATTATAAAATAAATGTTGTGCGACAGAAACAGTATCACAATTTCTATAAAACGCTTTAGTTAGAAAAGTATTTTCTCTTACCTACCACATTCTCGGGGTAACCAATGGCTTGCGCGCCTCAAGCCCATCGATCAAACAAAGCCTAAAGAAACGGAAAGTTAAAAAATACTTATTTTAATACACCCTATATGTGTGTTTTATTATAATTAACCATTTTAGGATTTTAAAATCCAACAAGAATAAAATACTCCCAAAGTAAAAAATTCTTTTTTGTAACATTTATCAGTTTAAACTTTTATATAGATTTTTGAAAATTGTAATATTATATACTAATTAACTTATATGAAATAATTAATTCAAATTCTTATTTATTTTTTGAATTAGTAAGTATATTTGAATCGCAATAATCATTGATATTTCAGTTGTTATTGTATGAAGAAAGAAATTTTTAATTCTGCTGCACTATTATTCTTTACAGGCCCACTGCTTTCTTTTATGTTATTCGATAGCAAACAGAGCGTCGTTTGAAAACGTTACTAAAAAGTGGTGCATTGAAATTCGAAAGCATTCTCCGGATATTCCAATAGTATTAGTAGGTCAGTAGCCCCAGGAAAATTTTACCTAAGCTTAATTCCGAATGCCTTTTAGGTACAGAATTAGAAGCCAGAATCAAACACTCCTCAGATTTCGTATCTCGGGAAGAAGGCGAGGATGTGAAGTGCTTAATTGGCGCCGAAGCTTTCGTCGAGTGCTCCATCGCCAATTTTACGAACGTAGACGACGTATTCATAGAAGCTGTAAGAAGTTTGGCGTGCAAGTTTTTTGCAAAGCGGTAGTAATTGTTGCTTTATTTCAATCTTCTAAGCTAACGGCTGTTAACAAATATTATCATGTTGCTTTCTGTGTTTCTTTTTTTTTTAATACACTTAGATAGTAAAGCAGATTCGTCATTTTGCTTTCAAAGCGTCAAGACGTGCTTTATCGCTGTCCCAAGTGTGTGAAAGATTAAAGTGCATTTATCCAACGAAAAGGTCTTATAATATCAACTTAAAAGCAATATAAATTGTAAGTTACTTTCAATTTATTAAAATAACCGAAAACATTAATAATGATAACCCAATGGAAATTCAAACGCTAAACAAGCGTAAATCTGATTCATTAACACCGCCACTTAATGAAGTGCAAAAACGCTACGCATGGACCCCAAACATTCCAACGCAAAACAAATATGATCTACTTGCCAGTCAAGAAGTTGACCCAGTTGATAACCCTTACGATAACCATAATCAGCAAAACACAAACGGAAAAACTGAAACTTCGGCAACTAAACCCAAAATACCGCCTATCTATCTACACAACGCCATAAATCACGCAGCCCTGACTGAAGATATTAAACAACTAACATCAAACGAGTTCACGACCTTTTGTAACACAAACAACTTAAGAATCAACCGAACTGAAGAGAATGACTACAGAATTTTAACAAAACACCTTAAAGATAACAACATCAAATTTCATACCTTCCAAAACCCTGTCGGCAAACCCCTCAATGTCGTGATCAAAAACGTACCACCATCCATAACAGAACAAGAAATATTCACCGAACTTAGCAAAACCCTGTCAGTTATCAAAGTCACACGCCTGCTTACAAAAAATAAACAGCCGCTTCCAATTTGCGCAGTCGACCTGAAGGATAACGAAAACGCTAAGAAAATCTTTACATTAAAAAGCATGTACTACTAAATAGTCACAGTAGAACCGAGAAGAAAGCCATCAAACATTCCACAATGCCACCGCTGTCAAGGCTATGGGCATACCAAAAACTACTGTACATTAGGTCCGCGCTGCGTTAAATGTGGCGATAGCCACCAGCATCAACAATGCAAGAAAAAACCTGAAGAAACACCCAAATGTGCCAACTGTGGAGGACCACACCCCGCAAGCTATTGTGGCTGTAGCCACCACCTAGAGATAGTACAAAAACGACAAAATAACATCAGCAACTTCAACCAATCCAGCACAAGACACAATAGGAACTATTTTGTCAATCCGAACCGCTCATATGCAGATCAAGCTCGAAACACTGCACCGACCAACTCCACCCTTATTAACCCTAAGCAGACAACCGATCCAATGACCTCACCTAACATAAATAATTTAGCCAAAATCCTTGTTGATCTCCTTACCCCTTACCTCTCCATAATTAAAAATTTTATCACTAGTACACTCCTTCCTCTACTCCTCAATGGATCCTAAATCGCAGAAAATCATCGAAAAACTATCAATCCTAAACTGGAATGCTAATGGCGACAAAACTCGAAGATCAATCCTTATAACCTTCCTTGCCAGACATAACATAGACATCGCGTGCATCACAGAAACCCACCTATCTGAAGTAGACACGTTTAAAATTCCAGGATACCAAATTCACAGAGCAGATAGAAACGCCCAAATAGCTGCTGGTGGAGTAGCTATCCTCATTAGAAAGAAAATTTGCCACAATCCTGTTCCCAAAACAAAAAACCTAAGCCTTGAAACAATAGGAGTTAAAATAAAAATAAACGATCAAAACTTCACACTAATCAGCACATACAGACAGCCGAACAAGAAATTAATGGATGACGACATAAAAACCATCTTCAACACAAACGAGCCACTCCTGATGATTGGAGACCTCAACACCAAAAACCAATTATGGGGATGCAGAGCTAACAATCCCGAGAGAATCAAGATGGAAGGCTACGCGACTAAATACTCCTTCCAAATAACAGCCCCTGAGAATTATACCTACTACCCGTATCGCAGTGATCACCAGCCGGACATACTAGACATAGTATTCCAAAAAAACTTCGATAAACCAACTTTTCAAACTGTGGTAGAAGAACTAGATTCTGACCACCTACCAGTTATAATAACATTTATTAGCTCACCTCAGCTGGTACAGCCAGTACCAAAACTAATAAACGGGATAATTAACTGGGAACAATTCCAAGCCATCCTAGATGATCACCTGATATGCCCAACCGGTCTTATCAACCACGAGGACATTTATCTAACCATATCCAAACTAACAACATCAATAACTGACAGCGTGCAAAGATCAACACTAGCGCCCAAAACTAACAAAAAACCTAATCACCATAGCTTGCCTCGAGAAATCACAGCACTAATCAAAAGAAAAAGTCAAGTCAGACGCGAATGGCAGAGAACCAGGATACCGGAAACAAAACGATTACTGAACAGGTTAACACACACCTTAAAAAGATGCTTGGATGAGCTGAGAATCAATTCATATCAAAAATATATAGAATATCTCCAACCAGGTGACATCGGAATGTGGAGAGCTACAAAGCGCATATTAAAGCAAAGAGAGGACATCCCAACATTAAGCGTGAATAATACACTACTTGCTACTGACGAAGAAAAATCAACAGCCTTTGCTACCCACTACGAAAGTGTATTCACTCCAATAGTCACTTGCGCTCCAAACCACGCAACATATATAATTAATCACGTTGAAACTCATCTCTCAGTAGTTACAGAACCGATAACTCCCTCTTATCCGCTTGAAATTAAAACAATAATCGACAGTCTCCCTAAAAGAAAAGCTCCTGGGCACGATCTCATTACCAATCTAATATTATCTCAGCTCACCACCAAAACCTTAGCCTATCTAGCAACAACTTTTAATGCATGTCTTCAGCAAGGTTATTTCCCACAAACATGGAAGCATGCACACATACTGGTGATTCCTAAACCAGGTAAAGACAAAAAGTTGATTAGTAGCTACAGGCCAATAAGCTTACTGACATCACTTTCCAAAGTTTTCGAGAAGATCATCCACTCCCGGCTTATGAATGAATTAACATCACTCAACATCCTACCAGCATTCCAATTCGGCTTTAGAAATCACACTCTACGCAGCACCAACTCCAACGCATAACTGAAAAATAGAAGAGGGCTACGAAAACAAAAGTTATACAGTTGTAGTTCTCCTCGATATAGCCCAGGCCTTCGACAAAGTCTGGCTCGAAGGCCTAAAAGCAAAAACTTGTTGACTGCAAATAAGATTAAAAAGATAGTAAAGACATTTTAATTTTTGGCTGCTAAAGTGATCTCGTTATGCAATGTTAACAGTTTTAGTAATATTTGCAAAGATTGTAGACATTACATAATAAACTGATATTTCTAAAATACATTTGTTTAGAATATAACTCCGTTACTTTAATAAGCTGTTCTTAAAAGTATGGATATTATATGACCACATATTTGTAAAATATTTTTAAAATATTAGGTTGCTCGTTTTCAGTTCCTTTTGCAGTTTTAAATCTTAGTCTAATTTCATCTTTATTTATGTCCAAGCTTCATATCCGTAGAGTACTGTAAGTCTAATTATGGTTCTATAGATTCTAAATATGGCTGACTTTATATCATTTGCTCTCAACATACTACTTAGTATATCTAATACTTTATTTTCGTTTGCTACGCTTTATCAATTTCTGCACTCTTCGAATTTCATGTCACCGTTACTTCCAGATACCAAACGACTCACCCTTTCAAAAGTATAAGCTTTGTTCTTTCTTTAAACATAATATAATTTATTCTATTGTGGCTCTTAACTCCATATACTTTTGTATTAATAACTAGACATCTTCTAGGTTCTTTCTGCATTGAACACCTTCTTGAGTTCCTTCTTGGATTTTAGATATATATAAATATATATAAAAATTCCCAGCTACCTTAAAGCCATAGTCTTCTCCTTCCTAGAAAACCGCACTTTTGCGGTGCGCATAAACTCCGCATCTTCTGAAACAAAGTCCATCCAGCAGGCGTACCTCAAGGAAGCGTACTGGGACCCCTATTATTCAATATTTTTACTTCAGATATCCCTAACATAGAGGCAACCCTAGCGACCTTCGCGGACGACACCGCAATCTTGACCCAACACACTGACCTTACCTTAGCTATTGAAAAGCAGCAGACTGCACTGAACCAAATATGCTCGTGGTTCAACCAATGGAATATGCCATCAACCACACCAAATGTCAGGCAAAAATATTTTCCCTCAGAAGAATTAGAAACCCTCCCAGCTAACAATCAACAACAACACTATTGCCTGGAATCCCGCCGATGCCGCCATCAAGTATCTGGGAGTGCTCCTTGACACTCGACTTACCTGGAAACTTCATATTAACTACAAGTTAAACCAAGGATACGCGCGATTGGCACAACTTTACCTCTCATTAATAGAAAGTCATCTCTTAAGCCCAAATGCACCATTACGATGTACAAATCTCTAATACGATCGTTGGTGCTATACGCATCAACAATCTGGAGCAACACTGCAAAGTCAAACATAGAAAAGTCCAAAGACTACAGAACAAAATTCTCCGCATAGCAGTGAATGCTCCTTGGTTCTTCGGAACGAACAACTACATTACGAACTAGACATACCAACAATCCAAAGCTACATTGCCGCGAGTGCCAAAAAATTCTTTGAAAACTTACATAAATGTGAAGGTGCAGTTCTATACAACTTAGGCAGACCAAACATACACCAAAGACTCAAACGAAAATTACCACAAGATTTATATCTAACCGAACTCGACATTGATTAGTTAATATAACAATTAGTTAACATACTTGTAAGGGTACAACCTACCTCATAAACTATAAAAGAACGTACTGTTATTGCTTACCTTACTATTATTATCATTGCCATGTATAACATGTAACTGATTGTTGAGCTGGCAAATAAATGATTAAAAAAAAAAGATAGTAAAGCGACATTTTTAATTTTTTTGGCTGCTAAAAGTGATTTTTCTGTTATGCAATGTTAACAGTTTTTTAGTAATATTTGCAAAGATTGTAGACATTACATAATAAACTTGATATTTCTAAAATACATTTGTTTAGAATATAACTCCTGGTTACTTTAATAAGCTGTTCTTAAAAGTATGGATATTATATGACCTGACATATTTGTAAAATATTTTTTAAAATATTAGGTTGCTCGTTTTTTTCAGTTCCCTTTTGCAGTTTTAAATCTCTAGTCTAATTTCATTTTCTTTATTTATGTCCAAGCTTCATATCCGTAGAGTACTGTAAGTCTAATTATGGTTCTATAGATTCTAAATATGGCTGTACTTTATATCGTATTTGCTCTCAACATACTACTTAGTATATCTAATACTTTATTTTCGTTTGCTACGCGTTTATCAATTTCTGCACTTTCTTCGTTATTTCATGTCACCGTTACTTCCAGATACTCAAAACGACTCACCCTTTCAAAAGTATAAGCTTTGTTCTTTTCTTTAAACATAATATAATTTATTCCTTATTGTGGCTCTTTTTTAACTCCATATACTTCGTTTTTTGTTTATTAATAACTAGACTATGTTCTTCTGCTGTTCTTTCTAGCTTATTGAACACCTTCTTGAGTTCCTTCTTGGATTTTAGATATCAAGACCAAATCATCCGCATATGCAATCAGCTGATGTTTACACTGATATATCACATCATTTTTTTGAATTTCTGCTTCTCTTCATATTAGCTCTAAGACTAAATTAAAAAGAACTGTAGATAGCTGAACCTCTTACTTCAAACTTTTTTTTCCTGTGAAACTATTAAAGAGTTTTCTATCAGCAACTACTTTGTTACAGATTTTAGATAGCGTTAGCTTTACTAGATTAATTAGTTTTCTGGGGTTACCCAAATTAACTGAAGCTTCGTATAACGTAATTCTAACGAACAAGGCAAAAGCTTATTTGTAATATATAAACAGTAGGTTTAGTTCTAGCTTCCATTCGTTACTAATGCGCATTATCATTGTTAGAGTGAATATTTAATTTAAAGTTTCTCTTCTCTCCCTAAATCCATCTTGATACTCTCCTACTTCTTGGTTATAGACGTCACTGGATCTTTTCGGATACATCTGGCAAATGCCTTATAGGTAACGTGTAGTAATGCTACGCCTGTATAATTTAAGCACAGGTTTATTCAGTGCTATCCTTTTTTATAAGTTGGAGAAATGGTTGTGTTGCTCCACCGCTCCGGCATACTCTTTGAATTAAATCACAATTTTTTTGTAGTTTTTCCTCTACACTTTCTTTTGGTATTTTACTTTTTCCTGTATCTCTATTTTTCCTCAATTTTACGATTTTATCTTTGATTTTCTGACGGTTCCGCAACTCTCTGTCTTCACCTAAATCGATAACTTTTTTATTTCCTAGTCGGTCTTCCTTTAAATTATTGTTTAATAGTTTCTTAAGATACTCCACCCATCTATCTAATTTACTTGCAGTGTCTCATAATAAAAGTCACTCTTCATTTCTACAAATGATTGACCTAGCACTGCCTTTACTAGTATATCTATTTACTTCCTGATAAAAATTTCTTAATTGCTAACATATTGCCTTTGATTATTTGTAATTTCTTTTGCATATAGTCTCTTTTCCTCTGTCTGCATATAGTTTTTGTTTTTTGTAACTATTTTAATCTCCTATGTGTTCTTTCTAAATGCCTCCATTCTAGAATTTTCGTTGTTACTTTTACTATCTTAACCCATTTGCCTTCTATGTCTTCGACTATTTCTCTCTTCTAAACATGTTGCTATTAAGTTTTCCAGTTTGATGGCCATTCCTCTATCATTCATTTTTCCTTGCGCTTTTATTTGTTTTTTGAGTGTTGATAGTTTTGCTTTAATTTAGCTATAACCCAAAAGTTATCCGAATTAGTATTAGCACTCTTATACCTTCTGAGGTCTTTTATGGTGCTACAGTATTTGTTTTCTATTAAAATGTTACACGTGTGGCCGTCCGGTGATTTTCATGTTACTTTCTGGATCTCTTTGTGGTCAAAACGTATATTTGTGATTTTCATGTTGCTCTGCAGCAAACCCAATAACTAATTTTGCATTTGTGTTACTTTCCAAGTGCTTGCTTTTACCTCTAGTTACCTGTTTATATATTACTTTTTCTTGTTTTACTATTCATGTTGCCCATGACAATTTTAAATTGTATTTTGAAATATTTTTGATTATGGCTGAAACTTATTTGTAAAATGCTGTGTTTTCCCGTAGGTCCTTGTCTTCAGTAGGCGCGTGTATATTTATAATAGCTGCTTTTCTATACCCTCTAATATAAATATTCGATCTAAATCTGCTTCAAAACTAACTATTACAAGTTTTATTCTGTTACTTAAAACAAGCCCATATTACAAAATATGTACTGCACACCTCCGCTGTTCAGAAATATATAACCGTCTATTATAATTACCTTTTCAAATATTTGCTTTGTCCCTTGCACAGCCAATATGTCTAGCGAGTAACACTGTATAAATTTTGCCATGTTTCCCAAAGCCTCTTCTTCATAAGTACCTCACATATTTCGCGTCCCAATTTTAATATTTTCTTTTGCCATTTTTCCTTTTTTGTATTAGGTTCTCTTCTCTGTTGATATAATATTGCCAGTTTACTGTTTTCTATTTAATTGTTCTTTTCCATCACCGTGTTCATTACCATTTTCCATCACTATATTTTCTCACTAGTTCTTTGCAAGAAACTTTAATTTTACCGTATTGCGATTCCATACCCGCTCTTGGTCTTCTATGATCACTTTATTGTTTCTCACTTTGACGTCTTTTTCTTTGTCTCTTTCTTCTTTCGCCAATTTTCTTATTATTTTTCCTTTTTTGTCCTTCTTTGTCCCTTAATTATTAGACTAAATTTTGGCTTGTATATTCGCTTTTAATTTGTACTAGTTTTGTATGACGTTATCTTCTCTTCCTTCTAAAACTCTACGAGGTTCAATTTATCTCCTAGTTTATATACAATTTTAACTTCTGCTCTCACTTGCAATTTCTCTCTTATTAGGTTTTTCATAGCAGTTTTTAGTACATTAGGATTACTAAAATAGATTTTTAGTTGATACTATTACATTGGTTTTTCTTATCTGTTTTTCATGCCACTCGACTCTTCTGCTTACTTTTATTTTTTTGTTGACTTATTTATTTTTTGATTTCAGTTTTTCTCAGTAAATTGTTTTCTTTCTTTATCTTAGCTCTTGTTTATTTCTTATTTGCTTCTGGTCTGTTTGCAGATTTCTAACCATGTCAATTAGCAGATCTAATCTTTTAGCGCTCCTTTTGGTTATCTTCTTGTGCGTTCTATGTGTTTTCCAGCTTGCACTAAATACCGCATTCGCTCATCTGCCGAATATTTGTTTGCAAACATTTTTACTTTAAAAAATTCACACTTTTTACCTTAAAACCACACTGCCATTCCTTTCAGCTTGAAAATCGTATTGCTTATCTAGATACCTAGATATGTGATTCCCGTAACAGTGTTCTTAAAGAAGAAAAAGTAACCGTACACCTTTTTCCGAAAAGTTGCACAAAGAACATTGAGTTTAGGAGAGTCTCTCTCACACTTGGCCAAGCGTAGAACACAAAATAATTTCTGTTGTCCAGTCGCCATTTTGACAAACACTAAAAGAGTAGGTAAACGAAGCGCGTTGGTGCTAGATATACACAAACGCGTGAAACCCGAGAACTGGCTCTTTCTAAAAATACCTTGTTTGATCAAAACAAATTAAAAGCTAAATAGTTGTAATTTTTTAATTCGAATGATTTTTTCTGAAACACCCTATGTAAGTTAAACATGCAAAATAAAATCGTTAACAAACAAAAAATAGCTCAAATTATAAAATATCTCTTGAGAATAGCATTTCAAATTCTAATTAAATAATAAATAAATATTATCAACGGCAGAACCATTTTATTGTACCAAAAAAGCATTTTTCCTGTAAAATTCAATATAAAATTTTAATTTTATATATGTTCTTATTGTTCGACTAATACTCATGATGTTGCAGAAACTCAATCTTGCTCTTCTAATTATTGTTTTATATCTGTAATCGGAATAACGTAGTGTGGGTTATATATTATATTTTGGTAGGCTCTATTTCCGTTCAGTTGATAACTAGAATGTTCCATCAGTTTGCATATCGAATTTTAAAGTACAATATGCATTACTTTATACTGGAATATTTTTCTTCCGTGATGTTGAGCAAAATTTTATTTAGGTTTATTAGAGGTGCAACTTTATTTGTGGCGATTACTTGAAATCTCCTATTCTATTTGTAGTATTTCATCAGGATAATTTTAGTGATTTCAATCGGCTGTATAGCGGTTAGTTGACCAGGTGGAAAGAAAAATGTGTTATTATAATATTGAGCATTATCTGAGGTTTCAATATTAGAAGAAATTTAAATATCAAATTGCTAAAGCCCTGGTAGCTGAATAGAAGTTAGAATTTATTGGAATTATTAAAATATTTGTAATTACTAATATTGATCACAATGGTACAAATTTAGAGTGTTTGGGTTGTATTCAATATTTATTTAATGTTATTTGTTTATTTATTTATAGATGTTATCGTTCATGAAATTTACCCTTGCATCAATAAAACCCCAATTTTTTTATTATGATGATAAATAAATAGAGTTCAGTACATTATGTTTTCAAAATAACCGCCTTCACTAGAGATAGGCATTTCAATCCTTTTCTGAAACCCTCAATTGCCCTCTTCTGTTGTGTAATTTTGTCAATATACTGGGGTTTATTTAGATAACCCATATCTCTAGGATATTAAGATATCACAAAGGTTTAAATGGGGGAAATTTGGGAGCCACTCGATGCCACCCTCTATCTTACACAATGAGCGTTCATACTTATAATGCTCTTTCCAAAGACTTTTGTGAGGATGTCATTGGGCGGTGGCTTCATCTTGCTGAAACCAGTATTGGTTGACTTGTCTTTTGTCTCTCACAATTGGAATAAATTTCTCGAGAACTTCTGTGCGATAATCTTCTTTATTCAAATATTTTGTGAGAAGCAATTCCATAATGGAAAATCGCACACTATACACTACCTTTGCTAGGTGCAATTGACGAACTTCGGTAAAATGCGGGTTTTTTGTACCCCAATGTCGGTAATTTTCTTAGTTGAAATCCATCCGTAAAATATACCTACTTTTTGTCCAACATTTTGGTTTGAACCATCTCCATGATCACTTTTGCAAAAGCCAATCTTTTGCTAATATTGACCTCAGTCAAAGATGTTTGCAACTGAATCATATACAGAAATAAATTCAGTTTCTTAGTGAGGATGGTGTGTATAGAGCCCACACTCACACCGAGTTGAGCTACGCCTTTAGAGACGAAAGTTGTGGGCTTTTATTCATAAAGGTCCAGTGCTTGTTCTATGGCCCGAGTTCTTGTTAATTGTTATCCAGTACACTTACTGTCTTCTGAGACTTTTCAATCAGTCTATTATAGCATGGTAAAATAAACTAATAATAGAAAAAAATCGTTGTATTTTTACCTTGCTATTGTAGAGACGGACAAGGTAAGGTGTTTGTCAAACTTGACCTTGAAGGCGGTGAGTGCTCTACTAGCAGTTCAAACCCTCTCGTAGAAGTCGGCCACAATAAAGACCCTTTCTTTGGTTGAATAGCTACTCTTAGCTGATGTCATATTCAGCGTTAACCTAAAGTGTAAACAACACTCCAAACATTGGCCTAGCTATAACTAACGTTAAACATAAAATTACGTGAAAAATTCGGCCATGGTAATATAAAACTCTTTTGCGTGCCATAACAAAGGCCCTGTATATATGTGGTAACACTGTATAAGAAAAGTGCAGAGTTAATACCTTTGTAAGATCTTACTTTGAAACAGTGAGAACAAAAGGTTGCGAACGTAAACATAATTCTGGTTGACTATTTATAAAAAATAATTTATGCCCTCCAACATTATACAAATTTTAATTATAAGAAATGCAGATTCCTTTTTATTACAAGTAAGTTTTTGTAATCGATTCTAATTCGGTTCTAACTGGATTATTTGTTAATGCAGTAGAGTGTATGAAAGCTACTTTAACAATGTGCTATCCTCTATTTTTTATATTTTTTAGTTGCAATTGCCATAAATTAATACTTTACTAACTTTTTGTAATAAACAAAAAGCCACTTTCTTATTGAGGAATGTTTATATCGTGTTCTATTAGTTATATAAAGCTATTTGACATTTTTTTAAATTAATGTATTAGTCATTTCATTCTGTAAAAGTTTTTATAAAAAAACTTTTTTTGGAAATAATTATAATTATACATTCTAAAAATCTATATTAATACAGTTTGATAATTCAAACTATAATATACTCGACGAATAGATCTAATCAACATAATTGATGATACCAAAAAGTACCGTTAAACCCCCAATACGGTGTGCAGGCACATAATATAGGGTATTTAAATTCACATCCATGCTTACATCCCGTTCCTCTAGCTCTGAATTATACACTAGCTTGAGTGGAATATAAATTGAAATTTTACAGCCACATTTTGCAAGTTTCAACAGATGCAAAGTTTAAGGTTGTTTAGGTTAATGCAAAATACCTGCTTTGTAGTACAAAGCAGGGCTTATGCTTTCCAACACGTAAATATATTTGCTTTTATGTAAAACCCCAAAAAGGATTTTGAAAACAAACTATTTTGTAGTTAAAATACTGGCGTATACAAGAAAATAAATAATTTTGTATTACAATGCTAAACTACACTAAAATTACTTCTTTGTGTATTAAAATATTATAATTTTCTTACATTTTCTGACATACTCCAAATTTGGCTCAATTAATAACTGTAGCCTGTTCTTTATTACCTTGAGCTTGTTCACGGAAACATAGTCTCATTATATAAATTTTCAAAGAAAATGCTTTGTTTTCAGCATGTGGTAAAATATTATCGTTTCCTAAAAGTGGGTTACTGGCAAGAACATTTAATGTGCTGTTACCTAAGACTTCCTCCAATTAAACAGCATCTACTAAGTTAGCAAAACAGTAACTAAAATTTTTTACAATAAAAATGATGAGTCACTCCACTTCAGAGAAACAATGTTGCTACCGATGGTATAGAATAAAAGAAAGATACTTTAAAACACTGTATCATCAAAAAATAAAGAACACACAAATCAGTGCACATATTTTAAAAAGAATTAACCTTTTTAAGTCCATATTTCTGTAATATAGGAATACGTTGAAATAACCCACGACTCTCACCTTCTAAACAAAAACATTTCGTATTTTTACGGTTGTAACACTTTGAGCAATAGATATCGCTATACCATAAGAAATAGATACTGAAGAGCAATATGCATCTGCTATTTTAAACTATTTGGAAATAAAAACGGGTTATACGATAAAACAGTAGTTACGAGAAGCCACTCAATACAAAGTTTCTTTAATATGGCACAGGCGGTTAAGCTATTTTCTTTTTAAGGCCAAATTTAAGTTAAACAAAAATTATTTGAGATGGTAAAGCAGTGGGTTTATTCCTAAAGCCTGGCAAAATAATTGAGTACCTGAATTCACTCGAATGGTGGTCGTCTAAGACGCGCTACTTGTCACGTCGCCCCTCATCAGAGATGGTGCACGGCGACCGGGCACAGTGGCGAACATATGAAAACATTAACCAGTTTAAATGAAAATTGCTTCTGTGTTATCAAAAACAGATTGTTTAACTTGGCCATAATTTTTAATAAATTTGTTCTTCGCTGTAGTACCTCTTACATATTATTTCATACCAGCTGTCCTAACCTTGTACAATAATTTTCTTATTTCTGTTTAGTCAGATTTATATTATAAACTATAATAACATATAATTAGCAATCTCTGTACAAAGTGGAACTTAACAACAAAAATTGTTTAATGAAAAAAAACTTTATTGCCTGTAAAAAGCTCCTCGTGGTTATTTTTTAGGATTCTAAAGACGCCATAAATTTTCATCCACTGTTAATGTCACCTCTAATATTGCAGGCCCATACGAAAGGTTAAGGTTGCGTACCACTTAAAATACCAAGGAGTTTCAATTTGTACTGTTACAATGCGAAACCGCATACCTCTGCGTTAACGCAGTAAATTCTCGACAATTTCCATTGGGAAATCGTTGAGCGTCAGCCTTTACAGCCTCGACTTGTCACCTTTCGGCCACCATGAGTTTAGGTCAGCGAATGAGGGATGGGGAGAGAAATTTAAGAGCATTAAGTGAGTTGATTTCGTGTGCAGTTGGCGTTTTATTCGTTCAGCAGCTTTTTATATGAGGTGTCCTAAAAAAATCAAACAAATAATCGACACAAATAATTTTTGTTTCTTTTTATTCAACATATTCTGACAATTAATGTGATAATTTTTTAAAATGACTACCTTCACTGGCTATCAAATGTTGGAGGCGTGTCTCAAAAGCCAATATTGAGCGGTGTCGCATTTTTTCTCGACTCGATGGTATTTTTCAACTCTTTGGTTCAGTTTTATAACCTAATCTTTTAGATATCCTTAAAAAAAAGAAATCAAGAGAGCTTGAGCTGGTAAACAATTCGGACCAATTCGACACCACTTCCGATCTTTGGCTTCGACTCTAACGCCAAAATTTGATCTCAAAAATGGCCAAAGAAAAATTTCAGGTTCTCTTGAGTGCGATGAGTACGAGCTCCATCCTGTTGAAACCAAGAGTGCTAAAGTTTTCTCGTTGCCCTGCAATGGACAGGAATTTCTCCAAAATTTCTTGACGGTAGACCTCGCCATCGACTGTCCTTGCTCAGGAATATCAAACTAATTATTCTGCTGACTTTTTTGGGTTGTAGAGGGCGTACCACAGTCAGATGGGGGTTTTCTGTATCCAAAATCGTAGAGCTTTGTTTGGCTTTGTCAGAGAACTGAATTACTTCCTTCCTGATTTACTCCAAAATTTGCAAAATCAAAGCTTTAGTCAAAATTTTTTTGAGTCAGTGGCTGCTGTAATTGGACCTTATATAGAAGCATCTAGTTTCTCGTAAAGCATGTTCTGGACAGTCGATTTCGATATCTCGGTGGTAATCCGCTTACACATCTCAGTGAAGTTGGGGGCTCTGACGGTAAACGTTGCTGGCGGTCTCAATGTTCTCTAGAGTGGTGACAGTAGACGGCTGACCACTTCTTGACTCGTCATCGAGGACACTTCTAGTTCTTTCAATTAAAAACCATTTTATAGATTTGTGACAAAACCTGTATTTATAAAAGTTGTATTCGCTTCTTAATCGTGTTATCATTCAATTTAGAATGCAGTTCGAATCTATCTCAAAGTCTTTCTTTAGACCGACAATCGAAAATTCATTCGAGGCCTTCACGATAGCGATTGGATCTTCGGTGGTGTAAATAGTCTTAGCGATGGCCATTGCTTTTTACTATAACTATCACAAAAAATTGACTTTTTGCACTCTTCTAAAATTTAAATAAAGAGGTTTGGTTTTAAAAAAAAGAATTTTAGTTTTATCCTTTGGGAGAGTCTAAGCCTTCAAGAGATTATTAAAATATTTGCTTAACTAATTTATTGTCTTATTTAAACTACATTCGTAATTTAAAAAAACATCATTTTAAATTTTTTATTTAATGAACTGAATTACTGAGTGGAATTATTTTTATAAAAATCTGAAAAAGTTGCCAAAGCATACCTTGTAATAAAAACCAAAAAATAAACACTTCTCTAAAACTGAATTGACTACATCAATAAATTTCATAAAATATTTACGACACAAACACTACCAGGAACTGATAATGGCGCAAATAGCACTGAAGAGATCAGGTTTCAAAATATTTGTTCGGCGATTCAATTATGTCGGCTCCTTCTTTTACGCAAACAGCAACTGCCTCTCGGATGATAGCCGTCGGCCCCGAGTCTGTCCCTGACAATGTCAGCTTTCTCGGAAAACCCAAATTCGACGTATGCTTTCTGTTAACAGTCGTCACTCGGATTAATATTGCTACCATTCGCTCGGGCCGACAACAAAGGGCACTTTATTGGGCCGATAATGGACCCGATTTAATATCCGCCGTAAAGATCCATTACCCACCGTGTGTGATTGAAAGCTTGCTCCGGTCCAGATATCGCCCGTAAAAAATTCGTTAAGGTCAGCAGGTGACGCTTCCCACGATTCCGTGAAATCCCCTTAAGCTGTTTTGGGTTAGTAAATGTTTACATCCAGATAATTTTGAGGTAAATGCAGAATTGCTTGAAAAATGCCCACTTTGCATCTTTAAGCATTATACAACATCAAATCTATTAATCTAATCGATTTTAACACCATAATTGTTTCGTTTCTTAAACAAATTTGAAATTTAGAGCAGGACGAACTAAAAACCAATAATGATAATGAGTACCATTATTACTAATTATAATAAGAAAGTACAGTTTTAAAAATTTAATCCGACAAAATGTTCTCAAGTATTTCCCATCAAATTTATTTTAACTGATCCATAGATGAGCAAATTGGTATACAACGTCATAAGAGTAATAGTGAAAATTGTAGATGCGGTCAAAAAGTGTCTATTTTGTAAATAAATATTCTACGAGTGCAAGCTTATTTTGGCACTAATTTATTTGTTTGACGGTAGCTTAAACACAAGCGTTTTGAGTGACAGCGTTACATGGATAAAACTAACATTCGTAGTGTAACTCAATCCTCTTTTGGAGGAAAGAAGGCGAAGGGTATCCATAAAAGAATATTTTTACATTAAGTGACTCATGTTCTTCTTATGAAACCGTTCGAATTTGAATAAATAAACTGAAGTATGTTAGAACAAGCGGTGAAGACGCACTATATCGAGGAGTCTTAAAACAGCTGTCGCGCCAAAGTGCATATGTTTTTTTTTCAGCAGATGAGAGAAAATGAGTATAGTTAACGCTCCGATTCAGTTGAATCAGTTCACTTTATTTTGTAAAATAGATTACATTAAAAAAAATTTACGCAAAATTGGTATTTCATCTGTCACTCCAGACCAAAATTAACTGTTTAGAGTCATATGTTGTTCCTTCCTCTGGCGCGTAGACACCAAGAATGAGTAGCTCTTTAACATGTTATCCACACACCAGCATGTGCTCTTTTATTGAGATCGACGTCTCATATATTAATGTATATTCTTTTAAGTGTTTGGATTCTCTTTTTTTTTAATTTCCGTTATAATGGAATTAGGTGTCGACAGAAAAACCGATTTCAACGAGTCAGTTTTTAAGAAATCAACCAGGAAATATTTTGAGAAAATTTACGGAAGGTACAGAGAGGCAACAATACTGAGTTAGGCGATTAGCTCAATAAAAAGTAAACCAACCAAGTAACCAGATTTGTGTTAATTTAGAATAAATGTAACGAAGACAGACTAGAAAAGTTGTGTGAAACGTCTATGGGCTTTTGAGGGGTAGACCTGGGCTGATAGGACCCGTTAATTACAAGTGAGCAGTGCAACGCGACAAATAGTACGGCCAAGGATGGCTCAAAAATTACTATTAAGAGAATATAATTAAGGGCGTGCAAACGATAATTAAGATAAATAATAATTAAATAAATAAGTAACATACACAAACGAAATGTTATACACGGATAGCAAATAACAAAGTATGGGTCCCTTACCAGGACGAAAAGGACAAATTAGACAAAGTCTCAGAAACTGTACAGAAATTATTGCTAGATGTGAATAAAATAAAAACAAATCAAGCCGCGCGTAACAACAGTAATAATAGTAGAATTAAAGAAAGAAAATAAGAGTCAAAATTAAGACAACGCTAGCATCAAAAGTAACTTCTCCGAGGTAGAGAAAGAGTTAAAAGATACAAAATTTATAACAACTTAAAAGAGAGGATAGACAGAATAATATAGTTTTACAAGGCCTAACGACACGTTTGGATAATAAAATCGGAAAGGAATAATTAAAAATTAAAAGTAAATATGCGGATTAAAACAGCTTATAATTGAAGCCCAAAATATACTTAACTAGAGAGAATTAGAGATCTTTGAGGATAAAATAGAGATAATGAACAACAAAGTAAAGTTAAAAATATAAAAGTAGATGATTATTTAGCAAAACAAGAAAGAGACATCGATGCGCAGATTAGGAAAAAAGTAGAAGAATAGGGAAAAGTTAATATTAAAAACCATACAATAATAGAAAAGAAAGGAAATTAAACAAAATAAAGGCAATATATAAATGCCTTAAAACCTTCGACTTGAAATATTCCCTTAAAAAATAATCACAGGAGCTCAGGTCTGGTGATCTTGGAGACCACTGAATTCCCGTTCCTACTGATAAAGTGGTTCGAAAACAGGTCTTTCACAAAGTTTCTTGACACCCTGGATGTGTGACTAGTTGCTCCATATTGTTGTAAATGATTGTTTTCGTTTACAGGAAACCGTTGAAATTTTAGAATAAGGAAGGCATTTGAACCATCATCAATCCTCAAAAAAATACGGGCCAATTATTCGATTTGAAGAGATTTTACACCAAACTGTAACTTTGGCCGAATGAAATGGCCGTTTACGGAATTGTTGAAAGTTGGAAACAGCCCAAAAAACGAAAATTGTGTTTATTGGCATGTTCAGTAAAGTGGAAATGAGTTTCATTGCTCATCCATAGATTAACAATAAGCCGTGGGTCGTCTTCAAGCAGCTGTAACATATGTGCATACAAAAAACCAACACAGGTAGGATAATCTCCGGGGTTTAAAGCATGGACTATTTGCATTTTATACAGAGTAAGTGTAAGTCATTATGAAAAATTTTCCTTACTGTTTGAGTAGAAAATTCGAGAGCAACGCTCTGGCGCCTGCAGATCTTCGAGGGCTTCTTGTAATTGCTACTCGTAGAGCCTTCACATTTTCGGGGATCCTAACAATTCTTGGACTACCACCTTTTCTTATTATTGTTTGTCCCGTTCTACCTAAATTTTTAGCTCAAAGAAAATGGCTATTCTACTTGGAACAAGAGCACGAGGCAGAAGATGAAAATGTAGGCGGAACGCGCGCTGTGCTCATACGTAACTTTGACCATTTTCTAAATACACTGTAACAGCGAAATCTCGTTGTTCACCGGTCCAACGCTGCATGGTTACTAAACTTTTCATCTCTGAAGAATGTAAAGGTCACTGCTTACTGCACCCCTCATACAAAATTCTTAGGACTCTGCAGTTTTACCATGCATTTGTTACATCCATTCTTTTTTCATAATATAACTCAATCAGCTTTTCGTATCGCTTATTCCTATCTCCCAATCCGGAATTACCAATGATATTTTCTATTTTTTCCTTTCCTATTTTTATGTAAAATAACTGCATATAAATTTGATTTCATGCAGTCTTATACTTTTAAAAATGTTTGTTAGTTGTTTATAAAAGTAATTTATTTTTCTATAGTTTTCTATGATGTAAGTGAATACGCATATATAATGTTTACGCCTATCGGTGTTCCTGTAAGTTCTAAAATACATACTACTCTGTTCAAAAAGTGATTGTTTAAATGAAATATATACTGTTTATTAATCTATCAAAATCAACCCTCTGTTTCTCTACGTGGACAGTCTAAAAAGGTTTGAGCTCCAACATGAATATAACCCTACTCTTCAAAACTATTCTGCTGCTACAATCGTACAAGCTTTGAAAATACCTGTAAAAATTTTAGCCATTTTAGACGCTTAGCTGTTGTTCGACAGTCGTTTGTATCAGTCAAAGTCAATGCTTTGGCAAAAATAGAAAAAATCAAATATAGTGCCGTAATTAAATACTTGGATTTGAAAGGCAATACGCCCACAAAAATTAGTGTTGAGTTATACGCCGTTTACGGGGACTTTGTCCCATCATTGGCCACCGTAGAAAATTGGGGAGCTGAATCTAAACGTGATTGTACCAGCTTGGCTGGAGAGCGTTGGGGTCGGTCAGCAACTACGATCTTCACCGGTGGCATCAAAAAAGTTCACCAAATGGTACTGAACGGTCGTCAAATCAAGGTTAAAAGGATAGCAAAACCTGTGAGTATATTGAAAGAACGCTTTTGATATATTTTGATATATGGACTGAAGAACTGGACATACAAGTTGTCCGCGCTTGCGCACTTTAAGCCAAAAAATTATTCGAGTTGCAGTTTGTCTACCCAGTATATTCAGCAGATTTACTCTCAGCGACTATTTTTTGTTTCCTAAGCTTTAAGTTTGACTGGGAGAAAAAAGATTTTCGTGAAACAAGAAGGTCATCACAACCGTAGACGCTTAGTTTGCAGAGCAAGGTGCCTTCTTCTATTTGGACGGGTTAAAGAGGTTGGAACATCGCTGAAAAAAGTGTATCGACTTTAAAGGAGATTATATTGAAGAATAAAATTAAATGTGATAAAAAAACTACTTGTTTCTATGTTAGGCTCAAAACTTTTCAGACTGCCCATGTACACATGCACTACCGCTTAATCCAAACTTGAAACATTTTTTATATTCACTTTTTAGGATTTTTAAGTTCAACTAAGTTAAACTGGTTTTCTAGAACAGAAAAAACTCGCATGGTAACATATCTGAAGAATGTGGTGCTTGTAGAGCAATGTTTATTAAATTTTTGGCAAAACATCAATTAAAGTTGTGTCTACCGAACCTATAGATATACCATTTTCATCAAGCTCTCAAATGACGATTTTAAATTTCTTTTCTTTAAGTTTTTTGATAACTTCTTTAGTTATTCATGTTGATGAGCGACTAGAACAAATTTATTTTTTGCGGATTTGCGACCTTATCCGAATAGGTTATGCCACTATAGTGCAGTTTTGCTCGATGAAGATTGTTAACATAAAAATTAATGTTATGACCAAGATGGCATACTTTGCATTTGCTCACAAATATTTTGTATCTAGCTGTTCCGATTGCCTCAGTCGCAACCTGTATGCAGTACTGCAAAAAATTGCTCCTTTGCTACTAGTTTTGGTTCACTCCGGACATTTTATTTTTTTCGGTACTCACCTTATATGGTGAGTATTTTCCTATTTGTTATCTAAGGAGGAGTCAGATGGGGAAGTTGAAACTTTATTCAATATAAAAGGAACAATGAAATAGCTTTTTTATGAGGTAGAAATTTAAATATGCAAATTCAGCTACCTTTGAAACTTCGCATTTTTGTATATCACCTATTGTATATCACTAAACGAAGAGACTTGAGACTGAAGCTAATTACAATTATGCTCAATATAAAATCTCTCTGCAGCAGGCGTCAACTACAAAAATGTCAGTGACTACTTATCTTAAGGCAAACGGACTATATTTTGAACTTAAACTAAATCGATTAGATATCACGAAACGAAAAGAACTGAGATTTAAAGCTGACTAAATTGATGCGTAATGAGTCATTCCATACTAAATCACCGGGTCGTTGGACATGACATCTCCAGTTTGATGAAATTTGGTGTGTAGGTGTGTGTGTACTTGCAAAGAAAAGCAAAAAACTAATTTTTAAAAATCATCCCTACCTCAATATCTTTAAATGGTTATATCTTGGTCAAACTGATAGCTAGAAAAATAAGTTAAACACTAATCGAAAGCTAAAGAGTTAAAATTTCATATTATATACATCACAATAAAATTTGGTACTGTTATGTTGTCGTGGTTATTGGACCCCTCCTCCCCACTCTAACCTTTAACATCTCAGAAGCGACCACTTTAAAATTTTTAGAATCAAATGTGCTATTGTAGCACTAACTGACTAATTGAATATCAAATTTTATTATGGGATAAGCATGGATCCATAGTGAAAAAAATTTTCAAAATATGTGTTTTATATATCACAATGTAAATCTATGTATAACTAGTAAAAAGGCTTGTTCCGAAGACGGTCATCCCAAGATAAATATTTGGTTTAGAGTTTCGTCGATAATTGATGAAAAAATGAGCCAATAATCGTTTTATCAGTCATACCTAAGCATGATGACATTTGTCTATAAATTAAAGTTGTGCCGCATGCTCTACTAACAGCAAGAATTGGCCACATAGTCCATGTAACATCGATATGTGGCGCAAACTGTTTAATTATTTTATGATAATTTTATATAATTAAATGAGGTATTGACCTTTGAAATCGGTTCATAGCTGTAGGAGAAGTTGCAATATTAGTTACAGCTAAACAAGCACACAGTTACATTTTGCAGTTTTATGAAGTAGATGCATTTTGATTACTTTTGATGTTGAAAAAAGCTTTTCTTAAAGGAGGACTTACAAAATATTTATAAAAACAATTTCTTTAACTATATCACAATATTTTTAAATTTATTTTTAAGGTAGGTGCTTATACAATTGTTTTTCTTAAGAAAAGTAATGAAGCGGATGTGCGTCTTAAATTTTGGTATCAAAAATGGTTGGAAAATTTGTGGGAAGTGTCGCAAATAGATGAGAAAAATAGAGGAACATTGGAAAAAGTGGCTTTGAATATTGAAGACGTAAGAGAAGCAGAAACACAAGATATGTTTATTGGTTCTGAAATATAAATAAAATATTTTAATGGGTCATTTATGTTGCTAGGTAAATCTCCAATTGTAAAAAAAACGAATGCATGCATCATCATAATGCGCAGAAAAAGCTGAAGAAATTAAAGTTTACTGATCGAAAAAGTACTAAATCCGGAAAGTAACATATTATCTGACAGTTTCGAAAGTTCTCAAAACAGCGATTTGAAATGTTATGTCAGTTGAAGTCTTGCAGTAAAATGGAAGAATTATTTAACTAATAAAGTGAAGAGTGTTATAGAGGAAAAAAGAATATTATCAATTTCAAACCGAAACCTTATAATATCTAAGTGAGGAAACTTTACAATTAGTAAGACTTTTATAATAGTGACGACGTGAGTAGAGTAGTGCCTGGGAAAAAGGATTATGTTTTAGTCAAAAATATTGAAAACGTTCACAAACATGTTCAGAAGAGATTAGTGCTTGGAAATTTAAAGAAGACTTACGAACTATTTAACAATGAATATTAGTTGATCGTTGTTTCTTGGAAGTGGTATTAAAAATACCAAAGTTTTTGTTCTCAAATAAGAGTTTTAAAAAAATATAAATTTATAGCTGAGCAACAACTCGTTATTTTACAGTGCCAAAAGAAGAATCTTCAAGAGGAAGCTATTGGTGTAATATTTTATGGTTGTTTACTACAAAGAAGATGACATACTAAAACATAAAAGAGTAGTATTTATTTCATCCGGTTTAAAGCATGATACTGTGTTAATGTATTTCTTTCAAACAAATTTTTTAACTAGTACAAAGATTCAAACTTAACTAAAATTAACTAAATTACAGAAAGTTTTGTACTGTTTGCATGGTTGTGCATATAGCATAAAGGTCAAAAAATTTTTAAGAAGACTTTTGCGTAGATACTAGGTGGTATTTTTATGCCATAGAAAAAGAGTGTACGACAGGGTTACGGGAAATTTGAAAACACTTGCTAACAAAGCAAGTCTCCGGGGACTGTACTACAATCAGACAAATAATCCAATAAAATTATATCTACAAGCCAAATATAATATTTCCAATATGACGTTAGAGTTCTGTAAAGATCGAAAATACGCCAAACAAGAATAAATGTTAAAAATTGTTTTGTGTATACGAAAACGATCGTCGGAACCCAAAAGTTCCATTGCTACAGTACAACAAAGGATACATTAAATAACAAAGATATTTTCATTTCCGTTGGAAGGGAATGGAGTGCAGCTAAATTAATCAGAAATAAGTAGCACAAGACAAAGAGAAAACCTTTCGAAAGCTCAGTAAAAATAGAGAGCTGAAAGTAGTAAACACTTTTTTCAGGAGCAGATATATTCAACGGTTTTTACTGCTGCTGCTGTTGAATTGATCCTGCTGTGCAAAGTAACCAAATTGAAAAAATAAATTGTTTTCCCAAATATTCTGCAAGCTCTGTTTTGAGAAAAAGCTTTTTTTTAACAAAAAAATTTATTAAGTTTATTATAGATAGCTTTTCACTGTAATATACTTATGAACCAAATGGACGCTGCACATAATTTAGAATTTTTTTCACTATGAACCCATGCTCGTCTTATGATTTTTGGTATTCAAGTAGTCAATTAGGGGTAGAATAACATTTTTTTAAACATTTTGAAAGTGGTTGCTTCTAAGATCTCAAAAGTTAAAATAAGCTGTCAACTGGCCTGCCCCCGACAAACGGCCGTAATTTCCAAACGAAGGTTCCAAAATTGTTTTAAAAATTAGCTTTTTACTTCTCTCTATGAGTACCACCAACGTACCAAATTTTATCAAAATGGGAGATGTCATATCCGACGAGCGAGCGATTTGGAATGACTAATATAAAATCTCAGCAGATGTCAAATACAAGACTTTCACTGACTTCGTTCTATGTACCTTGAATAAGCTCAAATCGCATATTCATTTGTTATACATCTTATTTAAGCTTTTTAGTTTTTTATTATATGTTTTGCAAATTTATTTACTATTTTTTCATACCATTTCTTATAGATCTTTCCCAGTACTTTCGTTCTATTATTTTTCTATTCCATGGGTTCTTTGAAAATTTATTGAGATCAAATTAATGGCTTTTTAGGCTTTTTTCACGTCAATAGAAGTTCACTTTTTGGACAAGAATTATACGTTACAGCGAGAATTAAGATTATAGAGATGATTTTATTCACCTCTTTCTGGTACAAACTCGTTATTTAATTAATTTACATTCCAGAAAAATTAAATTGACTTACTAGAGAAACATTCCTCTAATGTTACAGATGTAAATATATGATATTCGATAGTATTTTCCGTAATACTTTAAGAGTAGCTAAGAAAACCGACGATCTACTTGTTGGGCAAAAGTGAGGTTACTACGATTCTTAGTAACTATTTGAAATAATAATTAATAAATTAGAATAAAAATCTGTAACAAAAATGTACAAATCGTAGCGTGTTAAACAAGGATAAGAATCTATGCGTTCAGCAACAAAATTTCTGTAATATTTATTTTAAATGGCTTCTAGCTGCTTACAGTCCCGTTGCATAAATAGGATTACGCAAATTGAAAAATGTTTTCCGCGCTCTTAGTCGCGGCACAAAGGAGACAATAATCCGAACGAGGGCATAAATTTCCCCGCAGCGAGGCGGCGAGCGCTCTCGAGATGTAAGACCAAAACGAGTATAAGTAAGTGCGCGGTGTGTAATACAGATTTACTGCCGGGAGACATCACTTTCTGGTGCAATGTTGTCCGGCTCAGGGCTTTATAGAGACGGGATAAAAGATTGCCGGCTGCTCCACCAGACATGTCTGCAGTCGATGAACTTTTCCGCCCAATCTAGCAGGTCGGGGCGACCCTTTCTCTCCTTCAGATTAATAAGGCGAGGCCCGCGACGAGATCACGCTCCGCCAGGATGACAAAAGGAGTCTCGTTACGTGCGATGTCTTTGCTGCAGACTCTTTTCAATACGGCTTTTCAATAGCGCCCTGAATAAATAAGCTGCGGGGAAATGCATTGTACAGCGTTCCTTTTATTTACCTCAAAGTGAGGCTGAAGTGCAGTTTTACATTAAATTACCCGTTGTATAGAGCGTTTGTGTCTTTGTGCAAGGTAACAGAGTTTGAGAGGAAATTGTTCTGTCATCAGCGTGTATTTAATTTTAATTTAAACTCCTTCTGGCAACAATGCAAGATTAAATTCTGTATATGTTGGTATATTTAGCAAGTTTCTTATTCTAAATTCAATTCAAATTATAAGATTAAAATTTTTAAAAATATCTGTATGCCTTTCAAATATCTTTAATTTATCTTATTATAATTAATTTTGTAAAGCTCTATAATGATCGTTTATGTACGTTAATGTTTTAAATAATTTATAGGGTGATTCAAATTGAACTTTAGGATATTTTTTCTGAATATACCACAAAATACCCAAACAATCCGAATTTTATTGCTGTCAGTGTAAAGCGTAGACTTGGTAGTTACATATGAAATATGATGTGAGCCAAATGTCCTCCACGACTCCGCAGATATGCGACCATTCTTTTAGCAAATTGTTTTTTATAATTCTTTCAGTAATTACACGTCTATTGTTCTCCTTTAGCCATGGTAGTTAATGTAATAGGTGTGTTAATATAAACACTTTTCTTCTATTGAGGTTAGATAACAAGACTAGCATTTCCCACAGTTGCGGTTTGACTTTCGTTCCGCAAGGTTATGTACCGCTCTCATCTGCCAGCCCAGCGAGCTAATCAAAAGGCCAGCCAATAACTTACTAAATTTACTTTAATACGTTAATACTTTTTATAAACTAATACATTACACCAGTAGGTCTATAAATAAATGCTCAATTAAACTAGGCCGCCATGTTTGGAGCGACAAATTACATGTATCAATACCTTCCCCAACACCGATGTTAATTTATCAGCATCTCAGTCATGGTAGATATCAACAAATGCTCCTGCAACAGATCAACAGCAGCGTTTTCAACTTTAACAACCACCTATCCAAATTCAATCGCAGCACTCACAACACACTTATCTCACATACTTAATACAACAATCAAATCATCGAGGAACATATACTTTAATTCTCGACAATCAATGACAAATTCCAAACGCAAGAATGACAAGACTTAATGGTTTTGAACTACGAGGTGCGTTATAATACCTCCGATTTTTTTTCTTGCAAATTAATCACACGAAAACTGTGAAACTTGTGCCACTTCTCGACGTAATCTCTCTGCAGCCGTACACATTTTTTATAAAGTCGACGCCATGATTCCATGGTTGCTGCGAACGCTTCTTTAAGAATCTTCTTTCATCGTTGAAAATACCCAAAAATCGCTAGGAGCCAGGTCAGGTGAGTAGAGAGCATGAGAAGTCACTTCAAAGTTGTCAGTATTTGTGGCACCCACCTGGAAGACAATTTTGGCATTTTCAACATTGTGTGCACGTATCCCAAGGAAATGTCAACTTTGGAGGCGATGTGTTCCACACTCATTCGGCGATCTTCCAAAACAAGTTTCTCCACTTACTTTATCATGTCGTCAGACCAGTTGATGCGAGGCCGAGATTGTCTTGGTTGGTTGACATACGACATTCTGCCTTCTTTAAACTGTCGCATCCACAAACGCACATTAGACACATCCATAACACTATCACCACATGTTTCATTCAACTGGCGATGAATTTCAATCGGTGTCACACCACGCAAATGGACCAAACAAATAATTACACGCTGTTCTTGTAACAAAAAACGTAGCCATTTTAAGTATCATAAACAGTTCTCACTATCGCCGCTGTTGCTACAGTTTTGTGTGCCGTGCAGTGCTGCCATCTCTGTCACGCATTCACAAAGGGTGTGCGCGTATCTGGAAAAAAACGCATGTTTCTATCCGTCCCCAGTCCTGAGAAAAAAATTCGGAGGTTATAACTTGAATATACCTCGTACATCACGATACTAAACAAACAAAAATATCGAATTACTGGGTTAACGCCGCAACCACTTCTGACAAATATCAATCTTTCGCCGATTCCAATCCTAAATAAGCGACATATGCAATAAAACCGCCGGCAGTATTTATTTGCGGCATAAATAATTTGAAACCCCTAACAGACATGTAGAAGAAAAAGCCAAAGACAATTACGTTGTTAAATTAATCAATAACACACAAGCAAAGTTGCGACTAAACAAAGCTATAGATTATTGTACAATTATCAAATTACTTAAAAAACGCAAAATTCCATACATTCCAGCGAAAGGGAAAAAAAGTACGAAGTAGTACCACGAGACCACGCACTCCACAGTCGAAATCAAAGAATTAGCAGCTGAAATAAATAACTATGGACATAAAGTCTTGAACATTTATAATATCAGACACAGAATTACCAGAAATCCATGCTGACGTTTTTTGTAGAACTAGAATAGACAGACAACAATAAAGAAACCTTCGACATAAAATTTCTAATGAAATATAAAATAAGATTCGAACCACCTAGAGTCAATAGTAAAATAATTTAATGTCAAAAGTATCAAAGATTCGGTCACTCAAAAAATTACTATTACAGAACGCCAAAATGCGTTAAATGTGCAGGCGAACACTGAGAAAGGAAAGCTAAAACCAGGATGTGAAATAAATTAACTGGCCAGGGTAGCCACCAGCAAACTATCGCGGCTGGATAGTTGCAAAAGAAATTCAGAGAAAAAAATATTCTCTTTACGTCCAAGGCTGACTGATACTCAATTTTGGACAAGGAGTATCGTATGTCCAAAAAACATCAGACAATATACCAGATTACAACCACACTATATTTTACAACAACCTACACAAATTCCAGCTCAACAACGAACAGATAAAAAGCTAGAGACACTTATGACAAAACCCATGAAACGAATGGACACCATACTTAACCTACTTACAACCATGATTAACAAAATGAGTCGCAATGTCTAATATCCTAAAAATTGCCAAGAACGCCAATGGTCTTGCTCAACACAGGCTGGAGGTTAATTCAGTCTTATCACTTTACGACATAGATATTATGTTAATATCAGAAACTCATTCCACATTTAACTCTTATTTGAAGATAACAATGTATACAATATACACTACTCCTCATTCTGATGGCACTGCTTATGCAGCTACCGCACTTGTCATAAAATCTTTAATCAAACATAAAATTACAAAAATTTAAATCCGAATATCTCCAAGCTACTACAGGCGCAGTAAAGAAGGAAAAGAGAGATATCATATTCTCTTCTGTATACTGACCTCTACGACCTACTATTAAAAAGCAGCAATTTACACTCTTCTTCAATATACTTGGGCCCACGTTTATAACCGGTGGAGATTGCAACTTCAAAAATTAAATACAAGGGTCGAGAATAATATTAACTTGAGGAAGAGAGCTGTACAAAGTGATAGAAAAGCACAACTTACATTACCTAAGCATATATGAAATAATGCATTGACCAAGAGATCTCCGCAAGATTCCAGACCAATTAGACTTTTGCGTTATGAAAGGAGTTCCATAAAACTATTTATAAATTGACTCTTGCTGTGGATTTGTCTTCTGACCACTCACCAGTACTTATTACATATATCACAAAAGTACTAAAAGTTCAAAAGTCAGCAACACTATCTTCTAGAGCCACTAACTGGAATTAATTTCGGGAATTAATTACAAAAAGAATACAATTAAGCATCCTCTTTAAAACAGAATATAAACTGTAGAATGCCATCGAATACTAATCAGACTATACAAAAAGCGGTTTGGTAGGCTGCTCCAGTCCACGAAACTCAACAAGTATCAGAATAATGTGACAATTATTAAACAAAAACTAAAAGAAAAACGAAAATTAAGAAGAATCTGGCATACCACAAGAAATCCTAGAAGCAAAACCTTACTAAATCAAGATATGCGAGAATTAAAAAATCTCCTGTCCACCATTAAAAACTAACAAGTGCAAAAATACCTAACAAACTTAGCTCTTACTAAGGATGCCAGTTATTCTTTATAGAAAACCACAAAACATTTAAAAACATTAAAACTTCTAGTTTCACCCATTAGGAAACACGACAACACTTGGGCAAGAACAAATGAAGAAAAGGTAAACACTTTCGCAGATCATCTAACATTAGTTTTCCAACCATACGACAGATCCTACCATGCAAACAAATAAACTTATACATCAAACTTTCAATGCCTCTAACAACGTCACTCCACCTATAAGACCTGTAAAAATTAGTAAAGTCAAACTATTATAAAAAATCTTAACTCAAAAAAAAACTCCTACTTACGACCTAATTACAGCCAAAATCCTAAAAAAGTTCCCAGAAAAGGCAATATAACCTACAAAATTAAATGTAATATTTCCATGACGAACGATCACAGATCAATAGAAAGCAGATTAAATTTTGATGGTACCAAAACCTGATAAAAACCCAGAAGCCACTGACCGATCAGTTTGCTACCTATCTTTCTCAAAGTGTTTGAAAAGATACTCCTACAATAGATCAAAATGATACTATACCAAAGCACATCATACCAAAGCACCAATTTGGCTTTCGGGAAGGTCATGGCACTACATAACAAGCGCATAGAATAATCACTGCATGCATCTAAAAAAATACTGCTCGTCTGTATTTCTAGATATTAGCCAGGTCTTCGACAAGGTCTGGCATACCGGATTATTATACAAAATAAAGAAATCACTACTATCAGAATACTGTGAGCTGCTGACAACATACCTGTTATAAAGAAGTTTTCGTGTCAAATTTAAAGATGCACAATCATTCATAAGGCCAATTCAAGCAGCAACAATGCGTCAATCGCTGGTAGCTACATACGCAGACGATACTGCAATCCTCGCATCACATAACGATCCCAACCAGTATCGTAGATACTTCAATGAAATCTCAAAAAAACAAAATAATGGCTCAAACTAAGGCGAATAGATGTGAATGAATCAAAGTCAGTTCAAATAATCTTTACTCTACGGAAAGAAACGTGCACACCAGTAACATGGAATAACACCTTCATACCACAACAAGACTGCGTAAAATAAGCAGTAATTTATTTAGAACAATGCCTGACTTGTAAGACTCACATAATAAAGAAAATTTTACGACTTGGGCTAAAACTCCGTAACATGTACTGGATGAAGCTTCTCTCGCAACTGGTAGCACTTATTCCGATAGTCAAGAACAACCACTACATTATAACAAAATTTGGAACATAAACATCAAGGTTGAACTGTTGAATAAACTACAGAAGAACAAGTGGTCGCCTTTCAATAACTATGGCCTGCTCCTGTAATGCACTGGAAAATTCTCAAAGCCGCCTAAGTTTTGCCTACAACTCCCTTGTCGATGTCATCAGGTGTGTTGCCCAGGTCGCAGGTATACTCGGCATCCAAAAGCTTCGAAGGTTTCAAATAGCAGAATTCGTCATCTAGGTCTTAAGGCTGATGAAACCTGAAAGTAATTTCCTTCAATAGCTTATTAAAAGACACAAACACTTCTCTGCTCAATTCCTTTAATCCGTCACCAAAATTCTGCTTACGCTTCTCTTTCGAGGAGGTTCAATTTTGGTTCCACAGATTTCTGGTAAAACTAAATCCGTTGGAAATGATGTTATCTCGGTTGTCCTTCAAGAACGTTTCCAAGGCACGAATTTTAATTGCACATTAGTGAAGATTAAGCCCTTTTGTCTGCAAGTAACTTTGAAACGTGACCCAAAACTGAGGTAACACAAAAACGGGAACTAATGTATCGCCTTCAGCGTAGTTGCTCTCGAAAGTATCCGTAAGCTAATCCAGAATGTCCATAATTTTCGAGTAATGATTTTTTATCATGTTGATTGCTTCATACTTTGCGCTCCAGCGCATTTTGACCAAACGTTTAGTTGCAGCAGTAAGTACGTCCTATCGATGGGGTGAAGATGAAAAAAATACGAAGACTTACCGAATAGTTTCAAAAATGTAATAGGATCCACAGCGACAGAAGCAGCATAAATTTCAATTAAAAGTTTAAAGAATGGTTGGTGCAGGCAACCAATTAGGCCTTCGGATTAATTACCTTTATACGAGCTTGAATTCCAATTTGTACGTCGGCCATTACAGATGTATTGTCATAAGCTTAACCTCCACAATTTTGGATATGAAGTCTATCTGTCCGAATTTTCCCTACTATCAACTGCGTCAATTCTTCAGCAGTCTTCCTCTTGGTTTGATGAAAACAACGAAAAACTAACTTTCAGCTCATCAATCCAACACCTGGCTGGTTTGATCATTTTAGGATATGTCCAGCGTACTGTCAAAAATGACCTGCTGAACAGTTTGTTTCCAAACCTGATCGTCAAGAAGGTTGATGAATTCGTTCTGAAGCAGCGGCAACATATAAGAAATCGTAGTCTTCTTTCCAAGCTTGACTTTCTTGTAATATTCTCGTAGCACTAGATCACATTTTGTTAACATTAAATCAATTCCAAGAAAGTTCTTTTGTTACCACTACTTGTTGATATCTAAAATTCGGTACAGCAGATCTTTCCACTTCTATTCCTCACTTCGGGTGGCTTCTTGTGTTGCCTTATCAATGGTTGCTCTACGTAGAATCCTAATATTTAAGGTTTTCTATTGCGTAAAATATTCAACATGAATAGCGCTGGATTCATGTCATTCCAGCTTAGGATTAAGTTTCTATTTTTGTTAAATCCATTTTTAGAATTAAATTCCGATGCAGAACCAGTAACAACTTGCAGAAAAGCAAAATAGCAAATATTTGAAAGAATATACCATCCAGGAACGTAGCATCTTCTCGCCGGTTGCTAACTTCCTGCAAAACTAGTCCCAAGTTAGTTTTCTGGTGGAACCTTTTGTAAAACACTAGGCTTAGTAACTTCAGCAAAGTTACAGTTCATGTGTTGAACCACAGTGGAACCTTATGAGGAATGTACGGAGGTGATCTAAGATATTTGTGGGCCATTGTTCAATATCTTTAAGTTCACAAGTTCAGATGGTTCTTCACTCTCACCTTCAGTTTTGAGTTTTTCTTTGCTCGGGTCTGGACCGGTAACAAATTCCAAATTTTTAGTTTTAGTTTTAGTTGACAATTTCATCGCGGTTTCAAGACTACCACAGTTTTTGATTTTCTGCTACGAGAAAACGTATGCTCTTCAACTCGCAAATTTCAGCAGTGACTGTTTGATCTTCCTCTTCTGTCGACTTTTTTCCATTACTACAAGGTACCACTTTCCTTAAAACGCTTCATTTGCAAACACCTCCAAACTTCCGACTCGGATAAAGATTTTTACAGGCTGTTCTGTAGGTACCTACTGTCTACTGATGCCAATGGCATATAATTTTATATGGGTGCAAAGGTGGTGATACAATGAAAATTCACCAATGAAGTGTTTCCAAAATTAGAAAGGGGCACCGCGTAGCTTAGCCAGGGTATTTCCGTAGCCATTAAAAAAATTATGATCGGAGAATGTAAAAGTTCCTTGTAAACAATTTGCTGGGAATTGGACATTATGGACTAATTGCATAACTCTAAGTAGGAAGTGGGCAAAACCGACCACTTTCGTTTTTAATTTATCGTAAAAATTTATTTGTTAATTTTTCCTAATAACTGATGAATATAAGGCTTTATTGAACCAATAAGTAGCTAAATACAAAGCTAGAAAGTGTTATCTGACATATTTTTACTATTATGATTCTTTTTATGTTGACATGTAAAAAATCGGTTTTGGTCCATGGGTGGGGTAAAACCGACCCATATGTAAATTAAATGAAAAGATTTTTTTTTTTGTTAAAGTTGTATTTTAAAACATAGGAAAAGTAATTTTGAGGTATATTATGTTACTTAAAGCTAGATAATAATTTTAAAAACTCAGACGAGAATTTACTTATTTGTTTAGTTAATTACTATTTATTTGTTTAGCAGCTAATTATTGTAGCTATAACACTCGTAAAAATTAAATAAGCAGTTATTTTATGTGTCAATTAAGGCACTCCAGAGAACAAAATTTATTGGCAATTTCAAGGTACACTAACACTATTTGAGAGAACAAAAATCGCAAATAAATGAATCGTCGTCTTCTTCACAATTCGTGCAAGCTTCATGTGCCCATCGACGGCATTTCGCACACTGAATCCAACCTTGTCTACTCTTAAATTTAGCATAAAGTTCACTACAGAAAATACATGATTCGTCATAGTTTTCTTCATCGCTAGCGTAGTTCTAAGACATTTTTTACGATCTTCTGTTAGTTTTAACTTCTTTTTTCCTTTGTCTTCATTTTCATTTTTTTTCATTGTTTTATCAAATGACTTTCTCTTAGCAGCTTCTTTCCTTCAATAACTTTTTGCACGTTTTTCTTCTCTGTCTTTCTGTTTTAATTCTTTTTCTTGTTTTAATTGTTTCTTGATTTTTTCCTCATTTTCTAACTTTCGTTTGTATGTTGATGAAGTTAGAACAGCTGTTTTTCCTTGCTTGTTCCCGCATTTCCTCTTTTTAAAGTGTTCCGTAATTTGTGGTGGAGGCATTAACATTTTAGGGGAGATTTTAAAATGGAAACAGTTTCCTGGAGAGATCTGATGGCTTCTTGCTCCTAGTGAGGGCTACTCGCTTTTTCGTCCCGACCGGGACTGCTCATCGCTTGGTCCCGGTCAGGGCTGCTCGTCGCTACGGGGCGTACATGTGCTTTGGAATAGCATTCCTATTACAGGGATAAATTCCAGTCTTTTGAAATCGTTTGATGGCAGTTTGCATCACTGCTGCTCTAGTAAAAGCTCCATTTAAGAGTTTACCAATTTGATAAATGGCAACTTCTCGTCCTGGGTGTTTTATTAGCCACTGTCTCACTTCTTGCTCATAAAAAGTGCTCAGAGGGCACATGAACGAAACGTCTAAAGGCTGAAGGTGGTGCGTGGTGTATGGCGGAAAGCACAAAAGTATGACATTGTTGTCGCGAGCTAATTGAATAAGCTCTAGACTCTTAGTGTGGGACTCGTGTTCATCTAATATCAATAAAACCTTTTTGGTTGCAGAGGGATTCGAAAATTGTATGAACCGTCTAAACCACTTCACAAAGGAATCTTTGTTGATCCATCCTGTATCGTGGTAGCAAGCAAATGCTCCGGGAGGTGCCTCATCTAACAACATTTCGTTTTCTCTTTTTCGTGCCTATGGCAGCATGAAGTTTCCAGTCGCACTCATACACATTTTAATAGTGACCACGCTGAGGAAGACAAGCACTTTACTTGTTTTTTCCCACAAAGCGCGAGAAACTTTGATGGTTTATTAGTCAAAATACCAGTTTCAAGAACGTTATAAATATCATTTGGTGAAATCTTGTGTTATTTGTATATTCGTTTAAGTAAATCATAAAACTTTCCGCAAAACCTTGTTAAACCCCTCAGCTAGGGCCAGTGATGTTTTTTCAGGGACTCGAACCGTAGTTGGGGATGCCTCCCCAGAAAACCGTAAAGCCAATCTTTAACCTTGTTGAAATTGCTGATCAGGCCGTTTTTCTCAGAAAGATCGAACGCGAGCCGCCGCAAATCCCACAAGTTGAGACCAAACAGTCTTTGCTCCATTAACAATATATGCTCGACGAGCTCTTCTTCTTGAGGTAGAGTGAACACCGAGGTAAATCGCCGCAGCCCTTTTTTCGATGCTACTTCTGGATCGATATCATTTTTCACGTTATCTGTGCTGGGCAGAACGGACCCTGGTCCCACGGCGTGGGTTGATTTTGCTCCATAGGACGACTCGAAAGAAATATAGCAATTATAGACATCTCTGCAACAGATAACGTTTCACTCTTTCACTAAGATATACTTCTTAATGCACTGAATCCGTATATGTACTTACTTTATATCAGCAACAGTTATTGGTGTAGATCGTTGAATCTCCGGCATCGAAATCGGCCAAAACACTCATCAAAACTTTGAAAAATTGTAGCAAATGAACCATGCGTTACACACGATTCCAGTTCAGCTCCAACTATTTAAGATGGCTGCAGCTTCACTCATTCACGCCGCTCCCACCCGGAAGTAGCACGTACCGGCCACAACCGACAAGGGTCGGTTTTGCCCGCAGGTCAGTTGTACCCCACTCACCCCTATTTATAAATTTCTTGCAATTATTACAAAATTTCCTTAATAGTTAAATTGCCCTTACTCTCATTAGTTAAGTGAAAGTGCAAATAAGAAAGTGCGCATGCATTTCAAGTTATATAGAAATAGTGATTCAAAAATCACGGCTTCGCTCATTTATATTTCCGGTAACTTCAAATCGGGACGGACGGCAACTGCCGCCCGTCATGAACCATCTCCATCGCCACTCCCTGTTTATGCCGCTAGCTTAGCTCCTTTACTTTTGCGTATAATTTTTGTGTTAGATTTATCTATATGTGGGCTACTCGATATATCTATTGCAAAAAACTAACATAAACAAATGTTTTTAATATTTGAAAACTTTTTCATTGCTTTTAAAATATTCTCCCTGACGGTCAATATATTATTTCACACCCTGGAACCAATTTTTGTAGCATTTTTCCGTAGCCAATCAGGCATCATCAAAACATGAGTTTTGAACGCATCAATCGCCTCTTCCGGCTTCCAAAATCTTTGTCTACGTAATTTGTTCTTTACATGTGAAAACAAACAGAAATCTTTAGGAACAAAATCAAGACTGTACGGCGGATAACCCACCAATTCTACGTTTTGAGTGCTCGAAAACCCAGTTGTTTGCGTCGATGTGTGTGAGCTTGTATTGTCAAGGCGGAGAATGATCCGGCGTCGCGCGTTTTTATTTTTTCAAAGACCTTTAAAGTCACGGTGCGACATGTCCAGTTTTTGCAAAAAAACAGCCAATCGTTTGCTTCAAAGTGCTTCGAACGTGAACGACTTTATTGGGCTTAGCTCTTCTTAGAAAACTCGTACAGCTGACTGCTGTTTATTTTCGGAATCACGCACATAAATTAAAAATTCGTCACTTGTTGTAAACTGTATTTGAAATACCGCAATCATATTTATTGAGCATTTTCTTCGACCGCTCGACACGACCCCTTTTTGAGCGATCGTTAACTTATGCGGAATCCAACGCGCGCATACTGGTTTTTTACGATTAAATGTTCATGCATTATCGAATATATATGCTAGTCATATTAATGCCTAAGGATGCCTAAATTTTACTATAAGTCACATGACAATCTTTGCTTTACCAGGTCGCGCACTGAATCGATGTTTGCTGATACCACAGCCTTCTTTAAATCTACCCTTCAGCAAACTATGACCACGATTAAATTCATTGCACCAACGATGTACAGTGGCTATATGTAGAGCTTCATCGCCAAAAGTTAAAATGAGTTAATCGACGCATTGTTGTTGAAATAATCTGCGCCAGAAGTCGTAAAAATCTGCACGAAAATGTTCACGAGTTAATTTAATTTTTTTACTGACAGATAACTTTCAACTTAATTATAACGAAACGATTAGCGTCCGCATAGCAGAACTATGGCATCGATGTCAAACTATTTGATGCAAACGTTAGATCGCATCTAGCACATATAGGGGTGTCAATTCGCAATAGATATTGAGCAGCCCACGTTTAAAGATAATAATAAAGCATTGTTAAACACAAACTTAAATAGTCTTTTTTAAAGAGATTTTAAATACAATGTATATATTAATTATTTAATAAAAAATACTTTTAAATTTGAAAGTATTTGCTTGTATTTTTAAACTAATTACTCTATTTTCTGTATATTATTTGAAATTATTATTAGTTGGAGCAAATAGAACATACAAAGTGTTTTGATATTTGTGTATCTAGAGGAAAATCTTTATTTTAGGTCTACCAGTCACAAATTAAGCTATAGAGCCAGAAGCAGCCTTTGGGCTGCGGGCTCCCATTTTGTGTTACACTTTATGGCGGCTCTGCCTTCTTCCGTTACACCTCGCGGCATATTCCGCAGAGCGCGTTCCAATATCCAATAATGGCGCAACAGCTTTAGTTTACACGTCATGTAAACCATATTTGTCGATTCCCAGCCGAAAGAAAACAACTTCCAATTTTACAGCCAGTCACATCCAAGCGGCGCCGCTTTTCCCGGGAGAGCCGAAGAAAATGCATTCTCCTCGAAAGTGCGCCTCGGAAGCAACAAACCGTCGCTGTCAAATTACGCAAACAGCAGGGCAATTACATTTTCAGCGCTACGACGCGCGATATCTTGTCGTGTTTATTCGCTGGAAGTGCGCCCTGTGATGCGACGGCGTAATCGAAGAGTTAGGAAAGAATGTAGGTAAACAAAGAGTGATTCCGGCTATATGTGAATAATGACAACTAAAAATTGACGCTTGCAAAACAGTTTACAGAATTTCAAAGTAAGTATTCGGCGTAGCCGCGTTTCATTTGCCGTGAAGGTTTAGAGCCTGCCTCTCAAAAGCTGCAGGCGATTCTCCGTTGCGACAATCCGTCTGAGCCCTGCACCGTCTCTGTTCCGTTGGATTACGGCAACTGTGAATGAGTGCCTATATTTGCGAACGCTCGACCCAGACATAATGGAATATCCGGAAGCGCTTCCTTTTACAATAAAGACTGCAAGGAAATGCGAGTCCGGGACCTTTATCCGTTTACATTCCGTTTTCTTCTCGAAACGGATTTTTTGAAAGCCTGATCGCTATTGTGCTGAAGAATAAATCTGCTATTCTGTTCGGGACGACGCAAAGCAATTGCTTCTTATGTCTGGACAGCAAAACGGCAAAACGCTGTGATGGGACTTTGTGGAGGTCTGGAATTTTACTAAACAAAAATCACCTCTACTAATGTATGTTGCTTCGTACAATTGTTTTGTGGCCGCAATGTCGCTAATGCTGAAGTAATCCTATAAAACAGAATTCGCCCTTGTCTGGCTGGAATAATTAACGCACTAGTTTTGCTGCGGCTTGTCTCATTTAAAAGGAATGTAAATAAAATATCGACTGTATTATGGAATTACATTTATTACTTATCAAAATACGTTACGTACATTTCTATGAAGCTTTAGGCATCGCTTTTGGCTTTATTGCACTTGTAAATATATAAAAATGATTATTTTATAATAATTGTGCACAGTTTAACTATGCAGTTAATACAGTAAACCATTTATAATAATTATATGGCAAAATATATAAAATTAAATTATTAGCATTGTGTTACCTTTGATTATATATAAAACCATTTTTTACAGCAATCTTGGGTAGCTGTCTCTTACAAAACGCCATTTATCTTTATTTTGCCACTGGTATTTATTTAGTATTTAGCAAGATGTCCTTGGCTGACTTCTTCTTTTCTCTATTTCGGACCCAATTCCAAACTGCCTTTGGTAAACATAGTTTCGTTTATTCTTCTTATATGCCCATACCAAAAGAGTGATTTCTTTTCTATAGTATCTATTAATGTTACTTTAACATTCAACCTTTGTTTTTAACTACGCTATTTCAGACTCTATTCATTATTGTTACACCACATTACGTTCGCCAGAAACTGCTTTCTATTTCATTTATTCTTCTTTTTACAGTTTCACTGACAACCCATACTTTGCAACCATAGGTCACACTGCTCTCTATTAATAATTTGAAATTATGGGTTTTAGTTTTTCTTGTAAGATGTGTACTCTACAATAAAGAACTTAATTTGCTAGTAATAGCTTGTCTTTTTAATTTTTTTTGTGTTAGTTTTACACCTAGGTATTTGTACTTTTTTACATGTTTTATTATCTTAAAATCTGTACGGATTTGTTAGCTGCCTTACCTGATTTCCATATACTGTGTCTTATTTATAATTTAGTTTTAAATTAAATAGTCGTTTAATTTTGATTTTATTTATTATAAAGGCTGAACAATGAGTGGCAAAAGTGGTTGAGCGAGATTCGTTAAAAGACACAAGTGGAACAGAATTGAGAAACATTTCAAAGGGCGATTTGAAGGGCTATGGTTAAAAAAGTTACAAATCTTTTTTTCTAGCGTGTGCAGCAATCACAATCATTGCTACGGACTTCAGCAGCCAAATTTAAAGCTTATAGTGCCCTGCAAATGCTCAAAAATTATATCCAATTACATTACTAAATAATTCGGCATTGTGGTGCAAATGAGGAATTTGGTGAGTTGGTAGCCTACAACAGCATTCAACAAAACGATGGCTCTGACTTTAAAAAATTTGAAATAAGCCACTCAAAAGTATTTTGTAGCAATCAGTTTTGTTATAAAAAGTTGATGAATAAAAAACGCATCAAGCAATATTGGTAGATTAATTCAAAATTGATCTGACGAGTATTTTGTGCGAAAACTCTATGGAGGACCGATGTTTCTAGAAACTAAGGAGTTTGATGGTCATATAATAAATGATTATGGGAACAACTGTGAACACAAAGAGTGCATTTCAAAGTCTATTAGTAGAAGTCGAGTTTCACAAATAGTGTAATGTAAAATAGCAGAACACTAAAAGCAAGAAGTTGTGTATTGTTCTTTTAAGAGTTGTTGAAGTTTTGAAGTTTTAGCTTCTCGTGGACTGTTAGTTTATGGCAATAATAAAGAATGTTATGCTCTGGAAGGAACGATAGCTTTCTTGGCTGTATATAACTAATTTTAGAATAAAAACCTTTTATTGTCGAACATGTAGCAAAATTTGGCAATAAAGGAAGAGGTGTTCCCTCATACTTACCCAGTACAACTGCAGATAAATTTATTATAAAATTGGCAGACCAAGTTAAGGAAAAAATTGTTCAAAATATTGTAAATGTGAAGTATTATTTCATAATAGTAGGTTAAGGGCCAAATGTAACGCACACAGACCAACCAGTTTTTGTGGCACGCCATGTGCTACTTACGAAAATTTCTGTTGAACAGTTTTTGACTTTTCTGACTGTGTCTGGAAAGTTAAAGAGATAACGAACGATGTAATGTCGACCATACATTTTGTAGCTTTTCATCTAAATAAGAGTAAAAAATAGAGCTACTACAATGCAAGGAGCATATGTAGATGCTACAAATGTGGCCAGGCTAGAATAAAAGAAATAAAACCTCTGAGCACATGCATTTCTTGCACGGGTCACACTTTACAACTAGTTGCTTCTGCTGAATTGTTCTGTAGAACAACAAATGTATGACTTTTTCAGTTTTTCAACAAAAAGATAAAATACCTTCGAGTTTCACTTTAAAAGGGACTTTTTATCTTTGAAAACTTAGTCGATAACTCGATTTAGTGTTTGTGACGCCAGTCAACCATTATAAAAATCATATCAGAAGATTCTTGCTTCTCTGACACATAACACTTATGATGGTGATGAAACAAAGAACCCCCAGTGTAAAGAAAAGTCAGTGATCTATTCAGTATTTTAGAAGCTTATAAACACTTTACAAAACAAAGATGAGTTTTTAAATCTAGACAACAAAGCAAAATTGATTTGTAAAATTGACGTCTATAAATCAGACATAACAAGATAATAAAGACGCCAAACAAGTTTCCTTTGTGTGTGCGAGTTTTCTGGATATCAGACTTTAGTGATAGATACCCATGATGCTGCAATTGATTCTCTCAAGCTAAACTTAGTACACAAAAATCTATACAGAAATATACAAGAAGATTTCGGATTTCTCTGGGAAACTACTCAAATAGAAAATGACAGAATACTGCAAAAAGCAAATCAGCTATGGTAAAATTGTACTTCTGATTTAGATTAAACATTCCCTGCATTTATCAACATTTTCAAGAATTAATAAAGTTATTGTCAAAGAACCTAAGAATACTAAACCGAAAACATAATTAGATCCACAAAGACTCCTAGCATTATCAAAATTTACTTTTTCCAATAATGTCATCGTTATAAAAAAATTCTAAATATAGCAATTTTTAACTGCGTTGGAGAATGATCGCTTTCTACTTTTAAGGCAGATCAACGTTAAAACAAGAAAAAATAACAGCCCGTGCTATTTTATTTATTGGGAGCGAGTTTCTTATAGTCTTTATTTTTATGGCATAGTCTAGAGATTTGCTAATTTTAAATTTAGGAAAACAATTATTTGTCAAATAAAAGTTTTTAGAAGTAATAGACATTTCTTTTTAATTTTCTTAATTGTTACGTGAATATATACGAACATTGTATTGAAATACTATATGTAACAAAAATTTAAAAAAAGTCATTTTGTCCAAAGGCAATAATCTAAGGCAAGGTGGGTAAAAACTTGTCAGTCTAGGGTATTCAAAAGACATTATATTTTTTCATAAATAAATAAAATAAAAAACTTTTTTTAGCATATTAAATATTTATATTTTTAGAGCCACTTCACATGTAACTTTTACAGTAACACATATATTTTTGGTTAATTAGGTTTAATTATTTAATACAAAAATATAAATCGTGTTTTTATATAAGCGTGTATATTATATTTAACGTTAATATTTTTTTAACCAATATCTTAAGTTAATGAAATCTGTTTTTTGTTGTTGCTGGCGCTTGTTATACAGCAGCTGTAGCTTAAGCCACTCGTTAACGTTAAAAACTTAGAAAAATTCAATTTTAATCAAAACCCCTCTGGCTGTTAATTTTCCGCCGATGCCGTATATCTCGCCTTAATTAAAAACGTCATTCCCGTATTCATTTCCACGGAACACGACGTCCTGTTGCTACAGCGCTTACTTTACTTTTTAATATTAAAGTTGCAACTGCAGCTGAAGCCAATAACTGGTGCAATTCTCTTGCCCTTAAATCATTCCTTGAATGCATGTTTTCTTGGATTCGACAACAGTTCCTGCATTCAGCGCAGCGAATGGGAAAAGTTCGTGCATTATCTCAAATTTACGCAAGTTAAAGCACAGAAGAACGGTGTACGCTACTGTGCAAAATAATTAGGTGCAATTGCAGTGTGCAATAAAGAGTTGCATTGTGAGGCACAGTTTGCTATAATTAGAAACTTCACTCGTTTTGAATTTCGTGTCGTTCATTGTTCGCATATAACTATTTAAATTTGAAGTTGTAATATTAGTTTTTCTCGGATGCTATCCAACGGTGCACTTGGGTGCGGTTGTGTATCTATATATCAACAGATATCAAGTATGATAAACTTTACATTTAAGAAACACGCACTCATTAATTACTTCTAGCCAGCATACTCTTTAGGCCCTATGTAATCTGTAATCATTGAAAAACCAGTACAGTCGTAGTTCTTCACTAAGATATTAGCTTCTACAACTTGGTGCCTGGTGTAAACAACATGAACGGGATAAATCACTTCGTATGCTTTTTTGCCACACAATTTCCATTCGCGCTCAAGTTCTAAGGTCTCCAAATTTTTTTTCACGGTAGTCAGGGTAAGCAGAAAGATGCGGTTAATTTTAAGGAAGCAAGAAATATTTCTGGATTTGTAATATAGGTGGCAACACCATACAAAGTAAACAAGCCGAATTACCGCGACTGACGATGTTTAATGTTCAAGAACAACGTGGAATCATTCGTTTTCTTCTCTTACGTCGTGAAACGCCCATCAAAATTCATCGCCAATTGAGTGAGACATGCGGTTTTCTCTGTTTTACGCTTTTTGTATCACTAACTTCTACTCTATAGTTCTCTGCTGTGATACTTTTCTCACCTCATCTGTCCATGTGTTACTTGGTTTTCTGTTCTATTCATTCTCTTTGGTCGTGCTTAAAATGTAAAATTTTGCTCTCTAATATAAAGTTGTGTCTTATTTCACATGCTGTTGTAGCCACATAATTCATTTTCTTTCTGTTGTATATATTCAGATTATGTTGTAGTTATTTATTTATTTCTGATACGAGCATATAACAATGTTATCTGGGTACGTAATTAGTATAAAGAGTATTGCACTTAACAAACATCTGTGTCTTAAATGTCTCGTTATTTTGAAAGTGTCTACCTTCTCATTTGAATTTGGTTATGTTAGATAATATTTTAGTTACCTACATCTCTGTTTCGCTTACGTTTCTAGTTTCTAATACTCCTTATATATCTATCCTTCTGAATCTGTCAAGCCGCTTTTGTGATCTGTGTATTACAAGTGTACAAGTGAACAACATTAATTGTCTTCTATTTTATGTTATATATTTTTTTTAATTTTAATGCTCATATTTTTGTCGTAGAAACTGAAAACTTTATCAAGCTTGTTCAAAAAGTAGCATATAACAACAGCAAAAACTTTCTTATATAACTAAAAGTGTTAGTTGTCCTATTATAATTTAAAAAACAACTCACCAAGTAAGAAAGAAAATCAAGAAGAAAACGGCAGCAGTCTTGAGATCCTGTACAGACTTTATTAGACAAAAAGACACAAAAATTAAGAAGCCAAATATAAAATCTGAAAGAAACTCTATTAATTCCTATTTGCAAAACTTTACAGCTAATTCAGTGACTAATTATCTCCTCTAGAAAGCTGCTGCCAGGATGGTTAGAACACCCATTACCACTATTTCTCTCAACAGAAATGGCAGAGAAGCGTGAACCAGAAATAATAAATTTGAAAAACTATCATTGAAGATATTAAAACCATTGATTGAAAGTGGTAAACTAACCCAAAATTGTCAATTTGATTTTAGACAACATTCAACAGTAGATGAAGTACAGCGTATCGCAGATATAATTAAACGCGCACTCGAAGTAAAACAAGACTGCTCTACTGTATTTCTAGACGTAGCCTAGTCTGGTATAAAGGGCTAATATAGTAATTGAATAACATGCCCCCGAAGCAGTACGTAAAAATTCTAACATCTTACATATTAGACAAATTATTTAATATAAAACAGAAAGACCAATAGTCCGATCTAAAAGGAATAAAAGCAGGCGTGCCTTAGGGTAGCGTATTTTGTTCTCTTTTATATTTACTATATACTAGTGCTCTGCCCGTTTCTTAAAAAATAACGGTATCAACATTTGCCCAAATAGTGCACTCTTGGTAGTAGATAATAATCAAGAGAACTCTACTACAAAACTACGGGAGCAAGCAACATAGTTGCAAATTGGACCATAAAATGGAAGATTAAACTAAACAAATTAATCTATATTAATTTTACCAATAAGAATCTAACAGAACCTTTAAACGTTAATAGTGCAACAGTGCCTATTAAACTAAACGAAAAGAATCCTGGCATGACTACTGATACAAAGATAAGATGAAAAGAACACGTGAAGAAAAGAGCTGAATTAGATTTGATATATAAACAACATTGTTGGCTTCTTGGCAGAGGTTCAAAGCTATCAACACACAATAAAATTCTAATCTACATCTAAGTACTAAAACCGATATAACTTTACAGCATCCAATTATAGGAATGCATTAGTAGTATTAATATTAAGCTAATTGAAACCTTTCAAAATATAGCTTAGCCCAACATAATGAGTGAACTATTATTTGAATATAGGATAAAGACTTTATCGAGATTTGTGTCACTGAGTTAAAAATAAAATAAAATGTGAGCAAGATAGACTACTGATGCAAAGAAGCTCAACAGAGTGAAAATCAACGTGAACATCAAAAAGGAGAAAAAGTCTGATAAACTTATAATAAACTTATCGATTAGAAAGTCTCATTAATACCATAACTACTTACACATTTTCTTTTTTAAAAAATGCAAGACGGTACAACTAATGTTAAGTTTAATCAAACAATAAAGCCATGAAGAAAGTGTTAAAAATGGAGGAAACTACAACATTGGTGGTAAATCTATTTTTGGAAATAATAGCGATGAAGATCCTTATTTTATTTCTTCAGCTAAGGAGAGAAATAATAAGAATGTCGAAAGTGAGAGAGATAATAATGAGAAAAATCAAACAGAAGAGGAAAACAACATAGAACATCGACAGGAAGGAGGAGAAGAAAAATCTAAAAAGCGCATGAAAACAATGCAGATTAGAAGGTAACGAAAAGAAAAAGAGCATCTTTTCAAAATTAAGAAAGATTATTGGTGCAAAAGGGATTAAAGCCGGTTGTAGCTCTTGCAGAAAGAAATTTGTAATTTGTGCTTTCGAGAGTAAAAAGTGCGGAAATTACACGTAAAAACGACCAGAAAAACAGACAATACGCTACAACTTTAAGATTGATAATACAATTCATGAGGTGTGTAAATTTTTTTAAACTCCATTAGGTATATCTGAAACTGTTATTAGAAATGTATTAAAAATCAGAATGTGAAGGTTTGCATCACAAGACATGCGAGGAGACACGTACCATAGAATAAGTTACCAGGAAATATAAAAGAACAGTTCGCGTCCATATTCAGTCTTTTCTTGTTTATGAAAGGCACTACAGTCACAACCAAACAAAAAAAGTTACCAAAGAAGTGAACTTATGATAATAATAATGGTAAGGCTCTACGCCCTGCGTGGGAGCACGGCCTGCGAACTGAGAGGTTAAGGCTCTCATACGTTCGCTCTCTCTGCCCGATCGTTGCGCACCATCTCGGGTGCGGGGCGGTGTGGCAAGCATCGCGCCTAAGACGGCCGCCATTATTACCCCTTGTTCGAGTGAACGCAGGTACTCAATTATTTTTAGTGACTGAGTAGGCACCCGCCAGGCATCAGAGAGCACCGGGAATTGAACCCAGGTCCGTCAGCATCGCAGCCCGCTCCTCAACCACGGGACCACGCTGGCTTGGTAAGAAGTGAACTTGACGTAGACGAAATGTACAATCTTTGCTAAGTTGAATGTGTGTAAAAAAATAGTGAAAAGAGTGAGATAGCTAAATCATGCCTGTATTGTCAAAAGCGAGTTTAATTTAGCGTTCAAACTGCCTTCCAATGACACTTGCGACACGTGCGATAGTTTAAAAATGACGTTGCAAGAAATTCAGTCAGAAGAAGACCACGCAGTCGTTTAAGAGAAAATTGATTGCCATTTGAAAGATGCTGAAACCCGCGACAGCAACAAGAAACATGACAAATTAAACTCTTCAGAAGAAACTAAAGTAGTCATGCTACACTTACAAAAGTGTTTGCCCACACCACATTTATCTAATAAAAAAGTTTTTATTCGTTGAAGTTCTAGACCTTGAATTTAATCTTATATGCCGCTACAGATAAAAAAAACTTAGTGCATGGTTTGGGATGAATCTATTGGCGGTAGAGGCAGACATGAAGTAGCATCAGCTTTGCTAGAACGGGCAAATAAAGTTTTGAAAAACTCTGATACAGAGACATTAGTAGTTTGGTCTAACTGCCCAAGCCAAACTCGAAACATTATGATGGCAGTAAACTATTTCTATCTTTTGAATGTGTAACCCTCATTGAAGTCAGTTCCTTCTAAGAGGTCATACCCATATGAACCAAAAAACCACATCCACTCTTTTATTGAGCGAACGGTGAAGAAGTAACCTACAATGACAATAGCTACACCTTGGGATTCGAAACAGTTAATTAGGTCAACAGGGACTACAGTTTGGATTATGGAAGTGAATGACTCTAAAATCTTTGGCATGCTGTATGAAGTATCAAACCCCACTTGAAAATCTAAAATTAATACAAAAATTTTTTTTAGTGTGGCTAAAAGTGGTAGTCAAAGCCCAGGGTGTATTTTATTACAAAACATTATTTAACAATAAAGAATTTAAAAGTGTCGATTTTAATAGATGTTCTAGAAAAGAAACAATATACACCACACGAGTTGTTTATTATTTGTAGAATTTTCAAAGGCATAAGCACAAAAAAGCATCAACATCTTTTAAATTTGTTTGAGTAGATACCAACATAATTTCATGATTATCATAGAAATATGAGAGTATCCAACCAGGGAGCAAAGGATCCGATAGAAAATTAAATCTGCAAGTTATAATCTTTCTAATTTTTTCTTTGTAGTTTTTTAATATTCAAAGTGGATTTGGAGTTACGATTTATGTTTTTTGTTCTTTACCTGATTTTCTATTTAATGGTAAACAATAGTAAATCCATTAATTTTAATCAGGTAGGGCGTACGAATAATATTATAATATAAATTATTACAGTTACAATATTTTTATTAAAAACTTAATAAATTAAGTTTCTTTTTTTATATTAAAAAAACACCATTCCCATGTTTTAAAACTTTAAACCCCATTTTCTCTAAATCTATAATAATGAAATACAATTCTTTATCTCTAATGTATAGACATATTATGTATTTCAAACAGATTATTTTTTATTGTGATATCTTACTTTACTGCGTTGTCTGAGAAAGTCGCCGGAAGGTCTGAAGCTTTATTCAAAAACTAAATTAGTGTTGAAATATAATCTTTTCTTGTGAGATCGCTATTTTATTCCATTCAGCAGAATATTTTCAAATGTTTTTGACATAATTGGCAAATTAGTAAAAAAGCTCAAGCTTTTTTGTGCGTACACGTATTGCGATGTTCCAGGGCGCATGCGATTCGGAAAAGCCTCAGAAAAAAATGTTACTACATATTTTTTTGTTATAATGCAAAAGTGTATTTGTGCATGCAAATAATGTATTTATTTGACGTATTTTTTGCAGACCCTAAAGGGTAGTATTTTATTTCTCGCTTAATATTAGCCAAAATAAGCTTTGTTATTCGGGGGTTTTTGGGGTCACTGACAACGAATACGATGCTTAGAAAGTGCCCCGATGCGCATGGAAAGACATAATTCTAGGGATGAGGGTGATTTTAGGGAATTACCTCAAATTTGTTGGTTTTCCGAGTTTAAATTGTCTGAATAAAGGTTTTTGGGGTCGCTGATAACGAATATGATGTTTAGAAAGTGCCCCAATGCATTTGGGGAGATGCATAATTCTGGGGATAGGGGCGATTTTGGGGAATAACCTCAAATTTGTTTGTTTTTCGAGAGTAAACTGTTTATATAAGGGTTTTTGGGGACATTGATAACGATTTTAATTTTCAAGTTAAGCTTCAGTGCACAAAAGTGACAAAATTTCCTAGGACACCTTGGGGAAAAGATACTCTGGGGCACCAGGGTACGCGTAGGGCATTTTTCCATTTGAGTATGATTTAATTTTAATTATTACGAAAAAAATTTTGCCTGCACACAGATAACTCTATCAGTAACCACGTTTTAACAGTATTAAATAAATAAGGGCTTTCAAGGTTTCTTAACCTTCTCTTTTATCAAAATAAATTGAAATTTTCATAAAGCAATTATAGTTATTTTGAGCAACAAATTTAGGAAGAAAAACGTTACAATAATTACATTTTCACAATCAATCTTTGTTGCAATAATAATGTTCCAAATATATGTATTTATTTTCAATCAGCTAAAAAATAAAATATCTACTATGTGCTGAATCGGAAACTGCCAAATTTTAAGAAAAATTGCTATCAAAGTGCCAAAAAGACCTGGTCCCCTGCCCCCACTGTATATTACAACCACGCATGATAACTCGTTTAAAAAAGCCTTTCAAATACAATAAAAATATATTCTGACCCAGACGGGAATCCTTTGCATACAATGCATTTTTTGCACTACCTATTTGGTATGTAGTTGTTACATATGAGCAAGGTTTTTACAAAAAAATGCATTGTGTGCAACGTATTCTTGTCTGAGCCAGAACAATGTTTTGTTGTACTTAAAATGCTCTCTCAAATGAGCTATCAATTGTAACCATTGAATGCTTGATTGCCAAGTTACAGTGGCAGTTTGAATACGACCCTTTTACAGAAAAATGATCATTTTTATGAAATTTTTAACATTATAGCAAATATCTACCATGTGGTGCCCGGCAAACTGACGATTCTTAGTTTTCCGATTATCCGATACCTCATCGAACATTTTTAACCGAAACTCACATGCGTAAAGCGATTTTCTGAAACGCTGACTTCTTTTACTGAAATCGAACGTTTTACTGAAAATTAAACCCTATTTATTCAATACTCTTAATAGGCGACCACCTTGATGAGTTGTCTGTATGCAAGCAAAATTTTTGAATATCTGAAAAAAATTGTTTAGGAAAATAATTCAAATCCTATTATATCCAAATGCAACAATGCACTACTCGTATCCTAGTGCCCCAGGGTATCTTTTCCCCAAAGCGCTCCAGGGCATTTTCTCACTTTGGTGCATTAGAGCTTAATTTGAGAATCAACATCGTTATCAGCAACCCTACAAGTGCATTGGGGCACTTTCTAAGCGTCATATTCGTGATCAGAGACCCCAAAAACCATTGTATAAAGGCTTTAAACTGGAAAAAAACAAACTAATTTGAGGTTATTCCACAAAATCGCCCCAACCCGCAGGATTATGCTCCCCTCCAATTACATTGGGGCACTTTTAAACATTATATTCGTTATCATCGATTCCAAAAACTCTTTTATTATTATTATTATTTATTATTAAGACAGTTTAAACTGGAAAAAACAAACAAATTTGAGGTAATTCCCTAAAATCACCCCCATTTCCAGAATTATGCTCCCCCGCCAAGTGCATCGGGTCACTTTATAAGCATTATATTTGTGATCAGCGACCCCAAAAACCTCCCAATTAACTCGATTAAGCTTATTTTGGCCAATATTTAGCGAAAAATAAAATATTCTTCAAGTTCTGCAAAAATGCGTCAAATAAATGCATTTTTTCCGTGCATACAAGCATTTTCGCATTATAACAAAAAATATATGTAAGATTTTTTTATGAGGCTTTTACGAATTAAATGCGCTTTGGAACGTCTCAACAACACATATACCCACAAAAATGTCGAGCTTTTAAAGTTTTTGTTATTAATTTGACTCGAGTATAATGCTAATGAGACTTATTGGTTAATGTAATGTAAAGTTAGTTGATGATTTTCGGGCTTTTTACCCATAATAATTTGAATGTATTTCTAAAGAATATGATAATAATATAAGTGTAGCATACTGTTGTAGATGGTTGTTAGCAGTGCCAGGGCTTTCCTTGAAAAGTGTTTTAATGTTTGCGCGCTGTGGCAATTTATCAATTTCATCTTATTAGCAATTTCTGATTAAAAAAGCCTTTTACAGACAGTGATAGTTAACAAGGTACTTCAAGAAAAGTATTTTATTTCTATATTTTCTAAAGTATTTAATAGAGTGAAGATTTTGCTGAAATGCTAAGAAAAAATTAGCTTCTTTCCTTCATTGGATCTAATCTACTTACAATTGGCTTATTTTATTAAAAAAATTGTGTTTTTGCTTTTGAATTTGTTAGTGGCTTTCACAATGTTTGATAGTCGGATGTGAAGTTTTTATGTAATATTTTAATAATTTCTAGGTGATGCGTGAGTATATTGAGATTGATTTTGTCTAAGAGATTTATAGTTTGTTGCTAAATTATATTCTATATACTAGTTCTTTACGAAAAGATACATTTTTGTGGTTTTTTGTGGTTATGGAGGTATTGCCTTCTAGGCAGCATTTTGCAGTTATTGAGTTAAGAATTCTTTTAACGCTTTAACTTTTAGATTTGCAGTTATAGATACTTTTCTCTAGTTTGTTTCGTTCGTAACATTGAATCAGGGTTCTTCCATATAATTTCTGTGTTTAAAGTAATTGTAATAAAATTGGAGTCTGTGCTAAAATCAAAGCAAGATGCTATACTGCAATAAGTACTTGATATTTCTTTTGAAATTTGTTTTTATCGGTCCGTCAATAAGTCGACTCAACGGTCAAAATTAATTTAAATTATGCTTTTTGAAAATATTTTTACCTATAATAAAAAATAGTAGCTCAGATTATGCTTGATATTAATATTGTGATCTGGTGTAGGATTCAGGAGCCATCTGAATGGCTAACATAATGGATGACATAAACGTATAATATGCTATTTTGTGAAAACGTTTAAAACGAGCTCCCAAGAATCTTTTAAAAAGTGAAACTAGAGAAACCTTTAGTCATAAAAATCAAAATTTTATGTATATAGTCACTTTGAACGCACATAAATACATTATTTGTGATAGATTAAGACAGTTCCAATTGAAAATTTAACAAAAAATTAGTTATAAACTAATACAATGTCAATAATTTCCAGGCGAGGCACAGGCTACGCTCGCTCTGATAGAATTATTAGGTTATCAACAGGATAAGCAAAATCCGTAGAATTTACAATTATATGAATCACCCCCACGGCAAAACTATAATAGCAGTTTTTTTTTAATCCTTCAGATGCGTTTTTCTAGAAAATTAGATACTTTTACTATTGAGGATTCAAAGAAAGACTGAAGTGGTGTACACGTGACTAAGTTGTTTGCAATAAAAGTTGTTTATGTAGAAAATGTAATAAATTAATTTAAACAACGTTTATATATATGCGAATAAAGAATTAAAAGTACTAAATGCACTTGTTAAGAGCGAACGATTTAATTTAAGCGTAAAAACATTTTTTCTGAGTCGGACATTAACTGCCACTTTATAATTCCTTGTGTATCACAATATAAAGACAATATAAAGGACTATAAAATCTAAAGCCAGTGAAAGAATCTGTTTAACTTGAGAACTCTTCTGAAAACGATGGTCTTTAATATATTTAAATAGTTGCAAAGCGGTAACGAATGGAAAAGCTCCCATAATTCTTTCATAATTACGGTCTAATAGTTCTCAACAAAATGGATAATACAGTGTCTTTTTGATGCCAATTGTAACCCATTCAGGAAGTTTATCAGATAAACAGACTTGTAAAAGTTTTAGTATATTGTCAACTAAGGACTAATGTAAGTGTCTTTTTCTATGTAGTATGACTCTTGTGAAAGGTGTAGTAGACCGCGTTAGCAGCTTCCATTTCTGTCTTACGGAAGAATTAGTACTTTCGAGCGTTTGTGACGGTTATGCTCTGTTACCACGTAATCTCTCCTATTATTTTGGATGTCATGACGTTGGATATTACAAAGTTTTGTAATTTAGGCATTCCTGTGGGGAATCGTGTTTCTGTCATCATTGATCGGAGTATTGCCTTATATATTTTTTGATAGTTCTCTTGTCGACGTGTATCCTGCAGGTGAGTTTGGCGTCCATGGTTACGCTGAGTTATTTGGCTTTTTTCTGGAAATGGCGCGCCAAAAGATGAAGACAAATTTTCTTTTTTCGATTTTTAGCGGTGCTTTTTTCGGGATTCAGTCCGATTCGCCAGCGATAGTACTAACCTTTGAGGGAATCAAAACCTTCTTAAAGTTTCTTTACAGGTAAAACCTAGACGAGCTGGCTACTAACTCATTGTCGTTTGCATGTTGGACTACAATTGTGGAAGGCATGGTTGACATGACCCGACATAGCTGATGAAGAAGGTCAGAAACAGTACTGTATCTTGGGAAACCCATGCGTGTAGTCGCCTCTCTGGGATTTTGAATTTTCTGTCAAGTCAAGAAAGAAGAAATAATTTGAATAGTCGCCAGCAGGTGAACACGCATAGCGAGAACATTTTTATGATTTTTATTGCTATTATCTATACGCCATCTATTTACAAAGCAAATATTTTGGTAGAAATATAGACGTTACAAGGTCGTGAAACATGCCTAATCTGCCATGATTCGAAAAGATCTAATTAATGTTATAGTTAGTATAACTCATAGAAATTCAATCCAAACGGACTATTTTTTTGGAATATAAAGTTTAGTAAATGATTTTAAAATGCAATCGTATCCAAAAATGCTAGCAAAAGTACAAATGAAAAAACTTGACTTATGATGTTTATTGGTCCCTACACAAGCTGCCGACGAATTTTTTTTACTGTTTTTACTTGATTTTAAGCTTATTTTGTTATGTCGCGGTAGTCGGAGCGACATAAATTCAGAGCCGTCTATACATACTGGACTGTTTTTGCTATGCGTCTCTTAGATATTGGCAGAAATGAGTTCAATTTTCAGTGAGAATTTATGTAATAAAATCATTGGATATATTTATTGTACTACAAAGTTAGTTTTATTTAAAAACCCCAATAAAGAAGAAAAAACAAGATTTACGAAAAGCCAATTTTGGATTCGAACGTATCGGGAAAGAGCTCGTAGAAAAGAAAAGACTTTTACTTATTATATAGCCTAACAACGCTTGTACCCCGTAAAGTTATCAATTGTATCATCAAAAGCAATTGTCGAGGCTGTGTGTTCTGAAACAAAAACAAAATTCTAAAGATTATCGCATGCGGTATGGTCCACACGAAGAAGTGTGTGCAAAAATCATAAAGTATTGGCAATAAAGATGGAGGTGGATGTTATGGATGTTTTTGAGATCCGTAGAAAAATTTGGTGTGTCATGTGAAAATTATATTTGAAATGGAAATTGAAAACGTTCAAAATTGTTCGAAATCTACAGCCGTAGAGAAGAGGATGGTTAATAGGCTGCAAAGTGGAAAAAAGCAAATAAGCTAAAATTAACGAATGTTTTAATTAAAAAACTTAGCAGTTGTAATGATTTAGTCGTTCAAAGGAATATAAACAGAATAGAAGATATTGTAACGTTTGTTTGTCAACAGTGGGGAATAACAATAAAATTTATGTACGCTACACAAAGAATTATTAACGTAAAATTACACTGTATTACTATGTCGCATTAGTACACTAAATTTTACTTCCAGTAATCGACTTGTCTGAGCTACTTCGCTGCACTAACTCTAAATTTTTCCAGTGGCGCTGGAATTATTTGGTGCAAATTTGAAATTTTGCGGATTGTTCTAATCTCCACACGTGTACAAGCACGGTGGGTGCCAACGGTCACTGCTCACATGAAAGGTATTACATTCGCTTCTAGACCATGACAGCTCGACGACAACACCAGTATTAGTTGCAAACGTAACAAAGCGACGGTGCTCCTATGGAGATGTTCGTAAATTTGTGACAATATAAAGAAAACAACAACAAATGAGAAACCATACAATAAGTACTGCTTGACATGTGCTAAAAACTGGTATTTTTGGCAGTACAAAATCAGTATAACATTTTGCGTCACTGCAAATGTACAAAAGCACGTTCCTCCCATCTACGAAGACCTTTCTCAGAAAGATCGGAAAACATGCTTAGAACGCTATACCCAACACGCAAACTAAAGTTTAAATTTAAGTGTTTTGCGTCAAGCCACCTTCATTCTAGTCTAAAAATAATTAGCATCACTGCGTATTTAACTACTGGACCCTTTTCAGTGACATCCTGCAAATAATGTGTAAGCTGTATTTTTCTTGAAGCCGAAGGTCGACACGAACAGATTGATGAGACTAGAGGGGCGCAACTTTTGATCGTCAAAAGAAACCAGGAAACCACTACTAAAGAAACTGAAGGACTACCATATAGAATTGCTGAGTATCCATCAAGTCGTAGAAATCGTTAATTTTTGCTGCTCATAACTTCAGAAATTAACATGCAAAATTACTTAAAAACTTTTTAACCGATCGTTATTAAACTTTCTATACCTATAAATAACGTTATCAACTTTTATTAAACCTACAAGTTTTAAGCAATTTTTATAAATAATTAGAATTTTATTGTAATTTGTTGCAAAAATTTTTTCACAATTTGATTTTACTTCAAAAACGTTAAACTTCTTTAATGTTAAAATTCTTTGTTAACAAAGTATTAATACTAGTAACACAAATCAACAATGGCGCACGTTCTCTAATTCTTAATACTTCAAAGAAATAAGATATGCCCATTTAAAGCTGTTTTATATTTAAGAGGATAACGTATTGCAATATTTATATTTGGATGTCTGCTTGTGCGGATTAAAGATAGAGTTACGTAATGTTCATAAATGGCAGAATAACATATAAAAATCATTATTATTCTGAATTTGCTATGCATATAAAATATCTCTCTCTCTATCTCTCTACAAAAAACTCCCTTACCTGAGAATAAAGCCACTCTATAACAGCGCAGTATCATCGTCAAAGTGGTGCGATGTGTGAATTTCCTGCACATGTTTATTAGTGACTACGGCTGGGCAGTCAATTCTTGGCTCACCGTACATCTTAATGGGTCTATTTTTAAATATCCAATACCACTGTCATACAACACCTTTATGACGTTGGGTCTGTAATCAATATTGCTAAAAAAATTTCTCGCACGCAGAAATCATATTACTTCACATTTGGCGAAATTTTCTATAGCAGCGTCCATTTTTATTTGATCTAGTTGGTGAGTGTACTTCAACACAAAATTCTTCTTCTACTTTGCACTATCTACTAAACTACTGCATACAACGACCGTCGCTATCCCCACCTAGTTCTCATGCATGTGTAAATGAAAGTTTCTTTCCGAAATGCCTTCGTATATAACACTGTTAAATTGAGCCAGGTTTTTATATAAATTAACAAATATTTTTAGTTGTAAATAAATAATTGTTATAGCGTCGGAAGGAACAAAAGCATTTTGTAAATTGCTTTTGATATTTATTGCAAAATCAAAAATTTTATATACCAATATTACCAAAAAAAAGTCGAATTGTAATGCGTTCTCCAATTTGATGAAGAAATAATGGTGGAGAACAAAATCTAAATGCAAGTCGTTAAAATTAAAAATAAAAGTAACTATAATTAATACATTTTAACTTAGTTAAACAAACTCTGGAGAGAACGAAATGGAAACGTTACGTATATTTATATAACGTTATGCCTTTTGTTACGTGCAGTAATAGAATTTGTTGGCTCTGGGGCACATAAAGATGTTTTCGTAGAGAATATTTATAGATAGAGAGGCGCAATTCCTTTGGGTTTCCCGTTACGTACAACCCACAAATATAGTATAACGAAAAATAAAATAACATGTTCATATAACATATAACATACATTTGCAATAGAAAAAATTTGAAGATAAACACAGGATCTTAATTATCTTTCTATTTATGTTAATTATTCATATAACAATTGAAATTTATAAACCGAATAAACGTCATGCGTCTAATGCAACTTTATCTCTAGGAAAATCTCGTTCTGTTTTCGTGTCGACCGGGCTTCCAAGTTCAGTAGTAAACAACCAAAAAGCACCGAACTAGCTCCAGGAACTCCCTCGTGATTTAATAGAGACTTATCACCGACTTATTGGCGCAATAAATTTGTACGTGCGCAACACGGAATTTCTTAGGGCATCCTGGAGTGCCGCCAATTTACGAGTTTATCAGGTTACTGCATCCATATTTCATTGCTCTAAGTTCTGTTGTTATGTTCTGCGTCTCCGTAACAAATTGCATCCGATCTGACTGCCCGACCTCCTGAACCTGTAAATCAATTAGATATTCGAGCCCGAGCTGACATTTCATTTATCATTGCATTCGAAAGGTTTGTGATGTATTACGCAGTCTCGCCTACTGGTAAGCACCCCAGACAAGATAAAAGCGCAGTTACGGTGCGCGCTGAAGTAGCGTTAAAAACAGCGCGCCAGTTTCTACGCGGAAAAATGTTAACAAAATAAAGCAGGATCGTATCACGCCTGAAGAATAACATTCACGATCAACTAACATTAGCCGCTGCTCTATAACAGCGACCTAACAAATGGAGTAGATAAAAATAAAGGGACAACGCAGATGTTCCTTGATTGATAAATTATTTAATATACTTAATTTTAATATTAATAATTATTTTTCTAACGTATTTACCACAAAAGTATAATATGTTTATCACACTTACTGTTCAATAAATTCAGATGTCTATAATAACAATTTCAATAACTAACGGCAATAATTGTTTTCTTTACTTAAAAGATGATTTTCAAATACGTTACTGTACAACATGTTGTATGAGGTACATTGTATTGTTATGAGAACTTCAAAATATTTTTGTCTAATTTATCTACTACATTATGTAATATTATAGTTTCTATGAGAGAAAGTGATCATTCTCTTTTGGTAAAGAGGTACTACGTTGCCATCTGCCTATATAAATTTGTTTGTTGTTAAGTATTATTTCTAGATATAGTCGTCCTTAACGAAAAAGTAGTCAGCAAAAGGTAATAGAACTTTTAAGTCACAAAAGTTAAACAAACTGTAAAAGTGCATGTTTGCAGTTTTGGTTTTTTCTGTTATGCTTGCTGAAGTTTTCTAAAATGTTTTTTAGTTTTGACAAAATAAGTTGCGTGCCGCAAGAAGGTAGTAACTTCTGAGCATGGTAGCAAACTGTACGGCGAAACAACAAATGATGTCTCAACTAATGGCTGGAAATTAATCCTACTGAAAATGTGTGGTCGTACATGAAAATACGGCTAAAAGAAAAGCCAGTTCACACCATTAAGCAGCTGTTATTTTTTCAAATTAAAAAGATATAGCAATCTTTTCTAAATGATTATACAGAAAATCTTTTCGAAAGCACATTATAAAGGTTATAATTTCGATACTCAGTCACTAACGTTGTCTTCCGAGTCTGATGTTAGGCAATTTTCTTTTTAGTTGAGTGTAAATGTTTTTGGTCTTATTCTTGAAGAATGGGATTCTTATTCCAGTTACGTAATTCTTCAAAAACTTATGTGTCGTCTCATTAACTGTTGTATGTTGTCGATACTAGGTTCATTGCGTATCTGCCTATTTCGAATAAACCAGGAAGCATTAACAGATATTCTGAAAATCTTATTTTGAAAAAGTTAAAACTTTCTGGCTTTTGTTTTTGAGATTGTACTCCATGATAGGGAGACATGGATAACATTCGGTCGTAGGAGTGCTTTATAGAGTATGATTGTACATTTGTTGGGAGTGTAATACTACGGTTGATAAGAGGATAATGTAATTTTAGTCTACTAAATGTACAAGATTAAGCTTAGTTTTAAAATGTGTACTCCAGATTATCTGGTGTCGACATAAACACCAAAATATTTAATGGCTTCTTCTTTAGGAATAATTTTTGCATTTATGTGAATGGTATGGTGTTCTTTTATGCGTTTTCAGGTAAACTTCTTTGTTGTACATTTGTTAGGATCAAGTAATATGCCCCCTGAGGGGTTGCTAGTCCCCGTCGTGGCGGATAGAAGAACGCCTCCCAGATATGGGCGATACCGAGGAAATCAAATAATCGGGGAGGACCAAACTAGCAGCAGTGACTGACCCACAATAGGCAGCTGCAAACAGCAACTGACCTACATTAGACAGCTGAAAAATAACTCGCTAATACGCCCTGGCAAGCAAGACGTATAAATTGCCAAAACCTCTCAAAATAAAATGTCGAGTGCCATCTATAACACGAGGTCCATGAGAATCAGAAAAAGACTACATGAATCGAAATATGAACTTAGAAGAATAAACTGGGATAATGTAGGATTCGCCAAACAAGAAGAAAAGGAGAACAATATTTTCGACTGGACTCACATCACACACTCTTTTGCAGAGGGAAAGATAAAGAAACAAAGGAGGAGAATAATAATAAATAAAGAGATAACTCTGAAATACATACAACCATACCTACCAACCACCACATATATAGATAAAGAAATCTTACTGCACAAAAATAAACAAATCGATTATACTAATCTTCAGCATGTATCATGACGCCACTATCGATGAAAAAACAGAAACTAAAAAACCGGAGATAATTACTGTAAAACAAAACCAAAATCGCAGTAAATTTATTACTACTATGCCAAAAATGTAATGCAGCAAGAAACACTCGTCGATAGCCGATGTTAATTTTTTACTATCTTAAATATTTAGGTCATCAATTCTCTGTGTATTTATAAAGCCAACCATTTGGATCAAAACATAAAAGCAAATTTTATAGAAGGATTTGTATGGAAGCTGATGAACAGTTTTTTCACAACAATTTTCTAATCTACCCCCTCCAACTAAGAACTATTGTACATTTTGCGTCAGAAAGCGAGTTAGATCGACTCGAACAACCTGCAAAAATGCTGCAGATATGCATCCAAATATCATTTGTCTGAAATATGCATAAAATGTGGGAAATAATTTTATACCATTTATGTCTAGAATTTTTTTATCTTTATGTTTTATTTTAAAATAATATTACTTTTTATGTTGTTACGTAATATTTACAAAAAAATTGAAAACAGGATCAGATTTGATACTTTTACAATTCTTTAATAAAAAAAATAATTAAATTGGGTTACAATTGTAATCCACGTGCTCAATCCGTTACTAAAATCCAAGCCCCTAACGTAAGGCTAAAAGACATTATGAACAAAGATAATTCTGTAATTCGTATTTGTTAATTTGCTTTACGCAACAAATCTGTTATACCATTTATAATAACAGCAAATTTAAAATATCTTTTTGGGTACGATACCTGTAGCTAAAACTAAGCGTTTCTTTATAAAAGAAAATGCTATCTCAATTGTGCAGATTTAGATACATAAAACTTATTGATACAAGTCGTTAAAAACAAATTGCGAAAAATATAAAATGTATGAGTTACTAACTTATACTAATAATTACACAATATGGTGAAAAGAAAGTAATAAAGTACCCCTAAGAATTACTATTAGGACCCAAAGTTTAACTAAAACCAAAACTATAAGATTTAAACTAAAAAAGAATTTCTTCTTCCAGATAGATCTTGACCACATAAGAAGCGAGGAAAAGACGAAGCTGCAAAGTTTAAAAAACCGCCGAGTGGGCCAAAAGAAAATCAAAATGGAATAGCCATATATCTAGGATGAAAGATACCAGGATAGTAAAGAAAGTTAGAGACCTGTTGCCTAGAAGGAGAAGACCACCGGGTAGACCGAGAAAGAGATGAAAGGATGTGCTGGAATAAAACAAGCTTTAAGCTTATAAAGAAGTAGAAGAAGAAGAGAAGATAGATGTTTTAAATACACTGTGTCCAAAAATTAGTGTACTAGTAACACGTTTAAACAAATTTTGTCTATGCTGTTATTATTTGATATTGTGCAAAGTCAGTAACAATTGGGGCACGTATAATAGTGTTTAAAAAAGTAAAGCAAATTAAAATTCAGGGCTTAAGATATCAAGGATGGCCAATAAAAAGGTTTGTTAAAGAAATGAATGTTTCAAGACGCGTACGTCTTTTATACCTTTTCTACTTTTATACCGTAATAAAAGTGGTCAAAGAGAAACAGTTATAGTCATAAGTGCAATACAAAAAGTAATTCAAAGTTATCATCGATTACAAAGCAAATAAAAGACAAGGTCGATGCTTCGGTCAGAGACTGCCCAAACACACTAAACCTGAGCCAAGTATTCAAGAATCGATCAAAAATAATATCGAAGTCTGATTCATAATATGTAGTCTACCAGAACTTATAAATTGAAGAAAAAAGCTACTAACCGATAAAGAATAGATTTAATTTTGCTTGAAACGTTAAAAAAAGGTTATTGTGATCAAGGTAGATTAAGGAGGAAACATTTTTTGGGCCGATAAATTGCCGGGTCTGTTGAATCTCATTTCTAATAAACAAATCACAAGAGTTAGGACAACAAATATAAAACTGGTTTACCATGATATTTCCAAAAAGCTCATGGTTGTAGGCTAAATAACAGCAAATGGAATAACAAAATTGTATGTCAGCCTCTATGATAAAGAAATAAATTGCTTTGTCTATGAAACCAAAACGTTACCCATATACTTAGAAGCTATTAATAATAATGATTTAATTCAAACACAAAAAATCGCTACTTTCCAGTAAGATAATGCTCCGGGATGTAATATCAAGTCGATAATCACCGAAACTAATGAAATGTTTCCCTATCTTGGCCCAAACATTTTTTGAAACGGATCTTCATTTTACTGGACATGTATGGAGGTACTTCAAGAATCAGTATTCAAAGAACCTAAACCGAAAACAGGGAGATTTTTTTTTTGGTTTGTTTGAGTGTGACATGCCGCACGTGTTCTCCAATATTTAAAGTCCAAAAGGGCCGTATTGAGAAAACTGAGGCAGAGTAAAGCAGTGAACCTAGTAGAGGGAAATAGAGGAAGGTGTAGGAGAACAGGAAAACAAAAATAACGACGAAACAGTGAGTAAATTAAAGAAAATAATAGATAAGTAAGGTTAAGGACTGTGTGAATACAGCTAAAAATCGCATGAAACTAGTATAGATAAGAGAAGTAAATAAAACTGGAATGACCTCCACATCAAAATTTTTGGATAGGAACACATTAAACGCCGAAGTATTGCAATATACAAGGAGTAGTGTAAATAAAATTGAATTGTAAGATCAAGGAACGTGAAGGGGGCTGTTGGTGGATAAGTGACAGACTTACGACGGGCAGACTGGGGTTTGACACTTTACGCAACCAACAGCAGACCCAAACATGAGCGAAATGGAGAGAATTGAGAAGATGTTCCAACAAATAGAGATGAACATGAAGCAAATGAATGATAAATTTGATGCTTTTGCGCTGGAAATGAAACAAGTTAAGGACGAAAATAAGAAACTAAAAGAGAAGGTGGCACAACATGAGGGAAGAATTACTTACCTAGAAAGAGAAACCAGGAAAAATAATATCATAATTAAAGGAGTGGTAGACGAAGAAAATGAAAACACGAACAGGACAGAGGTAAAAGTAGCTAATATAATGCAAAAGATAGGAATTGACATAAACTTAAAAGAGGATTTAGAACAAATAAGAAGAATTGGAAAATATATGACAGACAAGAAAAGACCAATCTTGGTTAAGTTAATTAGAGGTAATAAAAAAATACAAATCCTACAAAACGCGAGAAAGCTCAAAGGAACAGATATATGGATTGATGAAGATTATACCAAGGAGGTAGTAGAGGAAAGAAAAATGTTAATCCCACATATGAAAGAAGCAAGGAGTAAAGGATATAGAGCACAGCTAAAATATAATAAATTGATAATCAATGATGAAATATACAGAGCAAATGATCTTGCAAATAAAGAAGAACTGATAAAGGAAGATAGGACTGAAAGCACATCAATAAAAAGGACTGCAACAGAGAGATCACCAGAGGGAACAAATTTCGAGGAACAATTAAGAAAAATAACCCGAACAGGTCGAAAAACTAGTACGTGCAGATAAGCAGGGGATGACGGTAACGAAACTGGCAATGGACAAGGAAACGACATAAAGGATTGGAAACTTGGAGTATGGAATATAAGAAGTTTAACGAATAAAGAAGAAGAAGTTATATATGAGTTTAACAGAATAGGAACAGAAATACTGGTACTTGCAGACACAAAGAAAAAGGGAAAGGAGAAAAGATATTAACGGACGGACACAGACTAATACACTCCGGAGTGAAAGAAAATGCAAGAGCGGCAGAAGGCGTGGGATGCATTATAAACAAGAATTGGGAAGATAAGATCACAAACTGGACAGGGTGGTCGGAAAGAATCCTCACGGTGGAATTAGAAATGCAAGAAAAAGAAAAATAACGTTAATTGCAGTCTACGGACCTGACGAAAACGAGAAAAGGAAATAAAAGATAAATTTTGGGAGGATTTAGCATTAATAACAGAAAGAAGCAAAGGGAAAATATTTGTAGCAGGTGACTTCAACAGTAGAGTGGGAAGAGAGAAAATAACACAGAAACGGTGATAGGAAAATTCGGCGAAGATAAAAGAAATAACAACGGAAACAGATTAATAGAATACTGCTCCCTGTAATAACCTAATCATAACAAACTCATTCTTCCAGCACAAAAGATACACACAATTACAAGAGAGGTTAAAAGCAGAAATGAGAGATCTATATTAGAATACATACTAGTAGAAAAATAACAGGCAGATGGTGAAAGATGTTAGAGTCAAAAGAGGAGCGGAGATATACAGCGACCACTACCTATTAATGGGAAAGATAAAGAGACCTGAAAATCAAAAACAAGCAATAAGAGAAGAATATGCAGTTCAGAAAGAAACAATACGTATTTATAAACTACAAGAAACAGAAATAGCAAAGAAATACGAGAACATAATAAGAAGAGAACTACTAACAGATGAAGAAAAGCTAGAACAGATGAATGTGGAAGAGATGTGGAAGAAGATAAAGAACACTCTAATAAACGCAGCCAGATACGCATGTGGTGTAATTAAGACAAATAAGCATATGAAGAGAACCGCCTGGTGGAGTGAAGAAATAAAAGACCAAGTTAAATTAAAGAAGAAGAGGTGGGCAGAATATTTAATGAAAAAGACAGAAGAGGCATATAAAACATACAAAGAACAGCGTATAATAGTAAAACATATGGTGACAGATGCGAAAGAAAAAACGTGGCAAGACTTTGGGAAAAAGTTAGAAAAAAACAGCAGAGAGAACCAAAAACTATTCTATAAAGTTTTAAAAAACTTAAGGAAAGGGAAAACACCAGATAACACAGTAATAAAGGATAATAATGGAAAGGTACTGTCAAACCCAATAGATATAATGAACAGATGGAGGCAATACTTCCAAGAACTCCTACAGACCCAAGGCACGAATAATGAAGAAAATACACAGACAGAAGACAAACAACAGCATAGAGAAAACGAAGAAGAAGGTATAACAGAAGAAGAATTGACAACAGCACTAAAGAAAATTAAAATGGAAAGTCACCAGGACATGACAGAATCACTGGCGAAATGTTGAAAAAATGGGAAAACAAGGAACAAAGGCGTTCTTAAAAATGTTTAACAAAATATGGAAAGAAGAGAGTATACCAAAAGATTGGGAAGTAGGACAGATAGTACCAATATTTAAGAAGGAGATAGGAAAATATGTAACAACTATAGAGGCATAACGCTGCTGAGCATACCTTTAAAGCTGTTCGAACAAATAATTGAAGGTAAACTCCGAACTGTCATAGAACCAACACTAACAGAAGAACAGAGTGGTTTCCGTAAGGGTAGAAGCGTACAAGACCATATATTTACAGTGAAACAAATAATTACAAAAATACTTCAATACAACGAGAAAGCCGCCTTTGCATTTATCGACCTCGAGAAAGCTTTCGATAGAACACCCAGAGAGAGAGTATGGCAAAATTTAAGCAACAGAGGAATAAGCCCAAAAGTAACGAGAGTAATTAAAAGTCTGTACCAAAAGACAAGGAACTATGTGATAAACAATAACAGAACATCAGAGGAGTTTACTACAAATGAAGGTTTAAGGCAAGGAGGGTACTGAGTCCGGCATTATTTATCATCTTTATGGATGAAATAATACGAACATGTCACCAGAGGATCAGAGGGTTAAATGTAGGATATAGAAAATTACAACCTATATTTATACGAAACTGTGCATTTGCAGACGATATTATAGTAATGGCAGGAAGCGAAGAAGAACTACAACGAAACCTACTGATATGGAACGAAGAACTAACAAATAACGGTATGAAGATAAACGCCAATAAAACACAAGTGATGCTTATTGGGAAAGATCACCAGAAGATAAAGATGCAAATAAATGGAGAGGAAATTAAACAGATAAAACAGTTCAAGTATCTAGGGGTCACTATAGATAATAACGGAAGACAGGAAATAGACATATCCGAAAGGATAGAGAAATGTAATAAACTATATTACGCAATGAACGCAAATTTTATAAACAAAGAGAGGTGACACAAAAACCAAACTTACGGTGTATAAAACAATCTTCAGGCCTATTATGACTTATGGATGCGAATCATGGGTATTGACACAAAAATGAAACTAAGATTAGAAGCCACAGAAATGAAATACTTAAGAAGAGTGAAAGGCGTCTCCTTGAGGATAAAATCAGAAGCAGTCAGATTAGAGCAGAATTAGAAATTAACCCAGTAACAAGCTTCATTGAACAAAGACAATTAGCGTGGTGGGGCCATTTACAGCGGATGGATCAAGATAGACAAGTCAAACGAATATGGGAAACGAGAAAAGTAGGCAAAAGAAAAGGGAAGACCACAGGAAACATGGGATAACACTATAGGAAAAATACTAACAAGGAAAGGAAAAACAGTGGAGGAGGCGAAAGCAATGACAAACAACAGAAAAGAATGGAATAAATTTGTTCGTAACACAGACAATCCAGTTTAATTCAGTTTAATTAAGTTAAGAATGTAGATAAGTATTGTATAATGTACATATAAGCCAACACCAATAAGGTAAATGGCTTTTGATTATATATATATATATATATATAAACCGAAAACAAGAGAACAATTAATCTATTTTGGCTCGGCCAAATCTGCCAAATGCCACATGATTCGAACCCGTACTTCCGGCTCTGATACCAATCTCTGCTGTTAAGATTAATGTTCAACCGCTATACTTATGTTTGAGATATAAAACAAAAATTTATTTACTCCGCCCATTTAACCTGACCTAAGGTCATGTGTTTATTTGTTTCTCTTGTATTCGTCAAGAGCTTTAAATTGATTATCCACCAATAGAAAGATTTAAGAATCACAAACAAACAAAAATATGATTTGACGCAGTCCTTTGCTGGTTCGAGCAAAAGTCAGGTCCCATCATACATACACGTGGCAAAGTGTATCGTGTGTTCATCGTTTACGATTTTTCAAAAGAGGACGAAGACTGTCTGTGGGTCCTACTGTCAGTACAAAGTAGGTGCTAGATTTGTTGACTGATGGTTATCTGGTATCGGTGATACAGACGGTTGGTTCCAGAATTCAGACCCCTAGCGATTTCCTCAAACATAACATGTTAATAAATCCGAACATTACGTCACAGCGAAGTGAAGAATGGCAATTAAAAATAATATAAGTAAGGCAGGTCTGTTTGAATTATGTAATACGTTTAAATCCAAAGTAATTAAAAAACAATGTTTTTCATATTTTTCCAATTGTGAATTAATCCACTCATCATGCCCTTTAATATAATACCTCACACATATCCTTGAACCCCTGGTGCCTTTTTCCATATGCAGGTCACCAACTCCTTTGTCCTACATGTTAAATCCTTCGATCGTCACACTTGCAGTTACTGCGATAAACTTCATTTTGGGTTTTTAATCTATTTATTGATATTTCTAAACATGACAGTAACTCAGACCGCTTATGAAACCTTCCCGATTCCAAACATAAAATTATTAGTAATACTCATCGAAACTCTAACCGCGAAGTTGTTCGAGTCCTTAATTTAAATTTTACACAAAAAACTACACGATAACGTTCTGTAATTATATAAACACACGCAAATAAGCACACATTAACTTTAATTTATATAGGCTTATTAGTGTTAAACATAGTAAAATTAGAATATTTTTTAATAAATTTAATTGCTTATATAAAGTTTCTGTTCCATTTCTAGCAAAATTGAATCATCTCAGTTAATTTAGTTTTCCCAAAAAATATGTACAATTAATGTCTCGATAACTAGAAGACCCAATTAAATCAAGAAGGTAAAAAATCAGGGAAATAGCTAAAATCCTTGTAATTTTATTAGTTTCTTCACTTTCTGGAAAAATTGACTAGAAGTGAATTATAAATTTCTTTGTTAGATTTCGGCTAGTAGGACTTTACTGCTTAATTTTAAGCAACCCTACTTTAAAATACCCATCAAATTGTTACTCAACGAAACAACTCTTTCTCTTTTATTATTTAACACGATTAAGAGATCATTCATGTAGAAATTCCTTTTTACAACTTTAAGGCGAATTAATGAATGTACTGAATGGCACAAAACATTGGGAGTTAGTTACAGTCTTTAAAATTCCTAAAATTTTTTGAGAACGCGTTTGATTAATATGCACCAATATCTCAGGGTACGTTTTACTACGTCTATAGTTCTTATGCTACGAACTTTGACGCTGCATCGTGAATGCGTTCTGGAAATATATTTATGGTTTTTAAAATTAAATGTCTTTAAGCTACGAACTTTAAAAATAAATAATAAGGATTATGACCTCTTAAATGATTCTAAACTGGCGAAGAAAATTATGCAGTTATACTGGGTGAGGCAAAAAGAACGCGTGATTTTGAAATAGATAATATTTACAAAAAAGAGGCGGCGACCACCGCACATTACCTGTGAATAGTCGAGAGGGTGCAGTAGAAAGTAAAACATCGCGTTTTTGCTGTAGAATAGCGTTTTAGAAATAACCATTTTGTCGTTGCCATTCAAAGTCTTTTCCCTCAACAATTCAATGTTACACGTAATGGATTTCAGCAAGAAAACCGGATATTTAGAGTGCTCAGCGTTCTATTAGGTGTCGTGCTTCAACTTTGGGTCTTTCTGGTTGCTCGCTACAGAACATCATACCTACATGACAAGTTTAAAATCTATCCGTACACAACCTTTATTGTTTAAAGCTATTTTAAGGTAATTTTGTCTAAAGCAAACAGCTTCACACTATTACCACTGATGATAAAATTATGATGCTAAGTGACAAGGCACATCTCTACTTAGATGGTTATATCAATAAGCAAAACTGTCGATTCTGGTCAGCAGGATATCCACGAAAATTACAGTAGAGATAAACCCTACTTTTTTGAGTAAAGAGAGGCTTCAATAACAATGCCTTTAGATCAGTATATCAACAGTCTACGCAAGTTCGACGTTTATGGGTCAACATGAATAGAATGTAGTCTCAATAAGATAGAATCATAAGGGCCTCAATGCCATTACAGATCTGTCTGTATACAACTCTTTAGAAATTCTTGTAAATGGCCAAATTGAAGGTTACCAATCATGAAGAAATTCGAATTGTTTAGAAAGAAATGTTATTAAGTGCCATGCAAGATTTTGAAACGAGACACCGAATGTGTGTGCAATAAGAGGGGCGTTATCTTTCTGATATAATTTTCTGCAATTAAATAATCAGTCTATATTTATCAAAAATGCATTTATTATAGATTATTCTGCTGTTACATAAAATTTTTGGTATGGACAATCAATAAAGTTTTACTTATATTGTTCCACTTTGTATTTTTATTTTAAAATCGATGGATAATAACACCAATCACTAATTATTGCATTTGAGGAAAACGTTTTAATTTTTAAATTATGTATTAATATTTTACGCAAGGCAGGAAAAAGGCAATGTGGGTCAGAGATATTTTTCTTAAAAGACGCGAATAAGGAAGTTATAAAATATAATAAGTAGAACGTCGTGCTGTAACCCCGTGCCCTCGATGTGTTGTAGACGCGGGTTATATGAAACAGGGTAAATATGCTCTAACGCAAAATAGGAAATATTTTAGATAAAATGCAAATAAAAGTTGGATACGTTCCAACTTCGTCGCGGAATCGCAAAATGTTGAGATTTTCACGCCTGCGGAATTTTTTAAGCCCCTCTGTGAAATTTCGCGCGTGCAATGCGGAAATCCGGAGTATGAAGACTAACCATTAAACGCACACCTAAAAGTGCGCAACGTTCAAGAACATAAAATAAGTCTTGATGTAAGACAGGTAATTTCATTAAGATGCTATCTAGCGCGCCCGCTTTCGCTTAAAAACTATCTGAAGTTTCTTGCTAACAGAATCCCTCTTCATAATTGCGTAATGCGGAGGATAACACGAGGGAATACTGTTATCAGGAGAAACTTTTTCTAAAAGCCCGAAATCTTGATATTTTTTTAATAAAACTTGGATGCTTACATTTAAGTTTAGAATTGCGTTTAAATAATTCTTTAAAGTTTACAGGCGTTTAAAAGCAATATATCCGGAATTGCCACATTAGAATTTATTTTTAAAAAACAGAGATTGTATTAGAATTTTCTCTTGAAGACATCTCAAACAAAAACGACAGTTGCAGGTAAATTTATTTGAAACTACAATTAACTTCAAAATTTGTACCTTAACGGATATTTCAAAATCTTTTTATAAACAGTGCTGGAGATAGCTGGATTTAACTCGTCAAAATATCCTTTCCGGCAACTCTTACTGTAATGAGAGCGGAGCTTGATAGGTGTGTGAGGAGACACTTTAATTTAGGTAGAATTTTACAATACAGGATACGGCAAAATAACTTCCCCTTTTTAAAACAGCACTAAAAATAACAACATATAGCCATCAACCGGCTTTGAAGATGATATCGAATAAATTTTTGCCCACACGAGTGGTGCAGTCCTTCAGTTTTAGGTTTCGCATTGCTTTCTGACTCATTTTTACTGGTATTGTTGCGATTGCGTTGCGAATAGCATCCTTTAGTTCCTTAATAGTCCGTGTATTATGTTAAAAACTTCAGTCGTCAGGTATCTCCACAGAAAGAAATGTAAAGCGGACAGGTCTAGTTGCCTAGCCGGCCACGGAATGTTACCATGTAATGAGGCCTGTCCCAGAGCTTTTCGAGAAATTTTTGCTGTGTCTGTGGTAGGATCATCTTCTTGGAACTACAGCGGTACATTTTCATATTTATTGAGACTGTCATTGCAAATAGCCTGTAGAGCATAACACTCATATTTCTTTATAAGTTGGTGGACTACCATCAATTTGTCTGAATAGGCAATGAGATTGCAGTATAGAATTCTTCACAGCTCTGGTCAGATATTTCTAAGTCAAGATTATGCTTAGTGACGATGTGACAACAGCCTACCCCATTGCTGCGATATTTTCGGGTATCCGAAGGCCTACTGGGTGATTTTCATTTTAATGCTGAACCAGCCTGTTGGAAATTGTGTACCTAAAACATAGTTTCTTTGGTCGTAAGTCTCCCATGACGACCTACTTTGAAATGCCTATGAAATAGCCATTGCGCCAGAATCATAAAATCACCACTTTAAAAATAAGTCTTTAATACAAACGTACAATGCTTCACCAATGGACGCCATGATGGGTACTGCAATAACATGCCCTGTACTGTTCAAGGATGTACGTCTCATGTTTTGTTGGACTTCCTATTTTGATTAGAGTAAGATTTTATTTATGTTTAGTCCAATTTCCGATATCGCCCTAGCAACAATTTCCCAGAAAAATAATTTGATCAGAGTGTAAGCGGAGCTTGAATAGATTCAGAACTCAACGATTATTTATTTAGCGAAAGGGTATGTCCAGTGCAATAATTAATAAGACGTAATCTTAATTTATGCTATTTAAAACTTATAAGTAAAAAAACATAGTATAAAATAAAACGCCGAGTTAACAGATAAGTAAAAAACAACTTTTATTTTATTTCACAAAAATTCTACTGCATTCTTATTACATAAGTGTTTTAGTGCAACTTATATAAAACTTTAATTTGTTGCTAGGCAACAGATTCTTCTGTTAAATTAAAAATGCTTAAAAAACATAAGAAGCTTCAGTATGCATATGTTCATCTTGTCTTCTAAATAGAAGATTGCGGTGCAAGCTGGTAGGCATTTGTTTGTTCTCAGAAGCATGAGAGTGTTGACAGATTTGCAAGTCGAGGTTTGGAGAAAAGATACTGTTGGCCGAAACCGAGATCCCATTCTAGTGAACCAAGGCGCACGTCAGGATAAACGTGCAAAGCAGTTGTCCAAGAAGGCAGTGGCAGATTTTATAGACGGTTTTAATGAGGCTTATATAAAACTAATTACGAGCTGGAACAAGACAACACATTATATAGCTCTAGACATGGCAACTTTCGATCCATTTTTATCAGAATTTGGAAGCTGACCAAACCAGAGACCAAAACAGGTGCACATGTGAGGAAGTCGACGCAACGAACGGAGGAGACCCGGGCCATAGCAAAGAGGTCTCTCATCACGAACCGGTGGAATGACGACCGAATAACTTTCGCAAGTACTCCTATGGTGAACGGTTTTTGCAATATTCGCGGAATGGCATTCAAAATCCTGCGTAGAAGCGAATGAATAGCGGGGGTTGAACAAATAATTGCGCGTAAAGCGAACTCTGACTAAAAATTAAATAGACAAACTACGGCGTAGATTAAGATAGATTCGCCTGTTTCTTTGGGTAAAAATGTAAATATTAGGAAAACTCAGTGCCTTCTGCTGTTTTGGATTATTTGCCCTGATTCGCGTTTTTTATGGTTTTCTCGAGTTTTGCAATCAAGACATTTTAAGGAAATTAAGCATTGTAAATTCAGGTCTAGAGTAGTCAGGTCAGTAGTATATATGTATTGCCATAAGGCGAATCATTAGCTAATATAGCAGAATATCTAAAGATCTAAAGAAGTCTGACAATAGCATGGAGGATTGTCAACAGCAAAATGTCCTACAAAGCCTTCCAAATCTAAGGAAAGCTACTATATATAAAAGAATCAAAATGGAAACATAGGAAATAAAGTACTTTCTTACTTCTTCTGAAGTATGTCGGCGAATCAAATATAAACCTAAATTCTTCTTTTTTAATGTATTGGAACAATATAATATATTTATAATGTTAACGTAAAGTGGAGGTGTTTCTGCCACTAACCAATTGTAATTGAAGGCTTTGATAGCAATGTCATCATCAAATCTCTGTTGTCTAAGTGATACTTTTAATGGTCTAAATAAGTGATAATCGCAGAGAGATAAGTCCCGATTGTAAGTAGAACAAATCCCAAACTTCTTGTTAATCTTGAAACTGGGCGTTATTATAAAGCAAGATAATGTATTGGATTACCTGAGTACTTGAGTAGACTATTACAGCTTTAGAAGAAATTTTAGCAATTGTTAATAGGCGATAAGTTCAACTAATTTTTTTCTACTCAAAATTGTTTTTGCTATGCATACACTTGAGCCTTTAAACTGTGCCTTAACTCTTTTCAAAACACCCCAAAAAACTTAATAATTCGTTACGCAACAGATGAGGGTATCGTTTGCTTTGTTGTCGTGATATTTACCAAAGTATGGCAATATCTACCTGTAAAGCTCAGAAATCGGGCCTTCGTGCCCATCTCATGCCAACTAAAAAGGAAATTTTAGTGTATATTTAACACATCATTTTGTGAATTAAAAAATTAGCAATATTTCCCACATCCACTTGATAAATTTTTTCGTAATAGCTGATACGGTGAAAACATATTCAGCAATACATCACAATAAAATTAAAAGTAAGATATTTTTCCGATAATCAAATGAAGAAAAAATACTTCAATAAGCCGCCAACTTACAGTTCAGCAGAAAGTTAAATTTATTCTTGTTTTTTAGGATATTATTTACGTCTCCTTAAATTTCAGGTAATATCTATATGTCTGAGATTGTTTTGTCCGGACACCCACTATTGTGAAATCAAACTTATGTGGCCCGTATTAATAGAATGTTGTTCCACCTTTATCATCAATCACAGCCTGTATTCGTCTTTCCATTCTTCCATGAGAGCTGTAGTCAGTGTAACCACTGAAGATGGGTCGTTTGGTTTGGCGCGTAATCTGTGTATCAATTCTTCTAAGAACTGTTCAATGAAATTGAGAGCGAAGCTTCGTAAAGGCTAGTCCGGTTCAAACCACGACAGAATAACTTTCACTATATGGTCAGAATTATTACCCTAATGGTACAAGATATGTCTTTCCCCAAACTCTTTGCGGAGAACTTAAAGCAAACAAAGTAGAGTGCATGGGTTCTGACTGTGGAGTATGACTCCATCACTAAGTATAGCCAGCTGGAAGGATGCAATTTAAGTTTGTGTGGCAGTTCGTTGTACTATAATTTATCAAATGCCTATTTTATATTTAAAAAGACTGCTGAGCAGAAATTTTTTGTTTTCTAGACTTTCGATTATAAGGGTGATAGTTTGGAAGCTTTACTGTATAGTTGAGTGACATTCGGAAAATCCGAATTGGGATAAATTGTTCAAAGGCTACAGTGTTTTTAAAGCGTTTAAGCAGAAGTATTTCGAAAATTTTTGAAAGGAATGGCAAGAGAATAGTAGAGCTGTTTGACAGGCTTAGCAAGCATTACAATATGGGCATTTTCCTTAAAACAGGAAAGTAAACAGAAAGAGCCATAGAATGCTATTGAATATTGTAGTGTTGAATACAATAGATTTTTTGGGAAGGTTGTACAACTCTTCAATATCTGTGAAGTCGTATCCGGGGGCTTTCCGTGGATTTATTATTTTCATTTTTAGTGACAGACTTCTATTGGCTTAAAAGGTTTAAATGAGAATAAAAGTTAACATATCACGTCAAAAAAGCATTTAATTTTTCTATGGCTGTGGTTTTTTTGTGATTGCGGTGTTTTAAAAAGTCAGTTACGTGTTTGACAAATGTATTTGCTCTATCCATATCCGATATAGCAAAAGTACAATTGGGTTTACTGATAGGAAGGTTCATTCAAGTTGGGTACTTAATTTTCCTTGTTGCCTTCTATATGAAGTTATCATCGGGTGATAGCATTATGACATACTATGTGAAGGTTTTATTTCAAGCTTCGGGTATGATAAAAGCTTATTAAATAATGTTTTGGCCGTTTATCTCTGGTTCCCTGCCAACGTTTTCACGACCTCCATTTTTCAGTAATGAGATTTCATTGATAGCGCGAAATGTTATTTCATGAAACTAGAGTATATATGTATCTTGTATAGTGACAATCAGATGCTTTATCAAGTTCTGGAGTATGTTTTCGGTTTCAAAAATGGTTTCAGTAAATCAAGAATTTTATTTGTGTCGTTAAATCAGTCGGTTAGCTTACCGATCGAGAGATAATTATAGTTGTGTCGTTAAACTGCTTTTAGTAGATTGCGTCCGTTTTGGTGTGGTAAAGCTTAAGCCCCAAGCTGTATGCTTGTAATTTTAATAACCCGTAGTAATGACTTTTAGCCCTAGTGTCAGAAGAAGTCTTCATAGTTTCAATGGATATGAGATGTTGGAGTAGACTGTAGACAGAGGCAAATACCAGCGAGTAAGGTAGTGTTACTATTTTAATTTCTCAATTTTGTATTTTGTTGAAGCAGCAATGATTTAGTTCATAATGAAATATTATGTATTTGACGATCATGACCGATCCAGCGTGTGCCTTGCTATCCGAGTGATTAATGAAATAAGTTGTAAAATACAGCATTTTAAAAATTGTTCTCGTGATTTCATGGGCTTTCAAAATTAATGGAATGTCAATTTGTTAAAGTTGTCAAAACGTGATTATTTTCTGGATGTATCGTATGACGTCAGTGGCGTTTCAGAGAGCGATTTGTATTGAGGGTGCCATTTTTAAGCTACTATATTAATAAGTGTAGAGAGCATGTTTAATACTATGATGTTTTGACTTATTAACTAGGAAAACATTGCTGTGAACTCTGTAAACAAACTAAAAAGAATTTTGTTAATTCTATTTGGTTTTAAGAGTTTATGTTCACGGTTTAATTGGTTTAAATAATGTATTTCTAGATGTCTGAAGGTATTTGTATACGGTGGACGACTTTCATGGCGTAAGAACCATTTAGCTGGGGTATTTGGCAATTTTTTTCATAGAGCTAAAAGACCTATTACAGTATGTTTTAGTAGGATCATAGTTTTGACAATGCGTACATTATGGTATAGTGCTTTTTTGCTTTGTAGTTTTATTGAAACATTTATATTACTTAATTATTTAATGTAAAATATTTTTTGTTGCCTTTAGTCAACTATAAACAGATCTAGTAATAGTTTTATAGCTCTATGACATACATTTATAATATTATGTATTGTGTCCCAGTGTAGCTAGCTCATCTAAGATAAATTGAATTGGGATGATATGATAAAGATTCAAAATAGCTACTTTGTATGCTTTTTCTTCTTTGAACTACCATGTATGATATCTTGTATGCCGGAAGATTTCTGGGCGAGTCTGAGGTTAGAATGTTGACTTTGCTGTTGTGTAATATTGTTCTTTCTCTATAACCGAGGTGATACAGTTAATCATCTGCATATGACTGTTAGCTTTATAGGCGTACATCGGTAGGGTTTTATTAATTTTAGAGTGTTAACTGTTAAAGACGTGTTTAGGCTTCTTATTGCTGGTTTCTGTTTGAGAAAGTATTTCGTATACATTTGAAGTAATTGTTTGGACAAAATGTTTTATGTCGATTGGCTCTGAACTTCGTTCTTTTTTAATCGTTTGCCATTTGCATTTGTTATTTATCAGAACTTCTTAACTTCATTGCTCCAAGTTGTAGAATTTATGTCATCGTTATAAGCCATTTTGTTTTCTCTTGTGTGTGTGTCTTGATGTATTTCAATGTTTAAGTATTTGTTGGCTTGTAATAATTTGCTTTACCTGGGGATATGGAGTTGCCTAAAGATTAATTAGATAAGAGGAAGCTGTTAATGTTTGATAGTGAGTAGAAATTAAGAATTGTGAGATTGGTCGAATTGATTTTGTTGTTATACGCATGACAAATTTTGAATGTTAGGAAAGTTAAATGCATATCCGTAGTTTTTCGTAAAGGTTTGAGAATTTACCGCGGGCGGTCCTAGAGCATCGCCGATTCCGGTTGAAAACAGCGTATTTACATAGATTAAAATATATAATTGTACGTAAGATTTATAAATGTATAGTGTGTAATTTTTAATTTGATATCACTAGAGTTTGTTAATCTTAGATTCATGTATCTGGGTAACTCAAAACTTGGAACGATAACGGAACACAAAGTCGTGTTTATTCTTTGAAAGTCGGGCGACTACTAAATTTGTAAAAAATATTTTTTATTTCCGGTATATTTAAGAAAGTTTAATTACAAACTAATATTATACAAAAGAATGTGAAGCATTCAAATACCCAAGAAAAATAGTGTAAATTAAATAATATATACCAATTTCACATAAAGAATCTAAATAAGTAAACAAATGTTATTTATATTAATGCATAACTGTAGGGTGATCTATAAATGTGAGATACATTTTAAATGCAAAAATCTTAGACTATAATAAATATAGTCACAAAAAATTATATGTAATAATTAACTATGTCTTAAAAGTTTATAAAATTATCTAAAATTCTAATGTCGCATTTCTTAGGTAGCTATCACCTAAAAGAATAGATCCTTGGACTCTCTTTGAATGGTTTGTTATAGCTTTAGAACAGTAAATATTTAAAAACATAAAAGAAGATCCTCTGGTTAACCTTACTGTAGTAATCTAAAGCAATGAAGTTGGCAGGTCTGAATAGTTAATGGTTTCAGAATTAACAACAGCTTTGCTGAATGATTACTAATGATGGCTTGTTGTTTCCACATATCTGTAAGACTAACTGCAGCTTGGAAATAATACTTATTGATAACTAGGACAAATGTTTTTGTATAAGGCTCAACGTTGTCTTTATCCCAATACCTACAGTTTATCTACTAACGTAACTGGATAAAAATAAATAAAAAACTGGATTCTTTCCTCTCCGTACTTGTTAACAAGTCTTTCACTAAATGTAACTCTATGAGCAATTGCTTCACCAACTGTATCTTATAACAATACAGTTGCAGATTTTTTTAAACATTCTGTACACTTGTACAGTTAATCTACAACTGTTAAATGGTTTTTGTCACAAATTTAATGCTCTCTACACCACGTGACATTTGAAATCATTCTCTGAATAGTTTCTAGTTTGCATTGTCTGTTTGTAATAGTTAGTAATAACATACAAAATCATCTTGTTTCTGAAAATGCTAACTGAATCGATTTGGGTGGTGACGGTAAAGTTTGAGTGATAAAGTACGCTTTCATAACTTAAGATAATTCCGCGGGCATCTGCTACGACATTATAAATGATCAAATATCTGCAAAGATACCAACATTGCTTTTGGAGAATAGAACACCACGCTATAAGCATAAGGTGTCAAACGGCTCGAAAATTAGAAGTAAAATATTACGTTAATTTAGCTACACTGTCAAATAAATCATTCTGAAATATTTTTGTTAGTAAATATATTGTTATAAAAAATATTTGTTTTCACAGTGTAATAACTATGTAATGTTAAGTATATTAAATTTTAGGTAAAATATCTAGCAAATGTAACAAACATTTAAAATACCCTGTACTTTCTGCAAACAATGCGAAAGAAGTAGACATAATGGAAAAATAAACATATCGAATGCAACCATAACGTTCTGCTCAAATACAGGCAATAAATCAACTTTCACCGAGTAGTTCGATATTCATAACTCAAACTCATTTCTCATACGCCGATAAAAGAGGGTGCGCCGGGATTCCAGATTGATATCCATTCCGTCTCAAAAGCGAATGCGGGCAATTTCATATAAGGCATTATAATGAATATTAAAGTGTATTGTAGGGCTTTGACAATATTGGTTTTTAAAAGATCAGGTTTAATTTTAGGAAGTCTAATATTTATTTTAAAACCCTTATGTAAGTTTTTTTGATAATTAAGAGGAGTTAATTAGAAATGTTAAGTACAACTGCATACGCAATTTATCCTTTTTCACGTAGTGATTGTGAAGATGATAATAATTATATTAATCTTAAATACACAAAGGGGGTATTAAAAATAAAAAGAACAAATGTACTCTTTATGTGACATTATTAATAATATTCGCTAAGTAACTATAACAGGTTGCTCTATTTGGTGCAAATGTAGATAAATATTTCGTTGTCAAATTTTATATTAAACTTTAAAAAACAGTATTTTAGAGAAGCTTAAATTTTAATAAAATATAACAGAAAATGAGTATTCCTACGGCTAGCCATCGATATTAAGAATCTATAAAAGCATATTCAACATATATTAACAAAATACCAATAGTTAATACACAGAATGACTTCTCATGTCACATGTTATTGTCAAATGGAGAGTTTTTAGGCAAAGAAAAATATTTTTACTTCTATTACCATCATCATTAGTAGCTCATGTCATCTATTGCCAGATGTAAGTTTCTTCTGTTGTTAGATATGTTATTTAATTTAAGTTTATCTTGAATCCTACTTTTTCTAATTTCCTATTTAGTTTATTAAACACATCTTGCAGCTCAGTTGATTCAGCGTCTCGTCATCGATGGTAATGTTTTATGTTTTCCACTGTAACTCTTTAAAATCGACTTTCTAATTTAGATATAGCCCCTTTTATATTCACAAGTATTAAATATCCATTACAAAATTATTGCTACAGCACAATAGAAAACCCTTGTGAGATTGCTTTAAACAACTTAAAGAAACAATATTTTTAAAATCGTTATCAAGAAGGAGAAAATTATTGTATATATTCAAGAAGTATGCACTATAAACAGAGTTTTATTAAATTGTAATTAATGTTAATAAACACTTTAAAAATATAACAAATATTAGTTTTATATATATACTTTTAATTTATATGCTCTACTAATCTTTGGAGAGGCAGACGTGTAAATAGCCGTGCCCGTCATAGAGCGGTGTGGGGAACAAAGTACGGCCCGTCCCGAAAGTAACACGCTGAGGCCCAAATCGTCCCTTAAACGACCGGCGCGAAAGCGGATGGGGGCGGCTACCGATATAAACCAACGAGTATTGCCAAATCGCTCACCTTAATCGGCTTCGGCTTCGGCTTCAGCGGCGTTGATTTCCTGGTGGCCACCGTGCTATGATGTCTGCGTGCCTGGCGTTGCGGGGAGTTAGATGCGGGTAGATGATAACGCGACCGCACTGGCCGCGTTGCGATTCGAAAGTGTCGCCTGGCTTAGCGGTAGATCATTTTTGCGGGAAATTTTGATTCGACAGCACTTTGCGTTTCAAAAGGTGCCGCCGACGGCGTATGCAGGCTCGCAGGCCGAGCGAAAAAAAGCCCATCTGCCGTTTTTTGTGTGCGATAGCAAAACGTCTTCCGGTAAATATCGAGTCACTAGACTCGAAAGGGCGAAAGGTCGCCATACCAAATCTTCCTTAGAGTAATATTTTACAAAACTTTCAATGAAATATTATATTTTGTCAGCAATGTGCATATTTTTAATTATCCAATATTTGCCAATTGAGAGCACGACAGCCGCGACGGAAAGGCCTCGGCCTGCCAGACTAACGCGCGGCGGGCCCTGGGTTCGACTCCCGGATCAAAATAACGGCAAACATCGAGTGCTCTCCGGCCACCATTTGGCGGTCGTAAAGTACATTCTCCTTCTTCTAACGGGTCAGACTAGCCACCTGCCCGGGGTACGCCCAACATGGCTCATAGTACTACACGAAATGTGTAGTTAGAAACAGGCTTATAGCCTATATAAGAGTAGAAGAAGAAGAAGAAGAAGAAGAAGAATATTTGCCAATTAGTCAAAATTAAGAGTCATTTTAAAATAAATTGAAAAGTTACATGTTATTTGAAGGAAGAGTGAGTATTTTTGTCAGAATTGACATGTTTAAGAATCCCGGCTACTTTATTATGTCTATGCTGTAAAATAAGAAGGAAGGTTTAGTTTTTTCCTTGGTGGTTTTTAAGGCTTTTATTATTTTTTAATGTCCACCCTGCATTTCATTTTTGGATTTTTTATTCTATTCGTATTATTCCTCAAATAAACTTTTACTATATTGTTAGGTAAACATTTTTTGTGGTTTATAACTTTTCTCTGTAAATTATAAGGGATATCGAAAAATCAAGGTACACACGTTGCAATTTATTGAATTTATTAACAAATACATGGGTGAAGCAAATATTATTTTTATATACCTTGACACAAATGGAAAGAGTTGCGGCTTCTAAAAGTTATAAGTAAGGATGTTTGGAGGGGATTCCACCCTTAGTATACCTCACGATATCACTTCTTTAGTCAGTATTACAATGTCATGGCATGTGCCCATGTGCAACAGATTATTACAAAATTCCTCACAACAGAGGGCATAAAATCATCCAAAATTTTAAAGGCCTAAAGTGCAGCTTTAAAATAATGCTTTTAAAAACACTCAAGTGTAAGCGCGACATAAAAAATTTATGGGAAAACAAAAAGTCTATAAAAAATAAGGTTAATGACATCACTCCATACCAGAGTAACCGAATTCATCTCGTGTAATTTTAATTAGATAATACTGATTTCCGCGTCTTTCTGTAGAACATTTTATTGTAACACAATTATTCTTGCCGTAAATTGGATTGATTTAGATCAATATTAAATATTATTTTAATTTTAAATATAAGTGTTGGTTACAATTAAACTTGCAAAAATAGGGAACTGTATGTAATATATATTTAAAGGCAAAGTACTGATAATTTTTATAAAAAAAGGCATATTTAGCAAAAAAAAAATCAAATATTTACTCATTCGGCTCATACGCCGAAGCATTTGACCTCCTGAGGTGAGGAAGGCTTTTATCATAACGACATGGGGGGATTCAGGATTCTGCAGATCAACCTCAAACACGCCAAGGCTGTCTCGGCCGTGCTTTGTAGGAGGTTTGACGAGGAAGGCCTCACTGCAGAAAACCTGGATTAATAGTGGAGAAGTGCCTGAAGGCCTAGAATACGAAGGTAATATAGCATTAAGATCTAGAGCGTGTATAGTGGTAAGCAATAGAATTAATTGTATACTAATTTCGGAGCTTCGCTCAGGTGATTTTGTCTTGACTACTCTACTCCGCTTACTTGGCAGACCAGAATGACTGTCCATCTCAGTTAATGAATGATGTAGTGGAATATTGCAGGTCCAAAAATTTAGATTCATCACACAATTTGAACAACTACAAACATTAACAGCAGAGGTGGGTCACTTCTGGAATTTCTTAATAGTGAAGATACAGACATAGCTAATATAGGTCTAGAACCCATTTTTATCACTTCCTATAGAAGGAAGGTCTTGGACCTCACATTAATCAAACTTAAGACAAGTAATACAATTTAGAATTGGTATATGCCTGAAGAGATCTCGTGTTCTGATCACTGTCTCATAACATTTAATATTATAAGTCTCTCTCTCCTTTTAATTGCTACACACCGCAACTTCAAAAGAACAAACTGAAAGGATATAATAAATCTCACTAATATTCTCAGTGAAATAGGTAATACATACAATAAACATTAAGAAACAGGGAGAGTTTTGATGGCGTAGTTAGAAATGTAAACGAAGCCATTTGGCAGGTATGCAAGAGTAATTACCCGGAAATTACAAGACAAAGTAATACAAAGACAATCTGGTAGAGCTCAGGTGAGAAAGCTGTTCAATAAAACCAAAAATAACCAAGACTGGGATGCTTATACGAAGCACTCACGAGTACAATAAAAAAATCCTCAAAGCTAAATAAACTCTTGGAGGAAGTTTTGCGAAAAGATTACAGAGGCCCCTGCATCTGCAGTAATTCATAGAGTTTTAGCCAAATATGGTACTTTTGTCGAGTAAAATTAAGAAAACGAATGGTATCTACTCGGAAACAGCAGAAAATAGTTTGGTTATCCTATTGGAAAACACTTTCCTGTGCTAACAATAATGTCAGAAGAAAAGAAAACTTCAAAGCCCCGAGAGCCTTGGTATAAACCAACTCAAGATGACTGAAGAAACTGGCGGAAATAATTTGTTTCTGACAAAATCAAATAGACACTAGGAAGCTTTCTTCTTTACAAATCGACTGGCGATGATAAAATCCTACCAGTTCTGCTGTAGGACGGTTCAGGAATTTTCAATGCCATTTTTAGTGAGAACCTTTAGAGCTTGTATTGCTTAGAAGCTCATCCCACAAACATAGTGTAGGGTGAAAGTCGTCTATATACCTAAGATAGCCAGAAGTATAGATCTCTCATCAACCTCTTACAGACCTATCATTCTCACGTTTTTTATGCAAAAGACTCTTGAGGAACTAGTAGATAACTATGCATACCAAGCAAGAAAATCGACAGATCTAGGAGATAGCGTTAGTCCTGTTTATGGACATCGAGGAAGCGTTCAACAATGTCTCCACTAGCTTCCTAATCAAATCACTTAAAGCAAAAGAAATATCTGACTCCCTATGCGATTATTATGTCTACTTTAGGCGAGCAACTATTGAAGTGAGAACAACCAGGGACTGCTCTCATTGTTGTGAGTAGTCCTTATGGATTTACTCCTTAAAAGCTGTCTGAAAAAGGCTTTAATTGCTTAAAAAAATGCAAAAATTTTGCGAAAAAATCGTAATCTTTCCTCAGATGATGCACAAAGGAAGGACTTTAAGTTAGCTTTCACAAAACTGTGGCAGTTTTATTTACAAAATAGGGTGTTAGAAGAGATAAAGCCTATTGTGTTAAATGGCACGAAAATCCCTTTTCCTCAGAGGCTAAATATTTAGGAGTAATTGTCGCTCAACGACTCATATGAAAGCGATATTTAAATGTGATCACACAAAGAGCCAAAGTAGCACTGGGAAGATGCAAAAGACTATGCGGTAAGAGCTGGAAATTAAACTCCAGAATAACTCTACGATTATACCCTAGAATCGCAAGACCTATGATAATCCATGGGTCTATGGTATGGTGGACACCACAGGTAAAGGCAAAAGAGCTTTTCTGTGACGTTTAAAAAGGGGGGAGTTCAATTTAAAGGACACATTAAAATTGCCTACCGACAACCTGGTTTCCAGTTACTTTAAATTTGAAAAAACTTTAAAATTGTAATGCAGATAGAGAAAACTGGAACGAAGAAATTCCAGACTTCGCAGGCTTTATTGGGTATATTGATGGCTCTAAGACTGCATTAGACACATGACTAGGGATCTATAATCCAAAAAGGAATATTAACTTTTTAATAGCGCTTGTAAAAGTTTCTACAGCCTTTTAGGAAAAAACAATAGTTATAGAACACTGTATGAATGAGATCAAAAGACTTAACGTTAGGGATAAAAAGATCTTTTGCAGCAGCCAAGTAGCATTTAAAGCTCTATCCACATCTGTACTGAAGTCAAAGGTTATTTGAGGCTGCATAGGTGCTCCGACAGAGATAGGAAGAGACAATTGATTTTGACATTAATAAATGGACACTCAACAAAACTCAAGCAAGGTGGAACAGTACCAGCCACTTGAAATAATCGAAGAAGTTCATACAGGGACCCTCAAAAAAATTTATAGCAGACCTTCTACGACTAAACAGACCCACACTTGGGGTCACAGTTAGCCTGCTGATAGGACATTGTCGCCTTAGGAAGCATTTAAATTTTCTAAAAGTGGCAGATAGCAGCCTATGCAGACTTTTCCAGGAAGAGAAAACTACACACCACATTTTATGCTACTGCAAAAGCCTCACAAAGCTTAGATTCCTACAACTAGACGAAAAAGCCTAAGCCAGAGAGATATATAAAGAGTTTCTCTCTAGACTCTGGGGGCTTATCAAAAGCCTAAAAAAATTTGAAATAATAAATTTTAATATAATGATACGGGAAATATCAAATTAAACTAAAATAAACCTGTTTTTCAAAAAATTCTCAAATTTTTACATATAACTCTGTATTCGGTACACACAATATCATTTCCATGTTCTATGCGATTTCTCACCTTTGCCTTGCAAAAAGTCATGGACGGTAAACTTAATTTGCATAAATATAATGTTGGAAATAAAACCAAGCACTTGGCAACTCAAGATGCATCCTTTGTCGAAAATAATTTTTATACTTCAAAGAAGTCTGGCTTCAACAGTTCATTACTTAATATTTCAATAAGTTTTGTTTTAATCTTAGAGTAAAGATAGGAAATGTCTTAGAACGAATTCTGTATCTATCTGTAATTTTTATAATTGTTTTGAATTTCTTTGGAATGCAGTAATTTTAAATTGCACAATCAATGAAAACATGATTAAAATTTATGATATCATACTTAGCTAATGTTCTATGAGATTTTAAATGTATAGTAATTAATCAAACTTTCACAAATATTTTTTTATACATTCGTTAATTCTATTTGTAGCTGTTGTGAACTACTATTAAATATATTTAACTATGCAAAAGTCAGACTAAGAAGCCAAAGAGATTTGGAAAATACGTTCTCAGATTCCTCTTTTCCACATTATATATGCACCAAAAGTTTTGCTTTTAACTGTGAAACATTTTTAAGACGTTACCACTCGAAAGCCATCTTATGTGTGATAAAGAAGGCATATATAAATAACTCATGTCTTCACAATTTTTTTTTGAAAATACAAATTTGTAATTCTTCTTGTTTGATGAAGTATACAATTACAATTTTTATAACACAATTTATTTAAAGTTAAATAGTTTGACGCAAGAGTTTCTCGGTCTAAAAAAGGGGTATAAAATACAGGAACAGAGTAATCTGTGGAAACGAGCCAGCTATTGCGTTGACGCATCTCAATGACTGAAGTAGTGTTGCCAAGAAGAAGTTTCTAAATCACCCTATTACGCTATCCCAACTTCAGAAAGAATGGAAAACCAAAGTACCGTTACGTTACCAAACTTCCCTAGGTTTATGGTAACTGCTATTTTTGATGCATTATGTTAAAATAAAGTTGAATAATACATTCTTACACAGCATAATACATATCGCATCAAACTAAAAATACAGATAACTTGAAATTATTAAAAATACATTTCAATACCCTGATACTATATTTTATCTAAATATTGGTTAAACAAATATTGTAAATTAAAGGTTGTTCCATATTTAACTTTTGTACTTGACACATCAAATTCTATTTGTATTTGAAATTAACAACCAAATTCTTCAAATTTAAATTCATATTATTAATAAAAGTTTATAAAAAGAGTAGCATATATTTTAAGCAAGAATTTAATTGTTTTAATGTTAAAGTGTGGCCACATAACCTATTACCTCAAAGGGCTGTAACATCCGAAAACAATTTGTATTCGGGTTCTTCCTGAATGCGCTCCAAGCACGCACCTACATAGCAAAGGTTACCGTAGGTAAATTGCGACATCTGCGTATGTCAGGAGATTGTAGGGCTTAAATGTGTATGTCAAATGCATAGGCTATTGACAAATAAAATCCAAACCATTTTAGCACACGCAAAACGCTATGCTGAGAAATTACTTGATATCTAAGTAAAATCTTTCTTTAGTGTAATGCAGAACGTTATTGCACTTATATTATCATTTAAGGGACATCTGTTTGAAAAAATGGCCACTTTTTTTAGTAGCTTAAATGATGTATAAACATCTCAAAATGATATTCAAATAGAATTTTTAAGAGGAATAATTTTAAAAAAAATGTAAGCACCTCTCAGTGCTACGAGGCATAGATAAAGCCTCGACCTCACGCAAATGTTTTTTGAATTGCAAAGCAGACTGGTGTTATTTCTGTTTATTACCCATGGTTAATATGCAGGTATAGATGTCGCTAGTTGAAGTATAAACACTAAAATTTTATATATGATGCCAGTGTAAAAACATCAGCAAGCACTTATTTTAGAAATTTTATATTGATAAGTAGTTTTGAAACTTTGAACTCGATTATCTCGAAATCATGTTTTCGAAATCGCAAGTCAGTAGATCTCAAACGATTTTTAACTTCTTGACTTGAAATTTTAACTGTCGCTTCTTAGATAAATTAGGAAAGTACACAAGATTTTTATAACTGATTGACAATTACGATTTTTATAAACAAATTAAAGTTGATTTTTTGCTAAAAATGCAACATTTTTTTCAAGACAGTGCCAAATTTTTAAAAATCAATATTTTTTAATAATCCTGTGTACTTCACTACCAAACCTCATCTAGATAATAAATTTTTTTTGATTTCTCTAAGTTCAGATGGACAGCACTTCTACTGCCTCCAGCAAAAACATAAAAAGGGGGCTCAGGTTGCAGCCCTTGAAACGCCATTTTGTTTTTAAATAAAAATAAAAATATTTGTCTGCTCAAAAGTGTGATTAATAAATACCCCAAAAAAGTTTTTGTTTGCTTCTTTAGTTTAGTCAAGAAAAATTCCCAAAACACATTTTTCAGGTTTCAAACAGATGTTGTCCCTTAAACTGTTCTTGTATTTTTTTTAGATTTTATAAAGTGTGGTAACAGTTATTCTTATTATATATTTTTATATATTATTGAAGACAGTACCCATTTTATTTCCAAAGCGCAAGGACGTGCTTCGTAGGCTAAGATATCTTGAGTGAACTAATAAGTGCCCTGTAAAGTCAATCTCATTGTCAGAGGCGATAAATTGTATGTATTTACTTAAAACTTTAAAAACTTTTTGGTGATTATTCCTGTTATGTTAAAATTACTATGCAAGATGCTGGAGCCGTTCCATCATCTTGCATAGACCCCGGCCATCCAGGTGATATAATTTCGGGCTTTAATTATAACACAATGCCAAACTATCATCCAAATGGAGTTTACTACCTTCAATCGCAACTTAAATAGTACAAACGCAAAAATCCAAATTCTTAAATAATCTACAACAATTCCCAAATCTTTCAAATTTTTCCTCGTCCACCAATGCCTTACAATTTCAAATACCCCAGCTTGTTCAATTAAACACACAAAACGAAGTATTACAGACATGTCTGTATATAGTGCTAATTCGGATTATACGAACGCAACCAAAGAGAATAACTGGCAGAAAGTTCGAAAATATAAAAATAAACGCACATTACCTGCGCGAGATAATTGCTTTTGCCGAACAAGCTAGTCAAACTAAAGGTGATACCACCAATCAAGCAGAAACCGCTACAGAAAAAGCGCACAAACCTCCACCAATATTTATCCAGGTCGTTAATTTGAATTTGATAAAAGCCCAAAACCTATACTTTCTACAACAGATTATAAGTCAAAAGCCATGATTGATAAATAAGTTAAAATTAATGTAAAAACTATGACAATTATCGCAAATTGAGTAAACAATTAAAGGAAAAAATATAATTAATCATACCTACCAGTTTAAGCAGGAACGGACATTCCGAGTAGTTAACATATGAGACATCTGTATCCAACAGTGCCAGTGCAGGAAATACAACAAAAATTACAACAAAAGGGATTTTCAATCAAAAATATCGTTAACATAAAAAAAAACAGAGAATACTAAAGATCATCTACCATTGTTCTTTATTGACCTAAAACTAGATAAAAACAATAAAGAAATTTACAAACTTAAAACTTATACAAAATATGTGTATTCAACTAGAACCCCAAAACTCGTACAGGCACTAAATGCCAGTTATATAATTATACTAAGGCATATTGTTATCGCTCCTAAGCGCGTGTAAAAAATGTCAAAAAAATTGCGAAACACATGCCAAATGTGTTTTATGCGGCGGATTCCACCCTTCAAATTAAAAAGGATTCACGGCGTGTCAGGAATTGCAAAAGAAAATAAGAGCTAATAACCAACAAAATAACAATACTTCACGTTATGTAAATTCCGTTAAAGCACACGTAATTTCACCAGTATTTCTAACAAATACACAACAGAACACTGCAACAAGTCCTGAATTATCCTTAACAAAGTTTTTTGATAAATTTGAAAATCTATTTAATCAACTTTTTTTTATCAAAACAGTATTGTCCTGTCTATGCTTATCACCGTCATAAATAAAATAGCATCATAGTGGCTGCCTCCTTAAAAGCTCAGTAAAATTTCAATGGACCGCAACAACATAAAGAAGAAATAATAGCGTTTTTAAACTTTAATAAAACTGATATACTATTAATCTCAGATCGCATTTCACAACAACAATTTATTTTACAATACCTCACTATGTAACTTATCATACAGAGGTCGCTGACGGAACAGCCCATAGTGAGACATCTATTATTATACAAAAAACTATTACTCATTATAAACTGCCAAAGTATGAAGAGGAATTTTTACAAGTCACGACAATCCAAATTCAAAACTTACCTGGTCCACTAGTACTGTTCGCAATATATTGCCTTTTATAATACATATTTACTAAATAAATGCTAATCCCCTTTTTTTATACCCTTGAATGCTGATTTCTAGCAGTAGGGGATTACAATGCCAAACACATGCACTGAGGCTCCAGGCTAATAACAATACAAAGAAGAGAACTGTATAAAGTTATCACTTAAAGAAATTATTCATTCCTCTCGACCAGTGAACTTACATAGTAACCAAGTAATCTCAACAAAATTCTAGACTTATTAGATTTCGTTGTGGTGTTAAATCAAACTAAAATCTATCATTGAATCATTATTCTATTATAATAACTGTGTGTCCAAAAATATATAATCAGGATACAGATTGGAATTTTATCAAAAACAATCTAGAACTTAATATTAGAATAAAAGAAACAGAAGAATTAGAAAGTACAACAAACCATTCAATCAAAACGATTCAAGAAGTAAGATGGTACTCCACCCCATCAGTCTACCACAGACATCGAAAATCAGTAAATATTCCCTCGATATTAAAAAAACTTATAGCCGAAAAACGAAAGGCACATGTTACAAGGCAGCGTAAGTATTTAAGACAAAACAAGATACAACCGCGTAAGTAACCAACTAAAGAAGAAATTACGAGAAGCTCGCAATGAAAAATTTCATACAAACCTTGGAAATCTGTCAAGATATGACTATTAAATCTGGATAGCAGCTGGTAAAAGCTTTAAAGAATCGCAGATCTCAAATCCTCTTATATAAAACTCAAATAGGGCAATGGGCCAGCTCAAATCTAAAAAAAAAACAAACGTATTTGCTCAACACTTAACGGACATGAAGAAGTAAAAGAATACTTAACTGCGTCCTTGCAATTATCCCCACCAATCCGAGCTTTCTTGCCAGCGAAAATAAAAACTCAGATAAAATATTTAATAACAGGAAATCATCCAGATATGACCTTATAACAGCGAGGGTGCTAAAAAAACTGCCCAGGAAAGGTACAACACTGACAATTATCTTATTTATTTCCATTATTTTCCTAACATACTGGCCTAGTTTACTAAAATTCTCACATATTATAAAAGTAAAACTGACTATTCCTTGTGCAAAGCCACCAAACGCCTAAAACGACCTACTCTTCAAAACCCATCAATCAGAAGGGCAGATGGAAGTTGAGCCCGGAATAACCTACAAAAAGCAACTAGATTTGCAGAACGCTTGGAGCAGATCTTCTAACCAAATGCAGGAGAAGACCCCCAAGATTGGACTGAACCAAGACAAGAGGATGTCGAGATTCCACTCACCACTTCAAAAGAAGTTTTGGAAGAAATCAAAACGAATATTAACCCAAAGAAGACACCCGGATTCGATCAAATCACAGGAGAAATTCTTATACAGCTTCCAAAAAAAGCAATAGTAAAATTGACCTATCTTATTAACACTACATTTAAATTAAGTTCCAACGATGTGGAAAGTAGCGGAGGTAATAATGATTCTCAAACCAGGAAAGTCACCGCAAGAAGTGTCGTCGTACAGGCCTATTTCCTTGTTGCCGGTTACTTCGAAACTATTTGAAAAGTTACTTCTTAAAAGATTAAAACCGATAATAGAGGAAAAGAACCTAATCCCTTCGCATCAGTTTGGGTTCAGAAAAAGCCATTCTTCAATAGATCAGGTGCTCAGAATTACAGATGTTATCGAAAAGTCTTTAGAGGAAAAGAAAGTCTGCTCGGCAATATTCCTAGATAAAATCTGGCACGAAGGCTTATTCCTTAAATTGAACAAAACTTTGCCACGACATCACTCTCAATTGTTAAAATCATACCTTTCAGGAAGATATTTTAGATAACACAGGAAGAGGTTTATTCTGAATTAAGAGAAATTAAGGCTGGAGTGCCGCAAGGTAGTGTACTAGGTCCAGTACCTGCTATACAATAGCGACATTCCTGATCTTGAACAGAACACCACTGCAACGTTTGCAGATGATACAGCCATTATGGCAATAGGAAAAAATCATGAAGAGGCTGCTGAAAAGCTACAATCCTCCATGGATAGAATAAACACATGGACCAAAACTTGGCGTATCAAGCTCAACGAGTGCAAGTCCGTACATGTAGACTTCACCAATAAATTAAAACAGCACATACCCATTGCAACCAACGATGCCCAGATTCCACACGCTGATTCGGCGAAATACTTGGGCATGACCTTAGATGCAAGGCTACGCTGGAAAGCCCACGTGAAAAAGAAAAATGTATTGGTTACTAGGAAGGAACTCCAAGTTATCCATTCACAATAAATTGCTTCTTTATAAGCAAGTTCTAAAACCAGTATGGACATATGGCCTACAACTTTGGGGCTGTGCTAGCAAAAGCAATATCCAAATCATTCAACGACTACAAAACAAAGTACTGAGAGACATGGTCGATGCACCTTGGTACTTCCGCAACTGTGACCTCCATAAGGACCTTGAGATAGAGACAGTTAATCAAACAGTTCCCAAAATCGCAAGACGTCACGAGCAACGACTTTTCCTACACGTGATTGCTGAGGCACTCCAGCTCCTCGACAACACCAACCTGACAAGAAGACTGAAGAGGACTAAACCCTTCGAACTAGTATAGTGAAATGAGTGAAAAGCAGAGTACTTGTACGGTAGTTACACGTTAAAATTAGTGTAGTTTAATTTTCAGAACCTGAGGTGAACTAGTGAGCAGATCCTTAGTTAAGTTTCAACCTGTAGCAATTTAAGTTAGAAACAAATTATTCATTGATCAATGTTATGATCAGATTATAATGTCAAAAATGTCCAGGAAAAGGCCATTTAATAAAAAAAAATATTATAATGATACTAAAATCGAGAAAAGCACCTAATGATGCCACGTCATATAGACCAGTAAGTCTACTTTCGGTATTATCAAAATTATTGGAAAATTAATAATTAAAAAAATGATTAAATACTTTTCTTATACACTAGTTTGGCTTTAGAAAAGAACACTCCACCATTCAACAATGTCACCGGCTAGTTGATGTGATTATTAAATCATTTCAAAATAAGAAATATTGATGTGAGGTTTTCCTTGACTACTGTTTGAAATCTAGTATCCTTTTCTCACCAGTATTTTCTCCTCCTCAAATCCTATCTGGCGGATCGTCACATTCAAGTAAAGATTGGTAATGAACTCTTGGAAATCAAGACGATAAATCCTGGTGTCCCGCAAGGTAGTGTCCTTGGACCACTCCTTTATCTGATATATACCGCTGATCTATCCACAACACAAACAACTACAACAGGAACTTTTGCCAATGATACTACCGTCCTCTCTTCTAACAATAACCCAGCAACGGCAAGCCAGCTGGTACAAGAGCACTTTGACTTTATTAGCAAGTGGATGGAAAAATGGCGCATCCGTGCAAATTAAAATAAATTCGACCAAGTCACATTTATGTTGCGGCGACAACTATGCCCGCTGATAATAATGAAGGGCATTGAAGTTCCATAGTTCAAACAAATAAATTTTTTTGTAATGCATTTGGAACAACGACTTACTTGGATGAGGCACGTAACCAATTAAAGAAAAGAAAAACTTAACTGGCTTTTGGTTTATAAAACAGTTATTAAACTCATATAGACCTAAGGAGTCGAACTGTGGGACTGCTCTAGTTCGTTTAACGTGGATATACTGCAGATATTCTAGTCTACAATCTTGCGCGCCGTAGTAGAAGTTCCGTGGTATGTGTCAAATCAAACACTACATCACGATCTGAAAGTACCGTACATCAGATACGTAATTTGAAACCAACAGATATAGCAGCTTAGACCACTTAGTCATAAAGTACTGTAAATATCAAAAATATATTTTATTATTGTAAGACAACACCGCTGAGTGTTATTCCTCCCATTCCATGTGTATAGCCATTAAATTAGAATTTCTGCGTATCTATGTAAATATTATAGTATTCTGACTGCTAATAAATGAGACAAAAAAATTATCAAGACAATTTTCTATTAAACGTTATTATCTATTAATCAACGGACAATAATAAATTATATGTAATAGCAATTAAAAGCTCGTTATTTATTTTTTATTTGTCTTTAATTACTTTATTCAATAATTATTCTTATTTATACAAGGGTTACAAATACAGTAAAGTGTTATTTAAAATTAGTATCAATATCGAGTTTTTGATATTCTATCAATAATCGGCGCATTATATTAAGTTTTATTGATTCATTATGCTAACAATCATTTGACGCTTCTCATAGATTTTGCAAAAGTTACAAGAGCCTGCTAATGATTATTATTAGAATGTAATAAAATTTTGCATTAACGTTCAATAAAATATTTATACTAGCTATATCGCCATTAATTTATATACCTAGTATTCCCATAAATACGGCTACAAAATCAAACCTCCCTTGCTCTACACTGCAATGAGATCAGTCATACTGACATACGCTTGCATTTGTCTAGTCTTAAAGTTGCAAGTTACATTGTGTTTCTTGCCAAGTTTGGTTTTTACCAATAGACTAAAGTGACAAAGAAACCACATTGTTGTAATAACATTACGTAAGTATGAACTGAAGGAAGAAGGATCTGCATCTGGGCGTTAGCCATATTTTTATGTACTGGGTTACAAAATCTTATAATGAGACTGGAGCTGTCAAGGATTGTCCGAGGTCTACAAGACCACGTTCAGTTTGGAATATTCAGTCAGTCAAAGCTGTAAGTTCCAAATTAAACGAAACGTTTTTCGTTAGCAAAAGAGTATGTCTAAGATACAAGTTTCCAAAACCTTGATCTAGACCTGAAACTAGCTGCTTGTAAAAGACATGTAAAAGGATATTTGATGACAGATAAATTTAAAGAAAGGAGAGAAAAATTGATAAACTTATTGACTAAACACGCACTTAGTGGCCCAAAAGACTTTCTCTTTAGATAAAATTTTTTTATAATGGATAAATCTTTTAACAAACAAAATAACAAGGTATAAGCTAGATCGTCTCAATAAGTGCTGAAGATTCAAAAAGGTAATCATCCAGCAGTTGCAGCGTTTTGGCGGGAAGTGTGTTATGATGAAGTAACCAATATTTATTTTTTTGAAAAAGAAGTCCCAAGTTCGGCCGCTGCGTATCAACAAAATGTTTTGGAATGTGTAGTGAAACCTGCAAATTACACGCTTTTTTGAAATGAGCTTTAAATTTTTCAACAAGACTCGACACCCACCAACAAAGCATGGTCAACTCAAACCTCGCTGAGTAACAATGTGTCTTATTTTCTAATAGTAAGGAATTCCCATTTTTCAGCTCAGATCTCGATTCATTACGTTACAAGTTGTGGGCAGTTTTAGAAGCACAGTTTTCTGAAAAGAACACCCTTCTTCGAATCTAATGAATGGCTCGGACATCTTCGAGCTTGTGTGGAGGCTAAAAGTGGCTATTTTCAATATATCCGTCGTAATTATACTTACCAATAACAATTTAATAGCTGCTGAAAAACTTACGCAAAAACAGTTCTATTCAGTGTGTAACCGTTTTTTTTTGGCGTATTATATACAACCACTATTTTATAAATAACCAAAGTTTATTTTTAATTGAGTATTGATTTTACTGTCTTATTTGTTCTTGAATTTTTATTAGGATCTCTCTTAAAAAGCAAAAGCGAGTAGGCATATATGCCTTAAGGCGGCTTAAGAAGCCTATATCTTCTATAATGTTTAAAGTTTGATAGTCTGTGTCCTGTATGTCTTGAGTCCTGTATTGAATTGAGAAAAATACTTTCACTTTCAATAGATGGTGGTCCCATACATTACATATTCCTCTCTGAACTCTAACATCTATTATTATTATATGAGTATTCTGTTTCATTATTGCGTAATCTATTACTCTCTTTAGATTTTTCGTATGTTGAGTCTATGTATGTTTATGTATTTATTTATGCTTAAAATATCCTAGATGACTTTCAGTTGTTGTTTGTGAAGCTTTAAAAGTCTTTCTCTATTGTCGTTCCTTTCCGAATCGTCCTATTAGAGTCAGGTAGGTAAGAACAAAGATATTACTGTGTCCAGTCACCACCGGCTTCTATAACTGCCCGGCACCTTTGAGACATGCTTTCGACCAAATTGATAGTATTTGTCTACCAAGGAAATGCAACAAATTTCTCGTGTTAACTGCTTTAAAGCAAATAACTGTTTTTATAAAGGTTGGGCCCACATATTCTCAATCGATTGCGACGGCCAATCAAGTGTAACGATGCCGAACTGCTTTTCCTACTCGATGCAAAGCTTGCTGCGGTATTTAGGATCGTTGTCCACCTGCAGAATCCAATCCTCAGTTTTTTTGATGAACCAAAGGTTAGCAGTCGGTAACAAATGTTTGTTATAAATTTCGAGCATTTTCGGAGCATTTCGATTGTACGTAAGCAGATGAAACGTTCCGAAACCCAACAATGCCCTTTTACTGTGTGTTGAACAGTCTGCTATAACAACCTGTTAGTTAAGGTTAATCAAACTCGTGACTATAAGATATCTCAAAACAGAAGCTTTGTCCGTAAAAATTGCATTGCTCCAGTCTCTGTCGATATTGTCCTTCGCCTAAGCGAGTTGCTTCGTCACATGATATTCACTTAACAAAGGTTTCTTCACTGAACTACGATATTTGATATCATGGCATGAAGATGAATTCGGATAGATATGTACGATGTATCTACACCTTTCTGTGTCAAAAACAATTTCACGATCTGTTTTTTGACTTTAGGAGACACTTTGCCTCTCGAGCCATATTCCGACAAGCCATCGACTATTTTTGTGCTGCGATGTTCAAATTAGCTCCAGAGATGCCAATCTCAAACATTAAGAATCATTTTAGACACCCAAATCACAAATGAAATGCTACACATCGACTTAAGAATCCCGAAAGTAAGGAATGTTATCTACGATAGAAGTGTAAATAATTATACAAAATTGGAATATTACTGTCACAGTTAAAGCAAAACAATAAAAAGATTAAAACGACAATGGTTAACAGACTTGTAATAGTTTAAGAGACCCTTTTATTGGAAGAGATTTGAAAACACCTATGTATTCTGATTGCTATATAAATAAATCAAAGAATATTTTTTTAATAACAAGATTAAAAATTACTCAAACCGCAAAGCATTTGTAAGATAGATCGGATTTAAGATGTACTGTTTGATACCTACCAATTAGTACACGTGTGCACTGCTTGATCGCTCAACGTAACTTTTATCTCAAATCAAAAATGTTTACGTCAATTATAAGTGAATGAAATTTATTGCTATAAATATTTTGTAATAATAAATAACGAAAAAATTAATAAGTAGATAAAAATTAAAATTTTTTTTATACTAAAAAGTTATCTCTCGAATGGTAACGTAAAATTAACACGTTTCCATTTAATAACAATTTGCAAAAAGGCGTACCTCAGGAATAATTGAAAATGACAAAATTTCAAGTATTCTCAAATGCAGATAAGAAAAAACACGAAGTTTTTGTATTGTACATTATTTTCCAAAATGAATATTAACGACAATAAATCTCTGTCTCCATAGTTTTAACTAACCCTGTATAAAGTAATTCTTTGATGCTTTAAAATATACGTAAAATATTTTATAATAATTTAATATTTTGTTGCAAAATGTGTACATACATACATCTGACATTTGATACTGATAACTATTTCAGCAAAGTAAAATAGGCTACAAATTTGCAACAGCACATTGGTGTACTTTGGCAGTTTATGAAATATAATATCCTCAGTAGAACCTGCTTCTCTGCAAATTTATTTTGCTTTGCCTCTATTGTGTGTTATACTCGAAAAAGATTTGGAATTTTACAATTTTGTTTCTGTTATATATGTATTGCACTACATGCAAGCTGAATTTTTATTTTAAGTTAAGAATTGTTATTAGATTTTGTTTAATACGTGCTAGTAGCAGTAACAGAGTGTTATTTTGGGGCCATTAACATCTCTTAATTTCACACTCCTTGATGTATTCAAAATAATAATAATGTAGACACGGAAAATAATTAAAAATGTCATGATATTAAACCGTTTGTGTTTGGATTGATTCATTTTGTGGGGTAACTTTAATGTCCCTGAAATAAAACGTGTATTTCAAGGAAATAAATAAAATAATAAAATAGTGGAGCATCTAAAGAGTAAATGGTGGTGCATCAGATCACTGGAACTAAGAAGGAAGCAAACAAAGCACAAGTAGGATTAGTTAAGTTTTTAAATTTAAACAACTTACATGCATAACCCCAATAAATTTATAAATGCAGATAAAAGTCAAGTTCTGACGGATCGACCGGCCTGGCCTTTTACCAATCGAGATTAGATAAATAGAATAAAAATAAATTCTAAAACGCCTATTTTATTAGTTACACCTAAAATACAGGTCAGAATTTAATTAAAATTTTATTAATCATATAAGGAGCAGAAGGAAATTTTACTCTAACAGATATGAAAAAAATTAATAAACATAGAAAAAAAGTTGTATGTAACAAACGCCAATATCAAACAACAAAAAGAGGAAACAAAAAAATGAAAAGAAATTGTAAAACAACAACCCATAAAAACCCAAATAATAGAGAAGACATTAAGAAAGAGGAATTTAATAGTTTTTGGCATAAAAGAAAAAGAGACCGAAACTGTAGAAATGCTAAGGGATGCCTTTATCGTAGTAATTGGAAAAACATGAGTAATTATGAAAGAATACAAAATTAATATTATAAAAAGAATAAGAGTAAAAAAGAATAACTTTAACAGGCCAGTAAAAAGTATGGCATTGGCAAGAATATGCACAAAAAAAGTAGAATTTAAAAAGGTAAAAATAGGAACATAATATGTCAATACGCCACCGAAAAAGGAGTTAGAAGTAACAGAAAGAATGGACAATTATAATTTACTAATATTAAGATTAAGTAAAACAAAAAGGAAGAAGGTACTTTAAAACTAACAAATAAACATACATTATATTACTGTGGGGTAAAACTAGAACAAAGAACAAAACAAAGAGTAGAAATAATTATTACGGGAGAAACAAACAAAGAGTAGTAAAATTCAAAACAATTAACATAAGAATAATAAAGTAATTACTATAAAATATAATTAACTTTACAGAAATATATACCATATATACCAGTAGTAGGACAGCCGAAGAGGAAATAGCAAAATTTTATATAAATCTACAACAAACACTACACAAAATTAGAGAAGATAACGAAAAACAGTAATTATGGGAAATTATAACGGCAGAATAGGGAATGATTACAATAGAAATTTAGGATGTACGGAAATCTATCGTGAAGAAAAAAAAATGAAACAAAAATGACAGACTTCTGTGAAAAAAACGACTTAATTATAGGAAACAAAATGTAGGAACAAAAAATAGACACATTTGTGGCGGAAAAAGAAATGCCAGAAGCACGATAGACTATACAACATATACACAACACTTATCAGATATACTACAGAAAATTAAAGAAAAAAGAAATAAGCAGAAATTGAATCAAATCATAGACTAGTTACATCAAAGGGACTAATAAAACTAAAGTACATGGATATAATCAGAGAAGACGTAAGAATAGCACTCCATAAACTAAACATTAAAGGAAACGTAGAAAATTGCAAAATATGGCAGAAAAGAAAATTTTAAAACTGGAAATAAAAAATGCGGAATGGGTACTAGAAGTAATAACATTGGGACACAAAGACGTAGGCATAGAAGTGAAAATTGGAATCCACAATACGATAATTCCACCAATAACATTTGAGAACTGTACATTGAGAACAAAAGACGAACCAAAATAAAACCCTTAAGAACAACTGTGGAAAAAAACAAATAAAACAGAGAAATATAGATTTTTAGGTAAATGGGTAAGAAAAAATGGGTTAGTGACATGGAAGACAAGAATATAAATGGCCAAAGACGGATTTAGAAAAATGAAAGTAGTGTTATGTGATAAAGAATTGAACATCGATCTACGACTGAGAGTAGTTAACTGTTACATATGGCTAATATTACTGTGCAGCTTAGAAACATGGACTCTAAAGAAAGACACAAGCACAAGATTCGAAGCATTCGAAATGTGAGTCTTCCGGCGAATATTAAAAATCTCATGGACAGAGAGATGTACCAATGAGGAGGTCTTAAACAGAATAGGAAGAGATAGAGAACTTTTACACATAGTGAAAAGAAGAAAAGTCGAATATTTGGGACACATACTAAGGCATAATAGATACGACCTACTACAAAAAATAATGGTGGGAAAGGGAGTGGGAAGAAAGAAGATAGCGTGACTTAGAAACATAAGAGAATGGACAGGGATCACGAGAGTTAGCACCTTTTTTAACATAGAAAGAAACAGAAATGTTTGCAGAAATGACAGCCAACCTTCACTAGTTAAAGCGGAACCCACAGAATAAGAACAGAGAGAAATAACCAAGCAAATAAAAAAGAAACAATTAAATTTATATGGACATATAACAAGGATGGCACCAGAAAGAATTACAAAGCAAACTATGGAAATAGAAAAACCAACTAAAAACGGCGAGGGAGACCAAGAAGAAAATAGCTAAATCAAATATAAGAAACATGACATAAAAAAGGCGGAGGATTGGAGAAAATAAAAACACTAGCAAGAAATTGAAAAATATGAAAGAAGTGGATCCTGGACACTCATTCTAACTCCGATGCCTGAAATGGCAAAAGGAAGATGAAGAAAAGAAGAGAAAAGTAAACTAAAAAAATCTATAAATATTTAAGGCAACACGGATAACTTTTTGTGTTAAAATAAATTTTATTCGCTTGTTACAACTTGACAATTTCAATTTACAATTGCTTGAATGGAAAACCTGCATTAATTTCATTAAAAACTAAAACTTTCTTTTATTAAGTGTTTCTACGAATATCCACAATAGGATTTAAAAAAATAATCTTATTGTATTTTGCTGCTAACAATAGATTGGAAATAGAAAAAATCATATCAGCTCAATTAGATTTGGAATGATTATAGAAACTGAAGGAATCACCAGAAAAATATCTCGATAAGCTAAAACAATGGGATGAAACAACTGCAGTTGCTCTGCTTCTTTTACTTACGTAACTGTAAAACTTTCGCAGACTCTCTCTAGTTGTTTTGCTGAGAGTAAAAGTTTCTAAAACATTGAAAGCACGTAAGTAAATTTTCTACTTCGAGGAGCTCTGTAATAATGTTTGATGGTTTGAAACTAAAACGAAGGTTCTGTTGTTACTAAGACGTTATTATAGTGGAAATATCCTGTTAAAAAATGGAAGTCTTATTCGTTTTGATTTATTTTTTTTAATATTTTCTTTACTAGAATATAATAACAATTAAAAATATTTTAACTAGATTTAAAATATTACACTTCTATTGGAAAATACATTACAAAAATTTGTAAAGCACAACTGGTAGTGTTACTCGGTTTTATGGGTTTATTAGATTGCAGCATTAGATTTATGAAATTTGATATTTTGTAGTTGTTGAAGAACGCAAATTCAAGCACAATTTCAAGAAAGGGACAATCAGCAGGATAAAACAAGGTAATATTTTTTTAGGCGAAAACCTAGTACTAAGTTTATAAAACTTGTATATAAAAACTTAATAGTAAAATGACAATGAAATTTAATAACCCTTGTGAAGCAGGCAATCCTCGTCTGCAACTTTAGTACAACCACATATAAGTTTTCTTAGTAGCAACATGTAGAAGTGTTTCAATGGAAAGTTTCTTATCTCTACCACCTTCCATGTTTTTTTTTTAATTGGTTTGATAACTATTATAAATTGCCTTCTTTTTTGGATCCTTTCTCTTAAAAATATATGATAAATTTGAGGGAAGAGAAGAGTGACAGTTAAACAATCCACTTTTATTTAAATCTTTGTTTTATGTACTTTTAAAATTGAGACATTTTCAAATAGATATAAAAGTGCATTATTACGAGGTATTTTGGTAAAACTCATCTTTAATGAACCTAAAATAAAATTCATGTTTAAACGTTCAAGAAATGGGAACGTTTTAAATTATTTTTATTCTTTAAATATAAGCAACGTTTCATTATTTGGAGGTACACAAGAAGCAACTGGCAACCAAACTGCTAGCAATCAAAAAATCGCCACAATAATGTATATACAGGAATTTTATCTTAACTCATCAAACACCGGTCATCGCAACTCTATACCCTACGCTTAATTAGTGACGACAGCCGCCTCATCTCAATTTTAGGCAGTTACACAACCACCAACATTATCTCAAATACGTAAATTGTAAGAAGCAAAGCAAAACGCCAGTACTTCAAATGAATAGTATTTAGACTTAAAAGTTAGTAAAGCTTTTAAAAACTAATGAAAAACTAACTCCATCTAGATAGGTATATATAGTACTAATAAAGATGTTGAGTATACAAACATTAACGAAAAAGCAGACAATAGATACCAAAACTGGCGCTTATAAAGGGTTTTCTAATAGGGGCGCTCAAACTTTGACAATATATAGCGGTCATTTTCGTTTAGCTACAGCTGTCCAATTAGGAGATATTAGTAACTAATGTTGGCCAAATCATCATAAAAAGTTACAGGGTGCAAATTATTAAGATTTACTACAAAATGGGTGCTCAATTCGAGCTACGTTCCGTGCGCTAAGTAATTTTTATGATGCACACAATCATCCTGCTGACTATTCGTCGTTTGGTGGACAAATTTAAATTAACTGGTTCAGTAGACAACCAATCAACACATTTAGGGACATGAGATGCATAACTTGCAAATTTATCTAGAAAAAGGCACTGTTTGTTGTAGATTTTAGTCCGGCGATGTGATTGGGCCATACTTCTTTAAAATGAAGCTGGCACCGCCATAACCGGTGCTACGTGCCACATAGCGCATGTAACAATGAATCTTCTGCACAAGAAATTATAAAAGATCTTAAGGAAAACGTCAAAGGAGAATTTGATACAACCCAAAAAGGGGGTAAACTCAGAATTAATTTAAATACTACTGAGGATTACAGAAAAATCACCAAACGTTATAATGATAACAAATTAAATTGCCACACTCTGAAAAGAACAATTTTTTAGTTATTATCCAAAACCTTCCGGTTTCAAGTACTGATAAGGAAGTATTAGAAGAGTTAATATACACGGAATTAGTGCCAAATGGAGCCACGGTGCCTCAAGTGCACAAATAATCATGAATATAATAAATGCTCAAAAAAACCTACTGATCCCCCTCAATGCGTGAATTAAAAAGAATCCCGCAAACTTCAAAGGATGCAATTATTACCAGAAAGTTAGCCGTCAATACATCCCTTTAAATCTAAGTCAAACTTGAGCACGAGCGTGAATTTTACTAGCCACTACACTAATACCCTTATTTTCCCCTTATGGATCTAAATAAAAAATTCACACTTGGTAATACAACAGTCCTAAATTGAAACGCTGATAGCATAAAGAGACAGCGCAGTATATTTATCGAGTTCTTGTTTAGACATAACGTTGACGTGGCTTGCGTCAACGAGACGCATAAAAACAGAAATTTTCAGGTTACCAGGGTACAATGTATATAGGAGGGATAGATAGTGCAGATAGCATGAGAGGAGTAGCAATTGCAATCAAACAAAAATTAGCTCACTACCAGTTGCCGGATCTAAACCCTAAAAACCTAGAAACAGCAGTTGTTAACCTGATATTTTTTAATAAAACTAAACTCGTACTTTACGCAGCTTATAAACAACCCAATAAACAGATTCTAAAAGAAGACATAAAAATTTTCGGCACAAATAAACCAACACTGCTAAATTGCAAACAAAAATTCTGGGGATGTAGAGCTGATAACCCGAATACTAATAAACCACAACATACAAATATAGCCCCTAAAGAATATACTTACTACCCTTATAGAACAGATTATAGTAGTAGTATGAGTGAGAGCGCCGACGGATTTCAAGTTGAGGTTTGGAGCCTTGCAAAGACGCTGTCGGCCAAGATCGATGTCCGATTCCATTGGACCAAGGCGCACGTCGGGACTCCAGGCAACGAGTGTGCAGACCAGTTGGCCAAAGAGGCAGCGGCAGGAGATGGACCACTTATATTCGAGACGGTACCAATGGGGCTCGTAAAGAAACGACTACGAGCTAGAACGAGAGCAAGATGGAAGCAGAGATGGCAAGCAGCGGAGGCGGGGCGACATGCGCGGATATTCATCTCCAGCGAGCCGACAGGCTGCGTGCGACCGTCCAGCTTATCGCTGGCATGGTAACTTCGGTCCTACCTAATTCGAATCCGGAAGCTGGCGGAGAACCAAAACAGATGCGCGTGTGGGAGGTCGACGACGCCATGCACGTCCTGCTAACCTGCAACGCGGAGGAGGAGACCAGGGCCAGGGCGGAGAGAACACTGATTACCAGCGGCTGGAGATGGCCACGAACGCGGGAGGAGCTCGAGGGACTCAAACGTGCGTGAATGGTGGACGGCTCTTGCGGTTCTTGCGGAACGGTGCGCGAGATTACTGTTGACGCGAACTTGTAATGGGCGCGCGGGGGTTGGGAAAAATAAGTGCTGGTGCGAGATGCGAACTCTGGGACGATGCATAACAGACATTAAGCGCGGCGTAGGTTAAGGTAGTTGTTTAGTCTGTTTTTGCGTAGTATTGTAAAAGCTAGGACTCGGAGCCATCAGCGGCTTCGAATCGCCTGCCCTGACCCGGGTTTTTGTGGTTTTCCCGGGTCCTGCACTAAGGCGAATGCCGGGGCAGGTAAATTTGCGGCCACAATAGTTATAACAAATTCGGAGCATTGGTCTGCGGAAAATTGTTAATACGGTTGCGGTAGTGCTGGTGTAGTGCCGTAAGGCAGAGCACCAGTCTTTAGTTATAAGCATTCTCCTGTAATGCTACTGTATATTAATTCATTAATAAATTGTAAGTAGTAGTATGAGTGAATACTGTCTTATCAAATAAAAGACTAATATCGGCGGGAGTGCTGCAAGCTAGTATATTGAGACCACTCCTGTTCAATATTTACATGCACGACTTGCAAACAACTGACAATACTACCTTGGTTATGTTCGCGGATGACACTGCTATCTTAACACAAAGTGAAAACCTCCAAGTAGCAGTGAACTATCTACATCTATGAGATGCACAACTGGTTTAACAACTGGAAAATTAAAATCAACGTAACAAAGACACAGACAAAAATATTTACCCTAAAGCAAATAAAGATCTTGCCAATTATAAAATTAAACCAAAATAAAATAGAGTGGAACAACAAGGGTTCAGCAATTAAATATTTGGGCGTCTACCTAGACACCAGACTAGGATGGGGCTTCCATGTGAACAAAAAAGTAAGTGAGTGCTATGCCAGGCTGGGTACCTATACCCCCTGATAAATCGAAAATCACATTTGCAATCAGAGTGTATTATGCTAATATATAAAACAATACTAAGACCTATTTTAACATATGCGTGCCCTGTATGGAGAAATGCATCTAATACACACCACAGAAAATTACAAGTTCTGCAAAACAAAGTTGCTCGAATTTCAGTGAATGCGCCGCGGTTTGTGCGGAATGACCAAGGAACTAAATTTACCGCCTCTGCTCAATCACATAAATAAATAGTGCAACAAATTCTTTGATAATATAAGTAAATGCGACAGTGCAGCGACGTATAACATTGGTCAAAAAGGTAAACATAAACGACTAAAAAGAAGACTCCCACAGGACTTATGTCAATAAATACATAACATTCATAAACAAGAAATATATGTATTAAATCGAATAAATGTACAATGTAATATACGAGGAATTTAACCCTCACAACGTTAGTATAAGCTAAGAATTAAAACTCACAACCGAATCATGTATAGCAAAATCAATGCTGACTGATTAAACTATAATTAAAAAAATTTAGAAGACTCTGTAAACATTGTTTAATACCTACATTGGAAAAACGTTAACTAAGGTAAATGTGCTTACTGAGCGTCAATATACAAACGTGACTTTGTGTTACCTGAATGATCTTCTATATAACATTACAAAAAATAAAAAGCAGATATTTAATAACGTCTTAACTACATTTTAAATCTCAAATTAAAACAACCATTGAAACAAAGAAAATTAGAAATCACCTACAGAGAGACATTTTATCGTTACTGTTTTGGATAAGATTTGGGAAGAATCGTTTGCTGACGATCCCGTTGTTATGGTGAGAGGTTACAGAGCATATAATGAACGAACGGTGTCAAAGTGGCGTACCATTAACCTTTAAAAATATTGTTGTTTTACTTACTCTTATAATAAAATTAAACCTACGGAGAGCTAAGTAAGGGAAAAGATTATATTTGTTAAAGAGGTAAAGTAAATAACTGAACTAATAAACTGTATACTAAAACAGGCACTCTAAAAGCGTTATAAATTAAAAAAACATTAAAGCTTGAAGATAAGTTGTGATATTAGAGAAACATGATATCGGGGTCGTAATGCTGTGAACTTACCAGCTAAGCTCATACACTTTATTGTATAAAAATAATATATCCGTATTAGTTATACTTAAGATTAGTTCTTAAATAACAAATTTAAAAATATATCACAATTAATAATATTTAGTTCAAATCAACTAACGCCTGTGAGCAGTCAAAGCATTTTCTTACAAAATTCTTTCTTAAAAAGAAAAACTTTTTTATTTTCAGTAAATTAAGACAATGAGAAATGCACTACAAAGCATTACAGTTTTAATACAAAAGAAGTAAATGTTTAAAGAAGGTTAAGGTTTTGAATAGTAGTAATGCTAGGTTATAAATGTAAGAGTTAGTTGCTAAAGTAAACGCCCGTTAACATATACGAAACATTAGTTTGGCTAGCACTAAAGCTCAAGCTTTTAACGATATTGATAGTGTTTTCCCTATAAAGTAGTGCTACACATTCCGCAGGCATTTAAAAAGGCGGATGGAAGTGCTAAGCATAACATTTTTATTAGAGAAGAATGAGCTTACGCAAATAAAAATTATTGTGTGTAATAACAATGCAGGGTTAAACTAAAATAAAGAAATAGTAGCTGTAACAATTACACAGCTCGGTTAAACTAAAATATTTATTAATATTAACATTAGTTAGTAGAAATTTCTATACAAACGACTGGTGCCCATAAAAAAATGCTAAATTTAAAATGAAATTGTAAAAAGGAAAGAAAACACATTATATGCTTATATGAAAATAAGGCAATCTTATTAAAATAAAGAAAAGATATTACAAGAATAATTAATTTTTTTTGGTTGGATATTATAGTAGCATTATTAAAGAAATTTTTTGGCGCTACGGCATTCGTTAGCCGATATATGTTTTTTTTTTTTTCTTTATTATAGCTGGCCCTGCAATATACAATGCAATACACGGCTTGGTTGTTATAGTACAATTAAATAAGAACTAAACTACATACATTGAGGTTTAATTCAGTGGGGATTAACTGATAAATTACATTTCTATATTAATTTGACATTGAGTTGGGTTTATATACCACATTTAAATTAAGTCCTGTGGTAGTTTACGCTTAAGACGCCCGTGAATCTTTTTTTGGCCTAGATTTAATTTGGTAGCCCTTGAACACAAGGTTAGATTTTGGAAAAACTTTAGAGTGGATTTATTAATGAACTCTGTAATTAATGGAACACTTAATTTACTGTGAACTTGATTATTACGCACAAACCAAGGGCAGTTGATGGCGATTCTGAGCATCTTGTTCTGGATTGTTTGGAGTTTCTTCATGTTTGTCTTTGATGTGTTGCACCATATTGGACATGCATACGTAAGAATTGGTCTGAGGATTCCTTTGTAGATAAGTACAGCACACTCAGGTCTAAGGTGAGATTTGCGGTTTATAAGGGATATAATGCACCCAGTCTGTTGTGGCACTTGTTGAGTTTTTATTGATATGAAACCCCAGTTCAGTTTCGCGTCTAAGTGCACGCCTAAATATTTAACAGCTGAGTCCTTTGGATTCCAATTTATTTCGTTATTATTTATTTTTATTTTTGTAATTTGCTCATATCTCTTGAGGGTACAAATTTTTGTTTGACATTTATCAGAATTTATTTTGATTTTCCATTTCTGAAACCATGCGCATAACGTATTTATAGAGTTTTGTAGGAGTACAATTGCTGTATCAAGACTGAGGCTCTGTGTAATAATTGCAGTATCGTCAGCATACATGGCCAGCGTTGAGTTGAGATCTGTAGGTACGTCGTGAACGAACAGGTTGAATAAGATGGGTCCCAGAATACTGCCCTGGGGTACTCCGACCCGAATAGGTTTAGAACTAGATAAGGTTGAGCTGATCCGGACTCTAAAAGTTCTGTTAGTGAGAAATCAGTGAGTGATTTTGGTTAGGTAATTTGGAATGTTTAAAAGCCCCTTTTTATATAGAAGTCCATCATGCCAAACCTTGTCGAAAGCTCTTTCCAAGTCTATAAATACAACCGCAGTGTATTCTTTCTTTTCAAAGCCTCTTTCAATTGATTCACTTATTCTGAGAAGCTGGTGAGAGGTCGAGTGATGGGTTCGGAAGCCAAATTAAAATTTTGGTGGAGGTAATCTTGTAATCTGGAAAGTATCACTTTTTCTAAGAGCTTGGCCAGGGTTGACAGGAGACTGATAGTTCGGTAGCTGTCAGGGTTTTCCTTCGGTTTACCTACTTTTTAGAAGGGGAGCACATTTGCAGTTTTCCATGCTGTCGGAAAGTATCCTAGTCTGAGACAGGCGTTGTATATTGAGGTTAAGTAAGCCAGAGCCTTTTTTGATAGGTGCTTTAGCATTTCATTTGTTATAAGGTCGGGCCCAGGGGTCTTACGCTTCGGTAATATTGTTTTATAAGATTTAATTTCTTCGACGGATGTAGGAGATATTTCGTGGTTATCCTGTAACTGCATATTTGCGATTGCGCTTGTTACCTGCATTTCGAAGTGTTCGTCTTGTTCTTCAAAATGGGGCGTAAATGTCTGTTCAAGATGAGTTGCTAATAAGTTGGCTTTTCATCATCGGAGGAGTATCTGGCGTTATTTAATATCATAGGATAGATTATACTCGGTTGTCTTAATAACCGTTTGGTAGTTAACCACATAGATGGGTCACCGGGTTTAGTGTCTTCAAGGTAAGAATGTATCTTTGGATTCTTAGACTGTCAAGTTCATTCTTTACTAAGTGACATAGTTGGTTGTACAGTGTTTTAAGGTATGGTAACCGGCGTCTATTCTTTCGCTTAATTAGATCAAGTATGTAGTTGGGAGTTTTAATATGTTCGGCAACTTTCCTTTGCTTCCATGGAGTGGTTGTTTCTTGAATACTTGCTTGTAAGGTTGATGTGTATTGTAGGACAGCATTGTCTATATCCGGGGGAAGTTCAGGTGGTCCCATCCAACGGAGTTTTTGTCCAGTTCAGATGCCACTGTTTGATACACTGGATAAGTGACATTTTTATGCAGTATAACATCTAAGATGTCAGGTTGATGGTCTGTTCGGTATGGATGGTAAGTGTAGTCGTCAGGGGCTGATATTAATATACTGTGTTTGGCCATAATATTATGCAACTTCATCCCGTCTGGATTACTAGCACGGCATCCCCATATGGTATTTTTTGCATTTAAGTCTCCTAAAACTAACGTGGGCTCGTTACTGCTGAACAATTCACCGATTTCGTCTTCAACAAGCCGTTTATTTGGGGGTTTGTATGCAGATGTAAGGGTTAAAGTGCCACTAGTTTTCATGTGTATTTTGATAGAAATGGCTTCTATGTTTTGAAGAACATCCATATGGAGGAGGTGGTGGCTGAATTTCTTTTTAATTATAATTGCAACTCTGCCTGATGCGGTCTTTCCGATATACGTGATACCCAGGAATTCTGAATTTTTCGGTGCTTACAAAGTGTGTCTTTGTGATACACGCGATATCAATGTTGTGTCGTGTCATGAATTCTATAAAAGATGAACGGTGAAATTTAAGACCATTGGCATTCCAATTTGTCACTGTTATATTATTTATTAACTGAGGATTATTTTGATCCATTGGAAGAGCACTGACATGGATAAATGACTTGAAGTTCGAAGGCAATCTAATGTGGCCGTCATGCAATAATTGCGTATACATTATATCCATAGCAACGTGGCGTTTAATTATTTATTCAATACTGAGGCTGGAAAGATTTTGATCCATTGCCTAGCATGTTGGTAATAACGTTGTTAGGAATGGCATTATTTTGTCTAAATGCAGATTAGCAGTTCTATTAATTTCTTAAGTACTGTGGAGATAAGGTCGGTTGATGATTGCTGTTCGTCGGGAGTGGAAACGTTGGGTTTGGATACAAAACATCTTGGGGCGATGACTCATTAGTCGTAGTATTTTGTTTGTCTATTACTGTTTGGGCGTATGATCTGTTTTGAGTTCTAAAGCTAGAGTTTCTTGTTTGGTTCAGGGTTACCTTAGCGTAATAACTACAACCTTTGTAGTTCGCTGGGTGCTTTTCCAAGCAGTTTACACACTGAGGATCATCTCCAGGTCGTTTAGGGCATTCGGTAAATAAGTGATTGCCAGTGCACTTCACACAGCGTGCTTGCGAGTGGCAATAGTTACGTGTGTGGCCGTACAGTTGGCATTTTTTGCACTGAGGAATTTCCTTCGACTTTCTTCGTATCTCTACTTCTACTATGCTGTGGTTTAGTTTTGTTAGTTTGAAAATTTCCTTGCCTTCTTGGGTGTCATCGAGATCCACCGCGCATAGTGGGATCAGATATCTGTCTTTGTTGTATAATCTGGCTACTTTTTGTACCGGATATTTTAGAGTTGTTAATTCGTTTTGATTTCATCTTCCGTAAGAGACAGGGACGTTTCGGATTATTACAGATAAGTTGCGAACTTCTGGGATTTAAATGTGTGGTAGGATAGATTGTTCTCGCTGTAATGCTTAGTCATTACTCGGTAATCCTCTATACTGGTGAGATTTATTAATTGTTTGTTTCTAACTACAGTGGTAAATTCATCGTAGCTTTTTTCTTAAGATCAGTAATTATTTCTTGAAATTTTAATTTGTCTGCATTATGCAGATAAATTGGCGGGATCTTCATTTTATTCTCCTTAGTATTAACAGATTGGGACGGAGCGGTAACAGAGGTATCCATGTTTTTTATAGCTGCAGCGAGTTTACCTTGATAAATGGTTTTACCGACATTCTCGATTTGTTTCTCCGTAACGTAAAATTTATTTATGGTTATTAGATTTTCGGGTATAAATAAATATTTTCTATTCGGTTCGGATACAGGTGGCGATAAGGTAGAGCTGGTTCGTTTAAGATTAGGATTGCTCATCTTGAATAAAGAACCCCCCCCCGCAGGGGCTCTTATTGGTAAAGTCTTTGTTTTATTCAATAGTAGATTTATGCGTTAAAGGTATTAAAATGTTAAATAAATAAATAAATACGCCTGACCTTAAAGACTGCGGCTCGGCGCGGCGATATCGCAGGTAAAATTGGCCTGCACACGTCCACTCTGCTTCAATGTACGGACCGGACTCCCGATATATCGTTCTAACATAGAAAAAACTGTAGTTTCATAAGCAAAATTGCTATAAAAAATTGTACATGGTATAAAAAAATTTAAGTACAGAAAAATACTTAACTACAAAAAAAATCCAAACTAATATTTTGAATGGTGCAGTTAATATACTATTCATTTTATTACCTAAATATGTAGTCCTTAAACACCAACAAATCTAATGTGAAAAATGTTCTTAAATAAAACTAAAAAATACTAAGAAAGTAAAGGTCATAATGTAGATGTGCACATGTACGAATATGAGGTGAAATGTATTGCATTGTCTTTCATTTGGTGTTAATTGGCAGTGCTGGGATTTTTATATTTTAAAACCACAGGAAAGATTATTTTGACAGTTTTTTAGGCACTTTAAAGGCACTCAGGTTTATCTTATTAATTTTCTTGGTTTTATTTATAAAAATAGTTAAAATCCCTATTCTACATTAAGTTTCTGAGGTACTTTAATCAATTCTATTTTCAGTAAATACCTATAAAAGGTAGTTGAAATAACTTTATAAGAGCTCCCAAGAAGGTTTATTTGAGATCTATTTACACTTAACTCTATTATTAAGGGATTAATAATATCTGAAGGTAATCCCGGATTACGTTTCGACAAGTACACATTTTAAAATGCATTTAAAAGCAATCCACCACATAGTATGAAACTATTTTTCGCTAAATTTAAGTTGGCTACGAAATGATTATTATATTTTGTAATACTCAGCTCCAAGAAGTTATGCTGCACTGAAATATTCGAGAACAGCAGTAATAACTTTGTATTTCCAAAGGCAATGATTTGTAGAAGGCCGTACAAACATGACCGGAATTGATTTGATTGTAACTGCGAGGCAGATGTGCGACCTTGAGAGAGTGAAGGCACCATCTCCACCTACCTTACTCAACCTTCTTACTCGGGTTAGAACCTGTTCAGAGAGTTGCTAGAGTAATAAGTGAATAGAAGGTACCGCAGAGCATAAAATAATGCATTGTGATCAAATTCCTCGTTGAAAAAAACGCTTCGTCTGCTGAAGTTTACCACAAACTCCAATAACAGTATGGGGAAGACTGACTCTCATAAACCCGCGTACTTGAATGATTCAGAGAGGGCAGAGATCGCGTGAAGTATAAACCGCATGATCGTCGGCCGCGAACATCCGTTACCGAGCAGTCACATTGACCCTACAATGAATACCAGAACAGTCAATGCAGTTTATTACTCAGACCTCCTGGCAACAGATGTAAAAAAAAATTCGATCCAAGCGAAAGACAGGTGGAAAGCGGATAGCTTTCCTTTAAGACAATGAACGCTCCTATACGGCCAAAACAACAATGGAGCTGTTCCGATTTGACTTTAAGTGATTTCTACCTATTTAGAAGATTCAAATCAGACTTGCAAGGCATGCGGTTTGCTGACAACGACTCCTTCACCCATACTGTTAAGGAATGGATACGTTGTCAACGAAAAGCCATTACTAAAAAGCGCATCAGGATGCTTTTGAGACGCGTGCAAGTAAGTGTTTGAAAATTTGTTGTTTTTTTTGTAAAAAAAAAATTAGTCCCGGTAATGTTCGAACCTCCTTGTATCTAGAGAGACCTTTTTCGAGGAAAGAGTAGTACAAAAGCTTATACTGTGATATGGCATAAAGCAAAGCGTGGGAGGAATAAAAACTCAAAAAATTGATATTTAAGCGATATTATGACACGATTCAAAAAATGTCAGCGTTGAAGATGGAATCCGAGTGCACTCCTAAGCAGATTCGCTTTTATAGAAATAAAAATGCCAATATATTAATTAATTAATGACATTTTAAATAAATAATTAAAACTTAACAAACCGAATTTATTACCATATACCTAAATTTTTAGCAAGTTTTGTATTAATTATTTTTAAGATTTCACTTTTCATTCTATAAATTTTAAAGTTTTGTTATGCATATACTTACCGTACATTTATATTTATTTATTTGTATTTGTTTATGCTAATTTACAATACAGTCATTTGTATAAAGTAATAAGTAAATGTAAATTAACTGATACATTTTTAGAAAAATATCATCCATCGATGATCTTCCTATTTGGATCTTCGAACGATGGTGATAATTTTAGCTTCGTTGTCTAACTGTGGTATGTTGCTTTTCCACTTTCTGTTTAATGGTCTCAGTATATTTGCAGGATTAGTTCGGTGAAATATACGTCCTCATAACCTAGTAATCTTTAGTGGTACGCTGTTAAAAATTTCTGGATTTCTTCTGATGCCATAAAAAGCCTAAATGCAATATATGGTTCGAAACATAGCAAGGTGCATTTGCTATTATTTGTAATATCTTCACTTTCTCGATTTTGTACATCGCCATAGTTGTATATCACAGATCGGTTTGATGACACATATGTAAAAGAGGATTTTACTCTTTAGGAATTGCTGATAATTTTACCCCAAAGCACCAGTATAGTTGTCAGAAATTTAGATTAGACTGTTGACGTTTAGTTGTTAAAGGTTCTGTCAGGAAAATCTTACATCAAGTGATTACTTAGCATGATTTACTTTTATCACACATTTTGATAATTAATTTTTTAATGAGGTTCAAATAGTTCTAGATCCGTATCTTCTGCGAATGTAGTGTTTCTGTTGTTAAAATGTGGTGTAGATGAAGTACAATAAGGGACTCAAGACGCTTCCCCAGGGTGGATCTGAGGACATTTAATAAAGACTAAAGAGTGGCATTAACTCCAACCTGGTAATATCTCAAAAGGTGTGAATCTTACAGTAAATATGGAGTAGATAGTAATACTACTATGCATAGTTTTTTTTCCTCGAGCTTATTCCAATTTGGTTAACAATTCTGAGTTTGCTATACAATTTTTGGGTAACAAAGTTGATGATTACAAATATGCGCCATCATCACTCTGGCTTTTTCAACAATATTTTCTCGAATGATTTTAACACAATTGGTAGTAACATAATGACACATGGGAAGCGATTTGCTTTCCTCATTATCACGCTTAATTGTATAAGTAAATTTTCTCATTAAAAGATAATATACTAATGTATTAGTCTCAGAAGCATAACCTTTTTTTTGGTAATCCTTTTAGTGTTCGTTAAGTTAATTTGTTAGTAGACTTCTCTTAGAGAAAATGACTTTATAGACAAGCATATTTAGCGGGGTACGTCTACAAAAGTTTTAATTGAAAGATGTGAATACTTATGAAAGATAATCCGGCAAAGACGTTTACGTTCTTAGATTCTGATTGGGCCTAGTTTCCTGGTTTTTAGATGGGTGATATCGGGGTTTGCGATTTTTTGGTTATTTTTGTTGCTCTCCCAGATAGATGTCCTCTATTGAGAGGGTAGTATTTTAGTATTCGAATAATGCATTTCCCATATATTTTAGCGTGTTTTGTCACCTCTTTATTAGTGATTTAGGAATAAATTTATTAATATTATTGGGTTCTCTCTCATTGATTGTCTATTACCAATTTTAGTATATAAAATAGGACATTCTCGGTAACTTTTATTTTTAGTTCAAAGATGGTGCAAACTGAGATGCTGTTTCTTTTATTAGTGTTGTCAGTTATTATGTTACGTCTAATTTATCACTTTATGGTAGTCCTCAAAATTATTGAATTATTTATTAGGTGTATAAGTAAGTTCTCGGCTTTTTTCTGCAAAATTAAAGTTTTATTTAAAAACAAACAAAAAAAGCTTAGGTATCAAAGTATTCTCCGTTGCCATCGATGACCTTTTGTCATCTTTCGGAGAGATTGCGAATTCTCTGGTGATAGAAGCTCACCGGCTTCGAGACGATAAAGTTATCGATGCATTTTCGGACTTTTTCTGTTTTGAAGTGCTTATCAGCCAAGTGATGTAACGACCAGAATAAATAATAATCGGAAGAGGCCATGTCTGGGCTATACTCCGTATGTAGGAGAAGTTCCCAACCTAACGCGTCTGCAGCTCATCCGTGTCAAATGTTGGAGGGCGTCCAGCGCGTGGTTGATCTTCAAGACTAAACTCTCCTCCGCGAAATCTTTGGTACCACTTTTTGCACGTTGCATGACTTACAGCATTCTCACCATATGCAGCACAAATCATTTCGGTGGCTTCAGCAGCGTTTTTCTTAAGATGAAACGCGAAGTGGATAAACAATAGAATATGCTCTTTTGTGATTGCCATCGTGAACACAGCTGATTATTGAAGTTATGTGCATCAAACGCCAAATCGCATGATGTTTCGAAAGACCAAATGTCATTGCTTTAAAACCGCAAGAGGACGGACTAATACGTTGCATGTAAACGGTGATTTGCGTCGTGTGAAATTAAAGCTGAGAACTTATTTATACACCTACAATGTAAGCACAAAAGTTAATTTAGAAATTACGTAAGTCCTTAGGATTGTAATGACTGGTGTATGATCCGAAAACAATTTATAGTTGAATTCTAATTTCTAGACTGTACAATACAGTAAAAGGAATCCAATAAATTTGGTGTTTTGTTAGTTTTCCAGTTGAGAAGTATCTGCAGTTCTTGCTAGTTATGTCCTCTAGAAAGTTTCTTTCATTTGTTGTGACTAGTCTGGAGTCCCATTCTGTGTACCTTGAATTTCAATCTCCTCCTACCATATATTTTAAGCCTAGGAATTGCAAGAGGATTTAAAACCAAGAAGAAGCACTAATTTGAACGCTTGAATATTTTTTGTTTGGTGATGAGGTAGTGTACCGTTCGGTCAGGATGAATAAAATAATTGCGTAATGTGGTATTTGGCACATTGAAATGAATTTCAGAGATTAATGCTACATTTGTCTTATTTACTTGTAAAATATATTAATTTTACTTTGTAATTAGAAAGCTGGCATTCTGGAGCGTACTTTTTATTGAATTGTCCATTAGTAAGCAATCTTGATCATAACTGTGCGTAATATTTTAAGTATCAAGTTATTTTAGCGCTTGGCAGGCTGTTCTCATCTATAGTATCGGTATCTTCGTATTCATCAGATATTTACATTGGTTGCTATTTGTCATTATGATTTAATTGATTAGGCTGTAGTGGGAGTATATTACAATTTATTAAGGTTGGTATTGATTGTGGTGGCCGGATTGGCTGATGATGGTTTTATGAAATATGTGACCTTGGTTGATTTACATGCTCGGGCGACCTGTTAGCATTTGCGTTGACTATACACATTTATTAGGGTGTGTTTACAATTAATGCATCTTCTCGTTACAGTTTATGCTTCTTTGAAATGTCTAACTTATTTTTGAGTTTTTGGGTTTATAAATATAAATATACGTACGCGTCTACTAACATTGGTTTATTAGGATATACAGTTGCTTTTATCACACGCGAAGCGGTGAATCAAATAGTAACAGATTTAATACAGTTAATTATAAAAAAGAACTTAACCATAAACGGCCATTAAAAAAAAGTTCAAGTATATAGCAAAATAAATGTGTATGGAAAGAAAAATAATAAAGTACTTTAAGAAACAAATTTGCTAAAACAAAGAAATTAGAAACGCAATTGATAAAATTAACAGACAAATATGTTTATAAGTTCAAAAGAAAATATAATAATATATAATAGTAAATTACAAAAACATAAAAATTGAAGGGAGTTTGGGAGAAAACTAAATAATAAATATAAAATACGCCAAAACTCATTTTAGACCAATTATTATAGTAATGAAAGGATAGAAAAAGAACATATTATTATATTATTATCATGTACCCTTATACTTAACGGTGTCGGGTTTACAATTTTTCGCGGTATGTATTTACATTTTATTTTATATCTATCTTTATATCTATCTTCCACTCTTTTTTGTTTTTTGCTAATGTTGCTGCTTCTCCCATGTTTTATATCTTCCTTTTATTATTGTACCTATTACTTGGTTCCACGTTTTCTTGGTCTTTCTTTTCTTTTTGTCTGTGTTCTCGCTTAATACACTAATTTTACTTATTTTTTACTATTCATTAGTTGTATGTGGCCCCACCAACTGAGTTGTCGTTGTTCAACGAAACGCATTATTGGTTGTACTCCTAGTTCTTGTCTTATTTGTGTGTTTCTAATTCCGTCTTTTCTAGTCACTCCTACTACTCGTCTCAATGATTTCATCTCTGCGGCTTGTTTTTTTGCGTTTCTGATAGTATTCAGGTTTGCATCCGTAGGTTAGTACTAGTCTGTATATAGTATTGAAAACTTTTATTTTTGTTTGTTTAGAGATTTCTCTTTTGTTTATAAATTTTTGGTTCATTGCGTAATATAGCTTTATTGTTTTATTAATTCTTTCATTTACTACTGCTTCTTGTTTCCCTGTTTTCTCTAACGTTACTCCCAGATATTTATATTCTTCTACTTGTTCTAACTTTATTTATTTCAAAATTTATTTTAGCATCCTGTTCCCCAATTATCATAACTTTTGTTTCATTTATATTTATTTCCATACTTTCTTCTTCCATTATCTCTTTCCATATGTTTAAGTTTTTTTGTAGTTACTTTTCACTTCCCGCTGTTATCACCACGTCATCCGCGAAAACTCCTGCTGCTATCTCTACTTTTTCTAGATTTCTGAATCTAATAAATAGTTTATTTACTTTTTGTTCGCTTTTCCTGATGATCTTATCCATGTTTACACTGAATAAGTTTGGGCTTAGTTCTCCTCCTTGTCTTAATCCCACTTCTGTTTTAAAGCCTTCTTATTTCATGTTGTTTCTATATAAGTCGATTCACTTTTATTATTTTATTGCGTATTTCCCTTTTTTCAAGTTCTTCCCATACTTTTATTCTAGATACAGTGTCAAAGACCTTCATTAGGTCTATGAAGGCTAGGTAGAGGTTTTTATTTTGTGGTTGTCTTTTCTCTATTATTTGTTTTAATGTGAAGATGTAATCTTGTGTGTTTCTTCCCGGTCTAAATCCGCTTCGTGGTTCTGCTGGTTGCGTTTCTAATATTGTCTTTAACCTGTTGTTGATAATTTGCTCGTATATCTTCATTAAGGTGTTTAATAATGTTATTCTTCTATAGTTATTACATTGTTTGTATTATTAGAGCTGCTCCCTACTCTTCTGGAATTTCTTCACTTCTCCAAGCTTTATTTGGTAATTATAAAAGAATTTTCACCCCCACCTTTCCCACATTCTCTATCATTTCTGTAATAATTTTGTTGTTTCCGGGTGTTTTGCCGTTTTTTAATTTTTTTATTGCGTTCATCAGCTCTTCCATTTTTAGTTCGTCTATTCTCTCATCCTCTCCCTGGGTTTCATTTTCGTGTTCGGTTACCATGTTTCCGTTCGATTGTGTTTGTCGTCCTAATAGTTCCTGAAAATATTCCCTCCAGTTCTTCATTATACCTGTTTCGTTTGTTAGTATTTCTTGATTTTTGTTTTTTATGTATATTTCCTTCATTATTTTTTCTGTTCTAAAGGTTTTTAGTACTTTATAGAATAATTTCTGATTCCCAGTTTTAATACTTTTCATCTTATTTTCAAAATCTTGTAGCTAATTTTTTATTTTAAGTTTGTATGTGTTTATCCTTATGTGGTTTTCTTTGTGTTTAGAGGCTTTTTTATTTCTGTGTCCTTCTTTATTTTCGCCACCAATAAATGGTGGTCACTAAATATTTCGGCGCTTCTTCTAATTCTTACATCTAATACATTTTTCTCTTTTCTTTTTGGACTAGGGTATAATTAATTACTGATTTTTTATTACCAGTTGGTTGTACTCTAGAATACTTATGTATTTCTTTATGCTGACAAAATGAATTGGTTATTATTAAATTTTGTAGCTGACAGAAATCTGTCAATCTTTTTCCATTTTTATTTTGTTATTTTTTTCCATGTTTGCCTATTATTGTTTTATATTCTGTGTCCTTTTTTCCTACTCTGCTATTGAAGTTTCCTGCAATGTATATTGTTCCTTTTGGCTTCTTCTGTTGTTGTTAGTTCTTCCCAAAATTTCTCCTTTTCGTCTGTTCTTCCATTTTCATCTGGTCCATATACCGAAATTATTGTCGTGTATTCTCCTTGCTCATTTCTTAATTCCACTAATAGAATTCTTTTTGAAATTGCCTTCCTTGTTATAATTTGGTTTGATATTTTTTTGTGTACTATACATCCTACTTATGCTGCTGCTCTCCGATTCATTTGTACTCCGCTATATATTAATATGTGTCCATTTGTTAAGCACAGTTTGCCGTTTTATTTCTTTTTTGTTTCACTTATTACCAGTATTTCTAAATTTGTTCTTTAAATTCATTTGTTAATTCGAATTATTTACTTTGTAGACCTCTAACACTCCACGCTCCTAGTTTCCATATTTTTGTTTTGTTTTTTGTTTGTATTTCTTGTGGGTTTTCTTTGCTTTTAGTATTCTTAGTAGTTTCCTTTTCATTGTTCTTGTTTGTATTTGTGTCTATGTGTTTTTTATTTATTTTCTTTTCTTTATCCTTACTCATTTCCTTTATCATTGCCTGGCCTATCATTTTCTTTCCATCTTCATCTTTATTATTTAGTTTTTAATCTCGATGTTTTGGTTATTTTTTTTCAATTTTCTTGTATACTGTTACCATCGGGAAATCTTTCATCCACTGTTTTTTTGGTTATATTTTTCTTCTCTTCTACAGATTTTTTTATTTCTTGTTCTCCTGTTTTTGTGGCTTTTTTAATCTCTGTTGTAATTTAAAATTTGCCTTACTTCATCCACATCTACTTTATCATCAATTTTTACTCCTATTTTTTGTATAATTGTGTATACATTTTTTTACTTATATCCTCGTTTTCATTTTCTTCATCTTGTATTCCTTTTATTATTATATCTTTTTCCTATCTTCTCTCTCTACTTGTTCTATTTTGTTCTCCTGTTTTATTAATTTATTTTTTAAGATATTATTTTTCTGTTTGTGATTGTGTCCAGTTTATCATTTATTTGTTTCATATTGTCTTTAATTGATTGGGAAATTTTTTCAATTTTGTTCATATCACTGCTATTTTCGTTATTCTCAAGATTTTCGTGTGCAGTGGCTGCGGAAATAGCTGTCCCCGGTCCGCCCGTCGAAAGTTTTCGCTATTATCAGCCATGGGCGTGTATGCTTGTGTTTCTGTTGTGTTTGTGTTCTTTATTTATTTGTTGTCTGTTTCCCCTATCCTTTTTTATTGCTTTCAGTAGTATTATTTATTTGTTGGTGCTAGTCTCTGTGTGATTTGTAGTTGTTTCTGATTATTATTCTTGTCTACCCTGTTTATTTATGTATATAATGTGTTGCTTATTATAGCGATGTCGATCAGGGGTCTACTCTTGCCGCTAAAATTTTTCTTTATCTTTCTTATCACTACGCATGCTACCTTTTTTCTTAATGTTATGCTCCTAACCTTAAAGTTATCAATTAGTTTAAACACTCTTACTTTTATATTCCTTCAGACTTGTTTGTTTTATTCTCTTTTTTTATCTACTATTTTAGGACCCACTTTTCACTATTTTTCGGTGATTTACTCTGCTCGATATGGCCTCCTTTAGGCTTTTATATCGGAGTGTTGCAAACACCTTTAAGTTAAAGTGGCCCTCTTGGTTGAAATGAAGAAAAATAACATAACAAATATTAAATAAAAGCAAACTTACATAATATTTTAAAAACCTGAAGGGTAAATGTAATGTATGTATAATCAGCAACAACAAGAAAAGTAAATGACTATTACAATAATATAATATAAAAATAAGTGTAGAAGATACAATTGCAAAAATCAAAATGGAAAAGCCAAGTGGAAAGTTAATATTTAATCTAAAATAATAAAATAGGTGAAAGAGGAGGGATGAAACATGGCTTTGAATAATATGCAATGACACTTAAAACGCAAATACAGTACAGAAAAATCGAGAAAATAATTGGATGATACTAAAAGAGATTAAATAGAGTAGAGAAATTATAAATCACGTTTTAAAATAAACAGAAGTGCTGGAAAAAATTAAAAAGACTTATAAATTTATAAGAATAACAAGAAGCACAAATGCAAAGTAAAGATAATATATTCCTTTTAAAGAATATTATGAAAAAGTAATAGAAAAAGGAGAAGAGCTGTACAGTTACAGAATCTGCTTGCATACAATAAAAGAGAATTTATCTGAAAATGTTTAGAACTATTAGAAGTACCTAATAAATTAATAATGGTGAGGCTCTAACACCTCGCATAAGAACACGGACTGCGAATTAAAAGGTTGAGACTTCATATGATCGTCCACTGTGCCCGGTCGTCACGGATCATCTTTGATGGGGGGAGATATGGCAAGCACCGCGCCTTAGACGAGCTCCTTTGTTCAAAGTCAACGCAAGTACAAAAAACATAAAAATCTAAAGATTTAAAATAACAAGAGGGTTAAACGAAAAATAGAGCAACTGCAAGCAGTAACAGGATAGCACAATTTAATCCTTGTAAATGTAGAAAAGAAACAAAAAAGACGTGGATAAAATAGGTAATAAACATAGGGGAAAAAGGTAACAGAGATAAGAATTAAAAACAAATAATATATCCGACGCTCTAAAAGAGCATAACGGATAAGAAAAAAGAGGGAGAAGCAGAAGAAGACAAAATAATATCTCATAAGTAAACTTTTAGTTTAAATATAAATTTAGTTACTAACTCGTTAATGCTACGGTTTAACAAAAAACATGCTAATAATTTTTTTGATTTCACTAGATAATTAAAACGGTTAAGTAACTATAACTTGTGGCTTTTATCTTACTTTTAATGTGTATTTGTATTAATCAGTTCTAAAAATCTCTAAGAATTTGTAGAATTAAATAAAAGAACTATTAATGTTGCTTTAATATACCTAACTCATACAAAGGTTTTTTAGTACAGAATATTTGTGTATCTATTTACTTATGGTACGAATATTAAACTTACATTTGCTACTACATTTTTAATAAAAATGTTGAACTAGAAAGTAGTATAATTTGAACTACTGAAGACCCAAAATCATGTTAAAAATAGTTTTTTTTTGTATTATAGAGCACGGCCTGCGAACTGAGAGGTTAAGGCTCATACGTTCGTCTCTGCCGGTCGTCGCGCACCATCTCTGATGCGGGGCGATGTGTACCGCGCCTAAGACGACCTCCATTATTACCCCTTGTTCGAATGAACGCAGGTACTCAATTATTTTTAGTGATTGAGTAGGCCACCCGCCAGGCATCAAGGAGCACCGGGAATTGAACCCGGGTCCGTCAGCATCGCAGCCCGCGCCTCAACCACTGGACCACTCTGGCGGTCGTTAAAATAGTTAAATCTTAAAAATGACTGTAAAGGACATCTCAAAAATTTATGTTAAATCTACAAGAGCAACAAGTGGATGCTTAATGTAACGTCGTATTTTGTTTTGTTTTCATTTTCTTGTCTAAAAAAATCTACTACACAAAATGGAACTTTTGATTTTGCTTTATCAGTGTGAATTGTTACCTACCTTTCGAATGATGAAAAGCCCACACGCATAAACATTTATAAAGAAACTCATCCGGACATCATCTGGAATGAGTAGAATTCGGTTTATCGCTCGGATGTCTGAATCGGGAAAGTGCGGGAAATGAGCGGAAAAGCAATAAGACGCCGGCGCTGCGACATAATTTATTTTATTACACACAAATCTGACATGCCATAACAGTAATGCCCTCAGATTCGCATGCCTTGACGCCACACAATGCATGGGTCTCGGCCGGGCGAGCTTAACTAACTTTAAAACGCGGCCAGGGCGCGGCGGGGGACGTAAACTGCTCTGCAGTTTAGGGGCTCATGCTCCCCCGTTGCGCCCCGGGCTGTCCGCTCAGGGCTACAGCAAAGAACATCGATGTTAGAAAAATACGCCCCTGGCTGGTGCTGGGTTTCTGTATTCAGATTAAGCGAAGTTTCTTAATGAACTTGCCATAATTAACGCGGGGGTGGGGTGACTGGTTGGAGTCCAAGAAGCTTTTCTAATTTAAATGCAGAAGGTACGACATTTACATCTTCTATGGTATTCACGTAATATTGACAGACTCCCTAGCACATGGTTGAATACATAAAACACCAACAAGCCAACATCGATGGCGGTTACAATTGTAATTAATATATTTGCACTAAAATATAGAAGTGAACTATTTGATGAACGCACGATTACTGACAGATACATGTACGCATATTAATAGTTATACAAAACACTATATAAACATTTTTAATATTTGACAAGAACAGTTTTTTATTTTGTTTTAAAAGAGCTTACTACTAAGCAATCACAACAGTTAGCGTGGATTATATTAAAGACTAGCGCGATTTTCTGTGAACGTTAAATTGTCTGCTAATGTAAAGCTTATCTGCTATACGTTTTCAAATACTCGAACAAATATTATTAGTAGTGTAAATAAATTATTATTTAAAATTTAATTATTAACTACCTACTGTATAATTCAGAACATTCCAACTAAACGGGCATTATCTTAAGATTAATACCAAAGGCTCTACTTTACACTTAACTTACATTTGAATAAGCGATACATCAAGTAAGCGTAATCTTGGCTTAAAACTACAATTACTTCCACCACCTCTCGGTTAGGCCACAGACGTATGCTAGTGCACGCTTCGACCAGGACCTGCAAAAGCGACAAATTAGAATGCAGAAGTGAAAATGTAAGCACAACAACGAGCGAAATTGTTAATGCGTGGATGTGTATTTTTAAATTATAAAGCCAAATGCTTCAAAGCAAAGGGGACGGCTAGTGCCACCGTTATTATCATCATAGCGCGCGACTGGTGTAATTCAAATTCACCCTGATTGATTCGAAGCTCGCCTTAAATTATTCATGAGTTACCGATAACAGCTTGAACTGACTGAGGGGCCACTAAAACGTGTATAAACTGTGAACTTTAATGTTATCCATTAATTTACACCAGCTTTGTGTAGTAATAACATGGTAATACCTACATTATAAATACTTGGGTAAATAAAATATAAAGAGAAATTATTTTCAAATAAAACACTTAAGGAAGCGCAATAAAATGCAAATAAACAAAATTATTTTTCTGCATAATCCAACTTAATAACATAATCTTTCCAACAAGTAGGTAATTTTTGGTTTGCAATTGTAAGCTGATACATAATTTTCCATAAAATTAATGAACACTAAATTAATAAGCTAAGAAAATCAGTGCAGTAGTAGGCTTTCAATTGTGCTAAGCGATGCTGTAATAATAAATTTATTTTTATATTTGTATCTATTGACAATTTAACATACTTAGTTCAGTCGTGCGGATTTCACAGTCGCAAGTAATTCGTGAATCGAGCAATAGTTAATCGCGACGTGAAATTTTAATTCTTTCAGTGAAGAACCAATAAAATCTTATATTAAATGCTTGTTGAATAAGCATTGAGTTCGATCTATTAATTATTTTAATAACAGATTTAAACATGAACATAAACAAACAAAGTAATATGCAATTTTATTTCTAATTATTAAAATTGCGTATGTACACTATCCCCCCGTACGATAGTGAACGAAATGCTTTAGAAATTTTATTTTCATGTGTGGTCATTTATTGCGACAATAATATACTTGAAATAATTAACTATTTGATTAGAGTATTAATTGGTAAATTGGGCAGTTAAGCACAATGTACATTTACTTGAGACCAAATAAAAAAGTCTTTAAAATTAAATTTTGGCTACAACGGAAATTTAGATTGGCTAGAACAAGGTCTTATTGCACTAACTCCTTTAAAACCAAAAACCTACTGATTTCAGAGCAAGAAGTAAGCTAGCGATAAAAATATCTACTTAGTGGACATTAACACCGCCACAAAAGAAATTTATCCGAGAAAGTACGATAATTTATCATTAAACATATTTATTTGAGGGATAACTGGAAGCTGAAAAGGTATCATTAGGTTAAAAAAAACAATTCATTAGAAAAAGCTCTATTCTTTGTAACAAAATAAGCGAGTTGTGCATAATGCTCACTAGTTTTACCTCAATCAGAATCGTAGCCAACATTCAGGCAACGGCCCCAATTTTTCCAAAATGTGTCACCGTCTCAACAACAAAATCAACCTTATTGATTTATTCCAAGAAATGGTTTTCTTCAATAAACTAACTAAAACACTTATTAATTGTTTAAAAAAGAGGCCAGACGGTTAACTACATGACGAATTTATCAAAACATTGGAAAATTGTAACAATATGTTATGTAGTCATAATTACAATATCCAGTCCAAAATTCGGTAACTATAGTGTTAGCAAATTCAATCGAGTCGAAAGCTTTTTCAAAATCGGCCAGTGCCATATATAGAGGTAAATTGTATTCGATGGCTTTTTCTATTAATGTTCTTATTGTGAGGATGTGGTCGTTTGTGCTGAAATTTTTCCTAAATCCAGCCTGTTCGATCAAAAGCTTTCGACTCGATTGAATTGTGGGCGATAGAAAAAGCCCTGCAAAACAGTAGAATAGACTATAGATACACTAAAATGATCCACTCCATCTATGAAAAATCAACAATGACAGTGAGGTTACACGAAAACACTAATAAAATCCCGGTCGGTAGAGGAGTAAGGCAAGGAGACTCGATGAGTCCTAAGTTGTTTATAACAGCACTAGAAGATGTGATAAAGTCACTTAACTGGGAAAACAAAGGAGTGAACATAAATGGCAAAATGCTCAATCACCTGGCCTATGCAGATGACCTAATCATCATATCAAACTCAGCAGTGGACTTACAAAACATGCTCGAAGAACTCAAGAACAAATCAGCAAAAGTTGGGCTAAAAATAAATAAACAAAAAACAAAAATAATGACTAACCAACAAGACAACATAAACATAAAAATTGACAACCAAACTGTAGAGACAGTACAAGAATATGTTTATTTAAGTCAATTGATAACATGCAAAAATTTAACCAAAATCTGAAATTGATAGACGCATACGCCAAGCATGGTCAACCTTTGGGAAACAAAATAAAATACTAAAACCAAACAATCCCTTAAAACTGAGAAAAGCTGTGTATGACCAATGCGTACTCCCAGTACTTACTTACGCGGCAGAAACATGGACATTAAACAAAACATTAATGGGAAAACTTGCCAAAGCCCAGCGGGAAATGGAAAGGCAAATGCTAAATATAAAGTTGAAAGATAGAATAAGAAATGAGAATATAAGGGAAAAAACAAAAGTAATAGACGTCAAGAGATATGTAGCATCATTGAAATGGAGATGGGCAGGCCACACCATGAGGCAGAAAGATGAACGATGGAACAAGGAAATACAGGAATGGAGACCATGGACGGGCAGAAGGAGTGTGGGCCACAAACCAGATGGAAAGATGACATAAAATTAATAGCAGGATTAACATGGATAAAGACAGCTCAAGACAGAGACAAATGGAGATTTAAAGGGGAGGCCTATGTCCAACATTGGATAGTTACAGGCTGATAAAGAAGAAGAAGAAGAAGAAGTGTTAGCAAAAAGAAACTCTACTCTAATATAAGCTACTAAATATTTTCGGTTTTACTTATATGGAAAAAAATTTCCAGTTATTACATGTTATAACCCTCTACAATAATTAACAAATCTTAAAGATACAAAAACAAGTTTAATAAGGTGTAGATTAAAACTTAAGGAATACAATTATGGAATTAAATATAAATAGAAAGAAAAACTCAAATGCAGACATACTTTCTTAAATTGAAGAAAATGATAGCAGATCAACCATAGCAAACATTAGGGATGCCTCCGAGATGATTTATGACTACTTACAAAGATACCTGTGTCAGTTGATGCTTTAAGTTAAACAACTATTTTGAAGAACCCATTAATAAACCTAACACCCAGATGTAAAAAGAAAAAGAGTCCTGCTTAAAACGACAAAACAATTCGCACACCAATTGAGAATATTAGTATGAAAATACCCATTGCACAAAAAGCAACAAATTTATATAAGCCACAAATACTCCTAAATTATAATAGCCAAGAATTATTCAAATACTCTCAAGCATACCCTATAAGGACGGTACACAATACTAATATCTTAAACAGCTTATTAATTGTTATCAGAGACTACCAGTAAAAATTACAATAGATAGAGAAACAGAATACTCAAATAACTCTGAGAAGATTTTTCCAAACTTCACAAAATTTAATTAAACTTTATAACAAAAGTTTCTAATGGTAACTCCCCAGTAGAAAGAGTTTGTTCCACATTATAAGAAGAAATAAGATGTCTGAAGGCAGAGCAACTAAAAAAACCTATGTAGGATTTAATAGTTCCAGACTCATTTTAAAATGTAATAACACCATTAGCACCACTTATCGAAATAAAATTCTGATTTTAACAAAATTCAATCAGATAATGTACGAAGCACACTAATATTTTTATCAACTTACTACCCATATAAGGATTCAGAACGCACTAGAGCAAATAAAATTAATTTTCAAAATTTGGTAAAGTTAGAAAATTCAGTTGTATTCTCTAAATTGGGATCATTGCACAATACATTAGTTTCCATCACTGATCTATAAAATTCACTAAAACTTGTGTGAAAAAATCCAAATTTCAATAACATTCTTTCATGCTATAAAATCGTTCGAACTAAGGTCTCATTCAATGACGATAAAATAATGTTTACTACCTTTATTTCCCGCATTACTACGCACATATATAATTTTTATCATTTATATCCAGTTTTTCAAAACTCTGTAACTAAATTTAAAACCTTACCCGCTTCTCGGTGAAAACCTCGGAAATATGCAGTATGAGGACGAAGCCTATACAAAAATTGAAGACAGTATATTTTTACCTGAAAACCTCTGAACTCCTGCATGTCGGTCGTAATCAAGAAAGCAACAGAAAATGTGTACCCTCAAATCAAAGTTTACTTGGAGAAAGTTATGGTTGAGTTGATAACTAACGAATACTTTTAATTGTACCGAAAGTACCATTTAAAATTAAAGAAATCTGTTTAAACTATAAAGCAAGTATAACTGACGAAACGCAACTTAATTAATATCCCTCATAATTGCTCCATCAACATTAAAAGTACTTCCTACATTAATCAAGTTCAAAAATCAGGAACACAACCTTTAATGCTACCTACTGTATTAGAAACAAGAAATGTAGGTTTAAACACACAAGAATAAAAAAACAAAATAAAAGATAAAGTTAGGTAAAATTTCCAAGTTCCATATTCAAGCTAAAATCCGCATAATCATAGAGACCAATAAAACATACTGATACATGGAGATCATCTTGACAATCATCATCGTGACCAGATTGGTGGCATACCTTTGCAGAAGACATCTGGACCTGAAGAGAAAGCTAAAAAAGAATCCGTTTCAAACGGTAGAAAATAGTTTACCCTTATTTTCTACTCCAATGGGGAAGAAATTATATACGTAGGATTATTAACAGTGTTAGTATAGTGCGTTCATGATGTATTTATCTATAATAATAATAATATAAAACTAACTAATCGAATTTACTTGTACATTAATATTTACTCGTTATATTTTATATATATTATAACCCCAGCGGGGTTGGTGGATCCTCAACTGGGCGCCTCCCCAGGTGGCGGATAGGGGAACGCTCACTAGATATAGTGGGTACCGGGGAAATAAAATACCCGGGGCAAACCAAAACCACACAGAAGGCAATTTCCGAATGACGGACCTAATGGCTCAATTTTGGGAAAGCAGGAATAGGCTTTGTCCTTATGGAAAGGCGGCGGATGAACTAACATAGTCAACGGCGGCTACTAAAGTCTTAGTAAGTTAGACTACTGAACGCTCCCCAACCCGTCTTGCCAACGTGGGGTTCTAAAGGCTAAAAAACCCTTCATGAAGAAATGCAAAACAAGCACCGGCCCTCAGTCGCCGGCAGCCGGAAAACCGATGGGATTAAACAGCAAAAAGGTGGCGACCATCGATGGAACGGCAAAGAGGGTGCTAAGAATCCCCGGAGTCTAAACGAAAGCCATCACCAGAAAACCACGAAAACCACAAAACTATGGATAGGAACTCAAAACATAAGAACATTACGAGTACAAGACCGCATAACAGAACTAGAAAACGAATTGGAAACAATTAACTGGGATATAATAGGTCTCAGTGAAACAAAAAGAAAAGGAGAAACATGGTTAACACTAAATTCCGGTAATATACTACTAAACAAAGGAAAAGACGACGAAAGTTTGAATGGAGTAGGCTTTATAATTCGGAAGATACATGCACATCGCATACAAAACTTTACAGCCATATCAGATCGTGTAGCATATATAATATTCCAACTGAACAAAACAAGTGTATTAAAAATAATTCAAATATATGCTCCTACAACATCTCATGAAGAAGAAGAAATAGAAGAGTTTTACGACCACATTAGAATCGCCTTAAACGAACCTGTCAAAGGAAAAAACAATACAGTATACTCATGGGAGATTTTAATGCAAAATTAGGTGTAGAGAAACAGAAGAGGAATATTGGGGAAAACATGGATTAGGACATCGAAACGAAAGAGGGGACAAATTAATTGAATTCTTAAATGAAAATAAATTATATGCAATGAATACATTCTTCAAGAAAAAACCAAATAGACGATGGACCTGGATAAGTCCGAATGGAAAAGTAAAAAATGAAATTGATTTCATTCTAAGTAACAATAAAAACATCATTCATGACGTATCTACCTTAAATCGTTTCGATGTAGGAAGCGACCATCGACTCGTAAGAGCGAAAGTAATAATTAACACAAATATGGAACGCCTAAAAAGATTTAAAACGAATGACACCGATATTAAAATACAGGACATAGAAAACAAAAAGGAGGAATATCAACAAGCAGTCGAAAATAAACTAAACGATCTCGAACAACGAAATAATGATAATAAAATTGAAACATTACACAAGGAAATCTTAGATGCTATCTCACATGGGACCAAAATAACAAAAATAACAAAGAAAGTAAATGGAAAATCCCCAACTCAAAACGAAATACAACAACTTTTAAGAGAAAGAAGACAACCAGTTAGTGAAAATAAAAGAAATACAACAGAATACGGCAACTTATGTAAGACTATTAGACGAAAAATCAAAGAAAACAGAATCAAAAGACATGAAGAGAAAATTAATAAAATAATCCAGCAAAATGGAGCAATGAAGGTACTACGACCAACATTCGGGAAAAAACAAATATGTGCATTACGAAACAGAAATGGGGACATAATAAGAGATAAAGATGAAATACTAAAAATAGTACAGGAATTCTATAAAGAACTATATGAATAGAAAGTAATACTGCCAAAATCTAAAATGTTGGCTCTGAAGAATTGCCCGATATAGAAGAATACGAACTAGAAAACGCACTAAAGCAAATGAAAGCAAATAAATCACCTGGGAAAGACGGCGTCGTAATAGAACTGATCAAATGGGGGGGGACAAAAATTAAAACGAAAAATAGAAAATATATTAAACAAATGTCTGATCCAAGCAGCTATACCGCAAGATTGGAACGATTCCATTGTCATTCTTCTACACAAAAAAGGAGATCACACGCGATTAGAGAATTACAGACCGATAAGTTTGTTATCAGTATTATACAAGCTAATGACAAAAATAATAACAAATCGATTAACCATCAAACTGGACGCATACCAATCAGAAACTCAAGCCGGATTTAGAAAAGGCTATGGAACCAGAGATCACCTATTTACAATGAAACTATTAATTGAAAAAACCAATGAATATAACATACCTCTTTACCTGGCTTCATAGACATTGAAAAGGCCTTCGACTCGGTAGAAACATGGGCAATTACAGAAGCACTTAAAACGGTAGAATTGACCAAAGATACATAAATCTTTGAACAACATCAGCAATAAAACTACTGCTACCTACAAATTACACGATGAAACAAAATCGGTTGAGTTAAAACGAGGGGTTCGGCAAGGCGATTGTCTGTCTCCTAAACTGTTCACGCTAGTGTTAGAAGATATGTTTCGAAAAATTAAATGGGAAAACTATGGGTAAACATAAATGGCAGAAAAATAAACCATCTACTGTATGCAGATGATATCGTTATCATTGCTACGAACCAAAACGACCTACAGTATATGGTACAAGACTTAAAACAACAAGCAGAAAAGATCGGTCTGAAAATGAATTTAAACAAAACAAAAACAATGATGCCAGAACATCAGGACATAGACGAAACATTAAAAGTTGGAAATGTAACGATTGAAAATGTTAGTGAATACATATACTTAGGACAAACACTCAGGATTGACCGTGACAGCCAAATAACAGAAATCAAAAGAAGATCTCGATTAGCATGGATAGCCTATGGTAAACTTAGTTTTATTTTGAACTCCAAAAATATTGCCCAACATCTTAAGACGAAAGTTTTTGATAAATGCATCTTACCTGTAATGACCTACGGAAGCGAAAACTGGACCCTAACAAAACCCACTTGCACAAATTAACAACCACTCAAAGAGCAATGGAACGAAAATGCTAGGCATATCACTACGTGACAGAAAAACTAATGTATGGATTAGGAGAAAACAAAAGTGACAAATGTTATTGAAGCAATAGCAAATCTGAAATGGAGTTGGGCCGGACACCTTGCCAGAACACAAGAAACTAGATGGACAAAAACAATGCTTCAGTGGCGGCCGTGGGAATATAGAAGAAACAGAGGAAGACCACCCAATAGATGGTACAACGATATAAAAAAAGTGGCCGGATTGAAATGGATACAGGAAGCTCAAAATAGGACCAAGTGGAAGTCAATGAAGGAGGCCTTCGTCCAGTTATGGACCGAAACGGGCTAAGAAGAAGAAGAAGAAGAAGAAGATATTTTATATTAATGTATATATTTCCCCCGAAATCGTATAATTGCTAAATTAATAAACTAAAAAAGTCAGTGTAATACTAAAAGAACAACATTATTTTTTTATTTGTATCGACTGCCTATTTTACATAATTTCCTGCCATAAATCTTAGAAGTTCAAACAGTGTGCTCCGACGTCGTGATACTAACTAAAGAATCTACACTACAAAAACTCCACAGAAAGAATCCCATTAGTCATATATTGTATTTTATTTGACACCTATATTAAGATATCTGCTTGGTTATTGTACATGACTTTTCATAAAACATTACCAAAATGAGTGTATTTTTCATGTTCTTAAAAGTGATATTATAATGTACCAAAGGTTGGTCATATAAAAAACTATAAATAAATCAATTATATAAACACACAATAGTAAGAAAATATCTTAACATAAGTAACAAAGAATATATCAATTAATTGTACAGTGGTAATAAAAGAACATAAAGAAAGCTTTAAAATTTTTTGAAAGGTACTAAATCAGATAACAAAAAAGAACATAAAAATTTAATATAACATTCACAAGAAGACAACTCTTAAAAATTCTAAAATTTACAACCATCAGACTGTTATAATAATGTTCCACATGTTCAATCACTTTATGTTAGAAAACGAGTAATATTACAAGCTCCGTACACGCTACTTGCATAAAAAGAGTGGTGCAAATGTCTATTTTTAAACTAATCCAAGTGCAATAAAAACTCTTCAGATTTATAAATTAAAGTCTAAATATTAAAGTAAATTAATACCAAAATTGTAATACGAATTACATTTTGTGAAAAAGATTACCCAAGTGAGTAGTGACAAAAATGTTAATACTCGCTCAGGCCTGTCGAAGAGTAGATGCCATCACTTATTGCTACAGTACCTGCACAGACTACATATAAAATATAGCAAAGTATATTGAACATTTCTTGAATTACCGTCAAACACAGTTATAGAAGTAGTAGTAGAAACGCTTATTATTCTCAAAGAAATTAGGTATTTGCTCTATCCTTTTTTGTTTGGCGCTGATGGTGTAGGCTGCGCCTCAGTTTTCTTTGTTCCACGTTCCAACGTTCTTCTCCACTTGTTTTAGGATAACCCGTTCTTCTTGTCCGTCGTGAATTTTATTCTAGGCCTCTTTTATATATTTCTGATTTTTACTTTCTCAGGGCATGACTTAAGCACCCGTATTTTCTCCTCAAAATGTTTCATTTATATTAATCATGCTTGCATTTTTCCATAGCTCACTCATTGATATAGTTTCTAGTTACCAAATTTGTAAAACTGACATTATACCTATTGATAAAGGTTTGAATTTATTCTGTATTATACTCGAGACCAGCCTCGTTTCGTAACTGTGCAGCAGCACTGACTTTACTGTAGTTAAACATATTTACTTTAGTTTTGGTTGAAATATTCACATACTAAACATTCTAAGCCAAGTGTGTAAACTAGTAGACATGTTCTATTGTTTCACTATTGATAAATAATTGTTTTGATGCTTTTATGCACATGGCCTTAACCTTCTTGGTTTTATTGTAAGCTCTGTCATTTCTGTTTTCTCGTCTATTGCATTAATTTTTTATTGTGCGTGCTTTGCATTATAAAACAAAAGAAATATTTCATCCACAAAGATTCAGATTTTCCAAATGTCCCATTTAATCTCTAATATATTTTATTAGAACATTGTGTAAGGCATCATCTAGAACAATTATAATATACAGCACTGCCATTGATCAGTCTGCAAAAATAGCCCCCTTGAAGAGATTTATTAGCCTTTTGGCCAAACATATTTTTTTAAGAATGCTTCACATGCATCCCTTTTTTAAAGACAAAAAATCTCTTAAAATTTACGATACAATAGCGACTCAAATTACATAGGCCACTGCATAACAATTCTAAAAGTTTTATTTGGTCTATACACGACTTTCCCGCTCTAAAACCACTTTCCTTCGTCAATTTAAAAACTAGCATCTTTATTGTCTCCACATCTATCTTCAACATATTAGCTGTAATATGGAATGACACTAGCCTTTCCTTTCCTTTTTTGCTCAGTGGCATGTATTACATTTCATTTTGGTTACAGATCAACATTTACTAGAATTACGGGTGCCCCTCTCATTTTCTCATTTATATTATTTCTATTTCTCTTTATTTTCTATCGTTTCTTCCAAAATTGCAGTACATAATTTTTCTACATTTTTATCCTTTATTATACTTCTCGTTCTTAGGAGTTAGTTTTCTTACATTTGCATATAATTCTTTCAAATCATCTTTATTGTCCATATTTTGTGCATCTCAGCTACCTCAATCAAATATTACCGTTTATGTTTCCTAAAAGATTTCCTAACTTTCTTACTTTTCTCCATTCTTCCTAGAAACTTTTTTCCTGTCCTTTATTTTGAGAACTTAATTGTTTTTCTATCAATTTCTAATTGTGAGTGCTTTTACTTATTAATTTCTTCCTAAGGTTCACTGACTCTGCTAATTATTAGCTTTTTTGTAATTTCTCAATTTCTGCTTTGTACTCCTCAAAATAAAGTCTGCTGGTCTTCATGTATTTCATTTACTGTTTGCATCAGCTCCTTCGACATGCTTTTTAATTCCTCAATCTTAGTATTAGTTCCGTTTTTTACTTTTAATTGGCGATTCGTATTGAGACCCCTGGCTTTTTCTTTAAAATTTATTTCTTTTTCTGTCCTGAGCCATCGTTATCATATTTATACGTCTTCAAACAGCTATGAGATATTCTGTAACTCGTGTTACTCTCTTAGTTACCGTATCGTTTGAGGATGCACGAATTTACTTATTTATTCGTTTTTGCACATTTTTCAACATTTGTTTTAAACTTTAACTTCATAAAAAGCAGCTTGCACATTTGCCACTTATTAAAATTTACACAGTTGTGTAATTATTTACTAGGTATGCATAACAGAGTATAATATATAATATAATATCAAAATAGCTATAGAAGCAATCACATACGCCAAGACAATTAATATACTGATAACTACCCTAATACAAAATGCTATAAATTTCTACTAGCAAAGGTTTATTCTAAAAAACCTGAAAATTGCAAAAGGGGTAAATAAAATAAGCAATTCTTAAATAAATACAAAATTTCCAGTTACTATAAATATAATGAAGTATAGAAATCAGCATAATCCCAAAAAATAAAAAGGGTTATAACGAAAATAAATACGTTAGATCTGCAAAGAAATGACAGTATAAAAGTTTATTACAGTTGTTAGAAACATCTATATAGTTAAAATATGTAAGACAAGAAAATACAGATATAATTTTACTTCGTAAAAAATGTAAATTTAATAAAAAAAAATTAATAAAATAAAGTCAATAACATTAAATTAAGAAAAATAGATTAAGCTTAGTGTAAGGGCATCGTGCTGAGGCGCACTATTATACAAAATAGTCCATTGTTACCGTAATAATTTTAATAAAATATAAACATTGTAACTAAACTTGAAAGACGCTTACTTTATTTTTCAAAAAATGTGAAACATTACTCATTTTCAAATATGCCGGCGTCTAATGTGTAAGATGTTGCTCTATCCTCCTAGGAATGATTAATGAAGAGTTTCTCATTGCCCTATTAAGTTACAAAGCTGTTGTGATGATTTTGTATCATTTCACGTCAACGAAAGGGCAGTCATACCAAACACCAATTTTCTCTTCATACGTGGTAGGGAATACTAACGTGCCAAGATACGGAAATTTTGAAAACATATTTCCCATATATTCCGTGTAGAGTTAATAGTCCTCCGCGGTGCGGATTAAAACTAGAAATACGTGTACTGTTTAATTCAAAGTGAGCAGGAACACAACAGCGGCTTTACTCCAGTGGAGTGGCTGAATTTAATTCTGACAGAAGCTGTAAAATGAATACAACAAAATCTGTGGCTCTCGCAGTGTATTTGACCAATTACCCCAAAAATTAACAAGACGATAAACAAAAGAAAAGAGTCCTCAGTTCTCAGCAACCTTCAACCTTCCACCCAAGGTAACGTGCAAAATAGTACGAAGATAAGGGGTGCTAAAATCTTCGGGTTCGACCAGGCTGGCGAAGTATCAACAAAAAAAGTTATTTATAGGCAAATACACTGACAAGAGACGACAGCTTAAAATAATTTTAAAAAAGAGCTGAATTACATTAAATAGGATGTTGTTGAATAAGTGAATTAAGACAAAGAGGCGCAAAATGTTTAAAACTTAATTTATGACAAATACTGTTTTATAAACTTCAAACAGATAAAATCCATCAAGGTATCAATTTCCTAATAGAACCGAGAATAAGTGGAAATATAACGAATTCTAGAACATCGCGTAATATATATAATAATACACATATTACCAAAATCTGCGCTTGAAATATTACCAGTTCATGTTTCTACCAAAGACTACAATAATGAATAAGTGGAGCAACTGCACGTAGAAATGAATAAGTTCATTATAAAAAATCGCACAAAGTATCTACTAATCCTAGGGGGTAAAAGAGCAAATATGTTTATTAAATTTATAGCGCAACAGTAAACGTTTGCTATAAATACTTTCTTTAAAAACAAAGATGAAAACAAGCGGACGTAGATATATCCCGATGGAATAACAAAGGTTTAGTAGTTCTTTGTCATAATACTGAAATATGTATTATTACTAAATAAAATAAATACAGCAAGCGACCAGAGGCTAGTAAGAAATAAAATACTCATCTATACCAAAAAGAAAAAAAAATATATACAAAAGCTAAATATCAGAACAAAAAGAGATAATACAACAGTAAATAAGAAAGACTATAAAGTAGATTGAAGTGCAATAAAAAACGGAGATAATTTAGGAGAACAAATACAAATATATTAATTATAAAAAGAACACAACTTTCTAAAATAGAGACAAAATATAGAAGTTCTTAAACTTGTTAAACAATAAAATTTATTTTAAAAGTATCATAAAATGAAAGTTGAAGAAGCAGTTAAAAATAGAGAAAAACACAAAAAAAAACACAATTACATAATTAAGAAATGCAAACGATGCCGATTGCAGATCAAAATAAAAATCTTAGAAAGACTAAAGTATTTCACAAAAAGCTCTGTAGAGCAGAAACACGCACAAACATCAAAGTTATACAACAAATGTGACAAGTTCAGAATATTCTTACAACTGAAACATACGAATTAAAGAAAATACTAAAACAAGCAAAAAAAACTGGACAAAGATTAAGTGCTAACTACCACAACTAAAAATATTATACAATCAGTGTCTCCAAAAAAGAAATACCGCGAAATTGTGACAACACACTCAGAATATCATTGTTTAAGAAAGAAGACATAATCAGATTAAAAAATTACATACCAATCAGTTTATTATTACAAATGTATAAATTGTTCATAAACATAGATGTGAAGGCTTTTACTGCCGCTGTTTTAATGCATCGTGTAAGTTGGTTCTACAGTTGCTAAACCATGAGTTTGGAAACTCTTGACATTTGGTCCTCAACTAAGGCGGACAATTTCAGAAAAAATTTTCTCAAAATAAAGTTACTCTCGGGATACTGGGACTACGAGCCGCATGATTACCACCAGAACAAATAAATGCTAACGGCACCTACGCCGCAATCAACCCGAAAAATCAGAGGTTGTTGAGTATGCCAGGTGTGAACAAAACCTGAAGAAATTCCAAACTCCGACCTTGGCCTAGCAACCCGAGAATAAACTACACGATGCTCATAAAGATTGCGATCAACAGAATCTACTTTTATTCAACTACCAGAGAAGATGGGCTTTTGTAGTGGCTACAGTACTAAAAACCACTTGCAAATATTACGAAGTCTAATAACAAAATCTAAAAAATATAATTCATCCTTGGGTTTTCCTTCGCTAGATTATAAAAAACGTTTGGCCCAGTAGAGTTTATTTCAGATACACTGAGTTTATAAAAAAAAGTTGCACGTAGAACAAAATTACAAAAAATAAAAAAGCAATAAAAATTGAACATGGCGTAAAACAAGGCGAAACAATTTCTTCTAAATTATTTACACTATGTCCATAAGACCCGTTTAAAAACTGCGTGGGAAGGAAAGAAATTAAATATAAATAAGAACTTAGTGGAACAAGAAATCCATATATAGTTAGCGAACACAGCTGTAGAAATAGTTGACAGTTCTATTTGTCTTGACAACTTATTATACTAGATTAAGACAATTAAACAAAGAAAATAAATAAAAGAATAAAACTAGATTGGATCGCATTTGGAAGATAAACCCCAATCAAGTGGAAACAACATAAAAAACAGTTGATCATAATCGTTTGTATAAAACGCAAGGCAGAGAGCAATGGCGAACACTTGGAGAGGCCCACGTTTGACAAATTGTAGATATAATCAAATTTTGATGGTGCTGATAATAAAATTCTCTACACATAGTCCAAAATGCCCAATTGTTTTCGAAAATACGTCTGATGGATGGGGAAATAACCCACATCACACCCTATAAACCGCGCCAATTTTAAAATTTTTATTTGAGCTTAAAGTTATAAATCACAAACTAGGCAAAAATAGCAAATAGACGATAAAGCTGTCAAAACTTAAAGCCACAAACCTTCTTAGTGTAATCAGGCATTTGCCATTTACAGAAACTTATTAAAGTCGTGAAACTCTAAGCTCACCACGTAAAAGCGATAAAACTTAAAAACGTTGCATTCGCAAACCCGTGTTGGTCTTAGAATCAATTAAAATTTCCATTTGGACACTTAAAGAACGTTTCCGCGTTTCCATTACGTACGATTAATTGGATTTCCTTACAAACAGAGCTATGCGGCTGGCCCAACATCCAAGCGACTTCAATACATTTTAAGTTAGTTCGCCTTGCTTTAAAAAATAATATTAAGCTGTTGCGCAAGAACTATTATTTATTTGTTTTTCTCCTAAAACGCCCTGGCGATAAAACTCGGAGTAACAATTCACAGGGCATTGCCATCGCGCACTGAATTATTGTCGCCAAAAGCCATAAAACGGTTTATTTATACCGAAAGATTTTTCATTGAAAACTCCGACAATCTGATATTTTTCCGCTTCAAACAGTCGAGCAGCTTTGTTAAAAAGCGTGTTGTGGGCTCGTTCCATCGCCGCGTTGAATGCAGGACAAAAAACTTAAGATCTCTTATAAACAGCATTGTTCACTTTGGAAGGTCGTATAACAATATATATAGAGCGCATGGAGAGTGGCTTCAGTATTTTTCCGCATAAATGTAAGATAAGGTACACGTAGATAATATGACAAACATATCTGAATTTATAAAGTGGAAAAGTACTAAATTGAAAAGGGATACGCAAAAATCTCATTTAGAATACAAAAAATTATAATGAGCTTATTGCGTCAGAATTATTTTTACAGATAGAAATCGAGAGATGAAATAACTCCAAGCGAAATTCTATAAGATACGCTTTATTTAAATTGGAAATATGATAGCAAATATTTATACATTCACAAAAGAAGGAACTGAAGAAAGAGATACAATATCTAAAATTACCTGGAATGGATCTCACTATTGTAAATATGCCGAGAGAACTGCCCATAAAAGTGTAATGCTGCTTACATATCCAGTCAATGCAATATTTCTAATGCAATAAACTAAAAATAGCAGAAATAATTTTAATTTAGAAACCTGGAAAGAAAGTACCCCTCCCCTCTCATTAGTCTGCTTTTATCAGTTTCAAGCTTTTGTAAAACTTACTTCTTAAAAGAATTGATTTAGACTTTATATCTAATGAGTGGATTGGACATTATTAATTTGGCTTTCATTCATTATCTCAACGATGTCACCATATTACGCGTTTCATTAATAGTGCTTTGGAAAATAAAGAACATCATTCAACAACAATTTAGATATAAGCCAGGTCTTTAAGAAAGTTTAGCATTTTGGATTATCATATAAAATAAAAAATATTTACTTGAGTTTTTTAAATTACTGGAATCATGTCTAAGCAGTCGCAAATTTCGTACAAGGGAAATCATGATGTCTCATCTGTATATCCTGTTAATTCAGGATTCCATGAAGGCAGTGTCTTCAAACCGCTGTTATATTTCTTTTTCAATTTTGTTCTTTTAGCCACTGATAGTATCGTACTGGGAACGTTCGCAGATGATACGGTGATTCTTACTTTATACAAATTAACCAACCAGGCCTCACTGCACCTTCAATAATATCTAACACGCTCCAAATGTGGATTTACAAATTGAGAATTAAAACAAATATCGTCATATGACACTATTAAGGAACCTCACTGATTATATGAACAACAAAGATAACAAACTAAATAAAAAGCAATACATTACCAAGAAAAGAAGACAAATTAGTATAAAACAAAAAGAAATGTATTGGTTGTTAAGCGATATCTCATTTGTACTTGGAAAATAAGGTTTTGCTTAATAAAACTATAATTATTTCTATATAGACTTACGGACTTAAATCATAGGATGTGCCGGTAAATCCAGCACTGCAATCATCCAAGAATGTCAATAAAAAGTATTAAGAACCCTTGTATCTAATAAATGAGCAGATCATCATCCATAAAGATAGCGTTAGTCACCGTAAGAGGCCCATACAAATCTTATGTAAGAAAGCGACAATAGAAAAACTGAACCAGAAATAGCCAGCAGATCTGTAATTTGATTTTGGAGTTCTCTTCGCTTGAGGGGATCTCATCAAGTCATAATGAAAGATCTGTAACTAATATATTTTAAGTTACTATATATACATCGCTGTAAACAGCAAAAGCGCCTGGTTGTGCTGTACCATGATCGTCTTAAGTTATTATAAGGGCACGTGCCTAACCTCTGATCCCTAACAGATAGAATATCCACAATTTAAACTAAATGTGTAAGTTAAAAATATACATAATAATTTTAAACAAATTACCAAATTCTGCTTCGACGGGATATGTAAAGTAACGATCCGAATATGTATTTATTACTACCACAATTCACACAACTCTATTACACCTTGCAACAGACAGTATTTGCAAATGAATAAACATCTCAAAATTCTGGTTTTCTACAATTTTCACAAAACAATTAACCACCAATACACCACTAGTTTAATATCCAAGTTGCACATCAGCATCTCCAGCCTTCATTAACACACCTCTACTTGTACCAGTATGTAACCAAGCTTGTAACCCTTAATTAACTAGCAATACACAATCAATAATTGTTGACGATTCCGATGAAGACAACACCCGACTGCATATCAAAACACAATATGTTAGCCAATATTAGTACTAACGACAAACTGCAAGCATCAGAAGTAAGCGAGGTGAAGAAAATACATAAACCTCCCCCAATATTTATATATAGTATGCAAAAATAGGTAGCAGATAGGTACTCCTATGCGATCCCGGCATGGAACAGACATATTACAGGGACGCGACCCTGCCTTATGCGAGCAATGATTTTGTCCCTACCTCCACTTCTGGGGGAAAATCATTTCCTACCCTTTACACCTACCCATCTCCCCTACCTACCCCATCCCTTACCAAACTCGCCAACACGCAATGGCAAGCGTGGCGTTTTTAATGCCAAATACCCCTCATTCTCTTTAACTATGGTAATGTCAGTATCCAAAACAAAATTACCCCAGGTGGGTAGAGCTCAAAGCTCAGAATCCCACACTGATATTTCAGTTTGTCCCAAGGATTCTGGGGGGGACAAGACACTGATACATAAGAAGAAATGTTCACTCCTGGTAGCCACCTATAACTACAGATCCCTACTAGATGATTCACAACTATACGATCTGGAAAACGAAGCAATTAAAATTAATTTGGACGTATTGGGACTTGCAGAAGTAAGGAGAAAAGGAGAAAGCTATATCACTCTACCATCAGGAAATGCACTAATGTATAGCGGCCATGAAAGCGACAGTCAAAGAGGAGTAGGTTTCCTTGTTAAGAAATCAATAATACCAAATATTATTAGCTTCAAAGGAATATCTGAACGAGTAGCGTATATGATCATAGAAACATCAAAGAATTACCGCATAAAAATAATACAAGTTTATGCACCTACTTCGGCATATACTGACGAGGATGTTGAAATATTATGCGAGGACATTATAAATGCGAGGAAAGAGAGAATGTCTAATTTTGATATAGTCATGGGGTACTTCAATGCGATTATAGGACATATAAAAGAGGAGGAAGAATACATCAGAAAATATGGATTGGGCGAAAGAAACCCAAGAGGAAATATGCTAGCAGCTTTCCTGGCAGATCAAAAATTGTACGCCATGAACACCTTTTTCAGTAAAAAAGCAAAGCGCAAGTGGACGTGGATAAGCCCAAATGGGCAGACCAAGATTGAAATTGACTATATACTCTCATCCAAAAAGTTAAGCATAAACGATGTCACAGTCTTAAATTTATTTAACACGGGAAGCGACCATCGGCTCGTAAGGGCAAAGGTTACTGTTCAAAAGTTTAACAGATATAAATATAGATATAAAAGAACGACAAATGCCCAGACACTCAAACAAAACAGGGAAACCTATCAAAAGTACATACGACAATCATTGCTATTAAAGGAATATAATGACAACAATCTAAATCAAATATCTCGTGATTTGACACTAGCATTAACAGAAGCGTCGAAAAAAGTCACAAAGACGACATGCCAAAAGATAAATAAAATTACTCAACAAACAAAACAAAAAATAGAAGAAGAGAGTTATATATATATATATATAATCAAAAGCCATTTACCTTATTGGTGTTGGCTTGTATGTACATTATCAATACTTATCTACATTCTTAACTTAATTAAACTGAATTAAACTGGATTGTCTGTGTTATGAACAAATTTATTCCATTCTTTTCTGTTGTTTGTCATTGCTTTCGCCTCCCACTGTTTTTCCTTTCCTTGTTAGTATTTTCCTATAGTGTTATCCCATGTTTCCTGTGGTCTTCCCTTTTCTTTTGCCTACTTTCCTCGTTTCCCATATTCGTTTGACTTGTCTATCTTGATCCATCCGCTGTAAATGGCCCCACCACGCTAATTGTCTTTGTTCAATGAAGCTTGTTACTGGGTTAATTTCTAATTCTGCTCTAATCTGACTGCTTCTGATTTTATCCTCAAGGAGACGCCTTTCACTCTTCTTAAGTATTTCATTTCTGTGGCTTCTAATCTTAGTTTCATTTTTGTGTCAATACCCATGATTCGCATCCATAAGTCATAATAGGCCTGAAGATTGTTTTATACACCGTAAGTTTGGTTTTTGTGTCACTTCTCTTTGTTTATAAAATTTGCGTTCATTGCGTAATATAGTTTATTACATTTCTCTATCCTTTCAGATATGTCTATTTCCTGTCTTCCGTTATTATCTATAGTGACCCTAGATACTTGAACTGTTTTATCTGTTTAATTTCCTCCATTTATTTGCATCTTTATCTTCTGGTGATCTTTCCCAATAAGCATCACTTGTGTTTTATTGGCGTTTATCTTCATACCGTTATTTGTTAGTTCTTCGTTCCATATCAGTAGGTTTCGTTGTAGTTCTTCTTCGCTTCCTGCCATTACTATAATATCGTCTGCAAATGCACAGTTTCGTATAAATATAGGTTGTAATTTTCTATATCCTACATTTAACCCTCTGATCTTCTGGTGACATGTTCGTATTATTTCATCCATAAAGATGATAAATAATGCCGGACTCAGTACCCCTCCTTGCCTTAAACCTTCATTTGTAGTAAACTCCTCTGATGTTCTGTTATTGTTTATCATGTAGTTCCTTGTCTTTTGGTACATACTTTTAATTACTCTCGTTACTTTTGGGCTTATTCCTCTGTTGCTTAAATTTTGCCATACTCTCTCTCTCTCTCTGGGTGTTCTATCGAAAGCTTTCTCGAGGTCGATAAATGCAAAGGCGGCTTTCTCGTTGTATTGAAGTATTTTTGTAATTATTTGTTTCACTGTAAATATATGGTCTTGTACGCTTCTACCCTTACGGAAACCACTCTGTTCTTCTGTTAGTGTTGGTTCTATGACAGTTCGGAGTTTACCTTCAATTATTTGTTCGAACAGCTTTAAGGGTATGCTCAGCAGCGTTATGCCTCTATAGTTGTTACATATTTTCCTATCTCCTTCTTAAATATTGGTACTATCTGTCCTACTTCCCAATCTTTTGGTATACTCTCTTCTTTCCATATTTTGTTAAACATTTTTAAAAACGCCTTTGTTCCTTGTTTTCCCATTTTTTCAACATTTCGCCAGTGATTCTGTCATGTCCTGGTGACTTTCCATTTTAATTTTCTTTAGTGCTGTTGTCAATTCTTCTTCTGTTATACCTTCTTCTTCGTTTTCTCTATGCTGTTGTTTGTCTTCTGTCTGTGTATTTTCTTCATTATTCGTGCCTTGGGTCTGTAGGAGTTCTTGGAAGTATTGCCTCCATCTGTTCATTATATCTATTGGGTTTGACAGTACCTTTCCATTATTATCCTTTATTACTGTGTTATCTGGTGTTTTCCATTTCCTTAAGTTTTTTAAAACTTTATAGAATAGTTTTTGGTTCTCTCTGCTGTTTTTTTTCTAACTTTTTCCCAAAGTCTTGCCACGTTTTTTCTTTCGCATCTGTCACCATATGTTTTACTATTATACGTTGTTCTTTGTATGTTTTATATGCCTCTTCTGTCTTTTTCATTAAATATTCTGCCCACCTCTTCTTCTTTAGTTTAACTTGGTCTTTTATTTCTTCACTCCACCAGGCGGTTCTCTTCATATGCTTATTTGTCTTAATTATACCACATGCGCATCTGGCTGCGTTTATTAGAGTGTTCTTTATCTTCTTCCACATCTCTTCCACATTCATCTGTTCTAGCTTTTCTTCATCTGCTAGTAGTTCTCTTCTTATTATGTTCTCGTATGTCTTTGCTATTTCTGTTTCTTGTAGTTTATAAATACGTATTGTTTCTTTCTGAACTGCATATTCTTCTCTTATTGCTTGTTTTTGATTTTCAGGTCTCTTTATCTTTCCCGTTAATAGGTAGTGGTCGCTGTATATCTCCGCTCCTCTTTTGACTCTAACATCTTTCACCATCTGCCTGTTATTTTTTTCTACTAGTATGTATTCTAATATAGATCTCTCATTTCTGCTTTTGACCTCTCTTGTAATTGTGTGTATCTTTTTGTGCTGGAAGAATGAGTTTGTTATGAAGAGAGTTATATAAAGAAGAAAAATATACAACTGATGAATATCGAGAAGTGAGAAAAGAAGCGAGGCGTATGATAAGAAAAGATTTAGAAAAATTCTATGAAGAACAAATAGAGCAAGTAATAGAGGACAACAAAAGCATGAAGTGCCTGAAAAGAAGATATGGGAAACGAGAAATCATTGTAGTGAAAGACTCCGCCGGAACAGAAATAAGAAACACAGACGAGATCCTAAAAACTACGGAGAAATACTATAAAACACTATATGGGTCGCACATTAAACAACCTGAGGGCCCAAAAGAGAATTCTAAAATAGTAAATGTAGGATCTGAGGATATGCCGGAGATCATTGAAGACGAAATTTTGCATGCCCTGCACACGATGAAAAACAATAAAGCGCCGGGAGATGATAATATAATAATAGAAATAATCAAAGAAGCCAAAGAAATAGTAATCCCCAAGCTAAAAATCCTATTTAACATGTGCCTACAACAAGGAGAATACCAGATAACTGGGATAACGCCGTGATAGTAATTTTGTTTAAAAAAGGGGACGCATTACTATTACAAAATTACCGCCCTATCAGCTTACTTTCTCAAATGTATAAATTGTTAACAAAGATCTTGACTAACAGATTATCACAAAAATTAGATGATTATCAGACAGTAGAGCAAGCAGCTTTCAGAAAGGGGTATGGTACCTGTGACCATTTACTTACTGTTAAAATTTTAATCAAGAAATCCATCGAATATAACCTGCATTTGTTCATGGCTTTTATTGATGAGAAGGCGTTTGACTGCGTTGAACACTGAGCAATAATGAAGGAACTTAATTGTGCTAGAATAGATTCCCGATATACAGCACTGATAAGTAATATATACAAACACGCTACAGCAACAATTAAATTACATGCATATAGTAATAAATTCTCAATTGATAGAGGTATTAGACAAGGAGACACAATGTCTCCAAAATTATTTAATTTGGCACTTGAAGGAATATTTAAAAATCTGGACTGGTCAAATAGGGGTATTAATGTAAATGGGGAAAAAATGAATCATTTAAGATTTGCCGACGACGTAGTTCTATTTGCGGACAACAAAGACGACCTACAAATTATGATAAACGAATTAGAAAAAACGTCTAAGAAAATAGGTCTAAAAGTAAATTTGAATAAGACTAAGACAATGTGTCTTGAGAACCCACAAATAAACATAAATGGAGCTATCCTACAAAATGTCAACGAGTATATATATCTAGGGCAAACTGTAACATTAAGGAAGGAAAACAGAGAACACGAGATAGATAGAAGAAGACATCTGGCGTGAGCATCTTTTGGAAAGATAGCTTATATTTTAAAAAACAACAAAGTACCCTAACGCTTGCGAACTAAGGTATATGACCAATGTATACTTTCCATAATGACATACGGCGCTCAAACATGGACATTAATGAAACAAGTAAAAACAAAACTGGAAGTCACTCAGCGAGCAATGGGGAGAGCAATGATTGGAATTACAATACGAGACAAATAAAGAAAGAAATGGATAAGAGATAGAACTGGGGTCGGAGATGTAGTGAAAAGAGTGACGAAATTGAAATGGGAATATGCAGGGCATACAGCTCGGATCAAGTAGGTGGAACGTTAAAATCCTCCAATGGAGACCGTGGATAGGCTAGAGACAGCGTGGCAGGCCAATAATGAGATGGCAAGACGACATTAAGAGAGTAGCAGGACTGCCATGGATGAGAGTCGCACAGAATCGCGCTACATGGAAGAATTTGAGGGAGACCTATGCCCAATACTGGGCGCAATGAGGGTTAAAGGAGAAGAAGAAGTGCAAAAATACTTGAAAACCTAACAAAAATATTAGCAAGAAAACATTTAATACACAGAGTCTAAGCAAACAATACAATTAAAATCAATGCAAACACTCCCGAATCATACAGACATATCTTAGAGTCGAAGGAATTACACATCACACTTACCAGCCATCATAACAATAACCCAACCTAATATAGTAACAATGATGATATTTTACTCTCAATTTCTGTCCAAGTTTGAAACTATGTTTATTCAACACATGAACCAAAACAGCATGATGCTAAATCTGCTTACTACGCTAGTTACCAAAATCCAATAATAAAATCACTCCGAATAACCTCCTGGAATGCAAATGGGTTAGCACAGCATCGAATACTAGTTTAACTATTCCTAAAAGACCAAAAAATTGACATCTATTGATTTCTGAAACTCATTTTAAGGAAAGGAGTTATTTCAATATTTGCAATTATACTACATACTACACCAACCACCTCGAAGGTGGCTCAGAAAGCAACAAAATATCTCACCACACCATGGAAGCGTTTGTAACTAACCATCTAGAAAGTACTACCATTAACGTCAAAAGTCCAAAATAATAGCATCAATATACAGTTCGCCAAGACACTCTGTGAAACAAAATCAGTACGTAGCAACCTTCAATAAACTAAGCAACAGGTTCAGACCTGGCGGCGACTGTAATGCTAAAAATCCGATCTGGGGATCGAGGCTAACAACCACTAAAGGGGGAAATTACTTAAGGCTGCGCTGGCAAATAACTATAACCATTTATACACCGGGGAGTCCAGATACTATCCGACTGACTTAAATAAAGTACCTGATGCCGTAGATTTCTTTGATACCAAAGGTCTCCGAGATACTGTAAAGTGGAAGTGACCTTCTTTCAGATCATTGAACTATAATAGTCACAATCAGCAGTTCTATTATTACAAAGCCAAAAATCTTTCCTTCTGCAACAATCACACAAATTGGAATTTGTTTAGGAAGTGCTTAACAGACATTACAATAACGAAAGTTTCGGTGAAAACAGAAAATGAAATTGACACTGCAGTACAACAACTAACAAAAAACATTTAAAGCACAACATGCTACCCAACATTGCTACTTGGTCACAGAGAAACCGAAAATTACCTGTTATACATTTAAACAAAAATAGCCGATAAAAGAAGAGCCAGACGAATCTGGCAGCAAACGAGAACGCCCATAACACAAAAATAACCTAAATAGGTTAACCAGAGAGTTAAAAATAACTTTAACTTTAAAAAATGGAAAAACAAAGCATTGAATTAATACGTTGGCAACCTAACCCCGTCCGTTAATAACAATTACACGCTTTAGAAGGCAATAACAATCTAAATAATATCCGAAATCCCATTCCACCAATTCGCAAGGTTAACAGTTCTTGGGCAAGAACAGAAGTTGTGTAACTTTTTGCGGAACACCTGCCAACAATATTCAAAACGCATCCCACAGTTAATACCCTTAAAGAAAAACAAGAGATTATAAACTTCCTCAAAGCTCCTTTACAACTAAACCCACCACTTCGCCCCTGAAGAAATTGAATCTGAAATGAAATATCTGAACAACAAAAAAGCTCCAGGATACGACCTAATCACTGACAAACCACTGAAGGAACTGCCCCACAAAGGAATAATGTGCATGACACAAAAATTCAATGCAGTCATAAGATTACAATATTTTACAATTCTGTGAAATTTGACCAAATAATTCTAATTCTAAAACCGAACAAACCCGCACATGAAGCTACTTCTTATAAAATGACATTTATGAACAAGAAGCACTAATTCCACAGCAACAAATTTTAGTTTTGTCAGGGACACTACATTAAATCAGATACACAGAAACGGAGTCTGGCATTCCGATTACTATATAAAATTAAACGATCACTGCCACACCAGTACTACTTTCTGATTAAATCATATCTAAACAAGAGGTATTATCAGATCAAGTACGACAAAAGTCAGTCTGGATTATAACTAATAAAAGTAGGCGTTTCTCAGGGTAGCGGTCTGGGACCAACGCTATACCAGATATTTGCAGCTGACCGATCATGCAATGAAACAACACTGCGATATTAGGTTCTCACTCAGATCCAAAAGAAGCACCGACTATCCTACAAAGTAGTCTAGATAACATGCAAAAATGGTTTCATATCTCCACATTACCTCGACAGGCGCTTAATATGGAGAACCCACAAATAAAGAAGAAAAAGCTATTAGAAGCAATGGTAACAGAGATGTACTGTTTCCTAGGGAGAAAATCAAAGTTATTGCTACAAAATGAAATGCTTGTGTATAAGACGGTTATACTTGGTTATATAGCTCCAGTGCGGGCGTGCGGTATTCATCTATCGGGCTGTTCGAAAACATCAAAGATTGAAATTGTGCAAAAATTTCAGAGAAAAGCTCTTCGTGTCATGGCCCAATGGTGACTGGTACATTAGCAATAAAACCCTTCACGAACTTCTGAAAATTTCAAGGGTCAGAGAGAAAGTTAAAAGACGTACAATCACCTACTTAAACAAAATACATAACCACCTCAATGTATTAGTACTCAATTTACTAGACAATGCTAATATCACTCGAAGATGAAGTAGACTCAAAACGCCCATTGTGCGTCACTTTCTCTTAATAACGATGTTATTTAGTTTAGTATTATAGTATTAGAACAAAATGGGTTTGTTACCCTCACGGTTAGTTGTAAATACAACGTATTTTGATTGCTAATTTATATTGAATAGGAAAAAACTTTAAACAAAAGAATATTCATTCTGTTTTAGCCGATATTATTTTTTTGCAGTGTCGCTATTCTCAATTATGCGAATTTATTTCAAATAACAATTACTTCTTTTAAACATACACTGTAAAAATATTTTTGTAGTTAACATACTTCCGGATTTGTATCATAATTATTTTTGACTGACACTCATGTCATTTGATATTTATTTTGATACTTGTAATTTTTATTATTACAAACCAAATGATAACCAAGCAAGAGCGCTTTAGCAATTGAGTAATTGAACCTATTTTGTCAACTAACTTGTGGCTGAGTAAATTCTTTTGAAATTTATTGTAGTAATTAGAATCAAGTTTAAAAAATTTTTCGTTAACAACTATTAAATGTAAGCAGCTGTAGCGCGATAGCACACCGCTCCATAAGAAAAAAGTTACGGTTATATTTATATAAAAAATTTGGTGATGATAGATAGGTCGTTAAAATACTGTAGCGTAATCAGCTAGATTTCCTAATTTAATCAATTTTTTTTGAAGAAATTTATGCAAATTCGTTAATATGAAATTAAAAATTACAAATATTTCACAGACAGTGTTTGATATATCTTGTTAAGCCGCGATTGGAGTTTGAAAACAGTTAAAACGATATCTGTCTAAAAATTAAATCGTGTTTAACTTTTAAAAACGAGTATGTATTACACATTTAGATACATATTTAACGCAACGGCAAAAAGATTAACTTTTATCTTTCGTTTTTTGATATTATTGGAGATTTTCTGAATCTTTACAAACGCCATATTTTTAAGAGCATATTCATTAATCTAAAACGGTGCATGTTAAACTCGACTAAAAATTGATATATCAGTAATATATGGGATGTTACAGAAAAATAATAAAGTGTGTGTTAAGTAAACAATCTACAGAAAAACTCAAAACAGAAGGAAACTCAGAAAAAAAGCAAACGAAAGGGCACAAAAAAAGTGTGTAAAGAAAATATAAAAAAATTTTTATAGGGACAGATTCTAAATCACTACCTTGAAAAACAATATTCAACAAAATTTAATAAACAATAGGTAGTAATATAAAGAATATTGCGAGCAGATCATTAACACATTACTAAATAAAACCATTATTAATATCGTCCTTTATCAGTCGTTGAAGGTGAAAGACGAAAAGTGTTGTTGTCTACAAAATATGTAAGAAGGTTGTTTGTGACCGCGAAAAACTATTTTTGAGTTAGTAATTAGCACTAAATCAAGCTGCAGAAATTACCACACGTTGCTTAACATACATAGCACAACATCGTCACGTATGTTTTAACAGTTTATTTTTAGTTTTGTAATTGGCCCCTGTTTACGTCAGGAGGGGTAGAAAAATTGTTGTAAATTCCCCTCTTTCTGTTCGGCATCTGAGACATCGAAGGAGATACCAAAGTTAAAGATAGAAGGTATCCAGTCCTCACCCTGTCCTCTTGTTGTTTCTTTTTCTCAATTCCTCTTTTATTATAACTTTATCAGCCATAACAGGCCAGATCGGCCTGTTATGGCATAGTTGCAATTTTAGTCTTGGTAGGATCATTCTCAAAGAGATAAATTTAGTAGAACTGAAAAACATATCAAAAGAGTAGGTCAAAATAATATTGCCACAACAAATTTAAATTGCAATATAAATTTAAATATTAGCTAGCAATTTAGATAAGAATATATATTCTAGTAAAATTCATCTGATTGTAAGTTACCTCTTTGCAATCACTTTTAGCCAAACCAAAAGTTGCATAAAAGACTGGTCTAAATTTTTTGATTCTACTGAATATATATCTGGCAAAATTTTTGCCATTTTGTCTACGCAAGTAAGATGGAAGTTGGAATTACATAGACGAAAGTGAGAGTACACCCCATTTGTAAGAAAAATAGATCGAGAACTAAAATGTGTAAATTCAAACATAGATTCATACGGAAAAAATACTGAATTTTGGTACATAGAATATCCAGTATATAAACACAAAAAAGATGAGGTTTTTAAATAATTTTCACAGACAAACAAAAAAGGAACAGGAAATAAAGAGTATGCAAACCACATATGGTTTTATAGCAAAATTTCCAAAGAAAAAAGGGCAAAGCCCGGGGTACCTATTGCTATATCAAAAAAGTATAAAAAGCACATTAAGCACTGAGAAAAAATAAATGAAAGATTATCGACAATAAAACTACAAATATTTATACATACAGATGATGAAACAAAAACACAAAGGACAAATTTGAAAATAACTTAACTTCTATACTAGAAAATATTGAAAAAAGAAGAGAAATTGTAATCTTGGAATATCTAAATGCAAGGACAAGACGTGAAGAACAAGATCCAGTAATAGAAAAATTTGGCGAAAACGTAGTAAACGATAGTGGGAAGCAGATTAACAGAAACGTGGAACAGATATAAGACAATTATAATTAAATAAAACAAACAATACATGAAGCGATATTTAAATCGCTAGCAGAGATGAAAACGAAAGTGAAAACAAATTATTGATAAAATAAAAACCTAAAAAACATAAAAGAAAAAGAAAAGCATATCAAAAAACGCTGGTAACACAAAAGCAAGACGATAGGAATAAGAATACATAAAAATAAGAAGACAAGTTAAGAAAGATGTAATAAGGCAAAAATGAAGAATGAAATAATATATGGTGAGAAGTGAAAAATACTATAGTAAGAACAAGAACTAGAGGGGTTTGGAAAGTATTAAAACCTCTTAGGAAAGAAAACCAATAGAAAAAATTGCACAAATGATATAACTTAATAAGTGGAAAAAATATTACAAAAATCTACTTACACCAAACAGGCAAGAGTATATAGAACAAAAAATTATTCAAGATTTACCAAATGATAGTAAACACAAAATAAAAAGAATAACAGAAAATAAAATTCAAGGACAACTTAAAAATACAAAAATATAATAGCATTAGGTCCGCGAGATATCACTACTGAATTAGTAAAAAACGCCTTTAGTAAGCACATCGAATTATTACAGCAACTTTTTAATACATGCCTTATAGACAAAGAAGAATTATCCACAGAATGGAAATTGAATTACATTAGTCCAATACGTAAAAAGGAAAATAGAGCAGAATATCACAATTATCGAGGTATTACATTAACATCATTAATAGGAAGATTGTACAGACGAATAATTAAACAAAGGGTAGACAGTACACACTGAGAGCAACATAAAGGAAAAAATAGAGACGTAAGAAACAAAATAAAAGAATCAAAGAACATTTTTGGTAGCAAAGTGTGTACACACAAACAGTTTAATTGAAGGTCCTCAATCTATAAAAGTGTGAAGAACAGTTAAACAAATGAAAACAAATACATATAGCAAAATGCATCATTTAATTAGCACAAAGGTTGGAAAAACCCTTATACAGAGCTGCTAGTAAAAAAGAGAGAGAAATATATGGAGGATAAATACAAGACAACAGAAACCCTAATAAAAGAATTTAAATAAAAGAAAATGAAGAGAAATAAGCCTTGCGACAGATGAAAACAGTTGATCTCCACGACCTGAAGGAATTCCAGTGGATTTAATTAAAAATTGAGGTAATAGTCTGGTAACAAAATATACAAATTATTCATTAATTTTCAGATCCTGCTGTAAAAAAATTAAATCCCCCAGGAATGGAAGGTTTCCCACATAACATATTTATTTAAAAAGACAAATAGAAAATATCCAGGGTATTATCGAAAAATAAGCGTGACAAATACATTTAGTAGATTGTTTAGTAAATACATCCAAAATAAATTAAAAGTAGAAATTGGTCAAAAATTTTTGGAAGGCCAAAGTGTGGATTCTCTCCCGAGCGTGTCTAGACAATCTTTTTGTACTCAACAGCTATTAGAAAAAATGAGTGCCAGAGGGCAGGAAATATACCTCGCTAGAAAATAGCATGAATTGGTCCCAAGAAAAACATTAGGGAAAGCTTTAAAAGAGATAGGATTTAGCACAGAATTGACCAACCTTATAAAAGAACTTTATGAAGAGAACGTTACTTACGTCAAAGCAGGAGGAAAACAATCAAATCCGATTAAAACGACTAAAAGCCTCAGACAAAGGTGTAGTTTGTTACCCCTCTTATTTAATATATAAATTGAAATAGTCCTCAGAAAATAGATAGCTAAAATTGGAGGTATTGAAAGTTTCTGTTTGTAAAATATATAATTAAAAACTTATATCAATATTATTAAGAATGGAGTTTAGGTGAAACCTTGAAAAAACCAAATATTTTGTGGTTAACTCCGAAGCTCAATACGAAGTCTTAGTACGTGATGACTTATCAGTAAAAATAAGTGGAGGAATTTAAATACTTTGGTACCACGATTAATTGAAAAGGCTTGAAAGAAGAAAAAATCAGAACCAGAATACTACAAAATAGAAAAATAATAGAATGCTTGAATTTTCTTTGGTGGGACAACAATATCTCGGAGAAAAACAACCGAACAATTGGTAAAGTAATGGTAGACTCAACAGCCAGCGTGTTCCTGTGGTTGAGGGGCGGGCTGCGATGCTGACGGACCCGGGCTCAATTCCCGGTTCTCTCTGATGCCTGGTGGGTGGCCTACTCAGTCACAAAAAATAATTGAGTACCTGCGTTCATTCGGACAATGGATAATAATGGCGGTCGTCTAAGGTGCGGTGCTTGCCACATCGCCCCGCATCAGAGATGGTGCGCGACGACCGGGCAGAGAGAGCGAACGTATGAGAGCCTTAACCTCTCAGTTCGCAGGCCGTGCTCCCACGCGGGGCGTAGGGCCTTACCATTATTATTATTATTATGGTAGAGTCAGTTCGATGTTATAATAGAGAAGTCTAGACCATATTAGAAAGAATGATAGGGTATCAAGACATGACAAAATAACAAATGACAAGATAGTACGCAAAATATAGACACTAGAATCAGTTGTAGATAAGATTGAACGACAAGGCTTAAAATGGTACGGACACATAATGAAGATGGGGCAGAATATATGGCCTGTGAAAATTTTTAAATGGTCGCCACAGTGTAAGAAAAAGAGAGAAAAACCACGCCGAACTTGGAATGAGGGTATCTGTACGGCTATGGAAAATAGAAACTTAGAAGATCAAACAATGGACAGAGCGGTTTGGAGACGAAAAACATGCAGACGGTATTTTGCTTTATTGTAATGCATTGATATTTATAACTGATAATATATTTTACATTAAAAACCTGTAAATATATATTAAACTAATAGAATTTAAAATGCAGAAGAATGGGAATGAAAATTATTTGCACATGATCCTTTTTGCAGACGATTAAATATAATGACTGTAAATGTTGCAAAAGCGAAATATACGGTTACAAATGCAAAACTTAATTAAATCATATAAATATTGTAAATCTTTAGGTACAGCAATATCAGGAATAGTCAAAAAGAGACCCCACAGAATAATAAGGTCAAACAAATCTACAAAGAGACAAAAAGAGAATAAATAATACGGTTGTTAGGAGCATTCTTGCCTGCGGTACGGAAACATGGAAAATAAAAAAAGAAGAAAGAAAAAAAGTTACCTACAGAAATAAATTTTTTGTGATGAAACTGAAGAAAATTTTATTGTGTATCGTTAATCGACTCTAGGTGACACGACACCCAAGCAACTGTTCACTTTACAAGTAATCCACATTCTGTAAAAGTTCAAAGGCAAATGAACTGGCTTGACCGTTTTCGTGAGCCTTTAGGCCCACAGACTTTTGCTCCCCGACTTTTTTGTTTGGAATAAAAAAATTCGTTTAGTTACTTTCCGGACGTCCCTTATAGTTACTTGTATGTATAAAAACAAAAACTTTATAATTTATAAAGTACTTTTTAGTTATCATGAAAACAGTTAATAAGAAAACAATTAACATTTTTGTAAACAATTTATCGGAGCAAAACTTCTACTAACTTTATAACAGGTATAGAACATACATGCAAATGCACATGTTGGAATGTAATTACTTCTGCTCCTGCTTTCGTTGAATAGCATTTCATTACACATAGATACTTGCACAGCTATAATTCGCAACGAAGCCGCTTGTAATTTACATTTTCGTTTCCAATCAGCAAACGTAAATTGCAAAGAGTTGTAAATGCAGGAAACTCGGTTATCATCTCTATTGAAGCAGCAGCAAAGCCGGCTTTCCGGAGCCACCACGTTCACCGCAACCCTATAAAATTAATTCTGAGATAGCTGCATATGCAAGTGAATGGGAAGATTTATTTTCTTTTAACTTTCTTTGTTTTTATAATTGCTTTATCGCAATATTTTCACTCGTTTTCTTTCTATAACCATAATTTTTTTGAAATAAATTTATTAGTCCTAGAGAATAGAAGACAAAGGTGCACAATACATCACATTTAATTCCGTCAGAATATAAATGACATTTTGTATAAGATTATTCTACTTCGTTGCCTAAAAGAAGTGCTTCTTTCAGAGCAGACAAAATAACTATTTCGTTGTAATACTTATGTAACGAGGATAAGGTAGGGTGTATCAGAAACAAAAGAACAAATTGGTTATCGTTAGTCAAATATCGTACATGGTAGGTATTTCTAAATAGTTGTTGCCAACCTTTTCAACACTCCAGATAATTATATTATCTTTTACATAAATATGCTATCAGTCTAATTCTTCTGTAGTGTACAAGTTTTGGTAACATTTGTTGATATTTAGATTAATATAATCCAAATGTTATTTTTGTGCTACAAGTTTTATATTTAGTGTAATGATAAAACAAGCTTCTATTTCACTGTCTAAACAAATTTATATTTTAATTACAATTACAAAAAAATTAGTTTAGGAAAAGATGAGCAACTATATCTATAAAGTTTATTAAATGAAAGTAAACAATTGTTATTTTTATTTTGATAGCTTTACTTGATAATGAGGCTCGATTCTTCAACACTTTAGTGATGGTAATTTATTTAAGAAATAGTTAATGTGTAGAAAACGAATAAACAATTTAAATTAGATTAGTTTAGTTATGTCCAAAACACATACTTAGGCAGTCTGAGAAGCTTTGAGCCTCAACACAAAGATGGCCGTACTTGTCAAAACCATTCTGCTACTATAATTGTACACGCCTTAAAAGATGTCTGTAAAAATGTTAGCCATTTTGGACACATAGTTGTTGTTTGTAAGTCGTTTGTATCAGTCTACGTCGTCAGTGTTTTTGTAAAAATGGAAAGAATCTAATACTGTGCCGTAATTAAGTACTTAAATTTAAAAGACAATACGCCTATGCTAACCGTTTTTGGAGACTTTTTCTCATCATTTGCCACCGTAAAAAAATGGGCAGCTGAATTTAATCGTGGACGAACCAGCTTGGCTGATTATAAGCGTTCGAAACGGCCAATAATTACAACCTTGACGAATAACATCAAAAGAGTTCACCAGACGACGTCAAATTAATATTAAAGAGATATTATAAGCTGTGGACATATCGAAAAACGCGTTTGTCATATGTTAACTAAAGAATTGGACATGAGAAAGGTGTGCAAGCGTTGGGTTTCGCGCTTGCTCACTTTGAACCAAAAATTTATTTGAATGAACATTTCCAAGTTGTTGTTTAAGCGGTTTTAGCGAAATGAGTTGATAAAACTTACGCCATTACACTTTTGATACGAAGGAACAGTCAAAACAGTGGGTTGCAAGGGCCGAACCTGCTCCAAAGAAGGCAAAACGATTTCATCGATCGGAAGGTGATGGCGACTGTTATTTGGGTAGTTAGAGAACTATGTTTATCGACTACTTAGAAAAAGGGAAAACAATAACGAAGTCGCATTACGCACCGTTATTGGACCAGTTGAAGGCAGCATTTGTTAAAAATAGTCTCATGTGGAATGGAAGAAAGTGCTCTTCCATCAAGACTCACATTTTGGCAGTCCTCATAGCCAAAATTCATGAATTGCAGTTTAAATTAATTGACTACCCAACATATTCAGCAGATCTGGTTCTCAGCGACTATTTCCTGTTTCCTAAGCTCAAAGTTTGGTTCGAAAGATAGAGATTTTTATCAAACGAGGTTATCGCAATCTCAGACTTTTATTTTGCAAAGCAAAATGCCAACTACTACTTGGGCGTGTTAAATAGGTTAAAGCATTGCTGGAAATAGTAAATCTACTTAAAAGAAGACTATGTTCAAAAATTAAATTAAATTTGACAGAGCAAATAATTATTTTTGTGTTACGTTCAGAACTTTTCAGACTGCTCACGTATATGTCTCAAACTGGCTATTCTAATAAGATATTTCTATGCCAACTCTAAAAAAATGTGCAACGATTCATAAAATTATACCAAGTCAGACTTTATAACCATACCTACAAACTGCTAGCAATTTTAAAGTGAAATTAAATTTATTAAAATTAAAAGTATTTGATTCGTTAGATAACCCAACGAAATTTTAACTAGTGCTATTATTAAACATTTCATGTGTTTTTATATTATTATTTAATATTTGTATATTGTTATTGTTAAGGAAGTTTTAATATTTTAGAAAAAATTGATTTTATTAGAAAGACTTATTGTGTATAGTTATTTACTTTTCTCCAGAGGCATATAAGCAATTTATTATAATATGCAATTCCGACTGTGTTTTAGGTTAAAATGTGAAGATAGACGGGTGAGTTACATGATTTTAACAAATAGCCCTACTAAAACGCTTATAAAGAAAAGTTGTAAATTAAACATATTTGATTTTTTTGGAGGAAAAAAGTGACTGCTCTGTATATATCCACACAAGGTTAGTAGCCTTATCTCTCAACACAACAACGAGTTTTAGAACTGTGTTTCATTTGCATATGGGAGTTTAAAAGCGGCAAGTACTATACTGTAAAAGTCAGCATATATTCGATTAGCAAATAAGCAAAACATATTAAATGCACTAGCAGACGCGACAAATCTGTTTTGCAGAACTATGCATATCATCACACATGAGAACTTGTACATTGTAAAGGTCTATCTTAAAACTTAAAAATAGAAGCTTACCGGGCTATGCTAATAATTGCTGTAGCTATATATACCACATTGTTTGAAGACTTGGTTACAGTAGACGAATCTAACGACAAGCTTTAATCGGCTGTCCAAAAGTGATGCAGTGCTATACCCACAGAATAGTTTTTGGTAGTAATGACAAAAGTGCACATACATTAAAGGAAAATACCTCTAATGAGGTGCGTTTTCATTTCTTCCTAATAAAAATTAGTGAGAAAAAACCAATTATAATACTAATCATTTTTAAAAGTCTCAAGTATAATAAAGACTAAATTGTAGAAACATAGACACTTCTTCAAACTTATACGAACTTATTATGTAAATTAGCTATATAAAATATAAATAAACGTCTAATAGAATTTAAGAATTAAAAATAAATTTGGTCTCGTGATGTTTAATAATGTTAATACACATAGTAAGTGTAAAAATATATTCATAAAAATGTTTTATTTTGCATTTTATTTTCCACTAACAAAAGTAAAAAGTATAGAGTAGGATAGCAAGTTTTTACAATTATTTTACAACATTCAAATCATATCATCCGAACTCAGTAATTATGTTATTTTTCGTAAATTATTCTAATTTTATTGACATATTTGCTATGTTAGAGGATTTATACAGCAACATGCAGACAACTGGATATTCAAAACTGTGCTTGTAAGAGAATAAATAAGTAAATTCGCGTTGTTAACCTATATAATAATAGTTTCGCCTCTTAGACGAGAAGATTCTGACCAAACTTGAAAGAATTATGGTTATTATAAAAAACGTTTAAGATAAAACGGAATAATGTAAAAACATTTAAAATTTATTTGGTTGGATAATTACAGTCTAAAACATTTATTACCTATAAGGTGGGTCCCAATTAGTGCACCGTGTGATTGGTTCTTGGGTTGTTAGGCCGTGGTCGGAGTTTTTTAGAAAATTTTCTTTTAAATGTATTCACCGCAATTGTGGACGAAACGTCAAGAGTTTCCAGACTCCGCCCACGGCCTTATAACCCGAGAACCAACCACACGATGCACAACATAACACCCCGGCCGTGAAAGCTTCGCATTTATTGAATCCGAATTACGTCACTTGATTTTAAAACATGCTCTAAGTAAAACTATAGTTTAATATTGTACAGAAATAGTATCGCAGATGCAGTAAGCTTGTTCCAAATTGGTTTTCCCCGTGTGTCTATTTCTCGTGAGCTTTTCGACTGTGTGCGAAATGACTTTTTCGGGTACACCCCGGAAACGAAAAGACAGAGCTTTAAGTGGCATATAACAAATTAAAGATTAAAGTGATACTCTTTGTTTTTTTTAACTTCGAATATGTGCTTTTTAAGGAGCTAGTATCGTCTGAATAAGCGGCGAATGCTGCATTTTACATGGTCTAAAAAGAAGATTCACAAGCGTTTAAATTAATGTCAAAATGGCATATTTTTAAAATGTAGTCTAAATTCAAACTAGAACATAATGCATTATAAGACTATAATGCAAAATTATGACTCGAATTATTACAAAATTTTATTACATTGGTTGCACAATTATTTTTGCCAAATTTTAACTTATTGAGCTAAAAAGTGATACAACCTATTAAATATATTTACAAAGTTTGCAAATGTATTTGTTATTATCAGCTCCAGTCCATTAATTATGTGCTGACATATTTCCCACGTTATCCACAGTTTTCCTTTAGTGTCTGAGGAAAAACTCTTACGCAAAAAATGCAAAAGGCGACCTCATCTGAATTAGGTTAATTTGTAGGTCAGGCTACCTACGTACCTCTGTGGTTAAGATCATTGTTCCTCTATCCGTGAGCCGGCGAAGGTGAATTTAAGTCTGCCCAACCCATAGATGTATGTGATGTATTATTAATTTAAGTGCATAATAGTAAGTACAATATGTCTTTGAGGCTGCCTAATAATAAAAAATCTGTATGTAACCAAGTCTCTTAATTTGTCATCTATTAGGTTTAAGACAACATTTGGCGATTTGTGCCTGCGTCTTTTGCTCTTTTTCCTGTTGTATTTTGTGAATTTCCTCAATTTTTAATCTTTTTCTTAATTTAACCTAGTTTGTAAACTAATTCTCTTATTGCAGATTTTTCTTTAGGATTGGCACATTTAGTAGCGACTGCTTCTTTTACAGACATAGTTAATGCATTTTTATATAAAGTACCCCGTGTGGGGTTGCTAGTCCCCCATCAGGCGCCTCCCCAGGTGGCGGATAGGGGAATGCCTCCCAGATATGGGTGGTACCTGGGAAATGAAATACCAGGGGCATAGGAAGCAGCTGTGTCATTAATGAGTCAAGGCTGCAGAAGAATGACTTCGGTAACAGGCTTGTCATCATATACTTACAGGTGGCTATCAAATTATGATACACCCGGCTGTAACACTGCGATGAGGAAAGCAACGGGAAACTACCTCATTATATTCCCAAGAAAAATCAGGATGGCAGAGAAATATAATTTTAAAGAATGCACTGATCATGGGCTCGGAAACCAAGATCCGGCAGGGGAAGATCACAGGGCTTCCCAGGTCGTCAGCCAGCGAAATCCCTGTACAATAAGAGACAATATTGCCCCAAAATTAAAACTGAAACAAAAACTGAACATAGGCACGTGGAATATACGAAGCATGTTCCAAGCAGGGAAAGCAGCCAACGTGGTTAAAGAAATGCGACGGCTACATATTGACATATTGGGATGCAGCGAAATGAGATGGCCAGGCGAAGGAACGTGTGTGGTAGATGAACATCAAATATACTATATTGGTGATGATAGTCCGCAACATCGCAATGAAGTTGGTTTTATAATAACAAAGGACGTTCAAAAAGCAGTAAGCGGATTCCTACCAATATCGGATAGAGTTGCTATGTTAAAAATAAATGCACAACCTTGTAGTTTGAACATAATACAAACTTATGCGCCAACAACAGACAGCAATGATGAAGTCATTGAACAATTTTATGACGACGTAAGGAAAGCAATAAAATATACAAAGAAAGAAGACATATCCTTAATTATGGGAGATTTAAACGCTAAAGTTGGCAACGAAGCAATCGAAGGAATAGTAGGAACATATGGTCTTGGAATACGTAATGAGCGTGGAGAAATTAGGTACAGTTTTGTAAAGAAATACAATTTTCTATTATGAATACTTATTTTGAATTACCAAGCAGAAGATTATATACATGGAAATCCCCCGCTGATAGAAACGGCAACATTGTAAGAAATCAGATTGATTACGTAATGATAAACAAACGATTCCGCAATTCGATTACATCGGTTAAAACATATCCTGGCGCAGATGTTCCATTTGACCACAATCTCTTGCTAGCTGTATTCAGGTTACGATTAAAGAAAGCAACGGCAAGTGGTACGAGACAAACAAGAATAGATGTACAGAAACTGAAAACAGAGAATGTACGGCAGGAAGTAAAACAACAGCTAAATCAAAAATTCTCTGAAATCAATATAAGTACGGGCAACGATATAGAACAAAAATGGGAAACAATTAAAGAAACGCTGAACGTCATTGCAAAGAATAAGCTAGCAAAGAACCCAAGAAAGAAAAACAATGATTGGATGACGGACGAAATACTAGATCTTATGGAAGAAAGGCGCAGATATAGAAATAAAAGTGAACTAAATTATAAGCGAATACACAATATTAGACAAAAAATCAAGGAAGCGAAGGAAGCCTGGTTAGGAAGCAAATGTGCAGAAATTGAAACCTTAGAGGAAAACATGATACACTAAACCTACATAAAAGATCAAGGAAACTGCAGGAATAGTAAGAACAAAATCCAATGGAATAGTCACAGACAAAGATAATAAAGCAATATTCGACAAAGAGAAAATACTAGAAAGATGGAAAGAGTACATGGAGGAATCATTTTCGGATGAACATAGAGATGACGCTGATGTAATAGTTGGCACATTAGGACCAACTACAACTAGACAAGAGTTGTTGAAAGCCATCAAGAGAATAAAAAACAACAAGTCAGCAGGACCAGATGAAACCCATGGAGAACTTCTAAAGTTATTGGAAGAAGAACACACACAGGCCGTATTAGATTTGTTCAATAGAATATACGAAACAGAAAGCATGCCCAATGACTGGTTACTCTCTACGTTCATCCCATTACCAAAAAAGCCAGGGGCCAAGAAATGTGAAGATCATCGCACAATTAGTCTAATGAGCCATATACTAAAAGTTTTTCTACACATCATCCACCAACGTGTATACAGCAAGTTAGAACAAAATATCGGCGAATCGCAATTTGGTTTCAGAGATGGCCTTGGAGCAAGGGAAGCTTTATTCTCGATACAAGTGCTAATACAAAGAGCGCGTGATGTCAGCTACGATATATTTGCATGTTTTATTGATTTTGAAAGAGCGTTTGACCGCGTGAAACACGAGCAATTAATACAAACATTAAAATCAGCAGGAATAGATAACAGTGATACCAGAATCATTGCCAACTTGTACTGGCAACAAAAAGCCACAATCCGTATAGGGGACAGAACATCAGAAGAATTTCATATCCGCAAAGGTGTTCGACAAGGATGCGTATTGTCCCCGATGTTATTTAACGCCTACTCTAAAAACCTCTTCCAAGAAGCCCTAGAGGGTGCAGAAGATGGAATCAAAATAAACGGAGAGATAGTCAACAACATTAGATATGCGGACAACACGGTTCTGCTGGCCAACACTTCAGAAGGATTGCAAAGATTAATAGACCGCGCAACAGAAATTAGTAAAAATTACGGTATGCGGCTTAACATAAGTAAAACAAAAGTGATGATCATGAGTAAAAATGCCAACATAAACGTGAATTTCCACATAAATCAATCCCCTTTACAAAGAGTACAGGCGTTTAATTACTTGGGATGTACGTTAAACGAGAGATGGGATCATACTCAGGAAATAAAAGTTCGAATCGAAAAGGCGCGGAGTGCATTTAACCGCCTAAAGAAAGTACTTTGTAATTTGAGTTTAAATTTGCAACTTCGTACTCGAATACTTAGATGTTATGTTTTCTCAATTCTTTTATATGGGACAGAAGCATGGACTCTCACAGAAGCTGCAAACAAACGATTGGGAGCTTTTGAGCTATGGTGCTATCGCCGTATGCTCAGAATTTCATGGGTACACCATGTAACAAATGAGACAGTCCTTCAGCGCATGAACAAGGACAGAGAGATCCTTAATGCTGTTAAGAAAAGGAAACTAGCATACTTTGGTCACGTCATGCGAAATGATAAATATCGTCTTTTGCAGTTGATTATGCAAGGAAAAATCGAAAGCAAACGAGGTCCTGGTAGACGAAGAATCTCATGGCTTCGCAACCTTAGGCAGTGGACAGGAATGACATCGGTCGCCCTGTTCCGAACAGCGATAAACAAGATTAGATGGGCCAGACTGATCGCCAACGTCCAATAAGGATACGGCACAAGCAGAAGAAGATATAAAGTGCCATGATCCTACAGTCTTGCCACCTTTCTTGCTTCTGTTTTTTTTCGGCTGAGGAAATATTACAAATTTTGTGTAAATCTATATCTTTTAAGGTAGTGGTGACGTCCCAAGTTTTGCTCAGTTGCTGTTATCATCATATAAGTTGCAACATATAGCTGATTTGCTTTACAGCTCTATATAATTAGCGTTTGTAAATATCTCTTTGTTTGCACCTTCAAATAGCTTTGCTAAAGGATTCAAGGTTTCATAAGTGAGTACAAGCCCATAAATAGCAAAGCCACTGTTTGATTTTCTTACTATAATATGCCTTTAAGGTGTCCATTAAGGTTTTGTCCAAAGACTGGATGCAATATGGAGGCAGTGAGAAAATAACTACATAATATTCTCGTGCAACGTTAATAAGATTATCTAAGATTTAATTTTTTCAGTGTTCCAGCCATTTAATAAAGATGTTTGACTGAATATATTTAGAGTGGCGACACCAACGATATACGAAAAAGCTCTTTCATAAACTAGTGGTTCACATCCTTTTGAAGAAATCCCAGGAACATAATATCCACAAGTATTTGTACAAACAACCACTGCTATTATTGACACTCTATCAAGAGATTTTTTATTTTATCCTTCTGCCAACAGCATATGGAATTTTATCTTAAACAATGGCCAACCCGTTACATCTATACTAAAGATCTTTTTAGCGTGAAAGTAATTCTCAAAAAGTGTTGTATGTAGCTTACATAATGATAATATTTTTATGACGTTACATAAAAAGATTTATTCAATCTCTATCAAGCTCTCCATCATTATTTCTAATTAATACTTGGTATGGCATTCGAATTCCCTCAAATGTGAAGTTATAAAATCTTTTCTCAATTTGAAGGACCAACTGATTTTCTAATTCATAGTCTAATGCAGGCGTTATTTCAAATTTTCTCCACTACTTTTGTTGGAGAAACATCAGTTACTTTAATTAGAGACTGTACGAAGTACGATAAATATTTTGGAAGCATCTCGAATGCTACTACTTTTCTCATGGACAGCGCAAATGGCTTTTATTATATTCACCTGGTTCTACTTTTTTTTTGGGGGGGGGGAACGTACTTATTTTTTTATGTTATAGAAAGAAATATGCTTTTTATAATTTGCTCTAAAATTAAGTTAGTAACCAGAATTAGGATCATACAAATTTAGACCTGCTACAATTGAGGTTAACTAAACGGTTAAGACAAGTGATAACCATTTAAATTAAATTGATTCTACAAAGCTCAACTGTACCTCAAATGATGTTTAAGACTAATCATACAACAACGTATATAACAGAAACTATAGTGTGGTACTAAGTGTAATTGTAAAGTCCAATTTAAAATTATTGTCGCTAATGGGCCTACTAGAACTTAAAACCTTACTGGATTGAATTTAGATCTTATCCTAGCCTTCTGGTTTGTAGATGATTAGCCTGTATAGACCTCGAGCTAAAAGCTTATAAACTTATAACAAAATATCAATTTTGAAGTGATTTTAAGTTCTTCAACGTTAATTTCAAATCTGACATCAAATTGTATATATCTATTGCAGTTTTAGAAATATTTGTTAGAAGTGCTAGCGTTCTGTCTTTGAAATGTCATAAATCTGATATTGCATGGTATCAAGGTCATTTTAGTTGTCCCATTTAGAACTTTTTTTATAAAGATATATAAAAAAATACTGTTCAATGGTATAACAGACAGTCCTAGTTTGCATATTTTGTATCAACTGATTAAAATCTAAATGCCAAATCAGTGTTTAGTTACATTTGATAATGCAATAAATAGTTATTCATTTTTTAAATAATGACCCGCATTTTAAGTTTAAAATATATTTGTATAAAGCAAAAAACTCTTCAAAATAATTTGTGTGTATTGGCGTTTTCTAGACTTATTATTGGGTCAAAGCGGCTTAAACTAATTTTATAGATTGGTTGTGTGGTATGTGCGTGAGTTCAAACTTTGCTCGTTCGGGATATTTTTATTGCCAGAAAAAGATAAAAATTTAAAAATTTGTATAAATCTAAAAATATTACAAGCTTCAAACATCATACTTGAATTTGCATCTACACTTGAGCGATTTGGTCATCAATGTTAAGGTATTGGGTGATTTAAAGTGTACATAAAAGAATTTACACATTTGTCTATTTAAATCGAATTAGACCAATCTTTTTCTCTTGATAATAAAAACAATACTGGAGCACTGAGACTACATAAAGGTTATTAACGCGTCTGCGCCGACTATTTTGACATAAATGATTGCCCTTATATATCATTTTTTAAATGATAAGCAACTGAACAGCCAGTAGTTATTTACCAATGGAAATTTTAAAGCATCCTGTATTCTGTCCAGACTGCTTTGATAGTTAGGTTCAGACCAATATCAAGAAGCTAGGTATTCAAATGGCATACGGTTCGATGTTGAAAACGCAACGTAGATGCGCAAACAACACTGAGACAAACGCTGCTCGAATTTACGATCTTGAAGGCAATTGGTAACTCACGACGCAGTATGCTTAGAAGTAAGTATTAATTGTGGTCTTTCTGAATCAATAATCATAGGTACATTAAAATTGTGAAAAATGTCTGCGAGATAGGTTTCCTTTTTTCTTAATGTTGAACAAGAGGCTGTGCGACTTGAGATTTTTTAAAGGCTTTTCTAGTTATAAAGATGCAACAAATACTGATGTGTGCTGCATCATGAAACTCTCAAAACTAATCTGTGAACTAAAGAATGTTTTTCCTAATTAATATTAAAACAATGATTTATTTATTATTATCAGGGTAAAGTACAGACTTGTTACGTATGAAATATTTTTTAGCAAAGTTTTTTATAATGCTTTCCTATACACCAGGCTCTATTTTAGCAACTGCACGGCTGGTGTTCTCTTTTAGCCCCATTAACCATAGCAGGTGGGTTGACATAAACCCTTTAGTTCAAATAGCCTTAGAAAAAAATCTAATGGAGTTAGATCGCAAAATCGCAGTGGCTAATCGATGTCATCCCCCGGCAAGATAAAGCGATCAGGAAATTTGGTTTAAAGTGAAATTAGATTTTAAGTAATGCATGACATGTGGTTCCATCTTGATGAAGGCACACATTATTTAAGTTCAAATGTATTTTATTTAAAAAAGTTATTTAGCGTCTTCCAATAGCGTACACCACTAACAGTAACAGCGTTGTCGACTTTGTCCTCAAAAAAGTACGAGCTAATGACACCTTCAACCTACAGTGCACACGCAAGAGTACATTTTTGTAGATGCATTAGTTTTTCAAATAGCACTTGGATTTTGCTACCCCAGACGCAACAATTTTAAAAATTGACGAAGGAAAGTGAGCTTCATCGTTCAATATGAGTTTTCTACAAAAATCAGTATTAGCTACTACGTTCTCTAAAATCCAGTTTATAAATGTACGGATTTGGTGGTCTTTGGTGGAATTTTTTATGTGTTTAGCTACCAACTGTACAAATGAAAAACTTTCAATGTTCAGAGAACGCAGACGGTGAGCAATTAAAATCCTAAAGTTCAATTTTCATCACTCAAAGGAAGTATTCGAGTGATCAACGGTAACCGAAACTACACACGCCATAGCCAGTGTAACAGTGTTTTAGGATTACAAAAAAAAATTTCTCTAATTTCTCATCCAAAGTTAACACAAAGTTACTTATTTTACAAAAAGACACGGAATTTTAATCAGAAGTATGCTTCTTCTTTAAGCAGCCTTTAAGAGCCAAATTGATGCAAATGAAATAAATAAATGTAGAACATCCTTCTTATATTTAGAATACAGTTGAGCCCTTTATATTTCTCATAGATACATTAAGAGCATAGCAATTAGGAAGCATCAGTCAAATATAATTTTTGCTCAAATGGTTTCAGAACTAACCCATGATATTTTAAGAAAGAACCTTCATAAAATTTTTAATTTACTGCATCATATGCATAATGAAAAAAAATGTAAAAATAGTCTTGTTTGTTAAATTGCTGTTTCGATTCAATGAAAGATTCGTTTTGACTTATATAAGCATATACTGCATATAGCGCAGATAATGATTTTATTTAATGATTTATGTTTATTTACTATAATTAGAGTGATATATGGTTTGTAGTAGTAGATGTCCTTTAAGACATTTAATTATATCAGGTGATGAAATTATTGTATGAAATGTAAATTTTCTGGTGAAATTCTTTATTGAACTTACTTTTTAGTGGCAGACCTAAACAAAATTTTAAATTTACTCTTAGAATTACCTCTTTACCTCTGATTAACCTAAATGGTAATATAACTTTATACAAGGGCGAGAAAATCTGCAAAAAAATTTTGGAACGACATGATCTTCACATTGCTGCCCAAATTAACATCCCTGAGAGAGGAAGGAAGGCCTCCATTTTTCACGGCCCGAAAAAGCGAGGCTCGCTACATCATGGAAGCGCCGATATTAAGCCTCCGCCGCGCAAAAAAGACATTTTTCGTAGCTATGCCCTCGGACGACCCCGTTTCCCGCTTTCCAGCCATAGAGACGTCCCGACGATGAGTAAAAAGCGCGGCGTCAGCCTCGCCCAGCACATCCACAACTTGCGCTGCGTAAAAAGCGCGGCCGCTGAAAACGGCTTGTTTACCGCCGAAAATGCAGTTCGGTGTCTCTTCCGCATTCGGCTGCGGTTGTTTACATAGATTTCGAGTTTCTCCCATTTAGGACTGTTTGTTCTGCGAGATCGGGCTGTGATGCCGTCGGAGTACTTCCTGAAAAAGATTTGGGCATGGTTGCTCTCCTCAAACGCGAATCCATGGAAGGTTTAAACTTTTATTTTATTTGTTGCTTCAAAACACATTGCAAATTTAAGTTTGTTTTAAAATTATTTTTGAAGGTGTATATAACTGATTTTTATCCCTTAAATTTAAACGTTTTTTATTATAATAGTAATGAAAATATTTTTTCTTCTTTACGAGTTTCACCGATATCAATTTTTTTAAGTTTGTAATGCTGCTATGCCATTTAATAAAATTTACACGGTCTTATTGTAGCATTAATTTTTTTATTGTAATTGTCTTTTTGATTTAATAAAAAATAAAAACTTAAGGACTATATTACACATATTGCTCCAGAATTTTCAGAATTTTGTTTGTGACTTTTTTCATTGTAAAATTTTGATTTGTGAAAATTTTGCAAATACGATATCAAGACTCAGTGGAACTTTTGGTTTCAATAGTACCTGAAAAGGAATTAAGTGTCTAAAGACTGATTACAAAATTTGATGCAATCGGTAATGAGTGCAAGACCTCGTGTATATTAACGTAGAGAATACTGTCATAATTAATTATATGTTGCTGTAAATCTCAAAATATCGAATCGTCATCGAGCACAACAATTAAACATTTCAAAAAGCTCCCTTTATAAAATATTCCCAAAATATTCAAAACTTGCAAAAAATTACTAGGTAACCATTGTCGATGCACATTGATAATGCACCAATTGGTTTTTTAAACATCATAAAATGGATTCTCAGTTTAATCACAAAATCATCTTTAGCGATGGGTTTGTAAACAAATAAAATTATTGCATTTGAAATTTGCATCTGACCAGCAAGATGTGATTTATCGGCATGTGATATCTTTTTGTGGACTTACTTAAATCCAAGGTCTAGATACGTAATCTACCAACAATTATTAACCCCAAGAGAAAAATTTGGCGTGTTATCGATTAAATTTTTCACAATTAAATCAATCTGTGATCAATAACTGTATAAAGAACCAAGATATGCAGCCGAAGCCGCAGTGGCCATTTGCCGGATTCAATTTTCATATTTAATCGGAAATTTTGTATTTTAATACTTAAATTTAAATCTGGTGTTCAATTAGAAGACTTTTGACAATGACAACTTAGTTATCCTAAGACCAGGACATTTTGTTATACTGTTCAAATTATGAACTTTTACTTTATTGATTTCTTTTCTCTTAATAAGCGTTCCAAATATCTATCACTATCTAATTATTTGCATCAAGCTGCTAAAGTAGCTGTCGCTGTTGCCGTTGATTCGTAATTAATGAAAAGTCAACATTTGTTTGAACAAAGCACCTATAAGCTAACAAAAATGACATCACTTTATTTAAAAATAGAGCTTATTAAATATGTAAAAAACTATTAAGGAATTGTTACGACCATAGAAAAATAGGTTATTTCCATAATATAATTGTAAGTTACAATTGCACATTATACTAAAGCAAGTTTAATTTGAGCATAGTGCAATAACTTGGACTAAAACAGCAAAAATTCTAATATGTAATTCTTTCTTGTTATCATGCATATATAAATAACGCAATATATCTAAACCATTTTTTATGGAAAGCATTAAAATGTTAACAATCGAGCAAAATATATATGTACATAGTTTTTATATTTATATTACATTTGTTACTTTGCTAACAAAAAATTAAAGTATTTTTTCCTTAATTGAACATAAATCTATGCCAGATAGCAGACGGCTTTAAACGGCCTCCTTGTTATTGGACAAATTGATTTGCAAAAAGGTTATTTTAGAAAATGTCATTTTGATGGGTTTATCTAACTCACACAGGGATCCCTAGCAAGATTTATAGCCGAAACCTTCCACATAAATACTTTATCTATTTTTGTTAGAAGTTTATCGACAACGTGATATATATTTAAGTTGAATTTTTTCTACCTGCATGTTACAATTTTAACAAGTTATCCAATCTCAATATTAATTTAAAATGTTAGATTACAGTAAACAATAAAAAACAATTTCTAAATAAGGAATAAACAATTAGTCAATAGACTTATTAAAGACATTTTAAGGTGCGACTAACATAATCGTTACCATTAAATCTCCCATCTCTTAAAATTAAAAGGAAATCGATAGGTAATTGGAGTTGCATTTAGGTTCATTATGATCGAAAACAAAAATCTAAAATCTCATTAATAGTTAGACAAAATCGAGACAAAACTTGACCAGATTAGCAATTTAAAGTGAGATTAAAAGCTATTTAGAAATCAGATATACCTTAACAATATGAAAAGGACGGTACTATTCCGTCATCGGAATGCATTTTATTAAAAAGTTTTTTAGTTGTCGTTTTAACAACGTTGCCTAAGGTTCGACGATCTACTCGGATTCTTGGAAAGATTACAAAACGAACGATATTGAAAAGGCTAGTTTTAAACACTTTAAGGTCAATCACCGCTACAATTTTGTGGGTCCAGGTACTGCTGTTCACACTTAAACGGTCGAAAGAATGTGGGGATTAGCTAAATGGCGCAACAAACAGCACCGAGGTACCGCCCGTCATCACTTGGAGGCTGAATTTATGTGGCGTCAATTAATCAGAGGTGACAAAGTTTTTGAGTCACTGTTAGAAACAATTAAAGATTTTTGGGCTTCTGTGTCTCAATTGTAATCTCTATATTAATTTGTCGATATTTAAAGCAAAATAAATTGTTTTCAACAAAAAATGATTTTTTGAAGAATGCATCCTGATAACGGAATGGGGTTCAGAATGGGGTAGTGAAGCGCAATACATGGCATCAGATCCAGATTATGCCACATAGCCTCTCCTACCCAATTCCTACTCTCACCTTCACGCGGTGAACCCTGTCAACCTGAGCAACCCTACTGGAGATCTGGTATCCAACCCCGGTGGAAGGTAGGGCCAGGATCGAACGAGAGAGGGAAAAATCGTCCTCCGAAAAGGGGGTTGGGCAGGGGTTAACTTCCCGGAAAAAAGCCCTAGTTAAAAAGACTCAACATGAGCCTCGGACTGGACGGACTAATGGCAAACCACAAAATCGACAAAAAGGACATTCTACTAGGAACATGGAACGTACTAAGTCTATACAGGCCAGGAGCACTACAACAACTGGCAAAGGAAATAACTAAGAACAAATTAGACATCACGGCAGTTCGAGAAACAAGATGGCCCAATACTGGAGATATTATACATGGGAAATACACGCTACTGTACAGCGGAAAAGAAGATGGACGCCATGAAAGTGGAACAGGCTTTGCGATTAGTAATAGAATCAAACAGCAACTTCATCAATTTAAGGCAATATCACACAGGTTGTGCGCAATTAGAATTAAAGAGAAACTGTGTAATATAACTATAATAAACGCATACGCGTCAACAGCAGCGGCAGAAGAAAAACAAAAACAGGAATTCTACGAAGCCCTGGAAGAAAGCATCGATAGCACCCCAAAGAAAGACATCCTCATAATACTGGGCGACTTCAATTCACAAATAGGAAGAGAAGAACCATATAAACCAACAATTAGGAACCATAGCCTACACCGAGAAAGTAATGATAATGGATTAAAACTGATTGAACCAGCGGCACGCAGGGGTTTAATAATAAGTAGTACCACCTTCCTGCATAAGACTGTACATAAGGGAACCTGGAAATCAAACGATGGAGTAACGGTGAACCAAATCGATCACGTACTAATCAACCTTACAAACTGCACTAATATAATAGACGTGAGAACAATGAGAGGCGCCGATTGTGACAGCGACCACTTCCTAGTACAAGCAAGATTACGACAAAAGATATCAAATATCAAACGTCAAAACACAACCATCAAAACAAAGAGATACCATTTAGATAGGCTGAGGGGCCCAGAAACCGAAGAAAGATACCAAAGAACACTAACGGGGAGAATAGAAGAAGAACTCGCAAGCGAAACGGAAACAGAAGTAGAAAACAGCGACAAAAAATGGGATGTTATAAAGGAAGCGATTAACAAAACGGCTGAAGAAATCGTGGGTAGAAAAATTGCCACTTAACCCATAACATGTATATGCAGATTAAGGTTAGAACAAAATTATAACATAGAAGTCTTGATTATTATAAGTAAACATGGTAAGGGGCCTCGGCAGCGTTGATACTGGCTTAAAAGAAAATATAAAGTGCGACATAAAGTATGAAAGCACTCAGCTCGGAGAACACACATTAAATTCATTCACAATAAATACAATCGACTTGATCTCGAAAGACATGAAGCTATCTTTACAGGAGGGGTCGATAAATTACGTAATACTCAAAGATGGTTGCAGTGATTACCTATGCATCTAACAAGAAGTATGTGACAACATTAAAAATTATACTCTTACTATCAAATTGGGGATCGAAAATGGTCAGCACCTGCAAACTTTAAGAACCAACACCTAAATACTTATTTAAACAAAGTACTCAAAGATGCCTATCCAATATCAGACTAGTGTGGCTCTTCCATTTTGCAGCAAAACGAATTTTCCAAGCAGAAGAAAGGGAGCTAATTAAAATCGTTTGCACTTAGTTATGGTTTGTGATTTCCAGAAACAGCATTAGGTACAGGAGATAAACTATACAATTTGCGCAATGAAGAGAATTTCAAAAGAAAATTGAAAACTAACACTGGCGAAGTGGCAAGAAAGTAAAACATTTTTATGTGCTTGGGTCACTAGCAGTGGTAATGATATCTCAGAAAAACAAAATTAAAAAGAACGTACCGTCGCTAGGATCCCCTAGCAAGAAAGATAACAAGATAACACGTTGAGAAATGTTATTTAGTTGAAGTAACAAATTATAGTAAACACTAAAGTTGATAAATCCCACTGTGTTTTAATGGGGAATGGTGGCTAATAACGTCACCAAAGATTCATCTGTAAAAGTTCTCGCAATCACCTCTTCTAAGAGAGGAGTGTACGTTTTAATTAAAAAATATAACAGTAAGGCAAGCATTGTAATTACCAGAATCGCATAGTTAAGAACGACGTTCGAAGAGGTGGAATCTTACAAAATGACAAAACGTGAGAGTTACTTAATTTAATGTCGGCAAGGAAGCAGGTTTGTAACCAATGGATATTAAAACTGAAAAGAAAGCTATACAGCTATGTATTCTCTCCAGTTTGAATATTCATACGAATAAGTCAATTTATATGTCTCAGCTATTGATCTGCAGTTTCATTCAAAAAGAAGGAATAGACTAAAGTAAACTTTTTCCCATCGGTCGTCAAATACGATTCAATGTATGTGATGCTCACATTTGCCGCCCACAAAAAACTGTCGACAACTTGAAGCAAGTATCAAAAATTGAAGTAATCAAATATTACCTTTATGTTGTGCCCCGTGGATTTTCATGAATAAATATATATCCTTGTGTGAATTACTGAAAAACAATAGAAGTACTAATGTGCAAATAGCTCTAAAATTTAGTGTTTCATAGATATTTTTGCTTGTATTCTCTAAATATCAAAGCTTTTTTTTGTAAATTCTTAAAAACAAAATTTTTATGTGGCCAATTTTGTCTTGCATATCCGATAAATCTAATAAAATACAAAATTTTTTACAAACTTACATAATTATCTAAATAAACAAGGAAGTAAATTTGTTCTTGAAAGAAATTAGAACAAGGGCTTTCTTAACTATTCTTATATTTTTTTCTAACAGTGTCTGAGTTACAATATTTAATACATTTGCAAAATATACATTTCCTGTTCTTTTCTACTATGATGTAAGATTACACACAATTCCTCGAAAGTATCAGACTGAAATAAATAGCACCTTCAAATTAAGATCTAAACGTTTAGATCTATATTTTCTAAACAATCTATTCTGTTTACAAAAAATTAATAAAAAATTTAAATTAGAAAGTCAAGGAACAAAAACTTTAAGTTTATTCCAATCTCAATTGCAGCTTAGATTGCTAGCCGGTTTGGAAACATAATAGTGGCCTTTACCCTTGCTTCCTATAAAGGCGACGAGGTCTAATCAGCTGGCGAAGATTTTCCTGGAACGGGCTGATGGTCTTTTGGTTTGTTAGGCCTCATGTATAAATTATCTGTATCCGAAACTTCAGGTTAACAAGACATTTCTACCACAATCGTCAATTTGCACCAAGGCAACTATTCTACCCGTATGGGGTTGCTAGTCCCCCATCGGGCGCCTCCCCAGGTGGCGGATAGGGGAACACCTCCCAGATATGGGTGGTACCGGGGAAATTAAATACCCGGGGTGGACCAAAACTAGCATATCAACGGGCAGCAACGTGGATATTAGTTCGTATAGGCGGATGTCAGGAAGACGGGAACGATTATAAGAACAGATAACCTTAAGCACCGAATAAATGATATTGAAGTGGTTAAGATATTGCGATGAGGAAGGCAACGGAAAACCACCTCATTACTTTTCCTAGTAAATCATCATGGTAGTGAAGACTGACAATCTAAGTGTTACTGATCATGGGTATCGGACCCCAAGATCCGGCAGGGGAGGAGAATGTTGGGCCTCCCAGGTCGTCATCAAGCGAAATCCCGGCAGAACGAACACAAACACAAATAGAAATACATTCTTGAAGATAAATAAGTCACCGGTGAAAATAGCAACATGGAATGTCAAAAGCATGTATCAAGCAGGAAAGGTACAAAATGTTATTGCTGAAATGAAACGGATGGACACAGATATTCTTGGAATCAGCGATACTCAATGGCCAGGGAACGGAGAATGCACTATAAACAACAACTACAGCGTTTATTACTCTGGTGGAGATGAACCCAATCACAGATATGGAGTTGCTACAATACTGTCAGATAGACTGAAACCGCAAGTTAAAAGCGTGATAAATTATTCAAATAGAATAATGTTGATACAACTACACTCTTACGCCAATAACATCAATATTATTCAGATCTGTGCCCCAACAGCAGACAAAAGCGACAATGAAATAGAGGAGTTTTATAATCACCTGGATATACTGATGAACTCCATCGCTAAGAATGACGTGACAATCGTGCTTGGTGATCTTAATGCAAAAATAGGAGAAGGAAGTGTACAGGATTATGTTGGCCCACATGGACTAGGTCAGAGGAACGAACGTGGAGAAAAACTCATTGAATTCTGCCAACAGATGGTAATATCTAACACATGGTTTAAGCTCCCTAACAGACGGTTACATACTTGGACCTCACCAGCACACACCAACGACCACGTGGTACGAAACCAAATCGATTTCATTTTAATAAATAAAAGATATAGAAATGCGCTTCTGTCCGCCAAAACATACCCTGGTGCAGACGTGGGATCAGACCACAATCCAGTGGTGGCTACTTTTAAACTAAAATTGAAAATAATAAAAAGAAAACGTCTGGATCCAAAAGTCAATGCCCGAATTTTAGAAAATGCTACGGTAAAAACTGATATAACGAAAGATATTAATATAAAATTAGAAACACTAAAGAATTCAAAAGAAACAGCTATCGAGAAGCACTGGCTAAATATCAAAACAGCAATAATAGACGCAGCCAACCAAGATTCTTCAGAAATAACCCAATATGCAAAACAGGAATGGATGACACCTGAAATCCTTAAATTAATGGAGATTAATTAAAGAAGGAAATATAAAAATATAGATGACAACAAGTATAAAGAAATACATAAGATTATTAAAAAAGAAATTATAAAAACCAAAGAAAAATATATGACCGACAGATGTAACGAAATAGAGGAGCTTCAGACGAAACATGATACATTCAATTTGCATAAAAAAGTTAAGGAGATGACGGGAGTAGCAAAGAAGAGACAGAGAAGTATTATGAAAGACAAGAATGGCAACATAATTATAGACATAACCAAGCAAATAGAAATATGGAAGGGATACATAAAAGAACTCTTTGACGACGACAGGACGTCAGAAATAGAAATAGAAAATAACCAAATCAGCTCGGATAGCCCGGCTATAACGCTAGAGGAGGTTAAACATGCTATATACAACTCCAAAGACAATAAAGCCGTAGGCCCAGATAACGTACCTGTAGAATTTCTAAAGCTAATAGAGGACGAAAATCTACACTTACTTGTAGATCTATACAATAATATATATAAAAAAGGGAGCATTCCAAACGATTAGTTACGATCGGTGTTTGTACCTCTACCCAAAAAGAACAACCCCAAAGACTGCTCAGAATTTAGAACAATAAGCATTATGAGCCATACTCTAAAGGTGTTTTTGAAAATCATACATAAAAGGATCTACAGAAAATTAGAGGCAGATATTAGCGACACACAATTCGGATTCCGAAACAACATGCGGACAAGAGAAGCACTCTTTGGGATAAATGTCCTAATACAGCGATGTCTCAACATGAATGTGGATTTGTATATAGGATTCATAGATTATGAAAAAGCCTTTGATAAGGTAAAACACGATAGGTTAATAGCAATTTTGAAACAAAAAGGCTTGGATCCTTGTGATATCCGCATCATTCGTAATCTTTATTGGAAACAACATGCGGCAATCAATGTTAATGGCCAGTTGTCCGAAAATATTGAGATCCTTAGGGGCGTTAGACAGGGATGTGTACTATCGCCTGCCCTCTTTAACATGTACTCTGAGTGTATATTCCGGGAGGCTTTAGAGGACCAACAAGGAGGGATAAAAGTGAATGGGCAAGTGATCAATAATCTGCGATATGCGGATGACACTGTAATAATAGCTTGCAATCCCGACGACCTACAAAACATGCTAGAAAATATCAACAGAGTTAGCAAAGAGTATGGTCTCAAAATGAACTGTAAGAAAACTAAATTTATGGTCATCAAGAAAATAGGAAATAATATCAACAATATAAAAATAAAATGAGAAAATACCAATATTTAGGGACCATAATAAACAGTTGTAATGACCAAGCTACTGAAATCAATAGAAGAATCAAAATGGCGAGGGCAGTGTTTGTAAAAATGAGGCAATTCTTCTCTAATCGCAATCTCTCGCTACATCTGAGAATGCGCATGGTACGATGCTACGTCTTCTCAATTCTGTTGTACGGAATGGAGGCTTGGGCCCTTAAACAACAGCAAATGAAAAAACTGGAAGCCTTTGAGCTCTGGATATACAGACGCATACTTAAAATATCATGAACAGAACACGTTTCCAATGAAGAAGTCCTCCAACGCATGAACAAAGAACGAGAGTTACTATTGACATTGAAAAAACGCAAATTGGAATATTTCGGACATGTCATGCGAGGTGAAAGATACTGCTTGCTGCAATTGCTCATACAGGGCAAGATCTCAGGACAAAGATCGAGAGGCAGAAGAAGGATGTCGTGGATGAGGAACCTCCGGGAATGGTTTGGATGTTCATAAATAGATCTATTCAGAGCAGCTACATCAAAAATTAGAATAGCTATGATGATTGCTAACCTCAGATAGGAGATAGCACTTTAAGAAGAACTATTCTAAGTGAGAACAAATTTCCTTTAAAGAAAGCTAATAAAACTTCAAAGTGCATTCAAGATTTTTATCTACCTCCTTATTTTTAAATAAATGAATTCCACGATAGACTTTCCCAAAAATATCTAATTTTTGCACATCTTGACTAAAAAATCTTGCTAAAAAATGTTTGTATTGTAGACGGTTGTGTAATATTTTTTAAGTGAGTGTATGCTCAGAATCACTTTTCCGACTTTTATATCTCTTGGTAATTGTCAAAAATGTTTGAGCAGTTTCCATACTTAAATTATACATTTTCTTTAATTTAACCAAAAACTTATTATCATAAACCCATATGGTTCTTTAAGCAAAAATATATTTGTAATAATTTATTAGACATTTTTGTGTCTATTTGTTTACAATTATTCCGCTATTATAAGACAAAGGGGCATTCGGCATAATCTAAAATAACCATTTAGAGTATGTCTATTATACTGTGACCAGGTACAAACAAATAAATATTTTAAGTATAGTTAGTGCCGGATAATTGAGCAACACGGGGGGCAACTAAATTTTGGTTTATATAATAGGCGCATTTATTAAACTGGCGACTCCCCTGTTTTACAGAAGTGAATAAAATTAGCCGTTTTCTAGATTAAAAAACACCAAGACTATAATATAGACTAAAACAGTAGAAAATAGCCAGTTATTTATTTGTTTTGACGATATTGTATAAGATTTGTTGACAAATTTATTAAATTTATATGCAAAAGATAAGTCGCCACCACGTTTTTATATTACCGAGGTGCTTCGTCCACAACCTTCTTTGTCTAATTTTTATCAAGGTCATCATCATCTTCTTTTTTTATTCCATCAACTAGCGCTGCTGCTGCTTCTTCAATATTTTTTAACAGCAATGCAACTCCGCAATGTGCATCATCATCTAGATATAGCCAAGCTTCTATCTCTTTGTCGATGACACCTTTTGCTGTTTCTCTTGGAACATCTTATAGTGTTCCAAGAGCTTTTGTAAAGCAGTTCTTTATGGATTTTTTTTTCAAGCTTTTGTTATCAACAACACACGTTTTTGGGCGCTGTAGACGTTCGATGGGGGTTCTCGTAGTGTTTTACACATTTTAATGATTTCTTGATCTAGAACGATCAAACAACTTTGTGTGGGAATGTACAGGACAGTTGTCCGATACTAGAGTAATCTTCTTTTATCTTTTTTTAAATCCGCATCTTGGTTGCAAAGTACTCTTCAAAAATTGCTGCTGTCATCTATGCGTTTTTGTAGTTTGTCGGTAAAAGATTTATTCACTTGAAATATGCCTTCTTGTAGCTCTCAATCCGTGTTACAAACTAACAAATTTTCTCACTGCTAATTTTTGGTTTTGTGAACGCTATGGCACGGTCTGGAATAGTGCTGAAATACAATCTGGTCTTATTGTGCTGTAAAAATTGTCCAAAGAGTAGCAGTCCAGCAAAGGAGCCAAATTCTGCCTTTCAAACTCTTTTCTGTAGTCTTTTTTTATATAACTTTCGTACACGTTTCTTCCACCTTGTTAGCCACCCATTCGTTGATTTAAAATTCTTTTCTGTTACTTTCTTGTCCAGGTATTACGCCTTCTGAAGAAGCTTTATTCCGCCACCATTTGGATTGAAACTAAGCTTTAGTTCGTCTTATTAGCGTGATTTTGTCGACATCCAGTTTCTTTGCAACCTCAGGCTGAGGTTGTCCTTCTAGACTTCCGATGAATTATAATAACTTCTCAAGAAAGACTGACTAACTAAAATAGCGAATCAGTTAGAAAGGAGTTATTGACTTGCGATTGAATACTTTGACAATTAAAGGCAGTTTCATAGAAAAATACAAAGAGAAAAATGGTTGTTTTTAAATGTAGGCCTAGTTCTGTACCTGAAATAATTGGTTTAACTATCCGAAAAAACAGTTTAATACCCCGAAGAGATTATAATGTAAACTACTTACTTGTTCGTTTTCTAGCACTTGGCTCTTAAAAACGGCTGGTTTATTTTACTATTAATTCATTTACGGTATTCAAAATATTGCTCTTAATTTTTAAGTTTAATTAAATTCCTATATATTTGTATATAACTCTGATATTAAGTAGTTTTATGGTTCTAAATAAATAAATTTTAACATAGATATTCTCCAGAAGATAATATTTGACGCATCTATTAAATATAAACATTTTTTCTTATTTGGAAACTTTAATAATAATCCTTCAAAACAAAATTGAAACATAATTTTAGAAAAAAGCTTTAATTACCTATACAATGTTTCACTTAAATAAGTCTTAATTAACTGTGCGTAATTAACAAATGTAATATCTTGCAATGACTGAGAAGCCCTTCCTTCGCACGCAGCAATAAAGCATCCCATTGCCTGTGACCTACCCCAAATCAATTAAGGTTAGCCGTTTAATCAACAGGCAATCTATGTGGGGTCGGGAGGGCGACAGGGCAGATGCGGCAAACACAATCACCCCGAATTTCGCCAAAATCGACTCCGAAAGCGCTTCGGCTAAATTATTCGGAACAACTTTTCGCCATTAGCGGTGCGCGCCTTCAGCCCCAAGCGCGCGCCCCGCTCCTTGGTCTAAGCTCGAGCCGGCGAAGTGTCTAATTGCCTGTTTTTCAGCAATCTGTTGATTTTGCGGGCCCTAATTCGGCCGCGCTAATTAACTCGAGTGTTTTCCATTCGAGGAAAACGAACCGCAATTGCCGGGCGAAGGAGTTGCTTTGCGGGAAGACTGCAAATAATGAACTGCTCGTATTTGATTGAGCGTGCGCGCAATATACTTTGTATTTTATATTGCATCTGAAAAAGCATAAAACTTGAGAAAAATTAAACACATAAACAGATTAGCGTTATATAAAGCTTTAAACAAAACAAATATAGATGTAATCATACAGTATAATAAGCGGAAATGTATATGACTGAATGGGAGCGAACAAAAATACTACTAATTTAATTATTCCAATAAAAATGGTTGTAAGCTGCGCCCATAAACCTGTAGAAATAAATTTTAAAAATTATAAAAGTTCTCGTAAGAAGTAAATCCCCAAAAACTTCTACAATTGGGTGAAAGTTCAAATAAAGAGTAAACGTCAACATTTACTTTTAAATTTAAGTTGGCGAAAGTAAACTGGGTCTTCAAATAAGGTAATAAAACTAAGAGGAACTTTTATAAGATTCACTGACCCCAAAAAATCGATAAGGATCCTTCGTTTTATCAAAAATTATCCTGCAGATGTGTACAAACCTACTTACTAACTTTTAAACCAAATAAAAAACATGCAGGCAGACATTAGAGCTGTATGTACTGAAATCATGTCCTCTTAATAAATTCATTATTATTATTATAATCCTTAGGACAATAGTTCTGATTATATTAATCTAAATCAATTAAATCGAATTCGAAAAGTATATTTAAATTATACTGCCCAGTAAGAGCAGAATAACGGGATGAAGATGCAAATAATGAAAAATACGGCAGTACTTCAAAGCTCAAAAAAATCTTTGGCGCTTATATAATAAGATTTACAAAACACTGAGGGATTCTTCCAGATTTTTGTTTTTCAGAACGCTCTAATTGCTGCACTACAATTGTGGAATTAAGAATTTGAAAATGTATTCTGGGCTATAATTAAAAGTTACTATTAATGTGTTTGACAATAATGTATATAATATTTATGTACAGATAATTATTAGTCTGATTGAGATGCGTAAGCAACGAAGTAGTGGGTCACTTAAAAATTGGACATATGTATGGAGGTATACTGTACATGAGAACAGACTGTATGATGCCAAGACTATATTTAACATAAATTTTGAGATTAATATTATGGGTCGAAACGAGTGTATAAACGAAACACGCAGGAAACAATTATTTAGTATACTGACGGATCAAAGACCAGGTCTAGAACGAAAGCAGGCACTATAAAATGGAAACTTGCAGCTAAGCGTTTCATTAGGAAAATATATATCCGTTTAGCAGCGGAGATATTTGCTATACTAACTTGAAGACTTATCAAAATAGGCGAAATGATATATTCACGAATAGTAAAGCCCTCTGAAGGCATTAAGAAATCCGAGAGTAACATCCAGACTTATATGGAAACACCGCGAAGACCTCAGTGCTTTGGAGAACCACAAATAAACTCTAGTGTGACTAACAAGGTACTGTGTAATTGTAGGCAACGAGAAAGATGATGAGCTTCCACAAGAAAGATAATGAACTCTATAGATAGGCCCCGAACCGGATCTGGAGGACCTAAGAGTACAATACGAAGTCGTATGAAAGAATGAATCAGTAAACAACATAAAATAAAAGGACCATCCTGCAAATAAACTGAAGAACTGTTAGTACAAAGCAGAAATCAGCCAGGTCTCTTCACAGAACACTGTTTTCTCAGAAAACCCCTTAACAATATTGAGCTATACAAAAAAGATTTGAATTGCAGACAATGCGGAAAAAATCAGAAACCAAAGACGACCAACCGTATGGCATGCGAGCGTGATGATTTAGCTCACAGGGGACAAGATATTTAAAAAAAACTCAATAGTAGATCCAGAAGAATACAACAACTATCCAGTAAGAGATTTGAGCAGACTTGGTAAAAGAAACTGAAAAAATGCTATAAGAAAAATAAAAAAAACTTAGTTTTGTGAGGCTGCAGTGCTACCAAAGACATAGATCAAAAAGCGACGTTATGCTTATTAATACCTACAGATACTTTGTTTAATCAAGTGTTGACTTGTTATTAATTACAGACTAACGGCAAGTTGGCAGCTACTTCGGTGGTTTCAAGAACATGGCTAGATAATAACCACTGCTTAAAAGAAAATAAAATTAACAAGGTAGAACTGCAGGATTTTAATAGCAAAATGTTACCGTTGTAGATTCTAAAAAGATAATTCCTGTTTGTGCATGTATCTATAAGAAAATATTTCAAGTAATGTTCGAAATTTATTTTCCATGGTACTACTTGTGGTTAGGTAAAGATGAGCAAAGTCTTAGGCATGTCTATTAGAATAAAGTGTAAAGATTTTTACTAAAAATATGCTAACTGTATATCCTGCTGTGCAGAAAATTCCAACTAAAATGTGCACTTGCCCCGATGAAATAAGAGCTGTTTTTGGATTGTTGTAATTCTTCAAAACGCAAAATTTAAGACTTGTTTTTGGGTTTTACTAAAAATACATCGTTTTAATGGTACTACTAAAAGACAACAAATTAACTACTATTAGGATAGAAATTTTGAAAGGTAAGTTGAAAATCAATCTGAAGGGATTGCTATTGAAAAAAAACTCAATTAGTGAAACCCATGGTCAACACTTGTCACATTTTTTTTAAATTACTTTAGTAGTAGAGGCTCAAAACTGACTACTAAATCTTTAAAGAAAAGCAAGTATAAAATACCTTTATTATTTACTTTAATAAAAAACAGTTCAGCGGATAATATTTTGAATTTTTATTTCAAAAAGAACATATGTGTTCCTACTTTCAATTATACATAATAAACATGTTACTGATCTGAATTCTGGTTTTGAATATAAAACAATTAGGTTTACGTATCGAACCAAGTCAATTTGTAAAAAGTTATCAACCTTTTGAAATTTTGATGTCACTATCAAGAGAGATTGGAGTTAATTTGTTATTTAGGGTTGTAATATACTCGCTCTCCAAGGAGAACCCTCAGTCATAGAAATTTGGCGTTTTGAAACCATCTATCTAAAATAAACAGTAGTATATTAATACTAGATAATCGGTAGCGAAAAAAGTAAATAAAAACAACAGAAAATCGCTGGTTTTGGAAAAATTGTTTTACGGCTGCGGCGCGGTAGCCATAAAAGAAAAATCATGTAAATTATTAGAAATGTTTTTGAAATCGAAAAAATATATGTACGGTGTGGTGAAATTTTATAACACTTAACCAACATAAAAATAAAAGTTTTACAATGTTAGTTGTCTGAATGGCCAATTTCTCTTGCAGCTTTCTCTGCAAGTTACGCAACTCATGAAAGGGCCCTCTTTTTTAGTCGTCAGTCTATAGATGGAATTGTAGCCTGCTTACATAACTTTCTATCGGTTGCTATACGTTTCACTTCTATACATGTAGTTGCTGCAGTCCGTATATTCAATTAATTTTTGTGTATATTGCATAATTGGGTTCCCACTATCATTACGACCTGGTACTTTTTTAGTATAAATTTCACTATTCTTTAACGGAGTAAAATACATCCCATTGAAATTAACATTCCTAGACTTTTCTTTTATTTTAACTTTCTCAAAACTTTATTATTTGTCATTATGTCTGTCTATTATATTATTAGTATTTATTTGTAGCGCTATACTTATAGTGCTTCCAATCTTCGCTTTTTGCTAGTAGGTGACTTCCACCTCTTATGACTACATAATGAATACTCTATACGTATGCCTTCTCATTAATTGTAATTCTTTTTGAGAGTAATTGTGTTTGATGTCAACAGCTTACAGAACGCTTCTTATTTCTTGTTTTGATCTTTCATTTGTAGTGGTAAAAACTTCTACTACTGTTATCTCTATTTTAATGCTGCGTTTACAATAAACCAATGCGTTTTTATGATATCTATTTTTATACTGTAATTATTTAAGATTCTTTGTATGTTATTTACTGATTTTTCAATTATTTTCGCCTTCCGCTAATATGACAGTATCATCTGCGTCCCATGTATAGCTGTACTCATATTTTTTATTTCCGGACTTTTGCTGTATGCATCAATTACGAAATTTCTAAATCAAAAACAATCAAACCTGGTGTTCTGCAAGGAAGCGTGCTAGGACCGCTACTATTTACCATCTTCACTTCTGACGTTTCGCCTACTAAAACAACATTAGCAACCTTCGCTAACGATACAGCTGTCTTAACCCAGCACACCGATCTCACTCTAGCTATTAATCAACTACAGAATACGATTCACCAACTATGCAACTATAGTATAACATACAAATCAACACAAGCAAATTCCAACCAAAAATCTTCTCGCTAAGACGCATCATAAACCCTCCTAACCTCACAATCAACCAAAATATTATTCCATAGAACCCCACTGATGCTGCAGTTAAGTACCTAGGGATACTTCTTGATACACGGCTCACATGGAAACTTCATATAAACCTCAAACTAAACCAAGCATACGTAAGACTACCCCAACTGTATCCTATCATAAATAGTAAATCTTCACTAAAGACAAAATCTATAATAAGGCCATTGATTCTCTACGCTTCATCGATCTGGAGTAACACAACAAAACCCAACATTCAAAAAATGCAACGTCTTCAAAACAAAATTCTCAGAATAACAGTGAACGCACTGGTACATCAAGAACGAACAACTCCACTATAAACTTGAAATGCCTACAGATCAAGAGTTTATCAGTGAAAGTTTAATCAAACTCTTTAAAAACATCCGCTACTACTACAGTATCGGTAGACAAAACATACACCACAGACTCAAGCGCAAACTTCCCCAAGACTTGTGTATCTCCAAACCCGCTAGTGAATAACGAATAAACCAATATCAGATAAACAAATCTTATTAACATTGTAATCACTGTCGTAGCAATAAGTTTCTGTTATTGTTTAATTAGCTATGAATATCGATGTCATGAATAACAATATATTTATTAAAAAAATTATTTCCTTCATTTCTTTCTTTATTTTTCTTTATATTTTCTTCTTTTTCATCCTCTAGTTGGTTTTTATATAAACTCAGTATTACTTGCTTATCTCTATATTTGAGTTTTTAGTGTTTAAAACAACACGTTTTAATTTACAAAGCTAAAAACCTTCTGGACATTATAACCACGGTAAATGCATTTATATCTGTCTTCATTTCATATTTGTTAATAAACTCAGTGCCAGTGCTTCTTAATTTAAATAAAAAGATTTAACTGAAAAATTGTAATACTATCTATTATTAAAATTAAAGATTTAAAGCAATTAACACTTTTCAGTTAGGATCTGGAATTTATTTTATACAGTAACATTTTTTCATCTTATCAATAATTATATATAGGTTTGTCTATCAGTAAAACCCCAAAAGTTAGCTTTTTAGATTCTAAACTTAATGTTTCACAAACAAATAGCAGCAGAATCACAATCTGCGACTAAAATTTGGTTTTGAAATCGATGATTAAATTCAAATACCTCTTTTTATGAGGTATAGAAAGCAAGAAGAGAATATCTATGTGGAAGACAAAGAGAACATAGTGCATAAAAATAGCTCTAAAAAAAAAGAACAGCAGTAAACATAGGCACGTAGAATGCAAGTACGGTCTTAACATCCATAACGACAGAAAAGTTATTAGTATTTTTCTTTATCTTATATCTACTATAAATTTCAGTGTCAGTATTACTTCTTTCGTTTATGTTTCTATTTTAAACCCAAATTTATTTTCATTTAAATTAAAAGAATTTGACATCTGTCACTGTCACATATTGCATTAATTATCATTCTCAGAATTTTATTGTAAAAAAAGAAGTTTAATTAAGTTGGTGAGTTCCCATTTGACTTTCAAAATGTAAGCAAGACAGCAGCGCTCAGATATCTTTGAAAGTGCCGAGTGTCGAATTATTTACTGATAACCCGTATCACTTCACTTCAAAACTGTACGTATAATTTAAATTTAAAATTAATATCGGAAGTCTATCACTGTAACAAAAGTATGTACTAGCCCATGTTTCCAATGGGAAACAATTAAGGCCCCGGGCCTCCGGGAGCCCCAGCAGCCCCTGAAAATTACGGCTTCACGTTCAATATCCCTAATATACAAGGATGTCAATTTACTCAACAACAAAACACCTACAGCCAATCTGGTCCACAACCCAAATATTCTACCAATTGTCAAGCATACCAGTCATCTCCTTTTTCATTCAATCCGCAACCACTGTCATTTTCTCAAACTACACAAAATGGAATAAACCAACAAATAATGAATTCCACCAACAATGATTTCAATCACGAAGACCGTGATTCACGTGTAAATTCAGATTTAATCGAAGACTCGGATTCAGATACTAACAGCCCCAACAACATGCAAGGTACCTCGACAAATACGAAACATGAATGGCAAAAAATTAAAAAAACGGAAAATAACCAACTCTAATACAATCTTTAATCGTCAACAACCCATTCCTACGAGCATATCAAACAGATACGAGATCCTCTCACAAACTCAACCCGAAAACGCTTGTCAAGAGCAAACATCTAAAAATAATAAATTCCTAGAATGGAATAAACAATTATAATGAAATGATTAAAAATATTTCTAAAATCCTGGAATAAAAGCAATACCACACAACAACTTTACCAAACGTTCAAATTAAAATAAACACCAACACAATAGACTCATACAGAAAACTCACCAAACACCTTAAAGATGAAAATATATTTCATCACACCTACCAATTAAAAGAAGAACGCGCATACAGGACAGCCATTCGAAATCTTCACTACTCCATACCAGTTTCAGAAATAACAAAAGAACTTGGGAATCTTGGTCACACAGTACGCAATATTATTAACATACATCACAAAGTAACCAAACAACCATTGTCACTGTTCATGGTAGACCTAGAACCTAAAGAAAATAATAAGTCCATCTTCAACGTTCAACATCTAAGTAATATGAATATCACGGTTGAACCCCCCAGGAAGACACAAACCATACCTCAGTGCATCCGCTGTCAAGAGTATGGCCATGCGAAAACTTACTGTAATAAACCATTTGTCTGTATCAAATGTAGCGGTAATCACGAAACCCAGTCCTGCAAAGAAAAACCAATACTCCAGCCACTTGTGCCTTATGTAATGGACAACACCCAGCCAATTACAAAGGATGTACAGTATATCAAGACATCAAAAGCAATCCGAAAGGGCGTAACCTACTCAGAGCAATACAAAATCATAACTGCAACTACATATCAACCGGAGAACCCACCTATTGGCCTTCAGATACAAATAAAATCCCTGACTTATTAGACTTCGCTATTTCCCGCGGCATAGCAAACACACACCAAAGTGGATTCTAACTATGACCTGTCTTCAGATCATACTCCAATTCTAATTACCTTAACCACATCCATTATTACCAGAGAACCATCCCCAAAACTCTGCAACAAAAACACCAATTGGGACCTCTTCAAAAACACACTGGACCACGAGATTAATCTAACTATCCGAATTAAGGGCGCCTGTGACCTAGACGAAGCAACCCAATATTTAACTACAATGATACAAAATGCGACATGGCAAGCAACACCCAGTGAAACAAACGCCTGCTCAGCACATATTAAAAAGTATGGCACACGGGTCTGTTATACAAAATGAAACTCTATTTTCCAAATCAGCTGTACCTCATACTAAAATCATGTCTAACCCAGAGGACTTTCCAAGTTAAAGTAAATAACACAACTTCCGAATACCACGAAATTACATCTGGAGTACCGCAAGGTAGCGTACTGGGACCGCTGCTGTATCTCCTATATACTTCCGACACGCCTTCAACTGACGATACTTTACTTGCAATGTTCTCCGATGATACAGCTATCCTCTGAATATTCGAAAACCCAATAACTGCAGCAGCCCATCTACAAACACAAGTATTCTTATTATTGAATTCTTTATATAATCTCTTTCAGCCATTTCTTACAATCACGTTTCTTCATTTCTATGCTTCATTTCTTATTACTTTGTCACATATTGTTTGAAAAAACCATTTATCTTCTTATACGCTCTTTTCATTTTTTAGATTGAAGGTTTTTGTTTATTTCAACACATTATTCTGCATTGAAGAGTTCTTTACCTTTTGAGCTTTTTTGTTCACTTAGTTTCTTAATTTTTAAAATTTTTATTGGTCTTTTACTTTGCGTGCATCTTTTTATAGTTACGCCTTTTTATTATCTTTTGTATCATTTTTGATTTTGTTATTTTATTTCTAGTTCTTTATTAGTCGTTTCTGTTATATTTTGTTCCACGTTTCTTTTATGTTTGTTCATATTTATTCGTTTTTTGTGATTATTGTTATACTTGTGTCTCCTTTTTTTAATCTATCAATATTTTAAGTATGTCTTTTTCTTTGTAATTTTTCTGAATTTCATTTTTTTTATTAGGAGCAGATTGTGGCCACTGTCAATATTAGTACTTAGATAGCTTCTGTAGTTTTTATCTCGTTTTGAACATCTGGCGCATTTTCCTTTCTCTTAACATTATTCAAGTATATTTTCTTCTTACAAGATGATGAAACGATGTATCGGCTATCACTAATTCATGTCTTGCATAAAATTTTAATAAACGATTATCTGCTTTATCTTTTTCTAATCCGTATCTTATTACTTTCATGCATTTCTCTCACTACTACTTTTTAATCTCTTAATAATCTCTATAATTTAATTTGTCGTCCCGTACATTTTTCTATTTAGTTTATATAATAGTCAGAGACATATTTGTTAACCTCTGACTATGAAAATAGTATATCTACCATTATTGATACTGTGTCTGTTGGTTGCGTTACTAATTTAACAATAATAATAATTTTGTTGTATTGGAGATACCATTTGAACCTGAAGCTTAATTTTTTATTCGATGCTACCCTAACCTGTCCATTTTTGGCTGATCTATGTATATTATTCTATAATTACCACTTCAGCAGACGCCTGATTAGGGCTATCTTCATCTCCAATTTTAAATTTTCAAATTTGCCTGTTTTTAAGATCGTCCTTACATTATACGTGCTTGTGTTTTTAGTATTTTTTTGACAACTATTTTTACAAGCCGTTTTCTTATTGTCTTCCTCATAATATACGCAAAACTCTTGCACATTAATTATTTATGAAAGCATGTCCTTCACTCAGTTTAGTATTTGTGAATATTCCGGTATTACTATTTTGTGCCAAAAGAATATTGACGAAAAGGTGAAAAGGTGAAAAGGTTAAATATTCTACATCCTTGCTCTCTATACCCAGAAAAAGAGATATCTAAACTTAAACATAAATTTAAAATTCAAATTAATAGTTTTAGGTAACTTTTAATAAATTATAGTCGCTGATTATAATTCGTTTGTGAAACATTACGATTCGAAGATAAAAAGCTCTTGGAGTTTGACTGATACACAAACACATATCTGATAATTGACAAAATAAAAAATTCTACTGCATAAAATAACAAAATTTAGAATGGTAGGTAACTGAATAGTGCTTTTAATTTTTTATTTTAATAAGAAACAGTATTACAGTTTTTAATTTTCTTATTTAAATTTAATAATTGATTGCACGTAAAAATTCATTATAAAGTACAGAGCAATTTAAACAAAAATAATGCACATTACAAAAGCTACATCTTTACATGATTATTTAGTATTATCAGCAAATCGACATTGGATTATGCAATGTTAAAGATGACTTAAATATAGCGTAAACCAATATTTGACATTTCCTGATTTTTGTAAATAGGAAATGAAAATTGTCTACATATAACAGAATGTATATGAATGACAATGTGCATCTTTTCAAATCAGAGTTGCTCTGTTCTTGTGTTCTATAACTTCTACTGGCTAAAGAAAGCAATATAAAAAGCTGCATTTAAATATTTCATTGTTTTTTTCACAAATATTTTATAATATTAATGGTTTATTAACATATATAAAAGTGAAATAATAGAGGATTAAAATTTATTCTCAAGAATATCGTTAAAAATAAAATCGAACCCAACTTAAAACGCAGTAAGAGAAAATTTTTACCAGAAAATTTAACGAATTTGATTTAACTATTTGAATAATTAATCGTGACGAGTGATACATTACTTCCTTAAGTTGCAATAAAGTTATGGGCTGCCAAAAGTGTAGGAAAGAATCTGAAAACGTTTCCACAAACCAGAAGCTCTTAACCGTCTAGCAGTCATTCAACTTCTAAAGCATCACACATTTGTGCAGAAAGGAGCCAGACAATATATGAATGATCTTTCAACTCATATCAGGTTACTACTACGAAGCAATTTTAAAGAAAAATGCCATTCTTTAGACTAAAAAATAGTAGGATGACGATATTACGGCGTTTCAACAAGATGGTACATTGCCCAATAAGGCAAAATTGAAGTAATTTGTTTCATTAATAGCACAATAATATGTCGTGCTGTTTAGAGATTAGACAGTCAAACGAGTTGTTTTATATGTTACTTCTCAATCAACCATTTTTTTTACATATAGAACGTAATTCCGTATGTTTGTTTCAATCTATCAGTAAAATTATTTAACATTTGCAAGTTATTAGCACCCAAGGCATAAGCTTAATTTATTGTCTAAAATTAAAAAAGACTATAAAAAACTGCAAACTATTCCAGAAAAATATAAAAAGTTTTTTAATTTGACGTATTTTATTTTTATTTAAAAATTGCTTTCTTGTCTTTCTATTATCGTGCGTAATCGATTGCTCCTTAATTTTTTGTATAATCTTTTCTCTGTGTCTTCTTAATATTTAATTTATCTAAATATCGAACAGAGTTTCATATTTTCATATCTTTACATAACGAGGCCATATAAAACTTCCTATACTTTGGGCTTCAATTATAGTTTTATTTATTTTAGCAAATTTACGTTTCAACCTTAACTATAAAATTTGAATAACGTTGTATGAATTGCTATTTACTGTAGAGTGCATAATTTTCTGCAAAAATAGTTTTCTACTCTCAAAAAAGCAAACCGATACCAAAAAGTCGGCTTAATTTATTCTCTCCGTTATAACGAATTTTTGACCATTTGTCTTATTGTACGTAATTTCAATTTTTGCAGTTTCTCGGCAGTGGTAAGAAAAAAAAAATTGAGATTTGATTTACATACTTTCTTTGTTCCCGCCTTGGATTTTTTCTTACTTGTTTACGAGGTATCGAGCGTCGGCCACTTTTTAAATAAAACTAAAGATTTGCTAGCGGTGGCTTTCTTTCTCGATCATCCAGTACGCAAAGCACCAATTCGATTTCGGGAGCTTTTAGACAACATTTCATCTAGTGCCGGACTCTTGCTTTGATTAATGTTCCCCATTTGTAAACCCCTTTATTAGCTGAAATAAAAGCCGACATTACGAAAATAATCCGAAAGAACCCAACAACAGCGCAACCGAGAGACGAGCATTTGAATTTAAAATGTGCCGAACATTATGCAAAGGGCATTTGTCTAGACAGACAAATTGCTTTATGCCTTCACTTTTTGGGCGTTCTCGCTGTAAGTGGGTCCTACTGCAGAAACGCCGCAAAAACACGTCGTTACGTGACCTTTTTGCTAGAAATATTTTGTTTAATTATCAACATAAAGGCACCCGGATGAGTTTATAAGGACACGCTGTCACAAGTGATTATGCATACGGTAGTAGTGGGAGCTTGCTATAACGACATTTCCAGGCCTAATAAATGTTGTCCAAAGTATGTAATCTGTTCGCAGGCTTTGTTTAATAATTATTATTAAAATTAAAATGAGTTGCTTTTAAAGCTGGTTTTAAAATAATGTTAAGAATGAAGAAATTAAATAATTAGTTTGAATTTCAAAATAATTTAAATTCATCTTTTCTACTCCAATTGATGCAAATTAGCTTCAAACAACATTTTTAGATACAATTTGACTATAACTATTTAATAAGTGTCGCAATTTACAAAATTGATAACGTGGTGATCGTGTATTGCAATGTGTAAAGAAAACCCTGCATATCCAATTCTTGTGGCCGCGTTGGTAAGGACGCCCACAAAATCGCTTAATTAATTCACTAGTAGTGTTCTCACGAGAAAGCAGCCTCTCGATCAGCAAAATCACCTGCTGATTCTAAAATACAACGTTATGCCTTTTGGAATAAACAATCCTGATTGGGGTTTTCTGGGACGAAAATTGTGGTGCTATTCCGTAGTGTTTCTTTTATGGCGCTTAGTACTAAATCCCTGATTCATCTGCTGTCACCAGACGTACGAAGAACGCTTTCGGATTCAATCTGTATAGATGCAGTAACTGCTAGTATGCTATCACACACTTTTGCTTCTGTAGTGTAATAAAAGTATGGAAAACCCATTGTTATCTCCAAGTCTGGATGGATAGAAAATTCAGTGAGAGGTTTGCTGCATTCACTAATGCTTCGAATGATTCGCCTGCTTAAAATTATTACATGGGACAACTTCTAGATATTGTGCAGTTTGCGCTTATTTGCCAGGCTTTCGTTGCTTTTTTGTAGCACAGTCCTTACAGTCTTTGAACTCCGATATTGAGCAACACACAGTTCTATGACTTACTGCTACATTTCCATACGCGAGTACCGATTTTTATCGATGTCCTCGTCAAATAAACTACGGTCGTTTGTTGATACCCATGGTTATCTAATTCCATAATTTTCTTTTTTTGTCCACAACTGTACTAGCAGTATTATATGGGTGATTGTTGTCTTTCTTTCCAGCAACGCCGTTTAGTAGCATTACCTAACGTTGTAGTTTTCATATAAAGACACATTTAAATCTGTGATACAACGGAGTTTTCAGGGGAAAGGTGCCAAAAACCACCGTTTGTTGGCACAACTGTGTAATACAGTTTCATAACTTATGTTTAGTTACACATCTGGTAAGACCATATTTTCAAGAAACGAGCAATTGGTATATTTCTTAAATAAATTTGTTTTCTTTGTTTTAATACGAATTCTTCTTAGTTGAGTTTTTCCATTTTGTTATAGTATAGGTTTAGTATAAAAAGTAATTTCAGAACAACTACAGTATTAAAAAAAAACAGTGCAGACTAACATTTTCCTAATGCAATAAGTTTGTTTGTTCCTACTTTATTATTGTTACATTTCCACTTGCTGGCTTGCTTTTGTAATAAATTGAGCGGTACTTTAAGTGCAAGAACGATTTTTAATAGAAAAGTGTCCACTAAAGATGTTAGCAACAAATAAAACATTTGGTATAACCTATACATTGAAGAAATATCCAGAAATTCTCTTGATTATGGTTCTGAATTGACGTTCGCGAACAGATAAATAGTAAATATTAAAATGATACTGGAAGTATAGAACAAATGTTATACACAATTATTTTATTATTTTTAATATCTTTTATCATAATTTCTCTTATTAAAGATAATTAAGATTTTTTTAGAAATTCATATACAATATTATTACTTCTTTTTCATTGCAAAAACGGATTCTTCACAATGAACACCTATGGTTTGCATATCTTTTTTGTAAATTTCTGTTACTGTTTATTAGCCCTAATTTCTATAAAATAAATTTCTAAGGCATTGTAATACGATAGAATTCTTTTCTATGACTAGTTAAATATTTATCCTACTGCCATTGCTTTTATAAAATTTAAATGGCATATCTTAACCATAGTTACACAGACAAATTGATAAATATTTTTATTAAAGATAACTTTATTTTCTTGAATTCATCAGATCTACACAAAAAAATAGTAAACATAGTTCTGATATTTATTTATTAGCAATCAGAATATTTACATGATATTCTATGAGCTAATTTTATGTAAATTGATACAGTCATGAGGGGAAGACATCCAGTGATGTCGCCCCTATTTTAATCCCTTAAGTCTATTGGCCATTTTCTTTTCAATCTTCTGGTTTGGGGGTCGTCAGATAATAGGATTACTGTTACGTTTGGATGGTTTTCCAGAGTATGGTGATTTTTTATTGCTCTTGATTTTATTACATCCTTTACATATGGAATGTTGAGTTCATTATGTAAGGTTATGTTTGACACATACCATGGGGCATTAGATAACATTCTAAGTGTTTTGGATTGGAAACGTTGAATAATGTTTAGAGTTGATGAACTGGCACATCCCCAAAGTTCACATCCATAGGACCATACAGGACGGATTATGCACTTGTAAATTATTAACTTGTTATCTAGCGTAAGGGCTGAGTTTTTGCCAATGAGCCAATATAGTTTTTTACAATGTAGGTCCATTTCTTTGCGTTTTTTATTAACGTGTGTCCTCCATGTCAGTCGTCGATCTAGGTGTAGACCCAAGTACCTGACCTCATCTACTTGGGGTATGCGCATGTTGTTGAGTGTAACCGGGGGGCATGTTGAGTGCTTGGTTGTAAAAGTGATATGTGCTGATTTGCTTTCGTTTGCTTTCACTTTCCATTTTCCCATCCATGTTTCTAGTAAGCTTATGTGTTCTTGTATCAACTCTGATGCTACCACTGGGTTCTCGTTACATGATAGTATGGCAGTATCGTCAGCGAAGGTGCTTAGGCTTGTATATAGTGTGGTTGGAAGGTCGAACGTGTATAGTAAGTACATTACTGGCCCTAAGACGCTGCCTTGAGGGACGCCTGCATTTATTTTTCTTATTTGAGATGTTTCGCTGCCTACTTTTATTTGGAAATATCGATCTGCTAGGTAGGATTGTAAAAGTAGATAGTAATTTTGCGACAATAAACTTTTAATTTTGTAAAGCAGGTCTCTATGCCATACCTTATCAAATGTATTACTCACGTCCAAGAACACTGCACTACTATATAAAATTTGAAATTTGAAAACAAAAATAGTTGCATGTATTTTGACAAAATGTTTTCTTATCCTCGTAATCCTTTCAAATACGTTTGTAATATTGTAATTTAATATTCTATAATTCTGTAAGAGTACTAAATATATTTGTGTCTTTTTTATTGACTTACAAAGACGCCTATTACACCTTTTCAATTTAAAATTACATCTATATGAAGCTGCAGAAGAAAAATAATTTAGATATAATTTATTTATTTATTGTGATTAACCTTTACAAGAAACTGTAGATGGTACTATGCAATTTTAAGAAATTGTTACCAATATTATCCTTGAGAATTAACCAAAAGATTTAATTACTCTGGACTATTTATTATCAATTTCTTAAACTCTTTAAGCATTGATTGATTTCGTCTAAAATGACTATATAGGTAATATTTTATTATGAAAAATTAGTATTTTGCTCAAAAAAATTAGTTGCGACTTAAACAATAAGCGCTCGATAATCCTTTTCTATATTAACGTAGGGCTTGCACTCTAATTGTCATAATTGTTGACATGTTTCTAAGCGGAGAGCAATTTAAACGACTTAAAAAAATATCGTTATACGTTTTAGTTTATATTCTAAAATATTCGATAAGCACTATTAATTGCTAAAATATCTAATTTTCTTCTTATTAGAAAAATGTTAATCAAGCAAATGGAATATTTATTAAATTTGATTCTAGTTAGTACCTTTCCAAATACTTAATAATTCATCTTGGTAGCCCATAGAAAACAAATAATAACCTAGGAAATATTTCTTAATATTTAATTATTAATCTTCTTCTTCTTCTTTGTCCATCCCTTATACCCTAAGGTGTCGGGTCCTCTAGCCATTTTCGAAATCTCTTCCTGTCCCTAGCGATTTGTTTAGCTTCTGCCATGCTTTTCCCCCTCATTTCCACTTCCTTCCTGATAGTTTCCATCCATGTTTGCCTTGGCCTTCCTCTTCCTCTTTTTCCTTCTCTTCTTGCCTCTAATACCCTTTTTGGCAGCCTTTCTTCGCCCATTCGTGTCACGTGCCCAAACCACATTAGTTGTCTTTTCTGTAGTGTTTCCACTAGCGGTTCTAGGTCTAACTCCTCTCTTGTTGTGATGTTCCCAACTCTGTCCCTATTTGTTCTTCCGACTATACGTCGCAGGTACTTCATTTCCGCAGCCGTTAATTTACTTTTGCTCTTGTCTTGTAGCGGTATGCTTTCTATTCCGTATGTTAATGTAGGTAAGTATATTGTTTTATATAGGTGGAGCTTAGTCTCTTTGCTCAGCTCTTTCTTGTTGATTATTGTTGAGTTGATCTGATAGTATACTCTAGTCGCCTTGGAGGTCCGGTTCCTTAATTCATCTTTTACTGTTCCGTCTTGGCTTATTATTACTCCAAGGTACTCATAGCTCTCCACTTGTTCCAATTGCTCTCCTTCACATCTTACGTTCAGGTTTCTTTGTTCTTCATCTGTGTTCTTACTTATTCTCATTATTTTGCTTTTCTTCGCATTTATTGTCATTCCTTTTGTTTTAATTTAGTTGTTCCAATTATGTATTGCTTGTTGTAGTTTCCTTTGGCTATCGGCTATGAGTAGTATATCATTTGCGAAGACGAGGCTTTGTATATTGATTGCTCCCGTGTTCCAATATCCTAGTTTAGTGTTCAGGTGTGGGTTCCTGCTGTTCTTAACTATTTCATTCATCATGATAATGAATAGTAGTGGACTGAGGGAGTCTCCTGTTTTATCCCCTCCATCAAAATTTCTCGATTCTTGTCCTTGTATTCTTACTATTCCTTTCGTTCTTCCGTATAGTCGTTTTGTGGCTTCTACAAGTTTTCTCGGGACGTCAATTCTTTCCATTGAATTCCACAGGGTTGCTCTTGGTATCGTCTCGAAGGCTGCTAGGAGGTCTATGTCTTTTCTATTACTGTGCGAAGCGTAAATATGTGGTCTTGAGTCTGTCTGCCTTTTCTGTATGCAGCTTGTTCCTCTAATAGCTCGTCTTCTATGTGATGCCTTATCTTTTTTTCTAGTATCCTGGTGTAGATCTTTTGTACGCAGGATGTCAGGCATATTGCTCTGTAGTTTCCACAGTTGTTTGTGTTACCTTTTTTGTGGATTGGTTTTTTTATTATGTTTTCTTCCCAATCCCTCGGTATTCCTTCTCCTTCGTATACTTGCTGGCATATCTTGTGTGTCCATTTCTTTATACACTTTTTTCCTACTTTCATGTGTGCTATTGCTTCTTCTGTTTCTTCCAAAGTTATTGTTTCGTTTTCTGTCCCTTCTTGTTCTTCTTGTTCTACTCTGATGGGGTTGTATTGTTCTTGTATGTTTGGTGCTTTGAATTTTGTGCTGTAATGTCTCTTCCATGTTTCTAATATTTGTGGCAGTTCTGTAACGACTTCTCCTTCTTCGTTCCTAATGCTCCACACCTTTTGTTTGTGCATTCCCCTTAGGCCTTTAACTGTTTTCCAGAAGTCCTTTTTGTTGTTTTTGTTGTCTTTGAATTTCTGCTCCATCTCTCTACCAAACTCTTCCCGAGCTTCCTCTTTGGCCCTCTTCACTTCCTCTTTTGCCTCATTTCTCCTTGTTATATAATGTTGCCTTTCTTCTTTTCTCTTGGTCTGTAGGTATCTCTTCCAAGCTGTTTTCTTTTCCATTAATACCCTTTTTACTTCCTCATTCCACCATTTCGTGCGTTGGTATCGAGGTGACATTTTGCTTTTCCCACAGATTGTTGTTGCTGTCTCAAGTATTACTTCCTTAAGTCTTGTCCATCTCTCTTCCACGTTCCATTCTACCTCCTGATGGTGCTCTTGTTGTTCGTGTTCTAGTAATCTGCGCTCTACTTCTTGTGCGTATTCTGTTTTTCTCGGGCTTTCTTAGTTCAGTTATTTTATTTTCTCGTAGCCTTTTCTACTTCCTTTCTTACATAGAATCTCGTATCCGCTATTACTAGTTTATGATTTGAGTGAATTTCTGCCCTCGGATGACCTTCAGTCTAATACTGCGTACTTTGCTCCCTTTGTGTATGTGAAGTAGTCTATTTCACTTTGGCCTCTGTTTTCTGCAATGAAAGTTATTTTATGTTTAGTTTGTGATTGAAGAAACTATTTCATAATTAGCATTTCGTTACTTATGCAGAAGTTAATCATCCTATTGCCATTGTCGTTTAACACTCTGTCTGTACAGTATCTTCCTAGAACTCCATGTCTTTGTCTGGGTTCTTTCCCACTGGTCGTTCCAGTCTCCAAGTATAAATGTGTGTCTGCTTCTGTCTCTAGCTTTGTCGAGCACTTGTTGTAGGCTTGTAGAACTCTTCTTTCCAGTATGTTGTCATTTTCGGTTGGTGCATAAATCTGTATGAATGTAGTTCTTCTTCTAGCTTGACATCTATTGTCATTATTCTTGAACTGATACCTTCCCATCCTATCACCTTTCCGGTTAGGTCTTCGCATATCACTCCTACTCCCTCCTTTGCTCTTGTTCCTAACTGAACTCCAGAGTAGAACAATTTGTATCCTTTTTCGAGTGTTTGTTCTTTGATTCCTTTCTTTTTGATTTCTGAAAGTCCTATGATTTTTACTTTATATCTCTCCATTTCTTCAACTAACTCTAATATTAAAAAAAGTACCAAATCAAAGTTGAATAAAAACAAAAAAATATTTTAATACTCAATACCATTTTGATACGATTTGAATATGTTTAAAGAAAATTCAGCTATGGAACATATAATTAGTAGTTTAAACCTACTGAATAATGTTATTTAGGTTAACAAATAAGCACTATAGCAAGTACGGCCCCAAAAAATGTTCTTAACTTAATCTGATGTATTATCGCGTGCTGTTAAGTTATTAGACGTTATTTTCCAATTTAATCACATCAAAATTTCTAGAGGCAAAGGTAGTAGCAATTGGTTTATTTAAAGCGTTTCATAGTAATTTACTCGATATTTAAAAAAAACTACGAAATAACTTTAGCAGCTCTTAAATAAATTCAAAAATAGGTAGGTACTATGTTACTATAACCTGATTTACCTCTAGTATCTAATAGCTAATGCTTTATGATCAAAATAGCGGTTACAAATTTAAGAAAATTTTAAGTAGTTGCATTTTATTTTGGTACAAATACATATATGATTCAATATTAAATTGCTAACATAATAAATTCATTAATCAAAGATTATATAATGATCCTAAATCTACAGTAGTGTTTCAAGAGTTTTCGAAGTAGCTGACAATTCGGACAGAAAAGAGATTACAATTTTGAAGTTGCAAATATATAAATGTATTAACTGTAAAAATTTTAACCTTGCTGTGCAACTTAGTTAAAACAAAATGATAATAAATAAAATATTTTGTAGTGTCCACAGAAAAATTCTTAAGATTTTTAAATGGTTATTGATAATCTCTGCAACTCTCAAAATCGTTAAATTAATCAAAACTGCTTATCTTAAATTGTTGCACTTTTCATATTCTTGACGTCTATAAAGTAGTAATCTGGTAAATAAAGGCCAAAATCGACAGGACTATTTAAATTTTCTTCGTTATGATCTCCAAATCAAAGTGCAAGGGTTTTTGTTGCTGACTAATTGTTTATATTGTTAATAAACAATAATTAGTGTTAAATAAACGTGTCGTTCAGAGCATTATAAAAAGAAATTGAAAAATACGGTTATTCATTGGTTGTAAGCAAGTAAATGTATATTTTCATATGTCCGAACAATAAACAGAGTCATCTCAATGTTAATAACAATTTGATAATAAACCATTAGTTAATAAACAATTTGTTAATTAACAAATAACCAAAAAAAATCAACATTGTTTGGATGTTGGATATTAGACTCGATATTTTCAACTCGATAAACACGAAATTGAATATGAAATCACAATAAAATGTTTATATAATTTGTTAATAAACATTTTGTCAATTAACAAATAAACAAAAAAATCAAAGTTGGCTAAATGTATGATATTAGACTCGATTTCAGATATTTTCAACTCGATAAACACGAATTTGAATGTTAAATTGCAATAAATCGTTCATATGATTTGTTAATAAACATTTTGTCAATTAACAAATAAACAAAAAAATAAAAGTTGGGTAACTACAGGTTATAATAGTTTTTTTAATAAATCGAAAACTTGACGAGCAAGGAGTTCAATGTCCCAATTTGTACCCTGTAATTTTACTCTTCTCGAAATCCTTTGCTACGTACCTGGAACTTTGTAATTGTTGTCATAGCAACGCATGCGTATAAGGCCCCTCCACCAAAGGTGATGATGATGATAATATCAATGATGATGATGATTAAGACAATGCATGTAAATAATGTATACAGTGTATATAATATATTACGCTATTCAAGAAATGTGTTCTATCTAAATAAAAAAATATATTTTAATTGCATATTTTTATTTTATTTTTTCCCTATTCCAAATTATCGCAAAATTATTTAGATCTCTAAAAGTTAAAAACAATTTTAATTTTTGGTTTTATTTGTTTAAAAAATTGTTTATTAAAAATTTACGAATAATTTATAAAATTATCAGTTCTAAATTCACTTTTATCAAGTTCAGATTAGCCGAAAACGACTTTAATATTGAACATTTAGACGACTTTGACTTTCTCGATCATTTCTTAATTAACAAATTGTTTATTCACAAATTATAATAACATTTTATTGTGATTTCATATTCAAATTCATGTTTATCGAGTTGAAAATATCTGAAATCGAGTCTACTATTCAACATCAAAACGTTGATTTTTTGGTTATTTGTTAACTAACAAATTGTTTATTAACAAATGGTCCATTAACAAATTGTTATTAACATTGAGATGATTCTGTTTATTGGTCGGGCACATGAAAATATACATTTACTTGCTTACAACCAATGAAGAACCGTATTTTTCAATTTTTTGATAATGCTCTGAACGACGCATTTATTTAACACTAATTATTGTTTATTAACAATATAAACAATTAGTCAAAAACAAAACCCTTGAACTTTGATCTAGAGATCATAACGAAGAAAATGAGCCCTCGTACATCAAAATCGGACGTTAAGAAAAAAATTTAAAAATCAAAACCTTTATTTATTGGATTATAGATTTGACAACGCATACAGATTGATCTATTCTCGAACGTTTTTCAATTTTGGTTCTTTGCACTTTACTTTAGTTTGGGTTACCATAAAGTTACATATGTGCATTGACTCCTATTTAAAAAGAATATACTATTCAAAGGTGTATCCAATGCTTAAAGGTGTTGTTGCTAACATTGTTTGATCTTTTGAGAAATCTAAATATTAACAATCAATAGTGCAATTAACTGTTTGGGTACAATTACAAATCTATGTATGAATCCCCATAGAGGAAGAGAATTCCAATACCTGTGGTGAGAAGTTTTATAGTTGGGGGAGGGGCAACTTTATCTTATTTGAAGGACAAAACCGCCGACTTCCAAAATTTTTTCTACAAACACCTTTCAGCCCTGAAAGTAAACTATTGTAGTCTGCAGATAGTCAATTATATAAAACTTTTAAAGGGATTCTGCCCATTATTATACAAAACACGTGGTAGTGGCTAAGTTTTTGGCAAAATGAAGAAAACTTATCTGAACTTCACAAAAACAAAATATTTTATTACTAATTTTTGAGATTAATAGATTTTTTATTATTCATAGAAACAGGTAGTATTACCTACCTGCCACCCTTGCAAAAGCCTTTTCGGACAGAGATGTAAGGATCGTTCTTATTTTAAAAAGCACCTTATGTGTGGAAATTATTATTTCCAAGTATGTAGTGCTTTATTAGTTACATTTTAAGTGAATCCTTATTATTATTTAACAACCTCGTAATAGATGCTTGGATAATAGAAATAAAAATTAATTTCAAATTCTTTAGAAATAATTTTTATCCGTTTTAACCAAACTTCGATAGAACCATTACCATTAATTTCGCCAATTTGTTCCAAATATTTGCATTTCAATAATAAACAAAAATACAAGCAATTTATCGCGAAGTCGAGACTGGCGTTTGGAGAATTTAGTGGACCAAATTGGAAGTTCTCAACTGAATTGTAATTTTTGTCCATATCTCCAAGAACTAATTTAAAACCAGACAAGTTAGGCGAGAAATATAATCTTGCTAATGTACACGATAAATATGTAGATTTTTGTAGGTTTTTTTACAATTTGGTATCTTTTTTGACTTACATTTTGTAGACTAAACTGTTTTTTGCAGATTTACACAAAATTAACTATTATAATAAAATAACTTTTAAAATTTTTCAAAGTAGAATTAAAATATAAAATATACAATTTAAAAAAGTCGACGTTCTCATAGAAATCTACATCGCATAAAAATGTAAAACAGAATCTTGAATTTATTATAATTAATCCTTTACACAAAATCTGTAGGTTGTAAGCTTCATACTTTACAAGATAACTAATGAGAGTTAAGTAAAATATTTACTCTTTGATCTATTCGATATGCAATTTATTTGGAAAGGTTTTGAACGTTAATACAAAAAACCAATATGACAAAACAATTTTAGACTTCCGAGCACATATTAATTTTTTTTTAATTTTAATCATTTATTCCGGCGTAAATTAAATATAAAATGAAATATATAGATAATAATACTAAAATTTTAAGAAGGCTAAAGATAATAGCCCTAAAAAGACTTAAGCGTACGCGTGACCTGAGAATTTTTAAAAGAATAAAAAATAGTTAAAAATTAAAATCACCTACAAGAGTGACTCAGGCGAATATTAACATTGTTCGCTGCTTTCTTGATGATAACCACCGATTAGTAGTTGGTGAAATTTTTCAGGGTCGGCATAAGCTACAGTAGTACTTGGAAAATAAAAGAAAATACAATACCCGGTTCCATACATATTTCCAAATCTAGCAAGCAATTGGAGATTTGTTTTGGACAGCACTGGGACACTCTCACGATAATCTGCTTATTGTCTTATGCAGAAAAATAATTCTGTATGTTTGTATTTTTGTGATACTTCCATAAAAAAAATAGTAATTTTAATTTATATTTGAGGCACCCTTGCAGAATTATAACGCGTTTACGATCGATGTGCCCCGAACTCAGCAAATTCCAGTTTGCTTTTTTCATTTCCCCGAGAATATAATTTTCCAATTAAATGGGGAAAATAATTGCACAGGATATAGTGAAAGCTTTTGATTTTATTTAGTGTTATTTAACAAAAATAATTAAGCAAAAAAGATTTAATTAGGTAAATTGGTTGTTTGGGCGATTTTCTGGAGGACACGGAAATGGGAATATAAGCCTTGAGGCGCTCATTTGCGTTCGTGATTATCTGGGAGAATCACTTGTTGGTTCGAGGCCTTTTGTTCAGTATTTGCTTCAAATATCCAATGTCCCATTCCTGTGTAGCTTGGAGCCTGAAAAAAGTTCATTCTATCGAAATAGGGATTGAGAGAATCTGTCCGTGACTTGCTCTTTCTTTTCTTCTTTGATTTCCTTTCTAGTTTTATCCCCAATCACCTACGGAAAAGGACGAGACGAAGTCACCGGGAAGTGAATCAGATATGCTTACTAATTATTAATCTGCACTTTCAGATTTCCTGTTAGTTTTCAAGAACGTTATAAATATAAATTGTTTAATATTTTGCTATTTAATATATGTTTCCGGATGCATTGCGATACACTGATTGCATAATCCAAATCAGGCGATGTATATATAGGTACTAGCAGCGGGCGAACAGTACAATTGCACAATTCTCGAGTTTCCTTATTCCCTGGCTGGGCCCGAGTCCACAAAACACCGCGAATTTTCAATTAAGCACGTAGTGCAAATAGCGACTGCAAACGAACACGAGGAAGTGCGCTATAAGCTGTATTCGCTTTTTTTACTCCGTCTGCAGTTCGTGCTAAACCACATAATTCCACGTTGGTGGATTCGGTCGCCGGAAAAACAAACAACGAGGGGTAGGTGTGCTTGTTATACCGAACACAATTGCTGTATGCACGGAACTACCGTGCATGAAATTGAATGAATTTTAAGTACAACGGCGAGAACAAAAATAAGTTCTACAATTTTGAATTCAGTGCAATATAATTAATTAATATTATATAAATATACATTTCTTTTGTATATATACTGACAGACAAAGTAACGTTCAAATTCAATATGTGCACATAATTACGCAATAAAAAACCTAATTATTTGGAATAAATTTTGAAATTTATGTATAGGCGCTAAACATTAATCTGTAGTAAATTAGTTTACTGTTAAGTAATTCTAAACTATGTCGTGAACTGTGGATCTGAAAGAAGTTGTATATATTGATGTCAAAGAATTGATCTTGGTTAATATGCATTCATGGTTACCGGCTGGTGTTGGTAGTTAAAAGTTTACAAACCCATGGAATAAATTTGGAATAGTAGTGTAATGCATTTACGTCATACATTTAGGCCCGTCGGAGCGGAGTGAGACAGAGGTAAAATAACTTGGCCCCGGGTAAATCTCCAATATTGTACTTTATCGCAATAAAATTTATAATTTTTTAAAGAAAGATTTGGAAGCCTCCAATACAACTAAAGGGTTAGTTGGTGTCGCTAAGCATTTGCACCTGTTTCTTTCATTTGCGCGGTAACAAACTCGCCTAAGAGGATATTCGTGATGAAAGTGTCCCTTCGCATACTCGTAAAACTTGGATAGAGTGACTTTGTAATTTTTTATTTCATTTGCTATCATAATAATTTTTATTATATATATATATATATATATATATATATATATATATATATATATATATATAAACTTATTTCCTATATTGATAATGTATTCAATCAGGAAACTTGATTGCCAACTTCATTTTAAGTATGGTGTTTTCTATGTTGGTCTCACACGTTGCAAAAGACTGTATTAAAGCAGCCTCATTCAAAAATTGTAAAAATGGAGATTAAAACAGTAGAGGCCATCAAATATGGAAATAAAAGTTTACAAAGGATAACTCTAACAATTAATAGTACAGAAAGCACCATTAAAAGATTAATTTTGAACCTAAAGGTTTTAGAAAAATGTTTAGTGATATTTTTGAATGCAAACTTGTTGCTGAAAAGCGTAAATTTAAAAAAGATCTGCAAAAATATTTAGACACTTGATTTCGATAACAATCTAAATGTTGGCTAGTACAAATGCAAGAAGATTTCAGTCTTCCTTTTGTTTAAGCGCCTCAGCAGTACGATTAGATTTCTTTTTAATGCTCTTTTCACATTACTTTATAATATTTAATATTTAATAATAACAAAAAAAAACAACATTAGGCTTTCTGTTCAAAGTGAACGCAGGTACTCGATTATTCTTATTGATTGACTAAGCAGCCCGCCAGCCAAGCATCTAGGCCCTCGTTTTAACTCGGACTCGTTCGCATTACTTGCTCTGACCAAATAACATAAAATTCTTACTTCCATAAAAAATCAGTGTTTTCTACCATATTCCTTTTTTTCGTTCATCTAATTTGTTTCTATAGAGTAGCGGGTAGACACTGTTTGTAATCCTGACAAAGACCGGCCTACTTCAGGTGTACGACCCAGCCCACGTGACCCTTGATTTTGTCTCGCCTCCGAAAACAGAGAAATCATGCCCCAACCCTAAGTCCTACCTGTTACTATTCAAATCAACTTACATGCCCTCCCCCCATTCCAACCTCCACTCAAGCAGCATGGAGTGATAAGGCCTAATACCTTTAATAATCTCAATCAATATAGGAATCAAAAGAAAAGAGGGTGCTAAGAATCACTGGATCAGCCCGAGCTTCCATAAAACGACTCTTTGGATAGGAACTTGCAATATAAGATCCTTAGAGGATAATGATAAGCTGTATGACCTGGAAAACTAATTAGAAAAAATCAAGTGCGATGTTATAGTACTGAGTGAAATTAGAAGAAAAAGAGAAGAATATATTACCTTAAAGTCGGGAAATCATTTTATGTACAAAGGAGAAACTGATAGTGGTGTAGTCTTTATGATTAATAAACGTATGACCCCATACATACAATTATATATATATAACAATTTAAGAATTAATAAAAGGACAAACAAAAATATTACAAGGTTTTGCCTCAACTAGTACATACAGATGAAGAAATAGAACTGTTTTATGAGGAACTAAGAAATGCAATCGACGACCAACATACAACAATTAAAATTATAATCGGCGACTTCAATGCGAAAATCGAAATAAAACAAGAAGAATGTGAAACGCAAATAGCAGATTACGGCTGTAGTCATTGAAACGAACGAGGAGAAGTACTAATAAACCTTATTAATAAATTTAGATTATATATGATAAAGTCATTCTTCAAAAAGAGTAAAAATCGGAAATGGACATGAATCGTCCCAAACAAAACCACAAAAAATGAAATCGTTGACATTTTAATGGACTATAAAAATATTGCGCAAGATGTTGCGATATGTTAAAGAAATAGGCAACGATTTTAAAAGAACCATAGAAAGAAAACTAGAAACAAATAAATGAGGAATCTCCAATAGACATTAACCAACTTAACAAAAAATAACATATATGATAAAGGACAGTATAAAGTATAAATAAATCTAAAAAACCTTAACTAGATGATGATACTAAGAAGTTAATGGGAAAAAAACAACACTAAAGAAACAACATAAAAAGGGACAATTGAATATGTAGAGATTAATAAAATATTACCAAGAAAAATTAATAAATTTAGAAAATACACCTAGGTAAACTAGTAAATAAAATGATAGAAAAAATCAAAAATCCTAAGTGCTTAAGACCAAGTTTAGGACAAAAACATATACACACTCTTATAAATAACAAGGGGAACAAATATTAAAGACCACTGAGGAATATTACCTTAACTTATATAAATCCAAAGTAAAAGAAGATATAAATGAACAAAATCACCCATCACGAGGGATAAGAAATGCGGAATCAGGAAAACTACTAGAAATTATCAGAGAAGAAGTAGAAAAGGCTTTGAAGAACATGAAAAGAAACACAACACCTAGAGACGACGAGATCACCACGAATATGATAAAAAAAGGAGTGAGACTATAATAATAATAATAATAATAATAATAATAATAATAATAATAATAATAATAATAATAATAGAACTATTAAACTAAAGTCTTCAACAAGGTAAGATCTCAAATGCATGGTATAACGATGAGGTTACCTTAGTATTTAAAAAAGAAGGCGAAAATAACTAAAAAATTACCGACCTATAAGCCTATTGCTACATCTGTACAAACAGTTAAATAAAATAATAACTAATCGATTGACTCAGAAACTGGACGCATATCAACCCACCGATCAAGCAAGGTTTAAAAAAGGATAGTCTACAGCTGATCACCTCTTAACAGTAAAATTACTAATAGAATGAATATGACATTCCTATATACATAAGGTTCATTAACTATGAAGAGACTTTCGATCAATTGAAACATGGGCCGTACAAGTAGCATTAAAATATTGCAGAATCGATGGTAGATATAATCAACTACTGCAACATATAGCAGATAAAGCAACGGCAACATCATCTGCATACAAAAAATACCCAGATATCGTCAAGAAGAGGCGTTGGGCAGGAATTATTTATAGGTATATTTACACTAGCCTTGGAAAAGATGTTTAAAAGATTAAAATGGTCAGGTACCAACTTCAACGGAAAATACCTTAATAACTTTAGGTATGCAAATGATATAGTAGTGAAAGCGAAAACTAGAGAAGAACTACAGCAAATTATTCCAGATTTATTATTCTATATCGCATATTTTTGATTTTGGTAATAACTATTTACCTCTGTCACAATACAACGCCATTTGTTAAATTTTATTACTATACTTATTTCCATTTTGAATTGCCCTTTCTTTCTAAACTTTCGTCAAAATATTTTAACATTTTTTAGAGCTGTTGTTTTTTGCTATGGGCAATAATTTTATTTCCTGACAAAGTATTAATATGTATGTGTTTTTAATAATGTAAAAATTTGATTTTAGACTTCCGTAAATACCCGTCTTAAATAAATTCTAGTTCTCAGAATGTAATACGCCCAAAACACCCCTAAAGTGTTAGGCATATTTTACCTACACCATGAATATCAATGATAATGTGTTAAACTGGTGATCATCTATTCGAATAGTAAGTGGTCAGCAACCATATGGTAAAATGTACATTTTACAGCGGTGTAATTTTTTATTTAAATAAGTGCCACAGCAAGAAAAATACACAACTAAGAATAAGCTAGTAGCGTAGAAAATAGAAAATTCCACCGCAAAAAATTATTTAAGTTAGTTTCGGACGTCTTGAAATGAAGTTTCTGCAAAGCGTTGCGACATAAAAATATTTTAAACTGATTACTAATAGACTATCAAACATTTAATCAGCTTAAAGGTTTGTTATTGAGAAACGATAAACAACAATTTCTTTATTTGAGAGAACTTACATAGAGCTATGTCTTCGGTATTATCCATTTTGAAAGTCAAAAGTATTATTATATCTTATTAAATAATGGTAAGTACAAAAATGAGATCAAAGAAATAAGAAAAAATTGAAAATAACATAAAAACGATCAAAAACGCAGTTAGGTGATTGGGTAATCTAGAAAAGATGCATATAAAAATTTTTTAAAAATTATAAAAAAAAGAAGTACAAAAGTGCTAGTGTATGCAAGTTATAGTTTTATTTCTAGTATTACATTTTTTAACATCTTTTCCAATGTTACTAATACGTAGTAATAAAAAAGTACTCAATATTGTAAGTCCGATGAAATTCTTTTTCCCGGACAGACGTTGGCTTTCGATGCTTCTGCATACATCAGAGCAAATCTTACTGCAGAAGTGATTACATCAATCGTTCAAAATCATTTACTTGGGGCAATATTTTTAACCCAACTTTCCTTCTTTCACATCACTGTTTTATACGTTCTCTGCGGTGTGCGTCTGCTTCCACGCAGAGAATGGTCGTGTACCAGTGCAGTACAGATTAGTCACGACATATGGGCGAAACTTGTGACATAACTATATGGGACGCAATAAGTTGCAATTCTTATCCACCTCTCGCGTTTTAAAAAAACGTTGACCTGCTAATTACAATTAAAACGTTTTTCTGAGCGTTATGATAAACGTTAAGAAATGTCCATTTTTTTATACAAAATATAATTTGTTACTAGAGGCATGAATACAACGGGTAAATTTTATTTATGGTATTTGGTCTTATCATTTCTTTCACGGGAAAGTTCTACAGAATTGACTAAATTATGGTGTACAACTGGCAGTGCTGGTGTGTGTTTATTCATTACTTGTCAATTAAAAGAGTGTAAACCACGAAAGAAGCCACTTTTATCTAAAAAGCAAAGTCGCATTCATCTACAGAGGGCTAAAAAACAACTAGACCAGAGAGCATTGGTAGAAGGTGCTATTCAGTGACGAATTAATTTTTAACTTTAATAATCATATCGGAAATGGTTGTATTAGAAGTTTTCCTACAGTATTTACCTAAATGTGTGCTTCCTATAAGTGTACATCCAACTGCTGTTATAATATTGAGATGGATGTCTGTTCAAGAAGTTGTTCAACTACATATCTTATCTGGGATAATGCATGTCACAAGGTACCTCAAAGTATTGCATTACATATCATCCACTGAAAAAAAACTTATTTCAATATAAAAATTTTATTTTTCAAAATGGTAATGCGTTGGCCTAGATAACTAGTAACAAAAATAATAGAGTCGCAATCCCCGGATTTTAAACTCATACGAAACTTACGACAAAGGATAACTAACATTCTATTACAAAATAATCACACCATAAAAACGCAATTAACTAAAGCTCTAATTCAAGCTGGGAATTGTTGTATTTCAGAAGACGAGTTATAAAAGCCGATGGATACCATGCCCAAAAAATGAAAAATGGTTATCAAGAGCAACTGTTGGCTAATCAAACATTAATATTAATTTTTATTTATGTATGTTATGTATTTTTTTCAATTCCCTTCTACTATTTACTCTCTGTAATTTTGTAATTGTGATAAATATTCAGTTCAATTGTATTGCTTCTTTTAATAAAAATTTCTAAAATGCTTTCTTCATAAAATTATAAAAAAGAATTGGACAAAAAATATTTACATATAGTGCAGATTTATTCAAATTTTACTAATTTTTGAAGTAATGCTTCTCACTCTACTGTATTGTTTCAAAGGAATAGAGCTTGTTATAAACATACACTGGATATAATTTGGCGATGTTTGACGTGATTGTTGTCATGCTTTAATTTCCATTATTGTTTTACTTAATTAATTATAGATTAAATCTTGATTAAGTTAAAATTTATATTCAGGGCATTTCACTTTCTTTTCCTTTAGTGTGTATGCAAATATATTGACATAAATGGGTAATCAAGAAATATAGACTTCAAAACATATTATAGTCGACAGCTAGATTACCGGTTAATAAATGGCGAATTAAAATTATAATACACAATACGTCAAAATATCGTGGAAAATTGTAACAGAGCAGAAAATTTGGTATGCGCACAGCAATTAGCACTACAAGTTGTAATATGTTTGATTGCTTCATGCCGCTTCATTGCAATTCTACCTATACAAGTGCCGGTTTAGCAAATTACTGCTATAACTGTAGAATCTGTGAATTGCGTACATTAAGTTACATCGCCCTGTGTAATAAACTAGACGTATATTAGAGCTATATATGTAATAAGCTAACACTGTTAATATCTTAGCTTAGGCCCTTGCACATGTATCTCTCTTTAACGTAAATTTTAATGCTTTGCCTTAGTTTGCACCAGGAAGCGAGATTATAATAGCGGCTGTTGGTTTTGGACCTTAAATGTATCTGGTGGTTATATAGGTGTACAGATATCAGAGATTAGGGTAATTTAGTTACTGTAAAACAAAGCTGCAGCCAGAAGTACCTCAAAAGAGCCTAACTAAATTTATTTTCTGTAATAAATATATAAAATATATTAAACTGATTTTTAATATACTAAATTAATAATTGCCCAAATTAATTAAATGTGTAAAACTAGCTTCTCAAACGTATTACTATGCTTAATTGTCCCTATTAAACAATTAATTTTTTTCTGATGTTTGTGGTTCAAAGAAAATCAAAAAATTGTAACTGATGGATTTTCTACTGCAGCAAGCAAAGGTTGTGTAATATAATAATTTTGACAAATGTGTATTCATAAATTTTTTTATTAAGCATAAAAAAGGAAAGTAAAAATTCTTCCTTTTCGTTTGTACACTAAAGAATTGTTCAAATTATTGTATAATGTATACGAAGAAATTATAATAAATAAAAAAAATCTTACAAGATATACCGACAATATTCTTATTGGAAGCGCTGATAATCTATCGACACTCATAAGGTTTGCTAGAACTTGTGCTGCGGCACAATCTATTATTAAATTATAATATTAAGCAAAAACAGATTACTTCAGAATAGTATAGAGCTAAAAAAAGTTTCTAGGCCCCTCTAAGAAAGGACAAACATGCATTCATTGTGTTCGTGTCGCATTTTTACGTGTAAAAATCTGTAGCCATAACATAACTTTGTTCCTCCAAATTTGAATGGTTAGAGTTGCCAGTGCTGCTTTATAAATCAATACATAAGTTATTAAAGCCGTTTGAATGTTGAAAGATTGCTCAAAATCTGTGGAATAGGCAGAGTCACTAATGAAGTATTACTAAGAAGAAATAAAATTATAAGAAGAAGAAAACTTGAATATTTTAAACATATTATGAAACATCAGTAATGGTGCAAAATACATCTTGTAATATAAGAAAATATAAAGAGCAAAAAAAACTCTATATACTAAGAGTTTTATAGTTGACTAACTTGACTCTACCGTGCAACTTTCTTGAGAAGCAGTTGACAAAATACCAATTGTAAACAAAGTCGCTAATAATCGTTAACCGCGATAATACTCAAAAACACGCGCACATCTGCCTACTCCAGGGTAGATCGCGGCGAGCCGTAGCCAGGTGCATCCGCCTACTTAAGTTTGTTGTCTAACCGGCTGCATCCTTTGGCTCCTCTTAAAACCTCATCTCTGCGGACTGTATTTTTCTATGGTCCCTTGTTGTTATTATCCATGTTTCGCTGTCATATAGTAATTTAGGGACCGCCATTACTTTGTAAAATTTTATCTGCCTCCTTTCTTGTTTTGTTTCTTAGTGCTCTTCTTAGATTACCGCACATTCTCTTAAATTTGGCTATTTTTTTGTCGACGTGTTCGTCCTAGCTGTATGAAATATCGCAACCTAAATATCTAAAGTTTTGTAGTTGTTCTAGATTGGTATTTTTAATAATAATTTTATTTTATGGGTTGTTTTTCTTGGAACGCCATTATTTTTGTTTTAGTTGTTGATATTTGGCAGTTGTAATTTTTTGATATGTTGTTTAATATGTAGATTGCTCGTTTTAAATTTTCTGCTAAATTTTCGATTATAGCCTGGTTGCCTGCGAACAGTAATGTGTTAACATATGTACTTACTTCCTCTTCTCCCATTGTACCTCACGGTGTCGGGGTTTTGAGCCATTGTTTAAATGAGTGTCGATCCCTTGCAAGGGTTCGGATTTCTGTTAGGGTCTGTCCTCTCTTTTTTTCTGTTTTTTCCATATGTTTATGTTTTATTGTAGTTGATTTTTGTTCCTTGCCATGAGTAATATGTCGTCGGTATATATGAGGTCTTGTATCATTACTGGGTTTAGGTTATGGTATCCTATGTGGGCGTTTCTTGTTTCTAATTTGCATTTTTTGTTTATGTAGTCCATGTGTATCACGAATAGGAGCGAGTTTAGGCTGTCACTTTGTTTGATACCCCTTTCCATTTTAAATTCTTCCGATACTTGGTTATTTAATCTTGTTTTTCCAATTACTTTACTATTCATGTTCCTTATTATTCTCCACAGTTTTGGGCTTACTTCTAGTTCTTCCAATGCTTTCCAGGTGTATGTGTGTGGTACTTGGTCAAAGGCTCCTTTTAGGTCTAGGAAGAGTAGGTAGATGTCTTTTTTCTTCTCCAATAGATTTTCAGTTATGGTTCTTACTGTGTATACATAGTCTTGCGTTTGTCTTCCTGGTCTAAACGCAGTTTGTTCTTCTTCTAGTTTGTCTTCTGTCTCATTTCTTAGTCTCTTTTCAACTATTCTTGTGTATATTTTTAGCGCTACTGAGGATAAGCGTATAGCCCTATAAATGTCTGTATTTGTGGTGTCTCCCTTTTTATGAATGGGTATTATTATGTTATTTTCCCAGTCCTTCGGGATCTGTTCTGTGTTCCATGCTTGTTGTACTATCTCTTTCATCCATTTAATTATGGTCGGGCCGCCTTTTTTCAGCATTTCTGGAGCTATGTTGTCTTCTCCTGCTGCCTTACCATTTTTTGTTTTCTTCAGGGCTTCTATTATTTCTTTTTCTGCTATTTCTTCTTCGGTGTCTTGATTATCATTTCCTTCTTGAGATTGTTCTTCTCTCTGTATTTCTGTTTCTTCTTCTTTAAATCTTTTTTTGTAGTGGTCTTTTCATGTTTTCAGTATTTCTTCCGTTCTTGTTTGTAGCATTCCTGTCCCATCCTTAATATTCCGCACTTTTAGTGCTCTGTTTTCCTTTAGGCGCTTAACTATATTCCAAAACTGTCTCTGTTTTTCTATATAGTTGTCTTCTATCTTTCTACCGAATTCCTCCCATGTGTCTTTCTTTGCTTGTTTTACCGCTTCCTTTGCTTCATTTCGTTTTACTAGGTAGTATCTTCTATTTTGTTCAGTTTTATTTATTATATATTTCTTCCAGGCTTCTTTTTTGTTATTGATTTTGTTCTTGACTTCTTCGTTCCACCATTTTGTTCGTTTATGTGCTGGATCATGTTTTATTTCTTTTTCTCCACTGACTTCCTTTGCTGTTTTTGTTAGTGTATCATTAAAAGCCTTCCATCGTTTGTTTATAGTCCACTGAATTCCTTCTTCGGCTTCTTGTATTTCCAAATTGTTTAGATTTTCAGTTAGTTTGTTTTCATATTCTTGTTAACATATGTATTTGTATTTATTTGGATTTTTTTGTGCTTCTTGTTCCCCATGTTTTCATCAAATCGTCAATATAAATATTAAACAGAAAGGGTGATAGGCCACTTCTTTGTCTTATACCTTGATTTGTGTATATCACGTTTTTGTTTTTGTCATTGTTTTCTATAGTAATTTTGGAGTTGTACTAAATATTTTTTTATTACTTTTATCAGATGAAACAGAAATCCATTTTTTTTAATTGACCACAGTTTTGTTTCTGTGACCTTGCTTTAATGCTTTAGTGAAGTCAACGAATGCTATGTGTGTTTCTAAATTATGTTCTCTCCATTTCTCTATGATCTGCTTCAAGGTAAGGACATCATCTATACAGGATCGTCCTTTGAGGAAGCCATTCTGCTCTTCTCCTAGGATCACTTTGGCTATTGTTTGGGTTTTCGCTGTTATAATTTTCGAATATAACTTATATCCTGAATTAAGTAAGCTGATGCTCCTATAATTTTTGCAAATTGTTCTATCGCCTTTTTTAAAGAGTGAGTTTATTTTAGCTACAGCCCATTCTTGAGGAATTTTAATTTGCTTCCAGCACATATTAATGAAGTGTAGCACGTAATCTTGATTTTAGATACATGCCTCCGTATTTAAGTAGTTCAGTATTAATTTTATCAGTTCCTGTGACTTTCCTATTTTTTTACGTCTTTTCTAATTCATGTACAGTTAATTCGTCTACGATTAAATTCGTTTTTGTAAATTTATGTCTTCGCTATTATTAACTTCGTCTTCTTCTTCTTCCTAATTGTACCACAGTTCCTTGTGACTTTTTAGTTTCTATAATATTTAACACCACAGTATGCTTGTCACTTTGTTGAAGTGCTTTATACATATATACTTTATTGTCATACCTTCTGTTGATAGTGCTTTATAACTATCATATTAGTATTATTTCTATAGCTCTTCTTTATACGTTCGTTATGTCTGTTCCTGATGTTACGATGTTGCTTAGTATGCTCTTGCGCTTCTGCACTTATTTTGTTGTAGTTTGTTATTCCATATCTTGGATCCTATTCTGTAGTTCTTCCATCGTGTCCCTAGGGCTTCTGCTACTGTTTGTGATGCTCTTTTATTACATACTATATAAAACATTGCATTGTATTTGATTCCAAAATATATACTAAGTTGGAATATAAGTAAGCCTCAAATTAATGCAATCAATTTTTGGCTGTAAAACGTATTTTTGATGTTATAAACCTCTTAAAATGTAATATAGGTTATCAGTTTGCATGAAGATATACTTAGTTGTATAAAAAAAATTAGACACAAGTAATTAAACCAAATAAGAAGCTGTTGCTTTACTTCAGCAATTTATTGAAGTGCTAAAATTCATTGTTAATTCAAGTACTGGTAATATACAATTATATAGTGCAATCAATTGTACAATTAGGCTCGAAAACTTTGACCACCTGTTATAAACCTCATTAAAATGTAGATATAGGTTCATAAGACCCATTGAAAACTAATTTTCCTGCTTATTAAAGTGACACTCATGTAACGATAATATAACGATTGAGACCTTCAAGTTGATTGGTTGGTCTAAGTTTGAGTTTCCAAGGTGTTTATGAGTTTCAACATTTGTATATATTACCGTTTCGCCCCCTGATCTTGTTAAAAAGTACATATAAATTTCTTATGGTGAAGACTAAAGTTTTGTTAGAATTGACGATTAAAATTTATTTTTTCTGGTATTTTATCATTTGGCAGATAGAACCACAATTATTTGCACTATAATTTGTGATTTGTGTTTAGAAGGTAAATTACCATGCGGCTCATGGTTTAAAATATTTTGATAAGAGTAAATTATTTATTGAGGACTCTCTGATCACCACAAATCGCAAAATAATATTCCGATTAATGTAATGTTTAAGCGTAAAAAAAGCTGTTCTGTCGTCGCATCTCAACTTTTAATTTATTAAACTAAGTGGCACACCCTGCAATCTAATGTTACGTAATTTAAGTACTTACAAGAATAACTGTTTACAATAATATACATTAGTTGCAATAAAATAGTTTAATGTGACAGTTCTAATATAAAACTAAAAGTCTGAATCAAATGAGGCCAAGGACGGCGTCTAAATCCCATTTGGTTTTTTAAACAGTCTGATCTTATTTCATTTCATTGATTTTAATTAGTTTTCTGTTTAAAATTAAAGTAAGATTGATTATAAACATAAAGCTAAGCTTTTGCTAACATAATGACTAGGCCGCATTAAGCTTGAAACAAATTACCTACTATAAAAGAACACTAAGGAAACAACATTATTTGTCGTTTTTGTACTCTTAATTTAAGATAATTCAAAAAACAAATAAATACAAAGGAAATTAAAGCGTTTAAACAGAATGTTGCTAAATTTAGGTATTGGTGTTCCCGTGTAATAAAGTATAAGTATATTTCTAAATTTCTATGTACAACTGTCATGTGTTCATCCTGCGTATTAATCTCATTGAGATTTATTTAACTCTGTTCAATAATAGTTTCAGTTTTTATTGCACTTGCGGTATATCATTCATTAACAAAAATAGTTTCTTATTTAATAATGTTCTCAAAATTTTAATTGCAATAATAATATCGAATTATTCTGTAAGATTCTTCTGATTAATAATGCAATAAAACTTTACAGTATTGATTAATATTGTTAAATATTGAACAAAGAATTGGGTTGAAATTAACCCTCACTAATACATAACATATAATCGTTTTGGATAAAAGTAACTACAATAAAAACAAAAAATAATAAATATATTTAATATTGAGCAACACCAAAATTATTACACGAAAATAATTAATTAAAAAGTATGAATCCACAACGTGTTAGAATATACTGAAGTACATAAATAATTAAAACAACTAAACCATATAAACAACATATTTTTAATATCATCTGAGATAGCAAAACGTTTGCAACATTCAGATACAAAAATTACAGTAATAAAGATATCTAATTGTAAGCAAAAATATTTTTGTTGTTAACTTTAAATAAGATTTTATATTAGTAAACTACATAGCACTCAAATAACCTTCATATGTTTTCTATGAATGAAATTCTTTTACTGTACAACACCATACCCACCAAATCATTAAATGTGTAGTGGCTTACTTGTCTATACAATAACCTTTTTCAGAGCTATAAAATTCTCTCTAAAAGTAGAAGAGACGTCAGAAACTTAGTTAAAGGTTTGTTCTTAAATAAGAATCGTGTAAAGTCTAAAGAGATGGGTTAAATTATTTAACAGAAGCATATAATGGTAACAATTGAACTGGTTATTATAAGCCATAAAGCATATTTTTTAAATTATAAATCTGAGACTTTAGAATTTTCCAAATATAAAAAAATAGTCCCAGTGCTAACTCACCTATTTATCATCAGAAAGTATTATATACGAAAATGTATTTTATATTAGTCCCCCGTAAAAACATTAATCTCAGTTAGAGAGTGTCTATACAATTTGTACAATTAAGAGTTTCTGTTGTCTTTAGTAGGAGTTATTCACGAGCTAGTACCCCATGAAATGGTTAAACTTCGGTTCAGGTTTGGCATCAATGTTTGTGCTGGCATTATTGATGATCGTTTTCTACCATCAAGTCTGTAGAGAGGAAAGAGGAGGAGGTTAGAATCTCCAGGACCCGTGGTTCTTAGAGGCTCGGATAAGCTTCAATATATTTTTCGTTATTTTAGTAAAATTTAATAAAACATTTCAGCAGTCCTGAAATTGATTCTGTACAAATCCAAAGGTCTGTCATATTAATCAGTTATAAAACAATAAAAATAGAATTGTTTTTATTTATTTAATTGATATCATTTACATTAATGTATTGTTCACTGAATGTATTCTATTATATGATTCCGATTTATACTGGGTAGGATTTCCGAAGGTTTTTCGATGATTCTGAGTTTTTCCCTTATTGATAATGTGCAAAAACAGATGGGAGTCCGGTCCTGACAAGTGACAGGAAGATTGAAGAGTGAATGCTTCTCAGTTTAAATATAAATAAGTGAAAATTTAATGAAATTAAATTCAAATAGTGATTACAGTAAGGTAAAATAGGCGAATAGTGTTAATATAAACAACAGATAAAGGTAAGATCAGCGAGTAGAAAACTTAAAATAGATCGCGAAGGAAATAAACACCGATGACAGCTGACAGGCTGAGCGCGTGAACGAAACGGCGGAGCGATACCAAACCGCGGGCTTTTCATACTACCGCAGGCCCGTATTCCAAATCTTACAGAATTTTGAGAAGTAACGAGCTTTTTATAAAGAGAACGACGACCTCGAGGAGTGGATCCGGGTCGGTTCTTAGTCGGTTTAGTAAAATGGAAAATAAAGACGAATATACCCAAAGTATGATGAAACTACTACAAGAAATAAATGGAAAATTAGACAAAATGGAAGATAGTAACAGAGACTTGAAACTAAAATAGATAACCTTCAGGCAGAACTAAATAACGTAAGAATGGAAAATGAATTACTGAAGAAAGATAAGGAACTACTAGAACAAAAACATCAATACATGAAGAGAGAATAGAGAAACTAGAAAGAGAAATAAGAAAGAAAGAATAATAATACACGGAGTGGATGAAGGAAATGAAGGGAGAGAACTAGAACTAAAAGAAAGAGTGAGAATTATAATAAGAGATATGGGAATACAGATAAATATGGAAGAAGAAATAACAGAAATCAGAAGATTGGGAAGCGAACAAAGAGGAAAAGAAGACCAATACTAATAGAACTAAGGGGCCACAACAAAAAGATGGAGATACTAAAAGCTACAAAAAAATTAAAAGGAACAGAAATATACATGGAGGAAGACTTCACAAAAGATATTCAGGAACAGAAAAGATATCTAGTGAAATACATGAAGCAGTATAGAGAAAAAGGAGATCACGCAATACTACGATACAATAAATTAATAATAAATGGAGAAATTATGTCCCTGGAAAAACTAAATCAAATAGATAGACAGAAGTATAAGGAAGTAGAACGAAATGACGCAGAAGACGAGTATGAGAGAGAGAAGAAGAAATACGGGAAAAGAAAAAGGCCTGGAAGAAATACATACAGACTGGACAGCAACAAGATAGAGAGGAATATATAAATAGGAGAAATAAAGTAAAACAGGCAGTAAAAGAAGCTAAAAAGAAAAGCTGGGAAGACTTTGGAAGAGAGATAAATAAAACATATAAAGATAATAATAGGATTTTCTGGGCCAAAATAAGAAAGATGAGAGGAAGCCAACGAAAAGAAATTAGAGGGATTAGAGATAAAAACAACCATATTGCAACAGACAAAAAAGAAATAATGGAAGTATGGAAAGACTACTTCGAGCAGAAGTTTATAAAGAAAGGAGACAATGAAGAAAGGAAATCAAATAGAGAAAGGGAAGAATCAGGAGAAGAAACAGAACAGATAACGAGAGAGGAACTAGAAAATTCACTGAAAAAGATGAAGATTGGGAAAGCAGGGGGCGAGGACAAAATAGACCCGGAAATGATAAAATGGATGGGAGAAAAGGGTAAAGAATGGCTCTGGAAAATATGTGAGGAGGCATGGAGAACTAAGAAAATTCCAGAAGACTGGGAAAAGAACTTGATAGTTCCAATATATAAGAAGGGGGATCAGACGGAATGCGATAATTATAGAGCCATTTGTCTCTCCTCGGTGTGCTTTAAAGTATATACCAGAATTCTGGAGGGGAAACTTAGAAAAGTGATAGAAAATAAACTAGAGGAGGAACAAGGGGCATTTAGGGCAAATGACAACAAGCTAATGACAACATATGCATATTGAGGAACATTATAGAACGAAAAATAGAGGAAGGAGATGAACTACTGCTTACCTTTCTAGACATAAGAGCAGCTTTTGATACAGTTGAGAGAGGAAAAATATGGGAATGCTTAGAGGAACTGAAAGTGACAAAGGAACTAATAGAGGCCATCAGAAGTATATACAAAGTAGTTAGAGGAAAAATTCAAATAGCTGGACTGACATCCGGGGAATTCAAAATGGAGAGCGGCATAAAACAGGGCCCACTACTTTTTATAATAATAATGGATAAAATAGCAAAAAATCTAAAAGAAAAAACGAAAGGATTGGATACAATAATAGGATATAGAAACCTGGAACCAGTCAAGGTGAAAAGTTTAATGTATGCAGATGACATAGTCATAATGGCAGATACGGATAATAAATTACAAAAGCTAGTCAACATATGGGTAGAGGAAATAGAGAAAATGAAAATGGAGGTCAACATTAAGAAAAGTAAAACAATGATAGTGAATCAAAACCAGGAGAGGGCAAAATAGAAGTAAATGTAAAGGGCATAATATGGAAAGAGTCTCAACATTTGAGTATTTGGGAACAATAATAACAGATGATGGACGAATAGAAGCAGAACTGAGTAACAGAATGAGGAGAGGAATAGGATCTACTATGCATTACATAGAACGATATTGGGAAAAAGGAGATAGACCAAAAAGTGAAATTAATGGTACATAATGCAATAACAATACCAACAGTATTATACGCCAGTGAAAATTGGACGATACAAACCAAACATGAGGGTGTAATAACGGCCATAGAAATGAAACACTTGAGAAGGATAGCGGATAAGACAAAGTTTGATAGAGTACGGAATGAGGAAATAAGAGAAACTTTACAACAGGAACCAATAGTGAACAAAATTAAAAAGAGACAGTTAACATGGTACGGTCCTATACAACGAATGAAACCAGAGAGAATATGCAGAAAAGTGTTCGAAGCAAGAAGCGTAAAGAAAAGAAGAAATGGAAGACCCAGGAAGAAATGGATAAGTCAAATCATTGAGGTGGGAAAAGCAAGAGGAAAGACAGTAAACGAAATGAAAAGTTTAACAAGAGACGGAAAAGAATGGAAGAAATGGGATAAGGAGGACCGTGACGTATAAATCCGACGCTGGAAGGCATAAGGATAAGAGCGAAGAAGAAGAAGATATATTCTATTCACATAGGTGGTTAACTTCCTCCCTAACTCATGGAATTTTTAGATCCGCATGAAGGGTTTTATTGCTAGTGTACCAGTCAGCATGCGCCATGACACGAAGAGTTTTGTTCATTGCAGAATTTCGATGTTTGATGTTTTCCCACAACTTCATATATGAATACCGTACGCCCACAATGGAACTATAACTGTCTTATACACTAGCATATTAATTTGTAGCGATAACTTTGATTTGCTCCCTAACAACTAGTACATCTTTTCCACTATTGTGTCCAATAGCTTTCTCTTTTTTATAATGTGGGTTCTCCATGTTCACCGCTTATCGAGATACATACCGAGATATTTAGTTTCTTCTTTAATTGGGATTTATATACCATTTACTGTGACCGGAGGAGCGGAGTTGTGTTTTGTCGTAAACGTGATAGCTGTGGATTTATTTTCATTGATTTATATTTGCCACCTGTGCAACCATTTTTATATGTTATCCAAACTACTTTGTAGGATAGCCGATGGTTGTGTTGGATCTGAGTGAAAAGCTAATATCACAATATCGTCTGCCGAAATGGCCGACATTGTATTTTTATTACATGGTAGGTCAGCTATGAATATCTAGTATAGGGTTTGTCCCAGAACGCTACTCTGAAGAACGCCTACTTTTATTAGGTATAGTCCAGATTAGGTTTCGCCGTACTTGACATGATAATACCTCTCGTATGCTTTAATTAAAAAGTAGTATGGATGTGTCAGTGACCATTTAATTTTATGTAGTAACCCGGGATGCCAGACTCAGTCAAACGCCTGGTTGACATTAAGGAATACTGCAACAAAATATCTACATTCTTCAAGGTCCGTTTCTATTACATCAACAACTCTGTGTATTTGCTTTAACGTAGTGTCCCTGACGAAACCCAAAATGATGCTATCAAATTGGTGCTGCTTGTTCAATTATAATTGCCAATCCTTTTATAATTAACCTTTCTAGTACTTCGATCTATAAAAGATAACTTCATTTGCGAGTTTGTCCCGTTTCAGAATTAGAATAATTTGGCCGAATTTCCTTAGTATTGGAAAATATTATAATATATTATATATAAAATACATTAAAGATTTGATTCATGCACATTACTGCTTTGCGGGTGCAATTCCTTCATTGGTTTGTCAAACCCGGCCGCATTTTTGTTGTTAATATATTTAATTTCAGCTTTAACTTCTTTAGGGACTAAGAATTGTTTGGTGGGCTTAGTTGTAAATCAGATTTGAGGTAGGTCAAAATCTCTTGTTCTTCCACGAAAAGTTCGGCTTTCTCAACTTGGAGCCTTGGGAAATGGTGGAGTAGAGCTTTTGGATCTTATTTAGATTTAATATTGCCTTCCAAAGCATGTACTTGTTATTAGCGGAGGGGGATAAGATGTTAACGTATTAATTGAATGTTTTGTTTTTCCATTCCCTTAAAGCTATTTTTAATTCTGGTTAACCTATTTAAGTTATTTTTGTCTATGGGACAGTTTGCATTATTAGCCAGATAGTTGATTTTGATAACATAATCCAAATCCTGACTTGTACAATAACAGCAAAATCCTATTATAAAATATATGTAAAAAAATATGTGTAAGGAAATGAATAGGTACCTACTTGGTCTACTTAAACAATATAGAGCGATATAAAAAAAATACAATAACAAAAAATTTATATATTTAATAAATACGATACAGAATATGAGAAACTAAGAATCTTGTAGTCACTTCTCTCAGCGTTACTTCCACGATTCAAAGCAATCTAAAGTCATGCGTTGAAATCAGGAATAATCTGAATTTCTGACTGTCCATCTAGAATACTTTCTTTTTTAAAGATAACTCCTTTAGATATCTCTACCTACAATGCTTAGAAGCCGCAATCTTCTCGGTTTACCACATGGTGCGTAATCAACAAATTTCGGATTATATATGATGTGTCTTTATAGGCAGAATAATTTTTTTTAGTATTAATGACTCACTTGTTTATTTTATTAGCCCTTTCCTCAAATCACTACATCATTGACAGCAATAGTATAGTTAGAGTTGGACTTTGACCTGTCTGACAGCAGCAGCAGCAGCACTCATAATTTTTTTTATATATATAATTTAAGTTTTACAAACAGCTTTACATAAAATTGTTTGTAGATTATTGCCAATGCGACGACCATACGATGTATGTACTCAATCACCGGCGTCTAGCTCTCAACTGATATAGCCATTAAAATCGCCCGTATTAACATATGCACATTACAGTGTGTTCTCATCGGCTGAAAGATTACATAGCAGGCGTGCCATCTGTTTTCATTATTATTAAGAGTACACTATAAACACATAATTCTAATTAACTTGTAACTATAATAATATTACTAGTAGCTTTATGTGTAATTTGTAGTTTAATTTATAAATACCATTGTTTAACTTTTTTGTTGTATTAATAAAATTTACAGACATAAAAACTAATTGACTTTTTGTGTCCGGTAGAAATATTTTCTCGGGCCAAGCATTGGCTCTTAACGTTGCTCTTAACGTTCAGTAAATTATTGTAACTACAATATCTGAGAACTACTCCGGCTTCATTGCCTAGAAATGTGTCAGTTTGACAGGTCCTGTGACCGATGCACGATGATGTTTAAAGTAATTTCAATGTTAAAATTCTCCAGTATCTCAATGACTGTTTCCCCGATAAATGTATAGAATGAGGTGGTTTTACTACGTCTTGCCTGAATGTAAACCTCTTTGACTAGTTTTTACTATTTTGGCCACTCAAAGTACGTCATGCATAATGTGTCAGTTTCTGATGTACAAACAGCAGTGTGTCGTTCCTTAATATAGGAGTATTTAAAAACAGCCTGGAAGATTTCAATGAATATCTCTATCCATGATACGACGCGTTACGCTTAAACACTGGAAAATACTTCACGTAATTAGTCCAAATCTGGCAAAAATAAAAGCCATAGTATCGTTTTGTGAATTCACTTGTGGGCTCACTTTGTACTGGATATATGTTCGTGTAAGTTTTTTCTTTTCCCTTCTGAAATCGTGTACTGAGATTTGCTTTGTACATCAAGTATTATAATTACAGAATAAATGCTGTAATAGAAGTGATGACCCCCGACATTAGTAACTGAGAATAATCTGATCATAAACCAGAAATGCGCATATGTGCAGTTGCAAACGTGCAGCAGTTTCAGAGTTTATAAAACCCAAACTGATGAAGCATATCAAAATAAATAAAGGAATTTTAACTAATACACATAAAAAGAAAATGAAGACTTGTTAATACAAAAAAATAAGGAAGAGCATTTTACTGTTTGCTGCTACTTTTACTATCAAAGCTCATGCATTGCGATTCTGGGACAAAACGACTTTGGGTGGGAGGGGGGAGTAATATAATTCCTGGAAGTGTTGCGACCAAATGCGGCGAAAGGACAGTTGTTGAGAGATTTCCAACGATTTTTAGAAGCTTGGGACGATCGCAAGGGAAGGTCCCAGTTAATCTGATAGGTATGCCTACGCGGAGCTGCACTTATTCTAGTATCAAGTATGCAGGTATTTAAGGGTGTGGAAACAACGGTCAAGAAGAGTTGCAGACAGTTACTATAAGGTACAGTTTTAAGTGCTATGGGAAAGCTATTGGCTTGTAGAAATAAATAAACCTGCAAAGCTTGCAATGCATAGCGAAGTGGCGAAGCAGTCTCCCAAATTTGAAAACCCTCTAGTTGACCTTTGACCAATAAGTTTCAAAATCATTAATATACAAGCCTTTTTGGTGAAAAAAGAATTTGGAAATTCCCAGCCGTTCTCGAATTATTGCTCGGACGGACGGACGGACAGACAGACGGACAACATGAAGTTAGTAAGTGACTCCGCTTCGCTTCGCCACTTAATAAGAATAATAATGAAAAGTCAGATCTTCGTTTGAAAATCACTAGCAAACAAGCCTTTTTGGTTACCTGTCGATTGGTGAAAATAGTATTTGGAAATTCGCAGCCGTTCTCTAGTTATTGCTCGGACGGACAGATGGACGGACAACATGAAGTTAGTAAGTGACTCCGCTTCGCTTCGTCACTTAATAATTAGTGACTGTAAGATAGTTAATTAGAGGCTAATCCACTGAATAACTAAATAGTGTCTGCATGTTACTAAATAACTGTCAAGTCGAAAAGATGGGTTCATAAACTAAGTTTGTTCAAAAGAATTACAAAATCACAAGTTTAATGTATTGTAATTTAATATATAAACAAACTAAAACGATTATGCAAGAGATAAAAAATTCAGTATATATACTTAGGTATACTGTAATTAAATAAAATCATTATTTGCAAAGTCTTTATAAGCTCTCAAATAAATTTGATCTTAATGTATGTATCAGCAAGGCTATTTATTTATTTTAATGTTTATCTAATAGTTAGCAAACGGTAAGAGTAATAATAGTAATAGAAATTTAAAAAATAAGTTTCTTATTTTTAACATATAATAATCAGACAGATGTTGTGGAAAAAGCAATAGTATCTTAAAAATTGGAAGAAAAACCAGTGGTGATATTTTTATAAATATATTTAATCAAACAAAATTTTGATGACAGAAAAGTAAAAATACGAAAGGATCCTATAATATTAAAAGTAAACTTTGAAATAAATAAATTGATGAAGAAATGCACTACGTATTTAAAAGTACTCAGATTATCCCAGAAAATATTGTGCGTAGCATGACAATATGGACTCATATATTTTAATGCCATAGCTCGAAGTAATAAAATAGTTAAAAATGGTCATTGTTCAAAAAGTATTTAAAACAATTTCTGCAATGGTACATATATTTAATTTTATAGTGAATGATATAAATGCGAAATAAAAATATATGTACATCACAATGGCAATCAAGTCAGCTCAGAAATACATAGCAATTTTAAGCCAATGAACAGGGCAGTCGGTATAACAAAATTGTAACAATACTGAAGTGCTGTGAAATTCAACGTCAATATTATCACAACTTTAAAATTCAAACACTAGGCAAAGCAGTACCACATATTTTATTTTTATAGTTCAATTCTAAGCAATAATGTGCTTTTTAAAGCTACTGTTTTCCAATGCAATAGAAGAGAATCGTCGTTGGGAACATTGGATGCACGTCTTTTATCAGATTATACCATGCTGTAAGTGAAGTTTGTAAGTGGAAAAAAATTACTTGAAGCTTATTTGCTTTGAAGACGAAATATTACCTTGACAGTTATATTATTTACAACAAGGGCTTTGCAGATTTAGTTTACTGAAATAGATATTAAGAAATGTATCAGTTTAAACCCCGCATTCCAAAATAAACTGAAAAATAAATTTGAACGTCGATTTAAAGATAAGGTATGCCCATTTTACGTCGGCGATTGCAATAACCATGATTCTTTTCAAAAACAATTTTAAGAATAACTTTTATAACGCAGTATTAACCTTTTAGTTTCTTAAAAAGATAAAATTATCTTGTAATGTATCAAGATTTGTCCTATACAAGGTAAAATAGTGTTAATAAAAGAAGAGGAATGAAAATTATAAAGAATTAGTCTTTTTTAATAATAACATTTAAATTTTGCACATAAAGTGTGATTTACCAGGTGTACCGAAAGTCTTTACCGTTTTTTTTTGGAAAAAAATGCATAATTTTCGATACAATGGAAAAATTTATTTATTCAAAATATTGACTATTTAATTCTGTACATCTTGCCCATCTACAGGCAATTTATGAATCCCATTCCAAAAAAATTGTTTTTTCTTTGAGCGAAACCATTCATCGATTCATTTTTTAACTTCTTCAAAATTGACGAAGTGCTTCTTTGCTAATGCAGAGCCCATTAATGCGAAAAGTCGGACGGGGCAAGGTCTGGAGAGTACGGCGGGTGCAATAATATTTCCCACCTAAGCGCTTTCAATGCTTCCTTGACCGGTTTTGCTGTATGAGGCGGCGCGTTATCGTGCTGTAAAATCACTTTACTGTGTCTTCGGGCCCATTCTGGACGTTTTTCGATCATTGCATGGTTCAAGTTGTCGGTAGCGATCATTATTAACTGTTTCATCAGGTTTCAACAGTTCATAACACACCACGCCATTCTATCCCACCAAAAACAGAGCATCGTTTTCCTGCCAAAGCGATTCAGTCTCGCGGTTGACGGGCCAACTCTCCAAGTGATTAACATGATTTTTGCGCTTAGGGTTTTCGAAATAAATCCACTTTTCATCACCCGTCACTATTCGATGCAGAAATGACTTTCGATCAAACCTTTGAAGCAGCATTTCACAGACGATTTTTCGATTTTCCATTTGCCTGTTATTCAATTGATGTGGCACCCATCTTCTCATCTTTTGGATTTTTTCCATTAGCTAATAGTTTCTTGGGCTACATTTAACGCTCTGCCAATTGTTTTTGAGTTTGTGTTGGTCTTATCCAATAACTCCTGCAATATCGCATCTTTAAACTTTTTCGGTCTGCCAGAACGTTCTTTGTCTCGAAAACACCACTTTTAAATTGTCTAAACCACGCCTCACATGTTTTTATGGTTGGAGCACGATCGCCGTATGTTTCAACTAGCAGACAGATGACTTTCAGCGGCTTTTTTCTTTTGATTAAATAAAAAAGTAATGCATGCCGCAAATGCACGTTTTCAGGCACATAAATTGACATTTTTAAAGAAGTATAAATATATGACGGTGGTACTTTCACAAAATATAACCTACGACGTTGAAACTTGATGTCTGTAGAATAAAATGAACACGTGATAAATCATAATATTGTATATTAAGCCTAGCGACACCTATTGGAAAAACCGCTAAAGACTTTCCGGTACACCTGGTAAATTCAATTTTAGGGTATTATTGCAAAGTATAGGTTTAGCAATTACGTATGAAATGTGGTGTTGGTCAAATGCCCTTTTATAACTATGCTGATATGCGCTAATTATTTTAGTAAAGTTTTTCATAATAGTTTGCATTAAATGCGGCTCTATTGTCTTTTACCCCTGAAATTGTAACAGGTTTGTTGATATAAATTCTTTCCTTCAAACAACCCTACATGAAAAAGTCCAAAGTTGGAATTAGCAAGACCCCGATGTCGCTCTGTGAGATATACGATTTGTCCGGAAAGTATCGGAAATAAGTTATCTAATCAACTAGAAGGGCTAAAGGAACGTGGTTTTCAGCAACTTTATAATATCGTTATGTGGTCAAGTTTTGTGTCATACTCAAAAAATCCGGCATCGAAACTTTTAAAGTCTTTCGCGTCCGAAAAGAGATTTCCAACACCTGGATCCTTCACCACGACAAAGCGCCCAGCCACACGTCGCTGCCTGTAAATTTTTGGCCAAGGTCAACATGCAAACGTTGACCCAATCGCCGGACTTCTTTGTGTTCCCAAAACTCAAATCCAGCCTGAAAGAAACCCGTTTTGGGTCGGTCGAGAGGGTTCAAACCGCTGAAACCAACGCCATAAATAACATTTTAGTTTCCGCATTCCAGGAAGCTTTTAATCCGTGGCAGGTACGCTAAAAGCATTTTGTAGAATGCAGTAGGAAACTATTTTGAAGAATTTTAAAGAAATAAACGATTACCTGCAAAACTTCTATTTTATTGAATTATTCTCGACACTTTTCGGACAAACCTTACATAATATGACCAAGAAATTTGATTTGAAGTAAAGTGAGTGTTTTGCGTGCTGTGTGACATGTGCCTCCATCTTGTTGAAACCACACCATTTAAGTTGAAATTGTTAGTTTAATTGAAAAAAAGTTATTTAGCATTACCTGATGGCGTAAAGTATCGACAGTAACAGTGTTGCCGGGTTTGTTATTAAAAAGTACGGGCTAATGATTCCTCCAGTGCATACAAAAAAGTGCACTTTGTGGATACATTGGTTTTTCGTAAACAGCACTAAATTTTCACAAAGCCATTTAAAGAGAAAAGAGTTTTATCGTTTTTGCAAAAATCAGTATCAATTGCTGTGTTCCCTGAAAGCTATTTTCCAAATGTATGATATTTTTAGAGATCTATTTATGTAACTTCTTGAGTCAATTAAATTTTATACCCCTGTAAATAGATATTCTTTGTCGTATTAAAAAAATCAATTGGCGCAATTATACACAATCACTTAACCAAGCAATATTTTTTCCTAAACGTCTATTGCGCTGATAGCTAATCCTAGATTTGTCAACAAGCATACAACTTTTCCAAACATTTGCACTAGATTACAAATTGTACATTCACTAAGCATATTATTGCTAAGTTTTCTTCGCGTAATTGTTACTGAGCGCCTGTTTTTATATGTTTAGACACTAACCAACATTTATAGAACACAAACAATACGCAAGTTAATCCTAAAATTAAATTTGGACCACTTTTTACTTTTATGACTCTTACGTCTAGAATTATTGAGTCAGGTTTGGATTAGATTTCTTTTAAGAAATATTATATTGTAAGTTGGTTTAAATATTTTTTACTAAACTGTAGACATTAAATAAAGAAGTTTGGTACGCCTGCACACTTGTAACGATGTAGATAAAAGTGACAATATTGGGAGACTAATAATAATAAGTAGCATAAAGTAAACTCAAATAAAATGATAACTAATCATATTTGTGACAATCTTTTATACATAAAATTTATTAGAAGATTGAGCCAAGATTAATGTTTTTTTAACAAATTACTATAATTAATAATAATGCCATCACATATATAGTGGTGTAGAAAACATTTATTAATACAACTTAAAAATATTTGCAAATTGATAAATATTACAAATTAATTAACACAAAATTTAATTGATATTTGTAACACTAATGAAAGTTTCAAGTAGGTTTATGAAAAATGTGATAATATTACAACATCCGTTACAAATGGAACATTTGCGTCCTGAAAGAATTAAGCCTAAGGCACCATATTTTAGAAGTGATGGTTACTCTCGTGACGTTTATGGTTCATGCTTTATGGTAATAAACTCCTCCGTTTAGTCATCCTTATAGAAATAAACAAGCAGCATCAGATTGGAGGATTGAAGAAGCCAAAATCGTTTTACTGCGACATGGTCATTGAAAAATATCGTAATTTTTACAACTCTGGTGTGTGATGTGTGGATTGTATCTCCAACCAGCTGGAAGTATCTAGTTTTAGATCGGTGTTTAGTGTAGGATGAATCAGATTCAACCTTCTTCGATTAAAACTAATGCGTTAGCTGTTTATATAGAAATCTTCAGGACCTTTGTAAACCATTTGATGATGTTTAACCCTTCATTACTTGTTCCCAACAGAATTTCACAAGCTATCAGATTAACTGATTTTCTAGCCACACTCTTCTAATAGAGTATTTGGCTATCGCGTTTGCCTTGATTGTTTTCTATGACGAGTTTATCAATCATAACAAGCCACGAGCCACAGACACCTTAAAAGCAAATATCTCCAAGAAAGTACTGATAGCCAGCATACAATCAAAGTCGTTCAAAAATACAGTGCGTCAGATTTAATATTACCTGGAAGCAAGTGGTAGTCACATCAAGATCCTGGAAAAATAAGATAAATCCGTTTTAAATTTTGTTTAGTAATTTTGTAAATAGTATGCAACCGATAACAGAAGAGAAGATTAATCAAGCCATCGACAAATTAAAACTAGAAAAATCAGGAGGACTAGATGTGAGATATTACAACAGAAATGCTAAAATACATGTAAGGCGAAGCAACAGCAGTACTCAAACATCTACTAAATAAGATCATAAAAGTAAAATGAGACTGGAATATCGGCATAATATTACTAACATATAAAAAAAGAAATAAGGTAAGATCACACAACGACGAATCGAAAGAATTCACATCAAACATAGGACTAATACAGGGATGCGTACTTAGCCCCTTGCTATTTTTAATAGTAGCGGACAAAGCTATAAGAATATGTAATGAAAGAAGTACAAGCACGAAAATAGGAACTTGGAAGGTGAAATTAATTCACATCTAAGAAATGTTATTCGCAGATGATTTGTGTTAATAGCCGAGTCTGAAGAAAAATTACAACATAATCTAAACGAACACCAAAAAGAATTAAAAAAAATAAATACGAAATACATACAAGTAAGACAAAAGCAATGGTAATGGTTAACAAAGAAAAGGAGCACAAAATATAAATCAATAGATAAACACTGAAACAAGTTACAAGCTATAACTATTTGGGAATAATAATAAAGCACAACGAAAAAGTAAAAAGAAAGATCACAGAAAATAAAAAAATTAGGAAAGTTATGCAATATCCTCAAAAACACGTTTCTTGAGAAACAAGAGATGCCAAAGGAAATCAAAACACAGGTATACCAAAAGATTGTAAAAACCTTCCTGACCTATGGAAGTGAATAAGAAACAAAAGTCAAATCAAGGCTGCAGAGATGACAAAATATCAAGGAATCACCAGAAAGAATAAAATAAGAAACAGTAATAGTTAAACAGTTAAATGTAAAACCAATAGAAAAAGTAATAAAAGAAAGACAACCGAGTTGATTGAAGAATTGAAGAATTGAAGAAGATAGCCCTACAAGCATATGAAGCGAGGACACAAGCAAGATGCAAGCAAGACGTCCATAAATACGATGGGAAGAACAAGTCAGGCTAGTGGCCGAAAATAGAAAGGTACATTGTGGTGCGAAGTAAAAACAATGGCATAGAGCAAGAACCAACGGAAAAGAAAAATTAAGAACACATAAAGATAAAGCGTAATATGTAAAATGTAAATAAATAAATATAATGTAAAATACATAGTCCATCACCTGACAGAACAAAAAAACTTCATATCAAATTAAATATATATATATTTACTCATCTTAAAATAGTTAAAGATGTTCTCTGTCTGGGACGACTTTATCGCAAAGAGTAAAAAGGAGTAAAATACTGAGCTATTAAAAACAATTTCCAGGTATGTATTAGTTGTTGATAATCATATAATGTCTATTAAGCAAAGCATGTTCATTAAAACTCTATTCTGCACAATTAAACATGTAGGTACAATTGAACGGTTATTATTTTTATTTATATAAACTGCTATGCAGGTTGCTGCTTATTTAAGCAACAGAAAATTTTTGTAAACAATAAAAGCACATCTTATTCTAAAACTCCTAAATTGCCTCTTATTTTACAAGACGAAAGTAATTAAGTCATAAAGGCGTCTTAAAACGTACTTTAGAGTGATAAATGCGTAACAAGAAACGAATTATACTCATAAATACATTTAAATCACCACCTTGCTCGGGTAACACTGAATTTAGTGGCGCTTTTTAATGTTTAATACGCAGCCCTATTTTAAACAGAAAGCCGCCATAACGTTCTTATTTTCTTGAACTGCCATTGCCCTCGCATTGCAACTGAGAAATTTGCGAGTGCAGAGTAGGACGACGCCGATATAATTTTAGTTCAATTTCATACGGCTGCAGTGGACCATAAAGCTCTTAAGCGTCCGGATTGGACGTGAATGTAGCGCACTTCCTCAGAAAAGTTTGCTCCGTAACAAAGCGCGTGCCGGCGCCGATACGGGGAGCTACACGTACCCCGACTGCAGAATTCACTTTTAAGCGCGCCGCCCCATTACTGGAAAGTGGCATTTTCCGCACAACAATGTAGCAAAAGTGTCGGAAATTCTTTGAAAGTGCTCGGTATCGGAAATGCGCCGATGTAGTTTACTCCGCGTTTATGGCGCCTTGTGGGTGCGGTTTTAGTGCATATAAGAATAAGACAACGGCTTTTATTATGAGGGGCATTTTCGAGTGCCTGGCCGCCGTGCCGCCCGATTTGCCTTTAATCTGGGAATAACGAGGTCACGATTTTGCTTGGTGCCAAACGGCCGGAACGCTCTCAATTCCGCGCAGATTTAATCTACTCGAACTTAACTGCCGCGAAAGTTTGAACTTTAATGGTTTACTTGTTAGCGTAGGTACTCTATTGAATTAAGTTTTCGCTGCTCGGTGCTCAAGGTCACGCCGAGTTATTGCTTTCAGGATTATTGCCTTTGCGCTTATGTAACAGGTTAAACCTTCATAACCTTCACTTCAATTCCAGGCTCGTTATTATGTAAATCTCTTAACCCAATAAATTGTGCTTGCACGTACGCGCCATACAATTTGCAAATTTCACTTTTCTTAGTGCCTCCTATTTAAAGGCGACGCAAAGTTTTTTTTTGTATATTAAGTTATTCTTAAGGTTTATTAAAATATTCTTAGCTAAAAGAGAATATTTTTTTAACCTAAAATATCTGCATTACACTTTAATTAGAACGATAAAATAAAAATATTAATTGTTTTCGCATGAGACTTTGAATTAAATATGCGGTTAGGAACATGCTAATAGCCTATAAATAAGAGTAGTATAAGAAGATTAAATGTCTATTGAAAGTATAATTAGTATAATAAGTATAAATACAATACATGCATTGCAAAAGTATTAATTGCAGCTGCCAGGGCTTATTTCAAAGAACCAGAATTAGAGTGCCTTCTTGAGCAAACTGTCCATAATTTGTAAGCTAATGGATTTAGATCTGGTAATCAGAAAGACAATCCTGTACCGTTACAGGCACTGTAACGGTACAGGATTACCGTTACAGGTTACCGTTACCCGTTGCGGGTAAACGGGAGAGCCCACACCGTTTACCCATAAAACTGCGGGTGGAGCTACCCTATCCCACATCCGTGGGTAACAGATGCCGCCTGCAGTAATGATGTGGGGTAGAGGTTCACGCAAGTGACCTCGCCGGCAACTCGTCAAACGAGACAAGAGAAATCCTGCCAACACGAGTACTATCGACTGGATTATTTGCTACATCGATTAGGCCCCAGGCCTACGGAGACGTTAGACCACATGACGTTATCCCGTTAAAACTGCTCGCAGTCCACCCAATCCCTGCACAGAGGGCAACGGGCGACGGTAGCAGTAGCAATATGTGGTAGAGGATCGCTCAAGCGACCTCGACGGCTGCTCGTCAAACGAGGTGGAGGAAACTCTACCAACACGAGTGGGCCTGCGTGTACTTCACGGCGCAGGTTCGTAAAGGCGCTTCTAGCTGCCCAATCCCACAATTGTGGGTAACGGATGCGAAAAGCCCCAAATTTATGTGAAGTAGAGGCTCACGCAAGTGACCTCGACGGCCGCTCGTCCAACGTGGTAAAGGAAACTTTACCGACACGAGTGGGTAGTGCGCCTCACCCCGTGGCGCGAGATACCCGTAAAACTGCTAGTGGAGCTACTCAATCCCACAATTGTGTGCAACGGATGCCGCTAGTAGTAACAGAGGGGTAGAGGTATCACGTGAGTGATCTCGACGGGTACTCGTCAAGCGAGGTAAGGGGAACCTTACCGACACGAGGACTAAGGGGAGGGGGAAGCCAACCGAGGCGGCTTCTCGGTTCCCCCTCGATGGTGTTGGACTCTTAGGGGTAGTGGCACCGCTTTTAGGGACAGGAGGGCCTGGTTAGCCTCGTGTGAGCGCATGCCCTTAAGTGGGGGGCTTGGCCTACCTCCACCACCCGTCAAAGCCAGACCGGCCCAATGTCGGTCCTTGGCGGGTGGCGCCGTGCTGTCTCCGGCTCACTGACTGACAAAATTTAGTGGTCATGGTTCGGTACCTGAGCTTCCCAGCCTCGACTTGCACGTCTGTGCGTTTGTGAGTGTTACACTGTAAGGAGGGCTAACCTTCCGGTTCGTGCTTGGAGACTCGGCAATAAGGGTACTCGGTACTGCATCCGGCACCAGCAGGATATGGGTGTACTGGGGCTTAGCCCCAGACCCTGTTGCGGTCGTAACTATGACTCTCTTAAGGTCATAGTTAACTTGGCTGAGCAACGATGTGCCATTGGCTGGCACATCGTTGCTCAGCCAAGTTTCAGTTGACCGCGCTTTAAGGCCGGCACGTATTCTTGCTGAAAGATTCGGCTCGAACAAGCGTGTAATTTAGATGTTTTACTAATATTTTGTTTCGTAACATTCTGTTGATAGGCAGTGACTAAATTTTAGCACCCTTTTTATAAAAATGGATATCGGCCACTCCATCCTAACACACTCCGAAACCAAAACTATCACAAATGTTAGATGATGGCCTTTCTGAAACCTTTACACTAGCTGAGATGTTTCTTTAAAAGACCTAACGTACACCCTGCTATTTTATTTGTTGAAAGATTCTTCCATTTTACAATTGTATTCATCCGTAAACATTTTTTTTCTGTGGCCATTATTATTACATTGCTTTTCCTTTTCTCCTTTATTTAAGCATCTACCAACAAATGTTCCGTATGTCTTTTGTAAGCAGCTAGTCCTAGGTCTTGCTTAATAATACAAAATTGCATCTCCCGAGACATAACCTTCAGCGTAAGTAGAGCATCTCGTTTAATACGCTTACAACTTTGATTGAATCGGTCTTCTAGATTCTAGATTTTGGATCATCTTCAACATCTCCAGTTTCATTAAACAATTTTACAGCCCGGTACATAAACATGTCGCCAATCACGAGAGGATGCAGGGTCTTAGAGATTACACTTTTTTTAGGTTTCACACTTATGTAATGCTATTACAGCAATACGATTTTCTTGCTCACCTTACCTCATTAGTAAATCACCAAACGTGACACTAAACACAATATAACTAAAGCTTGATAATAGCAACCATATATTAATATCCTATTGTTATGTTATATTGACTGTTTAACTAGCCATATTAAATAGTAATCTGAGTAGTTTACTTAGAAACAGAGAAAAGGTTTTTACTTTTCTGAAATACCGAAAAGTAATAAGGCTATCTAAATAATAAGACATGAAAACTATTTATCAAAAAATATGAAATAATTTAGGCTTCGGACGTAATCTATGTCAACCAAGTTAATTTCAGAAAAGTATTCCATAATTTGCAGTGCAAATGGCAGATGATAAAGTCTAACTTTTAGCCACAAAATAATTAAATAAAAGGAGTGGTGGAAGGAGTTCCTCGGTTGTTAAGAAGACGATATCTTCAAATTTGGTTGAACATGTCAAACAGGCAAGAATCATCTTGAGCGAAATCATTTCATTTACCAAGCAGAGAAAATAATAGTATCGGAAGAATTTGACGTCGGTCTATCTTAAGATATTGTAGAATACTTAGTAGAGTGTGCCAATTTAATAACAATAAACAATTATAAGGAAAAGAGTGATGTAAATCTTTTTAAGCTGGAATTCGGATGTTGTTAAGAGAAAAAAGCAGCAGCTAAATTGTACTTATCCTAATAATATAAATCGATACATTGTAGACTATTGATAAATTAAATTACATAAAAAATTACCAGGCAGAAAGGTTGTAGGTTACAATTAACCACCAAGAAGAGGTTCCTAATAAAAATTACCTATAGGTATTAATTTGGCTAAGATGGAGCACACTGGACATCTACCACCCACTACCTTTTGCATTTACTTATCATAAAGAATGCCTAATTGAAGCATAAAAACTAGCCTGGTCTTTCACTAAATATGCTTTCCTATATAACTAGGACTAAGTTACGGGACACTAGTGGAGTCAAAGGTGGCGGATAGTGGACGCCTTCAGATATATAATATAATAAGCAATACGAAATAAGATTTAAGTGATCTCTTCTTATGAGGTTATCCTAAGGATAGGATTAATCGGAACAAACCCCAGTCCATCTACGAACTCAAGAGGTTCTGGCCATTTCTGAGGTTTCAATTGAGAGCAATTGAGAGTTTCGGGAAAAGCGTTAAAATGATGATCTCTAGTAAAAATAGTTATTAACGGGTGCATTCAAATTCTAGAATCAACTAAAAAATCGTTCATGTAACAGACATTAGAGTGAAAAAGGAGCAGCTACGAAGAGTGTCTTTCATGGTTGTCCTTTACCTTGAAGAAACTTTTCTTATTTACAGGCCATTGTGCAAAATGAGCTCCGCAGATCCTACGAAAATGCCTATTTTAAAGGCAACATCATGCACCCCCAATCGACGGTCTTTTACAACGACTTGCTCCACTTGCGTAATCATGGTTTCGGTTCGACTAGTTTGCAGCCGAGGCTGCTTCGGTTTATTGCCATATACTCTCGACCTTTAAATTTTCGCACCCACAAACGCATATTTTGAACATCCATAATCCCTTCACTCAATTTGATGAATTTCGATGGGTGTTTCGTCACGTAAGAATAAAAACGGATAATCACACGTTGCAATGTACATGTATGTTTCTGCCATCTATATTACAAATTTAGAAATATTTCCCGCGTCATTTAAAATTAATAGCATCTACTTACTCTTGCTGTTGAAAAAAAATTGAAGATTTTAGCGCAACTAACAGTTAATTTTATACAGTAATTAAAACGTACTAGTCGAGGAAATTGCTGTTTGGATGGAGGGTGGTCATGAAACGGAAAATCATGAGTAATACAAGTTGTTGTACAACATGCTTGAATCTTCCTTACTTTGTGGGCTGGAGAGTCTTACTGGCACAGCAGGCACCTCCTCTATCCAAAGCTTGAAAACTGTCTCTAGTACGTCGATATAACTGTTGGAGGACACCATCAGGCGTTTCTCAAAGAGATTAGGCACTATAACATCCCCTTCGCTACTCACAAGCCCCAGTTCCATCACAAAAGCGGAAAACTATATACATGCTGTACTTCAGATCCAACGGTCGTTTTAACGACTCTCGTTCCTGTCCTAAATGAAGTCCTTTTTGTTCGAAAAGAATCTTCGTAAGCCAACTCTGCGTGGTTGATTTTATTTACCAATGCTTGGCTTTTTATCTTTCAGTCCATTGTGTTTTTCTCACTTAACAGTTGGAGGTTTTGCCACACTTACTGTCGACCTCGTCACGCCCATTTCTTTTAACAAGTTAGTCAAACTCTGCCCAGCATCCCTATCGATCCTCTCTTTCCATTCGCGAACGAATTTATCACTTCCCTTGCGATTAGGTAACTTTCTGCCAGTTATCCTGTCTGCAGTTACCTCCTCCTGGTGGTCATATTTCCCTTATTTTTTAACTACGTTGTTAAGTTGGATTTTTTTGTAACCAAATTACGCAATAATTTTGTCGGCTACTTTCTAGCGAGAAGGGATTCAATGTGGCAAATTCTAGATTCACTTTGTCGATTATGTAAAGTTAACTTGTTATGTTACCTAATAGAAACTTAGAGCTTTCCCGAAATACAACTTTCCGGATTTTCCATAGATATGTTCCTAGGTACAGGCCAAAAATGATGAGAATTGAATTAATTTGATGAAAATGTTGCTATAAAAATATTTTTGAGTTCTTAAGTCATATTGAATTCTGATTTTGCTTATCTCATAACGTTACAAAATCTATTTGCCTCGTGTCAGTTTTGCCATAAATGCGTTTTAAAGAATGCATACATTAAAATTCGAAAAAGTAAAACTATTATAATATTGAGGAACAAACAGAAATTTAATGTATTAAAATTTATTTTATTTTATGTGGGCATATCTGTACTTCTGACATCATTTCTAATATCAAGTAAAAAAAAGTATAAATTAAAATTAAATGAGTGAAATACTTTTATCAACGTTACTTTTAAGAACTTTAAATGCTTATTATATCCCCAATTAAAAATATTGTGGATTTATTAGTGTATTAATAGTTCCTCGTTACTTTAAAAAACAGTAGGCTTTTTATATTTTTTCTTGTGGTTATATAAAAGCAAGGTACTAAAAATTCTTTACAACCAACAGAAAGCTTTTCTCAGTCTACTTATTGCTTCCGTTTTTTAATATGTCAAGTTTTCACGGAAAATACTGCAGCTACATATTATAAAATTGCTTAAACGCCCGCCTTGGCAAAGATATTTTTCAAAGTAACTTAAGTATCTTTAGTTTTTAGATTATGGTTTTTTTTTTGTGTCTTACATATACTTTTGGGTTTACGTACACCTTGTGTTTTATTTGCTTTTAAAAGACAAACTTATCGTTTTCCTTTGCCATTTTTTGTGAGGAGACGCGGCCTTAGAATTGTAGCCAAATCTGGGATTGACCTCAGTTTTTTGTTTAGCACCGGCGTACTTAGTAGTCCAAACAAATATGCTTAGAACTAATTATATATTTAGAATCTGTATATTTACGCAATCGTTCTATTAATGGTACTTAATAACACTTTATAATCATATATAACAGATTTATGTTTAACCAACTCGACAGAGCGCGATCAGTCGGAAACAACCAAGTACGACCATTCTCACAATCTCCTAAAATATACGGCTGTTGAAACTATTCTTATCCAAATAAATAAAGTCGTAAACATATCTCATTTGTGTTACGCTCTTATAACTGCATGTAGGTCGATACAATTTATTTTCCCCCTACTAATGAACACAAGTATACACATTCATTGCCAATATTGTTCAGGGTAGTTATTGGATCTAGTGGATTATTTAAACCAACTTGGCAACGTTAATGTGAGAACTGTTGTGGGTTATAGCTTATCAAGACTGAGAGACTCTAACTCCTGTTCACTAAATGTTCAACAAATGGTGATCCGTCTGAGGGATACAGTAACTGTTAATTTAACTTGTGTAAGAAAGTTTTATTTTAATTCATAGGTATTATATCTCATTTAAGGACATTATCCAATCAATAGAGATTATTAAGTCAGCTGTTTATGCCAAAATGTATGATACCATTGAATGCGTAAGAGGTGATTCGATAAGTTCTATCATTTCAGTGTGTAATTTTCCATAAATTTGCTTTTTGCAGATGAACGATTAAATGTGGTTTTTAATAAAATCCAGTAGCTTTGAGTAGCTACGCTGAATTACAGATATTCAGTTTATATATAGTTCCAAAATCTATTCTCGAAGTTTCGAAGACGCGGGAGCTCTGATATTGTCGCAACGAATAAAATCAAATATGAAATTTTACCTTAGGGGATGCCATCTAAGACTTATATGGTGATCAATTGAGCATACAATGGGTAAGATGGTTTCTAAAAGAACCTTTTTTTTGTCGCCAAGGTTTCTTCCACAAATCTTCTCTGTTTATAGATTGGAATATCTCATGGATATTTAGGAAGAAGTTTCAATCGTACATACGATGTCAAGACATGATTATGCCAGCTCACTACGAGCGCATTTACTATTATTAATCAGACTTCGAAACTGATGTTAAAAAGTTTAATAGATTTACAACCAGTAATTATCACTAAAGGCGAAAAACAAATATGCAATTAAGGCCGCTTCACGGCCTTGTTAAAGTGTACTTCTATGCATGAAATGGTAAAGCTTTCGAGCGGTGTGCGTTGAGGCGCTTCGCGCCTTGTAAGAAGTACAAGCAAAAGACGGCAATCACCAAAGAAATTGAACCCACAAACCCGCTATCAACTCGACCAATTGGGCACTACGGGAAAGCGCGCTTTGTGCACTGGTTCGTTCGGTCCATTTTGTCATTTCTGACGTCTCTCAACCCTGATAATTTTTAAAAAGGCTATTTTTACGCCACTTTCATTGGTTTTCTTGAATTTCTGATCACGAATTCAGATTCTACGTCAAATTTGGCTTTCCCTTTTGTTTTTTCCAGAGGAAACCGGCGGCCAGGGTATTTTATGTGCTATCCTTATAGAGATATAGAGGGATTAAAGTTACTGCTTCTAGAAAGTGGTTGCAAATCCTAGTGTGAAATGAACATTGAATAAAAGCTTGTAAAGAATGTTAAATTAAGTACCAGGTGACCGCGCTCTGTACATGTTGTTCGGGTGCACATAGCACATGCATAGAACTAAAGCTAAAACCCTATTCTGTTACTATTATCTAGATTATATTTGCTCCACTTTACAATTTATAGATCAAATATATACAATACGTGCCAGGTATATGTTATTTAATAGACTGATGCTCCTCCTTACGACACTACACCAGCGCTACCCCAATTACATTGTTTAAATATGCTTTAAATCTGTACTCAACAATGCTCAAATTATTCTTAAAATCTATCGTGGTTGCAAATTTACCTGTCCCGGAATTGGACTTAGTAAAAGAAAACGTACTATTTTACTTTAATCTAGCACTACAGTCTCTGTCTGTTTTGTCCATGTTTTTTTGTCCACGTCTCGCACCAGAACAAATTTGCCTAACTTCGCGCGAATATATTTTCTTTACTACCGAATCCAGCTTGCTAGAAACTCCTTTTATTGCTGAGTGCTGCGCCACTGAAGTCAACGGACCTTAAATACTGTGGCATATATCGATTCTCTATATTATTATCTTTTATTTAAATCCAGCTATTTATATTGTCTTATGGCCACGCCATGGGAGTACAAGCGTGAAAGAGCACCCTAGAATTCAAGGAGGCTAAATATTTAACCATTTAAAAAATGTCTTCCTTTTGCCTGCATTATTTTGTTATTCTTTGCTTTATTTAGGTTCATGACTTCTTCTACTGCACTTGTTTTTGTTGTAAAGCAAAACAGTACAATTTATTCTTCAATAATCATTTGTCTAAGTGTAGATTAAAATTGTCTTTTTTGCTAAAAAATGAAAGAAGATGAAATCAGCTTAAAATATTTTCTTTCCGCACCGTCCTAAAATTTATAATGATAAATCACACTAGAATCCATAGAAAATATATTCAGCATATTCACAAAAGTACTTTCATTAAAGTAAAACAGGAAATCTGTGAAACAACAAGTGTTTCTGTTTCTTGTCAAATTTAATTACATCATCGAACGGCGCATGAACAAATATTCCAGTTCCGTCGGAAACAATTTAACGTCGCTGTTCAGCACACTTTAGGCGTGCAAAAGCGACGTCGAGCTGAAAAGTTTGAGAACAGTCTGTTTTAACTCTCGTCCGCATTGCCTGCTACTTCGAGCATTCTTTTAAGCACGTGCCCTGAAGTTTATATAAAGTCTTTAACTTCAGGTATTGATCGCCGGCAGGATATTCAAATTCGAATCCGTGCAGCATCGCGCGGCCGTTCGCCCGCCGATAGCCCAAATAAATTTCGAATGCAATATGCGTTACGATACCCTCCATTTACAGCTGTATCACTCCGTCCCTATAACCTCCAAAAACAATATTTTTCTTCCGGATTCCGCTGCCATTTAATTGGATTTCCTTTTATGGTTCGACGGTGATGTATCAAGAGTCGTTTGAAATCGATTCTTTGATGCCTTAGCATCCATATGGAAGTTTACCAAATTGTCAGTTTATAGTCCTAGTACCCAAATAAATTTTAAGCTACATAGGTTATCACTGTCAGTCCTCGTTTTTTACTTACCCTTAAAATGGATTCAAAACTCATAACCGAATGCGCTGGTAATGAATCTAAAAAACAAAGGCCTGCAATTAATTTAGAAGAAAAGTTGAAAATATATAAAGTTCACATTGTTGAAGGCATGAAAGGTGCGGTAACGTTGCAGGGTACAATCATCAAGACACACAAAAAAAAGGCTGGACCCGATATCAGAGATAAAGAAATTAATGTCTCACTGAATCGAAGATCTGACTTTTCATTATTATTATTATTATTAAGTGGAGAAGCGGAGTCACTTACTAACTTCATGTTGTCCGTCTGTCTGTCCGTCCGTCCGTATGAGCAATAATTCGAGAACGGCTGGGAATTTCCAAATTATTTTTTCACCAAAAAGGCTTGTATACTAGTGATTTTGAAACTGATTGGTCAAAGGTCAACTAGAGGGTTCTGAAATTTGGGGGACTGCTTCGCCACTTCGCTATGCGTTGCAAGCTTTGCAGGTTTATTATTATTATTATGAGTCAATATTAGTAAAATAAATTCTATGAGCTAATCTTACAGCACTTAAAGAATCTTGAATAGATGAACGCCCAGTGGTATCGTCTCGCTTTCCTTCACTTTAATTTTTTTGTTTGTTTTTGTGGGGGGGTGTATTTAATTTAAGTTATTTGTCAGTTCCCATGGGCCACCTGCACTTTAATATTTGTAACACTGGTTACTGCGTTAGCGCTCTAAGGAGGTCCTTAGGGTGTTCTGGGAATATGTCGTGATACCGTGTAGCTTGTTGTCTATTTATGTCCCATACATATTATATCTTGAAGTCGGAGTCAAGTGTACGATTTGTTACGTACCAAGGCGCATTGAAAATGTTTCTCAGTGTCTTCTATTGGAATCGTTGTATTGTGTTAATGTTTAAGTAGTGACTACAGCATAACTTACAGTCGTAGGTCTATGTAGGTCGTATGATGGTTTTGTGGTCTAGTGAAACCAATGTCTTTTTTGAGTCCAATGTCTATTTCGTTATGCTTTTTTAGGATATGCGTTTTCTAAGTCAGTCTTTTGTTCATCTAAAGGCTCAAGTATTTAACTTCGTCGCCTTGAGATATGGGAACATTGTTTAAGATTACAGATGGGCACTGTAATCGTCTTGTTGAGAACGTTATATAGATTGATTTCGTTTCTTTCACTTTGACCTCCTATTTCCACAACCAGCCTTCTATTGCAGGTAGTTTGTTGTAGTTTGATGATCTTCATAGCATGCAAGGATAGCAGTGTTATAAGTGAATGTTTCCGATGTTATGTTGGGCATAGTTGATAGATCTGTAGTAAATAATAGGTATAGAAGCGGACTTAGGGACACCAGCATATATTGGGTATAATTGCAAAATAGTTTGACTAATAGGATTTACACAGAAGATAATATTGATGTGAAAAGATATATTTCATTTTAAATAGCAGGCCACTGTGCCACACGTGGTCGAAAGCTTGTCCAACATCAAGAAATATTACTGAACAATACAGCTTTCGATGTAGGGATTGTCGAATAAGACTGATTATTCTATGGCCTTATTGTATTGTCGAGTGCCCTCTCTGAAATCTAAACTGATGTTTGGAATGCAATTCATCTAACAAATTATCTTTGTGAATTGGCTTTAGTTTTAAATTTTTGAAAAGTTTAGAAACAGTAGAGAGTAAGCTGATTGAGCGATAAGATCGCAAGTCGTCTGATAAATTTCCAGGTTTCTGGATTAAGAGAATTTGCCCAAACTTTAGTTGCAAAGGCCAAAAAATGGCTCCTCTCTTTCTGGTAACTGTTTAGTATAAGATCCGTAATTAAGCCAAAGCCTGACGCTTTTTCATTTTCTTACCTTTCTAACTTGAAAAATTTAATTCTGATCCTTTTAAAAGGCGCGGTTTTAAATTTTGCATATGAGATTCGTGTCAAGAACCAATAATAGATCTATTCATTTCTATCTTCTCTTTACCGATGTAAATTTATTACTGCGCTTAAGTGTTAGCGGCATTCACTGTACAAAAAAATCAACTTGTATATTCTTCATTTAAATATTGCCTAATTTTAGCCACAGTTCCTTCAAAACGCAAATACAAATATTTACTTATTTAATCCTTCTTCATTTTTCCATACACCAGTGTTAAATATTCTATTTCTTTTTACTACTATCATCTTTTCTTTCCTTTCTCTATCTTTGTCTATTAACTAAAATTCTTTGTGCCTTCTTCCATTCCAGTTTTTAATTTTTAAGTATCTTCGTACTGTATCATTCTATTTGGCTAGCAGTTTTCCTTATTTTTCAATTTATTTTATCTATTTTTTACATTATTTTTGATAGTTTCGTTGCTTTCATTCTGCCCGCATATTGATATTTTCCAAATACATTTTTTGGTTCTTTTTTTTTGATTTATTGTACTTTTATCAAAATAATTTTAAAGTAGCTGTTTTTCTGTGTGTTTTTATTTTGCCTCCATATATGCTACTACTTTTTCCCTTGTTCAATATTTTGATCAAAAGTTTTTAAGTGACAGGTAAGCATTAGCTATTGTCTTCCATGTTTAGACATTGAATACGTCTTTTTATTTCAATTACCTCAAGAGGAATTTTGCTGTTGTTTGGCAAGAATCGAACAATTATTGCCTTTCTGTGCGGTCATAAAGTGCTCATATATATTGTTTAAGCTATATAAGTATATTACTTAATTATATTTGAACAACAGTGTAATGAAAGGTTTCCAGAAACATCTCTTATTATCTAGCATCATCCCCAAACCAACAAACTTTCGCCGGTCCCATGCATTTTTTGCCGAGCATTTACTTACAAACTTATAAATAGAAAAACAGGGTACACAAAAATCAATCTTCTTCAAAAACTCATAAATCTTATTGAGAAATAGGCAGATTAAAAGTAAAGAGTTAAACTGTTTAGAAAATAGTGTCAAATCAGATACTAAAACGTTAAGTATTATCTCATAAAAGATGCGCTTTCGCTCAGAAAGCAAGTTGTTCAAATACAATTAACCGCGAAAACCTATCAGTACGAGGTGCGTCAAGGTTCAAAAGTTTTTCGCAGCAGTGAGAGTAAGTAGAAACATGCAGTTAATTTTAAAAGACGCAGGACATGTTTTTGAATTTTTAATATAGATGATAGCCCCATATTACACAGGTCGAATTACCGCCATTGCAGTGAGTGTTGTTTTGTATACTTCAAATAACGATGTTCAAAAACAACGTGTGATGATCCGTTTGTTTCTCTTGGGTGGCAAAACGCTCATCTAAATTTATCGCTCACTGAGTAAGACATGCGGTGAAGGCGTTATGGGCGTGAAAAATGTGGGTATAAAAATTTAAAGAACGTCGAGAGTTGTGTGGCTATGAATCGAAGCAGCCTCGGACACGAACCAGTCGGACCGAAATCATTATTGCGCGAGTAGAGTAAGTCAATTAGATGTGTGTGATATCGCCTCTAAAGTTGGCATTTCCGTCGGATCTATTGAGTCTATTTTGCATGATGACCTAAAAATGTGGAAAGTTTCATAAAGGTGGGTCCCACGAATGCTGACCGACAAGCACAAGTCTGCGCGGGTGGCAATGTCTCAGGGCATGTTGACATGTGATGCCGCCATAAATTTTGGACCATAAAAGGCACTTACCGTGGCCGCTCGTTTTTCAATCGAGCCGTTGTTGCGTCAGTGATTTTCTAGTGGGCAAAACACGCCCCTAAAGTGTTCTCAGCAGCCATGGAATCATAGCGCTGTAACAGAAGTTTCAACTTTCTTGGAAAAGTGCTTCTTTTGATAAAAATTGGAAATCTTAGAACTTAAACGGATCTTGTCTAATTAGGGCTATATTTAAAGCTTCCTATTTGAGCTTACTTTTTAAAATTCTACAGAGATCACCACGTGATCCCTATTGCATTACGACTAAAACATTACTATTTCGTGTAGCCTTATCTCTGCTTAGAGGCTACTCTAGTTAAGCTGAAAAATCTTAATAAAACCAATTTTCAAGTTTATGGTATTTTTCATAAATTAAGCTTTTCTAATACTCATTCTATTATTAATATCCAACGGATTTAATTCAAACTTGGGATACACACGTCTTAGGTCAGTAGCTTTCATGGAATTGATTTTCAGCCAAATCGGTTAACGGCAACCGGAAGTGACCGTTATGATTTCGCACCGCTGTAGAAAGTTTCCTTTACGGTATTACACCGTTCTTGTTGTCTATAGTTTTTACTTTACTTAACCATCAAGTTCTTTGTACAATTATAGTTCCAAAAATTTTTTCCTAAATGTTTTAAAATCTATTTTATAATTCTGGTATACTGCAAGCATGTGTGTTATAAGTATTTCATTTTTATTGAAATCTATGGGTACATTTTTCTTATATTTTATTTTCTCTTTTAGTCCTTTCTTTTAAAACTTATTATTTCAGTTTTACTCTTGTATTTTTTATTCTTCTTGTTGGTGACTTTGTCACATGGCTAATCTGCTGTGAACAATTTTCTTTACTTTTTCTTTAGGCTTCGGAGCTTTTTGGTTCTTTGTTCTAGAACTTCTGTAAGGTTATTTTATCTCTACCATCCTATCAATTATTAACACACCATACTTATTTATTTATAAATAAATATGCAAAATATTATTTTATTTTAGTTAGTTATTATTTAGTTAGCTACTAAAAAAAAGTATCTATGGCATATATACTAAATTATGCCTTCGAGTTTGCAAATATAGCATTTTTATTTGGTTGCTCAGGTACAAAGAAAATAAATTTTAGTTGTTTTAAGGAAAATTGAATATATGGCCTAGGAAAAAGGAGCAGTTCCTTGTTATACCTAGCAGTATATATGCCCAATAATTGAAGAAAGAAAGCAATTTAAAAATCAATTCAAACTTTTTCATAAATGAAACAAAAATAAAGCCAAGAACAGGTTTAAAAACAACAATGTTAAGTACACACTTTAATATACGTACATTTAAGTATTAGACCTTTATTTTCTTATACTAATGTAGACCATTATATAATGCCATTATTAAATGCTTTTATAAATATTTTAATAAGTAATAATTTAAACAGAAAGTAATAGGCACAATTCAGTGTTCTACAATTACAAACGTAAAATTGTTGCTAATCTATTATCTATAATTTAAAATATTTGGGAGAATATAATCCATTTAAAAATTATTTAATTACTTTTTTATAAAAGGCTTACGTTTTACTTAATAGTTAAAGTTACGATTATTGTGACATTTTTATAAATTAAGTCCAATACGTATAAGATTAGTTTCGTTTTTAAATATTTTGAGTATTACAAAATGATAAGACAATTTGTGTTATTATGTGTTAGTTTGTATTGGTTCATTTATATTCTTAATTAAGTTTATTATATATTAACAAGGTTTTTTATAACAAAGCAAAAAGGTTTCTGGCTCAGCCAATTTTTTATGATGGACGTTACTCTTTGTGCTTACTCCTCTGTTTATGTACCTGTCCTTTTATGAAAGTAAAATATATTTGAATGATTATATTTATAATATTAATAAGCAACACACGATAGTAGGTTAACATTTAAAAGATGGCGAGTCACCAAAAGCATTAGTGGACAGATAAAATATCTACTATGGAAATATCAAAGCAAATTAGAAAATACAACCACTTGGCAAGGCATCTTGAAGCTACTGTTGTACCCAGTATTAAATAAATAACTTCACCACGCCCACTTCTCCAACTGAGCTCATCAATTACACTACAACTTTATTATTAAAAAAATACGAGGTCCCAATATCGTAGATATTAAAAAAATTAATCAAAAAGTACTTACATTTCTGGCTTATCATCTTATTCCATGCTTGTTTATTATTGATATTTTTTAACAGTATAAAAATATACACACATCCTAATGCTTTTAAGAATAAAATTAATAAAATAATTTGTAGTTCTTATCCTTACAGTATATATTTATATCCTACAACATCTAAACTCGAAAACCTCCTTTAAAAGCTTTAACATTGCTTAGGTTAAACATAATGTAACTCGTCTTTAAATTTCAATTTCGCAAAAGTTAATAAACAGTCTAACAACTCTATCACAAAAGCAAAAACTATACCGCAGCTGGCATTATAGATGTTATACAGATATTATGTTTGGTCGAAAATACTCAAGGCTAGGACTATTAAGCAATAAAACAGCCATATTTCTGAAAGAAACATGTAGGCGAACCAAAATCTTAATGTTCAGTATGCGCTTATAATTATCCAGGAAAATATTGTCGTATCTATTATATTTGATTATTTATAACCCCTTTTTTTATAAATAACAAATTAAGAAACGCAAAGTCCTCGTTAAGTAGCCTTGAAAAGCGAAAAAATATTTTAGAGACATTCAAAAGTTCCAGCAAGTTCTGCAGCTAAAATACTTTCAGCATATGGAATAGGCAAGCATAGGAGCAGTATATAATGTATGAACAAGCAAAAATTTGCTTTACAGGTAAAGCAGAGCGGACCCTGTGCATGAAACTAAATTATAAGGTTTAAACCAAATTTTATTGGAACGAACGATAGTGAATTATATTCAAATGAAAGTGAATAGCGGCACAAATTTAGCGGCCGGAACCGAAAAATTTGCGGCCACTTCCGATCAAACCGGTCCCGAGATTTTCCGATCAGGCTGATATTTGGCGCCTGGACTTGACTTATGGTCCTTAGTTGAATACTGAAAACGTTATTTCTCTATCTATCACAGATTAAAAGTTATAAGGCGTGACAGACGACGGATATAACAAAAGTAACGCTGATCTGCAGATTTGAAAATCGATCCGCTAAAAAGAGTTATTAAAAGTTTGAAGTTGATAAAATAAAAGAATCCGAGTGAGCAAAAAAATAATAAAGAGAGAGTGAACTAAAGAAAATATTGAAGGAGTGAACATAAATGTGACTGCAATATCAAAATTTCAAGTTAATTAAATATATCTGATTGTCTTGCATATAAATAAATGTTAAATAATAATAGAATAAAATATTTCAATATTCCATAATAACAACAAAAGCAAAACTCATTTTAAACTGGGGATAAAAGAGAAGATGTAATTTATGATAATAATCCCCATTTTACCTTTGAAAATGATTAAGTACAAAAAGTAAGTCTTACGGCACACAAAATAAAAAATATATATCTAAACAAATTAAATTCAAATTAAAGTAAGGAACTCGGAAGTAGTTTATGTGCATTGTACTGTCATAAAAGAATGCAAGTAAGCCGTATTTTTTTAGCTTCAAATTATATGCTAAATAATACAAATAAAATATTATGAATCGGAGCACTACACTTTTGGCTTGATGGTACTTCAGGCCACTATGTTAACGTAAAACTTAAGAAATTTTAAGAATTGAATATAATCTATGTTAAAAATCTACCAACTGTGTCCCATTTGCACCCAATAGAACTTTTTGAGCACATTTAAAGAAAAATGTGTATAATGAAAACTGATCGTCTTCAACATCACAGCATTTGAAACTAAAGGAATTTGATCAACAGCATTTTAATAGGCTTTTATCAAATCAAAGAGGAAAATTAAGAAAGAAGTTAGACTAGAGATATTCATTGTTCTACAGTTGACAATTTAATAATGCAATAATTTGCAATTAATAATTATTTTTCAATATACTAATTAAAAAATAGCGCCGGTTTTTATTCCACAAAAGATACAATTATTTTAAGTTATGTTATACTATGACAAACAAAAACAATCCACTTTGTATTCCAATGAATAATCTTTAGTTTATACGTTATCAATCAAATTTATACCATAATTAATGAAAAAACAAATCGTTGCTCTTAACAGCAGCAACAATGCGTGTAAAAAATATTTATACTTGCTCAAGCAAAAGCTACCACAAGATTTATCGATAATAACAATAGTACATATGCCCCATAAGATGTCATTTTGTATATTTAACAACTAACCCATGTATAATATTTTGTAGGTATCGAGCTGGTATTAAAATAACAAATGTTGTTTGTATGTCTAAATCCATAAAAATAACTACACTAATATGAGTTACATTTAAATTCAAAATTATCTCTGCCAACTTACATAAAAATAAAAGATATTTTATCTGCATACTTTTTAATCAAAAGAATTGGGCAATATAAAGCATAGATATTTTTATACAAGTAATATTGGAACAAAAAATAAAGAAAATATTAACATGAATGAGAGAATTATTGTGAAACAACAAAAACACACTTTGTGCATGTAGTATTGGAAGATGTTAGGCGAACAATTCTCTAAAGCAGCCTATTCGAGTAATCGCTCCATAAATCTTTCTTCTAAAAAACAAAATAAAAAGTATAATAAATTGCTTACTGGCTATGTAACGGTATTGGAAAATGCTTTATAAAAATCTCCTACACACTAATAAGGCTTACTCGTAAACGGTGTTAATTAGTTGATTATGATTCATTTAGAAGCCAATTTTAAGTACTTATTTGCCTTTTTACTTATAAAAAATTAAATAAATGCACTGAGTTGCAAAAACAATAAACATTAGTTTAGTTGTGCTTGATATAGTGACCAATAAACTAATAAATACAAAACTATACACATGATCGATATTAATATTGAACTTTAAAATTGAAGTTAGTAATTTATTATACTAATTTTTATTGTTTATATTTTGTTGCCTACAGTTACTTTAGTAAATAACACACTTGAAAAATAAATTCTTTAAGCTTTTAACAAAATAATTATCGGTTGTTATTCCTAAATGTTTGAATAAATAGAATAATTTATTAATAAATATCGCCTAAGCCTTAATACTATATTGTAGTATAATTTTTTTTGTTCTTTTTATTCTACTTTTATTGGACTTTTATGATGCGCAAGGCACTCAATTTTACGTATATAGATGTATATAGTAAAATATTTAAACGTAACATAAGTTCTAAAAAAAGTCCGTATTTGTGTTCAAATACGTGTCCCTACTAACTTAAAAGTATGTTTTAAAGTAGCAGTAAACATTATTTGGAGAATCCTTTTATATCCTTATAAAAATGATACAAAAGCCCAAAGAAACGTTTTTTGTTATCTCGACCAAGTTTGGGTATTTCTCATTTTCTCTAAAAGTTATGCATTTGAATTTTCTCTTAATTAGAAATCGACTTGCTTTTTCCACAGACAAATTTATTTATTACCAAAAAACAAGTGCTTTATTTTGGTATAAAAATAAATATACTTTAAAAATTAACAACTTTTGTAGCGTTCCAGTTCCAATATACTTTTAGTACACTTCTCTAGACAGTGGAAATTGCGTATTTTAGTTTGATTATTTATTATTTTGTTTAACCCCATGCACCATTTTATTAGAAACTGAGTTTTGAGTATAACAAAAATCAAAATTTTTAGTGCAGAAACCTGACATACCTTATTATATGTAATCGACCACGTTGAATCAACATCCGAGGTCCATTCAACCCCATTACCTCAGGGTTTTTTATAATCTCAAAAATTAAACCCAAATAACCCTATAACCTCTTATATCAGACACTAGACCCACTAACCCCTTAATTCCTTAATCCATTAATCACTGAACCATATAACCCTATAAATCCATAACCTCTTAACCCTATAACCTTAAAACCCAAGGGGAAGAGGCGAGTGCAATTGTAATTCCAGAAATTTCAGTTAGATGGACTGTTTGACAGTATAAAACCCCTTAACCCCATAATCTATTAACCCCTTAATCCTATAACACCATAGATAATGAGTCAGAAAAGTCGCTTCTATCTTTAAAAAGTGTTGTTTTTTTCGTGTGTTTGCAATCCAGGGCACTTCCACGTGGTTGACGGTGGCCAACGATGTTATTACGTGATCCTGCAAAAACTCTAAATAAGGGTGTTCATGCCGTCATGGCAAATAAAAAAAAAATTTAAGATGCAGAGGGTCGGATCCTCAGTGTCGGGGCTGGTAAAGAGTGAGAAAGCGGGCCCGCAGGTGTCGTCATCAAGCAGCTCAGCTCTGTAAAGGTGGGTACTTTGGCCTTTACAGAGTATGAAGCTACAAGACGTAACACAACAAAACACAAACATGACGATGAAAATAAACCAGACCAGTTCTATTATGTTTGTGGAATGTATATTCCATAACTGATTTCATCTATAGTGTTTGCAAATTTTGTTTTAAATATAATACAATAAACTATTTCATGTGTGCGACCTGCTACAACATGTTACAAGAAGAAGGAACTCTCAAGTATGAAATACTCTTCACTTGTGGTATGGAGCATGCCAGAACGAAGGAACGATTGTTTTTTCTATCTTACTATCACTCACAGATTCAATACAAAAATAAACATCAAACACATCTACACACGTAAACCGGTTCCAGCTGCCTTGGTTTCAAAGAATAATGGCGTAGTTGATAATACTGCCGTAGAAATTAAATATGAAGAATATGTAGATATGGAGTGGAGAAGAAGAAAGAATAGCGGGAAGTGATAGCGAAATGGAATTGGATAATTTGAGTGACAGCGCCAAAGAACAAGTAAAGAGAAATAAGGTATCGTAAAAATTCACACAAAACGAATTAAATGACTTAGAGGGAGAATTAGGATTGTCAAAAGAAGCCTATGAGCTTCTGGCTTTACCTTTCTGGTTAAAACAGAAGAATTTTTTAGAACAAGAACAAAGATTATAGTCTATAGCAATAGAGAGCAAAGAATGGGGCCATTTTCACTCACGATCAACAACATGATTTAGTATATTGCAATGATATCCTAAATTGATAGTTAGCCTGAAAGATGGTGCATACAAACCAGAAGATTGTCGGCTTTTTATAGGCTCCTTCATTCGTAGTTTGAAAACTATATTACTTCACAACACCAATATTTTGATTCCTATGCCGATTTCTCACTCTACAGTTCTCAAAGATTCGTACGAAAACGTTAAAATCGTTTAAAAAAATAAAAAATTCCGAACATCAATAGAGGATATGTAGCGATCTCAAAATTATAGGAATCTTGCTAGGAATGCAGACTGGAAATATCAAATTTCCTGTTTCTTATGTTTTTTCAACAGCTCAGATTGAGTGAATCATTATAAGACAAGGGAATGGCCTAAACGAAAGTCACTGCAGCCCGGATCCTCAGACGTTATTAAATCACATCTTGTAAATGAATTAAAAATTTTAATTTCTTCACTACACTTAAACTTGGCTTAATAAAACAATTCATGGAGCTTTAGATAAATCTGAAAACTGTATCAAATATATAGCTCAAAAAATTCCCAAACTTAGTGAAGTCAAGCTAGAGGCAGGAATTTCGACGGTCTGCAAATTCGGACATTCATCAATAATGTCAATTTTACAGCTCACAGGACGGATGTAAAGAAATCAGCTTGGATAAGTTTCCGAAATGTATGTAATAACTTCCTAGGAAATCGTAAAAGTCAAGATAATAAAAAATCGGTGAGTCACATGATAAAAACTATCAAGTTTTAGGGTGCAACATGAGTATTAAACTCCATTTTTTAGATTCACACCTCAATTTTTTTTTTAGATAAATTCGGTGACTTCAGTGAGGAACAGGGTGAGAGATGCCATTAAGACATGAAAGATATGAAGAAGCGCTATCAAGGAACTTAGGTTGTTAAATGATGACGGATTACTGTTGGAATCTGAAGAGAAACACAGAAAAGGATAGCAAAACAGCACCCCGAAAGAAACAGGAGCCTACTACGTCCACGTCGTTTTTTTTGGGTTCAGCAGAATGTAGGTTTTGTTACGATAAATTGCGATTTCAGAAACTCATAGGATTTTTAGAAAATTTGATTATGAAGTTTTAAGTTTTGATATGTAATATGAGGTAAAGGGGTTGAGGGGTTATGCGATTACAAAGTTTCAGAGCACAGCTGTTGCAAACGTATTAAATTTCACTGCTTAGACCTCATCATTCTCTATCTCTGATTTTATAGTCATGGAGTTAAGAGGGTTATAGAGTTCTGGGGTTTACCATTATGGTTTAAGGGGTTATGAGGTTAAGGTGTTATGTGGTTTACAATAAATTGTTTCATACTGTTAAACAGTTGATCTAACTCAAATTTCCGGAATTACAGTCGTACGCGCTTCTCACCCGTTGGGTTTTAATAGGTTATGGAGCTATGGCTTTATAGGATTCAGGGGTTTATAGATTAAAGGGTTAAGAGTTTATGGGGCTGGTGAGTCTGATGAGTTAATGATATAAGGGATTATAGGGTTATTTGGGCTTAATTTTTGTGGTTATAGAAATCCCTGATGTAATAGAGTTAAATGGACCTCCGATTCAGATTAAGCGTGGTCGATTACATATAGTAAGGTATGTCAGGTCTCTGAACTATGACTTTCGATTTTTTTTGGAGCTGTGTAATACACTTTTGAACTCAGATATCACATGCTCTTTTAATGTAGAAAGTGTTTTAACTTTATAATTCTATGGAAGATGTAAAAGAGAATTTGTAAAAAAATCTAAAAGTTATTGATATTATGATGTTTTTGTCTTATACAAAAAAAAAAAAGTGTTGTTATATTTGTATTTAGATTTTTTATTATTATCATTTTACCGAACATAGATTTTCTTCTTATAGATGTACCCTACAATTAAAAATCATTTTATTAGTATAAAAAAATAGTTACTGTAGTTTTTATTACTCTCTCTCAAATGGGGTTTAAATTAAAACATTTTTCTAAGCTCAAGAAAAGTCTTAAAATGAACTTCTAAATGCTTATTTGTCTAGTTTTTTTGTTTGATGTTGCTTGTTTGATTTAATGTTTTATTTCTTATACAAATTTGCATAAGATACTCTAATTATGTGCCTCCTTTTTACCGGAAAGTTTTTATAAATTTAGAACAGCCACAGCTAGTTCAAAAGTAAAAACTTCAACAAATGGTAAATATTATTTATTCTTCAAACCTCTGGCCAAACTAAAAAAGCTCATCTGTGTAAGTTAAAGACTTTTACTACATTTTTAAAATTGCTGATTAAAAACTCGCAAACATCATCATAAATTCTGTAAATACAGAATATGTACAACAATGGCTCAAATATGTATATACCCCAGTCATAAATTTTATATAATCCACAACAACCTCAATTTGGAAATCAACAACCACTTCAATTCAATTATGCGACGCTCCCGCAATCCGGTAATGTCATGCCGACGTCTCAACATCAGAACCCTCTGCCACCACCACAAAATTATACTAATATAAAATTCTTCTCTTCTGCCTCAACCCCTAATCAAAATCCAAACCCGCAACTAATAACAGAAGCAACAGAACAAATAGATATCGATGACTCCTCCGAAGAGGAAGTAACAGAAAATCAAAACCAACACAAATGGCAACAATACAAAAAACCATACAAAAAACGCAGAAGAACTACAGCCTAACGAACACAACCAGAAAATGCAATCAACACTCAAAATCGATTTACTGTACTAGCTAGTGGCAGCACACAAGAGACCCAACAAGATTCTAGTGAAAGTTCCGTACAAAAAATTCTCAAGCCCCCGCCTGTATACCTATACGGTGTTACAAATTATGCCCAAATGATCGAAAATCTAACAAAAGTCTTAGAGCGGGAACAATACAGCACTAAAGCACTTTCAAACAACACAATTAAAATAAATACTAATATAGCTGACTGCTATAGACAACTAATCACCCATCTAAAAACTGAACGAATGATATACCATACCTATCAATGAAAGGATGAAAGAGCATACAGAGTGGTAATTCGAAATCTACATCACTCTGTTGAAACCAAGGAAATTAAAGAAGAACTAAAAAAGCACGACCACGCTGTACGAAATCTCACCAACATCAGACACAGAGCAACTAAAGAGCTATGTTCTTTGTTGATTTAGAGCCAACTCCGAATAATAAAAGTGTTTGAATTGAAGCACCTTAATTACCAACTAATAACCGTAGAACCACCCAGAAATAAAACCACAATAAAACAGTGTACACGATGCCAGGCATATGGACATAGCAAAACTTACTGTACCAAGCCCTTCCTCTGTGTAAAATGTGGAGGAGAACACAATACCACTGTCTGCAAGAAATCAAAGAAACTCCCGCGCGATGTGCACTGTGTTAAGGCCCACACCCCGCCAACTATAAGGGTTGTCAAGTGTATCAGAAACTACAAATAAATAGAGGTAAGTCGTCTAGTCTTCCAAGAACATCTATTGTAAAGACATCGAATACACCAATAACTGCGCAGCATGCATACACCTTAAATTTAAGCAATGCAAGTTATGCCCAAGCAGCATAACAGCACCGCACGAACAGCCAACTCGAAGATAACAGCAACAATGACATTTCACTATCTCAGTTTTTAACTAAATTTGAAACAATGTTCACGTAGCTTATGAACCAGAACAGCACGATGCTTAATCTGCTCACCATGTTAGTCAACAAATTGCAATAATGGATACTTTACGCATAAGATTATAGAATGCAAACGGACTAGCCCAGCATCGCATTGAAGTCGAGCTCTTTCTTAAACATAAAATCGACATCCTACTGATCTCAGAAACCCACCTCACTAAATACAGTTACTTAAATATCCATAATTATTCAACATACTCTACAAATCACCCAGACGGTACAGCCCACGCTGGCTCAGCAGTAATTATCAGTAATAAAATCTCTCACCACATAATGGAAAAGTTCTCCACTGACTACTTAGAAGGTACCATCCTCAACGTCAAGAGTATTACCGGTCCGCTAGTGTTTGCAGCCATATATAACCCAGACATAATATTCGACAACACCAATACGAAACATTCTTTTAAAAATTAGAGAATAAATGTATTGCTAGGGGGGGGGGGGTGATTATAACGCCAAAAACCCACTTTGGGGTTCCAGACTAACTACCACCAAAGGCCGAGAACTGTTTAAGACGCTGCAGACACACAACTATGGCATATTGGCTACTGGTGAGCCCACATACTGGCCGTCAGTTCCAAACAAGATTCCTGGCACAGTAGATTTCTTTGTCACCAAAGGCATCTCCTCAAATTACTGTAAAGTGGAAACCTGCTACGATCTTCTCTCTGATCATTCTTCCATAATCGTCACATTAAGCACATCAGTTATAACCAAACAAAAGAAACCCTCATTCTACAATAGACACACGAACTGGGACATGTACAAAAAGTACCTCACTGCCAATATAGAAATTCCAGCTAATCTAAAGACACCAGAAGAAGTTGACTTAGCCGTGGAGCACTTTAACAATATCGTACATCAAGCAGCTCACATTTCTACGCCAACCGAACATCCCAAAGCAGAGCTTATTGAAAACTATTCCTTTTACATTAAATCCAAGCTTGCCGAGAAGAGGAGAGCTAGTAATGTATGGCAACGAACCAAGCATCCTGCGGACAAAACCAGACTAAATAGGCTAATTCGAGAACTCAAACAGGCACTCCAAGATTGCAAAAATGAAACATTTAAAGAGTATGTATGCAACCTTTCTCCATCTGCACATGATAAGTATACACTATGGAAAGCTACTAGCAAATTTAAACGTCCAAAAGTGCATATACCACCGATTCGTAAAGATAATGGCACATGGGCTCGAACAGATGACGAGAAGGCTGAGCTGTTCGCAAACCACCTGTCCGGTATCTTTCAACCTCACCCAGCAGTCCCTCATGAAGAAGAAACTGAGATTCTCGACTACCTACAGGCTCCTTGTCAATTAAGCCCGTCTATACGACACGTTACACCTGCTGAAATAAAACTTGTGATTAAACATTTACATAACGTTAAAGCACCGTGCTACCATTTAATTACTGCTAAAGTCCTTAAAGAATTACTTCATCAAGCCATAATGGCTCTCACGCATATATTCAATGCAACTTTACGATTGCAGTATTTTCCAATCCAGTGGAAATTTGGGCAAATCATTCTTATCCTTAAAACGGGTAAACCCGCTCACGAAGCCGCGTCCTACCGGTCAATAACCTTACTCCCACTACTCTCAAAAGTTCTAGAAAAACTAATCCTACAAAGGTTGTTACCCATAATTGTAGATCATGAACTTATCCCACATCAGTTCGGATTCAGACAGCAACATGCTACCATAGAGCAGATACATAGAGTTGTAGATGTCATTGAGCAAGATATTGAAGAAAACAGATACTGCGTGGTTGCCTTTCTTGATGTCAGCCAGGCATTCGATAGGGTCTGGCATCCTGGCCTATTGTATAAAATCAAAAAGGTACTGCCCCACCAACACTACTTTCTTATCCAATCATATTTAAGTGAAAGGCACTTTCAAGTTAAACACAGCGACAGCTTGTCCAGTTTCCATCAAATTAAAGCAGGAGTTCCCCAGGGCAGCGTCATGGGACCTATCCTATACTTAATTTATACGGCAGACCTCCCTCATCAAGACCAGGTTGTCATTGCAACATATGCGGATGATACGGCATTATTAGTATCACATAGCGATCCACATCAAGCCTCCGCCATACTTCAACGCTATCTCACCACACTGCAGGAATGGCTCTGCAAATGGCGCATAAAAATAAATGAAGCAAAATCGACCGCCATAACTTTCACCACAAAGCACGGAACTGCTCCCCCGTCTTCCTAAATGGCATCCAAATCCCAATCCAGGACGAAACAAAATACCTTGGCATGCATTTTGACAAAAAACTCACATGGAAAGTCCACATAGCTAAAAAGAGAAAGGAATTGGACATCAGAATGAAGAAAATGAGTTGGCTCCTTGGTCGAAAATCACATTTATCTTTAACAAACAAAGTGCTAGTGTATAAAACAGTGCTAATTCCAGTGTGGACTTATGGCATCCAACTGTGGAGCTGTGCAAAGCCGTCGAACACTGCAGTTATACAACGGTTCCAAAACAAAGCCCTCCGCACTCTAGCCAACGCAGAATGGTTTGTATCCAACCTAACACTTCATAACGACCTTAAAATACCCTGGGTCAAGGACGAAATCACCAGAAACATATCAAACTATGCTACCAGATTATCCAACCATCCCAATTCTTTAGCATGCAACCTACTTGACAACGCCAATATTACCAGACGCCTAAATCGATGTAAATTTGACTTTACCAACTAGTTTTAATATTTAGTTTATCGGGGTTCGTCACTGAACGGTTTCCCGTCTCATGTCTTTGTAATTCTTCAATCACATTTGCTTGTTAGCCACGTGGCTAGTTGTAAATCTGCAGTTTACTTAAAAAAAAAACTTGCACTTTCATCCCATGTACACTATGTTTTTGTTACAACATTCTAATTATATCAGATAAATAAATATTTTATTATTGTTATTATTATAACTTTAACTTGAATAATGTTTATGTACTTTATATTTTTATAGATAAAGTACTTAATTTCAGTTTTAATCATGCGTTGCAAGTACATTCTTTATAACTGTCAATGATTTCTGTTTGAACGCAATCTAGAAGGCGATAAATTCAGTATATGGCGTACAACGTGTGTTTTGCAAATATATGTTAATGTACCCTGTTAATGCATGATTATTATTTCGATAGACTTGAGGTAACAAAAAATATTTACATGTTTATTGGAGAATTATTTTGTTATTGTGATCATAAATCCATTACATCCTGAACGTGCGATTTAAGTCCTCATTTTAATTATTAATGTCTTTAAAGCAAGCTTCTCTCAAAAAGTGGATATTGAGCAATCTTCCTAGCTTACTAACTGCTTTTTTATCACTGTGTAGACACATTAATTTAAAGTTTTGGCTTTGGTGTTGCATGCATAGTAGAACAATTTGACTATAGTTATGCTAAAGGACGAGGGCAGTGTTGATTCACTTTTAAGCAAACTTGAGTTTTAGTTTTAGGTAAGTCCACAAGTCTAGAAAACTTACAATCAAAGAATCCACTTATACAACAGCATCTGCTACGTTGACGGCGGAGGTACGGGATCCGAAAATTGGATGAAGTTTGCAGGCCTTTCCTCTAGAAGATCCTAGAGGGTTAATAAGCCTTAACTCTTATTTTTGTTTAATGGTAGCGGCGACAGCATATAAAATGTTGCTAGGCAATTTTGTAGCTGACTGGTCACATGTGGTTCCGAGCAAGTGAATGGCTGACATCTAAACTATTGTAAAATACTGGTGTGATATCAGACATTGCTTTTGCAAAATTTGTCGCTTCTGCTGCACCAAACAGTGCTACACGTCGTTTTGCAGCTGTAGCGATTTGGGGCTTGTGTTTGTGCAACTACAATTATCTGGTACTCTAATGCGTTTGTTGGCATGTAACTACAAAGTACCGTTGGCTTTAAAGTTTTCTCACAGCTTTTGCAAGTTGACTGGCGAGCGTGTTATCATCCCGTTGGTTTTAAACTGGTTAGAAAACTAATGGGTTGTAATAATGCAGAGTAGATCGTATGGTTGTCAAGTAATTTACGTGCTACAGCACTAGCACTATTTAGTACAGGTTCTGACAGATTCCTATCGCTAGCCGTACAGCTAGACAAATGGCTAGTAAGTTCACTCGAGTAAAAAATTGACGCTATAAAAATTGCTATTATAACTCAAATTTTGCCCATTGTTATTCCAAATAACAGCAACTGTAATTTGTTTATCAGCGACCGTATGCAGACAGCGTTCTTAGCCCAAACAATGATAATTTAGTAGTAAGTGAGGACAACGACGACTTGTTTTCTTTTAACAAAACAAAAAGCAACAAGGCGGCGGTTTACAAATAACAAATTAAGTATAGTCTTGTCCTTATGTTTAAAGTACATCTAGTTTATTAAAAGTTTGTGGAAAGAATTTTCCATGTTCTACTGAACAACGATTTCCTGTATTATAATTTGATGATGAACCAAATGACTTTCAAATAATTCATAACCAAAGAGGAGTCAAGTGTAATTCCAAATTGCTTGTATGTTTCTAAAGAGTTCAATAAGCAATTTACTTTTGGCGTTCCTTGTAGACACCAGACATAACTACTCAAATTCTTTTCTCTTCCAGTTCTTTCGCAATGTCTCCAAAAATACAATTTACATCGTTAACTTAAAAATATCTTTAATCTGAGTACTTTTTATGATCTCTTTTGATATTTACGCCACTTTGTTTAAGAATTTAAAACCTTCCAATTATAGCAGTTCTATTAATTATTAAAATCATAATTCAAGAACAGCTATTTTTAAAAGTAGATATTCAGACTTTTCTTAAGGTAGATGCAGGTAAAATCCTAAACCGTAACATGTTCATCAGAAATATACAGGTTTTTGTCAATTTCAGTAATATTTATCTCCAGGTCAACTAAGTAGAGTTGAACACTTGTCAAGACTGAAAAACAAATTGTTTCAGTGCTATATCAGATAGACTCTAAGAATTAACGTTGGTACTTCGTCAAATTTAGCAACTCATAGAAATCGGCTTGACTTAACTATTCAGCTTTTTAAAATATTTAATACAACAAAAGCATTGCTTGCTTTCGGTTCCTTTTTCCAAGGAACTCATCTCAGAACTGTTCAATCCTGTCTTGCTGTCTGCAACGTACTGCGTGATTAAGTTAAAAGGCATAGTAATTTAATTTCCAGTCCTTCAGATGTTTTGAGTGAACAGCGAAGTTATAGTTAATAATTTTCTTCTTCAGGAAAATGTTTTTTTAAAATGTTTTGAACTTAGCATGTAAGATACAATTTTGAAGAGAACCAGTTATTGTTATGAGAGAAAAACTGACGTTCGGCTGTGCATTACTCTATTTAAAACCAGAAGTGTCCATGATGCTTGGATTAAACTAAATGTTCTGAAGACAAGTACGCAAAGCAAACACATAGTTAGTTTATATAAACTTATAATGTAACAAAAAAATATGCTCTTTAGGCACAAAGCGTTTAACAATTATTTATCGCTAATAAACTAAACGTAAGCACAGTAAGTTGTTACATCATCATTTAAGCTAAACCAAACGTTGTCTTATGTTAGTTTTAGGAACCTGCGCAGAAATCATTTATTCATATTTATCGTAGGCCTAATCCTGTCCAACTTGGTAATTACTGGATGTATAGACCACCTTCTAGCTGGTGATTATCGTATGACATGCTCGTATCATCACGTGGACGTAAGAAGTAGCCCTAGCTTAGTAGTCACGCTTAAAAGTATGAAACTTCTTAATAAGACTACTGTTTTTCTGTTATTTAGGTCCTAAAACAGTAGTTAAATATATTTATAGTCAACATAATGAGTGCCAAATATACACACAGAAATGGCTAAAGATCAGTGTCGCCATTTGGTATGCTTGCGCACTTAATTATATACATATTTATATGGTGCTTAGGCCAAGACTTATCAATAACACTTCCAAAAATTCCAAACTATGACAAGATCCTTCATGCTGAATGAATAAAATGGTACTTTAAATCTATTATATTTTTAAGTTGCTTATTGAACTGTTTTTATTGTTATAAGATTCATTTATTTTATTACAATTTGAAATTTTAGAATAAATTGGAGAACCTTGTTAGATATTCTCGTAACGGATATTCTTATCCCGCCAATGTTTTCAATCGAAAACTTTCAAATTTGTAGTAATTTTACCACCCTTTTCACCAAATATTTTAAATTGACAGACTAATAAAATGCACATAAAAAAGTAATAAAACAAAACTACCCAAAGCGCACAAATTAAAAATTCTTGCGCGTAAAATCCGTAATTAACGAAATTTCGAAACACATTTTTACACGGTCTGCAATAGAAGTTTTAAATGTATAATTGACCTAGCAAATAAATTTTAGATTCTCAAAGAATGATTTGACATGTCTTACAGTATCGAGCCATATAATAAAAGAAATCACAGTTACGATTTATTGATTTACTAAAAATTCTAGAAAATACAGGAAACGTTGAGATTTCAGACATTTCTGTTAGATTCGTTTCCAAGTAATTTGAATTACCTAAATAGTTTCTGTAAACGATTGTTCCAGGTTTGCACAAAATTGATGCAAATTGGCTTTTGTACTAGGTCATTCATTGCTTATACGACGATAACACACTATACAGGATGTTTCTGGGGGAATAGTAAATATTTTAGGGGGTGGTAGTACAGACGAATTGCAATAAAAAATTCCATATAATGTGTCCAATTTTTAATGAATCCAAATATACAGCTGTTACATGAGGACGTTCGAAGTCGATTTTCAAAAATTCCTCCAACTTTAATGCATTTTTCACTTCTCTTGATAACACCACGTGTAGCTCTTCGGCAGTCGTCTTGGCGTTCTTTGATGAGGGCTGCACCATGCATAATCTGAACGATCAAATCGTCTCTTGTGTTGACTTTTGATTTGTAAACTTTGCCTTTCAACTATCCCCACAGACAAAAATCCAAAGGGGTAACGTCCGGTAACCTTGGTGCCCAAGAAACGTGACCATATCTGCTGGTACATCTTTCAGGCAATGTTAGATTTAAATGTTGTGTCACCAGACCACTAGAATTTGCAGGAGCCCCGTCATGCTGGAAGAACATACGCATTCTTGTAGCCACAGGAATCTCTTCCAATAATGCTGGAAGTTCATATTCAAGAAAGTGTAGATAACGGGGTCCTGTAAGACGATGCGGTAACACAACAGGCCCAATCAACTGATTGTCTATCAAACAACACCACACATTTACCGAAAAGCGTTCTTGAAAATGCGTCATGTGGGTTTTCTTCAGACTAGTGATGTACATTACGAGTGTTATTGACGCCGTCACGAGTGAAAATGGCTTTATCAGTTAAGATTACAAATGGGATTCCTTGACGATTTTCAAGTATCCAACGACAAAATTCCAATCGTCTATCTTCATCTCATGCTCGAAGGTATTGATAGGGCTGTAAATGATACGAATGGAGCCTGTGCCTACGTAATCTCCGCCATACACTTGTATGTGGAACATCGATACGTGCAGAAATTCTACGTGTGCTTATTGAGGGAGTACGTTCTACCGACTACATAATGTCTTCTACTTCATCCACAGTCTGTTCATTTGCACATTCTGATGAAATATGACGGCTGGGTACTGCACCAGAGTCACGCAGTGTATTGAAAACACGAGTAAACACTCTAGAATCTGGTCGTCTGCCGCATTCTCTACAAACAGTAGCAGCGTTTCCATTACAAAACCCATACACAAATACCATATCGGCATACTCAGCATGTGTAAATACGTGCGGCATGTTTAAATGGTACAGTACAGTACACTTGGCCAACAAATGTTTATGTTTGTCAGTTGAAAACATTCAATGTCAATAACAACACACTACTGTTGACAATCGTTAAATTAAATACGCTCATAGCAAACGGTGTACCAACACACGAAACAAAAACTGCACTAGGTTAAATACCAACATCTGTATCTCTGGACTCATTAAAAATTGGACACATGTTATATGGAATTTTTTATTGCAATTTGTCTATACTATCACCCCCTAAAATATTTACTATTTCTCCAGAAACAACCTGTATGTGCTCATTTAGCGGAATTTAACTCTCATCTGGTGAAGCGGTCCTCATTCCCGCATGCGCGTTATGGTCCCCTCCCATCACCTGCTTGTTAGACTACATTTTGGTTGCGCAAACTGTTTTTATTATACATATTCTTAAATTGATACGTTCAGGATAGACCATGTAAGTTTTTATTTGTTTATAAAACTTTTTTGACTAAATTTTGTTATTTAAAATTTAAAATTACCGCAATTAAACTAAATATCGGTCATTATTTAGGTTAATTGCCGGACTTTGGTATTCACACAAGCTATACATTTTTCAAAGTGTGTAGACCAGAATTGAAAAAATTTGCCTCGATTTGGGTTGTTAATTCCTCCGTTGTTTTTACTTCTTACTAATCTTTATGCACTTCTTGCTTTAGTTGATACTAAAACTGTTCAACTGGTCTCAATTGGGAAATTTTAATAGAATTTCTTTTTGGTGGAATAAATTTAACATGGTGCTTTTCATATTTTATTTGGCTATCATGTGCGTAGTGCGATGTTACGATATCTAACTAAGCAGATGCAGTTCTTATCATTGTAATGTGTTTGCAAAAGCTACATGAGTCTTTTGTAAATGCGTTGCTCTAAATATACTTTTTGACTTAAACTAGCAGGAAGTAGACCAAGTCCTTCTTTATCACTTGTTAATATCGAAACTCTTCTGTAAATTACTTCAGAATTTTCATACTTCTATCTATTATTTTCGGTAGTGTTAGTTCTATCAAACGTAAAGTAGGAATTAATTATATATCACAATAAAAGTTTAATTTTACGGCTTTAAATACCTTTGGTGCAATTTATGAATTGCACATTTCATTTTATTTAACTGTATTAGCCGTGGTGGCTTAGTGGATAGATCGCTAGACTATGAAACCAAGAGTTGCGGTTTGAATCCCGTTCTCGCCAATTCGATCACTGGCATTTTTATGGGCCAGATCGACTCAGGCTGCAATAAATAGTACCTGGAGGTCAAACTCTGGGCTAATAATAGGCGGTCGGTACGTAGCGTTACTACCCTTGTGTACCGTAGGCTCTAGATTATAGCAGATCTATCCCGTTACGACCCCAAAGGGCCTTAAAGGCCTGTTACGGGGAACTATCATATTATTCTCCTTTTTACTATCTTACTTACATATTCGTGATTTATCTTAAAACTTAGATATTGTATCTGTGATATTTAGGCTAGATTTCTTGTTTTCACTCTCTTTATACGTTTGCTAATGTCGTGTACGGTACTTGTAAAACTTCATCTTTTTAAATGTCGACATTATAGACTTGCTTTGCTTTTTATTTTAGTTTCCGGTAAAGCGTGCTTTCCATGAGTGATATTTTTTAATGTTTTTATACTGAGACCCTCGAGCTCTCAAGGCGTAATCATGTATATTTTAACATTAGCAAATTAAAAGTAAAAAACATCCGCAATTGTTTTCTCAAAGGTACACACACTTTAATTTTGCTGATTTTGTAAACAATTTCAAAAATGTATCGAATCAGATTCTATGAAAATAATTTAGTTGTGCAAAAATTAATTGACTACTTGCTTTAGAAAGTTTTAAATTTTTATATGTGAATTTTGTGTTAAAAATAGATGTTCATTAGCCAAAATTACTAAATTTACTTTAAATATGATCATTTTTGTTCGTATAATTGCAATAAATACTATAAAATCTAATGATTTCTATTTATTTGAGTCGTGTGCAGCTAATATCTAAATAAGAACGTTTTTGTCAGAAAAGAAAATTGTAGGTAGTTTTCTCTATCTTTTAGAATGCCTTAGAGTAATCTTCCAATTATTCAACGAAACACATGCACTAATTAGTTGTCGGTAGCGATTTTGAAAACATGCTAATAACAATTATTTGTGAAATGTGGCATATTTGAGCATTTTTCTGAGGCAAAAAAATTTATTTTCTGCTTTTTTGTTAGGTTTAAACGGGATGTGCTGTCAAAATGTGTAGTATTTTGTAACTAACACAAATTAATTAAAAACCAATTACTTATTTAGCCAAAATTTTATAATTCATTTAAACTACACCTTTGTAAGCACTTTTCGGATAAAAAACCTAATTGAGGAATATTTTTAGGTTACTCACCATTAAATCTAAAACACAAAACAAAGAAAACACTTTTAATAAAAAAACTTTACAATTCGAGTATAAAAAGTCTTGATTGTTTTCTTTATACTCTAATAATTTTTGTCTTTTGATTTCCGAGGTTTTAGAAATAGGAAAGATAAAATTTTTGTATGCGTTACTAGTATGTAAATCGTTATCAACAAAAGAGGTAGCACGCTTGGAAGTAGTCTAAAGTACATCTTGAATGTACTCGGGCGATAAAAATATTAATAGTTTTTTTTGTTTAAAAAATTGTTAAATACTGATTTATTTTTCATCATAACTGAGCCTGGTTTTCCCTGATCGGCTAATATTTCTGTTTTTCAAAAAAAAACCGTATTAAAAGATTGTTATCTATTAATCATAATCATAATTTCTCTCTCTTTTTGCAAAATTATTATTCCGATTTTATACAAACATTGAGTATAATAAATGAAAATCACATCTTTGTTAATAAATAAGCAGTTAAAGTGTAGACATTTAAACCGTTTACTAATTTATTAACAGTTTTCAAGTATTACAGCTTAGATGCACTTTAAGTGCTTTCTCCAACTAAAAATATTATTTCTAACTGTAAGTAATTTATTAGAAGAATTTGTAAAAAGCATAATTATTCCTTTACTTCTAGGTTTTACATTATTTACAAAATTTTGTTATTATAAATATTGGCTACTTAAAACGGCGCATTTAAATGTTTCTCTTTTTTATTTTGCAGTTGACAACTCTAATACTTTAATGACATCTATTGCGATTCTACCCATTTGCAAATATAAAACACTGGATTACTATTGTTAAAAAGCTCTGCAAATTTGTTGGAAATATTGAAGAAACAGAACAAAACTGCGTAGAATTTTTGACTGAAATGTTTTGTTAATTAAACTAACTACCCGACAATTGATTACAAAATTTGATATTACCAAATTGGTAATGGATTCAAGGCCTTCTGAGTATCATTGTGGGATAAGGTCTCTTGGTTAACCAGTGTCGCTGTAGATCCTAAAATATCAACTTATCGTCGTGCGCAACAATTGGAAACTTCGGGAAGCTTCGTTCAGTGAACTCTCACTAAAAAGTTCTATCTTCTTGAATATAAATTTAAATAGCCCAAGAACTGAAGCTTGCTGATCACTTGTATCAGCAACAATTCATCTACTGGTTTTTAGAGCATCATAGAATGGATTGCCAGTTTATCTGAAAAATTGTTTTTAGCAATGAGATACATTTTCAACTACATAGGTTCAACAATAAACAAAATTGTCGTATTTAGTGTTTGAAATATCTTTGCGTAATTCCTGAAAAGCAAACGAACCTTCAACGAATCACTTTTTGGTGTAATGCTGGAAATGATTTAACAACGAATAGCGATTGTTATCGTTTAGCACCAGCTTGGTAATATTAACCTGGAACAAATGTGGTCCCAGCAGGACGGTGCCACCTGCCATGAGGTTCTAGCAACAGTAAATTCGCGTAAATTCACCAAATTTCAACATCAATTGGCAATGTGACTTCTTTTTTGTGGGTTTATCTGAAATCCAAGGGCTATGCCAACAATCTACAACTAGTTGACAACCTCTAAAACAAAATTCGACGGGTTATCGATAAAATTGATCAGAACGAGTATAAATTTCTAGTCGAAAATTTTGTGAAAAGAACCAATATTTGCAACAGAAACCATTTGGCAAATATAATTCTCCTTATTTAATCAGATATTGTATATTTAATTATCAATATAGTTCTACCATAAAATTAATATAAAAATTGTCGTTTTATTTAAAATTAAAATTCGGCTTGCAATTTGGGCAACTCTTTATTTAGGAATGCATAGAACCTACTATGTAGATACAGGTGCAATTTTACGATATATTTTATTATAAATTAATAAACCACAAAGTGTTTTAATAATATATATTTATAGTGGTAATTTATATATAAAAATGTGATTTAGTTCCTAAGAATAAATGACATCCGGACACTGCAGCCTCACTAAATTATGCACTGATTTACTAATTCTTATAGTTACAGCTGTAGCTATGCTTAAATATTTTTGTAGCTATTAATGAAAAAAAGTGTCGTTAGTAAATATTCAGGGCATTATCAAGTACAAGATATTTCAGGATGGTTAAAAAAATTCAGAATGCGTCCGATCCAGAACTTCCGCAAATGAGAATTATTGAGGAGAATACTATATACATCAAAAGGATAATTTTTGCTATTACAAAAATGGTTGGAAGGACAGAAATTAATGCAGTTATCTCTGAGACAATATTCAAAAATATAGTTACAGATGAGTACTAAACTGATTACCCTTAATAAAAGTTTAGGTATCAAGAAGTTTGCGAAATATCACGCCAAACGTCACTGGAAGTATTTTAATAGAAAAAATGATGAATGTTTATCGCAGCGAGACATGAGTTCATTACCCCAGACCAAAAAAAAAAGCATTTGAGAAATTTAGCTCAAGAGAAGAATCTACACTAAGAAAAATAGAAAAGTTTTCCTTGTAGTATAAAAGTAATTTTTGGTAGATGTTCTGCGTTCCCAAAGTAGGCTATAAAATCTTTGAACGCGCATATTATAGTCCATTGTTGTCATTGTACAACTTTTTTTAGTTGATTCTCTCAAATAATTGTAAGATACTCGATGGTTTAAAGATGGTAATGGTGCAATAGAAGAGTTTGTACAAATGCACATAACGCAAATATTTATATAAATAGTGTATATAGAAGCTATATAAAAAATGTTTTGTTTTAATAAATAAAATGAAGTTGCAATTTCATTTTTATTTATATGTGAACTACTCAGTATATCTAAAAAAAGTACGAAAACAGCAACTAGGGTTATTTAATAAGTCCAATTTAGATTACCATGTGTTAAATATTTTAAACATAGGGTGATCTAAATTGAATTTTAGGATTTGGGTTGTGTACGTTGAAAGTTTGAATTTATGCAGTTAGTATATAAATACATGATAAGGTACACTATAGACTACTAGAAACGCCGTACATTGATAAACTGCGTTTTGGAGAACATGTTAGTTGATGTTAATTTTTCAAAAAAACTTGTAATTAGCCATGCTCACTTTTCTCTAAATGACTTTCTAAGTCGTCAAAATTATTGCATCTGTAGTAGTAAAAATTCACACTGTTTGGTATGGTATCTGGAGATACAAAACAATTTTTATTTTAATGAAACCAACAATTTTATCTTAAATGACATGTGGTTTCAACAAGCTGGCGCCACGTCTCACACGGCATGTGAAACACTCACTTTATTTCAAACCGAATTTTCTCATTGTGTTATCCCGCAGAGGCGTGACATCGACTAGCCACTGCAGTCTTGAGATATAAACCCAGACAGTTTTCTCTGGGCCTATTTAATGTGAAGGATTTATGTCAACATGCTACGATTTCGGGATGAAAGAGAACATCAGGCTGTAATTGGTGAAATAAAGTCACAATTGTGAAAAAATATTATGGAAAATTCCGCTAAAAGAATGGCCACATGCCAGTGGAGTCACGGAAGGGCATTTGGCTGATATCACACCTTATTTTCTACGTAATGGCTATGTCTGTATTGTACACTGAATTCACTTAGAATTGTTCTAATATTCTTGTTTGTTGTTCAGGAATAACACCTTGAGTGCAATTTGGATACGAGGAAAAAATTAGGAATGTATGAAATTACTTTCTTAAGTTGAAACTCCAAATCTAAACTTCTTGATTCCTAACGGGGTTATTTATCAACAACCGCCTTAAAATACTGATTTGCAATTAGTAGATAACAGAAAGCGTACCCACAAAAAAACTAGTGATAAGATGAATATCCCGACCAATCAGACTAAAACTGTCAAATTATTGGTTACACCCTACCAATTGTTATACGCGGTGAAAATCCACGAAAAACAGATATTAGAACCTCTGTAAAGGTCGATCTTAAACCTTCGTCGATTTTTGTATCCAACGTTAAAATAATCAATTTTTTTATTTATTTGCTAGAAACTGTAGCTAAAAATAAATAAGAAATAAAAGTTCTTTATAATAAAAAGATTAAAATAATACCAAAAAAACCTCAGACTAATATTTAATCTTAATTAAACTGTAGGAAAAAGAAACAGCACTTCACAATTATCAAATGAAACATAAGAGCTCATTCAGAGTGCTATTGTTAGATATCAAAAATCAATCCATATAAAAGTCATTGTCATCAACCAAAGCTACTAATCATTCGCCCTGGAGAACAACCAAAGGTCTAAAGAAGTCACAACAATACAAAGCACCTCTCCATGCTGGTAATTGTGTTTCTGCCAGAACAGACCAAGAAAGAGCACTAGCTTCTGCAAATCATTTAGCTAATGCATTTTAACCTTAGCTTTCCGAAGTGAAGAAGAGAGTGAAATTGAATGCCTATGAAACAGTTTACTGTAACTGAGATTAATAATGAAATTCCTAGCAACTTGAATCGACATAAAGCACCAGAATGAGCTAATCACAGACAAAGTTTTAAAAAAACTCCATAGAAAAAGATTTAGGTTTATAACCTACAGGGTTTGTATAAAAAGTATCGGGAGAGGATTCAGAAAAATAGATTTATTTGAGATATTTCCTACAATACCTCAAAAGTCTTCTCTTGAGCGTTGACATACTTTTGCCAGCGGCTTTTCCACGACTCGAAGGCTCCCTGGTAGGCGGATTCCGGAACCCCCTTGAGGGTACGCGTGTAAGCTTGTTTGACGGTACTTAGAGTCCCATGGTGGTGTCTTTTGAGAGAGGAGTTCACTTTTGGGAATAGGAAATAGTCTGCTGGTGCCAAGTCGGGAGTGTAAGGGGATTGGGAAATCGTCGTTTATCGTCAAGACGTTCAGGACGAGTTTAGCGCACATTTTTCGCATCGCTAAATTTTCAGGTGATCATGCTGTGCACTGTCATTTTATCAATCCCATTTTCATCTGCGACCATGCGCACACTTAACCGACGGTCTAAATTCAGCACTTCACGCACACGTTGCACATTGTCGTTGGTTGTTAAGGTCGACTTTCGACCAGCGCGAGGCTCGTCCTCCACACTCTCTCGGCAATATTGAAAAAGCTTGTGTCACTTAAAAACCGCAGTTTGTGGCATGCTTTCGTCCTTGAACACTTGGTAAATCATGTCTCCGTACCCGATTTCCCCAGTCCAACACAAAATTTGATGGCATACCACTGTTCAATCGTTCGCTGCATTTTGCGCTTACACAGAGTCACTCAACTGGGATCCACTAAAAACACATTCTAGCCTAATCGAATGCTCGCAGGCGACTGGTGCGTCTTGAAGGTCACATTTCCCACCACCGAGCATGCGTGGTGCGAGCGCGCTTCCGACGTACACGTCAGGAATAACTTGTTCCCGATACTTTTTAAACAAAACTTGTACCTTTTTAATGTAATAGTAAATCAAGGCTTTGTTCTTCGGCAATGGAAAGTTGTCTGGATTATCCTGATTTTTAAACCGGGAAACTCTAAGTTGCATCCTATTGACCAATCAACTTGCTTGCCTTACTATCCAAGGTGTTTGAAAAACTGTTGCTTAGTGGAATTATACTAATACTTATGGAGAACAATTTCATTCCTGATCACCAGTTTTCAAATTTATAAAATCGTCGAAAATATTGTCGCAGATATTGCTAGACCTAGCACTGGTATGAAGGTTCGCTTTATAAAATTAAAAACAAAATTCCTCGAGACTGCTTTTTATTTAGAAAATTGTATCTGGCTGACAGACACTTTTTAATGAAATTACTAGAATATCAAACTACTCTATTTTCCGTTAGTATACTGGGACCCATTCTGTATATCCTATTTACTACAGATCTTCTTACTATCGAAACCACAATAACTGCAACATTTGCCAACGACACAACCGTATTAGCTTCCCGCCCTAATTCACCCTTATTTTCAACTTTACTTAAATGCTCTGCAAATATGATTGAAGAAATGGTGCATTAAGGTTAATGGTTCTAAATTAATTTATATAACTTTTACAACCACCATATCTCAAGCAAAAAGTGTTAGATGTCTGGGTGTCCACATTGATAGAAGGGAAAAGCACATCTAGTCCAAACGAAAGCAACTAGAGAAATATATTGCAGAACATACTGGCTGCCAGGGGATAAATTAAAAATATTGCTATACAAAGCTATTGCCAAACCAGTCTGTACCTATAAAAAACATCTGTGAAAAACAACCAAGTGATTCAAACATTGACATCCTAAAGTAATTCCAAGCTAAGGTGAGACCAATAGTAAATGCCCTAATGTATATATCGAATGAAGTCATACGGTGAAACCTTAATATTCCTATAATGAATGAAGAGATTAAAAAATAGTGTACGTTACTACAAACGGCTTACTGCTCATTCTAATTCGCCTACTGAGTACCTACTAGAAAGAGACAAAGATGAGTCTAGACTCAAGAGGTTTTAACCTTCAAACCTACCAAGCCGTTTTATGTGATTGTGGGCGTATGTTAGTGTTAAGTAAGTTCCACGCCAAAAATATTTGTTTTTGAACTTCTTCCATCATGTTATATAGGTTTAAAGCCCGAATGTTCTGGCAAAATGCCTAAAATGCCCAAAAATGCTTATTTTGATTATTTTTTATTATAAATCCCTTTTTTGCTTATAACAATTATAACTGCCTATTTATTCACATAAATTTTGTTTTTCATAAAGTAAATATCAGCAACAAATCTCATCTCATTATTATCTACGTTAATTACTTGTTTCGGTAATCTGTTAATTCATCACTGAGAATTCGACCTGAAAATATATATCTACTTTAGTGATTTGCCTTCATTTTTAATCATTCTTAAAAGAAGGTTTGTTTATGCCACAATGCCGAAAGTGCGTTCTTCTGTCACCAACAACTTAATAAATTTGTGCAAGAGTTTGGAAGTGGTATGTTTCCAACTAATGGTTCTGTTTTGTAAAATCTGAGAAAATTAAGAAACCAGCGAATTTCGAGAAAAGATATTTTGTTACTCAACACACTGAAGGACTCTTCTATAAAAGAGCAATTAAAAAATGGCCGCCCCGAAAACTCCGTTACTAAAAACGTTTGCGTCAACATCCAATCGACAATCTGAGTTTTCGTGTGACTTATGTAAACCCTTTGTGAGTGCTGAAATTCCGTTATGGAAATTACAAAATACGTCATTGCGCTCATTTTTCGAAAAGCATGTCAAGCAAAATTTACCAAGTGAATCAACGCTCAGAAAAAATATCTCGATAGAGCTTACGAATCCACAATAGATGAAATTCTAAGAAACATGGAAGATGAGAAGATTTGGATATCAATGGATAAGACAACAGATACTACAGGAAGATAAATTGGATATTGCAAACTTTACCTTCTCTGTATCAATACAACCTGATTTCGCAGACACATCGCCAATGTAATTGTTGGATCTTTGGGGCCAAATCGAGCATTTAAAATTTATTTGTTAAATACCAAATATCTTGTCTTGAGAGGGCAAATAGCACTACAATCGCACAATTATTCACGACTTCCCTGTCACTACTTTAGCCAGAGAAAATTCTTCATGACAACGTCCTTATGTTCGTAAGCGATGCTGCCCCATATATGAAAAAAACAGGAAATACCCTGAAAGTGTTATTTTCACTTGTGTTGCATTTGACATTTCTTGTCCATGGGATAGATCGTGTAGGAGAGGAAATATTTAAACAATTTTCCGACGTAGATATGTTTATATCTTCAGTAAGAAATAATTTTATAAAAACACCATCTAAGATAAGACTTTTTAAAGAAATGGAACCTGACTTAGCGCCACCACCACAACTAATATTAACTAGTTGGGGTACGTGGATTTCAGCTGCATGTTACTACGCTACCAATTTTACAAAAATTAAGGATATTTTTTTATATAAAAATTCGGCAGCATCAATCAAAACAACCGAGAAACTTTTTGAGAAAAAAAAGTTTAGAAAATGATCTGGCCTTCACTTCAACTAATTATGCTGTGATTCCTAGTGCAATAGTAAGTTTAGAAAGCAGGGACTTAACTTTAGTTGATTCCATCCATATTGTGAATAATACCATAAGAGGCATATGTAGTGTCTCAAGTAATAAGGGACGCATTATTAAGGACAAATGTGAACCTGTATTTACTACAAATCAAGATTTTAAAGTTGTAAAAAATCTAGATTGTATTATTTCTGGAGACGCAAGTGAAAAAACGTAAATTACGATGTTCCAGGAATCACGTGTTTCACATTTGCTTCAGTAACATCAGTAGATATGAAGAGATCTTTTTCTCAGCTAAAATATTTATTGTCCGATAGGTGAGAAGCCTTAACGACAGAGAATTTAAGACAACATCTTATTATTAGCTGTAATTCTTGTAAATAATGTTGTTTTTTTTACTATTGTATAATTAAAAATGCAATCTACGAGATAAATAGTATAATAAAATCACTAACATAATAATGTCTATTTCATCTTTTTAAATGTCTATTTTAATGACTTTTAGTGCCTAAGTATCCGGGCTTTATACATGTTCATTGTTCTAATATTTACTTAATTGTAAAGTTCTTATATTATTCAAAAAATGTTGAAGATCTTTTTGCATTTATAAAAATATGTAATAATAATATAACACGTAAACAATTATTTCTACTAAATAGTTATACAAAAATGCAAATTTAGATCTACCTCGAATCAATCTACATAAAAAAAGACATTTGTTATTCGAATTTGATTTAAAAAATGTCTTTTGGTTTATCTTTATTGATAAATGACCGGCATTATGTGCTGGCTGTAAATCACCGCTGAGATAGGGTTGTCACATGTATTATAATTTTCTATTTAGTTTGCGTGTCAGTTGGATACAGATAGATTTCGGTTTATATTGCCTTTTTGCTTATATGCATATATATTTACGTGACGTTTAGTTTTCAATTTCAAACCCCTCGCATACGATCCCCGCTGATGGAGCCTCATTGTGCGGCGAAGCCTTTGCGCTTCTGAAAGCGATCGTATTTTTTCCACTGCGAGATATTATTCTTTTGTCATAAGCTCGAAGAAATAGAAACCCCAGCTTGCTTTGAATATATTATTGCCTCTACGCTGGATCTGTTCAGACGGACTTTTTGCCCAATAAGACAAACCCATCTCCGGTAATTTAATATGCGCGGGCCTGGTCTGGCCGCCCGCTCCGGAGAGCGTTTTTGTGCATTCGCAATAAAACCGCGCCACCGGGCACGCGAGCGGTACGCGGACGAAGACGTCAAGCGAAAGGAACGGAAAAATTGCGACAGCCGCGCAATTTAGTAATAAATAAGGATCATTCGCCATTCCAATCAGCCTGATCAGAGGGGATGCTGCACGGAATTTGCATGCCGTATTTGTGGCGTTTGTTATTAGGAACGAGTGCGGATTGAATTCGGCGTCACGTCTGGCGGGCAAAAGGAAAAAGCCGCAGAACGCGATCGTGTCTAGCGGAAAATGCGCGTTTTTAAATTCGCCTCCTTCGCGTGTCTCTGTTATAATTTAGCTTTGCTGGGGGTAGTAGCAGCTTGACGTGTGGGGCTTTAGGGCGGCTTGAAAGCATTCTAATGTTTATTTGGTGCATTTGGGTTTATAAACGAATATTTTTTTTCCTGAATTATAGGATTGCAAATAGCGCTTGCATTAGTTTTAAGAGACAAACAAAAAATTTACTAAAGAACCATTATTATGAAAAAATAAGAAAATTTTGAGTTATGTAACTTGTATCAGGTTTATCTATGATTTTCATATAATTATAAAATCTAATTTTATAATATTCGTGATACTTATTGTAATCTTTAAAATAATGACAACAATAAAAAAAGCATTTGTACAATTATTCCGAATGAACAATACGAATAAAAAATAAATAATTCCAAATATAGTTTTTATAATGGCAAATAAAATAGCCAACAAGTAATTACTACATCAACATATTTCAAACATAATAGTTTACCAGGATACCTAAAATAAATATTGCCATAAATGATAATGAGAAAATGTATATAAGGACTACAAATTACAAAGCCAATAATGGACTTAACCAAAAAAGTAAATCGTAAATTATAACTGCAAAACCATATAGAAGTATTAAAGATATTAGCCAAATAACAGAAGTTTACAAAAATATTATAATTTAATTACAACGAACAAAATATAATTCAATACATATCAAACGAAAGAAACATGCATCACCCTACATTACCACAAAATTTTAAGTAAACCATCTAAATAGAACACTTGATCAGAAATATTTATAGCATAAAGAGACACAATCAATATTTTACAAATATCTGAAACCAAATTCAAACAAGCAAAACCCAGAAAATTTTCCCTACTCCCTTAAGAAAAGAAATTATACTAGTATGGGTTTCACCAGAACTTTGGTCACATAAACACGTATTGTGTAGGATAAAACATCTACAGATAGTTATATAAAATCAGGTTTTTATTTAAAAAAAAGAACTTTGATATAAATCTATAGCTTCAAATATATGTAATTCGTCCATAACAGGTCTTGCAACAAGTTATCGCAAGAAAAATAGTCAGGCAAATATGAAAAATGGAGTACAGCAGCAATTATCAATCTACCACCAACTATTATTCGGAAAACCAAAACAACTTTTAGCAAAACAAGCGGAAGCTTAGTCAAAATTGGCAGAAGACCTTCTTACAATGTTAAATTTATTACAAAGGTAAATAAAATCATTAATGGTCAACGCCTACAAAACAGTAATATGGAATGTGAACAAGTTGTTGAAACAAAATAAAGAGATCAGATTATTTACCAAAGAACGTAAAGTAGACGCATTATACAAATTAAAGCTTCACAAAAATTTATGATTATGTAGATTGTAACGGTTAGACGCTCTCTACACTTCCAGCTGAGATAGGTGACCCACGTGAGCATTGGTCTTTTATCTCACCTCCTATCACTGAGGGAAACCATGTCCTTCTTCACCCTAACCCAGCCTACCCCATCTTTCAACCAGCTTGGCCAGCGTGAAAGATTATGGCGAATTTTGAAACGAAAGGATCTGGTCTTCAAAAAGGAAATTCCTCAAGAAATCTGGGAGAGACAGAGATTCTCTAATAACCAAAAGACGCCCTCTTAATATTATCAAATGCCATATCGCAACCTACAACACAAAGTCGTTGCTAGCAGAAGAACGCCTAATAGAACTTTAAAACGAACCACAAAACGTAAAATGGGACGGGATTGGCCTCAGTTATATGAGAAGACGAGAAGAATAACTAATAAAATTAAAAACTGGTAATATCTTTTATTGTACGGGTAAAGATGATAGTTCTACAAAGAACCGGAATTATAATACAAAAATTCCACAGTGACAAAACTGTATGTGTAAAAAAGAAACTAGGGTGATATATGCCGTTTTAAGGCTATGCAAGAGATACTCCATCAAAATTATAAAGGTTTACGCACCAACCAAGGACCACACAGATGTGAAAGCTTTTTCTTTAAAAAAAAACCAAATATAAGCTGGACCTGGCAAGTCCAAACGGCCACATGAAAAACGAGATTGATTTTATAATAACTTACAAGAAACACATAGTCAAAGACGTGTGAGTATTAAATAGCTTCCATATTAGAAGCGATCACAGAATGGTGGGAGCGAAAATATTAATTCATATCAGCAAAGAACAATATAAAATGATAAACAAAAGAAAACATGAATGAAGCCACCAGATGCTAAAGACTTTCAGCGAGACATTAATAAAGTGCTGGAACAAAACTCAAAATAGAAATAGACAAATAATAAAAGTTAAGAACAAAAAAGCTATCACCAGAAACAGAGAAGAGATATTGAAAGTAATAAGAGATTTCTCTCAACTGCTTTATAAAAGTCAAAAAGAAACAGACTCGGCTCCAGATTTTGAGCCAGACAATTTAGTATCAAGAAAAGGTATAATAAATTAAGGATCAAAATCACTACCAGACATTACCGTAAAAAATAGATTCAGCATTAAAAAAATGCAAAGAACAATAAGGCACCTGGAGAATATAAGGCGATTACTTACGTAATAAAAATAAATAAATAAGAAATTTATACAATCTATGCCTGTATAACAGTACAATACCAGATAAATGCAACAATGCTATTAATATACTGCTTTACAAGGAGGGTGATATAAAGTTAGACAAGGGGACATGATGTCCAAGTTGTTTACGGTAGTACTGGAAAATGCTTTTAAAAAGCTAAATGGGAAGGGAAAGGCCTAAATATAGACGGGTAGAACCTGACAAACCTTTGATTTGCGGATCAAATAGTTTTGATGTCTTTGATGTCAGACAACTTAGACGATATTTTGTTAATGTTAAAATAACTTCAAGAGGTATGCAATGAAGTAAGCTTGAAATAAACAGCTTCAAGACAAAATTTATGCTAACTTAGTTCAAAGTGAAAACGTAAAATAAATAATAATGAAGTAGAATTCACAAATATAAATATTGGGCACGAAATACAAAATTCCAGAGGCAATCAAACATGTGAATGGAAGAGAAGAATTACCCACGCTTGGACTGCTTATAGAAGACTTCAAAGGTGGTATGCCGATATGTTTAAAGACACAAGTTGCGTGCTACCAGTTATCACATATAATACCGAAACTTCAACTTTAACCAACGCAACGGCTAAATATCTTAGAACAACATAGCAAAAAATAGAATAGATCGATGCCTAGCGTATCCTTAAAAAATCATGTTAAGAACGAAAACTTGCGTCGAAGAAAAGACATGATTGATATAATCGTACAAATAGCAAGCTCAAGTGGACGAAGAGGTTGTTTGAGTGGATACCGAGTGCCGACAGAAGGACCAGAAAGATCGCCCACATGATAGACGAATGATATCAGAAGAATCGCCGCCAACTGGATTTAGACAGTCCAAATTAGAGAAGAAAGGACGAAAATGGTGATGAGATTATAATACGCCACGGATAATACCACAAATAAGTAGTACAGTGATAAAAAACTAGATCAAAACACTATAATTTAAATAAATCTATAAAAAAGTACTGTAATTGAATACTGGAAAGGACTTTTAGCAATACCTGCAGTCTATTAACTTTCACGTCACCCAAAGGATCAGTTAAAAGAATTAATAGCACTTTTGGAAAGAGATTGGTTACTAGTATTGATTCCAAAGCAAAACATCCATATAGAAATTTCATATTCATAAAATAATGACAATAATTTATAAAACTGCAACAGATAATAATTTAAATCAAAATAGAAACGTATTGGACTAGAGGTAGAAACAAAGCCCACGACCTATTTCATACTACATTCCAATACTAACAACAAGAGCAGCATAGTTGGAGACCTAAAGAATCTGTCTTTATATAACCAATATACAAGATGAATATATTTTAAAGATCGATTAACAACTACACCTGCTGCAAATCTTATTCAAAGCTAAAAAAATTTTTGCAGTAAATGCCCCAACAGAAATACGCAAAACGCAAATTTAAACGTCAGAAATAATCTTCAAACAAAGAAAAGAAAATTAATTAATTAAGGTAGTTCTGAACGTACTGCAACCAATTAAAGAGGAAAGAAAACTTAAAACCTAACAATCTTCAAAATACTCCAAATAAAGATACAAATTATATGTCCTGGAATGTTACGAAAAAGATTAAACGACTTCATGCCCACATAAATCCAATTTATAAAATAATTGCTAGGCCAGAATTGACGTTGAGAAAATCCAAGGATTTGTCAAACATGTATTCGACATCCTTCTAAAGGCATTTATCAATTCCGCCAGTTTATGAATCCTCCTTTACAAATGTCAGCATTAAGTCTAGCTTTTCTTTAAAAAAATAGCTCTTAGAAATTATCCAATTCCGATTTATTTACATACAAGGTGCTGAGATGTCATTATGACTATTTTCGATGCTTTTTAAAAATGGTTTCTCATCCACTTCAACAGAATCTGACATAAATATTCCTTATTTGTAACCCAAATAAATCTCCAAAGTGGAGTCGTACAGACCAATCAGTATCCTTTCAGTGATACCGAAAGTTTATAATAACTGGCGCTGATTGTAAGACAATAGGACAATCTAATTTTCCTGATGGTTTATAAAATATATTTCAGTCCAAATACATAAAGTTTCAATCACCAACAAGACACAATGCCAAGAAAAATTGTATTGACCTTCCCTCATGTTTTCTTGGAAGTTACACAACAAATAAATAAGTTTTCGATATTTATTTATTCTTTATTGTTAAAAACAATCGGTGGTACCAAGTAACGGTGATAGACATAAACATTAAATGATTATCGGTAAAAAACCAAAAACGACGATTTTTATGGCCTTAGCATTATGGCCTGTCATCTATTTTGGAGAAAGTCAAATCCCAACTACCCTTATAAAATTAGAAATTTTGAAAAACATTATTTTGAGATCAGTGCTTTGCTTGTTATATATATCAAACTTGCCAATAAATGCAAAAAGAATAATGGTACACTTGCAAATAACAATCCAATAAAACTTAATATAATCAGGCATAACAGGAAAATATTCTAAAATTTTTAAATACACAATTTAAAAATACACCTTTAAACAAGTTTTATAGGTAATGAAAGTAATTGATCTAGTGTCGTAGTTTAAATTTATATTAAATTTTTGAACAGTATAAAATTTCATTGTGTATACCATATACAGGGTGTCCCAAAACGACCGCATAAACTCTGCACAGCTAGATTCCTCGTTGGGAGTACATATAAACTGCCCAAAGAAGCGTTCCTGTACGATCCATAGTTTACGAGAAAAATACGAAAAACAAAGTATGACGTCACTGCCGGTGCAAGAAAAAAAAACACTTTATTGGACATATCAACAACAGTATTTGCATATCTTTCCAGACGATAATGTTTAAAACGTTCGCCGCGCATATCACGTCATGCATGCGCGCGCGCCATAGAATGACGTTAAGCCGCCGTTAAACTGGTATTTAAAAGGCTGCAGCTATCCAGGAGCCACCTCTCGACAGAGAACAAGCTGCTTTTGTACAAGACGGTCCTAAGACCAATGATGACGTATGCGGCACCAGTTTGGGGCTGGGCCGCAAAAACATAGATAAATAAGCTGCAGGTCATCCAGAATCTGGCTTTAAGGTCCGCATTTAGCGCCCCGTGGTTCGTGAGGAACCACGATTTACATAGAGACGCGAACATTCCCACGATCCAGGAGTACATCTCCCAGAGCGCTCAAAATCTTGCAACCATCACAGAGGACCACGCGAATTCCACCATCCGCGGAATTTTTCACTATGAGATTGACAGAGGCGCCCGTTGCAAGCGCCCAAAGATCCTGATTCCTCCGTGAAACGACACGGAGGCGGGCTTTACGGCCATCCAACATTCACGCCAGGTCGTATCAAGAGGACAGTGGTTAAGGGCTTGTCCCAGGGACCACTAATTACGCCAGTGAAGTCAACGTCAACGTCAACTACCGGTAGTCTTCGTATGGTGGCCATGTATTCCGTTCGTGACTACTGCGACATGTACTTGATGTACGGCCGATGTAATGGAAATGCCTTACGAACTACTAGGGAGTATGCCCGTCGATATCCGTCCCGCCGTCCTCCCGATGTCAACGTCATCCGTAGTCTGGACGACAGACTGCGAAATACGGGAAGCGTCTGGCCAAAACCCAATCTTCACGATACTGGAATACCGCGGAGCGGCCTGACGGTACCACAGGCGGATGCAATACTGCAGCGGGTAGAAGAGACGCCCGAGGTAGCACACAAGCATTAGCCCGTGAGATGACTTCGAGTAAAAATACTGTGCACAGGCTTTTGCGGTCTGAGAGGCTACACCCATTTCGGTACACAACCGTGCAAGGTCTGAAACCAGATGACTTTCAGAAACGCGTGGCCTTCTGTGAATGGCTGTTGCAGTAACAGAACACAGATAATGGTTTCATTGCGCATATCCTGTGGACTGACGAAGCATGTTTCACTCATGATGGGGTATTCAACCATCACAACAGCCATATGTGGTCCCAGGTCAATCCGCATGCAATCCGGCCGCAGAAACATCAGGAACGTTAGTCTCTTAATGTGTGGGCCGGCATACTCGGGAATCACCTGCTTGAACCATATCTGTTCCCTGAACGGCTCTCGGGACAGTCGTACTTGGTGTTTCTCAATGAGGTCTTAACCGAGTTCCTCGATGACCTTCCATTAGCGGCAATACAGGGACTTTCGTTCTAGCATGATGGGGCTCCGGCGCATTTCTGTGCTCCTGTACGTAGTTGGCTGGATATGGAATACCCCGGCCGCTGGAGCGGACGTGGGGGTCCGGTTCTATGGCCGCCACGTTTGCCAGATCTTACACCGTTGGATTTTTTCCTATGGGGCCATCTCAACGAACTGGTGTATCGAGACGTAGTGACAACACCAATGGACTTAGTTGCTCGTCTGCATGCTGCTTGTATTTCGGTGGACCCCGCTATGCTGCAACGTGTGTTGACAGCCATTCCACGGCGTGCTCAAGCCTGCCTCGACATGCACGGCGAACACTTTCAACATCTGCTTTAAATTGTACATATACTGCTGTTGATATGTTCAATAAAGTGTTTTTTCTTGCACCGGCAGCGACGTCATACTTTGTTTTTCGTATTTTTCTCATAAACTATGGATCGTACAGGAACGTTTCTTTGGGCAGTTTATATGTTTATATATATATATATATATATATATATATATATATATATATATATATATATATAACATTTTCTTTAAGGAATTTGGGGGAAAATAGACATGGAAGTCACTGAACGGATAACACAAAAATAAAATAAATTTTATATTATCTACAAAACGAAATTTTGACGCCAAACCAGAAGTAATAAACCAATTAGATCTAAGTACAGGCCATAGAATGGTAAAATCAACAATAATCATTAAAAAACAAAACACATAAGAAAACAGTGAGAGAAGAAATCCATATCGATAGCCAGACATCACAGAAACGGGGTAAATAAAAAGCTAAAAAACTTGGTAGAAGAAAACAATGGACTGACAAACTAAAAATAAGAAAGCGGAAGAAGATAATATAAGAAAAGACATTATTCGAATTGCACAGAGCATTACTAAGAAGTATTAAAAGCAGTAGAGAGACAGTCAAACACCAAAGAAATAGAAAAGGCAGTTATAGAAACATCGAAGAAAAATAAAGCTTTGGGATATGATGGGATAATCAATAAACAACTAAAATGGCAATTTGAAGAAGCTGTAGATATATTAAAAACATTTTTAATAAAATAATACAGAACGAGGAGATCCCAGAATAATCGAAAAAACCACAACAATGCTAATTTATAAAAAGAAATAAACCACAGATCTATTAGCTTCATGTCAACTATATGTAAAGTATTTGCAACTATCATAAAAAAAATAATTAATATTTTAAATGCAGGATTTAAAATTGGTTTTTCAAAAATAGACAATTGCATACCATTAACCAAATAATGAAAAATTCCAAGAATTTAACGTATCACTATATTTAGTTTTAGTGGATTTTAAAGCGTTTGATAGTTTAGAATACAGTTAAATGATTTAGGCCTTAATCTAGCAGAGGATACTGATAAATCATGTAAAAATCTTAGAAAAATTATCTAGAGACACCAAACCAAAAATAAGTATAGAAACAAATTCAAAGGATTTCAGAATTGAACGAGGAATAAAACAAAAGCATCCTTTATCCGCAAACCTATTTGCGGCCACTTTAGACCAAATTTTTTTGTAACTTGAAATGGGAACGTAGCATTGAGGTAAGAGGTAAAAAATCAACGAATTTAAGGTTTGACGATGATGTAATTATTTGATCGAAAAGTAGTGCATCCTTAAAGGTAACTCTAAAGGAGTTAAGCAAGCAAAAAGACAGGTCTAAAAATTAACTTTGGCAAAACCAACTTAATGTCCAATAGTCATATGTATAAAAAAAGTCACATGTCTAGGACAAACAATCGCATTAGGAAATAAAACTGAGCATAAAGTAAATATAAGAATAGACATAGGTTGTAAATAGTGGCATCTCTATAACTTAATATTTCATTAAAAACTTTAAACTAAAACTACATCTGCCATATGTTTCTACATTTTTACAGTTTAGACTGGATTTATAATTTTTTAAGCACAATCAATGTGTGATTGTAGTTTTATTGAAATTTAAATGGAACTATTTATTTCATTATAGAAGTCTTTCATAACCTAGAATCAATTAGCTGGGATATTTTATCTCATCTTCTGTAACCAAATCTGTTTTTCTGTATTGTTATCTACCTCATTCGATGGAGAATCCTACAAATGAGAAAACCTTTTATAATAAACGTTGCGTCAAAAGCCACCTAAGGCGGTTTTTGGTAGGTAAGTTTATCATTTTACAAACATAGTATAAAGTTACGATGGAAAAATGGCAACAGGTCGTTGATAAACAATATACACTTAATTAATTAAAACTGGCGCTTCTGTTAAAATAAGAGTTTTATTTTACTCTAACAATCGAATGAACTTAATTGTCAACCTAAAAACTATAGTATGCGTTACCGTTTGAAATGTGATTGCATGTTTTTTAACATAAAAGTTAAATTTGTTCACTTTTTGTATGAATTATAAACTGCCTATGCACTATGTTAAGGTCTTAGAAAAAGTTTCTCAATTTTTTATTCAATTTGGATTATAGTCCGCTTACTTTTCACTTAGTTAAAACGCGTTATTAATTATCCTATATAAACGTAGCCAGTCTAAAAAATTGCGAGCCTAACATAGAAACAAGAATTTTTCTGTCCAATTCATGTTATTTTTTAGCATAGTCTTCTTTTAAGTGGATACACTTTTTCCAGCGATGTCCCTATCTCTTAACCCGTCCAAATAGTAGTTAGCATCTTGCTCTACAAAATACGCGTCTACGGTTGCGATGGCCTTGTTTGATTAAAATCTCTGTCCTTCGAGCCAAGCTTTGAGCTTAGGAAATAGGAAATAGTCACCGGGAGGCAGATCTAATATATATGGTAGTCAATCAATTCAAACTCCAATTTGTAAATTTTGGCCATAGTAACCGCCGAAGGGTGATTCGGTGCGTGTCTTCCATTCTAAATAGAGCCGTTTTTCAGCAATTGTTGCCTTCAACTGGTCTAATAACGATGCGTACTACGACCCCGTTAATGTTTTTCGTTTTTCTAAATAGTCAATTAATAGAATTCTCTGACTATACTAAAAAAGCAGTAACCACCAATCGGTAAAACCATCTTTGCCTTTTTTGAATAAGTTTGTTCTTCGCAGTCCACTGTTTTGACTGCTTCTTTGTTTCAGGGGTGTAATGATACACCCAAGTTTCATCCATAGTGATAAATTGACGCAAAAAGTCCGACTCGTTTCGCTGAAACCGCTAAGCAAGCCCTTGAAAATGTTTATTCGAATTAAGTTTTAATTTAAAGTGAGCAAGTGCGGGATTTAACGTGCGGACAGCCTTTTCATGGTGAATTCTTCAGTTAATATATGACAAGCGCGTTTTCTCGATATGCCAAAACTTGATTGATACCAAATGATACTGGACGACCATCGGGTCGTCCAGTATCATTTGGTAAACTTCTCCGATGTTCCAAAATAGCTAAAATTTTTATAGGGATCTTCCAAAGCATGTACAATTATAGTAGCAGAATGGTTTTGACAAATAGGGCCATCTTTATGTTGAGGCTCAAAACTTTTCAGACTGCTCACGTACTGTCAATTTCCAGTCGTTCGGTCTGTTAATATTACTTTCAGGTTCTAACTCACTGACTATTAAGACAGCCATTACCGTTTCCCTGTAATACTAGCTGGGCTTATTGTAGTAACAAAAATGGAAAGTAACTCAAATGTACTGTCAAAACAATTTCCTGTTTTAAGTTCCTAACAGTCAAGAACTAGCAAATTGGTGCTATTTGTGGCAACGCCTCTGTAGATGATTGTGCTGTTAGGTTTTTGGTAAGAAGTGTATCCAACTGCAACGAATCTGCATGACCAGACTCGATTTTTGACAGGCAAAAAAACCGCATGAAGTCCGCGCAGACAAACTAAGTCGTATTAATAACCACTACTTGAAACAGAAGGGTATAACTAAAACGATTCGATTTATTCTTAAAGAAACTTCTTCAGCAATGACGTACGTGTGTAGACAGGAATGATAATTTCATATAAGTCTAATGACACTCTTTGATAGAAGATTTTTATTAAAAGACTAAAATTGCAATATATATATATATATATATATATATATATATATATATATATATATATATATATATATATATATATATATATATACGTGGTGTTTAAAAAGTTTGGTAAATATCCCTTTATCTCAACGGAAACCAGTCAGATGTGCGCGCTCATTGTATTACATTGTGTACTTGTAGTACGATGTGCACCTGGCCACCAAAGTTAACCTAATGTTGGCGATTTAACGTTGTTAGTCTGAGTCATACTGTCACAGTGCAATGGAACAACGCATTGACTTGAAATTCTGCTACAAATTGAGAACAACAGCGAAGGAGAGGCATGAAATGTTAATACAAGTGTGCGAGACAACAGTTGTAAGTAGAAAATGTGTTTACTAGTGGTTCAAACGATTTCACAACGGGAAAGAAAGGAATGAGGATGAGCCACGTTCGAGTCGGCCGTGGACAAGCAGAAGCCCAGACATGATTGATAGAGTGCGATATATTTTAGCACAAGATCGCCGACTGACGTTACGATTGATTCAGATGAATCATCCGTGAATCGTCCAGTTTGTGTCATACAAGCTAACAGACGACCAAAAAGCAAAACGGATGGAAACCTGTGGAGATTCGAATGCGGCAATTCTTAGCTCAGCATGGATAATCCGCCGTATTCCCCTGTTCTGGTGCTTGCGGGTTACTTTCTGTTTCCACATCTCAAGACAGTCATGAAAGGTGCGCGTTTTGAGGACGTGTTGGTTATCCAAACATATCTGACAACGATCTGCAATCGACTACTAAAGACGACTTTGGTGGCAGTTTTCAGAAACTTTATGAACGTTGTCAAAATTGTGTTGTACTGCAAGGCGATTTCTTTATCCAGCTTATCTAAAAATAAAGTTGTAGTGAAGAAAGCATACTGGTATATACAACTGTAAAATAAAACAAGAAAAAGTTTTGTGGTAAATGATAGATCATTATTAAGAAGGTGCAAAAATGCTTAAAATATAAAGCATATGAAGTATATGAAGAATATGAGACACATGGAGCATACGAAGCATACAAAAAATGTAAAGCGCATAAACCTTATAAAGCAGTTAAAAATATAATAATATTTAATTAAATGCTATTTGAAAGAAAAAGTTGCTACATTTTTTGACATAGATTCTGTTTTGATGATATATTTTGTTAAAGCTTGGAATTTGCTTGGAAGAGTACTAAGAAATAAATTCAAGAGCAAAATAGGCTTAGAATGCTAGTGTATGTTAAAAAATTGTCAGAAAAAGAATTTTATTTTAGATTATAAGAATTAGTTTATTTTTAACAATCATGACAAAAATGTACCAAAACAGAAAAAACAAAATACAAACAAAATGGCGGAATGAGAAAATTAAAAAAGAAGTAAAGTTGAAAAAAATGGAAAAACATGTTAGTGAAAATAACAATGAAAGTTATAATAAATACAAAGAACAAGAATTAAAAATCAAAGAGATTGAGAAAGACGAGAAACAACAAACCTGGAAAAAGTTTGAAGAAGAAATGGAACGAGATAGAAAAGAAGAACGGAAATAGATTCATAAAATCAATAAATCAGAAAATCTTAGAAGAAGATAAGGGTGTAATAAATAGGTGGGAGGAGAATTTTGAAGAAATGCTGCACAAAACAACCAATCACAACGGAAGCAACAGAAAAAATTGAAGAAACCATAGAAAACACCGAGAATGAAAAAAATAAAGAGATTAAGAAATAGAAAATAACTGAAGCCATAAAGATGTCAAAACGATGCAAGGTGGCAAGACACGACGACATAACAAACATGTGTAAAAAGAGTAGAAATGTTAGAACAATTAATTAATAAATCTGAAATAACAAAAATAGCAAAGGACTAGAATATGTGAATACTAGTACCCATGGAAATTATCCTGCTCAGTAGTTTGTTAAAAATATATAAAGAATCCTGGAAAAAAGCCTAAAAATAACAATTAAACAACTAGAGGATTTTTTAACAGAAAAGAACAGAAACGACAATGCATATGTAGCTTTAGATAGCATACTGGAAGGAGAAGTAAGTAAAAAATTGAGAAAAGCAACAACAGCTAGTACATCAGAAACCTAGAAACTACGTGCCAGGCGAGTGCCTAACCAAAGAAAATTAACACGAAAAGTACTCAGCTCGATAATTTTTTCAATATAATACTCGATCTTAACGGAAATTAAAGTATTAACAAAGAAATTGCTAGTACGATATAAGAAAATAGCAGGGAGCGCCTTCGATGACCACTTGATAATATATGCTAAGAACGAAAAAGACTTACGAGTAAATATAAATATTTAGAAATAAAGCACTAAAAAGAAAATTTGAAAATTAAGCATTGATAAAAAACAAAAGTGTTGCCAATAGCAAAAATGATCTAAAAGTAAAAATTTAGTAAAAACATATAACAAGTAAACGATATTCAAGTATTAGAAATAAACCTACTCAAAGATGGAAAAAGACATAAAATCCAACAGTAAAATAGAAATATTACACATTAATAAAACGTCTAAAAAGAAAAATAGAAAAACAAAAATTGCAGTGTCTAATATAATCTACAAACCAATACTAACTTATGGATGCGAAAGTTGGACAAGAAAGACAGGCAAAAATACAAAAGATGACCAAGAAAAACAGAACAGTGTGATAGCAAAAATCTAAACAAAAGGAGAGTAACATGGAATGAAAGAACAAGAATGGCAAGAAAGAAAAAAAGAATAGGCAAGATTTATTTATAAAAGTGACAGACTATATAGATTGTACATTGACTAAAGCGTAATACCTTAACACCCACTGAGTGAATAAGATTATTGATTATAAATAAAACATAAATGGCAAAAATGTAAATTTGGGATTTTATACAAGAAAAATGGAGAATGTTTTTGTCAGACCTAAAACAATGACCAATAAGAAACTTTTATTGAAATTTTACTCCCCCCCACTTCATCCTTCATTCTGATCTTCGGAACTGGCAATTAATCGGTATATTTACTTAAATAAAAGCTATCAAGGAAAAGGTTATTCCTTTTGTCAAAAAATAGCATTTGACAACAAATGCTCATTTTCGTCACACCAAATTATGTGGTATTTTTTCAATGCTGATAATATAGCTTATGTTTTCGAAAACGAATATCTACCTTATGCGTCAGAATTGCACTTAATTGAGAATTTTCGGGACAATAATCAAATGTAGATATCCAAATTGTACAAAAGCTAATTAATAGCACATTAAAACGTTGGCTTCGATGAACTGCAATTATTTAGTAGTTGTATTTGTTCTTTTAATTAGACATTTATGTAGAACTATATGTATTTAACCACTTGTTCAGCTTTTACAGGCGTCATCTCATAATAGAAAATGACACGCTCTTATCAAAAGCAATGAGGAAGCCAGAATTGTATTTTCTGTATAAATTCTATTAAAATTGTTTGTTATCTATGTATTTATTTTCGTTATTTTAACGGAACGCACAAAAGCTAAAATCTCGTAAACGCACCTAACTGTAGTACTTAGAGAGATACAAGAAATTTATAAGCAAAGTTTAATTATTTCCAGTGGAACAACAGAGTTCTAAAGAGATTTTCTTTTAAAGTTACGATTTATTGCAGCATTTATTTTTTCTTACTCCTGCACATTACATTTAAGGTAAATGTTAGTTTAACAATTATTTTAGGAGCACTGATTATTTTTAATGCACTAACTGTAACGTACGTGTGAGCATGTCGTTTTTACATTTTTGGTATTATCTTTTATATTTGTATAAACAAAACTTCATAAGGCAGTACACGATAACTTAGAATAAGTCAGCTTGCGCTTTCGAGTCAGCACGCCCCTTCGTAGATAAAGCACAACGCGAAAGCTTATATAATTTTGCATAAATTCAAATTAATTACGCTACACAAATATTTCCTTACCCGAACCGGAGTTGAAATATGGCAGAAAGTAATTACAGCAAAGATCAGTCTGTAAAAGCGCCATTTGTTATATTCGCTGCCAAATAAAGTGTTGCCGGGGGCGCTTCGATTACGAACTTATTTGCGCAGGCATTGCGAGCACCGCATTAATAATGCCCGGCTCTAGCGGTAATTGTGTATCATTTAAGCTTGAATTGCCATCAAAGTTATTAACAGAAAATGGTTTTCGCAGGGCCAGGCGCTGAGTGTCAGTAATTGTAGGCGTTTGTGTTCGGCTAATTTGCTAATTACTTAGCAATTAACTGTCTCGCTTTAAGTGACTTCTAATTACTTTGGTCGAAAATAATTTGGCTTCGCCACGATAGGCAATTTTGTATAAATTTGTTTAAAGAAAGTGAATATACGGGAAATTACAAAAAATGTGCGGTACAAAAAAATTAAATAACAAAAGTAAATTTAATATCATATTAAAAATCTGTAATTACCAGAGACTACAATGCTAGAGTAGGATGCAACCTAATACCAAACGTTGAAAAGTGAAACAATAATTAGACTATACTATAAAGCCAACTATTTGATTAGAGGTTGCAAACTCAAGATATATCATATATCAAATTAGGAATCAAAGCCACTTTTACCAATCTAGGAAGATAATTTGGAGGAAACCTCCATTTGCGCATGCGCAAGAAGAAAAGTAGCTAGAGACGCCTACCTTGTGGTCCTGTGTGCAACACTTCAGTAGCCAGTATGGAGTGAAAGAAGATTGTGTCGAAAAGTAATGTACTGCTGTAGATTTTTAACAGTAGGCGTTATTGCTAACTAAACAGAAGTTCCTTTCAGAATGATCTTCGCTTGTATACCAAGCATAAAATTCACGCACGATAAAAATGTATAAATGTCAATAAACGCTGCACTAGACCAAATTAATATATCAAAACATCGAGACGAATAAGACCACAAATATAAAAAAAACAACAAAATATAATATTTGAACAGTACTAATCCAAATACCAAAGAAAAAACAGATAAGCAACAAAATATATTTTCAAAAATGAACTAATCGTGTAATGCATATTGCCTCATAAAAACAAATTGTAACGCCTTTTGATTAACTAAATTTGCTCTAAATTCCCTCGCACTTTCCAAATCATGCTTTTTTATGTGGACGTTCAGAAGAGCACTTCCGTTGCCTCGTGGCGAGTGTCGTGTTCTTAAGGCTCTATAAATATTTATCCCGTGGAATCCGCTCCGCCGGGGCGTCATAAATAAAGCGGCGTAATTGATCCTGACGCGGGCGCGTAATTAGACCGTCCGAAGTGCGACCGAATTAAGCGCGTCCCATTTGCAATTATTATAGATTGTTAGCAGAGTCCCTATCTGCCAGTCGTGACGAAATTATGGAACTGGGCGGGTTCAGCAACCGCTAATTGGGTCTGGAGCACCGATTGCGAATGAAATAGTTTTGCCTGGCGCACGTGTCGGTTTGCGAGTTATCACTCCGGCAGCAGACGCCGCGATGGAAGGAAGATTATGGGATTTAGCTGAAAATTCTCGGTTCTCTTATGAAACATTCGCGATTGTTTTTAGTAGAGGATACATCTGTCCAACTCTCCTTAAAAAAGATAATATAAGAAGGGTAAGGTCGAGAATTAATGGAAATTTGATTATTAAGCAATTCAACAAATATAGTCAAAATTTTCTTGCCGATTGGTTTTTAGTTAGATTTTCAACATAAGATGATAATCGCAAAGGATTAAAATATAATTATTATACCTGAAAAAATCGGAATTTATTAAATATAGAAAAGATCGCATACCGAGATAAGAGTGTCCCCTGTTCCTAACGACCTTACTTCGATATCTCGGGACGTCGCTTAACTATTTCTTACCCAGACGGCCCTTTGCCCACGTGCAAACAATTGCCGGCGGAACCGAAGGCCCAACATGACCGCCAGCCACCTGGATCACTTCCATTTTTGAACAACCAACTATATCAAAGGATTTGAGCGTTTAGGCGGTTTGAAGACCATGTGCGCCCAACTAGCGGGACGACCAACAGTCCACATGATTCCTTCTGATTACCTAAGCCCTAACTTGTTGCAGCTTCAAGCAACTAAAAGCTTCTTCGTTTAAGTAACCATAAAAATGTTTACAAGTTCTATAAACTTTCTTTAAATATTTTTTTTTATTTGAGTCCATCCTTACATAATAGAAATGTATTTGATTGTTTAACGATTTGGACTTATCAAGACTTAATAAAGCCTTTGGTTTTTAGTCTTCTTCCGCCTTAAATGTTTAAATTTCGACCTCTTACATTTAATTGGAATCTTTGCGAATTTATGATAATGTTCTCAATTTATGAAAGTGTTGGCAAAATTTATTTATTTGCGACTATTATTATAAAAACATATCTACATGCCTAATTTGTTGTGTACAGCAAATTTTCTGATGGTGCTCCGCTATTTGATTGTTTTTGATTGTTCATATCGAGTTTGTTTATAATTTTGGACTGTAACATGAAGTACAATAACAATATTGTGTTTGATCTTGCATCTTCTGTTGCGCGAATAGCTACACTTAAAGTCACTGCAACCACAAAACTATGTAAATAACTAGAATCATGCTGGTGAACCAAGTTTAGTGCAAGTTTTAGTGCATGCAGTAGTGCTGCAATCTATGCAAAGTAAGGACTGAGAAAAAATCTAAAGACTAGAGATATTGCAATTTGCTGACATATGCATTGTTCTGACATTATTGTCTGACTGTGTTTGAAGCGCATGACAACACCTATATATAACTGATTGATTCTAGGCAGACCCGATAGACTACTAACAAAGACAAGCAAAGAATCTTATGTCAGATGCAAGGATTCTATTTATCATAAACATAGAGCAGTTTTTAAGTATCCATAAACTACTTCTAGGCGCCTCGTAAAAGTAAGACTCGCTAAAAGACTATTGCAGCACGTGAAGAATAGGAATGAATGTAGAAGGTGAATTGGTTTTCGTATGCTCTATGAGGACCCGACTTCGTTAGCGACTAGACCTGGTGAAGCTCAGAATCTTAGCCCGGAAGATATCCTGAAGAGAAGAGGTATAATAGCTAAAAGTGACTCTTGATGAGAATCTCACCTGGAGATTTCGCATCGATCGTGCGGTAGCGAAAGCAAAGACTACTCTAGCCTGGAAGTCGGCTGTCTTTTCGCAATAAGATGACAGTTTATAAAACCATCATCTACCTGAGCATGATCTACACATTAGAGGTACTACGCCAAATATTGCATCAATTAATTCCAGGTGTTCAAAATCGCGTCCTAAGGTCCATCTCTGGGGCTCCCAAAAATTCTAGCCTCTATCACGAATATCTCGCAATGCGCTACCCAGCTATTCTCTAGTGTTGAAGATTACGATAGTCTCATAGTTCGTGAGATCTACTGTTACGAGTTGACCATGGACGCCCGTCAAAAGTGTCCATAGATTCTGATCACCCCGTAAGGCAGTAGGTCCACCAATATTCACGTGAGGTCACTAAAGAAAATGGGAATCAGAGGTTAGATTTAAGGACTCCTATGTCGCTAATACTAAGAGTCCCTTAGTCAACAGCACAATTCTGACCACACTATCGAGCGACACACGTTATCCCTCTTTTGGCATTATGATTTGTCAAGCCATACCCTATATTCACTGATCTTTCGTACATACGAAATCCTATAGCCCTATGTGTTTTCATCCGGAGTGTAGGATAAGATCTGGTCGCACACGACTTAAGATCCTCAGGACACGTGACTTGCTCGCTTTTCAAACATGTCTTTTCTATCGGACCATATACCGATCAACAAATGTGGGGACATCTAGTGCAGCACAACATTAGTTTATTCCACTTTATGCCTGGCTATATTGCTACGTGTACCGCAGTAAGAGGCGATGTGATGCACTATTAAAGATGAGCGGACTATGTATCATAGATCTCTCTGTAATTAGGTCGTTAATAAAATGTCAATATAATCTCAAAATTTTCTTCCTGATGCGAAAATAATATTGAATTTACGCTGATCTGAATCGACTAAAAGGTGGCCACTTTATGGTCGTTCAGCAGGTTAAAGTACCGTTTCCCTTTAAAGTTGGATTTTTTTGGCGCACTTACAGGCACTGCAGCCTCAAGGGCTTATTGTGCCCACTAACATGCACTTAAATGCTAGGACATTCACACACACCCATGGGTTGAGCGAGACTCGAACTCGCACGCGCCGGCAAGAGAACAGAGCCAACTGGTTAAACCATCTGAGCCACCGCGTCCCCAAAGTTGGATTTGCATTAATAAGCAGGTAAAATTAAAACCTGTTAAAAGTTTAAAAAGGCATTCTTCTAAGTACACTTAAACTTCTTATTAAGTTACTACTGCTTGCCAAATTTTAAAATGATTTTAGTTTAACACATTTATTAACAATAAATAATACTTGATTACATGTAGTAACGATGTCCTTGGAAAAAAATTAAAAACAAGCAGATATAATACAGTTTTGTAGGCATACAACAAAAATAAATTATACAAAAATTTGGAGAAGTTGTTAGCTTATAATTTTAATAAAGGGATGTAAATTATGTAATTTCATACGAGTTTTAGATCCAGCTTTGCTCGATGGTCAATTCCAGAATTAAAGTGTAATGAATTCTTTGATGACTCAATCCCAAGCGAAACATAATCATTCTAAATATAACCTAATTACTTTCGTTTTCAAACGTTAAATCTTATTTAAGACGGAATTCGTCTTTCACATTCGCGCAAAATCTAGAAATTCTCTATGCCACTTAAAAGCAAGCCCGTCTTATGTCATTGTAAATTTATTTTGTGCCTTTGTCGAGTTCAACGCAGAATTTTAGCCTGAAAATGCCGTGACTAAATAAATAGATTCACTTGAATTAAAAGTCGTATTGTAATTTAAATTTACCTCAAACAAAACAAAAAGAATTCAACAAATATAGAATATGCTTTGCGAGATACATAGAGACATAAAGTTGTCAAGAATTAATATAAGTAGAAATATCTTTCATATCAGAACGATTTACATTAGAGAAGCCCTAGTGAAAAAGATATGGGAAATTCTAAATTAATGTTTCTATTAATTTATAATAATTTACAAATTACCGATATGACTAGTTTGTTGCTAATACTGGTGCACCAGGCAAGCAGATTTATATTCTCGTTATAAGAATTTAAGCAAACAACTTCCCATTGGGAGTTTTTTGCACAAAATTTAGTTCGCCCTTCAGATTAAAAACATACAAGATATTCTGTGAAAGTCTCACTTTTATAAAATATAGACAATCGACCATTAATTACAACAAAACACAGCTAGGATACATAATCTGTAAAAACTCAATCAAACGACATTAAGTTGGTGTGAACTAACTTACCCCAGAAAGCGATAGAGTCCTTAGTAACGAGAACTACAAAAAGAGAAAAACCAAAGTTAAATTTACACAAATTAATAAAATCATAAAACTAAACATACAAAAATAATTATTATTCTAAAATCCTAAGGAAACTAAAAGGATAAATCTAAAACAATTTGATAATGTGGAATAAACTATCGTAATACGAGCTAAAACAGTTATTGCTCCTGAAACACAAGGAAAACAAAATTAGTATAAACTATAAAGTTAGACAAACTTGTTTTTATTTAATGTTTTTAGAAATTTCTATGTCAACTCCTTTAGTATTATGTAAAAAGTATCATTAGAATACTACACCCGTATGTAGGAAACAGAAGGTTGCATGACCAGAAGGCAGGAAAAACATATAAAGCATATCTCATATAATACAGCAACAAAAAAAAATATCTATAACAACAAAAAGTCATGTATAGTATATAAAGAATTGCAACTTAGGAAAGGAAACAAATAAGTTCTACAGAGTAAACTCGGAAATAGTTTCTAAATATAGAAAGTAGAATACAAATAATTATAAGGAAGAACACAAAGCATATAATTAACCTATATAACTGGCTAATAGAAAATGAAGACACAATCTTAGTTACTTCTGTCAAATATATAACTTCTTTGCAATTGGTATTATTTTTTATTTACCCAGTTTTCAGTTAATTTATTGAAGACGCTAAAAAAATTTAATACTCTAATAATGTATATTATATGTGTGACATAAACACAAAACATTAATTACGGTTTAGTTGAGTTCCTTAAAAGGACTTATAAGACGTTCAGTCTTGCTCAAATATAATTTGTAGTACAGATGGTTGAAATTAGAAGTACTAAATTTAAAACTGCGTTTTATTCGCTTCAAAGCATTTCTAAATCAATAAAATTTTATGAACTAAACTATAAGAGTTTACCGAGGCCTTTACTTGTTCAAAATTGTCATTTGGTGCACTGTGGACATTCCAGATATTGAATTTAGGAGTGCCTTTATAATAAATTTTCAGCATAGCATCTTTGAAATTTTTTCAATAAACGTGTAATAAACACCGCGCCACTCCAAATATTAAAAGCATCCTTACATTCGACGAAGAGGCTTATTTTGTATCAATTTTACCTAAAATTTTCTTGTGAATATTTTAATTTCTTTTAAGACTTTAATTCTTTTAAAAAATGACGTATTTGCAGGTATTCGTATTTAAGTTATTTTTAGTAGGATACATAAACAATTTAAACCATGTCAGTAAACGGATCACCACAAATTTTTTCTGTGCGAATTTTATGCGAGTATGAGCCGCTTTTATAATCGGCACAGCTGTATACGATATTATTATTCCTACTAAATTAAACTCCAGGTTAATAAACTACAATTGTGCGATATACCAATCATTTGGCAATTTTTACAATAAAAATATTTTTACAAAAGTTTTTATGAAATGCCTTACACGTAAATTACATTTATATAAACTTGGTCCTAAAAAAGTTAAAAACTTACTCTCCAATAAAAATTATAAATAAAAATAAACTAGAAACAAATATTCTTAATCACTAAAACTAAGCCTCATAATGTATATTTATTAAAAATTACAAAATTTACAATAATTGCAGTAGAATACAACAAAACCTCTCCAATACGTTAATGTATGTTGTCATGTAAAGTGGTCGTTTGTAGAAGCGGTTGTCTTAAAGACTAAAAACGCAAATGTGATATCAAATACTTCATTGTATTGAATTAACTAATTTTAATCTATTATATACAATTAATTCTTTATAAAATTAAGGTGCATGTAAATGTAATGGTGTACTTACAAAAACGTAATTTGTGAATACCTAATAAATATTTTTAAACAAACATTAACACAAATTAATATTTAATCCGTTTGATCGACCGGTTTAGTTATAAAACTGTCAAAAACTCTGAAGTATTTTAAAAAGCAAACAGTTATTGCCGATTTGAAATGCGCAGGTATGTCAGGTACACACTGGTTCATTTTTAAACATTTGTGTTGTCTGTGCCACGGCTCTATAATTCAGTGTCAATTTCATCTGCATATAACTGTGTGTTATAACACAATTTTTAGATTTTCGAACCGTGAATACAAAGATATACGTAGAGAACGTTGTTGAAAAAGCAACGCAATTTAAATTTTAATTAATGAAAAGTGGTATAAAGGAAATTGTACAATCATTCTTTTTACAAAATGAACCACCCACAATAAAGAAAATATTGCTGTTAGTAAGATTGGGCCGATTTTTACGAAACAGCATTTAATAGGTGGGTAAATACAATGGTTACAATTGAATAGAATTTTTTATACTGATTTTACTGCAAAATTAATTGTGGCCTGGGGTAACAATATTTGTGTAAAATCAGAAAAAATTTTATCTTAATATTAGATATGGATAAATACTGGCGATATTGTAAATTATGTTTAGATGGATAAAATCATGCAAATTGCAAGTTAAGTCTTTGTTAATTTCTTAACAACCAGGTTTAAAAATGCCTCAGATAGAAGAAAAGATCTTATTGTAGTTCACATTGATCACAAAGGCGGTATTGTGAAAGAAGAAATGTTAGTGGCTAAATCGAACAAAAGTAAATATCACCACACAGATATGAATAGTAAATATAAAACTGATCCAGCAAATTTTTGGCAACAATGAACGAAAACGGTGTGAAAGTAGAAAATTGGAAAAACTCCAAACTTTCGCAAAGAGAAACGACATTCAAATGTAGCTTCAAAGTAATTCTGTATCTATTAAACAAGATATGGTGAAACACAAATATCTGTTCATTGAGATATTTTTAAAAATTTGTAACTCTTGAAATAGCAGAAAAAATGAGACTATCTCATTAACGCTGAGATTTGAGTCAATTTAAATTAATTTGAGGACAAAGTAAAAAGCATTTTTTAGAAGCTGTCACTAATATACATCCTAAAATTTAAAATAATGCAGTACGTGTACAACATGTATTAAAAAAATATAAAACCTAAATCTCGACTTAGAGAAAATCAAGTGGAACTGCTAATTTTAAATGTGGAGCTCATCAACATCTGAACGGGTGCCTGGTTTGTTAATAATTTAAAGTGTTTTCAAAGTGACATCAGTGTTCATTATTTAAAAATATTGTAAATAACTAAGAATTTTTATTCGACATCTACAATGTGTTACATATAATTAAAGCTCGCTTAAGTATTTGGTGCCCCAACGGAAAAAAAGACAACGTGACAGTTGAAAGTTGAGGGTTCTTAAAAATGGAGCGCTATATGAAAAAACAACGTGTTTTCATCGTTGAGCAATGTTTTAAAAACAATGGAAGTTTGACAGCTACTGTTCGCAATTTTCGTACAAAATATGGTCGGACTAGTGATTTAAATTCATCAACTGCGCAGAGACCAATTAAATAATTTAGGGAGACTGGATTAGTCATTGACAATAAACACTCTGGCCGCGCTTCAACAAGTCGTTCAACACAATACATCGAAGCAATTCGTGAAAGTGTTGCTGAAAGTCCAGGAACATCAATTCGGCACCGTGGTCAAGAATTGGATATTTCGAGAAGCTCTCTGCAGCATATTCTCAAGAAAGATTTGAATCTTCATGCTTATAAGGTTTAATTGAGTCAAGAACTGAGGCCTACTGATCACGCACAGCGAAGAGATTTCGTTGAATTGATTATGGAACAACAAGTGGACACTGATTTTTCGGACAAAATCATTTCCAGCTATGAGGCTTGTTTTCATCTTGAGGGCTTCGCTAATTGTTAAAATTGTCGCATTTGGGGTTCTAAAAATCCACGAGTGGTAATTGAGGAACAAATGTATCCACAGCGTGTCACCTTTGTGGTGCATATTTTAGACTGGGGCATCATCGGACCATTCTTCGAAAATGCAGCTAATCAGGCAATAACAGTTAATAGTGCTCGCTATTGCCACATGATAATCCAGTTTCTTGTGCCTAAATTGCAAGATATTGATGTAGACGACATGTAGTTTCAACAAGACCATGCCGCTTGCTATACAGTCTACGAAACAATTCAATTACTGCATCAGTCATTTCATGATCGTGTAATTTCCCGTTTTGCTGATCAGAATTGGCCGCCCAGATCGTGCGATTTCTTTGGGTTTTTTTGAAGTCTAAGGTTTATGTCAACAAGCTCACGACCATCTCCGCCTTGAAGGAGGAAATTAAGCGCTGTATCTACAATATTAAGCCACATTTATGCAAAACGGTTATAAATTTTTTTAACAAAAGTGTGCGCATGTGCCTGCAAAGCTGTGGAGGCCACTTACCCGGTATTCTATTCCATACGTAACCCTATACTGTATACTTTATGAACCAATAAAAATTACAATTTTTAATTAAAAACCCGTGTTTTCTATCAAAATCATTTCTTGCGTAAACTTTGGGACACCTTTTATAAAGACGAGCGTAAATAGTAAAGGGCACCTCATGAGGCAGGGTAAGAGCGAGAAGTTAAAAACGAAATATTAGTAAAAGTAATCAAAGTTTACTGGATCATTTGATGAATAGTGGATAAATATATTAACCTTTACATCCTAATCTAAACATGTTATTTAATTCGAACAGCAAATAAAACTTTTTTTTTTATTAGGTGGCATAGGTACTATGGTACATAACAGGAATGAAGGGTGGTGGTGGGGTACCAGCATTTTGTCCGTCTGTGATAAGAATACTTAAGGGAATTAACCCATTGGTATTACCCTAGAGACGCTATCCATTTAATAGGCCACAAGGTCATTTCTGATTGAGTCTTTTAAAGATTGGAGCTTCAAGTAGAGGTTCAACTGATGAGTTAGAATGTGCTAACAGACAATCATGATGTTTCACTGCACATTTGTGAATTTCTTCTTTTACAGTTGGAATTTTTGTATCCGTATGTAGAGTGTGATTGTTAACATACCACGCAGCATCTATTGTCTATCTAAGGACCTTATATTGAAATCTCTGAATAAAGCTTAATTTGGACATGCTAGAGTATCCTCACAGTTCTAGTTCGTAGACCCAGATTGGGTTGAATATTACTTTATAGAGAAGACGTTTATTATGAAGGGAAAGTGCAGATTTTCTACCAATTAACCAAATCTTTTTTTAAGTTTAAGGTTCATTTTTTCCTTTCCTTTGAGCCTTTTCAAAATTAACTTGCTGTCTAGGTGAGGTACTAAATAGTGAGTTTAAGTGGCATGTGGTATTTCTACGGTGTTAATGTAGATAGAAGGGCACTGTTGTTTTTCGTAATATGAAGGCCACGTGGGTGAACTTGCCTTAATTAACTTTGATTCCAAAATATTTAGGTAGTTTTGCAATTACTATGATGTAGCAGCTGGATCTTTATGTGCCGTTAGGATTTCTGTGTTGTCCGAGAACGCCTCCATGTCAACAAACGGGGCTGTAGGTAAGTCCACTGTGTAGATTAAATATAACAGTAGGCTTAAAACGTTACCTCGAGAGACTTTTGAAGTGATGGGATAGATCTGTGATAACTCCTCATCATGTTTTCTCTTGCAGATACGATCTCAGCAGTTCGTAATAGTTATACGGAAACACGCGCCCTTATGCCAAACTTTGTCAAACGATGACACTGTTATAAGATTGGGTGACTACGACAAAACCCAACTGGTGATCGGCTATGCAATCCGCTAGCAAATTATCTTCATTTATTCTTTTTAATAACAGCTTTTCTAAAAGTTTTAATAGTACCGATGGTAAAGGACTTATAGGATTGTAAAAAGTTATTTCCGTTGGCGGTTTGCCTGGCTTTGGTATTAATTATGTATGCATGTTTAAGTTGGGTGGGCTAGTAGCTAAATTTCAGCGTGGAATTGAATAACGCCTTTATGAACAATAAACCAGAGTTAAATAGTTTGGATACAACTTTTTCAGTAATTAAGTCAAATTCCGGCGACTTATCCTTTTTTAAATATTTTTTTCGTGTTCTGTTTCTTGCAATTTTAATTCTTTTATTAGCGGAGACAGCTGGTGAGGAGCATTCAAAAAGTTTTGTATTTCAGGGTTTGGATCATTATTGTGCAGGATATTCTACAAATGCTGAGGCCTTTTTATATTTACTTTAGATCTAGCCCAGGTACTGCCAGGGTTCCGAAGTGGAGAAATGATGGGAATATGACGTTTAAATCTATTTGTTGTTTTCCAGATGATATTGTATTTGGTAGTTACATTTTTCACAGCCTTAATTTGATCTTTTGATTCCCAGTTAACGTGCTTGGCATTGAAGTTCTTGACAACAATAAATCGTTGACCTAGGGATTCGAAGAACGGTTGGAGGTAGTCCTTGGTGAAGGTGTGTCTAGGAGGACAAAATACGGCAGATATGTTGTTTGGAATGTTCTGCATAGTTACTTGGATCGTAGTTGCTTGCAGATATTCTGTCATACTTTCGTAGTTTAAGATAGACAATGATTTCGCGGAAGAAGATAGGTGTCCCACCGTGTGCGGTCCTGTCTTGATGCTAATAAACTTGAGAAAATGACGAAAAATTTTGTTGCATACTTGCGTTGCAATAATTGTGCTGGAGAAGTTTCTGTTGCTGCCCTTGATACAAAAAGGTTGGAAATTTGAAATTTGTTTGGGAGAGCGGCCGATAACTTTGCGCACCGGGCAAACACAAGCTTATTCGTTGAAAATAAAACGAGCACAGTGAAAACATAATTGAGTATAAAGTTATAAAGAAACGTGCGCATAGTAAGTGGTACTTGACTTCAGCGCACATCGCTCTGCGCCACCGAACCTTTGTCATGATGACAGTACTACATTTCTTAAGCGGGTAGAAATTTATATTGTGTATCTTGTATTTTGACCGTGAAGCTGTTTGTTCAACAAAGGTGAGTATTCAGACACCCAAGTTTAAAAGAAGATTCGTGAAGAAACTCCAAAGGTTTATTGGAAAACTTCTAAACAATAATTAAAAACAAACGCGAAAAATAATTCAGAAATTTGGGAGAAAAAGAGAAGTAGAATTTTCTTTAAAGCATGCATATAATATTTCGGAATTTCAACAGCAGAGACAAAAATAAACGCAAAAGTGCATTCCAAATGCTTAAATATTGAAGAATGAAGCGTGGAATAGTATGAGAGAAGTGTTATAAAATCATCAGAACCAAAAATAAACGCAGGCATCTTACTGTAGAATATTTCGAAATTATTGCCTGCAATTAGAGCAGAAGACATGTGAATTGTTAAACAGTTTTAAAAAACGTTGTCACGAACGTTAAATTAAAGTGTCTGTTTTCAGCGTCAAAAGTGAGATTTGAAATTCTATGTCATCTAAATAATCAGAAACACGTATAACTTTTTTTAAGGGTTGTAGATAATATATCATTCTAATCATTATTTTCATATTATCTGACTACAGCTTAATTTCATGTAAGTTAATTATCATAACATTTTAAAATTCTGTAATTAATTCTTCTGCATTGTAACTTTAAAATAGCAATCTTTGTAATGATCTTTTTCTTCGTCTATTTTTTTCTGTGTATCATCTCCATCGTATTTTATACGCTTTTTCAATAGTTGATAGATGCTAAAAATTACTTGCTTTCTTAGTTTAATTTTTTTTTCACCTCTATTAGCAAATAGTCTGACGCATCTTGGTTACAAAACATTGTTATTGAATATGATTCTTTCAGCAATAGTATAAACACAAAACACTTGGATCTAAAATAGATTTAAATTCAATAAATTGTTTAAACGAATTTTTGAGGACAACGAGCGAGAAGATTTTACCAACATTACAAACATCCTTAAAAAACTACAACACTAATGAAAAGGTTTTCCTAATGATGGAATTAAAAATGATGTTTTTTTTTCAAGTGCATTGACCCTACGCTAAGTCAATTTATGCATTTCCTTTTCTCCAAGTTTGGTGGATTTCGTTTTTTTGATTTTTATAGATATTCTTTATTTTCACTCCTTATTTGCACCTTTTCTGTATTATTTACTAAACTTAATTAAATAAAACTGTGATGAAGCATTTTGAACTATTAGAGAATATATACATTCTACAATCGCGTGTTGGATTTATATATGTCTATAGAATTTTCTAAGGCTACCCTACTTACTTGTCCTAGTATTCAATGAAATGACTTTTAAGCTTTTGGGAGTATAAACCTCTTATAGGAAGAATTACTGGAGAAAACATTTTTGAACTTATTTATTTGTACATGCAAGAACACGAGCAAAGTTGGGATTTATGTTCTCACATCTGCACAAATGAAGAAAAATCGTTATTAGATCGCAATAAAGGAGCGATATTACCAATTATTGCAAGAGCATAATAACATGGAATATTTCCATTGCTCCCTTTTCAGATTATTCAGATTATTATGCGAAGAACCTCCTAGCACCCATTAGACCTTGTTATTACATGTCGAAATACAACGGTTATCGCGAGGAAGAATATTAAATAAATTTTATGAATTTAACAACAAAATAAATTTTTTTAAATAAATACAAATGTTCCCAAATTTTGGATGATAAAATATACTATTCTTGAACTATTTGGTAGATGCATTTTCAAGTTTAAACAAATTTAATAAATATCTTCAAATTATTACTTGTTTTCCTAGATTTATATTCAAAATTATACCAACTCCTACCTTTCTATCTGCTTCGTCTTAGGTGTTGATCATCCTGTAAGTTGCGTATTGTTGTTAAAATTAGGTTTGTGCAATGTTTTGTACAATTGTAAGACAATTTAAAAACATATTTTCCACTTATATGAGATTATTTCCCAATATGAATAGAGTCCTAAAATTGGATTAAATACATATTTGAATTTTAAATTAAGTTTGATAACCCATTATTAAAAAATAAAGAGCAATTAATTAATATATCATCAAATTTGACATTAAAATTTGCGAACGATTGATTTTTAGTTAATAATTTAAACTGAATATTTATAACCCCTTCCTGAAACAAATCTTTTTTAACTTATTTCAGTCATTAGCATTAAGTAATTATGAAATTATTTTAAGACTATCATCATATACATCTAATTAAATTTATGTTTATTGAATTTGGTTCTAATTGTTTATATTCCTTTAATAAAATAATATTAAAACAGAAATATTTTTGGTTCGTCTTAAAGTGCCACGCGCTTGCAAGCGTGTAGAAAAATAACCTGTTTTATTTTGGTTAAGCAAGATATAAAATACAGTGTTGTGCTCTTCTGACTATGTCTTCTACGTCAAGTATGTTGAAGCAGCTACTGATTTCTTAGCCATGAGTATAGTTTTCGACCGGGTTCTTTTTTTTCTTCAATATTACACATTAATATCTTTAATATTTTTTGTAAGTGTCCACAATTTGCTATAATTTGTAATTTTTAGGGAGAATAATTTTTATTGAATATTGATAAAAGTTCTGTGAACTGACAAAGTTTGAAGATCACTAATATCAACGCAGTTTCTTAAATTCAAGTAGATTTATAAGGCCAATTGTAACACTTTAATGGTTGTGGTCACGTTATAGAATAATAATGGTAAGGCTCTACGCCCCGCGTGGGAGCACGGCCTGCGAACTGAGAGGTTAAGGCTCTCATACTTTCGCTCTCTCTGCCCGGTCGTTGCGCACCATCTCTGGATACCAAACACCGCGCCTAAGACGACCGCCATTATTATCCCTTGTTCGAGTGAACAAGGTACCCAATTATTTTTAGTGACTGAGTAGGCCACCCGCCAGGCAACAGAGAGCATCGGGCATTGAACCCCTCAACCACGGGACCACGCTGGGTTACACGTTATAGAATAGTCCAGCAATTATAACAAATAAATCCATTTTGAAAAATACTGTCCATTTTTGAAAGTGGCTTATTTAAAGAGATTGTGAAGTTCCACCAATTTATATTATTTATTAAAATTTATTTTAATTTATTTCAATACTTCTTATCATTCGCTTTGCGACAGTCTAGTGAGTAGATGTGTACGCTAACCCTCCTGCTTTGAAGGAAAACGGACGGATCTACAAGCCAGCCCGTGCCTGGCTATCAAGGCATCGACCGCAGCCTTGCTTAAGGTCAGCCGTATTTTATCTGTTCCAATTTATATTTTCTTGGGATAACGTGACCGCGGGGTCAGCTTAATATTTTCGTGCTCAATAAACTACTTATTATCGGTGTATAATAAATATTAAAACTTCTGAAACTATAAATATTCACTATGGACTGCAAGTAAGCAGGTATGTAAGTAATTCATTATTATATTGTTGCCGGTTGGTCATGGGATTGACCCATGCAACATAAATAATAATCAGCAAATGTATACACAATCGCATACGACAGGCATGCAGTGGCAACCATCGATGAATAATCAAGTACATACATATCAATATCCGTTACACCAACAAACTCCATATTAACAAATGCCATTCAATTATTTATCTCATAACACACAATTGCCCACAACAACAAACAGCGCGCCTGGTCAAATCTTTAGTCATAAACAAATTCAGCGAATGACATCCACTAGCAAAGAAGAAGAACAAGCAGAAGAAGATAGCAACAAAAATAAATGGCAAACTATAAGCGTGAAAAGGAAGAAATTTAAAACTACACATAACAATCATCCTAACGAAACAGTAACAATAAATAACAGATTTATTGCTTTAGAAAATGTTACAGAAAATAACCCAAGCGAACGAAGTACTAACACCACAAAAACCCCAATCTTTGTGGATGGAGTAACAAACTATCTACAAATGACAACACAATTAAATGACATACTAGAAGCTGTACAGTATTACACAAAAAGCCTTGCAAATAATGTTGCTAAAATTCATTGTAGAACGGTAGACTCACATCGCAAGTTAATAAGACACTTTCAAGAAACAAATGTGTATCATCATACTTACCAAATAAAGGAGGAACGGGTCTACAGAGTAATCATAAGATACCTACACCACTCAATCCCAGTAGCAGACATAAAACAAGAGGTAGAACAAATGGGACACAAGGTTCGAAACATAATTAATGCGCAACATAGGGCCACCAAAGAACCATTAAACGTATTCTTCGTTGACTTAGAGCCGGCAGAAAATAATAAAGAAGTCTATAAGATAAGAGGACCACAAAATAAAATAATACTAATAGAACCTCACAGAACTATTAGAAACGATATCATAAAGTGCATGAGATGTCAACAGTTTGGACACACAAAAACGTACAGTAACAAACCATATTTATGTGTTAAGTGTGGAGGGCACCACAACACCACCGAATGCACTAAAAATAGAGATACGCCAGCCAAATGTGCTCTATGTGGAGGAAACCACCCAGCAAATTACAGAGGTTGCGAATGCTACCAACAGATATTAAGGAACAAAAATCCGAGGCAACAATTAGTGAAACAACCCATAACTGCTTCACCAATATATGCGAACAATATCCAGCTCTCCAACACCTATCAACCCTCAAAAAGTTATGCAGAAGTAGCAAAATCCAACCCAGAACCAACGGATAACATTACTACAATATCCAAATTCTTAGACGAATTCAAAAACTTATTTAATCACTTACTTCAGCAAAACAGCCTAGTTCTCAACATGATCACACAACTCATCAACAAAATTAAGTAAAATGGCTAACTATCTACGCATAGCTCAGTGGAATGCCAATGGCCTTCCACGCCATAAAGACGAAGTTAAGTTATTCCTAAAACAAAATTTCATTGACATTCTTTTAATCAGTGAAACACACTTTACCAGTAGAACTTATTTTGAGATACCAAATTATAAATGCTACTATACAAACCATCCTGACGAGACAGCTCATAGAGGAACAGCCATACTCATCAAAAATTCGATAGTACATTATGAACTACTGAAATATGCAGAACATCATATACAAGCTACTACAGTACGAGTTAAAAGCCTTCCATATGAAGTTACCCTCACAGCCGTTTATTGTCCGCCTCGACATAATTTAAAAAAGGAACACTACAAAAAATTCTTTGAGACACTGTCCAAAATCTGTAGCCGGAGGAGACTATAACAGCAAAAATATTTTATGGGGTTCGCGCCTTACAACTACCAAAGGCAGAGAAATGGCACAGGTATTGCATGATAATAACTATTCTGTCATCTCAACCGGCTCCCCAACTTACTGGCGTACTGATGTTAACAAGGTTCCAGATCTTCTGGACTTTTTTGTAACGAATGGTATCTCTCCAAATTATATAGACATAACATCCAATTATGATTTATCCTCTGACCATAGCCCAATTATTGCATCAATAAGCACAACAGTAATCTCTAAAAAGTTAACACCCAAACTCCACAACATGCACACAGACTGGGAAATTTTTCGTCAAACACTCCAAAATGCAATCAACCTTTCAGTAACATTACAGGAACCAAACGACATTGAAGAGGCTTGCAGTAACCCAATCGACACTCTCCAACATGCTGCAAAAACTGCCACGCCAACAACTGTCCAAAAATTTAAAACAAACAATATACCTCTTGAAATAAAGCAGTTTGTGGCAATGGAAAGAAGAGCCATGTCGATTTGGCAGCGTACACGTAATATAGATAATAGAAGAGAATACAATAGAATTAGCAACATTATGAAATTAAAACTATAAGACATCTGAAACTCCTCTGTGAAAAATTATCTTACCAATCTTTCAATATACGACAATTCTATCTGGAAGTCAATAAAAGCAAAAAGAAAACCAAATGGCACTTCCTCTCCTATTCGGAAAAATACAGCACCTCCAGGCACGTGGCAAAAAGTGACAAGGAAAAGGCGAACTTATTTGCGGAACATCTTACGGAAGCATTCACTCCTCACAACAATGATCGAATACAAGAAGTGGATGATGAACTTTCCACGCCGATGCTAATACAAGACCGAGTAAAACTCTTCACTCTAAAAGAAATACAAGAGGCAATTAAGAAACTGAATCCAAGGAAAGCCCCAGGATAGACAGGATAACTGGCAAAATGCTACATGAACTTCCCAGAAAAGGAACACTCAAGATTTTATATACCTTTAACGCCATTCTTAGGCTTAATTATTGGCCAAAATCTCTTAAAATTGCACAAATCATTATGATACCCAAATCTGGGAAAAATTTGACTGAAGTCTTCTGCCAAAAATATCTAAGCTCCTCGAAAGACTCCTCCTCAATCGAGTTAATCAAGAGCTAAATCAGCAGGCATGGATCCCCGATCACCAATTTGGTTTTCGCCAAGCTCATTCGACTACACAACAATGTCACCGCTTAACAAACATCATTAACAAATCAATGGAAAACCGAGATTATTGTACCGCTGCCTTTTTGGACGTGAAACAGGCATTCGATAAGGTGTGGCATCCTGGACTTTTGTTCAAAATCAAAAGAACACTACCACTACGATATTTCACCATATTGAAATCCTATCTGGAGGATCCTTACTTTTAAACTAGAGTTAACGAAGAAATATCCAACCGTCATCCCACACTCTCTGGTGTCCCGCAGGGGAGCATTTTGGGCCCAACATTGTATGTGCTATACACAGCCGACCTTCCAATGACATTTGCCGACGATACGGCGGTTTTTGCGACACATGATAACACTGTTACAACCCTGTATCCAATCTCCAATCACATATAAATCTAATTGAAACATGGCTAAATAAGTGGAAGATCAAAGCTAATGAAGCTAAATCTACACATATAACCTTCACACTCAGAAAAGGTCAATGCCCATCAAAAACGATGAATCAAATAGCGCTATCCCAAAGTGAAGCTGTCAAGCCTACAGGCTTACACCTAGACAGTAAATTTACTTGCAAACTACACATATCAAAAAAAAAAAAACAGACATACGGGATAGAGTTATGGGGTTGCGCTAGCAAATCCAAGAGCCCAATCCAAAATTCTAAGAAACATTGTGAACGCACCATGGTACGTCTCAAACCACACCATCCATGTGGACCTAAAAATCCCCTACGTGAGTGTAGTTATCCAGGAGAGCAGTGCTAAATACCACAATAGACTCAACTACCATCCCAATCCACTCATACCACCACTGCTACAACTTTCTGAAAACAGAAGACTCAAATGTCAATGGCCACTCGACCTGTCAGTCTGAAGTGACATCGCTGGATGTTTACTTCTTCACGTTATTTAGTGTTAAGTATTGTACAATACATCACATTAGCTTATAGCTTGTGTACCTTACTGATTGCTAATAAACAAATTATAAAAAAAAATACTTCTTATCCATTAACTTCATGTGTATTGAGCTCAAACAGCTTTTAACTGGTGTACATTTCTTATTATTCTTTTGATAAACGTCTCTTTAATATGGACGAGCTAATTAAAAAATGAAAATTAAAAGACCAAGAAAAAACTGTTAGTATAACTGATGAAATTTTACTGTTAATTGGCCCTGGTTCTTTTCAGTTAAATAAAAAATAATTACTAAATATTAGGACAAAATATTTCATTTTTAGACTTATATTAGTGAAAATTCTACTACTCCTCACATGTTTAGTTTGAAGTAAAATATTAAAGTTCAAACAATAATTTCAAATAAATCTAACTGTTCCTACTAATGCAAAAAGATTATTGGGTATTTTATAAGAATTGGACTGGATAGAACAGCAAAATATAGAGTAAACTTAAAATATATGAGCAGAAGCGTAAGACGCGAGTTATGCAGTTGCAAGAAGTGTTGCTAAAAATGATAAAATTGAGGAATTTGTGATTTTACTACTATATTAAAAACTGTGAACATATGTTGGTGATGAAAATGAAAATCTATTTTAAACGTAATATTTCAAAAATGTGTTTGCTATTTGGTTGGACGAATCGCTATAACTGACAAAACTCATTCTCTAGCATCCAATTTTTATTTTATTGGCAATTCTCATAAATTCAAAAAATTACTTCGTGGCAATTCTCCACTGGTGTCTTTACGGGTAGTGTCCACTTATATCAAGAAGCATAAAATTAACCATTATGCTGGCTTAAACATTTTTTGAATTGTTTTTGTCCTCTTATCTCTACAGAAAATATTTATGTTATAATCCTTAGTACTAAGATTAAAAACACCAGATAAGACTATTGAAGGGTAGGCCATTACAATCAAAATAGTTTAAAGTACTTTGTTATTCAATGAATTCTTGCCATATGCAACTATTAAACAAAAATGTCTCATGGACACATTCTACCAAGATTTCATCAACTTACACGAGAAATTCTTTTCTAACAGCTCGAGTTAGCTGGTCTTCTCAGCGTTGAGCTTTGGTACAATAAGCTTGCCTTTACTGCCGGTTTATTTTTATCTTCAAACACATTTAATATATAAAATTAAAATTTTTTTTTAACTTAATCGACAAAACGACGCTTTTATAGAAAACTGATAGCTTTGAAATTCAAGATCAAAAGAGACAATCCTTAAATTAACAAAAATTTCAGAACTATTTTCAAATTGCTATTGTTTCACTTTACATCAGGATTGAATGAGAGATTCATTTACGTTAATTGCATACGATGTGTCAAATTTAAATAGTACAGAGAAAGTCAAGTTAACAAAGTCACAACATAACAACAAATACTTCATTTTGTCACTTTTTCCAATGAATTTTTCATTATAAAATGGTTGAAGCACTTCTTTTTTCTACTTTATATTTGTGTAAATACAGTTCGTATGTAATAAAAAGTATAAAAACAAGTATAGCCTGTGGCTTGGAAATTTAAAAAAATAATTGAGAATATGTCTTTCTACAATTTGACCGCACACAGTAGATACTAAAGCAACGCCAAGACTGGAATTGCTTTTAATTGTACTTAAATTAAAAACATAATAAAATACTGAAATTAATAAGTATTTTTTAGCACTAAAATGTAAAAGAAAGTCAGAACCATAGTATGATTCAATTATTTTTATAAACGTAAATGATAAAGAAGAAAATAACGAACTCGCAAAGAAGGTCTGAAAAATAACACTTTTGTGTTGCATCAAAGCTTTTATTTGTACTTCCTGAAATCTCTTGGGATGTTCTGCTTTTAATTGAATTATTAGAGGTTTTTCGCACGTCAAACATCAAATAAATTGATTGACATTCACAGAACTCAAATACAGGATTGAATTCTGACAGTGCTGTAAGACACATCCATAATTTTTTCAGAGATATAAATCAAAGGATAACAAACAGTTTTGCCTGTATAAAGTGCATATGTAATCATAAATAACAATCAATCAAAGGCAATAAAAGCATCAAGAATAATTTTTTACAGTCATTTTATCAAAAAAAGTACTAAATATTTAAGAGCAGGGCGTATTATTCTTATAACAAAAAAACGAGACCAAACATTTATTTTCAGAAAAAGAATAATATATAAAAGCTCACGTTACTGAAACCAATACACTTTACTGTATCGTGTTTAACATTAAATGCTTTTTCAAACCAAAATAGATTTGTGATTGCCCATAATAATTCTTTTTTGGTTCCTGATGAAACGCTTTGTTAACAAGTAAAATTTAGAATGACAAAGAAAAGCTGCAAAACAAAAACTGTCCTTTTTGTTTTATTATTAAAGGTGAAATAATCGTTTCACCTCTGTAGTGAACTAATTCCCATTAGAACAACGGCATACTCTTTTGTTGGTGTACAGGATAGGTTCTAATAATGACAGGAGTTCGAATTAATATCCCATTAGTGCCCACGCAACGTTCAGTAGCAGTCATCAGTCCTGGCAAGGGGCGGCCGCACTATAGAGGTGCATTAGGAATATTGAGATTGCCTTTACGTCCATTATGCTGATATTCCATTGAAATCAACGGCGTCGCTCTGAAGGCATTCTGCCGAGCGGTATCAGCTATATTGATGTCTCCGCGAGTCAGAGACATCGGTTGCCGGCTCTGAGGGGCATCCAGCAACAAAGGCTGGTTCCAGGGTTGCCTGGAGACGTCAGCGTCACGCGACGACGCCCGCTGCGGCGCTTCCACGTTAGGAATAATAAAAACACGTGAGCGGTCTTCCGCGCGCCCCGCGCCGTCCATGCTAATCGTCGCGAGCGCGAGCCATTAGGGGCGAATGAATCCCGCAGCCAGGCAGGACATTAGGTGGAATGATCGGCTGAAGTTGCCTCATTTTCGAAATGGAGCGCTGCCATTAGGCGCTGACGATGTTGCATGAATTAAATGTGAGAACGACAGACACATCTCAAGTTTAAATGCTGCATAGAGAAGAAAATATATTAAGTCCGCAACCTTTAGAAAAGTTTAAAACTCTCAGTTGTTTTAACTAATTTAGTGCCTTATTGAAATGATCATCATCATAGGTCATCTTCGGTCTCCGGAACGTTGGCGATCACTTCGGCGGATGTGTCTCGGTCTTCTGCTAGTCTAAATAGTTCTTAGTCGTTTTAGATCCCTGTCCAATCCCGGATATTCCCTAGCCATGAAACCCGCCTTATTTCTAGTTTACGCGATCTTCTTTTTACTCTTCAATACTAATTAAAATATATATTTGCTATCTCTTAAAATATGTCCTAGGTAAGATAGTTTTTGCATTTTTACTGTTATGAGCAATTGTCATTTTACTGGAGTTCTATGTAGGACTTGTTCGTTGATTTGGCGAACGGTCCAAGGGACATGACTATGAATCTACATCTTAAACGCCTAGATATTGTTTATTGTTGACATTTTGAGTGTTCATGTCTCTACATTGCATAATAATGCTGGGAAAATATGACATTTTACCATGTGTTTGTCCTTCGAGTGCTAATTTAAAGATATGATCTGAGTATAAGTTAAATAACGTTGCAGATAGGATACAATCCTGCCTTGCACCTCGTTGTATGTTTAGTTTACTGGCGTACTTGATTTCAATCTTAACTCTGGCATTTTGATTTCAATATAGATGTTTGATAATACTTCGTCTTCTTTGCATGACTGGGATTACTGTTTGTCAGTCTCATAGTGTATTTCTATTGTGGTTAATTGCATATTATCTTTTTATGTTTTGGTCTTCTGAATGGTCTTCGACTATAGAATTTGTTGTTCTTATATTTGCTATTCGGTCCGGTCCCATCTTATCTAAATGTTCATTCTATTTCTTCCTTCTTGTATTTATTCACTTGTTAATATTTTGGATGCAACATTGCTTTCATATGACACTGTTTCGCTGTCTCTCTCTCAAAGTTAGGCCCTTTATTGTTCTTAATACTTTTATTTCTACATTACTAATTTTCTCTTTTGTTTATTCGTGTCTGCCTTGTCTCCGCTGCGTTAGGATTGCCCTCATAGTTGTCTTGTATACCCTTATTTTACTTTCTGTGGTCACATATTGATTCTTTCACATGGTTTCTAGGCAACTACTAACTCTCGCCGCTTTAGTTGCTTGTCTTGTTATCTCTGCTGTCAAGTTTCTTTCGTTGGTGATTTCAACTCCTAAGTAGTTAAATATCATGACATGTTCTATGCTTTTTTCCTCTATTCCAGTTAACATCTACGTGATTTATTGATAGCCATATATTTAGTCTTTTCGCTGAAATGTTCATGTTGTATATATAACATGTCAAGCATAAAATTTTTGCGATGTTTGATAATAAAAATGTCTATCGTCGATTTTGTTGCGTTTAAGCACATCAATTAACGTTGCGTGTTGTACCTTACCAAATGCCTTTTCAAAGTCCACAAAGCTAGCAAATACGTCTATTCTTTAGTATCTCCGATTCTGTTATAGAACCGTCAGAGTACATAAAGCTTATCTGGATCCAAAACAGTTTCTAATTTGGTTCGCATTTGTTTTTGATTCGGTTATATATTATGTTTAGGAATACTTAAATGTTTGGCTCATTAAGCTGATAATTCCACAATCACTTCCTAGCATTTCATTTTCTGGGGATTGCTATGAAAATTTATTCTAGCCAGTTTGAGGGTATTTGTCCTGTATTGTAAACTGAATTAAATAATTGAACTAATAGTTGTATATTTCGTCTATTAATTTTAATACTTCTACGTTGTTTATGTTATGTTGCGTTTATGATTCCATGGTCTTTCGACGTTCCACAGAGTGTTTGTCATCTGGGCTGTTAACTCTGACGTCTCCGAATAGTTCTAACATATAGGTTTCTCATGTCCCCTTTGTTCAATTAAATTGAGTATGTCATCTGTCATCCGCTTTTTTTCTTGCGACTATTATACTTATTATTGTGATTTCTGATCACTTCACCCAGTTTCCTCCCCTTAATTGCATTTACAAATCTTCCACGTTTTGCAATTTTTTTTAATGCCATTTAAGTTTGCGTTTACTTCTTGAGTAATTTGTTCTTTGGTTTTGTTGGTTACAAAGTTAGGCATATTTGGTTTTTTGGCTTTTTTCCGTGAATCTTTTCAACCCCATTTTGATGCTGACTACAAGAGGCTTATGGTCCAAACCAATACCTGCTTTTGGATAAGCGGAAACTCGTTTAACAGCATTTCTGTAGTCTTCATTGACCATAATGTAGTATATCTGGTTTCTAGTAGAGTTGGCATACTGTTATCGTTTTTTGGTGCTTACACTTCCTTAATGTATCTTTTGAAAGTTTAAATCAAGTATTAGTGATAGTTATCTCACTCTCTTCGCAGAAGTCATAGAGTCTGTCTCCTCGCTCCTTAGAAAGTCCCGATCCATGCGGTCCGATTATGTCATCACGTCGGCCTTGTCCTACTTTAGCATTCAAATCGTAGGTATGTATGTAATTTCATCAGTCTTTAGACTTTTTAAAATATTGTCAATTTTATTATACTGTACTTCCATTTTGTTGTCATATTTTTTATCTGATGTATTAAATGTTGAAGTGTAAACGTTACTATTAATGGTAGTAAACTCGATCTGAAACTGATACAATGGTAAGATTAAATAGGATTTGTCCCGTTCTACGATGCGGATCTTCTGCATGAATTCCAGAATAGTAGAGCATATCTTGATATTTACGTAAGAAAGTTCTAGGTACCTAGTCCAATTATACAAAATAGTTCATTGCTCTAATATTTTGTTAGATGCCTATTGTGAGCTGATATATATTTACATTCCATGTAGTAATTCTAAAATTTACTATGTTATGATATGTTTGAGATCCCATAAAAAAACTGAGACTATCTGCTAATTTTTATCATAGATTAGAATTAAACTAGTCAATGAAACACCGTATCTTGCTATTTAATGGCTACATGGAAAAGGTTTAAACATGAGAATGGTAAGGATTAAGATAATTCTACTAGGTAAGCAAAACCTGAGTTCGATTGTACTCTAAACTATCTTCTAATCAAAAGTGTCCTAATCGCACCTAAAAGATTATGACAAAATAGTTATTGTAATATTTTGTTAGATACCTATGTGTATTGTACTATAAAATAAGTTAAAACTTTTATAGTAAAATATATTGTATATGTATGTTTGAGACCCTAAAACAAACTGAGATATCTGTGTAATTTTTATACATAAAAGTTAGTTTAAATAGCAATATAGAATAACAATCCGTATATTGCTATTTAATCTTCTGAGTTTAAACTGACAAGTTTATCTAAAAATCTACTAGGTAAGCACTTTACAGATTTCTCTCTATTCAATCCAATGCGTGTACCTATGAGCCACATCCTATTCAAAGTCTTATACTTTTGTAGAACATATTGAATCTGTACCAAAAGAGATCAGGAATAATATTAATAAAAGAATAACAGACTTCTCGTAACCTAAAATTAGCCTCGGATCAAAGTAGACCACAAAGAAATTTTTGGTTAAGAAAAAATCACTACAAATTGAAACTTGAAATATTATAAAATATTTTAAAATCGAAAAAACTAAAAAGATCGAAGAAGGTAAAATAGAAGTAAAAGATTATATATGTAGTTGTCTATAGTGGAGTTGAAAGATATAAAAGAGGATGATCAGGAAGAATACGTTAATAAAAGAATATAATTACCTCTTCTTTCTCATTTAGACTAAAGCTTCGTTCTGTTCGTCTGGCCTGCTTTATTTACTTAATGATAATAACCAACCCTGTTTCTATTATTGAGCAAGAGTCTACAATGTCGCTCTTGAGGGGTATCATATTTTTACAAATTTTACAGTCCGCTCATCATCCATTCTTTTCACGTGTTCACTTCATTCTATTTTTTCGGTTTTGCCCATTTCATTACATCTGCAATACCACATTTTATTTTTATTTCAGTATTTATTTTTCTGTTTGTTAGAGTTGCTGTTGCAATTGTTTTCAATGTTTTCTTCTCCATTGTTGTTATTTTCTATTTTGTTATCTTCCTTTCCACTTTTGTTTCATTAGCATGTATGAGAACTAGTGGTACCATTGTTTTATATATTTTTACTTTCCTTTCCATGCGATAAATATTTGTTGTTCCACATCACACTTCTGAAACATCCTGCTATTTGTGCCACTTTTATTACTTGTTTACGAGTTTTTAATGTTAAGTCTTTTTTCTTAGTTTTTTCGATCCCAAATTATTTAAACTATCCATTATTAAATTAGAGAAAAACAGGCCTAGAGAATTTTCTTGTCTTTCACAAGTTTTCACATCTACATGTTTCGTGTTTCCGCTCCTGGAGATTATTTTTGTTGTACACTTTGTATTTAAATCATTAATTATGAGGTCTTTATAAACATGTTTTTCATTTCTTTTCAATTGACGTGATACTTTTTTTGTATAATTTTTTTCAACAATCTTTACGGTTAGTTCTTTCATGTTTGTAGAATTTATTGTATATTTCAACAGACTCTGGCGATTTTTTATTTTTTAATTTAGTAGTCGCTTCTTTAACATCTACATCTGTTATAACAGTAGTTTTGTTTTAATTAATTAATGCTATTATTTTTATATTTCGCTGTTACGACGTTGTCTTCTTTGTTCTCCTATAATTATCGAAAAAGCTTTATCTATTGGTCTAACTCCATGTTACTGATTCGTGCATTTTTGCTTATTTCTTTGTTTTAATTTTATAGCATTTTTCATACTTTTTGTTGTGAGACATGTAAATAATATTTCATAGCTTTTGTAAATTTTTGTAATTTTGTTCAACACTTCTCTTATTCCTCTATTTACTTAGCTTCCTATTTGTATATAATTCCCTCGATACTTTTATGCATTGCTACTTTTGCACTTAAAAATGTTCCATTTTTCTGATAATATATTTACCTCTTTACCTCTTTGTCATACCAGATTTCAGAAAAATCAAAAAAGAAGGAAAAAGTTTATCAACTTAAATTCAATACTCCAGAGCTATACTTCAAATGAGTGCGAGAGACGGTACATATTTACGTTGGCAATGATAATCGGGCATGTCAGCATATTCAATCATGTGTAATCTTACATTTTCTAATAGAAAAAAATTCACGTTGTATTCGCAAGTACTAAGCGGAGCCTGTATTCCAAGTACTATGTGATATAGCTGAAAATATAACAGTTCTTCCCGATCTGCGCCTTAATTTGCAATATTTTATTTAATTTTGCATATTAGAATAATTTATTATATTTGGTATGTGGAAACTTTAATGGTTGAGTGAACAACCATGTTATTTTTGATATATTTTTGCTAAAACACAGAACGCTAATAATCGGTAATAGAATATGTGATAAATAGCGTACCTTTTACAACACAGGCTGTACGTAATAACACATAAATCTGTCAACGTAAGAAGCAGCCCTAAGTTTATATTGTATAGATTAGACAACATACATTAAACAAGCTAAATAAATAACCCTACCACAGTTTAGAATCTTTAAAATTCTATAGCGCAAAAATGTTTGGGAAAACATACTTCAACTTACAAAATAAGTCACCGACAAGTCTTAGACGCTTAGAAGTTAAACACAAAGAAATATAAAACGTATTGGTTTACATCTGCACAATAAAATTAAGTAACGAAAAGAAAATCTAAGTTAGACTTATAAAAAATAACTTAGTTCATTATATAGTAGGCATGATTAGGTACACAAAAAATAATCTATACAGACAACAAAGAAAATAGAGGATATGTTAAAAAGAAACAAAATGAATACAAAAGATCTAGTACGAACAAACATTCACCATATACGTGTTATTGTACAAACATTAGAAGCCCAGAAAGATTACGTTATGTTACAAGATATTGGACATACATAGAAATAGAAAGAACATAAATAGATAAAATGCTTAAAAATAATAACATTGTAAAAGCTCAGCAAGGGATACTTAAGCATAAATTCATACCAAGAATGTTAATAAGGATCTAATAAATAAAAATCCTATCAACAAACTGGATGAATAGAAATATCTATATATTAGAAAATGACTGAAGTAATTATTAGAAAGTCACTGCCTAGTATCATTATTAAAAAGTACAATACAGGAATTTACCAAAAAATTTGACACTAACAAATCGACGAGGGTTTAGAAAAGTAAATCAACGGTCGATTCACTTTCATATTCAAGATAAAAATTATCAGATAGAGTTTAACAATAAATAAGCTATGTACTTTAATGATTAATTTGACTAACGAAGTAAAGAAAAAATACACTACGAGCTTAACAGTAGGATACATATACAGCGAAAGCATTAATATCAGAACGTTAATTAATTAATATCAGGTCGTTTTTTGGATACTTTTTTTAAATATTATTTTAGATAGAATAAATTAATCTCTTTTAAAAACTTTCATTTATACAATAGGATTTATTTTCTTTCCTGTAGTTTATATGGATGATTTTATTATGATGAATGGTACAGAATTATTATTAAATTATTCAGTTGGCCAGATATACAATTAATCGCACAAAGGGAAAAAAATAAATTTAAATACAGGGTAGTAACAAAATTCATGTAGTATATAAGATTAATGTAGAAGAAAACATAAAATAGATTATGTAATATAAAAATTATTAAATAAAAGCAAAAAGCAGTTAGCGAGTATTGTTGAAATATTAAAATAATTTGTCTAAAAAACAAATATATGCAAATCTAGAAAAAAAGATCAGAATGTATAAAAAATATCTGCTAAACCAATCTTAATCTATAATGCCAAAACTGGGTCAAATTTTAACAAATCAGAAGCGTATAGAGATAAAAATAAATAAATAAAATAAACGTGTAGACAGAAAGCACCAAACAAGATTAATAAAAACTGAGTAAACTTACTAAGCTATTAAATATAAATTTACACAATACGATAAACATAATACAAAATATAAATTACATAAGTGTGACAACGTCTATGTAGGAACATAATATAAGGTAAAATCAAGGGCATCAAATAATTGCAATGCAAAATTAGTGCGATGAAGGCAGTAGTTTATTTTATCATCACTCTTATGTAACATAAATATGTTAATATTATAAGTTTGATAGATGTGGCACTATTTATGTAATTTTTCGCACATTTTAGCTGTCTTATAAATATTTAAAATTAAACTAATTGCAACTGTCAGACCTGCTTTGCGTAGGAACGTCTCAATTATAATTTTTATAAATATCACAGGATTCTTATTATCTCTACATTGGAACATGTATTCCTCTAAATATAGTATGCTATATATAATCCTTAAGTTGGAAATATACAAGCATAAAGCGTTAACAGACTACAGTGAATAAAACTTTTTTCCGCTTTTCTAATTGTATTTATACTTATTATTCATTTCGAATTTTTACCACTACATGTGTACGATATATATCCAGAAAATATAGAGTCAATGTCAACATAATAAAGACAACTTACCTAGCTGATAAGAGTAAATTATAATGCGCATGCGTGAATAAGGACTACTTCACTGCCCAATCAATTTGGAGCTGAACACTTATGAGTGAGGACATGTGTGATCGTCGAATTTGTAACAACTGAGTATATAAATCAGTTTCGTTTCCGGTTGTATGTGAATATTTTAAAAGGCTTTCGGGACCGATACAATAAGTGCAGCACCAATAAGAGCATGACAAAAATTAATCAAAAATGGCTGGAGATATGAAGAAAGTGATAGTTATTCTGGAAGACCAGTCATGAGAGCACCATTATTATAAATTCCATCGCAAGACTTTGCAGAAAGTTTTAAACAGTGGAAACGAAGTTCGAAGAAATAATGTGTCAGATATCAATGTGCTTATTTTGAAGGAAAATATGACTACATACGACGTGATTTGTATCATTTGTATTGCCACCATTTTCGCTATCCCGCTAAGCAAGAAATGTTTTATTGTCAAACTACAAATTATATAGTTTAGCCGAAAACGGTCGTTAATTTTGCTGTTAGGCTTCCGTAATGTTTCTTTTAAACTGAAGAAGCAAGAGGAATATTGATAGTTCACCAAAAACATTTCATAACCATTTCATAACCGTCAGTACCCCCTATGTGAAGCTGAATGTTTATATCTCAATAGTCAAAACTAAATAAAAATTATAGATAACAAAAATTTTATTTACTGTAAGGTTACTATATTATCTAATCTTATTATAAAAACCCTCAGGCTTAACATCAAAAAAGTCAATCATAAATATTCATTTGAGCAGAGAAAAGCAATTGTGACCTATTTTCAGCTGCCAAATGATGGTTTTACTATATGGTTCCATATATTTGATTTGATTCCACCCATCATCAATCTGTTCTAAAAATAGACAGTGGTTATCATTAGATTATATTGGACACTATTCTTATATTTGGACTTAATCAAGCATGAAAGACAAGACTTTATTTTACTTTAATTCCACAGTCACTCTTTCCATTATAAACCTTTTACGTGCAAGTAGTAAAACGTTGGCTTTTCAACGTGCCTGGGAACGTCGGTAATATTCATTGAAGACGACAAAAATTTCATAACAATTTTATTGAGCAAGTCTTTCTTAACAGGCACAAAAGAAGACAGAGAGGCAGCAAGCAAGTAAAGAGTAAAGAAGCTTCATTAAAGTTCCAGTTTTTTCAAACTAAATTAGACTATGGTCTAACCCACAGCAGCTTTTGCACCAAAGAAAGAAGAAAATACTTCTGTGGTACATTGACTACTATACATCAAAGTCTTACTTTTGTTTATAGTCATTTAGGTAAATAAGTCCGTTGGTTTATTGAGATTTAAAGTTTATTCGTCTAGCCTGATCAATATTTTGCTTATAACCTTAATTTAATTAGTTTATTTAATTTAATTAATTAATAAACTATCTTCTTATACTGAAATATTTTTGTAAATATTTATATATTTATTTGTAATGACTGTATAAAACATATAAATTATGTATTTAAAAATAAATTTGTTCTATTTCACCTCCACAAAACCAATCACCCTCACATAAATAGATAGAGCGTAAGGGTCAATGCAGCACATAAAAATCTAATTTATACCCCACGTAAATTTGTTTCCCTTCAACCCATTTACATAGGGTAAAAATTGCCATCCTTTCACAAATTCTCATAAAGCACCAAGTAACCGTCATTCTTCGCATAATTCTTTTCATAATACTGTCTTGCAATCTAGTGTGATATTAGTAATTATCAGTATATTTCAGATACATCGTTAATTTCAGTGAAAAGTACGCAAAAAATAATAAAATGTAAGCGCTATGATATACAGGTTGCCTTAATAAAGCCATTCTGAACAGAGATATGTGCAAACACAATACCTCATTATGTGCAGGCAGGATATTGTGTCTAGCTTTAGGCTGGAGGTAATATCCAGCCGCATTTCCTAATATTATATTTCAAGTAAATCCAAAACCCTAAAAGAAAAACGTTAAGCAAATTTACTGTTTTCATTTTAGTGGAAGGAACCGAAATAAGTTATAAAGCTACCGTGTATCCTCGTTAGGTATCAACAAGGATAACTTTATTTACACGCGTGGATCAAGACCGCAGATTTCACTTGCTGAAATTAAAAAAAATAATTCTAGTAACACAAGGAAAACATTTAATGACATTATATGGTCAGCGAGAGGCACTTTGTTTGTGTTTTAATGTCTAATAAAACATTTAGTGATATGTATAATTATAAGCATAATTTTAGCTTTAGCGACTATAGTCCCAACATGATGGCGCCCTCCTTTCTAAAGTCCAATTATCGTTTAGTTATATATACATAGACATACAAAAAATTAAAGTACATATTTTGTAAATACTCTATTTCTAAATGAGGTGGAAGTTAAAACATACTAACTTTTAAAGCACAACCATTAAAATTTTTTCACATTTTCTTTGTTTTGTTGTAAATAAACAATTAATTGAATAGGCAGTAAGTTCTGATATATTTTCTTTTCTCGTTGTATTTTTGGAGGTTTTTTTAAGATTAATTTTTTAACGGGGCTCGGTGTTGTGAGTTCGAGGAGTAAAGACGTGCTGAGAGGGTTGTATTGTTGGGAAATAAATGTTAAAGTGGAAAGTAAAACTTGAAACTAGAGTAAGTAGTGCAAATATTAAAAGGATAGAAGTAAATTAACGGTTTAATGTACGTACAACAATAAAGGTTCCAATTAAAAGTTAACGCATTGAGAATACTTAGGCGGCCTGCAAGGTAAAGTACGCGCGGGTGAAACGAACGCCTAGTCGAGCGAGATAAGTGATAACCGAAGGTCAAGGCGAACCAACCATAATAAATAACAAAATAGTAAATACACCCAATTCAAAACATAACTAGAATCGGTTATAATGGACAAAATACTTGAGAAAGTTAACCGAAAGCTAAATAAATTGGATTCATTAGAGGAAAACTGAATGGATAATAAATTAGGCGGGATACGTAAAGAACTCGATACTGCAAAATTAAAAAATGCTTAATGAAGAACCATAAAAATCTGGCGAGGAATACCAAAAAACTAGTAACGAAAAAGAATAGGATGGCAAATAAAAAATAAATAATTTTCTGAAGTTCCTTAATTAGTCTATTAAATGCACTTTATTTTCAAGACTTCGCTTAAGTTATTAACATTTTAAAGCTTGGCTTATTCTTTAGTTACTGAAATGTATCTCTTGTGTTTGTATTCTTTCCAACCTGGGTGTCACTTTCAAAGGAGTTTGTTATATATTTCTTGTTAAAGTTTAAACTACGTTAACAAATTTTTAAGGATTTTACAACAGCATTTATAGATTGATAGGGCTTTTAAATACATCTAAATTATTCCCAATTAGTATTTATTTTGTTTGTATCTATTTGACTTCGTTGATATAAGAATGTAATTTTACAATGATATTTGCATGGTTAACTCCGGGTTTATAGGATAGAACAATTTTACATCTTATTTTTGTCATACAAAAATTTCTATGGTTAGTAAACCAAAAATAAGTTCATCTGTAGATAGGTAATTTATAATGTGCTCTTACATATTTTTTGGTATTTGTATTCCATTTATGTTGGTAGCTTTTGCACACCACTTTTTGTGTTTAACGTTGTAATCTCTACAGCAATGATTTTGTTTTTCAGTGCATTAAAATATTTCAAGTACTCAACTTTAAATGGACAAGATATTCAAGTTTGTTGTTATTTCTTTAACTGCTACTATTATGGCTTGTATGTAGTTTTTTAAATTATTATGCTTTATATTATTTTTAATTGATAAGAAAGACTCCCATGTACTGTCCCCTCTGAGTAATTGGTGGAGCATGTACATTTTAAAATTCTAACATAGATTTTTGTTATAAAATACGTTTCAGAAATTAGAGGCACCTCAGTTTTATTATGTATAGTTAAACTCAAACACAAGCTACTAGTTATATATTTTTAATAATTGCTCCATTATATAGCTTCACTTCTAAGGTAGTGATAAAATTTATAATTATGTCAATTTGCATGATTAATTGTTGCATCATTTCCTTTAATTGTTGATGTCTTTTAGTTGTTGAGTTATATTCCTTAAATTAAGTATTATGAGTTGGTTGTATTTTTTGCTTTTTGTTAATTACTTATGGTTTTAGCATTAGTAATGTTTACTGTCACTAATATTATTATTATTATTGCTTTTCATAGTTGCTGCAGTAATTTATGTTATAGCCTTTTGTATGCTATGTATCTGCAACAATTATTTGGAAAATTTTCACCACAGTCTTCAAATTTTATTTCGTTGCCTTTTTTTTTGAGCAGGCTACTGAATAGTAAGTTTTGCGCGTTTAACAAGTTCTGGATTCTGTTGGCAAAATATCTTTGTGTAACTAAATATTTGGCATTTGAGACATTGGAATCGTTAAAAATTATATTTATGTTTATATGATTTTTGAAATTTAGGTATAGACAAGGTCAGAGGTTTTTTCGTTTTCTCTTGTTGGGTATTGCATATATTGTGTGCTTCATGACCTAACGTTTCAATTAGTTTTTGCAATATTTGCGGAGTAACAGAGATTATATAAGATTATTGTAGATCTTTGCCCTTGTTTTGATTTGTAGGTATAAATTTATTTGTTAACACCTTGCTGATACTATTGTGAGTTTCTCCAGTTTTTGGTTCGACTTTGACTTAATCATTATCTAGCTCTTTTACTCAATAGTGTTTTCTGCAGTTTCAATTAATAATAAGAAGAACAGGGTTGCGGGTAGATACTCCTCTATGACCGCAAAAGAGAATAGATCTACTTCAGGGAGACAACCTTTTCCATTTCCCCATCTCCTAACACCGGGGAAAAGTCGTACCCCAACCTTAATCCCCTCTATAATCTACATATTCTTATCCTCCATATACCCTATCTATTCTCCAACCCGCCCGTCAAGCGTGGCGTTTAATTGCCAAAACCCCATTGATTTGTAAAACTGCAAAATTTAAGGGAGACATACGTCCTACAGTAGACTCCAATGGCTGTGTGATGGTAATGATGATGAAAAAGAACGGTTATTGCTAAAAATATTGGTGACTTTTGTATTTATTTATTCTCTATTTTTAGTTTGATTTTATCCGTACTACCATTGTTATAGTTGAATAGATTACACAGGTCAACAATTTCGAACTTTTTCCTGGATGAAAGTTAGTTAGTTAGACACTAATAGAAAATGGCATGCTTAATCCAAATGTGCCCTCTGTTTTTCCCTATCACGTATAGTTGTAAGAAATCAACAAGTTTATCACTTATCAAAAGTGAAATACTTATTTCAGTATACTTGTCTTACTGCACGGACTTCATGGCTCTCTACTGTTTATATGATATTGCTGGTATTTCCCTCACTACTAACCAACAGTAGTCTGCTAACATAGATACGTTCCATCTTCTTTAGTAACGCTTTTCAATTGTCAAAATGTCCTGATAGAGGGGGTACAAAAGATAAAGCTTCAAAGGCATGTTACACTTAGTGTAATTGTGATCCCAGCAGTTCAGCTTGACTTTTGGATAGATTCAAATTTGCAACCAGGTTTTTATCTAATTTTGTGAGATCATATAAGGTTCATTGACGTTATAAATATTTAAATCATTATCTTCATCTTTACAATATATTTCTACCTCTTATTCGTCATCATGTTTTAAAACTTATGATTTAGGGGAAAACAGGAACAGTAAGACCTGTACCATATGCAACAGGCCGCACAGTAGAAGGCTAATTGGATAAACAATTGATTTTTTGCTTTTTGCAGAGAAACCTACTGCTTTTGTGATACAGGAATAATAATTCTTTAAATGATCCTGCTGTCCCCTTCAAATCATTGATACAGCAAAAACCATCAATGAACGAAAATCTCTAAGCCATTGACGTGACCTGTTTGGACATTTTTTATCTTGATCACAAACATACAATACCCAAAATACAGGTGACAAGCTGCTTTGTACGGGAAATAATTCACCTTGTCTAGGACATTTTTACATTTACGTGGAATGTTTCTAGGTTATCTGTTTATTTATGGATTTTTTATACATTCACTACAAAGTATAAATCAGTTTTAACGTAACATACATTACACAGCTACACAAATAACAATTTTTTTTGAGTTTGGGGGTCAAACCATATTTACTATATGATTTTGGAGTCGCTAAATCCGAATTTAAGGTCAAAAAAAAATCAGCACGTCGGGTTTCGGCATAACCTCAAAAAACCTTATAATCTAAGCTATTTAACATTGTAACGTTTTGATTCAAGCTGTAAACTAAAAAATCAATCAGTTAAACCCCAAAACTCAATAAACCCTTAATACCTTAAACCCTTAATCCCTTAACCTCGTAATCCTATAACCCCATAAACCTGTAACCGAGAAAAGAAATTATTGCGGTCAATTTGTATTATCGCAATAGGGACTGTCGATTCTTCAAACCTATTCCATTAAATCTAATAACTCCGTAACCTTATAACCCTATAATCCTATTATCCTGCAAGTAAGGCTTTTGTAAGTTCGCTTTGAACTATGATTCCATTCTCGATCATACATGTTCCTTGAAAAATTCTGCTCGAAAACATAGCTTAAGTTCATAAGAATTTCAAAGAAATTCATGAAGTTCATTCATCCCTTACATCCTTCTTGCGTGTGTCTGCATCCAGGGCACCTCCTCGAGGTGACAGCGGGCAACGTAGTGAGCCCATGATACGGCTGAGTTCCTGGATTACGGCTTTCTTGCCGTCAGGCAGGCGCACGCAAGCGTTTCACGATGTAGAGGGTCGGATTCTCAGTATCGGCGGCTGGTCAGAGTGAAAAAGCGGATCCGCAGGCGTTGTCATCAAGCGACTGTAGTTCCACATTAGTTAGCGACTTGGATAATGTGGAATTTAATGCTACAATAAAGCGACCCCAGATTTCGTAATCACATGATTGTCTTGCGAATCATGACAATCTTTGTTACGTATGTTCCAAATATGAAGTGAAATCTTTGCAAAAAACGATAGACAATAATATTTGCAACTTATACGAAGAAATTTTTAATTTGAAGATTGATCAACATAATAGCTGGTTGTATCGATGGAAGGCAGAAAGAAATAAAGAAAACATGAAATTAATCACTCCAGTAATTTGGAGAAATCCTAGTAGCGCGGAGGAATGTTTCTTTTGCTTAAATAATATCAAAGGCTTTAACATGAAAAACAGAAAAAAAATTGTATACAAAAATGTTCAATCGGTAATGGCTCCCGTTGTAGTTGATCAAATTAAATGCTAACCTAATATTTACCGTGTTACTAAAGGTAACACGTTAGTAGAATTCGATGAAGAATGTGATTTTTCGAGCGACGATAACGATAGTAGCGGCTCTAACACCAAATGACAAAAAATCAGCAATTCCGTCATTGGTGTCGCAGCTGGAGTTGAATGATCTCGTTAGAGATTTAGGATCACCAAAAAATGGTTCCGAGTATTTGGCTTCATTCCTGAAGAAGAAAAATCTGAAACCTATAATAAAGGTTTCTTTCTATCGAACCCGAGACTCCGAATTGTGGGATAGTAGAGATAGGAAAATTCCCATTTCTCCGATGCATATAAAGTTTGGCCTCATGGAATAATTCGTCAAGTTCGGCTTGATAGGTCAGGGCCGTGTTTTCAATATCCCCAGCCCAAATTTTCGAAGCTCTGAGGCCAATTTGAAAGAAGGAGTATTCGATGGACCACGCTATGATCAAAGATACAGATTTTATTGGTAAAATGGATCTATTTGAGAAAGCAGCCTGGCTTAGCTTTAAAGAGATGGCAAAGAACTTTTTAGGTAATAACAAAGGTCCAGAGTATAAAAAGATTGTTCATAAAATGGTTGAAGATTTTAGAAAGCTAAAATGCCACATTAATTTCAAATTACTTTTTTGGTATACACATCTAGAGAAATTTCCAAAAAATCTTGGTAATTTTAGTGAAGAGCAGGGCGAACACTCGCCAGGATATAAAAGTCATGGACACTTGTTACCAAGGAAGGTGGAAGGAAAATATGATGGCAGATATCTGTTGGACTCTAAAGGGAAATACACCGAAAGAAAATAGAAAGCGTAAGTTATTGCATAGATCTTTTGATGAGAAAAGAACCTGCTATAGTGGCAAAAAAGTCTGACATTTAATTTATGAGTTCCTTTACTATAGTCATTCAATTTCCATTCTAGTCGTTAAGGATTCTAATTCTAATTTTTGTCTTCATATATAACACATTTATTCAATCATTTATTCTTGATAAGCAATCTAAAAATTTTAATTTTTTGCTAAAAACCCTTGTAAGGATTATATGATGTACAAAATCTGATCGTGCAACCTCCTCGCGGTGAACACCGGATAACGCTGATGCCAACGTCCCCATCTTTGTTTTATAGAGTTAATGGGGTTGCTAGGTTTATAGGGTTACGGGGTTACGAAATTATAGGGTTAAGGGGTTATGAGTCAAAACGTTATAGCTTAGATTACGTGATTTTTTGAGGTTATTGGATTATTAGGTTATGGGGTTATAGGGTTACGGGGTAATGGTATTAAGAGTTATTGGGTTTAACTGATTGTCTTTTTACGGCTTGAGTCAAAACATTACAATCTTAAATAGCTTAGGTTATAGGTTTTTTAAGGTTATGACAAAAACCCTGACGCGCTGGGGTTTTCTCAAACTCGGATTCGCATTCAGCGACCCCAAAAACATATAGTAAACACGGTCTGACTCCCAGATTCGAAAAAAAATTGTGTGGTTGTGTTATGAACACAACTGAACAACAATAACTATTTGTTAAACGATACACTGCTGACAACTTTATGGGGTAAAACTAGAGTTGCACTGGTCAGGGTGACAGCTTATGTGCAAACTGAAGAATCTGTTCCTACTCACAAAACACTTAATATTCAACACCAAATTTTTCAAAATATTTACCGCTCTGTACGTGTACGGACTATATTTCTGATTTCAGCGTAAACAAATGCCCTTGACAACCAAAACTATTGTTGATCAGTGTTATTGAATCTATTACTAGTTTTGGCTATGTTACCTTTTTAATTTTTTTTATATTTATTATATTCTATTTTATTCTATTCTATTCTGTTTTGTAGTTAACTAGTTAACATTTATTTACCTCTCATAATGTAACTATTGAAGATGAAGTGAAATTACTTATTTCAGTTAATATATAGAGAGTGATACCGTCTCTGATTGCTAATTATTTGTTGTGACTGAGGATATAACATTTGTTGTGTATTTTGCGAAATAGGCTAACTACATATCATCTAAACGTTTGAATTACATGTATTGCTAGAGCACGCTGCACGTTACACCTATAATACGGATTTAACCTTGACATATTACAGTGTATATCAAAACAACTTCTAATAAAATAATAATTTTAATTTCATTTCTATCATTGCTGAATAGCGATGGGCCCAGTCTTGGACACTAACTCTCAATAACGAACGAGCGCTCCAACATACTAGCATACTAGTAGGAAAATCGTAATTAATTTATATTCGATAGTATTTTTGAAAACGCGTCGGTTACTATAATATGCAAGTTATAAAGAATATTGTAACAATAATAATTTACAAAAAATTTAAAAACCTTCAAACGCGATTTATAAATGAAGAAATTAAGTAAAAACTGGAAAATATTTGTTCTTATGAAATATAACCATTAAGAGATTACGACTAAATTTTTAGGATCAAGGTATAAAGCGCAATGACATACATAAACAGCCCCAAATCTAATTGTTTTAAAAGTAATGGTTAATTTATGTGTAGAGTGAGTTAGAAGTATGGATAGATGTTTGATCATATTATATGATAATAGTATTTTAGTTGCAGAAAGTGAGGCAGGGCTGTGGAAAAGTTAATTCTTTAAGTTAAAAACAAATACAGAATAAAACTTTTCAAAGCTTACGTCGAAACATAATTGACAATGATTTGGAGAGTCACTTACTATATTACAATAAATGTCCATGTACCCTGTGTATTACAACAGGGCAGTAAACTCCCTCGCTATGCTATTGCGGAAAGGAAATTTACATTGCAAATTGCTAAACTGGGACTGGAAAGGAGAGGACCGACAAAAATGCCTCCCGAACTTACAGCCCCTGTCTATTGCTTGTGAGACTATTTGAAACCGGAAACTGAAAGGCATCGCTATGCAGAAAATAAAAATTAAGAAAAAATCTCGTGGCATTCCAGTGGGCATGTATCATAAAGTAACAAAGAACATTATACATCGTTGCCGATTATGCTTGAAATTAAACTGTTAACGATATGAGGCAATAGAGTGAATTTAGTCAAAATTGTTTTGTTATTCTTAATTTACCATAAATATCCTATTTTATGTATTTATTATATGTAAAGTAAAATAAATAATTGTATTTTTTATATATAAAAAAATGTATATAATTAAAAGGCGATTTTAAACAAAAATTAGACTTAAATAGCGCATAAGAAGTTAACTGAGCATCTTGCGAAAACGTTAATTACTTCTCTACCAAACCAAATAACAAAAACAAATTCAAATAAATTAAGTGGTACAAACTAACAATTTCTCTTAATCTATTGTGTGTTTCGTAACAGTTAATAAAAACACCATTTCATCAGTTATATTGCTTCAAAGCGATTATGACTAACGTAGCTTCCCTAAAAGCAATGTAATATTTAAAATAAATTTAGCTAAATGTAGACTTTATCCTAAAAAGCGTTGTTTGCATGAAATTTGAAACTTGGCAAAAAATTGAGTTACTATTCAGATCATACCGCCGAACAGAATAAATAAAAAGATTTATTTTTTAAAAATCTCTATTGTGCAGAAATTTTTTTTTAATTTCAACTGCAAGTTTACAAGCTACTCAATTCACAGAGTAATAAGCAAATGTGTTATTAAGTGGCGAACCGAAGCGGAGTCACTTACTAACTTCATGTTGTCCGTCTGTCTGTCTGTTCGTCCGTCCGTTCGTCCGTCCGAGCAAAATCTCGAGAACAGCTGGGAATCTCCAAATTCTGTTTTCACCAATAGACAGGTGACCAAAAAGGCTTGTTTGCTAGCGATTTTTAAACTGATTGGTCAACGGTCAGCGTTAGTGCTTCGCCACTTCGCTGAGTTGCAGGTTTATTTATATATGAAACGGCTTAAGTAAGATTCCATCCAACGATAATACACTCCCATTTATTCAATCAAGTCTTCTGGACATTAAATTTTTAATTTTCTATTTTTAAGGGTTAATTGGGTATTCCAGCTATTAGCTGGTTGGAGTGCCCCATATTCCGTTATCTTTATTTGATAGCTGATGATTTAATGACATTTTGTACATAAGGTACTTTCAGATCATTATGTATATGTAACAAGGGGGGTTTGTTATCATACGGAGAGTTTTTAATTGTACCGTCTATAATATTTTTGTGTTTCATGGCTTACTAAAACCCTATAATTATACTCCATATGTCAATGCGGGCTTCAGTATGGTTTTGTTTATTCTTAGCTTTCTTTCTAAGCTGAGTTGAGCCTTTCTACCTCTTAATTAGTACATTTTGTTTAACCTTTAAGTTAGTTGTTGTTCTTTGGCTTTGATATGTACCTTACATGTTAGTTTTTCATCGAGATGAAGTCTTAAATATTTTTTATTGATATAGGGGTGTTATTCATAGTTGCTTGTAGGTAAGAAGTATGTTTTGCAGTAAATGTAATTTGAGCATATTTATCAGTATGAACTGCGATTCTCCAATCCAGGTAACTTGTAGGTTTTTCGATGCTTCTTCTGATAAGCTGATAGGATTGCTGTATCATCAGCTAATGTAGCTGCTATAATGTGCTCTGCAACTGATACTGTCGTGTAGATTAGATATAAGTATAGTCCTAAACGCTGACCTGCGGTACTTCGGATATTATTAAGTGGTAGTTAGACAAAGTATTGTATTTTACTTGAAAATATCTGTCTTATATATGATTTTAAAATAATATAGAGCCGACTAAATAAATTTCTCTTCAGCTTGTATAACAGGTCGACTGAAAAGTTCGTAGGCTAATACATAGATAGTGTTACTAGAATTAAATCCATATGATTTTTAGTAAGTACTAACCTTCAAACGATACGTGTGTAAATTTGACAGCTGTCGGACTATTGGTTCGTGAGATATAGCATTGTAAGTGAAGCAACTTTTGTTATTGCAAAAAACGAATAAAAAAGAATTTCGTCTGTTAATGAAGCATTGCTTTATCATAAAAAAATACTGTTGAAACCAAAGCTTCGCTTGATAAACATTATTCGAATTCTGCACCAGGAAAATCAACCGTTGAGAAGCGGTTTGCTAAATTTAAACGGGGCGAAATGAGCACCGAAGACGAAAACAAAAAAAGTTCACAAAATAATTATGAATGACCGTAAATTGAAGTTAATCGAGATAGCTGAGACTCTGAAGATATCAAAAGAGCGTGTTGAACATATCGTGCATGAATATTTGGATATGCAAAAGCTGTGTGCAAAGTGGGTGCCGCGCGAGCTCACAATCGAGCGAAAGTTTCAACGTGTCGTTGACTCGGAGCAATATTTAGCGATATTCAATCGTAATAATAACGAATTTTTCCATCGATATGTGACAATGGATGAAACATGGCTTCATCACTACACTCCAGAGTCCAATCGACAGTCAGCCGAGTGGACTGCACGCGATGAACCGAATCTAAAGCGTGGAAAGACGCAACAGTCAGCTGGCAAGGTTATGGCATTAGTATTCTGAGATGCGCAAGGTATAATATTCATTGATTACCTTGAAAAGGAGAAGACCATCAACAGCGATTATTACAAAGCGTTGCTGGAGCGCTTAAAGGACGAAAATCCCGTTTCATCAAGACAATGCAACGTGTCACAAGTCAATGAAAACGATGGCAAAATTGCATGAATTAGGCTACGAATTGCTTTTTCATCCACCGTATTCTCCAGATCTGGCCCCCAGTCGAAGGCAACTATGTTGAATAATAAAATTGAATTTTATCAAAAAAATGTGTTTTACTATGTTTGCCTACGAACTTTTCAGCCCAACTGTTAAGAATCCATCATGCTACACTTTTTGAAGACAAACTGATGTCTTGATATTAGATGTTCTGTGGAAATAGTATCTTTAATCCTGTTAAGAAGTAGCCTTTCAAATATTTTTACCATTATAGGTAAGAGACTTAGCGGTCTGTAGGATAATGCTTCAGTTGGTGACTTCCCTGGTTTAGCAATCATAATAAATTGAGCAAATTTTCACTGTATGGAGAAGTAACACAATCGTAGAATGCTATTGTAATTTTTATTTTATTGTATTTTAGAATTTCTTTTACTATTAAGTCGTATCCAAGAGCCTTATGAGAGTTAGTGATCTTTATTTTGTGAAAGACTTCCTTTGGTGAGAATGGTTTTAGTGGCAGCGGCAATTGACATGGAGTATCAAGAGAGGTTTGCATTTAATTGTCGTCTGCTTCCCATGGAAGTGTAGTAAATATGTTAGCAAGATGTGAAAACTTTAGCTTTCCCTTCATCAGAGCGTGCCCAGTTACAGTCTGATTTTATTGCCGGTCTTTGAATTTCTTCCACAATGAATAATTTTTTGGTGTTAGTTTAGCGGCATAGTGTTGAAACTATCATTTTGGTCTTTTAGTATAGAGTGTATGTGTTAGCCTTTTCAATATCGTTTTATCTTCAGGGTGTCTCGTTCTTTGCCACTTGCAGAAATTAATTTGACGATTAAAAGTGTTGACACTCCGATAATAATAACTGAATTAATACAATGCCTTATAAAAGAACCAAAGTAAGCTGCCACTCATAATATTTGCAAGTATGGAAAATTTGATCATGTATAGAAGGAAACACTTATTTAGATTATTCAGTAAGGGGAAAATAGTAATTGCATCTATTTGTCTGAATATCAATTAGTTTGTCCCACAAAAAAGAAGAATGAAGAGAGATACTGAAGTAAAATAATGAGTATTAAGTTATATTTCTTTGAACAAAAAACAAAAACGCACATTAGTGGTAGCGTTTAAAAAACTACAAAATTTACGCAACACGGCTGCATACAATTTTGAAACAAATTTCACTAAAGTAATATATTTATTTTTGTAATTATTATAAAGGATTAGAAGGTATTTTTTAGTGTCCTTTTTTAATTTTTAAGACTTTTTAACGTATTGGCATCATTATATAATTTAAAAATAATTTTATACCCTATATAGTGCGCTTCCAAACTTCTAAAGGGCGACTTAATTTCTTTTTGTATGTAAATCTTACTCAAAAATTTAATAAAAATAATTTATATATATTTATATATTATAAATATATATTATAAATAAATAGTAGTTATTTTAAAACTTAATTTTGCTTATTTGTAACCACTTAAATTCTCCTGTGTTACCTTAAAAACTAATATACTATCTTTTAACTACAATAACATTCTAAAAGAAAGGATGTAATCATTTCGGTGTCATAATCTTGCATTGCAGACCGTCGCGTAAGCTTTTACTAGAAAATTATTAGCTGCTGCAACAGCATGCGCCAGCTTCAGTCTGCTTTCAGACCCCAGCTAAATATTGAATGAAGCAGCCGTGTCCGACCTGATAGTACCTAAACCGAAAAAAGTAAGCGCGCATTAATCATGCATGCGCGTGGTTCCGTTAAATAATTCAACCAGAGAGATAATGCAGTGACAATGATTCTTTCCATCTGCTGATGCCCGCAAGCAAAATATATCATCTCTCACATTGTGGGCAGCACATGCCTACGTTTGCTGCTTTAAATGTGGCCATAAACAAAAAACGCTGATTAGTCAGAAAAAATATTCTAACGTTTAAGTAATCTTTAGCTACTTTAATTAGGTTAATAAATTAAGCTTCATTCAAAATTGTATATCATGCAGCTTGGGATGAAATGCCGAAAAGCAGTTATTTTGATATGGATAATATGGATAATTATGTTATGAATTTTATAATGACGATTGTAAAATTTACTAAAGATACATACATTTTGAAGCTACACGGGCAACCATTGTACTAATTTAAAATTAAAATTAATGTAGTAAAACATTTTATATCAAAAAATTAATTACTAGTTTTTACTGCTTCTTTTCGATGAAGACAAAAATTTACTCAAGAAATATTTCAAGTTATGTACAAGTATAAGATTTGATAGTCAGATGTCATTATAACATATTATAACAGACATGAAAGATGTCGCCACACAGATCATTACTGTCTTCAGGTTTAAGTTAAAAATGGTAAGTATTTTTAAAATTACTGAAACATCTCCTAAGTGAATTGTTCTTCAACGATTACCTTTAATTTTCTTTTCCTAGATTGTAAGAAGTTAGTTGTTCAGTAGATACTATTTTACTAAATATATTTCTTTTCTTTCCACCATAAAGAAAAATTAACTAATATAACAGATAAAATAAATTACAAAAAATTATTATGATTATAAGTACTACTTACACTTATCAAAAATCACGAGAAGCTTTTGTTCTACATTTGTCAATAAGTAAGTTAGGACTGACGATTTGGTCTAACCAAATGACTAAAAAAAGAATGTTTTAACAATCAACTGAACTAATCAGTCGATTTACCCAACTACTAAACAAAAAAAAGAAAAAAATTTAAAAAATTCAAATGTAAAATCGACTAGAAACTTGTAACTATTTTAGTTTATTTATTTATCACTTAGCAGTTTTCTAATATACTAAAATAAGGCCAAAATTTATAGTATGTATTTACAAAATTAAATCATTGAGGTAAAACCCAGAATTTTGTAGAATATAATCCGGGAAAGGCAGAATGCCATCTTATGCGCATGCATAATTAATCCGCTATTATATAATAGAACAAGTTAGTTTCACACAACTAAAATTATCGACAAAATGAGCCGAGAATACGTCCGCAGAGCTGTTACAGTCGACAGAAAGAATTGCGTGGTTTGGCTATAAAAAGTCTCAGGTAGTATAGTCAAAAGGGAATCTCATTATCAGAAGAAGATAGCACAAAAAGTAATTAATTTGTCTGAAAATTAAAAAACCGATTAGAATCCTGGGTGGGACATGACGGAGTTGGAAAAAGAAATGGGTGTGGCTTCGTACTGTTAAGAGTGCACCACGACCTGTACTTCCTCAGGAATCGCCAACTGAAGAAAAAATAAATAGGCAGGAAGCCTAAACACAACTAACGACATCAAGATGCTTTTGCAACAAAAATAACTTCACAAAAGTTAGAAATGTCAATCACCAAAATGGCCATTGTATCTGCCAAGACGCCTAGAAAGTATTTGCGGCCATGCACACAAACTTCTCCCCCCTTGTGATGGTACTTAGACTTGTGAGTAGTGAAGGAAATGTCATGGTGTCTCACTTCTTTGAGAAAGGCATAAATGTAACCACTGACAGCTATATCAACGTGCTAGAGACAGTTGTCAAGCCCCGGTTAGACTCCGCTCCACCTCATAAGGCAAGAAAAACTCAGGCAGACTTATACTATACAAAAATTTGTTTTGATCCCCCGACTTGTGGTTACCCTCAAGCCTCAACTGCAATCTCTTTGACTATAAGGTGTAGAACGTGGTCAAAACGGAGATCCGCGAGAGACATCATAACACCTAGAATAGCTTAAGCGCCTCTACAATAAAGGTAATGGCACATATAGACAATCAGAAAGTTGCAGCAGATTAAGGTCTCGGTTCGATAAGGTTGTAGCCGCCAATGGTGTCAATATTGAATAATGTGATTCTCAATACTATTTACTTTAATAGAGGTAAGTGTCATGTAAATTAATTTTATTTTAATATTATTTTTGTTGTTTATTAATTTTTCGAATGATCCTGTATTTTTTAAACGACAATTTGGTATTTCAAAAAAAGAAACTTAAAACGGTTATTAATTTACAAGCATAAATTATTAAACAAAATAAATGCAATAATTTAAACAAAAAAATTAATATAGGGGAAAATAAATATTAACATTGCCTTAAGTTTCGTGAATTGATTTGTGCAGAAAGAAGTTGATACACACTTGCTATTGCAAGGTGTCTTATTTTTGAAATCCTTACAAAGAAAATTTAAATCATTTAATATAAGAATTAGTGTATTATTTACGTAAAAAGAGATAACCAATGCAATATATAACTATACTATCAGACATGGACATTAACCAAATAGATGACAGAATTACAACTACTATCCAAATAGCGACAAAGAAATTGTGCTCAAGAAAAAAGGGTCAAACAGATCAAAAATTAAAAAATACCACTATAAAACTCATAGAAAAAAGGAGAAAATTGGAAAAAGGAACAGAGGAATATAAATCAATAGACAAAGAAGTAAAGAAAGCAATAAGAAAAGACATAAGAGAACATAGAACTAGAACAATTTTGATGACTATTGAAGACAACGCCAATATGAGAATACTAAGATCAAAAATATCCAAGGGACGACAGAAGATGACAAAAATAAAGAACAAGGAGGGAATAGAAGTGACAAAACCGAAAGACATCATCAGAGCAAATTGAACACTTCAATACCGAATTATATGCAGCACATACACCGCATAGGGAATCACAAACACAAAGAAATATACTCAATGCAGTCTCTGAAGATATTCCAGAGATATCCATTGATGAAATTAGACTAGCTCTGAAACAAATGAAAAACAATAGATGCCCCGGAGAAGATCGCGTAACAACAGAGATGATAAAACTTGGAGGAACAAATCTCGAACGTGCAAAACATTTTTACTAAACAAGTGCCTACGAGAAGGAAGAATACCTAACAGATCGCACAATGCAGAAACAGTACTCCTGTTCAAAAAAGGTGCGATTACTAACATATAGAACTACCGCCCAATCAGTTTACTATCACAACTATATAAACTGTTGACGAGAATTATTACCAACCGCCTGACAAACAAATTCAATTACTACCAACCAGTGGATCAGGCGGGCTTCCGCAAAGGATATAGCACTATTGACCATCTACAGACTATACGCACTATCATAGAGAAGACGACCGAGTATAATGTGCCCATACATCTAGCCTTCATAGATTTCTACAAGGCATTCGATTCTATAAGTACGGCTCATATATTAGAATCAATGAATAACGCAAGAATCGACAGTAGATATACTACTATAATAAAAGACATCTACGAAAAGGCAACAATGCACGTGAAAATAAATCAAGATCTTAAAACGGATAAAATAAATATCAGGAGAGGCGTACGACAGGGGGGCGTTATCTCCTCAAAACTTTTCACGCTAGTTTTAGAAGATGTTTTTAAGAGACTTCAATGGCAAGAGGAGGGTTTAAAAATTGACGGTTGCTTCCTCAGTCACCTACGCTTTGCTGACGATGTGGTGATTATGTCTGAAGACCCAGAGGAACTAAAAACCATGATGCAAAAACTCAAACAAGCAGCAGAAAAGTCAGTCCTGAAGATAAATCCGGCTAAGACTAAAATCATGAGCCAATATAATATGCAAATTACAGTAGACGGCCAAACGCTGGAGAACGTGACAAAATATATATACTTAGGACACATCATCAAATTAGGAAAAGAAAACCAAGGTACTGAAATTACAAGACGAATATCTCTGACATGGACCGCCTTTGGCAAATTGTCATATATCCTAAGGAATCCAGATGTACCGATCAGTTCACGATACTTGTATCCTACCAGTGACTACATACGGTATGAAAACGATGGCTCTTACAAAACGGAATGCAAATAGATTGAAAGTACTTCAGAGAGATATGGAGCGTGCTATGTTGGGGATATCATTAAGAGATAAAATCGGAAACGAAGAAATCCGACGAAGAACCAAAATAACTGACGTCATAGAACGCATAGCAAGCCTCAAATGGAGATGGGCCGGACATATCGCGAGACAGGTGGATGACAGATGGACAACGAAATCACTATTATGGCGCCCCCGTGAAACTAAGCGAAAAAAGGGTCGACCTCAGAAACGATGGGTGGATGACATTCGGAAGATAGCTGGTAGGAACTGGACAAAACAAACCAGTGACCGACACAGATGGAGAGAAATGGGTGAGGCCTTCATTCAGGAGTGGATGGCAGAAGGCTGAAGAAGAAGAAAAGTAGATATATTTTACAACACACTAATCACATCTCAATTAACTTTGCTAATTTAGTTCACCGCATCGTATGCATGCTTAGATAACCCCTTCTTCACACGTAACTAGACCATAATGCTATACTTATCCATACGTTGTGATAATGGGTGCTTTGAGAAAATCTGATTCTTTAGTAGCAAACTCATTAACAATTGTAGCACAATAGTCTTTTTGCTTCGGTGACAGGAGCCGTGGAATAAATTGTGCCGTGACATATTTGTTGCTAAGCCCTTCTATTAAAATTCCACACCCTATAGTTTTTGGAATTTCCAACTCATCTTCTAGCTCTCGAACTATCACCAAGCCTTATTAATTGTAACCCATGCACGTTCAACATTTTCTGGTGTTTTGATACAGATTTAGTGCTTTATTTGTTGACTCATTGCAAATATGGTAATGACATACTACATTTGCTCATTCACAGACGACTAATGAGGTCAGTAAAGTTTTCCTCGTTAACGCATGCGCATTACAGTTAAATCTCACAATCAACTAAATTACATCGCAGTATTTTTATTATATTAACATTGGCTGAATATTTTCTAGACACATCGCGTATTTTTATCACTTGTGCACATGGTGGTAACAAAAATTAATTTATTATATGAGTTGTAAAACTTGAAAAAGTGACTTTGATTTCTATTACAGAATATTGTAAAAATACTTTTAAATATTAATAACTGGTAAGTATAAGGCAATATTTTAAGAGCTCAGTAGAAATCTTTTTCCCGGGCCAAATGTTGGCTCTCGATGCCCTTGGCACCAGAGCGTTGTCTTCTCGAACTTAAAACCATGTTGATATAATTTTAAATGTTTTTAACACAAAAATTAAAAAGGGCTTTAGTTGGCCTAACAACTCTTCATATTTTAGATTATGTGATATTTTTTCTAATATTTTTCCATAGATATAATATACTTAAGACGAACTGAGAGAATGCGTAACCTCATAGAGCTGTACATTTAATCCCATTCTTTATAGGTTAGCAATGTTAGGTAAAAACTTTAATAGAAATTGTAAATTAAATATTTTATTTTTATCAAGACATTTTAGATACCCCTATAAAATTTATATAAACCAGAAATGTAATATTATTTTGAGTTCTGTTCGAATAAGTTTCTGGTACACTCCACAGTTTTTCGATCGAACCGGTAACACCGTTTTGCTAGGAACACTACAAGCTATTGAACACCGAAAACGGCATCTCGCTATCTCTCACCGTTGCCGATTTCGAGATTTTTTTTCAAACTGTAGCCATAATTTTGACCGTGAAGGAGTACGTTAGCGGGTCGCCTCAATATAAGTTTTCGTTTTGCTTTCGTCAGAACTATCGATCTGTGGTGGTGCATGTCAAAACCAGTTTGTTAAAGCAAAAGTCATATTACATACAATAAGTATAACAATTAGATATTTAAAAATTTACAAATCCAATTATCAGTATCATTTAATAAGATTTACAGTGTTTAAAGGCCAATGAATGCAGGGGTTGGCTTGCATAAACTATTGTTACCATAATACAAAAATGTACTGTGTACAGCAAACGTGCTACTTAGGCTATAATAAGAAACCGAATAAATATTTCACAGAAACGCAAATGGCTGCGCCGTTTACAGCGTAATGTTGTTTATGAGGACAAAATAAACAAGAGCAGCCCAAGACGCAGTCTAAGCGCCGTCAAGTTATTTGTCCTTTCGAACATAGGCTTGGACAAATTGCAACGTTCGCATGGCCACCAGGGTGGCGCACAGAATTCGCAAACACCCAGAGGCTCCGCGATTCTTAAAAATAGCTCTAATTATCCGAGTGCCTGGTAAACGTTATTAGAGTAGTGGGGTATTTGCTAAGCACAAGCGGCCTAAAATAGAAAGCTTCTGGAAAATTGCTGAAAGTATAAGATTTCAGGTAAGGGGTATTAAAGTCATGTTTTTGTGTTGTTCTTTAAATTATTTAGCTGAATCGATTGCAACTAAACTAAAAACACTTTGCTTTTGTTTGCTTTTCAAATAAAATGTAGAATAAATAATTTTTAGAAGTATTGCGGTCTAGTAGTCTAAAAAACAAACCATAATTTGCAAAAATGTAAGTCACTTACAATGTAACATAAATAAGTTCACTTATAAACATTTGTTAATAGTTATTTGTAATACAAATCGCAAATGCTAATATACACTAATCATATTAAAATCATAGAAAAATCTATTCTTAATGTTGAGGAAGCACTGATAAGAAGAATAAATGAGCCCAAAACCAAATTATTGGAAATAACTCGTGGCAACAACAGTGAGACAAAAGAAAGATAAGATAAAACTAACATAAAAGTTACCGGCCAGCCTGGTTAGCAGAATTTACAAAAGTGACTGCGATATCGTAGATTATATCGTATTCCATTATGCAGAAAAATACGGAGCCGTTGCCGTCAATAGGCAATCTTTTATTTTTCAACATTTACAGAAAAATTCTCCTATTTAACTGGATTGTAAATAAACGATAATATGTCTTTCCGAACATAAACTTAGCCAGGATGCAACATGTGCTCTCGGAAAGAAGAAAAGTTTATTATAGCACCTAAATTCGTTTAGGTTAAAGACACTATAGCCATTATAGAAGCTGGCATACAAAAGCAGAAAAAGTTGAGGTTGACACTTCACGCATCTTGCACAGTGCTCAGCCGCACAAAACAAAAGAAAACGGGGCAGAATTGAATACCCTTAGTAAGCTGAGAGATAAAGCCGATGTCACAGGAGAACTACACAAAAAAAGATTAAAAAGCTTACACTGTTCTCAAACGTCATCCCACAGCACAAATACTAAAAATAAGTAACATAAGAAAACTAATAAAAAGTTTCTCCTTGGATAGCACCATTATGAAAAGGATAACATCAAAGGCCAAGAATATACGGATTTCTCCAAATCAACAAAAATAGTATACCACTGTAATCCATTATAAACTAGTGAAATGCATGTCCAGCTTACTACAACCACACATTTGATTTACCAGCAATTACATTAAGGCTTTCGCACACTTTGTGAATCACCTTTAAGACGTCCATTTACAAAAGTCAGTTTTGATATAATATTTCTGTTTATCAGAGTTCCAATGCAAGATTCCCTAAACCACCTGAAGCAAATTTTCCCTGACATTTCATATCTTTTCGCATCCAACTATTTTGTTTGGCAGGGCGTGTATTACGAACAAAAGACAAAGTATCAATGGGAAGCCCACTTATCCTTGTAATCGTTGACTATTATATGGGAAATTTGAAGAGATTTCTATCAATACATCACTATTAAAATCTGCGATACGTGTCATGTTTGTGATGTGGAGATACGGCAAGGAGACACAACAAGTTTCTTAAGTATTTTAATTTCAGGCACTCAAATATACAGATTATAGAGCTAGAATCGAATAATATAATTGTTTATTCCTAGACTTACAGGTGTTCATATTTGTGAATGACATTTAAAATAAATAAAGTGCAGAAAACATACGCATAAGGGCTGATACTTCACAAGCAGTCGAATTACACCATCTAATTAAGAAAGAACTGTTGTAAAAACATGGATAGATCTGGTAGGACAAAAACCTCATTCTCATTTTTTATATAAGGAACTAAAACCTATAAAAAACCTACAAGAGAATGACTAGTCGAGAACAAAGAAAAGCACAACCGGTTTCAGTCTTAGTAAGCAAAGCTTTTTTATCTTAGTCACGGATCAGATAAGAAAACTTCTGAACAAAAACAAGTTAAATATGGGATGAAACAGGAATATACTGTATACCATGTAAGCAGGTCTGCATTAAAATCAGGGATCCTATTTTGTAAATATAAAAATAATTTTAACAAAGGCAACATATTTTAGTTTATCTAAATGTTGGTGTAGAGCTCTTAAGTGACAAAAAATAGACCGCCATGCAGTGACATGAGCAAATGCCGATATGTTATCTGCAACGAGCCGTATTGTCAGCAACTAACCCAGAAACGTTATCAACGGTCCCTTATCAACATGCTTACCACACGGGGAATATAAAAATGAAAGGGCAGGGGTTTGTTTTAGAAGTTTTTTTTTCTGAAAATGTGATCAAACTCCGACTTTCTTTATTGAGATGGTAAAAATCCCTCATAGACACCCCTGGACTGAGTCCTGGCTAATGTCAAATTCTTACTGACTAAAAAATCATATTTATCCGCTAGCTGTCCCTACTACTTTTATATTTCTTCCGTTACTCCTTATCTTTTCATAGCCACCTTATTCCACTTTGCCTTCGATTTGATCATTATGCTGCATACGTTGCCCAGAGCTAAGGTCTCTTCTAGGTCTGCGTTTATTCAGATTTTCTCTTTTCCCACCTCTTGCACTCGAATACGGTATTTTGGGGGAGTCTGGGTCGCCGCAAAGTCAACAGTCCATGGCCCGTCAGAAATTGTGTCAGGTGGTAACTGACCTCGTCATGTTTACGATTTTGCCATTGCCGCAAATCCGGGGAGATAAGGCTCCTTATCCACTGAGCCATTGTTACTGAAGAGTCTTCCCACTCCTCTTGCCATCTATTTTCGGTCCATGTCTTTGCCTTGCTTTGTCTTTCGTATTGTAAACACAAGCTCGTTCTGCCTCTTGGAGGCGTGCCAGGAGGTTTCCAGCGATGGTTTCGGTCCCTGTATTTGCTGCAGTTCTAAATGCACAAATTCTAAAGTTCGCCCTTCTCATGCTTCCGTCGATGAGTTTGTTATATTTGTCAAACTCATGGTAGCTTCCTACGTTGGTACTACGTATAGAATAATCGAAGTAATAACCCCTGCAATCAGCTTTATTTTCTTCGCTTTTGGTCCTCTCACGTTCGGCATTAATTGGCTTAGACTTTGAGAAACCTTTTCGGCTTTTTAGCCGTTTTTCGGATATGTGTCGTCCCTTTTATCTTGGTTTCAATCCAGACGCCTAGGTATTTTAATGTATCTGTCAAAGTCTCTTAGCCAGAGCTGTACGGACGGTAGAGGATTACCGCTTTGTATGATATCGACCATTGCGCTTGCGATATTATACGAGTTGTACCCCATCTGAGTGTCCATGTCGAGGATCGAGTAGTAGAACACGTTCCAGAGGTAAGGTCTAATGACCGACCCTAGCGGGACTCTACACGACACCCACATCTTTTCCTTCTTACGAATATCTATCGGTTGCAGAGGTAATTCTGGATCATCCTGGATCAGATATCGGCAGAGTTTGCTTTCGTCGTAATGCTTTCACAATACCGACCAACAACAAAATCTATCATAAGCTTTATCCTTCCTTAATATGGTTCTGAAAACAAGAATATATAAAAACATAAAAATACATAAATTTTCTATATATTTCTATAAAACCGATTTTTACATATACTAGACTATATAATAGACTCTAACATCAAATAAATGCAGCATTATTCCTTATCTTTAGAAAGATTATTTTAGAAAAATCATAAGACCAATTATAGGTAAGTTACAGTCATTATGGAGAACAAAAATGCATACTTTGTAATGTATATACTTTCTGAAGAACTATGATGTATTAATATATTTGCACGATGGGTGGAAAGTTCGAAAGAAACAGGAAAGATATGAGATAACTTAGTGAATAAAGTCTTCTTCTTCTTTTAAAGTACTATGTCCTGTGTCTTCTGTTAATTCTGTTGATTTGTCTCTTATGATGTTAAGGTCCAGCCATTAGATCATTTGATTAATCGTTCTTCAGGCATTACTTTCCACGGGATTTCTCCATAGCCTCCTTCGTACTCTAGTTCCTCTTACCGCATCCTGATATCCTAGTTGTTCTCTTATTTGTTTACTTCTTATCCGGTCTCTAAGTGTTACTCCTTTAACCGATCTTAAAATTTGTATTTCAGTTATTTACAATATCTTTTAGTAAATGTTGTTTCTACTCTTGTTTTGGAGGTGTACATAAGCAACGGTCTCATGACATGTTTTTCTTTAATCACTTATGGTTCTGTTGGTCCAGATGATGTGTCTGAGATATCCATCGTTTTCGCTGCTTGGTTAGTCCGTATCCGGACTTCTTTAACACATCATTCGCTTGATGTTATATTATGTTGCCATCTGCTGCTAATTTGCACCTAATGGGTTCTTTCGAGATAACCAAAGACTGGAATGTCTCAGATGAAATACACTTAAATTATTCTCGGTTTATTTTAAATTCGTAAATAACACGCTGTAGGTCGTCTTCATTCTCTGCTGTAAAAACAGCATTGTCTCCGTAACAAAATATTTTGAAAAAACTGTTACCTGTTCTGTAACCTACATTACTTAATTTACTCTGTTGATGATTCGTTCATGATTATATTAAACAATATAGAACTCAGGCTATCTTCTTGTCGGAATTTCTGATAGATCACAACTAGTCTATATCCCCTCGTCTTATTTCCAGTGTTGTTTTTTTATAATTGTTTGGTAGTTTCTGTCGATATTTTTGAGTTCTATAGGTTTATATTACATCGTTTAGGCGTATTCTCTCAAAATCTTTTGTTAAATTAAGAAAACATATGAACATTGGTTTATTAAATATTATTGATTTTTCTGTAAGCTGTCCCTAAAATGAATATAGCGTACACGGTTGACCTATTGTTTGTAAACCAGTGTTGTTCTTCGGAGATTTTTATTTTGCTGTAGCTTTTATCGGCCAAAATTTTAATAAATAATTTGAGGATTGAGCTCAATAGGGTGATATTTCTGTAGTTGACTTTCTTTTTCCTTTCTTTATATATGGGCATAGATATACTGGTTTTCATTTATGCAGTAATGTACCCGTTTTCATAATCTTTTGGAACAAGTTAGTTACTTCCTGTTATATATTTGTCCGCTACATTTAATCATTTCGTTGGTGATATTGTCTACCCCAAGCAGTCGCTTAATCTCAAGTTTTCTTATTGTTGTCCGAACTTTTCTATTGTTATATCATCTCTATCGTTCTTATTGTGAACTAGAATTTTTTCTTGGTCTTTTATGTTTTCTTCAAGGTTCTTATATAAGTTCCGAAAGTATGTTACCGATATTTTTGGTATTATATTGTTTAGTTGTTCTTCTTAATTATTCTGTATAAATCGTTCCATGTCAGTCGAAAATCGCTGTTAATATATGCTTTTTGTTTTATTATGTTGTTTGTTCTATTCCTAAACTCTTTGTATGTTTCGTACTCTTCTGGTGATCTGTTACTAATGTAGTTGATTTTTTCTCTTATTCTTTCACTTCATTAGTGAACTATGGCTTCTTGTTTTTCTTCCCACTGATGTTGATTGTTCTTTTTTCTAGCATTCTATTACACTATTTGTTAGGTTATCTTAAATCTTATTCCAGGCTACGTCTTACACTGTCATCCGTTTTGTTTTTGGAAATTTTATCATTTAGTCTTTGTTCATATAGTATTTTTATACTTTCGTCTCTTAGTGATTCCGTATTATACTTGGTGATGTGTTTGGGGTGTTTTTCTTTTTATTAGTATGTGTTTAAGCGGAATTAACATGGGACCATTCCGTGTTGTGTTTTCACATCAAGTATTTGGCTACCATATATGTTACAGTTTATGATCACATAGTCAATCATTGACTTTTGTACTTTTGTGTTGGAGAATGTATATTTAGGTTGGTTTTTATAGTAAAAAATATGTTGTTAATTCAGAACTCATTATGCGTGCATAGTCTAATTTAGTGCGTTTTCGTTTTAGTTTACTATTTCCTTATTGTGTCATTGCATAACTTTTGCGATTATTTTATTACCGATTCGCTAGTTGAGGTCGCTCATAATAAAGACTTTATCGCTTTTTGGAATTTAGTTTAATCATCTTCCGTATTAATCAAAACATTGTTCCCATTCTTCTCGTAACTTTGTTATGCTCGGTGATTAAACACTTATGAAGTGGACCTTTTTGTTTCCCAGTTTTATTGTTACTAGAAAAAATCACGTATTTTGTAATACTTGATATATAGAATCGTAACTAAGGTAACGCTTAAAGTCAATGAATATGTAATGATAAACAATGTATTTTAGTTAAGATAATTTATACCTTTTACCAAATTTCAAGCTTTTCGTTTATAAGGATGCCAACACCTACTTGTGTTCTAGAATCTTCGTAAACTCCACTATAAAACACGGTATAATTCTGGTATTATGTGCCAGGTGTCCTGACCTTGTGACTGATGTAATGTTCTAACAGGTTAGTCGTAATTTATTTCTTTTCCAAAGTCGTTTTTTTCGTTTCCCTGCAGTGTCGTTAATCGTTGCTAGACCGCCCGTGTTCTGAGCTTCTTTAACAGTTCTTTCAGCATTTAATTATTTTCCAAACGACCCTCCTCCTTTATCCGGTTTTGGGACCGGCAACCGCAACTACTCTACTATTCGATCCAACCTGCAGATAACGTATATATAGAAAATATTAAACACAAGAAAATGAAGAAATAGCGATAAAGAACATGATAAAATAGAAGATGAAAACAAAGCCATGCTCCTTGTTTTATAGTACCACTGCTTATGTAACATAATACTTTTATGTGCTTTTTTGAAAGAAAAAAATATTACAACAATCTAGTAAAATTTTGGTCTTATTGCCGTTTTATGTATGCTTGCGTTATCTAATACCAAATTGTTCATTTTCTATTTTTGTTTAAGACTATAATTATAATAGATAATTAAAATAGTGCCTCAAAAGCGGCAATTAGAATAGTATTCAAATAATTGAGCGGACCTTCAGGTTATTGAAACAAGAGCCGCGACTAAGAATATTAATCTCGCCACTGCGGCGGAGGGTGCTGTCTCGCCGCAACCGAGCCGCGCCCGGCACGAACACAAAGTTTGGCAAGAATTAATCTCTTCCATCTAGTAAGTGCCCATCGCAAACTACAACATCAAAGCGAATTAGTCTCAGTCGCAATCCGAAACCGCAACGAACTGGCGCGTATTCTAATGCAAGGGATCCATTAGGCGCTATTAATTCCCGTCCGCGTTAAGCCTGCGTCAGGACATAATTACTGGTTTATTTATCTTGCCGTTTGTTCGGGCGTCTGGGGCAGCCGTCTAAGAAGCTTTGGACGCTCTAGAGGATGTCTCTGCCATAGAGCTGCGAGGCGGGTTTTAAAATAATCTGGCAGAGCCGACCCCATCCATCTCCGGAACCATCAATCACAAGTGGGCAGCGTTAGCCTTCCCAAAATTGAGATACGTTGTAACGCACTCTGGCTTACTTAGTTAAATATGGAGTACGACTTTTTATATAATGCTTTTCAGTCATAGAGGATTTCAATAATTTTTTAATTCTCTATAACACCATTATTAAACGTCAAGTTGACACTAACATTATCTATAATAGTGAGTATATCAAATTTTGGCCTTTGGCCTAACTTAATGCAACTAAGGCAAATTTTAGACATTGTAAATAAAGTTTAAATAAAAATTTTAGATTGACACATGTATTTATAAAGTAACAGCCACCTAACTGAGTTGTTAAATACAACATTTAAATTAGATAAAATAGAATAGCATGCAGTTAAAACGACTCTTAATTAGAAAAGTTTCTACTTTTCACCAATTTCAACAACGCTTAGAGGGTGCTTATAATGAACAATGTTCTTTATGTTTCTAAGACGTTATAACATATAAGCCAAAAGCACTTTTACGAAAAATCACGTTCCAATCGATCATTAGGAGAAATAGTACTAACTTATGTTAAGTTAAAGCAGTACCGACACTATTCATCTTTTAAAGATACAAAAATTTGTTGTAAAATTTATTTTCAATTATAAATAAAGAATTCCGTACAAGTTGTTTTAGTTAAAATTGCTAATATACTAGCATTATTTAAGAATACAACTTTCAGTAACTAAATCGTTTTATTTGCAATTCAGCCTATTTTCTCTTTTGCTATTTAAATAAGTAAATAAAAGTCATAAAGCTATTTAGTGTTGCAACAAGCATATTTAAATTAAACGTGATACTAAAAATTTTTACCTTTTTTACTTATTTGAGCGATACCCCAGAAAAATGAAATGCTTCAATTTTCAGGATTTTATGGAATATTGATCAGTTGTTTTATTTTGAGAATGTTATACAACGTTGGTACTAGATTAACAAATACCAGTTATAAGTATTGCATACATGTCTTTTAAATGAAATTAGATTAAACCGCTAAATGATTGTAATGTTGTAGTGCTCTTATCACTTCTTTATAGTTTCTAATAACGTATAGCAAACATTTATTATAATGTAAAAATAATTCTTAATAACAGGAAATTACCCGCATTTGACGTAACATCAGTATTATATTAAACAAACTAATATATAGGGTGATTCTAAATGATGGACTTAACTTTGTAAGTCTATAATTCAAGATTAGGGCTAGTGACAAATATAATTGTTTATAAAGTTTATAAATGTTCTTCCAGCTGCACTAATAATATCTAGACGATCACAGAATTTATCCCCAACATAATGAAGAATGATTTGCGTCACTGAGTTTACCGCAGCTGTGATACAACTTTTTAAGTCGACCTAAAGTAGTTGGTAGAGGTGTTACATAAGCAACTTCTTTGACGAACCTCCACAAGGAAAAAGTTATAAGGTGTGATATCATAAATCTCGGGGACCAACATAGGTGTTAAGTCCTCATTTCCCATCCGACCTATTCCACCGTTGAGGTAGAGATTCCTTCAGAAAACGTCGAACACCTCGGTGCCAATGCGGTAGGGCTCCGTCCTGTTGAAAAATATAGTTTTCTTTGATCTTTATTCATTTGAGGCAAAAGCCAGTTTTGCACATCGTAAAGCACGTTAAAGAAAAACGAAAAAGAAAGATCAATAAACCTTTGTTCTCAATACGGCACAGAACACATTAATTCCGTAAAACCCGTTTTATGTTTCAGTGATGCTTGCCGATTTTGTAGCCTACATATCCAAAATTGCGTCGGTTTACTTTCCCACTTTAGCTTCTCGTTTGTGTGAAGACTCTTGTAGGCGTTGTAGAAAAGCGCCCGGAAATATACATCAGTTGTTTCTGGCAGTCCAAGTTTCTCCAAGACCTCATTGGGCTACCCTCTAAACTCTCTCAAATAGTTTCACATTTTCTCCGCTACACGTGGTCGACTTCAGATCTTGTCTTTATTCAAACAGTCAGTTTGATGTGCATTGTTGTAATGATAACAAAATGCACGTTGCACCGCAGTCACTAACTTTATTTTACAGATGTCATAAATACAAAAAGCCGTGTGGTGCACTGTAGCCATCTCTCTCACAACCAACGCTGCTGCATGACTGTGCATTAGATGCGAGCACTCTAGCGGTACTACTCAAAACTTTAGAGCATCCTCTTTGAAATATTATGTGAATAATTGACATACAATATACAGAACATATATCCGTATGAAATTGAAGCCATCATTTTGAACAACCTTACATATTTTTCTAATAAACTAGCTTTGTATGCACAACATTGATTTTAACAATTGATTTTATACAAAAATACGAGAAATCACAAAATATGCTATGCATTCCTATTTTTATATTTTTTTATCGCAGAAATTTCGATGTTCATATTCATATCAGCCCAACATTTTTAAAAATAAAATATTTAGAATTAAAATGTGCATTTTTCGTAAAGTAACTTTTTTCAAAAAACAGATTTATCGCTTATAATTGCTAGTTCGTTTAAGAAATGCTTGTAATAAATAGCGAAACTAAGTTTTTTCTAAGTAATTAAAAACATAAATATTAATAAGAAGTATCAAGTAAAGCAGCAATTAAAGTTCTGTGTACAAAAAGTATTAAAAATTCTAAATTATTTTCAACTTTAATATTTCTAATGTCCTACTGGTTTTAATATTGCAGTAAATTTCTTCACGTTTAGACACTAACCGGCTGATAAGTTATATATAATTAATCTGGTCCTGGTTATTTCAATGTAAGATTAAAAATAGCTAGGGATTGATTAAGGTCAGTACATAAACGAAGTAAAAATAATAATGGAAGAAAATGGAATTCTAAAAAATGAGTACCAGGAACTAAAGACAGAGAATAAGGGAGTTAAGAAGGATTACAGAATATACAAAAAATAATAGACAAATTAGAGAAAAAAGACGAATAGTATCTTAGTGTATGCACTGAAGACAGACATAAAAGATAATAATTGTTAAAAAGCAACAAGTATAAAAATAATTTATGTCGAATAAGGCTCAATTATGACATTTAACAGAAAAGAATAATTGCTAATGATACGACTGAAAAATAAAAAAATATGCAAAGGAAAATAAAACAGAGAGCTCAGGAACACTAAAATATGGGAAAATGCGTTAAAATTATATATATATATATATACATACAATAGAATAGAACATAGAAGAAACAATGACAAAAAAATAAAAATCAACGTAGCCGAATGTAAAATTGAAAAAACTTGTGCAAAAGGTATGCCAGAAGTATATACGAGGCAGGGCAAACAATATTTAATAAAAATTATAAAAAATTATATATTGGATCTAATAGCAGCCCACAAAACTAAATTAAGAAACACTAAATTTTTGTAAATCATTTTTAAGAATGGGAGGATAAACAGATACTATGGAATATGCCTTATTATAAGAAAGAAGTGTAGGAATTTGGTTATAGATTTTAAAATTATCACAAATAACATGTGCATGATGAAGATAAGGGAAAGAAACAGAAAATTAAGTATGTTAAATGTACATTTCCAATTTAAACCTAATATAATAAGAGAAATAGAAAAAATAAAACAACAAATCCTCAGAATAAAGAAAAAATGGAAGAGATCTGATATAAATAAATTGCAAGATGTATAAATTAAAAGTAATTTCAGAAAGAAATTAGTGTCAAAGGTAAAGTTAAACACAAAACCAAAATGTCCAAGAAGAATGGAAGTATATGAATAGATTATGCTGAAAGTGTCTAAAGCATGGGTAGAAAAATAAGAAGAACGAGCATGTGACATTGGATTTATTTTCGAAAACTGTAACATTGCAAAAAACACAGAAATGAAACAAAAATAGACTGCTTAAAAATAATTTTTCTGAAAATAGGAATAACTTTGACAGAATGAGAAGGATAGCAAAATTATCATGCCAGAAGACCGATAGAAGATATATAAAGAATAAACAAAAAAATTAGAGCAACATTATATAAATATAGAAATTAATAATTTTTATTGAGAAACTAGAAATTTAAACTACCATACTCAAAAATGGGCGCAGTACTTTGAATAAGTACTGAATAGGCAAGGCTAAGAAAGGAAATCCAAGGAAAGGAAGAGAAATCTAGAAGAAATACCTCAAACACAAACAACAGCAGAAGAACCATCCGAAAGACAAATAAATGAAACCATTAAGAATATGAAGAATAATAAAAGCCCCGGAAAAAAATTAAAAGATTTAATTCCGCAGAGATCTTGATGAAAGGGAGAATATATCTACTAAAAAAAAATAAAAAATATGTTAAGAAGAAATGCCGTACTCGTAGACCATAGCATTTACTGTTCCAAATATGAAAAAGAAAATAAAACCATTGAAGTTTCCTTTGCTAGACGTAACCTATGAGATGCTAGCAAAAGTATTAAGAAACAAACAATAATATTAGAAAAATTACTAGGAGAATACCAAGAATGCGTATAAAGAAAATTTAGATCCTTATGCTCTATTTATTGATTTGAAGGTTGAATATGATTCCTTAATAAGAGAAAAGCTCCCACAATCCTATAGATCATATAGATAACCCTAATATTTACAACAGTACCAGAACATACGTAAAAACATTTTTTGCATATTCTCCTGATTTAAAAACAGATTTTCCAAGGGCTGAGCAGATTTTGGTGCTATGATAAGATGGAAGTAGTTGCTCAATGGATGAATAATAATCGTAATACGGACTATAGAAGTTGTAGTGCAAAGTAGTGTAGAGAGGTTTTCCCTTTGGGTATCTCTATCTATAAAGCTCAGAATTCGCACCCTTCTCCGTCCACCCCCACAGCGTATAAAATAGAAAATCTATCATATTTCGTCCATTGTATAGATATTAATCTTAAATGAAATATTTACAAGTAATGATATGACGATGCAACACTAAAAATTAATAATGACTAATGTTATAGCCCAAGATTAATACTGGGTTAAATAAATGTATATTAAAACAAGCTACTTGACAACTGATGAAAATTAATGATTTTTACAAATTTAAGATCTGTACGAAGACCTAGCGCATCTGCTTCATTCTTTTTTTAACAATCGAATTGGTTATCAGAGAAATGAGTGCGTAAAATGTACACTCCATAAAAAATTAATATTAAGCTTTTTTATGGCTAAGCACTAAAGTTTATAATTAGGAAGTAAAAGTATGCAGATGATTAAATAAAATTTTGTTCCAGAAATAACTTTTCGTGTTACAGATAGAAGTTGTACAACTGAGAACGTCATAAAATGCTACAAAAGAAAGAGAAAGAATATAAAGAGTATCAAACTTGAAAAAACATGGCAATACAACCTACACAAGATTTGAATAGGAAGTATAACGGCAATAATTTAAAAATAAAAAAAATTACGATATAGAAATTTTAAAGAGATTGTTAAAGAGAGATGTATAATTAATGCATACAACTTAAAGTTGAAATAGAAAAACAAAATAGGCAAAGTACATATAAACAAGAAAAAATCGAGTAAAAAATATTTGTAAAAGCAAAGTTAAATAAATTACCAAGCAGATCATATTTGTTAATAATATAATTATAGAAAACACTTTAAAAGAAAACCCGCAACAGCACCTAGTAATCTGCAACACAGAATAGTAAAAAAAAAGTATAAACTATGATAATACTTACAAATAACAGAAAACATGAAATAGAAATGGGGAAAAATTGGATTAGATGTTTTTAGTGCTCTTCCTATGTGTAAATATCCCAAAAAGTGTATACCAAATAAAGAACAATTCATACTTGCGATACTAAAGAAGCAAAATTCAAATTCCAATTAGAATCATTGAAATGAAAATGTTTCAGTTGAACATATTGGTTTTTTATTTCTAGTTCGTATCTCTCACAAATGTTGAGTAACAATAACAATTAAGGTTAAACTTGTTAATAATGATATTTACTAAGACGTTTAAATTTAAGATATTTTAAAATTTGTAACAATTTATTATATTGTAAAAATGCAACATTAATTACAATTAGCAGTATTAAATATTAGGATATGTTTTTTAAAACTTTGACAGCTCTGATAGTTTAACAGATATCATCTACGATTTTTACAATTAGCAACTATGGGACGCTATCCGTAAGAACAGGTAGTTAATATTATTAAAGTTCATTCTAAATTCGATCAATATTTTACAGCGGCCGTTAAACTTTTGGTGGAACTGATATATCAAATGAATTGAATGTTCTAAGATTGATTACAAAATCTGATGATGTAAGACCTCGTGAGTATCAGCATAATCTAAAGTTATAACGAATATTGTCATGGTCAACCACAGTGTTGCTGCAAGTCCGAAAACATCGACTCGGTATAATGCACATCTATTAGACGTTTCTAGAACTAACAATCCTCACCTTTATGCATACAAATTTTAAGTGACGCGGCAGCTTAAGTTTGTTAGCCATTTCTCACAGTCTACAACTTGCCAATTGATTTTTAAAGTATTACAAAATAAAGTCAAAAAATCACCTTAAGGTATGAGACGGATATTCAATTATTTTTTATAAACAAACAAAATCGTCGCATTTGGGGTTCGTATAATGTTTGCGTAATTCACGAGAAGTAAATGCACCTCCAATGACTTAGTGCTTGGTATGAATGTTGGGCCAGTAGATAGGTAGGCCTATACTTCTTTAAAAATATTAAAATTGTGAATGGTAATTATTACCGTTACATGATAAACTAGTTCTCTTCCTCACCAAGTGGGCAATATAGATTTGGAGCAAATGTAGTTCTAGTAGAATGGCCTCATCTACCATACAATTCGAGTAACAGTCGATTTACTGCACCAACGATTTCGCAAAATGCTGATATCGAAAGGCAGGAAAAGTCCTGTGATTTAACTACATTGCGACTTATTTTTGTGAAGTTACAATCTACAAACAGTTTAGAACCTTAAGAATAAAATCATAATTTGTGGGCAGTTGTAATCGACGATTAGAAAAGATCCAAGATTTGTAGTCAAAGCCGAAGTGGCCGTTTGTCAGACATAATTTTCCATATTTAATGGAAGCGATATACTTTAATACTTAATTAAAAGATAGGGTCAGACCGGGAGGTACAATGCTTTTGAAAAAACTGCCACACACTTATTTTTGAACAAATTTTAGAATTTTTTTTTATATTATACATTACTGTATACTGCTATTTGAGAATATCCAACGAAACATAAGCAAATAATAATAAGCTGCGAAAAATCACATCAGTCCACTTTTGTCAAGGCATTTTTGTAGACGGGTAGCGAAATTCTCCTTACTGCTTTGAAACATGTCACGCGGAACCCTTTGAATTTCTCGCGTTGTAGTTTTAGAAAATGTTTTAAGATTACGGAGTTTGTCTATATAAAATTTAGCTTTTTCTAAAAAGTAATCACAAGCTGCTAGGTCTGGCGACCAAGTAGGCCAGTCTACATCTCCACGAAATAACATTAAAAGTCCAAGAAATTGTCTTAAAAGGCCGTTGCGGCAAGGCGCCCCAACTTGCAGAAACCACTCTGTAGGTTAATGCGTCGTCTTCTTAATTTTGGCAGGAAATAACCACGTAGCATGGAAAGGCAGCGATCTGTGTTAACATATGCCATTCATCTCTTTCCAAAAAAATTAAAAGCTAACAATGCAGCTTTGAGATACGCCATACCATACAGTTACTCTCTCGCAGTGCAGAAGTTTTTGATGGAATTCTTACGGATTTTCTGGTGTCTAGTACCAAAAATTCTGTTTACTTACTGTCCCTGATAAATAAAAGCAAGTCAGCAAGTCTAACTCCGTTTCTGCGAACCTATGTCGTCTGGCAAAGCCGTTTTTCCGCAGTTTTTAAACAACCATAATCACAAGTCCAAGTGTAAGATTCTGCGAACTGAATTGTCTGACATTCGAAGAACACGAGCGTGACGTACCGCCGAACGACGAGAAGCGGCTTCCACCGCTCGTCGTACCATTTCAATGATTTCCGGTCCACACAGTTCGATCACCTTCCCGTGCAGTCCCCGGTCTCAAAAATCTTGTTTGAAAACTATTCACCCACTTCATAATAGTATCCCGTTTTGAACGTGACCATGAGGACCAACATTAAAATGGTATCGAAATCACCACTATGCCAGCGCACGCTGTGCTACAGACCAAGTCTCTAGTGCCACTGAAATGGTATTTGTCAATGAGTGCATATCAACCATTTCGAAAAAATTCAGTCCACAACAGTCTTTTCAAAAACACCATATCTCCAGCAGGGACAATCATGTCATTAATTTAAAAGTCGTTTTATTAAAATATTTAAATCCTGAGTTCCATTTGGGCCCCTTTTAAATATTTTAATCATTAGAAGTGGGTCCCCACAACATGTATTTAAATATCATTAATTTTCCCTGTTTAAACAGTTATAAACCATAAACCGTAATAGAAAACACTGTTCAGCTTTAATATAAAGTACCTTTTTTGATTTTGTTTATAACTTGGTTTCTATTTGTTCTCATCGTGAATGCTGCTACAAACAATCATCGCTTAATTTTTCAATATGCTTTAGAAAAGTTGTCTTGTTGCATTTGGTGTAGTAGATGCTTTCGTATATTTGCTGCTTAAATAAATTTAACAGTATCTTCAATCCTTAGCAAGCTCTTTCAGGAAAATGCTCTTTTTGTTGTTTTGGTTACTTTTAAAGTTAGAGAGATATATAACAAAAGCATTAATAGCTTCAAGGTCAAGGCTATTACAGTACACTTTTCCATTGGCTATGTGTGTTGATTCAAAAAATGTCATATTTTTCTGGCTTGCTTGGTATGTACTAACAGAAGTAAACAGACATCTGCCCTTAAATGAAAAAAGCTGTTCATCGATCGCGATATTGAATGTTGGAATGTAACTTTATCTACAGCTCTTCAAGAACATGGAAAATAAAACTAAATGTAATCAACCTGTCTTGCACATAAAGAACCCTACTAGTTCTTTTATCATCGAAGTAAAAAACCAGTAAAGGGAGGATCCGTTGCGTTGCTTAAGAGTATTTCTTGACCAGAACGTCGTAGTTTCCAATTACATTCAATGCCTGTAAATAAAAAAATATCAATAAATGCTTCAAGTTCCTCTAATTCAAAATTTGCATTGATTTTCTAAACAACAACGCAACGCTTTTTATGGTTAGTACATTTGCTGATGGTTTGCAATATATCAAGAGGAATATAATAAGAGAAAGTAGATTTTTTACTTTCCTTATCCTATAATAACGAAAGTAATGTAATCGACGGAAATTTGACCTACCCAGTTTTTCACATTTCTGGGCGAATTATAGCCTCAGGACAACAAAAAAGTTGGGTTGGGCCATTGGTTCGTGTGTGTGTGTGTGTGTTCTATTTTTAATATACCGGGTGTTCATGAAATGATTCGGGAAATTTATATTCCCGGATAGATCAGACCGTGACAAACACAAAATTACAATGAAATTTTTTGATCCGAGGTCAAATAAATAAGTTGTAGCCGATTAAAAATTAATTAAACGGACCAATCACAGCGCGCTCGGAGAGCTTCTTGGCCGACTGCGGGAGGACGGGGGGGAGTACTTGGCCGCTAGGAGGGAGCACGCAGGCGATAATGGGGAAGGCCGTGCAGCCGATCTCGCACGGTTACCTTCAGTAACGTAGGAAAATTTTAAGTACGAGTCAATTATTGTCTTGTACTGTTTATTTTAATCAGCTTTCGAGTGTTGGACTCGCACCTCGACCTTTTTTAAATTAACAAATTTTTAGACGAGAGCAACACAGGGCCGAGACGATGGACTCGCGCCTCGTCCTTTTTTAAAATAACAAGTTCCGGGATGAGAGCAGTGCAGGGCCGAGACGATTGACCCGGTATAATATATATAATAATAGAATAAGGAAAGTCGTGTGATGTTCACACCAGATTTTTTGTTACTACACTCAAAAAATTTGCTGCTGCAGGATGGAAACGATCTTTTGAGTTGACACATGACTTTCTGCAAGTAGTTTTTCTCTGCCGTAGCAAGAAATACTAAAGCATTCAGTAAAAGCAGTAGTTGTAATTTCACTTTTATCAGTCATATTTGTGTCAATCTCTTTACATAAAAAATAATTGTTACTGTCGTCTTCGTTTGATTTGAAGCTAGTATTATCACTGATCGGTCCTCAAGTACGACACTATTGTAATCTTCAATAGATGACTCCTCATTAGTCGAAAGTTTTATTTAATGATATACGATTTTAAAGGGTTTTATTCACATTGTGTTGCCTATAGCTAAAAACACACATTCTTATTGACGTAAAAAGATGGAAATATGAGACAAAATATGAAATTTCTATACATCTAACTAAATACCGACATCCGTTCGTTCTGTAGCACTAAGAGCAGTCCCAGGCATCAGCTAGCTGTCAACTAATAATACAGTAAGCTTCACGTTACAACGCGTAAGTTATACCAAGTTGGAAAGTCACAACTAACCCAGCATTTGCATTAGTGTAGTGCTTATAAAATCAGTTAGTTCCTAGGGACTATCTGTTACATCTTAGTTTTAGTAGTCTAAAAATGACGAAAGGTTTTAATAGAAAATCTTACACGGTTAAGAGATGGGCAACTATTTTTAGAAGAAAGATGCTCTCGAAGTAATTAGTTTTTGGGCAAAAATAATCCAGTTGCTGCATCTAAATGTTGCATTGTATACCTGTAATTTATTTATGTATTCTAAAGTCCAAAAGTATAACTAGGCAACTGAATATATGCAAAAAATATAATGCATTTTATATTGTCTTTTAGATTTTTTTGCTGATAAAAGTAATTTACAACTTTTCTAATTCTGTAAATATGTCCTTCTCCATAGGTTATATTAAATTTATTTTAATTGACAACTTTCGTATGCAACTTTAAAAATATCTTTAATAAATTTTAAAAGTTATAATAACGTAGCTATTATAAAAGTACAATATATAGTATATCTGTAAATTGAAAAATTTAACTCTAGAACAATTTAGGCTGCCATTTTACTTCACAAACTCTAAGAAATCTCCATTTGCAAATGTGCTATTATTTTAATTTTAGTTCAAATCATGTGTATTTTCTTAAAGCCAATTTATGTTTCTGTGTGTAATATACACACAACTACATCCGCAAAGGTTTTAAAATATTCAATATTTTTATCTACTTAAAGTTACTTAACAGCGTTGTGTGTTTACGATGCAGTTTACTACATGAGATAACTTATTTTTTGTATAAAAAAGAAACCTTAAATGCTATATCTCTGTTGTAAAATTTTTTATGCAAAGCCTTTGCAATGCATATCTGTAAACATCGTTGCTTTTCATGGCTTATACTAGCTCTTTTAAAAGCTTTATAAAATCTGAAATCCCTATATAAAATAAAACTTTTAAATTGTAAAAAGTGCTCTCGTAGGTTCAATAAACTATGTTTCTATAGTATTGTAATAAAAGTAACCAAAAAGCCTGCACCATTAATAAACTTTTTTAATAACTCCCAATATAACTTACAACTGTCTTAAGTAATCATGTATAGTAAATTATATTTGAAAGCATTAACAATAACATAAACAATTAAACTGTGCGGTGGTAACCAGTGGTACAAATGTCTTAAATCGTATCACAATAAGTGAATAAATTATAATTGTAATAAAAACAGACAACCTTGTACTAAATCTAAGTCTAATGATTTAAACTTCTGGAGGGTACGTCTTCTTCTTCATGTATAAGGTCTGCTGCTGTTGTATTAGGTGAAGGGATAATCTATCTACCATAGCATTCAGAACAGCACGCAATACATTTTTTGAAATATTGTTAGGTTGTATTTAGTAGTAACCTCAGGTTATAGGTCTGCACTGGCTTCACTATTGCTCTATATAGAAATACCTTGTCGTATAAAAACAATTGGGAATCCATTAATTAGTACATCATGGGGAGACTAATTGTTTTCTTTTGATTCAAATATGTTTTTCCCATATAAACCGTAGATCAAGATGAACGCTTAGATAACTTACCTCTTCTATCTGTGAAATTAGTCATTCAAAGTACAATTTTGCTTACGTAAGCGGAAATCATTTGACTTGATTTAGTTGTACTAGCTCTGTTGCGCTCTGTTTCATGCAGGTATGAATTTTATTTAAATGATATTTTAAATTAGATGACGCCTATATTTATATTATCGGCAAAAATGGTTGTTACTATCAGATTTTTAATTGTATAGCAGACACAACGTTAGTCCCAACACGCGTATTCTTCTTTCAACTTTACTAAATGTTTTTTAAATTATTTTTCCAACGTAGTTGTAAGATACTGTAATAGGAGTGAGGGAGATTAGATTTAATTTTGTTTCACATATTGATTAATGTAAATTATGTCAATTAATTCCTGTATCTGCTCTATAGTAACATGTTACACCCTAAATACAAACAGGTGTTGCATTAAATTTTATAGAAAAGGTCTCGAACAGTTTTGTCCTTCCCGTTTCAGTTTTTTAATGATCTGAAAAGAATCCCATTTTTAATATGACATTGAATATGTATGTGATCAATTTTTGATAGTTGTCTAGATTCCTACAGTTATTAGGTGACATTTTTGTATTCAATTTGGTGAGTATAGTTTTTCATGCTTTGTTTGCTTGTATCTTCTTAATAAGTAAAGTCATCTGAAAGGGATGTAGGGGTAATTTCTTCTTTTAAAGTGATTTCAACTGTACGTAGTATAAATAATTATTTTAAAGTTCGGCAGCTACACTCGTGTTGTCTTGATTGCTTCTTGCCCAGGTTCTATTTGGTAGTTTAAAGAAACATATTTCTGCGATTGCTTGAATTTCTTTATTGCTCTTTAAAGTGAGTAATCCGCTGCTTCCGTAAAAGAAAATGGGTTTTAGTAGCCTTAGGTAGTTTTTAAGTCTTCACTTTATGCATTTAGTTTATTTTGATCCTTTGGAGTTCTTGATTTTCACTATATTCTTATTTTCCTTATACTAAGATGAAAAGAGCTTTTTTATATTAAGTTAAGGTAAAAAAGACGTTGCTTGTCATGCAGCTTGTTGGATTTTTGTGGTTAAATGTTCAATTGAGGTTAAGACCTCTTTTGTCTGAAGGGCACTGCAAACATGACCTTTTCATCTAATATGTTTTGAAATTACTTCTAGTTAGTCCTCTTATTGTAAAGTATTGGAGGTCTATAGCAATTAAACAGCTGAGTACTGACCGTAAAAACGTGAGAATTGTCTGATGATAAATCTAAGTTTTATTACATTTTAAGGAAATTTTAAGATATACCTTTTACTATACAGAAATTAATAAGATCAGGTAGTTTGTTAATATTTGTGAGCCAGTAAGTTGGTGGATTAGTTGATAGTGCATAAAGGTTATTTTGTTTCCTATTTTCAGAAATTTTTTTCCTTCGGATAATGCTTGGCACTGTCATCTCCTGTTGCAATAAATTCATTATTGTACCTACAGCATATTTTCAATAAAGTAGGCTATAATTGCTCTGTAACGAGTTCGTAACTAGAAGATTCATTGGAATTGGTGTGTTTAATTTTCTATTTTACTTCAACAAGAGAAGAGTGTTTGACTGGTAAGGACAATTAGCATGTCGCATAAACGAAATCTGTTTCTTCTTTATTGTTATTTGCGTCTGATTGCGAAATTGCAAATACATTTGAAAAATGCTCGATGGGACAATCCTGGCTTACGTTCTGTTAATTTTTCTGGTTGGTGAAACTGCACTGCTATCTCTTGTAAATATAGTTGTAATTCTCCATATTGAGTAATTATTGTTGAATAAGTTGTTATGTCACACTTTGGAGAGGCAGGCGTGTAAATAGCCGTGCTCTCGTGGTGCGGTGTGGGGAACTAAGTACAGCCCGTCTTGAAAAGTAAGACGCTGAGGCCCAAATCGTCCCTTAAACGGCCGGCGCGAAAGCGGATGGGGGCGGCTACCGATATCAACCGACGAGTAATTGCCAAATAGCTCTCCTGTAATCGGCTTCGGCTGCAGCGGCGTTGATTTCACGGTAGCCACCGTGCTGTGATGTCTTCGTGCCTGGCTTAGCGGTGGAGTTAAATGAGGATAAATTCAATACGACCGCACTGGCCGGGATGCGATGTGAAAAATGTCTTGCGGGGGTGTTATCTGCGGGAAGATTGAATACGACCGCACTGGCCGGGTTGCGATTTGAGGGTGTCTTGCAGGGTGATTACATGCGGGAAGATTAAACACGACCGCAATGGCCGCGTTACGGGTCGAATATGTCGCCGGGCTTCGAGCCTGGCTTAGCGGTGGATCATTTTGCGGGAAATTTGCCGTTTTGTGTGCGATAGCAAAACGTGGCGGCAGATATCAAAGCCACCAGCACACCGCCACGAGACATAGAAGATTCAAGGGTGAAAGGCTGCCATACCACACTTGAAAGCATTTACTTTATCATTTTCAATGACTATCTCTTTTGTGTGACGAGGTACGTTACTAGTTTTAATATACTGATATATATCATGTTAAATATTTTATTTTGTAGTCTAGTTTATGAGATTCTCTAATTCTAATTGCAATGTCTTTGACCTAGATGGTAAAAAGTATCGGGAATAGGACGGAGCCTTGAGGGAGGTCAACTTGTAGACTCGATGACTTTGCACCCGTAATTTTGATCCGTAACTTACGACCTGACAAGTATGACCAGATCAATTGCAACATTATCATAACTTAATCGTATATGAGTTTTAGTGGTAGTAAATTCCATAACTACGCCATTTTTGTCCGTAATAGGTAACTTGCTAAAATAAGAGAATTGCATTATCTAGCTGAAGCTAATCTGATTATTTTTTGCTTTTTATTTCTCCTGGTTTTTCTTCTTAGTATATTTTAGGATAGTACTAAGACTGGTTAAAATTACCATTTTTTCTAGTCAAAATTTTTTTTAGCAATAGATAATACTAATTAATAAACAATATTATAATATTAATGTACATTTCCTTCTGGTGAGTGCAAAATTTATAATTTGTTCTATTAAAAGAGTATTCCAATCACACAGTGAATCAGAAATATGGCCCCAATTCTGATTGCATTGTATAATCGTTCACACCATATTATTGTTGCAAGAAGTGCTATAATGTAATTGAAAAGATATTTCCTCAAATCAAAGAGCAATATGCAACGATACTAACTAGACTCACTTTATTGCTTAAAAATGTTTGCCTTTTACTTCCGAGTACAATAGGCAATGGTTTGGAAAGTTACTGTACTATTGTTACATACGACATTTTGAATTGTGAACTGCCAAAGTGGTTAGAAAGAAGAGAATTGATAAAATAGGTAACATACTATTCTAACTTCATAGCTTATAACTATGGTTTTGAAGTTTTTGGAAACTAGATAGTTTCTCTTAAAATGAAAAAATATTGCTACCATAAAGGCGGTGAACAATTTTTATTCCATTTTAGTGATTGTGTATCACAAGTGATTTTCCAAACAGTTTTTTTTTCTTGGAAATAAACTGAACAGTTACACAATAATTTTACATATTTATTATAAAACACAGAATAAATGTATTTCTTGTAAATATATTTAGTTCTTTATCAAGTACTTTTCATACATTTGTCAATTGTACGATTTTTTCTTTTTCTTTTTTAATTAGCCCTTCTCGTCCACCCTTGAACATAGGCCTCCCCAATTGCCCCCTAATGTTCTCTATTCTGTGCCAGCTCTATCCACTTTGGGCATGTATTTTTTTTTAATTTTATCAGTTTATCTCGTATTTGGTCGCCGCCTACTTCTTTTTCCCTTCCAGGGCCTCCATTGTACGATATTTTTGCCCACTTTTTTTGCCAATTCTAGCAACGTGTCCCGTCTATTTCCACTTCTAACTTACCATAATAGTTATTACGTATTTTGCACCAGTTCTGTGACTTATCCATGTATTCTTTTCTTTGTCGCGCAGCGATATACCCAACATTATCCGCTCCGACCCCGCGCGTCGTACTAGATGGATGCGGTGTGTGCGACATGAATTTGGAGGTTAGGTGCCGCGGCTGACTGTGCGACGTCCAGAACCAGTGCAGTGCCATACGCAGATAGCGTAATCAGAGGCCTTCATACATATTATTGAAATAGCATCAAAAATCGCAAGTACAATATTATTTTATATTAATTTCGTAAACGAATGTAAACTTTATTCAACAAATGTTTCCGGCGGGAAACACTCACGGCTTCGGCCAGCCAACAAGTAACGTTATGAATAACTCGGGTGCTCCGGAAAATTACGGATTTACTTTTAATATACCGGGTGCTCTAGGGTTTCCCCTTTCCCAACAAGCAAATAAATCTAACCTCCAACTTCCAATGGTACCTGCATTATCTCCACACCCCAATCCAGCCCCATTTCTACAGGCAACGTAATATAATTTTAATCTACAGACTCCTCATGGAGTAAATACAGGCAATCCCATAGATCATGCAAACGCACAAATAAATGAAGATAATGATATAGTCATAGAAGAAATAAATAATGATAATGAACAGGAAAATTCAACTAACGCTAAACATGAATGGCAAACTCTTAAAAAAAAGGAAAAGAAACCCATAACAACCCAATCCTAATAACATCCAACCTTACCAATTAACCACATCAAACACATAGGAACTCCTTTCGCAGGAAATAACCACTAACGCTAATGACAACCACACGCCCAAAATCCCAAAACCTCCACCAATCTACATTCGCGGTGTAACCGGTTATAAGAAAATGATAGATGCTTGAACAAGAACAATTTTATACTACGGCAACATCCAGTGATACCATTAAAATTAATCCCTTAACTGCAGACTCCTACAGAAAATGAACGCGACACCTCAAAGACAAAATATAATACATCACACCTACCAACTTAAGGAGGATCGAGCATACAGGGTGGCCATCCGAAACATACATCATTCTACCCCGATCGAAGTCATAACGAAGGAGTTAGTAAGGTCCGAAATATAATCAATGTTAGACACCGAACAACTGAGCAGCCTCTCCCACTTTTTATGGTAAACCTTGAATCACGTGATAATAAAAAAATCTTCGACGTCAAACATATTGGGAATATAATAGTATCAATCGAGCTCCCCCAAAAGAAAAATGTTATACCTCAATGCCTGAGATGTCAGGATTACGGACATACCAAAGCATATTGTAACAAACATTTTATTTGCGTTAATTGTGGAGGTGGCCGTCAAACATCTACTTGTAAGAAAGATCCTACCACCCCAGCTAAGTGCGCATTATGTGGCGGCAGCCACCCAGCCAATTACAAAGGTTGCACAGTCTATCAAGACCTTCAAAGAGCCAGAAACACACCCTTCAAAGGAACAGTAAAAAAGCATCGCCCGCATCAAGTAACATTTACCGCAACTGACTTTCCTCCTCTTCCAATGCCACTTATCAGTCCCCCTACCGAACACCAAGGAATCCAGCCAAATGTTTCAGTCCCTCATCCCACATGGGCAAGAAGAACACCACCTCCCACAAACATCATGACCTAAATTCTCCAATTAAATGTTTTCCAACTCTTAAGCCAAAATACGATGATCTTAAACATGCTTTCTACAGTCATAAATAAAATAGCTTCAAAATGACAACTTCACTACGCATTGCACTCTGAAACGCCAACGGCATCACAAACCATGTTCCTGAAATTTCTACCTTTCTACAACTACAACATATAGATATAATGCTCATCTCAGAAACGCATGCAACAACAAGAACATTTCTAAAAATTCCTTACTATAGTATTTATTATGCCAATCACCCAGATGGAATGGCCCACGGAGTGGGGCAGTAGTAATTGTCAAAAACACTATAGTTCACCATGAATTACAACACTATCTAACAGAAAAGATTCAAAGCACAATCATTCAAGTCCACACCCTTCCATATCCACTTGTTGTAGCAGCAGTTCACAGTCCTCCACGACATTCCATCTCATCTGACGAATATGAAGAGTTCTTTAGATTGCCAGGAAACAAGTTCATAGCAGGAGGCGACTGCAACGCAAAGAATACAGCCTGGGGGTCTAGACTAATCAACCCAAAAGGACGCAACCTTTTACGAACAATACAAAACAACTTTGGATACATCTAAACTGGAGAACCCTCTTATTGGCCCAGTGATCCGAATAAACTCCCCGATTTACTAGATTACGCAGTCACAAACGGTATAGCACACACCTACACCAAGGCAGAATCAAATCCAGATTTATCTACCGACCATTCTCCAGTCATCGTTACTCTTAGCACCATCATAATCGCTAAAGAACCGCCTCCAGGACTGTGCAGTAAGTATGCAGACTGGGATCAATTTACAAACTACCTAGGTGAAAACCTCAACTTAGCTATTCGAATTCAGGACAGTCAGGATCTCGATGTCGCTACTCAGTACTTGACCACTATGCTCTAAACAGTTGTCTGGCTAGCTACTCCCGCTCCTAAAACTAACAGTCCTGAAGCAAATAACATTCCTCGTCATATCCGAGACTTTACAATTAAAAACGCAGAACTCGAAAACAGTGGCAGCGAACACAAACCCGACAAGACAGAACCTCATGTAACAGACTTGTCCACTGCTTGAACAATGCCTTACTGGAAGTTCAATGACTCATTCAACGATTACCTATCTAAACTCTCACCAGACGACCAAACTCTATGGAAGACAACGAAGAAACTCAAACAACCGATAGTAGCACTATCACCTATCAAAAGACCCGACAATAGCTGGTCCAGAACTGATAAAAAGAAGGCAGATACATTCGGAGCATATCTAGCCGATGTATTTACGACCCCCCCCCTCCCGAAGGCAATCACGACAGCAACGAAATCGACTCTTCCTGGACGCCCCCTGCCAACTTCATTTACCCATCGCACCATTCTCTCCAGCTGTATTCCATCATGAGCTAACACACCAATAAACAAAAAGCTCCCGGCTACGACTTCATAGTAGGAGAACTATTACACCACCTCCCATGCAAGGCAATAGTACTTACCGCCACCATGTAATAGCATACTACGCTTAACCTACTTTCCGATGCAATGGAAGTTCGCTCAAATTATAATGATTGCTAAGCATGGAAAACCATCTCACCAATCCTCTTCCTATTGACCAATAAGTCTCCTTCCTCAATCAAAAATACAGTTGACCTCGACCAGATAATGCCTTTCTATCAATTTGGTTTCCGTGAGCACCACTCGACGATACCTCAACGTCACCTAATCGTCACTCAAATAATGGAATGCCTTGAAACCAAAAAGATCTGTACGAGTGCACTACTAGACATAAATCAGGCGTTCGACAAGGTATGGCACCAGGGATTGTTGTACAAAATTGAACTCCACTTTCCAAGCCAGCTCTATTTGCTATTTAAATCGTACCTTGCTGACCGGCTATTCCAAGTCAAAATCAACAACACGGTATCTGAGTACCACCACATTACATCAGGAGTCCCGCTAGGCACTGTACTGGGGCCACTCCTCTACTTAATATACACTTCCGACCTGCCAACCACAAACGACACCGCAAGTTGCAACCGATTGCCTTCAGCACCATCTGAACCTACTACAGGACTGGGCCAAACATTGGAGGGTATCAATTAATACTGAAAAATCCGCCCAAATAACTTTTACCACCAGACGAGCAATCTGTCCACAAGCCATATTCAATGACACCCCCTTGCCCTGAAAATTGAAGTAAAATATTTAGGGCTGCATGTTGACACACAACTCACTTGGGGCACCCATATTGAAGCCAAAAAAAAACAATTCGACCTAAAGCTCAAGAAAATGTACTGGTTGCTGGGGCCCCGCTCTCAACTTTCCCTCACTAACTAACTCCTTCTATACAAGACCACATTAAAACCCATATGGACCTATGGGTTACGACTTTAAGGTTGCACAAAGGCCTCCCACACCAAAATATTACAGGGATTTCCATCTAAAAGTCTCCGCCTGATTACTAACGCGCCTTGGTACATTCGGAACGATCAACGATCTGAACATCCCAACTGTTGCATATGACCAGAGACTCCACCACCAGCTCGTGCAAACATTCATCGATCAGCTGTCCAACCCACCTGCAATTGTCCGCAGACTCCAGGGAAATTGACCACAGGACCTCATCCACTGGCTACCACTGGCTATATCCCCCCACAAGACATGTAATATTCTACCATTTACTTATTACTCAATTAAAGAGTAGATTGTAAATAAGCAAGAAATTAAAAAAAAAATAAAAAATAATTGTTTTGTTTTTCTTTACCTTGCCGTCTAGTTTAGCCTTTCTCTGGTCTTTCTTTGTCCTAAGTAGATGTAGTCTTCTACCTGTTCTATTTCCTCTTTGTTTATTGTTATTCTTCTTTCGTTTTTTTTTTCATTATTAATATTTTTAATCATATTTTTTTGACTTTTATTTAATTATTTCAATATATCTTGCAGCTTCTCAATTTTGTTTGTAATCAGTACCACGTCAACAAAAATTCTTAGATTATTTAGTGTTGCTGCGTTTATGTTTATTCCCCTGGTTTCCCACTTTAGTCTCTTGAACACATCCTCCAATGCAGCTGTTAAAAGTTTCGGAGACATACTGTCTCCTTATCTTATTTCTTTTTCTATTTTTACTTGCTTTGACTCTTTTTGTAATGTTGTATGTAAATGTAGTATTCTTGTATATATCCTGGATTAAGGTGGAGTATCTGAAGTCTGTTCTTCCATTATAACCCAGTGCACTATCGAACGCCTTTTCGTAATCAATAAACGTTAGGTATATAGGTATATTTTGCAGTTTTCACTATTAGGTCTTGTTCGCACCAATCTCCTAATTATATTTATTTTTTGAAATTTTAAATTAGGGCCGGCTATAATTTGATTCCCTCTCATATATGTGAAATTTGTTATATCGACCCAATTGACTGCCAGCGCACGTGGGGATTAAGGCCGCGATGTAGGCCGCGAGCCGCGCTCGTGCAATTGGCTTTTAGAATTGGCTTTGAGCACTTGCTTTGGCACGTTGATTTCGTTTATTTCGCGCCACATTAAGCCTTTGCTTTATTCATTTTAAACTGGCCATTTCAATTACGTTAAGTTCACGCGACTTTATACTTTTGCTTTATTAAAGCCTGCATTTCGCATTTTTGTTCGCGGCATTACGCATTTGCCTTTGTTCGCGCTTTTGCATTTGGCATATTTTTTGCTGTGCTCTCGCCGACAAATTATCAGCTCGACGAGGGAACCTTTACACCAGAAAGACGCCCCCGTTTCGTCTGCTGTGAAGATTGAGGTAACTTGTCCTAATTTTTATCCATATCCTTCTCCTTTTCTTCTGGACCAACAGCAGGGAACCGATATCTGCGGGAAGCGCCGTTTCCTCAGGTTAGTGTTTTTAATTTTAGAGTTGTTTCAAGTTCTCTATTCAAAATTGAAAATTACCTATACAGTTCACTTATTTCGGCCGCACCAGGTCTAGTGTTTCATAGTTTTTACGAAATTCAGCTTGTTCAGATGAGTGATAGAAGTCAAGGTTATTAGTTAATCTCTTTGTTATTACTTTCGACGGTAGTTTGTACATTTGTGATAATAAGCTTATCAGTCTATAATTTGTTAATTTTGTTGCGTATTCTTTTTTTGTGTAGAAGAAATATTACTGTGTTTCTCCATCCTTCAGGTATATTCCCCTCTATGCATTTATTGAATAAAATGTAAATTTATTTCCGAAGTGTCTCCCCTCCTTCTTTTATTAGTTTTATAATTACTCCATCTTCTTCCGTAGCACGTTAAGCTCTGTCTTTCTATATCCTCTAATCTATATAGATTTCCATAAAACGTTTCATCAATTTCCGTAATTTCATTTATATTTGTGTTTTTTTATTTGTGGTTTTTTAATTTTATTATCTTTGTCTTTCCATATGAAAAAATTTTTTTTATTATTTTGAGATTTGTGTTATTTTGTGTTGTTGTTTTAATTATTTCTTCTTTATATATTCTGATGCCTGTTTTCAAATTTTGTTTAAACGTTCTTAATTATGTCACTATACTCGTCTTCCTTACTAACTGTTTTCATTAGCTTTTTTGTTTCTTTACTTACTTTTGCAGTTGAGTACTTGCTTTTTTAATCATCTTTGTTATCAATATGTTTATTTCATTTATAGGCTTTTCATGTAAATTGATAGAGAGCTCTTGCTTTATTTGCATTAGCTTGCATTTGCATTGCAATTAGATTGTTGTTCTCGAGAAATTTTATCCACATCGTCATTTTTATTTTATCCAGCTCCCACATTTCGTTCTTGTGATATTTTCGTATGCCCATTTTGATGTTCAAATTTTCTATTAACATCTGGTGCCTACATTGTTTTTTAGGCATTTATTAATATCGTTTTTTGTTGGTGCGTAAGCTTGAATTACCATTACTTTATATTTTTGTAAGATCTTAATATTTAAGTAGGCGGCCCCGTCCGATATACTTCCTACATCCGATGTATTACTTATATTTTTATTTATTAGAAATTTGACACTCCCTATACTCTGTTCCTTATTCCCTTTGTAATAAAGGGTGTGACCTAAGAGAAACTGTCTGCATTAATTTTCCTCTTCGCCGCACTTCGCTTAGGCTCTAGACGTTCCAATTTGTTTTGTTTATCTTATATTCTAGCTCTCCAATTATTCTTATGATGTTAGTAATCTTAAATTATAGGCAGCTAAGTGCATTTTTGTTTGGCACTTTTGTGTTCTGTCGCTTTTCGAATTTTACCTCGCACAGAATCCTTGAGGATAGCCATTTTACCGGTATGCGATTCTGAGCATTTAGCTCCATCTTTCTAAGGTACGTAAGTTTTAAAATTCCTTCCTTATATTTTATCATCTTTTTTGACCTAAAACGGCACGCTTTCCAGGCGGCTTTGAGAATGATTTTGCGATATGGGTTGGGATAAATTTGATTAGGGGTAGGATTAGGATTAGGACATGATTTTATCCCGGGATTAAAGGGTGAAGAAAATCAAATAATAAAATTGCAAATTTTGGATATCATTAAAACCAAAAAGCGCAATTGTAACTTATTAAATTATATTTCAGATGTGTCTAATTATATAAATATAAATCGATAATAATTATTAGATAATTAACTGAACAAAAGCTAAGTTAGGCACATTATGCAACTAAGATCTATTTTAGTTGTAAAAAACAAACTATAATTAGATATGCACATAACGTACACTAATAAATGGATATAGTTACAAAAAAGCGTTCAAACATAATTTAATTGCGTTATCTAACAGGAAATCAGATGGCCGTCATTTAACTCTCACGCACGTTTGCATGCATTCTGTCAACATGTCACACGCTCACGTTTAACACAGGAATAATCACCGTTTTTGTAATTTAGTAGCCACAAAAGCCTCATGTAGGCTTATTAAGTTAACTGATAAGCTCACTTGCTGCCTGTACTGCTCGTTGTCACTCATTAATTAAGTTTTCAACAGCAGTTTACAATTTATTACTGAAAATTGAGCAGTGCACATATTACAGTTAAGTTAATGCAATTTGTCTTTATCCAATTAAGAAAATTATAAGTCAGAGACAATTTTTAGTTGTAGATAGTTCATTTAGATTCTATGTCCGTTCATACCCTAAATATTTAGCTTTTAATAAAGTAAAAGAAAATTTGGCTAGTTAATGTTTATTTTATTTAAACTGGTTTAGATGCTTTGAAGTAGCGATCAAATATTTATGTAGCATACAAAAATAGGATTTAAAATACACAACTAATACCTGTAACCTGATGGCTAATATAAAATTTAAAAATAATAAAATTTTTAATAATTTTGAAACTTTTCAATTATTATTTATTTTCATAAATATTTTAAAAATATGTCTTCGTATCCTGTTAACTGTACAAGTAAAAGAGTGATAGGATTACAAAATAATTTAAAACATGCATTCATATCTATTAGTAACCACGTCCGTGTATTCCAGGACATTTTCAAGATTTTAAAATGCTTGAACTGTACAAGAATAACTAAAATATCTGATCACCTGCGCTCCATCCATGATAGACATGGTTTCGTAATTTTTTTAATAATATGCTATTAATTTAAAACTGTTTGAACGATTGTTATAGTTAAAAAAATAAAGCTGACTTCTTCACCAATTTACAATACATTAAACTTCTTTGGGGTGTAAAAAATAATTTGCATTCTTCATTAAAGCATCGATTGTGTTGTAGATTAAAATTACACCCAGTTTGGGAGAATATATAAAACTATAGTGTCATATGATACATAAAAATAAAGGTGGCAAGTCATTAGTACAGTGCTTCAAGTGCAGTTGTATTCAATGTGAAAAGCTATAAAAGCAAAAAATTATGAGAAGCCATAAATGGCGTGATTTTCTTGAAAGGAAAGATCACTCGTGATTTCTGTTCCTAGATAGGTCACTGTATCTGTTCTTTTAAAACTGAGTTGGTTATTTGCACTTTCACATTGTATTTTTAGATGTTGGTTTAACTGTTATTTTGTTGCACCACTAATTTTCATTGATTATAAGACCGCTTCTACTTCTATGTGTATCTTGTTTACTAGATTTTTTAATCCTTCTTGAGTTCTAGCTGTTACAGTTAAGTCGTCGGCATAGGCCAGTACTTGGTATGCGTTGTTAATTATGGTGCTGCTTTGTTTAATTTTGCACCTTCTAATTACTACTCCTAGAACAATGTTAAATAATACCGATGACATAGGATCTCCTTGTCTTAAGCCGTTTGTCGTTGTAAATTTTTCTGAACACTGGTTATTAACTTTGACCTGATTTATTGTTTGGTTTAGCATCATTGTCACCAACTCTTTAGTTCGTCAGGAAAGATTAGCTCTTCTATTGCTTGTAGCATACAATTTTTTGTCGTATGCTTGTTTAAAATCTAAGAAAAGCATGTGTAATTGTATGTTCCTTTTTTCACATTTTTCTTGCATTTGTCGCAATATATGGATTTAGTCGACCACTGATCGGTTTTGCCGGAAACCACACTGATATTCCCCTATAACCTTTTATGCATACTCTTTTAGCCTGCTATTTATTATCGTTGCTAATATTTTATGTTACATTTAGCAATGTTATTGGTCTGTCATTTTCGCACCTTAATCGATCCCCTTTCTTGTGTATAGGAATTATAATTCCCTCTTGCCATTCCACTGGGATTGTTTTCTTTTCCCAGACGTTGTTTAGAAGATTCCAAAGCCTTTCTGTTAACTTTGTTTCTCCGTTTTTTATTAGCTCGGCTTGTATTTGATCACTACCTGGACTCTTATTGTTCCTCATCATCCTTATTATTTCTTCTAGTTCTTTTCTGGAAGGTGGGGGTATCTTTTCTTTTTTTCTGTTCTCTTTTATTCCTTTTCTATTCCCGTATCTTCCGTTTCGCCATCTGTTGTGGATAAAACTTCTGTGAAATATTCTCTCCATCTTTCTGCGACTTCTTTCTCTCCTCCCACAAGTTCCCACTCTTCTTCCGGTATAGAGATGTCTTTGGTTGGTAGCCCTTTTTGCATGATCTAACTTTCCCATAGAATGTTCTTATTTGCTGTTTATTATGTGAACCTTCTATTTTTTCAAGAATACGCATTTGATGTTCCCTTTTCTTATTTCTACATATCTTATTTGCTTTTCTTCTTATTTCTTTATAGGCTTCTTGATTTTCTCTCGTTTCGCTTCCATACATTTTCAGCTTGGCTTTTTTCCTCTTCTCCAATATTTCTTCGCATTCTTGATCAAACCATGTTCTTTTGGGTGCTCTCTTTTCTACTTTAAGCTCTTGTTGAGCTGCCTGGATAACTGATTCTTTTATTGTTTTCCACTCTTCTTCGATGTCTATTTCCTCTTCACTGTTTTGTTGCCTTCCTAGTTCTTGAATATACTTTTCTTTTGTTTCTTGCTACTTGAGCTTTTGTAAATTCCACCTTCTTTTCTGTTCTGAGCTTTTGTTATCGGTTCGTTTGGCATCCATTGCTTCAGCTTTATTCGGACCATATAATGATCTGAGTTCATGTCAGCTCCTCTGCAGCTTCTTATATCTTTAATACATGATGCGTGTAATTCCTCGATGAGAACACGATCTATTTGATTTACTGTTTTTCCGTTGGGACTTCTCCACGTGCCTTTGTGGAGCCACTTAGATTGTGTAACAAATTAAAATGAACGACCAATGCGTATGTAAATATAAACTATAGTGTCAAATAACGACACAAAATCGCTTGCTAGAACGCAAGAAGAAAATGTCGTTGTGAATGAGATAGACATCTATGGAAGTAGATAATCAGAAACAACGGTGGTTTCTAACAAAGGAGGAAGTCACCACATCGAATGTCTATAAGAGGTTTGTGAAAACGCAACAAGAAGTCACAGAACTGTCTTTTGCTGTATATTAAAATTTAAAGACGAGGACTACGTTAAAATAGAAGTTCGGCAAATCCGTGCAGGCCACGCATCCAGCGCATGTTAAACTTGGTAACAGTAAGCCGGTGAATTAAAATCAAGGCACTGGTAAAATTAACAGATTTGTCTATTAGAATTTTGCATGGCAGCATCCATAAGGACTTAAAGATAACAAAAATATTTTGTTGGGCCAATCACTGATTGCTTTTATTTGAGTTTTAAAATAGGGTCGACCGTCTTGTGGGTTCCTCTGTACGCGTTTGGTTTAATTAGAAATAGGCGCGGCGGCGTTTCGTTCTCTTGCGCGACTATATCGCTATAAAAGCGGAGCTGCTAGGGCTGCTTCGATGTAGCCATGATAGTTTTAGAAACGTTAGACCGGCTTTAATTTGTCTGTGTGTAGGAAACCGTTTTGACTGACGTTTAGATTGGTGGCAAGGGTATGCATATCCCGGAGATCGTTTGTGGTAGGCCTATTGTAAACGGGAGTCGATATTTGCCGATAGAAAAACTCGGTCCGTTTTCTTTTGTATTTGACCCGGCGAGAGTAGAAATATCCTGTTGTAAATCTCGGACACGACGAGCTGAAGGACCCACATCAGAAAAGGCGCTTACGATCAGCCCCGCAGCAAAGATTTGGGGTAACTTGTCCTTTCTTCCGTCCACACCCTGATCTTCTCTTTCTCGATTCTCCCTAATTGTTTTAATATAATAATAATTTATTTTAAATTAAAAATACGATACAGTCCGTTTAAACCTAAATATATTTGCACTATAGGTTTCCCATAATCTTACCGTTAAGTAGAAACAAAAGCTTGTAGAGGTGAGCTAATGGTTAAGGCAGTTATACAGTATGAATCCGTTCTAGCAGTATAAAATAGCAAAACATTGGAAGCCTTCGCCTAAAGAAGCCACAGCCGAGTTTTGTTTATTCTAAAAAAAACAGCGATTTCATGTTGAAATCGGAAAAGTGTCAAGAAAAACAAAGGCAAGAGCATTGCTTCAATAAAATATTGCGCAACCGCTTGTTAATTGCTAAATCTTTATCACTTTGGGGATTCTCAGGTACTCATAACATTTATCTATTAGTTTATCTTGCTCCAAGTAAATGTGCTCTGTTTGACTCAATAAAAGAGTGTTAAGAAGTTCTTTTTCAACAATTAGCTTCAATCGGAAAAAATGATATTGTACTATAGTACAATAATAATAATAATAATAAATATATTATTTGGGTATACCCAAAAAATAATTTGCAGAACGATTTTAAAACTATTTCTAAGCCTAGAAGGGCGTCCACTTACGTCCAAATACCGTTGGAATCGAAGCCCAACCTACGACTTCGTTTGGCGCTTAAACCACCTGAAACATCTAGACTATTTCGATGCTTAAGCGACTAACAACATCGAAGGTACTCCAACATCTAGACAGTCCGTTGCCTACGTAGAGCCAACTGGCGGCGAGATCGAGACCCACATAATTCTGACTGGCCAGCGGGCCATCTGGACCACCCAACGGTAAAAATGCATACAATATGAGGCATTAAAAGGAAATTCCTGTAATGAAATGTGTATTCACCTCTTACTAACAGGAAATTAGTAAATAAGAAACATTTGTAGTGCTCATTATTTTCAAACGCCCAAAGTAAATTTCAATTGGTTACAAATTGTCAACCTATAGAGGCAAAAGCATCAAATTTGGAATTTCCTGTTTTATATCCTCCCCTTTGTTTTATCGGAAATAAAATAGACAAATTTCAATATTAACAGATATTGGGAAACAATATGTTGCCACGCGCTAACAAAAATCTTATCGCTCGTTAGCAATTCCAAAATAACAACCCAAACATAAAACTATGTTTATAAAGCGACTACTATTCGAGAATAACTTTAATGTGACATCATGACCGCTTTAGTCGTCTAGTCTAAACTTCATTGAAAGTCTGTGGAGTGAAATTGTTTGTGAATTTTAATGCAAAAGATATTGCATTAAAAAGACCTTCTGGATCCTTGTTTTCTAAATTTTGCTCTTTAAGTAAAAATCATATTTTTGAAGCTTCAAGGATGGCAACTTTTAATATTATAATTTTTTTAATCAATAAATGTTTGTCAAATTATAATTTGTGGTATTAAAATGGTTAAAAAAGCTATTAAACCTTTTTTGTTAAGAATATTTACCGCAAAGTATTGTTTTCTCTTTTTTTTTATTGACTGGTATAATACGAATTATCCTTTTGTCTAATTGTATTATCTGCTAGAAAGAACATGCTAAAAAATAATAATTTATATATTTAAAAACCCAAAATGTACGTTATATTGCAATGCCATTTTGATTTTGTAGGTTTATTTTTAGAATGTTTTAATATAGCAATCTTAGTAATACGTTCCCAATAAGTTGTCTGCTACTATAAGTGCTACTAAATGCTGATTAATCCTTTTCCAAATAGAGAATGGCTCAGAGGGATCAGATATGCGATTATAACGAAAACATCTTTCAATAAAAAACTTTACCTCAATTAATAAAAAAATATCGAAAATAATGTTTTGTAAGAAAATTAATAAAAAATAGCTGTTTCTTAATATACTATATTTTATCAATATTGAGTGTATATTGTGGAAAACCATAGTTATAATAAAAATTCTAATTGGTTTGCATATACCTAAGGCAGAAAATTTCAAACTTTTCCTTTCCTCTTACTCAAGAAATATTAAAATAATAAATTAAAACATTAGTGAATAATTATTACACATAACTTTTTTGTAAATATTTTGATAATAAAAAAATGCTTTACTTGGCGCATAAAAGCTTTAACATATTCTATTTTGTATTTTTCTATATATTGGGAGCAGGTGGAAACTTAAGCCTTATGTGAAAAGATACAGTTATTTTTCATGTTGTGTGAGATGCTGCTAGGATACATTGGATATTGATGGCATTGTCAAACGGTATGGTACTTTAGAGGCTGCAGTTGAAGGCGTTTACACATAAATACAAATATTTAAACATTAGATTTTTCTGCTTGTGTTACATGACACATCAAAATTTATTTGTAATTGAGCTGATGCGTTAATGTTATGGTTTCATAAAAGTACTCCGACTTATCGTAACTAAAAAATCTAATAAAAGATTTCCGTATCCATTAAACGGTTTTAAAATATTTTAATGGTAAAAGACACTTCCTGTGGTAGTATACAGTCTCTCTCTTGCATCAGAGATTAAAACATCATATTAAGGAAGAGTCTATCACATTTATGCAATCGTGTCGTTAGTGTTTTGAAATATGTACATCTACGAAATGATTTTTGATATAAGAGGATTTTAGGACTCAAATACGTATCAGTATCACAAATAAATCCTAGTTTTGTGACATCTAAAAGGTACAATATTCTATTCTATTTGGAAGTATACTCATTAATATGAAACTCAATGTTATTACACACTTCTTAAAAAGCCATTGTACTTTTCAGCTATCTTTCTCTGGAATATTCAAATTTCAAACATGATAGCAGCTTTCAGCTCGCCGATTGCTCTTAATCTACTTAAAAATTCGGTTCCAGACAAGGAAGTTACAAGCGGAAAGATTGGGTTTAATGTGTCTGCCACGAGATGTCACCTCGGTAAAATTAAAGCCCCGTCTCTCTTAAAACTTTCACGGATTGCTCATCGAGTTTGGCAACTTTGGCTCTAAAAATAGCAACGGCACGGTTGCGCGATAATTAAATCCACTAACTGGTTACTTTCTGCCGACGAAAGTACAAGTCCATTCTTTCAAGTTTGCAAGAGTATAGCAAAGAATAATAGTGGTCAATTTTTCGCCAAATGTCGTAGTCTTTCTTATTAATGTAGTACAATAAATACAAGTGAGAATATAATAATGTTTGCCAAAATACTTAGAAAGGTCATTCCCAGTTAACTCGAACTATATTTGTATACAATTAGCTTTATAAGATTTGAACCGAAAGTATATGTTTAAATTTTTTAATATTTAAACACTCACGTGGTAGTTTAATATCATAAAAATTTGCAATGTGAGTTACTTTAAAAAGATTTTAACTTCAAATGAACACAAACCCTCAAAAAATCGAAAAAGAAATTTACTCTGAGCTGCGATACGGTGCAAAAGTATTTGTGCACCTTGTTCAAGTATTTCAATAGTTACATTCCATTGACTAGCGGCATGACAATTTCTAGTTTAGAAAGAAATCTACCAACAACAATAAGGAAGCAGGTAAGCAGCTGATCTAACATTTCTCTTGGGAAACTTATTTTCTAATTTTCAGCAATATTTGCCATTATGTTACCTAGCATCTAATTCACAAAACCACTCTCAGCAATAATCGCCATGAGAATATTCAGATTCCAATACTTAAAACCAATTATATTGGTAGCTAAATTTATCACAAATTGCCTTTTTAGTCTCAACAACTTTTCGTACCATTGCAACACGTTTAACAAAACTTTAATGACCAAATTTCCCAGGAGATCCTAAAACCTATAAAATTAAATAGTCGAACAACATCAATAATACAAAATGCGAAATTAAGTACCAAGGTCAAGGTTACATAGAGAAAGAAACAAAACAAAGAAACTCGTTAAAACTGAGCAAACAAGATAAAAGAAAAAAAGCCAAAGGCACCTGGTTTTCCTATAACACCAACAATAAAATTACAAACGGCTACACCCTGCTTTCAGTCACAAACTCAAAGGATTCTGTTGAAACAAACAAAAACGTTACTAACAATATTCCATATGTTCATATGAAAGTAAAATTTTGTAAACATGATAAGTAATCTAACTAAGTGGCAGAAAACGCAACGTGCTATACCAAAACCGTTTTCAATGACACTGTGAAAGTTAATGAACACAAAAAAACTAATAAGAAACCTAAACAGAAAAAACATCATTTATTATACGTATAAAATTAAAGAGAAACGAGCATATACAACTGTCATACGCCATCTCCATTCCTCCATACCAACTAAAAACAAAATAAAACTGGAAACTGCAAGTCAGAAAGTCTGCAACGTTATAAACTTCAAAGATAAAGCAACCAAAGAAAATTCATCTTTTTGTAGATCTAGTACCTCAACAAAATAATAAAAAAATCTTCAAGCTATAATTCCTAGGTAGCATTAGAATAACTGTCAAAATTCTAAAATCCAGTATACAAAATAACAATGCTTAACAATTGCTTAAAACTAGCCACTGCCTAAAATGTGATCAACCAAAGACGTGTAAAAAACAAAAACACCAGCTAAATTTGCATATATAACACATATCATTATTCAAATAGCAAAGGTTGTACTATATATAAAGAAACAGGACTACTATCTAACAGAACCCAAATATACAACAAACTTTTACTTCCCACTACCATCAGCGAAGATATACATAAGCAGTGAAACAAAATAACTAAACAGAACCACAAATATAGAAATAAATTATCAACTTTCTCAAATAAATTTCAAAACATGTCTGCAGGACTGTATGGTGCTAAATTTAACTTAGAACACCAACTGACTACTAAATGTTAAGCAGAAAATAATAACATTTTTAAATGCAAAATAGATTGACATTCGGCTTATTTTAAGTCACACTTTATCAATTTGACAATATTCAATATACCACAATATATTACTTACAGTACTCTCCATCCGAGCGACACCGTTCATGCAAACCCTATAATAATCATTAGTATTATCTAAATTCTAAACAGATAAAATACAAGCAACTACATAGTGTCGAAATGAAGGTAATTCCATAGCACTTACTTGTTTTTGATGCCACGTCACACAATATTTACAGATGAGGCAAGAGAGACTGGAATACTAAATACGCACACCGCCCAAAAATAATTGGAACAAAAAGTCAAAATTTGTTACGGGCTATAACTGCCAATAACCATGACCACATAAGAGAAAACATACCCTAGGAAACTTCCTGACCTCCCAGATGTTGACATAACTGGTGTAGTAGCAGAAAACAAATATATAATATAATTTAACTATGACTTTACATTCGACCACACTTCAGTTATAGATAACGTAAGCACTATAGTCATTCAAAAACCACCTAAAATTATCACAAAAAATGCCGATGGAACTTTCTTCCAGCGTCACCTAGAAAAACCTTAATCTGCGACTCAAATTCCTGCAAGTAACGCAGGATTTTACTTAAGTAGTACAAGAATCAGCTTGAAATTGACCCCCCCCCCCCAAAATAGACAAAATAAAATTTTATCGGCGTCAAGCAAGACCGATTTGGCAAAAGCTACGATACATTGCAAACCAACATGGTTACAACAGACTGAGATATAAAAAAAACTCATAGGGATGTTTTAAATAACACCTTTCAAAAGGTATATTACTAATCGATTTGCAAATTATCACACACTATAGAAACAAAAAAAAAAATTAAAAAGACTGCAGGCATCTGTACCTCCTATTCGTAAGTCTAATGACAAATCAACTCGTTTTAACAAAGAAAAGCAAACTGTTTTAAAACTTAGGCGGGCCATATTAATCAAGAAATAGAAAACTTCACCAATGTAGCTTGTCAACTGTTTTTACCTGTTAAAGCTGTTCCCCCGATAGAAGCAAGAAAAAAGGTAAAACAAATCTGGATAAGCAGTCGCAAAAGAAGTTATTTGTCCTCTAATAATCAAGTTTAATAGCATGTTTAAGCTATCATACTTCGATACAATCTGGAAGTATGCTGATAATCTATCCATAAGGTCATAGATCCCTTTTGGGATTGAGACCGCTCCTCCATAAAGCCTCAGCGACTCGGCAAGGGTGTGGTAAATCAGTCTACATTTTCACAGTTTTCTATCTGTTTCCGCCATATTTACAATCTTGTTCTATTTTTCTTACCCCTTATGTCTGATTTTCAGCTCTAGCTTCCTGTAATATGTAGATTTGGATTTTTATTTATATGTCTTTTTTATTATTGTTTCAGGGTCTCTCTGGTGGAGATGTCCGCAGATAATTTGTTGTGATTTTATTAAATTTGCTATGTTTTCTTGTAGTAAGTTTTTTATTTCAAAATACATCAGTTATCTCCTTCTTTTGTTTTCTTGGGACATATTATTTTTCTAATAATTTTAAGCTTAAAAACCCTTAATGTTTTTCTCATCTTTCTTTATTAGGTTCCTTGTTTCACTAATGTAAGTTACCATTGGTCGAATTGTTAACTTATACACCTTAATTTTCAATGTTTTACTCAAGCTTCCGTTGTGTAGTAGGTTTTAAAGATGTAATTCGATTTCCTGCATGCGTTCTCGGATTTCTTTGCTTCTGTCGCTGTTTTCTTTAATTGTTACTCCTAAGTATTTTAATTTCTCTACCCTTCGAACATGTGCCTCCCCACTGTAATACTTCTTCTATTTGTTCTTTGCCTGCTGCTTACCATGTATTTAGTTTTATTCTTGCTTTTTCTTTTGCTTTTTCTTCCAGTTTCAGTATTACGCCCATCAAGCACTCTGTAATTCTTGCTATAATCACTCTTTCGTCTACATATGCGATTAATTGTATCAGTTTGTTTGCGATAGTTCTTTTAGCGTTTAGTGTTCTGATAGCACTTTCAGTACTACATTATAAAGCGTTGTAACGGAGTATCCCCTCTTTCAGTCTTATTTTTATGTCATTTCTGTAAAGTTAGTAACATTTTCTGGTATATTTAAGTTACGCATTTTTTCTAAGGGTATATGTCGGTTGATGCTGTTTGCTTCTATTTGGCCTATAGCTTACTTTCTTTTTTCTTTGTATTTATATCCGGTCTTTATCCATATTAGCCTTACTTTGTTTTTTTGGTCCATATATTCCTTTCATTCTTGATTGAACCATTTCTTGCTTTTAATAGTCACCTTCCCTAGAAATTCTTCTGTTGTCTCTGTTATGGCGTTTTTGATGTTCTGCTATTCATTCTGTATGTTCTTGCTGATTTTTTCTTTCTAGCTCTCTTCTGAATTTTTATACTGTTTTCTTATTGTTTAGTTTCTCAATATCCCATTTTTTTGGTATTTTTTATGACTTCCATTTAGAATTTTAAGTTTTATTTTTGTCACCACGAGAAGATGGTCTGAATTCGCGTTGGCGCCCTTATACGTTTATTTTTCCATTTTTTTTGAAACACTTATGTGGTATATTTGATTTCCTGTTATTCTGACCGATATCATCCAAGTTATTTTATTTTGTGATCTATGTTTGTATTTGGTGCTGATTATATACATATTTCGCCCCGTTCTTATCAGTCCCGTTATAAATAATGTTTTTGCTTGCTATATTACGTATAATTGCATTCAAATCTCCTGTTATTTTTGGTATATCATTTCTTAGTAGACGTTCGCATGTCTGTTTTGAATTTTTCGTAAAATTATATTTTATCTTCTTTGTCTGCGCCTTCAGTTAGTGCGTATACATTACTATTGTTATGTTAGCTTGTAAATTTTCCAAAGTTATGTAGGTCATTCTTTCGTTTATCACTTCAAATTTTAATACTTTTCCTTGGATCCTTTTAGAGACAATGAACCCAGTTCCATTTCTGCCCTGATTATCTTCCCCTCCATATAGTATCATACATTTTTCCTTATCAATTTTGCCTTTCCCTTGTCATATCATCTCTCGTATTTATTCATCTTCTTTGCAACTTCTTTCATTTTTTTGTTTTTAGTGATACACCATTCCTTATCGTTGTCTCTTCTTCATCTTTCCTCTATTTTTTCTTTCTTACCAATTTTTTTAGCAATTTATATATGTTAAAAAACCAACTGCGTACCATATGTCCGTTCATCCATTTGTACGTCACCTTTTTTAGTTTTTTTAAATTAAAAAGTGACCTGTCAGAAATGCAATCTGAACCCACAACTATATAGTGGACTACGACCTAAACGCAGCGTCTTAGATCACTCAATCATTCTGACACCATAATAATTTTTTAATAAACGTCATCGATATAAATATTTCTGCATCTTTAGTTAACCGTGTGATTTCCAAAAAGGAAAGTTTATATAAATACCTTGCGCATTATTGAAACGAACAAAAGAGCGGTGGTAGCCTCGGCAAATACATATTCGACTACTAAACTTTCAAGTGTAGCCACCCGTCTTGAATTGTCCACCCACTCTGTACGGAATCTACCATCCCGCCGTAAAACCACATTTGATTTCGAGCGTTCGATTTCAGCATCGACTCGTCCACTGGCTCTGTACGGAGTCTACCATCCGGCTCTAAAACCTCCAGGAAGAACGCTTTCCACGAGTCGCTCCTAGGTCTCCTCATTTACTGCTATAGAGCTCAAGCAACAGGTTTATATCCTGCTTTTTTTCTATCAGCGGGTCAGTTTGTGAGGAATTAGGGGGTACCATTCAGGAAAACTTGTTCCCCTGAGGCGAGGAAGATCGAGGAAAGCGTTGCTGCCTTGCCCTGCCGCTATCTTCGTCGCCCGGCCGTCTACACCATCTTTTATCCAACTGCCTGCAGCAGACCTGGCCGCTGACGCCAGCGTTGCTCGACAAGCCCGGCTACCCGCTCCACCGACAACGTTAAGCTAAACCTTAACCTTAAGTTGCAGTAAGTTAGAATAAGTTAGAAATAGTAAGCTCTAGTTTTGATAAATATAATTGGTCATTACGATTTTGTTTGTCTTTTCTCTATCTATTTTTTATAAGGCGTTTTATCTCTTTTTGTAACCGGCGTATATTAAGCGTTTCTTACGTGCGCGCATTCAAGTTTCTGGTCCATCCGAGCCGGATTTTTGATGCGCACATAATTTAATTTACAATGAAAGTTTGTTAAAAATTTATATGTATAAAACCCCCCACCTTGTTTGGTCCGTTTTCGTTATTTTTTACCCTGCTGTTCGTATTCGCTTTTATCTGGGGAACGGCTTCTTCTCATTTTGTTGTTTTGCGCCTCCGTGTTCAACTCCGCCCACAATCAGTTTGTTTTGCCTAAGGGTCGCTTTGTGGCCATCCTATCTTGGCTTTTTAAGTTGAGGGATTAGGCGTTTCCTGCCCATCTGTACTTTTTCCGAGTAGTTGCTATTAATTCAGATGTCTGTGCCTTTTAAAATCGTTGTTTGTCCATATATCCCCATTATGATTGGTCTGCTCTTGTGCGTCTTAAAAGTACCAAGTCTGCTGGTTTCTAAAATAATCATCAAAAACCAAAACAAACTGCCGCATTAAATTGCTATCCATCATAAACAACTTTTTCGAAGAAATATATATAAATTATGAGTTTTTAGCACTATTTCCTAATAATAAATTTAGTGAATTTTTAACCCAACTTCCAGAAGTCCTAAAGATAATAAATTTTGCAATGTAGCGTTCATTGGCATTTGCCAATTTTTTAATAAGTTATAGAGCAAAGGTTTACTCTTTATAATAATAAAATTCATTGTCCCACAACTACTACCATAGTAATCTAATAGAAACACTTTTCTTAAATATTTAGATCAGCAATTTAACTTGTACCCTATTAAATACGTTTACCATAAGGCGTAAAGTATGTATGTCTGTAACAATAAAAAATGAGTGAATACTTGTAATAACAAAAAAAATGTCATCAATGTTTACTGTAACAAGTACAAAAATTGCAGCATGAATCACTATGATCAGCTAATTAATGAACCGTTCAATCGACCACTTGAAAATAGAAAACTTAATTGAATGTAGCCAGAAGACCTAACTTGGTAAATCTAGAGAAGCATTATTGGATGATATCTGACTCAAGCTAACTACTTTAAGCACATTCACTTGTTACTTTATTAAGTAGATTGTAAATATTGCATTAAATAAAAACTTTAAAGAATTTTGAACAAACTGGATAAATAAAGCAAAGACACATTTGTAAATGACATTCTAGTTAGAAATAAAGCTCTTATGTATTATACACATCACAACTTCCGTTAATTTTTATCACATCTATAATTGTACCGTCAAGCATACTTTTTAAATCATTAATATATAGCAAATATGCACATCTTATTAGTAACAAATCAATACACAGAAGCAAAATGATTAGTTATGAAAGCGTAATTATAAAAGCTTTAAAGCATAACAAAAAGACAGCTTAATTAAAGTATGCACAATTAAACGGACTTAGCAATTCAAAAACCACAGTACCAAAGTAAATACCGAATGTCGGAATTCATTATGATAAATTTTCTCATAATTTGAATCGTGCATTGGAGTGCTGGGTTTAATTGGCTCCCTAATAATGCAGTGCTAATTAAAGCTTGTTAATTATACTCATTAATGAAATTCGTTAGTTAAATGCAAATAAGGGACCGGCGGTCCAAAAACTGTAATTCTCCAGTATTGTTAATACATTTAGAATGGTCTACATCGACGCAATTTCTCGTTAATTAGAGCTTTTCTATCAACAAATTTAATGTAGATTTCTAAAATAACTAACACCAACTTAAAAATAAAGTGTGACGTAGCATAAATGTTATTAATTATTAGAAGCCAGTAATAGAGAGTATAAAGCTTTCATTTTCATTGTGGTTAAAAGATAAGGCAATGTTACACTTGAATTCACGCAAAAGTTATGGAAACTACTGCTAATTTTTAATTAATATTATATGCAAATAAAATGTAAACATTATTTTGTATAATTTTGTGATCATTTTGATTTTTATTGACACATAATAGATGGTTTAATGAGGTATAATGTTACTGAAGTTGTGTGCTTCCGAAGGATAGATAAAGCTGAAGGTTTTGATTAGCCTTTATAGTTCTTATATTTAGATTACAGTTGTTTAAACATTTAAGTTACTTTCTTTTTAATGTTTTTTAAACTTGTTTTACAATTTCCAAGAATTCCAAGTTTTTATAATATTCATATCCCAAAAATTATGTGGGTTAGCTCTTTATTACCAATATTTTGTAAGGGTATTTAGATCTGTTTGAAGTTAAATATTTTATTGAAAGATGCAGTACAGGTGCTTGCATTGCAAATGATGGTTGCAATAGAGAAATGTTGATATCTTTTATTACATTATTAATAACGATGTTATGCATATCACCAAACAGTAAATGGTGCAAGTATAAATGGTCGTAATGTTATTTTGACAACTGACATTTTCTTTCTAAATGCGTGGCTTGCTATAGACAGAATTTTCTAAAATTCTTGATACAGGCTCTGAGTTAACCATACTGTGTATTTCTCACCTGTAACTTGCCTATATTTTTGCAGTTAGGAGCAATGCAAACTGATATACATCGTTTAATTGTAGAACCAAATTTGTGCCTTAAAATTTTTACTTTATCTTAAATGAAATATTGCAAGTATTGCAAAGAATTGTACTATTTTATTTAACGGACTGTTAATTGAACATTCAACTTTTCAGTCAACTTAATTTTAATAATTATTGTACTCCTAATACCATTCTATTAAAATTATGTAACGTTACATTTTAATTTATCTTTTTTTAGGCTTGCATAAATTATAAATTCTTTAAAGAAATGCAAACTGATATTATTTTTTTAACAAATGAATTAAATACAACAGTTGCCTGCATTATTTGAATACTCTAAGTTAATTTAGTTTTGTCGAATTTTATATTACAATAAGTAGCTACTAAAGACATGTTCAAATAAAATATCTTGCCAAACTCATTTTCATTTAGACCTTACTCCTCTGAACAATTACATAATTAAAAGTTGCAAAAGTAAAATATTTAACTGGCTTCCTTTTAATAAAGTTTGAAATCGAATTAATTGGCTTATCGCGGCCTTTCCTGCTTGGTTGTATGTGAATAAGTTTGGAAAGCCGAAGCAGCAGGGTTAAAGTGTTTAATTCTATTTAAGTCCCCTATTCTCTTATTGTGCTTAATCCAATAAGAACTTAAACTTCCTGGACACAAAAGCGGCTAAGAAAATAATAGACATTCCGAAAACGAGCTTGAAGTTTATCATTTTCTAAGAAAACGTGCCTAAAATAAAATGCTGTGCCCTTTTTCAGAGGGCTCGGTTCTTATCAAAGCTGAGCGGATGTAAATCGGCCGTTTAGTGCTATCCGACGTCTGTGCAACAAAGCTTGGATTAGCTAGGACAGTCAGGGCGAAACTTCTGAGTCCCTCCAGATCATTAGGCGCCTACTCCGAGTTGCGTAAGAGGGATTAAGATCTTATATCTGCCAACGGGAATAAGCTTTACTTGTGTTAATCATTGATTTGATATGCCGCTCTGCTGTAAGAACAATGGCACATTTGTAAAGTTTCAAAAATCTTATATCATATAAGAATTTCTTTTATCATGTGAAGAACATCCATCACAGATAATGTCATAACCGTATTTCTAATTAATGTCCCTATACAATTCTACTGTCATTTACCCCCGAAAATAAAGTTTGGCTGATTTTTATAAGATTATCAAAATAATTGCAGTTTTAGTTGGGGATTTTGAATTTTCTGCCATTCAAAGCGAAGTGTGTTTTTTTTTGCCTTTGTGTCATTGCATATAGCAAGTTTCATTAATCTGAAAACCAGTCCAAAACGAGACCAGTAATAATAGAATAGTAATATATATTTACCATTATTTATAGTCCACTTCTATTGATTTTTATATTTGACTTTTATTGGAATTATACAATAACTTTAAATGGAGTTTACTTGAGTTTTTGATAATGTTACCTCTTTCAACAGCAGGTTAAATTTCAAATTTCTTTTTATTTAAAACATTTGAAATTTGTGGCTATAATTATAAAAACAAATGTAACTAATTTCCTACTTATTAATTTAGTGTTATTGTTAGAGTGTAAATTAGACTTTTCTAGATAAAACCTACTTTAGACTACTTTCAGTAAAGCTTGCCGTTAATAACGTCTACTACTTGTTGCATATATGCTGTACAAGAAGTTTCATTTATGTACAGTTACTAATAAAGGTATCAGATGCCTGATTTAGTGATATCCGGTAATTTAGTTGCTATGTTCACTTTTAGTATTAATGAAAGTCCATTGACCTTGTGATTGTCCTACCTTGACAGCGCTGTAGATGTTAGTAAACAAACATTTAGTTCAGAAGCAGCAAAATTTAAGTTTCCAACCTGTTAGTTGACAGTTTTAAAGTTAAATTCAAATAAAAAATATCCGAATTTTAAAGTCAACTCAGTTCATGTTAAACCAAATTCAATTTTCTAACCACTGAAATCTTTTGTCGGCCCTTCCGTATCTAATTGAAGATTCTAATGTCATTTGATCATTTCATAGGAAGTGTCCTTTTAATTTTTTTTTTGGTTTTCACTGCACTACCTTTTTTGTTCACCTGCCGCCTTTTAATCCTGGTAATGGTATTAATGATAAATATCAACAGTCATGTCCGCATCAAGAACAATATCACATTTCTGCGTAAATTGCAAATTTTACAAAAATTCCCCGACAGCCTTATCAAACAATTAATCTAACAGCACTATCTCAGTTGTACAAAGACTATTACGCATGATCTTGAGATTATAAACAAGTTGGTAATAGAAAATGCTAAGAAAGTTCTGCTGTAATATAATATTGCAGCATAAGAGTAAATATTTATCTATTCATTTACTAAATACTAATGAATGCGGTTAATTTGCATAAATGTAAGACAAACAACTTTTATAAACTATGATAATTAATTTAAGCAAAAAATGGTTACTTTTCCAGTTTAATCTGTATTCTCTCTCATTAAAATTAACTCAAGATTACATCAAGCAATAATAACAGATATAATTTGTTGCTAAAGAAAACTCTAATAATGAAACATCAAATACAAGTGGTAACAACAAGCAAAAAGTAGCTAAACCTCCTCCTATTTTTATATATAACGTTATTGACTACAGAGGAATGATCGAAAATTTCACCAATGCATTGGAGAGAGAACAATATAACACCAAAGCGCTAACAAATAATACAATAAAAATTTATACTCATACGCTTTTCTACAGAAAAATAGTCACACGCTTTAAAACTGAAAATATCGTTCATCACATCTACCAATTAAAGGAAGACGGAGCACATCAAATGGTTAGAGGAAATCAGCACTATTCTGTGGATATCGGAAAATTAAAGGAAGAATTAGCTATAAAGTGCGCAACATTAGGCATAAAGTTACAAAAGTATGTTCTTTATTGACGTAGAAACTGGTGTGAGTAATAAAAAAATATATGATATAAAACACTTACAGAACCATCTAATATCGATAAAACACCCACAAAAGAAAAATACAATTATATAATATATGTGATGCCGACAGTATGGACGTAGCCAAATCTACTGCATAAAACTCTGTTTGTGTGAAATGTGGAGATAAGCACAACATTATACAATGCAAATTACAAAAAAAATAGCCCTGCCAAATGTGCGTTATGGCAAGGCCCACATGCCGCCAATTATAAAGGCTGCTAGATGTATCAGCAATTACAATATAGTTATTGAAAACCTGTGGTTGCTCAAAGAACTCACAATACGAATATACCAAATACTATCCTACCAATTACTACAACAAGAGTTCCAGATATCTACACGGCAAAACCAAACAACAGAAGCTATGCAAATATTGTAGCAGGTCAACAAGACGAGGAAACAATAATAAGATCACACTGTCCCAATTTCTAACAAAATTTGAAACAATATTTACTCATTTTAAGAATCAGAATACTAAAATGTTTAATCTACTCAACTCGCTAACAATTTCCAATAATGGACGCCCTCCGAATAGCAACTTGGAACGCCAACAGACTTGCCCAGCGTCGTCTCGAAATTAAGCTATTTGTTCAAGAACAAAATTGATATTTTGTTGATTTCCGAAACACATTTTACAAACAAGAGTTACTCTAATATTTACAACTATAAAACACAAACCATCCCGATGAAGTCGCTCATGCTGGCTCTACTATAATCATTAATGACAAATTGTGCTACCATGAAATGGAAAAGTTCACAATAAATTATTAGAAACAACAATTATTAACATTAAGAGTAGCGTCGGATCTATTACCCAGATACCCCATTAACCAAAACCAATACGAAACATTCTTTCAAAAATTAGGCAATCAATTTATAGCCGGTGGGATTTCAATGCAAAACATCCAGTATAGGGTTCGAGACTAAGCACACCAAAAGAAAGGGCTAACTGTATAAGACCATGTTAGCAAATAACCATAACCAACTTTTCACCGATGAGCCTACTCACTGGCCACCTGTTAATAACAAATTACCGATTTAATTGAATTTAAAGATCTTATTTAATGGTAACTTTCCACTAGTTACAAAAACTCTCATTATGTACCTTTAAGGCGAAAGAATTACCAAGTTTCTAAATAATTGTTAAAAATTACTGGCCAGAGTAGTAAAGTAATTAGAAATAGATAAGGTTGCAACTGTGCAATTATTTAAAATATATTGTTAAAAATTATATTCCGTGATTTCTTAATTTAAATTTTTAGTGCAACTACTAAGTTCTACTTTAAAAAGCTAAAAAATATGTCACATAACATCAACAGTTTCAAAATATTTATACAACCATTTGAGTACTACGTTTTCATAATTGTTTAAAAAGGTAATTAGTCAGAAAATTAAATAATCACTGTCCTTTGGTAATATAATGAAAATAAGACTATTATTTTAGATCATATAGTAGAAAACTACTCTGCTTACATGCTGAATGGTCAGAAGAGAAGTCGAAACGACATTGATACAAGTATCCAGTAGTGACTACCCTTTTATGAGACAGTGGCAGGGTAATTAAAATCAAACTTTCAAAAAGTCTCTAACAAGAACTTTAAAATTTATAAATATTCTACGAAATATTAAATAAAAATCCACGACTAAAAAATGTTAACGATAATCGGGGACTTATAATAATTTTAAAATTAAAAGTAAACACATAAAAACAGCTAAAAGTTAACAAAGCTTTTAATTTGTGGCTAAGTAAGAAGAGCATGTGAATTTTAACCTAATCATCGCTAAAATATTTTTGTTCACATACCTATAAACTGTTAATTGTAAACACTAGAGGATACTCCAAGATAGTAATGGTGTACAAATTAGTACGCGATACTTTTTAACAAAGACTGTAGTTTATTTAAAGAACCTTTAAGTTCCCTCTAGTTAACACTAAACAAACAAAAATAATAAAAACGACAAGCACTTCTTGTGATACAGCACGCCAACTACAAAGACGGTCCGTTTCATGTCCAAATGTTCCTAAAAGATTTAAATTACTATTCTGGTTTGTCAACTTTATAAGCAAAAGCAAATGTAGTTATTCTTTCAAAGTTCTACAAGAGCAACGCTTTATGGCTCGTACGTTGCAACATACGCTGAGTATTTTAATAGCTACCACACCGAGTGGAATGTCACATCATCTCACAATAATGGTATAATGTTAAACAACTAGACAGAGCTACAAAAACTATCGTTAATACTTGATGCAAAGGTACAGGCACTTTTCAGTTGGCTAGGTGGCAAGCAGAATATAATTCAGAATTATATTTTGTCCCATATGACGATATTTTTAGAGCAATAATAATAATAAGATTTGCGGCATAGCCAACACTGGGTAGTAATATATAAAATTGAAACCCAAATTCCACTGATAATATCTAGGGATAGGTGGAACTTCAGTAAAGCTAACTGAGCAGAATATGGTCGCAATATCGATAAAAAAAATTAAATATATCTCACCTACTTATCATAAACTTCACACGAGGGCTTCGAAAATAGTGTATCCCAGGATGGACCTTAGAGGATTATCAAAGCAGGAAATAATCACAAATAGCAGAAAGCCTCTTGAAAAGCCTAGATGTAGAGCTTGCCGATAAGTGGAAGTGTTTAATAGAATAAATTATGAAATCTCTTACGTAAATTGGAAATCAAATTGTATTCGTACAATGTAACTTCTACGGCAAATGCGAATAATATAGCTGGTCTAATAGTTCTAAAAGTCCAACCTGATAAATAACACATTCAATCAACACTAAACCAATTAGTAAAGAACACTACTTTTGACTAAAAAATTGAAAATCTTTCCCTATAACTAAAATGTATCAAACAATCTCCAAATTGGAACGACAAAAGTTACAGGAAAACACAATATATTTCTCTAATTGCTCAACAACGCCAGATCTAGCATTAGAAAGTATCTGATTGCTATCTGTCTTTAAAAACGTCAAAATCATAGCTATTTTAAAAATAGAAAAAAAAACAGTCACATACACCATCAGTTATAGATCCACACCATTTCTTAATGTTGCATATGTATTTTTATAAAGATTAATAAGCAACAGCATCTTAGAAACCATACTGATTAAGTAATGGACTTACCAATTCACATAGACCAAGGTTTCTCAAGACAACTTAGAACTTCAGCTGTCTTCCTAGATTTCACATCATATGTCATAATATAGAGAAAATGAATGGCACACAAACTAATCAACGTAGCATGTTGTATTAAAATATATAACCTAATATGTAACATGCTGCAGGATATACTATTCAGAATTTACTGAAATGGTCGTTTCAGTAAAATACTTAAATAATTGTTTTCTGCAGGGCTAGGTTTTTGGTCTCTCATCTTTAATTTATTTACTCCTGACCTACCTGTCCTAGAAAATGTATCTACGTCAATGATGTTGTACTGACCCTGTAACGTCGTACCTTTAAAGTTACCGAACAGAAATTATCTAAAGATTAGTCCACTTTTTACTCGTACTTAAAAAATAGAAATTATATTCAAATCCTAAAGAGTAAAAATTTGTGAAATCGGACACTGAAAGTGGACCTGCCAAATTCCAATCGGTTCTCTGCATAATTTTGTAAATATATATGCAGCAAATACTCATAAAAATTTTTCTTAAAAATTCGAATTTTTGGCGATGTTATAAGCAAATCAATTTCTACACTCCTTTTTTTTCAAATTGCAATTTCTTCGAAAATACACAATAAAAGTTAACGAAACTTTCAGAGTAGATTCGTAAACAGTAATAGAAATAAATACATAAATTTTTTTTCCAAAAACCCGGGATTTGTTTACAAAAAATTAATTTTTTTTTAAATTGAAAAATTAACCAACTTCTCGTAGGATTAGGAAAAAATTTTTAAATTGTAATGTTCCTTATACCCTAAGCTACACTTACGCGTAAGAAAATTACTGCATTTCCCATGAGAAAAGAAATTATTGATGTTTCAGTGGAAGGATACTTCGTGACTCGTCCCGGGTGGTCTACTTTACCGACTCGCTTTTCTGTCATTGCAACCATTGAAATAAATAATGTCAATTAATTAAGAGTGATAAAATGTTTATTATTTTACATAAATATTTATATAAATAATATATGTGCCTATACATTCCCCTCTACGCTTTCGATATGTTTTAAGAAAATTTTACATTGCATAGTAGTTGAATTCAATGTTTTATATATTTTTTTGTTTGATCTGTTTATCAACTTTTGTATACTCGTAATTTGGATCCTTGAATGACACATCGATACCCATATCATCTTTTTCTCTATCTTGCGTATCTATCTCTTCTCTACTCTCTTCCATTGGTTTTTCTGCCACACTACTTACTGTTTTCAATTGATCGTTCCTCTTATACAGCTGGGTCCTAAATGAATTAAAAATATACTGACCGTGAAAATGGCGGAATTTTTCATCACACGCATTTGTCAAAAAAACTAAATTTATGCGGTAGCAACTGTGGCCTTCTTTCTGAAAGGATAGCAACATTTCGTCGGAGATATCATTACGTAGACAATAACTCAACGACAACAAGCCAACTAATGTGTCTGCACACAACCACCCAACTTAGCCGAGTCGTACGGACCGGTAAGTTTATTATCCATAATTTCAAAGCTGTCCGAAAACCTGCTGCTTAAGCGATTAATGCCAATTCTAGAAGAACAAAATCTCATACCGAACCATCAATTCGGGTTTAGAAGCCAGCATTCTACAATTCAACAAATTCATAGAGTAGTAGAAATTATTAACGCCGCCTTTGAAGCCAAAGAATACTGCAGTGCTGTATTTCTAGACGTCAGCCAGGCTTTTGACAAAGCCTGGCAGAAAGGCCTACTGTATAAGTTAAAAAAGTGGTTGCCCGATAACATTTACCTTATATTACGATCTTATCTACAAAACAGACTCTTCCAAGTAAGATATGAAGAAGAACTTACCAACCTAATCCCTACAGGCTTTGGAGTACTCCAAGGGAGTGTTTTAGGACCAGTATTGTACCTACTCTATACAGCAGACGTACCAACCTGTACGGAAGTCTCAATCGCAACGTTTGCTGACGATACTGCGTTGCTGGCTACAGACGAAGATACAGCAAGGGCCTCCACCAAACTACAAACCCATCTCAATGTCATTCAAGATTGGTTTCAAAGATGGTAAATTAAAATAAATCAAACCAAGTCCGTCTACGTCACCTTTACAAAGAGAATAGATACTTGTCCATCTATCTCTGCCAACGGAACAATAATACCACAATTCGACGATGCAAGATACCTATGTATCCACCTTGATAGAGGGCTAACCTGGAGGACGCATATATGGACCAAACGTAAGCAATTCAACCTGAAGTTTACTAAGCACTATTGGTTACTGGGCAGACATTCGCAACTTTCCTTTACATCAAAGTTCTCATTTACAAAATAATCTTCAAACCGACATGGCTTTACAAAATTGAACTCTGGGGGACCGCCTCATCCATTAACATAGCTATAATGGAAAGGTTCCAAACAAAAACTGTTCGAACGATTCTCAACGCAGCATACTACATAACCAACGCTGATATCTATAGTGACCTCAAAGTGTGCTCTGTCAAAGAAGAAATAGTGAAAAGTAGTTAAAGTTATACCGCCAAGCTAGAGCTTCACCCTCATAGTCTAGCACTAAACTTATTGGACAACAGTGTTCATAATCGGAGACTTAAGAGGCAGTACACTCTTGACTTGTCGTTTAGATTTTAGTTTAAACTTTCTAGATTATATTATATGTTATATGTCCCTTTTGTAAGCGTTAATACGAATTAGTTGTATCTGAAACGATGTTGATGAACATTTGCTTCTATTGTCACCCATACCACTTTCATTTAAGTATTTACTTATTGCTCTACGAGCAGATTGTAAATAGTAATAATCTGACAATTAAAAAAAAAGTGTCTGCACAAAAAAAATTAAAACAAAACATAACACGCCGACTGTTGCTTGTTTGTACTTGCATAAGCCTATCACACTTGAAACAGCCGTCCCGAATCGAATGCGGCACGCGCGGAGCATTTTTCTAATGGAGCGTGCTACGTTCAGCTCGTTCACGATTGAAGGCAAGTAGCTAAAAAAATAATAGAAAGATATAAATCGATAGATTTTGACCTGTTCTTTCTAATGTTGCTATTATATTTGGTCAAAAACTCCTCCATCACAATGAGAATTGAGTTACAAGTTCAGGGTGTTTTTTCTTGGAGTATGTATTTTTTTATTTTCTTTAAATTTATATTAATCAAAAGAGCAACTAGCGAATAACATGTAAAATAATTTTCAGTGTGGAAAACAAAGAATTATGGCAAGTAAATGAAGACGGCGGCACGTGGTCCGGCTTCCGCGAGACTCTTCCACTTAAACATCAATAACTTCTCTTCCCATGGGAAATGCAGTAATTTTATTTTGCACAGGTGTAACTTAGAGTATGAGGAACATTACAGTTCAATGATTTTTTTTCTAACCCTACGAGAAGTTGGTTAATTTTTCAATTGTTTAAAAAATTAATTATTTATAAACACATCCCGGGGTTTTGAAGCCTTTTTCCTCTATTTATTTCTATTACTCTTCACAAATCTACCCTGAAAGTTTCGTTAACTTTCATTGTGTATTTTCGGAGAAATTGCAATTTGAAAAAAGGCGTGTAAAAATTGATTTGTTTATAACATCGCCAAAAATTCGACTTCTTAAGAAAAAAAAATGAGTATTTCCTGAGTATATATCTGCAAAATTGTGCAGAGAACCGATTGGAATTCGGCAAGTTCGTTTTTAGTGTCCGATTTCACAAATTTTTACTCAAACAAAAGTAACAACTTTCAAAGACGGAACATTCTAATACGTTTAATAAAACTTCAATTCAAAGTATTGGGTGTAACTCTAGACAGCTAATTGATCTTTAAACGATATTTAGAATGTACTGCTCTCAAGATTAGAACAAGGGATAACATCACGCAAAAGCTATGAACAAGCATATTCATGGCAATATAATACAATAGTGGCAAGGACTGTTTGATGTGCTTCTAGAAAATGGTTACCAATTTTACCACCACTACTGCGGTGTGATAGAGGGTTCACATAAATTAAAAGAGAAGTTAGGGATTTAGATTAAGAAATTGAGATTAAGAATATCTCATTTACCCTTTTCTGGAAAGAGCTGAATGTTTAAGAAGCATGGGGGAAGCTATGGCAAGAATCTCTCTAGGAATGAATGTAACACAAATTACACGCACGAAAAATCCCCCTGGATTTGACCCACCCGATATTTATGGACCAAGTGAATAAGAATACGCATGGAATAGAAAAGATGTAAGTCTAATACACAAACCGAACCAGGACCCACATTGTTACCGAAGAACCAACATACCGCCACGATAAAAACGCCGAATTTATATATTCGCCCATACCAAAGGGAAATATCTTAAATATTGAATTACAATCATAGTCACAAATACCAGTTACTTTCTGACGAGATAACGAATCTCCTATTGACAAAAGGAGGCAGATTTGGATTCAATAAAGTGTGCTATGAATTGCCGATACATTCTAAGGTGTTAAAGTGGAAATTTCTAATAGTGTTGGAAAAATAAAAATAGGAAAAGACTCTTCGGCGATAAGTTTCTTAAATACGTTAAATGTAGCAAAACTTTACAACAAAGAAAATGTATTTTTAGTGGCTTGCATGAATGATTTAGTTCCGTTGCTCGTAAAAGGCCGTTGGCTTTTGATTCTGTTTACTTAAACCCGAGAGCTCATTTTCGTAAAGTTCAATAGCAATAGCTTTATACAGTTCTTAGAACTTCTGGTGCACCCTCAAGATCTTATCAAACACACAACATGAGCATCTACCCATAAATATTAAATTTAGTAATTGATATTGATAGTTTGGCAGAAATAATTCACAATGTTTGTTTTTGCAATAGTTATCATATATCCACTTTCTATTATTTACTACCATTTGAAGCAAAAAGTCGCTTTGAACCTGGCCATACCGCAGCATCTTTTTTACCTGAGTAACTATTAGTGCTACAACTTGTTCTGCACGAGCTTTCCTAAATTATTGTTTTGCAACTTTTTTTAATGCCAAACGTATTACGTCATTATGTTACAGTTTTCACTTAAAAACCGCCAATATCACTTGGTGGTGATTGTTACAAAAAGGTAAAATAAATATGATAAAACTGATTTATTGTTTGTGGGAAAAAGTTTAATTAGACTTAATGTAATTTAACAAAACTTATAGTAGTTTATATCTTTACGTGCGTTTTTATTATTCTATATTCACATATCGGAAACCTTCTACTAACTTTGGGTCAATACATGGATCTTATCTTTGTAGAATATGGCCGGCTTTGATGTTAACAAATTATCCTTATACTGCTAAAGGTCCGGTTCGTTTTTAAACTTCTGTCTTTTCATAAATTTATTTGAAAATCTGAAAATTTGAAAAAATTGATAATTTGTTGATAAAAGGTTTGAGTTACATGTGATGGGGAAGATTTTTTAGTCAAACTGAAACAATATTTAACAATTTTCCTTATCAACATACCATCGCCCATTTTCATGAAGGAACCAAACTTGATATCACGGAGAACATATTTTTACAATTTTCATTAAAATTTTGAAATTTTCAGAAAAACAACTCGGTTGTAATATTGATGCTTTAATGTGGCAGCTCAAAACTCACCGAAACTCACTGAGCGCAAATCATGAGCTTTCTCCGTATGTGCAGTGTCGTTTTGCTAGAGCTGTAAATATACGCTTTGTTGTCAAACATCTTCTGCGCTTAATTCTGATTTAAAGGTACAGTTTTTATATTTCTCGTTATGATGAAATCGAGTCAGATGCGATAATAGCGGAGCAGGAAAGTAGCAATTTTTGAAAGGCACCGACGATTGTTAGTTGACAGAACATTTGTTTAACTTTTTCATAGACGCTTGCGGGTGCTTATCTGTGCATGTTGTGCATATTTCAAATGTGTTTATAATCTTACTGTTGGTCAGATACAGGTTTCAACTAGTCATTGCAGCTGATCTCCATTAACGATTATCATCCTGAGCGAAGATGATCTTGGAGATTGGAATAACCGCTCAGGAATTAATGTGATGCAATGCTTCCATTCACGGTATTTTCGACAAATCCGGTATTAATACAACAAGTCAATTTTGATCTCGACTTTAAGTTGTATAAGTAACAATAGAGAACGAGGAATTTGTTTAATGTTAATATAAACGTATTTTAAAAAACAGAAGCAATGGCTGAAAACAGTAACTTAAATGTCAAAATAAATCGTCTGCTACACTATAAATAACACTAAAATGTTCAAATATCGAGTGGCCCAAAAGTCACGCCGAATGTTCATAACTGTTTTAATAATAGCCTTACAATGTTCAATGTTTTTAATAATTGTAACCAAGGTTCTCTAGTGAGGCTTATATAAATCCAGAAGCTGCTTTAGGAATTTCACGAAGTCCTGCCCGAAGCTTTATTAAGGAGACGACATGCACTCATCATCGAATGTACTGGAAAAACCGGCCAGGACATAATTTCAGCAAAACCTTCAGTAAGGGACCTTGCCAAAAAAGAGCTGCAGAACTCCTTAACCTAAGTGGGCCACAGCTAAAGATAACCATAAGGTTTCTTACAGGACATGCGACTGTAAAAAAAAACACCTCTGGAAAATTGGTAAGTTCAATTGTGACCTTACATGCAGAGTTTGTAACAAGGAATCAGAAACAGCTTTACACATCCGATGCGCTGTGCCGGAAAAGGCAACATAGATGTAAAGGATCTATATCTGCTGATTCAGGTGACATCAATTATAGATTGGTTGTAAATTTATTTAATTAGGGTAATCACTATAAGCCATAGGCTGCAGTAAACATGGATGGATTAAGGAAAACATACCCTAAGCGCAAAAAACCAAGGTTTTGAAAACCCACTATGAAATTTTATTTTTACAATCATTGCCGTGCAACAAGATTATCATTGGCATTCAAGTGCCAGCAATTGACCTATCGAATGAATGATTCGTCATTTAGTTGGATGTTTTATAGAATAGGATGATGTACGTCATCGTCCACATTCTGGCACACTACGTTCTGTCGAGAATGAAGAAAACACCAACTGCGTGGAAAAAAGTGTGAATGAAGAGCCAGAAACATCAACCCAGAAAGGAAGTGGCGCATTTGCTTCTTAATGGTTATGTTAGCTAAACATAATTGCAAGTTGTTGGCTAAAGAGCTGTTTAATGACATAAATTTTACCCACTTGAGTGAACAATGTGAAACGGTAGTTCTTCACAGTTCACTTTTGGACCTCACTTCTTCTAAGAGGATGCCGATAATATAGTAACGATAAATTCATCAAATGCTCAACAATTTTGTATGGTCCGTGATTTAGGAGAAATCTAATAAGTAGTTTCAACAAGATGGAGTTAGTTGTCATACTTCTGAAGTCACTTTATTAAAATTAATTGGCCACTACGGTTTGTTCCGGTCGCGGATCTTAAAGAAAATGTATATAAATAGGCCCAACACCTTCGTAGAATTAAAAGACAACATTCGTGTAGAAATTAGATAACTACAGCCTGATATTTTTTTAGCTCTAATAGAGCATACAATAGAAAGAGCTCATTCTTGTGAAACAGAAAATGGAGGCTATTTAAAAAATATAATCTTTCATCCATGTATGAGTTTTTAAGTTATGTATTTTTTAAGCCTAAAAGTGAATCAAATTATTGAACAATAAAAAGGTTTTTAATTACTGAACCCCCGGTGTGACTTTTAGGTCACTCTGTATTTTATGTAATTTATAAACTATTTTGCATATTTTAAATGTGTGTACGTTGGTAGATTTAAATTAACTGTTTGAAAGGGATAACTCACTACGAAGCCAGTCGCACAAGAACAACATTTACAAAATTAAATTTCAAACATACAAACGGTGTGTTAAATTTCGTAAACAGTCACAGAGGAATTTTTGTCGGCGCCATTTCGGTTGCCCTTTGTAGGAACAGTCTGCGTCCCGGGCCAAAATATGCCTTTGCCATCACTGTAATTACCTCGCCTCGTATTATGTTATCCCTGTTCTCCGTAATTCTCGGCCGTAATCCGCGACACCCTCTCCAGAATATAATAGTGGGTGTTTTCCCTAATATCAGCCGCCGTGCAATGCTAATTCGTCCCGAATTTGCATACAGCGTCTCCGCCGCTTTCCTAGATGGCGCGGCGAATTCTAACCCCATTAGCACTCTCGTGCGGTATTCGTCTAAGCCTTTGTAACTCAATTTGCCCAATATCATATTATCAATTAACGCAATTAAAAGCCGCCACATAATTTCCAGGCCCCGGCGCCTTCCGCGTTCTTTAAACATTTATTCGCTCCTTAATGCGCCTGAATTATGAAACAGGCCTGAGATATGTTCGCCGGCGCCAGAAAATTTTAATTAGCCCCAATTTTAATCGGCGAATTCGCAAATTAACTCGGGTAATAAAGTCCGGAGCAGATGTTGCAGCGACTTTCGAAGCTTTTCAGCAGCTTTAATAAGCGAAATTTCAGTCAAGGATTATTACGGTTTTATGAAGCCGGCAGTTCTGCTACCGGCGTGACTGAAGCTCTGCCAGACGCGAATTCAGCGCTCAATCAGGATGCGAATGAGAACACGATTTTGTTTTATTGTAGATAGGGTAATCTCAAGAAGAATTTCGCTGAAAGAAACGTAATTAAAGATCAAAGAGTCGGAGGCTCTGGCAAGTATGACGAAGCTTAGAAAGTCAATCTCGAGGGAAACGGGGAATCAACGAATTACATTTGTTCTGGTGCAGCGTAGAAGTTCAAAATCTCAACATTCAGAAATGGTTGTGGAGCAAATTGTTTCAAGTTTAAAACGTAAAGATTACATTGCTTTTTGATATTAGATTTTACCGCTTTTTTATCATATCAACTTATTTGACAGAAAATAAAAATTAAAACTAACAAAAACGTAATGCGGTCTAAATTATTTTAAAAATCCTTTATTTTGTTTTTCAATAAATTGTATGATGTTCTAAAGTAAAATATTTGGCCAGTGATGTCTTAATTACAATATTCTATACAAACAAAATAAATAGCTTAAGTAAACAAAAATATCTTGTTCAATGATATATTAACAATTCCTACCATAAATGCAAAAGTGAGCAAACAAAAGTTTTTTAAACTCTTATACGTGAAAATCACTTAGATGCAAATTTAGAGGGATAACACTTTTACAATGAAAAGGAGAAGATTGTTACTTTCAAACAATTTAAGGAGATAAAAGGAGTTTTTCTATGTAGGAAACATGTTAAGTAAATATTAAGAAAACAAGAATTAAAGATCTTGAGATGTATCGTGCAATTACCTGATCTTGTTGTATATATGCAATCTCATTTTCTAGCTATAGATTGCAACTGCGTTTCAATGTTACATTATTTTATCTTCATTTGCATAGTACTGCTTTGTTTATTATGTAATATAAGCCTTTAAATAGTATTCTGGAAAGTGATAATCAAAAAACTCAATATAAACTATTGGTTTCTTGTAGCCATGCATATTTTTTGAGATTTTATATTAATAGATTACACTGGAGAGGCAGGCGTGTAAATAGCCGTGCCCTCGTGGTGCGGTGTGGGAAACTAAATACGGCCCGTTTTGAAACGTAAAACGATAAGGCCCAAATCGTCCCTTAAACGGTCAGCGCGAAAGCGGCTACCGATATCAACCGAAAGTAAAGCCAAATCGCTCACCTGAATCGGCTTCGGCTTCAGCTTCGTCGGCCATGGTTTCACGGTGGCCACCTTGATGCGCTGTCTTCGTGTATGTTGCGGGATGTTAAATGCGGCTGTACTGGACGCGATGCGGTGTGAGTATATGCGGGTTGTTAAGCACGACCGAATTGGCCGCGTTGCGGAGTGCTTATTGCGGGGTGTTAAAACACGACCGAATTGGCCGCGCTGCGGTGTGCGTATGTCGCCGGGCTTCGCGCCTGGCTTAGCGATAGGTCTTTTGCGGGAAATTTTAATTCGACAGCACCTTTCATATCAAAGGGTGCCGCCGACGGCGTATGCAGACTTGTCGGCTGAGCAAAAGCCCATTTGCCGTTTTGTGTGCGATGGCAAAACGTAGCGGCAGATATCAAAGCCGCCGCGATATACAAGCGGTTCAAGGGCTAAAAGGCCGCCACACCATACACGATACATGTTTATTTGTACTACCGCCAATTTAATTCACTTAAATTATGGACACTGCATTAAAATTTCAGAAGAATAATCTTAGACTTAAAAACTACAAATTACTTTAAACAATGTTTTTAACATGTTGAAATAAAACTAGTACCTTTACGAAACCTTATTTAATTTCTATAAGAGAATAGCTTACTCGTACGCACAAGAGTACATACATAGAGGTTAAATGAAACTCTTCCAAGACTTCAGCGTATAATTTTCATGTATTAATTTTTATTAGCACTATAATATTATGGGAAATATGTAAAGGATGAGTTAGTCTACAAGGTTTGACCTTCACGTTTGGTTGTACTATATGATGACCGAATTATAGTTACAGAAGGTGAGATAGTGTTATTAAAAAGTTAATCTCTTGAATTAAACAGCAATACATAACATTACAACTCTGCTAAGCCCGTCCCAAGTTGGAGACCTTACTACGCAGAGGGTAAAAAAGGAGTAAAGATCGAAGAATAGCACTTCTCTAAAAAACCTATATTCAACTGGCTCCGGCTGATGGTAACCTGTAAGAGCCCCTTGTCCAGTTGCGAATAAAGTCTATAATGAAAGGGGGAAAGGCAGACCCGTAATTTTAGGGCTAATCTAAAATCAATCTCAGCATCTAACTCAACACATCTAGAGGAACGGTCAAGAACAAAACTCACCATCATGCTCATTTATACTTCCTAATATCGAATTTAAAGAGATCGTATCATGTACCCCAGGTGGGTGGAACGAAAAGCTCCGAGGTAGTGATACCTCGGTAGTCTGTCCCATAAATTCGGAGGAAAGGGTAAAAATTCGATAAAGAATTACTTACAAAATAAAAAAAGACGAAACACAACATTGCACGTAGAGGCATATATAGTAATGTGCAAACTTTGAAAATAAATAAACTAAAAAAACTATAGAAAATAAAATTGGGCATGGAGAATCAAGCAGAAGTTAGAAGAAAAGAAGAAAATGCCATAATGCTGAATTCAGATAACGTGTTGTATCATTCAGATTGTAAACAAAACAGAACAAGGGGCTTGCGTTTCATCATATCCAAAAACAGTGTGTTCGCGCCAATCTCCAATCTTTATTTGGATTTTTAAATTAGGGTTGGCCGACTTTTGGTTCCCTCCTGTATACGTGTCTTAGTTTTGATTTGAGATAGCGGCGGCGAATTTGCCTGACCACGTGGAGCGCTGATATATAAAACATCGGTCCTGCTGCCTGGCTCTTCTCCCTTTCCAGCTTGCTTCGTTTTGAATTTGAATTGTGATAGTTTAGAGAGCGGGCGGTCGGCTTTAAATTTTCCGTTTCCGAGGCCGTTTTGGCCGAGAGTTCACCGGCGTGTTCTGTTTGGCGGCAAGAGTTTCCAAATCCCGGTGGCCGTTTTGTTGAAGGCTATTTTGTGGCGTAATTCAATATTTTGCCGACCAAGATTAACATTTTCCCGGAGGTCGTTTTGTTTCCCTATTGCATTTCGGGAGTTAAAATTTTGTCGATGAGAAAACTCGGTCCGATTTCCTTTGTATCTGACCCGGCGAAAAATCAAGAAGGAACCTTGTTGCACCAGGAAAGACGCTTCCGATCGGCTCCGCGGTGAAGATTGGGGTAACTTGTCCTATATTTTCACCCACACCCTTATTTCCTCTTTCTGGGTCTCCCCAGATTACAGCACAGGAAACCGATTTATATAGGACAGCGTGACTTCCAAAAAAGGTGAGTTTTTCAGGTTTGGCTAATGTTTGAAGTTCCTTTGTCCAAATTTAAAATTACGATACAGTATACTTTTAGCTTTAGCATAGCGGCTAGAATAAAAACGTAAAAATCAAAATGAAAAAGGATTGCATACCTTATAATAGAGCTAAATAATAAAATTTTCCTACAAACAGTTCAAAAGAAGAGCCGAAGAAGAGTACAAAATGGGAAATATCAAATATGGTACAATAAATTAAAGAGGTAAAATGTTATATAATTTTCTAGAACATAAAAACTGAATTGCAATAAATTCAATATTTAAGGGAAAACCACAAAATAAATGGACATGGATCAGTCCAAATGGAGATATCAAAAACAAAATAAATTACGTGTTAGCGAAAAACAAAAAATGGTTGCAGATATCAGTGTGCTGATTGTACTATTGGTAGCGACTACACATTAGCCATGACCAAATTACACATAAATACATATAAAATATAAAACTAAAGAGAATAGAAAGAATGAAAAGTAGTACATTTAAAATTAACACTCAAACATCGAAAGAAAACTTTGGCGAAATCAAGAAGGAATAAAAATGCAGTTACAAGACGAAATCTATACAAACATAGAAATAAACAATTGTAGACTTAACACAATAAATAACCTCAAAGCAAAACAAAAGAATAAAACATTACCTCCACACTAAAAGAAGCGAACTAGACAATAGAATAAACAAAATACTGTAGAATTCGTTAAACTATTAAATTAATAAGAATTATAAAGCAAAATAAAACCACAAAGCAGAACGTAATAATTCAGCCAGTTATAGAAAATGGGCGCAAACAAGACAATAGCATTAAAAAATAAAGAAGAAAAATAAGTAAAAGATAACGACTAAATAAATTCCACAGTGAAAGAATTTTATAAGAATTTATATGTGTCAAGGAGAAGCTAAAAAAGAAAATAACGAACTTGCACTCAGAAAACATGGAAATAGAAATAAATCAAAAAGCTCTCTGAAAAAATAATCCAACAACAAAATTAATGATTGAAAATGGAAAAGAGAGTTTAAGAGGGTTGAAGACGTTGTTAAATAAATGTTTGGAAAAATAGTGTCAGAGTGGAAAGGGTCATAACAATATTATTGTACAAAAAAGCAATAGACTAAATTTAACAAATTATAGATCCATAATATTACTATTGTATCTCAAGTGTATAAACTTTTGCCGAGAAAAATAAGGAAACATTTAATAATAATATAGAAATTTATCTATCTGATGAACAGTCAGGCTTTCGTAAAGGGTTCAGTACAGCAGATCACCAATTAACCCTTAAACTATCAATAGAAAAAATAAATAAATGCCATATTCTTTTATCCATAGCACTGGTGAACAACAAGAAGCATTTGATAGCATTGAAACGTGGACAATACAATAGAACATATGGGATACCAGGAGAGACCACAGATATATAACGTTCGCCAAAGACATTTACGAAAATGCAACAATAACAACTAACTTGTCAGACGAAACTGATCCAGTCGCGACTGAAAATGAGGTTCAATATCCCTAAGCTGTTCGTACTATTTTTTGAAGATGTTTTCAAAGGACTGAATTGGGAGGGAAAAGGGTATAAACATAAACGGCAAATTTTGAATGATGTAAAATACGCAGATGACGTCATACTATTTTCAAAAAACGGAGAACAACTATACTTAATATTACAAGAACCAAACGAGGCTTCTAAGAAGGTGGGGTTATGGATAAACATCGTAAAAACAAAAATTATGACAAACTTCCAATAGGAAGTTAATATAGAAATAGAACGCTATAGAACAAATAAAAGAATATACATATCTTGGGCAAAGGTTTACATTTAATAAACCAAACCAGAAAATAAAAATTGCAAGAAGAACCAAAGAGGGATTGGCAGCCTTTGGCAGATTAAGTTATAAATTGAAAAACCAAAAGATCATAAAGACTTAATAAGCCATAAAGCACGAAGTATTACAGATAACTATAAAAGACAAATAATGGAATAAATGAATAAAATAAAAGACAGAAATTACAAATACAAGAGAGAGATTAGTTAGATTCAAGTGACAATTTGTACGACACAACGCCCGCAAAACAAATACCAGGTGTAAAGCACAAATTTTAAATTGGAGACCATGGTCAGGCAAAAGAGTAAGAAGAAAACCGCAAATGCAATGGTTAGAAAATGTGAAGCGTCCAGAATAAGACAATAAAGAGAAAACAAGAGGAGGCCTACATCTGCAAATTAATTGAAGATAGCTAAAGAAGAAGAAGAGCCATGACAGTACAAACCAACTAACTTTATTACCTTAAACTGTCCATTGTTTATTTCCAGTAAAAAAACTATTTGGAAAATCACTCATAACTCTACGATACATGATCACTAAGACGGAACAAATTTTTTGTCCATTTACCGTCTTTATGAGAGCAATATTTTGCGAATTTAAGAGAGAATATCTTGTTAAAAGAAACTTTAAAAATTTCTATGTTGTTTCTTCTTTCGTATTTATCCTTTACTTTCTCTCTTCAGACAATTCTTCTGATAATTTTCTGTTCCTATCTTTTCAGTCTTTTTTGTATTTTTTAACTGAAAGTCCGGGTTTTGCATGCTGTTTTGATCTTAATCGGTAATACAGGATTCTTCTGCATTTGTTTGTCTTTGTTAGCCTGGCCTTTACTTTTTTTTCTTCCTCGCACTTGACATTCTTGCTCATTTACGATTTTAAATTATACTTTTTCTAATCCCGTCGCCAATTCTAGCGTTCTATCCCAAAACCCTTCGCCTAATATTATTACTTTGCATCTTCATTGTTTTTAAGTTTTTTATTATCTCTGTAATTTCGTCTTTGGTGAGTTTTTCTACTTGTCTATATTTTATGTCCTAACTGTTAATTCTTTTTTTTTCTATTTCTTGTGTTCCTTGATTTAGGATCTCCTTGAAATACTCTTGTCATCTTATTATGATGTTTTCTTCCTCCCCTATTAGATTTCTTTCTTTATCTTTGATGTTCACTATTTGCTTGTAGTTCTTTTTCCATTTCTTCACTTTCCTATAAAAATTTCAAATTTCTTTTTTTATATAATAGAACTCTATTTCTGCAACTTTTTGTTCTTTTTTGGTCTACTTATTTTCTTGGCTTTTGCTTTCTGTTTTCTGGATTGTCTTTTGTCTTCTTCTGTTTGGAATTATAAAGTTTTCGTACGTACTTTGTTTCTTAATTCAATTTTCTTCTTAGAGTCGTCTTCAAACCACTTCTTCTTCCCCTGATTTACTTTTCTTATGACCGACTCTATTCTTTTCCACTCTTCTTCTATCTTCTGGAAAGCTTATTATATTTATTATCCATATACTCTCATTGCTTCTCTGGATTTACTCTGGATTTCTTCACTTCGTAGTTTTTAGAAATTATGTCTTTGTTTTTCTCATATCTTCTACTATTTAAAATTGTTTTATCTTCTAGTTTTATATGCACTTTCACTACAAGACCTAATCTTTTTTATCATGTTTTTTATCAATAATGTGATCTATCAGGTTCGTATATGTTCCATCTAGCGTTTTCCATGTTTCCTTGCAAATATCCTTCCTCTTAAAGTGTGTACTTATTATTTTCCTAAGATTTTCCTCCGCTAATTCTGAGTCTCTTGCTAATATCATTACTACATGAAATTATAAATTATCGAAAGATAAAGCCTGTTGGATTTGTATAGTCAAACTGTTAGATATACTATTAGAAATTCAATTTCTTCAATAAACAAATAACGCATATACTGTGTGAAACTTAAAAACTGAGATTAACTTATTTAGAAGATCCAGCTGTTACTAATATATGCAATTTGGGAAGATGGTTACCAATAATAGAAATAAAATGTGTCTTAGGATGTATTATCTAATTAATCTTAATAGAGTAAATAGAGATACAAGGGTGATGGAAAAATGTATCTATAGGAATAAAATTAAATTAAGAGTAACTCTAAAGTTTCAAAAACTAAATACTCTTGTATCGCACCAAAAAATATTGCTATTTATAAAAATAGAAAAATCTCAATAAACTCAATCTAGATCGCAATTCATCTTTCTACCAGGTCTGAAAAATATGATCGGTGCTCAGCAAAGAAACAAGTCAGCTTATGGTGTTTGCAATCAATAACAACTTTTTCTCTGAAGTTTTTTCTGAAGATGTCCTCTTCAGCAGATACTTGACAAACTAAAAATTATAGAAATTTTAAAACAATCATTTCAATAACTATGAACCCCTAACGTATTGTATCCTGCTAACTGGTCTTAACTTTTGTAGAATTTGTATTTTTTTTTATTAATAGGGGTTATGCCAGATCAGCATTACATTTGCTATTACATGGCAAGGTTAAAAGATTTTTAACATTTATATCACTAAAATAGATAGTTCATTGTGATTTTGACAATTAAATTATTTATTCTCACTATTTAGGACATCAATAGGTAACTTCCTTTTAAGTCTGGTGTGTAAGTTTTCAGTGCCCAAGTTGTAGAGAACCGCACCACTGCATTGATTTATGTTATCATAAAATTTTTGGGCTGTTTTCTTTATGAAGTCTTCCACTGTTAGGATTCCCGTTTCTCGGTGGAGCTTCGAGTTTCTTGCGTACCACTGTGCATTTGTTATTATACGGATAATTTTATTTTGTAACACTTGGAGTTTGCGAAGATTAGTTTTTGATGTCGCGCAGCAGACACTGCACCCGTATGTAAAAATTGGTCGAATGATGGTCGTGTAGATGAGAACCCCACATTTTATTTTCAATGTTGACTTCTTGTTGATGATGGGATAGAGCATGGCTAGTCTTGCGTATGATTCAGTCAGTTTTTTATTGATGTGGAAACTCCATGTTAATCTACGGTCGAGAAAGACCCCTAGGTATTTCACCGTGCTATCTTTCGGATTCTAAGGGATAGGTACATTACTGATAACGATGTTAGGTGGGTCTTGTGGGTGACGCAAGGTAAAGATTTTGGCATCACATTTGCTGGGATTAATTCGTATAAACCATTTGTTAAACCATGAGTTAAGATGGTTCAGACTTTGTTGCAGATTGTTTGCGGCTAGGTTAATGTCGTAGTCTTGAGTTATGATTGCTGTATCGTCGGCATACATTGCGATGTCAGAGTTTGGTGTTGTAGGAGTATCGTGCATGAAAATATTGAATAACAAGGGACTCAGTACGGATCCCCGAGGTACTCCCGCATTGATTTTACGTGCTAATGAGGCATATCCTTTTATTCTTGTCTGGAAAGTTCTGTCAGTTAAAAATGATTTAACTATGTTTCATAGGTAAACAGGATTGCCAAATCTTTCATTTTGTATAATAAGCCGTTTATCCATACACTTTTGAATTTGTCTTAAAAAATGCATACCATAGTAATGAACCAAATTACTTACTTCCTTCATTGGTTCCCTCTTTTATCCGGTGGGTGTCGAGGAGGACCAAATTAAAAAAAAGTATTTAATTTACTGCAAAAAAAACGACAAAAGCTACAAAAAAGTATGCAAAATATTATACCAAAAAATCACATAAAGCAGATCAGCAGCTTGGTTGCATAAATAACATTTTTAATAAATGCAAAAAGTTACATTTAAACATGTAAATAATTCTACTAAAACGAAATATTTATATTTTAATTTTCTGTAAATTCACCTTTCTGTTTATGTTTTGTAATCAACTATGTATTAAATTTAACTAATTAGTAACATTTAAGAGTCAATAACAAATATAATTTTAAGCATTTCAATAGCAGATTGCTTTTTGTGCTGCGATGTGTCAATTAATTATAAATGTACACGCTTCAAGCAACAAAGCCATTAATATTAATAACAAAGGTCTGATTCTTTTGTAGCAAAATTTCCAATTAACCCAATGCAAGTGGGGCCCAAACATCATTTTAATATTTATATATGTAATATGGCAAAGGCATTTGCTTTCTGCGCCGGGTTTTAAAAAGTCGTAGTTTTGGTAAGAGTTCCAAACGCATAAAACATTTTATTTTACCTGTCTTTTGATGGCGAACATAAAGTGTTAATGTATCGTTTAGTTATGCGGAAGGTATAGCGTTGAAATTGAAAATCTTGCGCCTTACATAGCGCGCTGAGCACTTGCAGATTATTTATCGTCCTTTGTATTTGATTTGTTTTGCACTTGTCACTATTATAAATTAGTTGTAAAATAAACAAATTTCAATTAAGCACCATTTTTGTTTAAAAAGTGCATTCTTTATAACTACCAAAATTCTTCTGGTGCGTGTTTGGCGTTTGGCTTAAATTCTACCAACAAGCTTGAATCAACTAGCACATAAACAAACCAATTATTGCCTTGCACCGTGAGATAACTTCAGATAAAGGTGTTGCGCGTATTTTAAAATTAAAGGCAGCCGTGATTTACTATTAATTTCAAAATAATATGTAATACCTTAAAACTAGGGACTTTGAGAAAGTCTAGCGTGCATTAGAAGCAAGGTAGCTAAGTAAAAAGAATTAGCTTTCGATCGGGTTTCTGTAGAAAAATTTTTTTGTCCTTATTTAAAAAATAATTTTTAGCAAGTGTCATGCAATTTTGGAGTCCGGACTAAATACGCCATCTTTTAAAGTCACTTGCCAAAATAGCGTTATACATTTTCTTCCAGTACAGTCAGTTAAAGTTGGGCGATGTAATAATTTTGAGTGCACCGTTGGGTAACAAAGTGATATTTTCTTTAAACCTGAGGCGGTTGTATTTTAATTTTAGACTGTAAATTACAGGAGGGTTATTCAGGGTTACATCACACAAAAAAATAAAAAATAAAGAACAATAAAGATTTGTAGTCACAGTACTTAAAAGATCATCACAGGGTGTCAAGATACTCGATTTTCTTTAAATGCCTACAATTTTAAAAGTAAACGACTAAGAGTTTTCTTATTATTGTTCTGATAACTCTCTGGTCTATCACCTAATTCCGGCTTGACGTTGATATTTGGGACACTATATATATATATATATATATATATATATATATATATATATATATATATATATATATATATATATATATATATATATATATATATATATATATATATATTACATATATTAAAATATTTAAACCTAGATAAATTAAAAAAATGTCTAGCATTTTGTACGCAAGAACTCAGTTTGTTTAAACTTTTCGCTGTTTTTTTGTGGACTAATGCAAGTTCGGACTGCTGCTGAATATTGTGATATTTTCATCAACGTTACTAATGTAGAGAATCTATCAAAACACTATAACATCTGGTTTTCTTATGGAATCCCTTTATCTAATCTAATCTAAAATCTTTAAAGCACGATGCGGTCGTGCCCGGTTTCCGGTCCCCCGGTCGTGTGAAAATCATTGGTTGCCAGAGTAACGCGTTCGGGGCCACGCGGAATTACACTAACGATCGTCGTATCTTTAAAGCACACTGCAATTTTAAAAACTTAAAGGAAAATTAAATTATTTATATACTGCTGTTTTAGTTTTTCTGTTTTTTGCAAATAAGCATTTTTTGGTATGGAACGGATACAAACAGCTGAGCATCACATAAATTACATATGAAGACGAAGAAGCGAGCAGACAGCGGAGGAAGTTGAAGTAGAAAACCAAGCAAGACAGCAACGACGTTCTCAAAGAATATCGGGAGAAATAGCTGCAGAGAACGAAGCATGGGGACAGCGAAGTTTACGAAGAACCCCGGAAGAAATAGCAGCAAGAAACCAAGCAAGGCGACTGCGACGTTCTCAAAGAACATCGGAAGAAATAGCTGAAGGATAGTAACAATTGCTACAGAAAGTTCGTAACACATGCATTCTCTACAGCAGCCAAGCGTAGCTGGCTGGATTTTCTAGTATATGTTTATAATGTATACGTAACCAGTTAGAAAGTCTCTTCACACCCATAATTTGATGGAACGCTTAATGAATACAAACTATTTGATAATGACTTTAGAATCACTTATAATTCGGTTAATTGACTATTTGTATAGACCAGAAGTATTTCTATATTCGTAATTCAATTCATGAAATGTAGTTCTAGGAAGCTAACGCCATATTAATGCATAATAATGAGAGATTTGGTGTGGACCAGAGTGCAATCTGACGGTTTGTAGATGCAGTTTAAAGAACCAAAGCATATTATTCTAGCTATTAATATCACTAGTATCGTTAACTTCAACTTCTACGTAGTTATCATCAAATTTAGCATTTCCTTCTTTTAAACCTGGATTGTTATAATCTAAATTTTCATCACTACTATTTTGGTAACGATTAATACCGCAAAATTTTCGGCAATATTTTTTAGCTAACCTAAACTTAGTAGATATCTTACTCATTCTAAAAAGAAGAAAATTCTTAAGTTAGCGGTGTATATGAACTTTATGCAGGCTATTTTAGGCCCATAGCTGTTCGACTTTCTTTTCTCCTTTCTATTTTTGGCTTTGGATCTCCATTTTCTTATATTCTTCTTCTTCAAATCTTTCATCACTGCTTTTCGCCATCGTTTTTCGTTCTCCCTCTCTCTTCTTGAATTGTTGTGTTTTCCAGATTATTGTCATCGGTGTTCCCCCTTCCCCCATCCTTTCCATGTGCACCAACAACTGCAGCTTTCTCGCTTTGACTATGTTGTCTATTGCCAGATCCTTATTTATTTCATAAATTCCTTTATCATTTCTTTTTATATATATACTTTACTTTTTTTTCCACAATTCTTTTGGTAATTTTCCGTTCCTATTTTTGCAGTTTTTTTTTTACTTTTGCATGTGTATATTGCTGTTGCCCTAATTAGTGTTTTATACAATATGAACTTGGAATTTCTAGACAGAGGTTTCGATCTTAATAGGAGATACAGACTTCCTGTGCACACGTTTGCCTTTGCCAGTCTGGCCCGTACTTCTTTATTTTCCTCGCACTTACTTGTTATTCTTGCTCCTAGATAAACAAACTTATCTACGATTTTAAATTTTATTTTCCTAATCCTGTCGTCAATTGTAAGTTTTGTCTGTTACAGTTTTTTTCCAGTGTCACATTAATTATGTAATAAGGTTGACAAAGGATTTCCCTGTCTGGGCCCCGTTCTGATAAGAAGACATGGCTAAAATACTACCGTGCAATTTCAAAACACTCAAAAACTATATATGTATTTTATTTCAATCCCGCTTTCAGTTTTAAATTTAGTAAACAACTGCATATTTAAAATATATCACCAAAATATTTAAACCTAGATACATTTAAAAATGGCTAGAATTATAATTCGATTAGCAGATAACCTGTCACTAAAAGCAATAATAGAAACAGCTACAAAAGTCACTTTAAAACTTTGCATACATAAAACTGAAAATAGGATAACGAAACTAAAAAGTAATCTGAAAAATGTAAAAATTAAAATAATGTATATATAAGCAGCGATACATCATAAAAAATAATCAAATTATAATCAGGATTTTAGTTAAAAAGACAGAAATGAAAAAGAAAATGGGATATCGGATGATGAATAGTCAGGTTTAGCCATGAAATAAAATGTAAAGTAAACTTGTAATATGTATAACATTTTAGTGAATAGTAGTGACAACACCAGGTCAAAAATGATTTGGTCAGTCTCAGATAAACTACTATGTAAGACTGACAGGACTACTAACAAGAATATCCCAATTAATACAAATAAAATTCGGAGAAGCAGCTATAGCCCACATAATTAAATATGTGTAAAGACACGGAATATGAAAAACTAAATGGCAAAGGGAAGAAAGGAATAGAACTACTTCGATATGGAAATGACGTTAGAAAATACAAAAGGATCATACAATTTGAAAAAGCGGAGCATAGAAAATTAAAAGTTTATCAAGAGAAATATATCTGTTAAAAATGGATTATTAAAATAAAAAAATTACGTACTGATATTCAGTGGAATAAATAAAGACAACATTGCAATAACTGGGGTTCTATACATATTACACAAGAACTAAAGAGAAATAAAGAGCAAGCACAGTAATTCAATAACAAAAATAACTTTAGAGCGGAAAATATAGCGAAGTTCTGGATAGGCTTATTGATAGCACCTAATGAAGAAAAAAAACAACACCTAGCAGAAAACTTCAATAATATTATTAGTAAAAAGATAAAAAGAAGACAAAAAGAAAACATTAGAAATAACAAAAAATAATTCTTGTTTTTTTTGACAGTTGTATAAACATAAATATACAAATAACTAAGATGTGGACATAGAGAATGTATAATAAACTATACAAATAATAATAATTGTGATGGACACTATAGTAAAAAGTATCTTGGTAGCAAAAATTATAAAAGAAGATAATATTATAATTATTTAAAATAGACTGCTATGAACGCATTTAAACAAATAAAAGAAGTAAAAAAGTCAATATAAGTAAAGAACGCAAGTACTCAATTATTTTTAGTGACTAAGTAGGCCACAGAAATGAACCCGGCCAGTCCGCTTCGTAGCCCGCGCCTCAGTCACAAGACTATGCTAGCGATCAAACATTGGGAAATCAAAGAAATACATTTTTTAAATTTGTTATTGTTTCATTTATATCGTAATTGTAGTTGTGACCTTTGTTATTAAATTCCCCATATACTTTGCCTTGCCAATAATAGCATCACACGTTTTGTTTAATAGTTTTTAGTAACAAACCTACAAATTCAGTAAATCAATAAACGTACTCTAGTTCTATAATTAATTCTACAATCTAATATCATACCAACCATAGGGAAATTGCAACTTGAGGTTTTTGGAAAGTAGTTGCATAGGACTTTAAAAGAATAACAAAAAATGTCTAATGGCAAAGCCACATAAATATGTAGATATATTAATATAGCGATTTGGAAAGGATACTTTATTGGAAGTACGAGTACTTAGCTGGCACAAAGCATTTAGAGAAGGGAGAGTGGGCTCTATCGACGGGGTGAAAATTATTTTGGATTCTGGCCGATGTCTGATTTCAAAATTTATTGTGGATGATATCTTTACGACTTCAGATGCAAAAAGTTTGTACAACAGAAGAAAAACTTTATCTCGATTTATTGTATGGGGAGTAAGTCTGTTTTTTACGAAAATGATAACATATGATAAAATATGGTTTTTTAAGTAGGTATGAAGACGTAAAGACAGAGGTTTTAGTGACACACTACCGAAGCTCCTCCGACCAAAGGAAGACTCAAATAAGTAAATTAAGGATGAAACCGATAACCTTCGTCCTTTTTGACTCTAAAGGTGTTGTCCATAAGAAGTTCGTGCCATCCGATCAGATAATCAACGCTGTTGCGTAAGATCGACTGCATTTGGGTTCTTTACCACGATAATACATTGTCACTACTAGTAAGAGAGTTGAGAGCAAAAAACGCAGAAAGGCTTGGCCTGCCAGACTAACGCGGCGGGCCCTGGGTTCGACTCCCAGGTCAAAAATAGCGGCAAACATCAGTGCTCTCCGGCCATCATACAAACACCTTTGGCGGTCGTAAAGTACATTCTCCTTCTTCTAAGGGTCAGACTAGCCACCTGCGGGGTACGAACATGGCTCATAGTACTACGAAATGTGATTAGAAACAGCTAATAGCCTATAGGTGAAGAAGAGTAATGAGTGTTGCTAGCAAAATAAACCATAGAAACGTTGCCTCAATTTCCTTACAGCTCGGATCTGGTTCTACCTGATTTCTTTTCTTCTGTCCGGCTGAAATCTAGTTTGAAAGGCCACAATTTCTGATTATTAAAAATGCACAGGGTGCTGTGACTGATGATTTGAAATTGACTCCAGTTAAAGACTTCCAGGTGAACTGCGATACATCGCAGTATTGTTGTCGAGGAATGTTGTTTGACATATGTCGAGCCGATTCTTTTACAATGATTTAGTTTTGCCAATGACAATTTTAACCATGGAACGGTTATACGCAAAAAGAACGTTTATTGATTGTTAAAATTTATTAAAAAATAATTAATACGCGACAGAAGCATTCCGTAGATTACGTGATCATTTTGGTATTTATAACAGTATCAAAAAAAGTGCAATTTGTCACGTTGTGGCTAATTTCGAAAAAAATTACGCTCTACTTGCTTTTAACCAAACATCAACATGTTCGTAATGTGCGTATTGGCCCAAAATTGCAGCTGTTGGAAAAATAATGAGCTAAATCCAACTACATGGACCCATCGTCGTGCTCAAGAATCTGTCGCACAGCACCATTTACAACATTCTGATGATAGATCTTCACTTACACGCCTACAAGGATATGTTAACGCAACATCTAAAGCTAAATGATCATACTTCTTGTCGTTAATTCCTTTCTTAAATGAAAGTGCTGATTTTTTTGATGCAGATTATCTTCAATAATGAATTACCTTTTCAACTCAATCGTAAACGAGCCATACTGTCGAATTTGAGATCCCAACTTCTCAAATTATTTATCGGAAAAAGTAACAATCGAAAATAGTATTTTTTTTGTTTTGGTTGGGCGGTGTGGTTGGTCAGTATTTTTTTCAACATAGCTAAGAAAATTCACCAGTAACAACCAAAATTCGTTATCGCAGCATAATGGAAAATTTTTGTAGTCCCGAATAGCATGGTTTCAATTTGAATAACTCTGCAATAACCTTATTGAAATCAAAATTTGAAGATCGTGTGATTTCGGTCAATAGACTGGTTAGTTGACCTCAATTAAGTTGAGATTGGATACAACTGGACTGTTTTCTGTGGTACCACTTGAAATAACGCGTCTCAACAACTCACAAACAACTGAAGCATTGAACGACAACACTGGAGCCGAAATTGCCGAAATTACGCCAGAAATGTGTAAAATGTGGTGCAAAATTACAATAAGGAAATTGTTGCCCGTGGTGGTTACTTTCCGGATATTCTTTTTCATGAGTAATTATCAGAAACAAAATTTTCAGATGCAATAAATAGTTGGCCCCATTTTATAAAAGAGTTATGTTCTCCATTTATTTGAAATTCGCACATAAAATATAAACACCCGTAGCATGTATATACATATACATACATATATAAATAAATAGATAAATATATAGATAAAGTTGAGAAACTTTGAGGTCTGAGAAGCAAGAAGCAAAACACTACAGTGAATTTTTTGGAAGTGACCACATAATAACGCATGCTATAGGTTTTTTTGCAAAATCTACCTAACCACAATCTACAATAATAATTATAAAATATAAACAAACCACATTTGCGTTTAGTCAAGTTAACATGATAAATAAATAGCATTAAATTAATTGTAATTACAGAACACAATAAAAAATAGTCATAATTACAACTTGCGTGATAATAAGTATTTTTTGATTTATTTTCATGAAATAAATTGTAGCTTGTCTACTGATATCGTACAACTGCTTTGTTTAAGTGATTTCACCTGTAAGTCTAGCTCTCTAAAATAGATTACTAGGGCAAAATATTAAAATATTGGTGAGTTCAAAGGTATTCTCCAAATATGAATCATGGGAATAATATGGAAAATATAACAAAATATTGCATCGAAACTTTATTTATGTTGGAGCTGAAGTTCAAATAGAACTGAAAACTCGACTAGGCAAGTTTAATTTTATACATTCCTTCGTCAGCTAGTCAGTTTGAGTCCGCTGAAAGCCAGAGCACTGCACAAGTTCCGGCACAATGCGCACCCGGATAAACCTGCAGCGTAGACTCCGGAAGTTTCAGGTAACTTGCGCCCGAGTTTCTTGAGCGCTAAAAACTGGATGTTCGCAGGAAGTTAGGCTGTGTATTGGAAATTCAAACAAGCTCTCATCTAACAGTAAGAGCTTTTATTGCTCCCCACGAGCTGCCATGGCTACCGCCCTGTAACTTTAAACCGGCGTTTACAATTTTAATACGGCTCTAACGATTTATACGCCGTACTTGTAAACTTTGAGTAGATGTGCACTTGTGAGGCATGCAATATCGCGAACGACCCTTCTCTGCGGCGCTCCGATTACATGTTATTAAAGGGTGCTGGTAGAATTTTACTTTTTGACTACAATGTGCATATAATTTGATATGTATACATAATATCATTTAAGCTGCAACAAGAAAGATCTTCATTACTTTAAGTACAGCATTTCTTTTCCAAGATTTCAATAATTTAATTAATTAAGATATTTAAAATTAGATATAGCATTGTAAAATTTAAGTTTCCTACTGCTAAGTATATAATTGCTAAGATTTAAAAAAATTGCACACGTTTAAGAAAATGCACCGACTAAGCAAAATCCTACTTAACCAAATGTAACAAAAGAACACACTGCTTCTAGAGTTGCTAAAAAAAGCTTAACAAGATACAGTAAGTATAGTGCTAGCAAGAACATAAGACGTGCTTTCCATGGAGTCTAAATATCAATATCTTTCTAATGCAGGAGCGTGAACGCAGCAGTTGTTTCTTTTTCTTATTATAATACATGAAATCTGCTAATTTAGTTTAAGTTGTATTTTTGTTTCTTTTAATAATAAACATTTATTCGTTTTATGATATTACTTGGAGCGAGCAAAGTATTGATCTACAAATACGTCAGATATTATGTAGCTCTTGTGGTGCTTTTTATGACGTACATTATATTTGATTAATTTGGTCATTAACCTGAAATGAGAGATAAGCATATTTTATGATTTCAACAAACGAAACGCGTGTGTAGATCCTGAACAAATTTACAGTTCCTGTTGCAAACGAAAGGGATATTGTAACAAAGCAAAGCTCTGGGTTTGTTGGAATTCCAAAAGCATAATCCACCTTGATATAGTTCAACAAGTCATCCGTTATCGTTAACGTGCATTAGTCCAACTCAAATGAATTTACGCAAAAGCTTACGGATTATGTAACAAATGAAGAATTTGAAATCACTGAATTCTTATCACAACCCAATCATTACACATTTTTGTTGGGTAGATTTTGTATATATACAGGGTTAGTTAAAAGTATGGAGACGGTGATTTATTGTCGTTAATATTCATTTTGGGAAACAATGTTGAATATAAAAGTTTTGTATGTAATTTTCATCTACATTTGAGAATACTTGAAATTTTATTTTCTTCAGTTGTTTTTGAGTTACACTTTTTTGTGAATTTTTTAAAATAGTAACGTTAATTTTGTGCTAGCATTCGATAAAGCATTTTTTCTCTTTACAAAAGCGTAATTGTTTTTTAAATTTATTTTAATAACATTTTTTCAGTTAAACAGCGGTTTAAGCCTTTAATAAATGTTTTTTAATAGCATATAAGATAGATAAAAGTATTTTCAACAAAATTGTCTGTCATAATCGTATCATGAAAAGCAAATTAATAACTAAGCCAATTAAATTAAATGTTTAAATTGTCCATTTGTAATTTGACAATAACCCAATCGATTCACAAAACTCCTAAAAATCCACGGAAAATTTCTAGTATCGTTCTGGAAATTCGGATTTTAAATCTTTGATGTCATCGGGCTCTCTTTGCAAACTTTGTTTTTTACGTATCCTCAATATTTGGTATTCTATGGGGGCATATTATCAATCTTTTATTTATTTAGAGCGCTTTAACTTCAGCTTTGTATTTGCAGTTATTGCAAAATTAATTATACCTGCTTGTGGTATGCTTTATCCACATGAAAACAACGACATCTTCCGAATACCAGTATCTGGTTTCAGCAAGATGGCGCACCACCACATTATGGTTTAAATATTCTTCAATATCAGCATAACGTTATCCCATACAAATGGATTGGGAGACTGGAAAACATTGAGTGGTCAGCTCATTCGCTAAGCCCTTTAGATTTGTTTCTTTAAGGATACGTAAAAAACAAACTTTTGAAAGTAAAAAAAGATGACATGAAAGATTTGAAAATAATTATTATTAATGAATTTTATAGATTGATTTTTAGAAAGTTCTTAACGTTCTGACGTCCATTGTGATCAATAAGAGAGTCTGGATTTGGTGATTTACTTGAGATCAATTTGCCTGCTCCCCAAAAAGTAATGTCGAAACAATTGACAAATACTGATGTATATTTTCTTAATAACTATAAGTTAATAAAACGCATCTTAAATATGAGATTCGTCATTACAAAACAGTTAAAAGCAATGTTCTGCAGGAAGTTTGTCACACTAGTAGTCCATTAGTTAGTTGCTTATAACTCATCTGTATCGCTATATAAAACGAAAGATCAGAAGTACTATGATAAATTATTAATTTGTGAGCCATTTTTATTCAAACTTAATATAATACAGTCGATTGTTCGAAAAGCTGTTTCATTTCGTAACAGTGCTATGTTTTGTATTTAAAGGAGGAAAGTAGAACGTTTTATCTACACAAAGGAAAATATTCGGCCTGATTACCAAATTATACCTTCCAGCGCATAGACTGATTAATAGCAACGAAAAATGGAACAGTTTTGCCTGGAACACTATCCAATTACGCTTTCGGCTACCGAAGGCTGCCTAAAAATTGCCTTAATCTATTTCTAGACGAGGAAATATGGAGTTATTAGGCTACTCTCTGTCTATAATTTCAAGCTGCACAAAAAAAACCCTTCTTCTGAAGACTTGAATGCGATTGTGAGGAGAATATTGTGACGATATTATGAGGAAACTTAAGTTTCAAGCATTTCCCGTAGATTAACACTAACGGTAGGAGGCTGCATGGATACAATCCCATCCCCCTAGCGATGTTGTGACATTTTTCTCTCATCATCCATAAAGAGCAGTTCGACGTCGTTTACACCATCCAAGACAGGATTAAGACCTTCACTGATAACTTAAAATATTAGTGCTGCAGATTCTTTTACTTTGTCATTGACATCGTCAACATTGTTCTCTACCTCTGCTACTTTTTGAACACTTGATGTTATCATTTTTTACAAGCCTGAAAGAAACGTCACACCCTCTGCCAGAACTATAGACCGATTAGTTTGCTGATAATCAGAGAAAATTATATAGAGCATAAGTACCCGACGGCAGCTGTCCAAATTTTGGAGAGTCTGTTTAGACTTGTAGAAAGTACCTATTGATAAGGGCAAAACCGATGAATTGGTACTCGAAGCTCGGTGTTATTTTAGAGTTCGTCTACTCTATTATGATGTACGCTGCTCCAGTTTCAAACTGGATACACCCATAACTTGGTGCTCCATGCCTCATGGGGAACTACGATTTGCATCGTAATGTAAACATTTTCACGATTCCTTGTGTCAAAACCTCCAACTGACAGGTACAGTAGCAGTCAAAAATATATCAACTTTTGGCATTCCTTGATAAGTCTTTTCATTTACTGATACATTTTTTTAATTTTCAGACAATGTTTTGACACCTATTTCGTAATTATGCCAATAACAATTTTGACCTTTTCAAACGTTTGCTGATAATGGCGTGCAAATCACTACAATCAGTGAAAATCGGCATTTTATTGATTTTTGAAAAATTCGTATTTCGGGTCGTTTTAATCAATTTTCTTGCATTTTTTGTACTTTTTAAATAATAATGGTTGTCTCAGATATGAATAAACAGTCTGACTCCCGCAATGTATCCCCGTAAGCTTGAAGTACAATTCAACCTCCACACGAGCAACGTCTTCTATTTTATGAAAATTTAAGGTAGTATTGTAAAGAAGTCCAAAGCCGCTTGTCCCAAAATTACCACAAGACTCATTGAAAGAAACATCATGCGCATTACTCACTACCCTCCCCCTCACGGTAGCCGATATTTTTTACTAATTGTGTGACTCCCTGGATCCAAAACCATCTGTTCGTATTATCAAACGTCTGCGGCAAGCTGGACTTTAATGGACGTCGTTCAGTTAAAAATCCGATTATTTGAAGAGAACAGGAAGATGCGCATAGAGTTATAAACGCAAATACAGTAACGGCCATAAGTATTTTTACATTTTGTTTTTCTTGATATGCAAATTTGTTGTTAGACTTGATAAGTATTGAAGTTCTTTACATTTGTCATCATGATGACGCTTTTTCCTAAGAAAAAGAAAAATGATTTTATATAGTGTTTTTTACTTCTTTGTCATTTTTCGGGTGATTTTTGTGTTTTTAGTTTTGTCGTTACGATATTCCATATTTATTTGCAGATAAGGAAGACACGCTAGTCAACCCTCACCTACGTGCTGCAGGACTCAACGGACATCGCCCTGCAAAGAAGCATTTCCATCAAGATCGCCGCGCACACGTCGCCTTTGCAAAGAATCGTCTTAACTGGACGTTTGCAGAGTGGAAAAAGTCTTGTTAAACAATAAATTAGCATTTCATCTCTTTGTGTTGGATGGGATATCGTATGTGAGACGTCCGGAGAGTCAGAGATTCAATCCCCGTTATCAGTTGGCCGCCGTCAAGCATGGCGGTGGAAACCTGTTTCTTTCTCGATGGGGTGGGTTCCTTTGGTAGATTTATCTACAAGGACATATTACAGGACCATATGCTTTCATATGCAAAGAGAAAATGCGTCGTGGATGGATCCACCAGCAAGACAACGATCCAAAGGATTATTTTGTCCTTGTCTCCGATTGGTTCCCCTAACAAAGAGTAAATGTTCTGGAGGGGCCATCTCAATCAGCAAATTTTAATATTGTTATATTACTTTCGTCGTTTTACTTGTTTTAATAATTTTTATTGATAAATTCATATTTATAAAAACAGTTGTCATTTGTATTCTAATCATCGGTAGAACCATCTAAAATATCTGGTGAAAGTTTCATGCAAAGTGAGAACGATTGGTGAAAGTTATTCTCAAAGAAACAAAATATAAAAATACTTATGGCTACTATACCTTTTCAAAACAGGCGGAATTCAATGGATTAGTCAACTGCAAAGCACTTGTTTTGATAAAGCACGCAGACGAAAGTGTCCCTGATACGACATTATAGATCACTATTGCATGACGACATTCTCGAAAACACGATGCCTCCATATGCCATGTAGAACATGGACAAAAGATTTATTTTCCCACGTGAAAGCTGTAAAATGTCGAGGGCAGAACAAAATCTTGTAGAATTTACAGGTTTGGATTGGATCTTCAATAATCTTACACCACCGAGCATAATTTGAAACTTTTCTTCGAAGAGGAAGGACTAGACAAGCTAGACCATCGTCTGCAGGATTGAAATTAAAGCTATCTTGCACACTTTTCAAAATAGTGGTTTATTTTATAGTGTAGCCCTCGGTGGTGCGTTCTATTACCCCGAAAATCTAGAAGATAGTTGAGTAACCGGAGCGAAATGTAAATTCATAATTAGAAGATTTTCTATAGATGCCCTCAGGCTCTTATGGATTAGCTGCTCCGTATGCTTCCCTTGGTTAGTAGCAGACTAATTGTACTCTAAATTTCTAACTTCCCAGGCTTGGAAATATGATATCGTCTACCACTTTCAAAGTATTTGAAAAGTAGTGGAGATAGAAGATAATGTTAGTGATGGTGATAATACAAACAATCAATTTTTTTGTGTTAGGGTTCATCTTTATTTTGAATGGCTCAAACAACGTCAAGCTTTCCGGAGACAGGTGGTAGCAAAATAGAGTTAGAAAGAAGGTCGGGGGGGTTAAATGTTGGTGTTAACCACGTTGCTATTCCCAAGAAGTACTTGGAATTTAAATTTTTTGCTATTCTCTCTCAGCGTCCTTCTGGTAGATGGCAGCCAAAAGATCGACAAAGACGGTAGACTTCTAGGTGGTCAACGGTACTAGATAATGTTTCAGGCAAGATATAGCAAAGACGACTGTTCCATCCTTTGTTGCATATGGTGGCGGATATAATTTGACAAGTCGACTACGTCACCTTTGAGAAGATAATACATCCTGTGTTTTACTTTAAGTAAAAAACATTTAAGTTTAAATTAAAAAGCTTACAAATTGATACTTTAATATTTTTACTTTTTATTTTTATGGTGACATAGACGAGTCGTAAGCAGCTCGTGGGCTATTATTGTGACAAACTATGAAAAACATTGGTTTTAAGTTACTTATGCTCCTTAACCTAAGTTTTATTAACTTACAATTGGCGAGAAAATATATTTGAGCGTTACTAACTGTTTAATTATGTTATGTATCCTATGTAAGATATTTGGTTGGCCAAATGGTATCCAAGGTGCATAGTGCCCATCATAAAGCGTATGGATTGCAGAATAATGATATTCAACTGCATGTTAAATTTGTTTACAAAATATCTGATAACAAAAGCACTATTTACATTATATTACTAATCTATTGCAATTATATCGCAGGAGGTTTAGGTTCTAAGATCATCACATTTTTTTCTAGCAGTGAGAGTAAGTAGAAAGAAGCAGTTAGTTTTATTTCTCAAATTGTAATATAAGTGGCAGCATCATACAATGTAGAGAGCTTAAATTACCGCCACTGGAATGAGTGCTGCTTTGTATATTTCAAATTGTGACATTTAGTGTTCAAAAACAATGTATAATTATCCGTTTTCTCCTCTTGGTAAAACACCATCAAAATTTATCACCAATGAGTGAGACTTGGGGTGAAAGCATTGTTAATGTTAAAATTGTGCGTTTGTGAGTGCAAAAATTTAAAGAAGATCGAAAGTTGTGTGACAATAAACCGAAGCAGCCTCGACCACGAACCAATCCGATCGAAACCATGATTGCGCGAGTGGAGTAAGTTTTGGCATTTTACATAATAGCCTGAAAAAACAAAAAGTGGCTTTAACATGGGTCCCACAAATACTGACGGACAAACACAAGGCTGTGCGGTGGCAATGTCTCAGGACATGTTGACACGTGATGCTAACCAAAAAAGACACTTTCTGTGACCGCTCATTTTTTAATTGAGCTGCTGTTCGATCAGCGATTTTTCAGTAGGCAAAACAAGCTCCTAAAGAAGTGTTCTCAGCAGCCACGAATTCATGGCGACAACGTTAAAAAATGTGTACGTTTAGATGGAGATTACGTTAAGGGGTAACAGAAATTTGGACTTTGTTAGGTTAATTCTTTTTCAGAAACAAAATTGGAGACCTTAGAACTTAAACGCACCTCGTAGTATAACAGAAATCTTGAGATCCTTTGAACTGACTTGCACTATCTTTCTGTACATTTTTATCTATCCGAGAAAAATTTATTTTATTAAGAGTTAAATAACTAAAAATAACTTGCCGTGTGTTAATAAATATTATGCCTAAAAGAATCACTATCTGACTGACAATGAGTATTAGTTAAAATTAATATACTAAAAAAAGTATTTTTATATACCTAAACGTTTTATATTCTAAATCAATGATTTTAATAATAAATAAATCCCTTTAACTTAAACTGTTTACTAATACTGTATTGGATTTTAATTGCTTAAACAAAGTTTAACTTGAATATAACAATGGCAACTTAAGTAACAAAACGTTTTTTCAATAATTAAATAATTATAATTTTGGTTGGTTCTTAATTGTACAGATCCATTTATTTTCAGTGCTTCCTAGTAACGGTAGACTAAAATGTCCTCCAAATATGCTCGATTATGCATCACACCTCATCTATCACCCAATTACAAAGGTTGCCGCTATGGGCAGCGACTTTGAGGTGCTTTCTCATATGTTCTATAGCTTAGACCTAGCATCCAGTGACTACTGTCTATTTTCAAAATTAAAGAAAGATTTTTGAGTAAAAAAATTAACAGCGCTGAAGAGTTGCAGGAGGCCGTTTTGGAACATTTTTGGAGATACGTCAGAGTATTTTTCCAAGGGCATTAAAATGCTAAGTTCACGTTGCAATAAATGTATTGAAACACATGGACCCCTATATTGAAAAATAACCCTATTGTTGTTTCCTATTATTCCTGCAATATAATCAGGGCTAAAAATTCTGCGGTTCACTTCATAAATACTAGTTTGACGCAATGCTGGGTACATAAAGATATATAGGGTCGTCGAGGTAAAACCGGGAAATGAATAAATAAATAAATAAACATAAAATTTAGCATAGTTAAAGTTAGTAGTACTGAGAATAATATTATTCGATGTAGCTCCCAATGGGGCCGGAACCTAAATCTGCTGCAAGGATTCAGCTTCCTGTCTTTTTGTCCGAAAATAATCTCAGGAAGCCAGTGTTGTCGTGCTTGACGTGGTTCAGCAACGGTTGGGCCTTTAACTTCCTGCTTTTTTTAGTTAACAAGATTTTCTTCTTTTTATTGTGTTACTACCCCCATGATGGGGTTCTTTAAACTGTCCTTGCTGTTATGATGTCTCTCATTGACTTTTGCCTCAACCTTTTCTGAGCGGAAGTAGAACCTTGCTGGTACACGTACTTGCACCTTGAGTCACCTCCTGTCTCCAAAGCTTAAGAACTGTCTCCAACTCGTTGATATAGCTATCGGAGGTCACTTTTAGGCCTTCCTCAAAAAAGTGGAATATCATGACATTTCCTTCGCTGTTTACAAGCCTCAGTACTACCACAGAAGCGGGAAACTTTGTATGCGTAACGGTATAGTCTTTTTTGTCCGAAAAGAATCTCAGGAAGCCAGTGTTGTCGTGCTTGACGTGGTTCAGCAACGTTGGGCCTTTAACTTCCTGCTTTTTTTAGTTAACAAGACTTGTAGTGCAGGTTTGATGCGCCGCTGGACTAACAGTTGACCTTGCCACGTCAATTTATTTTGCCAGGTCGGTCATGCTCCGCGCACAATTTTTCGATCAGATGGCTTGATCTGAGTTGTCCTGTGAATAATTACCTTCTCCGGGTGGTCAGATTTCCTGTACTTTTTGGCTACGTCATAAGCTTGGGTCTTTTTGTAGCCAAGCCGCACAATAAGTTCTAGCGCCGATTATCCCGTACAAAAGGATATCTGTATATACCAGCTCTGTGATCGTAATCTCGACTCATTTCGTCGAGAATCTTAGGTGTTGATTGTGTAAAACTGACTTGCGTTATGTAATAGAAAATTGAGCATGCAGATAAGACGGGTTTTGGTTTAATACAATCTAAAATTCATCTTGCGACCCTGTATAACTTAAAAAAGATACTCTGTGTACTTTTTAGCCTTAACACCTATACCACTCTTATTTAAATTCATACAATAAATAAACGTAAATAAAATTTGTACCAGTGAGTTATTTTTACAACCTCTTCTATTTCGATGGCTCCACAAGATAAAAATTGAAGTTTCACGGAATACATGACCAGTAGGCTCAATATCTTATAATGTTAATAATTTAGGCAATTATGAACTACAACTTTTTCAAAATTTCATTCTTAAAATAAAAGTGCCCTTTAAATACTCATTTTATCTTATTCAAAGTAAACTAATAAAACTACACCTCCTCCTCTCTCTATTGTTCCTAATTTAATTAATTATTTATTTTAATGTTCATTTATATTTAGAATTCTTTACTTTTCTAACAAGAATAGCTATTGGGGTTGTTCTTTGTTTTTTTTCTAAAGAAATTTAGATCTATGTAGTATTTTATAACTTTAATTGTCTTCGACCCGGCGCACGTAATAACAAAACTAGCACTTGCAAGTTTCCATCATAAAAGGTAAACAAGGCTTTGCACAATACTTACAAATTTCTTATCTCTTTAACGTTAATGCAATGATCCATTCTAGAGAAAATGGAGCTGTGTTTTAATCTATTAAATCAACAAAATGAGAACTTAAAAATGAGAGTCTTTTAGACCAAACTTTTGCAATTTAATATGAAAGGAATTGTTTGCCATAAATACCATATAAGTACTATTTTATTTTTCGATTTCCTTATCTAAATCTAATATAACCCCCACTTATTTTATGATACTAATTTTTTCGATTACTCAGAAACGTAACATAAACAAAAAATGTTTGGTAGACACCTTTTAGCAGCACTGAAGCGCAACTTACGTATCCTTGTTCACAAATAGAAAGGTTGTGTTTGATTATGTATCGCATGCAACTGGAATTTGTTTTGGGCGTTGTGCACCCTAAGTATCAAATCAGGGCAGCACTGGATTACAAAAAACACCCCAAGAAAAACATTTCTCACATTATTGCGCAGCCCACAAACGAAAACATCACGTACCCTGTAATTTAATGCGATTGAGATTGCGTCAATAAAAAAGGTAATTTTTACTCCGGCCTACACTTCAAAGCGAGTAAACAACTGCTATTTGCCATCTGCACTTCTCTCGGTAATGATACGTGGCGTATCGCGCACGTGTAAGTCCGCAAATAATTTTTCCTGCATTCTCCACGCTCTGCTTTTCTTGGGGCTGAAAGAAATAGGGCAATTATGTAGGCCGCGGGCAGAATATTGCGAAAATATTCCAGGCCTTGCTTGCTAAAATAAAACTTTTGTTGTTTTGCGAACAACCGTAACATTTACTGGCTTCCAGCGTTCCTCTTTTTAATTAAAAGGAAAATGTTGCTTAAAAAATGTGTTAAACGTTTTGACAGTAGAAACGTTAAATCGATATTGCAATATTACAAAAATAGAAATTCATTAGTAGTCAAATTTAACTAAGCGTGGTCCCGTGGTTGAGGGGCGGGCTGCGATGCTGACGGACCCGGGTTCAATTCCCGGTGCTCTCTGATGCCTGGCGGGTAGCCTTCTCAGTCACTAAAAATAATTGAATACTTGCGTTCATTCGAACAAGGGGTAATAATGGCGGTCGTCTAAGGTGCGGTGCTTGCCATATCGCCCTGCATCAGAGATGGTGCGCGACGACCGGGCAGAGAGAGAGAGAGAGAGAGAGAGAGAGAGAGAGAGAGAGAGAGAGAGAGAGAGAGAGCGTATGAGAGCCTTAACTTCTCAGTTTGTAGGTCGTGTTCCCACGCGGAGCGTTGGGCCTTACCATTATTATTATATAATATCACTTTGATAAAGTTTGTATTACTAAACTAAACAATTCATTTTGAAGAAAAATATTTTTCAAATATAACTACGCAAACAAAAACAAAATAATTTATTGATAATATAAAGCAACAACATATTTGTCGTAATTTTTAAATTAAAATAAAGTAAATTTGAGCTTTACTGCTCAATATCAGTTTTTTTTGCGGAAGTCAACATTAACTGCTATGTTCATAAATGTACGGCATTTCTGGTGGTCTTTGGTGAATTTTACCATGTATTTGAGTACCAACTGTACAATTGTAAATCTAACATTCACAGATCGCAAACGGTGTGCAATTAAAATACTATATTGTATTATTTGTTTATTAATGCATTTATACGAACTTCATAAATGGCCCATTATATTTAATTTTTTTAATTCGTGCGTTATTTGTATTTATCGATAATTGAGTCTGTTAAGTGGACCGAACAAAGATGGCCGTTTTTACCTATTACTAATATGTCAGATTATTGACTGGAATAAGCGGGGCGCTGAAGAAGTTTAAAAGACCTGCAATTCCAAATTTAGCATAACACTTATCTATCATTAACCCAACAAAAGCGAACAGTACAACAGTACACTTGCTTAAAAAATGCAAGATTAAAAGCTCGATCGAAGAGTTTTACAATAAATTCAGTTTTACACTGATAGAAAGAATATCGAATAAATTGACAATCATTAATATAAGTCAAAGTCTCTATAATAAGCGGAAAAGAATAGGAATATTAAGTCCTGATCTAAGTTTTCCAACAAAGTTCTCCAATTGGTCAATTGATATTAAGCAAATCAATTTTTGCAATTGAATTACAGATTTCCAAAACAGTTTTAGCTTTACCATGGGGCCGTACATTTTACGTTTCAGTTATTACCTGGTAGCATGTGGTTTTTCAAAAAATTAAACAGCTTGCACCTCATACCATTAAAGTTCCTAATAAAAATCCCTAAGACCACTATGATAAACTTGTTTACTAGATGAGGACGGCACTCACTAGAGTTACCTCACCATTAGCTACGCCTGCTGGTTAAAGATACATGTTAGTTTGTAGGTTGCAAGGCCATTTCCGTTTTAAATTCTAAAAGATCGGTTGTAGTCTTAATTGTTGGTCTTGGCTGATATCCTTGTTCTTTACTTTTTTGATTTTTTCAGCTTTTTCATTTTAATTCTAATTTTTCTAGTTTATATTAACTTTTCTTTGCTCGATACATTTTTCGCTACTCTTCTTTAGATCTTATATTATTCGTTCGATTCTGCTGTGTTATTTTTTAAGAACTATTCTTTTACTAATTGGTTTAAAGCCATAATACATTTTATATATCTCAGTGACCTCAAAACCTACTTTAAAATGGCCTCATACGGTTTCACTGTAATAGATAGTAAACTTTTCATAATCCATAGTACCATCCCTTTCCATCTTATCTCCTGCTTAGCTAGTATGTCTTTTTATATTCTATAACCTCTTCTGTGAGCTTATGAATTTTCAGCGGAGCAGAATCGCCCTCACTGAACTTGATTAGTTTGGTCCATTTACAGACAATTAATTGCTTAACTCTCGCCGGTGGGTAGGTTTCTTCGAAGGTCTTTACATATTGAACAACCTTTTCAATTGACGGAGCGATATTATCTAGACCATTGTGTTATAGGTTCCTCTATTTGTTCTTTTTGATAAGCTTTTGACTCCATATTATTATATGGAGCGCTTTGTTGATTGTTTCTTTGAATGTTTTGTAAATATAATACAAGAATATTTAAAATTATTTCCAAATGTACAATAAAAAGCTGAAAAGCTAAGTACGAGGAAATGGAAATGACAATCAGAAATAAATATTTTTACAAATTGTGTACAAGCAAATTAAATATGGGGTTTATAAGAAATTTGAAATAAATTACAAGGAAACCATATATTTAACAACAATAAAAAGAGAGATATAGAAATAAAAGCTACGTAAAAATTTAAATACTTGGGATTATCACAACAAAAAAATAATGCTAATTGTAAGGAAGAAACAAAGTACAGAATCCAAAAATCACGGTATTCTATTAACAAGTTACATTCTAGAGAATAGTCAATTACAAAAAACACAAATGTTAGAATATTGGAAGAGATGTTATAGAATAAGTTAAAAAAGAGAAATTAGGAAATATGAAGAAGAATAGTGTTCTAAATAAATGTATTCTACTCTATCAAAATGGAGATTAAACATCCAATAACACACTTGAGTGTGACAAATAATTATGTAGGGATCAGGTAGATGAAGCCATGGAAAGGAAAAGATGCCACAAAGCAAAAAATGAAAAACTCGGTTAAAGCAAGGTAGATTTACAATAATTTCAATATACTTTAATGCTTCTTTTGTAATAGGGCATTCTTTTAAACTAAAATTTTAACTTACATTTGTTTCTAGTTGTTACTAAACTACTTTTTTGCATATTATATAATTATTTTTTACATTTCGATCATTTAAAATTTTCAATTCGCTTTAAAAGGTTACACTTTTCTAAGTTTAGTGCTTCCATTTTGTAACCAGAAGATTTATTACGTAGAATTGCGGTAACGTACTTTGACAGATTGCCAAAATTTTGTCATTTAAATGCAAACTTTAAAATGGGCACAAGAAGCACAAAACTTCCAGTACAAAAAATTAATTTAGCAATATAAGAGTTTTTGAGAAGGAACTTAAAAACTGTAGCAATTTATTTTTTCACATTTTGTAGCTGTTTGTGCCGTAATATGCTATAACTTTAATTACTTTTATATAATCTTCCGCTTTTTACAACCTCACAATTTAATGCCTTTTAAAACCGTTTTTTATAGGAGAATTAGCTGCCCGTCACACTTAAATTTTAAAAGTGCATTAAAGTTTTATTTATTTTTGCATATACTTCAAGTACAGTGAATGTAATAAGTATTTATGCTTCATTTACTTGTTCAAACTGTAAATTATGTGATCGGTGCCTTAGAAAATCCCCAGGACACCAAAAAAGTTGGTTTGAGCCAATGGTTGAGTGTGTGCGCATGCGTGCGTGCGTGCGTGTGTGTGTGGGCGCGTGTGCGCTTGTGCGTGCGCGTGTGCGTGTGTAGGCGCGTGCGCGTGTGCGTGTGCGTGCGTGCGTGCGTGCGTGTGCGTGTGTGTGTGTGTGTGTGTGTGTGTGTGTTGTGTGTCTGTGTCTGTGTCTGTCGGTCTGTCAGTAAACAGGATATCTCGAGAACCGTAAGAGCTAGAGACTTGAAATTTGGTATGCAAATTACTTGTAGGTAGGGGACGCAGTGCGAAGCTTTTGGTAAAAATCGGCTTAGCCGTTTGGTCGCAAGGTCGGAAAATCGATCCAAAGCGGTCGCGAATCTAAACGGTTGAAGATACAAAAAATTTATGAGAATAAAAATGATTTGTTATCAAGAGATAAAGATGAATTTAAAATAAAAGTTGGTAAAATAGAAACTCAAAAAAAATTGAAGCTCAGGATTTTTAATATACCGGGTGTTTATAAAATGTTACGGGAAATTTATATTACCGGATAGATCAAACCGAGGCGAACAAAAAATTACAATGAAATTTTTTGATCTGAGGTCAAATAAATAAGTTATAGCCAATTAAAAATTAATTAAACGGACCAATCACAGCGCGCTCGGAGAGCTACGGGAGGATGGGGGGGGGGGAGCGCTTGGCCGCTAGGAGGGAGCACGCATGCGATAATGGCGAAGGCTGTGCAGCCGAGCTCGCACGGTTACCTTCAGTGACGTAGCAAAATTTTAAGTACGAGTCAATTATTACCTTGTACTGTTTATTTTAATCAGCTTTCGAGTGTTGGACTGTATATATATATAGGATAAGGAAAGTCGTGTGATGTTCACACCAGATTTTTATTTACATAGTGGCAAAGGATTTTAAATAGTTAATTTTCTAAATTCAGGAGAGAGAATTCATGTTGTGAATGATGAATAATACAGTATCTAATGTAATTATTAAAGGCTACTTAATTCTTTATCTTGTGGCTTATATAAAACGTATACTAAATGTATTGTATTAAATGTGAAACACTTGCTTTGTCACACATAATCTGTAACCAATGCTTTATAGTAACTTCTACAGTTAATATAAATTAGTAATTCAAATGTCTTATGAGTTAATTCTCTTATTTTTATTTTTTATATCATTTTTGCGTATTGAATAGGTACCAAGACCCAAGTTCTTTTTAATCAAGGTCGTTATAATTCTGTACATTACTAGTTATAAAAAAATAACGTACTTACAAAATTTAGAAAGTACATTTATTCACATAGGAAATAAATTGCAAACATTCAGTATCAAGAATCAGAACTAGCGTTCTTTTTAGTCCAACAACATATTTTTTGGAGGGCATTCCATCAAGTACTATAAAATATTGTTACACACAATTGCCAAACGCGGATTATGTAAAACACAAACTTTGTCGGAATAGTCCTAGGACTGATTTATTAATTTTTTACCTGTTATGCCCCAACACAAGGAATGAGTGACGATCAATCAGCTGATACGTGTTCTGAACAGGCATGGGCTTAGAAGTGATTTCAAATAAACTCATTAGGTGGTAGGGCTGTGTTTAAAACCCACCTGTTGGCATATTTAGTTAAATTTCGATCAGAGTTAAAGTTAAGTTTTGTGTTAATCTAAAAAACCTATGTTGACGAAGCATTATCGAAAAATCGCGTCTTTGAATTGCAAGGAAAGCCTTAGAAAAGTTGTTATTCGGTGTAAAACGATCCCAGATTTAACTTCCCGTTATCGCATACGGTTAAAAATGTCGAACGTGTGAGATAAAGACACCATCGTATTATTGGCCGAGTATGAATAGAGATTAGTGTTACCAAATTTTGCACAGAGATTTAGAGAAAATAGTCCCTTACATTCTGACAAAGGAACAAAGACAAACTAGATAAATAAGTGCTGTGGAGCTATTGAATATCGCAAGAAAGTTAAGCACAATAAAGATATTGCAGCAGCAATCACAATGGCTACGATAGATGTGCAAAAGGCATCCTGGATACAGCTTTCTCTAGCTGCTTTTATGACCCCCAAAAAACGGTAGCAATTGTGATAGCTGTGCTACTTTGACAAGATTTAAGACGAATAGATGGTAAGTTAAATAAATTAAGCCTTGTTTTACAACTCTTCTGACAAAAGTAGTTTTGTTCTATTTAAAAGTAAATAGATAATTGTTTTATAAATCAACTCTATATACATCTGTCCTTTGAGTTAAAATAAGTATTTATTTTGGGTTTTGTTCAGGTGAACTTTAAATCTATCACGATAACTACATTTATGACTTCACTGTGCGCATACACAAAGTACTATATCGTTATATTTTATTGTTACGTAAAGCACTTTGTCTTAGAACCATTATTCTATATTGAAACCACTAGTTACTCCTTAATGCTTGACTCCCTATGGGTTTTACAACGGTTTTACAAATCAGTAATTTGCTTTTCAACAAGAGCTGCTATAACCTTCCTATCATTAAGTATAAGTTTTTCAGTTCAAGTTAGTTACTCTTAATAAACCTACGTTTTTGCCAAATTAGTCTTGTATCCAGATATAAGTCAAATTTTTTTGAGTTATCGGTATGTTTAAGTTGTTCATTGGGTAATGTTATCGGTTAATTGCCTTTTTTTCTTAGAAAATGTGAAGTAATAGACTTGTCTTTATTTGATTTAACTCTTCATGTTTTTAGCTACTGTTAAATTTCGTCTAAGTTAACCTGTAGGCTCTCTGCAGCAATTACTCAACTAGCACGGACGCTAAAATTGTTATCACATAAAAATGTTGCTATTGTAGTTATACAACATTGTGGCCCGGTACAACAAATATAGATCTTTGTTTAGTTTTATATATTAATTTTGATGTTTAACTAAAAAGTAACTATTAATCATATAAAACCTCAACAGTATGTGAACTACAACGTATTTTTTTAAAGTCAAAACATAAACCGGTGTGCCATATTCTAATCAGTGTCTGGGCTAGATGCCTGAAATCAGTAGAATAGTACTTTTTTCTTTCTAGGTTACTATTTGTGAGATTCAAAATTTAAATGTGATTGGATTTTTGTTTTTCTAGGATTTTATCCGTTTAAAAAAACATTTCCTCTTTTTGTAGTTTAAAAAATATTTTAAACCTTTTATCATACCATGCCACGGTGTTTTATATCCTATTTTGTTTATATTTATTTTTATTTTGCTCAAATTTCTACTGCTGCTTTTTTAATGATTTTCCAACTTTATTTTATGTCTGTCACTGTTTTTCAGTTTTGGATGTTTAATTTCTCTATTAGTCTATTGCAGTACAGCTTTTTAATCCCCACATTTTCGAGGCCTTCTATATTTAGTCGTTCTTTAATTATTTTATTCTTTTACTTGAAAGGGCTTTATTGATATATTTATTTTCCCTAATATTAGTCCATGACGTGATTTGACGATAGGGTGCGTATATTGAATATATTTATGGGGTGTATTTCTCTGCTTGTTATAATGTGTTCAAAGTATGTCTTATTAATTCGGAGTCCGCTTAGTAGGAAAACTTCTGTGAGTCTTTCTCTACTTTAGTTAAGAGTTTCCTCGTTAAACCTTTGTTCCACTCTATTAATAGGTGCTGGTTCAGCCGGAATAAAGTGGACTGTATAGGTAATTTTAAATTTTGAATAGAGAACTTGAAACAAATCAAAAGTTAAAACACTAACCTGTGGAAACAGCGCTTTCCCGCAGTTATCGATTCCCTGCTGTTGGTCCTGGGGCTTCCAGAAAAAAAGGATATGGATAAAAATAGGACAAGTTACCCCAATCTTCACAGCAGACGAAGGCAGCGTCTTTCCTGGTGTAAAAGGTTCCTTCGTCGAGTCAGATGAAAGCAAATAGACCGAGTTTTTTACAGGCAAAATTTCAACCCCGAAAATTAGCCGTTAACAAAAGGCCTGGCGGCAAATTAAAACTTCTGTCGCCAATTAAAGCCGCCGGCGAACTCTCGGTTAAAAAGAAAAATGTTCCCGTCTTACGGAAAATTTGCCTGCGAGAACACAGCCAGAAAAGGCCAAATGCAGAACGCGAACAAAGGCAAAAGACCGGCCCAGACCGCCGGCCATATCGCTACGCGTGCTCGGACCGATAAAACAAATTTCAAATACGTATAAAAGGGAATCAAAAATATAGCCGGCCCTAATTTAAAACTTCAAAAATAAATTGAGATTGGCGCGAACAGGTGCGTCACCTACTCTTGCGTTGAGGTCTCCAAAGATAATTGTTTTATTGCTTGTAGTTGAAGTGTCTAACAAATCTTGTAGGTTCTCATAAAATGTAAGTTTATCTTCTTTACTTTTAGTAATGTTTGGTGCATAGACAGAGATAACATTTTGTGTAGTGTTTTCTAGCTTCAAAATGACAAGCATCATGTGTTTGTCAATATATTTTATATCTAATATATTATTTCCAATTTTTTTGTGTATTAGCAGGCTTACACCTCCCTGAGCTTTTTTATTCTTCTCCATTCTCATCTAAAATAGTATAAATTTGTCTGTATTAATACATCTTTTTCTTTTGATTCGCTAAAGGTGCATATTTCAATCTTGTAAGATTCCAATACGATTTTCTGATCTTTTATGTTACACGAAGTAATGCTCCATGCACTAATCCTTAAAGTATTCTTTCTCGTTATCCTTTTCCTTGCCTTGTCCGAGGCTTCTCTTTGGTTCTGTGAGCAGTTTAAAAGTTATTCTCTATAGGTTGCTAGCCTTGTTGAGAGCCTAGTTTGTTTTGGTTTGTTGGTGGTATTTTGTTTCATCTACCCACCGGTCTGGCTGAAGTCAGACCGGTTAAGATATACTCCTATCCGCCACTGGGGACCCGTCCAATGGGAGACAGACAACCCACACGAAGTTTTATGCAACATTTTAGTTATTTGTAAAATAACCAGTTCAAATAATAGCTTTGAAAATTTGGGGGATAGTTTCAAATGTTTATGTTAGTAGTCCTTGTAGAATCCCTCCTCTAGTTAAATTAGAACCTGCTACAAGACAGTCACGTTTATTACGAAGAAAAGATAACCAATCTCAAATAAAACTTTAATAATTAAAAAAGGACAGCCGTTTAAAGCATTTGTATGGAGTACAGCACTTTAAGGGTGCGAGACATTGACGATTTCCATTAGGAAAAAAAGAGAATTGAAGCTCTCAAAATCTGGTGTTCTAAACGAATGCTCAAGGTGTGCTAGGTAGATAGGCTTACTAACGCAGAAATAAGAAAAATAAGCCGAGAGAACGTCAGAATTATCAGTAGAGTAAAAAAGAAGAAACACGCAAATGGGACATGTTCTAAGAAAATAGGAGATCTTGAAGGCTGTTGTAGAAGGAGCAGTTGATGGACGAAATGCAAGAGTAAGACCAAAGCTACAATATATATCTTGAATCATAGAAGACATGCGCAGTGCAGCAATGAACTGAAAAGACTGGTTAAAAAAGAAGAAGATGGAAGCAGATAGTGAAGAGTCAAGGAAATTAATAACTGAATGACAAATTCAATTGCTATGCCCATTTGAGGTGTTGCTTCAAAGTAGTCCTTAGATAAAATGTAATTCATAAAAGTTATTGTAAGCTCTTTGGCTTTTGAGTATCAATTAGCGGCAACTAATCAGATGTAAAATGTGACAAACATTATTTTTTACTAATTATATGATCCTAAACCCTTCTAAATATTTTAATATAAATACTATTTCCTTGGATATGGTATTTTAGTGTAACAAAGGAATGGACGCAGCTAATGCAGTATTTGGATCACAGATAAATAATTTTGCATTATGTGTTTCAGATAACAGTTTACTACAGAAACGATTTTATCTCACTTAAAGCAATTAGCTGTAAAGTGGGCAAGAGAAAATAAATAAGAATCACTTGTCTTACAACGCAACTTTATAAACTATTTTTTCTTTTTGTAAAATACATTTTCTAATGTGAAGAGTTTATTTAATTTTATTAATTTTCCTATTTTACCAATACGATAGTTATTGAAAAAAAAGTGAAAAATTTATTACAATTTCAAGGTTAATTTATGTATGTTTTTTTTTAACATAATTGTTCATATTCTTTATGACTACTTTGTACTTTGATCTTTATTTTATAGCATATGCTATTTTATATTTGAATTTTATTGTTCGGCAGAAGAGGAATACTTAAAAAATGATGCAAACAATTTCAGTGATCGTTTTTATTCTGCAAATTTCAGGCCGTTTTGATTGTTATTGCGTATTATCGCTTATCACTTCAGAATTCATTAGTCGATTTGAGCGAATTATTTTTTTTAATTATTAGATTGTATTTTTGGAATAATTATAAACAAAAAAATTGAATATCCAAATAAATCTATAATTCAGAGCCTCTAATAGTATTCGATATTATCTTACTTACTGCTTAATTACAGCAACAAAGGTTAGTCAATTTTGCGCAAATGTCGAGAGCTAGTTGTTTTCATTACTGTTGAATTTGTTATGTTACATTTGAGACCGAGCTGGGCTCACATTTATTGTTTAGGCTCCGCGTTTCTTATATTTTGCGGATGCTCATATGAATATTATGCTCCATGTCATATTGTGTTACGTTATTTTTGAAGCTCCTGCGCCTGCTATTAATTTTTTTGAAATTTGAAACTTTGTAATGCAAGCTAGATTTGGTTTAGATATAAGAATTATTATTTCTACATTTCTTAATTTTTTAATGCTCTGTGAAGATTATTAGTTCCAAATAAAATAGCGCAACTTAATTAACATTTTAAATGTAACCTGATTGATTCAATTTTTACTCTATATATAAATGATAGCGTTATATATCTCCTATTCGTGTATGGAATAATTTCATCTTTATACAAACTTTAAAACAAGAAAATTCATTTTCATTGCCTCGCTGTGGAGAATAATAACAATATTATTTTTGTACGTTTCTTCTACGAGCGTCCATTTTCAATTTAATAGTCGGTTATCCTAATAATTTTTTCAAGTTTGAAGCTGAACATTTTATTTATGCTACAAAATATTTAATTCGGCTGGTGTATCAAAAAATGTGTATGCTTTTTAAACAGCAGTAAATGCAATGTTCACTGCTTAGAATTGGTACTTGGGTAAGTATCTTTAAGTTAGCTAGTGGGTTTATCAAAATTGGTATTCTACTATGAAACACCATTTGAATTTACCGGTGGGTACGGTGTGGTGTAGGATTTCAGCATTTGGCATCCTAGAGCCGTTCTCTTTTGATAAAATTGCCACTGGTGATGTTTACTTAAACATTCTACGGAAATTCGTCCATCCACGCATCGACGAGTAGTTTCATGACAAAGATACTTACTTTTAGCAAGCTAGAGCACCTTCGCCGTAATGTATGGGCCTACCTTGATGTGGCTTTTCCGAACAATTGGATTTGGCTAAGGTAAGCTGTTTAACTCATTCCAATTAAATTCGTTTATATATATTTATTTTCTAAACCAGCAACAATCGATGAGCTAGCTAACAGAGGAAATTGGAAGGTAATATATCACAACTCCAACGCTAACGCTATAGAATACTTTAGTCCGCGTTTTCGGCCATGCTTGGAAAAAGGTTGTCAGTGTACGGATTTATAAATATAAATTTAATTTAAAATATTAAACTGTGATTTCTAGGACGATAACTACTGTATTTATTGTTATTTAAAAAATAAGGACATTCTCATGGAACACGCTCTATTTAGATGTTTAGTCACGCAATAATGAAAATTGCGTAATATTATTTAAAATTGGATTACTTTCTTTTTTACATTTTATATTAAAGGAAATATAAAACAAAACACTTGTTGAGATTAAAGTTAACTTGACTCTATTTAATTTTTGGTAGTTCTCTTTTATGCAAAATTAAGATTTACTATAACAAAAATTTGTATTATTTACTAGTAGTTACAAATTACGTTTGCATTTAAGGGTGCTTCAAAATATCTAAATTTGAATTTTACGACAATTTGTATTCACAGCTTATTTTACTACATTAAAGCCGACATTAAATTCCAGGGTAGCCCCGTTGACATATACAGGTTAACCCTCAAATAAATTACAGAGTAGAAAAATGAATATTTAACCCTTATACCACGTTTGTCGCACTATGGGATCATTTTTGATCCCAAAGTTCTTTACTGTACAGGGTCATTATTGCCATATAAAAACAAATACTAACAATTAATTATAAAGAGCAATACTGATAAAATCACTCACCAATTACTACACAAAAACCCACTTCAATAATAGACTGTCTTTTGATAAAGTATCGTAAAAATAAACTTGACATATATCAGAATACGTTTTCCGATTTTTATTTTTAACTAACGAATTGGCGTTGTAGGTGAAATCAATATTATTATCTGTATTAACAAAAAAGCATTTATATATTTTTATTTTCCTATTATTTGGTTAAACATAATTTATTTTATTTTATTGTTGTCAATTATGGTTTATGAATTTTTTGGCATTAAAACTAATTTACTATCGCATTCATAACAATATTTAGTTAAATATGTTTATTGTGCCTAAATTTACTCTAATTGCTTAATATTTTCCTGTACTCTACTAATTATAATAAATACAACATCCTACTCCTACTGGCATTTACAAATTGTAACAGAGCATTTAATTCGGTAGAATTTTGTGCAATTTTAACAGCTGAGGACAAGAATAGACTAATAGACGTTAAAATATATATAGAAAATGCTGTGATTTAAGTTAAACTTGCAGAAATCCTTGCAACAAACAAAATTATTCTTAAATCCCCAAAATTTGTTACCCGTGCCCTCTAAGGCGTTTTTGAAAAATTTAAGTTAGGATAGAAAAGGCCTAAGCATTGATAGGTGACATCTATATATATCCTTTTTCAAACAATATCACTTTGATTAACACAACCCCAAATAGATACAAAAGACGTTAAGCAAACTTATAGAAAAGAAAAATATGTCTTTAGAAAACACAATACTCAGAGTTCATGACAACATCTTAGAAAATGTAAAAGAGTGTATCTATTTAGGTCATAGGTTAAGAAAATCAAACTGCTGAGACAAGCATATAAATACCGATCGACTTAAAGACAGAAGTATTTAACATGTTACTAATTACAGAATCAGCAAAAAGCTAAGAATAACTCAACGGAAAATAGAACGTATCATGTTAAGGGAAAACTTAAAAGACGAACTAGAGTAGATGTCATAGAAAGAACTGTGAGGGCAAAGTGAAAATGGGCAAGGCATATAGCCGGATAAGAAGAAACAAAACGAACAAAATACATCTCTGAATGGCGAGACCAAGACTAGGAGATGGATAAACGATGTTAAAAAGAAAGTTGGGAGTGGAATAGAAAAAAGTTTAGGAGTGGACATTAAGTTTCGGACATTTGCATTAAACCCGTTTTACTAATATTTTGTTGAATGTGGAATTTTCTCGATTATACAAATTTGTAATTATTACATGCTCGATTATCTGCTGATATCACTAAAATGAATTGTAAATTTTTTTGTCCTCTATATCTTTCCACAAATCCGCGTAGTTTAGTTTGTCCTTTGTACTAGACGATTAAATAAAACGGCTTTTATCTTTAGAAGAGAAATAATTATATGACAAATTGTATTTTCATTTCGTTTTGAACATTTGAGAGACTCTCGTTCTCGGTGAGCACAGAAATAAGGCAATAATAAGGTGAAAGCAAACTTACGCAAGTAATAAAATAGAAAAACCAAGTAATTTAAAGAGGTTAATAAATAATTGGATACAATTTAAAATTATGCATCTTAAAGTTAATGCACCATATGGTACGCATAAGTCGTGAATGTAGCATATTATCATAAAGTGCATCTGGAGCAACTATAAAATAACATATCAACTGGAATAAACTTTTTTTTTTATTTTTGTATATTTGTTATTGCAAATTAAGTGCATTATTGTAAGTGAACCTAATTATGAACCATTTGGCAATGGTTTCAATTCCGCGGAACAACTTAACTCATGAACAGCTCAACAAAATTTATTCTTTTAGCAAAAATGTTTATTTATTACAAATAACAGCTCACAAAAATACATCTAATCAATCCTATAAAATGTCGTGCAGCTGCACAAATTATACCACAAATACAAAAATTCCAACTCTATCAGTATTGTAATATTACTCTGTAATATTGCTCTGTAACGGCTCAAGCCCCACTCCTAGATCAACAATTATGCCACAATATTTAACAAATATTATTAGTGATGCTGAAGAAGATAAAAATATTACAGAGCAAAACAAATGTTTGGCAGTAACCTAAAACGTAAAGAAATAAACGACAAGCAAATCGCAAAACAGCAACAATTAACTAAGATAACGATATTAATAACAATTCGAAATCCTCTATAATTTTCATATTATAATAAGCTTAAATGGTGTTATGAAACAAAAACAGTGCAACATCAAGGCTTGGTTGACAATATGGTCAAGTTTAATATCCATAACCCGGATGTCAACTGATCAAGCATTTCCAAGACAATAATGTTATTTACCACATAACATACGTCTTGCAACTCCAGTAGCTGTCATAATACCTGAACTAGCTACTCACAACCATAAAGTTATAAACACTACTAACGTAAAGCACAAGAAGGCCAAATAAGCAGCACAAGTTATTCTTGTCCACTTGGAATATATTATTAATAACAAATGGTTAAGGCGCGGACTGCGATGCGGACGGACCCGGGTTCAATTCCCGGATCTCTCTGATGCCTGACGGGTGGCCTACTCAGTCACTAAAAATAATTGAGTACCTGTGTTTACTCAAACAAGTGGCAAAGCCTTAACTTCTCAGTTTGCATGTCATGCTCCCATGCGGGCCTTACCATATATAAATTAAAATGCTTGCAAAACATAAAAATTTTTGTAGAACCCTTTTTTAGAATTATGGTCTGGTTGAGTACATAAGATGCCATAACTACAGTTATTTAAATATTATAATAAGCATACACTTAATATACAAAAAGCAAGGTAGGTATATTCCTACTACTTGTGCATTATCCAGTGGAGCACACGCCGCAAACTTCAAAGGCTGCTCAATCTACTACAACTTATAAAACAAAGTTAAACAGAACATACAACCACAAAAAGCACATTTGGTTTCTTCAAGCTATAATTACACTAATCTCCTTCCCTACCAATGAAAAACTACTGGGAGACACCGGACATTAACACTGAACAAACAAACACAAATAAATCTCAAAATCTACCTCTCTCACAATTTATAGAAGAATTCAATATTATATTTAAACTGCCAGTGTAACAAAATTGCATGTTTTGAGCACGATTAACATTAAAATATAAAGTGTTGCAATAAATTTGAAATTTAAAGTGTCATAAAAACAGTTACCAGACCGTTAGTGATATATGCAGCACAATCATGATGCCTCACAAACAAAGAAGAGCGTCAGTTACAAAGTATGAAGCAAAAAATGTTGATTTGTACCGGTAAATGACAATGGGACGTGCAGCAGAAGAATAAACAATAAACTAGCGTTAATGTTTCAGAGCCCAAACGTAATCAGCAAAATCAAAATCAAAAGAATAGGTCGGTTGAGACACTTCAGTCGTATGAAGACGCCCTAATAGCGAGGATGGTACTAGTAAAGAAATTAGAAAGTAAAAAAGCAAAATTTTTACCTATAAAAATATGGTTAGAGGATGCAAAGAAAGATCTGAGAGCTCGGAGTTCAAAATTGGAATAGAAAGACAAAATAAGAGGAAGCAAAGAACCAATTATATTGTGGAATGAAGCCGCACTCAAAACAAATAAAGAGGACGCCCTCGAAACTGGTTGTTCTGCGTGGGGGTTATGGTCTTTTAAAGGCTGCTAAGCCACGGAGCAAGTATTAGAGGCACAAAGGGTCATTTCGGCCGCAGTGTTGTGGCCAAAAGTGTAAAGCACCCTTTGAAATCGCTCTCCGAAATTCATTTGTGCGTGTTGGAGGAAACGCTAACTGTTAGGTAGATACCTAATCAGTTCAACTTTAGATTTAATAGTGAGATCTATTTCTTTGTGTATATTCCTAACTAAAACACTCTTCAGGAGTAGTCACATTCTATTCTTTTGTTAGAATTTTTTAAGCCGTTTTTTTGATGTCATGTTATGTTTCCTTGTCTTCCGCTTTAGTGTGCCCCAGAGATTTTCCATAAATCTGGCAATGGCCCTGGTCAGTCTAACGGTTGCATCTGAGTGCTTTAAAACCGTTGCGAGCTCTTTGCAGATTTGTATTGAGGTACATTATCTTGTTGCAATTTATTACTGTTTATGTATGCATATTTTCATAAAATGGATGCAGAACCGTGTCCAGTACAGTAATATATTTTTCAGTATTCATGTGTTTTTCCAAAAGCTAAATCCATCACACTGCTCCTTTGTAGTTAACTATAGAGACCACATACAGAACAATAGGTCGTCTCAACGTCAGAGGTTACACCTGCGTATTCGTAATAGCCGTGTTGTTATAAGAAAATCTTGAGAATGATAGTAAGGTGGTTCATTAAATTTGCCTAAAAGTTAGGCTTGGCTGACCACGGAATGTTGGTGTTGTAGAGCTTACTGTAACGGAGCTTTTGTTCTTCTCTGAAAAGCATGGATACTTTCTGACCTTGAACTTTTTCAGGCTTGCTTTTCTATGACTTTTTCTCATGGTCTCAGTACTGAGCCAATAGCCAATTTCTATACACATCGCAGCTGCGAGTTTACAAGAGGCTTTTTCATTTTAGAATTAATTTTCGTTCAAAGCGTTGAGAAGTTACACATTTTCGGCCTGTTGCTCTCACAATTTACGTGTGATTTAGCGTCATTCTTAAGTTTTATAGCATTTTAAACATAGCAGTGAGAATACATAAACGTTGCTACATTAAGTTTAATACAAATTTTATATGCAACGCTTCACAAATAAATAATCCAGTTTTTGCAGATTAAATTTAAAACTACTTAGATTAGTAGATCATTTTGTAATCTATGTTGCATTTAGGATAGTATGATTTGGCTATTGAGAAATTTTTTATTATCCAATAAAATACAAAAACAGGCTTATTATGTATTCATTTCAAAACATAATAAAGAGTTTGCATTTAAATTTTTTTTAAAGAGACATATAATGGTAAGGTTCTAAAGCCCCGCATGGGAGCACGGCTATCAAAATGAGAGGTTAAAGCTCTCATACGTTCACCATTGTACCTGGTCGTTGCGCATCATCTCTGATTCGGGGCTATGTGGCAAGCACCGCGCCCTAGACGGCCGTCATTATTACCCCTTGTTCGAGTGAACGCAGGTAACTCAATTATTTTTAGTGACTGAGTAGGCCATCCGCCAGGCATCAGAGAGCATTTTATTTAAAAATAACGTATTACACTACATCAAGGATCTCTACAACTTTTAGCTTTATATTACACAGAAAAGTGTCTTTTTTATGTTTGTCAATATATAGAAATCCTGCTACAATCAAATAAAACCCTCAAAAGTGATTTAGATCTATTATTCAATTTAGGTGCGTAACAAACTCTATTAAAACATTTTTGAACGGCATTAGTACATTTGCAAAAGTTGCCAACATTCAACGTCCGCAAACATAGTTTTCAATTGGCAAAAATGTCTTTGTGCGATAATGCCAGCGCACCGAGGGTTCGGTTTGCTGAATCCCGAAGCTATTCCAAAAATTTATATAGCAATTACAAGGCTGTAGCGAGAACATCCTTGGTATTTGCAGATGTATACCTAAACGGCTTCTGTATTAGCCTGAACTGAATGTAAAACTTGTAAGATAAAATTGCTTGGGGGATTTATTTCATGTCCCCGGATAAGGCCCGGCTTATTCTCTTTTTTTACTTAAAATTACTTTGTGGATTGATGTGACGCTTTTAGGGCGCTCAAACTCGGATTCCGAAGTTATTAGGAAACCAATTTTCTTGCATTATTGTTTGCCACTTCGCTGATTGTGTGGCGCTATTTCTCTGCTGTTAAGTTGTGAAAACTTGTTATATATTTGGATTACCATTATATTACATTATAATATCAACCATTGTACATAAATACATTTTTTTTGATATTTCCAATTATTATACAATCTGTTCTACAGAATTGGGAAATAAGCATTTTCTAAGGATTAAAATGTAAACGCAGTATTACTGCTGATAATTCTTCGAAACCTCTTCTACATACATAAATATATAGTGAAACAACTATAGCCACTTATTAAAATGCACAGAATTAGAAAAATAAATATAACGATTTTATCCATTTAATTTAAATGATAAGAAAAATTAAGCATAATTGGAATAAACTAGCGATGAAATAGATAAAAATAAATATTTATCACAAATAAAAACATATAAAAGTGTAGTCCCCATTTTACATTCGAAGTGTAAGGTCGTACTCGATTCGGTCAGCGCAAGAAAATGTATAAGTGTGCTCGCTTATTGGGCGCGATAAATGCGAGGCCGCTGGCCTTCGTATCTAATTATAAAAGAACATTTATTAAAATAAGTGTATAATTTAAGTACAATCTACATTAATGGGTAACCCATGTATCCATCTCAATTTCAGCCAAATCAAATATCTGGATTCACGCCTAATATGCCTAACTTTCAAAATCCAGTTTTCTTTCAACATACAGGTGTATCATACGTTTACTCGTAACATCAGCCAGCAAATGCAGCCATTCATAACCAATTCATTAATAAAGTTAGTATCTCGAACGCTTCACATCTAAATAATCAGAATACTTTATCAACCCCTTAAAACACTAATGAAATTCCTATCGCAGAGAGATGAAATGAATGACAGCTCTCTGGAAACAATCACAAATGGCTGGAAATCAATAACAAAAAAACGTAAAATTAGCCATAAACTAACAAACCGCTATTTTTCGACCCAAACAAGTCTCCACAATCTATTCAAACCACTTGAAACAGACGCTGAAAATGCTATAGCTAGTCAGAATACCATTACGGAACCAGCAACATCTGAACCACCACCGATATTTATATACAGAAATTAAAAATTATCAAAGTATGATTAATAATTTAGCGAAAATTACGGAAGATGAAGCATACCACACAAAAGCTTTAACAAATGACACACTGAAAATCAATGCTCACAGAATCGATAACTACAGAAAACTAGTAAAGCACCTACGCGAAGAAAAAGTTATTCACCACACGTACCAAGCGAAAGAAGACCATGCCTACGAAATTATGATTAAAAACACTCTGTGCGAGCTATAATAAATTACAGAGCTTGTAAAAGCGTAACTTCTTCTCAAAACATGCAAACCCACCTAAATCAACTTAATGAATGATACAATAAGTGGATAATCACGATAAACCATTCTAAATCTGTCCAAGTAACATTTACCACTTGCACTCAAATTTGTCCTCCCGTAACAGTTAACGGAGCCCTTTACCTGCAAAATCAGATACCTAAGGTATCGTGACCAACGCTTAACGTGACAGAAACACATACAAATGAAGCGAAGACAGCTGGATCTCAAATTCAGACGGATGTATTGGCTCATGGGCCATAAATAAAAAGTTTCAACAGAGAACAAAATTACTCTGTACAAGACGATGCTAAAACCTGCCTGATCATACGGAGTACAGCTCTGGGAATGTGCCAAGCCTACTCGGTTAAAAACAATTCAAACCTTTCAAAACAAAACACTTCGCGCGATTGTTAACGACATGGTACATCAGCAATCTAATGCTGCACCAAGATCTGCAAATCCCATACATCACAGAAGTAATGGATACTGTTGCCACCAATTATCAAAACAGACTGGCAGATAACTTATACAAGGATGGACCCCGCAACAGAAGAATACACAAAACCTACCCTGGAGACATACCTCAACAACACTAAGCCACAGTGACATGTAAGAGAAATGTCAGTGGACATTGTCCCTTTCAGTCATAAACTTCCATCACATTTACTTAATATTTTGTGTGAAGTAGATTGTAATTTCAAATAAATGTTAAAAATATATATATAAAAGTGTTACTATTTTATAAGAAATTGTAGAATTGTATAAATATACGAAAAAATTATTTTATACATTATTCAAAAAAATAAAAATAAGTTTAACTGGAGAACAATAACTATATAAGGAAGAAACAATCGCATAAGAATAAGAAGTAGTTAACATACATACATAATTAGTGGTCTTATTTACTTTTAATTATAGGGCATTATATGTCAATCACGTTTGTAATTACAGTTATATTTCATTTACTATTATTAAAGTTTTTCTGCTGTTTCTTTCTTTTCTTCATGATTGATGCTCAACCGAACCTCTGTCTTCTATTGTCTTCTTTATGTTTCCATTCTGTCTTCTTTAGTTTTCTCTTATACTTTTTATTTTCTCTTTTTTGTTTCTCACATTATGTTGACTGGTTTGGTTTCATTTGTCCGCTTAAGGTATCCATACCTTGTTAGTTGGCACTCCTCAATTTGTTTTATTATTAGCTGCATCTGTAGCTGTTCTCTAATCATTTCTTATATTATCTCTTATTTATCTCTGATCTCCTTATTACTCTGACAACTCTTATGTCCCGTCTATGACTCTTGTCTATTAGCATATAATATATTATAGGATGTTCACCTATTCTTCAAACCTGTTTGCTATATTTAAATACGTCTTTTTGTTAAAAGAATTAGTTCATCAATAATAGAATATTTTGTACTTAAAAATCAATAATTTTGTGTCCGTTGTTAATTTTTGTTATTTCTTTATACTTTCCTATTACATCATACTTTTCGCCGATACTGCCATTTAAATCACTTACCAGCACAATTCTTCATTTGCAACTTTTTACTATTTTAGATGCTTCTTCTCAGAACTTGTTTTGAGTTTCCGCTGTCATTGTCGTTTAGAGAGTACAAAATTAGTAGATGGAGTTTCCCATGTACCTGTATTCTATTTGACATTATTCTTCCGGATATACGTCTCTATTCCTTTAGAAACGTTGTAAGATTTTTTATGCATTATATACCCTTTCTCATTTGTAGTCTTTCTTCATTTCTGTCGCCGCATTTCCTTTATATTTAGTTTTTGTAATTTCCAGAATATTTATATTTCTTTCTTCAATTTTTTTAACTAATTGTGTTTTTTTCCATTTAGCCCTCCAATATTCCTTGTTGCTAAATTTATTCTCCGTAAACACTATGATGCCCTGCCGTTACCATATTTCTCTTCTCCTTAGTTCCTACTACTAGTTTTTTTGGAGTATTAATTTCTACACTCTTTAATCATACTAACTTTCCTTTGTCCTCTCCCAATTCGTATTCTTGGGCATCAGTGAACGGTTTGTAAAACCATATTTTTATATTCTTTCCCTTTTTCTCTTCTTAGGGAACTTTCCTAATCCTTCCTTGTATCTCTCTTTCTTTTGGTGACATATAATTATTTGTGTACATTTTTCTAGTTACTTTTGTATAAAGTCTTCCACTGATAATTTTGGTATTAATATCTTTAGCAATAATCCTTCAATTACAATATTATTTCTTGTGTTGTCCTTTCTGTTGTATCTGTTTATGCATTTATGGTCATCATTTCCTCTTTTAACGGTGCGTTTTTGTTTGTTTGGTATGTTCGTTCCCTTATTCTAATTTCCTTGTCTTTTTAGACATTTTTCTGTTCTATTTTCAACATTTTTGCCCCAAATGTTGACACTTGCCATGGCTCCAATATTTTTCCTAGCTTACCACCTTCAGTTTTAGTTTTGCTAGAAGAGCGCGCTGATTTCTTACTTTTGATAAAAATCTCCCATCCTTCTTTATCATTTCAAACTTTCTTTCCTTTCATCTGTTGTGCTGTCGGCACTTATTCGGTCTTCCTTTAAAATTTCTTGTTGAATGCGGACCTGTATATTGTTATTTATTTTCAGCTGAATACGGTCTTGTTTATCATTTCTTATTTGCAGCATGTAAATAATCGTCATAGGGGAACTTCTCGATAAAAGCAGCTCACCCGAATTAATTTCTCTTGTAACACATAAATTGCTGCTTATTTAGCAGTTAATTCTAGTTCTGCCTTATTTATTTGCGAACCTTTCAAATTTTACTGACGGTTATTTAGCAAACACGTTTGTATTTTGAATCGTGAATCGATTCGTCAACCAAAATGTATGTTTAGCTTGAGAGCTACTAAAATACAAACAACCGCACCCATGAACGCAATCCTAGATGGGGATATGAGTTTATTGTTATATTCCGTTACATGCTGCTTGATATTGCAGAACTGAAACATCATAAATTAAATGTGTGCGTACTTATAAAAATAAGGCATATAGCAAAAGTGTACAATTTAACATATAAATTTTCCAACAAGAGAAAATATGGGAATGGAAAAGAGCAAAGCTTGTAATAAAAAACAAATAAAGCAAATAGAATCTTATATTAAAAGAAAGATAAAATAACTTAAAACATAGAGTAAATGTAATAAATCTAAAAATATTATTGCAAACAGCGCATACAGCAAATATTCCTTTAGGTTCCAGCTTTAAAGCACTTCGGTCGTACTGCTTCATTTGCAACCCACTTGAAATTACAGAGCCGCAGTGCAGACATTGTGAAAGTGCTAAAATGAATGATATTTGCCTATTGTACGTTAACAATGTCTGAAAGCAGATACGCGACACAACCGCCACGTGCATTTACATGTATTACACGACATTATTGTGCTGCAACTGAAATGCATCACATTTAATAGGATTTGGTACAGGATTAAATTATCGTAGCGAGAATGCTAATACCGAACGCTTATGCAGAAATGATATAAAAGCTCAATAAGCACCCGTTGCGGATTAATCCTCGGGCTGCATGCTCGCTTATAAAGGTTGGATTTTGCAGTTCCGCACCCACATTGCTGCACATACAAATACAGTAACTAAATGGTGTAATCTTTTGCGCTCATTAATCAAAACCGTGCAGCAAGGATGCAAAGCGTCGACTATTTGGTGCCTCTGGGCTGCAGTGGAAACATAACTCCAGGAAACTCGACGCCCTTGGAAGTGCACGTTATTGTTTCCAAGGAAGGGACTCTGGGGAATTTACTTTCACTATATTCACTCGACAGCCAGACCAGGAGTGAGAGCGAAGGAGCCGCAAATGCTCCTGCAAATTAGACTATGCTCTTGCACTGTCTTCGTGCTCAACTTGAGTTAACTAGTCGGCTTGCATTCCGCTTTAACGAGATACGTGACCTGCTTTGATGCATTCGAGAGAACCCATTTACACCTGTAAACACAGGACGGGGCTTCAATATCGATTGCAAATATCTTAATCTGAAATAAACTGATTATTATAGAATTTACGGCTTATGATAGCAAAATGCAAAGTGAGAAATTGTCAAATTTTGTTTGAAATAGAGAAAAGAGATAAGGTGACGTATCAAATAATGAAACAAATTAATTGTAAAGAAACGGATTAGATTTAAAGTCGCTTTTAGTTAAGAAGTTTTAAAAACGGCATAGTATTAATTATAGATTTGGTAATATAAATATAAAGACTACTAAGCTTAAAAGTAAAAGTTTAGTACAGCAGAGAACCAAAAAAATACTACTCATACTCTTCAGCGATTATTTTTAACTAAAAATTGCATTAGATTCAATAGATAAACTAATAAAAAAATTAAATTAATAAAGTAAATATATAATTTCCATTAATTAAATTACAGTGATTTCTAGGTGTAACATCATACAAAAAATAAAAAATGTAGAAAAGAATTCAAAAACCCTTAGATAAAAAAGGCAGTAATATTTGTTACGTTGCGCAATCTAACAAGTAACTAATTCTAGATAGAGTAAGGCACATAAGTAGTTGTACACTGATAAGGTAAGTTTTTATTGGACCTAAGCTAATTTTATATGCTGCCCATAAAGACACTAACTAACAGACATATTTATATGTAAAAAGTGATGTATAGTGGGTTTGCTCAGTAGAGTTCTCTACTTAAAATTAATATAACATAACATGTTACATCTAACATCCTGGAATTGCAATATGTTTCAAAGTCATTGTGATAGGTCCATCAGATCGTCTCCTCTTTGCTTGTTTACTGGTTATTCGGTCAGAAGTTTAGCTGCTGATTTTTCTTGTTAATGTAATGCTATGTTCTGTAATCGTTCCTTCAACGGTGTTGACTTGAAGATCTGCATATATTATCTGATTATATATAAATCACAGTCTATTTGCTGCATTTTGACAGGGTTTGAATTACTAGCTATACCCTATATTTTGATGCCATAACTCCAAATGGGTTTTATGGCAACTTTATAAACAAATAACTTATTTTACAGGGAAAGCTAAAGGTATGCTCTAGCTGTAGTCTCTTTCACTATATGTGTCCCAGGTTAAGTGCCGGTTGAGGTGTATTCCTAAGTATTTCATCTCGTCCCTGTGTGTTAAAGAATTATTTTTAAGTTGAATTGAACTATACGAGCTTTTTCTGCCTTCAAAAGTTTTATATACAAATTTTTGCACATCCATCTTTCAGTTTGATATAAATGTTGCTATAGATTTCTTGATGCCATTGCTTTCTAAGATTCATTCTTCTCTTAACCTTGTACTTAATAAGTAACGGATAATATTCTTTAATACCGAAACTTTTTGTTTTAAAAGTTGCTTCGCAATCAAATTCTTAAATTGGCACTGTTGAATATTCTACTGCTTGGGGAAAGGGAAGGATCTCAAGTTTAAACTTTGGAATAAATGAAAAACATTGATGATTTGAGTTTTTCGCTTATTTGTAAATTGATAGTAGTTAATACCGGACTATAATCGGAGGACAAGACTAGAGGCTTTGAACACAGAAGTTTAACAAATCGGGCACTTTTTGTCTATCTGAGGATCAATATGTTGGTCTACCTGTACCGTAATATAGAGTGCATTTGCATCAATCTCAATTTTTATTGCACGTGTCTAGTGTTGAGATCTGTAGATATAAAATAATTGTCTGGGGATATAAAATAATTTATAAAGTATTTCTTATTGACTGTATATCTTGGTGGATGTCCTGGTAATCTTTCTACTGCTCTCTTCAATTACTATACTGGTTGTTTGTAGATAAACTTAAAATTACTTTGGTAATCCATAATGCTTTGTGTTATTCTACTTTTTTCTAAAGTGCTTTGTATTATAAATGTTTTAATAGAGAAGCTTAGATATGGTTTCCAAAACTTTAACCATTGTACTTGGTACTACCTTTTACAATACCAAATGCAATTCAATATCTTGTTAGTAATGCTTTATTAGTAGTAGTGGTTGCAAGAGTGGTTTACTCCTAGTGGAGGGAGTTTAGCTTTTTTCAAAGAATTTCATAGGCTTTTTTGATATTTAAATGCCGAGGTAGCTTTAGCAACTTTATTTCGACAAAACTTTTCAACAAACAAGATGCTGTCGTTTATTGAAGATAATTGTAAAATCATATTTTTACATTAAATTCTTGTACAACCTATTTTTCTTTTATTTTTGTTTCTTCCAAGTGTAGTTTGTTTCAATAAACTTTTAGTAACTTATTTATATTATACAAAATAATAGTTATGTTAAATATTCGATTAGTGGTTCACAGAACAACGCACAATTTGTAAATGATGTCTAATTGCACTTAGTTGCTTATATAAAGCCAAATTAAATTCCCGAGATACATCTAGCACTTTCTAGAGTACGTTTAAAATGTCTAAAACTTACTAAGACAGAAATTACCCAACTTGGTAGTAATATATCGCTAGCGACAAAAAAGCAACATGAACTACTTTTTAACAGATATTCCCAATCGTTTGTCCGCGCTGTTGTTGTTGTATCATGATAGAAGTTGTGTAAGGTAAGAGGCGGAGAGAGGGAGTTGGCAATAAAATTCTTGTCAAAAAAGAGTCTTGCTTTTCAAAAGTTTTGGAACAATTGAATAAATAATTTCTTTCTGAAGGTACCATATGATTATTACAGTGTAGTGTACCTCTATTTACAACTGTTCCACACGTAGAATCTCATAAACTTAATATTCTACTTTTAAATCTTTTTCATAATACAACGGATGTCAATCTAACTTTCATGCTGTAGAATCCGGTGTCCCACAAGGCAGCGTCCTTGGACCATTCCTATTTTTAATGTAGACCACCGACCTACCTGAAACAAATACTACTACAATTGCCTCATTCGCCGATGATGTTGGTGTGCTATCCACTAGTGAAAATCTTACAACAGCTTCCGAACAACTACAAACCCATTTGGATCTACTTACGGAATGGTATTATAAATGGAGAATGAAGTTTAACCAAGCTAAATCGGCCCAAGTCACGTTCACTAATCGACGAGCAACCTGTTCACCTGTAATAATCAACAACATACCCGTACCTATGAAATCTGAAGTGAAATACCTGGGACTAACCCTAGACCAACGATTAACATGGAAAAGCCACATCAAGACTAAACGTAAGCAAATGGACATCAAACTTCGACAAATGTATTGGCTTCTTGGAGGAAAATCAAAACTGTCGTTAAATAACAAAATTCTGTTATACAAATGTATAATCAAACTATCTGAACTTACGAGCTTCAGTTATGGGGGAGTGCTAAACCATCAAACCTGGCAATCATACAAAGGTTTCAGTCTAAAGTTCTCAGAATCCTGGCAGATGCTCCTTGGTATGTCAGTAATCTCACACTTCATACCGATTTGAAAATTCCAACCATCAAAGAAGAGATCGAGCGCAGTGTTATTAAATACCAAAATCAAATAATCAACCACGACAACGCTCTGGTAGAGCAGTTATATGAAAGCGGTCCAAACACAAGAAGACTCCACAGAACCTGGCCTCAAGATTTAATATAATGAAGAAGAAATCATCCAAAGGAATAGCATTATACACTTTGTATTACATTTATCGCATTTACTTAATACTCCTTTCCTTTGGAAGTAGATTGTAAATATGCTATTGTCATTAAAAAAAATTTTAAAAAATCTTTTTCATAATTTACAGTGAAAATAAAAATTAATGAATTATATGGCAAGTCTATTTTTCCAATTTTTCTAATATGCATAGATACATCCTACACATATGTTTTACCAAAAAATTTTCTGCTACTTTCTTGATACAAATATTTGACGTAGTGAATATATTTTTATATTATTTTTTATTTGGAAATTGGGGCAATTTCCTTTGACTAACACTAAGCTAGGCAAATACATAAAGTTTTTCAGTAACATTCCAATAAGTTAGCCTTAGTTTTTGTATGACAATTGCTAGCACAACATAAAAACTTCGTTAGCCAATCACAGCACCTTTTACATACAACTCTTTTTTTGGATATACTGAATGTATTATCTCAGAGAGACAAGCTCAAAACTCTGCCTATACTAGCTATTTTAGTTGGATTAAGTAAGAAAATTTAAAGCTATGAGAATTTTCTTTAAAATTGCCGTTCCATGTCAAATTTATCCCGACTCGCAGCATACTATTTTTGTTTGTTTAACATAACTTAACAGAAGTCATATTAAAGCAGATTTTAGGCAGACTTTCCATTTCTATTTATCAAATCGATGTAATAACTAGTATTTTTAAAATATAACATTTAACTTACTATACAGAATGGCTACAAATGTTTTAGAAATATAATAAATTTTATTTCCGGCACCATTTGCGCAATACAAGCAACTGTAACACCATATATTTCCAAAAAAGTGGGACAACTGATTGGAACATAAATAGATTATGAAGTTAACACATTTTTAATGTTAAGATCTTTATGTTAAAAGATTAATGTATGTTAATCATATCATTGTATTTGAGACGGCGTTTACAAGCAACATTATCTTTAGAAATAGATCAACGCAGCTTTTTAAAGTTTGAATAAGTAATTTGGACACTATCACTATTAGAGTAATATGCCTTAAAGAAACGTTTATTTAAATTTATTAAAAATAAAAATTCCAATTAAAAACGTAATATTAGGTACAAAATATTAAATAATATAACGGTAAATTAAATATATGTCGAAAAATTAAATATAAACTAGAATTTTTATACGCGCCGTGAGTTAAACAGAGAAAGGCGCTTGTTCTGAGCGTTGTAAGTAGGGACACTTGAAGGGGATTTTTCCCGTAGGCTACCTCGCACTACCACTTTTTTAGTGAGAGTTGCAGCATCAGGGTAAGAAGTACCATAGTTCATTATAATGTGGATTATTATTATGTTTATTACGATACAGGGTGTAAAACCAAATTTTAAAAATACACAGTCTAGAGACAACATCTTTTAGAAGGTCTAAGTGTATGTGTAGCATAAACTATTTCTGATGTCCAAGAGATAGCTGGAAATAAAGATCTCCCATGTCGGCCAAGTACCAACGTGATTATTGTTCGTTACCTTTTCGAGAATAACTTAAATAACAGTTTACAACGTAGGCAATTGAAGACGTTATCTTACTTTACGAACACTTCTGGTACAAACTCGATAAAAATTGGTTTGTTCTGAATTGCAATGGTCTGCCCCCTCCCCCCAGGGCTCAAATTTATAACCGCTAAAAGAAGCCTTGGCAATCTGTTGAGATATGACTATTTGCTCTGGAAAGTTAGTAAAAGTTTTAAAGGACCTCAGATCCCAAATCCTCCTATACGAAGTCAAGCGGAATGAGTCAGGTCAGATATAAAAAAAGCCAATGTATTTGCTCAACACCTAACGGACACCTGCGCTCTTGCAATTATCATCACCATTCAAGCTTTCTCGCCAGCGGATATAAGAACTCAGATAAAATATCTGAATAAAAGTAAATCTTCCAGATATGACCTTCTAACAACGAGCGTACAAAAAGAACTACCCTGGAAAGGTATAACACTGATAACTATCTTATTCAATTCCATTTTTCGCATAATATACTGGCCTAGTCAACTAAAGTTCTCACAAATTATAATAATACTAAAACCGGGAAAGCACCTAATAAACCTGCGCATATAGACCAATAAGTTTACTTCCTATATTATCAAAATTATTGGGAAAATTAATAGTTAAAGACATTCGAGCAGATACTTTCATTAAAAATATTATTTTTCAACATTGGTTTGGCTTTAGGCCAAAGAAAGGAACATTCTACTATTCAACAATGTCACCGGCTAGTTGATGTAAATAATAAATCATTTGAAGACAAGAAATATTGTTGTGGGATTTCTTTATGTCAGCCAGGCTTCTGATAATGTCTGACGTCAAGGATAACTGTATAAAATCAAAGCATCCTTTACTCGCCAGTATTTTTTCCTCCCCAAATCCTACCTGGAAGATGGTCACTTTCAAGTAAAAATTTGTAGTAAACTCTCGCAAATCAAGACAATAAATTCTGGTGTCCCGCAAGGTAGTGTTCTTGTACCACACCTTTATCTGGTATATACCGCTGTTCTACCCACAACACAAACAACTATAACAAGAACTTTTGCCGATGACACCGCCGTCCTTTCTTCTCACAATAATCCAGTAACGGAAAGCCAGCAGGTACAAGAGCACATTGACTTTATTAGCAAATGAAGAAATGGGGCATCCGTACAAATTAAAATAAATTCGACCAAGTCACATTTACGCTGCCATGACAATTATTCTCGCCGGTAATAATAAACAATATCTAAGTTCCACAGTCCAAACAAGTAAAATATTTGGGAATGAATGTAGACTAACGACTTACCTGGAAGAGGCACGTAGCCAAAAAAAAATAGAAGGAAAGAAAAATTTAACTGGTTCCTAGGTAGAAAATCTAGTTTTTCCATTAAAAATAAATTATTGATTTGTAAAACAGTTATTAAACCCATATGGACCTAAGGAGTCGAACTGTGGGGTCTAACCTAAATATTCTGCAGATATTCCAGTTTAAAATCTTGAACGCCCTAGTAGATGCTTCGTGGTATGTGTCAAATGAAACACTACATCACGATCTGAAAGTAGCGTATGTCAGAGAGGTCATCACCAAGTACGCTAATAACCATATACGTAAACTTGAAACTCGCCCAAACACGGCTATACAACCGTTAGCGGATAATACCTATCAAATGCTACTTTAAAAACTAGGGTCAACAGATATATTAGGCTAGACCACTTAGTCATAAAATACTGTAAATGTCACAAATATATTTTACTATTTAGGATAATATCGCTGAATGTTATTCCTTCCATGCCATGTATATAACTATCACACTAGTTTGTAGAATATCTGCATATGTATGTATGTATGTATTATTATAGTCTGTTTGCTAATTAATGAGAAAAAAACACACTAAAAGAAGCACTTAGCCCATAAAGATTTGACAACGATGCCGCTGTCAAACTGTTCTTGTAAACTGGCTGGTGTAGTAACACCTTCACTTTACGATAGCGGAATTAAAAAAACCATCTATCTATTAAAAAAGACTATAAACAAAATTATCTTATACTTATATTTTAAAAATTTTTAGGAAAAAATCATTTTAGTTCATATTTGGTTTACTCGCGTGTTAGAGGCAGGATAAATAGAATTCTCTGAAATTTACAAATGCCTCAAATAGTCATTTAATTTAAAATTTTTATTAAGTACCTCAAAATACATTTTAATTGGTAAACATTAAACTATCGGTACAAATTTTATGTGCATAATCCAAGGAGATAAATCTGCACAAATTACTTTATTTAATCGAAATTCCTAAAAATTCTAAAACATTGGAAGATAAATATAAAGCTGACAGTTTTAAATAAATAATAAACAAAGCTACAGCATTTAAAAAGGTATGTTATAAAAGAAAATTAAGTTGCTCATATAAAAGTTACTTAGCTTTTTAATGCAGATTTTTGATTTAAAAAAGCAATTACGTTTGGTGATAATCTAGTTCTCTTCTTGTCCCAAATGAAAGCCAAAGTACTGAGTGGTAGCTCTCAATAGACCTTAAACTTCAAGAAGGCACAATGTTATTTTTCAATGTGTGTTTTCAAGTTGTCACTTGATGGAATAAATTCTCTTTAACATACCTATTTTTTGTTTTTATTTTAAAATCTGCCGACGAAAACATTAATTTAAAATAAGATTTCCACATATTATTTTTAATTTATTTTTATTGTTCCAATATTGATTTCTTATCTTAGATCAGACATTAGTATCCTTTTTCGATGACAAAATACAAGGCACTGTGCAGAAACCTTGTTATTTTTATTACATTTATAATACCACAATTAAAAATCGTTACCTCATTTTTATAACCGAAACATATCATTCTTTTAAATACGTCCAAAATATCTGTCAATTGTTTAACCCAACAGAGTGGAGCTCAACTTACATTTAAGTTAAGATGATAATCAACTAAAATCACCGCCTCCTTCTGTTTAAGCAGCTGTCTTATAATATGAAACAAAAAATTCCTTTTCATGGCATCGCCTCAAATCAGCTTATAGTATAAAACAATGAATTGAATTTGACTAATTTTGGAATATACTATATCATTAATTAGAAATACAAAATTATTCACAGTATTGAAACATTTTCTTGCAACTTCATTTATCATCTGCTTGTAGGTAAGGTAATATTTTATTGCTAATAGAAAAGTTAAAAACAATAAGAATACCTTGTCAAGTAATTTGATTTTGTGTTAAAGGAAATACTTTTCTTTATAAAGTGTCTCTATGTTGGCGATTCCTTAATAAATGTGGCTACCTGCAAAGCCTTCGAAACATTCTTTCATGCTTCCCACCATCTCTTGGAATAATTTTAAGTTTTGGAAGGAATGGTAGCCTGAAGAGGTTAAACACACAAACAGAATAGATGCAAAAGCTTTATATGCTTCAATTCAATCCATTTTTTCTTAGAAACAAGGCTTTAAAGCGTTCATTGTTGCAGTTTAAAAATAATTTTTCTACGATCAGTGCTCTAAATCTTGGCAAACATGTTGTGTAAGATTTGCAGTAATGTTTTCTCTCTTCTCACGAAAGTTTCCAAAAATGGGTGCTACCACCTTTCAGCGGATGGTAGACATTTTTCCCTTTCTAGACTTCAGGTTATTGTTCCATTTATAGCTTACAGTAGTAAATGCAACTATCGTCTAAAGTCAATTTCTTGTTAACGGACACCTTTTCAGTCATCGAGTTTCAAATGTTAAATTTCGGGTGGCAAGAGTTATTGTGGATCCTCCAAGACGTAGTGCGCTTTCAATGTTTGTTCTGTTATCGCGCAAATTCGTTTACCTAAATTCGCCAACTTTTCTACAAACGACAAGTAGACCATTTTTCTTGATTCTTTGCTCCTTCTTTCCTTAAAGATTTAAATTATGCCGTAAATCTCAATTAATCATTTTGCACTATTTCGTGTGAGATCAATTTGTAACTATAGAATATTCATCTGTAAGAAGTCAATTATTTATTTTATGCTAATATACTTTCTCCATAATTAATAGTTTTAATCATCAAACGTTGGATTTGTAGAACTTAATTTTATATTGTTTTTTAAGGGACCATCAGAAACGTTATTCCCTTTCTGCTTCTTGATAGAAGAACACAGTGTTGTTTTTAAAAAATAAATACTTAAATATTTTTAATATTGGAAAAGAGTAGGGGTAGTACTAGTGCTTTGTACAACCAATACCAATCAATACTAAGCACACAACTTTTTCAAAAAAAACAGTCCATTTTCATAAACAAATATTAAAACAAATATAAAAATTATTTACTTACTTCAGCGGTTGGCTGACAACTGGCTATATACTGCCCTCTGTGTAATTACAGAACATCACAGAGCCATTGTGTAGAATGCTGATAATATCTCTACTAAAGATTGTTCATCTGCGAACGTACGTATAAAGCAAACTGTCAAGAATTGTGCGCCTTTAACGTTTACTGACGAATGGGTACTGCTTATGGTAGGGTCTGTGTGAATGTTAACTGACTAACTAATTTCCGCATGAAGCAGGTAACATAAGCTTGCGATGGTTGCGTTTTTTAGTTTTTGGTAATTGATTCTTATGTATTTTTAGTATTGACTCCGAAAATTATCTTAACTTTTTATCATCACATCAAGATTTTTGGAAAATTGCAAACTTGTTAAAAAGTCGAAAAATTGCAAAAATCTAATACTATAAATAAATATAAAACTTTTTTTTATATAAAAAACTAAACAGTTTGGTTCGAGACTTACATCTACACCAAAGAAAATTCAGAATTGCTTGCTTCGATGCTTAAAGACAAGAACCTGCTATGCACTGGCATCTTATTTTTCTCCTTCAGGTACACAAAAAAGGATTTTCTTCCGTATTTCTCGAAAAATGAGAAATCATCTCTACTCATATACGTAGATTCGTCCAAAAGAAACCTCAAAGTTGTCCTTCACAATGGGAATACGCATACGTGCGTCAATACCAGTTGGATATTCTGTTTATTTAAAATGATGTTACAAATATGTAAAATTTATTCTCGATAAAATTGAATACGACAATCATAAGTGGATTAGGTGCGGCGATCTCAAAATACTATCAGTGCTTCTAGGACAGCAAGGAGGGTACACAACGTTTTTTTTTGTGTAAATAGGATAGAAGAGACACATAAAGTTATTGGATAAAGATTGGCCAAAAAGAGCTTCATTAAAACCTAGAACCTAAAATGTGCTCTGAAAAGCTCTCATAGATCCGTATAACGTTCTCCTTCTATCTCTATATATCAAGTTAGGCTTGATGAAGCAATTTGTCAAAGCCTTACCATAAGGCAAATTTTGTAAATACATCTGTAACAAATTTTCCTCCATATAAACCGTCAAACTAAAAGAAGGTTTCTTTAATGGTCCTGACAGAAAACTTCTCAAAGATGGTAATTTTAAGAAACAACTGGAAGTTACAGAAAAAAAAGGTTGGGAAGCTTTTATTTTTGGGCAGTAAGATGGATCCTAACTTCAAGCAAATCGCTAAGAACATGCTGCAGAAGTACAAAAATTTAGGCTCTTCCGCGAGCTTGAATGCTCACTTCCTAAATTCACATTTGGACTATTTTCCTGAAAATCTGGGTGCCGTTATCAAAAAGATAGGCAAGAGATTTCATTAGGACATCAAAGAAATGGAAAGCAGATATCAAAAAAATGGGGCCGGCAGAACGAACTTAAAAAAACCTTTCGATTTCTGGAAAATTATTCGACATAGAATTTTTTCTTCATTTTTGAATTCAGCGTAAAATTTCCTATAAGAATCACATTTAAAATCGTAATGTCGAAAATTTTCCCGTAATTCGAAGTCGAATATCTCGAAAACTATTCGACATAGAATTTTTTCGATTTCATTATTGAAATCAGAGTAAAATTTTCCTTAATAATTACTCATAAAATCGCAATGTCGAAATTTTCCCGAAATTCGAAGTCGAATATCTCGAAAACTATTCGAGATAGAAACTTTTTGATTTCGATTTTGAAATCATCGTAAAATTTCCTATAAGAATCCATTTTAAAATTTTTAAAAATCCATAATTTTGTGACAGCGACAGACAGACCGACAGACATATAGAATTCAGTAACGAACTTTTTAAGTTCGTTGAAAATGGACTACTACGATGATGGCTGACTATTGTTAGATGCCATACCGAGATGAACCCCATAGGGAAAAACCCGAAGAAGAGCATGAGCCGCCCAAAGAAACTTCGACACATGAAATAAAATTGTATGTATTTTACATAGTCTGTCGTTAAAGGTGAGAGAAGAAGGGGAGTGGTTTCCAAAGGCATGTTTTACCTCATAAAAATTAATTAAATAAATAAATGTATTGATTTAAAAACGTACTAACAGAAATTTAGGCTGAGTCGAGTACGAGTATTGATACGGTGTGGGTGCAACGCGCGCGCTCCGTTATCAGTGCAACACGCCTGGCCTAAACTATAATCTTTAACCTTCACTGTGAGTATTCATAGTAATATTAACAAATACATAGAGTGCCAACACCTCATTAAATGATAATAAAATGAGTCTACAGGCGCGGACTAAGCGCAAACTTGATGAATTAACACCGCCTCTCAATGAGGTGCAAAAGCGATACATGTGGTCAGCTGAAGAGCTAATCACACAAAACAGATTCTACTTGCCCTCACAAAACGATAGCGAAGATAACACAAGCAAAAAAATCAACACACCTCCTACAGAACCTGCTACTTCTATTAATAGACCTAAAATCTCGCCAATATATCTGCACAATGCTATTAATCACAAGGCTCTTGTGGCAGATATTAATAAAATTATCAAAGAACCATTTACAACAATGTGTACCACGAATTCGCTACGCATCAACTTATCGGATGATAACGACTACCGCACTCTCACAAAATTTTATTCTGATAATTGAATTGAATATCATACATTCCAAAACCCCAACCTAAAACCTCTGTCAGTGGTAATTAAAAATGTTCCGTTATCACTGACTACTGATGAAATCAAAACTGAGTTACAAGTACTACCTGTCATCAATGTAATACGTCTACTGACAAGAGATAAAAAGCCCCTTCCTGTGTGTGCAGTCGACCTAACCAATAGCGATGAGGGCAAAAAGATATTCTCCTTGAAGTCAATATATCATTCAGTTGTGACCGTTGAAATGAGAAAAAAGTCAACCAGCTTACCACAATGTCATCGATGTCAACGCTACGGGCACACAAAAAATTACTGCACTCTCACACCAAGGTGCGTCAAATGTGCTGGAAATCACAATCACAATGAGTGCACCAAGCAACCAACAACTAAACCGACATGTGTCAATTGTGGCGGCGATCATGCAGCGAGTTACCGTGGATGCAGTCACCATGTTGAACTCCAACAAAATACTTTAAAAATAGAAAAATAGCCAATAGTTCTCACGTCAACCCAACGCAAACATACGCTGATAAACTAAAAATAATCCCACGTCAACAACATCTCCTCAAACTCAGCAGCAACACAACCAGTCGAATCCTCTCAGTTATCACATATTAACTAAAATTATTGTCGATCTTGTAACGTCCTTTCTTCCCCAAATTAAAACATTCCTTTCAACTACCCTGATACCCCTGCTGCTCAATGGATCCTAAGACCAGAAGAGCAATTGAAAAATTAACAATCCTTAATTGGAATTCAAATGGCATCTTAAATCAACGATCTGCATTTATCGCATTTTTAGCCAGGTACAATGTGGATATAGCCTGCATTACTGAAACTCATCTGCAAGACCACGATAATCTTAAAATACCAGGATACAATGTATATCGAAAAGACAGAAGCGCCACAATAGCTTCAGGGGTGTGGCCATCATCATTAAGAGAAACTTAGAACATGCAAGTATCCCTAATATACTAAATACTACTTTAGAAACAATTGGAATCAAAGTGAGACTACATGACCAAAGCCTCTTATCATCTATAGCGCGTACAGGCAGCCAAACAAAAACTTAATGAAAATGATATAAAACCTTATTCAATACAACTGACCAAATATTAGTAATTGGAGATATCAACTGCAAACACCGAATGTGGGGCTGTCGAGCTACCAACCCTGAGGGTACAAAACTCGAACAATACTCAACTACATATGGCTTTCAAATTATGCCTCCGAACGAGTATACGTATTATCCTTATCGGGAAGATCACCAACCTGATATACTAGATATTGTTCTTCAAAAAATTTCCCAAAACAGATAAATCAAAATGTAGTAATGGAACTTAACTCTGACCATGTACCTGTGTTAATATCCTTCCTGGGCACACCACAAATTAAACAACCTCCTCAAAGAGTTATTAACGGACGAATTGACTGGAACAACTTCCAAGAGCGACTAAACTCCAACCTACATGAACCATATAGGTGTGAAAACCCTGAAGACCTTGATACTGCAATTTCTAGCATCACCATGTCAATCACGGACGCTGCCAAAACATCGGTCTCAACTCCTCGAAACATCATACACGCTAACTATAACTACCCACCCAGCTATATATTAAAACTGATCAAGACAAAAGTCAAACCAGGAGACTATGGCTGAGAACTAAAAATCCCGAAGTAAAAGACTCTAAATAGCCTCACCCATCGTCTTAAGAAACAACTGGACGAATACAGAATTGAGTCATACCGAAAGCATATTGCTGATATCGGCCCTGGAGATCCGGGCATGTGGAAAACTACCAGAAGAATTCTGCAACAACATGACGAATTACCAACCATAACAAATGGACCCAATATCCTCTACACTGATAGCGAAAAATCGCAAGCTTTTGCCGATCACCTCGAACACGTTTTTACGCCAACAAACATCTGTGGCACTGCACATGCACTTCATGTACTAAATCATATCGAGCGCAATCGCCCAGTTATCACAGAAAACATATACCCTGTATCACCAAGTGAAATAACTCAATTCATATCTGCTCTGCCCAAACGAAAGTCACCAGGCCATGACCTAATAACTAACATTGTCCTTAAACACCTGACCAAAAAATGTATAGCATACCTCGCATCTATATATAATGCGTGTCTTCGCATTGGATACTTTCCACGGAGCTGGAAACACGCGCACATACTCATGTTTGCAAAACCAGGAAAAGATAAAATATATTAAGAACTACCGGCCAATAAGCCTAATTACAACTTTATCAAAAATTCTGGAAAAATTATTCATGTTCGATTATCAAAATTGTAGAAACCCAAATATAATACCAGCATTTCAATTTGGCTTTAAGAAAGGACATTCAAGCTGCCATCAGCTCCAGAGAATTAGCGAAATAATCGAAAATGGATTTGAAAGTAAATGCTATACAACAATCATCTTCATCGACATTGCGAATGCTTTCGACAAGGTATGGATTGAAGGTCTAATGAAAAAACTATTTGACATTAATATACCAAGTTACCTGCAAGCTACAATATTTTCGTTTTTGGAAGATAGAACTTTCGCTGTTAAGGTCAACTCTGCCATATCTGATATCAAAGCTATACATTCGGGAGTTCCTCAAGGAAGCATTCTTGGGCCTCTGCTATTTAATATCTATACATCAGATATACCAGCAACCGGAGCTTCTATAGACACTTTTGCGGACGACACGGCGATTATCACGCAAAACACGAACTTACACATTGCAGTACAAGAACTTCAACACGCCATGAATACAATTAGTAAGTGGCTTAAAACATGGAATATCCAAGTTAACCCTGCCAAATGCCAAAGCAAAATTTTCACGCTAAGGAGAGACACCTTCCCGCCCAACATCGAAATTGATGGCAAATCTATACCATGGAACCCCAGGGATCAAGCGGTAAAATATCTTGGAGTACACCTCGACACAAGATTAACCTGGAGCTACCACATAAACAATAAGCTACTCCAGGCCAACAACAGAATGCGTCAGCTATACCCTCTCATTAATCGCAAGTCATCTCTGAAGCCGGAGTGTACCATATTACTGTATAAAACCCTAATACGCCCCTTAATCTTATATGCTTGCCACGTTTGGTGTACTACGTCAAAAACAAACATCAACAAAATACAAAGACTCCAAAATAAAATTTTACGAGTTGCAGTGAACGCGCCTTGGTTTATTCGTAATACCCAACTACACTACGAACTAAGAGTTTCATATGTACAAAATTACATCTGTGAAAGTGTTAAAAAGTTTATACAAAACGCGAGCGTGTGCGACGGGGCCACCTATTACAACATGTGCAAGCGAAATATACACACTAGGCTAAAACGACGACTACCCCAACACATCGTTATCGTAGAAGAGCATAACGATTAAAATTAACAATATTAATAATCAAGACGTTACAAATAGTTTTGTCGTGTCATTTACAGTAGTTATTTGTAATATTATTAAACATGTCATGTATAACATTTTAATTGTTGAGCTGACAATAAAGTCTATTATAAAAAAAAAGAAATTTAGGGTAATTTTGTAACAATTTTTATTATAAATTAAGGGATGAATGACTTCCCCGTTCTTCTTTTCAGACCCCTTAACTAGCTATAAAAATGTATAGTATAATCCAAAAAAATGAATAAAACATTAGAAGAAAACATTTTAAATCTATTTCTAAACTCATATTTTCGAAACTTTTGGACTTTTTACATATTTTGAAATTTTCAATTTGCGAAAAATCCTGACGCGATGGAAAAATGAAGGCTATTTTTGGATTCCGCGCTAAAAAATACACAAGAATTAATCATCAAAGGTTACAAAACATGACACAACCCAAATTTTGGAGATTTTTGAAATCGATGGAGCTGTTGGAAATTCTCTTGAACAATCAAACAGAGATTTTTCCTTTAACTGAATAACGAGACGTGCGTGGGCAGCAATAGTGATTTTAAAAAAGTAATAATATTTCTTGACAGGGTTAATGGGAGCAAGCATATATAAATATCTTATTTAGTAATAAAGTTATCCTAAAGGAGGGAAAATTTTACAATAAAATATGAAGAAAGCTTACACTACAAACTATTTTTAAAAGAATAAAACAATATATCAGTCTCTTTTGAAAGGTAATAACTAATAAATTGTAGGTAAATATAGCATCCTCCAAATAAAGTTTTTGCCCCCAAACGGGAACGAATTTACATAAATTTCTACCTCTAATAATGCGTCTATTTTTTCCCTAAATTTATGTGCTAAATTGGAGCACGAAAGTTCCACAAACAAGATACATTTGAAAGTAAACACAATATTATATGTACTACAATGCAAAAAATGAGGCTGATAATGTTTTCTGTGAAAAGAGCCATAAATTTATATTTTATAATATAGTATTGCTGTATAATCAATAAGGTTAATAAATTCATAAAATCGTCTATAAATAATGGTTGGTTATCAAGGTAAATAATTTATACAATAAATTTTGCAATTGCTCCACTATTGCAAATAAATTTAAACTATCCTTATGAAGTGAGCCAAAGTCAATAGAAATAACCAGAATAAAATCAAGTACTTGCTCGTTAGGATTACCAAATTACGCAAGATGAGGAATCGTAAAATTTTGAAGCTACATCGGTGGCCTACATATTATTACTTCCTAATAATTAAAAATAAGGCAATACATGAGATGCTTGGCGAAATATTTTAAAATAGGTAATAAAAAATGCTTTTTGATGTAATTAGATCACCTCTGAAGTATATTTAGCTAAATCTACTCAAGTTGTAAACAGAAGAAGAATAAACGCAAAACGAGTAAGAAACTCCAACATTACAAAAAAAGAAAACATCAGTGCACAAAGAGAAATATTAATTATTATTTAAGAATATGTAACCAACACATGAAAAATACCACATGCGTATAGTACTCGGTACCTGTATTTTTATTATTTTCCTTAATAGTATGAAAAGGCAATGCTTTGGTAATAATCTGCTGCATTTAATAACTTGATTAAGCTATTGAAATAAGGTAACTGACCTATTACATATATAATACGAGGTGTCCTAAAAAAGTTTCTTTTTAAGATTCGTCTATTAAAAACACTTTTATTTTTTATTATTAAAATACAAACGTTGGGAAGATTTTTTTTAAATAATGTCATCCTACATACGCGCCACATTATTTTAAACGAGAAGCAAAATTTCTCGTAATGGCTGCCATTTCTTGGTGGGTATTTTCTTTCAAGTGAATCATAGAGTCCGGAGTGCCGCTGTATACTCTTGATTTAAGATATCTCCACAAGAAAAAATCTCTAGGGGGCAAATAAGGACTGCATGGAGATCAGTTTATATTACCTCTTCTGGAAATTTTACTAATTCACAGCATAGACATTTTAGAAGTATGCGATTTTGCCTACCATGTTTTGTTGATTATTATAAACAGCAAAATTTTGTAGTTCAGGTATTAAGAAATATTCAACATCTCTACATAACGCCCTGAAGTCAGTGTTAACGCGCGCCCCCTTTCATCTTCAAAGAAGTACGGGCAGATTATTCCTCGCAACGATATTGCAGCCCCTACAGTCACTTTTGGTAAATAAAGAGGTTTCTCACTGTGGGTTCATAGCGCTCCGATAACGGCAGTTTTGTTTTAACGTGGCCATTGAGGTAAAAATATATCTCATCCAAAAGCAAAATGTTGAATAAACTGAAATGCTCAGTTACACAGTTAACGAATTAAAGCACTAATTCAATTTTATAGGGTGCAGAAAAAACCTTTTTACAGATTGCCGCATAATGGTGATCTAGGCATGTATAAAACACCTGACCGTTCACGAACAGATGGGTCAGGATCTCGCGAAGGGCTGTCGCACGCTTTCTACATTTTCGCCAATTCTCGATGATATTGGTCTTAGGTTTATTCATAGTTGAATCGTTTTCTTCGAACTTACATTCCCATTTTCTAATGAGGGAAATACTTTTCTCTAATTTGCAATAATCACCGAATTATTGTTTCTGTAAAATATTCGCAAAAAAGGCACGGTTCGCTTCCAAGAAATATTCCATAACAACTATATTCAGCAAAGCCGCACTACCGATTGACAAGCTGCCTGCGCCCATTTAAAATCGAAACTTTCTTTTAGAACACCTACTATAATGTCTGCAGAACATTTAAAACCATTAATCATTCAAGCGGCAAATCGTCTCTTTATAGATACAACAGCGGTTTACTTGAGCATAAAGTAATTTACCTGCCCGTTGTACTCTCTGTTAGTTAAAGTAATGATTTAATTCAACTGTAATTGTATAACGGATTATACACTTGCGCAGTTATATTCTGTGTATCAAATTTGTTTGTACAGTAGCCCTTAGTAAGTCCACGTTATCGTATATTTACACTTAATATTTTATTTGCATAACAGCGATAAAGTAGAACCGAGATACTAATACTTTAAGAGTGTTTTTATTAAATTATTAGGAATACTAAGTTTTTTATTTATAACTTTTTAATTAATGAAAATATAATATTGTTTAATGTAACAATTGCTGAATTAATTAGCAATATTTCCTACAGGATATATGAATTTTCATCTCAAGATTAAATCATAGCAAATGAAATGTCTGAACCAAATCAAATGTAGTCGACCAATTATTGCTGATTATAACAATTAGGAAGTTGATGTCGAAGACTGCGCACAATCAGTTAAAGGGATTACTATCAATATTATCACTTTTTGGTCAACAACTTTAAAACATTTAAAAACAATTTACATAATTAACATTTATTGGCAGATGCACAAAAATATACAGTTTGGTATTATCGAAACACTAAGTAAACCATATCATTAACGGTGATAGAAATATGTCTTATATAAGTAACATTAGAAAAAAGTATGATTATATGTTGGAAAGTTGCCGAAAAGAACTCTCTTTGCTTATGGTAAAATATCTACAACTCGATGTGACTAAACAAACGGTTACTGCAGACCTTTATTGTCAACAATTGAGTCGTCTAAACAAATTTGTACAGCAGACACCCATTATACTTTGAAATAGAACAGCAATAATCATTCAATACTAAAAGGTTCATTGTCACACATCAAAGGTTACACAACAACTTAAAAATGTAATGATTTTAATGGTTATTATAGTGTTAGAAATATATTAATTTTTTTTAATACTAAGCTTAGAAGTTTTTATAAAAATGAGATGATATATTTGAAAATGAAATGTATGTATTTTTATTTACAGATAAAATATTACAATTAAAATGAAAATACTTTTCGGGCCCCTAATATTATTTGTGCTTCTATTTAATTATTTCCCTGTAAAAGCTGATTAAAAATAATTTTTTAATTTGCGTTTTTGCAGTAGGCCAGAAGCCCGCCGAGATTAAATAAACGCACAAAAGCGGTTAACGAAGCGAACCTCACGCACTTGTGATCAAATCGCTACATTTTAATGCAATTCCGGCCGTAAAAAGCGGGCTAATTTGCTAAGCTATAATGAACAAACAGACTGTTTGCAGAGAGCGGCCTCTCTTTACAATGCACTCGAGGCCTACAAAATTTGATTTGCTTCAAGCCACGGGAATTTTCAGCAGGTGGCCTCCCGGCGTGCGAGCTGGTATAAAGCGTACGTGCACGCAATTTCTCTAACGGTAATGTAGGTCACCTTCTTCTTGTTAGCGGAAGGTTAAATGGCGCCTCGCTATCTTTGGCTTTATGGCGCCCGACTTCATTTCTGGGTTAGCAAATGTGTGATGTGCATAGATAAAGGTGACATTTATGTTTATAGGTGTATAAATATCGTTCTTGTAGACCACGCAAACGATGCTGTAAATGTGGGCTGAATTTGTATAATGCAAAGCTATTATTTTTAAAAGTACGGCAAAACAATTTTATAACTATTAGTTGTAAATTATTCAGATGATAAAAATTAAATTTACACAATTATGAATTTAAAAATCTTTGAATTACGCCACCATTTGCAATTCAAAGCAATTTCTATTGCCTCGCTGTTTAAGCTTTGTTTCAGAAAATTAAAAAGTTAGTGGAGGTAATATTAAACAAGAAAGCAAGCATATGCAAATTTTAATGTAATTTCTCTCATAATCAATTTATTTAACGTTATCTGTGTAACTTGCAAACATCGCAATTAGTGTCTTATGTATAGCTTCAAGTACTTTAAGCCGTGTTTGTGGTTGCGAATATAACAATAACTAACCAGAACATTTATCATTTTTAAAACTATCGGCTACTTAGAAACTGTAAATTTTCCTACACAAAAGCTAAGCAACGCATGCCTTATTTAATTACCATTTAAAAAATTATTATTATTTATTTATGTTATTGTTTAATTATTATTACTATTTTTCGGGAGCATCAAAAATGCAAGAAGGACAAAAACTGCTATATTTTCGAATATCAAAAACAAAGATAAGAGGTACACATATAAGAAGAAAAAATCATGGAGACAGTACTTTAAAAAACTATTATAAGGATGGGATATTACATACAGAGTACAAAATGCAGATGGAAGAAAATAGAACAATATAGTAATAGCATAAATATAGAAAACCAACTGTAAGAAGACAATGTACTCCAGAAAAAATAGAAGCAAGAAAGGCACCAAAAGTCAGGTAAATACAAATAATAAACCCAATACATAAAACAGACAACGTAGAGAACTTTAATAATTAAAGAAAAATTATCCTAGTAAGCACAACGAAAAATATAAGCGAGAATATTAAAAATAAGATTACAAAAACTGGCGGGGACAATAAAAATTAAGAAAGAATAGAGAAGTGACAAATGCGACTTTCATAGTGCAGCAAATAACCAAAAAAGTAATTTGGAAACATGGAGAGACTCACATATGTTTTTTGCCTATTTAAAAAGAGATTTTGGAAGGCTAAATAGAACAAATATATGAAAAATACTGAAAAACAAAAATAAATAACAAAATAAACTAAGAACTTTGTTGGATTAAAGCACGAGAAGTTACAAATGTTCAAGATAACAAAAATAGTAAGACAAGGGTGCATCCTAACCTTATACTGTTTACAGTTTTACATAAAGCTATCAAAAAGTAGGCAAGTAGGCAAGAGAAGACACCAGATAAAAATGGAAGAAACAGCATTGAAACAAATCAACAAGTTTAAGTCCCTAGGGACATTAATGTCACAAAACGGGAGAATAAAAACAGGAAACAGCAGGATGACTCTTCAACGCTATAAAAACACTTTTTTGGAAAAAAATACTCAAAGAAGTAAAAACAAAATAGTCATTTCAATACTCATTTACGGGTCCGAGACATGACACAGATGATAACCCAGAATCAGATAAGCAAAATTCAAAGCTTAGAAATGAGGTTCCCAAAGAAAATAGAAGGAAAAACTAGAAATGATAAAATAAACAGTATCTTTAGAAAAATCTAGATACACCACAGGAAGAAAAATTGTGATGATTTGGACAAGTGATTAGGATAGAGGGAAAAAACGGCAAGAAAAGTGTTTGAAGTAAAACCTTATAAAAAGAAAAATAAAGAAATCCGCGAAGAACATGGATAAAAGAAGTGGAAGGTCCAGCGGAAAAACGTAACATTAAGTGGCACAAAAATGAACTAACAAGTACAAGATAGAAAAGAATAGAGAGAAAGACATGCAGAAGAAAAGCATATTGATCCTTACAGCCAAAAGGCAGAAAGGCACTAAGATTAAGTAAGTTAAAAAAACCCTGCTAAAAATAATTGCATTCACTCGCATAAAACATTCGCCTTAAGTAATGTAAGCAAGGTAAGACAGGTGCTATAATTATTGAACCCCTGCTTTTTGGGGCCCGTAAAGACCTTTGATGTTACATGTTTCACATTACGCTTTCCCATCTCTAGATGCACGAATTTCATCAGCCGATACAAACATTCTGCTCATAAAAGTGATTGAACTAATAGACTTTCCTAAGTTGTAGATTATTTTAAAATTAAGAAAAAAGAAAATTTTTTTAAAGCCTTGTGTGTTTTTATTCTGTTACCCAAGTTTACGCAATTTTTAAGTAATATTTGTCTTATCTCCCTAACTTTCTAAACTTATAATTCTATCTCCTCCTAGACGTTTCAACCGATTTTCTTTAAAATTGCACACCACATTTGCTAATTCGGCGAAAAAATCTGTCTTCTAACTTTAACCGTTTTTGAATTATTTAAATATTTTGATTACAAGGGAAATTCCTCCCAATGTTTCTATTGTTTGTAGTCTTATATGTACGCAAAACATGTGGAATGTTCTACACGACTGCCTGGCGTCTAGATTAGGCTTCGTCGACGAAGCCTGTGGGGTTCTTTAAACCATTTCTTTGTAGTTTAGTTCTCCATCCTATAGAATCTAAAAAGTCATCGGCGTTAAAAAACAAAATATTAACTAAATTAGCTGGTATGTACAGTACCATAATGTTCTTAAAACTGCTTGTGCAATCGAAAAACTTCAGAAAATCTTATAACAAGAAAATACAGAAGACACTGAATAATTGTTCATTAATTTTTTAAATTATAAATGAGGTTATTACATTTCCATATACATTTTAGTTGTAGCTTAATTGTTTAGAACGAAGATTTTTTCGCCACGAATAATTTGTTTTTTATGATTTTCTCTTATATGTTGCAAGACAAGCTTCTAAAAATTCCATCATAACTAATTGTTGCTCATTTTCTTAAATGTTTTATTAAATATTAAGAATTAATATTAGGCGTACGCAATCATTTAACTTATTAATTTTCTTTAAAAGTAAAACTCATTAGGGATTTCTCTTGAAAGTACAAACGTTGGCAGGCTCAGGATCCTAACCTATCCCTTTATCGTTAAAGGGGCGTAAGGTAAGGTGTCATGCAACCCTAGCCGATACCCTAAGTGACACACGATATCGGAGCTTGCTGAACACCGAGCACTCTTCAGCAATACGCAAATACCCTTGCTACGGTGGTCGACACTCTTGTCACCTGCTGCTCGTGGAAACACCATGGATACACTTTTCTTAAATCCAACTGGTAAGTGTGGTGCATCACTAAAGTACTAAATCTTTCAGTAAAAATAAAATTGAAGATAAAGTTTCGCCCCAAAAACCTCAGCATAAAATGACACCAGTGTAATCCTCCTAGTAGAATCGAAAGAAGCTTTAGTTAAGTTAGCCCTTTTATAATTACAAAGGAATTGGAATAATTAGCTGGTGGTAATCCTACTGAAGTGAAGGTAATGTTAAGTGGTTTATTAATTAAAGTAGAAAACTCATATCCCGCACGTCCTCTTTAGTTATAAAAAGTTTGGAGATACAAATGTTAAAGTAAGTACACATCAAACTTCAACTCGTGCAGAGGTATAATATTTTGTAAAGCTCTACTTGTATCTCCTGAAGAGGATATTGTCAACTAATTTAAAAAACATAAAGCCATGGAAGGAATAATCTGTTCTGAAGCTGGCCTGAAACACAATTCGGTGCCCAAAATTAAGAAAACGATTAGGGCCGCTGTAAAAGTTAAACAAACCGTCCAAAATATAATACTAGTATACCAGCAACAACAGCCGTGATTGAAGAGACATTATTCCATAAACTATGCTCACAACTAAATGTATCGCCAATTTCCCAAACTTATAAATCATTCGAGAGCAACTACTAATCCCTACCCAAACAGTCTTCTATTCCTCTAAAACCGCCTTTGAAAAGACTGCCTAAAGAGCATATTCTTTATTTAACTTTTGTACGCGAAAGTCAGGCTAAAACTAATTCATCCGTAGATAATCCATTGTTTCACCACATTAAAGAAACAATTTTAACTTAGAATAAAACTAGAAGCTCACCAAAAAAATACAAAAACAAACCATTTATAACATCTGTTTTATACAATGATGTATAACAGGCACACTGTGAAGATCTTCGCCTTTTTATCGGTCTGCAGTATACCTTTCTATATATATAATAAAAGTAAAAGTACTAGCGAAAAAAGACTAGAAGACTACTAGCTAGGATCCCCAAAAGTATCCAATAGATTCCAACTACTTGTCAACTAATAGAGAATACCCAAGTTAAGATACGGGTAAAAGCCCCTAAATAATATAAAAAATATCAAGATCGTGAAAGAAGAGCAAACAAAGCACCATTCCTTTGAGTGCAAAGAAGATAAAAGGTTTAAAGTAGTGCTGAGAGACATACGCTTGACCTTCTCAGCAATATATTCCCCTCCGCAGTTGAACACCTTAACACATAGTAAGTAGTCTGGAATGCCAGTCCAGAAAATTTACAATACGAAGTTATAGAAGATATATGGCAGAACATCAAACGTCCTAAAGACAAAACAAACCTTAATACAGCTACTAGAAAATTAAAAGCAGTCCTAAACAAGAGATAGAACAATACCTATCAAAACTATCGCCAACTACAGATACCAGTTACTCATGGTGGAAGACCGTTAAAACAAAAAAAAAGACAAACAAGAAATCCAACTATAAAATTAACAAATGGGCAATGGGCGGAAAGGTTCAATAAAAAGCTGAAAAATTTGCTGATCACTTAAAAAGAGTTTTTAAACCCTCCCCTCAAATCTGCTCCATGGAGTAAGGAAAAGCAATACATGAATTCCTCGAACAAAGCATTCCAGAAAAATGGCATATTGAACCAATCAAAAATAAAAACGTTGGATTCAAATAAAGCTCCCGATTATGACTTAATTACTCCAAAAATACTGTAGAAACTCCCCGGTACAAGACTTCGATTAATAACGCAATCTCAAGATTAAAAATATTTCCTGAGCAGTGAACGACAGCTGCACATATCACTATGATTCCCAAACAAGGCAAAAACACCCGAGGAATTGGCGTCACATACACCAATAAATTTGCTACCCGTACTGGTAAACTGTTTCAAAAACTACTCTTGTAAATAATTAAATCAATAGTTATAGACAAGAATCTGATACCAAACCATCAGTTCGACTTTTGTAAGAGACATGCCATAACCGAAGAAGTTCATCGAGTGATAACAAAAATTAATCACAATTTACAACTTAAAAAATATTGGGCTGCAGTCTTCATAGACATAAAACAAGCCTTTGAGAAGGTTTGGCACACTGACTTACTTTTCAAAATTAAAACTAAATTACCTTTAATCTTACAAATTCTAAAGTCGTATTTGCACGATAAACTCTTTCAAGCACAACTACATACAAACAGTCCTATATCAAATTAATGCGGAAGTACGTCAGGAAAATGTCTTGGAACCAATTTTGTATTCACTTTACGCTGCCAGTTTACCAACTACACGACTAAAAATGGTAGCACATTTCACACAGTGATCAAACAACAGCTTCTTGTCTGCTTCAAAACAGTCTAGATAAATTTCAAGTTTGGTTAAAACTCTGGCGCATCAAAGCAAACGATAATATATAAACGATGCTCAAATTCCCCAAAAGGAAAGTGCCAAATATTTGGGATTACACTTACATCGACGACTAACATAAAAAACGCTTATCTAGAAGAAAAGGTTACAACTTGGATTGAAGTACTGTAAAATGCATTCATTGGTTAATAGGAAACAAGTCCAAACTATCCGTTAAAAATAAAGTACTGTTATATAAAACCATCTCGACGTATGGTGTTTGCGAGGTGATCTGCAAGCAATTCTGATTTAGAAATCTTACAAATATTTCAAAATAAAGCAATAAGACGTGCGTTAAACGCACCTAGATATGCTCCAAACTGGATATCTGTAATACAACAAGATATTTCTGTTCCAACTGTCAAAGATGAAATAATGAGACTCGGCAGCAACTTCCATCAGATACTTAGTGTACATACCAATAATAAATACTCACAGTGAAATAGACAAAGTGTCAAAGTCTTAGATAGAAAGCAATTTCAAAGTAAAAGTCAGTTTTGTTCTTTCAGCAATATGTGTACAAGAGAATGGAATACCTCAAAAACTAAAAAAACAAAATGCAATATTGCGTGGATCCCTCTTTATATATTAATAGCTGGAGACAAAATATCTGACTATAGGGCTAAACTCGCTGTTACATCCAGTCCTTCAATGGATACATACGCAATTGGCAGAATCTTAGCTGTTCTATAGTAAAATGTATCCATGCTAAATAATACAAAAATTGAACCACTTATAGGTCATAAATAACCGTAGTATTACCAACAAATTCCATCTGAAAATTTCTCTCGCAAAGAGGAAGATTGACCTCCAATCAGCATTTGTTAGGAAACCTTCTATTAGACGTACTTTTTGCAACGTACAATAGATGTATTCTTTTTGAGTTTTTGTATTCGTCGCTCTGCTGGGCTTCCATTAGACCTTGAAAAGATTTTTGTTCCAAAGCTGCCTTACTTGCGCTTTGATTTAGATTTCTTAGGTCGAGAACAATTGCTTAGCAACAAATAGACCACGCAACAACTTCATCCTATCTCATTCAACGCCTAAGAGTCCCATCATATACACCATGCGTCGATTTATTTCATAGTCACTATTCAAATAAGGACCAGATAAATCCAAGTCTTTGTAAGCCGATTCTTCAAAGCTCATCTTTTGTTGTCAGGCTATTCAAATAAAAAATTTTGACAAAACATCGAAGATACCGATAATTTCAATCATTGAATGAGTCAAACTTGTTAAAATAATTTCAGCGTTGGCCGATAATAATTTTAGCACAGTTCCGCTCACCTCTTTCGGCACTCTGTTGTTATCTGTGAACCGATTCCCATAAAATGTACTTTTTTATGACTTTAAGATACATTTACTACTGCCATATAAATGTTTTGATATAAGAAGGTAACAATTTTTTTTTATTGAGTTATTTAGTTGACAATCTGCCAAATAAATGAGGCATTCAGTAATTAATATGATTATCTAAATGACTTGTGGGATCTTGCCTACAATGGCAATTTGCCTTTATAACATTCCTAGAATAGCTAGGTATTCTTGACTATTAACTATACTAACCTAAAACTAAGTTCACAATATTAATATTGTTGTATGTTATATGAAAGTCAGCAGATTAAACTATTCAAATCTGTTGGGTAGGTCCGAGGGTTTAAATCTTTTTAACCTCCGCACTTCACCATTATTGTTTATTAAGTTACTTGCTAATTCATTTGGATGTGCACTGAGTTTATCGCGATAGGTGGCACTCACTTTTGTAATTAACTCGTTGACCAAACTTATTTGGAGATCGCGTCTTATCACCTCATTAGGCACATACCAGGGTGCGTCAATAATTGCTCTTAGCACTTTAGCCTGAAACCGTCTGATAATATCAATTGTGGAGTTAGCTGCAGCGCCCCAAAGTTGTAGGCCATATGTCCACACTGGTCTAAATATTGCTTTGTACAGTAGAATTTTATTGGTTGTCGATAACTTTGATCTTCGACCTAATAGCCAGTACATGGATCTGTATTTCAACCCCAGTTGTTTTCTCTTTACCCAGATATGTTGTTTCCACGTGAGACGTCGATCGAGGTGAATACCAAGGTATTTGACCGTTTTTTGTTGTGGGATCTGTTGTCCGTTTAAACTAACTGGTGGGCATGTTTCACGTTTTAGCGTAAACGTAACGTGAGCGGATTTTGACTCGTTTGCTCTGATGCGCCATTTCTTTAGCCAGTCTTGTACCTTTTCAAGGTGGATTTTAATCTGTGTGAAGCTGTTCGAGAGTCAGGGTGTGTCGATAAGATGGCGGTGTCATCCGCATATGTAGGTATTGTTATTGACCCGGTAGTCGGAATGTCTGCCGTGTATAACAGATATAGCAAAGGGCCAAGAACACTGCCCTGTGGAACACCGGAGTTTATGTTGTACAGTCTGGTGGAGTCTCCTTGGAGTTTAACGGAATAGTATCTGTTAAGTAAATATGACTTGATCACTTGATACAGGTCAGCGGGAAAAATATTTTTTAATTTAAAAAGTAATCCTTCGTGCCAGACCTTATCAAAGGCCTGGCTGACGTCTAGAAACACTGCGGAGCAGTAGCTTTTGCCTTCAAGAGCTTTATTTATTAGTTCTACTATCCTGTGGACCTGCTCGATTGTACCGTGTTGTTCGCGGAAGCCAAACTGGTGTAGAGGCAATAGATTGTTGTTCTTAAGTATTGGTTGAAGTCTGATCAGAAATAGTCAAACACTTTGGAGAAGGTAACAAATGAAACTGAACGTCTCGAGCTACAGTTTTTTTAGAATCCGACTGACCCTTTGCATTTGAAAAGGCAGGTATACACACGAGCGTTCTAACAGTATTTGTAAAGCAGCTGTCCAAAAAAAAAGAAGAGGTCAAAAACCTGAGTACGGTAAAAGATGTTTTAAGCAAAAAAATATTTTTTCAAGTTCTGGATCAGTTTACCCCTTTAACATACAACACGCAAGATCTTCAGGTGCTCGACAAGAAGATTAAGATATGTTCAAACCACATCACCTAATAAACACATACAAGCTGAATGCTGTTGAAGCACTTCGAAAAGTAATTTTACTTTTATCTTTCAATTTCTACCAGCGGGTAGTGCGGCAAGTAAATTTCCCGCGGAAAGCAAACTAATTCCGCACGGGTAAACTGACTCCACAAAGTTTCCTGTAATTTGCTTTGCATTATCATATGTTAGCGAATTACTCGCGTGCGCGCAGTTGGAGCATTCGCAGCTCAAATCCAGGCAGATATTTACTCGCTCGGGTTTGGCGCAAACTACCTCCGGCGGACTGAAATTCATAGGCGGAATTCCCCCGGTTCCGATCAAATTCTTCCGATGCTCACCGGATTTCGCCGTTAGATGATGACATGCTAGGCAATCCTCTCCAAACTTGATTAAGATTGAGGGGCGTCGACAGCGCGCCGCGCCGAAGAAGCGCGGATTTCCGCCCCGAGACGCCCTGCGAGTTGTCTCTCCGTAACCATCCGCCAGGAGCCCAAACGCGCTACAGTGCTAATGAAGGCGCGGTTCAATTAGGAAACTTCATTATGCATTATGTTTGGTAGACGAGGATCTTTGAAGTACTAATTGAGAATTTTACGCAGCAAGGAGGAGCCAATATTCGTACAACAGGGGTGGTTTCTCCATCGTTGTCGCTCGATTGTGTCTAAATCATCATTTTACGACTTTTATTAGTTCTATTATTTGGTGCCATTCTTCTCTTTAATCTTTTTTCCTCCATTTTCTCTATAAATGTTTTTTTCCGTTTTCATACTTTTGCTAATGTTCTAATTTCTAACATGTTTCAAACGGCTTTTCCCACAGCTTCTTTGCAAAAAGTCCATTTTCGTAGCTAACATTTTTCTTTTATTCCTTTTTGGTATTTTCTATGTTTCTGTACCGTACGTAAGAATGTTCTTGACAACCTTATTGTATATTCTCTTTTTCGTTTCTTTGTAGATTTGTTGTGACCATAATATTGAATTTAATTTGTTGATTTATTTAACTTGTACTATTCTATGTGAAATCTCTATTTTGACTATTACTATTATTTGTTGTCATTGTACCTAAATATTTATAATATTTACATGTTTTAATTGCGTTTACATCTAGCTGCATGTCCTGAGCTGTTCCATTTGTAATCATATGTTTGGTTTTGTCAAAATTTAATGTCATTCCTAACTTTTTCATGTGGTTTTCTGTAACTCATATCATATTCATCAGCTGCCAGGACTATTTAATCGCCTGCAAAAGGGAGCGTACGCAAATACTCTCCATCTCTTGCTGATATTTTCTGTATCATTTGGTTTGGAGTGAAAATATTATCCATGCAGGATCTAGCGGCCATAGAACCGCATTGTTCTCCTGAAATACCAACTATGCTTTCTCTTCTTTGTTCAATTATTTGTATATACAATCTGCCTATTGATAATGTTACTGTAATACCTCGGTAATTGTTAAACTCTGCTTCATTTCTCTTTTGGTGTATTGGTCTAATGTAACCTAATTTCCATTCTGTGAGTATTTCTTCTTTTTCTATAAATATATAAAGAGTTGCCTGATGCTTTATTATTCATCATATTTTTAAGTTATTTTTAAATTTTCATTTTCAGTTATTCTATCTTTTTGTGTATAATATCATTTGGTCGATCTTGCATGGTTTGTTGTTTTATATACTCTTGCTTATTTTGCCTAAGTAGATCTTTCTACTTACTCTTTCTATTTATTGATTTTTATGATTTGAGCATTAGTTTTTATCGATTTTCTTGTCTAAGAGTTTTTATTACTCTCTAGGCCTCTCTAGTTCTTGTTCCTTTTCTAGTATTTTTCACTTCTCTGTATATATTTTTGCCTTAATTACATTTTTCTTTAATTGTCTTCTTATTGTTATGTATTTTTGCTATCTTCTTGCTTTTGTGTTGCCACCCACTTTTAATAAGCTTTTTTTTCTTTAAGGTTTAGTTCTAGATTTTTTTTTTGTAAATTTCTTTCACTTTCGTTCTCATCTCTCCTAACGATTCGAATTCCGCTCGATATATTGCTTGTTTTATTTGATTATAACTATCTTCCACACTACCTTGTACATCTTCAGTTTGTTTGAGTCTTAATTGCAAAAAAAATTATTGTCTTGTCCCGCAGCAAATTCAAATTGTATTTTGTATTCTTTAAATGTTTTCTTTTGTTTGGTGTATTTTTTTATTTTTATTCTAAATAGTATGTGGCTGTTCCATATTCAAGTCCTCATAGAACTTTTACATCATGTGTTTTTATGTTTGTTTCCTGTCTTTGGATTAAGTAACCTATTATAGACTTTAGTCTACGTATTGGTTGATTCCATGTGTATTTATTCTATCTAGGTGTTGGACATGACCCCTCTTTATTTTTAAGTTACATCTGTTGCACGTTTCCAGTAATCTATTCCCATCATCGTGGACTACCCTTGCATTTAAATCTCCTAGTACAATTTCTTTTTATCTATTTTTTCTAGTATCGAAGTTCATTCTTTTTCAGTTTGTGCTTATGTTTTGGTTTGCGTCATCCGTAGGAGAATATGCCGCTATTATGCAAATTCTGTGTCCAGGTATCTGTAGTTCCATTATCATTAATATTTCGTTTACCCCTCTCATTGTTTAATGTGCTTTTTATACTTTTTTGAAATAGCAATAGCTATTATAATATAAATAAAGGTTAGAAACGTTGTAGAAAAGCCTGCGTGATTTAAGAAAATATTTGCATTGCTCACAACCTTCTCGATTAATAATAATTTTGAAAGTGCTTCTAAAGTCAGAATAAGCTACAACAGTGCTAAAACAATTATTAACAATGATCTTGGTTTTGAAAAGTGTCCGCCGATTAAATAAAAAATGACTTTCATTTCAATCTTCGAAACTAAAAAAAATGTATATTGAGATTGAGACGTCTTTATTGTAGTTCTCAACTTCTATCCAAATGTTAGATGTTTGCGTTATTTTTTCGTATACTTCAATATCTACGTCACAATATCCGTAAATAAGGTTGCTCTAAAGCTATTGAAATTTTTTTCCATGTTTTTATATTTAAGAAAAAATACTAATATTGGATTTTTAATTTTCTGATTATACAAGAAATAACAAATTACAAACACAAGCTTAAATAATATTTAACTAATGTTTGGTATCTGTAGTCTCTAAAATAATTACTAAAAATAAAAATGCAATAAAAAAGTTCATTTGACAGTACTATTTTTTAAATGCTTGGAATCTAAAAACTTTTGGAAACTAAAGCTTGGAAAAATATTTTAATTCAGTAAGCATAGTAGAATTAAAGTAGGTTAAAGCATCTATCCAAGAAGAAAAATTATGAAAATTAAACAAAAAGACAATGGTTATTTGCAGTTATAAGTTTCAACCCCTAATTGGACGATATGAATTTAGGTCTATCTAAAACAAGTTCGTAATAACAAAAATCATAATTATAGTAATAGCACCAAGTTGTACATTATGGTGTCATAAACAATAGTTTAAACAAAAAACGGAAAGCAGTAATCAGTTACTTGCAAAAATCCAATTATTTTTTACATTAAAGAGTATCACACCAATTTTGTTCAGCATTTTCTTTCGTTTTATTTTATTATATGTATTTTTAAAGAAATATAAAAACAGAACACATACAAAGTTGATTATAATTATTTTGATATACAGAGAAAAATAAATTTATAAATGCGACTACAGATTTTAAAAAATTCGTTTCTTTTCAAAATTCGAATAGCAAACATCTAACAACCATTAAGCAATAAAAGAAACCAGAAAACTTAATTCTGGAAGATTGGCGTATATCTTGTTAAAATTCAAATAATTTACGCATTTAATACGGCTGATAAAACGATATCAACTAATCGGGATAAAGAAAACCTAAAAATTAAGAAACTGAATTTTCATTAATATTAAGTATTCTAATTTTTTCTAAATTTTCTTGTGTGCTCATATTATATACGAAAGAGGTTTGGTGAATCAATCATTCAGAATTATTTACTCCCCTAAAAAGCAACGTCATTTCATGTCTAATGGATGGTACCTCTCATGTATTACTGTTTGGGTTGCGGCTTCTTGTATATTGTACAATGGTAAATCTGCACTGTATTCACGATCAGAAAAGCCTAAAAAATCCCTTAACCCTCTTTAAGGATTTGCAAACAGCCGGATGCTGTTTGCATACGTATTTGCCTTTTTGAGTAAGCAGCTGTGGCTCCTGCCTTGCGTAAGGCTTTTTCTTATGCAATTTATTATTCAAAATGAAGTAAACTCGCTCATTTCAGATATTTGTAATCTCTGTTGATTCCTATAATTTTATTTGTCTGTCGGATAAAACTGTTTTCGTACTTCCAAAATACAGTGGTAGTGTTTAATGTTTGTTGCGGCGTGTTTATTTTCTTTTACACTTTAATTCAAACGATTTCGCAAGAGCAGAGTTGTTTAACTTGCTATATATTGACTACTATAACCCAAGTCTAGCTTATTAATTATTAACAAATGTCTTTGTTCTAAGCGATTATAACGGTTACTAGGCATAACTCAACATAAAAATCCGACGGTTAGGAAAATATGTAACTGTGTGAAATATTTAGTCCAACAACGTACTACATACGGAGAGATTAAAAAATAATATATGTTATATGTGGAACTATTTCATCTTTTTTTATTGTCGATTGGGTGGCTCTGCAAACGAGATGCAATGCACGGCTTTAGTACAATAAAGATACTTATAACTAGGAGTATATCAATTAGGAAAGAGAATTAGATAAATGTATTCACAATTCTAGCTTACTACATTTAGGTTTTAATATTACTTAAGATTAATTTTTTCTTGTGATAGCTTACGTTTAAGCATTGTGTGTATGTTCTTCTTTCCAGGTTTAATTTCGTTGCACTTGTATACATCACTAATTTTTTTAATAAATTGCTAGTTAGTTTGTGATTAGCGAAACATTTTACTCTTCATGTGTTTTGGTGTTGCGTATGAACCAAGGGCAGTTGACTGCAAAACGTAGCACGGTTTGAAGTTTCTTCAGTGACGTTTTAGATGCGTTACTCTAAACTGGACACTCATAAGTTAGTATAAGTGCTAATTAAATCTATTTAGGTGTTCAATACCATTATAGAATAAAAAGAAAGTCATATAGGTTGGTATAAATTTATGTTTTTGAAGGAACTTTAAAATAAGTGCCGTATAATCTAATCTTGCCTACATCATTATGCTCCAAAATTAAAACAGTTTGGTGTTCAGTTTGGAGTGCAACAAAGGGGTTCAAGCAATTATAGTAATATATTTTTCCATCCAAAATATTACATTGGACCTGGGAAAAAGCGATCGAGGCAAGGCGATTGTATATGCCAACTATATAAAGAAAAACACTTACAAATATATACATATATATATATATAATATAATTATAATTTTCAAATTGTATTGCTCATTAAGAAGATACAAGTAAACAAAATAAAAATACTGAATCAAATACAAAAAAGCTACTTTTATATAATCTTGCAACAACTAACACAAATCAGTATGAAATTGATAATACACATATTCAGGACTCTTTTCTAACCATTACAAAATACATATAGTATTAATTCTGAAATTAGAATACTGCCCAAGCCTAAGAAGAAGACTGATAAGTCGTCTCATCTTCATACGGACCATCAGTCTTCTTCTTGTCTTGCCAAAACTGTGCGAAAAAATAAAAAAAAATTAAAACCTCTCCTACAAGATTGGGTACCAGGATACCGGTTGGAACTCAAAAAGAAATGCGGAGATTAATCGACCTAATTCATATTAACAAAGAAAGCAAACGATATTGTTCAGCGGCTGGTAACTAGAATTCTAGTACAAAATTAAATTTAATATGTCTTGCAGTCATATTTGACGTACAGACATCTTCTCGTACAGCTAAAAAAGAGTAACAGCCAGCTTTGTTGGCAATACTGCTATTGTAGCATCTCATAGCCCGTATAAGGCACCACGTTATTTGCACCACTTAAATAAAATCCAAACCTGTCTCAACAAATAACATATTAGAACGAATGAAACTAAATCAAGGCACGCCATTTTTACTAATTTTTTAAAGGTATTTGTGGAAAACTCCCGCATAAAAAAATGTGAAGCATATGGACCAACAATATTGACTAACAACTTACATGAAGAAAACAGATCTGGACTATAAGAAAACAATTGGATATATTAGATAAAAATTAGCAGCTTATAATTATCTCTAGAATGGAAAATATTTCTACATAAAGCAATATTGAAGCCAGTGTGCATATATGTGCTGCAGTTATATGAATTTGTTAGTAAATCCAATCTAGTAGTACTTCAACCATTCAAATGCACTATGTGCAGTTGTAAATGGTCCATGGTATAGAGACCTGCATGTACCTACTATTATAAAAGAAATTACAAAACAGAACTTACTATATCAAGATAAGTTGTTCCTTTTCCCATACAATGACAACAGATCTTCTACATGATGAAAAGAGGACACGTAGATTCGAGAGGTTAAACCAATAGAATCAACAAACAGATTCACTTAAAATTAGTGCAAGCTTGTAACTCTTTATTATAACTTATTTATTCATTGTTATTTTACTCAAGTTATACCACTGGATACTACCGTACAGCTTATTTGTTCATGCTATTGTTATTGTTAATTCTTTTGTTTACTAAACGTCCAGACAGATTGTAAATAATAATGAGAGTTAATAATAAAAGAATGTTTACTGATAAAATAGATCACCAAAAATATGTAATAATTATTATGTTTTTTACCAAAGCTGTTATTATTTTGAAAGATTAAAATTGCTCCAAATGATGATGTCAAGTAGTTATTGTCAGTATTTTAAAAACCTTAATCCATCACTATTTATTATGACAGGTAAAATAATACCGATGTAACGATACAGAATTTTTAAAATAATAATTTTTGTAACGCAATCCTCAAAACATAATTTTCTAATATTTTCATTTAAAATTCTGAGTATTTTATAGATCCTAAGTAAATACTATTTAAAACCAATATCTTTTGCTATAAGCGTTTTCTCTTAAATGTCCGTTATCGTACAGCAAAAATAAAGTTCCCTTGGATCCTTTGTGCTCCAAGTTTGCTATTGCTTACTTCCGCGTTAAGCTTTTTGCATATTTTCTAGTTGTATTAAAAACTTGCTTCCTTTTCCTGCGCTATGCATTATTATAAAGTTTTGCTAGCTTTAGACACATTAGTTAACTTCTTATAAATATACAGGAGCTACCTGTTATAGAAGAAAAGTAATTTTGATTACTTACTTTAGAATCTACATATTGTTATCGTTTTCTGTTCAATACACAATTGTAGATTAATAATTTGAATGTAAATAAAATTTAAAAATAATTGAGGTTACGAAAAACTCGAGTTAACAAAAAAATTTGGAAAATATGTGTCTTACATATGAAGCACACAATCAATTATATAATAAAATAAATTTGAATACGGAGGGTAAGGGGTGACGCAAACATCTGGTCACCCAAATGTCAACCTCACCTGCACGCGGTACCCTCCGCTGGATAACTAACGAGGCTCTGGCGACCCAGTATCCAGGGGTATAACTGGATTCCAATTGTCCCGAGGTAACGTTGGGCCAATCACCCACACGAGGTATAATCGATTCAGAGAAAAAACGAGCGCCTCGGAACAGGACTGCTTAATAGGAGACGACCGGCAAGACAACGGATACGAATAGGGACATGGAATATAAAAACACTAACTGGGAAAGAGATAGAAGTAGTAGAGGAGATGGAAAAGTATAAGTTACAGATACTGGGAATAAGTGAAGTGAAGAAGAAGGGTCAAGGACTCAAGACACTGGACAAGGGATACACAATGAGATATATAGGAAAGCCCCCGGAGAAAGAGCGAAAGAAGGAGTGGGGATCATAACAAGTGAAGCACTAGAAACCAAATTAATTGACTGGAGCCGATAAACTCAAGGATCATAACAGTTAGCCTTGAGCTAGAAGAAAAGGTCGGTATAATACAAATATATGCACCAACGGAAGACGCGGATGTAAGAGACAAGGATCAATTCTACGATGATCTTCAAAGAGTATTAGAAAATGCAAAACAAAACAGACACGTAATGATAATCGGTGATTGGAATGCCTGCATAGGAAAAGACAAAGATCAAGGATACGGAACTATGGGAGAACATGGAGGAGAAGAAACTCTAAACAACAATGGAGAAAGAATGCTGGATTTCTGCATAAACAATCAATTACTAATAGGAAATACGTGGTTCAAACATAAAACAATCCACAAGATTACGTACGAAGCAGAAGAAAGAGGACAAAAAAGCATAATAGATTATATAACATACTCTAGAACTATGAGATATGCAATCCAAGACGTAAAAGTAATAAGAGGAGCAGAACTCAGCACCGACCACCGACTACTGATAACCGACACCATTCTGAAAACACCCCCCAAAGAAACACCAATAGTATACGAAAGATTAAAACTAGAAGAACTGGAAAACCAAGAAAAAAGGGAGGAGTATGAAAGCGAACTTAACAGAAAATCAAATAGATTAGAAGAGCAAGAAGCAGAGACAGAATCTCAACGATAGATGGAAAAAGTTCAAAGAAACAATAATCCTGACAGCAAACGAGATATGCGGTAAAATAAGAGTGAAAACAGGCCAGAACCAAAGAAGAACCAAATGGTGGAACGAAACGGTTAAGAACAAGATCAAACAGAAAAAAGAAGCCTGGTGCAGGTTCAAAAGAACAAATAGTGCCGACGATCAAGAAATATACCGAAGGAAAAGACAAGAGGCAAAGGAAGCCGTAAAAAGAGCAAAACAGGACTCCTGGGAAGAATTCGGAAATAAGTTAAACGAGAATTATATGGAAAACCAAAAACAATTTTGGAATGTAGTCAAGAAGCTAAAAGGAAACAGTGCAAAACAAGTACGAAACATAAGGAACCAAAACGGAGATTTGCAAACGACCAGTGAAAACATCCTGAAAACATGGAAGGACCACTTTGCAGCAAAATTTAAAATAAGAGAAGATGAGGAAGATATAGAAAGACCGTTAGAAAACCAAACAAACCGAGAAGACAGCGAGGAAAATGCAGAGGAAGAAATAAGTGTAGAAGAAGTAAGAAGAGCCCTGAGAGAAACCCGAAATGGAAAAGCAGCAGGTGAAGATAACATACCACCGGAATTATTAAAAAAGGGGGGATTCGTAGTAGAAAGATGGCTACAAAAAATATTCAAACAAGCATGGACAACAGAATCAATGGGAAAGAAATGTAATCATACCAATTCATAAGAAAGGAGATACAAGTAACTGCGATAACTACAGGGCGATCTGCTTAGCACCTGTCGCGCTCAAAGTATACTCAAAAATATTAGAAAAGCGTCTAAAAGCTCAGATTGAAAATAAACTCGAAGAAGAGCAAACAGCTTTCCGACCAAACAGACAAACGCAAGATCACATATACACTCTTAGATCTATAATAGAGAAATCACTAGACAGGAACAAGCACATATACTTAGCTTTCCTGGATCTAAAAGCAGCGTTTGATCAAGTACCAAGAAAACACATATGGAACGCATTAGAGGTACTAGGAACAAATTCAAAATTACAAAGAGTAATTCGAAGCATATACAATAATGTGACGGGAACAGTTAAACTAAACGGAAAGACATCAGAAGAGTTTAGAATAAAAAAGGGAGTTAAACAAGGCGACAGCTTAAGTCCACTTCTTTTCGTAGCCTACATGGATACAATAATAAAAAGAACCAAGAATCAAACTAGACCGACAAGATTAGGGTACCACAACCTAATTCCAGTTTACACACAAAACCTGATTTACGCAGACGATATTGTTCTAATATCCGACAAGGTAAATGTCTTACAAAGAAACATCCAAATATGGAATGCATGCCTGCAAGAAAAAGGAATGGAAATAAACAAGAACAAGAGTAAGATTCTACACATCACAAAAAAAGAAAGAGAAGAAAACATAGACGTAAGAATAGATGGACAACAACTAGAGATAGTAGAAACATACGAATACTTAGGAACAATGATAAATAAAGATGGGAAGATCGACCAAGAAATACGAAACAGAATAGCCAAAGCAAGTAGAGTCTACTACCAAATAAACAACACTCTAGTAGGAAAGAAGGAATTAAGCACTAAAACAAAGCTACACTTATACAAAACCATCTATACACCGACACTCAATTATGGATCAGAAACGTGGACGATGCTGGACAAGCATAAATCCAGAATAACAGCTGCAGAAATGAGGTACCTCAGGAAGATAATAGGCAAAACCAGAAGAGATAGGGTACGTAACAGAAGCGTAAGGGACGAACTAGAAGTAAAACCTCTAGTAGAAGAAATAGAGGAAAAACAACTAAGCTGGTTCGTATGGGGGAGGAAAGGATACCCAAGAAAATGTTAAATATGAGACGCGAGGGAAAAAGAAAAAGCGGAAGACCAAGGATCCAGTGGGAAGAATCAATAGAGGAAATGGCAAGGAAAAGAGGAAAAAACATCACTGAAATACGGAGAATGGCAAGAGAAAGGAACACCTTCAAGAGATGGATACAAGACCCAACACCGTGAGGTATAAATGGGGACAAAGAGAAAGAAGAAGAAGAAGAAATTTGAATGCATATTTATTAACAATATTTATTAAGCAGATAATTTTAATTCCTAGAGTGAATTTACAATTTATTTAGTTAGATTAAAAATACTAAATTGAAATTTAGGACATTCCTCCTGAGTAAAACACAAAATATTGCAACAATCCGAATTTTATTGCTATCAAATTATGGACTTATCATGAAATATGATGTCGGTTAAATGCCTTCCACGACTCCGCTGACATTACGACCTTTTTAGCGAAATTTTTTAATACTTGCCCATAGATGCGGCTCTATTTCAATTACACATTTGATGTTCTCTTTTAGCTCTGGAACTGCAGCAAATCTTTCTGCAAGATAACACGACATAAAAATTTGGTTTGAAGTAAATTCAGTGTTTCACGTGCTGAAAATGCATGTCGTTCGATTTCAAACCGTTGATTTCACTGAAAAAAGTTATTCAAGCATTGCCTGATAACGTACAGTATCGACAGTAACAGTGTTCCAGCTTTGCCTTCAAAACAGTTTTTACATTAAACATTATTTTATCGTAAAAGCACGTGGATTTTCATTACCACAAGTGTGACAATTATAAGGATTTGCAAAGCCCCAATATAATTTTTTACGTAATCGACATCAATTGCTGTGTATTCTAAAACCCAGTTCACAAATGTGAACTAATGATGCGTTCTTTAAGTTCTTGAGTTAATTGACTTTCATACACTTGTTAATAAAGATCCTTCATTAAAATGAGTTGTGTGTAGTATCGTATGGAGGATTCAATTACTGTGAATGACGATGAATTAGCGTGCTTGGTTTTTCATGTACATTTACATCACTTTCTGTAGCGGTATTGTCACCACTGCGTTGATAGCAAATTCTTGTTTTCATAATAAACTTGAGTGATAATGATGCGCTACCGCACAGCATACCATGCTGCGATGTGGTTAAACACCAACTGTGCAAATACAAACTTTCAACATTCTTGGCAAACAGCGCCCAATTCAAATTTTGGACTGCAGTTTGGATAGCTATATAAATTCTTTAATGTTTTACGCTACATTGCGATTTAACAATTTTTCCCAATAAACTCAACAAAGGTGATATGTCTGAAGGGTATGGGTCACTTTCTTTGTGGCCACTTTCAGAGTTGCAGACCCTTATCAACATCAGAGAGACATTTCCACCAAACACAACTTTTTTGTAAAACTGATAAGCCACTGTTAAATTTTGTGTAGTTATATGTAATAAAACTAGATTTTTATCTTGTATTATCTTGTAATAATAACCGGTTTGATATTGTTTGTTTATTGTTTTAACATGGCACTACATTAAAAAACACAATGTTAATTTGATAAATATTTTAAAAATGAATTGGTTTTATTAGCATTAAAATCTTTGAGTTTGTTTCCTTACATTAAAAAGAAAATTCCTTTTCTTAATGCAGCTTTGCTTTAAAATCAACACAATATAACAACCGCGTGATAGACCTCGAAATTCAAACGCTTCTATCACTTTCACCAGAGCCTTTTCTAAAACTCTTTGGCATATTTTTATAGAATTGCAGAGCTACAATAAAACATATTTGTTTAGCACTGATAACCATGTTTTTTGGTTTTTATTCTGTACTTAGGTTCTTTTATGCAATTAATTTTCTTACGTGTACTTAAAATTTCCCGTTTACCCTCTACGTTAATTCAAAAATGGTCTAAAACTAGGTTAATCAATTAGTATTACTGAATTTTTAGGGTCACATTTTGTTTGATTACATGTTAATTATAGAATAATACAAAACACGCTCTGTTTGATCTCTATTAACAATAAAAGCTCGGTGGCTAATTAATGCAATAAGAAAGAAAATGCAAATATCTTTTCATCTTCTACCCCTTGCACGTGTTTAAAACTACTCTTCGAAAATAGCAGATAAAATTGCATATGCAAATTTAATTGACTCTTAAATGTGTAAATGACGATTGAGCAGAAGCATCACTATTTTACTAAAGTTAGAAGCATTTTTTTATTTGCAAATTGAGAAATGTAACTTTGAGTTGCAAAAATATTTAGCAATAAGAATTTTAGTGCAGCAGCAACAATAACAGGACAGAACCCGAAATTTTGTTAAAATTCTTGCAATTTCTGCTCCATATCTATTATTAAACTTTATGATAATATTTTCTACAAAAAATAAATACTCCTGATATTATGAAAAGTCATACAGGCAATATTTTCAGAAGCAGTCACACTCATAGTTGTGCTGAGTATAAAGTTTTATTTCAGCAGGCTTTAAACTCTCTTTTAACCTTTGATCTTGATTTATGACACTTTGAAAACTACCCTGTAGATATCCCACAACTAAAATCATTATTTTTTGTTATTCATGTTTATATTGCAATTACGTGTTTTAGGTTCAAGTTTTTTTAGCAGAAGAAGAAACGATTGGATGGCGAATCAAATCAAATGAAGATCACTGTAATCTGTCAAAAGAATCACTGAATTTTAAAAAGTTATATTTCAGACAGTTTTAGAGATGTAGCATTAAGCGATTAAACGGCTAACTGACTCACTTTGCAAAATGGAGATTATGTAGCAGAAAGCATTTTGTGTTTCCGAGTCTGGAGGGAGTTTATTGCTTATTAACGTGCAACGCACATTTAGAAGTCAGTAAAAAAGGACACCGCCAAGTTACCAGAGCATTCTCCCATGGTATCGTCAATTTAAAGCTTCTGCAAAAGATAAAAACACCAAAACACTAAATCTTTTTGATCTCACAGTAGAGGCAGTTAGCAAAAGTTTCATGTATAGGGCACAACAGTCCACTAGCCAAGTAAGTTGTAAATTTGGTATTCCATAGCAAACTGGTGATTGCGCTTGTAAACCGTACGGTTTTCAGTGACTAAGCGCCTTTTTATGCAACTAGAAATGTAAACCGTCATAGTCTTTAGATGTGAGAAGCGGAATATCTTTATACCGTTGTGAAACATGCAGAGTCTTCAAAATAAAAGCATACGAGCTCGTTTTCTATATAAAAAACTGAAACAATGTACCTAGATACGTTGCACTTATGCAACTAATATAGAATTAACAAGATGGCGCTCCACCTCATTAGTGTGGTGAAGTGTGTGATTATCCCTTGCCGTTGGAACTTACACTTTTATGTCTTTTGTTTTATTTAGGGTACATTAAAGATTTAATTTATGTGCCACTAGTGTCAATAACATTGAATGAATTTAGACTGCTGCTACGAAGATCATCAACAGGGACACACTAAAGTGTAATTTGGACCAAACTGAAACGTATGTCGTGTAAGGCGAGAAGTTTATACCAAATTTTATGTGATGGTATCTGTAATACTTTGTAAAATATAACTTTTTGTAATCCGACAGTTTTTTTAATAACCTTGCATTTAGTTTTGATGTACATGTGGCCGTTTAATTGTTCGTGTTTATACCATTTAATAAATATGTGGAATTTAACACATTTGCTTAGTTTTAATATATCTATCATGTCGGTTTTGGCTGATCCTTTATCTTTTTCTTATTAGCATTGTAATGTATGAATAGTTTACCAACCTATTAAAACAATAAACATACGTATATTAGGACAAGAAACCTTATAGAAGGTGACCCTTGTGTGTAGTTTTAGATTTTTTGTGCAGAAAATCTATGCGCCTTCTATCTTTACATTTATTTGAAAGTAAGTTTTTGCTTGTGTTACACACACTTTTTTATTTTATTTCATAGTAAAGCTTAATCTGCGTGCTTTGTTTTCAGTTTTGATATATATTACGTAAAATACTAAGAAAACAACGAATGTAAACTTTAAAAAGTTATAACAGATACACACTTCTGTTGTGTGCTATTTTCCTTTTAAATGCGACAATGGAAACGGAACACCGGCCGATTTTGCGCTACAAAGCTGCACATGAATGATTAGTTTTGGAGGAAACAATTCTTGTGCTGGGAGATGATTATTGTCCTCGTCATACAACATAATACTCATATGCTTTTGGGAGTTCAAGAATAGAAGAAGCTGCTAAGTTAGGACTTCCATTCTTGTTTGTCACGGAGAACATGGCTACTTTCCGAAGAATCTTTGAGTCTAAGAGTTATATAATCTATTGCCAGATCCATTAGTGTTTAAATATTTTTGGACTGACAATTTACACGTGAAGAAATATTGGTCTCCAACTCCGCGTAAAAGTAAAAAGATTGGTGGGACAAGACAGCATCCTATTTAGTGCAAAAGTAGAAATCAAAATAATACACAAAGGGTAGAGCCATAGAACATTAAATCATGGAATAGTAGATGCAAAAACTCACAATAGACGGTTTCGAATTATAATAAAGAAAAAAAGAGAAACGAAATAATACTCTACGTCAACTGAATACTGGTTTAAAAATCGCTCAGTTTCCGACATTAAACAACGCTTTAAAAAAGATATATTAAACAATAAATTTTTAATTTAGTTTTATGCTAAAAACGAATTAAAATTAGAAATAATTTTGAATCATAACATGAGATATAAATAAATGTGGGAGAAAAGAAAAAGGCAAAACTCGGTTATTAACTAAATTATAACAAATTAAATAATTCACTTGACGCTATTCATTAAACAATTAATTCGGCAAACATCAACTTTTTCTTTGGGCACCTTGTCTAAATTATAATTTGACTACCACCATTCCAAATTCGTCTCTATTTCTATGGAATAGTATGCTTAATATTCGTTTCTGTTTAGTCGCAAACCATGTTTTTTCTATTTCTATACCTTTTGTCTCGTTCACTCTGTCTTTTAGACTAATGACTTAAGGCAAGTATTTTTTTTGAATTATTAGGTCAAGGTAGATGATTTTCCCGTTTGATATTTCTTAATATTTGGTCTAGTTGTCCTATTCTAGCTGTTACTTATTTGTTTGATATTCTTGCCTTCCACATTATTTTTCCTATTTTTTTATATATTCGCATCGCAAAAAGCCTACACAGTTTTTTTTACTATTGCCGCTTTAATTGCCCACATTTCAACGACTTACAGTAATTGAGACCAAACGTAACACTTAATAAATTGAACTATAGTAAATATACTTAGTTCCTTGGTACACAACATAAACGTATATTTGATAAAGGCGTTTCTTGGAAGCGCAATTTCTTTATTAAGATCCAAATCTGAATTTAATCAGCTAACTAGATATTTAATATCATTCATTCTTTGAATAAGTTGACCATTTATAAAATTAATATTTATTACGTTCTTCCTATTATCATATATTTTGTCTTTCTTTTCTCACAAATGTGTTTAATTAATATTTTAAGTTTTGGGTGTTGGGCTATTTGCTTTAGTTGATCTTTTCATTTTTTGTGCTGTACCCGATCAAAGGCTTTTTGATAATCCACAAATATATGTGTGATATCTTATTGTACTCTTTAAATTTCTGTAGAAAAATTCTAAATAGAGCCTTCTCTAGCATTTATAGCACTTCCAAATCCAAATTGCGAGTTGTCCAGTATTTGTTCGTATCTATTGTAAATTCTGTTTTGGATTACCCTCTACAGTATTTGCATCATGTGGCTTATTAAACTAATTAACCTACAGTCGTTTTATATATTAACCATTGTTGAAGTTACTCCTACTACTTGGTATAATATATTTTATTTAAAATTCCAACTACTTAGTGCATATTTTTGTCATCAAGAAATTCACTAATAACTTCATCAAGGTTTGTTGTTTTTCTATTTTTAGTTCCTTTTATTGCATATAACTTTAGATTTTAATGCAACTGACCCATTATCTCTTGTTTCAATATCTCCTATCCTAGCACTTTTATTATTAAATCCATTTTTATCCGAAATTATATTATCTTGTTTCTTTCATCATGCATAATAGTTTTTTAATATTTTCTGTTATTTTCTTTAATTTCTCGTGAAAGTTAAATTTATCGTGTTTTCTTTGAAGTTGTTCTATCTATCTACTTTGATGTTACTCTGTCATTCTTATTCTCTTCTTTCTTTGTTGTTTCTTTAGTTGTTCCAATTTTTATTCTTAAAGAGTCTTTGTTCTTCTGTTAGATTCAGTATCTTAGTTGTCCTACAGTTTCGTTAAATTCTTTTTTACAATTTATATATTTGACCTATTCGCAACATACTAACTGTTAGATTTTTTTATGCTGCATCTATGTCGGCTTCAATTTATTCTTTTTTTCAGTTATTATATTATTGATCTGTTACTCTAGTCTACAATATCCTTATTTATCAAATTTTCTAAATTTATTTTTCTGCTTCGATTTGACTTTCTTTATTGATTTTATTTTTTACCGCTACTTTGATAAAATCTATTTGATCCTGGTAATCCCCCTTTTCCATTTTGCAGGGACATTCAAGTCTCTTCGGTAATGAAAAACGTATTAACAGTAACCATATTCAGTACTAGATAGTGTTGCACCATCATCTTCTCTGTCATATCTAGTTCTTAACCAATACTCTTCACATACATCCATAGTTTTTCCTTTATCTACTTTAACGTTGAAGTCTCTTATTAATAAATTTATTTTATTAGCTTGTTAAGATCTATATAAAAACTTTTATTTTGTTGTTTTCGGTCTTTAAAAAATGTGCAATCGTTTCCCCTTGTCTTCTGCACTTCTTCCTTTATTATAATGTTATCTCCGCCAATGTTCTACAATATTTAAGAATGAAGAAGCAGAACAAAAATACAAAAATGTCATGCTTTTGTAACGTAAAACTCCCCTTAGGGGTGTTTCAATGGGTCGGGTTTATGAGACATTCCTATTCTACTTTTTAATGAGGAGTTCAAAAAAGGTGGTCAGAAGTTTCGACCTAATTGTACAATTAATCACTATACTCAATTGTATATATTATCTCTAATGAGGAAAATTATTGAAAAACAGCATGTTTTTGTTTTACAGATATAGAGGGAGCATTTAATAATATAAGATATGAAATATATAAATACAGCTTCTCTTTGTTTTTAAAAATATTCCAGAGAAATTTAAGATTTAGAATTCTAAGAGTTGGATAATTTTTCATTTTGAAATAAACAAACAACTTCAAAGTCACTTATTCAAGAGCAGATTTATTCTAAAATTACATGTCCCTTAGCACGGCTAAAATCTCGCCATAAATTAAAACTGAGCAAAAAACTAGACAAAACAAACTTCTTAATACTACTGTGTAAGCCAGCAGGTGCGCTCTAAAAATACAAGAATATAACTAGGCTGAAAAACAGCTGCTACCAAGAAATGCCTCCAAGCAAAAATGTTAATTACCTGCTAGCATAAAACCTGCGCAATAAAATGCTCCGCCCAGCTGTAAATAGCAATAAAAATGGGGAACAAGTCAAGCAAGCGTTTCCTAAGAATTTCTGCAGACATACATGCATAGCTCCTTTTATTATTCCCAGTTGTGCCTCTCAGCTTAATTTTTAACATTGTGAAGGATTTGGCAAATTGCTGCATGCTTTTATGCACGAAGCTAGGCCGTTGCTGGCTTTAAATTTTTTATTGGGTTTGATAGCTGGTAGAATAAAACTGCGTTTTAAATTCAATTTGATCAATTTGAAGAAATCTATGTTGTTAAGAGATGTGGGTAATAAATCATCAATAATAAAAACATTGGTTATCCAATTATTGTTATTTATTTTATAAAGCGGCTATGCTTTTCTCTCGTACAATTACTTCAAAGATAAACATAATTTATTGATGAATTCCAACGCTTTGTTGCCTAGTGATTTACAACACTGGAAGGCGCTTTATTCTTAATATTCTTCTACTGAATCATTAATTGTCATTTTGCTCAACAGTCATTCAATCTATAATTTGCCGCATAAAAAAATATTACATTCCACTTAATTAATTTCTCTCAAGTTTGTTAGCTTTAACAGCTTTGTTGGCATGCAAGGACTTACTCTTCGGCCAATCTTAGTTGTCTAGACAGTTTGGCTTAGTTACTGCAAAGTTGTCATTCGAGAGAGGCCTCTACAGAACTTAGAGGGGAGTTTTAATTAAAAACTTTAGCGGCGACTAGATGCTTTGCCGTTTTCGATGATTCACTGACAAATTACATTAAATGATAATTTTACAAACGACCACTGCTCTTTTTATTATAATTTATCGTTGATAATCAAAAATATATATTTTATGTGTTATTTTTTAATTTAATTACTAACAAGATTGAATATCTAGTTAGTTTATTACAAACACTACAAGAAGATGTTTGGTTATAAATTAATTAATATTTTAATGTGTATACGTTAAAGCTCTGTCTACAGGGAAATAAAAAATATATATTTTAAATAAGTATTATGACCTAGTTTTCTTAAGTGGTTACATAATATTTAGTTCAATGTAATACTCTTGATTTCCCGACGCACAACTTAAACAGATTAAACTGCATTATGCTACCAATTTTTAAAAATTCTCGAATTATCTACTATATTTAAAGACCATATAATGTTCAGCTTTGATGTTGTCTTCCTATATGTCAATATTTCCAGTCTTAAAACTTTACAACTCCTAAAATCCAATCGCGTCCTGTTTATTAAATGAATTAGTCGTTATCTAACCAATGCCTATTTTATTAAAAAAAATTGTTGCCATACCAACAGTGATTTTACACTTCTACCTGTCGTAGCGAACCTTTTATGACCAATTATAAAATAAAATCATTTAATTTCTTTTCCCTGTTCTTACCTGTTAGAGAAAGGACGTTAATAATACGTTTGTTATCCGGTATTATGGAAAAAGTACGTTTTTTAAATTTTTTCCTACCAGATTTATAGCCAACTTTACAAGAAAGTAGAACAAAACAATTTTCTCCTATTTCTTGACATCTTCATAATAGTAAATCTTTTTAACAACAATTTCTACTACATTGTCTATATGAATTAACATCTACCCCGAACACATCATGAAAACAGCCTCAGAAGATATTGACGAGGGAATACTCATCAACGGAGAACGGCTGAACAACGTAAGATACGCAGACGATACAATTATACTGTCAGATAACCTAGAAGGCCTACAAGCCCTAATAACACGCGTAGCAGAATCAAGCCAAAAATATGGTCTAAACTTTAACATACAAAAACTAAATATGGTCATCAACAAGAATCCAATACCACGGACGTCTAATAGTTAACCAACAACAGATAACACGAGTTGAAAATACACATATCTAGGGACAAGTCTAAACGAACAATGGGATCACTCAACTGAAATAAAACAAAGAATTGAAAAGAGCAGCGTTCATTAAAATGAACACAATATTCAAGAGCCACGACCTCTTAATACCAATAAAAATTCGTTTACTGAGATGCTACGTATTCGCAGTGCTCTTGTACGGGTGGAATTTTGACGCTGACCGAGGCTAACAAAGTTAGAGGCGTTCGAAACGTGGTGTTATATACGCATCCTGAAAATCTCATGGGTCGACCGGATTACAATAGAAGTACTGCGTAGAATGCAGAAAGACTGTGAAATAATCATCACTGTCAAAAACGTAAATGGAATACCTGGGGCACATAATGCGTAACGAACATCGATATGGCCTACTGCAACTCATCTTGCAGGGAAAGTGTACGGAAAACGAGGCCCAGGACGTAGAAGAATATCATGGCTACAGAACCTAAGGAAATGGTTCCTTTAACAACAACTCAACTTTTCCGTACAGCAGCCAATAAAGCTAGGATAGCCATGTTAACAGCCAACATTCGAAACGGATAGGCACTGCCAGAAGAAGAAGTCTATATGAAGCCTACCCATGTCGAATATTATTTAATGTCAAGTCCTAACAACATTCTGCTTAAATCCACTCCATTTGCAAAATCCTTTATTCCCAGATTTATAAAAAATTCTGACATTAAAAAAACAAACTAAAGTCAAAACCATCGCCTAAATCCAAGCACAAAACATATTTTTTAAATATTCCAGGACCTTCCCGATAAAAAACTTTGTTCTTGCTTTACATCAAAGATATGACTAAAAATAAAAATACATAGAATCGGTTTTCACAGCTAAAAATAAAAGTATCTGCTCCGATAAGAATCATAATTCACACAAATCCCAAGAAGTAAACAAAATTTCTTGTAGAGTTTGCAAAACAGCATACATAAAACAAAGGACAGGCAGATATGAAAACGCATTGAAATAGAAAAACGTCTTCTTTTATGACTTACTGCGATTCAACCAGCGAATCAGAATTTGGTAAAAAATTTATTTAAATGGGGAATTTTTTATTTGGAGTGGCCCAGGACTAATAACCAACACATTTAAAGTTAGATACCATCTTGAACATTGGGATGAAGGATGTTCTCCTATTTCAATTGCCACACACACCAAATTGGTTTCTTGCTCATAACTGCTAGATGAAAATCACGCGTCAGTAATGTAAAAACTCTCCCCGGAATCGAATGTGTAAGTGATCATAAGCCCTTGCTAGCTAAAGTTAGAAATCATATAAAAACAAAGAAAATAAAGAAGAAACCCCCTCCTTGAAACCTGAAAACATTAAATAATTTAAACAAAAACTGGAGCAACACGAAATAGTCAATTCGGATAACTTCAGTCAGACGAGCGCATAAGTAATGTGGAAAAACCTCAAAATAACTTTATGAACTACCAAAGAACAAGTGTTGCAACAGAACCAAAAACAAACAATAGATGATCACAAAATTTGGAGCGTGGTAAAAGAAAAGAAAACATTCAGACAAACAGGCATAAATACAAAAGAACAAAAAATCGAATATAGGCGTCTGAGTCAAGAAATACGAGACAAAAATTATCATATATAAAGCATGTGTCAAGAAATCGGAAAACAAATACCAACGAAACCCCAGACCACTTCTAGCGCATCAAAGAAATCACAAGGAAATTTAAACCAAGAACAGAAACCTGATATATTAAGAGAAGAAGTCGAGCAAGCTACCCGTTATTTAAAAAACAAGTGAAGATAATGTGAGTGCAGAAATACTAAAGCAACTTGCTCTAAAAGGTGTTGACCTCTTACGGAAAATTTGTAATAAGATCTTGAAAACAAGACAGTGGCCAAGAAATTGAACTTCACCCATATTTATTCCACTGCATAAAAAAAGTAAACCAAAACTGTAATATCTACAGGAGTACAGCACTGATTTCGTACCCAAGTAAAGTTATGCTCACAATTTTACCAAACCAACTCAAAAACTTCTTAAAAGAGCAGATTTCATAAGAACAAACTGGATTCACAAGCGGGAAGGGCACCAGAGAGCAGATCATAAACTACGGCAAATCATCGAAAGGCAAAAGAGTTTGGAAATCCTACATATGTTTTTTGGTTATAGTAAAGCCTTTAATTGCCCGAATTGGGCACAACTTTGGAACGTAAAAGCGTGTCCAATAGCACACCTTAACACCTCGACATACTATTAATTGTAAGACAATTATATAAAAATAGCACAGAAATAATGAAAATTGATAACAAGATTTCTAAACCCTTGAATATACCACGAGTCTTTTGCCAAGGTTGTGTCTTGGCGTTCTTGTCATTTAAAATTTACAGACAATACATAGTAATAAAATCTCTGGATGATTGGGAAGGTGGAATGATTATTGGAGGCAAGACAATAAACAATCTTCGCCAAGCGGGTGACACTACACTTATTTTCAAAATAGAGACAGGAGATGTCAAAGCTGATCGAAAGGAGAGCTTATGCTTGAACCTAAAACTCAATTGACAAAAAACAACACTCATAGCAATAGAGCAAAGGTTCTCTAGGTGCACATAGAAATAATGATAGCAACTTGTCAACGGACATAAAAAAACGCATAGCGTTTGCCAAAACAGCTATGACTAAGTTAACCAAAATCTGGAAAGATCGTCGCATCACAAAGACAACAAAATGCAGACTTGTGTTTCCCATTGCCTTATACGGAGCAGAATCATGGACCTTGAGGGCCACAGATATTAATAAGCTGAACGGCTTCGAAATGTAAATCTGGCAAAGACTCCCGAGGGTACCCTGGACAGCATATAAAACCAATGTGTCCATATTAGAAGAACTGGAAATTCAGGAAAAATTGTTAAGTCCAGTAAAACAAGAAATTTAAAAATATTTCAAACACGTCACCAAAAGGAAGGACAACCTAGAAAAACTATTTGTTCAAGGGAAATAGAAAGGAAACATTCGCAGGGACGTGTCCCAAAACGTTGAATCGACAAAGTCAAAGAATTTACCGTTACGTCTTTTCAAGAAAATATTAGGAATGCCCCAGACAGACAAATGGAGAGATATTGCCCAAACTGAATTACAACCATGAAATCACGACACTTCAATTACGAAATATACGATTAGAGAAAGACACTAATGATTATGCTTGTGGAATGGAAATGAGAGTTGGTGTTTTTCATTTGAAAAAAATAGTTTTATGAATGAATTTTTTTATTATGTTTTGCAACTATCTACCCATTATCGTCTTTTATAAGGCCAAAAAATGTTTGGATGTACGGCTTATTATTTACCCACTCCTTTAGTATATGCGAGTTCTTTCTCAGTCACCTCAAGGTATTTCGTAAACCCATTGGAATTAATAGGGATAATAGTCCTTACTTACACGTATAGTAAATAGCGTTTGTATATTTTAGTTCTTAAGTGTGCGCGACCTGTTCTAACAGTAATTCCTCTAATAAAAAGCAAAAATAATTTGACTACGCTGAGAAGTGCGTAAATTTTGAAATTTGTATTTGTTAATAATGTTTTTGAATTTTTTCGGAATGGATGTTTTTAAGTGTTGAGGATGTCTAGTTAGAGGGATCTCATACATATAGTAAGATATTTGACAGCGGAGTGAACTTGAACAAGACGATTGTGAAATAAATATGCCTCTTGTAGACATTGTAATGGAAACCGCTGTTAGAAGAATTTTTGTAATGACAGAATCGGAAAAAAGAAGGAATTTGTTTTCTTCTACATTGCAAAAGCGTACCTTGTCTATGAAGCCAGGTAGCAAAAGTACCGTCAACGTATCTTTCCAAACAAATAAGTTTCAGGAAAAAAGGTGAGGGCTTTTATGTTAAAATCGATTCTGAAAATATTAGATATGACAGATGAAAGTGAGGAACCTATAAGACAACCGTTGGTTTGGCGACAAACTTTATTTTGAAAAGCAAAACTGGTACGGGATAGCCAATGGCTTATTAATTTTATGCTGTCGTCTTCTAGATTTAGAATGGATTTCAAGAGTTGCAAATTCTTAGAACTGGGAATGTTGGTGTATAGAAAGTCAACATCAAAACTGACTATTATATGATCTTTACAGACATCAGAGGTTTTGAAAGTTTGTGAAAGTTCGTGCTATAAAAAGTTTAAGAACTTTGTCTAGCTAGGCATTTGGTTGAAGTGCGCGCAGGAAACCAAAAACGCTGACAATAAATCATAAGAGAATATTTTTCTTATCTTTGGGACACCATATAATTTTGAGAGCTTTGAAAATATTTCTCGACATATCAGAAGTTTTTTGATATTCGGAAATTAGTAATGAGAGTTTTAGTGTCTTAAACGTAACGTGTGTTCGTCTATAAACTAAAATCAAATATAACTTAACTACTCTTTCTGTAAATATTTGTAAATACTGTGAACATTGATCAGCCAGTGCCACCAATTTAGAAAGAATAAATAGTAATCCACCAAAACAAAGTAGCTGGTAGATAGAACATGAAATAAAAGCAAGATTCTAGTGAAGTACATAACTCGATGCCACCGTTTTATGGACGATCTACATTCCAATGCGGAGCAACAGGTATTCAGTCAAATAATTGAAAAACAATGACCTAAAACGTGTCTTGCCGTAAAGATGATCATAAAATTGTCTTTCTAACTAATTAGTGCACAACGATTACGTAACTAACCTAACCTAAGGACACAATAAAAGTAACACATTTTGTTTTTTCTTTTTCGGTCGTCTTAGTGTTGCTACTTGTTTCCCCTACTGTTCCCTTTTCGGCATTTGCTTTGTTACCCGATATTTTAGAAGCCTATGCATATGGTCTGGACGTAATGCTTTGTTTTCCTTTCCCAAAAATCGTACGTCTTTTTTTTGTCATGGATACCTTCCAGTATCTTCCCCATATTTTTAACTTAATCACAATTGTTTAAAATATATACTTCACATCCATAGAAAACCACCGGATAAATAATCAATGTTTGGTATTTTCAAACTTTTACTTTTGAATATACATTTTTTATTTAAGTTCTTGTACGTTTGCTACGTTTTTAATTTTTTATCTAAACCCGTGCTTTCATCTTTTCAAACCTGTAATTTTTACCATTAAGTTTCTTTGGCTTTATTCTTGTTAATAAATAGTCCTTTTCCTTGCTATTTTCGGGTTGCTTTGTTACTTATTTTAATTTATTTTTAGTCTTTGCTATTATTGTTTAATTGTCGGCATATCCTAAGCATTAGTGGAGGTGCTGTAAAATGCTGCTTTGTACGTATACTTCACTTATTCTTATCAGTACTTCCAGCATTAGATTGAACAATGACGGAGATAATGAATTTCCTTCTGAAGGAAGAATGTACAACATTGATAGAAGCCTTTTTGAACTTTTCCTTGTTACATTAATCAGTTGTACGAATATTCCAAAATTCTCAGATTAATGATGGCTTCGTTTAGGTTTTAGGTGCATATGATACCGTAATTATATATATAAAAAAAATTATGAGTGCTGCTGCTGCTGTCACACAGGTCAAAGGTCAAATCGTTCGTGCCTTTCCGTGCCGACCCGAGCGCCTCCGAAGGACACATTTCGGCCCGGCGGCAGGCGCGACCGAGGTAATATATTTCCGGAACCGCAAGCGATGGAAAATTTTCGTTTGAGAGCGGGTAATAAAGCACTTATATATAAAAAAAATTATGAGTGCTGTCACACAGATCAAAGGTCAAAGGTCAAAGTTCAACTCTAACTGGGTATACGTAAATGCGTTGTCATGGCAACGGCGTACGCCAATTATGTCAAACAGAGCTTCTTAATCGTGTTTTTATTTATTTTTAAAAACTACTATGCGAAGGGGCTCAAGCATGTCGGAGTTGGGCAAGCTCTCCGGGGGGTGCTGCCAGACCTCGTCTATTTTAAAATTAATAAATGTAACATGCAAGGTCAGATTTGCTAATATTTTCTTCATTGTAAAGTTTTAAGTATTTATATTTTGCCTAAATCTGCATGAATATAATCTTGTAAATTATGTGTAGTAGAGCTATTCCTTTGTAGTTGTCACATACTTTTTTATGAGCCGGATATGTAATTGCTTTTAATCATCTTTTGAGAATTGTTTCTCTATTAAACACCTTCAACACTACTATTTCATTTTCATAAGCACTCTTGATGTTTCTCTGAATCTCACTGAACTGTAGGTGTGTTTTAGGTACTCCAGTATTCAAGCCTATTTTGGACCGTACTGAGGACGGAAACCTACAGGAGGTGGAATATAAGGCCTAGTATTTCGAATTCAATCGTGGCACAGCTGGATCCTAAGAAATAGTGAGTGAATAATCATAATAATTAGACTAGTTTGAGGTTAAGTAGAAGACAAATAAAGTCGAGTTTTGCATGCACGAGATAAGTGTTAAGGAAATAAAATAATTCCAAGGCTCCGCTCTCTAAAATGTTTAAGGATAGGCAACACATCATATGCGCAGGAATTGACTATAGCACCCATCAAATCAAACCACAAAAGAAGTACTGGCCCTCCGAGGTGTTGAACTGGGGTTAACACTTACCGCTTGTGTATAAAAGAGAAGACGGCGGACTATCCCTTGCAGTAAGAAGCGCTACCTCATTTAAAAGGAATAAAGGCAGAAATGGAAAAAATAGAAAATATGTTCCAACAACTAGACATCAACATGCAACAAATGGATTCCAAATTGGACCAGTTTGTGTCGGAAATGACAGCAATAAAGCAAGAAAATAACAATTTGAAGGTGCAAGTCACAATGCAAGAAAATAGAATTGACCAGCTGGAGGAAAAGGTTAGAAGAAAGAACCTAGTGTTGAGAGTGCTGATCAAGAAAATGAAAAAGGATCTGATACAGAGAAAAAAATAGTAGAAATAATGGAAAACCTAGGGCAGAAATTGATATAAGTGAAGCAATCAGAATAGGGGAATATAAATTGGGAAGATCGCGCATGATTCTACTAAAACTTACTAAGGACGCAAAAAACCGAGATTATGAGGAAATCAAAAAGTTTAAAAAGATCTAATATATGCATTGATGAAGACTACCCACAAAAAATACGTGAGGAACGGAAGCTGTTAATACCACAAATGAAAGCTGAAAGGGAAAAAGGAAATAGAGCGTGGATAATATACAATAAGCTGGTTGTAAAAAATGTACGGAATGAGTAAACTAAGGAATCCAACAGCAAGAGGCAAGGAAAATACAAGGAGCAAGGAATTCCCTCAGGAAGTAACAAAAGAGCTGTGGATGAAAGATCTCCGGATGGTAATGCTACAACGCAAAGGCAAGGGCAACTACCAAAATAAACGCAGAGAAACTGGACAATCAAAATAGTATAGGATCAAAGAAATTAGAAATTTCTACAAGGACGTAAAGGACAAACGTTCAGGGGACCAAAGCAGAACTCCATACATTAAGGATGGGGACGGAAATCTACTGGGCGACGAGGAAAACATATTAGAAAGATGGAGGAGGTACTTTGAGGAAACCTTAAATGTACGAGAGAAAACCAAGAGCAAGATGAGATTGATAATGATGGAGTAGCGGTAGAAAATCCTAGGATGGTTGAACTAAAAGAAATACTGGAAAAAATGAAAAATAATAAATCACCCGGTGAAAATGGATTAGCGGCGGAAAACCTGAAGTACGGAGGTGATAGTTGTTGGAACAGATTCTTGATATGATAATAAAGATATGGCAAGCAGAAAAATGCCAAGGTCCTGAATAAGGCGATAATCCTGCCAATTTACAAAAAGGGTGACAAGAGGGTTTCGAGAATTACAGAGGAATAACACTCTTAGATGTCACGTATAAGGTATTGGCCACAATAGATAAAGAAGATTGGAAGAATACGCGGAAGCCGAGCTAGGGAGTACCAAGGGGGTTTTAGACAAAACAGATCCACAATAGACCAAATCTTTATGCTAAAGCAAATCCTGAACGGCTGCTACGAATATAACGTTCAAACACATATGCTATTCATTGACTTCAAAGGCGCATATGATAATATAAACAGGAAGCAGTTAATGAAAGCGCTAGAAGAACTAAAAATACCGGCTAAATTAATCAGATTAACAAGGATGACACTAAAAGACACAGTCGCAGCAGTCAAGAGTGGTACAAACCTTAGCGCAGAATTCAAAATAGAAAAAGGATTAAGGCAAGGCGACCCTCTATCATGCGTGCTGTTTAATCTAGCACTAGAAGCGGTAATTAAAAATAGCGGAATAAATAGAAAAGGGGCACTGTTTTACAAAAGCCATCAGTGTCTTGCTTACGCTGATGACGTGGTACTACTGGCTAGAAGTACAAAAGAACTAGAAGAGATTACAAAACAACTGATGGATTCTGCTGAAACAATGGGGCTCCAGTTTAATAAGGACAAGACAAAATATATGGAGCTTAATTTCAAAAAATGTTACAAAGATACAAAAAATCTATGCATCTCAAAAACAAAGAGAAATGTGGGGGTTGTAGCTTTTGAAGAAGTAGAGAACTACATGTATCTAGGTGTATTGGTGTCCAATAAAATTGAAGAAGAAAAGGAAGTGGATCTAAGAATAGCCAAAGGAAACAAATGCGCAGGAGGGCTGTATAAAATATTGAGAAAAAGGGATTATCCAGAAACAAGAAATTTAGGATTTATAAGTCACTATTAAGGCCAACGGTAACCTATGGATGCGAAACACGGGCCATGAACCAGAGGATCCAGCGAAAAATAGAAACCTGGGAGAGAAACATCCTAAGAAGGATACTGGGCGGGAAAAAGACAATAATGGGCTGGGAAAGAAGAACGAATATGGAAATATATGATATGTACGGGGAAAAATCAGTAGGAGACTTTGTGAAGAATAGAAGACTACAATGGCTAGGGCATTTGATAAGAATGAAGGATGACAGAAATGTAAAGAATGTGGCCTGGAGAGCACCAGAGGGGATAAGAGGAAAAGGTAGGCCGAGAATAAGATGGAATCAGGCGGTGGAAAATGATCTTGCAGAAAAAAGGATTGAACCTTAGCAACGGATCGAATGAAACGGAAAGACATTATATCTTGTTAAGAATACTTTTATGTTTGGTTATCTGATGTCAATTATTAATTACATGTTATGTAAACGGATTAAGTTCAAAGCTGAAATAGAAAATGTTTTTTATGGGTAAGTAAAGTGTAAAGGAATAGCTCAAGGCCCACATGGCCTGTATATGGTACAAATAAATAAATAAAAGCACTCTTATAATTTCCTTGCTGTTTTTTATAGTTTTGAATATCATATGGACTTGATTTTTTATTGTAGTATGATTCTCATTTTCTATTTCTTATTGCTTTTAATTTCCTTCAAATTTTCTTCTAGGTATGTTCGTTTATTTATATATATATGTATATATATTTTTTTTTCTTTTTTTCTCAATTCTTGATACTTCCCATTCCTTTGTCAGTATTCTAACCTCATTTGTTCTTCGAAGTATATATTTACATTCTTCATTGAAACAATCGTGGCATTACGGAGACTTAAGCTTTCCATCTTTTTTTGTGACTGCATGCACACTTCCCATTGTTATTGTCGGATAAGTTCCTTTTAACTAATCTTATATAGCCTATCAGGTATTAGATTAAAGTCAACCACAGCTTCAGTCAATTTTTTATTTTATTTTTGTTACATATATTTTCTCATTATTACCACAATTAAAAAATAAATAGTTCCAATTCCATCATCTTAGTATCTCTTTTTCGTTGTTTGTAGCGCAATAACATTTAGCTAGTATTTTTTCAAACTCATTAATATATTTCTTAAAACGCCTTCTCTATATGTACATTTTGTATTTCATATCCCCATAAGCAGATAATTCATATTCTTATAGATTCTGGTCTTCTAATTTTTTTCTATCATATCCTTTTCTATAGCCGTGTTTTTCTTACATGCTAATTCACTAATATTTGTAGTTACTCGTTTTTTGACACATTACCTTGGCTAGCACTTGAAGACGTAATGATCATCACAAAATTACCCTTTTTTCGTTTTATTTCCAACTTTTATACTTGATGTCATATTTTATAAAATATTTTCACCGTTTCATTTGTCGTTCTTTTAGTATCATTTGTTTCCTTGATTTTGGACTGGATATTTCAATCTTGGTCTAACGAATTGCTTAAATTTTTCTATTTTTTAAAATATTTTCGCCTGAGAATTTTAATTCTCCGAATTATGTTGTCTTTCTTCAACTTTTTAGTTGTTAAAACTTTCATTTTGATTTTTCCCTTTCTTTGTTTATTTATTTATTACTACTATCATAAGATTTTTCGGTGTTTACAGGGAAACGTAGCGTGGGTAGAAGAAAAATGTCTTGGTTGCGGAACCTGCTTGAGTGGTATAATTAATTGCAGCTCAAGTGAACTATTCAGAACAGTAGATAAAATCAAAATAACCATGATGATTGCCAATCTCCGGTAGGAACGAAAGAAGAAGAAAAGAAGGCAATTATCACATTCAAAATTATGTTCTGTTATATGCGGGTGTTTATTTTGCATATCTCGTCGTTTTCCTTTTGATATGGAATTGTCTTGCTTTAATGTGTGTACCCTTAGATTTCTTCTTGACCCCGAGAGATTTGTTTAATATGTTCATTAATTTATTCATCTTGGCTCTTAAATTAGCCTCTCCAGTACTATTTGGAGAGGCAGGCGTGTAAATAGCCGCTCTCGTGGATGCGGTGTTGGATACGATACCGATGCGGCTCGTAAGGACCAACAAATGGAGAGGCAGGCGTGTAAATAGCCGCTCTCGTGGTGCGGTGTGGAAACGTAGTTCGGCCCGTAGTGGAAGGTCAGCCGATAAGGCCAAATCGTCCCTTAAACGGCCGTCGCGTTAGCGGATGGGGGCGGCTACCGATATCAACCAAAGAATTGCCAAATCGCTCACCTGAATCGGCTTCGGGTTCGGCTTCGTCGGCGATTCCAAGGTGGCCACCTCTGCGTTGCGGATCTGGTATCTTCGGGATGTTGAGACACGACCAAATTGGCCGAGCTGCGATGCGTGAATATTTGCGGGGATGCGAAATGCGAATTTATGCGGGCTAAGACACGACCGAACTGGCCGCGCTGCGGGGCATGAATATGAATGTATGCGGGGATGCGAATATGAATTTATGCGGACTAAGACACGACCTTAGTGGCCGAGCTGCGGGGCATGAATGCTTGCGGGGCAAAAGCCCATGCCGTTTGTGTGTGCGACGGCAAAACGTAGCCGATATCAAAAGGTCCGCATGCCGCCGCGATATAAAGCGGCTCAAGGGCGAAAAGGCCGCCACACCACTATTCCTTCTGATTTTCTATTTTTTACTAAAATTTTTAGGTTTTACCGTTTTACTTTCCAAGTTTTTGCACGATTTATTCCATCTTCGGTTGATTATTTGTCGCTGCTGTATCGATCAGACATCTTTTTTGGAGATCTATTTCTTTGCTTTTAACAAAAATATCACTTCCTTGCCTGTTTCCCTTTCCTGCTTCTTGTAAGAAATTCTCTCTGTTTTCATTAATACTTTGCAATTTCGACTAGATACTCATTTCAATTTTTTACCAGATTATTCGACTTATACACAGATGTATGTTTTGAGTTGCCTGATTTTGTCATGGGAGTTTTTCAAGTTTATTTCGTACTTCTTGCTCGTTATTAATTTTAAAATATTGAGTTAGAGTCTGAAACTGATTATCTTAACCTAATCTGATTGTTTTATTGTTTTTATCTCTAACTCAACTTGAGAACATAATGCTATTGCGGACTTCATATTAAAAATAATTAATTATTAACTAATTATTCTCCCATTATAAATACAGAAAAATAAGTTCTACAGTTTATCTTAAAAAACACAAATTTGAATTAAAACTATGCTAAGTACGTTTTTATATCTAGCGTCGTCATTTAGTAAATATAAAATTAGTTAGTCGTAAAAATTTTGGTGAAATAAAAATGTACACGTCATATATTTTTAATGATCTATTAAGATCAATATATATATATATATATTAAAATACAAAATGCTGATGTAATTGGTTCATTTCCCTTACTATATCATAAAGAAGCATGAAAATATTTTAAATAAATTATGTAGCAGGGCTCCTCGTAGACCTCATGATAGATGAAGAGCAGTTTTAAAGTAACTTTTCGAAGTAAAACTCTAGATTTATGTTTATTACATTAGAGAATCCGTACTTGACTTGCATGTAGTGAAATCATATTTAATCACCGCCCCGAGAGGTTTAAAGTTTAAGGGTGCAAATTATTACTTGTGGTAATTTGAGCCAACATGGTTGCTGCTTTCATAAATTCAGTATTTAACTAAAATAATTTATACTAGAACTAGAACTACTAGAACACTAAAATAGTGAGAAAAGGGTGATCTAAAGTATCGCAGCTATTTGCATCGAAACCGCGGCGGTCGCAATGTTCTACCAGTTAACTACTCAAGAGCAACAATAGCAGCAGCATGTGCGATTTAGTTTACAACAATAATACGAAAATTGCTTACATTGCATAAACACTCATGAACTTTAAATTTTATGAACTTTTTATTTTTTGCTCTAGTTACAACATCGCGCAATCTCGTTATTCTCTCTATCAGTTTGCCCAATATCCTAGTTTTTACTTGCCTCCAGGCCTTTTTTAGGATATCCCACAGGTGCTTTTTAAGACTAGGCAATCTATTCTGGAATTTTATCTAATTTAATCTACACTGCTTTGCCGAAATGAAATCTGAAAATTGCGGGGGTTATTTCATTATTCACAGGATGCTCCATTTTCCCTGATAGCTTAAAAATGTTTGGCATGGTATAGCAGAGTTGCGACCTCGTTATCTCTGCTAAAAACGCAAATTCTCCCGTAATTAGTTTAAACCTGTGCAATTTTACATTTTACCAAAAACTTTCCTATACCTTTAGTTGAATAGTAATTTTCCACTTTATTATTTCCAAAATATCTTTAGATAACTACAAAATTATATATTCAAAAGTTGAAATTATGTATATATATGCTCTAATTTTGATCCTCCAATTTACAAACACTCATCGTTTAAAAGCAAAACATTTAAGATATAATTAAAGATATATTAAATAAATTTATATGTTTTTCCTGATTCTTAGATTTTTGTTTTTTATTTTATTCTTACTAACACCTTTCTGAAACATCCCGCACTTTTACTTTATATTTATTACGTGTACACAGTTGAAGCAATGATTTAGTAAAACCGCTTATAATTAACGTAATATTTTATTTTCCACTTCTGTGTATAGGATTTTTTTAAAATATATGTTTTTTTTGGTTTCGGTCGCTTCTGATTTATATTAATAATAAGATAACTTTAAATATAAAGACTTAATTATTTAAATGAAACTGTATTTTTGTACTTGCTCCTTCCATCTCTTTTTCGGCCTTTCCAAGTTTCGACTTCCTTTGGCTCTATATTTATAGCACATTTTTGGCAGTCTGTCATTTTCCATTCATTCTAAATGTTCTTTCCATATCTGTAGTCTTTTCTTTTGTCCACAATGTTGAATATTTTTAGTTTTCCTCTAATTTATTCGTTTCTTTTTCTATCTATAAGATTGTATCCAGCGGTTGGTCGCAAGAATCGCATTTCTGATGGCGTTATTCTGCGTTCGTTATTTTTGGTAATGGTCTAGCATTCACTACCGTATGCTGGGCTTAGGACAGCTGCTACTCTATAAAAATTCATTATTGTTTTCGTCTGTATTTTGTCATGTTAAATTTTTCGATTTTTTTTTATGTGGACCTCTCTCATGAAAGATAGTGAACAGCCCAAAAATTTGAAGCAAATTTTCGATCAGACCGCTTTATTGGCGCAAAAAGCTATTACTTTCGATTTATCTATGGATATTTTTAAGTTATACGTTTCTATTATTTGTTGTATTTTATAAGCGGCTAGTTGAAGAGAATTTTCTGGATCTGCAACTACAAGCTGATCGTCAGCGAATAGAAATGTGGCAACGTATTTTGTTTTATTTAGATTAGGCTATACATTTCTGTATTATCGATCCACTGCCTTACAGCATCGTCAATGTGTATTAGCCCAAGATTTGTGTTTTCGGAATTGCTTCTGTCGTCCTGTATTATTGTTTCTTTATGCGCATATATGTTGCCCCGTTCGTTCATTACTTCCCAAAGTTCTTTGTGGTAGATTTTGTCAAAAGTTTTGAAGTAGTATACGAACATAATGTGTGTTTTTTTGTTGAATTCTCGATGTTTCTCTATTATTTATTTTGTTGTGAATATATTATCAGTACAGGATCTACCTTTTCTGAATCCTGGCTGCTCTTGTAATATTACAGTGTCTATTACATTTTACATTTGTTTGGTCAATATTTTTGTACATATTTTATATGAAGTGTTTAATAGGTCGATAATTGTCGCATTTTGATCGGTCTCCTTTCTGAAAAATCGGTTTGATCATTGCCATATTCCCTTGATGAGGGATAGTGTAGTTGGTCCAGCACATGTTGATTAAGCGAAGATATCTTGACTTTAGTTCTTCCAAAGCATATTAAATAAGTTCGCTATTAATTCCATCTAGCCCGCAGGCTTTTCTATTGTTAGTGCATCGCAGCGCGTCATTACTTGTTCAATTTCTATTGGTCCTACTTCTATCTTTTCGGTTTCTTCTTCTTGGTGGTCTTCTGTCAGTTATACATAGGTTTTTGTAATACTTTAACTATTCGGTGGGTGTTATGTTTATTTGTGATGTGTCTTTTTCTTCGCTGCTCAGGTATCTCAAAATGTTATACGCCAACTGTCGTCGTCCATGTATATCGTTCTCTATACTTGATATGAAGATATCCCATCCATTTTGTTTGGTGCTTGGTGGTTTAGGTTTTCGGTGTAATCTTACTTTAGCTTCTAAGAAGTAGTGGTCTGTACGTATATTTAATCCTATATACTCGTGTGTCATTTAAATAGTGTTGCAGTTTGTTAATTTCCAGGTGTACGTATGTGCTGGTTTATGTTTAAAGAAGGTATTCATAATTCTTATGTTGTTGTAGGAGGCAAAAATCTCTGAGCATTTTTTCATTTTGGGTAAGGTGGTTTTCGCCATTTGTTTCAATGATATTTCAAATTTCTTTCTACTGATGCAAGCGTTGAGGTCTCCGCCAATTATTATGTAGTCATTCTTGTTTATTCGATTAAAACATTGTTATAACTGTTCGAAAAATAATAAGCTCTCTTCTCTTTTTCCTTCTTCTCGAACATATGCACATACAATGATCAAGTATCCCGGTTCCATTCTGCATGTTATGCTTGTGATTCTTTCGTTTATTAATTCGTATGATTTAATTTTCTTTTCCATTTTTTATTTATCATAATTGCTACGGCTGCAGCTCTCATGTCTTGTCTTACTCCGCTGTATATTATCGTGTATTTTTTTAGGTTTTGGGTGCCTTGTCTTTGTTATTAGGGCTATATCTGTTTTTCTTATTGTTAGTTCTTATTGTAACTCATGTAGTTTATTTTTTAATCTAGGTACATTCCAGGTTCCTATTTGTAGATAATCTTTTATTCCATATTTTTTGTCCTTAATTCGTTTGTGGTTGCCGTCTGTAAATTTCGTCCTATCCGAGGCTATTCTTGGTTGAGTATTCATTATTTTTGTTTATAATTTGTGATTTTCCAACTAAAAAAAATGTATTTTCATTATTCAAAATCGTTGTCCATTTCATTATTCAAAGTCGTAGTGTAAGTGAGTCTTTTGTTCCTTGGAGAGGAGATCACCCTTTCCAAATATTTTGCTTTCGTTTCTTTCCGACCTTGTTTCTCACTAAGGTTAGTTACTCAATCTTCCACAAGGTTGCTCAGATTTCTAGGGCTCACCAACAGGGAGGTGAGAGTTGGAATTGAGTGGAAGAGGCTAAGTCGGAAATAGCTGGAAACTCGCCGTATGTTTCGCATACTACCCCTTTGAGTTGATCGGAGATGTATTTTATTTAGAATTAATTAAATTAACAAAAGTAAAAGACATAAAAGATATACTTAAAAACGCAAGCAATTAAAAATATAACTATTAACATAAGCCAACTTCAAGCCAGCAACCCTAATTGAATTAAAATGCTAATAGATGATGACGTCCATGTAAATGAAAATACGCAAGGTAATAGCTACAATTAATCAGCAAGAAACCAAGACGACCTTCAAAATTTATATATAGTTTGCTAAATTTGAAGTGTGTGGTAGATACATTTGTAGGATGAACAAATCAAAATAGTAGTAAAATTCTCTTCTAAGAATTGTATATTATAATGTACAATGTATCAAAGCTATGGCTACCTGAAGTCCTGTTATACAAAAATAATTGTGTAAATTGTAGTACTAAAGTAAGAGAAACTAAAGCAATATGTTTCGTATATAGTAAAGGTCATCCAACAAAATACAAATCTACCGTTATGTTCATTTAATAGTCAACCTGCACTTCCTCCAAATCTAGAAATTATTAATAGATTATAAAAAAGTACAAAATTTGATATACCCACAAGTAAAAACAAGAACAGTTTCAAGAATTCAATAAACTGTAGTCGGAATTTAAAGTCATTTTCAATTAAAAGGTACAACAAAATAGCATAAATCTATATAAGCCTTATCGACAAGTATTAATAATAGCTAAATAGATAATAAATTCTTGGATACTTGATACTTGGAACTCAAATGACCGTATTAACCATAAGCTTAACTCCATAATGTGTTTTAAGTTTACTAAAATTGGCGTCATGCTTATTTTAAAAAGATATTTCAATAATTTTAATTATATATTAAACGCACTGTCACTTTTTATTCACAACAGTGTTTCCCACTATAATTTACCGAAATACCAAGCAGAAAAAATGCAAGCTACTAATGTACAAGTAAATGGTTTATTTTGATAATTTATCACAACTCCTCTGTGGTAATATAATAGCAACAAATCAATCCAAAGTTTGTCAATCCTTTGTTTTAAAAATATTTCTTTGGTAGTTATTGCAATTCAAAGCATACTAATTAGGATTTTCCAGTAACAATCATTAAAATACATAATTTACTGCAAACCATAATTGATAAATAATAATTACATAGATTTGTCTAGGGATAAACTTACCCATTGGTCAACTAATGTTTGGAAGATTTTAGATCTTTTGGAATGTTTCCTGATTATTTTCTAGTCAAGGAAAACGCTAATTCGGGCACTCACTGCTTTAAGACGTACAGTAATAAGTGAGTCTATAGACCCTGTGCTGGCAAATAAATTAATTGATTGGAAAAACATAAATATTATATAAATTTTTATTTAAAAAAGCGATACGGTATAATACATAACATACAAGGAGTAACTTCAAATCTTAGTACTACATGTAGCAAAACTAATGCGGATTCATTTAAAAATTAGAAAATTAATTGTAGATCACAAGCGGGCCAGAGTAAATTGAAACAGATTGCTGAATCTTAAAGATAATTGCAGCTATAACAAACTAAGGAACTCGACAAAATCTTAGACTAAAATCAAAATTCAGCATTAAAAGAAGGAAAATTATTGTGCTTGAAAATCGACTAAAAAAATGTAAAAGACCACTGCGCAACATATTGCCAATACAAAACCATAATGACATGCCTGGAAAGTAAGATTCCTCTAAATTTGAATAATATTTTACCATAATTGTTAAACTCTCTTTATCAGTACTAATTTTAAATGACAAAATAACAGAACTTTTGATTATTTCTCATCAAATGTTGCATAAAAAATTGACTAACTATAAATCTGCAGGTTATGACCCTACAATGGCTCAAATATAAAAGAACCTAACCAAAAAAGTCATTATTTTACTTACTACAATATTTAACAGGATGTTTAGTTTGTACTTTCTTCAACATAAAAACATTCCAGATTCTAATTGTACTAAAACCTAATAAGAGACTTTATCCACTATAGTCCTGTATACAATGGCATATACTAGTTATATCACATATCCTCAATTTTTAATAATAATTCTTGAATCACATTAATTTTAAGAAATGTAATAAAATTTATGTTAGAAAATTCCTAAAAGTTTTAAATTATCAGTTAATAACAATATTACAAATGATACTAAGGTAAAATAGGCCTGTGTGACTGCATAACCATGTATTATATAGTATTATAAATTAGAAAACGTTGTCCAGTCAAGAAAGAGGTCGCTTTTCACTTCTACATTACACTAAACGTATTAAAAATAACTTCAAAATAATACTGATAGATTTTTAAGAAAACTACAGAATGTGCCGCATTTTCCAAAAATACAACTTTATAATTTAAAAAATCTCCTTCAAATGTAGCAATCCCAGAATGGCGAATCAATAACCATACGCACAGCAGCGACTTAGCACTCCAGAATACTTACACCATCAAAAAATTTCCGTCAACAGGTTGGTGGATGAATTAGGCTTTAGTGCAAAACGTCTTTTAAGGTCCATTAAAAATTACGTCGCTCTCTCCTTCCATTGAGGTCTCTAAAAGGCACGCTCAGCCTCCTCCGTGAGTATTGATTCCTTATGCATGACTGTAAGCAGTCAGTGATGTGATGTAAAATGTGGCTGCTATATTTAGCTACCCTCGCTGCCACTTGCTGCAAAGCCCCGTGTAAGCGGCCGTTAGAATATTTAGCCGTAACCGCCAGCCGCAACCACCGCCCTCAATCCAGCATTTGCCTGCCGAAAATTCGCATTTCCTGCTCCAATCCGCCAGAAAATGGTGTTTGCTGACAAGCGCGACGGCTTTATTGGAGCCAAACGAGCTTTTAGAATGCGATATTTGGTTATACAGCGCGCGAAATTTCGCGTTCGGCTTTTTGCGGGATTCCAACTTTTTGGCGTTCCAAGGACGCGCGCAGGTGGAATCTGCGATGAAGCTGGAGCGCGAGCTGCTCAAGCAAGCAAAATGTTCGACAGCTCGCAGGGACTCGCAAATGAGTTTGCCGATTTCACAAATAGCTGAGAAATAAACTTGTCAGTTATGCATTTGCTGGATGGGGAGGTACGCGATACAAGCGGCACATGCGGGTTTTCCACTTCAATCAAAATGCACTTCGCCAGCTACTCCCGTATTTCGAGTGAGATAGATTTGCATCCAACACACATTTTCGATTCTATTGCTAATGGTGCAGTAAGATAGTGGTATAGAAAATTCTTTAAAATTAGCATACTACATTTACACTACAGATATGATTGAACATGTGCAAAAGTGTGACACAAACTTGAAATTGAATTAAAAATATATAAGCATGTGGTGACCCCGTACGTAAACAAACTCGGTTTTCGGAACTTTGTGGACGGGATTAACACGTAAGTTAGAAACCACAAGAGGCTATTAACTGAATGGGCCATATATAAATCAAATAAGGTCAGATAAAGATATAATAATTGAGTTATAGTAATTATTTTGCTTCAATCAATTTATAAATAGACAGCAATGCCTACAGATAAATTTATCATCCCCGAAAAGTGGACTTGGGTGGATATACTTTGCGCTGTTTATGGCGTTTCGACAACTTAAATAGCTAACAATTTTATGCAATAAAGCAGAATTACAAGAACTGAACAGGATAATAAACTGAGGCAATACTTGCAAATTTAATTTAAAAGAAATAGAGAATTAAAATTAAAAAGTTCAAAAGTTAAAATAAAAGTTGCAAAGCCGACAGAAAAAAATGAAGATAGGCGAAATAGATAGAATTGAGAAAATGTTCCAATAAACAGATGGGAACATAAAGCACATCAAAGAAAAATTAGAAACGTTAGTACTGGAAACGAAACAAGTATAAGTTAAAAATGTAAAATTTAGGGAAAAGGAAGAATAGCTAACCTAGAAAAAGAGATTAGAAAAAAAATGTTTTTAATAAAATGATAAAATTAAAATAAAATAATAGGAAAAATATTAATAATAACAAAGAAAATAGGTATAAAGTTAAATATAACAGAGGATATAGACCAAACTAGAAGAATAAGAATATATATAAAGGCAAGAAAAGATCAATATTCGTCAAGATAACTAAAGATAGTGCAAAACTAACAATCTTACAAAATTCGAAAAATTTGAAGGATCATGGAATAGATGAAGATTAAACTAAGGGAGTACAAGAGGATAGAAAAGTGTTGATAGCCCAGTTGAAGGAAGCGCGAAAAATGGAATTTAGGGCACAAATGAAACATAATACACTACTAGTTAATGATAAAATATATAGAGCAGATAATATAAAAGAAGAGGAAAAATAGACAAAGAACTTTAGAAGCAAAGCAACACACAAAAAAGGACAACAACAGAAAGATCTCCCGGGGGAGCGGTTTTAAAGAATAAATAAGAAAATAGTCCAAACTACGCAAAGAAACAAATAGGTAAAGATATGTCAAGAGGTGATGAGGACTAAGTTGTCAATAAATATAACAATGAGTTAATGGTAAACCAACAAAAATAAAAAGATATGAATTAATTAAGATCATACAGAAGATAGGTATAAACATTACAAATGAAGAAACCTGTAATATCGCAATAGGGAACAAAAAGATCTGCGAGAAAAAAGATTACTCTGAAAACGAAAAAGAAAAAAACTCATATAAAAGAAAAACAAAAAAGAGTAATTATTAAATTCGGCACATGAAAGGCGAAAACTATTACGGGGAAGGAAGAGATGAAATTGCAAAATATTATTTGAGTATAATTGAAACAAAAAAGAAAGGTCAAGAGGTTATAGAATTGAAAAAAAGATATTGTCTGTACTGGTCAAGAATAGAACAAAAAGAGAGAGAGAGAGGCTAAAGGGGTAGGATTAATAGTAAGGTCGGATAAAATAAAAACCATTATGAAAAAAAGATACATTAATGGGACAGATTACTAGAAGTAAACACAAAAATTGATAATGAATATATATATGGACGATAATAGTAGCGTACGCACCAAACGGTAAGGAGGAGTAAGAGGAGTATTTCGAAAAGGTACAAATAGAAATAGATGAAGGACAAAAAATGTAATTCTTATGGAAGACATAAAGAACAGAGTTGGCAATGACAATAAAGCCATTGAAAGATATATGGGACCGTATGGGAAAACAACAAAAAATGATAATGGCTAGAGGATATAGACCTATGTGTAGAAAATATTTTTTTATATCCAACACCAAGAAAGTTCGCTCTAACAAGGAAAGTCAATTATTAATTATATTATTATATATACAGAAAATTGGAAAACATCGAAGGATGTAAAGGTAAAAAGAAATTTAGAAGTAGGAAGTGATCATTATTTACTAAGGGTGGAACTTTGGACAAACAAATGACAAACAAGAGATAAAAAAAGAAAACAGTGAAACAAAAGTTGTCATAGACTAAAGGAGGATAAAATTCAAATAATCTTTCAAGAAAATCTGGAGAAGAAAATTGAATTAAACACAGAAAAAGTAAGGAGATTTATATAAATTTATAGAGAATATCCTAGAAGCGGCAAGCAGTTGCAGAGTAAGTAAAATTGTAAATACCGACACAAGTAGAAGTAGATGGTGGACTACGCAGATACAACAAAATGTTAAAGACAAGAAAGAAAAATGGAAAAACTTTAGAAAAACTGTAACTAAGGGAGGCAATAATATGTACAAAATAGCAAGAACAGAAACAAAACAAATTATAAAAAAAGCTAAGAAGAAATGGAAATAATTTGGAAACAAGACGAAAGAAAATTATTTAAAAAATCAAAAGTAATAACCCATCAAACAATACCCTCAAACTAGAATCTAAACATTACGCTACCCTCCCATAAAAATGGTGATACTAAAGACTATACAACCTATAGAGGAATTGCACTAACGAGCAAAATATTAACTCGAATAATAGAGAAGATATTGAGAGAGAAAAATAGAAACTTCTTTAGAAAAATTGCAACATGGATTTAGAAAAGCAGAAGTACCCATAATTTAATTTTTATAATTACACAACTAGGAGAAAAACTAATAAGGAAAAGGAAGAAAACTCATATTTGTTTTATAGACTTAAAGAAGGTCTTCGATAGAACACAAAAAAAATATGTCTGATCAAGTCTCGAAAGCAAGAGTGAAAAAATAATTGGTAGACGTCCATAAATACTATATAACAACAACAGAAATAAAGTAAGAACAGGCAATAATGAGTCAGCAGAATTCAAAACTAAGGAAGACTAAGATAAAGATGTCTACTTAGTACTTAGTCTACTTCTATTTTTGAAAAAACTTCGATGATATTACAAAACCATGTAAACAGAAAGGTAGCAAAATGTAAGGGGGGAAATGGAGACTGAACCAAGTAACATTCCAAAAACTGCTATTTGTAGATGATATGATATGATATAAGTAGAAAATACAGAGGAAAAAAATAGAACAAAACCTTAATATTTATCAAATGGAACTCTGGAAAATAAACAGAGATAAACATAGAAAAAACAAAAACTATGATCCTATCAAGGAAAGACTCGAATCAATATAGACGGGCATCAGTTAGAAGAGGTAATAAATTTTAAATATCTGAGTACAATAATAAGACAAGGAAAAATAGACAGAGAAATAATATAAAGAATAGGAAAGTGGCACAATCTACAATGCGCCAAAAACTCGTTCCTTACGAAAAAAGAAATCGTCAAACAAATAAAAAGCTGTAAAACCATTTCTAATCTACGGTAGCAAATCTTGGACGATCAATAGAAGATGAGGTTTCTTAAGAAAATCACAAGAATAGATATAGTAAGAAATGAAAGAATAATAAAACAACTGCAAGTGAAAATTTGATAAAACAGAAAACTTGAATGAAATAGGGATGGTGTAGATGGAAGGAACGAAGTAGGCAGACCAAGAATAAAGTGGGAGGAACAAGTATGGAAAGCAGAGAGAAAATAGGGAGATAAAGTGGAGAGAGATCAGAACTATGAAATCATGAAAAAAGTTAATTAAGAAATGTTAAAAGTTAAGTTACATTATATACATTGTATTTTATTGGTATATTACTTTTGGTTATAATCTGACACCTAACGGTAAAATTATTTTTAGCTTAATTAAAATAAGTAAGTAATTATGTGGATCATGTAATGTGTAATTTACCGCAAGCTTATTAAAAATCCTGGCGCTGATGAAATATGTATAAAAACAGCAGATTGTCCCAATACTTAAATTTTCAATTCAGTCATGTAAACAATATCTCAAAATTAAGCCAAACAAATATTTGTTGGTTTTAAATGCAAATTACCTAGTTGAATCTAACAACCAGATCAACAAACATCTGTATGAATCGGTAGATTAATTTTTTTTAAATATGCAACATTCCTTTTTAATTGAAACACTTTTTCAGATTATTTTTATATTTTCTATATATTAGCATCTTTGTAAACTTTCAGTTACTTTAAAGAAAGTGTCATTTTTTCAATACTTACATATGATTCTTAAAACAAAATTATATTTTTAAATTTATGAATATGTTTTCATAATTGTAGCAAAAAATAGGTGGAACAAAGTAAAAGTTTGGCAAAAACCAACTTTACCTTTTAAGATTGCTTCTACTGAGGGTTACCCACTTAATTCAACAAATTTACAAGTATTTTAGTCGTGAAAAGGATATTTTTCCAATGGGGGCTGAAATTACTTGTTGGTGGAGATGATGGAATCTTCACTATGCGCAAACCTACATTTTTAAATTTAAATTTAAGAACAAGCGAAATCCAGAAAGACGAAAAATTAGTGCGAATTGTAACCCATTCTGCTCGCTAATCTTTCTTCTTCTTTGACTGCCTATCCACTCTATTAGATGTTGGCGAACCACATTTCTGATTTTTTTTATCTCTTGCCATGTTGACTAGTTCCCCTCCCCTATTGTCTTATATTTCTTGCCCATGACAGTTGTTTCCTTCCTATTCTTCTCTTTCCCTCAATTTCTTCTTCTAAGATTAATTGCAGTATCACACACTTTTCATTTCTAACGATATGTCCCTTTGTTTAATTGAAGTGAACAGTTCTCGGTGTTTATGCACTCTTCTTAGCACTTTCTCGTTAGTCATATTTTTAGTCCAGAACACCTTCAACGGGCGTCTGTAAGTCCACATATCGAAAGCATCGATTTTATTGATAGTGCTAATTTTCATGGTTCACGACTCCATTCCATATAACAGTACGGACCATACGTAGCATTTTGTATAACGCATGCGAATTGACGGGCGGATATCCCTGAGTGGAGATTAAATAGTAGTTGGGACAACACACATCCCCTTCGTACGCCTTTCTGAATATGGATGTCATCGGTGCCAATATTTTGTATTATGTACACTGTCTAGTGCCAGTATAGTATATCTTTTTAATCTACGTCCGTGTTTCTAAAGAAGTTTATAAGCTTCTTATATTGAACACAATCAAATGCCTTTTTGTAGTCTATAAAATAAAGAAACGCCTCTTTCTTTATGTCTCGACAATTTTGTACCAGCACCTGTATGCTGAAGAGTGCTTCTCGAGTTCCCATTTCTGACCTAAAGCCAAACTGATTGGGGCTTATATTACGCTCGATTTAGAATAAATTCTGTTATGCAATATCTTTAAAAATATTTTTAAGCTTGGTAGTCCATAGTCATTGCATTTCCGTGCATTTTCCTTTTTGGGCAGACGAATAAATATGTGGACTTTAACCAGTTTTTAGGAAAGCATTCTGCGTCGTATATGTTATTAAATATTATAGTTTAGATATTGATATTGTCTTCGTCAATCAGTTTCAGAATTTCTGCTGGTAAACCGTGTGGTCCTACTGCCTTATTGTTTTTGGCTTCTTTTACCGCCTTTTTGATTTCGTCTACCGTTATTAGTGCTGATGCTGGTACTACAAAAGTTTCGCTAAAATCTCGTCGCGAGTCGTCAGCAAACAACTTCTTTACATAGTTTTTCCAGATTTCTTTTTTATCTTTATCTTCTATCATTATAACATTCCTATCATTTAATATTAGCGATTGTGTGTTTTATATGCATCAGCTACTTCTTTTAGCTTTTTATGTTCTCCTAAGGTGTCGTACATATGTTGTAATTTTTCAATCTCTTTGCATTCTTCTCTATCCCTTTCCTTTTAGCTTTCCTGATGTCATCCCCTGATTATTGTTATTTCTGTTCCTGTGTTTCCGTCGTTGCTCCATTAATTGTAGGATTTCATCAGTCATTTATCTTTTTTATATTGTTATTTGTGGTATCCTAATTATTCTATTGCAATGTTTCGCATTTTGCCGTCAGCTTAATTCCATGGTTTTATGGGTGTTATTTCTGAACTATTTTTTCTTTCTGTCAGTTTTTTATTTAATTTTGATTTTGGTTCTTTAGTTTCTTTTTTCTTAGTTTATCGTGTCCAGTTTTGTGTGTTTTAGTGTGATTAATTTTGTTAGCAATTTTCAGTTTTAAACTTGCTTGTAGAAGAACATGATCTGACGGAACTTCAGCGCCCGGTTATGTGAGAGCTCTTATTACTGATGTACTAAATTTCTTGTTTAAGAGAATGAAGTCTATTTGGTTTCGTACAACGTTTTTATCTTTTTTTGAGGGGACCTCCACGTGTATAACCTTCTTGTTGGTAAGGTAAACCCCATGTTTGTCATTTTAAATTGTTCCACTTGACAAAAATTTTATCAGTCTGTCTCCTTGTTTTCCTTTTTCCTAAACCAAAACGCCCTATTATATATTCCACTATTTTTCTTTACCTACGTTAGCATTGAAATCATTTTTATGACGTTTAATTCATGTGGTATGGTATATTTTAGTAGCTGTTTAATGTCACTGTAGAAAGCTTCTACTTCTTCGCCTGGTTTGTAGGAGGTTGGGGCATATGCCTGGATTATATTTATATTAATTGGTTTTTCTTGGATTTTTAGTAGCATTACTTTATCAGAGTAAGGTATAAATCCTGTAACACTACTATTTATATGTTTTTAAACAATAACTCCTACTCCGTGTCTAAGATCTTGTTTATCGTTTCCAGAATAATATAGGGTTGCAACGCTGTCATATTTGCCCGCACCGGGCCAGCGTGCTTCACACACTCATAGAATTGACATTTTGAGCCGCTACATCTCCTTAACAATATTGGCCAGTTTTTCAGCTTTAAATAGGCTGCGGACATTTCATGGCCTAATATTTATACGGTTTTTACGAGTACTCATCTTTGTCTTTTTGACTTCATTCAGGACCGTTCCCTCCAGAGATCCGATCAACGAACTATTTTTACCTTTGGAACATTTTGAATTGAATGTTGTTATCATGTAGTTCCTCTTAGGAAAATAATAGAGGTGGTTTTCCCTTACCTTCCTTTATGGATGGAGGAAGGATATAGGATAATAGATATGGAGATGGGAGGAAGAAGCGGGTTGGACCTGATTTCTCTTGGAAGATGGGGATAGAAGCAAAACCAGTAGCTGGCATAAGGGCAGAATTTGCCAAATCCTGTAGTAGTCTATCCTCTACCGCTAATATTTGCCACTTTTTTCTTTAAAATTATCCTGTTGTTACTTCATTTTTCAGGTAGTTGATCAAATTAAAGTTTTTTAAATAATAAGACTGTGGCCATGAAAGAATTAGCATAGTATGCAACTATTTTAAGATATTTCATTTCCATTGTTAGTGTCTGTCAGTATTTGTTGGCAAAATTCTCTAAAACCTTGTTTTTCTGACAACCCATTGTTAGTACAAATTATTTTACTTGGTTTGAAATGTTTAATTACGAAGTAACATTTAAGTAATTAAGTAAATACTTTCTACGGTTTTCTGTGGGACTTTTTAACCACCTCGTATTATATATTGTAAATAAGCATAAAAATTATTATGAGACATTATTTTAATGATTTTCAATACTTTATGGCTTATTTATTCAGTTCCGCCGCAGTCGTTACACAAATACATACACAAGATGAACATTGTATTTTAGTTTTTTTATCATTTGAGTAATGACAAAGTAAACATCTCACTATTTTGTCTAATTCTGGTCATCCACGCACTCGGCAGGTTTTACGGCAAAAATGAGCAAGATACCTTCGCGTATTTCAGTTTTATTTACAAGTATGGGGTGAGCAGATGCAAGACAATTTCTTTTAGAGCAGTAGTAGCAGACTATTTTTTTTCTCCCCCATACTTGCAAGTGTAACAAAATTCTCTCTTTTGGGGCAAATCGACACTTAGTACACAACAGAGACAGAATGACTCTCAACCGACTTTCGACGCTTCCAAAAGTCTACTGCGTAATGCGCATTACAAAATAAGCATCCCTAGGGCGTAGTTAGTACCAAAACTACTGGTAGATAGCATCCATCCCGCCAATTTTCAAAATACCTTAAAGATATTTACGATCAAAATAGGGGTATGGGCAAAATGACCCAGGGTGTTCGTAGAGGGTTAAATATATATTTAAATAACTGATAGTTTTCTATTGCTTAATTTCAAATTGTTTAAAAACTTTAATTGTTGGTACTGTATATAAATAGCTTCTCATTTCTGCAATATGTTGCTAAGAACTTCCTCCTGGTAAGATTAAATAGTTTTAAGTTTTCTGTTAATTTCAATTAAATCAAACCGCTTCGAAATCCAATGCTTTGTTTTGATCCAATTTAACAATTTCTATTAATTATTTATTAACCTATCGAGCTATTCTATTTGCGCTTCCAATTACGATACTTCCCCAAAACAATTTCCCATTAGAGAACTCTTTCCATTAACGCAGCCCAGAAGGCCGCGATGAAGCGCTCGTTTGCAAGTTAAATATACGAGCCAAACAAGGCGAATCCCATGTCGCCACATTAATTAGGTCAAGACTTACAAGCTGCGTTCAGACAAAGCGTCGGCGCAAGGGGATGAAACAGCAGGCATTTAGGGAGCAGGTATTCGTTCTTTCTTTCATTCGGCGCGAATTAATCAGCGGGCTTGACGCAACCCGGAACTTCATCAGTCAATGCGCCGACCGTGGGATCTATCGATTCTTTGCTGCAAGCTTCGCGGAAAAACCCAAATCCCTAATCCGTGATGTTATTTGAATGTTGTCGCAGCAAGCCTCGCGTTTTGATCCGTTTGGCTGGATTTGGAGTGCGCCGAGTAGATGATTAAATTTTTTTGAGCAGAATCCGATTTGCACGCCTTTACCGTTTTGTTTTGTAGATAAATCTGTAGCATATGAAATGCATTCAAAGTTCATAATTTATATTAATAAATAATTTCAATCCAGATTTCTATTATCCTTAAGACACAAACATCAATGTTTCACTAAGTTAAAGGTCGTGTAACGATAAATATTGAAGAGATCCGTATAAAGGATTGTTCCCCCCAAACACGAGTTTGTTAAACATTTTAATGCATTTGCAAAATCTAAAAGAAAGCATTATGGATGGGAATCAAAAGTCGAAGAACAGAGGGGTGGTGCTATAGTGGATTTGCAAACCAACTGCGAAGGTAATACAAAATACGCGGGAACGTAACATATTGGTAATTAATGTAACTTACATATTCACCGGACTTGCGCAGCACATAAGGGACTAGAAGGTTAATGGTTATAAAACACAGAGCATAATCGGCCAATATCCTACAACATAGGTGCTCGATAATACTTAATGGTTCCGGAAATGATAATATCAAATGGTTGTGGAAAGATACTAAAAAAATTGAGCAATTCTAAAAGTGAAAGAGGTATTTAACTTGCAACTACAAGTAAACCTTGTATTATAGTTAAACATATTGTAACAATTAAAAAAAATTGAAAAAAGTGAAAAAAGGTAAAGATGTAAATTATTAAGGCCATTATAGAGAAAATTGAGAGAAAAGATAGTTAAAGATCCTTGAAGTGTCAAGTATAAAATAACCATAAGAAAATTTGAGAGGAACAGCCCACCGATCGTTATTGAAACTTGAAAGGTGGTATGAAAATTATCTCTAGAAAACAAGTCATCAAAGTAAGGGTGTTAAAAGGATAAATTTCAGACTGCGGTACAAAATTCTGACCGAAAAAGGCACCAAACTTACATTGATACAGAAGGGAATTTTGTTTGGGTTCGTGTACTTTTGTATATCTTAGGCGAACTTTTTGAACAACTTATAAAAGCTCGTTTGCTAAAAAACTAGAAGACAAGGGTGGTTTGAGTGCCAACCCGCTCTGTTTTCGCTAACGTCCATAAAACAAAATGCAACAGATAAAGTTACAGCAGAATGCGCTAATGCAGATTGTTAGGGGTATTGTCCCCAATATTAAAAATGCTGTCTGATCAAAGGTTGTAAATTATTTAAAAAAGAAGTTAAACCTCAGCTCATACGCCTTATATAATACTACCTAATTGATAAAAGTCTTATTGTGGATAATTGCCACGCTATAAGTGTGTTTGGTGGTTTTCTACAGAAGATTGTCTTAGTTTCTTCCATAAAATATAATGTACGATAGATGAATTTTGCAAATTGCCTTATTATTGTGGTAGTGGTAACAACCCAATTGTTGCTTATTAACTTCGAAAATATAAGCCTGAAAGACCTTAACAAAGTTATGAGTCTGTATTACGATGGTTTAGAAAAATGTTAAAATATTTCTGGCATAGCTAAAAAACAGAAAGGGATGCTAAAATGTAGAAAATAATCAAAGTTATAAAAACAATCTAAAAGGAGCATCATAGTCATATATTTTAATAAAAGATTCACTTGATATGATATGTCTTGGGGAGTAAAACTCAAAGAAAGCCCATAAGCAAAAGAAATACAGGGTAAATTCTATTGGTAGAATAAATGGAAAGAAAACAACTGATATAAGAATTAAGTGGACCAAACAGAAAACAGCAACTGTAGCAAGAAGCAAAATAAATTGAAATATGTAAGTATAATTTTGGAAATTCTAGGGAAGGGAGTATTATATAACTTTATAAACAAAAGTTAGATTAAAAATTATAGAAAGACTAACATAGTGATGTAGAATAATTATATAAACAAATTAATAAGTCGTATAATAAGACAGTAACGAAGCAATGAAAAAATAAACAATGTGAAAATAGTGGTGGGATGAAAAAATAAAATTAATAGTAAACGAAGGACGTCTATCTGAAATGGCTAAATGTTAAGTCGCCTGGGAACAGACAGTAGAATTAAAGTAAGAAAATTAGTTAGAAAAATGAAAAAAAACTTGAGACAGAAAATGCAGTAATGTACAAACGTTGGTTGGAAGACAAAGATACCGAAAGGCTTGTTAGTTTATTAACAGCATTATAAAACATAATAAAAAAATTAGTACTACAACCAATATCTAGCAAAAATTGAGAAGAATATTACATATTATTAGAGAAGTCAACTGAAAAAGAGGAAACACTGATATAAAAGAATATACAAGAAGAACTGAGTGTGACAAAAATAGAATACATTAAAAAATAGAAAAGCTGAGAGAATGATTATGACAAAAACGTTAAAAAACTAAAAATTTTAATAACTAAATTATTTAATAAATCCATAAATCAGAACGTGGTAGCAAAAGAATGGCATATGCGATATATGACTTTAATATACAAAAATATAAAATATAAGTAACACAATAATCTAAAATGTAACGGCATTATATAAAAGTGGCTAACATTTAACAAAATGATTCAAAATATCAAAATGTCTTGGACATGCTTATCGCTTTTCATCCATTCTTTTTAAAGTTTATGTCAAACTTGTGCTTAAAATTTAGGAAAAGTTCAATTCGCGGACAACCAAGTATTTTCGGCTAAGATACAGGAAACTTGGAATACATGGCTCGCAAAGTTAAGGAGGAAAACCAAAAAGCAGAATTGTCAATTAATTTGAACAAAATCAGGCTTTTAGATAATCTAGTCTTAGAAAATTAAAAGAGAGTAATCAATGTGCGATTATTACAAATACCTAGGGACGAAAATAACGAAAGATGGATGAGATTAAAGAGATAATTTGACAAAGAAGAACAACAATAAAAACTATTAATAGGAAATGATTTAATAAATAAAGAAATAAAAAAGAAGAAATAACATTTACAGCACAGGTATTGTCCTACATCGAGCGGAAATATAGCGAATAATCAAAGCAGATAGAAAAATTTACGGAATTAGAAATAGTTGCATTAAGAAAATTTTGTAGAGCATTTAGACTGGAGAACAATCAAACGAATAATAAATGTTACAGAGAGTATCGATTAAAATGTAAAAAAAATACAGATATTGCCCAAAAATGGCAGTCATAACTGAAAACCGGATTAAAAATTTACAGTAAGATTCTTCGTGAGCGAATCAAATATAAACAAAAATAAATTTTTAAATTTATTAAAGAGTCGCTATAGATACAAAAAATAATTTATATGAAATCCTCGAAATTAAAAACATATTACTACCAACGCAGGGGTAGTTTCTTGATTGACTATAAGAATAGCCAATCGTGCACTAACGCTTTGATAATAATATCGTCAAATATTTATTTTCCCAAAGCTTCTTTTAGTGGTCCAAACAAATAATGATCTTAGGGCTATAAGAAAACTTAATAATAACTTGTTTTTCCGACATCCTAATAATATAGCATGCAGTCAAACATTTTTTGGACTTTATCCACGTAGAACTAAATTGGCTACAAAAGGAATGGCACATACAATCCTAAATATTATTTTTATTAATATTTTAATTATATTACTAGGAAAGTTTATTATCTATTGTTAATATTTATTTACTCAACAGTGAATGTTATTATGAAGCATCACTTCATATACTGATAGAATTCAATATGATCAAAATTTACTGTTAAAGTTACAAGAACAAAAAGGAAGGGATGTGTGCTTATTATTTATCAATATGAAAGTATTTAGATTTATTTTATATAAATAATATATTTTAAACATATCTAGTTTATTTATAACATAAGATAGAAAATTAGCTAATAAAAGAAATAAATAAATATCGTTAATGTAGAAAAAATTGAATTAAGGGGAGGCTTCATGTACATGGTAAAATAAATTTTAATTATAGTTTTCTTTATTTTCTTAAATAGAAGCAGCATATCGTGGTAACAAAAACCAGAATTGTAAATTAAATAAATAAGCAAGAATTACAACCGACAAAAATACAAATTTGCAATTCTTGTTTTTTTATGAAAATGCCGCATTGCTCTATGAATAAAATATGTACACCAAGACGCTAACTTCGATAACATATAAAAAAATTTAAATGAATAATGAATATTTCAAAATAACTGTCATTTTTGAACTACACAAATTATTTAAAAAAAACGGTTACGACTAAATAATGCAGGGTTAAACTAGCTTACTCTAATACCACAGGCGTTATTTAGAAATGTAAAAATGTTTTGAATCCTATGAGATATTAAGGATTCACTCGAACCAACGTGATACTGAGAAAGCTGCAGCGGAGGAGCATTAAGAATAGAGCTAATTATTTAGACATCTATACTCCCAAAAACTCATCAAAAAGGCGTCTTCAAACCGGCGCACTGCAAGGTGCTCGCTGTCTCCCACCTTTTTAAATCCTTCCTCTTCAGTCTTAATACAGCTTTTTCGTGTAGTACAGCGTATATAGGTATAGGGGAAAAATTGGGGCTAACCCCAAGTCGAGCATAACAGTCTTATCCTTTACAAGAAGCTTAAATGGTAGTAACTTAGATGATCAAATTATTTGTCCAAGTATACTCTGCAAAGTATATTTCGGAATAACATTAGACCAGAAGCTCATTTGAAGAGCCTACGTGACAGTAAATAAAACTGAAACTCTCAGACAAATCTTGGGCACCTTGGTTTCATCCCAATAGCAAAAGTTGTCTCAGAGGAATATGCTGACTATATACAAAACTGAGACCTGCGACTCTCAAGGCAATTTTGGCACCTATTGCTAAGAAACATGGACCTTTACAACGCCGACCTTCTATATATCTAGGAGTGTCTAAGACCACAGAAATCCAGCTGTCTGTGGCTTCTACAACAGAGGTGGCCGCCACAAGCACCCCAAGATTCTGATGCTCCAACGAAACGGTGAGAAAGCGGACCACCAACATTCAAACCAGGTTACCCAAGAAGTAAAGGATGAAGAGTTGTGACCTGCAAATATACATGAGTTGTGTTGTTACATTTTGGATGCAATTGGAAAATTGCCAGACATTGTGCAATCCTTAAACTGTTTCCTTCCAAATTATTGTTTTTGATTGAGTCGTATATGTCTTTCGCATTAATACACAAATCGCATGACAGAATCTCTTTATAATTTGCCCTACAGCACCAAATTATACGCGATAACCATGTCCAACATCAAATGTCCAAAACCTATATTTTTATTTCAGGAAAAGAACTAATAAGAAAGTGGGAAAACATTAGAAATATTTGTGCCAAACATTGAAGAAGTATCTAAACAATAAACAAGGCAAGGTAATAAGAAAAATTATTTCGCTCTTAGCATTTGCGCATATACATTTCATACACTAGTGACAAATATTTAGAAGAAAACAAACCTCAAAAGTCAAATATTCAAAACGAGATTAATAACAAAGAATTCAGATAGTGATGTGTTTTGAAAAGCAAATATAGATTCAATTTTAGAATTAAATGTAAAACTTAAAGAAAGAGATGATACCCACAACATAACATATGCTGTACAGCATTGATAATCTGCAACATTAAAATTGACGTTAGAAAATAAGAAAAAATTGTTTATGAGTATGTATTGTAGTAGAATATATATAAAATACAAAACACAATGAGGTGCCTGTTAAAAAATTTATATTTTTAGGATATTTTATAATAGCAAGTTCCTTTTCGCTTAAAACACAAATATTGCAAAAATATATATGTTTTATACGATAAATTGTGTACAATAAAAATTTCGACTTTTTCATTGGCCCAGTTACATTTTATAAAAAAATTGTAGTTTGTAAAAAAATCTGAAAGATAAAAAAAATTTTATACGATTTTTGTTGTTTTTGTGATGTAACAATTTATATCTTTGGTTTTCAGATGGCAGTTGTGAAAATTGAGTTTTAACGGAAATACCTTAGAAAGCGCTATCAAAGATGCTGCAAAGGAGATTTGCATAGCTGAACGACAAGGAACTGTAAATCATGTGATTGTTTCGGCTTATATCTCACTTTTTACGTGGTTATCTTTTGACTTATTTGATCAAGTTGAAGAGCCGTGAAGAATTCTTTGTTTGGGATTTGAGAAAATGGTGCCATGGGCAGAATCTACAACTTGCAGAGCTGATACAAGCTGCTAAAAAGGGCGCTAATAATGACCAGCTATATTTTGAACAATTTTTATTGATACTTTTGATATTCGGACATAAATATCACATTTTGATAAGTGTTGAAGTCTTGAACCTAGTACTAAGATAAAGTCGCAAATTTCGAAGCTACTATCCTCTTGCATGGTTTTAATAAATAACCAACAGGTAACAGGTAAAATCAGATATGAGTAATTGAAGCATTAAACATGTACGTAACACAGGACAGAAAGGATTGGTAAGAGCAGGAACAAGTTTCTCAGAATTACCATGTCAGCACTACAATATTCTCTTTTTTATAAAAAATGGAGTTTACTGTAACAAATTTTTAGTAAACTAAAGCCACTATAGAAGTTTTTACTAATAAATTTAGTTATTTTAGTTTAAAATTAATTGTCTCTTGGATATCGTATAAAATCTGCAATAAAAGTATATTCAATATTAACGCCTTTTAAAAAATACATCAAATATTTTTGTTTAACACAAAAGTGATGTTTTTTATTACAAGACATAGTCCAGCTTAGATATAATACTAGTTTTCATTGAACTAGGTCTACTTAGATAAGGTAAGTATGTCAATATGTAATTTTGTATAAATGGTCACAGTGATTAGGCAACCTCAACAAATGCAAGTTTAGGCATTGAAAGAATGTAGAATTTCTATTGTTTTGTGATTAATTTAGGTGAATGTTTTACAAGACGCTAAAAAAACAATAAAAGCATTTCATATCGTTTGATAATATGCCTACTATTTTAAGCATGATGGCTGCACAAGAAGGCGTGATGTAAGAACTGTTGGTCATTATTAGCCGCAATGGTTAAACAAAGGAGCTGTAACCAAGCGATGTTTTAGTGTTGGCAGAATTACGTTAGGACTTATAGAATAAAACAAATAGATTTGATACGAAAGGTTAAATTTCTGCTGCTGTAGCACCTAATGTTGCAAGGCCACCGTTTAACAATTATGTGAAGACGTTTGCAAGAAGTTGGTCCTTGCGGTAATCATCCGTTGGCATGTTTATTTTAACGCAGTATTTAAAGTCAGGAGTGCATAGTACACAAAACTAGGGGTAAGTGTAATAATTAATTGTTTTCAGTAATAAATCACGAGTCTGGGTAGGGATGAATGATTGCCGCTCGTTAGTTTAGAGAGAGAGAGAGAAAGAAGTAACAAGTATAACCAAAAATCCATTCTAAACGCCATAATAAGCGAACACAATTGATACCGTAAAGTAGGATGACATTATGCTATATGAAGTCAGATTGTACCATTCTCGATTTTTTTGATTCACGACTAGGATAAACTTACCGAGTTCGCACTTTCACCAATAAAGAGTGTGGAAAGTGGGCCTTCTGGGATATGGCTTAGCCACGTGTTTATAACCTCCTTGTGCATTCTAAAAATTGTTACCACATCTCTTACGTATTTGACGGTCACGCTGCAGAATGTTGGTCGTCATCGTTACCCTACTTATTTGTTGCAAAAGGTAAGTTGATATTTTGTTTCACATATTAAATGAGATTTAATTCTCAAAGGGAAGCCTCTGTGTCTTGTTTTATTTATGTTGACTGACATAATTTCCTAGAAAAGTGCTTTTAATGGTGTGACTTTTAGTCACTTCATTTTTTGTATTTTTCTTTCGTTTTCGGTTTCTGCAGGGATGGGACGGAGTTACACTCGTAAGCTTCAACAAGCGTTGAGTGCGATTAAGACCAAAAAGTTGTCTATCAGGAAAGCAGCAAAGAGGTTAGTAGAATTTTTTGATGTTGTGTTGCGTGGTATACTTTTTTTTGACGCAATTACAGGCATTGCAACCTCAACGGCTTATTGTGCCCACTAACATGCATTTAAATTCTAGGACATTCACACACACCCATGGATTGAGCGAGACTCAAACTCGCGCGCATCGACTACAGGTCAGAGCCAATTGCTTGAACCATCTGAGCCACCGCGTCCTCTCCATGATAGGTAGGTAGATATATATGTTTTTATTGTAGATATAATATACACAGAAACACGCTCGCACTAAAACTAACAGGCGTAACAACAAAAAAAAACTTGGCAACCAGACGATTTTCTCGCCTGTAGAAGAGGACGTTTTTGTTTCCAATCCAATTTTGTTAGCATAATATGGATTTTCTGTAACTTCATTTGAATTCAGATGTTTGGTCAAGCAATATTTGACTCGAATTAATCGAAAAATTGATAAATTCAAAAATAAGATGCCAGGAATAAAGTGGATTAGAAGAAAAGTCATAGCGGAAGATTAAGCCAGAGAATTCCCAAAGTATTTCACGCTGGCAAGCAGGCCTTGATGTGAATGCTATCAAAGAATTCTTCGATCACGTCAAGATCGAGCTTGAGGGTGTTACTAGCAAAAATGTATGGAACCCTGACGAGAAGAACCTTCAAGGTTACTCTGGTTTGAAAAAAGTTCTCGTAAAAAGAGGTTGCAAACATCCTGATTTGATCCAAAACTCAACAAAAGTGTCAACCTCTATTATGATGTGCAGCAGCGCTGCTGGGAATCTGACCCCCAGCTACGTTGATTACAAGGCCGAGGGACTGTATGAGGTCTGGTTGGAAGGGGGTTCTTCAGTAATGCGGTGCACTTGGTCAAAAAGCGATTGGTTCGATACTCACTGTTTTGATAATTGGTTTCAAATGTTGCCGATTCTATAAAAGCAGAATGGCGCCAAAGTCTTAGTCGGGGATAATTTAAGTTAGGAGCTTAGCTGCCAGGTCCTTTTTCTTTGCTAGGATAAATTTATTTGCTTTGCCACCACACTCGACGCATATATTATAGCCTGTGGATGTGGCATTATTTTGCCCATTGAAGCAGGCGGAGGGTTCAGTTCTAAAAAAATGGAAAACTTTACTAGATGTGAGACGCTTGAGAACTGCTCCGAAGGCAATTTTTCCTCGCCTGCTCCATGAGATGCTACTAAAACTTGTGGAAAGGATAAAATCAAATTTGCAGTCAGCATTTTAAGCTTACGGGATTGTGGCATTTAACCCTCATGAAGTGCTCAAAAGGCTTCCTGAAGGAGTGGTGATAGAGAATTTCCACTTCCATTTCGAACATATCCGGGTGTTTCATAGAGAAATTAAAAAATGCTCTGTATTTGCAGCCTCGACAGCATCAAAACGAAGAAGAAAGATTAATGTTCCTACTAGGAAAGGCATTATTTATGATGATTTAATGGCTAGAACATCAGAAACTATTGGAAACGGAAATAAGAACAAAAAGAATCCTGACAAAAAGAAAAGGAAACCCCAAAGAGCAATTTCTTCAGAAAAAAAATGAAGATGATGTCATCCCATATGCCGAGAGTAAGGATAGTATGGGGTCATTAGTGGACTACCTTAGGGCGGAAGAGGATATTGCAGAATGAACATAATTAAAAAAAAGAGAAAACACACTAGAAACTGCAGTTCTACAGATCTACAGATCTACATATCGGTGACTACGTTTTAGTACCATATAAAAAAAATCGGTACCTCCGAAAATTTTCTGACTTTGACAAAGCAGGAGATACCTTTGTCTTATATGTAAAAAGCTTGCATTTTTATTCCCTAAATATATGTAAAAATCTGTTAAATGGCAACAACTTATAAAACTATACGATAAAACCAACCCCAGCGTCTTAATCTTCAGAACTACAACGAGATAGATTTTACCAAAAAACAAATTAAGCCCATTATCAAAATGTCGTACTGTTTTTCTATATACATAAAAATATTTTACATTAATTAAATGCATCCCATTTAAATCAAATAAAATTGTTTCCTATAGGTTTTATTTATTTTTACCACTTCACTGAATAATTAAAACAGTGCCCTCGAAAAGAACAAATTTTAATTGGAATCCTACTAGGTAAAAGCAACAAAAATCACCTTTCCATAATTCTTGGCTAGATATAATGCAACGCACAATAAAGATTCATTGCACAAAATTAGCCAACATCACATTTTGCATAAGACGTAGTCTTTCAGTGTCTTCCTTCAATTTATCTACTGTTGCCGGCTTTGTGCAAAAAATCTTATCTGTGAGATAACTCCATAAAAAGGAACTCATTGGCATACGGAATTCAACATCTCTTCTTCACCTAACTCATTTATTCCAAAATGTCCATTTGATATAGACACTTATTGTAACATAGTAGTAAGAGATGCCCCCCATTTTGTAGAAAATAAGGCTTTCTGTTATCAGTCAACTTTTTGATGCGTAGACTAGTGACAATTTAGCCAAAGAAAATGGCTCTACGATCTCTAAATATTATGATGTTACCCCTCGTAAGATTATATAGTTATATATCTTGGGGAGTTGGCAGATCGGACCCCAAAATGAAAAGCTAAATTCTCTTGAAAACAGAATCTAAGCAAACACGTTAAAAGTTCCCTTTAAAACAACGCAGTTTAATCCACGAATTAATTTCATTAACCGCGATATGCATCTGATATGTAATAATCATTTTAACAAAACATTAAATCATGATTATGGCAAGTGCCTACACTATGACTACTGATTAAGATTTCAGTTTATTCAAAGGTGGAAGTTTTCAAAAACTATCCTTTTGATAATATATCGGGAAAAAAATCTACATATTTGCCCAACTATAGTCAAATATATCTAAGTAATTATCACTATGTATCCTATATGAACATAGACGCCTTGATTTCTTTAACGACAGACAAAAAATAAGGAAAGTTTATAAAAATTGCCAAGATATTTGGATGGGTGACCAAGTTCGTAAATAGTTGTCGAGACACTTAAAGAAGAGGCCATTGAATAAATTAGCGGTTAAAAAGTTTCAACTATGGAAGAACCAGCACTAGAGACAACTGAATAGAATCCCTCAGTGTTGTCTGTGTGAGACAAAAGATTAGATATTTGTTGCGTAGTCCTATAGAGTTGATATCACAAAAGTCAGTTTGTGACATATAATGATCTAAACCGTCAAAAACTGATGGGAACGTTTATGTCCTATTTATTGACCAAAAGTCAATACCAAGTAAAATGCCCAAGATTATTATAAAAAAACTTTAACCATATATGAAAATTAAATTAAATTATACTCGAAGGAATCAAATTAAATTTTAGGTGGCTAGTAGTGAAGAATAGCCGCGAATTTTAGACGAACTCGTGCGGAGGAATTGCCCGCGAAATTTATTGCGCCTAGTAAAACATTATTTCTCGAATAGGACGGCTCAAGTGGAAACACCTAACGGCTTAGTCACGCGACAGGTAGTTGGGGGCTGCCCTCAAGGATCGTGTTCTGGGCCCGTCTATTGGAAGTTAGTATACGAAAGTATTTTTCGGGAAACTTTACCAGGTGGATGCGAAATAGTGGGATTCGCCGACGATACGATAATTATCGCACGTGCTGTCCAATATAAAGCACTAAAAGCAATACCAAACGAGGCGCTAGGTATACTCCATAAATGGGCAGAAAGCGAGAAACTTTGTTTCAACGCCAAAAAGACGGAAGCGTTATTTTTGGTAAGCGTCTAGGGCAACAGAGGCCAAGTTTAATTTTTAACGGCGATCGTGTACATTGCAAGGAGCATATACGCTACTTGGGCGTTCAAATAGACGATAGGCTTTCGTGGCACCCACATATTAAGATGGCTAGCGAAAAAGGCAAGCAGATTTCGCACAAAATCGGCGCGGCAGCGCGGTTGATTTTGGGGTTTAGGGGCGGGACGGTTGCGCATATATATTTGGGTGCAGTACAGCCGGCAATGTTGTACGTGAGCGAGGTGTGGGCCGAGGGTTGCAAAACCAAGCAGATGAAGCAACTATTAGGGGCTCAGCGTATACTAGCTGTCCGAGCAGCAATGGCGTACCGTACCGTTGCTACTGAAGCCGCTCTAGTGTTGAGCAAGTTACCGCCGGTTGATTTTGTATTGCAGGAAACAGCCGAGAGGAAACGCATCGAAGCGGGTGACGAGCGACTGCGACGGGAACTGAGGCTCCAGCCTGCTCCGGTCCCAGCCGAATGCAAGACGAGTATGGAGGAAGCAGGCCACCATTCAGCGGAATGGGATGGCATCTCGTTCACCACCGCGGAAGAGGAAATGCACCATCTGACGTGCCACACAGACGGATCCAGACTAAAAGACGGAAGAGCGGGAGCGGCGTTCGTGATTCATCAGAAACAAGAAGAGATCCACTGCCAGAAAATTAAAATAGCAGACTGGAGCACTGTCTTTCAGTGCGAACTAGTGGCTATCAGGGAACGTCTGCGATATTTGATACACTACCGGCACATCATCGCAAGATGCTCGATAGTTTCGGATAGCAGATCGGCATTAGAGGCTCTGAGCACGATGAAATCACCTTCTGAGTTGCAGTTGAAGGTCTGGACTCTTATAAAAAGGCTGAAAGAAGAAACAGAAGTCTCGTTCCACTGGACAAAGGCGCACGTTTATCACCGCAAAGAATGAACGTGCTGACGAGCTGGCCAAGGAAGCAGCCGCCGAAGATGGACCTGCGCAATTTACTGCCATTCCGTGAAGTCTTATCAAAACGCGTTTGAAGGACAGAACAAGGAATCTATGGACAAATAGGTGGCAAACAGCAACAACGGGAAAACACGCAAGAACGTTTTTGCCTACTCTAGAGAATATCAACATTGCGTCCGCGCATCTCAACTGGCGCACCGTACAGATCGTTACGGGTCACGGAAACTTTCGGGCTTACTTAACAAGGTTCGGGAAGCTGCAACCGGGACAGGACAGATGCGAATGCGGAGAGGTGGATAACGCCCTTCACGTGCTGACCTCATGTACTGTGGAGAACGAAGCCAGGGCAAGATCAGAAGGAGTACTAATAAAAGAAGGACTGAGATGGCCACGAACGCCCGAAGACGTTACGATGCTCTCAACAGAAGCCTGCTGGTGGAACGCGCTGGATCAGTTTTGCTCACGCGTAGCTAAACTGAACCCGGGGTAGGACGCGATCGCTCGGATTTAAAATTGCGTAAAATAAGGCATAACAGCCGGGACTCAAAATTGCGGCAGCTAGCATAACAGCCTGGACTAATAATTCACGACTTGCTTGAGACGGCATAAGAGACAGAGACTAATAAGCGTCCACTCGCAAAAATATAAAATATGTTATAATAATAAGCGGCTCGTTAGAATATCCTAACAGATATGGACTCAAAATGCAATTAATGAGCAGATGACCGTATAAATAGGTAGTAGATTTAGAATTGTAACGAAGGAGACAAAGAGCAGTAAACTGCTTGAAGTCACCTGCCCTGACTCGGGTTTTTCGTGGTTTTCCCCGAGTTCTGCACAAAGGCAAATGCTGGGGCAGGTTTTTTGCACATACCACGACAATGATAAATGCGAAGAATGTTCAAAAGCCATGTAAAGGAAGAAGCAATGCCGGTGTAGTGCCGTAAGGCGGAGCACCGGCTGACTGTAAATATTTTTTTTTGTAATATTTCCTCAATAAATTGTACAGTAGTGAAGAATAGAATTACTTTCTGAGATTTGTGTGACCGGGATCGTTTTGTCACTGCCGCAGTTTATAGAACGTTCATCTAGCACTATAGGGCTATACGGATGTCAAAAAATCTCATCAATTACCCAGCCAGCTTACATGATAAAGCAACTAACTGGTTATCGAGCTTGAATAGTAAAAAAATAAAAGACACAGTTTTTATATACGGAGCTACCCTATTTATTAATCAAACATATCTCTATAGTTAAATTGTTTTAGTTTTCCGAAGGCTGGATTAATAAGCCATCACTTTGTTGACAAATTCAAGTTGGAAATTATTAAACTGGTGTTTATATGTTAAAAATGTTGGAAATACGTAATGATTCTGTTTTCTACTTATATCTATTATAATTTCGATATAGATCAATTTCAAGAAGCTCTACCTTTGAATAAAATGACCTGTTATTAGGAATAGCTCTGTTCGACTATATAAACCCTGATCCGACCATTAACCACATATTCTTGTTCAGCGTAGAATATCACACTAGCCACAAACTTTGCAAGCATTGCAAAATAAAGTTTTTGTTTGGAAATTAAAGCACCGTTATTAATCTGCAATAAAGAAATCTACAATAAAGTAGAAATGGATCAAATTGGTCAATTCAAATCCAGATTAAGAAAGTAATAACCGCAAACTACGTATCATTACTTAGACAATGTAATAGCGTCAACTTTTTAGCAATAAATGTAATTTCAGTGCACCTTAATAATAAATGTTAGTCTAATTTAGTTGGAAAACAAAAAAATACCAGTAATTAATTTTGCTTCTTTAATAGAGGGTTACGTTTACTTAGACAAATAAAAATGCATATTTAAGGAACACTAATTCTGTCGTATTTTTGCAAATTTATATAAATATTAAAAATAGACAAATAACAAATTTCCAAAGTAGAATATAGAAGAAACAGACAGTTCAATAATAATAAACAAAACATTTTAGCGCTATTATAATGTAGGGCATTAAAAGCATAGCGGCATAAAATACTATTTTAGGTGGGCTAAAACCTATAACTATAAAAGAAAATTAAACTGAAGAGAGACAAACAACGAATAATAAAATAACCACTCTCGCTGTAGTATAATAGGCAATATCAGCTTTATAAACCTCAAAAATTGAAGAGCAACGTAAAAACTACAATAAAGCTTTTATAGCGTATAGTGCGACCTATAAATTTAAATTATAAAATAGACGTAGATATAAAATATTTTATGGCAAAGTAAGTGGACAATGTAACCGAAAGAGAAGTAATGAACATATTGGAAATACTAGAATGGTAATAAATCCCTTAACAGCTGCTATTTGAGTTTGATAACTTGTGTACAGAATTAATATAGAATTTAATTGAAAACATGAGAAAGTTAATATAAAGGTAGAAACCTTTAAGTTAAGTCATTGATCTCCGATTGCTACAGAGTCGGCTATAAGTCACGCTACCTTTAAATAAAGAGAAATTTTTGTGGTTTTTAAAATTTTTATTAATTTTTGTGCACAATACTATAAGAGATCGTTTTCTATAATTTGAAAATTATATTAAGCAAGTAGATCTCGTTTTCTTCTACACTAGCACTGGCTCTCTTGGTAACATAAATGTTCTCTTTGAGCTGTTGAATATTTCAGGAGTTATTGGTATAAACACGATTTTTTAAATAACCGAACAGAAAAATCAGGCAAACATGTGGGCCATTCAAAATCGCTATTGCGTGAAATTCTTCTTTCACTAAAAACGTCTCTTAAAACTGGACTCCCTTGCCGTAAGAGCAGTTGCTCCTTCTTACTGCTACTACAAGTAAAGTGTATTCTCAACATCTGGACGGGTATAAATTGCTAATATATTTTGATACCGAGTCCCAGTAGCATTCTCATCCTTATCCTAGAAGAAATAAGGTCGGATTACCATTCCTGATGTCACCCCGTACAAAACAGTAATTTTGAGAGAATCCAACTTTTTGGCGCACTTACAGGCACTGCAACCTCAAGGGCTTATTGTGCCCACTAACATGCACTTATTCTATGATATTCACACACCCCCATGGGTTGAGCGAGACTCGATATCGCGCACGCCGACTAGAGGTCAGAGGCAACTGGTTGAACCTGCTGAGCCACCGCGTCCTTAGGATTCAACTTACGTCGATATATAACTCTTGGGTTTTAGATGCGCCAAAATGGAGCGTTTTGTCTGTTTACGAACCTATTAAAATGGAAATGGGTTTCATCGGTCATCAGCAGTTTTTGAATAAATCTATTCTCAGATTTTGGATTCGAACTGCATAGCGCAGCCTTCGTTAAAAGTCTACCGGATTTATATGTTGCACCTTATAGGGATACACACACAAATCCTTTTACAAGCGTTATTGTGGTGTTCTTCAGATTTCAAGTTCTTGTGAATGTCTCTGAGTAGAAGTCCCGTCCCCTGTTTTCTATTGTGCGTAGAGTACGTGATTTACTGCTTCGTGACAAGTCACATAAGACCCCCGTTTGCCAAAAACACCTAATTAATCTCAGTATAAAATTTGTTGAGGGTTTATTCCTAATTTGAAAATAGTGTTGTGTGAGAACGATGGACTTCTGGTTTTCAAAGTAGAATACAACAATTTTGATCCCTTCGTTTGACAGAATTTTCATCATTAATGTCCAAAGCCTTATATTTCTTCAAATCAATAAAAATAATTATATATTTGTTATTGATTGTTTAAATAGTATTGAGACTTTTGGCGCACCTAGTAAAAGCATAGGAAAGGACGAGTTTAGCTTCCCTTAAACACAACAGAAAAAAGTTTCTTGTAGATATAATAAAATCTATTTTTTAATAACTTAAATAATTAATCAATAATTCTAAAACACATTATTGTTTCAATCGGAACAGCGCGCATACGAAATTACACAACTGCAATAAATTTATAATTCAGAGGCGTCCACGCTCCAGCTATCAAACACTGCCGATTGGTGCATCTAAAATTTAAAATCGGGTAAGTGGGTTAATTTAAACGCAAATCGTCCGGTGGGTTCGTGCTCTAAAAAACAAAATGTGGGCCTGGTAAAAGGCAGGAATACAACATCAACACGGTTTACGAGCAAACAATGTTCAACCGAATAAAGCGCTTCACTGTTCATGAAGTAACAAAGCAAAAAGTGCCGTTCTGCGCCCATAAAAGCGAAATGGGTGGTTTTTTGTTTTTTGATATTTTAACAATATTGACGTATTGTCTTTTAAATAAGCCGCTGTTGCTGAAATGTTTATTTGCGTTTATTATTAACCTTAGTAATAAAAATTTAGAAATTATAAGTTGATATATTATTTTAACTAAATAAATAATGTAGATTTGTTTATTTAGAGATATTAAACCTCTGCAAAAGTTGAAATATGTTCAGAAATTATAAAAAAGCTCAAAGATGATTACTTCTTTTGTTTTTTAATTAAGAGGAATTATTAAACAAAAATAACTTACTATAATTCTAACACTTTAAAGATTTCTTCCGGCATGTAACATTTATATTAATATTTCTAAGTTAATGTTCATTTAAAAAGCAAATGCAGTAGAACGAAAGCACAAACAAAAACCGGCAAATTCAAGTAAAGTAAATGACCAGGAGAAAAAACCTGTAAGGCCTCCGCCATTCATCATATAATAAACATTATTACCAAATCATAAACAACAAAAAAAATTATAAATTTTTACAACAGAAAATTACAAAAAATCCTTGATGAAAACAAAATTGCTAGACTTTAACCTAAAAGAAGAACGCAGCTATAGGATAATAATCAAAAATCTACACCACACAACTAACATTGACCAACTTAAAGCAGCCCTAATAGCTAGTGGACAAACACCAAGAAACATTCCCGTTTGCAAAATCAAGCAAACTGAAGAATACAAAAACCTATTCTTTATAGACCTCAAGCCCAAGAAAAATAAGAAGAAAATCTTTAAAATGGAATACAGATGGAGCCACCACATAAGAAAAATATTCTCACGTAATGCAAGAATGCCAATGTTACGGACACACAAGCAACTTCTGCATGCGTTCGTGTAGCAACTGTACCACAGATAACACCCCAACAACTAAATGTGGTTTATGTTAAGGTGATTACCCAGCTAATTATAAAGGCTGACAAATGTACGTAGAAATACTAAATCGACGTAATATAAATGCAAAATCGAGACCAGATAAGCAGCAACTACAAGTCACACAAAGGTTTACCTTAGCGCTATCAGACTTTCCACCACTGAATCACGCCAATAACCAGTAAATTACGACATCAAATGTAACTACCACTCACAATGTTCAACTACTGGGGCTAGGGTCATACAAACAAGCAATTTGCACCCATCAAAATAGCATATTTATCAAGTAAGAAAGACCTACATTCCAATTTATGCAGGAAATTATTACGAACCAAAATAGCGTTATAACGGATCTCCTACGTGAAACTAAGAAAACAAGAAAAATCATAAAGACACTTAGTAATAAACTCGCTGCACTTAGACAACAAATTACCAATAAAAATGGCTCAATATAAGATCGTTATATAGAACGCAACTGGCCTGACACAACGTCGTCAGGAAGTAGAGGCATTCCTCAGCACTAACCACATTGACATACTACTCGTCTCCTAGGCGCATTTTACTGTCCGCACTTATTTCAAAATAACAGGCTTTAAAACTTATGACACACACCCGAATGGTAACGCTAGAGGCAGAACCGCGATCATCATTAAACATAATATGAAGCATTATGAATTAAACAAATTTGACAGAGATTTTCTGAAAGCCACAATACTAAAGGTAGAAGACTGGAGCGGACCTCTAGTAGTACCTGCAGCACACTGTCCTTCTGGAAATAGAACAACTAAAGAACTATTTGAGGAATACGTCAAATCATTAGGTCCCACATTTATTTCCGCCGGTGATTATAATGCCAAACATCCACATTGGGTATCTTGACCAAGAGGAAGAGTCTTACAAATAGTAATGCAAGAAAAGTACCTACATCATGCCTCCACGGCTAAACCCTCCTACTGGCCCACTAATTGACAAAAATCTCAGATCGTCTAGATTTCTTCATCGCTAAGGGTATTGAACAAGCATATATAAACGTAGAAGATAGCTAGGACCTCTGCTCTAATCATACGCCTGTTATACTAACTATAAGTATCTCCATAATTGATAAAACTAAAACTCCGCATCTACATAATCTGACTGGGACTACTTTCGGGAGATACTCGAAAAAAAAACATCCTTCTAAAGATAAAACTAAAAACAACTAAAATATAATAAAATACAAAACGCCGTTTGAAAATCAACACCTACACTACCAGAAAACTACATGGAAAAAGGCTATCCAATGGAAATCACAAACAAAATAGCAGAAAAAAGAAAACTACGTAAAATGTGGCAGAAAAGATGTTACCCCGAACAGAAACAGTGTTACAATGCTACAGCACGAGAACTAAAGAGAATGCTGCAGGAATACAAAGACGAGACTTTTAAAGAATTCATTGAAGGCCTGTCGGCCACGGAAGCGAGTAACTACTCACTGTGGAAAGCCACCGAAATGTTAAAACGCCCACAAAAGCCCATTCCGCCGATCCGGAAAGAAAACAGAACTTGGCCGAAAAGCAATGCCGGGAAAGCTGAGGTATTTGCTGAACATCTTAGGCAAGTTTTCCAACTGATTTAAAGCGTTCTGAACTAACGAAGAAAAATGGGCAGATTTTTGGACGCCCCATTGCAGCTGTCACCGCCTATCACAACTATTAAAGTGAACGCAAGCAATTTAACCTGAAGTTCAGCAAGCACAATTGGTTACTGAGAAAACATTTCCAACTTTCTTTTCACACCAAAATCCTCATTTACAAAGTAATCTTTAAACCGATGTGGCTCTACGGAGTCCAACTTTGGGGGGCTGCATCATTTACAGTGACCTCAAAGTGGGTTTTATAAAAAAAATAGTGAAAAGTAGCAAAAGTTACATCGCCAAGCTAGAATACAACCCTAACAGTGTAGCACTAAACTTATTTGATAACAATGGCCACAATCAGAGGCTTAAGAGGCGGTACACTCTTGAATTGCAGTTGAAATTTTAGTTCAAGCTCTCTAGACTATTTTATGTTCCTTTTGTAAGCATTTATACGTATTAGTTGTTACTGGAGCGATGTAAATGAACATCTGCTCCCATTGTTACACATACCACTTTCATTTAAGTAATTTAAAATCAAAAAAGCCTTAGGAAATGACATAATACCTAACATCACATTAAAAAACCTTCCCCCAAAATCAGTAGCTTACCTAACAGCAATTTTTAACGCGTGCTTGAGAACAAAATATTTTCCAAACGCTTGGAAACAAGCATACATTCTGATGTTTCCCAAACCCAGCAAGAAGCATAGCGATCCAACAGCGTACAGACCAATAAGTCTGCTATCAATAATATTCGAACTTTTTGAGCGAGTCATCCACAGAGGTCTGACTAAATTTAAAGGATCGCAACGTTATACCTCCAATGCAATTTGGGTTAAGAAATTCACAGTCCACCAACCACCAGGTACTAAAACTTGTAGAAACTATTGAAAGAGGGTTTGAAAATAAGATTCATACTCTTATTGCATTTGTCGACGTTGAGCAAGCCTACGAGCGAGTCTGAAAAGAGGGCTAATATATAAATTGTTAAAAATAGGAACTCCCTCATACCTGCTGCAAATTATACGATCGTTTTTACCTGACAAAAGCTTCCAAGTAAGAGTAGGATCTTACTTGTCCTCCGCACGACATATAAAATCAGGAGTACCACAAGGCTCAATTCTGGGCTCAATCATATTTCACACCTTTATGTCAGACATTCCAACCATTCCCGATAACGACCTTGCGATGTTTGCCGACACAGCGATAGTAGTCCAAAATGATGACATATATAAAGCAAAAGAAAATCTCCAAGAAGGTATAGATAAACTAAATTCGTGGTTCAAACGTTGGTGTATTAAAATAAACGCTACCAAATGCGAATGTAAAATTTTTACCATCCGAAAACCTACAGATCCACCCAATATAACTATTGATAATACCCCAATACCATGGAACCCTAAAGATAGAGCCATTAAATATCTTGATCTATACTTGGACCGCAGATTAACATGGAGCTTCCATATTAACAAAAAACTAACAGAATCGTACGGCTTGCTGAATACAATCTTAAATAGAAAATCATCACTTAAGATTAAATGTGGAATACTTATCTACACGGCAATAATCCGGCCAATATTCACATATGGCTGCAGCGTCTGGAGCACATCTAAAACGAACCTGAACAAATTATAAGTCTTACAAAACAAAGTGCTCTCTATCATCACAAATTACGAATGGTTTGTAAGAAACACGCAATTACATAGGGAGATGGGCATTCCAACTATACAGGAATTCATAACTAATACATCCAGGAAATTCCACAACAACATCAATCAGTGTAGTGGTGCAACACACTATGGAGTAGGTGATAAATCAATACATACAAGACTGAAACGGAAGTGACCAGTTGAGCTACTAGCAATTAGTGACAGTGAATAAATAACTCTTTAAAAACATATTAAAAACAGTGTCGGTGAACATAAACAAGTGACATACGTCACTTAAATCCAGTAGGAAGTGCAAATAAACACCACTAGTGCAATACACACTGACTACTCCAATAAACTGTACCATGAATAGCAACTAATGCTGAACTGGTAGAAGATAAATAAAAATAAAATTTAATAATTTATTTATTGCTCTATAAACAGATTGTAATTAGTAATAATCTGACAATAAAAAAATTAACGAACAGCAGCAAGGATTCTGAAAAAGCAGGTAAGTCACAAATGCTATACTTACATTACGACAGGTCATATAGAAAATGCCATAGAATTATTTAGCAAACAAACGTTATGTTTTATAGATTTGACCAAAACCTATGACCGAACTAGATTTGCCAATGTCATTAACATTTTAAAAGAAAAATGATTTCTATTACTATTAATTAGGGTAATATAAGAATTGAACACAAACACGATGACAAAGGTGTTAATTAACAACAGCTTGACAGAAGACAGCAGTGGTTACAGGAATACGACAAGGCGACTCTCTAAGCCCACTGCTATTTAGTCTTGTGATGGCTAAAATCTTTGATAGTATTAAAACGTCCGAAGGATATAAAACTACTAAAGAATCAATAAAAATACTTTACTACACAACAATGCAATAATAATATCTAGAGACAAAGATGAATTACAAATATTATTACAGATTTCCATCTGACCGCTACAAAATATTACATGGAATTATCGGTAGAAAAAACAAGGGCTATGGTAATATGAAAAGATTTAATCCGCTGTAAATTAGGGATAGACAACACCATAATTGAACAACTCATGTCATTTCGATATCAAAGCGTAAATCTAACTGCACATCAAGATAGAATTAGTGAAGTAAATATACAACGCTACAAAAATATCTGCAGAATTAAAATACACCATAATGAACAATAAACAAATGCAAACAATGCAAAAGAAGGGTAAGATGAGTATATATAAAAGCTGTGTATGACCAATAATGACGTTCGCTGCCCAAACCAGAGCTGACACCGCAAAAACAAAATCCATGCTAAAAAACAACCAAAATGAAGGTTCTAAAAAGAATAACCTGACACACTCTAAGAGACAGAACCTCAAATGCATTAATACGACAAACATGTAACATACCAGGTATGTGAAAGTGCGTTCGGTGAAGAAGAAGAGGCTGGAACGAACAGGTGTTACGAATAAAAGAAGACAGACTTGTAAGAATAGCAAGAGATGTGAAACCCCTAACGCACGGACTATCTGGTAGACTACCAAACTGATGATTAGGACCGTGGACCTCCACTTCTCAAGAAATTAAAGACGGGGGTGTAATTGGATAAACAAGCCGCAGACTTATTCTAAGGAGAAGAAGGCTGCAGAGAGTGTTCCAGTGAATGGCCTCCTGTAATTTCTTAACCTAAGCTTATTTGTATACTAATACTTATAGCTAAATCACTACATGCTATGTTAGTTAAACCTATCTGACAAGTCTGATGGTTACTTCACCATAAAATAAAAAATAAGTCATGCTATTAATGAATACATAAAATTTACTTTCTATTAGCAACTCAATTTTAAATATTTTGAAGCAAAAGAAATATTTTGATGTGCTAAAAGAGCTAGTTACTCTTTCTAAAAACTATTGTTTTTAAGAGACGTTTTATCAGAATAATAGTGAGTGACATTCTTGTCAGTTGAAAGTATTGAAAAAATTATATGTCAAAATATTCTGTGCAAGGCAGCAAATAAGCAAAATGTACACAATTAGATGTTGCCGTTGACAACATCCTTAGCTTCCTGGGACTAATTTTTTACTCGTTCTTCTTATATAAATTCAGGTGTTGGAAATAGGCCTGTTTCTATCGTGGTAGAAGCTTGAGTGGGTCCCAAGTATTCAATTATTTCTGAACATGCTAAAGATTGTGCTGCCGCTTTTTATTCAGAACGTAAGCCATGCGGTTTGTGGTCCATGATGTTCTGAAAGATTACCAAGATCGCACAGAAATCTACTCTCTGGAACCATCCAGAAATAGTGGTCCGGTCCTGATGTTCGGTGCTGTAGCGCGCGACGAAGAGTTTACTGGGGACGTTGGGGTGGTTGATGAGTGGCTACGACGGAATCTGAATCCATCCCCAATAGTTGCGATAAAGATGGGACCCGCTTCAAGTTTGGCAGACAGCCGGCTTTGGAAACGCGATGAATTCACTGAAGTTATCAGTGATGGTCAACTTCCACCGAATCAACAAAGTGAAAGATGTCGCCTTTGTCGCTCCTCTGAAGTTTCAGGAACGTGAGCGGTATTGGGCATTGAGCAGCCTTCCTCATCTTTCTCATGGTTAGGATGGTGATGGTCCGTATAAGCTTGTCCTTGAGCTTCTTCTCCGATACATATTCCGACATGCCACAAATAATGGTACGAAGAGATTTATCGCTTCCTTCGGGAAGCAAATCAGCCACCGATAATCTCGAAGTAGTAACGACATTACTTGATATCCTATCCATTACGTTTTTTGCAATAAGAAAATCTGATTTTTGAGTAGGAGCTTCCTAACGGTAGGCCAAGTCTATTTTGCCCAAAGGATTGTAGAAGGGATTTCCTTTTTTGGGTGGCCGAGAGCGGTTAATCAATGAACTGGGATGTCCAAGCGGTGGCTGACGATAAGGGAGGAAGATTTGAACGTTCTCCTCTCTTTTGCTATGAAACATAATCCGAGGTAATATAAGAATTATTTATTCTAACAGCAGTGATAGAATTCATCAACAGTAATCTCAATACTAAAATTACTTAAAGTCAATTTGCGTAAGTAACCGTATTGTTTTCATCGATAAAGTTCCAGAATTTTATTTGACGCTCAATGTTTAAATAAGTAAATTAAAACAAACATCTGTAACTAAAGTGTTTAATTTGATATTCCTTTAAATATTCAATATTAGTGTTTACACACACACAACTTCAACTAAATCACATCTACAGCCTTACAGAATTCAAAAACCGTTTGTGAAAAAACCTCAACTAAACAACACTACGAATAATATTTTTTAAAAAAATAATTAATTTTTATACTTTTATACGATACGTTCGTGGCTTTACTAAGTTATTATTTCCCAGAATTACATATGATTTACCAAGAACCTGGTATCGAACCTAAGAGTATCGCTTACAAGTCAACCATTTTCCTCTACACTATCCCGTTAACACTTGCAATAATCCGTTATAAATTAGGTGTTTTCTCGAAATTGCTAATAATGTGTAAAACTGTAAAAAAATAAAATTAAAACCAGGTTACAAGGCTTTGATAAGATATTAAGCATTTGTTTAGTTATAAAATGACAATTGGCAATACCCTAAATGGAAATTTAAACTACAAAAATAAAGAAAATAATCAACCGCATTCAACTGCAATTCAATTCATTGAAAAGCTTCTAGCTTTAAAAGAAAGAAAAATATTATTGTGTAATTTAAAAATTAATAATGCCTTTTTTCACAAAACATGACTGAATAAATACTTCAGTTTGGTCCTGCCTCAGATAACGTAAATTTTATCATAATTGCATTCCGGTATTTGTTTTTTAATGTGTTGTGGATGAACTAAGTTATCGCATTTAAGGTAATCCTTTCGTGTACTGCTTGAACAAAATAAAAATATTTTTATTTATTTTCTTGAGGTAGAGGCGTTGAAATTGTAACTCCATTCAATTCCATGGCTTTTTTAAGTGACTCTATTAGACAACTGAGAAATTTACAATTTTTTGGAAAGCTTCTTCATGCAGATGTGCTCTTTGTTGCTTCGATTGACTTTGAAATTAGGATTCTTCTTGTTGTATATAACAAAATCGTTGGTAACTTTAAACACAAAGCAATTACAAAACAGCATCAATGGCCAATGACGACTTTGGTTTATTTGCGCATTGTGCTAAAGACGACACATTTTTAATGTTAAGAACATATCTGATTATTGTAAATTATTTAAAAAGTTTAAAAATATTGGTATGAACAATACAATTTTTAAATGTTTTCATACATCGAAATACTTTCCGTTCATTTTGTCGAATAGCGGCAATCTTTGTAAGAGGTTTTTCCAGAAGATTTTCTGCTAATTATATGCTCAAAAAATTATTCATTGTAATATTTCTGTCGCTTTACTCAATTATTATAGACAATTTCGATATAATCCAAATTCTTAAAATCCTTTGAACGTTAGTGAGCGTCCACAATACACTTCTCCATTCAACAAATCTTTATGCCATATTTCCTTAGCTTACTTGGTATGTACTGAGTGCATGAATATTGCAACTAAATTAAACCAGTAGTTTACCAATGGTGACATTTGATTTTCTGGTATAACTTTGCATACAGTTTTTACTAATTTATGAATGGTAAAGCTGAAACCACCAACTTTTCCTGGTCTTGACGAACCACCCCGGTACTTTTGTCATCAAAGCGCAGAGTCCAACGCATCCTTCACAAGACATAGTGGCACGTTGGTTGTAAATGGTTCTCATACAGAAACATTCTAGTCATTTTCAATTCTTGCGAGTTAAGAAATGCCGATAAATACTTCGAGTTTCTTTGATTCAAGATTGTTCTGATTTATTTTCTTCTCAACAGCAACGTGCTCCTCTTGACGATTAGTGTATATGCAGATTTCTTGCAAAATATTAGTGCAACATGAGAAATTAAATTTATTTCTTACTGCACCTAAAAGATTGGTTGGTCCAGGGTGGATTTCAATTTGCACTGAGTGGGTCTTCTAGAAAGTGTTAAAGTTCTCGTACGGTTTGACTACTGTAAATAATATTTTAATATGGGAAAGAATTATTGCTGTTCTTTACAGTTTATTTGAATGTGCGCTCATCATTTTTGTTGAGTGTCGGAGTAGGTTAACTACCATCGGAATGTTAGGTGGATGACTAAAAAAAATCCCTTAACTTCTCATTATATATGTAGTAGCTCTAGAGGCCTAGTAGGCCCTTGGCTTGTTCCAAATTTTTTCTCCATTGGTTCCTATCTCTAGCTGTCTCTTCCCATTTTGTAATATTCAAGCTGCGTAAGTTGTCCTGTAATTCTTTTTCCATAGGCTTTGAGGTCTCCCCCTTCTTCTTTTTCCTTCTACTTCCGCCATGTATATTTTAATAGGTGTTATTTGGTCACTCATTCTTATAACGTGGCTTAAGCTGAGCCTATGTGTCTTCACTACAGCAACTATGTCTGGTTCCCATATAGCTCGTATACCTCTTCGTTTTTACGTCTCTTCCATGGTCCTTCAATATATTTTCCACCATAAATTTTCCGTAGTATCTTCCTTTCCCACACTTTCAGTATTAATTCGTCACTTTTTCTTTAATGTCCACACCTTACATCCATAGGTCCCGGTTGGTCGCATAGTTTTTTTATACACTCTTATTTTTGTTAATCGCGAAAACATTTTATTTGTCAAGATGTTTTTTAATGCTGCTGCACTTTTGGTACCCGCTGCGATTCTTGCTTTGATTTCTCAGCTGTTTCCTGGTTCCCTGTTTATCAGCGTACCTAGATATATGAACGATTCCACCTGTTCAAAGTTGTACTACCTGGCATCGTCTACTTTAATTAACAAACTTTGATTTTGTTGGTAAGTTCTCTGGTTCCTAGTCATATACTTTGTTTCTGTTTCGTTAATTTCCAACCCCATGTTACGCGCATTCAGCACTAATCTTTTAACCACCTCTTGTAATTCTTCTTTTGATCTTGTTATAATGGCTAGATCATCGGCAAATGCCAGGCATTGATGACGTCGCTGATAAATTCTTCCCTCTCTATTTAATTTTGCTTTCTGTATTGTGCATTCAAGTGCGATATTGAACAAGATAGCTGATAGCGGATCGCACTGTCTCAGCCCCTTTTTGACTTTAAACGATCTTGTTAGCGATCCATTTACTCTGACCTTATTTTCTGTTGGCTAACTAATTTCTCCGGTAATCCAAGATGTTGAAGTGCAGCAAACAGCGAGTCTCTTTGTATAGTATTATATGCTTGTTTAAAGTCTATAAATAAGAGATACGTAATTAATTTAAATTCATATTCTGTGGCCTGTATTTCCCGTAGCGTGTATATTTGGTCTGTTACCGATATACCCTTACGAAAGCCACTCTGGTATTCGTCTATGATATTTTCTGTATAAATTTCCAACCTATTTTTGAGACACGTAGCAAATATTTTATATATGACATTTAATAATGCGATTCCTCGGTAATTTGCACATATACTTTTATAGCCTTTTTTGTGAATGGGGCATATAATCGCTAGACTCCAAGATTCGGGCATCTTCTCCGTTTTCTATATTTCAGTGATCATCTTGTATATCTCGTTGTGTACCTGATGTCCTCCATATTTTATTTCTTCTGCTTGTAGGCCTTCAGGGCCTGCGCTTCTGTTGTTTTTTAGCGTATGCACTATCTTTACTATTTTTTGTAAATCCGGTGCCTCTTCGGTTTTCGACAATCATAGGAGCTTCTTGCTTATTTAGTAGGTCCTCAAAGTATTCAGCCCATCTTTCATTTATTTCCTCTTGTGTACCTAGCAGTCTTCCATTTTTATTTTTGTAGAATATTGTGTTTGTCTGATATCCTTGTTTGACTTTTTTATTTCTTGGTATAAGTTTCTAATTTCTCTCCTGTTGTATTTTTCTTCTATTTTTTCCAGAAATTGTATGTTATGTTTACGTTTCTTCTATCTACATAATCTCTTGGACTCCCTTCTTTTATCAATATATTCTCTTATGCTACTCTCCATACTATGCATCAACATTTTTTCCTCACCGTCTCCCTTTCTTTAACTGCTTGTTCACATTCTAAATCAAACCACTGTTTCTTTTTACTATTTTACATTTACTATTTTCTTTGTACTACGTTCTGTTGATCCATTATTCTTTCTAATTCTTCCGTTATTCTTTTTTTGTAACCCTCTTGGTCTATTTTGTTGTGTAGATATTGTCTTTTGCATGTCTTTCATAGTTTTCTTTTCTCACACTTATTAATCAGGATCACTTGTTTTATTTTTGCTCCTACCATAAAATGATCAGAATCAGCATCAGCTCCTTTGTAGGATCTCACATCTATAATGGTTTTTTCGTTTTTTGTTTCAATCAGAACATGGTCAATTTATACTTCCAAGGTTTTTCATCTTGTGTTAGTGTTGTCTATCCCTGGCTAAAAAACACAAGTTTATTGTTGGCGCAAGAATATGGAAAATAATTGCCCGGTTTATTTAAATTAAAAAATAAAACGTTGGGTTCTATCAACAAAAGGATGAAGACAAAACTTAAAATTAAATTTTCAAGTAAACATCTACATTGGTATCATTTGTAGCACGAAGAACACTTTTTGATAACATTAAAAAATAACGAAAGGACCAGAGAGAAGAAATCGTACAAGTAGAACATATAAAAATATTTATAATGGAGGCTAAAGGCAAAATCGAACATTTGTATCGCTAAATATCTAAGTATTCCATTGCACACAAATGTTTTTGATGCTTAAGATTAGGTGTGATCCTAATGGATACCTTTATTATACAATTCTTGCAATATTTCCATAAATTATTTTTAAGAAAGAATCGATAATATATGTTAACAGTTGCTTTTATTTACAACAATTATTACAATTACAGTCATGTAGCGTTAAATATGGTGAGAAACCCTTGTTAATTTCAGGAAATTGTATTCTGACGTAGCGTTTTAGATAACTGTGAAGGCTTTTAGAACTTATATGGTCTGTTATAGTTTCAGAATCATTTTCTTCCAATAACATCGCCATTTTTATTAAAATTCAAACATAAAACGTTCAATATTAACCTGTTTAAGCTTGATAAATTTTTTTTCGCGTGTTTATTGCCATGACTATTTACAATCTGTTAATTATATTAACATTCAATAAATTATTTAAATTTTTGCATAATATGAGGAAGTAATACCCTTGAACATTAATTTTTTATTATAATTATGTTTGTGTTAGCTTCACATTAATTTAAACTTAGGAATGTTAAAACTAATCTTACGTGAATCTATCAACCAGGTCTAGCGGGTCGAATCTTTGGAGTCGTTTGTCGTTTCTAGAAGAGAAGCAGCTAAATCATTGGGGTGAGCACTAAGTTTTGCTTGGTAGTTGGTGGTGGCACGGGGAATTTCTTCCTTAACTGAAGGAACAGGTAGATCTTGTTGAAGTAATTAATTAGGGACGTACCTAGGAGCATTGACTATTAACCGTATATTACTTTCTTTTGGAATCTTTGCCAAATTTTTAGGTTGGAATTGCTGGCAGACCTCCACAGCTCGATTCCATAAGTCCATATTGGTTTCAAAACTGATTTATAGAGTAGTATTTTGTTTTGAAGTAATAATTGAGAGTTTTTTTTTATCATCATCCAGTACATGTTACGGAGTTTTAGCCCAAGTTGTAAGATTTTCTTCATTATGTGAGTCTTCCAGGTTAGGCATCGGTCTAAATAAATCCCTAGGTATTTTTCCCTGCCTTGTTGTGGCATGAGAGTGTTATTCAATGTTATTGGTGGGCGAGTTCTTTTTTTGTAGAGCGAAGGTTTCTTGAGGTGTTGGCAAGTCCGCCGTATATAAGAGGTATAAGACAGGACCTAGAATGCTGTCTTGTGAAACACCTGTTTGAATTTGCCGTAGGGATGATTGACATGAAAACTTATTTCCCACAGACATATTTTTAGCAGCTCATAGTATTCTGGTGGTAGTGCCTTTTTTATTTTGTATAACAATCTGGTATACCAGACCCTTGTCGAAGGCCTAACTTATTGTCTAGAAATACTGACAAGTAGTATATTTTAGATGCAGGTTGTCGTCTATTCTTGTCACTACTCTGTGCACTTGTTCTATAGTGTCGTGACCTTCCCAAAAACCGAAATGGTGCTTTGCTATTACGTTTTTTTAGTCTACTATCGGTTTTCTTTTTTGCAGGAACAAATTTCCAAAGATTTTGGACAAAGTAGGTAGCAAACTAATCGGTCGGTATAAGGTGATCTCTTCTAGATTTTACCAGGCTTTAGCACCATTACAATTTGCGCCGCTTTTTGTTGATCTGAAAACGTTCGTAATCGAAAGATTGCATTAGTTATGTAGGTTATAAGTTTATTTGCCTTCTATGGCAACTCATTTAGGATTTTAGCTGTAATGAAATCGTAATCAGGAGATTTTTTATAATAGTTTCGACTTCACTAATTCCGTTGTGTGGTTGGAATACTAAGGTCAGATGATCTGCGAAAGTGTTAGCCTTTTCTTGATTTGTTCTTGCCCAAGTGTTGTGTTTCCTAATGGCTTGAACTAGAAGTTCTGATGTTTTTCAATGTATGGTGGCTTTTCATAAAGAATAACTGGTATCTTCGGTAAGAGTTAAGTTTGTTAGGTATTTTTGCACTTGTTGGTTTTTAATAGCGGGCAGGGGATTTTTTAATTCCCGCGTAGTTTGATTGAGTAAGGTTTTGCTTCTGGGATTTCTTGTGGTCTGCCAGGTTCTTCTTAATCTTCTTTTTTCTTTAGTTTTTGTCTAATAAATTGTTGGACGGTATTCTGTACTTGTTGAGTTTCTTGGACTGAAGTAGCTTCTCAGCCCGCTTTTTGGGTGGTCTGATTTAAGTGTTCGATGGCACGGTACAGTTCGTATTTTGTTTTTAAGGAGATGCTTAATTGTATTTTTTCTGTAATTATTTCCCAAAAGTAATTCCAGTTAGTGACTCTTGAAGACAGTATTGTTGGCTTTTGAACTTTTAGTACTTTTGCGCTATATGTAATAAGTACTGGTAAGAGGTCAGAGGGCAAATCCCATCAATATTCAGCTTTTAAATAGTTTGATGAGGCTCCTTTGATAACGTAGAAGTCTAATAGGGCTGAAATCTTGTCAAGATCCGTTTGCCAATACGGTGATTCATATGTGCTTAGGTAGTATAAGTTATGCTCTTCTATTACTTTGTACAACTCTCTTCCTCAAGGTAATGTTTTTCTCGACCCCCACATTTGATTTTTGGAGTTGTAATCTCCATCGGTTATAAACGTGGATCCAAGTATATTTTGAAGAAGAGTGCAAATTGTTGCTTTTTAATAGTGGGTCGTAGAGGGCAGTATACAGTATTACTGCGTCTGTAGTAGCTTGGAGATATTCGGATTTAAATTTTTGTAATTTTTAAAGCTTCATTGAATATTTTATGACATGTGCGGTAGCTGCATAAGCAGTGCCATCAGAATGAGGAGTAGTGTGTATTGTATACATTGGTATCGTCAAATAAGAGTTAAATGTAGAATGAGATTCTGATATTAACATCCAGCCTATGTTGAGCAAGGCCACTGATGTTCCATAGGGTAATTTTTAGGATATTAGATATTGTAACTCATTTTGCTAATTATGGATATAAGTAGGTTAAGTATGATGTTCATTCTTTCCATGAGTTTTGTCTCTAGCTTGTTATCTGTTTGTTGTTGGGGTGGGATTTGTGTGGGTTATTTTGGAATGTTGGTTTTGTTGTAATCTGGTATATTGTCTGGTGTTTTTTGGGCATACTATACTCCTTGTTGTACGGCCTTGGACTTAAAGAAGAATATTTTCTTCTCTGAATTTCTTTTGCAACTATGCAGCCGCCATAGTTCGCTGGGTGGCTACCCTAACAGTTAATGCATTTCACATCCAGGCTTTTCACTTTTCTTTTGCAGTTTTTCGTTAGGTCTTCGCTTGCACATTTAACGCATCTTAGCTTTCTGTGACAGTAATTTTTTAAATACCGAATCTTTGACACTTTAGACAATGAATTATTTTCCTTTTGACTCTAGGTGGTTCGAATCTTATTTTAAATTTCATTAGAAAGTCAAAGATTTTTTTATTGTTATCGGCCTGACCTGGTTCTGCAAAGGACATTGGCAATAGATTTTTGGTGATTCTGTGTCTGATACTGTAGTTATTTATTTCAGCTGCTAATTCTTTCGTTTTAACTGTAAGGTGCATGTCCCATACTTTTTCTCGTCCTTTTGGTGGAATGTATAAAATTCCTTGTTTTTTTTTATTAAATATTTTAATAATTGTACAATAATCCTTAGCTTTGTTTGGTTTCACATTTGCTTGTGTGTTATTGATTAATTTAACAACTTAATTGTCTTTGGTTTTTTCTTCCAACATGTCTGTTAGAGATTTAAAATTATTTATGTCATAAAGAAATACTGGCGGTGGTTTTATTTCTTCTTTCTCTTTTTCAGGATTAGAATGGGCGAGATGTTGATATTTGTTAGAGGTGGTTAGATATTTTTGTTTGCTTAGCATCATGATGTAGTTCAGAACTATTACGTTGTGTCCTTCTTGCGTTTGTAATTTGCCACAGATCGTCGAGAGTTCATCTATATCTTCTTTGTTAATTTGATTGTTACATTAAATAAACCTGCAAAGCTTGCAACGCATAGCGAAGTGGCGAAGCAGTCTCCCAAATTTGAGAAATCGCGTTTCCGGGTTAAAGGTAACGTAGTATTTCAAAGTTTTATGTTTAAATTAATCAGTGTTCAAAGACGAGTTGAATGATATGCTACATGTCCTATGTTGCTATTTTGAAAATTTGAAATCGTTAAGGTCACTAACGCTGACCTTCGACAAATCAGTTTCAAAATCACTAGCAAATAAGCCTTTTTGGTCACTTGTAGATTGGTGAAAACAGAATTTAAAAATTCCCAGCCGTTTTCGAGTTATTGCTCGGACGGACGGATGGACGGACGGACGGACAGACAGATAGACAGACAGACAACATGAAGTTAGTAAGTGACTCCGCTTCGCTTCGCCACTTAATAACATATTTATGTAGGATAAGTGTGTTGTGAGTACCGCGATTGAATTTGGAAGTTTAAAATGCTGCCGTTGTTGCTGTTGCGGGGCAATTTATTGATATGTACCAGGATTGAGTTTGTGATCAATTAAAATTGGTATTAGATAAGAGTATTGATATCCGTAATTTGGCGCGTCAAACATAGCGGCCAGCAGGTGAGAGCGACACACAACGTTGCAGAACGAAAGTCAAACCTTAACTCTTGCCACAATTAAAAACATTCGTTAACCTCATTTTAGCTCAAGGGTTGCCGATAATGTTGCTTAAAGTAACTAATAAAATCTCCCAAGAAAAATAAACAAATAAAACTTCAAAAGTACACCTCACACGAGTTTACAATAACAAATAACTTCCAATAAAGAACGTTTTCAGGACAATAAACTGCTAAATATCAGTCTAACGTACCTAAGCAACACACAGGATGACTCAGTCACGTATTTTAAAAATACAAATATTTGAAAAAGACGTGTGCTTGTAAAGCAGCGTTAAGTAGCTTAGTGTATTGTGTACTATTTTCAAATAAAAAATGGCAGAATTTTTCCAATGTACAGGATAAAATACCAGAATTATATTTAGCACCGCCCACCCGACACGTAAAAATAATTTCAAAAATACCTCTGGCTTCGGCCCACGTCCTCGAGCCCCCGCGTATTTAGGTCAGCTGTACAAATCGCTCGGATAGGATTTCTTTGGCCGGACAGAGAGGCGTCATCAATTATAACCACGATCCAATTACTAACGATGCTTACTAATGACGGCGTCATCATTAGACTGAAATGCTAAATTACGCGTTCCCGTAGCCCCAAAGTGAGCATCAATTAACTGATCTGCGGCGAAAAAGGGTTCGATCGGCGCAAAAGGCCGTTTTTCAAGCGGGGCACAATATGACGATAAATATAGTAATGCGTCGGAAACGATCTTGCTGAATCGAGCCGTTGCTCTCAGTTTCAGCGAACTTTAACAGTGCATATTTTGTGACCGACGGCTGGAAGCTTATGTAACCTGAAAAATATGATTGAACCCTAACGTCGCCGTAAAGCGGCGACGGCGAAATGTCAATCGCAAAGCCAATAAAAGGCGAGTTTCACATAGCGAACGCATTTCAATCATAAAACATTCTTCTAGAACAGTTTCAGGACAATTTCATAGCTTTCAGAAACAATCTCCACGGAACAAATCTAGCTTTACATCATATATTTGTGTTTTTTTCGATTGCGAGAAGTAGTATAGACTTGCTAACATTATTAGCAGCGGTATGTCTCGTGAAGGTAATTCCAGAAAGTTGTAGGAGCTGGCGTCAAGTTATTAAATTTGTCAAGGGCTCTCACGTGAAGAAAAATGCCCAAAGGGTTTTTATCGCGCGCTCGGCCATTATTCCATCGCAGGCCCGAAATTTTGGCTTAAGTGCTCCGGGCTGAGCAAAAACTACAAAGCCAATACAAGTTGCCGCAAGGGCTGTTTTTCAAAGACGGGGCTGGACTGAGCAGGTCGAGCTGATTTCTTGTCGAGCTCAGCTGATGCGTTTTGTAAAAAAAAAAATGTTTTGTAATTAGTAGAAAAGCAGGTTTTCATGTCGGTTTTTAATAAGATACTTTTGTTGACACAGAAAGGCGTAAGAACCTACTAATTGCAATAAAGAAGCTGGACAACATAAAAATTTAAATATTTTAATAAGGCTTGTTAATAAGCTGATATGAATATTTATGCAAATGAAGGCTTCTCAATTTCCATTTATTATGTTTATATATTTGCCAATACTGTAAATGAATATATAAAAAAATAAAAAAATGTTCTATTTAAGTTTTCACTGACAACATGGGCCTGTTAAAGTAATTTTATAAATAATCTTGAGATTCGTTTATTTTTTGCTTTTATTTGTAATAATGGCAAGACCCTAATGCCCCACTTCGAAGCACGGCTTGCGAACTGAAAAGGTTGAGGCTCTCATATGTTCGCCCACTGTGTTGTATGTAATACATTGCTTAATAGGAGAGGCCAATAATATTAAATTTAAAATTTTAAAAACAAAACCTTATATAACTTTTTAAGGTTGTAGTAATAGTTACAACCTCTTTGAACTTTGCAACTTAATGGGCCATCAAAGTAACTTAGGCCGTCTTATGCGCATGCACAATCTCGTATTAGCTAAGACAACAAATTAGTATCTTATAATTAACGATCAAATAAGCCGACAATATGATCGCAGAGCTGCTATACTCAAATCCTTTGCAACAGAGAATCGCCGACAAAAAATGTTACGTAGATTGGCTATAAGAAGATTCAAGTTTATGACATAGACAAGAAGTACAGATAATCTGACCACTAGGAGAAAGTCACTGATGATTGACGGGGTATGACTGACCTTACAAAGAAATGGACGTAACGATGTCGACAATCAGCCAGTCTAGCAGTACATCCGGACCTGGACTATAAGTATTTAACCTTGAGGAGCCTGCTGATTAAAAAAAACAAGATGAACAAAAATTTAAGAGCGAAGCACAGCTGAATAATATCAAGTACGATAGCGCTAGCTTCCTGAGATTCTTTTCTGACAAAAAAAAAAAACTTTTGGCAGTTGGATCTATCCAGATCCATATAAATTTTTGCCGTCTCTTAGGCAGTGGTAAAGCTTGTGAGCGGCAAACGGGATGTTATAGCGTCCCACTTCTTTGAAGAACCATCTAAAAACAACCGCCGGCAGCTATATCAAGCCCTAGATAAAAGATATAGCCGCTGAGTAATTCAGTTTGCAAGTCAAAGAAAACCCAGGCATGGTTATACAACAATTTGTAGTACCATTGGTCCCCCGACTTATGGTCCCCTTCAGCCCCGACTGCTACATATAGGATGTGACTGGTTTGAAGGTAAACGAGGGACATCGTAACACTAAGGACAGCTTAAAAACCTCCATCATAAAAATATTGACACATAAGGAGAAGGGCCGATGATGAGGTTACTTTAAATAAAATTATTATGAACACTATTTACTTTAATTGTGCTAAGGTTTATGTAAATAAATATATTTTTCTTATACTCTAATGTTATATACATTGTTTATTTATTTTTAGTATTTCTATTTTCCTCAGTATACTTCCTGCTATTCATTTCGTAACGTGTAGCATCCAAGCACTGCACAGTGTGTGGTTTGTATCCTAATTTTTTCGTAGGTTATTTACTTCATTCGAAAGATTTTCAAAATCGCCTTTCACTAAGCTAAAAGCATCGTTGGTATATAATTATTATTTATTTTTTTCTGTAACTGAGAGCGAAACTTGGTCGCACATGTTTGTATCACATTCATTATAGCTGAATACATTTGTTGTATAGAAACCAAGTTGCTTTTTCCATATTTGTGGGGATGTCTAGCTCTAGCAAAACTGTACAATATTCCATATTACAAGCAGGTTTATTGTAGGTCTATAATAGTAGTAAATTATTGATGTGGTGACATGCCACGGTTGCTAAGATATCTTAACGGTCTCCGATTCTTTCTTTTAGAATCATCTTAAGAACAAGGTACATAAGTAAACTTGTTAGAACTAAATTGAAAGAAAATATTTGAAAAGAAATCTCCCGGAGCTCTTCAAGAAATCTTCCGATAACTTCATAAATATTTGCGCAGGTATGGCGATCATTTGCTGTACGTTATCTTCAAGCATAAACCTGATTACCACATAAATGTTATATACCACTTATTACCAAAATTAAAGATCTTTTAACTATTTCTTGCTTTTTAATCCTCTTGTACCACAAAATACAGATCACCGACATCACAAAAGGATGAATCCATTTATTTGCATAGTGATTAAGTCACTATTTTGGCTTTTTACGGATATTTGATTAATATAACGATCATTTAATACAAACTCGCTTTTCACTTTGCAATTATTGTCATATATTAAAGTAAATCATTTTGTCATATGTGTGGCAAAAATGGACAGCTCACTTTATTTCACTTCTCATTGTTAGAAAAACCCGCAAAGTTAGTTGACATTAAATATTCAAATTGTAGTTGCACAGAATATCCTTTTACAAATTCCATAGAACTAGATAGATGTTTATTTAAGAAATAGTATATTATATTTTCTGTAACATGTGTGGTATGGGCCAATTAACACCCCCTCTTGTTTCTTTTTAAGCGTATTATATCATTCTTTATTTTTTTTAGTGAAACATTCCCAAACAATACATAGGTGCGCAACAAAGTTTTTCGGTTTTTTCGATTAATGAAAATGGAGAATTTAAAAAAATACAAAAAATTGTTTATTTAAGTATCGTCCCTTGCTAGCTACATATTTTTACCATTTCTGTGACAATACATGAATATCAAGACAATAAAACGACGCGTCTTTGGACCAAAACCATTTATCTAACCAATTTTGCACTTCTTCGAAATTGACCAAGTGTAACCCAGCCAAGCCATGCACCATCGACCGAAACAAGTGATAATCGGAAGGAGCCAGATCTGCCAAATAAGGGAGTGCAGTAGCAGATCCCATTTCAGCGTTTTGAGAGTGTCCTGGACGATGAAAGTGCGATGGCACGAAGGGTTATTGCGTTATCACTCGTTCGTATCTCATATTCTATTCTAGCCGTTTTTCGAACAATACATGGTTCAAATTTATCAGTTGTTGGTAATGATGACCACTGTCAGTTTCGCCCGGTTTCAGCAGCTCATAGTACAAAATTCTTTTCTGGTCCCACCAAACGCAGAGTATTGTCTTCTTTCCTAACCGATTTGGCCGTGCCATCAATGTCCATGCTTCGCCAGGTAAAAACCACGATTTTTTGCCTTTAGGATTCTCGAAATATATCCACTTCTTACCGCCAGTGACAATTCGATGCAGGAAACTCTTTCCTTCATGCCGCAAAAGCAAAATTTCGAAAGTGGCTTTTCGATTTTCAATCTGTCTCTCAGTGAACTCATGCGGCACCCTTTCTTTTGATTTTTTCCCATGACATGTAAAGGCATGTTTAATGTCTCTGCAAGTTCTTGTGTTTGTGTATCATATTCATTCAATAACGCTTGCAGATTGGCGTCCTCAATTGTTTTTGGTCTTCCGGAGCGCCCTTTGTCCGCAGTGTCGAAATCGCCATTTCTGAAACGTTTAAACCAATCTTCACAGGTATTTTTCGATTATGCATGTTTTCTGTGCGCCTCCTCAAGCAAACGACGTGCTCCAGCTGCATTGTGTTTCAAGTCAAAACAGAAAAACAAAGCTTCCCGCAAATGTTGTTTATTTGGCACAAAACTCGACATCTTCGTTGTTAGAAAAAATATATTTGCGTTGCGATATGTGTTAGTATTACGACTGGTTATTGTTAACAGCTATCCAAGCTATAAAAAACACAACCTTAGACATGTATGTCGACTGCATGTGTCGTTAGAGCCATCCATGTGTAATACCTGGAAACTTAGTTGCGCACTTAGTAAAATGTTAATTAAATCTGCAAAGATTCAATGATAGAAACAACCCTAATTTGACATCTGATGATGATACTGTGAGTAGCTTTATGATAACTTTACTTGTTGACAAGGCACGTAGACAGATGTTTGTTGTGAAAGAAAGAGAGAAAGCTTGAGAAAACCAAACATCTAATCACTACAATTGAAATCACAATCGAAAATAGCCTAATCGTGTAGACAGTGGCTGCGAATTTACTTCCACTTTTGAATATCGTGCTGCACACTACTCTTGTATTGCAGATTTTCTGCTCAGATGGGGCTGTTATTAAACTCCGTGGGGTGCAGTATCAAACTAAGGCTTCTGTAAGTTCGCAAAACTAAATAAAGTTACCTAAAATCGAATGGAATTGGATACCCGGAAACATACATATATTTAAGAGCTTTAAGAATTTACTCAGCCGCAATTTAAAGAAAACCAGTTTCATACGATATCAGGGTAATAAAAATTGTTATGGATGATTAACCGTATTTTTCATTTTTAAATGGTAACATTAAAAATTAAGAGTTTTATACTAAAGGCAAATTAACTGTCATTTGTAATGTAAAATTTGCCTATAAATCTAATTTTGGGCCAAACCTTTTGGTATGATACAAGGTGTTTCTTACTTTTTCTTCAAGCTCGTAAAGCAAAAGAAGTTTGTATGGATGTATATATTTTAAAATGTTTGCCAAAAATTGTGAATAAAAATTACAAAATTATTCTCTGGCGCCTTGGTAATATGCCGAAAAAACTAGAATTTGCTAAAAACTAAAAGCACACCCCGTATACCTCAAGCTTGTCCAATTACAAATTCTTGGGCAATGTTATGTCAACTGGTTTATAACAACGGTTGGGAGGCAACATCGGCTAAGCAGTTAAAACGGTAAATCATATAGGTGTATGGTGCATCGTGTGGTTGGTTCTCGGGTTATTAGGCCGTAGTCGGAGTTAGGAAACTCTAGATGTTCCGCCCACAACTTTCAGTTAGAAGACTTCAGATGATTTTCTTCTGTTAATAACCCGAGAACCAACTACACGATGTATCATATCTTTCCAAAAGAGTTGCATTAACTGATCCAACATGTGATTTAAAGGGTTCTAAATGAACAAAAAAAAACTTTAAATAAGTGCTTCTGGTAGTTCAACCAAATGTTTATTATTAAAAGGCACGTTATTTTACTGAAAAAAATTGATCTGTGTGCATTTTGCTTCTTGAAATTTAAGAATTGCTGCGTCACTCTTTCTGATACGCACCAATATAAGTATGTAATCATACATACATCACAATTGTTTCAATGGTAGAGTAGTCTAGGTTCGAATAAGAACGCAAATGAAATCACAGAAGTTTAAAGGCTTTTACTACATTACAGAATAAAATTTGGATATTATCTGCAACAATCTTAAATTTGCTGTACCTTTATGTGCGTAGTATATCCTAAAAATGTCGAGTGATACAATCAAAAAATATAATTTCTATAACAGAAACGATTATATATTTAACAAAAATAGTTTTGATCTAGCCTGACGTGATAAACCATTGAGACAATTTAAATTCTCTGTCCAAATCGTAGCCATAGATCCAGGTTTCATCTCTTGTTCAGACTGTTTTAAGAAACTCTGGTTTAGCAATTGCAGTCTAAGGTAAGTCATTAGCAAAACAGCACAATGTTTCTTCTGCTACGCCAAAACACATTTCATGTCATGCTCTTTCATCAAAAGTTTACAATACTTAATTTTTTTGAGCTCATCTCCAGGTTATGGAACCGTTTGACATTGATCTTAGTCCGTACACGTTTAACATTTTCTAGTATTCTTCTCATAATTAGTCTTCCAGAACGTAAATTACTTTCAATAGATTTACGGCCATTCCTCAATTGCTTATACCTTCCATTTATCTATATCGCACTCATTCATTATTCATAAAAATCTTCTGAATTGTCAAAATGGTTTCTTCGGACGAATGTTTCAGCTTTACCCAAAATGTGATTAAATTTGTTACTATACGATGTCAGTCAATTGCACACCACATAGGTTTACTCGCTAGCTTCGAACTTTCAACTAATATTACCAGCAAAGGGGTTCTCATTCACGCATGTCCATTAAACTCCACTCTTATTGCCTGGAAGTTGCGTCGCGACCACGTAAACTGTTTTTATTATATTTATATTGGTTTCACATATTAGGGCCAAACCTCGTATACTTCAAAATGTAGTGGCAGCTTTAAAAGTAACCAATTACGTATTTCTACACACCACGCGGAATTCAAAATATCTGAAACAGCAACCAATAAAAATCTTTCTAAACGAAACTTTAGAAAATCATTCAAATTCATAAAAAACTAAGAACATGTAAGGAAACAAAAATTCAAAATACAAACTACTACTATAAATAGGAAACAACTCAACGGTTTTAATTCTTGAACTCCTGAATATAGCCCATCTAAAACAAAAGTAGTTGTCTTTAAAAAAATTTAAAATTATGATTATAAGCAATATATTTTTACTTAAGCGTCAATTACATTACTATACTAGTAACATTCAAAAAAATAAAATAAAGTATAAAAACTATTAAACATGCATAGGACATATCGTTGCTTTTACATAAAAAAACTCGAATAAATTAATTCATCAGAAATCTCTTGTTCGATGTTTTAGTGCTATATAAGCACATTTAAAGACCGTTTGACCTACAAAGCACAAATACCAAGTTCATAATTAAATACTTTATAATTAAGATGTCATAACTCGCAGAGCAACAATAGGACTCGAATCACTCCAGCAGCCCAATTTACTGCGCTAATTAAGCTACCAACTCAATATCAGAGAGACATCAAAGTGTCAGTTTTAAAATTACAATTACACAAAAAGCGAATATAAATCTGCATACCAGAAAAACTCGGATATTATAGGAACACGCAAAAAAGCATAATAAAATTAAATTAATTTTAAGATATTAAGATACAAATATTATTTTCTTATAATTTTATTTACTTTTTTTTTAATTCATAAAAAGCTAAGTTATAGATAGTAGATATAATATTCAAAATTACATTCTAAAGGAAGAATTATGTAGGAGAATAAAACTGAGATATTCGGTACATAGAATGTGTCAATCGCACCGTACCAATATGTAATCCTTTATTCTCTTCCAGAGACGATACTGACTATATAAGAGCGTGTCACTCGCATATCAATCAAAACAAAGAAAGTTAATAAAATAGTGCGCCTTTATTTTATGTGTAATTACATGTAGGTAAAATAATAAATAACGCTTCAAGGTGTTAGAAGATTTTCTAACATAAGAACGCTAATGTTGATACAGCAATGTAAACTTTTAAATTAACGTCCAGAATCAGAAAAAATAATAAGTCTGTATGATTATTGCATTTATGTTGTCATCAGTTTCCAAATGCTTAGGTAGACACATATTACTTACCCCTTGTTTTTTTACACTGGCTCTAATTAACCTACCACAGCAGTACAAATAAATAAAAAAATCTACAATTACTTAGTGGGTTCGCAACGAGTGCCGAGCTTCATAGAACTGATTTCCCAGGCGGTAAAATAGAAATGAACTGACATATATTCAGAAACATAATAACGTTGTCTCTGGTTTTAGTTTGTTGAAATTCGAGTTTCCAATGACAAGCCTCTTTTCTTACAAGGTTTCTTACACGGCATTAAGTTTGTTTTGAACAAATAAGCTTCTCATTCTAATATTTTCGTAATTGTATTCATCCGACGCTCGAAAGGGCATAAAGGATTAGAGAAGAAGAAGAAGTAATTGTATTCAGAGGAATCTTGTTTACAATATAACAAACGATTCTCGTGTTGGTGGCTGTAGAGCACTTTGTTGCTGATCACTTTGCCAAAGAACCTAAATTTTTTCAATACGTTTGAAACCCAGATTGTCTATTGGGTATTCGTACAAAGTTGACCTTCGTTGACTTTTTCCGATTAAACTATCCTTGCCTTTTTTCTATATAAAAAGTAGCATCATAACTCTAAATCTTGCTCTCCCAGTTTATTTGCAACACTTCTAATTAGTCTATTTAAAACAAGTTCATGTTTGGACAAAAAAGTAGTTTTAAATCAATAAAGCTTTTCGCGCAGTAAAGGCATGGTTCAATAATACAGATCACTCAGAATTTCTTGTTGACTGTTGCTTAGTGCAGTATACACTAATGTGTCTTTGTGACTTTTTTTTATACACAAAATAAATTAATTCTTCCCGAGCTTTCCAACCACTACTTTCAGAACATAATTGTCCATCGTTTGAAGTAATATTTTAAAGATCTTAAATTTTTGTTCACTCATGATGTTCAGGAACTTGATGACTTGACAATCATTGATAGCTATTTCGTTGGTGACACCTTAATCTTCTCCTATAACCACTCCTATAACCCCTCCAAATGTCCGACGTCCGCTTTTACATATACATGATATCCCATAAGGGAAAATTTTTCTTCATAAAACTCTTTATTCAAAATGGAGGAATGGCTTGCAGATTTTGTTCAATTTTTTAGATTTACATCCGAAAAAAGCCGACTAAGCTGTGATGACGTTCTAGCTCAATTGCGACCATCTGATTACATTGTTCTCTCTCACTCGCAGCTCGAAAAAGTTGTTCGCCATTTATTCTAGTTCATATTCTTATATTTGCTAGCCAAGATAATCTTTTTCTTCCACTTCTCTTGTTCTGTTAAGTTTTCCTGTAATTATTAGCTGTGATAGTTTGTATTTCTTATTTCGGAGAATAAGTCCAAAGTATGTAGTCTTTCTTTTTTTTTATTGTACTTACTTAGTTTTTAACTTTCCTTAGTTTTCTTATACTTCAGCATTACTCACTATATCAATCCAAAATATTTTTAATATTTTTCTTATTGTCCACATTTCGAATGATTCTATTCGTTTCATAATACTACTCCATGCAGCAAGTTAGACCACACGTAGCACTTAAGAAATTTTAATCGAATTGCAAAGTTGAGGCTTTTATTATTTAATATCCATTTAAACTTAACGAAAGCACGTCTGGATATTTTAATTCTTGTTATGTTTTTTCGACTAGTTCTAATAAGTCAATTATCTAGCATCTAAGGTATCTAAACTTCCGTACTATTTCAATAGGTATGTTATTTAGTGTAAGATGTATTTGTCTTACTGGTATTTTGCTGATTTTGGCCTTAGTGATAATAAATACCATATCACTTTAATCAACGTGATAAAGCAAAAATAATAATATTGTAACCTTTTTACTTAAGGAAAATTTAATTGCTTAATAATATTTATGTATACTAACACACCCAGCGAGATTGCTAATCCCCAACTGGGTGCCTCCCCAGATGGCGAATAGCGAGAGGCTCGATAGATATAGCGGGTATCGGGAAAATAAAATACTCGGGGCGGACCAAAAATAGCACAGATAACCAATTGACTGCCGGTATAAGCGGTTCCTCACGGGATAGTCAACAGCTTAGAGGAATGAACAAATGGGGGCAAGGCACTATTTTGTCTTGAGGTCAAGAAATTGGCGTCAAAGACAGATGAATCACATACAGGATCAACGGCATAGGGATGCAGAAGGCAAGAAAGAAACTACTGCATTAAAGATTCATACGTATTTCCTTAGTATAATCATCATAGCAGTGTTCAAAACTAAATATCCCGGACGCAACAGTTCCCCAATCGGATGTCCGGGGGAAATGATAATGAACAAAGCTGTGAAAATGGCAGAGAAGAATAGGAGGACGCTCAGAACAGCTACTTGGAATGTCAAAAGCATGTTCAGATCATAAATATCATCCAAGAAATGCAAAGAATATGCAAGCATATGATACATCACTTCAGACAGACAAGATAGCAAACACTAATATAGAGTGGGAGTCATTATGTCGGAAGAAATCAGCAAATATGGCGGAAAGCAAAAGATTAGAAGCATTTGAAATGTAGACATACCGCCGTATGATAAAGGTCTTATGGGTCAACTAAGTAACTAACAAGGAGGTTCTAGAAAAAATAGAAAAAGGATCAAATGTAATCGCTACAACAAAAAGGCAAAAATTGAAATATCTAGGTCATGTAATGAGGAATTCCGAAAGATTTGAAATTCTACAACTGATATTACAAGGAAAAATAATAGGAAAGGGAGGCCCAGGCAGGAAACGTATATCATGGTTGGTGTGGCGGCCTTTTCGCCCTTGAACCGCTTATATCGCGGCGGCATGCTGGCGGCTGTGATGTCTGCTACGTTTTGCCGTCGCACACAAAACGGCATATGGGCTTTTGCTCAGCCGACAAGTCTGCATACGCCGTCGGCGGCACCTTTTGATTTGAAAGGTGCTGGCGAATGCAAATTGCCCGCAAATACCTACCGCCAAGCCAGGCGCGAAGCCCGGCAACATTCGCAATTCGCAACGCGGCCAATTTGGTCGTGTTTTAACACCGCAACATTCACGCATCGCAGCTCGGCCAACTTGGTCGTGTCTCAACCCGCAAGAAACTCGCCATCCGCAGCGCGACCAATTCGGTCGTGTCTTCACCCCGCAAGAACATTCGCTACCCGCAGAAACCCGATCCGCAGCGCAAAGGTGGCCACTTTGGAATTGCCGACGAAGCCGAAGCCGAAGCCGATTCAGGTGAGCGATTTGGCAATATTCGTTGGTGGATATCGGTAGCCGCCCCCATCCGCTTACGCGACGGCCGTTTAAGGGACGATTTGGGCCTTCTCGGTTGACGTTCCAAACGGGCCGTACTACGTTTCCACACCGCACCACGAAAGCGGCTATTTACACGCCTGCCTCTCCAATGGTTGAAAAACCTAAGACAATGGTATGCCATGACAACAACGGAACTCTTTAGAGTCGCAGTTAACAAAACGAGAATAGTTATGATGATTGCCAACATCCGGTAACGGATAGTAACCACAAGCAGAAGAAGATACTAACACACAAAATTACTAATGTAAACCACACCATGTAACTATATTTATCTGCAACACAATTTATTTTACACTAAAACAGTTCACTTTGTTTTCGATGACGTGACCTCCCTGTACTGTTTAGCTGGGTGCAATTTACTTATTTGTTGTAAAGCCATTTAGTAGCACTGGATCGTTCGGGAACATTCTGTCCCTTTCTAGTCTTCTCACATGTACTAACACCGCGGGGTCTCAACTGCAGATGCTCGTACATTGAAGAAACTACATTCATCACTTGACTGTGATGGTATGGCAACAACAAAGACGGCAACCCCGGTATTATCCGCGAACTTCGCAAGATCACGGCACTTCCATGGCGGCGGCCGAAAAATCGTTACAATATATTGCACGTTGTTGTATTGTATTAGGCCCAGATTGTATAAAGCACATGAGAGCCCTTTTTTAAACAACCCAATAAATTAAATCGATTTTTATATTAAAATAGTGTTTACTCTGGATATTAAAGCAAGTGTCAAAGTTGCTTTCTTTGTGTGTCTTTTTTGATTTCTGTTTCGTGTTAGTTATATCAAATAGACAATACCTTCTTCTTCTTTATGTCTCATCAAAGTACTGCAACTTGTACTATCATAAGTATAGAATCTATTGGGAATTTTAGTGTGTCATAAAAAGTGATATAAACAGATCCTATTCATTTATGCTAAAAATATAGAATCAAATTATATATAAACAATTGTTGGTTTTTAAGACAAAAAATACAATAGCTAATTTTAATATGCATAAGTCTCTTAATACATCATTGTTTGTATCATTAAAACACGCGATCATTAGATGAACCAGAACTGTACCTTATAATATTACATTATTGACAATGTGAATATTAAATAAGAATTGTTTTAACAATTTAAAAAATCTTTTGTATATGAGACCAATTACTGCATCTAGAAGTATTATTGCTTTGGAAATTCTCTATGAATTTTCCACTGCTGATTGTTTAATATGTTGCAATTAATTTTAAATAAATTCACTTTTAGTGTGAAAATCGCAGATCATCCGTTAACAATTACAGTAATATATACAATATCGTATAAAACAGTTCTCCACTTACTCAATATTTATAATTTATTTAAAGGCATTCTTAAGGGCTTACATCCACCTGCAAAGTTTCAAAAACATCAATTTTTGGGTTTTACACTTATCTTATAGTACATCTTCTCGAGATTTTGTGGGAAAAATTTCAAGTCATTCTGATGAAAATTGACGAAGTTACAGTGCGCTGTATGTCGCCGGTCTCCGCACGTACAGCGCGCTCGGGCGCTCCCTCTGTGTTCCGGTTCAATTCGATCGAAATACATGTTTTGTACTTATCTAAGTGACTCCAACGGAAGGACACGGTCAGATCAGGAGCCTCAATGAGCAAGGAAGCCCAGAAATTGACGATTCCATGTAAGTACCGACTTTTTTTGGAATTAACACATCGAAAACTAATCTTGAATCTTGAAATGCAATTAACTCAAATCGATGTTTTAAAAGTTGGTGACCACGATAACTTGAACACCGACGAATCAATTTATTTAAAACTTTTTGAAACTTGTACTAAAATGAATTCTGCAGGGGGCAATCGTTCGATTTACTTACTACTAATATTTTCTTGGGGCCATCAAAGTCAAATTTTTGTGTCAAAAAATGTACTTTTTCAAACAGGCGCCATTTTGTTTCCTTCCAATCATAAAATTTACTTGCCGAACTTTTCTCAATAATAAATCATAACAACTTTTGATTTCAGTTAAACATTTTTAACAGAAAAAACTGTCTCCGGGGAGCGCGTGTCCTGGACAACGGTGTCAATTTTTTTTATTAAAAAAATATCGTTTTACACTTTATATCTATATCTATATATATTTATATATGGACTACCTTTTGCAGAAAACAATTTTTAAAAAACTTTAATTTTTCTAAAAAAAATTTCAAAGTTACCTATGTAAAACAAGTTTACAGGTAGAGATAAGACCTTAACCTTATCACTGATTTAGAGTTCTACTTACTAACATTATGTATGTTATGTGTCTACGTAGTTTATTTCACTAAATAATTTTTTTGAGAAGCGAACAGCTGCAAATATCAAATTTCCTATTTAAGACCTGATTAACACTTAATGTAGTTTAGCTACTATTCCACGTGATGCCTTAATCACATGTGGATTAATACTTTATTTTTTACAAAGAAAAATTCAAGAACTGTCAGTATTCAACAGGTTGTTATATTATTAGGAAAAACTGTCACAGCAATCTGCTTATAAAGCATAAATAATTTTAGTTTAGCAATGCCCTTGGCAAAATATCCAATAAAAAGACTATAAAGATTTTACTGCCTATATTTTTGCTCTTTTTGCATTATTCTTAAAGGAGTATATCAAGAAAGCAAGTTAATATGTCAAGAATAATTTTAAGCTCTGCAAATCATTAGATCTTGATTGTATTTAACATTTCTAAAAGAAATTAGTAAAATATTTTCATCAATCTGTATCTGAAATGGTGGGGTTTCTCTTTTATTTAACTTTTAATATATTTTTGTCTTAAATATTTGTAAAATTAATAACAAAGGTTTGCCACTTATAATTATAATTTAATAATTATAATAATAATAAAGTTCGAACGGGGCTTCAAAAAGCAATACCTTACACACCAAATCTAAACGGTATCAGTTAGCCTCTTTTAATCAAAACCTTTCACCTACTCACAATAAAATCTGGCGATTTATTAGAGGCGTCTGAATAGATGGTGGAGAGGAACTACGGAGGGCGAAAGAAATGACTCTTCAAAAAGAGAGTTGGGCATGACGTTACGTATTTATGGGGTGGTATTTGTTTATAAAAACTTACAATTTAGAGTTAATCGGTGTAACTGTAGGCTACTTTTAACGACAAAGAAGGGATATTTTGTAGGAACGTAGAATATGACACCCAACAGTTAACTGATAGATTAATAAAATATAAATTAAATACTATAACAATCCAAGAAATGCTATAATCCAAAGTTGGTAAAATAGTAATTAAATTCTATTATAGAGTGGAATGGGCAACTTAAAGGTATAACAAAAGAAAACTGTAAAAATGAAACATAAGAATAATATACTTTATTGACAAAAAAGGATTAAGTAACATGCTCAAATTATAGTGCAATCTGTCCGTCCCTTACCTACTACAAAAAAACTATACATGGAAAGTAGATTAATAAACAATCACATTGATTTCAGAAACGGAGATTCTACAATAATTTTGTTGCAGAAAAGGAAATCATACAACCGACCCAAATTTTACTATATGTCAAATAACAAATTAACCAATTACAGTGGAATGCACACATCTATAAGGGAATTTTAGAAATGTTTAGAGTGTCACAGAAACTGATAACATAAGATTTAAAAGAAAGAGCTCGCAACACATTGACAGTAAACCGGAATCAAAAAAAGGAGACGTGCTGCCTCCCATATTCTTTAATACGATGTTAGGTCACATTACGCATAAAATTCACTTACAAAATTATAATTACCCCTTCAAGATTTAAAATAATATTAAAAAACACCCAGATAATATGGTTATTAATAGCAATAAAAGAATGTAATTTAAGCATGTATGTACAACACTAAAAGAGAACGTAGAGGAAGTGAGACTTAAAATAAGTAGTAAAAATACACCAGAAAAAATAAAAAAAGACAAAGTTTGGGAAATAACAAGTAATTAGAGTTATAAGAATAGAGTAGTTTCAAATATCTGGATTCCATGATCTCTAAAGGTAACTCATAACTAAAGAAGACAGAATATATTTATCTATTTTGCTATGAAAAAACAATGATATTACTTATACTTATTTATAGTGAAAATAAAAGGTTAAAAAAATACAAAACAGAGATGAGTAAATATAAAGATATAACAAGAAATAATAAAACTTTATAATAGACTAAATTCAATAAACAGACAATTTCAGCCTATAACTCGTTTACTTATTTCCATAATAACCAGCTTCAGACCTTTTCCTCCCAATTATTAATTTCATTTTTTTATAGATTCTTTATTTTATACCCTATCCACGTTTTTATTAAATGTTTTTTTTTCTTTCAATTCTTTCCTTAATATCTATAACCGGATTGATTCCTCTTTATTCATACATTCTATTAAATATTCCAACTTTCATAACCTTTTTTATTTTTAAAATTTATATCAATCGACTCCGCAAATAATTTCCTGGTACTTTTCTGTCTTATCTCCAATTTGCGACTACTTGTAACTACACATTTGCCTATAAAACATTGTTCTTTAACAGTTTTGCAGTGATCTTGTCGTTTCCAGGTGATTTGCCATTTTTCAATGTTTTAACCACATTATTCAGCTTGCCATTTTTAATTTTTCAATTTTCTTTTCCATTCTGGTTTTTAGTTTCTGGTTCTATTGTGCTGTTCCGTTGATTTGTGTTTGTTGTCCTAGTAGCTCTTGGAAATGTTCTATCCATCTTTCTGTAATGTCTGCTTCTTCTTGGTTTTTGTTTTTTATGCATAGGTTTTTTACGTTTCTTCAGTTCTCAGGAATTTTAACTTTGCAAAATAGTTTTTGATTACCAGAGCTATCATTTTCTATTTTATTTCTAAAGTTCGTCCATGATTATTCTTTTGCTGTTGTTACTAATTGTTTAACTTTTTTTTTAATTTTATATAATTTATATTGATCATGAGATTTGGTTTAATAGATTCTTTTTATTCTTATTTTCATAGGAACTCCTTTTTTCCTCATTAGTCCACTATACTGTTTGTTTTTTCCAGTTGTCTGTCTTACACATTCCACATATTTCAATAGCAGCGTTAATGGTGACCTCTTGAAAAGGCTCCATGCGTGTTGTGTACAAGCTTGTTTTATGTTATTAATTCTATTCTTTAGATATTTGTTTGTTTTTTGTTGGTATCTTGTAGGTACGATTTTATTTCTAAGGTTGAATGTTCTTATTGATATGTGGTTTTTTTATTATTGTTGTTTTTTTATATGTTATTCTGTATTATTTTCGCCATTACTAAATAGTAGTCCCTTTATATTTCAGCAACTCATTTTAATTGTTTATAATTATTATATATATTATATATTATTTCTCACTTTTATAACTAATATAATTTTTATTTCTTCTTTTTGTACTAGTATATAGTCGATTATTGATTTTTTCTCTGTTTGGTGTATTTGTAAATATCCTTATGTTAGTTATTATTATGTTTTGTAGGTGACAGAATTCTAACCTTGTTTTTCTGTTGTTATTTTCCATTTCTTCTCCATGTTTGCTAGTATTGTTTTGTATTCCTTTTATTTTTCCCACTCTGCTGTCAAGATTTCTGGAATATATATTGTTCCTTTTGCTTCTTCTGTTGTATTGTTAAACATTTCTATAATTTTTCTTTTTCGTCTGTTCTTCAATTTTTATGTAGTCCATATACTGAAATTACTGTTGCTCCTTTTTCGTTTTTTAACTCTACTACTATATTTTTTCCGAAACTATCTTCCATACTGTAAATTAATTGTCAAATTTTTATGTATTACGCATCCTACTTCTGCTGCTGCTGTTTGGTTTGTTGGGACTCCACTATATATTAAAGTATATACGTTTATTAGGTATATTTTTCCATATCCTTTCTTTTTTGCTCGCTTAATACTAACATTACTAGATCTGTTTCTTCAAATTTGGTTATTGAATTTCTTTGTCATTAGGGCTTCTAACATTCCATGCTTCTAGTTTCCATATGTTTGTTTTATTTATTTTATTTTTATTCCCTTATCTTTGTCCGATCTGTTACATTCTCTAGTTTTTCGCCTCATAATTTTGGTTATTTTCCTTGATTGTTCTGTTGTTTTAACTCCATTCTGTGACCTGTCTTCCGCCGTTCTTTTTTGGTTTGTATTTTCGTTCTCTTCTTCCTCTTGTTTTCTTACCTCATACTTTTCTGTTTTCCCTCTTATATACTTTGCTGTTTATTATTAATTTGTTATATTTTATGATTGCCCTATATCCTTTATTTCTAGCATCTTTCAATATTGGTAACAGCAATTATCTTACTTCTTATGTTTTTTTAGGATAATCCAAATATCGGTTTCTTTTAGATTTCTTAAATTTTTTAATATCTTCAGTTTTGTGACTTTTTGTAAGCTTGTTCCTTTTTTCTGTCTCTATTGTATTTTCTAATTCTTGTTGTTTCTTCTACGTCTGCTTCTATATCGATTCTTATATAGCTGTGTTTATTTTTCTATAGTTTCAGTCTTTTCATTTATTCATCCTGTGATCCTTTTATTATAATAATAATTTGTTTCATTCTGCTTTCTAAATCATTACTTTATCTTTTACAACCTTTTTATTTTACCTGTTTCTTTCCGTAACAATAGCATCCAGTTTACTATTCATTTGATTCATATTATCTTCAATTTTCTAAGACACATTTTCAAATTTTGCCATATTGCACATTTGTGTTTATATTCTCATTATCGACTTTTTATGTAATTGCCACTGTTTATCTCACACTTTAACACTAATCTATATTCTGCACAAATGTCTTGTTGATATTAGTCTCTATTTGGTTAATAATACTGGTGACTAATTCTTTACTTGTAGACACTGACTTCAATTTGATTTAGATACTAGTCTCTTTTATTTATTTATTTGAATTTAAGATGATATCATTTACTAACTAGGTGTAAAAATCTAAATTTACGTTATGCCACATTCTTTTCTTAAATTCTGTAATGTTTATCTCCTTCATCTTGTAATTTTGCGTGTTATAATACTCGTGTTTATCCAAAATTTGGATTAAGTTACGGCGCTTTATACGCGCGCACATCACCTCCACCACAAAATAAGAAACATCGAACCAGAAAATAAATAAGACAAATATACCTAGATAGATACTGAAGAATTACGTTACTGAAGATACGAAATAAAGATTTAGGCGATGAACGAGTAAAGAATAGTTCAACTATCACCAACAAGGAAGATGTTTGATAAAGTAATTATTAAAGAAAGAAAGCCGAGAGAATACATAATAATTGAAATCAAATGACAAATCAAGACTACAGAAATTAGTAATTCAGTTATGGGAAGAGAACATTATGACCATCAAACAGAAAAAGAAATTAGAATTACTATTGCCAATATAGAGTAAAGCACAAAGTACAGAAAAATTAATCTATTAAAGATATCTTATAATATTTTAAGTAAGTTAACAAAGGACTCAGATTCAAAAGAGAATATTTTTTATTATACATTTAGATTGCAAATGAATAGTTGAGAAGTCCCGCAAATTCGGCTTTGGAATTCTAATCTTTTACATGGACTTCAGGCAGGATTTTCATAGTCTAAAACATGAAATTATACATGTTTTAAGTAATATAAAGAAAATGAAATATCTGGAATAATAATAAAATTAATTGAAATGATAATTACAGAATTAAAAACAGAGGTACTTACTACAACTGAGTATCACAAGTGTTTAAGAGTAGGAAACGGGTAAACCTTGTTTAATATCACCTTAGATAAAATAAATAAAGGCTGTAAGAGTAAATAATAGCGTACGTTGATGTTCTAGCAGTAATAACAAAAGGCAAAAGAATTTTAAAGATGTTATCCAAAAAATATGAAAGAGAAATGATGAAGAAAAAACAAAGTACCTGGAGAACATTTTAAATACTTGGGTGTCATAATTACTAACAAAAACGAAAGAAACAGGACATATTACAAATATAAAAGAACTATGAAAAGTAATATAATAAATAGAGCCACTAAAATAAAATATTCTTGTTTTATATATAAAGCTGTGATTAGAGCAGTGGTAATATATGAGTAGAATTGATGAGCCTAGCAAACAAGGAGAAAGAGAAATTAAAAATTTTTGAAAGAAAGTTTATAAGAATATTTTACTTGAAAAAAATCGCAGGAGAAAAAATATCATATTTTCATAAACTCACGTGCCGTCTTTCTGATAGAAGAAAAATTCCAGTTTCAGTTAATCTAATTACATTAGAGTTGTACAGTAGCTTAGATCTTTCATTAGATCAGTCGCCATTTGTAGTCAGTTAAGTTTAACAGTATATCATATACAAAGACCATCTAACCTTCACAATAATTATTTATGGAATTAGTAACTGAAAAAATTAACATAATCACACACCTTAAAACTAACGAAACCATTGACGAAGCTAGGGAACAACTCAATTGCTCTACACAAAACGCAGCTTTGAAATAAATATCTGAATAGTCCAAAAAATACGGACAGTCTTTCAGTGAATATTAAAAAGAAGACAAACTAAAAATCGCTAGAATATGGGGAAGTACTGGGTTGCCTGACGACAAAAATAGTTTTCTATCATAGTAGAAGGTAGCTCAAATTATTCTTGTACTGAAGTCGTAAAATTACCGTCCCATTAGTTTGTTGCCAGTGGCGCCAAAAGCTTCTAAGTAAGAGACTGAAACCACTGCTTAAAGAACATGAGCTGATTCTAGACCATAAATTTGGTTTCAGAGTTGAGCATGTACTGAACAAATATATAGCGTTGACAATCAAAACAAAACAGATTTTAATCTTTGTAATTCCCTGTTTTCCTGCTATAATTAAATACGCGGGAGTCCCTCACGGCGGAGCATCCCTACATGTTGGGGTCAAGGTCATCAAATTTACTTTTTTTATTTAAAAAGATTTTATCTGTTACTTCGTGGCCAAAAAAAAATAATTTTGTTTAAAGGTTCAAGGTCGAAACGTACGATTTGTGTTTCAAATTGATTTACACCGCGCGGCAAAAAACGTTGTCTGGCCTGTTTTCCCTTATTGAGGTGGTGCCACTTTGTAACAATTCCGCCGTAATGGGCGAGATTTTTTTCCATTTGCGCAATCAAGCGTCGGCAGCATGAATCAGCGAGCCCACCCCGACTCCCGGGTCGCCCCGGCCGCCCGGAGCTGCCCAAATCTGCGTTTTGTTGAAATTTCGGAGCATACGTAGTCCGCATCGCCGGCCGCTTTATGCGCCCCTTTATGCGCTTCCGGAGCAATAAAAATTTGATATATCCCCGGAGGGTGAAGCGATTGCGTGCGCTCACAGAGCCGGGCAAACAGACGCGCTTTATCAAGCGCTTTTCCATTTGTCGCGCATTAACATAATCAAAGCTCTCGGCGCGCCGGGGCATGTCCGGGACCCATTCGGGCCTCACGGCCGAGCAGCTTAGACAAGATTATTCGATTAGGCACGGTCCATCGGTCGGTAATATAATGACAATATTTGCAACATTTGTAGCCGGCAATTCGATTTAAGAGGGGTCCTTTGTGAGCAAATCTCGTCGTCCAAGCTATCTATATTGTGATGCTTTTCTTAAACCGTTGGAAAGTACAGTTAGCACACACAGTTCTGTTGCATGCTAAGCTCATGTAATGACGTTCTCAAACAGAACATCCAAATCGGCCGCTGCAAGTTGGAGCAAAGTTGTAGACGTTTGAAGCTTCAATAGGAGATCGTTAAGCTGCATGAAAAGCTACTCAAGGAATAAATGTCAACAATGACCGCGATCTAATAGAAGTTCTAAAAATATAACGAACAATTCTAGTTCAGAAGAATCGTTTGAAGTTAAAGAGCAAACAACTTGTTACGTAACGTACCTGCTTAAATTTAGAATGCTCCTTAAGTTTATGTGGTTTCTAGGTTTTTTTCTAGGCATATATTTATATTACACATTTTCTTTATTTAGTTTTATAAATAGCGGTAAAACTTTGGGAATCACACTTGATATTAAGTATTTTATCAAAAAATAATTTTAAATTTTATCCTCCTGTTATGGCTAAATATTTGTCTACTCTTTCGTTTTGTTTGCCTTATATTATCCCACAAATTTAATTTTACGTTAATTAAAAATTAAATTAAATTTTTTTAAGGTAAAAATTGCCGATATTAAGTAACAGAAGGGCGACCTTATTGAATTTTGTTGTTTTGAAGAAAATTGAGCTTTAAAATGCTGCAAGCTATCCTTGTTGTTATTAGGTTCTTTAAGTTTTTTCCCCATAAAACTACTAACCTAAACTAGTATCATTACTTAACTAGAATTTCTTGTTTGAACTAAAAAAAGTTTAGATTTTATTTTTTAACACTCAGCCGTTTTAAACCACAAAAGCATAATCAATAGAGGGGGAGACTTAAAACTTCAATTTCAGTTTAAAATTCAGTTTTATTTAGTCACTGCTCTTCAACACCATCAACTAGAGGGACACGCTAGAAAGTATGAGATATCTGTAGTTCAATATACAAAATAGCCTGCAACTGCATGTTAACAGGATCACGAAATTTTTACATTTATTTTCAACTTTGAATAAAAACGTGTAATTTACAGATTTTATCTAAAATACACAAAATCTTAACTGATTATTAAACAACTATGTTTAAAAAAACAATAACTTAATATCAAAATTTAGCTATATAATGTTAAGGTATGTTGTTCGAATTTTTTTGAGCACATTATTAAGGTTACATACAGTATAATATAAAACCAACAAACATTTTTTTTACTCACATTGACAACTAAAGGCATATGCATACAAATGATAACAACCTCCTAATAAAAAACTGATCCCATCCAAAATATTATCAGGAAGGTATTTTTAAAATTACCTTTCAGTTTATATTTCAAAATTTTTATATTTTGTACGATTGAAATTTTTATCCTCAAAGTACCAACCAAAGTATGCGGTACAAGCTGTAGAAGTAACACGTCCTGGTGGAATGAACATATTAATAATGATACAAAAGAAAAGATAATATTATGGAAATATTACGTGAATGTTAAAACAACAGAGACTTACTAAAAATACAAAATCCGGAGAAGCGAAGTCCAAAAAGCAGTTTTACAAAAAAACAACAGACTGGACATCGAATCGAATCAAATAGCAAAGATAATCAGAAGTTATTTTTTAAAGTCGTAAAAACATTGAAACAGCCCCCTCTAAAGAAAATTAAAGATAAAACGTAGAAATAATCAACAAAAAAATTTTGCAAGGTGAGAACGTATACAGCGAGAGCGGCCCCCACGTGCGTATACGAACGTACGGACCTCCTCGTGTAAATCAACACCTAAAACCGTTCCACATTTCTTTGTTTACTTTCTGTTCAAATATATAGAGAGCAGTTTCTACACTATATAACCAAAAGTATCTGGACTTCCACTTTTATAGAATCAGGGTCTTATGTGGCGGGTTTTAATAAGACGATTTTCCAGCAATTTTTGATGTGTGTGTATAATAATTGTCTTCCATTTCTCCATGGGAGTTACAGTGATTTCAACCAGTAAGATGGGCGATTAGGACTAATGCTTAACCTGTGTTTCAATTATTTTAATAAGACTTTTGATTGGGATCGTGGCTCCATGGATATTCAGTTTTTCAACGCCCATTTCTTAAAGGTAAGATAAATTAAGCTTCGCTATGTAGACAGAACAGTTATCCTGTAGCCACAAGAAATGTTCTCCAAACTAGTGCCAGAGTTAAAAATACAGTGTTGTCAACAATATTAAAATACAGTCCGTCAGGTAAAAGCGCGGCTGCTGTTTTGACAAAACCACGATATTTATTAGGGAAAGTTTTACATTAATTGTACAAACTCATGCAAATTCATCATTAGCGCGTTCAGTCTCCACCACCATCAATTATTGCGTGGCATGCTTGCCACACTATTTTTGTTACGAGAGCAGATTCAAATTGCAAGATCCGATTCTGCGTGGTTTAATCTTAATACAAGCCCAAACATTTTCGAACCAGCGTTTTGCAGTCGGCAATAAAGCTTTACAGTAAATTTGGTTTAGTTTTTCGGTATTTAAATTGTTGGTAAATAGGTATAAAGTGCCGAAATCCTTTTGTAAGACACCCTCCCAAACATGGACCTTCACCGGGTGTTGGAATCTGCCTCTCGATATTGTCCAGGGGCGTTTCATGAACGGAAATGCCTAAAAGGATGATTTATCGAAGAAGACTGCGTTGTATTAGTCACGGTCCGAGTTCTCTTGCGCCCACGCGAGACGTTTCGCGACGTGTTTTTCATTCAAAAAAGGTCTTTGGATACTTCCATATTGTACGTCATTAGCACGCAAATGCACACGAATAGTATCGTAGTAGTTTTTGCAACCTTTCGCATATTTAGAATACTGAGAGTCAGTAGATTGAAACACAAATCGAATCATTTTCTCTGACTCTTGCCAGAGGACCCAAGATTTGAAAGGTCTTCATTATGTACTGTACCGGATTACAAATTGCGATTTTACATGTATTCGCGATGTAGATACGGCTTTAGCATTACACTTGAGCGCGAAGCGTAAGAACTCATTTTGTTTGATTGCAATCTAGCTAAATCAAGACGTTTCTTTGATGGGCATTGACAAAGGTCATTTTACCAAAGTAGGCCATTAACGGATAATCCACGCTTTTATCTGACAGAGTATACATTCAGCGTTCATTCTTTCGGCTACAGAAACTGAGGCACTCAGATTGAAACACAAAAAACAGCTCTAAACCATACTGCCTTCGCCAGCAAACTTAACTATTGGAACAGTGTACTCGGATAAAAATTGTTATTCTGGTATTCGCCAAATTAGAACGCGCCTTTAGCATTATCAGATCGTGTTACGAGTTCCTTCATTCCAAAGAACTTGTTTCCGTTGTATTGTAGTTAAATTAAGCGTGTTTCTGATGGGCTTTGAACAGCTGCACAAAGGTCCTGGTACTACCAACGACGCCAGAAGTACTTTGAGAATCGTGAGTGATCGTTGACACCACTACAGAGTTTGATGGCCACTATCATTAAGATTATGCGGCCTATCACTTTGTTTCCAACTGTTTCACATCTCAGGCGCTACTATTTTTAATGACATTATTTACAATTAATTTAGGCACTCATGGCAAGGCCGATATTTCACAAATCATTTTGTGGCAACTATATCACCCAATGATCATAACACGTTCAAAATCACTCAACTGTACATGTCACTACTTGCATTTTTATTTTATTCTATGGCGTTATAGTACGTGCAACAGCTAAATCCAAATACTTTTAGCCATATAATATAGGAGTTGTTTGGTGCCACTGGATGTCCTCTATTACTGTATTTTATTATCAGTTTTTCTGCTATTTAATATTTTAAGCAATGTTTTATGGCACACTCAGTTAAACACCCTTTAAATTCTATAAACCAGATAAACATACACGACTACTGATTTTTACATTTCGACGCCAATGACTTGGAGTCAAAAAGTATCTTCTCGTGTACCCATCCACTTTCTAAAATCAAACTGCGCATTAAGCTAGCTCTTCACATATTTGGTGGACTTTATTTTGTATAATTCTAAGAATTTATATCGGTTAAATGTTTATCAAGCTTATTAACCGATGGCCCTGGCACTATTTTGCGTTGTTTTTTAGTAATAAAACGAAGATGTACTTAGGCCAGTATTTAGGTATTATCCTAGTATGGTTGGTATTATTAAATAAGTTTAGTAGCAGCTCCATATTAATTTATTGTTAAACATTTTAAGTATTTTAGCTTAAATCTAATAGGACTTTGGCGCTTTACTAAATTTTAATTGATGGAAAGCAAGTTCTTGATCATTGTGGGTTCTTTGTTATTATTTCGTTGATACGTCGGGCTTTCTTTTAAATTGTAAAATTGTCATTATACATATTCTTCATATTATTCTTCACAATATTATTTGCTACCCTCAAATGTTAGTATTTGGCAATTTAATGCTTTATTTAATAATTTTATTTAGTTATTTATATGTTTAGTGTCTTTCTGTATAGTTTTTGTCTATCCATAAAATCCAACATCCATTCAGTCATCCAGTTTTGTTTTCGGGGTCGACGTTCTCCAATAATTTCTGTTGCTGTTATGAAAGCTTGCTTAATCTTTATTAGAGATTTGTTCTATATCCTTATTTGTCTTATTCGTTTTTAATTTCATTCATTACATGTATTAAACTAAGAAGAAAATTGTAGATACCATAGATATTTGTACTATACAAAGAATATTCTCAATTTTCTTAACAAAGAAATGGTAAATCGGTTACAATTAACAAAATAGTAGTAATTTTATATAACACTGTAAAATAAAGCATACGAGATGAACTACAAACCAATAGCTTTTTGATCGACTTAAATACAAATTCTGATAATTACGTAGGTTTTCCTTATACTTAACAAAAATATTAGAAATAAAATTCTAAAATAAAGTTATCTTTTATTTTGCAGCAGTCAGAAATTTTTTGACAAATTTAATTACAAATGTTCTGCACCTGAAGGCTTAGTTTCGGTCACACACTTTTTATTGTTACTTATTACACGGTTTTTTAAACGTTACTTAAAAAGGATAATTGACAGAAAATCTACTTTAATATCGTCATCATTAAAGCTTATCGGCCATTCTTTTACAATTTTTTGTTACAGGGCATTTTTATAGACTAGGACGTCAGCTGCAATAAAAACTGTTATATTTAATAAAAAATGGGTTAGCTACAGCAGCAAATTTTTTACTCAATGTGACTAGCCGAAATTAACTAAAAATAAAAAAGTTTTATTAAAATCTCGGTTTTTCTGCTACCTAGTTAATTAATTTTTATATTATACTCTTTAAAAAATACCATTTAAACAGAAAAAGCAATTTCAAAGCTTTACCTTATAAAACATTCGACACAAGTGTAAGGCCTTATTTTAAATTGAGATACACGTTTATAATATCCGGTTTCATAGAACACTGCGTTCCTAAAGAATTAAAAAAAGCTTCCCAATCTCCGTTTCAAGTTTTGTTAAGTGGCGAATTGTATATTTTGCAAAAATGACAGTATTTTATTAATATTATTTATAATATGTAATGACTAAGATGCGATTTATGATTTAAAAAAGTACTTGCACTTTCTTCTAATATTCTTTAATTTGTTTTAACTTCCCTTATAGTAACACACCTTGTACATTCGCACTATATAAACTAAATGTCTTGTGAGTCTTTAGTCACAATTTACTATTAAAACAAAATTTTTTCATTGTAAGTGAAGACAGGTTCGCTTAAAAGTGAATGAAGCAAAATAAATATTACTAAATTTGTTTAACTGATTAATGATCTTGCAATTTAACACAAATGTAAACGAGTTTCTTTGTGCCTTAAAGACATTAACGTATTGTTCACCTATTTTCAATAGTAACACCTAATTTGTTATTATCAATAACAGGAAATAGTCTTCAAGAAGTGAAATGATGTCGTCGAAATTTAAAATTGTAACACACCAATACAAAGTGGATTCTAAATGTACTGAAGCGCAAATTATGATAGGTATCTTGCTATTGCCATTTAGTCAATCGTGCCCAAACATCGACTTTCGCCAGCAATTGGTAGGCCCTAGAAATTAAAGTAACTTTCTAGAAGATTCGATAATAAACCAGTGGGAAACAAGGTCGAAAACCCGCGAAAGTGGGAGACCTGAGAGGTCGGTAACCCATTCGCAGGAAAACTGACTCACTTTACTACTACCACCATCGTGAGATAAAGGTGTTTAGAAATTGATAAACAGAACGCGTTCCCTTGCTACAAAAATTATATATTTTAAATAATGGGTACACATAAAAATGTAGCCTCAGATAGGCTGCAGACAATTGGCAACAACGGCAAACAAAAACATGAAAAGAGGTTGGAAATAGAAAACGATATACGTTTTGTATAGGAATGTATACGATCTAAAAAACAGACTTAGAAAAAAGCAAAATGGCGTAGCTTGCATAACTGAAACAAGGCAAATAATAAGAAGAATTCAAAATCTAAAAAATACGCTCGATAAGAATGTGAGGAAAAACATTAAAGCTGCTATGAGTGTTGCAATACTTGTAAAAAATAGACAGAAAAAATAAAAAGATATAAATAAATTGGTCAAAGTAAAATAAGTATAAGTTGTTAAAGAAGAAGAAGATACCTAACAATAATATGAACCTACATATGCCGTAGAATAGCGCAAGAGACAAGAAAATGAAGATTTTAATATAAATTACAAAATGCATTACAGCAAATTAATAAACATTATTGCATAGTAATTGATGGAGATTTCAGTGCTTGATATAGATAGAAAAAAATTTAAAACAAAGAAAATACCTTAAATCAAAATAAAAAACTACCATAAGACTGTACGTGTTACAATAACATAAAAATAATAAATAAGTTTTATAAACATATAATAACGCGCACTTTTGCATATGAAAAAGCCAAATGTCAAGAATTAGTTATTTGTTATCAAACAGAAAATAGCAAAATCTTTTAATTATGTGAATGTATTTATATTAGTAAGATGTAAACTCTGACCACTACCTTATCAGGAGGAGATATACAAAAAAAGTACTTGCAAAATGAATAAAAAGAAAATATCAAGAAACACTTAGTACAAATAGAAAGTGGGTCTAGAAAAATACATTAGAAAATTGCATCACCCAATATGACAAGCTAGTTAATATAGTCCCGTGTGGAGTTGTTAGTCCCCCATCGGGCGCCTCCCCAGGTGGCGGATAGGGAAATGCCTCTCAGATATGGGTGGTACCTGGGAAATGAAATACCAGGGGCGGACCAAAACTAGCATGGCATAGGAAGCAGCTGTGTCATTAATGAGTCAAGGCTGCAGAAGAATGACTTCGGTAACAGGTTTGTCATCATATACTTACAGGTGGCTATCAAATTATGATACACCCGGCTGTAATACTGCGATGAGGAAAGCAACGGGAAACTACCTCATTATATTCCCAAGAAAAATCAGGATGGAAGAGAACATGGCTTCGCAACCTTAGGCAGTGGACAGGAATGACATCGGTCGCCCTGTTCCGAACAGCGATAAGCAAGATTAGATGGGCCAGACTGATCGCCAACGTCCAATGAGGATACGGCACAAGCAGAAGAAGAAGTTAATATAGTAGATAATATTAATGATAAATAAAAAAAGTAAAATAATAGAAAAAGCAGCAACAGAAGCTGTCGAAAGATGACAAAAAAGCTGTAAAAATCATACCTTGCTCGAAAGCTCGAAAGCTGCAACAGACTAACAAACGTAGTAAAAGATTTAAATAAAGAAACAAAGCAGAATAAGTAGGACACGTTCATCTTTAATATAGAAAACCATATGTAAGACATCTAAAAAATATGAAACGATACGGCCCACGTAAATATAATATCATCTCAAGCATAGTTAGAACTCACAAAATCATTTGCACGCGAAACAAATAGTGGAAGAACATCATAAACAAGAAAACGACGTAGATCCAATTGAAAAAATCACTAACTTCTACTGTAAAACAAACTAACACTAGTAAATAGCTAAAATATTAATAGCAAATAAACAAAATACTTTTTGGAACAATATGATTTCTAAGACTAACTAGCCGACTAACGAAAGATTGAAATGATAAATCTAATTTTCAATAAATGAAACAGATCTCAGAGTGAAAGCTGTCGCAGAATATGTTTATTAAACGTAGCCTACAAGATCAGTTGTATAAAAATTCTTACAAATACATTATAAAATATAATAGTTGTATAATATTACAAAATTTATCAGGATGCACTTTACGAGACAGGCATATATTTGATATAAAGGAAGAAATCAAAGAATACAGGCAAAAATGGCACAATCATCTACAAAAAATAAAGAATGACTACTGAAATTGTGTTATACATATAGAGCATGAGAAAGAAGATATATAGTCAGACGGATAAAATGACAAAAAGAACAACTGCAAAGAAGAAGAAGATGGTAATGCAAACAGATAAAATTCAAAACATGAATGAGAAGAAGATGGGTGAGAATAAGAAATACATACTAAGTCAACTGTTCCAAATATTTCTTTTTTTTATTATAAGAATGTAACGGACAACACCCAGCTAATTACAAGGGATGTTCAGTATATCACGACATCAAAAGAGCCAAAAACCCAACCCTCAGAGAAATCATAAACAAATCTAGAACGTACCAGTTACCATCAAATATATCCGAATTCCCACCACTTCATAAACAAAACGCCAAAGAGAATCCAGAAGCTATGCATCATCCTTACCACAGACCTCTCTCCCTACAACCACCCGACAGAAGACCCCCTATTCATACCTTTAATGGACAGCAGAATAACATCAACCAATTGTTCTCTAGCTTCCTAAAGGAATTTAAAGCAATCTTTTCGCAGCGTATCAGCCAAAACAGCATGGTTTTAAACATGATTTCCACTGTTATAAACAAATTAGCTTAAAAATGGCCAACCACCTCCGTATAGCTCTCTGGAACGTCAATGGCTTATCAAACCATATACCTGATCTCAACTGTTTTCTGCAATTACAGAATATAGATGTGTTACTAGTCTCCGAAACTCACGCAACAGCCAGAACAGTTATTAAAATACCGCACTATTCCGTATACCTTTTCTACCACCCTGATAGTACAGCACATGGTGGATCAGAGGTAACTATTCAAAACTCAATCTCCCACCATATATGGAACTCCTTTCAAACCAACAAAATTCAAAGCTCTAGTATAAAGATTCAAGTCCTACCCTACCCATTGATCATAGCAGCAGTATACAGTCCACCACGACATGCTATCTCAACTGAAGAATACGCAGATCTGCTAAAATCCCTTGACGCGAGATTTCTCATTGGAGCCAAGAATATGGCCTGGGGCTCAAGACTAAGCAATCCGAAAGGGCGTAGCCTACTCAGAGCAATACAAAATCATAACTGCAACTACATATCAACCGGAGAACCCACCTAATGGCCTACAGATACAAATAAAATCCCCGACTTATTAGACTTCGCTATTTCCCGCGGCATAGTAAACACGTACACCAAAGTGGAATCTAATTATGACCTGTCCTCAGATCATACTCTCATTCTAATTACCTTAAGCACATTCATTATTGCCAGAGAACCATCCCCAAAACTCTGCAACAAAAACACCAATTGGGACCTCTTCAAAAACACACTGGATCACGAGATTAATCTAACTATCCGAATTAAGGAAGCCTATTACCTAGACGAAGCAAACCAATATTTAACTACAATGATACAAAATGCGACATGGCAAGCAACACCCAGTGAAACAAACACCTGCTCAGCAGATATTAATATTGCTCGTCATATAAGGCACCTCGTCACAAAAAAACGCAAGGCACGAAAAAATGGCAACTACTAAAAGCCCGGAACGACACCTTTCAGCATTACATCACGAATCTTTCACCTATTGATCATACGATATGGAAGGCAACAAAAAAATTAAAAAGGCCAATAGCACCGATACCTCCAATCAAAAAGTCCGATGATGCATGGGCCAGATCAGACATCGAAAAAACTGATTCATTCGCAGACCATCTTGCTACTGTATTCTCATCGCCACAACCGGTAGGCAACAACGATGACAGCGACATTTCCGCATTCCTTGACGCGCCCTGCCAAATGTCCTTACCTCTGAGATTATTCTCACGAAGTAAGACAGCAAATTAAATTAGCAAACCCACGTAAAGCACCTGGTTACGACCTAATCGTAGGAGATGTATTGCAAAACCTGTCCAGAAAAGCCCTAGTGTTACTTACAACCATCTACAACAGCATTCTACGACTCTGCCACTTCCCCACTCAGTGGAAATATGCTATAATCATTACCCTTATTAAACCTGGCAAACCTCCTACGCAACCCTCCTCCTACAGACCCATCAGCCTTTTACCACTAATGTAAAAAAATATTCGAAAAACTGCTCCTCGCGAGATTCCATGAAACTGTCGACCTACATGAAATTCTCCCAAATTACCAGTTTGGCTTCTGGCAGCATCATTCTACTATCCACCAAGGGCACCGAATAGTTAACAGAATTATGGAGACTCTAGAAACCAAGGGCGTCTGCATAACTGCATGCCTAGACATAAAACAGGCTTTCGACAAAGTATGGCACACGGGTCTGTTATACAAAATAAAACTCTATTTTCCAAATCAGCTGTACCTCATACTAAAATCATATCAAACCCAGAGGACTTTCCAAGTTAAAGTAAATAACACAACTTCCGAATACCACGAAATTACATCTGGAATACCGCAAGGTAGCGTACTGGGACCGCTGCTGTATCTCCTATATACTTCCGACACGCCTTCAACTGACGATACTGTACATGCAATGTTCGCCGATGATACAGTTATCCTCTCAATAGACGAAAACCCAATAACTGCAGCAGCCCATCTACAAACACACTTAGACATCTTGTAAAACTGGTTCAACAAATGGAGAATTACAGTCAATAGCGACAAATCCTCGCAAATCACTTTCACAAATAGACGTATTGCAAGCCCACTAAACATCAACAATACTCCGATACCTCAGAAGACGGACATCAAATATCTTGGACTACACCTAGATCATAAGCTCACCTGGAGCACTCACATAGCCAACCAAAACTGACTTAATACTACTCTGACAAGCATCATAAAACCTGTTATATAAAAGCATCTAAAACCCATCTGGACATATGGTATACAGTTGTGGGATGCGCTAAAGCCTCCCACACAAAGATCCTGCAACGAAGCCAATCAAAATCCTTGCAAAATAGCCAACGCCCCATGGTACATCTCTAACGAAACCCTTCACACACACCTAGGAATTACATACGTAGCCGCAGAGATACAGAAGCTTGCTCGAACATACACGAACCACCTGACAAGACATAAAGACCAGTTAATAGAACAGCTCTCTAACCAGCCAACCATCACCAGACGTTTAAAACGAAATTGGCCACAAGACCTTCCAGTGTAACTACCCAGAATAACTTAGTGTTTAGTAAGGCGCTGGCCGGATCCCCCCAATCATACGTTATAAAATTATAAATTATAAATAGTTTACTTATTACTCGTGTGAGAGTAGATTGTAAATAAGCAACAAATAATAATAAAAAAAAATTATAAGAACATTAAAAATTACATACCATATGAGCTATTTTGTTGGATTGTAATTTAATTAATACTAAATTTGCTAACATTTGATGAGGTCTCCTCCAGTGATAGGACATGTGCCACTTTATCGTTTATTGATTAGTGAGCATCGTTTTAGTTGCTGTGTAAGTAGATTTGTGTAGGTATGGTTGTTGCTTCCTTCCCAAATTGTGTCCAATATATCTCTAGATCTTGGTGCAGTATTTTATTGCTCATAAATTATGTGCGTGTTGATTTCTGCTGACACATTATGAGCGCTTCTTATATAGTGGCAGGTTGGAGCGCCTTCCAAGCAACCAATGCAGTTTCTGAACTCTTAAATCCATCTGTTTCTTTATAACAAGTTTTTTCCAAGTAACCTTAGGGGTAAGATGGATTCCCAAATATTTTTACTTATTGATATTAGCATCTGTATGTTGAGAGTTTTATCAAGCTAAAAGGTACTTGTAATGGTATTGTTGAATTCATTTTCCATTTATTCCGATTCTTTTGTAGTAGCTTAAGGTGTTATTATAATTGAATAGATGTTGCTGGGGATCATTATCTATTACCATAATGGTGATATGCAAATGTTCCTGTGTTACCGGTTGTGGGAATATCAGATGTACGTATTAAATATAAAAAAGACCACAAACGCTTCCTTGTGGAACTTATGCATTGCAAAAAGTCGATTTATTATTCACTATAGATCTGAATTTATAATTCTCAAGATACAATTTTAATGGTATATATTAAGACTTTGGATGTGTTCGTTTAATCATGAATAGAAAACTGTTATCCCAAACCTTTTCAAATATTTATACTAAAAAAGAGAGAAATTTTTGTTTTCAGTTACCAATTTGACGGCACTTGCAAGTAGTGGAATGTTTTCCAAATTATTGAACTGGATTTATATTTTGCAAGAGTGTAATACAATGGGATAGTAATTTTTTTAATATTTCTTATATACATGTGATAAACTTATCGGTCTACGCGAAGTTGCTTTTTTAAAACTTACATCGAGTTTATTTCTGAAAATTTTAGTTCTCGTATCCTGTGTTGCAATCTGACTGCAGCAGTATGTAAAATATACGAGCATAACCAGTCCTTTTTTCGATAATTCTTTGAGTATCTTGGAAGCAATTTAGTCTATTTCTTATATCTTTGAGGGTGAGAAACGTTTGGGGTGTTAAAATTTAAAAAGTTTCAAATGTCTCTGATACGTTATTGTTTGGCACAAAATTGTTAATTTATATTATTAAAGAGCCAAGAAAAATCGGACGCTGTGTATCGAAAAAGCAACTGACTTTAATGGTTGGGGACTTTTTAGATTCGTCTTGAAGAGGCAGGGTGGGAGTTATAGTTTGAATGCGATCTGAATTAACCATGGTCAGATAATAGCAGATAAAGGGTGATATTTTGAACAAAAATGTTCAAAATAGCTCTTGACATCTTTTCAATGTTCATTTTATTTGCAACATTTTAATCCATAACAACTTGCACTATCGTGTCATTTTCTGGCTAATCTAATTAATCTCCGCTGCTGTAATCTAATTAAGTGCCATGTGTCATTTATGTTCATAACCATTCTGGCAGTGTTTCGTGCGTGATAAAGCGGAACCATTCGTTTTCACAAAAGCCAACGGCAACTCTTCTATTATTTAAAGTTTTTGTAAATGTGTTCAATGAGATTAATTAAATAATTTAATTAGAATTTTAATAAACACACAGGTAGTAAGGTGGTAAAAGTCTTAAGATGGTAAAGGTCTTAAGGTGATAAAGGTCGCATCACAATAAGGTTGGGCATCAGGACATCGATTTTTAAAGGTAAATTGTGATTGTGAGTGGGTAAACGTTACGGATTACCATTCGATAAGGGCTATATGGCTTGGGGCGGCCGAAGACTCTGTGAAAGTTTTTATTTGTAATGGGACTTTTCACGGTTATACGTTAATATTTATGGTCATAGGTTAAGAGTATGCTGTATAAATGAATATGTATATAATGCAACAGCTGCACTTTGTAAATCGGAACATACGCAGCGCATATATTCAATACATTGAATCTTTACGCACTCCGGTGACTATTTGCATTTATGCAATGTTAATTGCTAACTGGCGCAGCGACTAGATTGTGCTATGCAATTTAGTTTAGCGACTATACTAACTATGCACATTCTATGCAACTCACTTTCTATGAAGAAGTCTAAGCACTCATTTAGTGCGCTAAAATTAAATTTAAGTGTTTGAAAAAGATCAAGTGGGCTCATTAGATTCACTCTATATGTATGAATAATAACAGTGCCGTCCTGTTATTTGAATGCCGTGATGTTTGATTTATTGTATGATTGTAAATTCGTCCGTTGGATGTTATTGCGTTTCACTGTTGATATCCGATTGAAAGATTCCTTCTAACTTTCGTACCAATATGTGTTCAGATACAGTATTGAAGCCGAGTATGTGGTTTAGAATAGTTGATTGACGCAGAGAATTGAATCGTCCGATGTTATTACAATTTGCGTCATACGGGATTTTTTGTGGTATATGTTACGCTAAAAGATTTGTTATTTTAGTTGAATTTGGTCCAATAGGTTTTTAATATTTTATTGATGCTGTCTTTAGTTATTGCTTTATTTCTGGTTTATGTTTGGTATGCGTTTTATATTTATAATAGGTGAATCTATTGTTGTTGCAGTTGGTGTGCGGTTTGAACATAAATGCATAATTTGGTACTATATTTGTGCAAAATGTTGAAATACTATTAGTAAGAAGAAAATCTAAAAGACTTACAAGTTTGTTGGTTTCATTAGGCAAACACGTATAGGTTACAGTTCTTAAAAATACTTAAATTTTTCTCTCCAGATCTACCTTTGGTAATAATAAACCTTGATCCCCAAAAACATATGTTTAAAATCAATTTTTTTCTTACTCTAAACGTGTCCTAATTTACAAAGAAAATGTTTCTTTTTCAAAATATGCCCAGTTGTTCAAGTCAAATATTTTCAAATATCTTAGGTGTGTAATAGCTAATTTATAATTGAATTGGAATTCCTATTAAAGCATGCGCAGTTTTATTCAGGTTACCTCTCAATTGGTGCGCATATACGTGCTACACATCAAAATGAATGCTTTGTAAATCACCATAAGATATATAAATTACTGAAACACACAGCACAAACTATTTTTATATAAGAAGTTAATATTTCAATTCATTTTATACTATTCTACTATAATGTCAAATGTAGTGCAATATGTGACTATTTTTTATCACTTATATTATCCAACAAATTTATAAAAAGAGTTCTTTCGTAGTGTTTCGGTTTAAAACCATTGAATAATTCGGATTATTTATGGAGAAAGCTAACTAACTTGTTATTTTGCACCAACTTAAATAATTGTATTTATAAAATTGCAATACAAAAAGCAACATCATTTACAAAAATTTACTTTACGATGGTGGCAAAATCTTAGGTACTGCCAAAATGTAATGTTATTTATTAGAGAAAATAAAATAAACAGAAGCGTTTGCTAATACTACCACTACAATTCAAGTTATCGAATAATAATGAATTCGGATTGTAAATGCTGTACATTAGTGTTATTACAAATAAAAATTATTACATTGTCAAATTATATTATGTTAAAGAAAAGATTAGACGAATATTTAAATTTAAGTTGGTTTATCGTCACGCTAAGCGTTTAATAGAGCGACTATATAGCGGTCGTAGATGGATATTCCAATAACGAAGCAATAAGTTAGTTGAAAGTAGTTGAAAGAAGTGGAAATTACTATTTTAATTTTGTGACATAGGTAAACTATTGAAATAGTGATTAACGATTGATATACAAAAACATATATTCGCATTGCACATCCCGATCTATTTTATAATAAAATTCTAATAAAACAGACTGTTGCTCATTGTATTATAAATATTTTGTTAAATATATAAATAATAACTATTATTACTTCTGTTCTGTTTCAGTAGTCAGTTCTGACTTAGAGGTATCAATATAGCCTAAGAATATAGAGTGACTGACTACATTCCTTTATAAAATTGTTTCCGATTTAAATCGCTCCAAAATTTGGTTACCGAACACCAATAAAAGTTAACAAAAAGACATTATAATTTATCAAATAGCTACTTTAGCTTCATAACTGGTTTCAATACTGTAATTATAATCAAAACAATCGATGTAAAACGAAAGTAAAGTTTCATAATCCTAATATTTTCTCAGATGCTATCCTTATAGCTAATGTTCATTTTGGAATTGTAAATGAAAATAATAACTAAACCCAAATCATAACAGCCTAAGGCTTTAAAACCCATCATTTGTATTTTAAAATATGAGTTCCACTCGTGATTTCAAACAAATTGGCTGTCGTGCGCCTTTATCTACGAGCTTCACCAAAAAATCACGGTTTGAAAATTACTTTGTGGCTAAGCAAAGGTCAAGATTGTCTAAGAAAGTAAATATCAGATTGGTATAATTAATAATCGCACTATTATGCATTAAGTATGCATACATGTATATCACGCAAGAATTGCCTTTTAACAAATTAAATATCATTGACCTTTTGCATACTTTTTTTAAATAAAAAACAAATTTCTTTATTCCAAAAGAATTTTAAAATCCTGTAATTAATAAATTCACTAAATATGCCTTATCACGTAGGAAGCTATTCGAATACTATAAAATATATATTTTAATAATCTGTTTGGGAGCCTTAATAAAAAAACGCTAAAGAACCCCACCGCTTAAAATGGCATAGAACAGCAACCTAATGCTTAGCTAACTGCGCTATACTGATGCTTATTTATTTATTAATAGTTAAAATAGAAATTTATTTAGAATCTGGAGAAATAAAATTTTTTAATGCTCATTCACAAATAGAAAATTGTTTTCTAACAAATCGGAACCGCAAATTTCACTATAATATATACATTTTATTGTATTATTTATATATTAGTCACAAAATTGTTAAAATTTGCAACATATGGTCTTGTAAATAATTATTTTTTTCTGGAGAGTATAAGAATATATTCCTACATATTGTAAGTTACCGTTGTTTTAATCATTCCAGTTTTTCTTTAATAGAGCGTGTGCTAACTACACGAGCAAATTTGCCTAATCTGCCTTTTCTGTAAACAATTAGGTATTGAAATTCAAAACTAATTTTTGATGCTAGCCTATTGTTATTTTATTTTTATAATAGAAATAGTCAGCATTAAGTTAATGGTTTGAAATGCACAGCAATGTTTGAAATATATGCATGTAAAATATAAATAACAACTTACGTGCTCGAAAAAAGGTGCCATACGAGAAGCAGTTATGGTGCCGTCGGAGTGGAAGCTGTAAAAAAGAGAAATGTTACTAGAGTTGTGCCCTACATTTGAGCAAGTGAGTTATATAGATTTTTCGGAAAATATTGTTTCATATATTTATTAAAAGTGGTAAATTCAGCAAGTGCCATTAAAATACTTTAAATGAACTTATGTTATTAATAAGAGTTAAAATAGTTACAATAATAAATTAATTTATGACTTAACCGCAAATAAATTAATTTTTATTACTCCAGTTTTTGAACAATAAGTAATTTGTATAATTAGAATAATATTAGATATATTACATTAACTTGCAGGAGTTGCTTCCAATAAAGACTTAAATTAATAAAGATGCATTTCTAGCAATTCAATTTTTAAAGGTTCTCTTGTAAATTATGCAGCTAAATTTAAAAGTAGATTTTTAGGTAACTATATAATGTATCTTGACAATAAATCTGTGGCCACGATTAGGTGATATAGCTAATATAATAATAAATATAGTAATAAAATTGCTGACGTTGCCAAGGCAACTGATTTCAATTACAGCACAGTCTACAATAAAGCGATATTTCAATAAAAATAAAGAGAACAATGAATGCTTCAAGTAGCAGTTCCACCAGAGAATATGAAAAAGTTCGATGGAAAATATACTTTAGTGGAAAACGTTGTTGTTTGATTTGCACGGTCGGTTTTGTTCTTTAACAAAATAAAACAAAAATTTCGTCAAGTGCTTCAGCTAAATATCTCTAAATGTTTTATAATAAAATTTCAAGCTCATCTCAAACACCTAAAAAGTGACTAGGAGGGCTGGCATTGTTACAAGGAAAAGACTTATTTCATATTTATGAAAGCAAACATCACAATTTCGAACATTTTAAAGCTGTGACGGTGAAACAAAATATGCAATCGAAAATTGAGTTATAAGGAGGTGATTTGTAAATATGGGGTAGAAAGAGTTGATGAATAAATTTAGTAGATTAGGGTTTACCCTTGTCCTTCTTGGGAGTCAAAGTATCGTCAATTAGATATAAAACAACTGCTAGTTTGAAAGTACAAACATAAACTAAATATAAATAGTAAGCTTAATGTGGCGAAACGTAGATTTTAACCGCTGTAGGTAGAGACATCTAAAAATATTTTCCCATAGGGTACCTTGCTTCTTTAGTTACTATCTAAATTTGAGAGCAAGAGGTACACTCCTCCATTTTTATTTGTTATTATTAAGCTTCTCACTGTAGAGTGTATAGAAGCGTCAGAAACTTAAGAATAATTTAAGACATAGCTCAGAGACATTACATTTGAAAAGGCTCAAATATATATGTCACATAAATAATTTTTAGAAAAATGAAAGGCAATTGAAATACAGTTTATTGACGTCGTTTAAAAACCAGCATGAGTAGGGCAAATATTAACAGTGTTCACCGTCTTACTGAAGGCGTCTTCTAACTAATCTTGAGTTTCGAAAACAGTCCTTGAGATGGGTTCCTGGTCCAGTCCCATACAGTTGTCCAAACTTAATAATAAATTATGTATTTGCTTTGAACTACACTGCAAATTGCATTTGTTTGGACCACTAAAAAAAGCACTTGCAAGACAGAGATTTGACAATAACGTTGTCGAAGCGTTCGTGTACGATTGGCTGTTATTACAATCACCTTATAATAATAGCTACAATAATTGTTATCGCGATTTAAAAATTATTTGAAAAATTGTTTATTATGGTAAATTAATAATGTTTCGCTTAGAAAAATAGAACAAAATAATTCACAAGAAACAGTAATATCTTATTAAAGTTGTAGAAATATATTTTTTAATTTAATATGCTAGCTATGTAGAATAGCTACCAAAGGAAACAGAGCCATTTAGCTTTTAATTGCACACATGTAAAATAGTAATATATACACATCACCTTTCCACCCTTGGTGCCCTTTAATGTAAACACTTTGGAATCTAGCATGTATATACCAACGTCTATTTTACTGTTCAAAAAGTTCTGTATTGGAATTATGAATAACCACCTTATTCTATTGACGTAAATCTTATCAACAGTCTGGAATCTGATTCAAGTTTTGTAAATTAGTCCGCGTTTGACTTTCATACCGTAAAGACGTGTGCTGAGCGATAATAGTGAAAGTATGTAACGCGGTTACCGCTGACCTTAGGTCAGCAATACGTTGGTTTAATCTGAGTGAAGTATAATAATTATAAACTCACATTTCGTAAAATAGTTATATTAAACCAATCCACATGCTACTAAAATGGCATGCAACAGCAATAAGAATTTCTATATTTCGTCAACGCAATTAACACGGAAGCTAGCATCTCAATCACATAATAGCTTCGCACCGATGGATAGCCAGGTAAATCCCCAATTTCCTATTATCAATACTCCTTATTTACATAACAACTTGACATATGTGCCAAATGTGCAGATCCCAAATTTACAATCTCAAATGAATTCACAAACTAATCATACTTTTACATCAATGCAACTAAATAACATACCGACAAATAATTTATTAAACAGAATAAATACACCCGATAGTGATAGTGAAGTGAAATTGAATACAATGCCCAATAAAGAATGGCAATGTGTACAAAACAGAAAAAGGAAAAGAATAACAAAACAATCAGCACAAAATAAAGCAGTACATGTCACACAAAATAATAGATATTCTGCCCTTAATAGCCTTAATGAGGATATTACTGAAGTCGCACCGGTTGTTCAAAAAAATAAGATACCCAGACCACCTTCGATATTTGTACATGGAGTTACAGATTATAATAATATGATAAATGCTCTAACAGCTGTTGCTGAAATAGAACAATATAAAACAAAAGCAATGGCTGATAATATAGTTAAGCTAACTGCAAATACTCCAGACACATACCGTAAGTTAGTAACATTCATGAAGGAAACAGGTATAATTTACCACACATATCAGATGAGAGAAAATAAAGCTTATAGAGTTGTCATTCGTAACCTCCATCCTACAGTACCCTCTACCGAAATAGCAGAATCATTGGAAGAGAAAGGTTTCAAAGTAAGAGCTGTAACAAACATCAAACACAGAATTACAAAATTACCCTTACCAATGTTTTTTGTAGACCTGGAACCTGCTGAAAACAATAAGGACATTTACAACCTTAAATTCTTAAATAATCACGTTATAAAAGTGAAGCCGCCACGTAAAAATACATCAATTGTCCAGTGTACGAGGTTTCAACAATATAACCATACCACGCTTGCGTTAAATGTGGAGGACCGCATGACACTAAGACATGCAAGAAATCAAAAGATTTGCCGGCTAAATGTGCTTTATGTGGCGGTGATCATCCCTCCAACTATAGAGGCTATACAGTACACAAAGAATTACAAAACAGACTGAAACCAGACACACAGACTCAAAACAGGTTTATTAATTCAAACCACTCACCACCCAGCAATAATAGACAACACTCAAAGTTCACACCCTCAACATACAGCCAAATAGTACAAGGTGACACTGTACAAGCCAACAGTCAAGACACAATCTTACAAAAGTTCTTAGAAGAATTCAAAATGATGTTCACCCAGCTAATGCAACAAAACAACATGATAATAAACATGTTGTCTACTGTCATAAATAAACTTGTCGTTAATGTCTAAGTCCTTACGAATATGTTTATGGAATGCGAATGGCATCAAACCAAAAATTCAAGAAATCGAATTATTTTCAAAACTTCATAATATAGATATATTTCTTATATCAGAAACACATTTTAAGAACAGATCTTATCTAAGAGTTCCGCACTATACATGCTATCATACGGAACATCCGGATGGTACCGCCCACGGAGGTACAGCGCTACTCATAAAGAGCTCAATAGTTCATTATGAACTACAAAAATATGAGGATCCATGCCTACAAGCAACAACAATACAAGTTTGTAAATTACCAAACCCAATTATCATATCTGCTGTCTATTGTCCACCAAGACATAATATTACCAAGGAGGACCTCAAGCCGTTTTTCCAATCACTTTGCAGTACATTGATATGCGGTGGAGACTTCAACTGTAAGAAAACCTACTGGGGATCTAGCCTAATTACCACTAGGGGTAGGGCTCTATATAACCTCCTACGAGAAGAAAAATATGGATACCTATCAACTGGGGAGCCAACATACTGGCCCACGGACCATAATAAAACACCTGATTTGCTGGACTTTTTTGTCACAAACAGAATTTCTTCTAACTATACGGATATTATCAGCAATCTTGACTTATCTTCAGATCATACACCAGTTATCGCTACGATCAGTACAACGATACTTAAAAAATCACCAAGACCATCACTTTATAACAATAAAACAGATTGGGACTCATACAGAGCCATTCTTCAAGAAACCCTACAATCAAATATTAGTTTAAAAACTCCCCTGGAATTAGAGCAAGCTACTGATCACTTTATCACTACTCTGCAAAATGCAGCATGGAAATCCACACCTACGATCACAAACGGCGTTCAAAGAGATATAAATATTTCTAATGACATACTTGAATTAGTTCGACAGAAGCGAAGAGTGAGAGCTAGATGGCTTAGAACACAACATCCAGCTGACAAAACAGTGTATAATAGATTAGCAAATACCTTAAAGAACCAACTACACATGATTAGGCAGGAAACTTTTAACCACTATCTAACTACATTATCAAGAACAGATAATAGTATTTGGAAAATCGCCAAAGCAAACAAATGGCCACAAAAAACAAATCGCCCACTAAGAAAAACAAATAACGAGTGGGCTAGAACAGATCAGGAAAAGACAGTCTTATTTGCACGACACTTTGCTAATATTTTTACGTCCTACTCAGATGATCCTGATGATACAGTCAACAGCTTCTTGGACATACCATTGCAACTGTCGCTACCTATCAAGAGACTCACCTGTGCTGGAAGAATAAATTCAACATCTTAACCATAAAAAAGCACCAGGGTACGAACTAATATCGGGCAAAGTGCTTGCTGAATTACCTAGAGTCGGTCTGGTGTTTCTAAGGAACCTTTTCAATTCTATCTTACGTCTCCATTATTGGCCGTTACCACTTAAATTCGCACAGATAATTCTCGTATCAAAACCAGGTAAACCTGCTGAGGAAATTACATCTTACCGTCCAATAAGCTTACTGCCCCAAGTTTCTAAACTGTTAGAAAAACTTTTAGTCAGAATACATGAAACAGTTATATTGGAAAACTGCATCCCAGACCACCAGTTTGGGTTCAGAAAGTATCACTCTACCATTCAGCAATGTCATCGCGTCGTAAATATGATGAACACAGCACTGGACTCTAAATCTTACTGTCCAGCAGTATTTATTGATATACAACAGGCGTTTGATAAAGTATGGCGTAAGGGGCTATTATACAAACTCAAATTACACCTTCCAAGTGAATATTATTTACTTATAAAATCCTATTTATCAAATCAACACTTCCAGATAAAGTATGGCCAAGAATATTCTGCAATTCATTTAATCAACTCCGGAGTACCACAAGGCAGCGTTTTTGGACCTCTTCTATATACATTGTACACGGCAGACATACCTACAACAGTAGCTACAATTATAAGCACCTTCGCTGACGATACAGTCCTTCTCTCTCATCATACCGATCCTCATACAGCCTCCTTAAACTTGCAACATCATCTGTCCCTCTTACAAACCTGGCTAAACAAATGGATAATCCAAGTGAATGAAGCCAAATGCACCCAGGTAAATTTTACCCTAAATCGCTTGGAATGCCCGCCGGTGCAATTCCTCAAGCAAATAAAGCCCGCTACCTGGGCCTTCATTTAGACAAAAGACTCACGTCGAAACTGCATATGTTAAAGAAACGAAAGGAAGTTGATCTACGACTTAAAAAAATGTGCTGGTCACTTGGTAGGAAATCGTGTCTATCTTTAGAAAATAAGATTCTACTTTATAAAATGCATTATATATTATAGGTCCCTTTTAAGACAGTAATAAAAGAATTTATTTTTCCTACGTCTTATTATATCCCAAAAATTTCGGGAAAAGATAAAAAATCAAAAAAAAAACTGTTTCACAAGGCCTTTCCAAATGCGTTGAAAATTACGCAAACTGACCATTTAGTAACGATAAACTGCATAAAAAAAATTATTGTTGCCGTAATAAAACTGAAGAGTTGACTTAGCAGCTGTTGTTTTAAAAAGAAATGTGAAAACTTCATTTTGTGATGTCTTTTGGGTGTTAAGCATTAAATATTTCAGTGATATGTGCATAGGTTTTTAACTTTAACGCTATGAAACTTTTTGCAATTGATATTCCTAGAAACGGAAATCTACAAAAAATTTACTACAGATCAAGATGCTCTTTAAATAAAATAAAATTAACTAGCTTTAATAACTTCAGAAAATTTTAGCTGTAGGGGGTATTCGAGTTATATGTATATATATATATATATATATATATATATATATATATATATATATATATATATATATATATATATATATATATATATATATATATATATATATATATATATATATATATATATATATATATATATATATATATATATATATATACAAAGGATCTTCACAGCTGACGCTGTCTTCCTTCACTCAACGGTTTCTTCCACTCCTTCTTGTCTTCCCAATCTCCGTCTACTAGCCCTCTTCTTTCCATGGCTTCGTCCACCTCATCTCTGAAAGATCTTCGGGGTCTTCCTATCTTTCGTTTTCCTGGAGGACTCCATTCTGTTATTTTCTTTATCCATCTGTTATTGTCCGTCCTTCTAACATGGCCGTACCATATTAATTTCTTTTCCTCGATGTAAGTCAGTGTGTCTTTTTCTACATTCATTCTCCTCTCTATTTCTGTATTTCTAATTCTGTCCAGTCGTGTCACCTGGTAGCACCTTCTCCAAAATTCCATTTCTGTGGCTTTTATTTTTCCTCTATTTTTGTAATTAATTATCCAGTTTTCTGCCCCATATGTCATAATACTTCTGATAATTGTGTTATATATTCTGTGTTTTGTATTTTTTGTAATGTGTGTGTTCCATAGAATGGGATGTAGTTGTCTGATACTTATTCTAGTTTGTCCTAACCTGTTATAACACCTCCAAATTTTTTTTCAGGACTGGAAACAAAGAGAAACATGCGATTTGTTTTAAAATACGTGCGCACTCTTTGTAAAGCGTAACAGAGATAGCAACACTATACAGGATTCTAGCGGCAGCGGCGGGAGTGAGGCCTGTTTTTGATTTTAGTTAAGGGGTAACACTACCTTGTAATTATATTTTTACATTTTCTTGTTGGCTAAAAGGCTTCTTTAACTATTCAAAAATGATATCTAAAGTTTGTATATGTGGAAACATTTTTTTAAATGATCGAAAAATTTGATCTTTTCACTCAAGTCATGGGGCCGATTTGCGGTAATTAGAGAGCGAGCTTCAAATGCTTGGTTTTTAAATTTTGAGTTTATTTGGCGGCTAATAATGTATTATGGACCGTCAGTAATGTAAGTAACATTCTCATTGTAGGTAAACAATAAATTTCCTGAAAATTTAAACACCTGAAACGTTTTTCTCAAAACTACATTTTTTGAGTGGGGTGACCAACTAGCGCTCTTAATTTTCAACCGATAATTTTACATCTATTTTTAAAATATTTTTTATTTTTTGTTCTACATTAAAAATTGCGACCTCTAAGTGGTCGCTCACAGAAGTCACTCAATAAATAGCAGTTTCCTTGTATCAGCCACAGAATCGCTATTTTATTTTAAAATAATTAAAAAAACATTTATATACTTTAAGAGTTCTATTGACATGTATAACTAAAATAAAAAATATCACTTTATTTTTCCATATTAATTGTAGAAAATGGCCCTTAATTTCATGCACCCCTTTACCCCTTAAAATAGCGACGTTTTCAGTGTGTAATCATTTGTTTTTTCTATGCGTGGTATAACGCCGAATGAAATCCATTACCAATTGAGTAAGACATGTAGTGATGGTGTTATAAATGTGTTTAATGTGTGTTTGTAGATCTGAGAGTTTAAAGAAGGCAGAACGTCGTGTGACAACAAACCAAGACAATCTCTTCCTCGCACCAGCCGTTCTGACAACATGATCAAGCGGGTGAAGGAACTTGTTTTGGAGGATCACCAAATGAGTGTGGAATACATTGCCTTTAAAGTTGGCATTTTCGTGGAATCTGTGCACACAATCCTGCACGAAGACCTAAAAATATAAAAAGTGTCTTCAGGCGGGTGCCACGAATGCTGACAACTTTGAAGTTATTTCCCAATGTCCCTACTCATCTGACTCCTAGCGACTTTTGGTTGTTTCCAACGACGAAAGACACTGACCGTTGTCGCAAATTCACTAATCGTGGCCCTATTACATCAGAGATTCTCCAGTGGTCAAAGAAGACTTCGAAATAAGCGTTCGCAGCGGCCATGAAATCATAGCGTTGACGTGGAAAGTGTGTACGCCTGCAGAAATATTACGTCGAGAAGTAACACAAGTTTCACAGTTTTCACAGTTTTCGCGTTATTAGTTGTGAGAAAAAATCGGAGGTGTTATAACTTAAATGCATCTCGTAAAAATTTTGTTTTATTTAAGCACTATTCTATCAACTGATTTGAATTTGAAATTTAAATACGACAACCAATATGGACACAGTAAGGATTCGCATTAGGTAAAAATAATTTGCTATAAAAAATATTAGCGGTGGTAATATAATTAGGTACAGTCTGGATATGCGTTTAGATCTATTCAATTTTTGTTTATTAAATCAATTTACTCCAAGCATTTCAGCAAAATGAGAACAATTATGTACCCTAAAGTTATATTTTTATTTTACATTCCTCAATGAAACGGTTTAAAATTGTATTTAATATATATTTATAATATATATAATATATATTTATAATAATCATCAACAATATAATGATAACAATGATAAATTAGGAGTAGCGTGTACTAATTTTAAAGGTGACAAAGATGTTGTAGGAAATTCAGAGAAACTGAATTTTAGAGGCAAGGCGCAACAAACAGAATGGAAGTCAAAGATTTATATCGAAATCTTATTAGATTTTTTTAAGTATCTTAAAAACCATGGGAGGTGGATATGATGTTAATGATAAAACATTTTGAGAGAACTATAGCAGAATACGCCACATTGCGCCCAAAAATATGGCTTAATACGTTCCATTTACATACCATGCACCATGCACTTCGTATTACCGCTCTAATCTTTACGCAACTTACTAATTACGAAGTTTTTCAAAGAAGCTGAAAAGGCCTGTAAAACAAACTATAAATAATATCTCAAATATGACATTCACAAAATGAGCAAAGAAAAGCTAAATGTTAAAAATCAATAAAAACAGAACTTCTTATTCAATATTTCCATCTTCCAAAGACAGATTCAAAAGAATAGATTTAAGTAGGGTTAAACTCAAATAAGTTAGCACTTGCTACCCAAACAACTTTTATTTCTGCAAGATAATTAGACAATTCAAAATTTATGAGCCCTAATAATCCTAACAAGAGCTATTAATATTTATATTTGACTTTGGCTAATCTAAAGAATTTAATTTAAAGAACATTAGCGGTATGATTTAAAAATATGTTTGCATTGGTAATTCAGAACAAAGCATTCAAAAAAATAATTTACTGATTTTAACTGTTTTTGTAGTGTTGATATTTTGTAACCCTGTAAAATTACTTCACCGTATATGAACATTTAGAACATACACAAAAGGACCATTGGTATTATTAGCACATTAAATTATAAACGTAAAGAACTTGCCACTCGGGTTCCAAAATAATGTACTACTACTGTAGTACTATCAAAATAAGTTACTGTGCACATTGATTTTCCGAAACAATCCAATTATTAGAAATATAATCGAAAGCAATAATTACCGTCTTACCAAATCTGAACCGCTAGCTACCGTAATTAATAGGCGAATTAAATCAGTAAATGTTTTAAATGTACAAGTTACAATAAACATGGTAGAAACATTCAGAAGAATTAGTACAAATATAAATTTTTTAAAATCATAAAATAAAAGAACACGTTAAAGATTTTGATTTTGAAATATATATGTTTCTAAGACAGACGATTATAAAGAGCATTTAATGGTGGTGTAATATCAACTGTTGAATATGGATAGGGTCTTATAATTAGTTAGGGATGTATTGAAAACAATACAGTAGGGGATTTATTATTAATTAATGTGATTTGTGAAGACATGGTATATAAGAATTTTTTTAAAATTTTAGGACCTTACAGCTTTAATCTACTCAAAGGAGAATTTATTTTTTAAGCAAACCTCAATTCCAAACATTTTACTAAATATACTAAAAGTATAAAAAGACATATTAGCTGAATAATGAAATAACTCCTGCAGACTTTAGATTCTATTTCAATAAAACAGAATTGAATGGTTCAAATCGAATGTTGTTCAATATTAAAAATACCTAGAGGTTTCCTACAAATAAAAAATAAATAGAAACTAGGAAAAAGTATTATCTAAATATATTCTCGACATTGCACGCTTGGATGTGTTTTCTTAAACATTGCTTGGATTTGTCTCATAAAGTAGGCATTAAAATTGTCAAGCATATAAACCTAAGTAAAATAGATTATAAAGGTCTAAGAGAAAACCGTTTAATAATGAAAGCTAACTGTCGATCTCTAAAGCTAGATACAGAAGTATTAATGATGTAAATCCCGCTCGGTGCTTTTTAAAATTTTGCTTAATCTGCTGCAGTGATAGGTTTGGAGATATATTTTTAGAGGTAATTAAAACAATTTTAAAAGTTTACAAGTTTCAAACTAATTGAAAACAAAAAAATTTTAAAATGGTTTTTGAGGAAGGGTTTTGAAAGAAAGTAAATTTATTGAAGTAAAAAACGCCGACAAAATAAACCAACACCAGCCATCAAAAATTAAACTACTAATTGCTTAGTTAAGAATTAAAAAATATAAGAAAAAAATACAAATTATTGAGAAGAGAAAATCAAGAACAAAAAAATGAAAATAAACAAGTCAACGAAAAACTAAAGAAAGTGTGAAGAAGGGTTGAGTGGTTTGAAAAACAGAAAAGAAGAAACAATGTAATAGTATCAGGACAAAAAATTGATTCTGATGGTCCTAGTGTATTAAAAACCTACGCAGTTAAAAATGTATATGAATTGTGCGTCGTAGAGTTCGAGAAGGAGGAGAAGACTAAATTGAATAACACAAATTGAATAAAGGAGCCAAGATTTACATTAACGGGGATATCAAGAGAAAAAGAAGTGACATGGGAAAAGACATAAGGAACTTAGTGAAAGAAAAACAAAAGGAAAAAAGACATCAAAGAGAGATACAATAAAGTAATAGTGGAAGACCAAAAGTGGAAATGGAATCACAAAATAGAAAAGTTGGAAATATTCTTAAAGAAGTAGTGAAAAATATAGTGATGAAAAATTAATAACAAACACGGCTACGGAAAAGGACAATCAAATGGAAAACAGTAAATTGGCAACTGTGTATCAGTAGAAAAAAGAAAAGAGACAAGTTGGCAAAAAGTAACAATAGCAAAAGGAAACATTAAAATTTGAACATAAATATACGAGGTAATTATGAAGAAGGGGCTTTAAGAAACGTGGCATAAGTTATGTAGTGTTACCTACTAGATATCTTGACTATATAAGAGACAAATAAAATATTTGGGGAAGCAATTGTAATAAACAGTTACATGTTTCTGAACAACGAAGGTTGCAATGGATATTTTAGAACGGGGTTTGTTTTAAGGAACAGGATGAAACAGAAAATAATTAATTTGGAAGCGCATGAGATCAGATATGTACATTACGGCTACAAGAAAGATATAGAAAAATAAGTATGATAAATATGCGCGCGCCTGCTAAAGACAAGTTTAGCCATGCTAGAAAATATTCTAAGATACGATTTAAAAATTGCAATGAGACAACGGAAAAAGAATAATATATAGAAGTGACAAGAATAGGAAACTGGTCATTGGGTTTGTTGCAAAAAGCAACACGAAAATCACAAGTTTAGGTTTTGACCATAAAGATATCCACAAGATGACATAAAAATCACAGGACAGTCAAACGTGTAATCAGATAAACTACGTTTTAATATAAAACAAGCACTATAATAAAAGGCGTTAGAAGTTATAAGGATGCCGATGCTAGTTTAAATTACTTCTTGGTTATAGCTAAGTTAAAGCAAGAACTACGATCACTGAAGAAAGCTAACATTGCAACTATAAAAAAATACAACACAGAAAAATTGTACGACAGAGAAATAGTCATCAAGTTGGAAATCCAATAACAACATATTTGAAAGAGAAAGAAGCAGCAGAAGCTATGGGTTAAAATATTAAAGTAACAACAAAAATTCTGGAAAATGGTTAGGAAATACAAAAAAATAAAATAAAGGATTGGCACTACTAACAGTGCAAGAAAGCTTCAACAGAAGAAAACAACATAAAAATGGAGACATTTAAAAAGTATACAGAGTAGAATAAAATCTACGACAAACAGCAAAGACTATAAGCAGACAGAAAAGCAGAGACTACATGAAGAAGAAGTTATATGTAATTGAAGAGCAGTATGTTAGCAAAGAGTAAAGAAATTTTTATCAGAAGATAAAGCAATTTACTGGTAAAGGCAGTACTATGTCAACCCTTTCAAGAAATAAAGAAATACTTTTGTTATAAGACACTGCTTTCATTAGGGAGTAATTGGCAGTAAAACGCCACGTTTGCCAGGCGTCTTGGCGAGTTGGGTAGGATATGGGTAGGATTGAATGTGGTGTGGTTATGATTACAAGGTTAGGACATGATTTCCCTCGGTATTGGGAGTTGAGGGAGAACCAAGGCTCGCGTAGGCAGGGTCGCTTGCCTGAGACAGACCTATCTCTACCGGGGTCGTAGAGAGTGTCTATCCGCTACTCTTTTACTGCCAATTACTCCCTAATGATAATGATAATGTCGAACTCCAGAACGAAATTATCCCAGGTTAGTAGAGCGAACAGCTCACAATCTAACCCTGATGCGTCAGGCTGCCCCAAGGATTCTGGGGGGGGGGGGCAAGATTTCGACTTTGAAATGTAACCACAAATCAATACAGATAAGCAAACTATGGATTGCAAGTACAATGCTCGTACACTCAGAACGGATGATATGATTAGAGAGATGGAAGAGGAACTAACAAAAATACAATTGGGATATTGTTGGAATAAGTGAACTGAAGAAAAGGAGAAGATTGGATTAAGCTCAAGTCAGGAAACACGCTAATACCCAAAGGCCGAATAGATGGAACCACGGCAGGAATCGGACTGTTCGTTAACAAAAAATGGACACCATATATAAAAACCTTTAAATCAGTATCATAAAGAGTTGCTTATATAATTCTAAAAATCTGGTGTGAACATCACACGAATTTCCTTATCCTATTATATATATATATATATCGGCCCTGCGCTGCTCTTGTCCCAGAACTTGTTATTTTAAAAAAGGACGAGGCGCGAGTCCAACACTGAAAGCTGATTAAAATAAACAGTACAAGACAATAATTGACTCGTACTTACAATTTTACTACGTCACTGAAGGTAACTGGGGGCTCGGTCGCACAGCCTGCGTGCTCCTCCTAGCGGCCAAGCGCCCCGTCCTCCCGCAGTCGGCCGGTTGCTCTCGAGCGCGCTGTGATTGGTCCGTTTAATTAATTTTAATCGGCTATAACTTATTTATTTGACCTCGGATCAAAAATTTCATTTTAATTTTTGTTCGTCTCGGTTTGATCTATCCAGTAATATAAATTGCCCGAAACATTTTATGAACACCCGGTATATTAAAATCCTGAGTTTCAATTTTTTTTGAGTTCTTATTTTACCAACTTTTATTTTAAATTCATGTTTATCTCATGATAATAAATCATTTTTATTCTATAAATTTTTTGTATCTTCAACTGAATTCGCGACCGCTTTGCCCGATTTTGGACCAAAATCTGATTTTAAAATTTTGCACCCCTGACAAAACTTGAATACCAAATTTAAAGTCTCTATTTTACGGTTCTCGAGATATCCTTTGATAGACAGACCCACACACACACACACACACACACACACACACACACACACACACACACACACACACACACACACACACACCCAAACACACACACACACACACACACACACACACACACACACACACACACACACACACACACCCCAAACCCCCCCCCCCCCCGCGCGCCCGCCCGCACACGCACACGCACACGCAACGCACACACACACACACACACACACACACACACACACACACACACGAACCAATGGCTAAAACCAACTTTTTGGTGTCCTGGACCTATATTTCGTCCAGAAATGTGAAAAACTGGGTAGGTTTTCTTGATTACATTACTTTTTATAATAAGGAAAGTAAAAATTACCAACAATAAAGATCAAAGTTATAATTTTACTTCCTCCCACCGGAAAGAGATGGAATTGTTCTACGAACATCTAAAAATAGCTATGCAAACGGATCCCTCAGGTTGGACCATCGTTATGGGGGACTTTAATGCCAAATTAGGAAAAACAAGAACCCGATGAAGAATACATGGGTAATTTTGGAATAGACCAAAGAAAAAAGAGGAGACATGCTAATGAATTTCATGAACGAGCATAAACTATATGCTATGAATTCCTTCTTTAAAAAGACCCAGTCGAAAATGGACCTGGATATCACCATCCGGAAATACAAAAACGAAATAGATTTATTTTGACAAACAAAAACAAAAATAAATGACGTTACCGTTAAACCTATTTAATACAGGGAGTGACCACAGACTGGTAAGAGCTGTACTGACTATTAATAAAAGAACAGAAAGAAAACAATTAATCGGGAAAAATTCAATTAAACTCAGCAAAGAAAAAAGAAAGGAGAGGCGTATAGAGAAATAATAAACAAACAGTTAGCTAATGATGATATTGATGACAAAATACTCACAATAGATGAAGTAAATAATAAAATAACTACAATAATTAACACTTCGATAAAAGAACTACGGAGAATTATACCACGCAAAAGAACAGAGATATTATTAATGCAGATATCAAGAGTCTAATGGAAAACGCAGACGACTAGCAAAGGAAAATAAAAGAATAACAGAAGAATTTAAGCAAGTGAATAAACAAATAAGAAAACAGATAAGAGTACATAGAAGACAAATACAAGAACAACAAATTAATGAAGTAATAAAGAAAACCAAGGAATGAAAATACTTCAACAAAAATGAGAAAGAAAGAAACGTACGCATTACGTAACAAAGATGGTATAATAATCCAGACAGAGATGAAATTCAAAAATTATAGAAGAGTTTTACACCGAATTATATGAATCCAAAGTACATCAAGAAATAGAAGACAATGCCATTAGAACTAGAAAGATTCAAAACGTGGGATCCGAAGAACAACCTGATATAACCATAGAAGAAGTGAAGAGCACTATGAGAGAATTCAAATTTAATAAAGCTACAGGAGATGACGAAATATCAATAGATATGATCAGAGAGGCTGGGGATAATTTAATATCAAAAATAGCAAAACTATTAAACACATGCTTAAAAACAACTCAAATACCCAAAACCTGGAAAAACTCAAACGTCATATTATTATACAAAAAAGGAGAAAACACAAAACTTGAAAATTATAGACCCATCAGTTTATTGTCACATTTGTACAAATTGCTAACAAAGATTATTACCAACAGACTAGGAAGAAAGCTGGATGAGTATCAACCCCGGGAACAGGCGGATTCAGGAAGGAGTACAGCACTAGAGACCACCTATTAACAATAAAATAATCATCGAAAATCAAACGAATATGGATTCCCCGTATGCATGGCCTTTGTAGATTATGAAAAGGCGTTTGATACCATTGAACACTGGGCAATATATAGAGCATTAGCAAACAGTCGAATAGATCAAAGATACATACAACTCATACAACAACTAAACGAGGGAGTCACAGCAACATATACATTACACGCGAAAACTAACCAGTACCACTTGCAAGAGGAGTGCGACAGGGTGATACACTGTCGCCGAAACTCTTTACCCTAACACTGGAGGACGTGTTCAAGAAGATAGAATGGCCAGATAAAGGAATAAATGTAAACGGAGAGCGGCTTACTAACCTACGCTATGCTGATGATATCATACTACTGCGGAAAATTTAGAAGACTTGAAAGAAATGATCATTGATCTAAATAGAGAGTCAAACAAAATAGGATTAAAAATGAATTTAAGAAAACAAAAGTAATGCACCCTGGTCCAGATGTAGAAATTAGAATTGACGATTCTCAAATTGAACGAATAGAAGAATATATATACCTAGGCCAAAGAATAGAACTAGGACGAAGCAGTGAAAAGAAGGAAATAAAAAGACGAATAAAAGTGGATGGATCGCATTTGGAAGACTATCCTTCATTTTGAAAAACACAAAATAGATCAACGCCTGAAAACAAAAGTATTCGAACAATGTATTTTACCGGCCATGACATATGGAGTAGAGAATTGGGCAACAACAAAAAGCAACATAGAATCAATGATAATAGCACAAAGAGGAATGGAGAGAGCAATGTTAAATATAACAAGGAGAGATAAAGTTAGGAATGACAGAATAAGATCAATTACAAAAGTGACAGACATTGGTACTAAGATTGCCCAATTAAAATGGAGTTACGCAGGACACGTGGCGAGAAGTGACAAAATAGATGGAACCGTAAAATAATTGAATGGAGACCGTACGAGCATAAGAGAGAAGAGGACGACCACCTATGCGTTGGTATGATGATTTTAAACGTACAGCTGGACTAAATTGGATCCAAATCGCACAAAATCGTGATAGGTGGAAGGAGTTAGGGAAGGCCTACATCCAAAAATGGATTTAATTAATTACATAATTAATTGGGCTTAGGAGAAGAAGAAGAAGAAGAGAAGACACTGCAAGTAAATTGGATAGGCGAGTGGGATATTTTAACAAACTGTTAAACAATGATTTGAAAGAAGATATATTAGGAAATAAAGAATTTACGAATTTGGGCGAAGACACGGTTGCGGAACCATCAAACGTAAAATCAAAAATAAAATTATAAAATTAATAAATAATTAATGTGCAGCAAAAAACGGAATACCAGCAAAAGCCTTAACGTATAAAGAAAAAAATTACAAAAAAAATGTGATTCAATTAGGAGAGAATGGGAAGAGAAACTTATGCCGAAACAATACAGCAACAAAATCATTTGACCAATTTATGAGAAAGGTAATAAAACCTGTTTTAAAAAGTGTTTAAATAAAAGAGACATAGTATTACTAGATGTTATCTACGAGGGTTATTTTTTTTCAAGGTCCGATTGGTCGCTAAATGAAAATCACAGTTAGAATCAAGAAAATTTTATATGGAACAATGTGATACAACATTAAGCTACTTTTCGACGTAATCGCCGTTCCGATTCATACATTTATCGTAGCGTGGTGTCAATTTTCCAATATCTTCATCACAGAAAGCAGCCGCCTGTGTATTCAGCTAATTCTGTACGCTGGTCTGCAGCTCGTTGTCTGTGGCGAAAGTTTGTCTTCCTAGCCAGTGTTTTATGTGGGCAAAGAAATGAAAGATCCGCGAATCGCCTGATCCACGCACCGAACAAGATCATCGGTTGACACTGGCTTCCTTCCCTGGCCGCCTGCATCATGAACATCTGTGCGTCCAGCATCAAAGTTCCTGCACCATTTCCGCACTTTGCTGTCACTCATGAACGTTTCTCCGTACACTTTATTCGTCTATGAATTTCAGTTGCATTGCTTCCTTCAGCATGCAGAAATCGAATGACTGAACGCAATTCACATTTGGCGGGAGACTCTATTTTTCGAAGCATGTTTATGTGCTCCCTACGTACTCAGAAATGACAACTGCGAATCGACGCGTTCCCCGGGCCAACTACAGACACAGCGCAAGACGTCTGCGCACAGACCTAGCGGATTTTCCCCGAAGCTTTCCTTTAGCGACCAATCGGACCTTGAAAAAAATAGCCCTCGTATAAATTATTTGCCAGATGGATCTGAAAAACTCAGAGACATCTATGGCCAAGAACTAGGAGTGTATCAAGGTAGATTTAGGGAGGAAAGAAAAACTTCATATCAAATATTTGCTTTTAAAACGATAATAAACAATAGTTATGAACTTAATCTGGAACTGCACCATTGTCGTTAGAATTAAATTATATGAGGTCTTTGTTAGTTTGGATATCCCTATAAAATTTATTCATCTAGTTAAACTAACGCTATTGAGAAACGCTAACCAAGTAATTGATGGAATACTCTTTAATAGTTTTACAAGAAAAATGTTTTGAAGAAGGGAATTCCGCTGCATACAGTAATTCTCAACTTATTGTTAGTCTTAACAGTAATATTAAGAGAGCCTGGAATTCAGAAAAATAGTATGATGTATTAACGTAAACACTCATTTCATATGCGGATGACTTGATATCCAGATCTGAGAAAGAACCTGAAATCTTCAATAGTATAGGTCAGCTATTATTGAACAAAAACAAAATATATTATATATAAATTATTAAAAAAAGCCATGAGAAGACATAATGAATTACATTGTATTTAAAGAAAAAAACAAAGTTTATATCTTCCTAAGGAGTAACTGTGACATGCAATAATGAAGAAAGTGCAGAAAGTGATAAATGTGTAGCAAGGGAAAATAAATTATTGGGAGTACTAAGTAATATACTAAGAACAAAGACAATATTAAGGACAGTCAAATTTAGAATCTCTAGAAAGATAATTACACCTACAGTACTACAGACTAGAGATTTGGAAAAGAAATGCAAAATTTTAAGTGGGACTAAAACAGCAGAAGGGAACTGGAGAAAACGAACAAGCCAGGAAGTAAAAGAGATATATGGACACCCAGATATATTATATCAAAGAGAATGAGGTGGTTGTAGAAATAGAGGCAAACCAGAAAAGATGTAACTCGATGCAGTGAAAAAAATTAACAAAAAGAATAGAAGAAATTTTTTCAAATTGAAAATTTCGTACAACTACACAAAACCCGCATTATTTTATGTCTTGGGCACTATATGTTCTTGAACAACTCTTCCAATAAATTTCATCCAATTCTGTCGAGAATATCGCCCGCTCTAGTTGCAGCTCTTGTACATCCTTGCGGTTTCGCCGAACTCATGACGGGCGAGCTGCCTTCGCCGCCTAGAACTAAATGTTAGCGCAGAAAAACGGGGGGGCATCCTAGTTTTTGATGATATAAAAAAATTGGCGGCCGATGTGCGTCAGCATGTTGTCGCGGGCTGATCAGAATAAATGGACGTGCATGCTTATACGAAATGTGTGCCTATGGAATTGGCGGGGGTCGCAGGAAATTGGCTTCCGAGCCGAGGCCAGATAGTGCGACATGCTTGATTACAATTTATGGCGAGATGTTTAGAAAATGTACTTGTTGCTTATCGTTGTTACTAAACATTGAATTGATCATTTATTGTATTGAATCAAAACAGAATAAATTAAATAAAAGTTCCGATATGAAAAAAATTAAGAGCTCTACAAAAAATGCGAATTAAATTTAATGATTGTGCTGCATAACACATTGGAAAATAACAACGTAGATATAAATTGGCTCTCGTATAATATTTTCAAAGAAAATATACAATAAGAGATTATAAACTTATAGTGGAATTTAAATATATACATTATATGTCTAGGTAGTTTATTCATGCTGCAACTAAACAAGCAAACTGTGTCAGTAATACGTACTATATAAGAATTGCCCGGTTTTATGATTTATAGTGGCACTAGTCTCCGGAACAACTACAATAAAAAAGCACAAGATTCGTTCCAGTTAAAATGCTGTTCTCTAGTGTTCCCGTGACGAATGGCCGCTCGGTTTCGCAATAAATTAGCTGGCACAAAGTTTCAAACTTTCCAGGAACTTTGTGGCCTATTTGTCATCATTTTTGTAGTAACGAGAAATATTGCAAGAATTTGTCTTCTCTTTGTATTAAGGAAGAAGCATTTTCTAGCTCACCGTCACAGATTAAACAATTATAGCTCTAGCATTTGAATGTATCAATTCACGATAAAATAGTAATTTAAGGTTAAATAATAATCATAAATATTTGTGCTTATTATTTCAGCTAATTAACATACCTGGGTATAATTCAGATTAATTTAGTAGCTATAAGTTTTACGAGAACCATAGTTATATTAATAAAAGAATTTTAAACATAATATGAACAAGTCCATATCATGCAGAAGCAAATGCGTTAAGGATGCTCAAATATTAATAGTAATACTAAGCAATTCCCTGACGAATAAAGGTAACATTTAAAATTAACTTATTAGAGCATGATGGCCGCCTTTTTCCAATATTTTCCCCAAATTATTACGTTTTGAAATCTCACTAACTGTATGAAGACAGAGAGTAGGGTGACTAATTAAATCAAAATGACAAACTTGATTTCTGCACTGAAGCGTTGAGGGTAAGCGTTTTTGTTTTTACAATTAATTAGAAGCTCTTCTATCACGAATGGTGTTTGTTAGCTCTCAACTGTTCTGAATATATATATATATATATATATATATATATATATATATATATATATATATATATACACTTTACTTTCAAATAGAATTCGCTTACTTTATATACAGTTTGGATTTTACTCAGGTAGAAAATATTTCTTTTGGCTGTGTTGTAGATTTACTCTTAAATAAATGTTTGGACAAAAGTCCTGAAATTGCACTTGATAGGACAAAAACAGACATTGACAGCGACAAAAGAGATGTAGAGTACAGTATTCACATTATCTTGGAGTAAGAATTGCTTCGGTTGTGTATGACATCCAGTTAGCTAAAAAATGGTGATTCTTCCTTAATAAAAGGTAATATTTATTTATTTTTAAGTAAAGCAGAAAAGCTCCAATCTCTAAATGTATATATCGACTTATAAAGTGGCTCAGAATTATGTGCGAAAGCAACTTCGTTTGCAGTTGAGAACTACAAATTCCCGTTAGAGTACCTTCAATTATTTTTGTGTCCTGAATTTATATGCGAATGGGAAATGTTCGTATGAATGAATTGATGCTATTATTTAGAGGTGTGCTTCTTTACTCTACAAAAGGTTTTATTTGTAGCGAAACAAGGTTGTTGCAAAATATTGTATAGATGTCACCAAATATTTCTTTCTCGTGTGTTTCTTTCTTTCACTAGTCTTCGAGGTTTTTTTTTTGGCGTACTTACAGGCACTGCAGCTTCAAGAATTTATTGTGCCCACTAACATGCACTTATTTTAGGACATTCACGCACACTCATGGGTTGAGCGGGTTTCGAACTTGTGCTAGACGACCATCTGAGCCACCGCATCCCAACTAGTTTCTGGTACCCTTAAGGATGTTGGGTGTATCAGTCCTTGCTACTATCTCACACTTTTTTTCTTGGTCATTTTTTGGTCATTATTCTTATATCTTTTATTGTTTTTCCCCTTCTTAGTCCTATCTCCTTTACCCTTTCCATCTACGTCTTCCTCGGTCTTCGTCTTTTTCTCTTTCTTTCCATTCCTGCTTATATTATTCTTTTGACCAACCTATTCTGTTCCATCTTTACTAAATGTACAAACCAGTTTAACTGTCTGTTTTCTATTTTCCTCATTTCCAAAGTCCTTCTAATGTCTTCGTTTTGTATTTTATCATGTTTTGTAACTCCTGCTATTTTTTCATATATTTCAACTCCATGGCATTTATTGGCGATTTATGTTTTTGCTGTATTATATATATTATACATTATTGTTATGATTAATTTATATTCCTGCTGCTTAACTTTATTGTCTATTTCTTTCTTATCTAGTATGGTTTTATTTATACCGTAATAGAGTCTTGTTACTACTCTAATATTACTATTTATGTCTGCTTCCATTCTTCCATCTTCTGTTACTATGTTTTCTAAGTATTCATAACAAGTCGCTCGTTCTACCTCTTTCTAGCTTATTTTAATGTTGCAACTTTCCACCTTTTGTCTTATCATGTATTTAGTTTTGTTCACATTAATAACCATTTTCACTTTGTCGATCTCCTCTTGCTTATTTACTAGGTTCTGCATATTCTTGCTCGAGCCCGACATTAGTACTATATCGTCGTATGTAAAAGGAAGTCAGTTACAGGTACTAAATGCTCATAAGCAATTGTTGTCTGGTTATGACTGCTTTCTTGTGTTCTTGAGCAAGAGATTTATTATCATTAGAAATAATAATGGGCTCATACTGTCAGCCTATTGTGTTTCTTTTTCTATGATAAACATTTACGATTTTTTTCCTATCTGAACTTTTGCTAGGACTCCTTATATATTGATTTTACTACATTTATTACCTTCCTTAATATTCTATATTCCTCTAGTGCTTTCCATAATATTTCTTTATTAATCATATCATAGGATTTAGTGAGAGAGGTTTGAAGTCTGCACATGTGTTTTGAAGCTCCAGGATTAAAGTCCAATTAGGGCCATACTGAGCAACTCAACACAAGAAAAAACGGTACAAGTAGGCAGACATAAGTAAATTCAAACCCGGGAAGATAAAAACACAAGGGGAAATACGGATCCAGTAAGTAATTAGACGTAAATAAGACTGGTGGAGGTTAACTGATAAGCAATAAGGTGGAGAATTGCATGAAACCAACAACTGATAAATAAAGAATAACAAACAAACCAGGGCTACGCCAAAATTCCGAAAGTAGGCAACACACCGAACACCGAAGTCTGCAGCTAAGTGGACAAAGCACAAGAAATGGCAAATATAGAGGAGTTATTGCGGCAAATAAGCAGTAGACTAGATGGAATGGACACTAAACTAGACCAGATAGTTAAAGATGCAAACGCAATAAAGCAAGTAAATAAACAATTAGAGGATAAAATTGTGAAACAGGAAATAAGAATAGAATATCTAGAAAGGGAAGTCAGAAAGAAGAACCTTATAGCAACAGGAATAAAAGATGAAGAGGGAGAAACTGAGAAAGAAATAATGAAGAAAATACAAATAATGACGAATAAGATAGAACTAGATTTGGAAGAGAAAGACATAGAAGATTATACCAGGCTAGGGAAATACAAGGCAGGGGGAACGAGACCGATACTAATTAAACTGAGTAAATTTAGCAAGAAAATGGAAATATTAAAGAAGGCGAAGGGACTAAGGGGAACAGAGACAGAGACGAAAACTAATACCAATCATGAAGGAAGCGAGGCAAAGAGGACAAAAAGCGATACTTAAATATAACAAACTAATAATAAATAATAAAATATACAGTGCCGAAGAAATAAAAGCGGAAACTCAACAACAGTGGCAAAATGAGAAGGAAAAAGAGGCAGGTAGTAACTATAAAAGAACAGTAAATGATAGATCACCGAACGGAGACACCATAGAAGGAAAGCTAAGGAAAATAACCAAGACTACATGGACAAAAAACTAATCAGGAAAGAAACGGATGGGAAAAAAGACAACGAAAATGCAATGGACACGGAAACAAAATAACCAAGAAAACAAAAATATGGAAACTAGCAACGTGGAATATCAGAAGCTTAGCAGGAAAGAAAACGAATTAATAGATGAATTCGAAAGCACAAAATTAGATATATTAACTATAACAGAGACCAAAAGGAAAGGGGAAGGAATAACAGAAATGGCACATGGACATATACTCGTGTATAGTGGAGTAGCAGAGAACAAAAGAGCGGCAGCAGGGGTTGGGTATAATTAAAGAAAACCATGCTGCAAAAAATAATAAAATGGAAGGGATGGAGTGAGAGAATATTAACGGTAGAATTAAAAGAAGATAAAGGAAATGAAGTAACAATAATAGTAGTATATGGACCCGATGAAAATGACACCAAAGAAAACAAAGACAAATTCTGGGAAGAGCTAACGGAGATAACAGAAAACAGCAGAGGAAAAATATACATAGCAGGAGATCTAAATAGCAGAGTGGGTAGACAAGAAAATAAAGCTATAAAAGCATTAGGAAAGTTTGGAGAAATAACAAAGAATAACAATGGAGAACGGCTAATAGATTTCTGTATACTAAACAACTTAATAATATCTAATACATTCTTCCAACATAAAGATATACACAAATTTACAAGAGAAGTAACGAGCAGGAACGAAAATCCTTAATTGATTATATACTAGTTGAAAGAGCCAACAGAAGAGCAGTGAAGGATGTTAAGGTTAGCAGAGAAGCTGAAATATATAGCGACCACTACTTAGTAGTGGCAAAAATTAAAGTAGAAGAAAACAAGATAACCAGCATAGGAAAAGATACTACACACAAGAAGGTAGAATTTCAGACAATCAAAACCTATAAACTAAACAACAGGGAAGTGAGCAGTAGATATAAAGAAATCATAAGCTGTAAAATAAGAGCACGACAAGAAAATATGAAAGAAGCAAAACTAGAACAATTATGGAGCATTTTCAAAAATATTATGATTGAAGCAGCAATAGAAGTTTGTGGAACCTCAAAACATCAAATAATAAGAAACAAACAGCATGGTGGAACGAAAACATTAAAATGAAGTTAAGAACAAAAAGAAAATATGGAAGGACTATTTAAGGAACAGGAAAGAAGAGACATATAAAAGATACAAAGAGCAAAGAATAAGAGTGAAAAACATGGTAATTAAAGCTAAACAGGAGAAGTGGGAAGAATTCGGAGAAAGATTAGAGAAAAATAGTAAAGATAACCAGAAACTATTCTATAGAATATTAAAACACTAAGAAGTAAGAAACCACTGAACAATGATCGGATAAGGAATAAACAAGGGGAAATATTAGTAGAAGACAAAGAGATTATGGAAAGATGGCGAGAATACTTTGAGGAATTACTGAACCCAAAACAAGCAGAGGAAAATGTAGAAGAGAACCAAGGAGAAGAACAAAGAAAAGAAGAAAACTAGAGGAAAGGAATGCAGAAGACATGGAAGAGGAAGATATAGAGGAAATAGAGCTACACGAGATGAGGCAAGCAATTAAAGATACAAAAATGGCAAAGCACCTGGACACGACAAAATAAAGATAGAGATGATAAAACACATGGGAGAAGATGGAGAAAAATACTACTATCAATTTACAATAAAGTGTGGAAGGAGAGGATAATCCCGAAAGACTGGGAAATAGGAAAAATACTGCCAATTTACAAAAGGGAGATAGTACGAATTGTAACAACTATAGAGGAATCACGTTATTGAGTGTAGTACTGAAGATCTATGAGCGCATACTGGACAAAAACTAAGGGGAAAATTGAGAAATCGTTATCTGAAGCACAAAGTGGGTTTAGAAAAGGCTATAGTGTACAAGACCATATATTTTCAATAAAAGAAGTTATAAATAAAACAGTGCGGTATAATAAAAAGTGTTCTGTGCATTTTAGACTTAAATAAAGCATTCGACCGAGTCAATAGAAACATGGTATGGGAAAGCTTGATTAAAAGACAGGTCAATAAAAGATTGATAGCGGACATCAAGACCATATATAACAACAATGTCAACTACGTGATGAGCAGAAACAGGACATCAGAGAGCTTCAGGACAGAAGAAGGACTGAAACAAGGAGGAGTCTTAAGCCCGGTGTTATTTACCGTACTAATGGACGACGTTATGAAAGAGTGCAATAAAAGAACGAAGAAGATAAAAGTGGGATATAGAAATCTGCAAGTGGTAGAAATGGCAGAATGCGCGTTTGCTGACGACGTAGTAATAATGGCTGCAAATGAGAGAGATCTACAAAAACCTAGAAATATGGAACGAAGCATTGGTAAATGGATTCGATAATATATATATATATATATATATATATATATATATATATATATATATATATATATATATATATATATATATATATATATATATATATATATATATCATATCAAGAGCTGCCTTGAATTCTATATAAATCAGATTCAACTCTTCTTCTTTTCGCAGTTTTCTCTCAATTATGTTACTTAGTATGTACACATATCGTTTGTGCCTTTTACTGCTCTGAATGCAGTTTTTTCGTCTTCTAATCCTCTTTCAATTTCAGTTCTAACCGTTTTTCCACAAGTGCAGATCTTAAAGCATACTGAGGAAAGACATTGGTCAACAAATATTAAAATAACTAATTTTAGCGACAATTCACAGATTGATAAAAACGATTGTCTAAGATAGCATCGGCAAACCCCAAGTTCAACTTGCACGAAGACTATAACGATCACCTTTCCGTAGATGAGAGCATGATTTCATATTACATTAAACATTGCATAAAACTGTTTATAGAAGACATTGATATTAGATTATTTATTTATATTATATATTTAGCACAGGCGTAGGGTTTAATTGTAATGGCGACTAGCCCAAGTGCAGAAAGACAGGAAAAGGTGTGGATATTGCGGAAAAATCGAAATTAAATTTAAGGAAGTGTAGTATCCTAAAAATATTTTAATCTCTTCAAGCTCACAGATCAAATGCTTAGTATTTTCATAGTAGTATTAGTTGTAATAAACAGCGCTAACAAAGGTATCTTTAAGATTCCTTCTTCATATCACTCTACATATCTTAACTGTAAAAATAACTTAAAGAAACAAATGTATCATTGATCGTACATTAATTAATTAAAAGGACACGATGCTTTGAATAGTGTCAGTGTAATAATAGTTGTAACATTAAATTTCGAAATACAACTTTACAAAATAAAAAATAAGTAAACAAAAAATTTAAATAGAAAATATAATTGTGGTTAAGATAAAGCATTTTGTAAGATCAAAAACGTTTTTCATTCCAAATTTTATTATTTATGTGTAAGAAATAATAATTTTTTTATTTATTCATCAATTCTAAAACAGAACCAAGTGATTGTAATATAATTTGAAGACTATTTTCTTCCGGTAACATTTTTTCACCTGCTTCAATTTTACTGTATTGTTATGCAGCAACCTCTGGGCATGCAATATTGTAATCCACATTTCATATATAAATTTTTGTTGTTTGGTGGACAGCCTATTAAGAAGTCTCGATACCCAACTACATATAAAATGCCGATCGAGACAATCAAACTATTACTGCTGATTGTAACTATTGATCACCTCAAAATAGAATAAAATAATACATGTTACGTTCCACCTGTTAGATATGCTTTAGATTTTTTTGTAATAAAAATTTAAGACTTCGCTTACTGTTATAAATATTGAACCAAAAAAGTATATGGTACATCCAGTCTAACGGACAACACAAAAATTGTAAAGAGAGGGGCAGATTAAACTACCCATAAGTAAATGCACTGTTGAGACAACATTTCCGATTAAAAAATTTTCAACAAAAACTATTTTACGTAACGCATACTAGGATGATATTTATGTTTGACCTTAAAATGGTTCATTTAGCATACCTACCCTATTCGTTACTATTATTCAGTAAGTGTTCCGATTAAGTTTCAATTAATAATAAGTGTCAATTTAATTGCTGTATCAATAATTATGTATTTGACTTGGGGACATAAAGCACCGAATAATCGAGTACAAATTGTCGCCGTTGAATAGACTGGAAATAGATAAGCTAACTGTTAGGTAAGTGCGAGTCTTTTAGTTGTGAGTTTAAAAAATTAGGGAAGAAAACGAAATTTCGGTAAGATTTCTTTCATATTGCATAAAAAATTTATTGGATTATATTTGGGGTAAAAGAAATTACGAACAATTAAAAACAATATTGTCAACGTATTTTATATCGTATCTGCTATACAAATTATTCTACAGATAAAAGAATAGCGGAATATTTTTCTATAATAAAGATACATTAGGCAAGAAGGCTTCTTGGAGAAGAAATACGCTAAAAATGAAGAAAAGAGGAAAATAAAAAGCATTTTTCAAGTAAATTTAGTAACGGTAATTTTCTGAATCACTATAGCAGAATGCCGCATAAACAAAATAATTTCTCGCTTATAGATTGGTGGCTGCTTCATATAAATGTCCTCGTGCAACAGCAGAAGCACTTGATCATAAACTTGAAAAGTTTTCTATTAAGAGACGTTAAATTCATTAAACCCACAATAAGGAAATAAATACGTGAGCATTTAGCTTGAATAACGTTCTTGAAATTTTTATTTGTCATTAGAGGGGTAAATTAAAACTTGCCTCAAATGACAAAAATATACAGTTCAAAGGTAGAGCATAACTAGTCTTCTTCAATATTGACCCAGCTGTGAGGAGTGTGCTATCATGGATTTATGAGCTCATTTGACGTGGCCGTGTGCCTGATTCGGTTGAAGACCGGCTGCCTTCAAGTCTTGGTGCAACATGTCAGTCCACTTTTGTACAGACCGACCCTTAGGTCTTTTCTTAGATAGCTCAAATAAACCTGGGCGATTATTGAATGGTTGACGCGTAAAATATGAGCAAACCAGCGCAGCCAGCGTTCTCCCATTTTTACTTAAATTGGCGTCACACCATATGTCCGTATTCTTGACGTAGGCGTAGTCTAGATAAGTAAATCTATATATTCAATGCAACATTCCGGTTTCCATTCTGTCCAGTTGCTGTTACACTGTTGGTCGACCAAAACTGACTACCACATAGCTACTAGAAAACAGCTATATGATGTTATGGTGTTATAAAATTACAACATGCTTCTGGTGAGGAGCAAGGCTATTTAGACTATATTAACAGGTGCGCAATAATTCTCTGCACTGACACAACAGTTTAAATTAAAAAGCTGTCAATAATAACAATGTTCAAGATGTTAATATACTGATAATTTTTTAATGAGTTAATCTTGAAGAGAAACTACAAATTTGTCCATCCGGGTTTATTCATTTAGTTTGATAGATGACAAAAAAAATGATTTGCTAAAATAATCATTAGTGTCATCATTTTACGAAGCAACATAAAATAAAAAATATGATCTTAAAATTGAGACATGGAACAGAATAATCTATATATGGGAGAAAAGTTAGTGATTTTAAAGAGATTGATGGCATAGTACTTAGTAAGTTTTGTTTTAGAAGAAGTAATAAATAATAAATTTCCTGCAAAAATAAAAGTTTATCATTCAAGCTAAAAATACACATTAGTTTTCTTCAGAATTATTCTTGAAAATGAAAGAGCAGTATTTATATTTAGGAGTGCGTAGCATAATTAATTTGTTAAAAGCAGTAGGTGCCACTGTTAAGCGAGCTGTTAAATTATTGCAGGAATTTTATCATGTGCTTGTTATACACAAGGCATTAAAGGAAAGCTAACAATGGTTATAAATATTCTAATTTACAATTTAGATCGGGTATTTTAAGTGCTAAAATTAAACGATCAGGTCGGTAGGAGTTAATGTTATACTATTCAGATTAAAATTAAAACTGAATAACTAAATGGAACAAATTGTTCAAATATGCCTAAATATTCAGATTAACTTCTTTAGCCAAAATAAGTAGTGCTCTAATGCAAGTACTGTGTGAAAATAGTATTTTTTTTATTTTTTAATTTTCATACATATTTAAACTGTATTAATTTAACGGCACTGCACGATATTATTCTATTGTAAAAATAGGCATTCTTAAATCAATAAAAAATTGCGCCAAAGAATAATTTACAATAAGCATTTAGTTTGTCCAAAATTATAATTAAACACTATTTCACTCAAGGACTTCCTGGCAAAAACAGAAATAGAAGTAAAGAAAAAGCTTAGAAATTAATAGATGTGAAAATAAGTGAACAGAACCTACAGCAAAACACATAATAAAATAGTTTAAATGCAAGTATAGAGAAAATAAAAATATGATAATTTAAAAATAACGTAGTAGACTAAGGATGAAGTAAATAACAATTTTAATTACGTGTAAATAGAATTAGAAGTAAATAAGATCTAAAATGTAAAACTAAATAATGGTGTCTTAACTCAAACACTTATTAAAAAGGATGCACTACAAACAAATTATATAACAAAAATTTATTTTATATTCAATTTAAACTACGAAAAAGCGAGTTTAAAAACTGATAGATTAAAAAATAGCATACTAAAGAAAATTTAAGAATCTCTTGGGGGGTATATAATAAGAAAGAATTAAAAACTACTAAGATTTCAGCTTTAAGATCTATTGTAATTTTTACCAGAATCCATTCAGGACAAGGATGCGAAATCTTTACTAAATTAAGTAGCATTTTGATAGCGTCTTTTTTAGTTAGAGTCTCTTTGTAGCTAACTTTTCCTAGAACTGAATGTGTCCATTAGACAAGAATTTTATAGTTGAATATAATATGAGAAGATTTATCCTCTTTGTTAGTCTACAAAGGGGCACTTCTGTATAAATATTGTATACATCTGCTTATGTACGTTACAGTGTCTAGAAAACATCCCAGCCAGTCGAACTTGCTGTCTAGTTGCAGTATATTGTTTAGTATTTCCTTCAATAGAGTTTTAAACATGACTACTATTCTTCTACACATTTGTCTTAGTTTTGATGAGACTAGTTATCCCGCTTAGAATTGAAGCTTTCGTTCAGGAACAATAAACATCATTTCTTATCCTTTTTTTGGTATTTTATTGTGTCCCGGAGCTTAAATACAAGTTTTTATAATTTTCCATTGTTATGAGATTTTGAAAACACATCCAGAATTGTCGACTAACTAGGACTTTTATTGCAATCAGTTAGGATAAAAAAAATGTTGGTGAGTAGCAGTCGGGGCTACTAACGTGAGGTTTTATCAAAACGTCGCTTTGGCCAATGAAATCAAAACACCCGTTCGAAACAAAAGTCCTGTTGGAATGTATATCAACCGCTTTTCAATAGAACTTCCAGGCTGACTGTCTATGGGGACGTTGGAGTTTTCAGAATAGTTTTTGTCTATTGGAGGCTGTTCTATTGTTGTAAATCCACCCACCGCACAACTGGATCTCGCCAAAGTTAACGCGCCAAAATTTTAATGGCGTTTATTGACAATTGTGCCAACCTCATTCCCCCGCATTGTTTTTTTTCGCTCGACTTTCTTCGTCAACCGGTAGCGCCGACACTTCTCTGCATTTCCGATCGGGTCCGTTTTAATTCGACCTGCGTTATACTGATTCTGGTACCACTTTCTTTTTATGTACTGCGACATTTTCAACTTCAATGCGGCACAGTTTTCCCAAATTTAGTAGTTCATAGCCCTGAATAGCCTGAAATTGTCCACAGTACTTGATTCTACACGTTTTTTCTCAAATCGATAGATCAGCTATTTAAAAATATATTCTCGAAGTTCTAGGGGCCAATACAAAGTATTTTGTATGGCACAGATCTAAAAAGTATACGAACGCTCGGCCAGGGCGCGCCACGTGCCCCACCTCTCACTCATTCGCTGGAATTATAATGCTTAAAGAAGGCGTAAAAGGATTTTAAATGTTTTGGATCGTAGTCGTCCTATAGTCAAAATTCTAACGAAAGTTCCAATTTAACAGTGCGGTACATCGCTCCTCAAAGCTTGAATTCAGGCACTAAAATCATTGCACCGCCTACATAGCCCCAAACACGTACAATAAATATGTAACCATTTTAATGATGGGTTAACTATTAGCCATCGGTGAAATATGTTTGTAAATCTGAAAGGCGCTCATCAAATCACTAAAAGAACCAGTGGCGAAAAAGCCCCACTAAGGTGGTTCGTGCTACTCGTGGGTTCAAGCAAATGAAGCAAGACAAGTTTTTTTTTTATTTAAAGGCAAAGCTCAATATATCATTAAATTGCTGGAAGTTACCAATAATGGATCATTCTTCCGAACAAAAACCTTAAAGCGCGTTATCCGAAATTTAATTTTCCAACTTGCAGGGCGTGATAGCGAAAAACCCATTTGACTTATCGACTTCGACAAAAGTTTATGCTCTAGGGTATTGAAAACTAACGTAAATAAACTAAAAGCGTTGCTCAAAAAATTCTTTTATGCAATCTTTATGGCACGAAGGAAGCAACTTTTATTCAAAACCGTCAGTGTCTTGCTTAATCTCAAAGCTTTTTTGTATTTTTAGGTCTAAATTTAATTTTTTTATCGAACAAGCAATACGAGGTCTGCCTTTTCAGCCAATTCGAGAGTCCAGGGGAGAAGAGCTTCAACAGTCAGCTACTAACTCGGCCATTTTGCGACAATTTAACAATACAATTTTTTACGCCTTTCAAATGTGTGCTAAATTATACCCAAAACTGCAGAAAACTTCGTTATTTTTCCTCTTTAATAAATATTACCGCAAAATAGCCTTTTTAGCCGTCTAAACCAGGATACCGTCTTAAATTTCAACGAGATATTAAATGGAAAGCCGAGTTCTTCATTTATTTCCAAACTCGACGTGGTTATAATTTTAGTTTATGTCTAGCTTAATTTAGCTTTGAATAATTAAACTGCAAATAATTTAGATTAAGATCAGCTTGAATTACATAGATTAAGTTTTCGTTAGTTTAATTGAGTTTTATTCAGTGTGCTATTCACTACTCTGTTTTAATTTGAGTTTCTTGTATAATGTCATTTTAATATTAAATATTGTAGATGTAATCGAATAAACACAAAGGTTTTTAAAAATTGCGTCAATTATGAAACATTATGAAAAGTTGTTTTTCTAATAAATAGGATGTCGTTCAATATGTGTACCAGTGATAGAGAATTTGTAAATACAAATACGAAATGGCAACTATTCGTAAAAACCGTTGGAATAGAAAGTCACAAATAGATTAACATTCACGGAACTCTCTCAAAGATAAAGAATGGTAAGTTATATTAATTGATATAGTTTGTAAATTGAAATATACTAAGGACTTTGAATTAACTTTCTTAATTGTACACCAATAAGAGCATTTATCTTGTTAAATATCTCATAATATGAAAAATATAATTTTCAAAAGTTAAGCAATAACGAAAACTTCAAACACATTTTTATAGCAATCAAATTATGGAAAGCTTCATTAGAGTTTGAAAACTATCACACTCTTTAGTAGATAAAAACAACAGATATTTATCACTAACCCAAGATTATTCTAAAGCCAATCATGAAAAAATAAAAGGAGTACAAATAAATCTCCGCCGTTTGACAAAAGATGGTCTCACCAGTAAGTTATGGTTTAAATTGTCAAATGTAAAACGTCATATCGTAAGGTTGGATATCTGGAAATACCATAACTTTAAAATATTAGCTATTTTGTATCACAGTCACATAATCTTTTTCATGCAAAAATGTTGAGTTTTGAGCCGAATCAGGGTCATTTGCAGGAACTCTTGATTTACTTCCATAATTTGAAGAAATCTGCAGCTGACGACCATCGATTTCTTGTAGAAACATATGTTGAGGCTGCTTTAAGTGAGAGAAGTTGTCATAATTAAGTTCAAGAACGTCGAATACAAAGAAAGTCGAAAGTGTACGAACACGTGGAATTGGAAGCATTATTGGAGAATTCCTGCCAAACGCAAGAAGAACTTGCACTTACATTAGGAGTGACTCAACAAGCAATTTAAGATCGTTTAAAATCGTTGGAAATGATTCAAAAGCAAGGAAATTGAGTTTTATATGAACAGAAACTGAAACGTTGAACGCCGATTATGCACATCTGAAATGCTGCTTGTTAAGCATAAACAAAAGAGTTTTTGCATTGTATAGTCACTGGTGATGAAAAATGGATGTACTACGATAACCCAAAGAAGAGGAAATCATGGGGACGACGTGGTCATGCTTCAACATCGACAGCCCAAACCGAATATTCATGGAAAAACTCATGTTATGTATTTGATGGAATCAGCTTGGTATCGTGTATTATAAATTGCTCAAACAAACAAAACCACCACTGGAGTTCTCTACCGAACACAATTGATAAGATTGATCCGAGCACTCAAGGAAAAACGCGTCCACTACTTTTCCAGACACGACAAAATTATTCTCCTTCATGATAATGCTCATCCACATGTTGCAGCGCCGGTCAACACCTATTTGAAAACACTCAATTGAGAAATCCTAGTCCACCCGTCGTATTCACCCTTTCCAATTATCACTTATCCGATCGATGGCACATGGCCTGTCTGAGCATTACATAAAGATACCAAAAATTGGATCGATTCGTGGATAGCCTCAAAAGAAAAACCTTCAAACGCGGTATCCGTATGCTGCCAAAAGATGGGAAAAAGTAATGGATAGTGATGGATAATACTTTAAATAAAACATAAGGTTTCGTTCTTTTACAATAAATGCCCAATTTTTGATGAAATATGACGGAGACTTATTTATACTCCCTTTGTATATATTTAATTGCACATTAAATATAGAACTTGATTACTTATAGACCGCTAATAAAGAAAGTGTATCCCGATATAAGAGACATATTTTCTAAAACCCACCAGAAAGAACGTCTGGTGTTTTAAAAAGAATGTTTGATATCTACTCATTCACATATCTCATTTCAGTATCATAGCCTTGATCTGTAGTACATTGGGTGTTTGTTTACAACACTATTGAAACGAGTTTTGTAGTTCTCACGCAGCGACGATTTCGAAACCACTTTAAAGATAGTCGACATGGTCACATTCCAAATCGGGATACCATGAAATGGGTAAATAGTTTTCAAACAATAGAATTTTTAAAACTGGGAACTGAACGGAGAGGCGACTGAACTTTACGGACCCCGGAAACATTGAAAGAGTGAGACAAACGATAGAAGCCAGTCCTCGTAGTTCGGCTGCATGTCACTCTCGTGCACTTCGGATGTCAGGCAGGTCAGTTCGCAGAATCTTATACTTTGACATCCATTTCCATCCCTACAAGATTATGGTTGATCACAAACTACGGTAGAATAACTTCGTGAGACGACATAGGTTTCCAGAAACGTTGTTGGACTTGTTGACAGACGATATCGTTTTGATTCTAAGTGACAAAACTCACTTGCATTTATCGGGGACGGTAAACAAACAGAATTTTTAATACTGGGTACCCGAAAACACGCATAAATTGCATCGACAACTTCTACACTGCAAGAGAGTAACTATTTGGTGGGGCGTATCACAAACCTGTACTATTGAGCCTTATTTTTTTTTATTAAGCTTTATATAACCTTGCCATGTTGCGTAATTATGTCCTGCCAGAACTTAGAAGGCGACACATTAACCTAGATATAGTTTGGTTTCGGCAAGATGGGGCGACTTGCCATACACCAAGAGCAACAATGGCTTTTTTAAAACAACATTTCCTTGAACGCCTGATTCATCCCATAAAGATGTAGAGTGACCTGCTCGGTTACCAGACCTGTTAGCTTGTGACTGCATTTTATAAGGCTGCCTAAAAGCTAAAATTTACATAGACAAACCACGTAACTTCAAACCTTTTTTAAAACCATAAAGCGAAAAATTTAAAGGATTCAGTGTGACATGCTTCAAATGAGTTATGGACAATTTCTTCGTCCGTCTACAAGAATGACTTGACAAAAAGAGACGGCACTTAAATTTCAATGTACCAGTAATCTATAACAATAAGTTTTTAAATTCGTTCGGAAACAAGTCTGTGGCAGTTTTTTTAAACACCATACCTTCCTGCCGGGCCCTGTATAAGGTACAAAAAAATAATCTAATAATTAAAAATTGCCACATAAAGTAAAAGATGTTTCTTTTTTTTTTATTTTAAATATTGCCAGATCAACAAACATTTTTGTTATACATAGCATTGGTAATAGAAATGTTAATATAACACTAAACAAAACTTGTGTGAGAAAATAATGGTCACAATAATTTAACTTGTTGGTATTGGCTTATTTGTTAATAGGATTTGTTAGCACTCTATCCTGGGGTAATTTGCGTTGAAGCCTGGTATGAATATTCGTTTTAAAGAGTTCATAATGAACCGCGCCACTACACGCACTTGAGTTTAAGATTAATTTTTCTGCACATCTTTTAACAAACTGATCGACGGGTAGGATGCCTAGCTCTTCGTGTAGCTGAGTATTACGTATATACCACGGTGCGTTTACAGCAATTCTTAACACCTTGTTTTGAAAGCGTTGAATTTTTTGCAAGTGTGTTTTCGATGTATTGCACCACACTGGTGATGCGTATAATATAAGAGGTCGTTGTAAGGTTTTATACAATAAAACTGTGCATTTAATTTTGAGACTAGACTTGCGATTAATGAGCGGGTATAGCTGCTTTAATCTAATGTATCCTTGGGTAAGTTTTTGGTTTATGTGGTATTTCCAACTTAAACGGATATCGAGATATACCCCTAGGTATTTGATTGCACCATCATTCGGATTCCAACAAATTGCGGTATTGTCAATGCGTAAACAAGGAGGATTATTTATTCTTCGCAAAGTGAAGATTTTCGCTTGGCATTTGTCGGGGTTTATGGTGATGTTCCAGAGTTTGTACCAGGAAGATAACTTGTTAATTGCATTCTGCAGCATCGCAATTCCTTCAATAAGATTGTCCGCTTGGGTAAATACGGCAGTGTCGTCCGCAAAGGTAGCAATTGTTGCATTAAGCTCAGGTGGGTCAGAAGTAAATATGTTGAAAAGCACTGGGCCCAGAATGCTTCCTTGTGGGACTCCTGCTCGACACATTTTGGTTTCGGACAGTGTTGTGTTAACTTTAACTGCAAAGGTTCTATTGTCTAGAAAGGAGAAAATAAGTGCTTTAAGGTATACAGGCATGGCTATGTCTAGGATCTTTTTTTTAAGGCCTTCGATCCACACCTTGTCGAATGCTTGTGCTATGTCAAGAAAAACTGCTGTAGTGTAATGTTTGTTATGAAATCCGAGTTCGATAAGCTCGCTGATTCTTTGTAGTTGATGGCTTGTTGAATGACCTTTTCTAAAGCCAAATTGATATTTAGGCAAGATGTTGAGATTTTCAATGTGTTCTAGCAAGCGGTTGTAAGCAATTTTTTCAAGAATTTTTGATAACGACGTTAACAGACTTATGGGTCTGTAGCTGCTTATTTTGTTTTTGTTTTGGTTTTTTCCTGGTTTTCTGAACATTAGAATGTGCGCAAGTTTCCAGGACTCTGGAAAGTACCCTAGTCTCATGCAGGCATTGTAGATAGTACATAGATAAGCTATAGCCATCAATGTGAGGTGTTTAAGAATTATATTGGTGATCAAGTCGTGGCCAGGAGATTTCCTTTCGGGGAGCTTTTCGATAATATCCTTCAGTTCGTTAGGTGAAATTGGTTGAATTTCATCTGGAACTGGCACCCTTCGTTCAATATCGTTTATGATTTGTGTGTTGTGAGTGGGCGTGCAAGTGATTGCAGGTGTGAATGTGTTTTCAAGATGATCAGCAAAGGCAGCTGCTTTTTCGGAGTCGGAAGTGTAAGTGATATTATCAGATACAGATGATAGCGTTGGCAATTCTTCTTTTTGATTTAGAATTTTTCTAGTTGTTTTCCAAAGGCCCCAATCTCCTAGGCTGAAATCTGCTATGTGTTTTTGATATGTATTAATTCGTAGGCTGTCCAGTTCTCTTTTAATTTGGTGCGTTAGGTTGCTTAATTTATTTTTAAGTTGTGGGTTCCTGTTTCTCTGCTATTCACGCCGAAGCTGGCTTTTGTTTTTGATTAAATTAATAATGTATCTGGGAGGATAATTGTAATTTGTCGGATGAGTCCATCTAGTGGTTGTACAAGCAAATTTAGCACTATCTTGAATTGTTGATGTAAATTGGTCCACGGCCGCATCAATGTCTTTGGTTGTTTGTAATCGTGTTGGGCAGTGGAGTTTACTATTGAGCTGAGTTTGAAATACATTCCAATCGATTTTGCCATTAATTAATTTTGGAGTAGATTGTTTAATGATTAATGTGTTGGTGAATGACACCAGTACTGGTAGATGATCAGAATTTAGTTCTGGAATGACACTTTGAAAGATAGGTTTACCAAAGTTTTTTAGGAGAACAATATCGAGTATGTCAGGCTGGTGGTCTTCTCGGTACGGGTAATAGGTGTAATCATCAGGTGCCAAGATTTGGAAGGTGTTTGCTATGGCAAGATTTTCCAATTTAATACCTTCGGGGTTTGAGGCTCTGCATCCCCACAGGGTATTTTTAGAATTCATATCTCCTAAAACTAGTACTGATTCAGTAGTGTCAAAAATTCTTTTTACATCTTCCTCAGCAATTCTTGTGTTTGGCTGCCTGTAGACACAAGCAATTATTACACTACTCTGATCATCAAGTTTAACCCTTATTGAGGTAAATTCAATTTTTAAGTTAACAATTTCTGGAAGTTGAATGTGTTCATATTTCATTTTAATAATGATCGCTACGCCACCAGCTGCTACTCTGGAGTTTCGATCCTTGCGATAGATATGATAACCTGGGATTCGAAATTTTATGGTCTCATCAAGATGTGTTTCTGATATGCAGGCGATGTCCACATTGTATCTCGCTAAAAAGGCGATAAATAGAGAGCGCTGATTGTTGATTCCATTTGCATTCCAGTTAAGGATGGTTAAACTTTGTATTGGTTTGCTTTGGTTAAGGTCCATTGATAAGCATTGGTAAGAGAGTGCTAATAATGAATGTTTTAATTTGGCTAAGGTACGGCGTAATAAGATTAAGGAGAGTTTGAATGAGATTGTCGGGTAATGCTGATGGAGTGGATGAGGAGGTAATATTGTTGTTCTGGGCGAGTCCGCTTTTAAGCTTATCTGCAAAGGTCTGTGTATTATTGATGTACGAGTTTCTAGGTTGGGCTCGAGTCCTTTGTTTTAGTAGTGTAATATGGTGTGAACAGCCACGATAGTTTGCGCTGTGGTTGCCTCCACAGTTAGCACACTTTGGTGGTTCGTTTGGCCTCTTTAGACATTCGGAATGTAGATGATTACCAGCACATTTTACGCAAACTGGTTTAGACTGCAATAATTTTTAGTATGGCCATACTGTTGACATCTGTAACACTGAGGTATATTCTTGGATTTTCTTCTAGCTTCAACAGTAACTACGGAGTGAAAAATTGCTTTTATTGAATATATACGTTTCGCTTGCTCGTTATTGGTTAGCTCTAGAGCACAAACAGGTAGAGGTTTTCTATCTCTGGTGTACAATCGTGTTACCTTTGTCACAGGCACCTGACTAGCTAGTTCAGTTTTGATTTCCTCATCTGTCAGAGAAAGTGGAACATTTTTAATTACTACGGAAATTGGTTTGTCATTTGGGTTTTGGTAAGTATGATATTGGATTTGATTTTCTGTAAAATGTTTGGTTAATTTTCGAAAATCTTCGTCTTTCGTTAAATTGATTCGTAATGTGGTTGTGTTATACGTTGTTGTGAAGGTTCCAGCAGATAGTTTTTGTATGTCTTCAATTAAAGCTTTATGATTTAAGGTGTTTGGTAAGTAGATAGGTGGAACTTTGATGGTTAGTATGTTATGAGTTTCTGGCTGTGATTGTGTTTTATCGGACACGTTTGAGTCATTTTTGTTGGAAGATTCGCCATCAGCTAATGTATTTTCCAAATGGGCTAGCAGATAGAATTTATTACTGGTTAATAAATCTTGGGTGGTCCATGCATACCGTTTTTGGACTTCATTAACGGGCGGTGTTAAACTGTCTATTTTGCGCTTGATAATCCATTTTTAATTCATTTACCGAGATTGTATTAGTTTTGTTGAGAATAAGTAAAATAAAATTTACTTACAATATTAGCTACGGATAGCTTTAAGGTCAAGCGTATCGCACTGATGTCAGGCAGGGCAAGGAACGTCTGCACTGTAACACTGCTCGTACTCGACTCAAAAGATGTTTCTGTGAGACACGAAGTAAAGATAATAATTTAAGAAGTATTGTCTCAAACTCCTTCCAACTGATGTGGAAATAAAGTAGGGAACGCGACTTCAAACTGTGTTTTCTGCTCTTATGAAATATGGGTCTTAATCAAAGATAAATAGATATTTTATGAGCCGTGTAGTGAACGGGGAAGACGTGGCTTCTGAGGATTGAAGAAAGGGACGTCTAAATATACCCATCGTTCGCCGATTAACAGTTCCAAAAACTGCTGTTTATGTTAAAATAAAGTACAATATTTATAAAATCCAAACTGTTATCCTGTTGTATAACAACATCCGGACCTATAAAGCTGTCCAAATGAGACAAAAATTAAGAATTTGTATTGAACTACACTGAAACACCTTTCCTGCACTTGTAATTTACGTTTTACGAGTTTGCCATTATTATTTGTTTAGACTATTCAAATAAGTATTGGAAACTTGATGACCATATTGCTGCCAATGCATTTGCGCGAGGTTGGCTATCGTCTCAACTACCCCCATTTTAAAACAACAAAATTTAAAAACAACTCTTTTTAAATCTTATTTAGATAAAAAACTGGTTAAGTTACTTTTAATTTTTTCACTTAGGCCTAAGGATTAAAAATTGACTTTGCATTTGTTTATTATCTAAAACCAAATAAGTAGTTTTGCTAAAATTCAGTGATACAAATGAGTTTCTTGTTATACAATAATAACCTTCAAGAATTTCTCAAATTTATTAGCATTTTATTTATTAGCAAATTTTTAAATTTATACGTTTGTGTTTACAAAATAGTTTTAATCCAGGTCCCTTCGTGATTTTAATTTTTATTTTGCTGATATGTATTAATTTATACAGATTTTATGGTAGTTTTACAAGTTACAATGGTATCTAGCCTTAAGAACCACTTAACATGAATTTTTCTACATAAAATATTTTTTCATATCTTATTTTGGCCTTTAGATACGAATGTGCATATTCAGGGCTAAACGTTTTCTGTGTAACAATACTTACTTTGTACCTTAGATGCGACAAACGCGTCACTTATTTGTAACTTTATGTATTTGATATTTTGGAAACAAATAATATGCGTCGTCAATATAGTAAGTTTTTATTCTATAAGATAAAGGTAATTTCACTCATCAATATTTTATTTTGATCATGGGCGTAAAAAAAAGCATCAGAAGAAAAAAATCACAACATAAATTGAAAAAATAGAGGGAAAACAGAGTTAACGAAATTGATGTGGCTAAAGGAGTATCTTATATTTAATTGTACAAAAATTAAATTGTAGAAAAAAAGCAAAGTTTACTATATGACAGGCAATGGAAAAGAGACGGTATATCTCAAAATATCTGCAAAAACTCAAGCTATTCACAAAAATCTTATACAAAAATTGACATCCATTTGCAGTAGCAAAGGCATCAGCGAAGGATTAAAAGCTGGTAAGGGATAGTTTGAGATATTCAAAGATATCAGCAAACATCGAAAAGGTGTTAGGGCTGACGAAGTTGCCAAAAAGTGCGTGAAAAAATTTTAGAAACTGATGGAGTCGGAAAATTATAAACCAAAATAAGCTTCTACCCGTGATGAGATGGGCTTTAAAAAAATGCCTGAAAAACGTTTATTATTAAGGAAGAAAAGGTAATTTCGGGTCATAAGCCAATGTAAGACAGACTAACTTTGTTTTCTTGTGCCAATGCCAGCAATAGCCTAAAGATAAAGCCTATGTTGGATTATTAATCTGAAAATACTTAAGTCTTTAAAAAACAAAATGTTAATTTGTACTAACTTGTGATATGCGGAGAGTTAACAGAAGAGCCTGCTCTTAATGCAAAATGATATCTAAATAAAGATCTGCCATATTTACTACAATTGGAAGAAGATTTAGACGAAAATGTTAATCTCATCAAAATTAAGTTTTGTCTCTTAATACCACATAATATTTCTACAACAATGTCACTGCCAACTTCAAAAAACTTTCTATAACTGTTACAGAATTAACCTTCAGTTAATTCTGAAAGAATAATTTTAATATTCCTCATTGTATACAGACATACAGGAGTTGGTAAAAGAATACAACGATGAACTTACCATTAAAGAGTTAAAAAGCGAGCAGAAAACAAGTGACGTAAAAAAATCTTGCAGTTCTGAAACGAATTAGAAGAATCGGTTAACAAAAAAACGACAGGCTTAATCATCGTTGGGTAGGTTTTTAAACCTCTATCACTTAAGACACAAAAGAATAACCGATGACAACAATACGAAAGCAGAACTACCAAAGCTGTCGCAAAAAAAGGATTTTCTTTATTTTATCTAAGATAATTTGTATAGAAAATCAAGTAATATTTTTGAATCGTTTTCAAATCTTCTAAATCCGAGAATAGATTAATTGATTTACTATAAAGTAAATTCGTAACCTGGGTTTTAAAATAAGAACATTTAGAGCTACAAACCGCAAACAGGAACGAATTAAGTTTGAATGTCGTAGTAGCATGAAGTTAACCAAAGTATATGGCAGTACTATAAAATAGAACTTTAAAACTTTTGAGGAACACATAAAGTCCAGGCAAGTAAAAAGCCAGTACTCCTCATTCGTTCATTTAACTTGCTTAATTTGTATTAAATTTACATTGAATTATTGTTAGCATAATCGTTTGCGGCCACTTCCTTTCTTAAACTTTTGTCATGTATTATTAAAGTTGTTTTCAGTGGAAAAGAGACGGGATATTACGCGCTTCGGTTCCGCCAGGCTAAGTCCCCGAGCCCTTAAATTTAAAGAAGTGCTTTGCATAAATTGACTTAGTGCGACTCGCTCTGCGTTCGCATTAAAATGGCGGCTTAATTGTTAAACCGAGGTTTAACGGATTGCCTTGATTTACTGGCATAAAGCAGTATGCGCTGGTTCTTGAGTCTGCCGCCTTTCTTTTTAATTAGCACTCTAGGAAAGTGGCGCTACGGGTTAATCCCAGGCTTAACCCCTCTTGCTTCGAATAGCGGCAAGTAGCTTCTATGTTTGGTTTTTGTAGTGCACAAAGTAGCTATTGGTTTCCAATATGTGACTATAAATATTCCTCTAAAACAAAAAACGGCCACCTAAAGGAAAACTAAATAAGAAATTCCTGTTGCTCTCTGGGGATGTCCAGTTGCGTGATTACTGCCTGTAAGCCCGCAGGACCCCAAAATGTACGGCATCCTAAAAATGTTAATATTGAATCGTGTAAAGCATCTATAAGGGATCTGGCCCAAACCGAAGTCACGAAAACGTTTCTACAATACATTACTATAAATGTAAATGCAAACTTTTTCTTATCATATGATTAACAAAGCTAAATAACTCTTCTATTGCTTAAGTATTATATTTCTAAACGTTTCCTTTCTTTTCATAATTTTATTAGGTAAATTTAGAAACACACATTACGCTGCTAGGCTGAGGACTGTATATAAGTCTAAACTTATTAAAAAAGAATTTCATATCAACGGACGCTATTTCTTTCATTTAAATAGTGTACAACCTACAAAGTGTTCTTTGATATTTGTTCTTTCAAAATAGATGACTATAGCAGCATTTTTAAAAAATTCGTCTATATGGTACGAGTTGAAATAACGTTATAAGAAATTTAGAATTTATTACGAATTTTTAAATAACATTTGCTATGTTAAAAAAAGGGGATTTGACAGAAAATCATGATAGAGATCGAATTTAAGTCGCGAAAACATAACTGCCACTGTTCGACCAATAACGACAATCAAAATGGTAATTGAAGAGTAATGTACGGAAAGCTATCTCTCATATCGAATACGAAGTTTCACCTGCAAGCGGTGGGCCCTGAAATTCCAAGTAACTTGTGGGTTGGGCAACCAACTACAGTAGAAGACAAGGTGGGAAACAAACGATAGTGGTGTACTTGGAGCGAGTGATCTCTTCAAGAAGAAAGAAAGCTCATTTTCACTACAATATATGCAATGAAATAAATAATTCCACGGATAAAAAAAAACTTTTTGCTAACGAGATACTTATAAATTAAAAATTACAAAATTGAAAACAAAACAAAGAGAAAAGATACACAAAATTTTATTTATAGTGGAATCAAAACGTAAGACAAGAGATATAGCTGGTGAGATAAATATATAATAAAATTTTAATAATAATAATAAGAAGAAGGAAAGAATTTTATATACCAGATGATGGTCAAATCGAAAAACGAAACTTAACAATATGTGTATATGCCCTCAGGGGAGCCTGTAACCTAAGGTGACGGATCAGCGAATACCCCGTAGATATGCCGGATATAGAGGAAATAAAATAACTCCTGCAGGCTAATAGAACAGTCAGCGTAAGCAGCAATTAGCGGACACAGTTTCCGAGGGTCAGGATGTTTACGACGTGGCTGAATGTGGGATCACGCCTAAAATGTGGCAACGGCAGATCCGGTCTTAGTTAGATAGGTTATCACTAAGTGACCAAGACGCAGGGCCAGAGTGGCAACTCAATAGCCAACTACCTCTCAATGAAATGTAGAGTAATAAAACAATACCCCAGGTGGGTAAGGTGAACGGTCTAGAATCCCATATTGCTTTAGTCAACCTCACAGATTCTAGGGGAGGCAATTGCTCGCCAGACACAAGAAAAACGTCAAACAATGAACAATTTAAAACTAGATTACACCTAGCAACGTATAACATAAAGTTAATGTTGACACACGAAAGAGTTTACGGGCTGGAAAAGAACTAAAAGAAATTATATGGGATACCTTAGGTATCTCAGAAGTAAAAAAAAATGAGATAACCAGTGTACATTATAAACAGGAAATGCTTTGCACTACAGCAGTAACGAAGAGAACACATACAATTATGTTGGATCCATAGTAAATACATTTTTCAGATCGAGTTGCCTTTATAATATTAAAACTAAATAAAATCTGTGTTGTAAAAATAATAATCCAAATATACGTACCCACATTACCTAGTGAAGAAAAACAATTGATTTATTCTACAAAGCTAACAATCTTAATAGAAGATTTTAATGCCAAACTGAGCGAGAAAAGGAAAGAAAAAGAAGACAAAATCGGAAAATATAGCTACGGCGTTCAAAACCTAAGAGGCAATAAATTACTAGATTATATGAAATAATAAAACATGTATGCTATGAAAACCTTCTTTAAAAATAAGCAGCAGGGAAAAAGTAGATAGGTAAGTCAAATGGAGCTACAAAAACAAAATACATTACGTGATATTAACAAACAAAGAGATTTTTAAAAACGTTACTGAAATAAAATAATTTAATACAGCGAACGACTACCGCTTGGTTAAAGTAATAATGCATGTATATCAAAAATTAGAAAAACTAAAACTGACCAAAAAGGCACTTACAAGTACTTAAAGGAAAAGGTAATAAAGACAAAGAAATCATTAAAGCAGGAATTAAAGCAAAACAACGGAACTTCTAGAGGACAAAAACGAAAAATTAACGAATGTTATTTTAAAAGAGGAATTAAAGTGGCCTGAAAAAAGAAAAAACAGCAGAAGTACAAGTTATATGCCTAAACAACGACAAAATAAACAGAAATAAATAAAACAATAAGAAAAATGATCAAAAAAGATATTGACAGATACAAAAAACGAAGGTTAGAAAGAGTAATAGAGAATAATAGGGGAATGAGGAGCTTAAGACCAACGCTAGATAGAATACAAATAATCTCGTTGAAAAGTCCAGATAGTAGAGAACATACAGGTAAATTAAAAATAAGCACAGCAACGGAAAAGTACTAAACTTATCTATATAACTTTCAGACAGTTCCAGATGATGATGAGAAAAAACAACAACTGACAAAAAAGGTCATGAACGTGAACGTTAGTTGACATAGAGGAATATAAAGTAATAAAAGCCCTAAGAGAAATGAAAAACAACAAGGTACTAGGACAATATAAAATATTAACAAAGATGTTAAAGTAAATCAACCAGAAACTACTAGAAAATGTTAAACTGTTTGACAATTGGTTGTACTATGAAAAAATCCCCAGTAGTTGGAATAAAGCAGTGACTATCTTACTACATAAAAAACGAGATAATTTCGTACTGACAAATTATAAGTTTGCTTGCTATCACAACTTTATAAGCTATTTATGAGCATTATTGCAAACCGTCTAAGTAATAAAATAAATGCCTATCATCCAGATGAGCAAGTCGGTTTTCGTAAAGGCTACAGCATTGCCGACCATCTATTAACTGTAAGAATCCTAATAGAAAAGCCAAATAAGTATCACATACCGCTACATCTGGTTTTAGTCGATTATGAAAAGGTTTTCGACAAGATAAAGTTGTGGGCTGTAGAATGTGCCTTAAACAACAGTAGCTTTACAGGCCACAACGCAAGGCAAAGTTATGAGAAGTGGAGGCCATATATGAGCAAAAGAAGCAAATGAGATATCGCTGGCTTTTGATGGGTGAGAGCTGCTCAAAATTGAAAATATTGGCATGCATTTGGAAAGACCTACGTCAAAAGAAAGACGACGGAGGGTAAAAGAAGAAGAAAAAAACATATGCAACAAAAGCAGATAAAAATGGCAACAATGGAACATGATATAAAAAAATCTTCAGCAATGTTTTATTAAAACAAATAAACATTATTATATAATACCTGGCGATGGCTGAAATGGCAGGCAAAGAAAAATTTGAGAACAATATTAAAACCAACAACGAAAACTATTTCATTCAAGAATAGTAAACTTCTTAGAAATTTTGCCTGCTACAACAATACTCCAATTATGAATAGCTTTCTTAGACTAAAATCAGTACACACGTACTTCAGGAGAAGAAACATCAATAATTCATTATATTTTAGTAAATGAAGAAACAACCAAATTGTTTAACATTTGGGTGCTAATTCTCGAAAATTGGGTTAAAACTAAAGACCGTGAATTGACGGAACCAAAATGGAAAGTAGAGATCAGAATTCTCTGCCATATTCCACCAACCGAACATAATAAAAACAATCTAAATAAGGTGTGGATAATACAGATAAAGAGAGGATGAATATAAAAAATATATAAAAGAATCAGAAGAAAAAATATCATAGAAAAACTACTATAGCACATTTTGGTCAGAAGAAAAAAAACAGACAACTAAAGACAAAAATAAAGCTTACCATAAATCGTTAAACATAAAACCACATAGTAGAATACAATAGAACCATTCAAGTGGTAATAACCTTAAACCCGCAAACACAACAAAATAGATAGAATATTTTTAAATAGAGAATGACATCTGTAGACGACCTTTAAATTTTAAAGAGATATTTAAATAAAGAAAAAGATATATTGCATTTGAATATGATATATTGTAGGACATGGCTATACTATTACAATTTTTTAAGAACTAATAGATGTGGACTATAAACAAGAAACCATAAGATCAGAAGTAGATTTACTAAAAGTTGAATAATTAAACGACACACTTCAAAGAACTAAAAATAAAAAAACTACCGCTACAAAAAGAATACACACTAGATTTCTTAAATATGCTTCTAAATAAACAAAATTGAGATATGTTTTTCTACTAAATAACTGCTGGAACACCAGAACCATTCTCCAAGTATAGCTAAGATTAAATAGCTATCATTAAATCTACTTTAAAAATTACCGAGAAGTAAGTCTTTAAAATACTTCATACAAAATATATAAAAAAATTGTAACTAAAAGACTTCAGAATATAATTAATAGTGCTATAATAAAAAAAAAGAGAATTTAAAAAAGGTATCTTATATACCGAGTATTTAATGCAAAACAAGCAACAGAAGATTATTGTATATTTAACAGAGAAATTTACGTTGTACGTTAAAGCTTTTAAGAAAACTTTAAAATATAATGGGGAGTCGAGACGTATCTGTGCATAATATTCAGATTATTAAATATGATTGCATTAACACAAAGTATTGTTATTTTTTTATTTGCAAACGTAGTAGACCTAGAATAACTGAATTTAAACTTTATCAAGTAATGAACAATTCCTGTTTAAAAACATCCACCAAGAAAACTAAAGTAATGGCTTTCAATAGTAATGAAGTCACTCTTGCAAAGACTGTCCTAAATAAAGAAACAATAACACAAGTAAAACTTCTTAAATTCAGAGGTTTTCTAAAATTTATCGTATACCAAAAACACTTAGTCGACTTTAGCACAGGAGACTGGGGCCTATGGAAAACCATAAGAAAAATACTAAATCAAAAAGAAGAACTTCCTCCGTTATCTTTTGAAGTAAATAATATAAACTACGTCTCGGACATTACAAATTAGCATTAAAATAGAAAGAAGAGCATCTATCCCAGACTGTATTCAACTAATCTCGCCTAATGAGCTCATTAATATGGTATAGAATCTCTGAGACAAAAAATCTATAGGCTATAACTTAATCACCAATAACATTCTCAAACACTTTATAAAGAAAACGATAGCCTATCTAAACTCTATATTCAACGCGTGCATGAAACCACTAAGATTTGAGCCAGAGTCCCACATGGTACCATCTTGAGGCCAACTTTTTAGCATATACACGTCCGACCTGCCAGAGCCTGGTGCAACAATATTAATTTTTGCAGACAGCTTCATGATAAATTTAACGAAGCAATCATTAAATTACAGACCGCCACAGCCAAACTTCTGGCATGGTTCAAAACCTGGTACATCAGAATAAACCCTGACAAAGGCCAGGCCAAAATTTTTACGCTAAGAAGGATCACTAATCCTCTCTGTATACAAATAGAAGACAATGAAATACCCTGGAGTCCCAAAGGCAGCGCTGGCAAATATCTGGGAAAATACCTCGATACTTGCCTAAGCTGGGGGTATCACATAAATCAGAAGCTTACCCAAAGTTACATTAGGTTAAGAGAACTATACCCACTGAATAATCGCAAATCCACACTAAAAATAGATTACGCAACACTACTTTACAAAACCCTAATTCGACCTCTTGGCCTGGTGCACTTTCTCAAACAATAAACCTGCAAAGCTTGCAACGCATAGCGAATTTGAGAACCCTCTAGTTGACCTTTTACCAATCAGTTTCAAAATTACTAGCAAACAAGCCTTTTTGGTCACCTGTCGATTGGTGAAAACAGAATTTGAAAATTCCCAGCCGTTCTCGAGTTTTTGCTCGGACGGACAACATGAAGTTAGCAAGTGACACCGCTTCCCTTCGCCACTTAATAACATATTAAAAATACAACGCCTCCAAAACAAGATCCTAAGAATTATAGTCAACGCACCGTGGGATGTTATAAATACCCTGCTGCACGAAGAACTCGGCATCTTACCTACTGATCAATATATCAAGAACGTTCATTCCAAGCTCAGACGAAAATTACCCCAGGACCTAGTTCCCGCAAACCAAAGACAATTAAACAAAACATAAACTCTGCGGAACAATGTTGGAGAGGCAGGCGTGTAAATAGCCGCTCTCGCGATGCGGTGTGGGAAACGTAGTACGGCCCGTATTGGAACGTCAACCGATAAGGCCAAAATCGTCCCTTAAACGGCCGTCGCGAAAGCGGATGGGGGCGGCTACCGATATCAACCAACGAGTATTGCCAAATCGCTCACCTGAATCGGCTTCGGCTTCGTCGGCGATGGTTCCACGGTGGCCACCTTGCCGCGCTGCGGGTCTCGTATGTATGCGGGTTGATAAGACACGACCGAATTGGCCGCGCTGCGGATTGCGAATGTGCGGGTTGATAAGACACGACCGAACTGACCGCGCTGCGGAATGCGAATGTTGCCGGGCTTCGCGCCTGGCTTGGCGGTAGGTCTTTGAGGGCAATTTTCATTCGACAGCACCTTTCATATCAAAAGGTGCCGCCGACGGCGTATGCAGACTTGTCGGCTGAGCAGAAGCCCATATGCCGTTTTGTGTGCGATGGCAAAACGTAGCAGATATCAAAGGCCCGCATGCCGCCGCGATATAAAGCGGTTCAAGGGCGAAAAGGCCGCCACACCAAATGTCATGATGTATAATCTAAGTTATTAATATGTCACAATATCATTTACCTAAGCCAAATTATTGTTAATTTGGCAATAAATAAAACTTAAAAAAATTTAGAGGTTACTCAACAACGTCACTTGAAAAAATAAATATCCATAAAAACAAAAAAATTGAGAAGATACTTAAACTAAAGTACTTTCGGAAGCAGATATGGTAGCAAATTTAAGATCACTACTTAAAACTGCAAACGTGCAATTGCAGAAGCAAAAATGAGGTTTTTACATGGAACTGCTGAATACAATAAAAGGAATATGAAGAAAAATTAAAATATAAGAGAAAAACTCAAATTGTTAAATATTACAAACACTATAAAAGGGTGTAGGAAACAATTGAAAACGCACATACAACAAATAGAGTATACAAAATTACCTAAAATTTGCTACCCATATAGATCAAAACAAACACGAAATATAAAAAGACTAAGAAAGAGAAGAAAAGAAATAAATATAGAAGATTGAGTAGTAATGCAAGATATCATATCCAAAACATGACGGAGATGGAGAAGAAAACAACAACCAAACAACATCGGGAATGAGAAGAAAACTTTTAAATATTTATAAAAGTGTTGTTCTTTAAATACTAACAGTAAGTTGGAATTTACCAAAATTTTAATTTATATTATTTTTTTTATGATTAAATTACATGTATGTGTTCTCACCTTTTGTATGTAACTCAAACCAATTGTAATTAATCATTAATCTAAGATGTTTAAAACAAAATATTTGATAAATTTGTAGTCTGCAAGGTTGCTAAAAGAACATATTGTTCATAAGTGTTTCATTTTTGTCAAATAAAAACATTAGCGTGTCAATTCATTTTCATGGCTCCAAATACAAAATTTCTACAGAGAAAAGCTTATTGCAGCGGTTAGTTCTGTAGACGTGGCTAACTACCCACCTTTGCCCCAGCATCCACATTTTTATTATTACATATTTGAGAAACAAGCAGCGCTCTTTTAAAACAACATCATAAAATAAGAATGAACCTAAATTTTAATTAACCAGTTAGTGTTAGACTTAGAAGGGTATGAAAGGTAAACCTTACTAAACCTCATGTTCTAGCACTACGCATGTTATACGGGAGTTTAACAAATTTTTATAATCCCTCGAGATATTAAAAAATATTAAAAGCTTATTTCATCAGATAAAATTATATAATGTTTTTGAATTTCCTAGTTTTCTACAATTCCCAAGAAAATAACTTTGTATTAGTGTTTTTAAAAAAATGTATAGTTCCTCACTTAGACAACGTTCATCTACATAAAGCTCTAACTTCAGACTGTAGAGTGAGTAAAGTGTAAAGCACAGTAAATTCTGTTCGACATAAATTTATGACAAATTACTTTTTTAGAAATTTTTTATCAAAACTATTAATTTAAACAGTATTTTATGACAACATTAAATATTTAATGAATAGTAAAGTTATGTGAAAGTTGTATAAATTTTACAAGCAAGGATTTTACTTATATTAAAATATTGAAATAACTAATTTGAATCTACATATTTGTTGTTGTATTTGTATTTACATAATAAACAATTTGGTTACACTCCAAAACAAGACTTTCAATTTTCATAACCACAACAAAAGTAAATTACACAAATAAGAACAAATAATTAAAACATTGTCTTAAATTTCAGTCCTTTACACAACAGTATAAATAACCCGAACTCCTCAATTATGTGTAAAATGATTTAGTACCGATCAGGAAACTAGTAAGGAAGAATAGTTAAGGTATGATGCTCATCTAGAGAAGACAGTCCTTTTTTGTTTCTCATGTATTTGTTGGTTTAGCCCATTAATGTTTGAATCTACCGCCCAAAAATTTATTTGTTTTGTAAGTTAGCAGTGAGCGTTGTGTCGGTGCAGTTTTTTACACGCAAAACTATTTGTCGTTTAATCTGATAACTTTATTCAACCGTAATTCATTTACCGTGCAAAACAAAAATACATTTAAAGATACTTCGGTAGGCTTGGGGCGTTAGACAGTAATACAAATTTAATTTATTAGACATTGAAAGGTTATATCTAAGTTTATGTAACAGATTTTAGTAGTATTAAATATAAGAAACAACTCATTTTCAAAATAAATTGTTTTTTGAGCCAAATCTTTGATCGTGCATATACTCTAAAAGATCTATTTATAATAAGTCATCTATTCGTTGAATCCGGTGCTTCGGTAACAAAATCCGAATTTTTAAGTAACTGTATCTACTAAAAAGTTCAGTAAGCTTTAGTAATTACCCAAAGACTTAGGTACGGTTAGCAATCAGCGTTATTAGCAGTAGCCATAAAATTTTATTGTAGGTATCGTAAATTCTCCAACAGTTCTAAGGTTAGTATAAGTTGGGTTAATAGCTCGTTTAATCCGTATAGATAATCTGAACATTTCAAATGTCATGTGCTTAAAATATAATCTAAGAGAAATGTTATGTAGAAAGATATCAAGATTTTCTAGTTAAAATATAGTAGATGTAAGATATGTGAGAGAAACTGCACTATCTATGTCCAGAGACAAAATAACTAAATTTGACTGTTCAACTTCTTCTTCTTTTCACTCTTATCCTAATGCCTTCTAGCGTCGGATTTATACGTTCCAGTCCTCCTTAACCAATTTCATCTATTCTTTTCTGTCCATTGGTAAAATTTTCATTTCATTTATTGTCTTTCCCACATCAACGATTTGACTTATTCACTTTCTTCTTTTCTTGCTTCGAACACTTTTCTGCATATTCTCTCTAGTGTCATTCGTTGTATGTGACCGTACCAGTTCAGAATAAAATATTCTAGAGCTTTAAATCGCCTATTAGAATTTATAGAGAAAACGGTTGTGAACAGTTAAAATTGAAAATTTGAATGTAAAGTGCATGTATGCAGCAGGAAAATCAGCAAATGCTACAGCAAAAATAACTTAAACTTAGTATACTTGCAATTAGTGATCTACAATGACCAGAATCAGGAAGATGTGTAACCGATAAAGATGTTTTATATTATATAGGTAGTGACGACCTAATCCATAGATATGGTATTAGAATTATTATAGAAAAAGAAATCATCAAATCAGAAGTAAGTTTTACTCCGTATTCTGAATGTATACTAATGATACAACTGAATTGTAATAGAGAAAAATTAACATAGTCCAAGTACATATAAGCACCAACGGCAAACAAAAAAGACGAAGAGATAGACACTTTCTGTGAATAATTACAATTTGTCTTAAAACCTGCCAAAAAAACATGACGTAACTCTAATAATAGGTGATTTTACTGCTAAAGTTGGAAAAATAAAAATTAAGAGATGTACTGAAGAACATGGGTTGAGGAAGAGAAAAGATCGAGGAAAACGGCACATGAAATTTTGAATTAACAATAATAAATACGATGTTTAAATTACCAAATAAAAGATTGTATACAAGAAGGTCGCCTAGGGATAACAAAGAAAGAAATAATTAATAAAATAAATTTTATAATAACGAGATCTGGCAGCCCTGTTCGAGATAGAATAAGAGCAGTAGAATTGGATTACCTAAGAAGATGCCAAAAAAAAAAGAGATAAGATGAGAACAGAAGTAATATGGAAAAATATGGAAGCAACCTAGTCAATTACTAAGAGTTTAGAAAATCGAGCACTACATTGGTATAGTCACGTAAAATAAATTCCTGAAGACAGATGGCCATGGAAGATTACACAATGATTTCCAAGAGATACAAGAGGAACAGAGCGAGCGGACTTGAATTGGGAAACATATAAAGGAATGATAATGGAAGAAAAACATCGGAAAGAGGGAATGGTTGGATAGAAACATAAGAAAAGGAAAACGGAAAACCCAGAAGGGTAATAACTCGAAGAACAACAAGAAAAATGCGCGTAGGCCGAAGGACATTCTGCACAAACCTGGACATTGACAAAGGGCATAATGGATAAATTAGCCGAAACGCAGAGGGTAATGGAGCATCATATGTTACATATAAAGATAAAGGATAAGATGCGAAATGAATACATTAGAGGAAAAAAAAACAACAAAAGTAATTGATGTAAAAGAACATATAGCAAGCCTAAAATGGAGATGGGCCGGACATACGATGCGGAAATCTGACGACCGATGGAATAAGAAGATACAAGAATGGAGACCCTGGCTGGGAAAAAGATCAAGAGGTAGACCTCAGACCAGGTTGAAAGACGACCTAAAGCATACAGCCGGGCTCACATGGGCAAGAGAGACACAAAACCGAGAAGAATGGAAAATGAGAGGGGAGGCCTGTATCCGACACTGGATGAAAAGAGGGCTAAGAAGATATTAAGTGATTTAAGATATATCTACAAGGTATAAGGTGGCAGTTGCGCTCGCACGCCGCTCTTAGTTATCCGGGTAGGTGCAGCTGAAATATGATCTAAATAGGATCCCGTTATTAATACGGTACGAATAATAATGGGACTTTGATGGCCGATACTTCGGATTTAGAATTGCATGTTGAAAACCCCTGGCGTATTACGTATTCACAGGATAAAATGATCCATAAACCATAGTTCTATGTAATTCCGCGTAATTAAAATATACCAAATTCACTCGCAGGAATATAGTAGATCCGTAGGAAATTAATTTATATCCTAGATCTAGCTTGAGGTTAGCCGTTACGTGGAATGAGTAGCTCAGCAGCGGCCCTTGCCGGACCCAAACGCGGATCAAGAGGAGGGTTGACAGGTCAGCCCAGCAATCTACCCATCATAAAACAATTCAAATGCTGAAAGCACTACGCATTGCCTTGGACGGAGAAAGTGTAACGACCCGACAGCGAAATAAGACGAAGAGATAAAATAACAAAAATATGCTAAGGTTTAGAACATATAACCTCAGGTCTTGAACCAACAAAGAACATGAGGCGAAAATTACAGAAAAAAAGTTAGATATATGTAACAACTCGGAGGCAAAAATGAAAGACAAAAATCGAGTACTACATCCTCATTTACAGTAGAAAAAATGAAATGAGCGAGCTTTGCTACATGAGAAGTTTATACCACATTTTGATAAAATTGATTGCATCAATAAAAGATCAATTTAATTTGTTTGAATTGACAATTAAAAAAAAATAATTGGCGACAGACTAACCTACCATCCCGTCATTATAATGGGCGACTTTAACGCTCGAATAGGAAATGATTCACTCAACGGTGTGAACAAACGCTTTCATGGGGACGGAGCTAATGACAACGGTGGTTTACTTTTCAATATTTAATACGTAGAAATAAGTTTTAAGAAGTAGCTAAAATATATATTACTTTTAATAGGCAACTAAGAAAGTTCTGTCGTTTTTGAAATTGAGAAAAAACAGAATAACTTTACTTATAAAAATATCCAACTTTGCAATTAATAACCCTTTTCCAACAAGAAGATAATTTATAAGTTTCATTTTTATAAAACCGATTATTTATTCCAAAAATGTATGCACCTTAATTTTTAATTCTAGTTTATTATTAAATTGTGTACCACGCAAATGATTATTAAAAAAAATTAATAATAATATGATGGATATATGTCTGAGGAACATGTGGGGTGGAGGAGGATCTCACACTAAATTCATTATTTTTTTTTTATATCTACTACAATGTGTGGTCGTGAGTTTCTTGCAAAAATAAAACTTTTTTTGTGATTGGTCATTGGTGGTTGTTTTTGTTGCAATTCATTGTGTACTAATTGGAGTTGTTCATTATAAATGTTTACCGTGAGGTTTTGACCAATTCGTAGATATTTATGGTAACTAGTTTTTTTGAGGTCCACCATATACAAGAAGTTTTTGTAGCGTTAATTTTCTTTTAGGACTTTGTGGCACAGGATCATTTCACAGCCAGTGCTGAGTACGTTTGTAGTTGGAATACATAATTCATTTTTTATTATTAGTCAAATCCGATTTTAGTCGGGAAATAAAATATATGCAGATTGTAAGTTGTAGTTTGTTATTGGGAGTTGGTTTGCACAATAGCCACTTAATTAATTTCCACCTCTTTCCTATTTTGTGTAAATGCTTCAGTGTTGTTTCGTCATTTATTTTGAACAAGTTTTTAAGTAATATTTATCTGGGCTCATTTTCCAAAGAAGACTCCCAGAAGATTGCTTAAACAATTTCGGGGTCGTTTTTGAATAACTTTTTTTTATCCAAACGCAGTTCAATTTTTGCAGATTCCTTATCGTAAGTGCCAAGTTTAAATTTGTAAAGTAAACATTTCCTACGTTTTACAACTCACATAACAAAACAACTTAAATTGTTGAAACACAAAGGCAACAAACACTTTTTGTTTTAAATATATCTTACGCTGCTATAAATAAAGCAATGCAATTGTGCATCGACACTTTGTGTTTCCACAAAATCAAATAGTAAACATCGGAGTATTTAAAAAAAACAAAAAGTTTATTAAAATAAAGAGCAATACACTAAGGCTTGCTCAGAGCCGTAGGAACTGCGGAACCAGGATATTCTACCCCCTTTCCCTCCCCTTTCAACGGATCAGCATGTAAGGATGCTAAATTCGACAAACATCAACAAAGATTACCAAAATCACAATGAAATACCATCTAAAACAAGTTTTATCCGGAATATTTTGAAAAGTTAAATGTAAAATACTTAAAAGACGATAGTACAAAATGCCTGTATGTAAAAAATTAATAAATTATATTATATTAAGAATAAACAACTATGATCTAGAAGAAGCTTCAGCAAAACTAAGACGCAATATTTTAAGGCTACCTAGCAAGCTGTCGGCAAGCAAGAATAAAACCACCCAATAATATATGAAGAAAGACTTCTAGTAGTAAAATTAGGCAAACTTTTTAATAACAATTAAATATAGTACGATACCACCGGAATGAACAATAACACCCAAAAGCTATTTACATAAACTTCAGCTGTTCTATAATATAAACGAGAAACGTCAGGGCTTTCGTTAAAAAATAATCAACAATTGACGCAAAAATTGTGGTCTGTCAGCTAGTAATAATCTGAAAAAACAAAATGAGCGGAAAGGCCGTGCCTAAAGAGCCAGTGATGACAAATTAATCAAAATAGCTAGAGACGTAAGACTGAAAGGAAAAGGAGATTCTCACCGACCATACAAAAATGTCTAAGAAATAGGGTTTCCACATTTACCGAAATTAAAGGATGAAGAAAAATAAGCGTATACCTAAAAATTATAGAAGCAAATAATCAATTTTTAGAAATTATACACGTTTATTACAGAAGATGCAGTTATTAAGAAATAGCTCTAAGTTTAAGACATCTTTTATATAATTATTGTTTAGAAAGTTAAAGGGATTATGAATTTCGCCAGATATTTGTTACTATAAAAATCAGAAGGTACTTCTTATTTTTTGTTGCAATTGTATAACAGCTAGTAATTCAAAACTTCTTTACAGTCGACAGAAAACCTTTCGCATTGTCTCTGGATCTGGATTTTTCTGGAGCTACATCTACGGATGACACGCAACCCCATATTACAACATTACTCACACGCTGGCCTTAAAATTTATTATTCATCAAGCTATTACAAACAAGGCACAATTTACTACAAAAACATGTTGACGCTCTATTGTAGTACAAGATTTATATTTTTGTGTTTCTGTCGCAAAATAAGTGTATTGGTTAAAATGATTTATTTATTTTCAAATACTTACGCTGTTAAACGAAAGTTTTATCAGTTAACAAAACATAGTTTCATTTGACACGTAGTAAGATAAAAATGTAAAAATAATTCCTACAATTTTCCTTTATTTAATTTAATTTAATTTAATTTTCTGCAGATACATATTTTGAAATTTTTGTAATAGCATATAAAGGGTGTAACAACACAAAATAGCTAAAAAGAGACTAAACATGATACAGGATGTACAGAGGAGCAGTTGTGAGGACAGACCATATCCTAGTTATTGCAAAACTAAAGTTAAGAGAAAGAAAACAAACAAAGAGAAAGAGATGGAAAATTAAAATGATCACAGAAAAAAGCACTATATGAAAAGAAAGTTAAAAGACTATTAGCAAAAAAACTGGAACATCAAAATATAAAACAAGAATGGGGCAAAATAAAAAGAAGCATTGCAGATGCCTTAGATAAAGGGATAGGCAAAGAAACACAGAAATATGAATGAATGATTTGATAAAAACTGCAGGAAAACAATACAGAATTAAACCACTAAATTAAAGTGGCTAAGAACAAGAAATGAAATAGACCACAGGACATACCAAGAAATTAGGAAAGACAGTACGAAACTATTAAAAATAAAAAAACAAAATTGCTAGAGGAAGCAATATACACAATTAAAAAAGAGAATAAAAGTAACACAAAACCGTATAGACATAGCAAAAACAAGATATGAAAAGAACATAAGTAGCACAAAATGGAAAAATTATTTTAAAAAAATACTAACAGACAACAATAAGGTGAATAATAAGGAAAATTTAGAAAACACGGAAAATGAAGAATTGGGCATACCCACAGAAGAGGAATTCGATGAAGTAATAGCACAGCTTAAGGTGAGCAAAGCAGGAGAAAAGGATGACATAGTCAATATAAAAGTAATAAAACACGGATAATAAATTTTAAAACAAGGAATGTTTAAATTAATAATCCACACCTGGAAAAAGAAAAAATGCCTAGCAAGTGGGGGAAAGGAATAATAGTACCAATATATATAAAGGAGGGCCCAAAAGTTTGTGCAAAATATAGAGAAAGCACCTTACTTAACGTTGTATATGAGATACTGACCACGTTAATAAATAAGAAATTAATGAAGTACACAAAGGCACAAATGGGAGATTACCAATGCCGTATCAAAAGAGTTAGGTCTACCACAGGCACTCTACATATAGTGAGGCAAATATCCGCAAAGTTTTATAAACATGGAATTGGACTGCAAATTGTGTACTATATATCAGTTTCAAACAAGCATTTGGTGGTCTGAAACGAGAGCATAAAGGACATAAAAATACTAGGAAAGCTAGTGAGATTGAAACAAATTACAATAAAAAACTCTCAAGCAGCAGATAGAGACGAAAGAAAATTTTGGAATAAATCTAGGTGTAAGGCACGGAGATGTGTTAGCAACATTGTTTATTCTAGTACTGGATGCAGTAGTCAAAGAATGCAATTTTAAGTAAACAATCGTAAACAAACCGGTACACGTAGTTGCTTACCCAGACGACCTCACTGTGCTAGCTAGAGATAGGGGAAGTCTAGGAGAAGCAATTGAAAAAATCAAACGAGAAGCAAAGAAAAGAAGTCTTACAATAAACCAACAAAAAAGCAGAGAAAATAGTAAAGCAACAACTAAAAAAGTAAAATAAAAATTGTGAGTTTTAAATAGTAGATAATTTTATAGACTTAGAAATAATAATTCACAGCAAAAGTGACAGAAACATCGAGATAGATCACAGATCACAGGCGGGACACAAAAACATTATGAAAGTAAAAGTATAAGCATAAATACAAAAATGAGGGTATGCAGAGCAGCAGTCACATCGATAGTGACTTATGGTACAGAAACGATGAACAAACTCAGAACAGAAAAAGCTAAAAATATTAAAAAGATTGTAAGGAACATACAGAGCTAAAAATGGAGAATATAGAAGGCTAATGAACTTTGAAATAAAACCATTCTACAAGGAGAAGATATAGTAAAGATTATAAAGGCGCAAGGACTCCGCTGGTACGGACTTATAAAAAGAACGAGAGATAGCAAAGAAATAAGGAAAATTACTAAGTGGAGACAACATCAGCAGAGAGACCGGAAATCAGGTAGAAAAATCAAGTACTAGAAGATACAAAGAAGTTGGAAATATAAGCATGGAGGGAAACGGTACAGGATCGAGATACGTAGAAGAAAATAAAATAAGAACCAAAGACAAACGACAGGCCAAAATAAGGCAAGAATGGAAGAACGTAGACTAATTCAACATAAGAAACGAGTTTCTAGAGCTCAAACGAGATGAGCAACTATAATTGTTAAAGAAATATACAGGATGGCGCGAAGCCAACTTACATATTTTAAATCTAAATAGTGCACCACCGCTGTAACTTGTCGTGTTTGGCTGGAGGGAGAATAGTAGAGAGGGAGACGCTATTTCATGACGTGTGCCGCCGCGGGATGTCAGTCGCAGCGAAGCGTTGAAACATGCAACACTAAATTCCACCTATGCCTGGGTGAGAAAGTGAGGAAGGGAAGAAGAATCAACCTCATTAGAAAAAACCTATGGTCAGGTGGCTTCGGCTGATAGCACCCAGTAAGGTCCCCTTCCTAGGATTACAGGATAAAAACCGGTCAACGGACTCATACATTATATGAGTGCGCAAGAACCATCAACAGAAAGGTTGGTTTCGTGAATCTAATAGAAAATAGTTAATTTAAGGAAATAAAACCCTGAAAAAAGTACCCAGTCCTCCAAGTTAAGGTTTGGGGCAATGGGCTAGCACCGCGTTGCTTGTAAAATCTTAAAACGACACAAGCAAAGAAAACGGCAAATGAATATAGGGTGTTGGAACATCCAAGGTTTAAGCATAAAGAAAGATATAATTAGCTTATATAATATAATATGGGCATTGTAGTTTTTAGTGAAACAAAAATTGAGCAAGAAAACAAATACACGGACGAGTACGTATACTTTTGGAGTGGAGTAGAAAAAGCAAAGAGAACAAAAGCGGGGGTGATTGTGGCAATAAAAAAGAAATGGAAACAAATATAGTAAACTAGAACCTAATAGACAAAATAAGTTTAACAATTGACTTGAAAATAAAAGAAGAGATATAAAACTTATCGGGATATATGCACCCACCGAAGACTCACTCAGATACAAGCATAAAGGACAGATTCTTCGACAAACTCTGGGAGTTAACTAAACCAAAAACCAAAGAATAAACTAACATGTTAAGAGATTTGAACGGAAGGGTGGGTAAAACCCTTGACAGTAAAATAATTGAACGAAATAGGGAGGAGGAGATCAACGAAAACGGAACAAGATGGCTAGAACTCTGTGAACAAAACTGATTAAAAATTCTAAATAGATTATTTCATCACAAAGAGATCAATAAATGCACGTAAGTTAGAAAAAACAAAAAAATTGAGATCTATATTGGACTATATTATAATAAAGCAAAACTCCTATATAAAAGCATTTGATGTGAAAGTGTACATAAGACCGGAATGTGGGTCAGACAATTTACTAATGAAGTCACATATAGAAATAAACTACAACAAACAAAGAGTAACAGACAAATTATAAGAAAAGGCAGAAAGAACTAAAGCGTATAATCTAGATAGCTTAAAGAATAAATCTACTAGAATTTAAAAAAACAACGGGCGAGCCAGAAGAAATGTATGAGCAATTAAAATAAAAAAAACTTCTAGTGGACAGATTTGCTAATTAAGTTAATAGACGAAAGGAAAAAGTTGTATCTTAAATACCTGGCCACAAAGAAGGAAGAAGATCGTAAACAATATAACGAATCAGACACATAGTTAGAAAAGAAATAAAAAAGGTTAAAAATAAAAGATGGGACAAGAAATGTAGACAAATAAACTCATTAATAGAAGAAAAGAAGACCATAAAAGAAAAAAAAACAATAATAAAACTAGTTATGACATATGGGTCTGAAATATAACCCATCTACGAAAGATGGAAAAAGAAAAAATACTAATGCAGTTAACAAACGAGGGCAACCTCGAAAGAAATGGAGGAATAAGTGAAGTAGATTAGAATGACAAAAAGAAATGGCACTTAGAATGCGAGAAGCGGCAATAAGTTGCAAAAACTTGCCACATATAATGTATTTATTAGCCACCACAAATTATATTTTCCAAGTAAAAGCAGGGGTTTGAAAAATTGATACTGCAATTTCTACCTAATGGAGCATGCAATTACTACATAATTTATAACGAATCTCCTCGCCGGAATTGAACGAGCAATAAAATATTGAAATCCAAGAGCGAAAATCGGTCTAAGTGGACAGGTTAGAGTATACTAATCGCTGCCAATAGCCGCTAGTACGAAACGAGCGGCCTGAGAATTTCACGAAGTGTTCATATCTTAAAAGCTTTCCTCCCTCCGCGAGTGTTTGTTCCGGGAATATCTGGCACGGTGATGTACTAGTACGTCCCGGAAGTGGTTTGTGACGGAAGTTTGGCGAATTTGAGTGGCGCGGACGCCCGCTAGTATTAAGCGCTTGTATTGAATGAATCTGAAAGTGCAGGGCCAAGCCCTCGTGCGCGAAATGTTATGAGTTAGAGTTTAATGAAATTTAGGCGCCGAACTAGCGCATTGTCGGCTTTAAATTTCGTTGCGGTTGGCAACAATGGCTTAATTAACAACTATATGGGAAAGCAGATTATGTCGAGAAGCGAGGGGTCGCAAGTCAAATTTGTAGTTGCTAAGTCTGGCCTAATGTAGGAATATTACTTTCCTTGTAATATAAAATTTTACTCTGCATATTATTACGTACATTAATTTCTTAATAGAGCGATTTCATTGGTGTCTTTATAAAACTAATAAAAAACTATATTTTTTAAAGCTGTAAAGAAGTTAAGGAAATTAAGGGTGGTCGAGTTACGAATTTCAAAGTTATCATAGAACAGACACAAAGTGAGAATGTTAATAATTATCTGTGAGGATAATTCAAAATTAAATTTAACTAAAGGGTGGTAGCCAAAATTGAAACAATAAGAACGGCAATTAAATTCAAGTCACATTAATTGCTAAATCTGGAAAGTCATTCGACATATTATTCTTGTATCAATAATGTCGAAGATATTTTAAAGAGGTAATCTAGATGAAGTAATAGTTTCGTAGTAAATCGGGTTTTGCAAACATAATTCAAAATTTAACGTGGTCACAAAATTTTAAATGTAATTCTTACAAGCTCAGAGAAAAAACACTAAATATACGAGAAGCGTTCAATTCTGTTTGTCATAATGGAGATGTATACAAAGTGAATCTTACTCTTTTTATCCCACGCTACCTCTTACTTATATCCTACCTCAGCGACCTTCCATACTTTCAAGTGAACCTCAAAACATCATCATACCACTCCATCAAGTCAAATGTACATTAAAGGAATGTTTTGAATCCTACGCTTCCTTATATTTTACCTCATCGTTATAGTCAATATAATTTTAAGTTCATTTATAGCATATTTACAACTACTTTAACTAGACTAATAAGCTGAGTTGTCGTACATAACTTGTGGGGAGGAACACCAAGAGTGGCTTCCTATCATTGTATAAGGTATACAAGTCTTATATATTAATTTCTTAGGTCACTAAACTTTGTCCGTTTCATGCGTTTAACTGCGTTAGCATTATTTAATAAGTCTGTCACTAGATCACTAATCCGATCTTCGTATCTGCTGCAGTAATCCCTGATGACATCCTTAATCAATTAATGTGCGCTTGTTCACATACCATTCGGTGTTGCTATTGCGCAAATTGTTTTGCTTTGGAATCGTTGTCCGACCTCGATATTCGATGACTTACCAAATCCCCAAAACTGAATCCCATATCTCCATATAGGCACTATGATGGTTTTATATAACAACACCTTGTTTGTTAGCCTGAGCTGGGATTTCCGTCCAAAGATCTAGAACTTCTTCTTCACACGATATCTAGTTATCTTCGCTTAGTCTGTATGTGTTTTCTCTAGGTAAGTTTGTTATCGAGATGTATACCCAGGTATTTGATATCTTCTTGGTGCGGTATGTTAGTGCCGTTAAAGGTTATAGGAGACAGATCAACTTTGGGGAGGCTGAAAACCACTAATGCCGATTTATTTTCATTAATTTCAATGCGCCAAGTTTTTTAAGTCCAGCTCTCTAATGCTTCCAGGTCATTTTGTGGATAAGGATGTAAAAATAATGCAGCCGTGTCGCCCCAAACGTAGCAGTTACAACATTGTCAGTAGCAGGTAAGTCCACCGTAAACAACTGGTATAATGTTGGTCCCAATGCACTGCCTTGCGGCACACTTGCTTCGACTAGATAGATTGGTGAGTGGCTATAGTTTACTTCAATTCGAAAGTATATGTTTTCTAGATACGACTGGAAAAGCAAATAGTACTATTGTTGTAGGATTTGATTTTATATAACATGCCAGGTTGCCAGACTCGATCGAAAGCTTGGCCCACATCCAAAAATACTGCTAGACATGACCGTTTTTCGTCGAAATCTTTTTCTGCGATATCTATGCTATATATATATATATATATATATATATATATATATATATATATATATATATTATATATATATATATATATATATATATATATATATATATATATATATTATATATATATACATACAACGTACTGGTTTTACTCAAATCTATTCGGTAGGTCTAGTCTGTGTAGCGTTTCACTATTATCGAGTAGGTTAAGAGCTAAGACGTTTGGGTCATGATCGAGTTTACTTAGGTATGTCGCACTAAACTTAACTATCACTTTTTTTTACCGTGTCAACTTTTAAATCATTGGGAATGTCTACATTTCTCACAAAGTATGGTGCACCGCACATAGCCCGAAACACTTTTGATTGAAATCTCTCAATTATTTGGATGTTGGAGTTAGCTGTTGTTCCCCAAAGTTGAATACCATATGTCCATATGGGCTTGAATATCGCATTGTAAACCAGGAGTTTGCTTGTGAGGGATAGTTTTGATTTCCTACATAGTAACCAATAATGTTTACTGAATAATATACCAAGTTGTTTCCTTTTTGTCCAGATGTGAGACTTCCAAGTCAGTCCTTTGTCGAGGTGTAGACTAAGATATTTAACCTCATTTACTTGTTAGCGGGAAGTTGTTTATTAGAACTGGTAGTGTGTTGCCTCTGCGCTTGATGAATGTGATATGATACGATTTAGCTTCGTTGAGTTTAATACGCCATTTTTTGGTACACTAAGTCAATTGATCTAAGCTCTGTTGAAGAAGATGAGCAGCTACTGTTGGGTCTGTGTGTTTCGTCATTATGATTTTATCATCAGCGAAGGTGGCAATGAGGGAGTGCGGACTTGTTGGTATATCTGCTGTGTACAGGAGGTATAGAATTGGACATAAAACACTTTCCTGAGGTACACCTGAGTTGAATTTGTGGAGCTCTGTTTGGTACTGACCAACTTTTACGCAGAATTATCGCTCTTCTAGGTACGATTTCAGAATAACGTATAGCGGGTGAGGAAGTACTTTTTTGAGTTTATACATGAGGCCTGCATGCCACACCTTATCAAAGGCCTGGCTTTCATCGAGTAGAGAAGCTGTACAGTATTGCTTCTCTTCGAAAGCTTGGTTTATGTTATCTACTATTCGGTGGTCCTGTTGTACAGTAGAGTGCTCCCTCCTAAACCCAAATTGATGGTCAGGAATTATGTTCTATCTTCTAGAATGAATGTTAGTCTTTCAGCTAAGAGTTTTTCCAATACTTTGCCTGCCACTGACAGAAAGCTAATAGGTCTGTAGGAGGTAACTTGATATGCGGATTTCCCGGGTTTGAGTATCTGAATTACCTGCGCTACTTTCCACTGCACTGGGAAGTACCCCAATCTCAGAACTGCATTGTATAGCATGGTTAGTGACACTAAGCCCTTGCGTGGTAGTTCTTTGAGTAGTTTGCCGGTTAGTAGGTCGTAGCCGGGAGCTTTCTTGGGGTTTAAGTTTTTGATCATTCTTTTCACTTCCTTAACTGTAAAGCAGTCCAGCGATAATGCTAAATGAACCAAAGGGAGTAATTTGTGTCTACTGTTGCACTAAGGTTTGTGAGATATTCTTGGAATTGTTCATTTTTTAGATCTTTGATAAGTACTTTAAGTTCCGTTGGTTTAAACGTCTCTTGTCAGATGGGTATCTTGTATTCTGTCAGATACGTCGTAAACGTCTTTTTTCTGATATTGTTCTTTTTACTATAGTGGGACACTTTTCTTGTTGTCTTACACTGTCAATTTTTGGTGTAGCTTCCACTGCTGCTTCTTGAATTATATTTGTGAATTTTTGTCCAGCTAATTCAAGGTCATTGTTAGTTTGGAGCGAGATTTTCAGATCCAAGCGATTGTAAATGATTTCTTCATAGAGCTTCCAGTCGGTTCTTTTGTTGTACAATTTAAGGTCAGTTTCATTAACTATGATCGTGCTATACACAGTAGCTATAATTGGCGTGTGGTCGGAGGTTAAGTCCAGGCATGAGGTGATTTCAAGGTAGGTAGATGCTATACCTTTCGTAGTAAAGAAATCCAGTAGGTCGGGTAGTTTATCTGGGTCGGTAGACCAGTATGTGGGTTCATAAGTTGAGAGGAATTCCAATTTGAGGTCTTGTATTACTTGATGTAGGACCCTTGCTCTGTCAGGTGGGGAGATTCGGGAACCCCATAGGAATAACTGCTGATGTTTTTGTTGATAGAGTTGGTGTTGCTGTTGATTTTGTGTCTGTTGCTTTTGTTGCTGTTGGGTTTGGAGACGTAAAGCATAGCTTGAGTTTGCAGAGATTGGGTATCTTCTGTTTAATATTTCGAGGTACACCTGGCACCCTTTGTAAATTGTAGGGTGTAGACCTTGACACAGGACGTATTTGGGCGGTTTTCCATCTTCACGTTTTTTATTACAAGTGCGGTAATCATGAAGCTCTAAACACTTGACACAGCGGGCTGGTCTAGTGCATCTATTGCGTGTATAAGCATAACATTGACAGTTTTTGCGCTTTTTTTATTGGTTCTTCAAAGAAGACTATAGCATTACCAATGCTGGTGATTTTGAATATTTCTCTGTTGTTTTCTTTATGCTTGATGTCTATGAAGAATAGGTTCTTCTTTTGTTTTGTCTCTCTATTCATAACAATCATAACGTTCAATACTTCATGGTTTTGTTTTGCTAGCTCTCCTTTAATGAATTCTAAATCTGTTGTATGGTGTAAGACAACACGGAATGTTTTTTCCTCTTCTAAGCTATAAGTATGTCTGGCTACTTTTTTGGCATCTAGGACATCTCGTATGGTTTTGTAGTCGGCTAGGTTATGTATTTGTAGCCTTAGTTTGTTGCCTTGCAGAAGTTGATAATGGTAGTTCTTTTTAGAAATATGTTTTTCAATTAAAGTAATCAGTGGATTGATAGCTTTGATATAATGTAGTATGAATGAAGGAATTATTAGCTTAGTTTCTGTACTGGTATTGCTTGTACTTGCTTTTTGATTTGATAGGGGTTGAAATCTATTACTAGTTGAGATAGGGGAATTTTTTTGAATTGCATTTGTTTCTTTAACTAAGCCGCTGTCAGCTTTCCTTTTTTTTGTGCCTTCTGATTTCTTGAAATTCATTTAGTTCTATTATTTGAGAATTTTCGCTTGCAATTGACATGTTGTCATCATTGTGCATTTTTTTAGTGGCATTATTTAGAGTTGATTCAGTTTGTGTTTGGACTAATGGTTGAGGCCACGAACCATGCAACGAGGTATACTGTTGTGCTTGTGGGGGGTGGCAATGGTGGAAAATTGATTGCAGTTGGACAATAGCTGACTTGAGGTTGATGCAGTACATGTGACTGAGTAGGCGTCAAATTGTTTTGAACTGTTGTGGGTGTTACGAACGTTGGTGTTTGTGAAGTAAATTGTTGGTGATAATTTTGTTGAAAGGGATGCATTTGTTGCAGCCCTGATCGCCGCCGCAGAGTTAGCCCTCCGTGCGGGCTCACTCCTTGAAGCACTTGAAGAAGTGTTCGCTTGGCCCTGGCACTGCGGTTATCGCTGTTTTGCACCGATAGCGGGGCGTACACCTAGTGTCCGCACCGTATCACTGCTCGCACGTGACTATTGATCTACTATGCTAAGGGGTTGTTTTAAAGTTGGGTATTTTCTGCGAAAACCAAATTAATGTACAGGGATTAAATGCAGGTTTCTATAATAGGTTCTAGTCTTCTTAGTAGAATTCGTTCAAAGACCTTAGAAAGGAGTGGTAACAGCGATATCTGTCTGTAAGAAGCTGGTGATTGTGCTGGCTTGCCTGGCTTTTGAATGACAATAACTTCAGCAAATTTCAATTAAATTGGATATTTTTGGGTTTTTAGGATCGCATTATATATCTGTGTTACAGCTACTATTCCTTTTCTTGGCAATTGACAAAATAATTTGGTCGGATACCGGTTTTTATCAGTTTTTAAAATTTTGATTTCTGTTTGCACTTCGTTGGGTGTACAACGTTTAATGGTCAAGTGGAGTTAAAGTGGTTATTTGAGAAACTCAAGAATTTTATAGTCATCCTGTAAATTGTTGTCTGTTTCGTGGTGTTGAAAGGCTGCGGATAAGTGTTCGCCGAATTCCACCGCTTTTTCTTCGTCATATCGGAGCCAAGAGCCACCATTTTTACAATTAGGAAAAATAGTAATGATAGTTTTCTTCAAATAAATAGTCATCGTGTAGTCTGGGGGATAAGATTCTCACATACTCGTTGAACTTTTCGCTTTTTGTTCTTTTATTAATCTTTTTAGTTGTGTGGTAAGGGTGTTCAGTTTATTTTGGTCTCTTGGGTGTCCTTTTATGGCCAGATCCGTCTTGCTTTTCTTTTATCGCTGATTTTTTGACTAATTTTTAAGAAGTAGTTATTAATGTTTTTGTTGCATTTATGCTGTAGTTTTATTGGCGTAGCTGTCCAAGAAGTATACTGTAAGGTTTATGTTAGTTGTACTATTGCTGTCTCAATTTCATTTGTAGTGTTGGGTACTGCTGGAACCTATAGGTGTTCGTCGATACCCTACGATTGCTGTATAGACTGGGACTTGCAGGCTTGCAGGTACTCAAGGTGCACATTATAGCGGAGTGATCGGAGTTTAGGTAGTACATCAATATAGTTGAGAGAGTTTTTGTTACAAGGAAATCCAATGCATCCGGCAGTTTATTCAGATCGCTTGACCAATAGATGGGTTTATCTGTGGCTACTGCATTGTAGTGGTTATCGAACAGTTTTACTTCTGTAGGTGTCGCTCCAACTAGTAAAGGTTGGCTGTCATTTCTGCAAATCTTTCTCTGTTTCTTGCTATGTTAAAAAGGGCGCTGACTCTCGTGATCCCCGTCCATTCTCTTATGTTTCTGAGCCACGACATCTTCCTTCTTCCCACTCCTCTTCCACCTTCTATCTTTTCCATTATTATTTTCTGTAGTAGGTCGTATATATCATGCCTCAGTACGTATCCCAGATATTCGACTTTTCTTCTTTTCACTATGTGTAAAAGTTCTCTATCTCTTCCTATTCTATTTAAGACTTCCTCATTGGTATATCGCTCTGTACATGAGATTTTTAATATACGCCGAAAAACTCATATTTCTAATGCTTCTATTCTTGCGCTTGTATCTTTCTTTAGGGTCTATGCTTCTGAGCCGTACAGTAATATTGGCTACATGTAACAGTTAACTACTCTGTCGTAGATCGATGCTCAATTCTTTATCACATAACATTACTTTCATCTTTCTAAATCCGTCTCTGGCCATTTCTATTCTTGTCTTAACTTCCATGTCACTATCCCATTCTTTTCTTACCCATGTACTTAAGTATCTACATTTCTGTACTCGCTCTATGTTGTTACCTGCTACCGTAAGTCTCACATTTAGGTCTCTCTTTTTGCTTACTACCATAAACTTTGTCTTCTGGATGTTCATATTGAGGCCTAACCTTTCACTCTCTTCATTCATTCTAACAAGATTTGCATATTTTCTTGAGTTGATGCAATCATAATAGTCTCGTCGGAATATCGAATATTATTTATGAATTCACCATTTACTTTAATTTCTTCTTCTCTGCCTTACAGCGCATTCATCATCATATGTTCTGAATATAAGTTAAACAGGGTTAGCGATAAATTGCATCCCTGTCTCATTCCTCGTTTTATTTCTATTTCTTCTGTACTGTCGTTCTCAATTCTAACGGTTTCTGTTTCGCCCCAGTACAAGTTTTTAATTATTTGTATATCCTTTTTCTATCTAGGCGTATTTCTTCCAGTATTTGAATAAGTTGTTCATGTCTTACTCTGTCAAACGCCTTCTCGTCGGCAATGAAACTTATGATAACGTCCTTTTGCACGTCTCTACATTTCTGTATTAAGACTTGTAACGCAAATAAGGCTTTCGTTGTGTCTACGCCAGCTCTAAATCCAAATTGGTTATTACTTAGTGTTTCGTCACACTTTTTCCTTGTCCTTTCATGAATGATGTTCAAAAACACTTTGAATACGTGGCTCATGAGGCTTATTGTGCGAAAACTTTACATCTTTTAGCATTAGTTTTCTTCGGGCTGTGTCATATATTTGGTTAAATATTTCCAGCAGAAAGTCCATATTTTCCTCTTCCGAAATTTTTAAGATTTCTACGTACACCTGGTCAGGACCTGGAGATTCTCCTTTCTTTGCTTTCTTCAACGATTTCTGAACTTCTTCTTTTAATATCGAAGATTCTGTTTTTTAAATTATTGTCTTGTTTCTTTATTCTAAGAATAGTTTTCTATACACATTCTCCATACGTTTCTCTTTTCGCTTATCTCGGTCACGATATTGTTCCCTCGTCCATTAAAATATTACGTTGTTTTCTTCTATTTAATCTTGTCATCTCTTTTATTTTCTTATGAAGGTTAAAGAAATCGTGCTCTCTCTGTAATTCTTCGGTTTCTTCTCATTTCTCAGTAAACCACTTTTGCTTTCCATATCTAATTTCCTTTCTTGCATCTCTATTAATTCATATTTAGTTTTATTAGTGTTCTTGTTCTTTCGTCCATCATTTCTTTACGTATGGTTTCTTTGCTTAGGCTAATGTGGTTGCTTATTTTGCTTAAAATTAGTCACTCACCACTAATGTATATTAGCAGTTGTTTTAGTCACTTGCATTTATTGGATTTTCATAAAATGTTTTATTGTCTCTTAATTATATGCTGGGATTGAAGTATACACTTAAATTAAGAGATTAGTACTCTAAATACAAAAGGTTGAAACTAATAAGAATTGTTCCAAAGTTAATGGATTTGTAGGGTAAAATTTCTTTTAGATTTTACTCGTTGTCCGATGAATTATTAGTGTTAGTAATTAAGTCGACCGACACCCGCCTTTTGAGCATTAGAATGAGTGGTGGAGTAGCGAGGTGATATATTTCCGCATTGAAAACTATGCACAGAGTTAAAGATGCATTAGATCTTTAACACTTAATATTTCAAGTTCTTTATGCAGCTGATTGTTTCGCACAAACCAATCGGAGTTACAGTTGATCCGAACTAACTTTGTCTGCATGGTTTGAATTTTCTTGATGTGGGTATTAGCTACATTTCCCCAGATAACAGGCCTGGGAAAATACAAATAGCTCAGTAATTTTATGTTTTTTCATTTCAAATCCATTAGAGCTAATATTTGTTAATCTTAATAATTGGTGAGTAGTTAATTAGCTACTGAGAAAACCGTCTTGATAATGTTATTGGTGTCTAATAATTGAATGAGATCTCGGTGACTAATTTTCTGGAATAGTTTGGACATCGTAAGTAGTAGGCTTATGGGTCTGTAATTACTGACCATGGTTTTATCGATAAAAATGTAAACACTTCACGATTTTGTGTGTCATTCTTACACAGGGGACATACTAATCTTCTCTGTATTGTTCCAATTTTACTATATGTACCGTTGAAACGAGTACTATGGTATCATGTAGGCTATTCGGTATTGTATTATACATCCTTAAATGTGTAGTGATATACCTTGTTTATAATAAAACTTACTCCTACTACATTATCCTCTCACTTTATTTTTTCATTTATTTATCATTAATTTTAGTTCTTTTCTAATTCTTTTAATTTAATATTTGTAGTCAATGTTTTTATAAGTTACAGTAGTCATTTCTGTAGTTATTTTTAACTTTTCTTACAAGAGTGTTCCTAACACAAGTTCTTTTTCCCCGTACCTAATGCTACCCTGATCAAGCGTTCCAGAACTGTTATGAACTGAGCGCCTTGTTTTTAGTCGGATTATTTCTAATATTAAAGAATATACCTATCTGTGAAATGTCAAGCTTGCTATTTTGAGTAATAAAATCTTAAGCTAGAAACAACCGCTTATTGAAATTAAACCTAGCGTACAAATACTCCAACGTGTTTTACTAGCTTTGTTCCACCTTCAGCACAAATGGACAAATGTTTTGTTAATTAACAACATTAGTATGCCACATTTTCTGATTATATTAATGCATTTGTAGCCGTATTGTCATTTTTGGGGAGGATAGGCTTCTCCGCTCGTAATTATTATGCATTTTTTAAAATAGTTTTAAGTGAGCTTATCTTACATACTAAATTAATACTGTTAAATAATACATTCAGAAATGATTAATTAATGGTACTTACTGGCAAGCAGCATAGTTTGTAAGCTACTTACTTAAAGTAAATACAAACAATTTCCCTGGAGCAACTCGAAAGCAGCAAAGCGACTGCTTAATATTACAACATTCTAACAAAGTTTTGAAGTCGGGTACCTGTTCTAGCAACAGCATTTGCCCGTGTTAACTCAACGCTTCATTTAGTTTCAGCGAGAACGAAACGACAGTCCGAAAACTGCTTCTGCCTAGAGAACAGATCAGTCAGGCAAAAGTTGGACTGTTCGGAATGTGCAGGCAAACTTGTGCCGAACTGTGTGTTCATAGTTGCACGGGCAAGTTGCAGAACTGCAGCAATAAAGCCACCCAGGCGCAAGTTCCAGATTGCTGCTAAAGGCAAGGCAGTGCGATGAATATACGTTATCTTTAAAGCCAAATCGATTGCGAGCTAAAGGCATTTTTCTTGAAGTTTTTAAAATGAAATACAAAGCTTGGTAAATTGACACTACCATTACATCAAAAAAGGTTACGTAAAAAATAGTAAAAATTAAAATGTAGTAAATTATGGGAGAGGGTATTACATGTACAATTTAAAAAAATGTTTTATTAACTGTAGACGAATGCAGAAATGACAAATTCAACTACTAAAAAGCAAGATTATCATAACATACAAATAATGTTTATAATCGTCATATTTTTAAACAACAGGTAATTTAATCTAACTGAAAATTTTACAGAAAGTATTCTATTTCATTATTAGTTAGTGTTGTGTGTTAATTTTTGTTAATATTTAAAGACTAAACTCAAGAAACTAGAATAAATAACCAACTAACACATTGTTATTATCATTAAGGTATTTATTTCCAAATTCTTCAAAAGTCTCTCAAAGATTCCAAGGTGGCCTAAATTTCTAGGACCGACTACTATGATAAGTTATAAGGGCGTAACAAATTTCGTATGCGTTTTAGATAAAATCCAGGTTATTGTTCACTAATTAAATCGCATTGCTTCCGTAACAAACTGAGATTAATATAACTAAGCAAAATTGAGCCTCTGTCTAATTACGCTAATGGTCGTGTAATTTATATTCATGGGCACTCTAAAAGAGCAGTTAGAAGTTACATATTTTTCGTTGTTGTTGAAAACTAATAATTTAAGTTTGTTTCTTGGTCATTTTCTTGAAAATTCTATATAAAATATTGATAATCGTCTAACAAAATAAAAACTGGCAACACATGTGTTGTGGTAAACTTTTTAAACACCGAGAAAAATAATTTAGCTTTACATCTAACTAAAAACACTAATTTAGGATTGGCATCCTGAATGGGAAGTAGACATTTAAATTTACACTTTTCCTAGCTAGGTAGTCGAACCCAAAAGGTAAACAACACTTGCAGTAAAAAAAAAAGCTTTAGAAAAGAATGCTTTAATGTAAGAACAAAACAGAGCTAGTTTTATCACTTTTCACTTATACGATTATGTTAAACAATAATTCTAATTGTAAGCATCATTAAAGTAAAATAGAAAGCTTATTTTTTCTTTCCTCCTGGTCCATTTTTTAGAATAAATAAGAATGATTTTCAAAATCTCGAACAAAAATAAAGAAAACGTATGTTTAATATCAACAAAAAATGTAAGAACTTTAAGACTATTTCATAGTATAATCCTGGGAAACTAAGAACATCCTAAAACACTGGAAGGAAAGATTTTGTACTCCTTTTTAAACAAAAACTAGTGTTGTTAAAGACTTTCTCCATGACTTGTCAGAATATCTCTTACAGAAAGGAATAGTAGTGCTGCCAGCACATTGAAAATTTGCTTAAGATAAGATGAAACCCAGACTAGACAATGTACCTGCAGAGTTGATTACAGTGAAGACTTACTTTTAAAAGTAAGCCTTTTTTCTCTCGTCTGATCAGTTTAGGACCCAAAATATATCTGATGATCTCCATAAGCCACCTAATTATTAAACGTCTCACAATGATTTTTCCAGGAACATTTAAGTTATATCTAAAAAGATTCTTTTTAACTTATAATGCATTTTTTAAGCCACCATAGGTACAACTAATATTATCTTTTAAGCGAGACAACTATGAGGAACGTTCAGAAAACCAAACCTATCTTTTTAGTTTTTTATAATCTGAAAGATGTTCAGTTTCTATTTCAACACCACTTATGTAGTACTGAAATGTTTTGGTTATCCTAAACACTTTGTGGGCCTAGTTCGGATACTCCATGAGTTTTTCCATTAAAGCAACTTCTCTAAAGATTTTTTAACAACACATGGATTGAAACAGATCCGTATACTTATCCTAATGCTTTTTACCTGGTTGTCACATTTTAAAACGTCATCTATAAATAGTTCTGGCGTGAAAATCAAGTATTGTTTTCACGTAAAACTCATTAGCTTGGCTAAAATTAGTTTAAAACTAGTAATAAATGTTACCAGATAATTTAATAATGCCCTCGTGGCACACTCTTGCCTGTTCTTACACACAAAGGTTACAACAGTCAGTTAGCTGTTTCAAATATTAATGCTGCTGTTTGAAAGGTGACAACAGAATAAGTAAATCAGTTATTACACTTTAGAGGCGTCTTGTAACTTGGAACAAGATGTGGAAAAGAACTTCCGCCCTACTCATCTAGCATTTGGACAATTATAGAACTGAATTTTCAAAAATAATTATCTCAGTTTACACCAGTCTCATAATTTACCAAACTATTGCAGTCTCAATATTTATTTTGTATATACTTATTTTATCTCACTTGAATGACGTAGAGTCCTATTTTGTCGTTCTGTTGTATTATTTAATTTGTTATTGAGGCTCGTTGTATTTGCTTCCGAACATTTTCTTTCTTCTTCTTCTTTTATTCTGGTAAATCTCTGATTTTGTTAGCATAACTATTTTTGCAAATACTCCATACGTTAGGGTAAATATCTTTAACTTTCTAACTTCCAACTTCAACTGCTTTCTTGCACGGCTAAAAAAATTCAACTGAATTACATTGTCAGGAGTTTCTTTAAAACCTCTTTGGCCAACTTATTTATTAGTTAGTGTTGTATTGCACATTTAGTATGTAGTATGTATATTTACTTCATAATGATCCCCCAGCATTTAAATATTCGTTATCTGGATATACGCCTCCTCAAGCGATCGCCATGCCATTCTATTTGCCGTCGCTCCGATCTATTGTGTTCCTGTGACCTTGTTGATGTAGTCTCTCCATCTGGTCCTCGGCCTTCCTCGTTTCCTTCTTCCTGTCCTTGGTTTTCACTGTGTTACCTTTTTGCTCCACCTATCGTCTTCTCGCCGCATAAGAAGACCTGCCCATTGCCATTTCAAGGTGGCGATGCGCCGTGTCACGTCCTCAATTTTGGGTTTATCTCGAATCTATTCGATTGATTTTCTATCCTGCAGTCGCACTCCCATCATCATCTTTTCATTCTTCTCTGCGTAACTTTCAATTTTTTTACCACGGTTTCCGCAAAAAACCATGTTTCCAAGGCATATGTCAGTATTGAAAGAATGCACTGGTTAAACACTCTAGTCTTAAGGTGTTGCGGATAAGTTGTTGTTTTGAACACATACCTTAGATTTACATAAGCAGCCTAATCTAACGTTATCTTCCTTTTAATTTCTGCCGCCTGGGTATCTAAAAGTAAGTATTTGCCCCAAGTATATGTATTCGTCGGCAATTTTATTAAGTCATTCTCAAGACGAATAGGTGCCGCATCGTCATTGTTTGCCATATTTGTTTTTGTAATGTTCATTTTTAGCCCGACTTTTCCTGTTACTTCTTGTAGGTCTTTAATCGTCGTCCTTAAATCTTCCATGTTATTTGCTACTAAAACAATATCGTCAGCGAATCGTAAGTTTGATAGATATTCTCCATTGATATTAATTACTAATTTATTCCATTCAAAGATTTAAAGACATATTCTAATAAATTAGTAACGAGCTTCGGAGAGATAATATCCCCTTATCTAATTCTCCTATTACTTTTATCGAGTTCGCCTTTTCGAATATCTGGAATGTCACTGTTGCATATTCGTATATTTTCTTGATTACATCTATATATCTACAATCGACCCGCATCTGTTTAGTGCATTAATCAGCACCTACGCTTTCACCGTGTTAAATGCCTTTTCAAAATCGATGAAGGTTAGGTAGAAGGTTAATTATATTCGTGCGCTTAATCCATAGCGTATCTTAGGCTATATCCCTCTCTAAAACATGTCTGTTCTGACAATGAGTTTTAAATTCGTCTAAACGTTTCGTTGGTTGTGTTTTTATTATTTTTGTTAAAAGTTTATACATGCGGGGTAACAACGAAATTGGCCGTTCGTTATTTAGGTTCTTTTTATTCTTTTTCATAAATTAGTACAGTGCTAGCGTTTTTTCATGATTCAGGTATTGTCCCGTATATAGGCACTGCTTAAATAGTGTTTCTAGATGCCCTAAAAGAACTTCCTCTCCTGTTTTTATTAGTTCTATTACTATCCCGCAGCTTTATTATTTTTCATTTGCTTTAGTGCCTGTTTTATTTCATGTTTGTTAATTATATTATATTGTATTTGCTCCTTTATATAGTGCCTGGTCAATGGTAGTCGTTTTTCGTTTAGGCTAGTTGGTGGTTCTTGAGTTTCCTCGTAAAATTTTTGATATATTCTAGGATTTTTGCAAATACACAGTACGTTTCCTTAGTCACCCATTATATTTACTATTTCCTTTTTCCTTCTTGTATTCTGCTCCTGAAAACTTTTGGCCTTTAGTTTCTTTCAATGGTTTCTCTAAGAGTTTCTTTCTGCGCCTAATCTTACTCGCTTTTTGATATCCTTGTTAATTCCGTTTATCTCTTCTTCTGACATATTTAGCTTTTCTTTGTCCCGTCAATCTATTAGTTTTCTTGTTTCTTCTTTAACTTTAGTTTGCCTTTTGGTTTAGCTTGTCTTTATATTATTGATGATGTAATTACGAAGATCTTCAAAATCTATGATCCCTCTAATCGGGTTACTTGAAATACAATGATATAGGTATCTTGTCTGTTCCACAGCTCTGTATGGTCTGTGTTACCAGCTCCTTCAATTAATTTTCTTCTCTCTAATCTTGTATTTATTTCTGCTCGTGTTCTTACCATTCTATGGTCACTGATGTTTATTAGGTTGAGGACGGATACATCTTGTATTACATTCTTATGGTTTGAGATGAAATTGGTCTCGATTTTGTGATTCCATTTAGGTCCATTTCCGGTGTTCTTTTTTCATTGATTTTAATTGATGAGCTTCAAAGAAGTTGACCAACGCTTTCCCTCTGTCATTACGTGTTCCTACTCCATGTATACCCATGGATGTCTCTCCCCTTTGGTATTTCTCTAGTTTGGTTTTTAAAATCTCCAATTACAAAGGTAGAATAGGTTTTTTCAATCTATTTATCAGTGTATTTAGATGTTGGTGCGTACCCTATATATACATACATTACTTATCACACCATATTATAATATATATATATATATATATATATATATATATATATATATATATATATATATATATATAACTCTTGATGATATTCTCATTGCTGAGTAAATATGTTTGGTCCATTTTCTGTTTATAACAATTCTAACTCAATTAATACTGGCGTCTTCTTCTCCCTTATAATATAATGTGTTTCCCATTTCCCATTAATGTGTATCATTCTTCTTCCAATTGTGCTAATCTGTCCTCTGTACGGAGTGGTCTTGCATTCCAATGTTCTTCTTTATATGACGGTCTATTCTTTTGTCTTTTATTTTTAAATTTTTACCCCCCTTAGAATCCTCATGGCAGACCGGAGTACCGGTATGGGATTGTGGGTGATTAACCCTATTCACCTGAACTACTTGAATTTTAAAATTCTTTTTCATTTTGAGTTACGTGGAGGGTGATTTTCGGGCGGTTTGATAACTTTTTAATCAGCCGCTCCTTTGAAGTCAGACGCTGTGTGCGGCCGCCCAGTATGGGTACAGACGCCTCTCACCTCTTCCATCGTTATGATTTTATTTGTCGTTCGTCTTTAGAGCAGTTGGCATTCTTTTCCTGTAACCCTGTGTAGGAACTCTTACAGGGTACTATTAGCCGGGCCAGCTGAACCCTGTTTTTTAGCGAGGTTATTACTTCTCCCCCTCCTCCTTTATCCTGGCTTGGGACAGACAGTGATAATATAATGATCGCTAGCGAAGTTTATTTATCATAACATAATTGAAAAAAGTGACTTAAACTAGTGTTTTTAGGTTTTTAAGAATTATTACGTACATTGGTAATTTTATTTGTAATTATTAGTGCATAGGTTATCTTAGTAAAAAATAATTTTTTTCTTTATTTCCTCCTTTTTCCGTTTTTTGCTTTTGATGCGTTTGAAATTTTTTGCTCTCTATAATTTATAGATTGTATTTGTAGCTGCTACTAGTACATATTGATTTACATGTTCTTATTTGGTATATTTGCTGGTAAAATGTGGTTAGTGCATTTCTCACATCACAATTGATAAACACGTAATCTTTATATAATTCTGTATGTCTGCAAATGTTTCTGTAATACTTTATTTTAGTTTTTATTTATTTATTGGTAGCTTTTGTTAATATGATTTTACTTTCTACTTTAGACTCGGAAATCTAAAATTTGTATTTGTAAGATGCCATGGTAACGGCGTCTTCTACCTTTTGAATATTTATTTTAGCCTCTCATCATTGTAGTAAAAAAATCTCTACTGCAAATACAGTGTTTAATAAATCATATTTTACCTTTGTCTTGTTACGGTTGTTTATTTAATTCGTATTATGAAAAATCATTCAATGTCGTTTAATCTTTTCATGCATATTTATTGGGTGGTACGCAACATTACCATATATTAATTCCTGTGGCAAATAATATTTATGGTTTATCATTCTATTGGTTATTCTGATATTTTCATTTCATTTAGAAGTAAAATAGCAATTCCCCACTGCTAAGAAATATATTTTTGGTACTGTTCAGACATACAGTAAATAGCAATAAATCACTATCGAAAATTATAAAACGTTATTGCAAAATAAACGTTAATTTTGTCCTACTATCCTCTAATTTTTAAAAACACGTGGTTTATTTCAAAAAGGCTATTTTAACGCAAATATCAATTGAAAAATATATTTTTAAATTTTACATTTTATGTGCCTTGGGAACGACAAATAATTTTTTTAAATTAATGTGCTAATATATTTGTTATCTTAAAAACATGAGGCCGGCGAAGAGATTGCTCTGTAAGCAATCCCAGAAGGAACTTAAAAACCTTTTCGAAATTTCGGAAATTCTCGAATATCTGAAAATTATTCGACATAGAATTTTTCATTCATTTTCGAATTCAGCGTAAAATTTCCTATAAGAATCCATTTAAAATCGTTCAATGTCGAAAATTTTCCTGAAATTTGAAGTCGAATATCTCGAAAACTATTCGAGATAGAAACTTTTGATTTCGATTTTGAAATCAGCGTAAAATTTCCTATAAGAATCCATTTTAAAATTTTAAAAAATCCATAATTTTGTGACAGCGACAGACAGACCGACAGACATATAGAATTCAGTAACGAACTTTTAAGTTCGTTGAAAAGTTACACCTATATAATTCACATCTTCTGTCAGCACACCTTTAAGTCTTCGGAGAAGTAGATCATAATATTGTAAAGAAGTATTTTTCTGAAAAAATAATAAAATAATTTAATTGTAAATTCTAAAGTGTGATTTTCTTATAATTCGTGAAAAATGAATAAAGAGTTTTACTGCTCAATGAAGTATACAACACATCAAGTAAAAACCGAATTAAATATTATTAACAGAAAAGCAACAACCTGTAAAGAATATAAAGAACTTTCCTAATGCTTTCTATTTATATTTTTAATTTTGAATAAGTTTTTTTTTATTTTTGTTTGTCACTGTTTGTGTTATTTGTCTAGATTAATATAAACAAAATTGTAAGTTAATTTAGTACTTCTTAATTTTTTTCAAATTTTCATAGTAACTTTCGAATTTTTTAAGAAAATTCATCTCTCCCCATAACTGAAAGCTTTTCAATTTTTGTTTTGCTATTATTTAACGTTATTTTAATTTTATTATATATAATCAGAATCCTTCTCCTTTTAACTATAATTCTCTCTATATAATTTCCACAATAATTTTTATTGTCTGCTATGTGTCGTGTACTTAATTAGCCTATTATACTCTTTAAGACAATAGTCCTCTAAAAATCTACTGTTTTTCGGTAAGCACATAGATAGACATAATGACAAATGTTTATGTCTATTCTTCTACCTGGATTCTAGAGAGTTGCAAAGAAAATGCTTTGTAAATAAAGCACTTGAAAACTAGGTAGAAAGCTATCATAAGCAGTTACAACAACATTACAATTAAAACGTTATTATTACAAATAAACCTAACGCTAAGAAAAAAGTCGACTCTATATTTATCCGCAACATTCTTCACCCTTGAACTCAAATTGATTTTTTTACATTAACGGCAAAACTAAAGTATCCACGACCCGTATATAAATGTCAGCGATTTTCTCAATTTAAGAAGTTGCGGTTGCAAAGAACAAATATTGTGCAGCTAAAAATGAAAAATCTTTGTAGTTTTGTTTTTAACTTTTTCTACCTGCTTTCATTATGAATTCTATTAGAAATACCGTGGTATAGTTTTTTGTGTGTTCTGAGAAGATTCTCTTGCAATTAAAACAGTAAATGTCAATTGTTCTACCTTTGATGCACGGATCTAGTGCATACTTTTTATGTTTATTTCCTTAGCGTATAGGTGTAGAAAAAGTAACCCCAGACAAACTTGCAGTGCTGCTTTATAACATACAAAACACTAGCAACTCTCTGGTGAGCTTCTTCAAGAAGATGCGCTTTTTGTCACTTTAAATACTTTAAAGAATTTTCTCTTTACATATAACGAAAGTGTTAATGACTTCAACGTCAACGTAATTGCAAATCCGCACTAATGGCCAATGATAACTTTGACATTTTATATTGTGTTGACGAAAACGATACATTTGTTATACTTAGAAATATAGCTGATTATTGTGATCTATGTGAAAACTAAAAGTACTGGTATAAATAAACCGACTTGTACGGCTTCACAAAGGGTTTTTCAATCAGATTGATTTGAAGTTAGAATAATATAAAACAAGTACTATTTGAGATAAAAGAACACAATCTAATACAGTATGATCAATTAATTTGTCACTTGGTTTTATTTATAGGAGAATATTCAATTAGCCCAATTGTCAATGTCTTCGTGTATAAAATCAGACCTAATTTCATAAATATACGGATCACATGTTCAATTTCAGCACATTAAGAATTTTGGGTTTGTTTGACAATTTGTTTGAAACCGACCCGAAAAAACGAATCTACAAGAGTTAAATCACAATCCTTGGAGGCCATTAAAATATCTTAAAATTATCAATTCTCCAAACTTTTGTTGCAATAAGTCGATAGCGGTACCAATAGTACGACATGTAAGGGTGTATATCCTTTTGCAAAGTACTCCAGATTGTCCTTTTCAAAATTCTTAATTTTTGAGAACAAGGGATCGATACATTTGGATCATCTTACAGCCGCAAAATTCTTTTTACTTTTAAATTCCGACATCTTGTTAGTTTCTTTGCATTTTGAAGACTAAAACTGCTTTCAGTTAGCGATTCGGTGTATGGAAAATAGAGTAGATCAATTATATGGACCATAATTTTCTAAAATTTTAGATAATTACTAATTGTTGTTAAAAGCTATGTTTTGCCATGATAAATTGTTAGAAGATACTAAACGCAGCTCAGCACATATCACCTGTGCTAAAAATTATTTACATAGACATATTTCGTCTTAATTTTGTCAAATGGTACCAATCATTGCCAGGGGACCTTTCCGCTTTTCTACCATTCCAATGCTTGAGAAAAATATAAATTGTAACGTTCCTGCCGGTTTGCAAGTAAAAGCAAATAATATTTTGACTTGGTATTTGATTGTGCTGCCTGTCTTTGACATAAGAGGCGGTAGCTGCCAAACTGCAGCTTTAAAATAATAATGCAAATGCTATAATACTAAATTTATTCAAAGTAGCAGACGTTTCTGTGATGACTGCAGTTATACTCCCGACTCAGTCATATTTATATCGAATTCTTAATCTGGGAAAGAATTATTGAAGTCATCTTTACGTTAAATATATATGTAATCACTTTCATTGGCTCCCGAAGCTCAGATTCTCCAAAATTGCAAGTAATGTTACTCAACTTTATGCTGCTAGACAATTCCAGGGTAATCTAAAAGCAAAACCTTTTGTCAAAAAATTTGGAAGGCCTTTACAGCCGATGCTTTGGTGCATCCTGCGGTTGATTCTCCAAATTCGGAACCTTTTTTAGAAGATTTGCTTCTGAAGACGTGCGACACAGTTGTGGACTAAACGTCAAGATTTTCTGACCTACTTACTTACTTAATCCAAAACCTTTCTACCTTTCGGTGTAAGGCTATTGAGCTGAGTTGTGCTTTATGGATTCGGGCTTGTCTTGCACAGTTCTCTCCACTTTTTTCTATCCTTTGCTGTTGTGCGAATTTCTTCCCACTTTATGTTTCTTGATTCTGCTGCCTCTTTTAATTCCTCCTTCCATGTTTTTCTCGGTCTTCCTATCCTATTTTTCCCTTTTGGTCTTGCTTCAAACACTTTTTTCACTGTTCTGTTTTTGTCCATTCTTATTATATGTCCCAACCACCCTAACTGTCTTTCTTGCACTGATACCGCTACCGCTTTAGTTTTTAAATTTTCTCTAAATGTTGTGCTCCTGATGTGGTCTCTCTTTGTTTTGCCCTCTATTTTACGCAGGAATCTCATCTCCGTACTTTCTACCCTGCTCCTATGTTTATTCACTGTTGTCCATGATTCACTGCCATAGATGAGTATTGGTGTTACAACTTTTTTGAATACTTCTACTTTTGCGTCATTTGGTACTTCCTTTTTTCCTAGAAAAGAGGACTTTATGGAGTTAAATAGCCGTCCTGTAATTCCTACTCTTTCATTTATCTCGTCATCGAGTTTTCCATTTTCCTGTATCCATACACCTATGTTCCCTCTATGTATATATATACGATGTCTTCTCTTGTCTGGTGCTATTACCATTGTTTTGGTTTTATCTCCGTTTATCTTCATGTTTTTCTTTTTTAGTTCTAAGTTGTATACATTAATATTTTCTTGTAGGTCTTTCTCACTTTTTCCGAATATAACCATATCATCAGCAAAAAGTAATTCTGATATGTAGATTTTTTCCATATTCCAGCTTCCTACATGGTATCTTCTTATTTTTTTCTTGCATTCTTTTATTGCCTCATCTAATACTAAATTAAATAGCAGCGGGCTGAGTACACATCCCTGTCTTAGACCTATATTGGCCTTAAATTCCTCCGACTGCTCGTGTCTCGTTCTTATTATGTTTCCGCTATTTTCGTATAGTGCTTTGATTGCTGCTACTTCTCTGTAATTTATGTTTGCTTTTCTAGACACTGCCATATTGTCTCTCTTTCTATTCTGTCGAAGGCCTTTTCCAGATCTATAAAACAGAGATGTATTTCTTCCCTTTCTCTATGACCTTTTCACTTAGCTGTCTGATTGTAAATATATGGTCTTGTACTCCGTCCTTCTCTAAACCCACTCTGGGTGTCTTCTATTGTCTTATCTAGTTTGTCTCTGAGTCTAGTTTCTAGAATCCTTGCGAATACCTTCCTGGGATACTTAGTAAGGAAATTCCTCTGTAATTACAGCATTCTCTTCGGTCTCCTTCTTATATATGGGTATTATGATTCCTATTTTCCATTCCTTCGGTACTTTTCCTGCTACTAAGATGTCGTTGTATAGTTCTAGTAACCTTTCCTTGCCTGTTTCTCCCATGTATTTTACCATCTCTGGGGTAATTTCGTCTATGCCTGGGGCTTTTGCTAGTTTGAGTTTCCTTATTGCTATATCCAATTTTGTTTTGTTATTTTGCCTTCTGCGCTATCTTCCTCTGTTAAGTTCGTGTCTTTTCGAAGTCGGTATTTTCCTCCCTCTTCTTTTTCCAATCCTCTCTGTTCTTCCCTCCTGCCAACAAGTCTTCGAAATATTGTTTCCATCTTTCCATAATATCGTTTTCCTTTGTCAGTACATTTCCTGTTTATCCTTGATGTTTTTGTGGGTGTAGTTTTCTTTTTCTCAGTTGCTTTAAAGTTCCGTAAAATAGTTTCTGGTTGTCGTCAAATTCTTTTTCATTTTGTTTCCGAATTCTTCCCACGCTTTCTGTTTTGCTTCCTTCACCTTGTTTTTACCTGCGTTCTTTTCTCTTTGTATAGATTGTAGTCCTCTTCCAATTTTGTTTGTAGGTATTTGCGCCAGCATTCTTTTTCTTTTTACCAGTGTTTTTATGTCAGTTGTCCACCATACCGTTCTTTTAAAGTCCGTGTTTGTTACATTTGCCACTCCGCAACATTTGCGCGCTGCTTTTATCATGCATTGTTTTATCGTTTTCCATTTATCTTCTATATTTGTTCTGATCTTTTTGTCTCGTACTCCTTTTTTAGGATGTCTTGGTATTTCTTCCTGATGTGTTCTTCTTGTAACATGTGGCTTTTAATTTTCTCCTTAGTTATTTTTCTATGTTTCTCTGTCGCTTGTTTTTGACTCACCCTCATATCCATTTGGAGTAGGTAGTGGTCGGTGCCTATTTCCGGTCCTCTCTTCACCTTAACATCTTTGATTTTTCGCCAATTCTCCCCGTTCACTAGAAAATAGTCTATAATTGATTTCTCGTTTCTGCTGTGTTGCACCCTTGTGTATTTGTGTATGTCTTTATGTACGAACTTTGTGTTAGTTATTACTAAATCATTTGCCACGCAGAACTCTACAATTTTTGTACCGTTTCTATTTCTTTTGTGCTCTCCTCGTCTTCCTAAAATTCTCTCTATGCCTCTATTATCCTTTCCTACGCTTCCATTTAGGTCCCCATAATTATAATATTGTTTCCTTTCGTATCTATTACTTTTGTAGTTCCTCAAAGAACTGGTTTTTATTTCCACTTTTCGTCTTCATCAGGTCCGTACGCCACAATCATTTGCCATGTTTCTTCTTTTTCCCCTAGTTTGACTTCTACTGCCATTATTCTTTCATTTACATACCTTTCATTTATTATTGTTTTCATTTTGCCAGGGTGTACCACTAAACCTACTCCCGCTTGTGCCCTTTCAGATTTTTCTATTCCTGACCAAAGCATCCAATATCCTTTGTGTAGTCTCGTATGTCCTTGGCCTTTCTTCTTTGTCTCTGTTATTCCCATAAAATCCAGCTTTTGTTTCTCCATTTCTTCTATGAGTTCCTCCTCCTTCCCGTTTATACTTGATGTTCCATGTTCCTATTTTTATATACTCCTGCTTTCCTCTTTTTTGTTTCGTTTCTCTACTCGTGTCCGTGTCCTTTGCTCTGTTCGTCATCTTTTGTGTCTGTTTTTTTATTTTCTGGGTGCTTAGTTTTTTGAGGAGGGAGTCTCTTCTATGGCTCCTTGTTCTCCTTCGCTCCACTTGTAGCAAGTTCCGTCTATTATTATCTTCTGGTATCCAGTTTTTACCTCTTTTCCTTCTGCTCTTGCTATTTTCCTGATTTCCGCTTGTATTCTTCTCTCGTCCTGTGTTTGATCGTTTTCAATGTATATTCTTGTTCCTTTCAAATATTTCTTGTTTTGCATTACTTCCCGTTTTTCGTTCCAAGAATCCATCTCCACTACTGTTAGTGCTGGCTTTATGGTATGTACATCTTTTATTTTGGCCTCCACTTGTAATTTTTCTTCGAGGAACTCCATCACGACTTGTTTCTTATTCTGTCCTTTGAATTCAACCCCTTTTATTACAATATTGCATTTCCTTCTATTCTTTTCGGTTATCTCTAGTTTTCTTTCCAGCTTTTCTATTCTTTTGATTAGGTAGCCTTTTCCAGCTCCCACTTCTCTTCCTCTTCTTATACTCCTCTCTAAGCTCCTTGTTAGCTTTCGTGTTTTCCTTTATTTCCTTCATCATCTCTTCAAACATTATTTTCAGCTCACTTATTTCCGACATTTTGGTATTCGCTGATCCTGTGATTTTAACAGGGGATTAGTTAATGTTTTTCTCTTGCTTTCTACAGAGTTCTTGGCCCAATTCTGTGCTGCTATTTAACTCCCGTTCCCTTTTGTTTGTGTTTTCCATCCAGTTAGCTCTTAAATGTGATCCCCTAAGATTTGTTCAAGTTTTATAGTACGCTTATTTGTTTATTTGTTTATCTTTCCTCTGAACTCCGTTGACCGCGGCCTTTATCGCTATCCGCACTTGCACCGCTCGCTTATCACACTTTCGCCGCCCGTTCGTTGTCGTCCGCTCTAGGTTTATTCACTGCATTGTACACGTAAAATCACAGAACGCTGCACACAAACCCTTTGTTTTCCTCTTTTTTTCTTTTCGCCACTAAATCCGCTTTGTTTTATATGCACGTTTTACGTCGCGTTGAAATTTATGAATTTCATTTGGTGTGGTATAGCCCGTATACGGTATTTATATATCGCCACCTGCTATAAAGTTTGCGTCCGCGCCGTCCGACATCCAAAACTCAACTACGATTTTCTGACCACGGCACCAAAACCTCTCGTCGTTGGGAAACTAACTGATTATTGCAGAAAGTTTTGTTGCAGCTTCAGAAACAATTTAGGAACCGCCAATCGATCAACCGACCTTGAGAAGATCGCGAACAATACAAATATTTTTTTCTCGTCACGGTTGTTTTTGGAAGTGCCGGTGGACTTTCGGTTCAACTGCTTCTCGTCTTCTGAAAGTTTCTGTCCTTAAAGTTGTCTCTAAACTATTATTGTAATAAATTATAACATTCTGTTAGTAATTAAAAAAGCGGTAATGTACAGTGTCCTTCCGGATGAGAAGGGATATTACCCTACAGAAATTTCTATATATAAAGTTCAGGTGTCCTACAGATTTATATTTGATTCATTCTTCTCGGTTGCATTTTGGTTCTCTTCTTACTTTAAAATAAAAATATGACAAATATAAAATGTGCAATTCAAATGGCAATATAGCAACAGAATTCCATATTTTTGACCAATAAATATTGAAAAACAACGTATAAAAATGTTCACATCCAAATTACTGTTTTATTGAAACTACAAAAATAAACTTTGATTTGTAAAGATCTGTAAAAATAAAATTTATGGATATAGCATAAATAAAAATCATAAAAAACAAATTGCGTTGAACTATTATTCACTACTTGTCAAAAAATCCATAAATTTAGATTTTATGTATATCACCTATTGTAAACAAATAATTGAATGCACGTATTTCTACCTGTAGATGTTAAACGTCTTAACTTCCGTATGGTGTTAAAGCAATTTTAAGAATTATTTGGAAAAAGTGATGCAGTCCCATCGGGAGTAAAATTAATTAAAATTCAAATATATGGCTTCAGACAAAACGTAAGTGTAAAAATACAGTTTTAAGGAACGATGCTAATTGTATATTGTTTACAGTTTGCATTTTGCATATTTATTTGGAAAATAAACAAATGATTAAACTTGGAACTTTATATTGCACAACAAACAAAACAAAACAAATATAAACGCAATAAAAATTTTAAATAAATTTAATTTTTTTACGCGAAACTTCACACATTAAAGAGTATTGAGAATCACATTATTCACTGTAGTGTCCATCAACAGTTACGACCTCGAGCAAAGACCTTAACCTGCTAGAGACCAACCCAAATTCGTCTTTATTCGTATGTGTCATTATCTTCATAATGGAAGTCCTTAACCTGTCCTTGATGTTGTAATGATTTTCATTAATTTTCGCCTCGACACTCCCCACACGTGGTAGTCAACAGATTTATAGTTGGGGTTGGATGGTGATTACAAGTTAAGGGATCAGTGGTAATGCAAATTATTGTATAGTCCTGTCTAGGTTTTCTTTGCATTTTCTTGTCTTGCTGAAATATATACTCCACCCGAGTTCGGCCTAGTGGTTATCTTTGTCATCCAGGACTTAACAGCTATTTCCAGCCCATTGCTATAACTATTGGTAATTATCATCAGGTCTTCCTTAAAGAAATGTCACACCATGATATTTCCTTCGATTCTCTCAAGCTCCAGCATGCATAACAATAGGCACTTCAAAATCGCCTTAGAAGATCCAACGGTCATTTTAGTCATTTACCTTGGTGTCATAAATAAACTTCTTTTTGTTATAAAATAATCTCAGCGAGCCAGCGCTGGCGTGCTTGTTGTCGTTCAGTAGTGCTCGAGTTTTTAACTTTTCGTCTTGTTTTTCTCAATTGACAATAGCATTCCCCATGGCAAAAAACTTGTAGTGCAAGTCCTAATGCACTATTAAACTTACCGTTGACCTTGCCACACCTATTTCTTTTATCAGATCAGTTATGCTCCGCCCAGAATCCTAATTATTTTCTCTCTCAGTTTGCGGACTAATTGATCACTTCTCTTACGACCAGATCGCTTGCTCTGAGTTGTCCTGTCAGCAGTTACCTCCTGGTGGTTAGATTACTTGCTCTTCATAAATATTCTATAAACATGGATCTTTTTGTATAGCAGATCTGCAGTCACATTCTTGGCTGATTTTGTCGACAATCATAGGTTGTTGATTATATGAAACTAACTTGTGTTACCTAAGAGGTATGCATGCGCATAAGATAATACAATCTAAAAAAATTCCGGATTTACTTTGACAACCCCGTATAATACATTCTTAATTAGGCCTCTAGTATTTTCTGTAAAGCGTGGTTGCAGTGCTAGTACCTTAAATAGAAATATTGTACGTGTTCGTACTGATGTAAGATTTCTTTTATTATTATTTACAATATATGAGTGTAAGTAATAGGATGGCAAAGGTATCATAAGAGTATTATTCAGTACTAATGTCCTGATGGAGATGATTTCAATCTTGGTTAAGCTGCCGTAGAAGATCGAGTGTTTAGGTTCGTTTTAGCCGTCTTGTAACATCTAGTTGATAAAAGTTGTGAGATAAGGAATTTGGGGTATCTAAAGAAATTGGCGTTGTATGCAGCCGAAAACCTTTGAATTCCGTTAGCTATATAGGGGATTCTTAGGTCGATGTGAAGAGTGTCATTGGAAATATACCAGGAGGCTTTCGCTATTGGAGGGCCTTGGACTGAAACCACTGATAGTATTTTAGTCTGCGATGGTTTAGGACAGCCCCAAAGCTAAATCGCATAAGCCCACACCAGCTTTAAAATGATTTTATAAGATAGAGTTTGGTTTGACAGGGATAGCTGAGACGTCTTCTAAGTAACTAAATCATTTTCTTGAGTTTCAGATCTGGACTGATTCCATTTTGTTTTGATGTGTGCACTTCAAGTGAGTTTATAGTCGAGGTGCAGCTGAGATATTTTACCTTAGTTTTGATTGGGATTAAGGCGTTGTTGATTCGGAATCGTAGAAATTCAATTTGTTTGGTGGCAAAGACTACTTTTACTAATTTTCCGCTTAAGAAACCAGTCTTGTAGAAAATTGCAGTGTTTTTGGAAATGTCTGCTGCTGTTCTGGCGATTTTTGGCTAACAAGATGGTCGTGTCATCCGCGAATTCCGCGAATTCCGCAAGTACAGTAGTATTCGTGGTTGGTACATCCGAGGTGTATAGCAAGTATGACAAACAGTGTATTGTTTAATTTAATTTGATAAAATCAGCCCGTGAGTTACGACTTCAGCAAGAGGTGTAGCTGACTGAGGAGATGTAGTTTCAGTTTGTATAGCAATCCTTTATGCGACACCTTGTGCAACCTCTGTTTAATATCTAAGAAGACTGCCGCACAAATTTCCTTGTTCTTTCCATTATATGAGTGACAGTTTGCTACCTTTGATGTATAGTTGAGTGATACTCCCGAAATACGAACTGGAATAAGCTAATACAAGTCTATGGTGTCTTTAATACGTTGTAATAGGAGTCGTTTGAGGTCCTTAGAAAGTAGGAGACTTACTGGTCCATAGGACTGTGGTTGAGTGGAAAGTTTTCCTGGTTTAGTGATCACAATAATCTGAGCGTATTTCCACTAAGCGAAAAACTAACAGAGTCGAAATATACTGTTATAGATAACAGTAAGTAGAAGCAGGACTTTTTGAGGAAGGTTTCTAACTACTTCGGCTACTATAAGGTCGTACCCAGGGGCTTTTCGTGTATTCGTTATTTGAAGTTGCTGAGACACTTCTGCTATGGAGAAGGATTTGAGAGGTAGTGACAGTTGACACGTTACATCAAGGAATGGTACAGTTTTTTAACGCTGTTTATTGTGAGTTTGCAAGGTATTTGGGAAACGTGGTTGCTTTTTCTGGGCCGATCTGGACCGTGTACCGTCTGTAATAGTAGGAGGAATCATTACAGTGGGCCGCTTAAATTTTTTTGTTGCCTTTCATGTGGAGTTGTCATCGAGTGAAAGGTCTGTGCGGTATTGTATAATGGTTTCTTTGCGGACTTCTGCTAATGTTTCATGCAGGTGGTAAGTAAGTCGTTATAGGAGTGTTTGTCCTGCCTGTCTCTAGTTCTTTGCCATTGTTTTCTCGCTCTACATTTCTCAGTGGTAAGATCACGGATGTATCTGGAAATGTTATTTACTGTGGATGTAGTGATGATTGTAACCGGGGTGGTATTTTATACAACTTTCTGTATTATCGTTGTCAGATGCCGAAGAGTTTCATTAAAATCGTATGCATCTTTTATTCTGATGTCGAAATTGATCTCCTGATCTAAGATGCCACCAAAAAACCTCAATAATGAGGCTTGCAGCACAATTAAAAATGTTTCGAACCAATTCTTCTGAAAAATTAACGTATATATCCAAATAATATTAAGACTATATGTAAGCTGTTACTATTTATTTTATGGAACTTTTTATTGTAAGTACAAACGTCACAAATTTGATACGGTGGAGCAAAATTTCTGGCATAAATTTATAATTGTCTACGAATCTCATTTGGTCTTAGTAGGGTTATAAATAAACAACAATTCCTGATAGCGGAGGTAAAGAGTTTTTGTATAATTAATAATCATATTCAGATCAAATAATCACTGTTTGGTACAGATTTTGTTTTAATAATATTGTCGGTTCATCTGTTCTTTAGTATACCAAACCTTGTTTCCTGCAATAACATGTAGAAGAACTTAGTGTAGAAAGAATAAAATTCAAGAAAGGGGTATAACATAGCGTACAGCAACCGAAGCAAGAACAGTTTTAAAAATAATCGCTGGAACTAACAGAACTGGGCGTCACAAAAGAAGTTTAAAACAATCCTTCATAAACTGTTAATCCCTTAAAAACTATTGCTCATTTGTAAGTTTAATGGCAGTGACCGTAATTTACCAATTATTTTGCTGTTCTACATAGACTAATATAAGTAATGGTAATTGGCTAATTAAATAATTTTCACGGTAATTTTAATTTATTTCTATTTTATAATCTTATTTTTGTAAAGGAGTAAAAAAATTTTATAATTTAAATGTTTATTTCGTTGGTTATTCATATCATCTAATTGCAGACTTGCAAAAACAAATTGATGAACTCAAAAAGAATGTGATTCAGGGACAAATTACAACACCTGGTGGAATAGATACGAGAGTAATGATACCAGGGACATCAAGAGCAACTTCTCAATTACCCCGGCAAGAATATGGCACGGACGAAGAAGAGCTTGCTAAAGAAACGGAATGGATCAGGGTAAAACATAACTACAAGAAGCGTAAGATAAATACTACACCCGACAAGGAAACCCCCCCAAAAACGCAAGAAAAAACAACTACAATTAAAAAAGAAAAATCTCCACCACCTATCATAATACATGAAATAAAATCATATGAAAAATTATATGAGCTACTGATAACAAAAATAAAGGAAAATGATTTCCAAATTAAACTCACTGGCAACACGAGTGCAAAAGTTAATTGCACCAACTCAGACTGTTACAGAGCAGTGGTAAAACTAATGAGTGAAGAGGAAATAAGCTTTCACACATACGAAAATAAGCAAAGTAGGCCAATAAGGGTTATAGCAAAAACCTGCATAGTTCTTACAACACAGAAAGCATCAAGAATTTTCTGTTAAAAGGGGTTTAACATTATGGCAGTTAACAATAAAATGTCGTGGAAAGAAAAACACCGTTAAATATGTTTATGTTAACATTTGATAATAACGAAGATATTGAAAAATATATAAGATTACGCGAATTTTAGGTAGTAAGGTTGAAATAGTTCCGGTAAAAGGGTCAAAATTAATTCCCCAATGCAAAAGTGCCAAGCATTTGGGCACACACAGAAATTTTGTGCAAAAGAACCAAGATGCGTTAAATGTGCTGGCAAACATAATACAGTTAATTGTAAAAATTGGAGAATCAGAAACCAAAATGTGTGAACTGTGGGGAGGAACACCCTGCTAACTATCGAGGTTGTGTAGTTGCAAAAGAACTACAAAACTCAAAAATAAAAACTATTATAAAGCTACACCAAAATCGATAACCAGAAAAAGAACATACAAAACGTACAAACGAAAATGTACAAATAACTAATCAAGAGAAACCAACTTATGCCTCTATGGCTACAAACAGGACAAACAGTCAAATAAAACTAAAACCTCAGGAAAATAATGCTGACCAAACATTACAGCTTATACTTAAAAAATTACACAAATGGAGAATTCATTCCTGAATATGGAACAGAAAATTAAAAACTTGAAGGAAGTAATAAAAAAAACTTCCACGAAAACTGAAAGAAACCAAAATGACTAACACACTTAAAATTATGTGTTGGAATGCAAACGGATTGCTTAACTATCAACAAGAGCTACAAGCATTCCTTGATATAAATAAGATAGATGTGTGTCTGATATCAGAAACGCACTTTACCAAACAATCATTTATTAAATTTAGAGGTTATAAAGTGTACTGCACAAATCATCCAGGAAACGAAGCCAAAGGTGGAAGTGCGGTAATAATCAAAGAAAATATACAACACTTTGAAGAAATTAAATTTGAAGCAGAGGACATCCAGGCCACAGCGGTGAGTGCTACAACTAAGAATATCGGTATCTCTGTAGTCAGTTTATATAGCCCTCCAAAACACAAAATCAAATTTGAAAGATATGAACAATTATTCAAAACCATAGGAAATCGATTTATCATAGGCGGTGACTACAACGCAAAACACACGCACTGGGGATCGAGGCTGATTACAACTAGAGGAAGAGAACTGCTAAAATCTGTTCAAGCATATGGATGTGAAACTATCTCAACAGGCAAACCTACATACTGGCCAACAGATCCAGAAAAGGTTCCAGATCTGCTAGATTTCTATATCATCAAAAATATATCAAGCAATTACATGCAAATAGAAGATAACTTTGAATTGAGCTCGGATCACTCATCGATTGTACTGACGCTAAGCGAACATATTATCTCAAAGTCAAACAATCCTGGACTAGCTAACAAAAAGACTGACTGGGAAAGTTTTAGAGCAACATTAGAAGAAAGAATTAATCTGGCAGTCCCACTACAAACAGAAGAACAGCTAGACTTTGAGGTGGAAAAGCTGGTTAAAGAAATTCAGTACTCTGCGTGGCAAAACACCCCAGAAATCAAAAGAAGACTGAAAGGTCATAACTATCCTAAAGAAATTTTGGAACTAATATCAGAAAAAAGGAAAGCGAGGAAGAGATGGCATCAGACCAGAGCTCAGCAAGATAAAACTAGATTGAATAATCTTACATCTCAGCTAAGAAATGAAATTAAGCAGTTAAAAAATGATACCATCAGTGAACATCTGCGTGGCCTTACTAATGATTCTAGTACTGAATATTCTTTATGGAAAACCACTAAGAATCTAAAAGACCTATTATGCAAATACCTCCGATCAAAATGAGGACGGGAGCTGGGCCAGAAGTAATGAACAAAAAGCTGCAAGATTTGCCGACAATCTCGAAAAGATATTTCAACCCAATTTAACTGACGATGACAAAACACCACCGCCCTATGACATCAAGCAAGAAAGAAAAATAAAATTCCACCTGTCACTGTAATTGAAATTAAACAAGAAATAAAACTAATATCAATCAGAAAAAGCCCTGGCTTCGATCTAATTACTGGTCAAATTTTAAAAGAACTTCCGAAAAAGGCATTAACTAAAATCACCAACTTGATCAATGCTTCATTCCGACTACAGTATGTACCACAGCTGTGGAAAGTAGCCGAAGTAATCATGATTGCTAAACCAGGAAAGCCACCTCATGAAGCAGCATCATACAGGCCAATATCGCTTTTACCAATTATGTCTAAATTGTTTGAAAAACTTCTACTGAAGAGACTAAAACCAATCATCGAAGAAAAACATCTTATCCCGGATCATCAATTTGGCTTCCGGAACCAGCACTGCACGATTGATCAGGTGCACAGAATCACAGATGTGATTGAAAAAGCATTAGAAGAAAAGAAAGTATGCTCGGCGATATTTTGGATGTTGCACAGGCATTCGATAAGGTTTGGCACGAGGGCCTAATTCATAAGCTCAAAATGCTTCTCCTGTGCAATATTCAAAATTTTAGAATCCTACATATCTGAACGTTATTTCAGAGTCAAACAAGAAGATACTTATTCAGAGTTGAGGAAAATCCAAGCAGGTGTGCCGCAGGGAAGTGTACTGGGGCCACTCCTCTATCTTCTATACACTTGGGATTTGCCTACATTCAATGAAAATGTTGTTGCCACATTCGCAGATGATACTGCAATTCTAGCTACTGGGGACAACAATATAGAATCAACTGAAAATTACAAACAGCTATTGCCGAAATACAAAGCTGGACAGCAAAATGGCGAATTAAATTAAATGAAAGCAAATCGGTGCATATTGATTTCACTAATAAAAGAATCGAGCACAATCCAATATATATCAACCAGCAAGTAGTACCGTATGAGAATACAGCTAAATATCTGGGCATGACCCTTGACGCAAAACTTAGATGGAAACCACATGTTAAGAAAAAATGTGAAGAACTCAAGCTGAAGTACAGAAAACTGTACTGGTTATTGGGTAGACATTCAGCCCTGACAGTATATAATAAGCTTTTGCTTTATCAACAAGTCCTGAAACCAGTGTGGACTTATGGTATTCAGCTATGGGTTGTACCAGTCAAAGTAATCGAAATATCATACAGAGGTTCCAAAATAAGGTGCTGCGGGGTATCGTTAATGCCCCCTGGTACATTCGCAATGACAATCTCCATAAGGACCTGGATGTGGAAACCGTTGACAACGCTATCAGAAGGTATGCCGAAAGACATGAACAACGTCTACATCAGCACATCAATATTGAGGTTCTCCAGCTCCTTGATAATAATGTTGACTTAACTAGAAGATTAAAAAGAGTGAAACCACTTGACTTAGTGCAGTGAGCCAATAATTATAATCCAGTGCGCAATAAAAAATAGTGCCCAATAAATGTCAAAACCAAAGTGATTGTCGTAGGATAAGTACTTTGCAATTTTAAACCGTAGTAAATTAAGTTAAAAACAAATAGCTCATTAGTATGTATCTACTAGATTGCTATATAATAAATTCACTCAATGGGTGTTTTTAATAAAAAAAAAAAAAAAATTCATATCATCAACCCATATGCTGACAAAGTTCAAATTTAGTTTTATCTGTACCTGCTTGTATTTGATTACTTCTGTTCAAAGCTACGCAAAAAAAACTTCTAGCCCTCATTGTCATGGCATAATGTTTATTCCAAGATGGCCAGCGATGCAAATAGCTGGACCCACTGCCCAATTCCAAAAGACTTATCCAGCCGCCCGATGCGATGCGCTACAAAATGAAATTACTCCCCGAGGCATTTAGCAGTCCATTACCGCCCCCCAGCCTAAAGGACATGCAAATTTCGCGCCGTTTGTTTAATTTAGTCGCGTAATTTAAAGCGTATTAACTAGTCCTTTTGAGGCGCAAATTATGCATTAATTTTTCCGCCCGCTCGGCGCCGGCGGGCTGCGGCGTTGGAAGGTAACAAGTTTATTTTTACCGCAGCGGCAATTTTCCTTTTATGTGCCATTTAAACGGTTCCTGCCAAATATTGCTAATTTGTCAAGCGAGTTAATGCGGCACTTAAATGGTTTGCAGCCGTATTTGTGACGCCGAGCCTGGAATTTAATCAGTTCGCGGATTATATTGGGAAAATGATTATTAGAGAATCGTTTGCAGAAAGCCGTACACAGCCAACAATACATAAAAATAACGTATATGGAAGTGGTTTTATAGCTAATTACTTTTTCTCTATCTGTATGGTTATGTTCATAAATAAATGTGAATTTTATTGTATGTACAAAAGCATATAAGTAATTTCAATTATTTGATCATGTCAATTAATTTGTATAAGAAAAAAATTTCCAATTAAAAATATTTGGTGTTTTTACAAGAGGAAAAAAATAAATTTTGTTTAATAAATAATTTTATTATCTATGCTCTTTCAATATAAAAGCATGCTTAAAATTTCAGATACTGTGTATTCTAAAATATTTTGGTCAATTATTACAACACCAAAAATTCAGAATTTTGCAAATGATCATACAAGGACAAATTGAAGCAAGAGAGGGGTTGGATAAAAAAAAATATATGCAATTGGTGTGGTAAAAGTACAACACTATTATGAGGTACTGTACACAAAGTAACGGGTGTTTTTTTTATAAAGGTATAAAACTTTAAGTTGGCAACACTTTTTTAACTGTCGGCGATTTTGTCAGCTGTCAAGTGATTTATGTTTAGTTTGGTTCGGCATTTCAACATGAATAGACTGACGCCTGAACAACGCTTCCAAATTGTGCAAATTTATTTTGAAAATCATGGTTCTGTTCGAAATACGTATCGCGCACTACGTCCATTTTACGATCAACATAATCGTCCGTCAGAGCAATTAATTCGATCAACTATGGAACGTTATTGTACCACGTTTACTCTAAATGATAATACGCATCCACAGAGACGTCGTACAGTGCGTACAGAAGAAGTCATTGCTGCTGTAAAGCGTAGCGTAGAGGAAGACCCGAATCAGTCACATGAATTGGATATGTGTCCATCCACTTTATGGAAAATTTTGCGGAAAGATCTTGGTTTGCGTGCTTACAAAATTCAACTCGTGCAAAAATTAAAGCCACACGATCACCTAGCAAGGCGTAAATTAGGTGAATGGGCCCAAAACAAGATTGCCGTTGATCCCGATTTTCATTAGCGTATTTTGTTTAGCGATGAAGCTCACTTTTGTTTGAATGGATACGTCCATAAACAAAACTGCCGTATTTGGAGTGATGGTAATCCTCAAGTGTATGTTGAGACACCGTTACATCCAGAAAAACTGACTGTTTGGTGTGCTTTATGGGCTGGTGGAATCATTGGTCCGTACTTCTTTAAAAACGATGCTGGTCAGAACGTTACAGTCAATGGTGACCGCTATAGAGCCATGATTACAGACTTTTTCGTTCATCAATTGAACAACCATGATGTGCAGGAGCTGTGGTTTCAACAAGACGGCGCAACATGTCACACAGCTCGTGCCACAATTGATTTATTGAAGGAAACGTTTGGTAACCGCATAGTTTCACGTTTCGGACCCGTGAATTGGCCTCCAAGATCGTGCGATTTAACGCCGCTAGACTATTTTCTGTGGGGATATGTGAAGTCGCTAGTCTACGCTGATAAACCCGAAACGATTGACCACTTGGAGGACAACATTCGCCGCGTTATTGCCGATATATGGCCACAAATGTTGGAAAAAGTCATCGAAGTCATATTTAAATTATAATTCCAGAAGATTATCTTTCGAATAAAGTAAATTTCATGTCAATTTAAAAAATTCATCTTTGTTTTATTCCATTTCAAAGTTCTATACCTCTATTAAAAACACACTTTACAAGTTGCAAAAAAGAATGGTTCAGAAAAATAGGAATTAAAACTAAAGAACACAATAGTAAACCAGATAAATTAATAATGTTTGTGCACTAATACTAAGCATTAAGATGTAAATAAATAATAATAAAAATGACAAACAACTTCGACGCTAACATTAGTGCTTAAACTACTTCAATGCTATTCAAAGAAATTATTAGTACAACTATAATATCATTCATCTATATTTATTATAAACTGTTATATCGCACCCCTAGAACAATAACGTCTCAAGTCAAAAATTATCTTATTTCGAGTTAGATTTACCTCAACTAACATACAGAACCACAACTTTTAAGTCGTCCTCGACACTTGCATCAGTCGAACATTGTTTTTGAGATGTGCCAGTTTTTCAATCATAACTCAAAATGTGTCACTATATTTCCAAAACGTTTAGTAATTTTTTCATTTAAGACACTGTTCTTCCAAAAGAACGTTATTTTGAATCATAGTTCTGTTTTAAACTTTGATTTTGAATTTTACTTTTTTCTTTTAGTATAAATATAAAAATGCGTCTGAAAGGGCCACGAAGATGGTTAAATGCTGTTTTAAAATAAAAAGCAAGAATGTGATGTTACGATATTGAAGAGACTAATGTTAGTGCAAAAATTAGTGAAAAAGCAGCGCTTGAAGCTTATTGCAATGAAATATCCCTGAATGCATCAACTACAATAATAGGGAAAATAATTTTAATGAGAGCACACGAACTGTGGAGTGGAAATTACTAAAGCAGTCGGGCAGAAGCACTTCATGAAAAAACTGAAAATACTGTAGCCAATTTCAGTTTATCAGAAGAAGAATGGAATTACAAATGTGTATCTAGAATGAGGTTAAGGCTATAGAGACAGGAAGTATTCCTAGGTAAACAAAATTGCCAAATAATATTAATTTATTTTCTAAATCTTTAAAAGATGATTTTGATTTGGTTAATAGCAATATTGATCTGGATGTTCAGCCTAAAACAACTATATTGAGCATGTATTCTCATATTTTCAATACTCAATATAATATATCTATGTTTAATCTATAGAAGCATCAATATGAACTATGTGTTGCATTTAATAACTCTAAAGGTGAAGAGAAAAAAGCTCTAGGGCTTCGTTATGATGCCTATAAATTTGAAAAAGTATTGTCGAGACTTGAAAAAATCAGAACAAGGAAAGGATTAAAACAACAAACCCTCTGGAAATTGCCATTTGCAACTTGCAAGCTGTTGTACAACATTCCACAGTGGTGTGTTGCTGTTCTATTATAAATCAAAAGTAAACTGTTACAATTTTACAATTTCTGAAATCATCTATTAACTCGTGAAATGTTAAACTTAGAATGTAGGCGAAGACAGCAGAGGAGCAAACGAAATCAACACCTGGGGAGGTTTGCAAATTTGGTAAAAAGAGGTGATTTAGAAATTATATTTTATAACAGTAGCTCTGTTATCAAAGTACATTTACGCTGTTCAGGATTATAAATTTATTCCATGGCCCATAATCTGGCACACGCAAAATTAAGACGACAACGTCCATAGTGTGATTAAAACAGAGATAAAAGGAATTAAAAATCGGTTCTATTTACGTTCCAGCTCAATACGTATCGATTGTTCATGGGGCTAAAAAGTACGGACCATCCTACATATATATATATATATATATATATATATCATATATATATAATAATATATATATATATATGATATATATATAAGTTATATATAAAAATATATATATATATATATATATATATATAATATATATATGACATATAAACTACTGAAAGGCAACCTGCACACCTTTTTTTAAGGTCTTTCTTACAAGAAACTTACTAAGCTGGAAATATCAATAATAAAAGTTTCGTCTAAATCATCTAGAATGCAGTGCACCCTAAGTTCAGCTTACTCCAAGAGACTGCTATAAAATATAAAAAGAAATCTGACACTTTTGGTTTGTTGAACCATAACCACATTCCACAATTCTTCCAAAAATTTATTTAAACAACAGTTTTGACGATTTGTTTTAAATTTTTAATTAATTTCAATTATGTCAGTCCAAAATCTAAATTATCAAACTCAAAGTTTGAACTTGAAGTTAAAAAATATTAACTTTATAAACAATTAAACATTTTATCAAGGCAATATGCAGTAGCAACCGGAAACGAATATCTATCATGCCCTGACCTCCTTGACTTTGTTGTCATAAAAGGAATTCTGCAAGGCTACTTAAACATCATACCATGTCACAATTTATCTCCGGCCGCAGCCCCATAAGAGCTACGATAAGCACCTTAATACTAACTAAAACGAAACCACCGTCTCTTACTAATTACAAAACAAACTGAAACTATTTCAGAGACATTCTCAAAGACCAGATAACTGCTAATATCCCATTAAAAAATGCAAACGATATAGAAACTGCAGTAGAATCTCTAATCCAGTTTATACACTTGGCAGCTACCAGAGCAACTCCACAGTCATCACTAACATAAACAAATTACAGCTGATCAGTTAATATTAAAAGGAAGATTGCCAAAAAAACGGCGACTCCAAAAAATATAGTAACAAAGTAGAACACCGGAGGACAGGCGTCGATTTAAACAATGCCAGTAGAAACCTAAAAGAATTGATTAAGGAAACATAAATCAAATACATAGACGAATACCTGAGCGGGTTGACTGCTTCCAAAGATGACGAATACTTTCTTTGGAAAACTACCAATCGCCTCAACCAACCTCAACAGCAAGTTCCTCCAATTTTCAACAAAAATGGCCCCTAGGTACGCATTGATATGGACAAAGCTGAAGTCTTCACAACTCATCTCCAAGAGGTTTTTCAACCATTACCACCTGACGATGAACAACGTGACGATCATGAAGTGGAAAACTATCTGACGGCTCCCTTCCAACTCTCTCCACCTATCAAACCTTTCTCCTTTGCAGAAGTTGAGTCAATGATCCTTAGAAACACCCACAGTAAAAAATTGCCAGGATATGGCCTAGTTACTGAACGTATATTGAAAATATGTAAAAATGGTGATGATCTTTAATAATATATTACAAACGGGTTTATTGCGGTCCAGTGAAAAGTCGCATAGGTAGTCTTTTATCCCAAAATCTGGAAAACCGGCCAACTAGCCTGCATAATACCGTCCTATCAGTTTATTACCACTATTCTCTAAACTTTTCGAAAAATTTCTAGTGAAACGGCTTTATCCCATCCTTGACAACGAAAACTTGATTTCTGATCATCATTTTGGGATCAAAAGTCGACACGCCACCGTTGAACAAATTAAATACTATTAACGAAGCATCGAAGACAAAAACTACTGCTCAGCTGTTTTTCTTGATGTCAGCCAGGCCTTCAACAAGGTCTATCATGAAGGACTATTATTTACACTAAAGTGGATCCTGCCTCACCCATAGTATTTGATCATTGAAGCTTTCTGGAATCAGTCCTGTACATCTGATATACTCACAAATCCCAATGCAATTACTACAACATACGCTGATAACGCGGCAATTCTTATAACACATCATGACATCGCTGCACAAACCTTGCAACAAAACCTCGATGACGTTTATGGATGGTTTAAAAAATGGCGCTTTAACCTGAACTGTTCCAAAACCGTACAAATTAATTTTACTAAACGCCGTGGCACCACGCCGGATATTAACATTGATGGCACTCTCCTTCTCCAAGCAGACTGTGTTAAGTATCTTGGTATGCACCTCGATAAAGGACTAATTTGGAGAACCCACATTTGGACAAAAGGAAAGCATCTCAACCGGAGACTAAGAAAATGTTATTGGTTACTTGTTAGCAATTCTAAATTCTTGCTTACCAACAAATAGACAAGATTGGTCTACAATGCAACTAAATCATTAATGTATAGGTTAGAACTAGTTTATTATATTCACCGCTTGCTCCATCAACGACAACAAGCTAAATTTCTACTTTAAGTAATATTACTCTTCACACCATGCACGAACCTCTTAGCTAAATTAACAGTAGTACTAATACATATAACATTAAAAAACCACTAGACGAGTTGTTTATAGCTTCTACGTATACATATTTTGGTTTCGTCAAAATGTAAAATTGACTGCCGTTCATTTAGCGTCCAATTTATGTGCTTCCTCAGAAAACTGAGACCGAGATTGGCGGTGCAGTTAAAAACATTTCCTAACGTTGACTATTATTAATGAACGACCGCTGTCGATCTAAGTTCATTCAAATAGAATTGGTACAGGTAGTTGTAGTTCACTAGTTCTTCAGGCATAATATTCTTTTTAGCAAGCTATGTTAAAGTAAAAATGAAACTTCAGCAAAGAGCGTGTTGAAGTCTGAATGTGTATTATTTCAAGAAAAATACTATGACTTGGTCAGTTTCTTTCTGATGTGGTATTCACTTTATTGTGAGTGTTAATAACAAAAACAGCTTACAAAGCTTCTAAACTGATTCTGACAAGTATAAGATTCGAAAAAAAAGTATATACAAGGTAGCGACAGAAGAGTGCGTATATATTGGTAATTTACCATTTTATTAAATAGAAAAGTACATAGTATTTTACTCTTATGTTATGGACAACTAAATAATCTTTTATATGGCAGACATTTCAGACTAAAAATATATAATTTCATAATTAAAGAAGAGGAACTGTTTCAAATATTAAATTCTAAACTTTGTAACGCTTATTTTCAAACTTTGCTTGCGACACCTGCATTATGTAAGTATACTCTCTTTAAATGTTCATATTTTACATACCATGTTCAGAACAACAAATATATCTGTTTTTTTAAAATTGATCTATTGACTCTATGTTTTAAGTGCTTTATAAATTTTTGTTCTTGTTTGTTAATTACGCTTGTCGACTAAAAATAAATCCAAAATTCCCTACGGGCTGAGCTTTTGAGATGTTAGGCCGATTTAGTTACTACAGTACAATTCTCGTACTGTAATTAATTATACATCCTCTAATTTAATTTCGTGTAACAGAAACTTATTAAGTTTCATCGAAATAAGTTAATTTACGTCTGTTCGATACTACTTCATAAATTAGGGAAGCATTTTCTCTTAGACACAACACGCTTAAAATTCCATCCCTTAAAATAAACTCTCACGGCAGCACTTTTCTATTACATTTTGCCTTTGAATTTTTTTTCACTTCTTAAAGATTATTTTGTCTTTTTCACTACGAGAAGTATTATTACTTGGTATAAAGATATTAGAAAATGTAAAAACATTGAAAATAAAATGTAACGCAACTACTTTTATCTCATTTTTATTTGTTACATTATTATTGAATCCAAATTTAATATTTTAACGTTATCTTTGTCAGTCTCTAACATTAATAGTTATTTTGTATTACTGTAGTTGTGAAAATTATAAGTGCACTTCCGTTAAACTGATGTTTAAAATTTTATGGTGTGGGAGAAAACTTACTTAAAACAAGACTCCACTATAAAAGTGTCCCACTTCCATCTAAATATCATATAAAATACATAAATGTGTAATTACATATACACAGGAGAATAACATCTGCTACACCAACGATTATACCAAAAGTGAAAACGCATAGGTTCAAATATACAAAAAAAAATTGAATAACCACATTAACTGAAAATTAATAATTAATTTGCTCTTGTATTGCAATTGTTGCAAGCACAAATGCACGGAGACTTTTCAAAATCTCTTAACCTGGACTATCTTAACAGCATATGGAGAACTGTGTATTTAAAACTAAAAATAAGCGTAGTGGAAAATGAGTCAGAGGCAATCAATAATGACTGCAGGCAATACTAGACTAACTGATACGTAAGATGCGTTGTACCTAAGAACCGCGACAATTCAATTTCACAGTAATCGACGTGGCTACGGATGCAGAGAAATACGAAAATTTCTTTTTAAAAAATCAACATCAGGCTTCGCTTCTATAACTAACTTTACACCTGATTTAAAATTGAAATACTGCCTATTTTATAAAATAATTTTATAGTTATTCAAATCAAATAACAAATTTGACTTCTCTATATACCGTCTTAATAATTACTAGCATAAATCCCGTATGTATTGCGTAACGCTTGATATATGAAACCTTAAATACAAATTAAAAACGTTTAAGGTTAATAACCTTTTGATTGTGATAGACATATATGAATACAAACAGTCGTCTTAAATATATGCAAGGATACATTTCTTATATTTTTCTGTTTGTATTATGATGCTCTTAGAAACTATAAAATTATCAGAAATATATGCCCCCCCCCCCCAATTTCTACTACAAAACCGTATTTGCAGACATTTTTTACATCACAATTACTAGAACTGTAAATGGATGTAAAATATATTTTTGTGGCGCTAAAACTGTTTAATATAAGTTCATAAAGAGAGTAATGTAACATTTGATAAATCTTTATGAGAATATTTATTTGATTCAATTTCTACAGTTTATTTCAGTGTATCACGAGGTGCAGTAATTATAAGGCGTTAGGATTTGACTTGATCACCGGTCGAATACTCATAGAGTTATCTGGGAAAGCTCTCATTATGTTAACCAAAATATTCAATAGTATTAGCTGACTTCCCAATGACCTGGAAATTCGCCCAAATTATTTTAATTCCCAAAGGCAAACCGCTAAATAATGTAACATCTTACCGGCCTATAAGTCTCCTACTCATCATGTCCAAAGTATTTGAAAGACTGTGGCTCAAAAGGCTAATCAAAGACGTACATGTGAATGAAGTAAAATCTTCACATCAGATTGGCTTTCGCGAACATCATTCCACCATTCAGCAAAGCCATAGAATCGTTAACACCATTCTCACTATAGGGTAGCGGGTAGACACTCCTATACGATCCCGGTATAGGATAGGTCTGCTTCAGGAGAGCGATCCTGCCCACGCGAGCCTCGACTCTCTACACCTCCTAAATACCGAGAGAGAGCTGAGTCCTAAAATCCCAATCCTTACCCAAAACCAAATGCACCCCTCCTACATATATCCTATCCAACTCGCCAACCCGCTCGGCAAGCGTGGCGTTTTAATTGCCAAATTCCTTCATATTTTATTCTATGCTAAATGTCGAAATTCAAAAAATATAAACCCCAGGTGGGTAGAGTGTGTAACTCAGACTCCCACTCTGATCAAGTATCAGACCGCCTCATTTCGGATTCTGGGGGAGGCAGAAAATCGACAAGAAATACATCAAACAAGACATTTCGAGTAACAACATATAATGTGCGTACAATGAGATTGGACGAACATCAAACCAGATTAGAACAAGAGTTGGATGCCATCAAGTGGGATATCCTCGGTCTATCCGAAACCAGACTAAAGGGTGAAAAAGCAACGACACTCAAAACAGGCCATGTGCTATATCAGTATAATAAGGAAGAACAATCACACCTAGGGAGAGTGGCAATTACAATAAATAAACGTATAAAACATCTCGTAACAAAAATGCAAGCCACATCTGACCGTATTATCTATATAACGCTTGAACTTAGTAAAATATATTCCTTACAAATAATCCAAGTATATGCACCAACCAGTAGATCTGAAGAAAGCGAAGCTGAACAATTCTATGAAGACATTACAAGTGCAATCCACCACGAAAAAACCCAATATGTAATAGTATTGGGTGATTTCAACTCTAAAGTAGGGAAAAATGAGGATGACAATCTTCAAAACATCGGAAAATACGGACTGGGATCCAGAAACGAAAGGGGAGATATGCTTCTAAACTTTTTACAGCAAGAAAAATTATTCTGTCTCAATACATTTTACAAAAAACCACCCCAAAGAAAGTGGACCTGGAAAAGCGCTGATGGACATACGAAAAATGAGATCGATTATATACTATCAAACCGTAGAGATATCTGCACCGATGTTTCCGTTCTGAACAAGTTTGACACGGGAAGTGATCACAGGATGGTGAGGGGAACCCTTAAAATCGATATCAAAGTCGAAAGGAAAAAACTAATTCAAAAACTATACCTATTTCCTACAACACGATATCTAGACAAATATCAACATGAATATGCAGAGATTATCAAATACAAATTGCCGCCCACCCAAGAACTAAACAATTTAGAAATAAACGAATTAACAAAAACAATCACATCTACTGTTCAAACAGCGGCAAAAAAGATATGCACACAAAAAAGACAAAAAAAAGTAAACTGAAAGAAGAAACACTGCAAATGATAGAACACAGAAAGGAGTTAAATCGAGAAACTGAAGAATATAAGCAACTAAATAAGGACATAAACAAACATATACGTAAAGACCTAAGAGCATACAATACAAAAATGATTCAATCAGTGATTGAAGATAATGCAAACATGAAAGTCCTGAGATCGAAAATGGCCAGAGGAAGAGCGAAAATATATAAAATGAAAAACTCCGAAGGAACAGTGGTGAGAAATAAACAAGATATAATCGAGTCCGTCGAAAACTTCTACAAATCCTTATACAACACTTATTCACAAGAAAAATAGCAACAACAACATAGTATGAATGTAGGATCTGAAGAAATTCCCGAAATTAACAACGGGGAACTCAAAGCAGCCTTGCGGCAAATGAAAAATGGGAAATCACCAGGGGAAGGCCGCATTACCATCAAAATGCTGAAAATGGGCGGCGAGCCTTTACTACAATCAGCCCGCACTCTGTTAAACAAATGTCTCTATGAAGCGAAGATTCCAACTGCTTGGCAATGTGCGGAAGTCATCTTACTATTTAAGAAGGGCGATAGCGGAGACTTGGAGAACTACCGCCCCATTAGCCTCCTATCACATCTCTACAAACTGCTGACCAAGATCGTTACAAACCGCCTAACAACTAAATTGGATTTTTACCAGCCGGTAGAGCAGGCGGGCTTCCGAAGAAACTATGGCAACTAATAATCACCTACAAACGCTCAGATCCCTCATCGAAAAAACCACAGAATACAACATTCCCATCTATCTTGCATTTATAGACTTCCATAAGGCATTTGATTCCATTGAAATTCTAGTAATCTTAAAATCACTGGACAACGCCCGAATAGACACAAGGTATTCAGACCTACTGAAATATATATACGAAAATTCCACCATAAAAGTAAAAATTAATGATGAACTAACAACCAATAAAATTAAAGTCAAGAGAGGCGTGCGCCAGGGCGATACTATTTCGCCAAAACTGTTTACTCTCGTCTTGGAGGATATATTCAAAAACCTTGAATGGAAGCGAAAGGGACTAAATGTAGATGGAACATACCTAAGCAATCTTCGATTTGCGGACGATCTTGTCCTAATTAGCGACGACTCAAAGACATGCTAAATGAGCTCCTCAAAACATCAGAACACGTAGGCCTGAAAATGAATGTCCAAAAAACGAAAGTAATGGGCCCATTCGAAGAGAGTATCAACGTAGGCAACAACAATCTTGAGGTAGTCAAGGAATACATATACTTGGGGCACAAATTCAGGATCGGGAAAGAAAATCAGACCGCAGAAATCTCACGCCGGATAAGCCAGAGTTGGGCTGCCTTTGGAAAACTCAGTCATATAATGAAAAACACCGATATACCAACTAACCTGAAGAGAAAGGTTTACGACACCTGTGTGCTTCCATTGACGAGAAAAAGTATGGTAAGACTTAGAACTACTCAAAGGGCTATGGAGAGAGCTATGATCGGCGTCAGTCTCAGAGAAAGAATCAATCACGAAGAGATCAGAAGGAGAACCAAGGTGACGGATATAATATCAAGAATACTAAAAATGAAATGGAAATGGGGTGGACACGTGGCACGGCAGGAGCCAAACCGATGGGACACCAAGATAATCCAATGGAGACCAAGACTTACAACGCGGAGCAGGGGAAGACCACAGAAAAGATGGACGGATGACATCAAACAAACGGCGGTAAAAACTGGATTCAAACCGCAAGAGACAGAGACGCATGGAACAAACTTGAAGAGGCCTTTATTCAACAGTGGATAATAAGAGGCTGATGATGATTCTCACTAGTCTAGAAGAAGAGAAACTATGCACAGCTGCCTTCCTGGATATTCAACAGGCGTTCGATCGGGTTTGGCATAACGACATCCTATACAAAATCAAGCGCCATCCAATTAAATTAAATGTTCCCCAAAGAAGTGTCCTGGGACCCCGACATCCCCATAACAAAGAACACCATCACCGCCACATTTGCTGATGATACAGCAATCACCGCTGTAGATAAAAACCCACAAATTGCTACCGAAAAGTTACAAACGCACCTTAACCAGCTACAAGAGTGGACTCAATCCTGGCGGGTAGAAGTCAATTAAGCCAAATCAACCCAAATCACCTTTACATATAAACAAACGGACTGCCCACCAGTATCAATAAATAATACCCAGTTGCCAGTCGCCAATTAAATAAAATACCTAGGATTGTCAATGGATAGAAGACTAACCTGGAAACAACACATAACAGTTAAGAAAACTCAGATCAACTTCAAACTAAAAAAAATCCATTGGCTCCTTGGTCGCAAATCGAAACTTGCAAGAGAAAATAAGCTCTGGGGATGCGCGAAGCCCTCAAATACAAAAATACTCCAGAGTCCAACCGAAGGGCCTAAGGATGATATTGGACGCCTCATGGTACGTCAGCGACAAAACATTACACGACGACTCATGCATTCCTACTAGTACAGGAAGAAATCCGCAAACTCACCACCAACTACTTAAGTAAAATTGCAGGACACCCAAATGAACAAGTCAGTCAGCTGAGAGATCCACCCAAAATCAGAAGACAACAAAAACGTAGATGGTCAACCGAAGTTAATTAAATAGCAAATTACAATAATCTGCATTATTATTTACTGGAGTCCTGTCGATGGACAGCGTCTTCTCTCAAAGTCTAGCATTTAGCCTATTTACTTATAGCTCCCTTAAGTAGCTTGTAATTATTTATTCTTGTATTTTCTAGAAGTGACTTGTTTGATTATATCTGCTCTAGGTATACCTAGTACGCTTGGGTTTATAAGAGCTGGGGGTTTTAAAAATGTTATCTTGTCACTAAAAATGTTAGCTGTAAATAAGTTTGTTTTTAACTGTCAGATAATTAAAAAAGAATACAAAATTACATGTGATTCAGAAAGATAAACAATGCTGAAAGGTAGCATGGTTTTCCGACTGAAACGTGAATCCACTTCATGGTTTTTTAAAAACTTATTGACAAATCGTCAACGATGAAAATGGTCAGCAAGCTTAAGCTTTTGCGTTAGTTGAATTTTGTATGCATGAAAAAGGGGTAGGTCTTTAGTAATTATATGCTGAAAGATGCTTCTCAAAATGTTTAATTGATGTTTACAGATTTACACTTCAACTAATTGTGGTAATATTCTCATAGTACTCATACCCACGAAATCTTGCAACCATTACCAATCCAGTTTTATCAAACTATGTACGTAATCAATCTTTATTCAATGAATGCACTATTTTGACCAAAGTTCCTTCAAGGTTTGTACTGAGTTTGCAATGTGTTTTAAACTACGAATTGTTTTTTTTTATAGCACTCCATATTTACTGATCGGAAGCCACCCTTTATATAACTAATAAAATATTTTATAACAGGAAAAGTTCGATAAAAGTGGTAACCCAATTTTTGTAACAAATATTAAACTGTAAATAAGGAGTATCTACCACGTGTCGAATTCATACATCGATTTGCGTCATAGCCTGCCCCATGACAAGCCGAAGGTAAACCATTAATACTGTCGTGGGACGCTTTTGCGAATTTCCCGAAACCGCTCTCAGCATTAATTGCTTTTGGTATGTTAATCTCCAATCTCCGAAGTTGCTCCGACCGCCAGCAGTTTCAGCGGGGAAACCGCAGCAGGGCCGTGCGCTGCCGTTCTGGCCTCGCCTTGGATAATTCGTTTTTTAAATAGAGTCGCTTCGGAAGCAAATTGCTTAGCGACTTGTTTTCACGTCTGCCGGGGAGCGCGGCCACCCTTTGATCTGCCGAGTGGCCTTTTCACTCATTTGTAATTTGCAGTACCTATTTAATTGGATCGAGTGGGTGTGCTTGAAGCGGGGCGCAAAAAAGGTAAATTTATTTTTCACTACGAGACCGGCTGCGGCGGCGAGCTTTTGTCGACGTACTTGAAGACATAAATAAATATTTGCGGCCAGATTCATATCGTTCTATAAGTATTCATTCGGCCGACTAGCGATCACATTCATGGCTCAATAAATAAGAGATGTAACACATGGTGTTTCGAATGGGATCATCCGATTTAAAATGGTTATATTAAGAAAAATAATAAACATTCACACAAAATTAATTTCAAATTACTGGGATAATCTTCAAGTTTTTTTTAAATATCAAACCATAGGTACTCAATATGTCCCCATTGGGATGCACGGCATATGTCCATACGGTAGCAAATTCTTTTTACGAGCCATATCCACTTTATAAACCCCATAAGAAAAAATCGCACACAGTGAGATCCGGCGATCTTGGAGGCCAGCATTGTAAAGGTAAACCGTTAGGTCCCAAACAGCCGATCCGTCGTAGTAGAATCTGATTATTTAAGATTCTCGAACTTTTAGGCTCCAGTGTGGTAGTGCCCCGTCCTGTTGGAAAATAAAATCATCCGAAACGATCTTTAACTGTGGGAAAATCCAGTTTTCAACCATATCTAAATATGTAATTCCCGTAACAATGTTTACTAAAAATAAAAAGAGACTGTACACATTGTCCTGAAAAAGTGCACAAAAAACATTGGGTTTATAAGAGGCTCACTTATAAAATTTGACGTGGCTGCTCGGTACCTCATATTCTAAAATTGTGAAGGTTTACCTTAAATAAAAAGTAGCCTCGTCGGAAAACACCAAGCGTGTTACAAAATTGTCATTTTCTGCCACTTTGTTGATGATGAATTTACACAACTCCACACGTCGTTGTTTGATACTTGCATGAAGAGCTTGCAAAACACGCCAGGCAGACGTTGAGAAAATGTTTAGTTCTCTATCGGCTCGGCGAGTGGATTTTTTGGGACTACGTGCGAAAGTCAGCCGAATGTGCTCCACATCTTTGTCTATCTCACGGGGCGACTACTGGGTTTCTTTACAAAGACAACCTGTAACTTGTGATTCTCTATACCATCGCCTAATGCTCTGAGCGGTAGGAGGTTTAACACTATATTGTCGCCGAAAATCACGCGAATAGAAACAGTAGTTACGGACTCACACTTCGCGAAGCGTAGAACGCAAAATAATTTCTGTTGTTCAGTCTCCATATTGAAAAACATTTAAGCGACAGATGAACGAAGCGCACTGGTGCTATCTATCGATTACCGCGTGCATCTCGAGAATTTCCTCTTTCTAACAGTACATTTTTTGATCAAAACGGATTAAAAGCTAAATAATTAGATTAAATAATTAGATTATTCTTTTTGAAACACCTTGTATATTACATAGCACTGTACTCGGCTTATTTGACAATAACACACTTGTCCGCTGAGAATACAATAAAGACAAAATTGTGAAATAAGATTCTTCGACCCTCACGCAACTTCCGTAGTCAGATTGTTTTTTGAGAAAAACAAACAATCTCACTTATTCCCAAATCTAATAAAAAGCCAAAATCAGATAACTCTAACAGCACGACATCAGACAACAAGATTGTGGTTCCGAAAACAACAGTTAAGACATCGAAACTCTAATTTTCCTTAAATAGCCCAGTTTTTTAATTGGTTTCTTAAGATTGATTATTTTTCTAGCACGAACAATTAATTTTTTAAATTTACATTTTCAATAAAAATGTTTGTGTTACTAATAAATAAGCGACATTCCAAAGCTGTGTTACAATTTCTTTCTCACACAAATTTTTAAGAAGGGAATGTTGTGTATATGGTTCTAATTATCTTGACAAAATGTTAGCTGACAAAGATATATTTTAAGCTTATGAAAAAAATATTGTTTTTACAATCTTTCTAGTTTATAGGTAGGTGAATGTACTCTAGATAATTTTTAATTTAATTCTAATTATGAAATTATCTGTTCAGACTAGTGTAGTATCACCGAATTAGCTTCTTACTTTAACTTGATCTATTTACTAGATTGGCAATTACTTGAAATTAACTTACTGACAATGCGAAGAAATAGAAAATGCGATCAGATAAATGAAAAACCTTTTCCTCTAGGAAGACTTAAAAATTACCAATAAAGAATAACGGTCACACAACATAAAATAGCCTCGGATCGGATGGGACTTTTAGATGACAACAGCAACCGAAAGAAAAAGATATATCAAACTGACATGTCTGCATGTACTACAATTTTCTGTCGATTAAAAAGTGCTGGTGTTTTTGAAGCTCCGATAAAAAAGTTCAATTGGGCCATATCAAATTATTTAAAAACGCAAGATGGTGGTTCAGTAAAAGAAGCAAGATGGTTTTTAAATCTAAAAGGATTGAAAACACAGGAAAAGCCAGTGGATCAGTGAGTAATTTTATTATAAATAAGATTGCTTGAATTTAAAACATAGTATATAAGACGGAAAATTGCATGCGGCTAACAGCAATACACAAACTGGAACTACGTCAACATTTTTAAGGATACGCAACACACTGTACGTTGTAGTTTACGTAGTGGCTTATCTCCAGTGACTAAAAAACAAATTGAAATACACAGACAAGGGTTGGCCCTCTGAGGTGTAAAACCGGCGTCGGCACTTAATGCTGTGTAGAAGGAAAGTAAACATAGTTAATGATATCAGTGCAATAAAACTAGAAAATAAACAACTGAAAGAGAAAGTCAAAAGAAGGATAGAAATATTAAACAAAAAGGTTAGAAAGAAAAATTTAGTAATAATGAGAGTAGCAGATAAAGAAGAAAAAAACGACATACTAGAAAAATCCCGATGGTGTTGAATAGGATAGGGGTGGAGATTGATAAAGATAAAGATCTAGAAGACTGCCGAAGATTGTAGAAATATAAGGAGACGGCAGCAAGACCATTACTAATTAAACTTGAAAAATATAACAAAAAATAAAAATACTAAAACACTCCAAGAATCTGAAAGATGTCGAAATATGGATAAACAAAATTACTCAAAAGAAGTGCAGGAAGAGCAAAAGAAACTAATTTCACTCATGAGGGAAGCAGAGAAAAAGGCAAACAGTTTAGTTAAAATAAAATAAGCTAATAATAGATACCAAAGTATATAGAGAGAAGTAAACCCATAAAACAGCAACAGTTAAACAAGGGAAAAAGGACAAGCATTAATAAAAGAGGATTAGTAAGCGAAAGATCACATAGTAGTGCTGTTAAGGAAAATAAGAAAAACGGCCCGAGGAAAACTAAGTAAGAATGATACGGACGGGAGAAAAAGAAAATTATTAAAAAAAAAGGAGAAAGTAAACGGAAATGGAGTATGATAACACTAAAAACATGAAATGTTCAAGAAACAAATCAAGAGGTAAACAAGAGGGTAGTACAATGGAAATAGGTGATTACATTTTGTTTGCGCGTGGATGTAAGAGATCTATTTTTTGGGTCGGTTTTGTGATCCACAAGAAATGGAAAAATCAATTAAAGAAATTTGTAGTAGTTTTGAACACTCCCTATTACATAGATATAAGAACTAGGTATCGAAAAGTCATTTTGGCAAGTGCTCATGCACCTACAGAAGCTAAAGATAAACAAAAAAAAACCTGCATTTTATGAGGAATTAGAAAATTCATTTTACAAAATCCGTAAGATTTAAAAATAATCTTTGGAGATTTTAACGCAAAGATATGAAAAGAACAAATCTATGAACCAACAATAAGGGCATTATAAGGCTTATACTAGAAAAGTAAAGGAAACGGAGAATATGTGATAGAATTGGCCATCGAACACAAGTTACAAATTATGGACACTTTTTATGACCATAAAGATACACGTAAAAGCACGAGGAGATCGCTAGATGGCAGACATGCTAAGCAGATAGATCATTTTTAGTGGAAGGCAACATAAAACACAGTCATGGATGTAAGAGTAGTTAGGAATGTAGATGTTGATGCAGACCATTTTTAGCTGTACTAAAAATAAAGGAAAAGACAATAAAACGAAAAGACAAAACAAAAGTACGAGTTATACTTACTTAAGAATGAGGAGATTCTGAAAGATCACCAAGATCGTACACAACAGAAAATGCCAAACAAAAATGAAAAATGGGAAAAGTAGAAGAAGCCATTTTATTCGGAGGAATGGCATTGGAAACAAGAAAAACAGAAAAGAGTGGTTTGATGAAGACTACAAAAAAGTTCTAAGAAAAAGAAGAATTAAAATGAAAAATGCTAATAGATAACTCGAAAAAAAAGAAAGTACCAAATAATAGGGAGGAAGGCTAAGCAAACATCTAAAAGAAAGAAGAATATATAGAATTAAAACTGGAAAAAAATAACAGATCTAAAAGTAAGGATACTAAGACATTCTATAAGGAATTCGGAAACGAGAGAAAAGAAAGAAAACCGTGCGAGGGCGATTTTTATTAAAGGAGATGGCGGAAATTTGATGAATGATATAAAATAAAAAAAGTGGCAAAATTATTTCGAAAACATGTTTTATGAAAAAGAAAAAAGCAAGGAGTTAGATATTGAACTCGGTGCGAATAATGTTAAGATACAATATCCAGAAAAAATAAAGTTATAAAAGTTATTACAAAGCTAAACATAAAAGTTCAGGTGAAAACACGGAAGAAAAAATATGGAGAAAGGTATTATCAAATAATAAGAGAAGTATTAAAAGAAAAGAAAATGCAATTATCTAACAACTGTTTAGAAAAGAAGACGGTCAGGAATGCGACAATTACAGAGTAATTAACTTGCTAGATGTTGTTTATAGGATACTAGCCATATTAATTACGAAAAAGTTGATTAGAAGGAAATATGAAAAATATAGTTGGAGATTACGAGGCGGTTTTTAGAAAGGACAGGTCTGTGGTAGATCAAATACATATCGTAAGGCAAATCTAGAAGACCAGCATAGAGCAAAGGATGACAATGATGGCCGTCTTTATAAATTTTAAGAAAGCATACGACTCGACAAAAGGACGCAAAATTCTGGAAGTCCTGCAAGAATTTGGAATAGATAAGGAAATGTGTAAACTAGTAAAAATGACTTTAAGTAATACCAAATACAAGGTGAGAGTAAAGGGCTCATTAGCAGAGAGTTTTAAAATTACTGGAGGATTAAGTAAACCCACTCTCGCTCGACAGTTTATTTAATTTAATCTTTGAAGCCTTATAAGAAAAGAAAGAAAGGGCTGCACACAAAGAAAAAGCATATCCTCCAAAATCCATCAATGTATAGCGTATGCGGATGATATGGTAATCCTGGCTAGAAGGAAAAGGTATTTGAAAAGTGTGATAAGGAATTTGAAATAGAAGCGAAAAGTTTGGAGCTGCAAATAAATTACAATAAGAGAAAATTTATGGATTTTGGAATACAAAATTAAAGAGGTAGAAGAGAAAATCTGATTCTAGAAGAAGAACAGGGGTTGAAACAGGTTGAATAAAAATAGTAGAAAGTTTTATCTATCTTCCACGAAAATGAGAGAAATGAAAAAGAAATAAAACACAGATTAAAAAAGGTTTAAGTGCTGGAGCTGTCAGGAGCCCTCTAATGTCAAAAACGGTATTAAGAAGTATAAAATTCAGAATTTGTAAGACAAGTATCCGGTTTGCATGTGAAACGTGGGCAATTACTAAGAACGTATTATAACAAATAAATATATGGGAAAGGAAGATGTTGAGAAATGTGTGGGGAAAAGTGCAAGAGGTGTGACAAACAAAAAATTAGGAGTTGTATGAGCTTTGTAATGAACCAAAACTATCAAAAGTAGTCAAACCCCAGAGAATTCAATGGATGGGACACATTTCGCGGGCAAAAAGGAAGAACAATTAAGGAAATTCTAAATACCCAAATTTTAAATAACACGGGTAGAGGAAGAGTTAGAGTTATCTGGAAGCGACAAGCTGAGAACTTGAAAGCAATGTGAGTTAGAGGATGAAGAAAAGTGGCAAACGAGCAGGAAAAATGAGAGAAGTAGTGCAAAAGACTCTTGAACAATAGTTTTATAATCACTAGGCCTATACTTATATATGTATATACATGTCACATAGCAAGTAAAACACTCACTTTACTTCAAATTAAATTTTCTGGTTATCTAGCAGGTGGTATTGCAATCTAACCCAATTAAACTTTTTTCTTGGACTACTTAAAGAAAAAAAATTATGTCATATTATTCGAGGGCTAAAAACATCAGACATGTAATTGCTAAAATAGAGCTGCAATGTGAAAGTATTTTTGAAATTTTCGCTAAAATAATACTCTCATGTCTACATCGTGAAGAGCATTTATCAGACGTCATAGTTCATACGTAACTACTAAACTTGGACCGATATTTTGTGTTTTATTTAAGAAAAACTTCCTGCAGTCCAATTTGAATCATCCTATAGGATGTAAAATGTAGGAAAAATATACATATCGTGGGATTTTAATAAGGGACAGATGAATAGAAGTTCAGGATCTAATTAAAAATTTTATTTTGCTTTTTCATAAAATAAACTGCCTTTGCTTCCTAACCAATAATATCGTTCCTTTAAAAAAATTAAAACTGAGTAATCTGAGTACTTTAAATATTACTAGTACAATTGAAAGGTCAGTGAAGACTTCAAAATAAGAGATAATACTTATAAATATAACGTTTAATTAATAAAAGCCTTTCTGTCATTGTCTTTAGTAGATTAAGTAATAGGATTGGTCGCAACGCAGCTGTTTTCATATATTTTCCACATTAGCTCCTCACCCCCGCGTGAGAGCACGGCCTGCATACCGAAAGGTTAAGGCTCTGATATGTCCGTATTTTCCGCCCGGTCGTCGCGTACCATTTCTGGCGCGAGGCGATGTGGTAAGCACCGCGCCTTAGACGACCGCCTTGTTCGAGTGAACGCAAGTACTCGATTATTCTTAGTGACCGATTAGACCACCCGCCAGCCATCAAAGAGCTCCGGGGGTGGAACCCGGGCCCGTCCGCATCGCAGCTTGCGCCTCAACCGCTTAGACCACTCTGGCGTGCTTGTTTATATACGACTATAAATTAATCTAACAAATCATTGGTAGACTATCTAGAAGTTCTTATCTGATGATGGCCTACAAAAGTAGCTTCATATGGCTTTACATCGCAAATTTTTAAAATTATTCCAAAATCATCACCATTATCAGCTTCATGGATTAGGTCCTCTTGACAATGGTCCAAAAATAGGTAGAACGTTGAATACAACGTTCTACCTTTTTCTAGAATGCCCACATCTCTCGTCTCCAGTGAATTGTATTGTAGTGCTTGTTTAGGCAAATCATAATTTTTTTGTTATTCGCTTAATGCGAATATTTTAAGTTCTTTACTGCTATCATTATTTCTAAATCTGTCTGTTCTGGTGCATCCCTTTATCAGGCTTTATTTCTGCTGCCTTGATTCGGCCTACGTCTTTCTTTAGAGGTTTCAAGTTGTTCCACAAATAGTGTAATGTAATTATGCGTTTTCACAAGACGGGTAAAGGTTGACTATCATCTCTTGTATTTAAGTAATAATAATGTTTTTTGTTGCAATTGCCTCACGAATTCTGTTGATAGAATGGGAAATTGCAGTGATGGTTTTTGGATAGGTGAAGTTATTTTGTGTTTCATTATTATATTTGGCAGGTGGAAAAAAGTTATCACCTTTCCATATTACCTGTTTCATTGACCTATGCAGGATCTTCAGCAGTTTGACCAAAGTATTTTATACTATATGTGGGATTTATTAGAACAGTAGTTTTTGGCTAAACGACTGAAGTCAGTTATTCTATTATTAGTCGTAAAAGTCGTACTTGATCAATCTTTCTCTTTAAGATGCGACCTATACTATCAGTAATGCCTCTGATGTAGGACAAAAACACACTGTGTTGGACGAGATCTTAGAATTTAGACCAAATATGCTTGTTCGTATTTGTAACTATGTGAGATAAGGATTAGTTGGAATATCGGTTTCATAGTAAGGTGGTATTAAAAAGTTAATGAATCTGGTAATAATATTGCGAAGTGAATAATATACCTTTTTAGCATTTAAATAGAAGATTCTATAGACAAAGCAATGAAAACGGTCTCATTTAATATTATAAAATTTTCTAGGAATGAAATTGTTTTAAGTTTTTAAATAAATTTTATCTTTGTGTTGATTTGGTTTAGGAGGAAAAGAAATCCGGAAAGCATATCTTATCCATGAGGTAACAAAAACATCATCGACATATCCTAACCAACAGATAGGTTTAAAATAAAAGAAAGTGATTTTTTTAATCAGCTATGACGCGTGAAAGTGGATAACATACTGAGACACCACTAGTTTGCATAAACAATAGTTAATTAAGAAGTGGATGTCGCTTTTTTATATTGCATGTTAATTTCAATAAGTGCAAAGTCTCGAGGAATGAAATATTAGTAAACAAAGAAACGACATTAAATTTGGATTTGATATCGTCTTTTGCGTATGGGGGAAATTTTACTTATTTCTAGGAGATGGTAAGAGTTTTTAACATAGAATAAGACTGGCTCTGTAAGAGATTGAAAAGTTTTTATAAGGTACGCAACTAGGTTGTGGGTGGGAGAGTCAAATGCACTAATTCTATGTATAAATTTTAGGAAAACTATATAATTTTGAAATTCTAGAGGATTTTATATTCCTTTTAAAGTATGTGGTAGAATTATTCTAGTAAGTGGACTATATCAGCAAGATTGCTGTATTTAGGATCATTATAACACTGTCGTCTACTACCTATAAAATTGTATTAGGATTTGGTTTAAAGCTTTTAAGATGCGCAATTTGGATTCTACAAATATATGAGCAATTTTTGGTCGTACGGAAAGGCGATAATTGCAAAAGATAATATAGTTAACTTTAGTCATACAAACAACATTGCTTCCATTTGCCATCCTACCAGCAAAATGATTAGTGAGATAATTGAACTCTCGCACTATTGGAACACAAAAGATAATACCCAAACCTTAGTTGTCATATGAAGACCTTTCATTATTCGGCACAGCAATTTACCCAAAACTTACGTACCAGTAAGCTTTTCCAGACAAAGCACCAAAACTTTCACTTCCCTTTTTATAACACTAAAGCACATAAAAGATCATTCTTCTTCAAAACTGTGTTGTTCTCTGTGAGGAGGAGGCAAATTATGTCCCCCATTTTAAAGATGGCGTCAAATCAAATACCAAAATTCCAAGAATTATCTCAACTCATAAATCAAGTGTCTATGTTCCTTTGTATATTAGTTATAAATCACTAACCAGTAGATTTTGTAAAAGTTATTTTTCTATACTCCAACGTGTAACACTCAGTTTTTATTTGCTTTCTTTTTAATAGGTATAATGTGTCAAATTAAAGTCAAATTTTTCTAACAGGAAACCAGTTTCTTTAGTAAGGTGTTTTTAATTTTTTAAATCTTGAACTTCTTTTTATATTCATTATTTTGGCTCATTAGCTGATCTACCAACTTTTCTTTTATATTGAGTTTAGTTTTTGAGTGTATTTTGTATTTTGAATTTTACAGTTTATATAAATAAAATATTTAAGGATCAGAGCAAAGTATAGCGTTAAAGTTAACAATAGAATCGTTTTGATTTTTATAATTTTCAAAACATTCTGAAGTTATTTTATTAGTTTTTAGTAGGGGAAAACTTGAGTTTCTCATTTGTTTATGAAAAATAATGAAAAAATAAAGTAAGAAGGAAAACACGCAATAAGCATGCAAAGTACGTTAAATTGCAAGAATTATAGTGAAGGATCAATTGCATTTCAAAAGTTGCAGAGATGTATATAAGTAAGAACTAGAGAAAACTTCTATTTACAAATAAAAAGCATTTTACGGGATTCAGAAACACTCCAAATTTACTCCCACTAGTATTTTATGTACAGTTTTGATTACAATATCTACTGTAAAAAAACACCAAAAGACTTTTTTGAGAAGCTTGACATCAATTCCATGAAAAACAGAAAAGTGTGGCAAAGTTGGATGACGAAAACCAACTTCTTTTACTTGGAAGTAATTTTATTTAGTTTGTGTATAGAGGCAGACGTTACATTTTACATCTTTTAAAGAAATTCAAAATCGTCTCGGAACGCCTTAATAAATAAAAAATCCTCGATAATCCTGCAAAGTAGCTTAAAGAGCAGAAGTTATTTATAGGGAAATCGGTAGCATCACAAGGGTTGCCTAACGACAAAGAGTAAGAACATTATAAACTTTCCACTTCTGTGCTAAATTTTGACTCCGCCAATTGAATTCTTCGAAATCTACAGTTATAAATGTTAGAGAACTTAAAACTATTTTAAAATAAATTTAAAAAAAAACAGAAAAATAACTTCCTTTCCTTGGTTTATAAGGAACGTCCTCAATGCAATACCTATTTAACTAGTACCCTTTTGCCTCTAATTAGCAATAACTGATAACGAAATATAAAGGAAGAAATTAAATATTACGTGTTTACTCGCAGTGCGGTTCGCCAAGAAAAACATAAATCGTTAAATCCTAATAAAAAAATGCGGCCTTCCGCGTACCTCTCACATTCAATCGTTTACTCTTCAGAACAATAACGACCCAAGAGAACCCTGAGAACATCCCGGGAGTGTATGAATGCCGCAAAATTCGCTGTCTCGATGGGCTCGACGTCATTAAACAGGATTGGAAAGAAACAGGGGGGACGCAATTAACAAAATGTCCCCGCAGTCCTTTATCAATATCCTCAATGAAGTGTAGCAGGAAATGCTTAATAGCTTTTTTTGTGCAAGATATATTAAATTGTATTATGTAATAATTTACGTTTCTTCACTCAAATTTATTGTCACTTATAATTAATTTGATGTAACTAAATAATCATTTTTATTTCTTTTTAACAACCTTACACGTAATTTAATCCGATTAGGTTTACTCAACAAAAATTTTTTTGCTTACATGTGCACTCAGTGTTCAATTTTACATACAAATACACTTTATTTTACCTTAGAAGTTATAGAAAGTCATCGAGATAAATCAAAACAATGAAATACATTAAAATAGAAGCAAATTTCAAGAAAACAGTAATTTTGATCATATTATTGCCACAACCTAAATCTACTACAGGCCAATGCCACTTCTTTTTGTCCATATGTGTCATTACCTCGATTGTAAAGGCCCTTAAGTTATCCTTAGTGTTATGGTACTTTTTAATGACCTTCGCCTCGATCACGTAACACACGTAGTAGTCAAGAAAACTGTAGTCGAATCTGGAAAGTAGCCACAAGTCGAAAGAACAGCCGTGGCGGAGTTTTGCTAAAACTTCCTCTATTCAAGGTTTGACAACCGCCTCTAGCCAATTAGTATATCTGTCGACGGTAATCTTCGAGCCTTTCTCAAAGAAGTGCCATGACGTCCCCTTCGCTGCCAATAAGCCCCAACACCATCACAGGCGCGGCTAACTATGTATGCATAATGGTAAGCACTTCTTCGCAGATCTAAAGGTCATTTTGGTGACTAATTTTCCAGTTCTGGATAAAGATCTGTTCGTCCGAAAAGAACTTCAGGAAGCCAGCGGTGTTGTGCTTGATGTCGTTCAGCAGTACCTGGACTTTTAACTTCCCAGTCTACCTTGTTTTTCTCAGTTAACAATTGGCGGTTTCTCAAGGCGAAAGACTTGTAGTACAGGTCTTTGTGCGCTGCCAGGGTAATAGTCGATCTTACCACGCTCATTTCTTTTGTAATGTCAGGATCCTCGCAGGATCCCAATTCATATTCTCTTTCAATTTGCGGACGAATTCATCACTTCTTTTGCGATCAAACCACCTGTTGTGGGTTACCCTGCCCCCAACTGATGGTCAGTCATAAACAAGTCTTTTTTTAATTTTTGTTGGCGATTTTCCTGAGCGAAGAGACTTGAACGTAGCAGCTCTGCAATTGTATTTTCGTCTTGTCTTGTCGATCATAGTAGATGTTGATTGGTGAAGTTAATTTGTGTTATCTAATAGGAGATTGCTCATGTGCATAAAACGGCGTTTAAACTTTTCTGCATACCTAAAAAGTTTAGGATTTACGTCGATCTGTAAATGTAATAAAGTATATTGAAGCGGAACAGTAATAGATGCGAATTTTTATTCTGATTGTCTTGATAAAGTTGCATTCCATTAATTTGATTACTTTCAACTAAAAATTAAATAAACATTAACTTAAAGTTTAACCCATTTAAAATATTTTCAAACTGTTTCTAACTCTTTTAGTGATCTACGCCAGAATAAAAAAAATAAAACTAATGGACTGCCTAATATTCCAGATAATTGTAGTATTTTTACGGTTTCATAATAAAGCGGCTTTAATATACAGCGTAACTAACAAAAATATGTAATTACTTTGAAATGTCGTCGCTTAATTTAAAAAATAATATGCCATCTGCGCTGACGCTACAAATGTACGCTGACACACAACGCAATTTTTTTGTCACATAAAAGTTTAGCAATTCTTCCAACGTATTCTCGAGATGAATTCTGTCAAATAAAAAATAAAATGGTCTGCCCTTTATGAGTGCAATTTCCCTGAAGTGCCCCATTATTATTAAAACGTTATATCAAATAAACATCAATTTCATATAAGAGATCTAACTACTATCGCATTGCTTATAATAATACCTAAACGTAAATATTGAATTCGTTATTGAATTACGGTTTTTCTTAGTTTTATGAGATTGAGCGGGTTTGAAACTATAACGAAAAGAAAACGTTGAGCTCTAATATTAAAATATGATAACTGGGGTGTTTTGTGAGGGGCACGTAATCCTCCTTGTAGAAACAACGACGATCTAGAGCAAAAACTAATTAATTCCACATCCATGCATAATTGAAGCTCCCGGGACAAATTCAACATTCATTAATCAAAGACGCAAGTTCTACAGTCGCACGTTGTTATTCTAACATCAATTTATACATCCACTAATAGCGAGAGGTTTGTTTGTTCAGGAAGCCCCAATTAGGATATTAAATTTTGTATATGCTATGCTAGATAGTGATTTAGTGTAATGTACTTTTTTAAAAATAAAAATTAAAACTTAAATATGATACAGGTGCAAAATGTGTGAGCTAAAAATGAAACTATATGATTGATTTCCCTATTCTAATATGCCCCGCACAATGTGTTGTAAACATGAAAAACGAGGTACAGTCAGATTAGTTTTGCTGTTTTGCGCCTCAGATATTAGAGTTCGTGCAGTGGGGGGATAACGCTTTTCAAATTTCGCCGCCTGATCTCAATGCGATATTTCAGCCGGCATGAAAATCTAGACACTTGGGGAATTACCGGTCAAATCTGGCGGCCATAAATACTGCTTTGCTGCAAATGTATATGCAAAATAGCGAGCATAATTCCAGGTTCGTGACGAGTAGATCAGTTTCGAAAATGTGTCAGCGAGCTGATTCGGGAAAAAATGGACTTTTTAGTGCGCGTTATGCAGAGGCAGAATGTCTATAAATTTACTTTTCATCTTCATAAAGTAATTCAAAATCGAAAACTGAAGGGCTCTAATTTTTATATAAATAGTATTCTTAGGAAAACAGTAAATTTCTGAGTTGCACCTTGATTAATAAAACTGCAGAAAAACTGACTGAATGTAACCTTTATTTGAAATATATAATTTTAATATTCACTCTTAACAAATACCTTCAAAATACTGAAATGGCAGTGATGTACTAATACAATTACAGCTGCATGTCCATTGGCCATTTGTCTGTATAATAACAACTATAGAACTTTACAATTTAAAGAACAAAAAAGACTTGCATATATTATGACTTAACAATTACTAAACTGATTAAATACACAAAATCTCGATAATTTGGGACGCCGCTAAAACTATTTCCAAGCCCAAACAGTTTATCGCTCAGGTACGAGCAACTGCCATAAAAACTAAAGCTTTGCCTGGCCTCCCCTTACCTGGATCACTTAAAAAAGCCACATCGAAGAGCTCGAGCATCTGGTCGGTCCGTCGCCCGAAGTCACTCAACTACCAACAAAATCGAAAATCCGCATGATTCTGTCTAACCATCTGGGCCATTTCCATTGCCTGAACGAGAAGCAACCAACCAAATGTGTTAAAGTGACTCCAGAAATAAGGATTTCAATGAATAAAAGACAAAACACAAAACCAAAGCAGATTAATAAAAAAATTGTTAAAAAGACTTGAGAAGCTAAACAAAGCATGTCTAAAAATTACTCTAAAATAAAAGTTCTACAACAAAAATATGACTCGTTCAACATATAAGGATACTTACCAAAAGATAAAAATGTAAAGATAATTTTAGATTCAAAGGAAAAAATAATATATGAATGGAGTATATATTAGAGTTATCTGTTGATAATCCAGTTAGAAAGTGGAAATTTGGAACACCAGAATATATCAATAAAAAATATTAAAATAGGGAGGACGTTTGGTCCAGACAGAATATACGAGAAATTTTGAAATTATTTGACAACTCTGAAATAAACATTCTAGTAATTTTGTTTATTACCATATAAAAACAGGTGTTGTACCGCAGAAATAATTGGAGTTCCAAATGCTTCTCACTGTAATAATTTTCGCATTATTAGACTAATGACCCGTGTGGGGTTGCTAGTCCCCCATCGGGCGCCTCCCCAGGTGGCGAATAGGAGAAAGCTCATCAGATATGGTGGGTACCGGGGAAATCAAATACCCGGGGCGGACCAAAACTAGCTGACATGAGGCAGCAGTAGTGTCAGTACTTACTTAGGGTGGAGAAGAAGATCTTCGGTACAGCCTAATATTAGATAGACAGAGGCGAAAATTACATATTAAATTTGACCGGTTCTGTTACTGCGATGAGGAAGGCAACGGGAAACCACCTCATTAATTGCATTGACACTGTCAATGTTCCCTAGTAAAATCAATTATGGCGAAAGTTTCAAAGAGAATGGGCCTCAGTTCCCGGCAGCCCTTCGATGGGCAGAGGCTGCTAAGAATCCCGGGCGGAAAATTAATATTTGTACATGGAATGTAAAACATTACATGAAGCTGGAAAAGTACATAACGCCATACAGGAAATGAATCGATTATCAGTCGATATTTTAGGCATCAGTGAAATGCGTTGGCCTGGATCAGGACAAATTAAAGTTGCAGAACATACTATATACTATTCAGGCAACGATAACGGTCAACACCATAACGGCGTCGGAATTATAGTCTCAAAGGATATGAGCCCATGTGTCGAAAATTTTATCCCTATTTCGGAAAGGTTAATCTTAATCACATTAAGCACAACACCAATCAAATGCAACATCTTGCAGATATATGCTCCAACAGCTGATAAATCTGAAGAGGAAATAGAATTGTTCTATAATGAACTAAACAAAATTATTAGCAAACTCCAAAAGAAAGATCTGACTATCGTGATGGGCGATTTTAACGCCAAAATAGGTAAAGGAAATGCGGCGAGTTTGTTGGAGCGTACGGTCTAGGCGAACGAAACGAGAGAGGTGATAGACTCAACATCTTCGCACAAGAGCATCAATTAGTAATTACAAACACCTTCTTTAAACTGCCGGCCAGAAGGTTATATACTTGGATATCTCCATTAGATAAACCCGACCATATAGTAAGAAATCAGATAGATTACATGCTAGTAAGTCAAAGATTTAGGAACTCTATAAAATCAGTTAAAACATACCCTAGTGCGGACATAAGGTCTGATCACGTCCCATTATTAGCTAAAAGTGCATAAAACTGAAGAAAGTTATAAAAGTAAAACGACAAAAAATATGACTTAAATCAGCTAAAGAACCAAAACATCAAATTACAAGTGGAACAACAATTAAAAGGTTTTCTAAAATACTCTGCAACAGACAACGTTGACGCGGAATTAACAAAATTCAAGACAAAACTAGAAGAAGTAAGTAATGAGTATCTAAAACCAACTAAATCAAAAAACAAGCATGGATGACGGACGAGATTTTAGAAATGATGGAAGAAAGAAGAAGAAATAAGAATGGAGATATAAAACTTATAATACCATTCACAACAACATTAAGAAAGCTATAAGGGCTGCTAAAGAAACTTGGTTAAAAGAACAATGTGCTGAAATTGAGTCACTAGAAAGAAAACATGACAATTTTAACATGTACAAAAAGTTAAAGATGCCGCAGGATTTTTAAGTCCAAAACAACAGGTTGCATGAGAGATGATGCAGGAAATGTCATTGTAGACAAAATAACAAGACTAGAAGTATGGAAGAAATACGTTAAAGAACTTTTGAGGATAAACAGCGAAAAGTCATAAAATCAGAGCCATGCGCCACGGGCCCGGACATTATGAAAGATGAAGTGCGGGCAGTGATAAAACAAATGAAAGTAGGTAAAACAGCAGGCCCGGACGGAATTCATTCAGAATTTTGTAAATTATTAGATGACGATGCAATAAACTGGTTAACTAGTATATATAATTACATTTATGATACGGGTCAAATACCGAAAGAGTGGCTTAAATCCACGTTTATTGCTATACCAAAAAAATCTAGTGCCAAATGTTGTAGCGACTACCGATTGATTAGTCTCATGAGCCACCTACTAAAAATGTTTTTGAAAATAATACATAAACGCATCTTCAGACTTTGTGAAGAACAATTGAGCCAAACCCAATTTGATTTCGTAATGCCCTAGGCACAAGAGAAGCGCTATTTGCTCTACAAGTATTATTTCAACGTTGCAGAGATGTTAACATTGATATCTATACATGCTTTATAGATTATCATAAAGCATTTGACAGCGTTAAACATGATAAACTCATACAAATACTGAAAACACTGGTATTGACGACAAAGATCTTCGAATTATAATTAATTTGTATTGGAATCAATCTGCAAACATCAAAATTGAAGGAGAGCTGTCAGATGATGTAGAAATAAGACGCGGAGTGAGACAAGGTTGTATTCTATCGCCCTTGTTGTTCAACGTCTACTCGGAACAAATATTTAACGAAGCTCTGCAAGATGCGACAGAAGGCATTTCAGTAAACGGAGTAAAGTTGAATAACATAAGGTACGCGGACGACACAGTCATATTCGCGGACAATTTAAAAGGCTTGCAAGATATTATGACTAACATCATGACTATCAGTCAACAGTAGGGTTAAAGTTAAATGCAAAGAAAACCAAATATATGGTTATAAGTAAAACAATATTCCACCTGAACCCTTAATAATAAACGGCGAAAAGATTGAAAGAGTAAAATCAATTATCTATCTAGGCACTTCAGTCAATGATCAGTGGGATCATTCAGTAGAGATCAAGTGTAGAATAGAAAAGCCAGAAGCTCATATATTAGAATGCAAAACTATTCAAAACCGAGATTTAAATATCGAGATAACAATAAGACTGTTAAGGTGTTACGTATTCTCAGTCTTGTTATACGGAGTGGAGTCCTGGACGTTGACTGCAGCTACAATGAAAAAGTTAGAGGCATTCGAAATGTGGCTATAGAGACGTTTATTGAGAATACCATGGGTTGATCATGTGGCAAATGTGGAAGTTTTACGCAGAGTTAACAAAACAACTGAAGTAATAAATACAGTTAAAATCAGGAAGTTACAATATCTTGGACACATTAGCAGAAATGAAGGTAACGTTCTTCAACAAATACTTCAAGGCAAAGTAGAAGGAAAGCGGGGACCTGGATGACCACGCATTTCATGGCTCAAAAACTTAAGATCTTGGTTTTCGATGACGACCACTGGACTTTTTCGAGCAGCTGTTAATAAAATAAAAATCGCCACATTGATCGCAAACATCCGAAACGGATAGCACGAGAAGAAGAAGAAGGAAAATAGTAAATTTTTGAGTTGCACCTTGATTAATAAAACTGCAGAAAAACTGACTGAATGTAACCTTTATTTTAAATATATAATTTTAATATTCATTCTTAACAAATGCGTCCAAAATGCTGAAATGGCAGTGTTGTACTAATACAATTACAGCTGCATGTCCATTGGCCATTTGTCTGTATAATAACAACTATAGAACTTTACAATTTAAAGAACAAAAAAGACTTGCATATATTATGACTTAACAATTATTAAACTGATTAAGTATACAAAATCTCGATAATTTGGGACGCCGCTAAAACTATTTCCAAGCCCAAACAGTCTATCGCTCAGGTACGAGCAACTGCCATAAAAACTAAAGCTTTGCCTGGCCCCCCCTTACCTGGGTCACTTAAAAAAGCCACATCGAAGAGCTCGAGCATCTGGTCGGTCCGTCGACCGAATTCACCAACAAAATCGAAAATTCGCATGATTCTGTCTAACCATCTGGGCTATTTCCATTGCCTGAACGAGAAGCAACCAACCAAATGTGTTAAAGTGACTCCAGAAATAAGGATTTCAATGAATAAAAGACAAAAACACAAAACCGAAGCAGATTAATAAAAAAATTGTTAAAAAGACTTGAGAAGCTAAAGAAAGCATGCCTGAAAATTACTCTAAAATAAAAGAACTACAACAAAATATGACTCGTTCAACATATAAGGATACTTACCAAAAGATAAAAATGTAAAGATAATTTTAGATTCAAACGAAAAAATAATATATGAATGGAGTATGTGTTAGAGTTATTTATTGATAATCCAGTTAGAAAGTGGAAATTTGGAACACCAGAATATATTAATAAAAAATATTAAAATAGGAAGGACGTTTGGTCCAGATAGAATATATAAGAAATTTTGAAATTATTTGACAACTGAAATAAATATTCAAGTAATTTTGTTTGATACCATATAAAAACCGGTGTTGTACAGCAGAAATAATTGGAGTTCCAAATGCTTCTCACTGTAATAATTTTCGCATTATTAGACTAATGAGCACGTACTCAAGAGGTTCTTTAAAATCATTCAACGAAGAATTTAACAAAAATGTAAATTTGATTTGAGTGAGATGCAATTCGATTTCAGAATCATTTTTTTTGTATAATGTCTTGGTTCAGAAATGTTTAGATGTTGTCAAAAATGTTTATATATATTTTATAGACCACGGCAGAATCTTTGACAATGTCAAGCACGACAAACCAATGAACATCGTAAAAACCATGCATATTAAGATGACTGCTAAAATTAGAGTTGAAAATTGTTTTTAAAGAAATGTAAATTCAAAAAGATTTCTGCCAAAGTCGCATTTTATCATCATTTCTATTTAACGTTTATGCTAAGAGGATATGCAAAGAAACACTGAATAATGAAAATATCGGAACTGTCAATGAAAGACATATCAATAATAATCATTACAGAAAATATAAACGATTTACAACGCTTAGTAGAGAAAGTTAACAGAATTAGCAGGGAACGCAAACTTAAAATTCATGTTAACAAAATTGACAGTAACATAAAGACAACATATAACCCCCCCAAAATTAGGAATTATCAAGGAAGCCATCTAATAAGTGAAATAAAATAAATATTTGGGCATGCAGGTAAACTCAAACGGAAGTCATCGCCAAGACATACTGGCAAGAATAGAACTAACAAGAACCCTTTTGTGAAATGAAAAAAATGTTAATAGTCTGTTATTTAAGTTTTAAGCTATGTAGGCAAATACTTCAATATTACGTACACCCCATTTTAAGACATGAAACGGAAAGCTGGATTCTAGTTCAGAAAAAATAAAATAATTAAAGCTTTGAAGATGTGACTGTACCGCCAAATGCTGAGAATAGCATGGCCAGAGAAAGTAACGAACGCCGAGGTTCTAAAAAAAATGCAGACTAGCCGCAAGTTCTCTAAGACATTAAAATTACTAGAACATCTAGAGCATATAACACAAGAACTCTGACAAAAAATATTACAAATCATTAAGCAGAAGAACATTACGGCTTTAAAACCTTGAGGAATACGATTTGGACTAACATCCGTTCAACTCTTCAGAATTGTGACTTTAAAAGTTAAAATTGGTGTAACATTTGATAATCTTCGAACGAAGACACTAAACTAAGAAGTAGAAGAAGTATCTAAGCTATTTGTCTACATTCCTAAATTGTTATTCACAATAGAATTATGCATTACATTTTCATCTCGTAAGTATCGAAAACCAATGAAAGTACGAGTATAACTAAAGCTTTGCTTGTCATAATTAGAATCAACATTATTTATACAAAATTTCTCATGAAATTACTAATTAGTGAGTCAAAATAAGTTGTAATTTTGAGCATTCCAAACCCTACATTTCATTATGCTCATTAGCTATTTTAAACACTCATTGCTATAGAATTACTTATTTAAATTTTGTTGTAATTTTTTATAAAAAAACTGTCCAATTTGCTTTTGTGTCCATAACTGCATGCCAGAATAGTTCAACAAAAATAATTTCTAAACTCTATATACAATAATATTTAAGACTATAAAAAAGTTAGCCAATATTTTTACAGATTTGCTAAAATCGAGGTGTGCTTACTTAAACTCTAGTACAAAAACATCTACTACAAGCAATAAAATTCTACAGGAAATATTACAGGTTAAGGTAAGTCCAGATTTCTTTTAGGTTGCTTGTTGGAAAAGCTGAAAGGCCGTCTTATGTACTGTTAGCTAACACAATTAATTTCATATTTTTAACGTTCTACGAATGTTGACAAAATAAGATAAGAACACTATTGCACAACTGCTATACTCAAACCACTTTGCACCGAAAAATCATCGGCAGATAATGTTGAGTGGTTGGCCTACAAGAAGACCCAAGTTCACGATGTAGCCAAGAGTGCAGGGAATCCGACGGCAAGAAGGAAATAACTGCTGACAGTGTAACTCACATCAAGTGATAAATTCGCCCACAAATTTATAGAGAAGATTAGTTGAGATCCTGGGTAAAATATGGCTGACCTAGCAAAGAAATTGGTATTGTAAAGTTGGCGGTGAGTTTAGCAGTACACCAGAATCTGCACTACAGTTTTTTGTTCTGAGACACCTCCGATTGTTGACTGAAAAACAGGATGGATAGAAAGTTGAAAGCCCAAGCACTCTTTTGAAAGAAAAGAACTTCACCAAGACAGAAAAATGACCTTTAGATGTACCAAGGTGTTTTTAAAGTGCCTACCGCCATTTATGCAAAGTTTTTCGCCTCTGTGATAGTGTTGGAGTAAACAACAAAGGGGATATAATGGCGTCCCACTACTTTGGGGGAAGTTTAAAGCCAACAAGTATATCAATGTGTTAGAGACAGCTATCAAGTCCTAGATAGAGAAAGTAGCTGTTGGGCGGGAGTGTGTGTTCCAGCAAGATTCCGCTCTAACCCCCAAGGCAAAACAAACAATAATTTCAATTAATCTTGGTCTTTCGACTTGTGGCCGCCCTCTAGCTTCGACTGCAATACCCTTGTTGACTACCACGCGTAGAGCGTGGTCGATGCAAAGGTAAATGAAATGCATCATAATACAAAGGACAGCTCGATAACCGTGGTAATGACATAGATGAATAAAAAAAGGTCGTAGCCGCTAATGAAACCTACATTAAAAAGTTGATTCTCAGTACTATTTAGTTTAATTGTGCTACATTTCATGTAAATAGATTTAAATTTTCTTAGGTATTTATTATGTTATTTGCATTATTTATTCGTTTTCGGATTTTCTGATTCTGTATATGTGTAATATATGTAATAACAAAAATAAAATCAAAATTGAATAATTATTACAGAAAGTAGCAGATCTAGAAAATAAACTCTGACAAAGTAAATATATAAAGATTTTCTCCAAATGGAGCATATAAAAACAGCAGCGATCTTTTTATCTTTGTTAGTTAGTAGCATCCGGTCGGCGGTAAGCGAGTGGTTTGAGGACTTGATCCTCAATGGCGTAATAAATCCAGTCTGCTTCGAGTTCCTCTTCCGAAATTGATATTTGTGACATTGTAGATGTAATAAAGATTGGACTGCTGTTAGTGGAAGCTAAAAAGTTTAAATCCATACGTATCGAAATAGTTTTTAATTTTTTTAATAAACATGAATAAGTATAGCAAAAAAGATACTTGCAAAACAGATGAATAATAACGAATGGCAGAAAAAAATATTTGTATGGAAATAAATAATCCCAGTACGTATTTGTTTTCAACCTTTTGACTAGTTTTATCCATTTCGATGTAATAAATGGGAGTTCAATTCTTTTAGAGCCAACATAAATTTGTTAGCGACCATAAATGAGCCATTCTTACCGAAGATGTGGCACGCGTTCGAAAAATAGCAAATATATAATTTATAAACGTATTTCCTCCAATTCTTAAAATAAGTTCTATGAACCTAAAACATAATTCAATGTTTTAGTATACGTTAAAAGGAGCCACAGACAGCAAACTATAACATAAAATGCAATAAAACATAAAGAAGATTCAATTATAAAATAAAGGTGTTAAGTAAAGGAGCAAAAGAGTTGTACAATTGAATAAAAATACTTCACAAAAAAAGAATCTAAAGAATACAGAAAAAGAAGAAAAATTGATAAAAGACTGAGGTTTTAACAAAGTAATAATTAAAACGTAGAGCCGTGGTGGCTTAGTTGATAGATCGCTAGACTACGAAACCAAGAGTGACGGGTTCGAATCCCGCTCTCGCCAATTCGATCACTGGCATTTTTACGACCCAGCTCGACTCAGACTGCAATAAATGAGTACCTGGAGGTCACACTCTGGGGTAATAATAGGCGGTCGGTACGTAGCGCTAGCCACGTTACTACCCTTGTGTACTGTAGGCTCTAGATTGTAGCAGATCTATCCTGTTACGACCCCAAAGGGCCTTCAAGGCCTGTTACAGGGAACTATTATTATTATAATTAAAAAGTAAAACCGTAAAACTATTTAACGCGGAGAGTGAGAATATAATGAAACAAATAAGAAAATACAAATACATTACAAAAAAATAACAATATATCAAATGGTATACAGATAAGATAACTAACCTAATTATTGGCAAAAAAACAAACATACATTGTACTAACCACGATAAAGAACGCACCAGAAAAAAAACAGAATAGAATTAAAAGTACAATTTTTAGGTGGTATAAAATGTTTACTAAATTTTACAGTTTTAACTTTAGCATAATTTAAGGTAATTCAAATTAAAATTTACTATTGCATCCTTGAAAAAGAATAAAGTAAAAGAGTAATAAGTAAGGGGTAAGAATAAGACAAAGCAACATTTTAAAACTCGGGTAAAGACAAGTAACACAAAGATAAATATTTAGCAAGTTCAGGAGCCTACAAACAAATTTTGTTAATATCTATTTAGAGTAAAAATAGAAATGCAAAGTTTAAACAATTATATAAATAATGTAATAAAACGAAAGTATACGTAAGATAACGCAAAACTACATAATAGGAAATATAAATAAAAAACCAATACGAAATTGCTGCCCGCGATAAAACTGCAAAATACAAAAAGCTATGGGCTATTAAAAATATACGCAGTGCATGAATAATACAGCATTGCAGAGTTTGCAGAATAATATTAGCATACTTTAAGCTGCAAAGATAACGTACATACAACACTTCTCTATAGAACAGTATTATAAATTGCCCTGAAGAAATTAGCCTGACAGCTGAAATTCAGAACAAACAACTGAAATTAACACTTCAGGCTCTCTAGCCATATCCAAATAGTGCTTGCAGTGAAGTACATAAATAATTCATATAATAATATATAAGTTCATAGAAGTACCGCTAATTTGCTTATTTTACTTCACAAACTGCAGAACGAAGATGAAAACTCTTTAAACTAAACATTATATTAGCTCACTTAGTTTTTATTTTACCTAGTGCTATAATACATGTTATAAATAAAAGCATAAACAAAATTGGCGTATGTCAGGTTAGTAAATACTTTCTGATGATCATAACAAATCTGTTTTTTAATTAAGTTTTCTGACAGGAGTTCCAATGTTATATTAATTAAATCCTTAGTGAATCGATTTGGTGGATTAGTAGGTGTTTATTTTAATTTTGAAATTTGATTTTTTAATTGTATATGCAGAGAGTTGTCAATTGAGTTTTGTACATTTGATGTCTACTGTTATGTTATTAATCTTAGCGAAACAAAGTTATCAGAAAATATCTGTAAAGTTGGAATCCAAGCATGCACTATATCAAAATAACAACGCGAAAATACCTAGGTGATGTGAGTATCTTAATCCGTAAAAACATAAAACACATAATTATCAAAATAAAATGGATATTATCAAAGGTAATCTGTGTCATCCTGAAGATAAAAGACACATAAACTCCAAACAATTTACGTATATGCCCTACAAACACGTTGAAAACGGAGGAAGGAGAACATTTATATGAGGATATTTCATTGGTTTGTAGAACAAGAAAAATATATATTTACCATGATAATAGGCGACTTTACTGCCAAAATAGAAAGCTCCAATAAAGATACTATATCAAATAAAGGACTTGGTTTTGCAAACGAAAGAGAAAGTGTACATATCAATAAATTACTTACATAATAAAAAATTATATTGTATAATACATTTTTTATACAGCCACCGCAAATGAAATGCGTTTAAGAAAGAACTAATAATTTATTCAAAAACGAGATCAATTACATTATATCAGACGACATATAATAAAAAAATGTCACAGTTTTAAACTAATTCAATACTGGCAATTTCCACAGAATTTTAAAGCTAGAAATGGAAGCAAACGTATAAGGTCATATACATTTCCCACTTATTAACTATTAAAAAAAATCAGCATCTATTAGAAGGAATAAAAAAAATTGAAATAAATTAACACACTTAACGCAAGAATAAAAAACGAAATAAAACAGTCAATGAAAGGATATGATTTAAGAGGAAAAAGCTACCAAAAATAACAGGAAAGAGCTTTTTAAAATACTGAAAATTAAACAAAATTATCAATAAAGGAACAAGAGTAGATTAAAAAAGTCATTTTAAATGGCAAAAACCTGAATGTTTTAACGGATGAAAGAAAAAATAAAATGCACAAATTGAGAAATTATACAGGAGAAATGAAACATGATAATTTTTACAATAGCTTATATCCATTTATCAATTTTTAACCACCAAAATGTAAGAAACGTTGGCTTAGAAAAGATTTGATATCACTAAATTCACATAAATTGCTATACTATTCTTTTTTTTTTGAAAAAAACATTTACTATCTTTAGTTTATCACTAATCTGATTTGACTTCTCCTTTCATATTTATAGAAATCGCATACTTGTTCTTTTCCTATTGTGCATTCACCTATTTTATAGTTAAAAATTCGTTACCTATCAAATGATTGATGATAACTTCTACTGTGATATTTTATAAAATTATTTGATAACTCACTTCTTCAATATTCTTATTTTAACCTATTCAATAAGATGTTCTCATTTCTCCTTACTAATATTGGTTAGTCTTACTACATCAGACATTCCCAGGACAATGTGGCTTTAAGTTTTGTTTAATTTATTCATTGTCATATTTAATTTGCTTTGTGAAAGGTATTGGCTGGTATTTATCCTGTTCACCGTAATTTTGAAGAACATTTTGTGTTTAGTGATACATTCTGTTTACTGTAATTGCTGTATGCGTTTCTTTTTTCCAACTTGGTGTGAGTTCACGAGCCCAGATTTGTTGCATGGTTTGGCTTGTGAGATCCACTATATGTTGATATGACATAAGTTAACACAACACAATTATGTTTATTTAGACACTTAGTACTTCACCTGCAGCGTTGAGAATATCACATTAGTGAAACTGAATAAAGTGTGAAAATGACCAAGAGAAATAGAAACTCATATGTTACGGTAAACGTTAAAGTTACAAGGAAAAATGCTACACAGTAAATGTCTTTTCATATTTTGTACTTTCTGGTTTGGTAACACTTTTACAAAAATAAAATGACGGCGTACTTGCCCTTTTTATTTTACGAAAATCAGCGCAACTTGTTGCAACACTTCTGTAATTAAATTAGACCAGCTATATCTTCGTATTGTCATGATAATTTTAATTAGAACCTTAATTACAAGTTAATTGAAGCAGTAAGAGACATTTATGAGATTCACAAGCATTTGTAGAAATTTTTTACTTTTTTGTACTTTCTAAAATGTATTTGAAACAAATATTGAAAGAATTAAAATGCAACACGAAATTCACTGTTAATATTGTAAAGAAATATATAAACTAAATGGTGAGCGTCTTAAAATAGGAATACATCAATATTGGATGTGAATTTAGACAACACAATATGAGCATCTAACAACATAAAGAAAAACTAAAGGTAAATGGAAATGTAACAACTGAAGAATCAAAAAGAATAATAATAACACAAAAATAAGGAAGCTAAAACTAAATTAAGAAAATTTAAAATCCGAAATGAGTATTTTTAAATAAACCTGCTCCACAAAAGATATTCAGTAATAAATATAAATCAAAAAATTAACCTATAAAAAATAACACCACGATTCACACGTTCCATTGGTTAATAATAAATTACTGTAAAATGATATGAACCGAAACATAAAAAATAGAAAAATTTCAATTTAGAAAGGCGCAGAGAACCCTTGAAGGACAGAGAATTCAGAGAGGGAATCTTACAAATACAAATAAAAATAGACCTCAAAAAAGAGGAGGGTAGAAAGTAATTAATAAATAACCCAAGCTCAACCCTTGAGTTCTGAAATTATTATATTAAGTGTTAAATTTCTCACAAAACTAAAGAAGCTGAATGTTTAAACCGATTATTATCCATAACTTTCCCATAAAATTTATCATTTTATTTTAAAATATTTGCGGTGAGAGATTTACAAAGAAATTTTTATTGTAGCTACAGGCTGTCATTTAAATGATGGATTTGACCTTAATCTTATAAAAAGGGATACTTTTAAAAAGATAATGCTAATAGTCTTACAATTTTTATACTGTATGTATTATAATCAGTATGCTTATGGATTAAACTGTAATAAATACTTTAGCATACCTGAGAAATGTATTTAATAAAAATTTGAACAACTTAAAGGTTGAAATATTTGTTTCTTGAGTAATAGGCATGGATCGCATCTGTAGACTTATAATTGTGTTGAGATCAAAAAGCTAATCTTTGCAGAAGTTATATTCAGAAAAGTTGTGCTTGCGAAAACTCATAAGAATTACGAAGTCTTTAAAGTCGACGGTTTTCTAAATTATCATAAGCTTGACGGTTTGCCTAAATCGCGATGTTTCAGTGGTCCGGTAAATGCAAGAGATGAGAAGATTGTTTTGATGCTGCTAAAGTTGCGAAAATGTATGTTTGTGTGTAAAAAAGCCAAAAAGAGTGAATTCATGGTAGGTATTGTTCAAAATATCAAAAAAAGGGACAGCAATACTTACCAAAAGCAGAAATGACGAAGAGAAACAAGGAGCAACAACTTTGCTCAAAGAAACTTTACGAAAAATTGTACCACACTTTAATTCAACACTAAACTCATATTCTTATGAATGACAAAACAAACGTCAAAACGGATAGCGATATATTATCAGGTTATAAATTTTACAATACCATTGTGGGGTAATATGTAGCTGATATTGTAAAAAAATTAAAATAAATAAATTCGGTAAGAAACCCTTACATAGCAGGCCATATGTTTTTTGTGATTTTAGAAGCTCCGCATTTTTTACATGTAGTACAACTGGAGGCAAAGTGTAAAAAAAAGAATGCATACAAAAACGGTTAGCACCTCTGTATCGTAAGTACAGTTCCCTATTATTTTGACCAGACTTAGCATTTATCTACTACTCTGGTGCAACGCTTCAGCTTTTAGATTCTAAAAATGTTTCTGTTGTGAAAAAAGATGACAATTCGTCAAACTTCCCTGAGCTTCGTTCTATTAAACTTTACTAAGCTAAGTTTAAGAAAAGATGTCCAAGAAGTTAAAATAATCCAGGAATTTAAAAGAATGTGGAGTATAGCTAGCCAAAAAGTTTAGTGGAAGATGTGCAGAGGCTTATACCGAGTGTTCCAACAAAAATTACAAATTTCTATTGTTGCTGATTGTATATAGTTTCTGATAGTAGTTTCTGTTTTGTAGTTTCAAAATAAAATAACCAAATTTTCTGAAAAATTGATTATTTTTGACAATTTAATCTCCTTTTAGTAAAATAAAGAGTACTTAAGAATAGCGGTGTGTCGTCTGCAATCTGCTTGTACATGTGGAGAAATTGCACTGGGTCACAACTAGTGGAAAATAATCCTATGATCCCCTGATGGCATCCAGAAAACATTTGCAACAGCGGTAAAAAGTTTTTGTAGCTCCATGGTTTTCTTCGAGGTACGGCTCTAGTGAGCCACTTTCACATTTTTTTTAGTGACCCCTGTCTCCACATCTACTGCCAATAAAACACGTATGGAGTCAACTAGGGCAATGGATTTAGTTCTAATAATTTTGCACTATCTGAGAGATAGATATAACAACTGTGAAATGTTTCAACAGGACACAATGATGACTCCATACATTAAAGCTCCTATTTAACTACACAGTTTGATAATGTTTTATAATTTTTATTGTCTAGTTCCACTCAATGAGTGTACATATGAAGTTATCTATAAGTTACTATTTATTTTAAAAACACTGATCGATTGAGGTAACAACTATTTTAAAAGAAAAAGTCTGTTCAAGAAAATTTATGACCACTATTAGTAAATGAAGTCCTGATAACACAACATTCGTTCTTACTCCCAAATGTGATTGCTTCTACCACATTGTAAGTTCCTTAGTAATAGCTATGTACACACGAAAAAATTACTTAAGAAACTAGTAGCAACATGGTTTGCGTCAAATTTTAATACAAACACAAATTAAGAAATATTAATAGCCTGCACAGTTTGCATCGAAATCCAATCTCGTCAAATGAGATATTAAAAATCTCCGAGTTCGTTAATATCTCATTACAGACCAACCTTGAGTTTTCCACCACATTAAGAACAACGAATACTTCGCCGGAATGGAAAATCGATTTTAATTTAAATTTTATTTTCAGAAACGCCGGCTCACGCAGAAGTGACCCAAGCGCCCCTTCGCCCCTATCGCTTTTTATCTGTGATCCTGGGTATCGTCTAAAAAATTCATACTTCAATAACCGAACGCGAATTTATGTAGCGCGAAATGATAAAAGTAACGTTGCGGCGGCGGACAGTGCCAATAACGCGCGCGCTTCCTCGCGGACACTTTAACAATGCGTGCCGTCGCAGCAAATGAGGCGTGTGCGTTGTATATTTCTTAAACTGCTTTTTTATGTTCGCGCCACGTCGCCGGTGCTGCGGCAGCAACATTTCCTTTCCACAATGATGCCATCATCATTAGCTTTAACGGCAACATTTCCGTACACGAAGGGGCGGTGTTCTCGGTCTTGCTTTATATTTGTGATGTTCAGTTGGCTGCAAAAATTGCCATTTTCATTATGATCATTGCGCAAACGATGCGACACATTGTGCAAATATTTCTGCAACACTTGTGCTTGCAAAAAATATTTTAGACTAATAACAGTTGTTTAAGAAAGTTCTATAACCTTGCTGCTAAAGGTTTTTGTTTAACAATCTTTAATATTCTTGAAAAATAGAAAAAATTGGCAAATCCTTTTTGTGCAGACAATTTTAAGAGATTATAGTTATAGACTAAATGATTAATTTTTGAACGTTCAAGAAGAGAAAACACTTGTCTCTTAAATACACACAAAATTTATTAAATATATGTTTTTAAAACTTGCACAAATATAATGCAAAAGTATATTTTATTACAATTAATTTTGTTCTTAAGATTGTTTAATCGACAGCCGCTTAAAGCCACCCTGTAAGGTGGCGGCCATCGCTCATAAAATATTCCTGTCTTCACCATCCTCGCAGGCAATGTTTAATATTTAAACATATGCGGCTAGGGACTTTAACAGGCCGTTCACGTTTTCTATCATTGATAGACGTAACAGACGATTTCTTTAGTTTGGAATGGCACAGCGGTGGTTTGAAAATAGATACGCGTCTGCATCTGAGTTCCATAAAATCACCATATCTGAAAATATGGCATAAACATGAATAATAGAAAATGTAAGGTAATAATCGTTTTACTTTCATTACACTTAAAGTTAGACCTGGATCAGAATAGAGAAGCGGGTGTTAAGTTCCTGTTTTGCAATTTAACTAGATTTTCTAGCAATTCCGAGTCGAACTACGCAGAAAAAGTAAAGGATGGGAAAGAAGTGAGACTTGATTAGTAAATAGTGCACAGGAAACTATAACTACCAAAGTCAAATTACTTTAAGCAAACAGAAATGAAGTTCGCAAAGTGATAATACCGGTTCCGGCGAGCAATTGGCGAGTACGATAAAACGCAAATGTAAACAAAAGTGTGCTCAAAATAATTGAAACGGGTAAATAAAGCGGTCCACAATGCAAAAAAATTGGGTATGAGCAACAGTAGAAGATATAAAACTGAGATACAAAAAGAGGAAAAGGGATGCAAAAAGCCCCGCAGAACGGTAATGCAATCACTGAGAACAGTAAAATAACAAGAACGGGCTTAGATCAAAGTAAGGAAACGAGCCGAGACATGGAGGCTTTAAGAGATATTTTATAGGATATGAGAAAAGATATCAAACAAGCCAGCTAAAACAAGGAAAAACAAAAAAAAAGATGGGTGCGATTTTAGAAGAACTGGGAACAAAATAAAAAAATAAGAAAGGTACAATAGAAACTAATAGTTGTAAGATAAAATAAAAATTGCTCGAAAAGTATAAAAAGAAGAACAATCTAGTTATATCAGAACTTAAACTGGCGGCTAAAAAGAATGGGGAGTTGAAATACAAAATAGGTGATTTCATTAAGCAAGCAATTGAAGTGAAAACAAAAATAAGGAAAGCAAGAAAGATATAGTTTAAATTATTGAAATGGATAATTAGGAATAAAAATTAGAAATACTCACCACGAAAAAATAGATTAAGAAATGTTAGAGAAAAGATAACGATCTTGCAGAAAAAAAAGAGATTCATAAAATCTAAGCAAACGAGGAAAGGAAAAAAGCAAAATAAAAGACGACCAAGATCGGTTATAAAAAATGAAGATAAATAGAAAGAAGTGTGAATGGAAAAACGAAGGAAAAAGTTGCTATAAGCAAAACAACCAAATAGTGTGCCGAAAAACTAGCGAAAAAAAAGGTATAAAGGAAAAAAAGCATGCCAAAGTGGGAATAGGATGTATTGTATATAACAAAAACCTACAAAACGTGAGGGTATGGAAATGTATAACGGAAAGAGTAATTAGACTAGAAATACAGCTGGGGTTAGAAACGAAATGGAAGTTAAAAAGGAGGCTAAAAAGTTTTGGAGTACTGTACAAACAGAAGTTGAGGAAAAGAAAAATATGATAGAGGTAACAGCCTGATAAGCACAGGAAGCAGCATAGGAAAACATAGTAAAAAAGTAAAAGACACAAATGGCCAAATAATATACATAAATAAACGTAGGAAATGTCGAAAGAGAGAAAAACTGAACTATAGTCTGCAGATCACACGAAACGACAATGTGAGGAAAATCATGAACGTTAAAATAATGAGGGGATATAACGTAGGAAGCGACTATTACTTAGTAATGGCAACAATCAGAAAGGACGCGGTTATAAAAGAAAATAATATACAATAAAATATGCGAGCATAAAGTCCTTTAAATTACAAAATAAAAATTTACCAGAAGAAACTAAAATAAAAATTAGTAGAAACAATAGGACAAATACAGATAAGCTGTGGGGAGCTTTTAAAAACGCAGTAAAGAAAGGAACCGCGGAAGTATGTGGAAAAAAAGTAAAAATGTATATAGAAAAAAAGAGCACATGGTAAAACACCAAAATAAAGGGAAAAGTTAAGAAAAAGGAAAAAATTGTGAAAGAAATACCTAGGGAACAATAAAAATATTACAAAAAATACGAAATTCAAAAAGAAAAAGTGAAAACAATGGTAAAGAAGGCAAAGAGGCAATGAAAAATTATTATACGGCACCCTAAAGAAGCTAAAAAAAGATAAAAAACACCCTTAAAGAACATTAAAAATAAAGGTCAGGTCATAACGGGAAATAAGCAGAAAATGAAAGATGAAAAGAGCATTATCAAGAACTACCAGAAAACAAAGAAAAGGGCTAACAAAGAAATAATCATAGACATAATTGAAGTGCAAGTAGGAAAGGAAGAAATATAAATAGAAAAAGTAAGAAAGCAGTTATAAGACTGAAAAGATAGGCGAAGTCCCTAGAATAAACGAGATAAAACCAGAGCTACTAAAATACATAAGAGAAGAAGGTAAAAGTTAGTTATATAGGATAATACATCAAGTCTGACTAACAAATAAGATACCACAGGAATGGAGAAAGACGATAATAATCCCAATTCACAAAAAGGCAGATATGCAGGGTGTAATAATTACAAAAGGATATTCTTCCAATATTTTCAAAATATACGAAAGAATTGTCGAAGCAAGGCTCAGAAGAAAGATAGAAAGCACAATAAGTGACAATTAAGGGGCATTCAGATTAAGGAAATTCACAAATAACTGGATATTTGCAATCATGCAGATAGCGGAGAATATAATACATACCAAAAGAAAAATATTTGTAGGGGCCATTGATTTGGAAAACAGAAATAAGATGTGAGAGATTTTAAAGAAAAGAAGGGCAAGCACAAAGATGATCAAAATCTTAAAGGATGTGTATAGACAATAAAAATATGGTCAGAATTAAAGATAAAAATGCCGAGCAGCTTCTGTACATACAGAAGAGTAGGGCAAAAAAGTGTTCTAAGCCTACCACTATATATAATAATAATGGACGAAATAACAAAAGAGGTAAACAAAGAAACAAGAGTGATAAATCTAGGGTTCAGAAATCTCAAACAACTATTATACGCAGATAACCTAATAATATTTGCTAATAATACAGAAGATCTAAAAGACATGATAGAAATATGGGCAAAAAATGAAGAAGTACGATCTTAGTATAAATATAAAAAAACATAAATTATGACAATAACCAGTTAGCAAAAATAAACCGAGAAGGGAAATGAAAAAAATAAAATACTGTGTAACATTCACGGATTAGACGAGAAAATAACAAATAGAATAAAGAAGTAATGACTTTATATAGTATTTTGTACAAACAAAGAAAACTAAGACCTGACTGATTATCTAAGGAACAAATTAAAAACATATGAAATGAAGATATTAAGGAAAATAACGGTAGTGACTAAAATGTATAAAATAAGAAGGGATATAATACGAAAAAACCTAAAAATGAAGAGTATAACAGAAAAATTGAAATGCAACAATTGAGGTGGTTTGGGTATATGCGAATAGACGACAATAAAATAGTGAAAATCTAATAGAGACACATATCAAAGGAAAAAACAAAGAAAGAGAAAAGAGAAAATCTAAACTTTAAGACTACTCGCTTTAAGTTGATTGTAACTAGAAAATCTTAAAAAAATTTGTAAATTGTAAAAAAAGTACTTTTGTTGGTATTAACACGATCTAAGCAACCTTGGAATTAGTATAAAAGCGATTAACTTAATCTACAGTCTGTATGAAAAGAAACTGACCATCCTCAATTGGTAAAGAGGTACCGCATCGTTATCTATGTTAATTTGTTCGAATATTTATTTCGTGCTCTTTTCTACAGTATATACTTTAACGAGACATTGTGTTGGTGATGATACTGAATTCGTTATCTCTTCAATAAATGCAAAATTCTTGAAACAACACGCGGTAGTATTTTTAGTGAATTATCCGAACATACCGAAACTGGTACCTAAAGAGGCTGTATAATATATACCAAAGTCGGAGACATTCGTTCAAAAGTAGGTAAAGCAATATTTGAAGGTTAGAAATGTAGAGGATCTACGGAAAAGAGAAATAGCCCGCGTCACAATAACGACGAAAGATCAATCTTATGTTTTTCTGAAGACAAGACACTGTGCTGTAGCCAAATTATAATCTGCAAGAGAAGAATTCAGGTCTCTCTAAATATTATTTAAAGTCATTTACGTGACAAAAACGTTTTTTTTTCGATCACCTTTGAAGAAATACCGCAGAAAACTGTACCGTAGATGGAAACAGCAAAATGACGTCACTAAGCTAGAAGGGTCGGCAATATTTCCAGATAATAATCCCAATAAAAATGTGGTCATTCATGGACATAAATTTCAATAGAAAGCCAGTGTACACTGTGAAACAATCTCACATTACGAACATATTTTTTTCCAAATGAGTATATACATATTTTTTAAAGATTACAGTGACCACTTGATTAACGAATAGGCTGTAGTATAACAATGCACGAGTATATTGTGTAATAATTGCAATAATTATAATAACTAGATTTAATACAAAAGGTAATACAAATTCACAATAAACCTTAAAGTTGAGTACCATTTGCATATAAGCACAGCTGGCAACTTTTTGATATTAACAAAAGCATCGGCTGTAATTTGCCGAAAAGCGTTTCTTGTACTTTCTTCTACTGTTTATCATGATTTTTGAATAGCTTCATAGTATATATTTTTATAAAAACGCAAAACATAAACTTTAAGTATAACGTCTTGGGATCTACTTTGCTGAACATGACAATAAGTTGCTCTAAAATTATTTCCATGGTTTTTTGTTAAATATTAAATTGAAATCCCTGTATTGTGAGTCAGAGCTCTATCTTACTGAAGTAAAGTTAAAATAATGATAAACGAGCTCAGGCGTAAAAGAGAAGTTAAATTAAAACTAGGATGCAAAATATACATCAAATTACGAGGATGCATCTAACATAAACCGACTTTTCAAATTTATTTAAGTGTTATAAAGTATAAACTCGCAGTTATTTTCATATAATCTCTCATAATATCCTCAAAATAGATTTGATTCCGCTTTCCTAAATTAAACATGGAATCGCACACGGACGCTTAGACAGCTATCCTAAAACATTTGTCCCCTAAGTGCTTCTTATATAAATAATAATTGCAATAAATCCTCTCTACAGACCCTGATTATTTCTGTAGCTTATTTCGACTTTAGAAGCAATTTCAATAAGCGTTAAATATGACCTTCATTTTAAACTACTTCTCGTTTTCTTGTAAAACTGGTTATGCCGCGTGTACACTTGAACCTTAAGTGTTCTCAATATTTTAGACTCTTTTACATCCTTTGTTGTGATATACTTGATAATAATCCTCTGCAAAACAAATAATGGTACCATCGTGACGCTGATTAGGAATCCTATCTACAAAGTTTAGAAACCAAAGTTCTCTTCATTGGCCACACGGTGCGTAAAGAAAGATTGCATTAACGGATGTCTGGTTGTCAAGACGGAAACGAAATAGAAAAATTATAAAAGAAACAGAAATGTTTACTCTATAGGATTAAATATTTGGGGTATGTAAAATTTACTGGTTAATTAACCTTTCTCTCTAATGCTAAATTAAGAATTTGAACAGAGATAAAATTCGTAAAGACCTGTTTAGTTCATACCAGGTATGTGAAAGATATTCGTTTTAATCTTCATTTAGTAACTAAAGTAACAGATCGTCCCAAAAATATGTTGTAAAATTGGGGCATATTTCTAATACAAATTAATTATACATGTGCCATAATATAGAGCAAAGTAAAAGAAAAACTAAGTTTTAACGTAGACATCGGTGGGATCAAATAGTTGCCTCAAACAAGATGAAATGCACAATTTTCTAAAGGACTCGAGCTGAGAATTTTATAAGTCCTATGGCCAATTTTGATGCCTAGTTACTTTTTACCTCCCTGTAGACATGACTACTAAAATTAAAATTAAGAATATTACCGTACATCAAAAATGAACAAAAAAAGATTATAACGAAGCAGAAGTCTTTGTAAATTTCAATATTAAAGATATACCAAAACATAAATCTTAATATTAAGATGCCCATTAATTGAATTGTTCCACTATATTCAATCTATATAAAAAGTTAAATTTTGCAAATAAAAATATTTTATTATTAAACTTTTTTAGAAAAAAAACCTAGAAATTATTATTGGTAATCCAAAAAAAAATTTACAACAATTCTGTCTATTTCGGTTCATTTCTTTATCTTATATAATCAGATTATATTGCACTTCTCTCTTTTTCTTTTTCTTTCTCCATCCCCCTTCTCTTTCTGCGTGTTTGTTCTAAGATCGCAATGTCATCCATGCATAGTAATTCAGACCATTGCACCATTTCCATTATTGACTTCCCTATGCTACATTTATAATATTATGTATTTATTTGCCCCTTTACTATTTCTAGTTTATTACTTAATTTGTCCTTCTGATTACTACTCTATAATTAAATCTAATCTACTTCTTACTGATTATCACTTACGTGAAAATTTTAACTCATAAAGACTCACTATTTGAGTTTATTTACGGAACGCGATTTGCACGTGTTTATTTATCCGCGACACAATTTTAACGTCAAGGATAAGGTTATCGCCTCCGAAAGGTCGACTTGTGCTGATAACACTTTACGCTATGTGAGACGTTCATATAGGCAAACCATATTGCAAAATACTGTTTAAATTAACGCAAACAAAATTAAATAAAACTAAGGATGAGTGAGATCGATAGAATTGAGAAAATGTTCCAAACAATAGAGGAAAACATGAAGGAAATTAATACTGAGTTAGATCAGGTAGTATTTTAAATGAAACAGGCGAAGGAGAAAAATAAAAAATTAAAATCCGTGATAGCGGAGCAGGAGATGAAAATAGATAGCCTTGAAAGAGAGGTGAGGAGTAAAAATATAATAATAAAGGGAGTGGTAGATGAGGAGAAAAAATATTAACAGTACTGCATAAAATTGGTGTAAACATTGATAGGAACACGGAAATAGAACAAATGAGAAGATTAGGGAAGTACGAAGACGGAAGGAAAAGGCCAATTTTTGTCAAATTAATTAGAGAAAATGTGAAAATATTAATACTGCAAAATGCAAAAAAACTTAGGGGAACGAATATCTGGATAGATCAAGATTTTAGCAAAGCAATACAGGAAGAAAGAAAAGTATTAAAAAAGGGAAACAGGGCAAATATAAGATTTAATAAGCTAATAGTCAATGGTCAAGCGTATACGGTAGAAATTATAAAACAAGGGTGGAGACGTTAGGGGAGGTGGTAAAGTAAAACAGTGTACAAAGTATTGCATTGAAAAGGACAGTAACGGAAAGATCTCCGGAGGGGAACAGTTTAGAGGAGCAGCTAAGAAAAATAACACGTACTTCGAGAAAAAACTAATAAATACAGATAGGTTGGCTGTCTTTGATAACGAAACTGGCAAAGGATATGGACATGTATTAAAGGATTACAAAGGTATAGGATATAAGAATAAAGGAAAGACAAATAAGAAGGACAAACAAGGTACAGAACAGCAGCAGCAAAGTAATGAGCAAAACGTGAGAATAGGTACATGGAACGTACAGGGTATGTACGAAGAGGGCGCAGTATTAATGTTGGTGAATGAGCTACAAAAATACAACATAGAGATTGCAGGTATACAAGAAACACATTTAGCGGGAAACAACATACAAAAAGTTAATAACTATACACTGTTTACAAGTGGAAACGAAAATAGGCGATTTGGTGTAGGCTTTCTGATAAAAGAAAATTTAGAGGAGTATGTTAAAGATTTTGCAGCCCAATCAGAAAGGTTGTGCTATATAAGAATAAAGACTAAATACAATATGATGCCAATAATTAACGCACACGCACCAACTGAAGATAAGGACGATGAAATAAAAGACGAATTCTACGAATCTTTAAAAGAAATGGTCCAGAAAATCCCTAAGAAAGATCTTAAATTAGTAATTGGTGATATGAACGCAAAAGTAAGCAGAGAAGTGATGTATAGAGAGATTACAGGTGGCGAAAGTAAACACGAAGAGAGTAATGAAAATGGGCTAAGGCTGATAACATTTGCCATAGAACAGAAGATGAAAATAATGAGCACGCATTTTAAACGAAAGGACATACACAAAGGAACATGGAAAATTCCAGGACGAAAGGAAACAAACCAAATTGATCATGTACTGGGACAAGAAGAAGTGGCTCAAAAAACTAAAAACGTTAGGACGTATAGAGGAGCTGACGCAAACTCAGACCACTTTCTCGTAACAGTGGAAATAAAATTAAGTAAAACAATAAGAAAGAGGGGAAAACACAAAAGAAAAATAATGTATGATCTTAAGGCGCTACAGGATACTGAAGTAGCACGGAAGTATATTAGTAGTATAGAGGAAGAAAGTGGTGAGGTACATCAAAATTGGAAAAAACTGGAGGAATCAATTGTAACTGCCATGAGGAATAATATACCACTAAATAGGAAGATTAATAAGAATCACTGGATGGATGAAGCATGCAAAGAAGAGGTAAATAAGAAAACGAAGATGTGGTTAAAGTTTTTACAAACACAAAATGATCAAGACAAAAATTTATATAAAGAACAAAAAATCAAAGTAAAGTAGACATTGAGGAAAAGTACAAGAAAAAAGACATAAGAAATGTTTACAAAGATGTTAAAACCATTAGAACTGGATCCAAAAGAAAACAATTCTATATCAAAAGAGAATATGGAGAAGGTAATACACGGAATATTCAAAAAATATGGAAAAACTATTTTCAAAAAGAGCTAAACACATACGAAGGGATACAAGGAGAGGGAAGCGTATCACGATGAAAAAATTAGGAAGCCTAGAAAGGACGAAATTAAAGAAGTAATATACAAAATGAAAAATAACAAGAGCCCAGGGGAAAATGGAATAACAGCCAAAAACCAAAATATGGAGGTGAAATTGTATGTGATAAAGTGTATGAATTAATAAAGACCATATGGGATATAGAAAATATGCCACAACAGTGGGAAAAAGTGGTGATAAATATGTTTGCGGTAGCTATAGGGGAGTCGCAATATCAGATATAACGTACAAGGTGTTGGCAATAGTGATTAAACAAAGATTAGAAGGGTATTTGGAAGCAGCTATTAGAGAATACCAATACTAATTATCAAATATTTACAGTTAAACAAATACTAACGGGAGCGTACGAATATAATATCCCTATGCATATGCTTTTTATTGATTTCAAGGCCGCCTATGACTCCATAATTAGAGATAAATTGTATGAAGCAATAAGAACACTAGGAATCCCAGTAAAACTAATAAGACTGATAAAGCTGACGTTAAAAGATACTAACTGCATGGTGAAAGTAAATGAGGAAATAACAGAAAGTTTTGAAGTTAAAAGGGGAGTAAGACAAGGGGACTCTATTATTTAACGCGGCACTGGAAACGACAATAAGGAAAAGTGGAATAAATAGGAGAGGAACGATTATGAATAAGAGTCATCAGTGTCTCGCTTACGCGGATGACATACTTTTAATAGCAAGGAGCAGAAAGGAGCTAACAGGAATGGCTGCAAAACTGCTGCAATCTGCAAAACAAATAGGTCTAAGAATAAACAAAAGTAAAACGAAATTTATGGAATTAAAGAATAAACACGCAGCAACTGAACAAAACAAACTAAGACTATAAATGGGAGAAGAAGAAGTACTAAAATTCGAAGAGATGGGGGAGTATATGTATTTGGGAGCATTAATAACCAATAAATGTAAAGAAGAAAGAGAAATAGAGTTAAGAATAGCTAAAGGGAGTAGATGCGCGGGGAGTATGAATAGTATAATAAGATCAAAGGATACCTCCAGAAATGCCAAAGTTCGAATCTATAAGACCATATTGAGGCCCACAGTACTGTATACCAGTGAGACATGGACTATGACACAAAAAAAAACACAAAACAGTTTGGAAGTATGGGAAAGAAAAATCCCAAGAAGGTAGACGGAGTATGGGAGAGAAGAACAAATCCAGATTTATATGAATTATATAGTGATCCAAATATAATACAGGTAATTAAAGCCAAAAGACTCCAGTGGTTAGGTCATATGGAAAGACCGATGACAGAATAGTAAAGGGGTTAAGATGGTGTATCCCAGAAAGACGGAGAAAAAGGGGAAGACCCAGGAAGAGGTGGTGGGAAGTAGTGAAAGAAGACCTAAAAGAAAAGAAAAGGACACAACTGGAAAGAAATAGCCAAGGATAGAGTGAAATAGAAGCTATTTACAAGGCAATGGGCCTAGAGAGGCCCGTGAACGCCATATATATATATATATATATATATATATATATATATATATATATATATATATATATAAACACACTACTTTATCCACAACTAGTCTAAACAATATCGGATTTAACATGCTGCCTTAAACCTGTTTCAAAAGCTGACTCCTCATTTCTCTGTTTTATTTATGCTTCTGTTTTCTAATACTCCCCTCCTATCTGTTCGTCTAACAATCAGCATAAGTATACTTATTTTCCCTTCGTTATTGCATTTTTGATGATTTGTCACCCCGCTTACCAGTACATTGGAATTTATTTGTTGTTTAAGGTATTGTTCAGTAATATTAATATTTTTTCTTTATGTTTATGTATCACTTTTATTTTATTTTCTCTACAAAATTCATATACATTTTTACTAAATAGTGATTCTCATCCTCTTTTCATTCTTTCTATTACATTTGTTATCTATAATTTTTTGGAAATAATAAAAAAAATTCATTTTTTATAACAGTCAATAAAAATAAACAAAATAAAAACCATCTAACATTTTTCTAGTATCCAATAAATGCTTAGTCATAGTTAGATAGTCAGGACTACAAAAAATGTCAAGGTAAAGCTAAATCTACCATCAGAAATGTAAATGCAACTACTACTAAACTACTATTTTAATTGATTATATTGTTTTTTTTTTATAACAAGATGTATTTTTAACCAAAAACAATTAAATAGGACACAAATTACCTTGGTAAAGCTAAGAATTTTTAACTTTACTGTTACCTAATTTCCCACCCTACCAGTAACAGATACAATATTTATAATTAGCTTTTTCTAATATATAATTAGTTCTATTTTTTTTTAAATTATTTAACAACTGCAGATTTACAAGCAAATGTAGCCTTTTATTGAGTTGTAGGAAAAGTCATGACGTATTTTTGGGTAACTTTTAAGACTTGTTTATTAATAACATAACAAAGTTCAATCAATAATGTATTGGTCACTTTAATTGATGACCTTTCTAGGTGTTACATGATTCCGCGCTCGTAGAAGGACTGCTCTTTACCAGCTAAGAACTGGATGAGATGCTCTTTGATGGCCTCATCAGAACCGAAAGACCTACCATTCAAGTTATTTTGCAAAGAACGAAACAAATAGTAATCTGATGCGGCAAGGTTCAGTGAGTAAGAGGGATAGGCCAAAACTTACCATCCAAACTGCAGCAACTTGTGGCGAGTCACCAAACTTGTGTGTGGTGTCGTATTGTCAGGATGGAACATCATGCCTTTGCGATTGACGAGTTCTGGTCGTTTCTTTGTCAGAGATGTATTCAAATCGTCTATATGATGACAGTACACAACAGAATCAATCGTTTGATTCTGCAGTAGAAGCACACAAAATACGACACCGTATTGAGAGCATAACTTCTTTTTTGTGAAGATCGGCTTTGGATGTTATTTTGGCTCGCTCTTTTCTTCTGAACCACCATCGTTGACGTTGAATATTGTTGTAAGCAATCCATTTTTCATTACCAGTCACAAGGCGCTTCAAAAACGGGTCGATTTTGTTGCCATTGAGATGAGTATCGGTGATATTGTAGCGGTTGGTGAGATGGACTTCTTTAAGTTCATGTGGAACCCATATATCGAGCTTTGTAATGAATCCCAGCTTCCTGAGATGATCGTGGATGGTTGAATGATAAGAGTCCAGTGTCTCCGCGATGTCACGAGTGGTCTAACGTGGGCTTGCCTCAATAAGTGCCTTTATTTGATCGTCATCAACTTCAACGAGCCTTCCGCTGCGAGGACCATCACTGACGTCGAAATCATCACGAAATTTAGCAAACCATCTATAACACTGAGGCTGTTGTAGGGCGTTGTTCTATTACGTCATGTATCTGCTTTATAGTGGAGTGTTGATGTGTGAATCCAAATTGGTGTTGGGAGATTAGCCTTTGATTTTATTGTGGGTACCATTCTTTTTAGTATTAATCTCTCTAAAACTTCAGATAGAAGAGGTAACAAGGTTATGTGTCAATAATAAAGCTTCAAAAGCAAGTTTACCCGGTTTCAAAATAAGGATTATTTGGCTACATTTCCATTATAGCTTTATGGGGCAGTTTTTCAAATCTTGGCTGTTGTAAGATCATATCCTGGAGCTTTAGCATTGTTCATAATCTTAATTACGTTTATTATTTCTGCAAGTGTAAAGTACCCATTTGGGCAAGCTTAGTTGAGAAGTAGCCTGTTGGTAATTTGGTATCTCACTTTCTCTGTAAGTGTGACAACCGAGGGATGGGGTTGAAATATGGTTGTTAAATGATATTCAAATACTTCTGCTTTTGCATTATCTGTTCTTGCCCATAAGCCACTGTCTTTACGAATTGGTGAAATTGTAGTTCTTCATGTTTGTGAAGAAAAACATTTCTGCCTTATTCATTAAATATTTCGTTTTTCCATTCATGTAATGCCTGTTTTAACTTCTTTGCTTAATTTATTTAGTCTGTTTTCATTTGTTACATGCTTAGTTCGTTGCCAAGTATTTCTGGCTCTTCTTTTTTTGAAAGCTTTTTTTTAATGTGTAGTTGATAATTTTCAGTAATAGCGGTTTTTAGTGACTAGGCAGTGTTGAGTAATGAGCTGCTTAGTGTATGGTATTTGTTAATTTTTCCACCGGAGAGTCGACTTTGTCCTCTGCCTTTAGAGAAACTAATTTCTTTGTGCTTTTTGGACATTTCTCAATTTGTGTCTATTACAGAGTGAGGGTTTCTTTGCTGGTGATGATTGACCTGTTTAGTAACAAAGAAATCCACAGCATCTGGTATTTTATTTAAATCAGATAACCAGTACATGGACTGACCAGTAGCAAAGTGACTGTAGACGTTTGCCTGCATCGTCTTGAGTAGCTACCAGCCTCTAATGGTGGTTAATCTAAATTTCCACATTGGATTTTTGTGTTGAAATTCTTGGTAGTAATAAATTTGTTCTCTAGTTTTTTAAAGAAAATTTCATATTGCTGTTGTCATACTGCGCGTCTCAGCGGGGTGAATATGGCTGCTATTGACAAAAATTAATTGTTTTTTTTTATTTTTTTAAAACTAATTCAAAACATTTACTAAAAAAGTTAAGAAAAGTTTTGAAATTCAGTAATATTATAAAGTTTATGATTAGAAATTGTAGTAATTCTTAGCTTAAGTAGCACTTCAATACGATTCGAAGGTTACACTTAGAGACATTCCCAAACCGCAGAATGAGCTACCAATATCCGGCCTATTTCCCCGTAATCCCGATAAAGGCCCACACGAAATCCAGCGCCGCGTCATTTATATTAAAGGAAACAAATCGCGCGGGGGACCAGCTGCTGCCCCCCTCGAAGTTGCTCACATTCGGAAATACGAAGCGGCTCGTGTTAATCTCGCCAGATTTATCTCCAGAAGAACTCCGTGATATATCCATTAAATCCCGTCCAATAAAGTCGTGCGCCGTGTCCTATAAGGTGTCGGCCTGTAAAAGCTCTCCCCGAAAACCCTCGCAGCGGCGCTGCTGCAGCTGACGACGCGCTGCAAAGGGGAAAAGTCCAGCAATATCATAAATTCTCCGCAGTGTTATTGCGGCCGGCGGTTATTGCATTCGGCCGCGCTGGAGTGGCAGCACGACCTCGTAATTGAAATCTAGCAAGTTAATTATCTGACAATCCGCACTCACCTCGCGAGGTACTTTCTTCCGCTTTGCGTTTCAAGCTCGGCACGTATTATGAGCCCTACAATTGCGTTTCATAAAACTGAAACGTGCCGGGACGTAGGCGAATATAAAGGTAACGGGGAAACGTAAACAAGTATTTCTATTAATGAGTTATCTAATGAGCCAAGTAGTACATGGTTTCTTCAGACTATTTTGAGATTACCAAGGTACCAAAACAATAAATAGATAAAGGTTTCTAATGGAAAATTATAATTTTTTAGGTTATTAATTTATTTAGTGTACGTTTTACCTTTTTGAAATTGAAAATTAAATTTTCGTGGTTTTCTACAAATTTTTTGGAATTACATATAATGATGCATTTCTGATACGTGTGCTGCTAAATATCTATTGCGAGAAACTAACAAAAACACATGTTTATTCTTAAAACAATTTTATTGTTTCTCATGATATTTTCTCTGACGGTCAATACATTGTTACCTACGCTGCAACCAATTGTCATAGCATTTTTTCTATAGAGAATCATATATTTGCGAAACGTTGGTTTTAAACGCATATAGGAACAAAAAGCGGCCAAATCAAGACTGTATGGAGGATGATCCATCAATTCAACATGTTGAGTGCTCAAAAAGTCAATCATTTGCGTTGATGTAAGCTTGCCTTGTCATAGTGGGGAATAACCTAGAATCGCGAGTTGGTTTTTCTTATTTCTTCTAAGACGTCCGGGAAACAAATGGTTGTGTACTACTCAGAATTTATGATCTTCTAAAACCACTGTTGCGACTTGTCTAGTTTTTTCAAACAAAAAACGAGCTACTATTTACTTCAAAGTGTTTCAAGTGCGAACGACTTTTGTTGGGTTTGGCACATTTCAAATGACCCATCCAGTCAACTGCTGTTTACTTTCGTGCTCATATACAAGATTTGTCGCCTACGACGGTATTTGAAGCACCGCAGTAGTATTTCTAGAGCATTTTTTTGACCAATTGACATGAGCCTTTGTTGAGCAATCCACATCGAAAGTATAACCTACTACACTGAAATATTATCAAAAATGATAAAAAATGCTGTCTTAAAGCCAATTATTGGTGAAATAACCAGCTAAAGTGTAAGAAAAATGAGAATATTTCTTCAATGTAAAACATTTACAGCAGTCTTTTAGGTCACCCAATTGTATGCATAGCCCAAAGAAGCACCTTGCAAACAATTTATATAAACTGAACAATTAGAGTTTTTTTTTAGTACATGGTTTGTCCGGAAAGTAATGCAATTTGTTGTCCCGGTCGCAGCGCATTAGGACCGGTTGGGTTAGGTGGCGGACACTCTTAGCTTCACAATGCTTCTAAGCTTGGTCTGCTATAAGCCCTAGGAGCGTCAGGATTGTTGTTTCCGTGAACCTGCTGTTAGTACCTGTGTCACGACGCGCAATGGAGAGCACTATCGAACAACGTTACGCGATCAAGTTCTGTACTAAACTGAACAAAAACCTCGCCGAAATCAAACAAATTATTCAAGCAGCCTACATGGACTCTGCTCTCCCATATTTTCAAGTTTCCAGGTGTTTGGATTTTGTTTGAAAATAACCGGGGCAAAGTGAAGGTTAACCCCCGCCCTGGACGGCCGTCAACCAACAAAAGTGGCAAAGATATGTCTCGTGTTCGAGGGGAGGTTCCCATTAGAGCCGACAAAAAAATTAATTTTTTTGTTGCATTTTTTGATAGCTAATTGTCCGTAGAATATATTCCCAAAACGGTTTGTATGAAATTATTTTTTTAAAAAAGTTATAGCCAAAAAGTAGCGCGTGTTTTCCGTAATATTTTTGAATTTCCCACCTTTATGATCATACCATGGGTGACCATGGTCAATATAGCTACCTCTAGTGTCACCAGATGTCGGAATATATGCTATTACTTTATGTATGTGCTTCTATGTATACTAATATCAACGGTTATAGCGTGTAGTGTTAGTCGACCACGTGCTCCGAATACAAGCAGTTCGTGCACTGAAAACTTTAAACGCGTTTTTCTCGAAACCACGTTTTTCAAACTGGGCGGCACGATATCTCAAAAACTACTGAATATATCGCTATATATTTTTTTCATTTCAAAGTAGATTAAATTTACTGGAGGATAAACCTAAAAAATACTTAAATTTATTATTATTTATATTTTTTACAGCACTTTGAAGAGTAAAAAAAAGCGCGAAAACGCGACACAACTTTGCGGGTCCGCCATTTTTTCAATTTTTTACTTTTTGTTGGTTTTATAGGTTCATCCTCCATCAAATGTAATATATTTCAGAAACATTTTTGGATTTCTTATTTCAGATGAAAAGAACGAGCGCTAGAGTGCCGCCCGCTCGGGTACTTTTTTTGAGGCTGCCACCTTTTAGTACAAATAAACAATAATTATTACATTATTTTTCAATATAAAAAATGTTTTTCCATACTTTAAGACCTATTAAATAAGTACCAAAAACATCGAGTTCCTCATTTATTTTCTTCCATGGAAAAAAAATTCGAGAAAATCGTCATTTTTGGGTCGCTAGATGAGAACCTCCCCTTAAGTCCGCTGTAAAAAAAAATCCGTTTTGGAACCCTTGAAGCCATACAAACTACCGTGACAAAGGCTCTAAACGAGGTTTTCATCGACGCCTTTCAGGATGCGTACCGTGCATGGACAAGTCGCTGACAAAAGTGTGTGGATACCTAAAGCAAGAGTTTTGAATAGTTTTAAACATTTATAACGACATCTTGAATATTTTTTTATGAACTTAATTGCATTACTTTTCGGATAAAACCTGTAAAGCGCCTATTCTTAAATGTTATATATAATGCCTCAATAAAGGAAACAAGAAACAATTTATTAAGTATATTCCAAGATGTAATTACTTGCAATTACTTGTTAACAACAATATTATTATAGATTTCCAATATCGTTGGCAATTGGACTAAAACACCAATGCTTTTTACATGGCATTGATAATGTTTTAACTCCATCATGATAAAATCAATATACAGGTCAAAGAACATGTAGAACGAACAATAAGTGAGTTGAATTAGTTTCGTAATGTTCAAAAATCTACAATAAAATTAATTATAAGGTAAAAAGAGTGGGGCGCAAATTCTGAGTATTATAGGTGGGGATGTTTAAAGAAGATTCCTTACGTAGAGTACCTCGTGCTAATACTTCTTTTACCTACAGTATAATGAGTTAATATTAAGTTTTTTAAAACAGAATAAAAAGAATAAAAGTGTCGCATATACAATTTTTAAAAGCACAAAAATCAGTTGAAAATAATGAGCATAGACAGCGCCCAAGGACCAGCGCAATTAAAGAGAGTATCAGCATTATCCGTTGCCTTTTCGAGGATAAACGCCCATTAGCGATTGCTGGAATTGCCGTAATAAGCTAGGACAGAGCTGAAGCAATATAATACGTCATCTTACTTTTTAACAACTTCACAACCTATGCAACTACTTAGAAACAGAGACTTGAGGACAATGCCACAACCACCTTCATTTTACAATAGCGCAATTTAAAAGTCACTATTAGCTGAAAATAATATGTTTTTAAGTTAGGAGATTATGTATAAAAATAACTTTTGTCGAAAAAGTCCCAGAACTTATTTTTTAAAGGCAAAAATTTTCTTTTTCTATGCAAACTCACTAACTCGCAGAACTGTTCTTAACATTTACTGTCCAGCTTGTTGGCGCATTCAGTTGAAAGTGGTGTGGTGGATGCGGGTTTTGATCAAAGAGTTAACAGTAAGTTCTGCATTAAGACAGGGAAAATCCCCAGTGAAATATGTGGTAAACAACTATTATTAAGAAGTATGTTTTTAAATGCCACAAAAGCTAAAATTGAATAGCGATGTGTATTACCAAATTTTACGCAACGATTTAGGGAAACAGAAGTTTAATGCAAAAATAGTCGCCCTTGCACCGATAGATAAACAAACAGAAACTAGAGGAACTATTACTGCTAAATTATTGGAAAAAGCCAGAAGTGATTCCACATTTGTGGTACAAATTACATCCATAGATGTAACTAGCTTTCATGCTACCAGTATAACCATAAAATGAAGCGCAAAAATGCCAATTGTCAAGGCCATGCTTCATCGGCCTTAAAAAAGATGAAGAAACTACATTCGAAAAGAAAACATCTTTAAGTTCGGTATGCATATTAAGGGTAATTCCAAAACTATAAGAAACACCAAAACATTCGAGTTTGAAAAGACTAATACTCGAAAACTACTGGAAGGGGGCAGCGTTCGACAGAGAAAAATTAAAAGAAATAAGTAAGCCTACTGAAATTATCTCCCCCCGCCCCCACCCCGTACAACGCAAGGAGCGGGGGCTTAGTCGGGTAATGAAACGATGAGTCAGTGCAATGGTAGTCTATAAACAATATTTTTGGTTTTATTGACCAGAGCGACGTTTTCACGGAAATTTCACGTTAAGAGCCCTCACTACTACTCATCCATTTTTTTTATACTAAAAGTTTGATGCAACATGAATATCTGCCTGAAAAGTAAACGATAAACTAAACTTTTACATTGACGTGCTGAAACGTATGAATTGTATGACAATGCAAGGCGCTGTATTAGTGTATTAGCCTAGAAATATCTAGCCAAACATCATACCTCTGCTCTATCATATCCGTTATATTTACCCGATTTGTCACTGTATGGATTTTTTTAGTTTCCCCGTATGGAAATGAAACTAAAATAGAGAAATGATTTAGATATTGCAGCAATTCAAACGGCTCTGACTTCTGTGCTGAGAGCTATTCAAGATCCTTTTGTTTGTTTTCATGACTTTTAGAAGCGGCGACAGCTGTGCATAGATACCCGAAAAAACTATTTTGACAAGGCTATGGCCCATTAAGCTATATACGTTAATTTTTACAAACTTAATTCTGAACTTTTTTGACAAAAGTTGTGAAGTTGTACTTTTATAACACATAAATTTTAAAATAATAAATCTAGTTCTTTTTTATATTTGTTTTAACCACTTTAAAAGGGGATTTTTAGAAACTGATCTAAAAAAACCCTAGAGGTTTGCACGATTCCATATTATTTAAAAAAAATTTTTTTTTTAAAATGCAGTAAACATACTTTAACGGAATATTTTCTAACTCTTTAACAGATTGTAACTTGGATTTAGCGTTGTTATTTCTAATAATCAACTTTAAAAGCAGCAACGCCCTGCTTTTTTCATCTCGTTCAAGCTTTGAAAAATCCAAATGCGTTACCAACAGGAAAATATAAGTTTAGTTATCTTATCACAAAAAACGGTTACAGCAAATAAAAAAAGTAAAAATGTAACAAAAAAAATAATAGGAAAACAACTTCAGCTAAATCGAACAAGGCAAGTTGTGCACAAACCCGTCGCTTAAAATCCAACTACAAATGAATAAGTGTTACTAAAATTTTAGGTCTTTTATCAATTCCAACAAACCAACAATTCCAAAATAAGTTTAATTTGATTTTTTAAATATTTTTTTACTTTAAGTTAAGTTATATAAGGAATCTGTATTATTTGTTTACGCAAATCCACTTCTTGCTCTTTAAAACATTTAACATAAACATAGTTCAGCAAAACTAAAATAAATAATTGTTTTTACCATTTTCAGGAAGAGACTAATTAAGATAAATGATTTTTTTCAATATTTATTAAAGTATCTTTGCTCTGTTTTATTTAATATACTAAAAATATATTTTTTCTCCGTTATTTCTTCAAATATTAACACGAAAGTGTTACAGTTTTTCAAAAATGGGGTATTGCAAAATTGCTGTGAATTTATTGATGACTTGTAAGCAACTGCACTGTGTGTATTAGTAATGCTGTCTTGTGCAATAGTTAGTCATGAATCCATCTAAATTGAGTTGCTTCTAATAACTGTTGTGATAAAAACACCCTTACATTACTTTACATGCATCCTAACCAGACACCGACTCATCTGTACACGTTATGCGATATCTTAGACATTCGCCGAGATTGATTCCGACACCAATCTATCAGCATACTATGTTTTGCTTGAGTTACCCTACATAAAAATAAAAGTGCAATATTGTTGAATTAATATTGCAAATATTAACAAGCCCGTTTACGGGTTATACAGAAAATATTAATCTATCACACATAATACTCTTACTTAAATGTAATAAATATAAACAAGTTAAAGCTACATCTATTAGAAACCACTTTAGAATTATGCGATGAATATAAATATTACGATTGCTGAATTTTTTATATTAAAAACTAACAAAAACAATAATAGTGAAATTTTATGCAAACGTTTATTTGCTACATTCTACAAACAACTTCGCCATAGCCCGTCCCAAGCTTGCTTGAGAAAAAAGAAAGTGACATCCCTAGCAAAGTGATGTTAATTAAATAGAGCTTGAAGAAGCAAACATTGCCCTCATAATAGAACTGCTAAAATAATGATAACCACCACAGCCCGAATAAGGAAAAAACTATTTTAGAAAAAATAAAAGTTAGAGTAGCAGCTTGGAATATCAGAATGTCAAATTGGAAAGACCAAGAAATTTTGAATAAATTTAGAACAAGAAGATAAATAAGTGTACTAAGTGAGACCAAGGAAAAGCAAAAGAATATACATCGCTATGAACGGTTAATCTATAGCGGTTTTAAAACTAACTAGGGAAAAAACCATATGCATTGCATAACATTTGATATCTGAAACCTTAAATAGGAATTAAAAACGTTAAAAATCAATGATCGATTGTTGCAGATATATATGAATACAAACAGTCGTCTTAAATATATTAAATGATAACGATAATGATAAGGAAGCAAAAGATATATAAGAAATTTAAAAACTGCAAGAAAAATTCATTTTGTATCGTTAAAGAAATTTATCAGTATAATGCATGTAATCTTCGTATAAAATTAAAAAAGTAGAAAACCCAAAGATAAAAGAGAAATGTTTTACAAACAACTAAACGATGACATATATAATCCACCTAAATATCAAATGATAATAATGGGAGACTTTGATGCCAGAGTAGGCAATATTTGTAATTCCTAGTGTTGAACAATGCATTCATGAAAGTATCCTAAATGACAACGGCCAATTATTATTGCTAACAAAATATACGCGGATCCAGTCAAATAAAGTGCGAAATTCGACAAGAAAACGCTTTGAGTGCCTTACTATTCAACCTAATTATGGATGAATTAATTCACACCACAAAAAACATGAGGGGTTACAAATCAGAACAAGGTAAAATCAAAATAGTGTGTAATTCCCTGCCGAAAACACAGAACAAAAGTAATCTCCAAAGGCTCTTACACTACACAGTTTCTGGAATTTGCAAGCTTCATAATTTAAGAATATCTAATAATAAATGCATGAAAATACACAAAACACCAATTAAATTTAGATTTGAAATGGCCAGATGCCATATTTGAAATACCTGAGGATTACAATAACTAGTTAAAGATCGTCCTTTATAAGATCTGGAGAGTTTAAGAAATGCCGTAAGGTCTTAAGCTCGATGATAGAGAAACTCCAACTACACCTCCCCGTGGTAAAGGATGGGAACACCTAAGGATTGGTTGCAAACGTAGCTCTGGAGACCGAATGTGCGTCGGTATAAGCAAACAAACCTGACTCCCGGGTCAGGATGAGCACCCTATTGTCCAGAGGGTGAGAAATCGCCCTCGAAGGCGGAGGAATCGATAAGAAGATCAACGGCATTGGGATCAGGAAGGCAACGGAAAACCACCTGATTAGAGGCACAAAGTGCATTTCCAAGAAAAAATCAAGATGGCAAACAGTTGCAATAATACAATGAATACTAATCATGGTAATCGGAACCCAAGATTCGGCAGGAAAAGAAACACCAGCAAGGCTTCTCAGGTCGTCATCCAGCGAAACCGTTGTAAATCACAAGACCAACAAAGGCTAAAATTGTCAAAGAGTCCAATCAAAATTGGAACTTGGAATGTCCGTACGATGGCCCAGCAAGGAAAAATTAATAACGCAGTAACTGAAATCAAAAGACTTCAACTGGACATAATGGGGGTAAGCGAGATGAGATGGCCAAACAACGGCCAATACTTAATAGACGAACACCACGTATACTATTCAAGAAACGAAAAAGGTCAATTTATAAAGGGTGTCGGATTGATACTATCAAGCAAACTTCAAAAATATGTTACTAACTTCATACCTGTATCAGAGAGACTAATACTTATCCAACTAAGTGGAAATCCCATAAACATAAATATAATACAGGTCTATGCCCCAACAGCCGAAGCGGAGGAAGACAAAATAGAAGAGTTCTACGAATCTCTTAAAAATACATTGAACCAACTAAAAAAGCAAGAACTAACTCTTATTATGGGAGATTTAAACGCTAAAATAGGCCAAGGTAGAAACGGAGAGCATATCGGTGAATACGGACTGGGAGTACGAAATGAGCGGGGAGAGCGACTTAAAATGTTCGTAGAAGAAGAAGACTTTGTTATACTTAATACATTATATAAGCTACCACCAAGAAGACTCTACACATGGACCGCCCCCACCAACTCCGACGAACCCAAAGAGAAGAGAGTACGAAACGTTATCGCAATAGCTGTTTAGCCGCCAAAACATACCCTGGAGCGGATATTGCATCAGACCATTGCTTATTAGTAGGAAAATTCAGATTAAAACTAAAGAAATGCTTGAGAAAAATTGTAAAAAAGAAATGGGACCTTAGGAAAATAAGTGATAGCCCGCAAACGCGTGGGAATATGACACAAGAACTAGGTGTAGCAATTGAACAGAGTATAAACAAAAACCAAACGGTAGAAGAAGCACTTCGAGACATGACAACATCCTTTGACAAAATCGGAGATAAGTATCTGACAATACAAAACCGAAAGAAAAAAAGTGGATGACTGACGAAATCCTACAATTAATGGATGAAAGAAGAAAAGCAAAAAATAACGACACCAGATACAAAGAAATCCAGAAATTAATAAAATACAAAATAAGGATGGCTAAAGAAATATGGCTAACAACACAATGCAAAGAAATTGAACAATTAGAACAAAAACAGGATGCATTTAACATGCATAAAAAAGTAAAAGAAGCTGCAGGCATCTAGAAAGTAAACAATACAACAAGGCTACTCAACAAGGACGGAAAAATAATTATACAACCAGACGCAAAAATTTCTGCCCGGCAGAAATATGTCGAAGACCTTTTCGAAGACGTTGATAGATCAGATGAATCTCAAGAATATCCAGAAGTAGAGCCCTTACCCATCACCACCGACGAAGTGGAAAAATGCATAAAACAGTTAAAAATCGGTAAGGCTCCAGGTCCTGATCATATACATACCGAATTTTTAAAAATGATGGACGAAGCGAGTGTAGAATGGCTAGCAAAAATTTTTAACATTATACCACCGGAAAAATCCCTGAACCGTGGTTAAGATCAACATTTGTGACAATCCCCAAAAAACCAAATGCTAAATATTGCGAAGATTACCCCACCATCAGCCTTATGAGTCACCTCCTAAAATTATTCTAAAATTATACACCGCAGAATTTTACAACGTGAAGCACAAATAAGTAGAGAACAGTTCGGTTTCCGCAATGCCTTGGGAACTCATGAAGCTATTTTTAGCCTACAAGTTCTATTTCAAAGAGCCAGAGATGTAAATCATGACATATATGCTTGCTTCATCGATTATCAAAAAGCCTTCGATAAAGTCCAACATAATAAACTAATAGACATACTTCAAGAAATAGGCCTTGATAATCGAGACATAAGAATAATAAGCAACCTTTATTGGAATCAAAAAGCAGCAGTGCAAACTGGCAACATGATATCAGAAGACATCAAGATAAAACGCGGTCTCAGGCAAGGATGCTTACTTTCTCCTCTTCTGTTTAACGTGTATTCGGAACACATCTTTCAGCAAGCTCTGGGCAGCATAGATGATGGAATCAGAGTCAACGGAGAAATATTAAATAATTTTAGATACGCGGATGACACGATAGTGTTTACAAACGACATCACCAGTCTCCAACGAATTATGAACAGAATTACAGAAGTTAGCAAGCGGTTCGGACTGACCCTAAATACCAAAAAGACCAAATATATGATAATTACAAAAAATCACATTGTTGACACCGGATTAACGATTGACAACAACAGGATCGAACGTGTGCGAAAATATACTTACCTTGGGACAACAATCGATGAAAACTGGGACCACTCACTGGAAATAAAGTGTAGAATTGAAAAGGCGAGAGCAGCGTTCGTAAAAATGGCCAAACTATTCAAGTGCCATGAATTATCTTTACCCATTAAATTAAGACTACTGAGATGTTATGTCTTCAGCGTATTGCTGTAGGGAGCAGAGACGTGGACACTGACAGAGGCATCAAGACGAAAAATAGAGGCCTTCGAGATGTGGTTGTACCGCAGAATCCTCCGTATATCTTGGACAGAGCATGTAACCAACCACACCGTGGTGAGGAAAATGGGGAAACAAGAAACAGAACTCCTCACAACAATAAAAGTTCGTAAGCTGGAGTATCTAGGGCACATAATGCGCAACAATCAGAGATATGGGCTCCTACAATTGGTCCTCCAGGGTAAGATCGAAGGAAAAAGAAGCATCGGCAGAAGACGCATATCGTGGCTGAAAAACCTGCGAGTATGGTTCAATACAACAACAACTGGACTGTTTCGTGCCGCTGTTGATAAAGTCCGTATTGCCATCATGGTTTCCAACATCCGAAACGGATCGGAACTTTAAGAAGAAGAAGTTAAAGATCAGGTTCTGACGCAAATTGTCAAGGCAATAATATGGAGAAACACTAGTATAATAAGTGTACAAGTTTGTTTCCGCCGTTTTCCAATATGTGGCTTTAAGTGGTAAGTGGTAGTGGAAATAAAGAGATGTAGACGTCATACAATAAGCTTGGACATTTGTCAACATAACCCCATCGAAACATTCATCGATTTTCGTTCATATCTTAAAGTTATTCTCGATTGAAAATGTCAGTTTACGAGCCAAATTCTCGTCATTTGCGGAAGGTTTTAATTCTCTGCTTCAATATAAAGACATCTGCGGCGGAGGCTCATATAATGCTCTGAAATAGTTATGGCGAGACCGCTATTAGTGAATGGTTTCACCGCTTCAAGAACGGTGATTTTGACATCGAACTGGAGCCACTACTTCATGAAGGCTCGTGTCAAACGCAAAAACAATTGTCAGAATCATTAAGAGTAACTCAACAAGCCATTGCAAAACGCCCCAAAGCCATAGGAATGATTCAGAAACAAGGAAATTGGGTGTCACAAGAATCGAAGCCGACAGATATTGAACGGCGTTTGTTTGCTTGTGAACAGCTCCTTAAAAGACAGACACAAGAGATTTCTGCATCGCATTGTGACTGGGACGAAAAATGGGTTTATTATGATAACTCCAAGCGCAGAATATTATGAGGATAAAATTAGAAGTTACAAAACTTTAACTAGGTAACTGTTAATGAATGCAACAGGAACACTAGCACTAAACAAAGGCTAAATAAAATAATGATTCAAACAAGACAAAATAGGCAAATACATCAAAGAAGAATGGAATGAAATAACAGCACATGGTAAATAGCCTAAAAGGAATAATAGTGCTCCAAGACTTTTAAATGGTGGAACTTTACTTGCAGAAAGAATAAGAAATAACCTAATAAAGAGGGTATAAAAACGAGATTATAAAACTTATTTCTAAGTTAACAAATCAGCAAGCATTTCTCAGATAATAGTAAATAATAACATTATTTTGCCATTGAATTGGTCGCATACAATAAGTTATTATTAACCTGTTTCGGTTTCGGTTTTAACTTAAAATTACACGTTAATCGATTTAATATTGAAATACATAGCATCTATATTTTTGCGTTCCGCGCAAATTTTAAGCTGTCGATTGCAAACGCCGTGTTTTTTGCGTTTCACTGGGTTTTAGGAAATAATAGGTGGTGTACGAAATTTAGCTTTGAAAGCTATGTAATGGGTAATGGTAATTTTAGTTTCATGGCTGCAAAATACAATATAAAAAATAAATTTAATTTAAGGCACATTGAACAAAACTTAAGAAGGTACGGGTATTTTGTATATATATTTTTTGTGATTTATTGTTATAATGGTTAAATATTAAAATTTAACACTGTTATAAAAGCTTGATCTTAAAAGGAGACTTACGAAAGTTGCACGTTATATATGTAAAGAAGATGTAAGCGAACAGTATGCTAGTGCTGTTCTTGCCTAGAAGAATTTGAAATTGCTTGTTGTTATGAAAAAGTAATCGATAGCAGTACTCAATAAATGTTAAAAATTTATTTACACACTTCGAATACAAGTCAGAAGCTCAAAAATTAAATGTCACACATTATCGCCGAATTTTTATCTCCCTTGCGATTAATTAAGGAAAATGCAATAAAAATTAATTAAGCTACGACGAATTCCAGATAAAATTCCTTGAGCTGCTTCAAAGCCCAATTTATATGCAAAAAAATCATTCAGTCTACTAAAACTGAAACGCGGTGTATACGAAGTAAATTTATTGACAATTAAAAGCAAAAAATGCTACTCAAAAATTTTCATGGGTCCAAAGTAATTGAAAGATGTTCGTTGAACAGTTTGCTTTAGATGGATATTTTTTACAAGAGCCAGTAATTAACATTTTAACATCTAATTTGACCTTGCCTCGGAAAATCTATAACATGAAACTATTACGTGAAAGCCCTGTCTCTGTTGTATATAAGGTAAGTGTTTAATTCCATGGGAAATAGGTAAATATTGTTAAGTGTAGGTATTCATGCCTATACATAAAGTAACATGATCATTTTTATAGGTAGCTTTACAAAATTGGTCGTCTCTCACCTAAATTGTTTTTACATGTATATTTTGTAGTAGTACTTGACTCATTTATTCTAATTTTGAAAGAAACATGTTGACATTGTATCTTGCTCTTTGCACTTTGAACAAATTAATAAATATTTATATCAATAAAATATTTTCTTATTTAACTCAATAAAAATAAAATGTTAAACACTTTTATTATATTGTCACTTTAAAATTTATGCAAATTAATTTTTAGAATACAGGCTTTACCGGCAAAAATCGTTGATAGAACTCTTTTAATTCATGTAGGTAATTCAACAGATAGTATACAAATAATTACAAAATATGCTATTAATAAAATTATATAACTGATTGTACAAAGTAATTGAGGCTTAACAAATATTTGATTTTAGAAAGAATTAGAAAAGCATTAGTAACCATTCTTAATATCATTTGTCCCTTACCATTATCACACACTATCAGCGTCATGGCTGCAACAAACTTATTATGATTGCTAACAGGCTAGTAAAGTCCAAGACGCCATATACGTTGAAGAGTTTGACCAATTTGACCGGTCGGCCACAGTGACGACCCCATCTTTCCCCTAGTTACAAACTTTACTAACCAAAAGCCTTAGTTTTTAGGTATTTAAAAATATGATCTGTAATTGAAGTTTAAAAAGGTGATACTAATTATCTAAAAAAGTATGATACTTATTTTTAATAACTTATTTATTATTATTCTATGTATAGCAGACACATGGTTAGCTGAATAAAAGATTATAACTAATAAAATAAGTTTATTAAAGTTTACCATGCAACAATGGTTAGAAAAATTGCAAAAGGACACATAAGCAGGACATGATTGAATATATATAGAGAAATGATCACAAACCCAGAACCGAGGGATTTAGAATTAATAGTAAAGTTAATAAATCAAGTGTGGAGAAATAAATGATTACCACAAGACTGGGAAGTAGAAATACTGATGCCAATATATAAGAAAGGACTGCTCCAACTTCAGAGGTATCACTTTGTTATGGATAATAGCCAAATTATATAAATGGATTCTGGCATAAAAAAGAACTGTTGAGAGACAATTATAGGACACACAAATTTAATTTAAAATAGAATAGGAGCGCAAAACCACATATGCTAAAGCAATTGTTAGAAAAGTATGCTACTAACAAAATATATGTGGCCTTCATAGATACTAAAAAAGCTTTTGATAGTGTACATAAATAAACTACAATATTCTATAAGCAATTTTAAGGCACGAGAGACAAAAACAAAGCCAAATACTAAAATGCAAAATTTAAATCTTACAAAACAATTATAGTCACACAAAATTGATACTTTTTAATTCTTTAGAGATGAAGATCAGAGAAAATAGTCTGCAGCAAATATGTATAGTACAGAGATTTTATATAAAAAATAATTAAATCTTCTTCATTTCTAAGCAAATAGGTCCATAAAGTATTTGAGACGGCATCTAAATACCAAATGCCGTAATTGTGTAGGTCTTTAGACTTTTGAAATATCTAATATCAGTAGTTGGATACAAAATATCTATTTTACAGCATCTAGATATAATTTTTCTGGTTATTCTTAAAATACCTAGATCACTTATAGTCTTTTATTACCACTATTCAGTATCAAAAGTTAAACTTCATGCATTATCAGAATATTGCATACGAAGGCTTTAGTCACAACCACAATTGGTTGAAACCCGTACACTGAAGAGTTAAACAAAAGTTACAAGAGCTTGTTAAGTTAGTGCCAGTCTTTTATTATTCATTTTAATTTTTATAAATACTGTTTGAAAATACTGATCACGGCTAAGCAATTAGAAGTTGATGTAAACGTATCGAAGAGATGCTGCTTGTCAAACAAAATAAAGTTCATATATGGGATATGAGAAAAGATCCCGCATCTATAATAATAGTTTTAGTTGTTGCAAATGATGGTTATTCTCTGGAAAATTTCAAAAAATCAACTTTATGAAAAATCTTAAAAATTTAATTTTGGTATAAAAAGAAGCCCAGAAACATAGTTCTAATTATTATAGAAGGCAAGAAATTGTTTGCTGGTGAAAAAATATTTGACTTCCATAAAAACTTATTAAATGGATGAAACTTGAATTAATGCTGGTCATCTTAAAAATCAGAAACTTATGACCTATGACACTTTAGAAGGTCTAAAAAAATGTGTGAAAGTTTAATATTACAAAATTATTTTTGAAAAATTTAGTATTGTATTTTTTACCACTATTATAACAGTATAAATAACATTGTGTTTAAAAAGTGATTAGAAAGTCTAAATGAAAATTTTATTATCATCATGGATAACGCTTCTCAGCACAGGGCATTATCAGAAAATTCCAAGACAAATCTGCAGAAAGAAAAACATTAATTATTATTTACATTAAAGGTATATTTACAAAGAAGTTATTAAAAGTTCACGGTCCATTTTTTGCTCAAGGTTTGCATAATTTTCGTTTTGTATTGTGAAATGAGGGTACTGAAAACTGATAATAGTCCTTTTTTGGTGTGCTACGCTTATCATAATATTTTTATAATCCATTATTATTATGAGACGACGGTAAGAACCAAGCGTATGCAAACTATTTTTCAGAGAACTTTTCTTGGAAGAATATTGATTGAAAATATCTGGTAGTAGATTTAAGTTTTTATTTCTATTTTTATTAGTATATAGAAAGGTTTTTAAGCTCATTTTTCCTAATATTTAATTAGTGTTTTCTTCCTATTAAGTTTGGCAAAGATCAAATTTATTATGGAATTACTAAAACAGATTATCCTATTAAGGCTTTATATAGAGAGTCTGTCACCTTTATATATTTTTTTTATATATATATTTATATATTAATCTTTAAAAGTTACAAATCTTTAATGTCGACAACCTAAACATTCTTAAATTTAAATGATAATAGTTATGCGGTATTAACCAACTATGCTGTAAGCTGAAAATTATAAGCGCAGCTTTAGAAAATCAAATGCGCAAACATTTCCAAAAGCTTAGATTTATTAACATAATGTGTGATTTTTGCAAGAATTAAATTGTTAGGAGAGCAAACAGTTACTCATATTTAACAAAACAAAATGTTCATTAAAATATCTTGGTATATTGTTTGTAGAGCACCAAACAAATTTGAAGTCTACACTTACCTACAAAAATCGATTATAATCACTAATCAAACCTACTGTATTTAAAAGTGTAACATCCTCCAAGTATGATGAAGAGGAAAAATGTTCCCTACGCAGTTACAAACCATTAGCATTAGTTTCTGTAATGGTACTTCTCTGACTGCTTTTTCTCTATTTTATCTTTTGTGTGGCAATCACCCCCATTTTATCACAAATGTATATGCTTTTGTAATTTAATTACAATTTTTATAAGTTAATTTCAGTTATAAAATTCCTTAACATTTATTTATTAGAACTTATGATCCCTAACGAGATACCTTCTTGTGATAACATTAAGTTTGGATCCAGATTTTTATTTAGAAAGCTTCTTAACCATTATTTTGCTTTTAAGTATTAAAAATAGTTCCGCCACAGATAAACAAAGTGAAATGTCACAATAATAAGGCTACTGGCTAAAGTGTGAAAAGTAGTGGTGTAAAAGTGCAATTCACCAAAGAAATGACACACAGGCAAATTTAAAAAAATTAATAAGCCATACCAGAAAAAAATATCAAATCAGCAGATAAAAAGGGCCAAAAGGCTAGAGACAACCGCCAACGAATATCTCATGCCGCATAGATATAAACTTAAATATCTAAAATAAGTAACACTTTTAGCATCAACCAAAGGCGTGCGTAAATTGAATAAAAGGGGACAAAAACAGTCAGCGCAGCCATCGGGCAGTGCTCTGAATTGAGAGTATCGTAGAACCTAAGATTGTAGTGCTGTTTTTACCAAGATACAAGATGAAGAAAAATATAGAAAAGACTATGAAAAAATTGGAAGACGAGCAAAGGTGAAAATAAAATAGAAGAAAAACTAAATTAAATACAGATTGAAATAAAGAATATAAAAAAGAAAATATGAAAATAAAAAAATGAGGAGCTAACACAAGAAATAAACTAAAAAGAAATAAGAAAAAAAATATAGTACAGGGTATACATTGAAAGGAAAAATAAAAAACAAAAAATAAAATCAAAGACATAAATAAAATAAATATTAATATTAATTAATATTAAGATATTGAAAACACACAAAGAATTTAAAAACGATAAAGAAATGCCAATACTAGTACAACTGAGAAGTGGAGGATTGAAAAACCAAATAATAAAAGAAGCGAAAAAACTAAAAGGTAACAGAATCTTTTTAAATAAAGACCACGCTAAGGAAGTCCAAATATAAAGGTAGATACTAGAAAATCACATAAAAAACAAAGCAAACATATACTGCAATAAACTATTATGTATACAGTGGTGAGTCTGGGATGCAATTTCTCTGTGGAGAAAACACGAATAAAAATAAAATTGAAAAACCAACAACAAAAACACGAGCAGAAAAAATAAGTAAGAGAACACCACATAAAGAAAAACCACGAATAATAACTAGAACTAACAGAAATACGAGAGTAATCTCAAAAAACTGAACAGAATAAACAAAAGCCAAAGGAACATAAAGACTAGCGCAATGGAAACGAATAACAAAGAAAGAAAAAGTAGTACAAAACATAAAAACAAAGAAGAAAAAATCAAAAATAGCAGTCTCGTATACAATCTCAATAACCAACAAAGAACAAGAAAATATAAACAAAATGAAGACTTATAATATATTTTGTATTTGTATAAATGAAACAATGACAATAGGAAAAAGACACAAAATAATTAATAGCAAATACAGCCGCTACTACTCAAAAATAAAACCAGGAGCAAGATCAAAGGAGAAGGTGTAATAGTAAAAGAAGAGATAATCAAAAGAATTATTAGCTGTAATTTAATATCATCAAGAATTATAAATATAACAATAAACAAAGAAAAATAAATATAATACAAATATAGAGCCAAGTAGAAGGAACAGATAAAAACAAAAATAATAAATATAAATAAAAATAAAAATAAATAAATACAAAGTAGTATAGATAAATTTCGAAAGAAACAAAACAAAATTATAATAATGGAATACTAAAATAGTAGAAAAGGTAAAGATATACATAAACGACTAGGATGAAGAGGACCACATGGAAAAACTAAATAAACATAAATGGTAATAAGATGATACAATTCTATATTGCACATGAACTAAAAATTGGAAATTCTATTTGGAAACAAAAACAAGAGAACAAATATACTTTCATAGCACAAGAAAAGCAAGCAAAGAACATCATAGATTACATATTATACACACCAAAGATGGAGGAAGACGTAGAAAAAATAAAAAGAGCCACATGCAGAACACAACACAGGCCAGTAATAGAAAAATTAGAAAACCTCAAACCAAGCGTAGAGAAGACAAAAAATTATATTAGAGTAAATATAGAAAAATTAAAAAAGATGAAAACAAGAGCAACTGTATAAAGATATACAAACAAAAATAAGCAAATTGAAAAAACAATTAGAAGATCGACAATAGATTATAGGTAGCAAGCACTAAGAGAATTACTAGCATGCAAAATTAAAACAAACATAATACAAAAAACATTAAATTAAACATAGAAAATCAACTGAAAGATGAGCAAACAACATTTACAAAGGAAAGACAAACAATCGATAATATACTTATAATAAGACAACTCATAGAAAAGAAAATGAAAACAGGAGAAGAACTCGTTCTCTCATTCATAGATCTAAGGGAGGCTTTTGAGTGGGTATAGAAGCAAATAGTAGAAAACTGTTTAAAATTAATAGACATACTGAGGAAACCAATACTAATCATAAATTTAAAACAAAAAAACACACGAACTAAAATACAAGTAAATGAAAATTGATCAGAAGTATTTAACATCAGAAAGGAAATAAAACAAGGAGATAGTCTGACCCCACATATATTTATAATAGTAACAAATATATTACTTAATAATACGATACAAAGAAAGGACAGACTATAGGATAGATAAATTTACTATACGCTGACGATCTAGTCCTCATAATAGGTAAAAATACCAAAATGCAGAAGCTGATAAATATATGGATAGAAAAAATATAAAAACTTAGAATGGAAGTAAATGTAGAGAAAAGCAAAATAATGTGTGTATATATATATAAACAATAAGCATAGCATATAAAGTCCTCTAACCGCTGGTTCACTTTGAAAAAAACAAAAGAGACAGCCAAATTTGATGTAGAATCCAAATCCTCGATCATAAGTTCAAGAAATCCAGTGCAAGTTGCCTAAAAAATACCCCTTTGTACCTTTATATGCCAGTGGCTACATTTAAGTGGGGGAGAAGGTAGAGATTGCATTTCTTGCAAGGCGCAAAGCGCCTCAACACACACCGCTTAAAAGCTTTACCATCTCATGCATAGAAGATACTTTAACAATGCCGCCAAGCGGCCTTTACGTTATAATTTTTCGTTAAACTAATTAAAAAGCAAGGCCGCTTTGCGATCTTATCTATTTACCTTCTAACAATTTGTTGTTTCTAAAAATCACATTTTTTCTCTTTTTTGTATAATCCAATATCTGTTGTCAGATCTGTTGCTCTACTATTATTTTTTCCGCATATGGATACTGTTATGCACTCTTCTCAATTTATATAGTTATTTCCGTCTAACACAACCTTGCATGTGCTTATGAGCCACTTTTGGTGTTTTTCTCTAAAAATATTATCATTTCTTTGTTTTATATATTTACTTTGCCTATCTGCAAGTTTTTTATTGGCTGTTTTGATTAATCTATATTTAGGTGGTTTGTTGGCCCTTTATTATGTATTTTTTGTTTCTTCGTGATTATCCTCTAAAGTGTTTATATTTTTGTTTACACTTTATCTTTAACTAAGAGCAGACTGGAAGAAGTCAAACAACGGGCATGCGGATAGGTTTAGCTTAAACCACGTTTTTTTTAAATTTTGAACGTCCTATTAGTCGAATATTTAAATATGTCATTCAAATATATAAAAATCAACTGGATTGGATGGTTAAACTGGATTCGAATTATTTGAATTTTCGGTGGTCACATATTTGAAATTCTCTAATTATTCCTTGAACTACACAAAAGCAATACTTATGGTTACATATTAATTGTACTTGTAAAAAAAGCTTGTAGAAATGGCTAAGGAACAAAATATTATATAAAAGCATTAGGAAAAAAAATAATATTTTTTGCAATTCTGCATTTATAATTTAATTAAGGCTCAAACATTAAACCATTTCAAATTTTAAAATTTAGTATGGCAGTTAATTTCGAGTGTACTCCAGCTGACAGTAATTAATTCGAAACAAACGTGATGAATGGGAAAAATAGAACGCAAACGTGTATCGTTACGCAATCGAACAATCAGTCCAAATTTCCCATTTGCGTCAGCTTGGACAAATATGAATTTCTATCTCGGCAACAAAAACAGTATAAAGCGTTTCCAAACAAGCTGCCCGCGTGTGGCATGCTTGTCGGTCAAACGCGAGGTCCAAACAGTCCTGTACAAAGGAGACATCTTTCACGCGATAAGCCGTCATTGTAGCGTCTCTTTAGCATCTCCTCGAATATCTCTCGCTTTCAGTGCGCTGCTGCTTGATAGAATCTGCAAAAAGGCGCGACACGTGGCGCGATTCCAGCGATCGCTAGAAATTGCTTATCTCGAACGGCGCTTTGTTGTTTCGCAGGGTTTTTTGAGGGGCTGCTAACATTTAAGCGAATTTGGACAGGTCTCAGCTGAGTCCGCTCACAGCGCCGTGTAAATATCACGGGAATACGCCTGCAACCTTTCTCGTTTCTCGAAACTCTCCGACGCATTCACCTCCAAGCTGTATGCAAATTAAAGCAAATTTAATTACGAGCAGCGTCTACAGCTGTCAGCCGTTTGGAACGCAGCTGAATGTAATATTCCAAAATAATTTATCATCTTTGATTTATTGTTGGCCCTCCACAGCACTATATAAATGAATGGAAGTAAAGCGCGCTCTTAATTGGTAATGAAATTTGAAATAGGACGCAGCATGCCTGAGATTACAAGCCCTCCGCTGTTCTGCACGGCAAAATCCGACCCGTAAACCCAGCACGCAGACAACTAATTAATGTACATGACTTAACTAAATAATAATCGCTGGCACGGCACTGCTTCCTGCTAGCAAACGTTAGGATTTCGGGCATTTCCTAGTGCTTCCTGGCCAAAGCGTTGAAATTTAGAGTACATCCAGCTGTTGCAAAGGCGAACGGATATTGAATCAGGATGTTGCTTGTCTTGTTAAAATGAGACGTAAATTAATGGAGCATATATATAACAGATACTATGTGAATAGAAGTTTTTGCTATATTTTTATTTATTCAAGAGATATTTAATATATTTAAATTTAAAAGTTTGACGAAAGAAATTAAAATAACTCTTAAATGATGATAACATTAGGTATGTGACTATTAGATTATGACAGATAAGTTTCATTTTTGTATCTTAAAAAGCAAATAGCAGATAGGTACTTCCTCACAAAAACGGTAAAGAGTAAACCTACTTCAGGAATGCAACCCTGCAAATGCAAAACTTGGTGTTCCCCCTCGTATCCTAATCTTAGTTCTATTCACCTATCCAATCCGTTACGACTTATCGCACTTCCGCGAAAAAAGCAACGGAAAATCGCCTCACATAAGTGTTCCTTTGGATATCAAGAGAAGGGGTGGAATATTGTGAGAAGAGGTGATGAAGCAAAAACAACACAAAATATTCCTCCGTAAATAAATCAAATTGCAACTTGTAACTTCTGAGGTTTACGTACTTCCTCGAACGCTTAACATTATTAAAAAAGAAATTAAAGACGTTAAAGAAATTTGAACTATGCGACGGAAATAGATCAGGCGAGAAACTAATGAATTTTTAACAACAACATAAAGAATACAGATTGGAAGATTTTTGGAAAGGAAAACATCATAGAAAAAGAAAAGAACCAAGAAAGACGAGTTTTAGAAACAGTAAAAAAAGATGAAAAACTAATTAAAGAAGTACAATAGCCTCGCATAAGAAACAAAAATTAATGTTTAAATAAAATTTGCAAAGAAATAAATACCCCCTTTAACAATAATGAAACACGAGGTCATTTCCAAAATATAAAACAAAAAACAAGAGACTTTAAACTTAAATAGTGGAAATTAGAAGATAGCAATGAAAAAACTACTACATATATAAACGAAGTAATCGCAATATGGAGGAAACAATGTCAAAACATTTATGCATTTAGTAACAGTAGACAACTGACCAAATGATTGGAAGAACTAAATATACTAAAAGAAGATATTATTCAGGCAATTTGTAAATGAACAGCAAAATTAATGAGGGAATGCTAAAACAACTTAATAGAAGAACGGAAAATAACCAAATAATAAGCAGATCAGCGCTTGTGCTGATTACAAAAAAGCTTCAACACGAAATTTCAATTACTACAGGATCATTGCTCTTACCTCACATGCTACTAAAATAATATTCACATTTTTATTGTTAAGCCTCAAAAGTTTTCTAAAGTAACGAATTCCTCAACAAAATGCAACATTCAAGAGTGAAAGTGTAATAAAGAAGAAATTCTGAACATACGATAAAGAACTGAAAAACAAAAGTCTGGATTGCCTACACACATATGCTTTTGGATTATTGTGAACCCTTAAACCGTGTCGACTAACTAACCAAAACTGTGGAACAGTTACCTACAAGAAAAACATTGAAACGTCTTAGTTTACTTATAAAACAATTGCATAAAAGTTATTTAGCAACTGTGAAGTTGGAAGACAGGTACTCAACAAATTCCAAAATACAAAACCAGGTACAGCAAGGTTGTATATTCCTTTCTCGTATTTAACATCTACGGGGAGGTACATCCTACAGAACTTCCTTTGGCGACAGGAGTGGAGGCATTACTGTTGGAACAAATAAAATAAATAATTTACGTCTACCAATAACAAATAAAAAAATTTAAATAGAATGTTACAACTGTAGACTGAAATTAAACTGTCAAAAACTAAATCAATAATGATAGACGGAAGAGGCTTAATAAAGAATGTTTATTTGGACTCGCACGTTAACTGAAATGGCAGCTGTTGAACCGAAATACAAAGAAGTATTGCTGTTGCTGGACTGTCAATAACTAAGCCGTATAAGAAGGTATAACCAGATTGCAAGCCACTTCGAAGCGAATAGTTATAACTATAGTATATGTTAAAGACAGATGGTAAAACCAAATTGGACTCCTTTGAAATATGAAATCCCAAACCAATGCATCTTTACTAGAAGAACCAAACATAAATCATCGTTTATTTACAATAGTTAAACGTCGTATTCTAAAATTTCTAGGCCACATCACTAAAAAAATATATATCAACAATCTGAAGAGGCTTGCTATACAGAGAAAAATTAATACTGCGACTACAAGAATAAATAAACCAAGTTAAAATGTCTGATAATTTCAAACTAACAATTTTTATTTTATTTTATATTACCTTTGAGACACTATTCCTTTATTAATTTCCTGTTATTATTTCTGCTACAATTGAAACTATGCAAGTAATACAAATAACAAAAACGACGATCGCAAAAAGGTTTTCTTGCTTCTAAAGTCCTTAAGACGCTTTGATATAATGCAACTAATTTATTTGATTTATTCCGCCCTACATCATTATTGGTTTTTCATTTTGATTACTCCATTCGAGTTTTGTAGTTCAAGCAGTGCAGACGTGCGAATTTCAGAGTGTTTCATGCGATTTTCTCGGGCGGTATCGGTGACCGCGCCGCGCTATCGGCCCAGCCACATACCTGTGATTAAACAGCACTAGCAAACAACAAAAATGGAAATGGATTAACAAACACGCATCGCCTACGGACAACCTACTAATTCGAATATCAACTACGCACAGGGTGCTCCAATGCAACTTCCACTTCCCACCAACCTTCAATTCGTAAGCCAACCGCTATCAACAGGTAACAATTTTAACTTACCTCAAAATCAGTATCCTCCCACCAATCTCAACAACAATTTGATGGCAACTACCTTACAATCTTTAACCAACAACGACAGAATTCTCTATCGAATGACGTCTACTAGGGACGAATTCAAGAAGTCGTAAACGATAATTCCACCAACACTAATAAATGGCAAACTGTTAAACGTCTTAAAGGTAGAAAAATATCCCAACCTATCAAAGAAATTACGCAAATACCTTTAACAAACAGATATAACCAGCTAAATGAAGAAGAAGAGGGAAGCACCCTTACAAGACAAGTAAACAATGCAACCATAAAACCTCCTCCGATATTTGTGTACGGAGTTACACACTACAGTGACATGATCAAAAGTTTAAATACAATTGCGGAAACTGAACAATTTAACACAAAAACTTTAACAGATAATACCATAAAAATAAACTGTCATACTCCGGAAACCTACAGGAAACTAATTCACCACATGAAAGATGCTAACATTGTTCATCATACGTACCAGCCAAAAGAGGACCCTGCCTTCAGAGTGGTTATCAAAAACCTACACTTTATAACCGACTTAAATGAAATTAAGCAAGAGCTAGCCAATCAGGGACACCAAGTCAGGAATATTTTAAATGGAAGAAGTAGAGTGTCTAAAGAACCATTAAACCTATTCTTTGTAGACCTCGAGCCAGCGGATAACAATAAAGAAATATATAATTTACGAGGTATTCAGAACAGAATGGTACAAGTCGAGCCACCCAGAAAAACCAAGGGCCTTACTCAGTGTACACGTTGTCAGCAATATGGTCACACTAAAACATATTGTAACAGACCTTACTACTATGTGAAATGTGGAGCACCCCTGCCACATGTGCACTATGCGGTGGTCCCCATCCTGCCAATTACAGAGGATGCGAATTCTACCATACCCTCCTGAAACAACCCAATAATGCCAACAACAGACTTAATATTCAACAATTACCAGCACCCACACACCATATCCCACTACACACAATACAACCAATAACTCAGGCACAACAGGCCAATACGTACTCGAATATACTAAGAAATCAAAACCACCAAAAACCACCAGAGGAAAACTCAATTACTCTCAGCACTTTTCTAAATGAGTTCAAAAATATGTTCCAACAGCTAATGCAACAAAACAACATCAATGCTCTCCATCATACAACGCTACATCATAACAATTCGCAACAATTATAGTAACGAATATTAGAAACACACAATAAGAGAAGCAGAAGAGACTTTTCTAAATTCATATTTCAACAGCTAATGCAACAAAACAGCTCAACTTACATGCTTACAACGTATCAATAAAATTCATTTCTACATTGCCCATGGAATACCATCATTAACACAAAAACATATCACATCACAATTCAATCGACATACTTGTTAGCGAAACGCACTTTACTGACAGATGCTTCTTTCGTATTCCATCCTATTTAACCTATAATACAAACCACCCGGACAACACTGCACATGCAGATACTGCAATTTTAATAAAAAATACTATAAGTCACTACATATTACCAAAGTATGAAACAAAACATTTGCAAGCCACTTCACTCAAAGTCAAAACGTCCTCCTACGAGATAACAGTTTCTGCAGTATGTTGCCCTCCTAAGCACTACTTGAAACTCAACCACTACAGGGACTTTTTCAACACACTCGGCTCCAAATTTATTGCTGGAGGTGATTTCAACAGTAAACATACTCTCTGGGGCTCTCGGCTAACAACTACCAAAGGTCGTGAGCTAGCTAATCTAATCCAGGAAAAAAACTACTTATTTCTGTCCACCGGTAAACCAACATACTGGCCCAGTGATCCAAATAAAACTCCTGATCTGTTGGACTTCTTCATTACCAACAGAATCTCCTCACCATACATGGAAGTATTTCCTAGTTATGATTTGTTATCTGAGCATTCCCCGATAATTGCAACTATTAGTACTTTCGTAATTATTAAGAATTTTACACCTAAACTTCATAACAACAAAACCAACTGGGATAAATACAAAAATAAAGTGAAACAAATCTAAAAACAAGCCTCAAAACCCATAACGAAGTCGAAGACGCTTTGGATGCCCTCACAAGTACTCTTAAACATTCAGTTATGGAAAGTACTCCATCTCTGCCAATAGCTAATACCACAAAATCAATACCACTTGAAATAAAATATTTATTTGGTAAAAAACGGAAAGCACGGTCTAGGTGGCACACAACCCAGGCACCCGTGGATAAAAATATACTGAATCGCATTAGCAATCAATTAAAGGCGCAACTCAGAGAACTCCGTGAGCAATCCTTCAATGACTACGTGACAAGACTAAATAGATTCGACAACTCTATCTGGAGATCAATTAAATCCAAGAAAAAACCAAAAGAACACAATGTTCCAATAAAAAATCTTGCTGATCACAACGCTAAATGGGCGAGAAGCGACCAAGAAAAGGCTGATCTTTTTGCAAATCATCTCGCATCTGTCTTTAAGCCCAACAATCAAGATATAATTAATGACATCGTAACAAGTTTATCCAAAATTCCACAATCCCCATTTCGAATTAAATCCTTCAATCCACACGAAGTTCAGAACGAACTTAACCATCTTAACATCCGAAAAGCCCCAGGTACAGACGGTGTGACGCCAAAAATGCTCAAGGAATTGCCGAAAAAAGGGATACTCTTTACTACCTACTTTTTTAATTCCATTTTAAGACTGCAGCACTGGCCTCCAATGCTAAAAACGGCAGAAATAATCTTAATAAATAAGGTAGGAAAGAACCCAAATAACGTAACCTCATACCGTCCAATTAGTTTGCTCACTACAATTTCCAAGGTATTAGAACGCTTATTACTACAGAGGCTAAATGCCGATATTTCACCAGATACTTGGCTTCCTCTCCATCAATTTGGTTTCCAAGCAGTACATTCTACAGTTCAGCAAACACATAGATTAATCCAAGTTATTAATCACGCTTTTGAACAAAAACATTATTGTACTTTAGTTCTACTGGACGTTAGCCAGACCTTTGATAAGGTTTGGCATACAGGTCTCTTATATAAAGTCAAGGAAACTCTCCCACTAAAGTATTTCGACATCTTGAAATGCTACTTTTCAGATCGCAAATTTAGAACCAAAGTAGGAGATGCCAAATCAGACTATCATTCCATAGAAGCAGGTGTGCCACAGGGAAGCGTTTTGGGACCGACCCTCTACAACCTATATGCATCCGATATCCCAACAACCACTGAAACTACTATCTGTACTTTTACTGATAACACTGCCATACTAGCAACTCATGAAGACCCAGCAATAGCATCTAATCTAGTACAAATCCACTTAAATGTACTCCAGGCTTTGTTGCATCTCTGGAAAATTAAAATAAACGAAAACAAATCACAGCACATAGACTTCACTCTAAGACACGAACGTTGTCCTCCGCTTTTTCTCAATAATGTCAAACTCCCTCGAGCTATATCTATCAAATATCTTGGATTCCACCTGGACACTAACATGGAAAGATCACATTACCAAAAAACGGAAGCAGATTGACTTGAAGATCAAAGAACTCTATTGGCTGTTAGGGAAGCACTCAAAACTTTCCCTAGAAAACAAAATACTGCTACATAAAACAATCATCATCCCTATTTGGACGTATGGAATAGAAATCTGGGGTTGCGCAAGCAAATCCAATATAGCATTGCTCCAAAGAAGCCAATCTAAAGTGCTACGTATGATATCTCAAGCACCGTGGTATGTCTCAAACCAAACGCTACACGACGACCTGAGGATTCCCTATTTCAAAGACGTCATCAAGCTACGAAGTAGAACCCACCACGATAGATTGGCAGCCCACTCAAATAACCTGCTTCAACCATGACTGGAAAGAGAACACCCACGACGACTACATAGACTTTGGCCAGCAGACCTTCTTGTGGATTAGGAGAGTCCTTCACTGGAAGAGCTATCGTCACGTCATTTTAAGCTGAAATTCTGATATACAATTAGCCCATAGAATGTAGTAGTTCTGATTGCTAATAAATATACATCTATAAAAAAAATTGATTACTTTTCCATTTTCAATTATTTCTTTCGATAAAGCAAATAAAAAAACTGCTACTACATTTACTTTTTTCTTTATATCCAATTACTTCAACCGTACATTACATTTTTTCATTACTTATAAAGTTATTAGGGTTATGAAATACTTTCCCACAATCAATAATAAAGGCAGTTAGATATTTTTTTTCCTTTTCTGACCCTCAAAATGCTGTTGTCGTCATTTTTAGCACTGCAGTTGATTAATCCTGTGTTTAAAACGGATTTTAGTTATTTTACTGCTATTTACGATTTCTATTCTGAATTTACTGCATTAAAGTAGTAAGTCACCACAAGGCATTGCTTCTGTGGTAGTCGTTCACATAAGAAATAATTAAAGTTAAAAAATGTATAGAACTTTTTTACGGCTAGCCAAAGTGGAAAATATGGCAATATTTTTTAAAACCTGAAAACTAAAGTCTCACAGCAATATAACTTTAATTGCTCTTTAATATTATTTTAAATCATAAATAATTAAGGCACTTATTGAAGACTCATGAGGCAAACAATGGTCTTTGATTAACATTTACAGAATTTACCATCCTAAAGTGAATCTAACGATGCCTGTTGAGTTCCAGTTAATATATTGAAAACAAACTGAATTCTACACAGTTCTTCCTAAATAAAAATTATACAATTGAAGACAAACAACCTGTTGTATTTTATAAGTATTCAACCATCACATTGTTGCACAAAAATAATAAAAACTTACATTAACTTGTGTGATGATGAAGGAGAAGGCAGACAGCAAGACAAGAGAAATTAAGAGGTATGGTAGAAAATCGTTGAGGACAAAGAAAAATATCATCAGTATTTGATAAGATTCAAATGTAGATGTTGTTCTTTTTAAGAGTACTGAAGAAAGATTTTTGGATAAATATCGCAGTGTACTGTAAGGATCTGTAAAGTTTATTTCTGATCAGTTGTATAAAGATAAAATTGTTGACAATGATATGATCTATCAGAACATATATTCTAATCTATAAAAGATAAAGACAAGGTACGGCGTGTCCGGAAATATATTGACACAATTTCACGTGCTTTTAATTGGAGAGACAAAGGCAAACACAGGAGAAGAAATTTCTTGCCCATCATATTCACTCAATATAAGCATATGTGACTATTAGTATGAGACACATCAAGAATATCACATAGAATTAACGGTAAAAAGTAAGAGAAAATATTCAGTGTTCGGGCAAATCGCCAATTCCTTTTATTTTGGTTTTAAAATAAGATCGGCCGTCTTGTAGCTTTCCCTGTACGCGTTTTTTTTAAATTAGAGATAGCCGCGGCGGTTTGTTCGCCTGCGCGGCGTCGATATAAAAGCGGAACTGTTATGGCCGTTTTCGGTGTAACCATGATGGTTTTGGAAACGTTCGATCGGATTTAATTTTTCCGTGTGTACGAAACCGTTTTAACCGATAGTTCGTCGGCGTATTTGATTGGTGGCAGAAACTTCCACATCCCGGAGGTCGTTTGTTGTAGGCCGTTTTCTTTTGTAATTGACCCGACCAGAAAAAATAGAAAAATCTTGTTGTAAACCTCGGACACGACCAGCTGCAGGACCCACATCAGGAAAGACGCTTCTGATAGGTCCCGCAGTGAAGATTAGGGTAAGTTGTCTTTTTTCCGCCCACACCTTTCTCTCCTCTTCCTCGATTTCCCTTAATTACAGCCCCGGGGAGCTGATTCCTGCAGCAAAGCAGCCGCTTTGACGGTGAATGTCTTTCAGCTTTTTGGCCTTTTAATTGAAGTTCCTTTGTTTAAAATTAAAAATACGATACGGTTCGCTTAAACCTGAACATTCAGGTACAAAATAGTCATGATACACATTCAGAAAATGTGCATTATTGTTATCACTATAACTAATAAATAAAATATAAAGTAACGTACACTTATCGGTAGAATAAACTGCGGTAGTGTACATAAAAACGCGTTTTGAGGAAAATGTTAGTGTACACTTATTACTTATTTCTTTATTTTACAACTACAGATTTACAACTAGCAGAGGGGCTGGCAAGTGAAAGTGATTTTAGATTATACAGTGGAATGAGACAGGACAATTTGCCCAATAGTGGGCCCCGCATACTACTGACTGTGGTCCAAAATCTCAAATTAATTTAATCACCTAGTGGTATTTGTATTGTCTAATAGGTTAAGCACTAACACATTTTGGTGAGAATAAATTTTGTTCATAAATAGTTGTATACCTGTTGATTTCGTTTTTGACCCATGGGATCTTAAGGTCGTGGAAAGTTTGTTTCGAGACGAACCATTTGGCATTAGCTATAGTGCGGAGAGTTTTGTTTTGAAACCTTTGTAGGACTGCAATGTTTAAGGGTTTCGCGCATCCGCATAGTTGAATCTCGCAGGCCTAAGCTGGAATTATCACTGTTTTGCACGCTAACACTTATAATAATTTAGATCTTTTTCCCATTAGCCAGTGCATTTTCTTTAATTTGAGGTTCAGTTCCTTTCTCTTCTTAGTGACTTGGACTTTCCATATGTCCAAGATATTTTACTTCCTCTTTGAATTGGATTTAGATGTGATTCAAAGAAACCGGAGGAGAGGTATCCTGTTTTGTTGTAAAAGTTATGGCTGTAGATTTATTTCTTTGCAAGTTGTTCAGGTAGCTCTGCAGTATAGCCGATGCACGAATTAAGTCGTTGTGAGACATTAGTAAGGAGGTATAGTCCACATATATGACAGTAACCACGTGTTCGTATCAGAAAAATCGGCTATGAAGATTAAGCATAATGTGGCTATTTTGAGAGACGCCAGCTTTAATTAGATGAAGACTACAAAGACTTTCTTCATGTTAACCTGATAGTACCTTTGATTTAGGTAAGATCTCGTAAGAAGACACTAGTGGTACGGCAGTAACTGTTTAATTTTAGACAATAAACCAGGATGTCAGACTTTGTCAAACGCTTGACTGACATCTAGGAACGCCGCAACGCAGTGTCTGTTTTCTTTAAAGTCCTGTTATATCACGTCAACTACTCTTATAGAACTGCTCTATAGTGGAGTATTGGTATCGGAAGCTGAATTGTTGTTGAAGAATTAGTCCCTGATCTTCTATTATGAGTACCATTCTTTTCCATACTAATATCTCTAAAACTTTAGATAGGAGAGGTAACAGGGTTATACATCGGTATGATAAAACCTTATGAGCAGGTTTAGCCGGTATCAAAATAAAGATTATTTGACGAAATTTTCGTTAACGGAAAAATACCGTAGTTGTATATTTGAGTTAGCCTTGTGGGGCAGTTCTTTTAGAACTTTGGTAGTTATACAGTCATACCCTGGTACTTTAGCGTTGTTCAGATTCTTAATCACATTTATTATTTCTGTAGGTGTAAAGTTTTAAACAGGTAGGCTTAGTTGAGAAGGAGCCTGTAGGTAGTTAAGTATCTCACTTTCTTCTGTAGGTGCAGCAGCCCAGGGATGAAGTTGGAATATATTTGGTAAATGATATCCGAGCAGCTCTAATTTTTCATTATTTGTTATTGTCTATGTACCATTGTTCTTACTAATCGATGGAATCGGATTTTTGGGCGTTTGAATCTACTAGTGGCCCTCCATGATGCGCGAGAAAAGTTTTTAAGGTATTCATTAAATGTTTCGTTTTTCCATTCATGTAGTGCCTGTTTTAATTTCCCTATTTACCTAGTTACTCAGTTTTTGTCTGTTGGATGCTCAGTTCGTTGCCAAGAATTTTGGCTCTCCTTTTTTCTGTAAGCTTGTTTTTAATGTTAATGGATAACTCCCAATAAGAACGGTTTTTTCGCGACTAGGTGGTGTTGAGTAATGGGCTGCATAGTGTATGGCATTTGGTATCTTTCAACAGCAGAGTCAACTTTATCTCCTGTTTTTAGAGAGACTATGAATTATTATGTTATCGGTTAGGCACTCTAAATATTTCCCAATTTTTGTCTGTTATAGAGTGAGGGTTTCTTTTGTTTGGTAATGATTGACGTGCTTATTGTAACAATGGATAAATTGTCAGAGAAGAGATCAAGATAAGTCCCCATTTTACAGTACCTCGAATACATGCCTGTGGTAACAAAAATCCAAAACATTTGGTGTTTCATTTAAGTCGGATGGCCAGTATGTGGGCTCACCAGTAGCTAAGTGGCTGTAGTTTTTTGTTGCATCGCCTTAAGTAGCTACCGCCTTTTAGTGGTGGTTAGTCTAGATCCCCATAACGGATTGTAATCCCCTCTAGCAATAAATTTGTTCCTTAATTTTTTAAAGAAACATTTCACATTGCTGTTGTACTGTGCCTGAAAGGGCTGCATATAGCTGCTATAACTAGAGAACCATTGGAACTTTTGTCATTTATGATGGTGTGGTGTATAAATTTACTGGAGAACTCTTCCATTACATGGTGGGATATTTTATTATTAATTATTATTGCTGGGTGGTTACTAAAATATATCGTATAATTATGTATATTGAAGTAAGTGTGTAACCTGTAAAATCGGTTTCCGAAATTAGCAAGATTTTCTGGTGTTTGACAAATAGTTCGACTACTAGACAATGCTCAGCTAATCCATTTGTGTTCCATAAAGCAATTCGCAAGGTATTGATTATTTTAATTGTTTAACTAACGTGTTTATCAGATTCAGTATCATGCTGTTCTGATTCATGAGTTGGGTAAACATAGTCTCGAATGTGATCAAAACTTGTTATAGAAAGGTGCTATTTTTATTTGCATCCTGAGTTTGTTTGTGCAGTGGGATGCTACAACCTGAGTATAGCTTGCATTGATCAGATTTGAGATATATGCATGTTGTGAGAATATTGGCATGTTGATCTTTTTTGTGGCCTGTGTTCGTGGGGGAGCAGCTGATCTACCGCTGTTTATTTATATTTGTTGATAAACCTGGCAACCTTTATAGTTAGCGGAATGGGATCTAGTTTTTGATTTCTTTGGTATCCACTGTGTAAATGCAGATTTCTGATTACCACTCTATAGGCTCTTTTGTTCTGTAGCTGGTAAGTGTGATATACCATTTTTTCGTTCTTCAGGTGGGAGATTAATCTTCTATAGGAGTCTGCAGTATTTGTATTTATTTTAGTTGTGTTGTTTGACAAGTTCTTAGTGTTGTATTGTTCCCTTTCTATAATATTGGTTAGATTTCCAATCATTTAAAATAATTGGTAATGCCATATATAAATATAGGAGGGGGTTTGATTACTTTCTGTTTAGAGTCTGTAGTAAGTTTTTGAATTGTCTCATTAGTGCTAATTTTAGGCAATGAACTGAATCAATTACTTAGTGTTACATCGGTAAAAGAGTTTTCTTAGAGAAAGTTACAGTAACTGGAACATGAAGACATAGTATTTTATTAAAAAAATAAAATAAAAAGCCAGTATTAGCCTAAGAGAAAGCTCAATGAGCTACTCAAGGAGGGGTAAGACTGAAAAAACTGCGACAAAGTAAGTGATGTGGCCGGAGCTGATCTAATTGCGTTGAAATGTGTGTTGAAGATAAAACGTATCTTCTGTGATGAAACAAATGATAGAGTTTGGTTAGAATAAAACAATACAAATAATTTATAGTTCCGTCCCTGAAAGTTATATTGGCAATGAAATCGTTGCTCAAACATTTTAGAATAAGTTTTACGATTACGTCATTATGAAAACCTTCTTCTTCTTCCAGTTCCGTCTCCTATCGGAGGCTAGAAATCATCACTGCAATTTTCACCTTGCTGACCGCAGCTCCGAACAACTCTCCTGAACTACAACTATACCACTCCCTTAGATTCGTAGCCAGGAAGTTCTTCTCTGCCCTACACTTCTTTTTCCTTTGATTTTTCCCTGGACTATAAGCCTCAGTAATAAGAATTTTTCTCCCCTCATTATATGGCCTAGATATTCTAATTTTCTCTTCTTTATAGTTTTTATTATTTCACATTCTTTCACCATTTTTAGCAATACATTTTTATTTGTTACTCTCTCCGTCCATGATATTTTTCACATTCTCCTATAACACCACATTTGAAAAGCTTCAATGTTTTTAATGTTTTTCTGTTTTAGTGTCCATGCTTCCACACCGTACAATAACGTGGAGAAAACATAAAAGCGTAACATACGCATGAAAACCAGATTTAACTGACAGAAATCACACATTGTTATTTACCGTCATTTACCGATTAATTAGTAACTTAAGGATTTTGAAGTTTGCTAACGGCGCAGGGGTTTATTAATTTTAAAGAAACGACCGTAAAGTCGGTTTATATTTGTCAGGTTAATTTCAGGAGATAAAACAGCAGATCTCCCAAACTAGAAGTGCTAAATAGGGATATTAATAACGGCAAGACTGATAATTTCTACAAAGTTACTTTTAAGGAAGAAATTGAAATTTTTTAGTAGAATATTAGATTTGGAAACCAAAACAGTATTTATTCGTGATATCTATCATAGTAAAACGAAATTATAATATTGCCAAATCCATGTCAATCTTCCACATAAAGTGTCACTTCTAAAAACACAAGCGTCTCTTAACATACGTCCTGCCCTCTTTTTTCGGTTGCAAAAATTTGTGATGACCATATCTGAAGGTTGTGGTTGTGGCTTCGGTAGACCACTTTTCAACGACATTTTTATTTGTTGTTGCTTTAGCCATGACATTGTCATTTAACATATGAAAGGCATCATGTATAACATGAAATTTAAAAATTGTTTCTGTTTGCAAATTTGGTAATTCATCCAATATAATGGTTTTACCATGCGTTTATCGTCAAAAAATTTAAATTCCTTGTCTTTACTTTCAAAAGAAATTTAACTAAACGCAACGTTTGTTAATATCTTCATTTTCTTCATTAAGTTTGGTGACCACCCTGCCCTTCTGAATTTTCAGATGTAACGTTCTTGAAGTAATAAATTTTAATAGTTTAAATCTCATACGTAATCAGCAAACAAATTAATCTAAAATTATGCCTTTTCATCGTACGTATTGTGTCTCTTTTTGTTGCATGTTTGTGAAGTTCAATTTATAATGAAGTGCCCATGTGGTTCTGAAACATCAATATATTGTACCCATGTAAACATATTTTGCTATGTAAAATACTCGCTTCTGTAGGTGACAATAGCAAATTGGAGCCGCTCTTAGGAACATGCCAAAATGACATAATTGCGAGAGTTTCAACGCGTACTCGGTTTCTAAGGCCTGCGTTGCGCTGCACGTGACACCTCTGTGGGCGATGACAGCATTTTCTGAGCGCTCGGTAATTAATAATCAATCTCCACCACCAATCTACAGCTTTTCAGTTCTCAGATGCTGGCAACAAATAACGAGTGCGACAATACGCGGGCGAGGTCGCGTGGCACGATGCCGCTGCAACTGCATTAAATAAACGAAGCGCGCCAGACGGCCTAGTCAATTTTCAAGTTATTTATTCCCGGTAAGGCGCATGAAATTCAATTTATTCGAATAAAGGCGTCGGCGGTATTTACTGATGGGGTTACAAGCTTGCGACTCGCGCTGTCTGAGTTCGCCAAGAAATGTGAGGAAGGTTGGCAAGGAGCTACGGTGGAACGTGTCACCGTACACTGGGATGACAGAGCGTGACGAACGGTTTGGTCTTATCAGACAGCTGCGGACTCGGAAGAAGGCAAATGTTTTGATTTTTTTAATGTCAAATACACAAATTGTGTTCTATTAACCTTGAATAATTGATCTGATGCATAACTTAGCGTTTCAAAATAGAAAGAATTAAAAGCTTAGATTTTAATTCAATAAATTTCGTTCGTTACAACAAATACTTCGGAAGAAAAGGAAGTCTTAAGATGTCATTATAAACAAAATTTGAACAAGATGACAAAATAAAACCAATAAAAGTAAATATACGCAAACAAAAAAAAAACGAAATACACCAAAATAAAATTGATTTAAAAGAGCTGAAAGCGGTAATCAATAACAATAAAATAGACAAAGCAAGTAGTGAAGACGAGGTAGACCCAGAAATGATAAAGTATAATAATAGTTCCCGTAATTGGTCTTGAAGGCCCTTTGGGGTCGTAACAGGATAGGTCTGCTACAATCTAGAGCGTACTGTACACAAGGGTAGTAACATGGCTAGCGCTGCGTACCGACCGCCTATTATTACCCCAGAGTTTGACCTCCAGGTACTCATTCATTGCAGCCTGAGTCGAGCTGGGCCGTAAAAATGCCAGCGATTGAATTTGTGAGAGCGGGATTTGAACCTGCAACTCTTGGTTTCGTAGTCTACCGACCTATCCACTAAACCACCACGGCTAATGATAAAATATATGGAGAAAAAATAATCTGGTTACACAAAGTAATGTCCAAAGCACGAGAAAAAATACTATACGCCAGAAATAGAAAAAACAACTTGATAATACCTATATTCAAAAAAAAAGGAGACAACTCAGTACGATAATTATAAACCAATATGCCCGTAGCATACAAAATTTACATAAAAATAATACATAACAAATTAAAAATAAACATAGAAAATAAGTAGAAGACGAGCAAATAGCATTTATAGAGAAAAGGCAAACAACAGATAATATATTTATAATAAGGCGGCTCATCTAAAACGTGGACAATGCACCAAAAACACAAACCAAAACTGGTTGCAGCAGAAATGAAATACTTTCGGAAGATAGCAGGAAAGACCAAGGTAGACCACATCAGTAATGGAGAAATTAGAGAGACACTAGAACAAGAAGTAATACGCCAGAAATAGGAAAAATAATACGGATATGTACAAAATTGACAGCAAGGAATTGAACAAGAATCATTACGATAATTATAAACAACGAAGATATGCGTAGCAGGTAGACATCTTACGTAATCGAAAGCTAAGTCTACCCTTAAATCTCCAACTTATCCCATAGTTAACCTATTGTATCTAACCACTAACGTCTAGACAGGCGATTGCAAAACCATTTATAGAGAAAAGAATTTGCAAACAGACAGAATAAGTACCCCATTTAAGTGATAAGGCGGCTCATACCTAAAACGTGGACAATGCAAGGATTCTACAGAAGGCAAAATTGGTTAATATCAAGCTAGAAATGAAATACTTTCGGAAGATCAGCAAAGAAAGACCAAGGCTAACGATCCACATCAGTAATGGTAAGATTTAATTAGAGAGACACTTATACGAACTAAAGACAAGGTATGAAGCATAGAAATGGGTATCTTATTAGTCTTTGTGACAAAATTGGACAGCAACGGATGTCATATTAAATAGGACACATTCAATAAACAACTCGAAGAAACAGAGAGGTAGAACTCTTCGATTTATATCCCGACGAAGCTAAGCTCTAGCCCTTAAATCTCCAACTTATCCATAGTTCAGACAGGGTAGCATATGTATCTCTAACCACTCGCCAAATCCCTAGCGTGGCGATTTAAAATGGCCAAATTATACCATTCATATGCACAAATCGAAGTTGACAAACAGACAGAAATATTTTACGACAACCAGGTAAGCAATTAATAAACATCCCATATACTTTGTAAACGATCTCGCAAAACTCAAGAGATTCTAAAAAGAAGAATACGTTGGAAAAATAGTTGTTAATATCAACTAGAACGAAATCACGCAAATCAGAATAAGAAAAAACAAGGCTAACGATCCGCACCTTCAATGTAAAAACAAAGAAAACGGACATGGTTAAGCCCGGACAGAAAAACAAGTAATGAAATTGATTACGTCCTTTCTAGTACAGACGTGACAACAATAAATTGTTGTAACATAAACAGTGACCACCGAAATAATAACTGTAAATACTATACTACAAAGAACTAAATTATGCAAACCAAAAAAACATGCTATAGACATAGAGCTATTGAAAGCAAATGTCCCTAAGTACCAAGAAAGACTAAGGAGAAAGTTAGAAATAATGGACAAAATCCAGGATGGAAAAATTTAGGCAAAATGAGTATAAAATAAGTGTAGCCAAAAAAATCAATTAAAATAGAGAAAATAAGTGATAAAACAAGAAGAAACATTAACAAAAGAATCAGCTATTTAAAACAAATAAAATACGAGGAATTTAGAAGCCTGGCCAAAGAAATAGGAAACATGATAAAAAAGACCCAGACAAATACTATAAACTGAAAGTTATAAAGCTATTAGAAAAGAATAGAGGATTAAAAAGTCTAAGAAGACACGAACATAAAAGACCGGTAATAGCACTAAAAGATCAACATGGAAATTAAATAAGGGATCAACATACAATATTGCATATAACAGAACAATTTTACAAAAATCTGTATAGTTCAAAGGTAGAAGATAAAAATCAAGAAAATAAAAGAAAAATATTAAACGTAAGTTCTGAAAACCTCCCCTAGAAAAAGAGGCAAAGCATGCACTGAACTCGATGACAAACAATACTCCACCAGGAGACGATAGAATTCTGATATAAATGCTAAAAAACGATGGAAATTTATTACTAAAGAAGATATGTGAACTATTACATGAATGTTTGACACAAGTTAAAATTCCCAAACACTGGAATAACCCTATTGTAATACTACTGCACAAAAAAGATGACAAGACAAAATTGGAAAATCACCGGCCGATCTCTCTTTTATCACAGATATACAAGCTGTTCACAAAAATATTTACAAATAGAAGTACAGAAAAACCGGACTAATATCAACCAATAGAACATGTCAGATTTGGAAAACATATAGCACATGTAACCATCTTTTGACAATGAAAGTCCTAACAAAAGGTAATAGAATATAATTTGAATATCTATATAGCATTTGTCGATTTTCAGAAGGTATTTGATACTCTGGAACACTGGGCAATAATTAAATCACTAGCAAGTGCAACAATAGATAGCCGGTATACTCAAATCATTGAATATATCTACAAAAACTCCAATTCCATTATACAACTTAACAGTAGCACAAAATCTACCAAAAAAGAAAAAACATAAGACAAGGTGACACTTTGTCAGCAAAGCTGTTTACTTTAGCCCTAAAAGACATATTCAAACTTGATTGGCAAGATAAAGGAATACTAATAAACGGTAAGTAAAATAGTACTATAATGGAGACCATATCAACAGAAAAAGGTTCGGAGAACGACCAACTAAATTCTGGACAGACGACATAAAATTTACAGCCGGTTTATCATGGACGAGAGAGGCACAGAACAGAGGCAGATGGAAACAAATGAGGAAGGCCTACGTCCAAAAATAGACCGAATGAGGGCAAAAAAAAACGAAAAAGGAGAAGACCAAGACTAAACGTCGAACACGCCATTGGGGTAAAGTTTTCTAAATTTTTATACATTTGAGGAAAAAGCCCGTTTCACATCATTACGATATGCGTTACTCCAGTAACAGTTTTACCATCAATAAAGTCCATAAAGCTTTGTTCTCAAAGTGGCACGGAATACATTAACTTTTGAGGAACCCCTCTCATGCTCTAAAAGTGCATGGAGGTTTTATAGCCCCCATATCCAAACATTGTGTTGGCTCATTAACGCTGCTGTATGACTTTGCGCTGGGCGCGAGCGCTCTAGTAGTAATATTTGAAACTTCAGAACATCCTCTTCATAGTTCATAGAAAATGTAGCTATATAAAATTAACCCCATCTTTTTGAATCACCTTGTAGTATAAATACGTTAAACAAGTATGCATTCTATTTTAAGTAACTAATTATGATTTTTTTAAATTTTATTGCCTTACCGCTTAATTGTAATTTCAAAAGTATTTATTTATTTGTACCTAACACAACTTAAATTAATAAGCGGTGCAACTTAATAAAATAAAAGAACATATAAGAAAATTTAGAAGTGTTTGTTGTTTTACCTTATAATTAAATTGCGTTGTTACAATTGACATCATGACTTTACAAAGCTATTCTATTTTGCCTTGCCTAGACGCTGACACAACATATTGTCTAAAGGACAATTATATTTTATTTTTCAGCGTAATGTTCACACATTTGGTTCAACACTGCGTTAGCTTCCCCATTCTTTCCCAGAACTGACTTTTTTCTATCGTCAAAAAATTGCAGGAAACATTTTTAAATTTGGGAAATAGGTGGAAGCCTGAGAGCGCCAGATTGGACAAATAAGATAGATATAAAATGACTTTGAACTTCATTTCTGGCAATTTTCACCAAACTATTGAATAAGTTGGTAAGTTGCTGCAGCAGACCGACATTCTTTTTTATAAATCTAGATTTTTTTCCTAAATTTTGGCTTTTAACTTATCCAACAGCGTTACTCAATGTTAACTGTAAGAACTGATTTAATCCTGCTGCTAATACCTCTCCAACTAGTCGCCCAGACTTTTCTTTCTTCTGAACCGATTCGCTTGATTGCAGGTTAGTTTCTAGTATATAGGATCATGCAAATTAGACTTCAGAATGTTTTCCTAAATAAAACACAAAACATGAGAACAATCAGAATTGCATTGCTATCAGAGTAAAGTACAGATTTAGTAGTGACGTACGAAATATAATGGTGACCAAATGCGGCTAATATTGTCTTTTAGTAAGTTTGTTAACATAAACCCCTTTTTACAAGTAGCCCTAGATGAAAAGATTTAATGTGATTAAATCAACACCGCGGTAGACAATCGATGTCCCTTTTGTAAGATAACGCAACCAAGAAATTTGATTTGAAGTAAAGTGTGACGTGTCGGTCCATCTTGTTGAAAGCACGTGTTATTCAAGTTCAAATGATCAGTTTCAGTGAAAAAAGTTTCTCTCGATACCATGCACCATTGACAACAGCGTTATCAGCTTCGTCTTAAAAAAAGTACCGGCCAGTGATTCCTCCAGCACATAATGCATACCAAACAGTCCATTTTTGTGGATTCATTAGTTTTTCGTAAATAGCGCTTATATTTTTATTACTCCAAATGCGATAATTTTGACGATTTACAAATAAAAATTAGCTATATCGCTCAATATAATTATTTTTTCGTAAAAATCACCATCAACTGTAGGATTCTCTAAAATCCTTTGATGGCACGTGTTTGGATATTAAATATACGAATATAAATTTCCAAAGTTTACGGAGCCCAAACAGCGCGTAACTGAAATCCTAAAGCTCATTTCGAATCAGCGTGTGTAATAGTAACTATAGGTCTCGTTTATCGTCACAAATTGTCTCTTCTCTTAGACTTTTAAATAAAAATTCAAAGTAGCCGAATTTTAGACTCGATGCGTTTCTGCCAGCGTTGACCAACTACATTATCCAACTTGCAGATAGATGTTTTTGACCAAGTTGATCGAGTAAAATAAGAACTGCGTGTGTATCAAAATGCTCACGCATGTATAATGCTGTAGTTCCAAAACTGAAAATTTTAGATGGTTGAATTTACCAAGATGGTATCCAACTTGGATTAATTTGCTGTTAAAGTTGTTCCTTTTAGATAAAAAATGATGAACGCCTAAATTTCACACTTCCTATAATTGTAAACCCGTAAACTTGCTTCGTTTAAATTTTTCTCAAACACAAAGTATTTTAAAGATCAATTTGGATTCACCTGTCACTTGATGAATTACACACGTATTTGTAGAAATGTAATATACTATTATGGTTTTTAGCTTTTCGGGTTATTTTGTCTTCTTTTTTACCAACGAACCAGATTTTTCCAAACGCTTGTTTGTCTTTCTTCTGCATGATTTCCATGCGTTAAAACCTTAAAAATTCTGCGAGTTGGCAGTTGTAGTTGCACGCACGTAGCCATATCACGCCAGTAGATAATGTTTTTCTTGTTCCGATCCTAATTAATAAAAGTTATTAATCTTTTTTCATAAATTTGTTTAGATATGTTTTTGAGTACAGAAACATTACCAAATTTTTCGGTGATTTGCTAGATCAGATATTTTTGTTTTAAGTATTTGGCTTTAGGTTTCACTTTATCATTACACATAGACAGGAACATGTTTCTTCATCAAATATTAAAATTTTCTTTTAGGTTTTTTATAGACCCTACAGAAACTCTTTGGAGTTGGTAATAGTTTAGAGCAATAGATTTTAAAGAAGCCTTTGTGTCTAGAACCTTGATTTCAATCCATAGGTAGGCTCAATTTCATTAGTTTTAATTTTCGAGTTGTATTACCAACCAAAGCTCTAGGATTGCTGGCAAACTCTTTTTCTACTTTCTATATCTTTTAGCATAGTTTCAGATTGTGCTTGATCAAATAGCTCTTCAAAATTTACATTTCCTGTGTCCTTAAATCTCTTTATGAATTCTGTAAATGCTATTCTCCGCAAACCTTCTTACAGAAAATGTAGACCTGAATAATTGAGTGGCAAAAGGTTCTTGAAAAATTGAAAAGTTTAGCTACATATTTTTGAAAATTATTGTACAGAAGTTATTATTGTATGATAACGTCCGTAGACATATTTCAACCCTAGGAATACGACTACAAATTTTTTCAGCCTTATTAGAGCTTTTAATATTTTGATAACTTTGAATTATTTGCATGCTGGCGATTTTATTTTATATAAATGGCGCTGACCTGTTACATACCGCAGTCTGTGTATGTAACGCTACTGAAGCTTGACCAAAATCCTTTTATCTCTTGTTTTCAATCAATTCAAGGTAGACGTTTGCGTATGTCGGCAGCTATATATTTGCCAGTAACTAATGTTTCAGTTGAATAAGCTAATTGGCTTATAGTTCCGTTTGCATCGTGATAGCGGATTTTCTCCTCGACCAAATATTCACCTGTTGAATGATGATTTTCCCGCATAAATCTTTTCGTTGAGCCATAGGGCTAATTGTTAGTAAGGTAAGAAGAAGCCTCAGTGGTACGCTATAGCGTGTATATTAAATACGTAGGTTGGTATGTAGTGTTCGTTTCTTTGTACCATGTTAATTTTTTGTATGTTAGTTGCGTAATTTAGTTGTGTTAATTTTGAAATCTTTAAATGTTTGTTAAATATATTAGATAGCGTTTAATTTTTGTCAAGCGCCGGTAGGGCAGGATGCAATCGCTCCCACCACAAACGTTGAGGAATGGCCATATAAGCCAACGCCACCGGAACAGAATCAGATCTGACCCACAAACTGCAACAAGACGGTTGTCTTGTGTATAAAAATCCATAATTTTTAACTCGCTGTAAAACGTTTGTAAACTGGGGTGTACACAGGTGTAAATAGTGTTAATTTGCAACCGACCGAACTATTTTAAACAGTTCGCCAAGCGACAGCACCAGAATTAAACCAGTCAGTCGGGCGACGACAACAGAATAAAACAAGTGTGCTAGATCATATTTGGTAGTTTCTGACATTTTTTACCTGATTATCTACTTTGCCCTTTATTAAGCAACACATTATAGAAAATAAATTAAAATGGCCCAAAAATACAATAGCGTACTGATTCTTATTTCGCACAGAAGTATGCTTCACCTAACTTAGAACGCTAAAATGCTACAAGGGCTGTAAATTATCATCGAGATCGACAGAACAACATTTAAAAAGCGTAAGTATAAGTTTAAGACTAATAGGCTTTTGTCGATTTCAAACTGATTGCAAAACGCATATTTACTGGGCCTGCCTCAGATCGTGTGTCTGCTGATACCTTGTTATATGCGATCAATTATGATCGCTTATGCCTTTCTGCATAACCATTCCAATATTTATATTGATTCCGGCCATACTTACATTTGTATGCAAAATATTTAAACATTTGATGACATGTGATCATTAAGAATAACACTTTGCAAAATTTTCTGCAAAGTTTCTGTTCAAAATAGTTGACAAGGACGCAGAATTCATTAATGTACTCCATTTAATAACTGATTAGGTTTACGTGAACCTTCATTATTGGCTAATCGCAGATGACCTTTTCCAAAGCTACATTTTATTTGTAAAAAGGAAATAAATTTTTATGAAAATATAAAAGAGCGTGGAATTAGCATATATGATCAGGAAAATTGTACACCAAATATGGTACAAAAAACACCCTAAACTGGAAGGTTCATAAAGAGATAAAAAAATCTGAGTTATAATAGTAATAAAAATTCATTAGCCTACATCAAAAAGAACCAGGTTAAAGCTAGTTAAAAGTTAAGAAGAAGAAGAAGAAAGAGATAATTATCTTCTTATTAACCTTCCGTATTGTTGTTTTATATTTTGTATATTGTTATAAATTTGGCAACAATAAATATTGTACTATTGGCTCTTTTCTGTTTAATTTAGAATTTTTAATAGCTTAGTTTCACTTATCACAACAATAATTATGTTCAGTTAATGGAACTGTCGCTGTAGCGTCACACTTGCGATCCTTGCTCATCTGTCCACCTACCCGGCGCAGGCCGCAATCTTGCTGGGAACTCATTGGTGTATGTAACATTCTAGTTTCTAAATAGTATAAGGTTGTAAGAACAAAGAAGAAATCACCATAGTCTCATAAAAGGCATTAAATTAATTGACCCCTTATTCAGAAATAAACTTTGTCTAGCAAACCTCTCATAACTAATATTTGCTACACAAAAAGACTCCAAGAACACAATCTATAAGCTACTATTCGAACTACTGAACCATAAGAGAATCAGGAGAATACGCTACAAAAAGCTTCATATCAAAGCTTCAAACAAAAGAAATTGCAAAACCACAAAATAACCTAATAACAATAAAAATAATATTTAAAGCAAACACAAAAATGAAGGAATTACGCGTAAAAATCCATATCCTTCTAGCTTAAGTATAATTCCAGCCAAAACTATTGAATGAAGCTTCTACATGAGCTTTTGATAACCAAAAATGAACAGAAAATAAAGGAATCCTCACTAGGAACAGCAACCGCATAAATATATAAAAAATAAATCCAAAGAGTAAAAAAATTATAGAACTAGAAAATCGAGATCGTCATAGAACAAGAATTAAATAAGATAGAAAATATATAAATTCCAGCTTGTAATTATTTGCTGTGGACAAGTTATGTACATAGAAGTTGAACAAAGGCTGATATACTCACACCAAAATCAACATTAATGTAAGAAGAATAATAATCTTAAAAAACATAAATAATAAATATATTAATTAAAAAACCTGTTAAAACAAAAATAATTTATAATAATAATTTTTTGTATAAATTTTCCATCTACCTAAAATTGTAAATAAACAAATCGAAATTCTTAACACCATTAAACATCTTAGCTAATCCCTTCCAAATTCTTTACTCAATATAGAAAAATAAACTCAAAAACCAAAAGAAATCATATATATAAACATAAAAAATATATAAACTGATATATCAAAATCCATAAAATCATAAAAACTTTTAAAATGAAAAAATGTTAAAAGAACTAAAATAAGATCCATCTGTAGCTCCATCAAATTTTTTAATACCGAAATTCATAATTTACTATTTTCGATGTATTTTTTTACATTTCACTCAAAATGTAAGATATCTAATATAATATAATATAAAATAAACAAAGGTAGCTGATATAAAATATGGCCTAGCTGAGCTCTAAAAGTACGTTTGGTTGCCTATCTTTAGGATCGTTTTGCATAACTTACTTTCGTAAGGTCTCCGCGCGTATCCCAGTGTCAAAATTTGTAAAAAATTGTTCCACGTTCCGAATTTAAAAAAACCTGAGGGAAGGCGGGTGAAAAATTGTCAGCCTAGGACGCCAAATATACCTTTTTGATGGCAACCCCCGTACTATACAATCTACAACCAATATTTTAATACATTATTGGCGCAAACAGCATAAAGAAGTTTTAAAAGTTGTTTACATGAAGTTTAGCCAAATTACGATTGCGCGCCCTTACAAATTATAAGTGTGCAGTAATTAGAATTCTCAAATGCAGCCAATAAAACGTGGACATAAAAATAAAATTGGAATTCTACGAACTTAGCTTTTATTGTGCAGCAGTAAATTGTATAAGAGCCTATTAAAATACGATGAAATGTGTTCGCTAGAAATACCGAAGTAGCAGGCAATTAAAAACGTGTTTGTTTATAAATGGTTAGACCTACTGACGGGTTAATTCTGCCGTTCTAAAAAATTAAAAATAGTTCTGACGCTAGGAATGCCTTGGCTAAATCTCCAAACATGCTAGTCTAAACATTACTACTATACATTATGTGTGTTTATATACAAAAAATATTTATAAAACTTCAATGTATTATTGTAGGTTACCATACTCACTAACACTTGCAACACTTTGCAATCGATGGATAATTGAAATATTACTGTTACTCGTAGGTCGCCAGAACTGAATTAATTATATCCAAACAGGTATTAATATCACTATAAATCATCTAATATAGTTGTCTCAATTTAATTATCAGTTGTTCCTGTTTACTAAATATATGTTTTTGGTAGGTTAATCTACGTACTAAATATAAGCACAAACATTTGGGGTTATCTAATTTTTTGTCTTTCTCCATTAAGCTGAACTATTGAACAATTTTCATTTATTATAATAAATGTTATCTGTAACAGTTTAGTTAAACATAGCTGTATCCTATCGAGGTTTTTTAAAGCACTAGTGAGATTTTTGTGGAAGGCTAATAAAGTATCATCTGCAAATGTAGTTACAGTCGTTATCGTTGAGAGATGTACAGTAAAACTCAAGTATCATTATGGAACTGTTACATGTTTGACTTTTAAGTGCAAATCCTTATATCGCACATAAATTTTACATTCGGAAGATTTCACTTATTAGATTTTCTTTCTTATCCTAAACCCTGAAAAAAAGATTGTGGCAATGGGCCAATTGCCAGCACATGAAAAAACCCTAGCTAGTTGCTTTCAATGCGCCTATGACATATAAAAAGAAGAAGAAATCTGGCTCTAAAGGTTCTCGCTGGACAGACAACAATTCACATGTATACCAATATAGTATCAAACAATTCCAAAATCAACACACAAAAAATATGGCAATGGAAAGAACACAGCTACAAGAACTGCAAATGTACAATGCAAACTCACCAAACAGAAGAAAATATTGCAGGGATCGGAAAATTAAAGTTGCACATAGTATTCATTAACGAGAATAAAAAGAAAAGGTTGTCAACTATTGTTATATTTGAAGTACTATTGTGTATAAATATAACCCGGAATTTTTAATTTAAACTGCGCGGGCATTTCGTTGCGCACAAACCTTTTTAGTTTTAAGTTGGTAGGACTGCTACTGACATCTGTGTCAAATTTTAGGTTAATATCTTAATTAGTTGAAGAGTGACGCTCGTTTTCGTAAACAACCAAAATTAACTTTTTCGATTTTTACCATGTCAGAAAATATTCAACAAAGAAGTTCGATTAAATTTTGTGTTAGAAATTATATTTCTGCTGCGGAAACACTCAGAATGTTACAAAAAGCCTTCGGTGAACAGGCTATGTCTAAAACACAAGTATACGAATGGCATAAAATGTTCAAAGAGGGTCGTGAAGGCGTTGAAGACGAACCACATCAAAGACGTCCAAGAACATCAACTGACGAACAGCACGTCGCGAAAATTAAGGAATCGGTGCTCCAAAATCGTCGATTGACAACTAGAGAGTTTGCTGACATCGTTGGCATTTCAAATGGATCAGTCAACTCCATTTTGAAGAAAGTTTTATACCTCAAAATAGTCAAATCTCGTTTGGTTCCAAAAACCCTCAATTCATTCGTGACCATTTCGTTAAAAATTCCACCCATATCGTTTCGCAACCGCCGTGTTCGCCTGATTTAGCTCCATGTGACTTCTGGCTATTCAGCGAAATGAAAAGACCGCTCCGGGGACACCGTTTTGACACGAGAGAAGAGATTCAAGCCGAATCGAAGAAGGTGCTGAAGGCCATACCGAAACAGAACTTTTCAAAGTGTTTTAATGAGTGGAAAATTCGTTGGCATAAGTGCATTGCAGCCGAGGGTAATCCTCCACCTTACATACTTGAAGAAGAATATTAAAGACACAAAAAAGAAGAGAAAATAAAATATCAACTGAAACAATATACTAGAATGAAAATTAAATATGAATAAAAAAGAACCACCAAAGAAGTATTTAAAAATTGGAAGAACAATTTGACCCGGCGATTGAGGCTATTAGTATCGAAACTAAGAAGGCTAAATACATACAAAAGTTCTTGCACGATCTAAAAAATATAATAAAAGAAAATGAAGGTGCGTATAAAATTGAAGTCAAAAGGTACACCAGAACTTAAAGAACAATATGTTCAATGATAAAACTTAGTAGAAGTGAAAGTAACAGAAGAAAAAACTTATGCATAAATACTAATAAAAACATATAAATAGATCAAGAATAGCCCGAAAAACAAAAAAGTCAGAAATAATACAAAAACTGTACAAATTATATTACAAAACAATAGCTTATTATGCCATTTTCTTACCAAAACATAAAACATTATATGTAAAAGAGGAAAAAAATAAAGAATAAAAGAAAATATTAGAAAAACCCTCAAAAAGACCACAAACAACAGGAGACTTAGACTAGAAAACTCAAGGACGAAAGCACTCAAACACAAGAAGGAATAAGTTACAATATATATATATATATATATATATATATATATATATATATATATATATATATATATATATATATATATAGGAGATACGCTGTAAAATCAAATCAGGCAAAAATGTATCGCAGCAACATAAATAACGCCTATATATGCTTAATTTGCATGAAAAATATTGTTCTAATTATAGATTCCCGTCTATGGCAAAATTATTTGCAAGTGTCATAAAAAGTAAAATAGAAGAACACATAAATCTAAGTAAAGAATAGAATGGCTTTAAAAAAAAGATCATGTATTGTGTTAGACAACCAATAAAGGAAAATAGGGATAAATAAATTAAAACACATGTGACCAATATAAATTTTAAAAAGTTATATAACAGCATACTCAAATGTAAATTATGGAAAGCTATGAGAAAAGTGAATTCAAAAGTATTACAAAACTAAGTCACATATAAAAATACCAAAATAAGAATGTTCTATCCTGTGGTGGAAAACGGCATTGTATGGAAGGGAGATATGGCCATTTACAAAGGATATACAAAAATTAGTCAAATTTTATAAAAAGCGGCTTGGAAAACTAAGGACTCATAAAGTTAAGAAAAAATAAGCGTCACTTTCTCAATTACAAAAAAGTTATAAAATGAAATTCTTCGGGAGTATAAATATTTAGGACGGATGTCATATGACAGATGACTAAAGAAATTAGTACAGTGGCTATGGAAGAAAAAGAACTTTAGGGCGCAGACTGGAAGAACAGACAGACATAGAGTTACAAAAACGACAAATTCCTTCCGATAAAAGCCGAAGAAGAACGACTTTAATACTTCAAATAGATGATGTAGCTTTTTGAGCTTATAAACAGATATTTATGTAAACTATCGTTAAATTCTTGACGTACGTCAAGAAAAGCGGCTGGATATTATCTAGGAGCTGCTATAACGTTGTTGACTTTTGTAACAGTATAATAAATTCAAAAATATTCATGATTATTTTGGAATCTGAATTGGTGACCAGGAATCACGTTTCCTTCTTCTAATAGCACTTTAACTTGTTTTAGTAGAGCTTTCCCAAATGTCTTCTAAAGTATTGCTAAAAGACACCGATTTGTATGAGATTAATTTCTTTGTCCTCTATTATTTTTCAATAGAGTGGATAATAGCTTTACCTTATTAGTGCGTTAATATTTGAAAAATAGTTTTTATTCCTTTATTTGTTAGTTTTGTAATATTTTTCTGTTAACCAAGTTACACCTAACGCTTTTTTAGGATTGATCTCAATTTTAACTTTTTTAGCTCCTTCAAACACGATTTTCTTTACTGAAAAATGCATTTGCTGCTATGCTTTTCAATATTGGTTTATTTCCTATTCTTCTTCATGTGATAACGTAAACAATTAAGTTTTGCTTAAATAAATTTATATTTTTAATTTACTTTTCACTTTTCAAATCAAGTGCAGTTTTTTTAAAGTTTTTATTGTTTTTTTTTGTACTACTTGTTGTTTTACAACCGTATAACATCTTTTTTTAATACAAGTGATATCTTCTTCCAGTGTAGCCAATCAAATTACCGTCTGTATAGCTGTAGTTAGAGCTTCTACCGTGTCGTCTGTCTTTCGTCGATTTAAATGGAAACTCTAAATCAATAAGTTGATTCATTTCTTCTTTGGACATTTCTCAATTTTTTTTTAAAAAATGTTAATTGTTTTACCATTTGTATAATTTGGGAGGGCATCGTTACAATAATTGACGAATAATTAGAAAATATTTCAAAATAATTTTTTTTATACTTTTAATATTTACTTCTTTTATGCACATCAGCATTCCTGTTGACAAATAATTTAAATTATTTTCTGTTGTTGCTTTGTATTTTTAGAAATCTAAATACACACTATAGATTTATTGCCACGAGTGTGAAAAACTGATCACAATCTTATATTTCATTGTTATATTTAAGTTGAATATATGTTGCATAATATATGATTACATTGAATTTTGATTTTATGACGACGGAATTAGCTTGAAGATGTTTACGGTTATATTTAGTTTATGATGCTTAATACTGCATCTGACTGCAATAAACGTTATGCTGTTGGCCGATCCATTTGAATGGTTGGCATTATAGATTTTGTATTTTGAAATTTTAATTTATTTTAGTGGTGTAAAAAATTTCTTTAATAATCAGATTAATTTCCTAGTTTTTCCTAAAATGCTAGACCTCTCGTGTGTATTAGCACAAGCTATTAGGATTAACATTTATAGCAATGGAACTTTTATAACAACTTGTTGATTATCCCGGTGACAATATTTATAATTTTATTTATTTTATGTGTACAACCATTCATTACAATTTTAATAGGGTTAAGTTACTTGTTTCCGACGAAATAAAGGATACCTTTAAATTATCTATATTATTCAAGTTTTGTGGATGTTATGTGCTTTAATTAATTGCTTAAGCTTATTAAATATACATTTTTCCCCAGATTTCAGATATGTTTTGTGATCCCAACTGATTGCATGTGATACACACTTATATTTATTTTATATTTCTTAGACTAGTTTACAGTCAAATAAATTATAAGCTTTACAGCAATGTGCAGCTTTATTACAACAGTTTTTAGGTGTCCGAAGCTTTGGCATCTTAAACACTGTAGATTTTTTCTTTTAGCGCAAGCAAGTTTTAATTATACGACTAAATTTGTAAATAGTTTGATATTGTAGTTTTTAAAACAACTCAACAACTTTTTTCTAGAATAAAACTGACTGTTTCTCTCATTTAACGCTTTTATTATAGTATGATTCTCTTTCTGTAGGTCAAATTTTAATTTGTTTATTGTTTAGGGCTCTGACAACGTATTTTGGAAATGTTATCCAGGAACATTATTAGGGGGTTGACTCTTTTTATACTGCCACAAAATGAATGGTCATTTAGGTTCGTTGTTTGTTGTAATAGCCAATTCCACGTTATCATCATCGTGACTATTTAAACTGAAATATCTGTTACTGGTGGTGATTTCATCACCTAATCAGTACTCACATATTTTAATTTATTATTAATTTTTTAATGTTAAATTCTATTTAAGAGATTACAGCTTTTTTTCTTAGTAGTTGCTATTTTTCATTAGTTGTCGGATTGCATAAGTAAAATTAGATATATTTTTTATACTATAAGTTTGTGAGGCTGACTATAATATACTATATGATACTATTGCTGAGGATGTGCTATAGCAACTTGATGTTCGGATACATTGTACAAATTCTCCAATTGTGATTAAACTAAACATTTGGTGGTACTACCTCAATGTCAACTAAAGTGTATCAGTCATTTTTATTTTATTTTACTATAAACTATATAGTGTATTAAAATGAAACTAAATATAAATTTAATACAATGCGAACTGCTAACGTTATCGCGAAACCTTTGATATAGAAAAAGCACAACAACCCAACCTTGCATTTTAAAATTCAAAATTCGATAGCATATTGAAAAACACATTACATCATTTTCTCAAGCATAATTACTATTAACATCCTTTAAGCACCTTTTATCCAAAAAACAACTTTTTTAGATAATATAATTCACCCTGGTTAACTAAACAGGCATTATGGAAATCGTTGCATTTATTCTCCTGCAAAATAAAATTGAGCGGTCACCCTTATGCCAACAATTATATGTTTCCAATTAAATATATTTGCAGTCAAGGCACGCACATTTTTATGTATGCTGTTTAAGCACAAAGTTGTTGCCAGCTATTGCAGGGGGAGCTTTGCGCGGCACAAATTTAATATGCGCTGTAACTTATTGAACCGAGAAATGAAAAACACTTTACTAACGTTTATAGTTGGACCTTTATACTCGATTTGTTTTACTACTTATTCCGACTTTGCCCTTTTGTGCCATGGGTGTCTATTTTGTCGGCCTAAGATCAACATAAAGTCATAGCAATTACGTCTATTATTTGCATAATACGTGAAACAGCCGCGCATCCTTCGTTAAATAATCTCGCAGCAGTTTCCACTATCTTCTACCGGAATTAAAATGTTTTGGAGCTAACTTACAAATTATGCTGTTAGAGCTTTCCTTGGCATTTTGGGTATGGCCACTAAGCACTTTTCCAATAAATCTCTCTGAGACAGATCTTTATTTATTGGTAAAATGTTTTTGACAACGTCGGCATTAAGTAGGACTGAATGATCATACTCCATTCCCAAGCCTGTTTGCACCAACTAATTGTACTTTCCATAATATATTTAATACAATAAATTTCTCTTTACGCCAAGGCCATTACATATGGTTAATTCTTTAACCAAAGAGATAAGTTCTTCTAATACTTCCCATTCTTATTCGACATAATCTATACACTCACTCTTCTTAACTTAAAGCTCACCAATATGTGAATTTAAATCTAGAGTTGTTTTAAAAGTTTTTGAATCGCCATGACCCACATAGTTGCCTCATTTGACACCAAATTTTCTTCCGAATTACTAAACATCTCCATTGCGGCATCTATCTTCGTTTTGCCCGCTAAACCTTTGTATTTACAAGTACAATTTTCTTCATGATCATTGTACCACAAAAATTTGAATTCTTGTTCCAAACACAATTTACAAAAACTATTCTTCACGACCAAATCAGTCAATTTATCTATGTAATAGCTCATCATTCTCAGAAACTTTCAAGTCAGTTAAAGGTCTTACAAGTTTTTCATTTTCTTTGTTTTCTTCAGTTACTGCCTTTTTGCACAGAACGTCAAATTCCGTTTTTAAAGTACACTAAAATTGTACGAGTTCTTACTAAGACTCTTTCCAATATCTATTAGACTACGCAATAAATTGATCCCTCTATGTCCGGATTTATTGCATAACCATTATTCTAGTGAATTTATTTCTAAACATACATTTTGTTTTCAAGTTATGCAAATAAAAAATTCTAACAAAACATTTAAGACGCTAATAAACTCAATTATTCCATAGAAAGAAGTCCAATTTGTTGAAATATTTTCAAAGTTGTCCGATGATTACTTTCGCGCAGTTTCGCTCATTCTTTTCGGCTCTCTATCTTTATCTGTGCTTGGATTCCCATAAAATTTACGTTTTGGTAGCCTTTTACCCAGTTTATGACTCCCGTGTTAATGTTTTGGATATACTCATATTCTTAAATCTGTTCAAAACTAACGGGATAATAAAAGTGACGTGGACCTATAGTACTGAGTTACTTGGAATCTGACTGCCCCTCTGTATACAAAAAGGCATATACAAAATGGCTCATACAAGGATTTTAAACAGCATTTGTGGAGCAACTGTTCAAAAAAAGAAAAGAACCCGAGAACCGTTGCATATTTGAGAGAGCTCAAAGATCACTTTAGCGCTCTTGATACCTGAGCACACAATAGATTAAGTCGAGCGCAAGCGGTTATGCAGTGAGGTCGCATTATCACAGCGAACCGCGCCAGCTGTACTAATTATCATCAACCATTAACATATATGTCTATTTTTGCATCAAATAAGTAAATTTACATTCTTTATAGAAGCGCACAATTAATAACCAGAATGGCCCATCGGAGTTGCGCATAAGGACTAATTCTGTTAACAACAATGCAAAATGCAAAATTGGCGAACTAATTCCACCGGAAAATAAAAACTTAAAACACTATTTATGGAACTCAGATGATTTAATTAAAAAAGAACCCATACTATCCTCTCTCAAGGCCATCTGACAATAATCAAGACAGCACTAGACAGCAAAGGTATCACCAATATTTATACATAACACAAAAAGAAAATAATAGCTAACATCAAACAAATCACAGAATATAGAGCATTCTTAACATCTTATAGCAAGCAATACCTAACAATTAACCTAACAGCTTGCGACAACGTGCCTATTTTATTAACAGAAAACGAAGTTAAAGAATAATTGTTATCTAAAAACTTGCCGATAAAAAATGTAACTTGCTTAATCAATAAAAATAAAAGGCCAATTCCAATTTGTGCAGTTATTTTAACGGCGAATAATACAACTAAAGAGATATTTAATGTAAAATCTATATATCATTCAATCGTCACCATTGAAGTAAGGAGAAAAACCGAGAACATCCTCCAATGTCACAAGTGCCTGAGGTACGGACACACAAAAAATTATTGTGTAGCCAAACCGCTCTGTGTGAAATGCAACGTAAACTATCTACTTAATCAATGCAATAAAACCCCCAATAAGCTCCCAAAATGTGTGAACTGTGGTGTACGGTAACAAAAAACACAAGAAACATTCATTAACAAGCGTTCACGATTCCCAATCAATGATACTCCCAAGTCACATAATCTAAAATAAACCCAATGACCAAAATAATAAATCAGCTCCACAACTTTTCTCCTTTAACTTTGGAATTATACATCTACTTACTCATATCTTTCTCAAATTTGTCCAAAATGTTCCAATAAGTAATTCTCCTCAAATTAGTCATAAGCTCACAATTCTAAATTGGAACGCCAATGGCATAAAATCCGAAAGACCAATTTTTATTTTCTTCTTGGTAAGGTACTACGTAAACATCGCGTGTCACAAAAACTTACCCAGAAAACGAAACATTATAGTAAGTGGCTATTAAATCTATTGCCAAGATAGACCAGCTGGATCTGCATGAGAAGGGGTCACCATTGTTATTAAATGACATATAAAACACACCACACCAGTAAAAAATGTCATGCTTAATATGTTTAATTAAGTACAGATATAAAAGACTTAAACAGTAAAAATTCTTTGTGGGGCTGCTGCGCACGTAATGCAAATGGTAAATAACTCAACGATTTAGCGATCCAATACCAATTACAGATATTACCTCCAAATGCGTATATATATTATCCGTATAGAGATGATCATCAACCCGACATACTGAACATTATGCTCGCCAAAAATTTCTATTTGCTCATTCAACAAGAAGCAATATCCGAATTGAACTCCGATCACCTACCCGTGTTAATAAGATTTTTCTCCACCCCTTCCATTACACCGCAACTTCGTAAGATAATAAAAAACTACGTCGATTGGGAACAATTTTAGGATAGACTAGACATACAATTACATAACCCAATTCAGATCGCAAGCACCCAAGATATTAGTCATTAAGTAGAAGCATTTTCAAACGGAACAGAATACTGGATACAAACTGCATCAAGACCGTATAAGTTTAGAAAAATTAACAATCCGAATATTCCGCCTCTATTACATAACTGACTTAATTAAACACAAAAGCTAAAACAGAAGACAATGGCGAAGGACCAGAGACTATAACCTAAAAAAATGAACTAACATCCCAAACCACCGAATATATATTTACAAAAGAACTTAGACAACATTGAACAAGGGCAATAATTAAAAAAATAAATATTATCTTAACTTTAACAACGCCAAGTGGTACCTATAGCACTGACAAAAAAATGCGGCCTATTTGCCACTCTTCTAAAATACACCTTCATGCCAATCTTCACCTATAAAAACCGATCCCACACTTACAGTACAATTGCATATGTGCAAAACCACCAGAAAATAGCAGATGATTTTGATCAACCCATGATACCACAACAATAGAATAGATGTATCAAATTGCTGCCACTAAAGGAAGTTACAGGTCCAGATGTAATCCCCAACGTAGCATTTTGAAATTTAAACCGAAAAGCAAGTGTCTCCCTGGTCATAGTTTTCAATGCATACTTAAAAATGAGTTACTCTCCTTACAAATGAAAACATGACCATTTAATTATGTTCTCTAAAGTTGCAAAAAACAAAACCGACAGCAACCCTATCCAAACTTCTTAAAAAAGTTGTCCTTACACGTTTTAACCAAAACTCGAACAAGCATCATTTTTTGCCGTCCACTCAGTTTGGGTTTCGAACAGGCCTTTCTGCAGTACAACAAAGGCTTGCAAAAATCATAGGAAAGGGGTACGAAGCCAAATACTACACAACGACAGCCTTCTTAGACATTACCCAGGCTTTCGATAAAATGTAGCTAGATGTATTATAATTTAAATTACTTCGCTTGCCACTTCCGCATCACTTGATTGGCATCCTGAAGAACAGGTTTTTCGCATTGCGAATTAACACCGCTATCTCACCTACAAAGCAAGCACGCGCGGGAGTACCGCAAGGCAGTGTCCTTGGTCCCACATTATTTAACATCTTTATACACGATATGCCCATTCCACAGCATAGTAACATTGCATTATTTACCGACGAACTCTTTAACCCAGGACAAATCTCCATGCCATTGGTTCCAAACAGCCTTAACAACAAAGGTTAATAAAGTATATACTTAACCTAGACAAAGTACATCCAAAATTTGCCACTTGATCGATCAAAAGCCATAACACCGATTAATGTATAATAAAATGTTATCACTTGGAATCCTAAGGAGAATGCATTAAAATCTTTGTATTATCTAAAAGCACACCTGAGTAATGTAACAGTAGCCTAGAATCCCAGTAGAGAGCCTTAAATATCTTTCTGTTTATCCTCTATCAACCGATACATTCAACTACTGCAACTAATGTGCAATCCTACTCTATAAAGTACTCCTAAGATCGATTGTTAATACTCCCTGGTATGTTTAAAATAAACAGATACACAAAGAAGTGAATATCGACAACATACAATGTTTATCAGGCGACGCACAAACAAGTTCTGTGGTGACTTACGTAAAACAGCAAATAACAATGCCATCCTTCAAGAACTAGGCCAAAAGAACTCAAACTCAACTAAAAAAACTAACTCAAAACTTAACAATAGACTCAGAAGACAACGGTAGTGACTAAGTGTCAAAATTATAACCTCCGTAATTTGTAAATCGAATCACTTAACGTGAACCAATTTAAGTTTAAAAACTGTACAAAAGTCTTATTCCTCATAAAAAACACAGTTTGCACAGTTATAATATAAATTTAAAAATACTAATTGAGGATTTTATAAAGATAGATATGCTTAATGACATTGAAAAAAATGTTTGGCAGGGTATAAATTAAATAAAGTATTTCAAAGTCAATAATATGATAATACGTTAGGCAACTGAGATGTTGAAATTAAATTTGAAAATAAAAGCTATCTAAATTTTATCAGATCCTATAAAAAACATAATCCAAATTCATCATTGGACATCATGTCAAAAGATAGTGTACACAAAAAGCACCAATTTATTTTAGAGAAAGAACAGATCGATAGGTATTACAGCTGGACAAAATTTAAAAATTAAAATAAACATAAACTATATGGGTAAGGCAAAAATCTAGCAAAGTGACAACTCATAACCTCAGACGATTTTAAAACTAAATTTCGTCAAATACGAGATTGATAATCTTGAGTAATTTTTTATGTTTTTGTTATTTCTTATTCCAAAAAAAAACTTTATTAATAAGATAAGTCGCTTTTGCATATTTAACATGAGTTTTAACCTTTTTCCCACAGTTCTTAATTTTGGAGAAAATCCACCACTAGTTGTCTAAAACCTTACGTGTCTCTTATTTTAAAGGTCGTTGAGTTTAAATCTGAAATAATTTTGACCAGCACAGGTGTGACAACTAAGATGAATCAAAATGGAAAATGTTTGTCGATGTTAGTTAGCCACCACTATACGATATCTGAATTAAAATTTGCTATTTAAGCAACATCTACAACCTTTAAAAAATTGTATATATTCTACAGCGAAATGTTAAATAACACTTTGATAAAACAAAAAAAAATATTAATTAATTTCCATAAATAGTCCAATTGTATTTTAAACAATTTTTATTTTTTTTAATCCTCTAGTCACTATAGAATTGAAGGCCTTTTTCGCACTGAATAAAATGTTAGTTGGGGTTGGCTAATAAATCAAACGTTTGCAAGAAAACATAAAGCTGCGTGATAGTAAAATGGAACCAAACTGTAACGAGCAGTAGAACGAAAACTATAAGCAGCATCATACAAAATAAATATAATAAATACTGAAGTAAAGATTTCTAAAATATATAATACCAAATCAACATAGAAAAATATTTTAATACAACAAAAATATATAAAAAGATGCTAAACATTTTCGCCTAATAATTTCGCAATGATATTGTGCTAAATAGAAAAATAATTACTGATAACCTGAGTATCATTTTACAATTTAAATCAAAAATCTTTAATAATACCTTTATAATTATAAGAGAGTATATTAACCTTCTATAAGAACAGAATTTGAAGTGCTTACTTATTAAAAAAAAAGTAAAATCAACAAAGCCGGTGAAAATACAGGTTTGTAGAGATGTCATCCTTGTTATTTTTTTTATATTGAATTCATTGGAAATTTACAATCTACTCCGTCTACAGAATAATAAGCAAATAATGTGACGGTGTTGCTAAATGTCATGAGCTGGGCTCCATCCACTGATGGGTCTCCAAGATTCACTTGACGAGATCTTCAGACCACTGCCTTTTGAGTCTCCGATTTGTGGGTTGGAGGTTGTAGAAGTTGGCGATGAGTTGATTGGTGTGGTTCAATGTGCGGTCTCGGCTAATGCGAGCTGCAGTTTTGATCACATCTTTGATGAAGGGAATTCTGAGATCGTGGTGCAGCGTTTGGTTACTGATGTACCATTGGGCGTTTGCCAGAGTACGTATAGTCTACGACTGAAAGGACTGTAGAATATTGGTATTGAAGGGTTTGCTACATCCCCAGAGCTCGATTCCGTAGGTCCATACAGGCATTAAGATGGTTTTATACAGTAAAATTTTATTTTCGATGCTTAGTTGCGAATTACGCCCTAGAAGCCAATATAAATTTTTTGTTTTCAAATTTAGTTGCTGCCGTTTGGCTTTTATATGGGGTTTCCATGTCAGATTTTGGTCAAGGTGGAGTCCTAGGTATTTAACCTCAGTTTTTATGGGAATGGGGTGATTATAAATAGTAACTTGTGGACAGGTGGAGCGTTTTGTAGTGAATGTGATTTGGGTGGATTTTTCACTATTTACTTTGATTCTCCAGCGATATAGCCAAGTTTGTAAGAGGTTTAGGTGTAGTTGCAGCTTCTCGGATGCCCGGTTAGGATTAGTATCAGATGACAATATGGCAGTACCATCTGCAAAGGTGGCAATTAAGGTAGTGTCTGTAGTGAGAACATCTTCGGTATACAGAAGGTACAAGAAGGGTCCAAGGACACTGCCGTGTGGAACTCCATAGTTAAGGGAGTGGTAGGATGATAGTGAGTTGTCAACTTCAACCTGGAAGTGTCGTTCATTTAAGTAGGATTTTAAGAGAAGATAAATTTGATGAGGTAACTTTCTTTTTATTTTATATAGTAGACCTGTGCCATACCTTGTCGAAAACCTGCTGCACATCTAAAAACACTGACGCACACATATTCTTCCCTTCTAGATTTTCTTTGATGTAGTTAACTATCCTATGGCATTGTTGAATGGTTGAATGCCCCTCACGGAAGCCAAACTGATGGGACGGTATTAGTTCATCTGGTTGTGTTATTTCCTTGATTCTGTATAGCAATAATCTTTCAAATAACTTTGATAATAGTGGCAACAGACTCATCGGCCGATATGAGGTGGTTTCATGTGGAGGTTTTCCAGGTTTAGCAATCATGATTATTTTAGCGTACTTCCACTGAGTAGGGAAGTGAAAAATGGCAAGCATGCGATTAAAAATCGTTGTGATGAGTACTACTGCTTTTTTCAGAAGGTGTTTTAGTACTTCCCCTACTACAGGGTCGTAGCCCGGGGCTTTATACGAGCTGGTTAATTTAATTTTCCTATATACTTCTGCTTATGAAAAGGGACTCACGGGTAGGGATAATCGGCCAGGTGCATATAAATATTCTTCTATTTCTGCATCAAAGTTTTGGTCATTAGATGTCAGTGGTGTGAAGACTTGGGCAAGGTGTACTCCGAAGGTGTATGCTTTTTCTTCGTTTGATCTAGTCCAGCTATGATCAGGTTTTCTTAGTGGTGGAACTAGAGTAGTAGGTCTCTTGAGTCTTTTTGTAGCTTTCTAGATAGAATAATCTACTGGAGATAGGTTAGAGATGTAATGCCCGAATGTTGTATTTCTGTTTTCATGTAGAGCTTCGTGAAGACGGTGGGTTAAATTATTTAAGATGGTCTTGTCTCGAGGCTTTCTGGTCCTTTGCCATTTTCCACGAGCTCTGCGTTTTTCTATGACGAGTTGCCTGATATGTAGGGGTATGTTATATGTTACTGAATCTTTTTGTGTTCAGTCGGTGTAGCTTCCCAGGATGTTTTTGGATTTGTGGGGTACTCCACGGTTTCATCAATTTCGTTTGGAGTATGCATTTTGTGGGCTAAGCTTATATTACAGTTGATGTGGTGTTGAAATTGCTCCCAATCAGTCTTAGCTGTACAAAGTTTTGGTATTGGGGTTTTATAAATAACATTTGTACTCAAAGTAATTATTATTGCACTGTGGTCTGCAAATAAATCAAAGTTGCTTTCAATTTTGCTGTACACATCAGGAATATCTCTGGTAACTGCGAAGTCAAGCAGGTCAGGAATTTTATTTAGATCTGACGGCCAATAGGTCGGTTCGCCGGTAGATATATATTTTAGATTCTGTTGCTGTATGGTTTTAAAGAGTGCTCGTCCTGTGGGTGTAATCAACCTGGATCCCCAGCTAGTGTGTTTGGCATTCCAGTCACCTGCTACAAGGAAGCGGGTCTTACTGGTAGTAGAAATTCTTGAAATTCTTCAATTGAAATGGTGTGCCTAGGGGGACAGTAGATGACTCGGACAATTAATGGCCAGGGGAATAAATTTATTTTTATCAAAGCGCTTTGGATTTTGTTAGTTGTATAGGGTGGTAGCGGGTAGTGGTCTATTGCTGTTCTGATTATGGTTGCTGAACCTGCGTGGGCAGTTCCGTCCGGGTGATTTCCGGTAATATATAGAGTAATATGGAATTTTTATAACTATATTTAGTGTACAATGGCTCTCCGCTATCAGCAGAACGTCGATTTTATTGATAATTAAAAATAGAGTGACTTCATGAATATGGTTTTTCAGCCCGTTTGAATTCCATTCCGCTATTCTTACCGAAGTAGCCATTATTGGGTTACTTTATTAATGACTGCGGAAAGCATAGATAAAATCATGCTGTTCTGATTTAATAATTGAGTGAACATATTTTTGAATTCGTTTAAAGTTGTTAATTTATTCGCTTTTTTGGCAATTATTGTCAGTTTTTCTTGCAGCTACTTGTGAATAACTTGGGTATCTCTGAGAGGGATTTTGTAAGATTTGCTGGCTAGTTGGTAAACTTATTACTGGGTTTATTTTATTTGGTGTTCTTATAATGGGCTGCTCAGATGTGGTTCGAGTTTTTAAGTCTCTATAGACCGTGCATCCTTTATAATTGGTGGGATGATTGCCGCCGCACAAAGAACACGTAGCAGGAATATTCTTAGATTTTCTGCAGGTTTTGCTATCATGATGTTGTCCACATTTTACGCAGTAGTAGGGCTTGCTGCAGTATGTCTTGGAGTGGCCGTAGGCTTGACATCGTGTACATTGTACTATATTGTTTTTAATGCGCGATGCTTCTACTCTTATTTTTGAATTTTGTAAAAACTCGACTTTGTAGATTTCTTTACTATTTGGTTTTGGTTCGAGGTCGATGAAAAACATTGGCAACGGTTGTTTAGTTATTCTATACCTAATATTCATGATGTTCCTTACCGAGTGACCTAATTCTTGAAGCTCAATCTTTATGTCTTGGGTATTAATTGAATGATGAAGGTCTCGTATGACCACCCGGTAGGCGCGTTCTTCTTTGATTTGAAAGATGTGGTGGACTATGTTTTCTTCTTGTAAATATGAGGTTAGTATTCTGTATGCGTCGATAGTATTGGTATTTATCTTAACTGTGTTGTCTGATAACGCTTTAGAGTAGAATCTTTCTTCTTCAATGACTTTGTTTAGGTTATCAGTCATGGCTTTAAAGTCTGTAACCCAGTAAATATATACTGGTGGGGGGTTATGGTTCGGTAGTTGAGATTTTGTTTGGGTTTCACTGTTATCATTTGGGTTATTTTCTTCATGTTCATTGAATACTTGAAATCTATTTGCCGTGTTTATTATGGGTGCGTTTTCGACAGTTTTTTAGTCGCATTCGTTTTCTCTTCTTAGTAATAATTTGCCATGAGTGTTTTTTATTATTGTCCTCTTGGTTTGTTATCATTGTTTCGTCATCGTCGGTTTCGCTATTGTGACTAGTTTGTGAAGATCGTATAAATGGTGTTGCTGGATAAGTGCTGTTAAAGTTAGTTGTGTTAGGAAAATGAGATTGGTTTTGGTATTGCTGATAAGATTGAGGTGCTTGGTTTTGAAACATTTGAAATGATTGATGATTTGATTGTGTTTGACTTAGCTGACCTGGATAGATTAATGGTGGTTGAAATTGGCTTTGCATTGTGGACATCGGTTGTAATTTATTTTAGTTGTTTGTATAATTGTTGGATGGACCGGGTATATTCCCGTCTGGAAACATTTCACTGCATGAATGTCTTTAATAAATAAACGATAATTTAAACGAATTTTTAAAAATTATTATAAAACTTAGTTACACTGCGTGAGCAGCTGCGATATCAGCCGTCTGCACTAGTCCGTAATCACCCTGGCCGACCCTCTGAGATAAGAGAGCGGCGATCGACACGTCTTTATTCTAGAAAAGTCAACCGAGAACTCCCTTGTTATTTCAAAATTTATTTAGAGCAACCAAAAAACCTTTTATTCATGCAGGCCATTGGAAAACTTATCTAACATTTTATTATCTCATGTCATGATGTTGATACTAGGCATAAAATTAATTTGTTATTTTGCTACGCGTTGCCATTCTTTTCAAACTTTCAGCACATGTTCATTAACATTCCCACAATTAATCACTCAAGCAACATTTCCTACATAATTAATGAATTGCTATGACCTCCACTTTTCCATTATACCGTACACACACAAAAACCACACTGGCTGTAGTCGGGCACGCCCCAGTGCCCAGCTCCACCGACGTTTCCTTTTTCAGCAGCGCGGCTGAAGCACGTAACTAATCTTCAGGGTGCGCGACCGCGGAGGAGTCACGAGGAGTTTGCTTGCGACGTCAGTTTCCAATTTATCTGTGGATATGCCGTCCGAGGCAGGCACGACTTAATAAATCTTCAGAGCAAATATCACGCCGCCAGAATCGATGCCGGTGAGACACCGCCGCGTAATTGGGGAGTCTCCGGCTCGACGAGCGACCCCCGCCTCGGGCCCAATCAGACAGCTCAAAGCGGCCGCCAACCTGTGTGATTAATAGGATTTTAAACTGCACGTTCGGCATTTTTGTGCCGACTCGCTCCACTCAAAGGCGGTAATAATGACGGCGGAGACCCTGAAATGATTGGGGTTGAAACGGGGCCGGATTTTTGTCTTCTAAAGCTCTGGCGTTCAGTCAGGCTTACATGGCCGAAATGGAGGTTTTAAAATTTATCGGCACTTACTGAAGTCACAAGGGGTACCGCCTATCTTTAACAATTAAGTAGTAACGTCCTGGCATTAATAATGTAACTTATATTTAATTTACAAATAAATAATTGTAGAGAAGCATAGAAAGAAACCATATCAATCAGAACCATATATATTAATTATAACACATCACTCAATAAGTTTGTAGAATGACTGTTAGAAATCCATATGATTTTTAGGAAGTACTAACCTTCAAATAATACCTATCAAAATTTTATGACAATATGACGTTTAGTTCACAAGTTGCAGTAGTTTTAGTGACACTACTTGTGTAATTTTCAAAACAATGAAAAAATTTGAATTTCGTGTGTTGATAAAGCATTGCTGTTTAATGGGAAAAAATACCGCTCACGCAAAACAGTGGCTTGACAAGTGTTATTTGGACTTTGGTTCCATCGAGGCAAATGGTAGAGAAGTAGTTTGCTGATTTTAAACGCGACCGTACAAACACCTATATTGGTGGTTGCCCAAATTTGGCAGTTGTCCCAGAAAATATAAAGAAGTTCACAGAGTACTTCGCCGAACGTAAATTGAAGTTGTGTGAGATAGCTGACACTTTAAAGATATCAGGAGGTGGCGAATTCACCATTTTGCATTAACATTTGTCCATGAAAAAGCTCTGTTTGTAGTGGGTACTGCGTTTGCTCACACTCGATCAAAAACAACAACGCGTAGACGATTTGGAGATGTTTCAGCGCAATAAAAAGGATTTTTTCCTGTAATATGTGATAACGGATGAAACTTGGATTCATCACTGCACCCCAGAGTCAAATCGGCAGTCATCTGAGTGAGAGCAAAGGCCAAAAGCCGTTCAAAGCGATCAAAAACGCAAATGGCAGCTGGTAAGGTTTTCGCCTCCGTATTTTGGGATGCCCAGGGTATTTTATTTACCAATTACCTTGAGGAAAGAAGAATCATCAATAGCAAATATTATATAGCGTTATTGGTGCGTTTGAAGAAAGAAATTGTGAAAAAATGACCCCAAAAAAAGAAAAAAGTACTCTTTCACCAAGACAGCGCACCGTGTCACAAGTCAATTACAATGAAAAAATTGCACAAAACGCACTTTAAATTGCTTCTCCATCCACCGTATTCTTCAGATCTGCCTCCAAACGGCCATTATCTGTTTGAAAACCTAAAAAGATTGCTCCAGGGAAAGAGATTTGTCTCCAACGAAGAAGTGATTGCTTAAACTAAAGTCTATTTTGAAGCCAAAGATAAATAGTTCTACAAAAAAGGCATCGAAATGTTAGAGAAGCGTTCAAATGAATGTATCAATCTTGAAGGAGACCATCTTAATGAATAAAGTCGAATTTTGCCTAACAGTTGCTGTTTTATTAGTCATCCTACGGACTTACTGAGTGATGTGTTATATATGGTACAAATTAGTTCTATGAGCTAATTTGCTAACAAGTGAACTTGAGAGAATTAGCCTCCTGATATCACTTTAGAACTACTAATGGTTTAGCAGGTCTTAAGGCCATTTATTTTTTAATTGTTTGAAGGCTAATTATTCCAATAAAATGTTAACCATTGAGTTAGTATGCGTTAGCAGGCGATAATAATGTAATAATCTTCACAAAGCTGAATCTATTCCTTAAGGACTACTGTTTTGATATCTGTGTGTAGATGTATACTACTAGCATACTAAGGTACATCTGTAATCTGTCTGGGAACTTTAAATTGAAATACTTTTACAATATTTAAATTCGTCATGCTGGAGCATCCTTAAGGTTCCAGACCAATTGAAAGTAAAGATTTATTCCGAATGAATCTACAGATTTTTTTAAATTTGTTTGGTGTGTATTGTCCAGATTAACCTCCTGTAGTGTATATATAATATGAGGATAGTGCTAGCTTTTTATTTAGAAATCACTTAAGTGAGCTTACTTTCGTTAACCTGAATTATCTACTGGTTTAGTGAAACTTCTGAAAGGGGTAAGTAATTTTGTAGCCGCCTTGGTGTTAGGGCTAGTTCATCAGATGTTGCTAAGATTGTTTTTAAGAACATCTTCAAAGTTCCAATATCAATATAGGGGTTATACATAGATCTGTTTTGCATTAGTTAGGTTTATAATCAGATCTAATACACTACCTTGAAAGAACCTGAGTACCTGAGTTGACAGGGGATATTCGTGTTGGATCCTCTCCATTTTTGACTTGGTAGGTCCAACGTAGAAAAACACAATTTCAGAAATTCATTGTAGGTATGTGAAATGGTACAATTAAGTTTAATAACAGGTTTTTGTGCTATACCTTATCAAACATTCAAGATTGTTTCCAAATAGCAGTTCTTTTCTTAAAAGACTGTGTATATAGTGTTTGTTAGACGACGATACGCCTAAATCCAAATTGGTTATTTGGTATGCATTCTGCTAGCAAGTTATCTCAATTTACACTTTTCACGAATTAGAATTTTTCGAATTAGAAATTAAAAAATTTCCATCTCGAATAATTTTCGAGATATTCGACTTCGAATTTAGGGAAAATTTTTGACATTACGGTTTTAAATGTGATTCTTATAGGAAATTTTACGCTGAATTCGAAAATGAAGTCGAAAAAAATCTATGTCGAATAATTTTCGAGATACTCGATTTCGAATTTTCTTTTTAAGTTCGTTCTGGGATTGCTTACAGAGTAATCTCTTCGTCGGCCTCATGTTTAATAATAATTTCTCTAAAAGTTTAGAAAACTTTGGTAAGAGACTTATATGTCTCAGCATTAAATTAAAGAGCTTTTTATAAATAATTATTTAGCTCTGGACAACCTAGATACGACTTTCGCAGTAATTAACTCATATACTGGTGACTTGGTCTTATTTGAGCGGCTCTTTCCATCTTGTTATTCTTTCAATTTAAAATTTGCTATACACGAAGGCAGTTTGAGAAGGATATTTATAAAGTATTCTTTTTTCTATTAGAATCTTCATCGATTAAAAAATATTGTGCATAAACCTCAGCTTTTTTATTATTAGGTTTTGTCTAACTAGTAACAAGTTCAGAAATTGAAAAGATATCGTTTGAAGACTAGTGACTCAAATTAGTAAATCAAATGGTTTTTATTAGGTAAGATTTGATCTCGTATCTTAGATTTTAATTTATTCCGCGCTTGTGCTTCAGAGCAAGCGAACGTATGCTGCGCTCCGATATGTATGTGTCCAAAACGCCTTATCTGTTATTTAAGGTCGGAGTTGCATTTTTAATATTAGTTTCTAATTTGTAAATGATAGCTACCTCGAGGTCGCCGTACGCTTCTAATAGCACATCTGTACGTAAAAGACTGACTGATGTGCCGGATGTAAACGGGTACTATTGCTGTCACTGGCTGAAATTAAATTAAATTTAATTGAACATAAATTACCACATAATGAAGTATATCTCACTTGCAACCTAACTTTTATTTTTATCCAAATCAAGCTGGCTCACAACAGCAATTTTAACACCAGACTTTTAATGCACCGCAATAACTTTTTCCTCAATAACCTCAACTTATTCAGTACCCATTAAATATTTATTACGCACAGATGACAAATATGTACTCAATAAATTAACAAAAAGAGATACAGAAGCTTCGAAAGTACTTCAAATAATCAAACTCAAGGGCAAAGAAGCTAAAATATTGGCTAGATGGCCCAGTACAAATCAGTAATAAATATGATCCACTAAATATAGAAATTGATGATCAAAGGAAGTAACTACTTCAAAAGTTCCTAAACGATCACCTATTTAGATATCTGATCTTAAGATCATTAATCCCCTAATAACGCTATTTAACGAAACTGCAAAAGACAACTATAAACTAAAAGCTCTAGGCAACGATCCAATTGAAATAAATCCAAAGTAATACAAGCAAAATTTATACAAGTATTATTAAAATTTTATAAATAAGAACATAAAATTCCACACGTACAAGCCAAAGCAAGAGATAACAGTCAGAGTTGTAATGACAAATACCCATCATTCAACAGATACAGAATAAATCAGACAGAACTTAAAAACACTCGGACATGAAGTAATGAATACGTATATGGGACATAAAACAACGATTAACCAAATTTTTGCGCCCCATGTTTATTTATAGTGGAAATTAAACAAAAAGATAACAACAAAGAGATTTACAAAATCAAATTATTTATAGACACAAGTATAACTGTCAAACCCCCTCATGCAAGAAAGACAATCCTGCAATGTGCCAAATATCAAAGATTTAACTATATCAAAAACAACTGATGGCAAATGGATTGCTGTGTTAAATGTACAGAATCTGACTTCACTAAAGAATGCCCAAGGAAAAGTAAAGACGACCATCCCGCGAATTATCGAGGATGTATAGTGCACAGCAACTACAAGAATAACTCTTTCTATAACTAGGACGTCAACCCACAACCTACACAACTCGAACACCAATAAAATTATACAACCACAATTCACATCTCAAAATCAATAGTCGAACGATATGGAGGAACTGAAATTTATAAAGAGCTTAATCACGCAAATGAGGTCTGTCATAAACCTTCTAACGGCGCTAATTAGCCAAATTATATAAAGGTCAAACTCTTAAAAATAGCTGTTTGGAATACCATTGAGCTTAGTCAACACGCTCCAGAGATCAAACTATTGATTAAAAAATAACCAAATTGATATACTTCTTATAACCCACTTTATCAACAAAAACTACATCCAATTTTCCAAGTTCTGCATTTATAACACAAACCACTCTAATGGCACTGCTCTTGGTAGAATAGCTGTTATAATAAAATCCAACATAACAACATGAGCCAGATAAATATGCAAAAAACCGTTTATAAGCTACTACTATTTAAGTTAAACAACAACTATAAAAATCTCCGCCATTTATGGACACCCAAAAAATTATTATAAAACAAGAATATTACTCTCATTCCTTCCAAAATCTAGGGAATAGATTTATTCGGGCTGGCGATTTTAACGCAACAACTATTAACAGCTATACAATCTAAATTACTTATCGCATGGGGAACCGACCTATTGGTCCAACGATCGCCGAAAAATCGATTTCTGCATTATTAAAGAATTAAATATAGCGCAGTTCACAATCAAATAGTGTTTTATAATTTATTTCTTATAATCACATTTCACTCAAAAATAACATTTTTTCAAATAAGACCAATACTTTGCAACACAAAAACGAACTGTGAATACTTCCGAAGCAGATTAACTGATCTAATAAACTTACAAATACTATTAAAAATCAAATACAATATAAAAAAATTTACAATCCAGCAATAAAATTATATAACACAATCCAGCAAGCGGCATGAAAAGCTACACCTACCAAGAAAAATCCCAACGCCAACAGTGACCCCTTAAAAAAAAGACGCCTCAGAAAACTCTGACAAAGCACCCGTTTAGAAACAGATAAATGAGCACTAAATTAGACCAAACAACTACTGCAATATAAAAACTAGGGCATCCAACATTACCTAACTAATCTCACAGCTACTGCAACCTCTAACTATTCGCTCTGAAAAAGGTTAAAAAAATAAAAGACCTATAACGTACACACCACCTATTATCAAATCAAATAGGCAATGAACCCGCAGCAGTAAAAATAAAACAGAAACCTTTGTTGAACACGCAATAGTAAAACAAATTGATCGTTTGACAAACATAGATATTTCTTCGCTGCGTTTTGGGTACTTCCCAGGCTTTTGACAAGGTCTGGCACTTGGATCTATACTACAGACGAAAAAAGTTTCTGCCATACCAAATTTATGAAATATTAAAATCTTACCTATCAGACCGGCATTTATTTGTAGACTACCAAGGCGAATCCACAAACCTTCAACCCGCTATATCTGAAGTTCCCCAAGGCAGTATGCTGGAACCCATTCTATACTTACTATTTACAGCCAACTTACCAACTACGAGTTTAATCACAACTGTAACTTTCGCTTATAACACGGATATCCTGGCCTCACATATTAATCCTACACCACTACATCTCACAGTTTGAATTAATAAAGTCCAACAATGACTCAAAGCATGGAGGATCAAGGTAAATAAAAGCGAATTCCAACATGTCAGTTTCACCATAAACCGCGATAACTGTCCGGCAGTTACACTCAATTAAAACATGGCGACTTCGCAAAATATCTGGATCTTCATCTGGATCTATGTCTGACTTGGGAAACCCGTATATTCAAAAAACACAAACAGCTTGGGCTACAATACATAAAAACATATTGAATAATTAGAAGAAAGTCTTTACTAGCATTAGACAGCAAATTACTGCTCTGTAAAGTAACCTTAAAACTTATTTGGACGTATGGTCTTCTTCTGTGGGAAATCGCTAGCATCTCCAACCTAGTTTTCATCAAAATGTGCCAAATAAAGTGATTTTAAATAAAAGAAGAAATAAAAAGAACTACCCAAAGATATAAAAACAGACTATCAGTACATCCTAGTCAGTCCTTGAATACCTTAATGAATGAAACCAATAAACCAAAATGTTTAAAACAATTGAAACCTAATAAACTTCCAGCGCGTTTTAATTAATGATTTTAATTTAAATTAACATTAATTTTAAGAATTATTGTAAGTTTTTCTTCTTCCTCTTAAATTTATGTTATGTTACTTGTATTACAAACTAGCGATATTTAAAATAGAATAGCTTATTGTAGCCTTACTGTACATGTTCATAAGCAATTGGTAGTTTTATCTGTTGCTTGAACTTATTGTATATGGTGCCACACTAAATACCTATTGCCCCTTCTAAATAGAACAGATTGTATAATAAAGGAGTTAAAAAAAGATTTTAATTTGTCATTCTACTGAATGTCTATTGCTTTTTCATAGCACTCGCGTTATTCTTCTTTTTGTTACTAGTTGTCACCACACGTAAAAAAGGTGTATTCAAGCAGCCTCTTAAATGGTAGTGATGAATTTTTGGACCTAGAAATGTTGGTTTGCTTTTTTGTTTATTATCATTGTAATGATGCTAGAGGTATGATCTGAAGACAGGTCTAAATTTGATTTCATATCCATAAAATCGAGTAAAATAACATTTATAATATAAAAATCCGGCATATGAGTGTTTATTGTAGTTAAGTACTTTTATATATGATTACATATGATAATAATGAAGTGATAAAGGACGTCTATGTTGCGCATTTTTAAAAACACTTCAGTATCTTTGTTTTCCATGAGAAGCCATTGGTAATCCATATTGCTAATATTAAGAGCTTAGCCATTATATAATAATTTGATAATGACGATGGATAAAATGTTAAATGTGATGGTGATTTCGTTAATTTTATTGCAAATTGTTAAACGGTTATATTTTGAGATTGTTCAGTACTGATTTTAGTCAACTAAGTACATGTCAGTTTAGTTATTGTCTTGTCCACATTTAGTTATGCATTGTGGTGTTTGCTGATGTTCCTTACAATATTTGTTTGAAGCTAAAGGTATACTTGACACTGTTTGTAGTCGGCTAGATGTGAGCCATCTCATAAAGGTACATTTAGCTGAGGTATTTCTATTTTTTAGATTTTTGTCATGTGCACCGTAACAGTTGACGCAAGTGTATAGTCTACCTCTATTATATTTGCTTTTAGTACAATTTTACTGCTAACATCTTGTGCACTGTACTAATTTCATGCTTTTCTTAGCAGTTCTTTGACTACGATTTTATTTTAGAGGTATTTTAAGTTATAAATATTTTTCTTATCTTCTTCCGTTTCTAGATCCACAAAAACAGCAATTGCATTTCTGACAGAAACCCTACATTATGTAATTCTTCTTTTATGTCTAGCAGTGGAGCTGCATTGTAAATACTTGATTACAATTCTCTGCGATTTTTCCTCTTTTAATTGATATGTATAGTAGATTTTTCTCTGCATAAATTCGACAAATTTATACGTTAATTTTAACAACATTGTTTAGAAGGCATTTAGTGCTAAGATTATCCTCCTTAGCTAAGGTGACCAGAGTGTATAACCTAGGACATCCACGATGCGTTTCCATTTTTTCCTATCATTAGCTATGAAATTTAGTTCACCCTAAATCTTTCCTATTTCGTTACGTTTGACCTCTGTAACTCTCCTACATGTATTTTCTGGTCTCCTACTGTTTATTATTCCCACTGTAATACCATTTTAACCCTTATTTCGTTATGTGGTTGTTCTCCTTTTTTATTGTATGGCCTGCTCAATTGGATTTCTGTTTTTTAGTTACTTTCCTAATTTGTTCTTGTTTAGTTTTAGAATATTTTTATAATTTTTGATAGTCACTTAAAGTCAGTTGAAGAACACTTTTATTTTCTGAGTATTTTTTAGTTGCATCCCAGGTTTTACTTTCACACAGTAAAATCCATTTTGCATTATTGTCAAATAGTCTTTCGACTTATTTGTGTTGATTGCTATATATTATTTAGCGTTCAAAATGCATTATGTACTTTCTTTAATCTTTGTTTGATATCTTCATCTGCGCTCCCATTTGCGTTGATTATACTCCCCAGGTATCAAACTTCTTGATTCACATATAATTTGTCTTGTTCTTCTGTTTCTACTTTAGTTTTGGCTATTTTTTATAATTATTTTCAATCCTGCAAGTTTGACCACTTTTCCCAACTGTTGTAGAATTTCTCGCATGTCTGCGATTGTATGTGGAATAAGTCATATATCGTCTGCATATTCCTTGTTCACCAATTTATTACTTTCCAAGTAGTTCCAAATGGTTCCATTTTCTTTATAAATTATTCTTCTCTTTACATAACCTAGCAAGAGAGACAGTATGCATCCTTGCTTTAATAATATCTTTAAGCCTATTTTCCTTCTCACATAACCTTTGTGCATCACCTGGCCTGTGTATTTCTGAAACATCGTTAACATTTAACCATATTCCTCCTTGAATAAAGATTAAATGTGGCTTAGGCGATGACGGTAAAACGAGTTGTCTTTATTTTTGCACGTCATTGTTTTATCGAGAATTTTAGTTATTAAGATGTCAATATCTATTTCTCAAATTAACTGTAGCAACATTTGTTCGATATAATTTGTATCAATGTGTTGTCTTTTATTATGGTAAATTTCTTCCCATAAAAAGGCATTGATTATTTCTTCATCTTCCTAGTTTAAAAGTGAGTATGCCTTTTCAGTTTCTTTTATATTACAGAATAGAATTTCATTTTGCAGATTAAATTGAGTAAATGCTAAAAATGGATGTTGTATACCTGTATTGCAGTTATTTCTCTAGAAAATGGTTGTTGTTACTATTGATATTGAAAATGTAAAGTTCAGTTTTGATAAATAACTTATCTGCTTTTAACTTTTACTCTGGGCAAACACAATCTTACCCAACAAAAGTCAAACAAGTACTACACAAGTAATAGCAACAGTTTAACAGTCTTTATGTTTTTTTATTACAAGTTATATGTCTTTATTGTAATCTTTCCTTCTGTCTACCTCCTATCATAATTTTATAAAGTGCCCTGTAGCATCAGCAACTCCAATTCTTTTATTATACTACACATTTTTGTGTTGTAATACTTTCCCGGCAGTATCTCGCATTGATATTCATATCGGTACTGCAGCCTCCATAGCGATACTATTGTTGTACCTCACTAAGTGAATGGGTTGTAATTTGGCAGTATCTAAGGTTATCGGACAAAATGTAGAACACGGTTTTATCGCATGCGCCTTATTCTATGGCTAACACACGCAAAGGTTATTCAGTACTAAGCATACAACAGAGAAATGCGGAGCTGATTCGTTTAGTTATTAATACAAAATAATGTTAAAGGATATCCCTTGGTTTACGCAACATTTTCATTTATCGTGACATTTTACAACAAGACAACGCTGTATTATAAAATAGTTACATGCGTCACGCACTATTTTGAAAACATGTTAGGTTAGCTGAATATACTTATTCAAGATGCATTTAAGATTTTTCTTCTAACGCAGGTCGGTATTATTTCTTCATTAGTTGAAAATGTTCACATTCCAAGAAACGTTTTAATTTTAAAAAGAAGCTAAACCATAGACCAGGCGTGTTAAAACAATTCTCTTTTTTGTTAAACTACGTATGTCTTTATAAACAGCTGTTTTAAGGTTTTATAGAATATTAACTAGCATAATACGTTTTGTTTACAATTTTTTTCTTTCTGAAAATTTGCAAAATTTATTTTGCATCACAAAAACTTGATGCCATTACCATCATCCGTAGATAACCATTTTCATTATTTTTTGGAAAAGTAATAACATGTTCTGTCTGTTGCTTTAATTCTTGTTTATTTTCTGTTGTGAAATGATAAATCTAAACTAACAAACTATTGAGTGAAGTGACGCCAGTAATATATTTAACAAGAACGGTGTAGTACCGTAAAGAAAACTTTCTACAGCGGTACGAAATCGTAACGATCACTTCCGGTTGCCGTTAACCGATTTGGCTGAAAATCAATCCCATGAAAGGTACTGACCTAGGATGTGTGTATGCCGAGCTTGAAGTGAATCGGTTAAATAGAACGGAAGTTATAGTGTCTCCAGACACACAGACAGACAGACAGCATGATAATCTCATTAACTTTCTACTATAATATCCGCTGTAGAAAGTTAATAAAATGCTCTGAAACATAGTTTCAACGAGCACGTTTTTGGTCGGGGGTAAGTAAACGCAGCTTCTACCTTGTAAACTTGTTGCTATTTGTAGGTACTCATGGCGCGTTTCTGAATAATGCTTTCACGACTTTTTAAAACTAAAAAATTGGCCCAATTCTTAAATCGTGCCTCATATCTTAATAAATTTTTTGTGGAACAATTCTTTTTATAAAAATATTTTTTTAATGCTAGAATTTTTAAATTATTGATACCCACAAGATACTCTACAAGACTATCTTTAAAACAACGTTAAAGGATATAATTAAAACAAAATATATTTAAACCTGTTATGTGCACGTTACAAGAATTAGTTAACAACTTTAATTCAAAATACATAGAACTCAAACAATTTTAATGAATAGTAAGGCAATAGTATAGAAAAAAAAACTTATTTTACAATAATCCAACCAACAAATATAGAAATTAAAAGTAACAGGAAAAAACATTAAGCAAAAGAATAGAATGTTCAAATACAAAAACATTTTTGGCAAACATGTAAGCAAAACTGACAATAGTGAGAAATTAAACCAATATAATTTTATAAAAAATTATATTATAATGGCTAATTATAATAAAAATAGCATTATTAATTAAGAGGTGTCCAGACTTTTTCATATAACTATGGCCCAATCTAATTAACAACTTTACGAATTTTTTCTTTTAATTCAGAAAAGATTCTTACTTTTCTAACAAACTTTGGTTTTTAGAATCTGCGGAGGAAAAAGTCGCACGGTGTGCCATTACATTTTTACTCCAACAATTAAATAACTTCACGCGTCCCATGACAGATAACGTCATATTGCTAGAACCACAAGTCATCCAATTGAAACCACAAAAAGTCTACTATCATCTCACGATAATATTTACCATTGATAGTCATTACGTTTTCGGCTTTTTTTCCCAAAAGAACAGCTCAATCACTACACTATCATAAAATCTACACCAAACTCTTTAGATACGCGTAAGCCATTATTAAATGACCCGAGAATTTTTTATGCAGCAGTTCTGCTTATGGACATAATCATTAAGGAGGAAAAGCGCCTTGTTGCTAAAGATGATTTTATTTGCAAAGTTGCCGTCGACTTCTTGATTCCCTAGCCCTCTATTAGTTCCTGAGTTAGCTGAATCTTGAATGGGTGTAGATGTAGATCTTTTTTAAAACCCACTGCACCGAGATTTTTAAAATGAACGACGGCAATGTTTTCAGGTGAATGGCCGGTACGAGGTCGGCTATTTTTTTGTTATCTGCAATCAAATCTCTTTGTTCAAATTTTTGAATTAGTCCTTTCACTGTTGTTTCGTTTCGTGCATTTGGCCTTCTGAAAATGACATGTAATTTGGGCAAAGCCTCGGAGCAACATTCTCTGTGCTTGTGTTGAATTTTAACAATCGCCACTCACATATTGATACTGTAATATATATAATGTAATATATGTAATGTGATACAAAATTTTACCAAACAGAATGCTGCTAACCTTGCAATAAATGGCGCACAATTGAAATCCCGCGTTTCTTTTGGGACACCCTTTAGCTTAACCAACAAAATAAATTTTTGATAACTTAATAGTAGGGTTATTTATATATTTTCCAAAATGCATTATTATATAAAAGCATTTAACTGGCATCAATTATTCCACGAATAGTTACAATTAATGTTGGTTGTGCCAAGTTTAATTTCCAAATCGTCCGTACGGCAGACCCGCAACAAAAACGAAGGTCACGGCTACAGTCCATTACGGAGAGTACAAAGTTCCAATAGAATAGCAACATATGCGCGATTTATTCAAGCGTGTAGTTGCCAACAAAGGAGCCGTGCTTTAAGCTAGCATAACTGCGTTCGGCTCCAATTCGGCGTCTGTTGCGTACGACTGACATCAAAGAAATTTGCATTACTGTGATTAAACGTAATATTATGGGGTATAGTTCCCCGAAAATGTTGTCTGGAGACCCCGAACTTGCTAAATTACTCGAAGAGCCTTGAGCGAGGGCAATTTTGCAGCTTGGCGGCAAGTAATGTTCTGCTACAATACTGCTTTGGCTGGAACATGTTTTAGATTTATGATTAATTTCGTAGGCATCAACTGTATAATAATTTCAAAGTTATTTATATGAAGATATTAAGAAACTTAAGGATTAAAAATTAAAAATGTCGGAGTATCAATAGTAAATTTTCAAACATATAATTGTTGCTCTCGCATCAGTTCAAGTATATTTTTAAATCCTACCACTTTTGTTTTAATTAGTTTCACGTATACTATGATGGTTTATCCATTCTACTAGAACTATAAATTTACCAGATTCACGCTAGCCAATCGTTGTTTCTGGACTTGTAGTAGCACCTTTCGTTACTGCTACAATGTTGTTGAGTAAAATTGTTTTCTTGCGTATCATTCAATGATAATTGATCGGTGTATGACAGTGACAACGACATGCAATTAATAATTCGGCACTCTCATTGGAAGATCCTTTAACTTTGTTGCTATTTTAATATTTCCGCTGGAAAGCAAATCAGAAATGTTAACAGAGGAGATTATGAAATTAAAACTAACAAAATCTTCTAGTTTTTAAAGTCTCATTTTACACACGCAATGATTTTAGATGTACACTTTAACTGTTTTGTAAAAAAATAAAAACAGTGAATGGACTTACAACAGAGATATATAAACTCAATGGATTCTTATTGCTTATCTTATTAATAATTTTCAAACAAATATCGACATTATGTTTTTGCGCAGAATTGCATAAAAATATGCATTTGCTCTAGCAGTTTACATTTATTTGTTTTTGATTATTATAGTTGCATTTTAGGGAAAATAAAATACGAAGCATACTTTGAGTATATAATATATTCCTATAATTAATGTAATATGTTATGTTGTAGACGAGAAAACCATTTTGCTAGCGTTCTACAACTCTTGGTTTCTACGAAATTGTGGTATAATAACCATTTAATTGCCTACATGCCAAAGAAAATAGTACATAATAAAAAATATATTTTTATAAGAGTTTACTATATTTCCTATTCTCAAAAAATAGTAAGAACGCATTTTTATTTTATTACATATTAGCATAAACCGTAAATAAACACATAAAATGCGTAATATCCTTTAATACTAACAACTAATTTAACAGCAATTAACGCCGATTCACAGAAAATTAAGTATTTTATTTAGTCTGATATCTTTCACATATTAATTCTGTGTAATTTAATACCAGTTCGATAAATATCAAATAACAGTAACACAACTGGTGGTTGAGTTTTATGTGTAGCTAAGTTAAAGGATAAATGTTACTGTAATTAATTAATCATGGTTAGTAATTAATTGCCCGCATAAAGAGGGCATGTAGAACCTAATATTGTTCAATCTTATGAACAAATTATCAAGCCAGGTGATCAATTAGTTTTAATGGTGTTATCATCAAACAAATACATAAATTGAATATTATAAATAAAAAGCTTCTGCATCTAAAATAAAGGTCAAGAAATATCTTACTCTGAATCGATCATATAATAGTGAGACGAACTATCTACAGTTCAGTGTCCTGGGGAAACAGATTGATGTTAAGTATCGAAAAAATAATTAAAGGTACATATCTAACTAGTATGTAGCTTATAGTTTCCTCCCTCCCTATACGACAAAAAAAATAAAAATAGAAAAATTCGTCCTAAAGCGAACATATACTCAAGCATCAAAGAACAACATTTAAAAACAATTTATGTGCGGAAATAATTTCTACTTTTAAGGGAACAGCAAAAATAATTAATTAACGATAATTCTAAACTATTAACCGGGAGTAGAAGGAATTGTTAGATGGGCCTATAACCACTGAAGATACTGGAATGGGCGCCTTCGGGTAAAAAGCCAAATTCTTTGTTTTATGGGAAAATCACCAATATCTTCTTCAGCAGAAGTATATGCAGTAGAACTGCGCTCAATTTAACTATGACGGAAAATGCATTGGATATAAGATTAGGGTCGGTCTATTTTAACAAAAATTAAAATTCAACTTTGATGTGTTTGTTATAAACAGTCGCGTTACATGAGAGATATAATAACGTGAGAAAAACAAAATATAGAAGGAAACATAATAGGTCTGGGTGAAGCCAGACGTACTGGAAACCATCTTACAAATTTAAATTCAAAACACAGCAAGAGACACACTGGAACAAAAACTAAAGCAGAGAACGTTGCATAGCCGACAGAATGGCATATATAACAATTAATTAAAAAAAAACAAGAACTCAAAATTATACAGGTATATCAGCAAATCGGAAAAAGACAAGAAGTATTTACGAACAACTAACAGAATGTCTCCGACAGAACCAAACCACTTATTAGCTAATAATTGGAGACTTTAATGCAAAGGCAGGCAAAAATTTGGAAAACCATAGAGGAAATGTGTTAGTAAATTTTGCAAAGTCAAGTAGCCTTTACATAATGAACAGGTTTCTCAAAAAAAAGAAAACAACGCAAATGGACATGGCAAAAATCCCTTATCATGCAGTAAAAAATAAGAAAAATTTTATAATTTCCACCAAGAAATATGTAATACAAGACGTATCACTCCTAAGCAAATTTATAGTTGGTTGTAGCCACAGAATGGTCTGAGCAAAGCTATATATTAATCTCCAACCACATAGCGCTAAGAAATTTAAAATTAGAAAGAAACCAATTGACACTAACAAACTGAGGAAAAATAAGAAAGAACTAACACTAGATAAAACAGATGATGTACAAGATATAAATAAACCTAATGAGCATATTTCGTCGGAAATAATAGAAGCAGCCCAAATTTACTTAAATAACTACAGACCAGTAAGGTTTTTGTATCAACTCTATAAGCTATTCATGAGAATAATCAACAACCGACTGACGCCCAAATTCGATGCCAATCAGCCAACAGAGCAAGGAGGATTTCGATCAGGATTTAACATATGCGACCACCTTCAAACAATGCAAAACTTACTAGAAAAGGGCAAAGAATATAACATCCATCTATACATAGCCTTTATAAACTACGATAAAGCATCTGACGTACAAATCTGGTCAATACTTAACTCACTGGTCAACTGCGAAATAGACAGCAGACACAAACCATTAATAAAGAACATGTACAATAATGCAAATATGTATATAAAAACAAACCCAGCTACAACTACAGATAACATACCTATACAGAGAGGAGTAAGACAAAGGGATGTCATCTTCCCAACGAACTAGAAGATGTCTTTCGTCAAATGGATTGGTCGAATAAAGTTATAAATATTGACAGAGTGAATTTGAGCCACTTGAGGTTTGCTGACGACCTTGTTATACTTAGTAAAGACCATCGAATAATAAACACACACACACTTAGGTCATCAAATTTCAATAGATAAAACATCCGAAAAATAAGAATAGGCTTGTCTACATTTGGAAAGCTCAGCTACGTACTAAGAGACAAAGAAGTTCCAAATTATTTAAAGGCAAAGGTTTACAACCAATGTGTCATCCCGGCAATCACGTATGACTGTAAAACCTGGAGACTCAAAAAAAAACTACAGCAGAGACCGAAAAATTACAAAAGAGGAAAGGAAAGACCAAGCAGAAGATGGCGAGATAACATACAAGACGTTGCAGGAACACAGTTACGTTAGCTATGGACAGAGAAAGATAAAATTTTTGGGAGACTTACGTCCAACAATGGGTGGAAAAGGGCTCAGCGTGATCATGATCACGATCGTTGCCAAGTGCAACAGGAAGTTGTGCAATATTATTTTAGAGTTAAGAAAATTTTATAGTCATAGTAAGTCACAAAAAAATGTTTCTCTTAAATTAACCAAAATGTAATTTAGGCAGTTTCTAAAGAAGAAAAGAAATTAAAATGCCAAAACCACAAAAAGGCCTGGAAAAATTCAACATTCTACTTAGCAAGGAAATATGCAAACAGCAGTAAGAATACTACTTTGATAGAATTCTTACTAGAAAACCTTAGGCCAAATATCTAACGTAAATAAATTAGAGTAAACAAAATTTAATTATGTAGGTTTTAACCAACTCTAATGCGTATTATTGAAAAACTCTTGCAAGCTTATAGAAGATATAAAAGCTAAGCAAACGTCTCCGCTTACTTAGAGATGTACATTTAATTAGAGTACTTTAGTACGTGATAAAGTAGTTTTAGAACACACTCTAATGTAACTTTGTTTATTGGTTGTTGAATACATTCTAAAGCTTTATTCATGCACTTGTAATGCAATAATAAAAAAGCAATAAACCATTAGCGCTAATGAACATTTCATAGATCAACATACAATTATAAACTTGTAAAGCTATATGTAAATATAAATTAATTATTATGCATAATAGAGATAATGAATATCAAAAACCAGGAAAACAGTATTTGTATTAAAAATTAATTCTACTTGTTTTGAAAAGCACAAATAATATGATATTACTGAAACTGGTTATTGTTATCAAGAAGTTGGAAATAAGGTATTTTTAAGAAAATACGTAATTTACTAAATAGTATTAAATTGTTAATATCTTTTCGATATAACCATAATTAGCAATTTTTGTTATATAATTAAGAACAAACATAATATGAAAATACAATAACAAATATAAAATTAGGATACAGTAACATTAATAAATCGCGATGCAAATATTAAAAGGAGTAGCTAAACTTGCGTTATAAATTTATAAAAAAAAATGTATGGCTAACGCTATATTTAAAATACAAGGAATTTATTTACAAAATAGTAATTTGAAACTCTGGTACCGAAAAATATAAGAGTATGATAGTGAAATAATTATTAGTTGTGCATATGTTACGTTTAATACAAATTATAGGATTTCAACCATAAAATAATTAGTTATGTTGTCGAACTTAGGAGTAGATTATAAAATTTCACAATTAATAGATATTCACACATCCTCTATTATTATAATTCAAACTTGTAGTAGCATTAATAGATATTAAATAAATATACAGAAATACGTGGATCATGTAGAATTGCCCACTTTAAAAATTTTAAAATTAAAACAAATATAACAATAACAAACACTAAATCCATTATAAATGTAAAAACTCTCAAAGCTTAAATAATACAAATGTGATCCCACGTTCTCGATGCTTTAACTCTCCAGGGCTTATATTTGACTTAGTCTCGAAATAGTCTAAAATAAGGTAGCACAAAGAAGCTGTGAAATAAACTGTTAATATACTTTGCAAATTAAAACAGAACTACAATAAAAATGACTTAAACGTTAATACATAAAATTAAGCTTCACTTTACACAAACAGTATAACCATCAGTGTATTATAAAGTCTTTAAAAATTACAAATATCTTACTACAAGGTACATAAACAGTTTATAAATCGGATTGTTTAATGCCAATGCCAAATAAGTTTACAAGAATTTCTACTGTAAAGTATGTAAACCTAAACTCACTGAAGCAATTGCATCCTAGAATTAAAATTGATGATATAATTGTAAGTGTAAAACTTTCGCAAAATTATTCTTTACAAAATATGTCAAAGTTTAAAAGCATTACAGAATTAAAAAATATATTCAATGAGCAAACGCTGAGAAATTATACTCATATCCAAAATAAATACTTCATATTTCCTATAATAACCTATTGATCAAATTGATGATATATTTATTCCGTTGTTTGCGAGCGGTCCATAAATTCGGATATTTTTAACTGGCACCGCTTACTAAGACCTGTCAAAGCAGCGATCAAGTTAAAAATATGTTTGAAGTTTCGAAATACCAAGCTTCTAGAGCTACAAAGGCAAATATACTTAATAAATAATATACCTTAAATAAAAAGCACTAAAAATGTCGTTTATTTTGTAAAAGAATTTTTTTGTCAATTGTATCTTAAAATATGGCAACTACAAGAAACCTTCAATAAATATTGGTAACATAAATCTAAATTTTTAACTGTTTTGCGTCTGCAATGTTTTCAATGCAGCTGGTTCATTAAACTACTTGAATGTTAAGGTTTTATAGGCGATTGTTTTTGATTAGCTATGACAAACTCTAGAAAGCGGTTGATACTTAGTATCCTGTCAAACTTACTTTTAATGGCATAAGTTACCTGACCCATAAAATTTACACAACTGTTACTGCTTCACAGAGAAAATAGTCAACACTTAACCTATAATTATACATTTTGACCGATGTATTACAATTAGAGTTGCGTTCATCTTGTACATAATAGTTAGAAACACTCATTCCCTTTAAAGAGACCAATTGAATACTATTAAAGTGTGCACCTAAGCCACAGTAATCAGTGATAACTTATTACCATCGCCAGAAAATAGTATATGCTTACAATATTCTAATATGCTTCTATAATATTAGATATCATAGACCAGTAAAAGAATTCTGGGTCATTTAATAGATGATCACACATTTAAAAGCTTTGTTTTGATTTCAGACCTCCTGTCCCTCATACTGAACTAAACTTATAACTTACAGCTCCGAATTTGACGTCAAAAAAGACCTCAAAGGATGCTGGCTTTTAAGGTTAACTTTATCAAATAAGAAGTCTTTAAACAATCACAAATTTGGTATTTGGTCTTTGGAATAAGATCTACGTTTTGGTGTATCTTCTTCTTCTTAAAGTGCCTTATTCATTATTGAATGTTGGCAACAATCGAGGCAAAATTTTGTCTATCTTTAGTGTCTCTTATCAACTGATGTGTACTCATGTGGGTCCAATCTCTAATGTTCTTAAGCCAGGAGCATCTCCTGCGACCTCGTCCTCTTTTGCCTTCAACTTTTCCTTCCATAATGAGCTGCAACGTATTGTATTTGTCATTCCGATATAAATGTCCAAGATAAGCTGTTTTTCTTTTTTTAATAGTTAATAGGAGTTCATTTCTTAATAGGAGTTTGGTGTATAAATTGTAAAAAAAAATTATATAGAACCTTAGTAATCAGTTTATATTTAATTACCGTATTATTCCATAAATTAATTTGATACAAATATATGCAGTAAAAGGAGTAGAAAAACAGGAAATACTAGATTTCTGCTCCGAACTGCAAATATTATTAGATAAAATTAGAGAAAAAATAATCAGGTAATAATTATGCAAATAACAAAAATAAAGGTATGAACTGGGAAAAAATGGAGAAGATACAATAAATAAAAACGACAAGAAAATAATATTCTGCCAACTAAATGATTTGAAAATAGGAAATACTTACTGAGAAACAGCCACTAAAGAATAGATACACATCTGTAGCGGAATGGAGAAACGCTGGAAATATAGTGGATTACATGGTATATACTAAAAAAATGAAAAGTAAAGTAAAACAGATTACAAAAATACCATAGGCGAAAATAGACACCCAACACAGATTAGTAACAGCAAGAATTAAAGATATAGATGTAGTACGGGCAAAAGCAAAAGAATACAAATGTTAAGAAATGAGAAAATAAGAAGATTATACCAAGAAAAATTGACATCAAATTAAATAAACAGGCACAGAGGAGGAAAATACAATAGCAAAGAAAACATGTATCATAAAAAAAAAAAAACTTGAAAAGAAAACAGTATAATGAAATGGAGAAGTGAGAAAAGTGATCAAAAGCAAAAAAATGATATAAAAAAGACATAAAAACACACAACAAAAAGTAGACAAACAAAAATACATAAGCAAAAGAAACATTGCAAAAAAATGGTACGAAAGCAAAGACGAACAGCTGAAAAGACTTCGATATAGAACGTGAGCAGACGTGCCAAGATAATAACAGGAAATTCTGGTATGTCGTAAAATTCATGAAGAAAAAAAAAGGAAAAATAAAAGAACAAAAAACCAAAATATTAAAGTAAAGTCAGATATAAAAGGCATACTAGGAGTCAGTGGCGTAGCTAGGTAACCAAAGGCCCTGGGGCAAAAAATAAACTATATAAAATCATTTGTTCCGTATTCGTCGTATTCCGAATTCGACGTACTCCAAATTTGTCGTAATCCAGATTCGTCGTACTCCAGATTCGTCGTAATACAGTCGACTCCATAATAAAATTAAAAACCAAACACAAATTGTAACTTATTTTAATGAGCAAATTAAAACTATTTTATGAAAATAAAAGAAAATATCTACCTGTTACCGTTCAAAAAATACAGTCCTGTGACAGACACACAGACAGCAAAGGCACGTTAACAGGGTCCCATTGAACACCCTTTGGGTACGGAATCTTAATTAAGTAGAGATTTTTAAACCAATAACACCACTTTCTTGACCGACTATACGTTTTACGACGAATCTGGAGTACGACGAATCTGGATTACGACAAATCTGGAGTACGCCAAGTTCGGAACACGACGAATACGGAGCAAATCTTTAAAATTTTATCAATACAAGTCAAAATATAAATATGTAGTTACATTTAAATACTTTATAGGTGCAAAGCTACTTTATTATCAGTTCTTTATTGGGCATAGTAGGGCACGTCCTGAGAGTTTCTCATAGGTCCGCCTTGCGTCAAGCGCATGCTGTTGAAACGCGCTGTTCGACGGCTCGACTGTGAAACCAGCCTAAGAATACAGGGGAGTTTCCCGAAAGTTTCAAACAAAGATGTTCGAGACTTTTGGGAATTCCCCTGTATTTTTTCAAATAAGTTGCCATTATTAAAGTCGCGTTCTTGGAATCTGGTTTATTTATATGCCGAATGTGGGAGAAATTTTCACTAGTTCAATTTATAGTTTGTGTCAGAGTCCGAAAGGCCCCCTGAGCTTAGGGGCCCCGGGGCACTGTCCCGTCTAGCCCTCCGGTAACTACGCCACTGCTAGGAGTATAGATTGAGTTCTTCTCAAAAAAACTCAGATTGGAAGAAGAAAGAAATGAAAAGGAAATTACCCGACACGAGACAACGAGAGGTATTAAAATAGGAAAGACAAGCGGACAAGAGTGGCAAAACAATATAATAATTCCAAGAAAAGGAATTATGCAGACTGTGAGGACTATCCTCCAGCACCTTTAAATTATATACCAGTTATAGAAAATAGATTAAGAAACTAGATCGACAAATTAGAAGAAAAACAGGCAGCTTTTAGAGCAGAAAGACAAACACGACAATATACATATTTTAAGAAATGTAATAGAAAAGAAAGAGGAAAAAGGAGAAGAAATAGTTATTACATTCATACACTTAAAAGCTGTCTTTGACACAACATAGAGGAATGTAATATGTGGAACTATCTAAAACTACTAAAAGTACCAATGAAACTATTAAAGGTGATAAAAAGTATATATATATATATATATAAATAAACCAGTAAATGGAATGGTCAAGCTAAATGAAGAAGAATCACAAAAATTCAAGATGGAGATAGGAATAACACAATGCCTAAGCCAGTTACTATAGACAGACTGCTAAAAAAATACTAGGGTAAGAACCAGACAAAGCCAGGCAGTAGTATGATATAATAATCTAATACCAATAAAAATCGACTGCCTACTATATGCAGGCGATATAGTTATAATAGCGGATAATCATAAAAGATAAAACAGCTGGTAAAAATATAGAACGAAGAAATAAAAAAGCTAGGAATGAAGATGTATATAAATAAATGTAAAGCAATGATTATCAATAACAAGATAAAAGAGGAAAACAGAGAAAGTTAGATTAAACAAGAAAAACTAAAAACGCTACAAACATACGCATATTTAGGAAGTGTAATAACAGAAGATATAAAGATAAGTGTCGATATAAATAACAAAATAAATAAAATTATTAAAACTTACTACGCGTTAAATAAGACAATTTTCGGAGAAAGAGAAATGGACAAGAAAACTAAGAGTGTACAACACATGGTGCACTTACCAGTATTTACACACCCCAGTGAAACGTGGACATTACAAAATAATCAGGAAGTGAAAATTAATGCAGCGGAAATGGAGTTTCATAGAAAGATAGCGGAAAAAAGGAAGATGGACAGAAAACTAAATCAAGAAATAAGACAAATGACACAACAAGAAGCAATTATGGCCCTATATGCAGAATAGGAAAATAGGAAAAGGAAGAATAGAAGAAATAGGAAACAAGAGAGGAAAGACGAAAAAATAAGAATAAGTACTTGCATTGGACTGGATGGGATTGAAAAAAAAATAATCCAACACACTCAAGGATAAAAGGATGATAGAAGAAGAAAAACAAAAATAAAAAATAAATAATTGTCTGGCTTTTGTCTCTATTTCCGACATGCCACTTTATGTAAAGAATTGGATCAATATAAAAAATAGCTAGTATTAGAACAAAAGAGCTTTTTTAAATTTATTTCAAAAGTAAAAAAAATGTTAAAATATAAAGCATTTAAAACGTCACTTAATTAAACATGCACTTCCTAAAATTGTTTCACCAATTTCAATTTGCTCGATAATGTTCTGACTGAATCAGACTTCATTACTCCAAAGCTTACACCTGAAAGTTTCGCAGACCGGCAGCTAAAATTATACGACCCCGCCACCTGGAGTCTGCCTGAACTACACCAATTTGCCGCCTTCAACTCCAATGATGAAGCGCGCAATTTATCGCCCCATTCGTGGAAAAAACTACTTTCCCAAATTATTAACTATCGCGGCATGACGTGCGGATTGGTCTCGTCCCGAATTAGTCGGAAAATTAAATAAGCACATAAAGCTCTTGCGATGCCATTTCGGGCCATATTAACATGTGCGTGTATATTTAATTAGGCGCTCCGACTGCCTAATGCTCTGCTGCCGCAGACGTGGGCGAGCATTTTATAGAGAGGCGCTAATTAATGTGCAAAATCTGAAACCTCACTTTTACGCTGAAATAATCGCAACTAGACGCTGGCGCCCTAATGAAGAATAATTACGACGGCGATTAATTATGGTCCGACGTGGGCGCAAGACAGCTTGAGTTAAATGAAGTATGGCGTTTTTTGAACTAGAGCTGCATAAGTTACAGGTTGGAAGTTAATCATTTCAGAGTCTCAATTCGTTTAATAATTTACGATTGAACTACAACCAACAGTGAATTTTATAAGTGTCTCTATTTTTTTAAGGCGGCTTAAGTTTGACTTCATCTCCATGTAAATTGTTATTCCATGTACGTAGTCTATTCTGAAAGTATCGCGTCATATCTTACCTAAATTTACAGTTAGAATAACAAAAATATTTATATATTTAAAAATTATATAAGATATAAGAAATCACTTTGAGATCTCACACACACTTATCGAATCGTTTTTATTGTTCAAAACTTTAGTACAATCCTGGATTAGCTTCACACATAGTTGCATTGACTTAAATTTTGTCGACAATTCGGGATTCCTTCCTTTTCAAATGTGTCATTATCAATTGCAGTACCATGTTTCACAAAACAAATATTTCGGTAAAATATGCATTTCCGTCAAAATTTTGGAACATTCAAACTCATCTCCTAGTTCCAAAACTGTTTTATCGTTTTAGAATATGGAATCATTTTGACCATCTCTAAATCGCTTGTATGCATTTATTTGTGTTGCACTAATAATATCTTTCCTGAAACCACTCTGAGTTACACCAATATTTTTGCGGACAAATGTGACAGCTTTGTACAAAGTTTTCAATTTTACTTGGTCAATCATTGAAAATACAACGATTACATACCATATGTAAGCGTATTACTTCCAACTAAGGTGACAATTAAAATAGTTCTCATTCGCGCATGCGTATTAGAAGCCACTCTCATCAGCTACAAGATTATATGGCTGCCGATAGATTACATTCCCACAATCGCAAATCTACAAAATGTAATTTGTTCTCTAAAATGCTTAAAACAACGTTGTTATAATAATATTAAAAAAAAATTATTTAGGTCAATTAGAATAATATAGAGACAAGAAAATCTTAAATATTTCAAAATAAAAATTTCATTAATTATTTAGAGATTGGTATTCATCTGCACCATTTCCTAAATTCTTATATATATTTTTCTACCCTATTGATCCTTGGCTATTGTTTTTGATAGTTCATTATTACTATATGCATAAATGGCAACGAAAATCACATTGTCACGGTTTTAGGACTGTAGCAATGAATTGTCGTTTCTGTCACATATATATGACACTAAGTAAATTCTAACGGATGTAATAATAAATAAAACATCGTCAGCACCTATCAGCATGGAAGATCACTCACAGATTCGATATATTCAACAAATTTTTATTTTTCAAGAGATTTAATAATGTAAGGCCTATTTGACCAACTAAAAAACAATTAATCAAAAAATATCCAGCAACCAAAAAATTAATTTTTATGAACGTATTCATCCCTCTTAATTCATGCTGAAAATTAGAGTTAATATGTAGCCCCATGATTAATTAAATCGAAAAAATGCAATGCTAATCCAAGCTAATCCAATTTTTTCAGGTATTCAAATTTATAAAACAAAGTTCATTTGTTACATTAACGAAAGTAATTATTATATTTTTCCCAATAATTCGGTTTTTGTTTAATTAATCTTATAATAGCTTATAATTTAAGGAATTTTAAAGCAAAATTTAAATAATTCTGCAAATATTTTGTGACTAGAAAATCATATCGTCATATTTAACTCACACACGCGCGGGTTTTAACTACAGATATAATTTTATTGGCGTAAAAAGCATAATATTCACATAAGTGACCTTTCCTTACAGAAAGAACGCTCGCTATTTTCAGAGAATGTTGATTCGTGGTTTAATTTTTAGTCTCATACAAAAGTTACATTATTAAATAATGATATTTAAAAAAATTATTTAAAATTAAAATGTAACATGAATTTTCTCAATAATTAGTGTCAAATATTAGTGTAGTTCCCAAACATCTTGAATCATTTTTATGTTGTTATGAATTGCTATAGCGGCATAAACTTCTAGAGAAACTTTAGTGACTTTTCATGTGGCTCGTTATTTACTACTTATATACAAAGGTGATGGTGGTAATGAGTAAGGCTTAACCCCCCGCTGGAAGCGCAGCCCGCAAAGTTAGAGGTTAAGGCTCCCGTATGTTCGCTCTACCTGCCCTGTCGTCACGCAATATCTCTGATGCGGTGCGATGTGGCACCGCGCCTTAGACGACCACCATTATTACCCCTTGTTGGAGTGAATGCAGATGATACTCAATTATTTTTAGTGACTGAGTAGGCTACCCCCAGACAAAACAGAACTCTGGGAATCGAACCCGGGTCCATCGCATTGCATCCCGCGCCTCAACCGCTTGGACCTCTATGGCACATATATACAAAGATAGCGCTTGTAAATTTTTCTAGTTAAACAAACAATTCTTTTCTCATCTGCGATATTTTTTCTTAGTCCTAAAAGTCCCTTTAGCGCTGGTTTGTTTGCAGTAATGTGGCGGTATATTATTGAGTTGCACGATAATAGTAAAAGATGACCATTGATTAAAACTACTAAACAAAACATGGTTAAAACCTTGATAACTAAAAGCAATATAACACGACGACTGACAAACTTAAAGTAACAAAATAAAAATAAATGCAGGCACGCTGACATTGAAAATAACTGTAGAGGTCACCTTAAGTGCACTGCGAGACACTACCACCAAGTTAACCAAAGCAAATACGGCATATAATTAACACAAATAAATAGGGTTAATAAAGAATTATTTATAGAGACCTCGACAAGGTAAAACAAAAAAATATATTCCATCTTTTTTAGACTATGCCCATGGGAGTGTCGACTTCGGTAGCATTTTAAACTCATGTTTGTCATTAAGGTAAAAATACCACTGCAGACGCTGTTGCACTGTTCGATACTTCCCTTGGATACTTTTTTAACTTCTAAGAATAAAGATCTTTCCTTTTAACGACGATGGAGAATAATATTTTTGGTAAAACCAATAATGAGAATAGGTTACAAAAACTTCTTTAAGTACAGAGTAAAGGTATTAGCATACTATCCTAAATGGTAATCATCTACGCACCTAATAAACCGCAGTATATATGGTAGACTCTGGTAAGAGAGTCATGCATAACGTGTAGCAAATCAAACTTTATATATCGGCTTATTTTATTTTTAGAAACGTGGAAACTTTTTCGTATGCATAGAAATATTAACAATTTATTTGAGGTGGTTTCTTTAACTAGGGTACATCGCAGTCTTTAGGTTTTAAGGCATTTATGACTGCAAAGCAGTCATTCATAAAAGACTTAGAAACCGATAGCATCTATGCTTTTGTTTTTTAATGACAATAAAGTTTTCTTTAAAAGTGTGCCTTACACACGCTCATAAATTTTTCTTTTTAATTGGTGTTGTACCAAAATAATCCATCTAAACGCCGTTACTCCTCTAGGTATTTGCGCTTTCGAGAGAAAGAATATTTTAGGTATTAGTAACGAGGTTCTTACTTTTGAGTACTACAGTGGTTAAGGATCTTTTATATGGTATCATTTGGACAATATAATGGTGAAATGAACTACTTCTGAATATACTTATCAGTTATTTTTAATAAAAGTTATACTCATACTATAGAATGTTAACCCTTGAAATCACTTATTTGTGGCAACTTAAATGCTTAAGATTTCTCGTACAAACTATAAATTTATAAAAATTGTAAAATACTGCACTGTATTACTGTATTCGCTAGACATTATACTACTTAGATTAGGTTAACTGGAATATTTTCCGTAAAATAATCATTTAATCAATTTCTCGCTAGTAATGGGAAACATTGAAAGATAATTACTTAAGAAGCTCTATAAGGCTGCTGAAAATGTAACACTATCATATGATTCGAATAATTTGTTAATTTTATAATGATTCATAATCATTTTTAAGTGTTTTAACAACAAACGGTCTATAAGGTCAGTATTTTTTTTTGAGTGAGACGAATTGGCATTCTACTTAAAAAGAGAAATAATTTTGCATCAAACAGAAATGGTCTAAGCCTGAGAAGAGGTTGTAGATACTAACAGTCCTCTAGCTCAAACTTACAATGGAAAATACAAAAATGTGTCATACACAAACACACAACATTAAAAATTATGAACTTATTGTAAAGAAAATAGATTTACTTAAATATATGAAAGCAATTTATATAACTCTTATAGAGATTCATTTTCAGTTTAACAAAAATGTGAACATTTTTGTTCTACTGCCGATATAGATCATAAATGAGCAATACCTTGAAATAATTGTGTATTTCATCAAATACTATTTATATATAACAAAAGTTGGGTATTACAAAATTTAAAGGAACTTATTATACAAAAATAATGTTAATCTTATTCAATAATATTTTTTATATTTAAAAAAACGTATAAAAACATTATAATGACATACTATGTGTAGAGAGTCCACCAACTAGGACCCAAATTCCAACCTCACCTGCACGAGTGGTAAATAACCTGCCAACCACACTTCACTAGATAACAAACAGGGTTATGGCCACTCAGCATCAGGAGGTATAACCTGATACCAGTTGTCCCGAAGTAACGGTGCCGATGTGGCTGGGCTCGCGCATTGTAAAATGATTCAGAGAAACACTATGAGCGTCGGAACCGCACGGTCACAACGAAGACGACAAGAAAGAAATAGGACAAGATTTGGAACGTGGAATACCACATCTCTTAAAAGAAATTGATGCGAGATTATAGACGAAAGGGAGAAATATAAAATTCAGAGTATTAGAAATTAAATAAAGAAAATGGCTTTAAAAAGATGGACAAAGAGTACATTCTTAAAAACTCGGACACACCAGTCGGAAATATAACAAAAGAAGATGTAGGAATACTCCTCAGCAAGGAGATAAAACCAAAAGTAATCAAATGAAAGGCTGTAAACCGCAGAATTATAACAATAAACCTACAATTTCAAGAGAAGGTTTGAATAATCCAAATATACGCACCCACAAAAAATTCTGGTATACAAAATAAAGAAACTTTCTATGAAGACTTACAAAGATTCATAATGCAAAACAACAATAGACACGTAGTTATTATAAGGAATTGGAACGCCCATATAGGAAATAACACATATAATAGACGGTGCAATAGGAGTTTAAGAGAATGCTTGATTTCTGCATAACAAACTAACTGTTGATAGGAAATGCATAATTTAAACACAAAATAACATACGAAGCAGAAGAACTAGGAAGCAAAAGTGTGATAAATTATGTACACGAGAAATGTGAGATACTCAGTGAACCATGTAAAGGTAATAAGAGAGGCAGAGTTAAATACGAATCAGACTGGTGATTGCCGACACGAACATTACTAAACCTCTTAAAGGACGAACGAAGAGCTACACAAAGATCAAATTGAAAACTTTAGAAAATACAGAAAAAAACCAAAATATAAAAACAAACTAACTAAAAACCTAAAAAAATAGAAAGAACAAGAATACCAAGACGAAAATCAGTGGACCTTAAATAAAAGACGGAAGACCTTCAAAGAAACCCTAATAAAAACAGCAAAGGACGTCTGCGGAGAAAAAGAATTAAAACAACACCCAACACATAACCGAACAAAATGGTGAAATAAAAAAGTAAACATCAAAATTAAAACTAAAAAGATGCCCATAAGAAATATATAATAAATAAAACGGAACAAAGTAGAAGAAAATACTTAGTATAGTCATGTTGTATATTATATATTATCACAATAATACAACTAGTTTAAAATACAAAGACATTTCTTAAGAATCTAAGCAAGATATTGACAATGTCATTGAATAAAGAAGAATCAATAAGTTGCTCCATCTGCTAGAAGTAAATATATTAGGTGTCCCAAAATTCACATAAGATTTGAATTTTGCGCCGTTGGTGCGCTAAAGTGTAGCCAACAAAAAAAGACACACAGCGTAACAGCTGACAGTTGAAGGTTATTAAAAATAGAGCGCTACACAAAAAAAAACGCATTTTCATTATTGAGCAATATTTTAAAAATAATGAAAGTTTGGCGGCTACAGTTCGTAATTTTCGTACAAAATATGGTCGAAATAGTGATTTAAATTCACCAACTGTGAAGAAATTAATTAAAAAATTTAGGGAGACTAGACCAATCATTGACAATAGACACAAAATATCGAAGCAGTTTGTGAGAGTGTTGCTGAGAGTCCAGGAGCATCGTTTTGGCACTGTGGTCAAGAATTGAACATTTCAGGAAGCTCTTTACAGCGTATTCTCATGAAAGATTTGCATCTTCATACCTAAAAAGTTCAATTAACTCAAGAACAGAAGCCTATTGATCACGCACACCAAAGAGACTTCGTTGAATGGATTATGGAACAACAACAAGTGGACCCTGATTTTTCGGACAAAATAATTTTCTGCGATGAGGCTCATTTTTATCTTGAAGGCTTCGTTCGTCAAAATTGTCGCATTTGGGGTTCAGAAAATCCATGAGTGATTGTTCAGCAACAAATTAATACATAACGTATCACTATTTGAGCGGATTTTGGACTGGAGACATCATCGAACCATTCTTTGAACATGCGGGTGGTCAGGCAATAACAGTTAATGGTGCTCGCTATCGCGACATGATAATCCATTTTGTTGGGCCTAAATTGTAAGACTCGGATGTAGACGACATTTGGTCTCAACAGGATGGTGCCACATGCCATACAGTCCACGAAACATTTCAATTACTGCATCAGTCATGTCCTAATCGTGTAATTTCTCGTTTTGGTGACCAGAATTGACCGCCAAAATCGTGCGATTTAACGCCGTTGGACTTCTTTCTTTGGAGTTTTTTTGAAGTCTAAGGTTTACTTCAACAAACCCACGAGCACCCATGCTTTGAACAGGGAAATTAACCGATGTATCAACGATATTCAGCTACATTTATACAAAACGATTATGAAAAATTGCAACAAAATAGTGCGCATATGCCAGCAAAGCCGTAGAGGTCATTTACCCGATATCCTATTCCATACGTAACCTTACACTATATACTTTATGAATCATTAAAAAATTACAATTATTAATTAAAAACCCGTGTTTTCTATCAAAATTACTTCTTGAGTGAATTTTGGGACACCCTTTATAAGATGTAAATTTTTGCATCTGTGTCAAGTTGGCATATTACAAAATTTTGCTACAATCGTTTTTCTGATTTTTTAAAGGTCCAAACTTTATAATTTTATACTCTTTATACCTCAAGAAAAATCTTTTAAAATTTCAAAATTTCTCAAAAATTCATATAAAAAACGTTCCTTATCTTGCGTAAATTCTTCAATTCCTTACAGAGCAAGTTTTATCCTGCATCTAAAACTCCTACATTTTCCTAAAGATACTCTTAACTTTTATGATTGAATGGTATCATACACAATCAGTGTTTTTAGATGCTAAAAATTTTGTTGGTTTCTTATTTGAAACTGCGGTGCGAACAGACCCGGGTTTATTCCTGGTGATTAGATGCCTAGCATGAGACCTATTCAGTTACTATTGAGTTACCTGCATTCATTTAAAACAGAGGATAACAATACGGTTATTTAAGGGGCAATGTTTGGCACAATCGAACACATAAAGGATTGCTATTTTTTTCTTATCTAAAACTAACTAACTAAAACTAACCGTATGCAATTCTAATTATCAAAGTTTGTAACTTCATACAAGAAACAGCAATATTCTGGAAGCGAATTTAATTAACAATAATAAAAAACCTGTAAAAAAACTTTGTAAATCTTTTCTTTTCATTTGGATTCATCACTTAAATGACAATTTTAAACTTGAACTTGCTACATGACAAAATTGGTTATATATTTGACCTCCAAATACTGAGAGAGCAACCACAGCAAGCGATCTTATCTCAAGAGATGTGATCAATTCGTCCGCGAATTGAAAGGGAAGATTGATTAGGCGGAGCATGACTGACCTGGAAAAAAAACGGACGTGGCGAGATCCACGATTAGTCTAATAGTGCACTACAAGTTTTTTGTTCCTGGGAAGCTGTCAACTGTTTACTGAGAAAAACGAGATGAAAGGAAAACAGCGCTGACTTCTTGAAATTCTTTTCGACAAAAGTTTATTTAGAACAGGAAGATCAATCGCTAAAATAAACATAAGATTGGCCAAGGTGGCTCTGAAGTGAATTCAGTTATGTATGATATGTAAACTGCTGTTTTGTATAGCAAAAACTGTGCAAATGTATCTTTCCTTTTTAAATGACGTATTTTTAAAAACAAAAAGAATGTTCCTAACTCCTAGTGCCGAATATTGTCGGACAATACTAAAGTGGTCGAACCTATAGAAAATTGTCCAAAACCTGAATATTCCACTGTCCACCGTCAGTTAGATGATTGTGCAGTTCAACACGAAAAATAAGAAAAATCTTAGGTCATGTTTAGATCGGGCAGGACCAACAGCACGACTACTGAGGTCTGTAAAACGAGTGATGGAAAGAAATCCCCATTCCACAGCTGCAGATGTAGCAGAACAACTAAAAGTGAGTCGTAACACAGCTGGCTGGTACCTATCAGTTTGGCTATCATAACAGAGTTGCCAGGCGAAAAACACTTTTTACCGCAGCCAATATTTCGAAAAGAAAACAGTGGGCAACCATTATTGTGGGGCGCCCGTTTATCTTTTGGCATCGTGACATCTTCTGACGCATATGGATTTGGAGAAAGCTCAGTCAGGAATTCCACATAAACCACCTGCATCCAACCGTCAAACATGGAGAATTTTTCATTATACTATGGGGTGCCATCAGAACTAGTCAAATGTGTAAGCACATTAACATTGTCTAATAATACAAAATTTTCTTGTGGGTTTCTGATCAAACCTTCCACTCTGTTCATAAAAGATGGATCTTTTTGCCGCACTGCTAAGAGAAGCCAAGCTTGGCAGGCACAAAAAGCAGCATTCAGAAGCTTCCGTGGGCCAGTCAGTTACTTGGCATAAATCCCATAGAACTTGATCCGGCAGTGAGACGACGTCCACAACTTGTTTCCCACTGAGAGCTGTTAGAAATGTTTTCGTGCGGAGTGGCCCAAAATTCTACAGGACAAGGTGGCAGAATTCATTAATTCTATGCCAAACCGGCTTAAAGCTTTGAAGACAGCAAAGGGTGCGGCAACTAAATTTTAGTATGCATGTTTAATATTTGTATCACGTGTAGACTGTGAAGTAAACGTCAATGTTCAAAAACCAAGATGTTTACTTATAGGTTGTCTCAGCACAAAGTATCCTGCCTCTGTGATGACTCCGATGCTTGTGAACAGCAAAGGAAATGTCACGACGCCCAACTTTTTTGAGGATGGTCTGAAAGTGATTGCAGATAGCTACATCAACGTGCTAAAAACAGTTGTTAAACAATGAATAGAGTAGGTAATCGCTGAGCGGAAATATGTGTTCCACTAAGGCCCACGGGGCAAGAAGACCCGGACATTGTTATACAATTTGTATTACCACTGGTTTTTCAACTTGTGGCCACCCTCTAACCCCGACTGTAATTCCTTTGACTACTACATGTGAAGCGTGGTCTAGGTGAGCGTCAATAAGAGGCATTATAACACCAAGGATAGCTTAAGAGCTTCCATCATAGATGTTACGAGTCTCATATAAATAAGGAGAAAGCTGTGTCGGCCTGCAACAAGTTTAGATCCGGACTCGAGAAGGTCGTGGCCATTAAGTAATATAATTCTTAGTGCTACTTTTGATGTAAATAAATGTAACGTTTCTTGTATTATATTTATAATGTCAAAAAATGGAAATAACAATAATGCGGGTCATAGAATAACCGCATTTTTTAATTCAATGGACTAAAAAATATAAATTAACTATGAAGAGATAAATCGACAGATTGTGAAGAATGGTCTAGATTCATTTCTTTAATCTTTAAGAGAATTAACCATACAAAATATAAACGAGTGCACAAATTAATTAAAATAACCGATTATATTTACATCGATTGCATTTCTATAATTTCGGCTATTTGAGGTTTGTAATTATGGCGACACTGATGTTAAGTAAAAAAGAGAATTAGATTTCATTTAATAGAAATTTTGTTTAATTTTTCAAGAAGCAAATAATACAAATAAGAAAAACTTTAAACATGGAACGGTTTGGTTACAAAAGATTTTTCATTATTTTGCTGTCCTTCGATTCGAATCAATATCAAGTATTTGCGCAATATTTTGACGTAAGCTTCGGACGCTGTTTATGTGCTGCCGAAGCCCCACTGATCAGATGTATTTCCAGTTTCATAAACACGTGAGCGGATTGCACCCATTATGATAAAACAGACAGTGTCCTTCCTCGGCAACATCAATTCACGGGCCGGCGGAAAATAATGAAACGCGGAAGCGACCCGGTTTTCCTGCATGTCTGCTGAATGGGGCTGGCGGGTGCTCGCTGTTGCTGCCGCAACGAAAATTATTTCTAGGATAATTAAATGCTCTTATAACTCCCCAACCAGGAGCAGCGAAGGCAGCCGTCGCAACGATTTTTGACGGAAGAGTAAATCGTTAATTAAGAATTTGATGAACTTTTGAAGAGGTAAAACAATAAAGTAATGTTTATAAGAGCAATACGACTATGCTGCGCGTTTAATTAAATTAACAGAATTACCTCTCAATTAAATTGCTAGCATAATATGAAGTTGGTCTAATATTTATTTTAGATTATTTTAATTTAGAAACCGCACTCTAAACATTAAATATTAATGAAAGTAAATATTCCATAAATATAATAAGAATTTAGTTAACCAAATAAGATTCTGTCTTAAAGTAAAGTATTAGATTTAAACAAACGCACTTATAAAGCTAAATTAAGGCCTAATTTCATTACAGTAACAAGCCACAGCGCACGCTCATGAGATTATATATTTGGTTATATTAATTCTTCAATGTACAATCCATGTTATTGTTAACAACATCTGCGAATGTGTGTAGTCTATTAATAACTTTATCATATAGTAATAACTAAAGCTTAGAATATATGCACAAAAAAGATATAAAAAATGCAAAATAAAATACGTGTTTTAAATAATTAGTTTTGTTTTACAATATTGACACTTATGCATACTTATACAAAAAGGTTATAAACGCATTTTTAATGGAAAAAACAAGTATAAGAATCACTATAATAAACTAGCAAAAGTTTGTATTTTTGCCAGTTAATGCAGAGCAGAACTTTTCATCTATTGTGATCTGTATGTCCCTGCCCATAGGCAAATCCCTTCATATTTAAACCGACGATTTGTATTTTTATAATGTAATATTAATACTAAAAAACAGGCTAAAAGGATGTCGATTAGTGTGCGATAAGAAGATTTAAAAACTTGTAGGAAAGTTTTGTAAAAAATTATTTCGTGTGGCGTCTATTACTATTCGAGAGAGCCTCGTATAATAAAAACAAAAGTAAAAAGAAGCGCCCAAGAAGCTTTATTTGCCCAACACCAAGAACCTGATACACTCACCATTTTGTAACCCCACTGCGTCACCATCGGGGGACGTCGCTTTAGACACTGCGAAGCAACAGCATGAGCACCTTGTCACATCAAAACCCCAGAAGTTCACTGTCGCGATCGCATTTAAGCAATTGTTCCATCCGTATCGCCGACCGCGCCACAACTAAAAAAGATGCGAATTTGTTTTATCGAGGGCTTGCAGACGTGCCTGAACAGGAAAAAACATCTGCTGTATAATCCTACGAACAAAGTTCATCAACTGTGCACCAAATGTTTGCTGGCTTACAAACTGTTTACAGGGGTTGACTAAAAAATTCTGAACGCGAAAAATTTCAACTCTCTTCTCAAAATTAAAAGCTAAGTCATCACAGCAGCAAACCCAAACTTGATTAATTCCCCACTAGTGAGCGCACTTAAATCTACACCTCCTCCTGTTTATTTGTTTGCGTTTAGTCAAACTTTGTTTATTTTACTTGTTACCTTGAGCAAGAAAATTGTTACTTTCTGCTCACATTTTTATTTTTCTTTTTGTAGAAGTTTGAGAACTCCTGAATTGAAATGTTTGGATACGAACATGTGGCTCAAACACGTACAAAAATTAGCAGTTGTGCGATTTATATAAATGCAGGTAGACAATTGTCTCACCAATGTTTACGAAACTGCAAATTTGTTATTACAAAAATGCGATCTTGCTTAACTATGTATTAGAACTGAATATGATTTTTTACTCTTAGTTTACCATTTCGTGCTATTGTACAATATAGTACTACTTTTTCTTTGTATATTTGGGGCTATTTTATATTCCTCATACAGAAAATAATAAAAAATTCCCAGAATTGTAGTATAGCACACTAATAGCAATACTTAATTGCTTTCAAACATTTTGGCCTTTGTTAAAAATATTGGAAAACGCTTTGGAACTTTCCGAAGTTTAATCGTGACATTTACTTTGATGTCCCTGGTAGTTACGTTAGAATACGAGACAAATAAAAATCAGTTATTCAGTGAGCGATGACAATTTGTGAATTTGGCGTCTAAACCTAATTATAAATTTGATTTGACTGCACAAGCTTATCCAGATAAAAAATCAACTCTTGTCCGTTTAAAAAAATGGCCTCTTATCTACTAGCTTATAGCTCGTTTTCTTCTTCTTCCAGTGAGTCCCCTATCGGAGGTTCGCTATCATCACAGCTAGCCGGACCTTATTGACTGGCGCTTGAAATAATTGACTGTTGTTAGCCGTGGTCTACTAATATTCCTCTTTTTACTAATCTTGCCCTGCATTATCAATTGTATAAAGGTATATTTGGGGCCTCTCATTACATGGCCTAGATACTGAAGTTTTCTCTTTTTATGGTGTTAATAATTTCACATTCTTTTGCATTTTGTTTGGGACTTTAGTATTGGTAAACTTATCTGTCCAGGCGATCCGCCACATTCTGCGGTAAGAGCACATTTTAAAGGCTTGTGGTTTGTCTATCTGAACTTTCTTTAGAGTCCAAGCTCCAACTCCATACATAAGTACCGAGAATATGTAACAACATAGCATCCTCATACTAAGTCCTATATTGATATCCCGACTGGTACATAGCTTTTTCATTTTCATAAATGTTGCTCTGGCTATTTCTATTCTCGTTCTTATCTCTTCTGTTTGTTCACCCGACTGTTCTATTCAGCTTCCTAGATATCTATATGACTGTACACTTTCTATGACGGTGTTCGCAGGTTTATATGGTTTTGATTTCAATTTTGCGGGGACTTTGTAATTACCATTAGTTTGGTTTTACTAAAGTTTATTTTGAGACCACATTAGTAACATTGATTATTTAATTTCTTTAATAGGTGTTGCATGTCATTGATATAGTCTGTTAGCAATACATTGTCGTCCGCATACTTCATATTATTAATAGTTTCATCATTTTAATTAGTCATATTGATTTTTACTCTAGGGTTTCTTTAAAAATACCTTTACTGTAAAAGTTGAACAGGAGTGGCAATAGGATGCATCCTTGTCTTACTCCACGGTAAATCTTCATATTTCCTCTTAGTCGGTTTTCACCTTTTGTATTTGCCTTTTGGCGCCAATATAGGTTATCGATTATTCTTATGTCGTCTAAATGTACGTTTTTGTTGACTAAGATTTGATCTAACTTTTAATGTTTTACTTTGTCGGAAGCCTTTTCAAAATCTATATAACATGCAAACACTTCCTGATGCACATCTAGACAGCGTTGTAAAAGTATGTTAATCCCAAAGAAAGCCCCCTTGTTCCGAGTCCTTTGAGGAATCCAAACTGTGTACTGCTTATATCTTCCTCAAGTTTTCTACACATTCTTTTGCAAACAATCTTTAATGACAGTTTTAGGATGTGGTTCATGGGCGTTATAGTTTGATAGTTTATGCATTCTCTTGGATTTGGTTTCTTGGGGATAAGTACAAAAGTAAATGGCAACCACTGTTTAGGAATTTTTCCCTTTTCATATGATATTTAAAAGATCTAAAAGAGTATCGATTACGTTATCATCGAAAAGATTAATAATCTCTATAGGTATTCTGTCAGGACCAACAGCTTTGCCAGTTTTCGTAGTTTCCAAGGCATATTTTATTACTATTCTTAATATTCTAAAATCTATGTTGCTTTCTTCTATGATCGGTTTTAGAAGTCTTTCATCATTAAAAAGCTCCAAAAGATATTCTTTCCGTCTCTTTCATTTGTCTCATGCGTCAGTTATTATACCTCCATCTATGTTTCTGATTATGTTACCAACAGTTTTATTTTTATTAAATCCGACTATTTCCTTTATCTTTTTGTGTGCTTGGAAATAGACGAATTTCTCCTCTAGAATTTCAGTTTCCTCACATTGAACGATTAGATAATCTTCTTTGGTTTCTTTAACTTTTTTATTGTTTTATGCATTGTTTCATATTCATTCACTTTTCTTTTCCATAGGGTCTAGAATTTAAATTCTAAAATGTCGCATCTTGCAGTTTTTCAGGTCATACCAGGTCAATAAGCTGGATCTTAGAGCTTCTCTGGTATTTTATAAATTCAAAAAAGATAATAAACCTAAACTTTTATTATGCGTTTGAACACTGGAACATAATAAATATTTTTCTAAATTGTCAACAGTTAAACATTGTTTTCGATCGCTTAATAAATGTTTGTAGTTTGCAAATGTGCGTTCAACTTTGCAAGAAGTGACAGGTGTACTTAAATGCACATATTGCAATTAGATTCGATTCTAGATCATCCCTCTGTTTACCGTTTAATATATCGTAATTTTTTTCAACATGATATGGCCCTCATTTCTTGTCAAAACAGAGTTTAGCTTTATTTCAACTTTTTTTAAAACTTTAAACTTCCTTCAGCAATTGTGTTTTTCGAGCTTTCAATGATGCTTAACATTTCATATGGTGAAAGTTCTCCCTTCTCTAATTTTTCAATGCCAGTTGTGATGCAAATAAAATTAGATTTAATGCAAGCAAACTGTTGTTGGAGCTCTAAAATACTTAATACAGTCTTCAGCTGCAGTTGAACTTTGAGAATCTAACTTACATATGGCAGCTTTGATTTTAGTGTAATTTGTTGCAAGAAAAGCTTGACATTTTGACCAGGTACCCTATCTTGATAAAATCGGTTCTGCTGATAAAGGAAGTTCAGTGTGCCTTTCCTTATACACTCGAATTCTAGGAGGTGCTTTAATAAAATGCTTTTTAACATTCGAAACTAAACTATTAACTAAATTGTATTCGAATTTAACAGTTTCAGAAATCCCGTGAGATAAACAAAACAATGAATTAAATTAGGCAAGAAAACTTTTAAGTTTTCTAATGCTTTATCATATACGCTGCAGCGTCTGTAAGCATTAAGATTATTTTATCCATTGTCATTTGATTTGGCAAATAAAATTTACTTTACGACTTATTAGCGAATCTAGTTTTCGTTACATTATTGATTTTTTCTAGACCCTTACACTGATGAAATAACCTCTTTCAGATCAATTTTTATTTAACGTAACCAACACAAGATTTGCTAGATAATAATAATAATGGTAAGGCTCTACGCCCCGCGTGGATATTAAAGGTGAGCCGACCTTTAATATCAATTATTGCATTTACTGAAAACCATACAAATCCACGGATAACGTGCTTTTTAACTTCAGCCACTGCGTCGTGATTATTAATGTCGACATATTTTTTCTTAATATTGAAGAACTAAGAACATTAACAGTGTGTTTGTAATGTTTTTTTAAAAAAATTGAAATAAAAGATAATTTAGTTTATAAAGTGGAATATCGCAACCTACAAATAAACCACACAATTCTTAGAAATTTTCGTGTGTTTCTCCTGTACGGAACTGTTGATAATTTATGTTAACAAATGCTGCACCATATTTTCCAAAGTCTTCTTTTGTATATGCAGAGTTGGATCTAGATACTGCTCTATTTGAATTTTTTAGCGCACATTATGTATAACAAAATGCAATTATAAAAGCAATCTATTTTTTAATTTTAAAACTTTTTATATATTAAATTAAGAACGCCATAAAAATTTATATTTTAATTTCAAGCCCCTACTACTATAATTTTAACGTCAAATAGCAACAAAAAACTTGCGTTTTGAACACAAGCTGTGCAAAAAATATGAGAACAATCAATAATTTTCAAGTTTGCATTATATTTTTTTAATAAAAGTGGCTGTTGAAATAAATAAATAAAATAAACTCTAAATTAAAAGAACGTACTTCATAAATTAATTAAAGTAAAATAAAAATGATGTTCCCTCCCCAAAAAAAAATTTAATAAAATTAGAGCAATTATATTTTATTGTAATCAGTGTAAAGTATAGACTTGCTAGCTACATGTAAAATGTTATGTTATCCAAATCCTTTCTATTACTTCACTGGCTCCATTTTAGAGAAGTTTTCATTCATTCTTTTACATAAATGCAGGTCTATTTTAGCAGTTACAAGATTGGTGTTTGCTTTTAAGTCCTGAAAATATAGCAGGTTTGTTGACATATGCTTCTTCCCCAAGTAGCTCTTAAAAAAAAAGTTTAATAGGGTTGGATCGCAAGACCACGATGGTCAATCGATGAACAACTCTCTGCGAGGTAATGATCAGGAAATTAAGTTCAAATCGTTAGTATTATTAAAATAAAAAAGTGTTTAACCTCTCAGAATAACGTATGCTATCAATAATAAGAGCGTTGCCAGCTGTACAAAAATCTTAGAATCTTAGAAAGAAATAGCCGGATATAACGTTTAGAAAGTACTGCTGGCTATTAGGTAGTAAAGCAAAGTTATCGCCTTCAAATAAGCTGCTAGTCTACAAATTTCTTATAATACCTATTTGGACGTATGATCTTGAGCTGTAGGGTACAACGGCCAACACAACTATTCAAATAGTTAAAAGCTTCTAAAACTAATATAATATATAACATTACCGATTATGTTAAGTGAGTTAAAAGTAAGTTTAATAAGAGAAGAAATAGGTAAACGCAGTGATAAATACCCAAACAGACTATCAGACTACCAAAATGCTTCCGCTATGAACCTGCTAGGCAATAGTGCACAAGTCTCCGACTCGCTTATAAGATCATTCCAATTTGTCTCTAATAAAACTAAAGAGCAGCACTCAATGGAAGGTTTCTTCTATATCACTACACATAGTTTCATTGTTTTCAATAGTATTAGTAATTAGAACAAAGCTTCTTTGAAAAACTAAATTAACAAGATATCCCTTCAAATTATTTTGTATTACGATACAAAAGAAGATGATGAAATAAGTACATAATAATTACCTGCCGAACACATTTCTTGCTAAAATGCAATGTTTCCATTATTCTTCTGGGAATGACTGAGAATGTTAATATAGAAATAATGTAATAGCATTTTTTATCTTCATTCTTTATAGATGTATATCTTTCCTTAGACTATATTTTTAAAAATTCCAAGTGTATCAAGAGTTAGTATCTTTTTACCTTGTTTTTCTTCTAAATTTTTTCTGGCTGCTGATAATAATTTTTTCTCGCTAGGCTCTTCTGTAGGTGCATTAACATTATTCGTGTGTGTAGACTCAATAAAACGTTAAGTCTGTTTTGTAACCAGATCTAATATTTATTTCATTTGCATCTTAAATTTATATCCGTTTTTGCAAAAACGCGAATAGTCTTTCTAACTGAAGCAGTTGTAGGCATATGCTGCGTTTTATATTATGCTTTGAGAAGAACTGGTGCAAAACCGCTTTTGTGCAGTTTGATTGTAATCAGAACCAAGAAATGATACATCATAGGGATCCATAGTACATGATAATATTAATTATTCCATAGTCTGTTGCAAATCCAATTCTCTTTAAATTTCTAATACTACTGTCCATTCATAATAATAAAGAAATTAATATACTGTTTCATGATAATATAAAAAATCCAAACAAGTTTTGAGTAAGCAAATACGACTTTTGGAGGAGTTCCTTTTTTGAATCCATTTGTGAACCTCATTCATACCAGTCCGCATGATGGTTTAAAACTCGCTGCGCTTGGCAGTGTTATACATCAGCCTGCCTGAACATGGATACAAGCATCACGAGGTCAGCCGCAGTGACCCGATACATCGCTTTGTTGGTAAGTCAAAACAGTAGATTTTAAAAAGTTTCTAACTATTTTATTTTAGCGCTGAATGGTACACACACCCAGCGCATTAAAGCATCCTAGCGTCCTGCTAAGAATTTCTTCCGTATCGCCCCCGTTACAATGGTGATACTTTCGCGGGCCACCTCAACAAGTACCTGTGGTGCCGGTATTGATCGAAAAACAAGGACAAGTTCGATTACTTGTTAAAAGCTGTCTGTGCCGGGTATAATGACCGTCCTACTTAGATGTGTCTCTACTCAAACAGCTCTTTTCAGGGCTCCTCTCTAATGAAGATTTACTGAAGGGAAGAAAGAATGATGCTGATTGCCTCCACGCGGTGCGCTTTGGGAAACAGTTTAACTGGCTAAACTATCAGCAATGTGGGTTAAGTTAGTCTAGGTTTTTATGCGAAAAATTTAAGATTTTTTGCCCAAGAATGTAATTTTTTTGGAACTTCTTGGAAAAAAATTATTTGTCCAACACTAAATTGTTTTTGTTTGATTTAACTCATCCAAATGCTGCTTATAAACATGTGTCAACCAGGTTAGCCACCACGGGGTAATTAAAATATCTTCCAACTTCAACTGACACTTCTGCACCTCTATCGTTAAATGCCACCACTCCAATCTTGATGTATAAAAAAGATTGTCAAAATATAGTAATTTGTACAAAACCTCTAACTAGTATTTCTAACAATCACAACTTCAAAGCAATAACAGTTTGAGAAAACTCAAACACACGTCATATAGCTATTTCCCAAGAAAGTTATACATGGTAAAATGATCTCTTCCTAATTAATTCTATAGCTAAAAATTAATATTTGTAAGAAAATACTAAATAAAACAAATGTTTACAGTCTACTAAAGAAGGGGCAGTCGTCACGGGGACTACGTCAACTAACAGTACCACATTCAAATAAATTCAAATTGTAACGATCATTTTAGTGACGATGTGAAATAACGACGCCATATTCAAATGTATTCACATTTTAAACGGGTGCCATGATGAGGATACGAAATAATGGCGCCAATTAAAAAAAAATTATTTATAACTATTTTATTTCTTTAAGTTAACCATAATATAAATGGTATAATTATACTCAGCTCTTAGGGTATTTTCCATAAATATATAATTAAATAACCAAATCAACTGTTAATATAAAGTAAAAAGCTTGCCTTTCGTAGCCGATTTCGGTAGTGTTTTGCGTGTGAATTTGTTAGATTTAATTGGTCTATTTATTTCCGTCCTGGAATAGCCATTTCCTTATAAGGCTTGTTTTAAAAATTTTAATTCCTTATCCGAGAACTACGGTTGACATATAAGTCGTGTTCGATCTAACAAAGTTTTCACTGCCGTTCTTCTTTGACTTTAATGGTGATTCGACTGCTTATGAATATACTGGTCCATATGTGTGGGTTTTCTGGACAAGGTGTGTTGCAAATGTCCATTCTCTGATCTATTCGCATCTAATTGTTGTTCCATCTCCTTTGAAATATTTTTAGCTAAGTAGCCTAATAACAATTTGCAGTATTTTCTTTAGCTTTTTAAATTTTTAAATAAAAATATTTTAATATGCATGAATAAATACTTTATAGCTAATAATATTTGGAACAAGTCCAATTCGAGCAACTGCATTAGCATTTTTGCGGTAAATAAATTTAAATTTAAATAAGCTCCAAGTTCATAAAGTTTAAATTGTGACGCAAAAAAAATGCGCACATCCCTCCACAAAAACGTTCTGCCATTACCTAAGCACTCTGCCTAACCTTCCATTACACCCGCTTGTGTTTGGTGCGTACAATTATACTTACATCTTTCAAAAGTTTTAAATATTTCTAACAAATTAAAGTACCGATTTATAATTTAGCATTATAAATAGCACACGCAATATTTACCTAAATTATTTTAGAAAAAATAAATAATTTGTGTCGGCATTTATTTTCATTTACAACAATTCTCACCATTATGACATTGTAGGAAATTATAGACTTTTGTTACTTTAAATTTAAAATGACTTTCAAATATTTATATACAGGTGGCTCTTTTTTTTCTAAATTTCTTTTTCCTCACGGAATTATCGAAATTTTCGAAAATTAACATTTATGAAGTTATTAGGGTTGTTATTACTGACTCAATTATAAATTACTGCCTCATAAACTTAACAAGATATAAAATATAACCATGGGCCAGCACCTGTTGTCAAGGCAACATTATAAATAGCACATATTTCATACACAATATCAGTACTCGATTTTGTGTAGTAATACAGATTTATTGCTGTTTTTTTTTTGTTTTACAAATATAACGCATTTATTTTTCTTCAAATGTTAATTTCTAATTTCCTCCTTTGGTAAATCTAAATATGCTTTTGTGAAGTTACTGAGTTACTTTGCCTAAAACCTTAATTCAAACAGAAAGAAACTAAGCAAAATAATTTTTTGTCTAGTAAAACCCATATGTTATTTGCATTTACAATATATTATTTTATAAAACAACTACTACATGTAGCATAATAGTAATATATGCACATTTAACCAAATATTGGCATTTACTATATTTCGATAATCAGTATTCCTTAAAAGAACGTAAACTTGGAAACATTCTGTAAAATAATTTAGCAAAAGTTGTAAATAACTGAGGTATAATTTATTAGGAAATTTTGTTATTTCCCAATGTAAATTTGCATAAGACAATCCATCATTTTTATTTAAGCATTGCCAAAATAAGCAACGTTCTTGGAAATCAAAAACCATTTCATGAATAATGATGTTCTCCTTAAAGTTGTACTGTAATAATAGAACATTTTATTAACAGAAGCTACTTTGTCCACCTCCGTTTGTTATCATACCAAAGCATTTTACTGACGAAATCTATTTATACACATGACAATTCTAATTTTCCATTCTACCTGTTAACCAAATACTCAAAAATTTTAGAGAGTTTCTTTCAACAAGATGGATAGACAAACTTTTGTTTTTGGTTTAGTAATTTATTATTATTTTTAATTGCTGATTGGTATATATGAAGACAATATTTAACATTTCGTCAACCACAAATAAGTTTCAGTATTCTGTTTTACAATTTCTTGTAATTTCTCTTCTTCTTCTTTGCTCTATCTCACTTTAAGTAGAGTCTGCATTCCTAATTTTACTTCGCCAAGAAATATTACCTAGAGTCGCTGAGTCAGATAAGTTTTCTTTTTTTAATAGTGAGGCCATACTGGCCCACCATAAAGCTGGGGGGCTCTACGTCTTTTATTATCTGGTAGGGTTACAGCTCTCTTCACCACGTACTCTTTATCTCGCACTCATTACGTGGCCGTACCACCTTAATCTGTTTTCCTTCAATTTGCGTTGTATAGGTGCCACTTTAAAACTGCCCCGAATGCATTCATTTCTGATCTTGTCTGTCCTAGTTACTCCTCCGGACCATTTAAGGATTTTTATTTCTGCCGTGTTCAGTTTTGTTCATTAGTTTCCTTTACCAATGATCATTCCGACCAATACATCATTGCTGGTCTCATTGCTGTCTTGTAAACCTTGCCCTTTGTTCGAACGGGCCTACGAGGGTCATACATAACGCCAGTTAGAGATCACCACTTTTGCCAGCCAACATTAACTCTATGCGCTACATCTGCCTCTGTACCTCCAACTTCTGTGATCACTGATCCGAGGTATATAAATTGTGTTACTTTAGGTACTAGTTTGCTGTCGGGATAGATAATTGTGGCTGATTGTAAGTTGTTGCTAAATCGGCATTCAAGGTGCTTGGTTTTTGATCGTATTTTCTAGTGTTTACCCACCGGTGTAATGTTGATTACAGTTCGCTGGCTATATTTGAGATCAGAAATGTCAGTGTGTAAAGGAGATTCCAGGAAGTTGGGGGTTGGATATCTTTTGCCACCACGTCCATGACTAAATTAAAAAGAAGTGGGCTAAGTGCCAAACCTTGATAAACTCCAACGCTTACTTCAAACCTCACTAACTCTTGCCGGGCTGTTGACCATGGTAGAAACTTTATAGTACAAATCTTGTATTACCTGCACGTAGATTTCAGGAAGATGTTGAGCTCTCAGCGCTTGCCATAGAAAGCTGCGAGGTACTCTGTCGAAAGCTTTTTTCAAGTCTATTAAAATGAGATATAGATTTTCATTTTTCAGGCGGTGTTTATCAGACATCCGTACTGCTTGTATTGCATCAGTTGTTGACTTTAAAGAAGTGTAATTGGTTTTGGAATATATCCGTGAGAGTTTGAATGCAATGGCTGAGTATACGTTCCCATATTTTTAAGGTATGTGGCATTCTGTGGCATCACCCTTATTTTTGTAAAATGGGACCAGTGCACTCATACGCTAAGTGTGTGGAATGGTTTTATTTTTAAGAATGAGATTGAAAAGTATATTGAGTCACGCTAATCCTATAGTTTCCAAATATCTGCCGGAATTTCGTCTGGACCAATGACTTTTCAGGTTTTCATCTTTCTTTACTTCATCTATACCAATCCTTAATATCGGACCTAGCACTGGTTTAAGAGGGATAATTTCGTTTCTGGAAAATTCTTCATTCATAAATACTTTATAGTATTTTATAGTATTCAAAACAACGAATGCCTGAATCGCGTTTATTTTTAAATCGTAAATACTTGTAAGAATTCAATGTGTCTATCTTAGAACGCTCGCATGTAATGGAAGGTTAACAAAGTTAAAACTTTGACAAAAACGATTCCACGTACAATCACACCAGTATATATACTTTCCTAGGATTCACTCTGGAGATGTTAATACAGAATGAGATAGCACATACAAATTTACTAAATTACTTATTGTCATGAATATTAGCTCAAACGCAGCGTTTTTTCCCTAAATATACTAGTGGCAACCATGGCTTTACCCTCAAAAATTTTAACTTTATAAAGTACGTATTATCTTGTATCTAGTAAGTTACAAATTAAATTCAATTGAAAAAACTTAAAATTAATAAAAATGACAAAATAAAAAATTTTGCGATAGTTGGTTTAGGTAAAAGTATTTTTGGTTTACGTCAAAATAACATTTTTAACCTAAACTTAAAAGAAAATACATTTATTTTTTGTGTTGATTGGATAGTTGCAGAAGAGTATCTTATAATATAATTGTCGTATCTCCCTAACTTTCTTTATTTATTTCTTTCTAAACTTATAATTCTATCTCCTCCTAGACGCTTCAACCGATTTCCTTGAAACTTGCACACCATATTCACAACTATATTTGCTAATTCAGCGCAAAAAAATCAGACTTCTAACTTTAACCGTTTTTGAATGATTTAAATATTTTGATTATTGTATTGTATAGATGTCACACCTGTGACAGATAAAAACATTTTTTTTTTGAAACCCAGCACCATCTGTTGGACGTAAAAGTAAAGCTACAGCAACACGCGTGGCCGGGTACAGCTATTTTAGAATAAAAACAAACATTTTGTTACTGTTGCCCACATTAATCTAGAGAAAAATTAAAAATTACTGCAAATGAACGTAAAACGTAAAAATTACGGGAGTGCATTATGAACGAGCGCGTATTTCCTATGGGCAGCTTATGCTTACGTCCACCATGAATGGGCGTTAAATTGTTCCATGTTTCTGATCCAGAGAAAAAGCCGGTCTAATTAAAAATTTATACGTTCTCACCTTGCAAAAATTTGAGGGATGGCGGGTGAAAAATTGTCAGTCTAGGTCGCCAAAAATATCTTTTGGCGGCAACTCCTAGTATATTATATTTTTAAACTTTTGAAATTAACCGGTTATGGTAGATAAAGCAATCTACATATGTTTCTGGTAGAAAAGAAAGTACAATAAAAAAATTAACTACAACTGTATTTAAAAAAAAACCCGGTAAAGTTATATATAGGAAATATTCAGGTTTACGCGGACTGTATCGTATTTTTAATTTGAAAGAAAGGAATTTCAATCAAAAGGTAAAAAAGCAGGAAGACACTCACAGGAAAGCGGATGGTTTGCCGTAGGAATTAGCTCCCCGATGCTGTAATTAGCGGGAATCTAGAAAGAGGAGAGAAGGGTCTAGATGGAAAAAAGGACAAGTTACCCCAATCATCACTGCGGGCCCGATCGGAAGCGTCTTTCCTAATGTGAGTCCTTCAGCTGGTCGACTCCGAGGTTTACAAAAGGATTTTTAGATTCTCTTTGCCGGTTCAAGTACAAAAGCAAACGGACCGAGTTTCTCTATCAACAAATATCTACTCCCGTACACCCAATCGGTCTACAACAAACGACCTTCAGGATATGGAAACTCCTGCCACCAATCAAATACGCCGACGAACTCTCGGTCAAAACGGTTTCGTGCACACGGAAAAATTGAAGCCGTTCGAACGTTTCCAAAACCATCATGACTACATTAAAACGGCCGTAACAGCTCCGCTTTATAGCGTCGTTGCCGCGGAGGCGAAACAAACCGCCGCGGCTATCTCTAATTAAACAAAACGCGTACAGAGGAAGCTACAAAATGGCCAACCCTGTCTTAAAACCAAAATAAACGGAATTGGTGATTGCTCCGAACAGGAAATTATATTCAAAATGTTGAAAACGGTCAACTTGACTGACATTTAGTGTTAAACACTTTGTGAAAGATATCTTTATTATGTTGCTGTTATTATGTGCATGAACACAATATACAAAGTAAAACCATAAATTTATAAAAATTCAATAAATGGCTTAAATACGTTAAATAAACATTAGGAAAATATACGTCTTCCGATGGAATGGCTGAGCGCTAATTAAGTAAGTTAGCGACAATAATTATTTATTGGATCACCACGAATACTCTTGATCGTCGAAGCTATCTGCAATTCCCGTTTAACCGTTCCTTATACACATTCAAATACCTATACGCCGAGCAAACTATTGGAACTTTCATAATAATACAGATGATCATCACTAATTTTCTAAATTCATACTAAAGAAAACATTGAAACAATACATGGCAGTATATTGACTCTGAGAGACAAACATTTCATGCGTTCGCGTTTAACATCGAGATGTGTCCTGTTGGTCGAAACAGTTTGTACTAACATTTCAAAGGATTGTCGTACCAACTTAAGTCAGAGGTCACAAAATATTCAAAACATTATTTTGCAGTAGTAAGTGTTCCAAAAAATATAATAATCATAAAAGCAACTGGAAGGGAAATAACGGATTTTGGAATGTCCATCGTAGAATTTCGATCGAATATCTTTAAACGACAAATGAAAACCAAGATCATATTATGCGTCATTTTTGATCCTTTCAGATATTGAAATCAAAAATAAACCACACTTAGCGAAGAAGTATGTGCTATTTGATCACACCCGAAATTGTTTCAACAAAATTAATCAGCTATGCTATGATTTCCTCCACATACACTTTATTAGTCAGATGAGGCTTGATGTCACCTTTTCAGTTTTTATATTTAAAAATTATTCCTCAGTGGAAAAAATTCCCATCGAATTCAAAATTTGTAGAAAAAACTAAAGGTGATTTTGAAGACGAAATCGAATTGGTTTATAGTAAATTGATTAATCTTTATAAACACGATTAGAATAAATCTATAGAATTAAAAGGAGGTTTAAATAACATAAAAAAATATTTAAAAAAAATTGCTTTAATACTCTTTAGATTTTGTTATAAATTTACTATCGTAGAACATTATATAAGTAATATAACTAAATAAACAAAATGCTTAACTGACGTAGTTTCTCTGTTGGTTGCAAATTTTAAATATTTTTGTTAAGTTGTTAAATCTGCTAATCACATTTTTAATAAACTTATTATTTCAGTATTTTTAAAGCATTCGTTGTAAAGCTCTACTCTATATAAATTGTTTAATTATTTTAAACATTAGCAGACTGTCTTTATACACACTGGCTAGTTATGTTTTCTGTGAAAATATCGAAGTGCCTTTCACGTTATTTAAAACGAAATTGTTTGAAGGTGGAAAGCACTGAATATTTAACACTCAGCTTTTTCTACGCCCTAGCAAACAGCCCGAAAGTTTGCCCAAATATTATTGTAATAAAGCTGGAGAGCTTCTCTGAAATAAAACTCTTTGTTTGTAGCACACAGGGCTTAAAGCGTGCGCCTCGTTGTAAACACTTTTGTTGGCCTCTGCGTATTTTGGATCGCACACAAAAATACTTTAGGCACGGTGGTGTTTGCTCATAAAGCAGGCGTGGAATTCACACGACTTCCAATAAATTGCCACAGTTCCTTCATAAAATCGTAAAGATATCTCCACGCACAATGTTTTTCCTCTTAAGTATTTTGTTAAAATTTTAAGTTTCTTTACAAAATCCTGCAATTTAATTAAAATTTGTGCAACCAAAGCTTTGCTGTTTTATTTCAAAACAACATGAACAATTCAAAAACATGTTTTAAACATAATTTATTTCTTTATGCTTTATATTTAATTTACAATTGGGCTCAAACAGTATACATATAAACTGTTTTTTATAACACAACTACTGTGTTTGGTGGCGCTAATTTACAGAACAATAATAATTTACAGTTTACAGGGTGGTATCCAAAAGTAGTAGGACTGATTTAAAAAAAAATTATTGAACATTTTGGTACATCGACTTAATACTCTTCAAAATAGGCCCCTTGGGCATCCACACACTTCTGGTAGCGAGCCTTCCAGGTCGCGAAGGCCTTCTGGAAGTCGTCCTTCGGGATGCTGTTCAGCGCCCTCGTCGTTGCCGCTTGGACTGCTTCCACCGAGTCGAAACGATGCCCCTTGAGCTGTGCCTCTTGATCCAGGGGAATAGGAAGAAGTTCGGCGGTGCCACATCAGGGCTGTAGGGGGGTGAGGCAACGTGAAAACGCCGAATTTGGCCAGAAGATCCCTCACAATCCACGCGCGGTGGCACGGCGCGTTGTCATGTCTGGTCGCACGCCGATTTCGCAGCCGTGTGAGCACTTCCACGTAAACTCTTGCATTTACAGTCTGTCCAAGAGGTACAAACTCCTTATGGACAATGCCACGACAGTCAAAAATGCAATCAACATCGATTTCGACATTATGGCCTTCTTTTTACGGGGTGATTGTGCGGTGTGCCAATCTTCGCTCTGAAGTTTTGTTTCCGGGTCGCATTTGTAGCAAAACTTGATGGCGTACCGCTGCTCCAAATTTCGCTCCGTCGCAACTGATGGCGAAGCATCACAACAGGAGGCCACTAAAACAGTGGTCCACACTCAATTAATGCACGCAAGCGACTGCCGCAGATCGAAACCTGTTCCCAAGGCTCCCTTCCACAACATCCGGCCTTGCAGACCCCCTCCAGCGCTCCGCCCGTGCGGAAAAAGACAGTCCTACTACTTCTGGATACAACCCTGTATGCTTGCCATTTGTTAAAAGTAAACTGTTACCCAATGTAGGGCTGATAAGTATGCCATTAGTACACAGAAAGCGAAACAGATAACATAAGCCAGTTATTTACGTAAATGGGAATTTACGAGAGAAAATATTATGTAGAAGGCTCCAAAGAAGCAATAATTGTTTCACTACTAGTGCTAGGAATGGGATCAAATAATTTCACACCAAGAGTTCAGTTTTCTTAATAATTTATTCATCGCTGTGCTACTATGGAAAGCTTACATCTTTGTAATATGAATATATAGGGCTTTTAGTTTACCCTCGTGCCCGATCAGCAAATATTGTAGAAAAACACATATGTGGACCTAATTTCTTGTATTTATGGTTTATTCAATATGTACTCTCGGGGTAACTTGACATTATATACTTTGTTAGCTAAAGGATGCAGTTTTGACATGACAGTGCGTCTGCTTACTTTTACGTTGATATCTGCGAGAAGTTATATACAAAATTTATTAATTGCTAGATTGAAAGAGGAAATGCCCTGTAATATCCATACCCGTCATTGCCTGATCTAAATTCTCTAAATTTCCCTATGGTGGTAAATTACATCGTTGTTGGATAAAACCCTTGTGAAATACTAAAAAAAAATTACTACTATCTTTAAAAAAAATTTTAAGCACCGTTGTCATTCACAATGTGATGATCGCTACAGTTACTGTAAAGTATAAGTTGCTGCTTATGTGTAAGTTATTGGTTATGAGGGGTACGCTGTTGCTATAAAATAAAAGATTTTTCTTTGAAGTAGAGTTTAGAAATCCAATACAAGGGTGGGAATAACGAGTAATGGTACTGATAGATTGCATACTTTGATGATTTGATACACTATTGCATTAAAAGTACAGTTAGAGTAGGTTTTTGTTAGCGAAATTAAAATTTTTAGAATAGATATAGTGTCCCTTTTAAAGCAAATAGTTTTTCCCGACTTAATAAATTCAAACAAAGAAAACCGTTTTCCAATAAAGAGTTTGTGTTGGGCAGTAAAAAACTGCCACGACTTTACTAATGCTAGGTAAAATGTCATTTAATTAACAGACGACCTAATTTGCAAAAGTTAGTAGAAGTAGCAGGTATGTTAAAAGAAGGAATTACTTGAATTTTACCGAAAAAACTAGATATAAACAAATTTGCTGCACAGTTGGTACCATGTTTGTTGTTTGCAAAGCATAAGCTTATTTTAAATCAATTTTTTGGAAAGGCTTGCATTTATTTAACAAAAGTTTTACATTAGCAGATGAGTGAAATATAAACTTGAACTATTTTTTCTTTTACTAAAGTATCATAAAAATACAAACATACAAAGCTTTTTTTAGATAATCTCCTGGCTTATAAATTTTTCCCAACAGATAGATAGATTGTTGAGAAGATGACTATAATATTGGCCAATATTAATATATAATAAACAAAGGATCATAGGTGTGGTCTGTAGGGAGTATGCACAGCTGTAGAGCAAAATAACGTCTCGGTTTGGAAATTGTTGTCTTTTGCGATGACATACAAGTTTTATTTGGGCCAAAAGTTAACAAAAGCAAATCAATATCGAAGAAAGCAGCTAACAATTCAAATATTGTTAATGGCCCTACCCAAAAATTACAGTATAATTTCTACTTGCCTTTGTAGTAACTCCCTTTTTTTTTAATTGATGGTAGTATCGTTATCATAAATTTTTTACGCAATTTATTATTATTACTTTTAAGAAGCACTTTTCAATTTATAAATCTTTTTATATTATACTTTGCAAACCGATTTTTAAAATTTGCTTCTGCGTTTTTTTCTATGTTTATTTTAAAAACCTTATTTTAAGCCGTTTTGTTATGTTTCCATATTAGCACTAATTTTTCTAGTACTATATCTTAGCAACACATTTTTTGTTTTCTTTCACGAGTGCTGTTAAACTGTATATTGATTTTTATTTCGCCATCTTCTATTTATCTTATACTTTTTCATTCCCATTATTCAATAAAATGTTTTTTTTTACTTTCTCTATAACATATTTTTTTATTTTATTTTTCTATCTAGTAAGTTTCTAGCACTTTCTAAACATATGTTTCGTTTCTTATGTTTTGATTTGTTTTTTACCTTTTTTATAAGATCTATTGCATGTTCCTTCGTCTTAAATTATTTCTATGTTCATAAGATATGCCATCTACCATTAAACAAGTTTTACAATAATCAGGTTGATTTCAGTTTTAATACCTTCTTTCTTGTCTACGAAATTGTGGATTTGTCAAAATTCATTTTTTATTTATTATAATATAATAATTATTGCAATATTTCGACTAGACGATTTTGCTTTCCAATATGCTGTGATGTACTGGTACATCAAAGACAATGTAAACGTTTCGGTTATCAGTTAAACTTCAGAAGTAGACGTTCAAAATCTACCACCCGATGAAGTTAAGTGTGATTTACACGGTATAAATCAGTTATTTTATCAGGCACTCAATCTTTTGACAATAGTATATGGAGTAAATAACTCTAGATTCTTGGTCAAAATATTTCTAAAAATCCTTTTGCTTCTCAGTGAAAAAATAAACCTAGTGTGCTAGTTACACGCAAAAATCATCTTAAAGCATTCTTAAGGTAAATCTGTAGCGCCAAAAACAGGGAATAATGTAAAACTTTGTACAAATTTAGGAGCCAGACATTAAAATTATATAAATAAAAGACATAGATGGACATTTATTTAATAAAACTGAATCACCTGATATGCTTCTTCAATAAAATTATTCCTCGAGATGTAATGCATTTAATGTATAGAATCTCAATATGTACGAGTAGTTTCAAAACCATTACAACATTTTCAGGTTTGATGATAAAAAAAACGTGGAGTAGAATTGAAACTGATAAGTTTTCTTGTATAGGTCAAAGAAGAAGACAAGCTAGCTATGCTATTGGCGGTTACGTTTATGTAGACAGGCATCCGGATAACATAACACCGGAAAATATTTTACAAAATGTGGTACATATCTTAGTATCGGTGAGTGACCGCAGCGATATCAAAAGCCAAAGCGCTTTATCAGCTATCAGCTGTGTAAGTTAAATTCACGCTTATATTTACCATACAAAGAAATATTTTATACGTAAATTGAACTACATCGTAATTTTCTAATTGCTTCCCCTTAGGGGGGTAAAGCAATGCTATCAAGCAAAAGAAACTCGGATAACTTATCACGTCCCGCAAGTAGAATAAATATCAATGGAAACCTACATAGTTATTAGAGAAAAACAAATTTTATCGGCCAATGCACCTTGAACCGTCAAGCGAAGGTACATCGCCAGGGAACACTGATAAACGTAAGGAAACAAATAAAGAAAACAAGAATAAAACCCCTCCAATTTTCTTACATGGACCAGTAGATCACAAAACAGTTATCGCAGATATTAAAAGCATTGTGAAAGACAAATATTTTAGCGGCCTCAGTGGAACTTCACTGAAGATTACACTCTCGACCGACAACGACTACAAGGCTTTAGCAAAATATTATTTAACAAATCAAGTTGCTTTCCACTCTTTTTACAATTCCAGTGAACGACCACTCTCAGTTGTGATTAAGAATATTCCAGTCTCTCTAACTGAACTGAATAAGATCTAGCAGAGGAACTCTCTGAATATAATATTCCTATAATTAGCATCACACGACTGTACAACAAAGACAGAATACCAATCCCCGTATGTGCAATACAAATAACAGCCAATGAAAAAGCGAATGACATCTTCAAAATCGAATATATCTGTCACACGATAGTCAGCGAAGAACCACAAAAAAATATCTAATAATACGCCACAATGTCAACGCTATGGCCACACGAAAACTATTGTCGCTTACAACCCAGATGTGTAAAGTGTCTGGCAAGCATTTGTACATTGACTGCAATAAAGACAGAAATACTTCCCAAACTGCTAACTGTGGAGATAAGCCAACTTCAGAGGCTGCAAACACTATCAGGACTCCAAATTCTCCAAAAGTAGAATACACACTATAAAACAACAAGACAATAATAACATTCAACCAACCCCAGAAAATAACCTCATCAACTTTTCACTAATTGACAAACACTCCATAAAGATGAATAATAAAAATCAAACCTGAAAATCAACAAATGACTCTTCCAACACTGAACATTACTATTCTTACATTACTTTTAAACCTGATTAAACAATTCCTTGGTCAAATAAAATCATTCTTGCTAACAAATCTTTTACCACTTCTTCTAAATCGATTATAATTATAACAAATCTCTTATTCATTCAAAGATCTTAAACTAAAATGCCAAAGGGCTAAAATCCAAATAAACATTATTCACAACTTTTTTAGCAAGATATAACATAGATCTAACATATATATCGGAGACTCACTTAACTAATAATGAGAGAATCAAAAAGCTAACCATAAATTTTCGTGCAAACATTAACAGTTGTTCCGAAATAGTGTTCTATCAACTTGGACAAAAACAAATATACATAAGATTGAAACTTCATTTGTTTACATAAATAAGAATTCTGACAATAGTCACAAAAAAGAATATTTTTGGATGATAAGGCCACCAAAATCTAAAATTTCGATAAAACAAACCATCTAAAAAAGAGGTGTAGTCTATCTTTGGTTAATATTAAGGGCATAGGTAATTTTGTCATGTAAACTTATAAAGATATAGTCAAAATGTATGATATTGATATTACAGTAATTTTAGTCGGTAAACTAATATACCAAATTTTACGAGTATTAAAACATTCTATACGTTAGCATACATGAAGCATTCGTGCAACCTAGGGCTAAAGTTGAACTAATTTAACTTTTAAACATTAGAATAGGTTGCCATGTCAATGTAATTTAAATTGTGTTTAATTATAGGCAATTTTAAATATGAAATTGATTTGTATTGTATTGTCTTCGAAATTTTCTGATACTTTCAATATTTTTTATGGTTAACTTTTTATTTATTATTTGACGAATAATTGTTGCAAACGATGTTTTTAGAGATAAATCGGACAACAACGTTCGTTTCGTACAGCTTTTATGCTTTCATTTAAGCTAAAAAATCGACCAAAAAGAACCATATTGTATTTTACCAAGGCCCCCACATCACACGTTGTATGGCGAAATCCATCGGCAACAATTTATAAGCTACGCTCTCCATCCTACCCTCCCACAAAGTTTATGCAAATTTAGATGGGTTTATAGCGGACACCAAGGCATGGATTTTGTACATTAACTTATAACTCTACTATGTTTGTATTTGCTACTTTTACTATTATAAATGCTGTTACTGCAGTTATTGTTTTATATTTTTCATATGTAGATTTTATTTTTTCATCTTTTTACCTTACTACATATATTCCCAATTAATTTAAAAATCACTCAAGATTTGTTTTAACATCTTTGTTATATTGATACTGCATACTCTGTATACTCTACCTTTTTCTTCTAACCTTTTTTGTTTTACTTTTTTCTTCTTGTGCTTGCATGCGTTTAAAGGCTATATAAAACTACTCTTTTGACTCTAAAAAGCTGGATTTTAAACTGCTTTATTCTAATCATACTATTTTTCAATAACTAAAGGAAACTGACAAACTATTAATATTTAAATTATCTAAATATGATAAGTTGACAATTGCTTAGCCACAAAAACATTACTCAAGTAGTTAAGACTTTATGATCAACACAAAAGCAAACTTTTAAAAGCTCAAAACTAACATTACACGCGCTTGGTTAACAGCCTAGTCAAAGAGCCATAAAAACTACTAAAGCAGATTAACCGTTTTTGGTTAGATTGGTATAGTTTTCGTTATTAATTTTTTCAAGTGGGATCAGCCGCTTTCCTTACAGATGAATCTACACTCACTTACTGATGTCAATTATTTTAATTTGTTTACAATTTGCAGAAATGTATTTATCACAACGGAAAATAACAACGACCCAAAAATAATTAAAATTCCAAGTCGGCCAACGTATTCAAGTATTCTCCTATGCCTAAGTTTTCAAAACAAACATATATAATCATCGCTACGATCTGATAGTGAAATTAACGAAAGTTATAATAGTTACTTGCAAACAAGCTTACATTAATGGCAAGTGACAAAAAGAACAAAATTATTAGCTCTACAGTAGCCATAAAAATATTTGTTCTGTTTTTAATATAGAATGGAGGTAAAAGATATACGACATACTGTGACACTGAGCAGAAGGAGATCTCCTTTCTTTATTCTTTGTATATATATGGTGTCACCAAGAAAAAATAATGATATATTTCAAGGTACTCGCTGTCAACCATATAATTATAATAAAGTATATTGTAGTAACCAGTTTGTATGTGTAAAGTGTGTTGGTGATCATAATACCACGATATGCATTAAGCTTTACAATACATTGGCCAGGTGTGAACTTTGAAATGGCTCATATCCAACCTGATAAACAAATTGGATACATTCAAGACAGCTCACTGCGACAAAATGGTTTTATAACTTCTACTGCAAATGGAAACATTTCTTAATACTTCAAAAATGGGTATACTTCTTGTGTGTATATAGTGCACATGTTACCGACTACAATTATTTTAACATTGATATCTTTAGAAACCATTTTACTTGTTATACTAACTCTATCCAATCAGAAACGCCCATCAAATAATGTACTGTGAAATAGATAAATTTGAAGCAAACGCCATCCAAGCGAGGAATATAAAAATTTAGAGTTGTTATAAAAATATAGTAGTATCTACGCTGTAATGTCTACCTCTACTTTACATAAAGCAAGATCAGTTGGAAGAGCTGTTTGTAATTCTAAGCACCCATTATAAAAGACTTCGCTAATCAATCCCCAAAAAGAGAATTACTTAAAAGCATTACAAATAACCACCACAATGTAATAGTTATTAGTACTGATTACTATGATGTAAATTTTCTCATTCTCCTATAATGCGGACGTTTAGTGCGTTAATTATAAAAGTCTTCCAAGTCTATCCTTTACATTTACATGGAATGAAATTGTGTTACGCAGGATTTGATTTTTTCACCATGCTTACATTTTTAATGCAAAAACAAGTTGACGTTATTTATTGTTAAAAAAAGGGTTCTGATTTTTTTGCACACAACAACAATATCAATGGCGACGGCACGAACGGAATATTCGACAAAGAGCGGATCTTTGTTGTCAAGACTTATTACTAGAATACGGAATTTTGCACCGCAGCCTCCAGGAACTTCAAAGTCGGGAGGGACACCACAATAGTCGAGACGCGATAAATAGGTAAAAAATAAATTTTTGAAATTTTAACATTCTTTTATTTTTATTTTTTCACATAAAATTCAAGGATGGTCAAGAGGTTTAAAGACACCGGAAGTGTGAACGAATACAAGGATGCGAAAACTGGTCGGCCAGAATCTGTGACCATCCCCGAGGCTGCAGAGAAGGCCCGCGTTTTTTATGAAGCTGAGCCGACAACTTCGTCAAGAAAAGCAGCACAAACATTGAGCATGAGTCAAACAAGTGTTAATCAAGATCGTACACAAGGTATTCGATCTGTTTCCCTAAAAGATTTAGATTCAACAGCCACTGCCAACACTCAACATTGAGATAAGATTTGAATTTGCCAATGAAGTGTTGATAGCTGTGGATGAAAAAACTCGATATTATATACATATATTTTGACCTCACTGGCTATGTCGACAAACGAAATCAATGCTACCCGCATTAGACAGTTGTTCGGCCAATACACTCGCAAAAAGTGAGCGTCTGGTGCATCATCTCATTGCGTGGAATAATCGGAGCATTCTTTCTTACAATTTAATAGACCCGTTTACCATAAAGAGGTCCTGGATAAGTTCAATCCGATTGCAAGCCAGAAACTAATGATTAACCAATACTGGTTTTAGCAAGACGGGGCGGCAGCTCATTGTACACTCGATAACTTCACTATCTTTTCTGGTGGGTTTGAGCACCGAATCAACAGCCTCGATGCCCCCCAAAAAGTGGGAGGTGGCATTGAATGGCCAAGTTCATCACCCGATCTCAACCTTTGCGATTATTTTTGTAGGGTTATTTAAAAGACCCGATTTATGCAACGAGACCAACAAACATCGAGGAACTCAAGAATCGTATCTCTGAAGAGATCTTGGCCGTCCCAGATGACATCAGAAATCGCGCGATTCTGTCATATGAAAGTCGCCTTCATCACGTGATTGAATCGAACGGAAGTCACCTCGAAAATGCGTTACACTAAATTGCAAACACTTCTCTTTAAAACCAAAGAAGAATAAAATTTCTAACATTGATGCTTTCGTGTACTGAATTTTTCAAATCCTGCGCAACATAAAACTCACACTGTGATTATTATAACATCATTAAGAACAACAACGACAATGTATGATGCGTTCTGCACAGCCTGTAGAATGGCATAACTAGAATAACTACATCAAAAACTATCGTCTAAATATTAGAATAAAATAACTAAGAAAAAGAGCTAGACGGATCTGGCAAGTAACAATACATCCTAGAAATAAAAATGAAGTAACCGCTTTAACTTCCTAGATAAAGAAGTTAATCTATAAATAGAAAAGTGAATCTTTAATTATTACGTAAGGACTTTATCACATAATCAATATAACTATTCATTACGAAAACAATACGGAAATTAAAGAGATCGTAGGTTTTTCTTCATCCTTTTCATAAAGGACGGCGAAAAAAATCAAAGGTACTCGGCAAATATGTGGCCGTTTTTTTTCCAGCTGCATGCAACACTGAGAAGAGCAAAATATGTTCAAAAAATACGATTTCCTTGAGCTTTCACATCAATGCGGTTTACCTATAAAACATTGTGCGCTCAGTGAAATAGTAAGTAAGATTAAAAGCTTAAAAAATAATAAATCCCTAACGTTTGAGCTCGTAACGGTTGAATTACCTTGCAAATTGTCAAATATGCCCCTAATTTTTAATGCGGTTTTAAGAATGCAACACTATCTTTTGCAGTAAAAGTGTCTTAAGGTAATCCTAAACAAGAAGAATTAGCTCATCTAGTAAGTTCTTATAGACCGATATTATTTCTACCAATACTTTTAAATTTACTAGAATAAATGGTATTAGTAAAACTAAAAAAACCGTTTAATTCCTAAACATTAATTTCGTCGACAGTTCTTTACATTAGAACAGATTTGTTCAGTGACGGATGAAATAAAAGAAGTTTGAATAAAAGTATGATCAGAAATGTTCTTGGATATGTCAAAGTTGTGATCAAATTGGACAACCCAGTTTGTTATACAAAATCGAGAAGAGCATTGCTCATCAATGTTACATATTTTCTAAATATTATTTAAAAGACAGATTTTTTCAAGTAAGAACCAATGGTAGTTGCTCTTCAGGCAATTTATTTGTGACAGATCATACCAACATTTTACAGCAAATTCATAAAGTTGAAGTCTTTATGAAGCAATTTTTGTAAATAATGAGATGTAGTCTCAGAAAACTTACAAAATACTGTAAACTATACAGAATTGGACAATTATATAGAGCATAAAAATTAATGTAATTAAATTAACATTTACAAACTTCGCTCTTACATTAACTTTAAACAGAACTATCACTCCTTACAAACACGACATAAAGTACGTTGATATGTACCATGACAACAAGTTGAAGTGGAAAAATATATTTTAATAAAAGGAAAACGATTGGAGATCAAGATGAAGACGTTTATGCTTTTAGGGTGAAAATCTCGGCTATAAATCAGTCATGGTACCGGATGAAACTTATGGCATTCAGATTTTGGTGTATGCAAATACTTCGAACATTAACAGAATCCAAAAATATTAAAACAGGACTCTTGATATGATAGTTAACACCGAATTATACACCATCAATTACATGTTGATATCAAGTTAATTTAGGTCAAGAATGTTGTTAGACTATCCAACAGATATAAAAACCGAATTAGTGGTCATCCTAGTCTACTTGTGAGTGATTGCTAAATTATGACACTAGAACTAGATAGTTAAAGTAAACAAAACTGAATGGTATAATTATGTAGTTTAGTGACCTAAGGATACTGAATCCACGATAGGTTTTCTACTTAGGCACACGTCTTCACCGCCAAGTGTTTAGCCCTGGAAATCCATCCAAATAGCCTTGGGGTAGATTAGTCAACCAACCTCAGTGGAAAACTACAACTACATTGCGAGATAAAGGTATATATAAATGCATAAACGGAAAACCTCTCTTTACCATGCATATACAAATTGTATATTTTGAATAATAGATATATAAGAAAATATAGATACAATTGGCAACAACCGCAAATGAAAAAGGACCTGGTAATGGATAGACTTTTAAAGAACTTAAAAAACAAAGGATTCTCTTCTGTATGCCGATGACCTAATTGTCTTGGTAAAAGGAAAATTTGCAGGCACGATTAGGGAACGGATGAAGAGGGCTCTGAACGTGGTAACTGAATAGACTGAACAAGAAGGCCTCAAGGTCAATCCCGGGAGTATACCATTTACGCAAAGGAAAAAATTAGAAGGACTTACACCTCTTTTCCTTGGCGAAAAAGAAATCGCCATATAGGGAGAAGTAAAGTATCTAGAAGTCGTTTTCAATTTTAAAATTACTTAGAACCATCATATTGAGAAAGTGGTCGACAAATCGGTGACAACTCTAGCACGAAAAGTCATGGGGACTAAAACCAAGAATGGTGCACTGGTTGTATACCAGAGTTAAACCCTCTCTTACATACTCAGCTTTGGTCTCGTGGCCCAAAATTATATAAGAAATCACCAAACTAAAACTAGGCAAGGTACAAAGACTTGCCTGTTTAGGCATTACAATAGCTATGAGGACCACACGCCCACTGCAGCAATAAATACTCTTCTAGACCTCCCACCTTTGTGATTCAGGGGCTGCATAATTCACTGTACAGAACACTTACGGGTACAGGCTATACTAGAATAATTGATAGTCTGGGGGGTCTTCTGCTTGAAATGAGGACGGACCACATGACCTTAAAAATATGTGACAACTCTCTATTCGAGGTGATCATGCAGGATTAAGGTAGGAGCGAGGAATTTAGACAGGCAATTGCACATATGGTGAGCAGGGATATATGCTGAATGAATATATGCAGTGCGCCTCTGTCTTTCAGACAGAAATATACGCCATACTGCATTGTGCGCGTGAAAACGGTAAGAGGGCTTACATGAGCAAGCGGATCTATATTATATCAGACACCCAGGCAGCGTTAAAGGCTATATCAAGCACTAAAGCATCATCTAGACTAGTATGGGAATGCACCGGCAGAACAGAAAACGGTGAAACTGCTATGGGCACCTGGGCATTGCGGTATCTATAGCAATGAGAAAGCCGCTGAATTGGCTATGCAGGGATTTAGTGAGGCTGATATCGGCCCAGAACCTGCTTTATGAATTTTACGAAGTGCTGTACGAAGCTTTATTAAGAAGAGGACACGCACTCATCATCGAATGTGCTGGAAGAATCGATCAGGACATCATTTCAGCAAAACCTTCAATAAGGGATTTTTCCAAAAGAGAGCTGTAGAAATCCTTAACCTAAGTAGGCCACAGCTCAAGACAACCATAGGATATCTCATAGGATATGCGATTATTAAAGAACACATCTGGAAAATTGGTAAAGTCAATGGTGACCTTGCATGCAGACTCTGTAGCAAGGAACCAAAAACAGCTTTACATATCCTATACAAGTGCGATGCACTATACAGGAAAAGGCAACATACATTTGGAAAACCAATCCTGGAACCGAAAGATTTTAGACACACCCTGTAAAGGACCTGTATCTGTTGATTCAGGGGCATCAATTACAGATTGGTTGTAAGTTTACTGTATTAGAATAATCACAATAAACCATAGACTGCAGTGAACATGAATCCATCAAGGAAAACATACCCTAAGGAGGAATAAAACCCAAGATCTAAAACGTAATCACATAAATATTGGAGATTTCAATGCCAGAGTAAGTAGAGAAAATTTAAAAACATAATAGGTACAAAGAGAGCAAATATCTTAAATCACAATAGAAAACTTCTCCGAAACTGCATATTATAATAACATAAAATTAAATAAATAGGCTTTACAAACATAAAACAACGGACACTTTTTCATAGCACGCAAGAAGCCAAATATTAAGTAATTAACCATTTTTTAATAAACGAAAAACAGGAAAATTTTTAATGATGTGAAACTGTACAGAAGAATAGATGTAAACTATGACCACTAGCTAATAGGGGCACAAATAAAAGTACGTTCAAAATGGGTGAAAAAATCAGGAAATACCGAGTACAAATGAAACTGGATCTACTACAGGAAGAATTCATTGGGAAATTACAACATAACCGATTAACACAGAATAACAAAAAGTAATTAATATTGATGACGAATAAAAATAATAAAACATATAACAGAGAAATCTATCTGAAAAAATAAACAGCACTAGAAAAAAATTATTTCTTGGCCGAAAAAACAAGTTCAGGCAGTAAAAAATGCAGTATATAATAGACTAACAAGAAAAGTAAAAGATGTAAGTAATTAGGCACAGTGGGATGCTTTTATCAACACCATATATAGCATATAAAATTATCAAATATTTAAACAAAGAGGGAAAGGATACAGCTCACTTAAGTGGTATAATCTGAAACATGATTAGAATATTACAAAAACTTTTGCCACACGAAACAAAAGGTGAAAGAAGATCATGCCAGAAGTAGAATCTTTTGATATAGAATAAATTAAAACAATTACCTTCTGCTTTAAAACACAGTCGTAAAGCATCTGAAATAGACAATATTAACGGCGAATTAACAGCTTACTCTTCGAAATATATAATAAGTACGGTAAGAAATGCTAGGTAATCTCTAAGGAAGATGAATGCCAAATAACTACATATATTTTACACAACTGAAATAATCAAAAATTCAAATAGAAATAGGCATTTTATAGAAAAATGGAAGTAACTGAGCAAATAGTGACGTCAAATAAAAATGATTATTGTTCTTATTTTTTAAACGGTAAATCATTTCTTTGTGTGTTAAAAAATAGCGAATGTGTTAGATATTTACCCCGCATTGGCAACTTTAACAGTAATGACTGAAAAGCACTATGTCAAGCAATAAACTAATCAGTAGAAGTTTGGTTGATTCATAATGAAATCATAACATTTGTTTTTTTACAGAAATTAGCTTCTGTTGTATTAGAAAATAACATTTGCATCACTTCATTTTAAAGAAAACTTTCATATAATTAGAAATTTTTGTAGTTTAATGTAATATAATATAAAAATAGAAGTCAGTTATAATCTACTAAAAGTGGCGCTCTGGTTTAACCAACACACCACGCCGCAGGCAGGGAAGTTTTAGTCAAGCTAAACAAATTAGTGTTATGTCGCCGAATTATCCAAGGGAGATATAATGCTAATATCTACAATAAACCTAATTACGTCTACGTCTCTGATACTCAACAACAAATAAATAAAAAGCGCATTGTCGTTTAATCAAACTCAACGCAATTTCACAGATATATAATCAGCTAATTTGTAAAAATTAAATTTTGTCTATTATTACTACAATAATAAACAAAATTTAATTAGATTTCTTATTTTATTATTATGATAAAAAGTAGGAATACTTTCTATTGTCTTATATAAATAAATCAAGTAGCTAAAAGGAAACTGTTAAAACAAAATACTCAAACAAGTTAAGCCTCTAACGAGCCTATAAAGTTGGCCGCAAGTAAAATTATTATATAAGTGAATAAATTACATGCTCTTTATCCTTCTAATCCTGTATTTTAAAACAAATAGTTGAAAGCTCTAAACTAATTTATAAAATACAAGGTTCGGAATAAATATGTCATCAACCCATAGTGTACGGTGTGATACACTATCACTGAGACGCTTAAGATTGGGCTATACGATTGTGATATACAAAAAATGCCATTTTTCAGCTGTAAGCACTGCTTGTGATATTCCATGCCCTTCAAAAACGGCAAGAGATTATATTAATAAAGTCAAATATACAAATTTTACAAACCCATATTACAATTCTTACTATTACACAAAAGTCTAAGGTAGTGTAAACTTTTATTTACAACCCCATTTTATCTTTCTTATAATAATTCAAATAAAAGCAACGGAGGGCAATAAAATTTAGTATATGTTATAAAAAGTATTTCCATTTTTTGTCCAAAACTCTTCCGCTTGGATGTAACAGCGAGTGACGCCGTCAAGCAGTACCCTCATCTAGCCGTAAACGACACATCCAAGCGGAAAACGTTGGCAAAAAACTTTATTGCCGCGAGGATGGCCACTTTATGTAAAATAAGAATTTAGGTCTCAAAGCTTAATGCGAACCTGCAGCGGGCGAAACCATGACAACTTTGGCGGCGGTAAATGCAATGAAGGGCGGCAGGCGAGTCCCAGGCATTTTTATGTAATAGACCACATCTTATTCAATAAGACGGAAATGTGTCGCAGGACATCTATATTGACCATGGAGATATTGGTTGTGACTGTACAACTTAGAAAGTAATATTTTAGGCTATAGTTTATTTAACAGAAATAATCAAGTTATAATTATATACAAAATAATTTAGTATATTAATGAATTTGAAACGTTAATTTTATATAAAATTGTGTTATCAAAAGTCACTTGAATAAAAAGTGAAATAAAAATTTTACCTGTCGCGAATTTATCTTGTTGATAATAATAAACTAAAAGTCGTGGAACTTGTGGCGATATTGCACTTGATAAATCTTAAAATATTTCAAAAAGTTTTAAAAATAAAATTAAAAACGGAACACGTCACAAGATGACACCAAAAAGAAAAAAAATTAAACAGGTGGCCAACACATACAGCAAAATTGTCAACCGAACGAGTTCGTTTAGTTTTGTCAAAAATATAGGTGGAATAAAGTAGAAGTGTGTACAAAATGTCATTGTTAAAGGACGTCAGAAGAGTAGAATGCAACTGAAGCTCAGTGAGCAGTTTACAATTTCCGCGTTAGCTATTTCCAAATTTCTACGTTATATAGCTATCGATGACAAAATTGTTAAGAAGTACAATACCGATAGATTTTGAATTACTATAAGACTTATTTTATGGAAAGTGTTTTGGCCTCCTCTCTATACTGCAAATGTTATATCCAATCTTTAATTTACACTATCAGACATCATCTATTTGTTGCTTTGTGTGTTAAATATCTAACAAACTAACCAGCGACTTCTTAACAGAACCGACGTGCAGGTTGATTAAAGTGCAAATAATTGGAAAGCAGTTTTCTAGTCACGAGTCTCTTTGGAAAAAAATGAAATAACGTACATTGGGCGTTCTGCAAGCAAAACATTTAATATTAAGTACCAATTGTTAACTATGGTAATGTTTTAACATTGGACCTTCAGGTTGATGGCACAATCGGTAAGAATAAATATCTTGACATATATTACATACCATACTTAAATAATAAAAAATAAAATATTAAAGGAAGCATCATGTATCAACGCGAGAACATTCCAAAACGTTAATCAAAGTTAATCAAGAAACAGTTCAGGAAGGAAATAGTTTAAGTTTCCGAATAACTAAAGCAGTTAGTCCATTAGAATGTGAACATCTGCAGGAAGATTTAGTTAGATGACTGACAAATTAAAAAACTAGCCTAGAGTTTTATTACCATTCTAATGGCTTCGACTCGATGGTTTTAAGAGTTCCATTAATACGTATTACATAAATTCCAACGTCATAAAAGTAATTAGTATTCTATAGTCCAAGAGAGTACCAGAGTACAACTTATTACTGGTAAAATTTTTAAATTAATTATTTTACCTACTTCTTGAATGCATTTCGACACAGAATATTTGTTAGATCACTGGAAAGTGGTTCAAATTATTTTAGTATTGAAGCCATTTAATAAATGACCAATACAAAATACGGTTATTTCTCTTCTCCCCTCACTCAAAACTATTTCCTTGTCCTTAATTTCTGTCTTCACAACCGATTTCTTCTGATAGCGTTTGAAACTGAGTGTACGGAACATTAGAGCATCTCAAGGTAATATCGATGGACCACTATTATAACTACCACACTGCAAACTATGGGAGAAAGCCTAACAAAAACCGTTGTTGACGCAGCTGCAGCTCTAGCATATAAACTAGCTGTTGCATCAGAGAAAATGCAATTCAAAACTGGTTTAAAAAATGGGGAATCAAAGCCAACAAAACTAAGTCTGTTCACATACCCTTCAAGAGTTGCCCAATTCAAAACACATCTTCGCTAGACTGACCCTCACTAAGATAGATAATCCCCTTCTAGATAAAAAAAACTAGTTTACAAAACAATCATAAAGCCAATTTAGTCTTATTGCTTTCAATTCTGCGGGATTACGTCCATTTACAACATCTAAATTTTAGAACACTTCCAAACAAAAGTCCTACCCAGAACAGTAACCGCACCCTAAATTCTAACAAATCTCACATCTCGACGAATAAAGAAAAAGTTTGCAGGTACTGCTTACAATATGTTACTCGACTTAGCTTATCTTAATATTTTGGCAGCCTATTTGTTATGAAAATATAAGGTAAACAGTAAAAGTTTCCGACTTGACTATGTTGCAGTAATAAAAAAATAAAATAACAGTAGTGTCACACAACGCCATATTTGATTGGGCCTTCATAAAAATTTCAGCAGCTGGTTTATTTCAGTTGCGTAACAATACTCAGTTGAGTTGGTAGCACAGCATTATTCTGCACAGAAATCGAGCACCGAGCCGTGATTACATTTCTCACTAAAGAACAACAATAAATCAAGGCACGGCTCCAAAACCTCGCGTGGGAGCACGGCCTGCAAACTAAGCCTTCTGTGTCTGGTCGTCGCGTACCATCTCTGATGTGGCAAGCACTACGCCTTAGACGACCGCCATTATTGCACCTTGTTCTAAGTGAACGTAGTCACTCAATTTTTAGTAACTGGGTAGGCCAAGAAAATATGAGTGGAATGCTGTCTAACTACCCACCTTCTGCACGATAACATCCCTATACATAATACTGCAACTTCCCAGGTTGTTGTGAAAGACTGTGGCTTTCAAGAGCTTTCCCGCCATCCTACAGCTTTGACCTGGCTTTCAGTATGTGCTATTTATTTTAAAAACTGAGGAAAATCACTTGAGGTAAAAAAGTTAACGATAAAGAGTTCTAAAAAGTTTCTTTGGAACCAGACAAAATTTACGTTATTTTTCCAAGGATATTAAAATGCTAATTTTGATATATAATAAATGTGCTAAAGATAACAGGTACAGGCACCCTCCGCAACCCCGGCGAAGGTAGGTCTACTTTAGGAAAGCTACTCTGTCCAGGCGAGCTTTGGTTCTCTCTCATCTCACAACACTGAGAAAATCATGTCCTAACAATTAAATCCTATCTATTCCATATTTAATCCTAACTGTATCCCCTATCACACAAGGAAGGCAAAGAAAAACTACCTTGTTTAAGTATAAGCTATATTTCAGAAAATTACTATGGAGAGGAGTCCAATCGAAACGGCCCCTACTCCTTGATAGCTCTTAAATGAGCAGGGGTGCGAAGAAAATAGTGAAATCCAAACTTAGAATTTGTATTTGGAACGTAAGATCTCACCTAGCTTAGTTATAATATAAATTTGGTACATTGCATAACACAGTAAATGACCAGGACATTACTTTTACTCAGAACACAAACATGTCCGACAGTTGCTCTAAACAAACACCGGATTTCTGATACGAATGCAGAAAAATACCTAGGAATGCACCTAGGTCTCCGATTAAATTGGAAACACCACATCTTTACCAAGCAAAAACAACTGGGTCTCTAATTCTCTAAACTGTATTGGCTACTTGTGTAAAAAGTGTCACTTAAACCGGTGTGGACCTGCGGTTTTAATTGTGGAATTTAAATATTGAAATTTTGCAACGATTCTAATAGAATTTAGAACAATTACAAATGCATCGTGGTTTGCAACAAAACAGACGTTACACCACTGCGTAGGGTTAGTTATCTTACATCTTTAATGTAAGACACTAACCACATGTTATATACTTATTACAAAAATCACAATAGATTGCGAATTATATAGGTAAATAAAATTTAAAAAGTAAAGAATTACAAAAGTATAAAAAAAAGAAATGAAAATACCAAAAAATGCATTGGTGCAGAATAAGTATAAATAAATAGAAAATCACGTAAAGCACATGACGATTTTAACATACACCACAAAGTCAAGGAGGCTATTGGAATATATAGAAACATAAACAAATTTACTATAAAGGAAAAAAATTAAGAACGCTCAAAAACATTTGTTACACAAACCTTTAGTAGTGACAAACGAGACATATTGTTACAATCAGAACAAGAAGACGCCACAACTCTGAATTTCAAAGTGCTGCACGCGTTATCAGTAACCAAAAAATACTTAAGTTAACAAACGAGGATAACAGACTTTATAGTTAGGTTGATATACCACCAGATAACTAGTTAAAATCATTTATAGCCACTCTAAGAAATTACACCCAGAGAAACTCTAAAGACTATAGGCTAATCAGTCTTTTACCTCACACTCTAAAAACTTTCTTAGAAAAAATGCGAAGAAGATCTAGAACCAGTCACAATTCTGATTTCAAAACGAATTTGTAACATGTGAGCTACTAATTTTCTACTATATAAATGTCGCGATTAACGCAAAGAAGTATTTCCTTGCCCCCTGAAATACGAAAAACATTCAACTAAATTTAGCAAGATAAATTACAATAAATTAGTCTTGATGAAAAAGGTATTGGGTTGATAAAAAATTTATATTAGGGGGGGGGGGGGCTGAAAGAAAATGCGAGAGTAGGTCATAATTTAACAGATGATACAACAGTCGTACTGTCCAATTATTACTAAGAGAAACCAGCAGGGCTGTAATACCAACAAAGTCAAGTTTATTGTTTTCAGCCGGACAGAGCGCAATAATGTTAAATTAGAATTTAATGATGTCCCAATCGAGCATGTAAGTAAATTTAACTATCAGCTTAACTTCTGTATATTCATTATACTGCTGAATGTTGCATATAAATGAGTTACTATATATAGTTATATATATATATAGTTATATATATATATATATATATATGTTGTTAAATGACATTTGCACAAATAAAAAAAAATGCATGGCAAACGAAAAATCACAATTAGTACAAAACATGATATATTAAATAGAATAAATATAACCTTAATGTAAAGGTCATATGTAACGAAAAATAAAATTTCCTATAATTTTTTTATAAAGTTGTGACTCCCCCATCAAGAAAACTAGTTAAAAAAAATCTGGTGTGAACATCATACGACTTTCCTTATCCTATTATATATATATATATATATATATATATATATATATATATATATATATATATATCGGCCCTGCGCTGCACTGGTCTCAGAACATGTTATTTTAAAAAAGGACGAGGCGCGAGTCCAACACTCGAAAGCTGATTAAAATAAACAGTACAATAATTAACTCATACTTACAATTTTGCTACGTCACTGAAGGTAACCGTGCGAGCTCGGTCGCACAGCCTGCGTGCTCCCTTCTAGCGGCCAAGCGCTCCCCGTCCTCCCGAAGTCGGCCCGGTAGCTCTCCGAGCGCGCTGTGATTGGTCCTTTTAATTAATGTTTAGATACGCGACCGCTTTGAGACCGATTTTGCGACCTTGTGACCAAACGGCACTGCCGATTTTTACCAAAAGCTTCGCACTTCGTCCCCTAGCTACAAGCAACTTGCAGACTGACAGACAGACACACACACACACGAACCAATGGCTAAAAACAACTTTTTTGGTGTCCTGAGGCTATATTTCGTCCAGAAATGTGAAAAACTGGGTAGGTCAAATTTCCACCGATTACATTACTTTCCGTATTATAGGATAAGGAAAGTAATATTTCCAATATTTCTATAATAAAAATCAGCCATTCCCATAAAATTAAAAAGATATTTAAAAAATAAAGACAAAAATAATATCATCTGTATATTTAAGTATATCCCTAGAAAACAATGCAAAATTATATCAAAGCTCTTAATATTAAAACCGATATATCTACAATAGAAAAAAATAAAATGATTGATCTTGCTATAGCTTAAAGTTGATCTAAGTCAGTAATAGAAAAGATCTAAAATACATAAATTTAAGTACAAAAATACTTTAAAATAAAAAGGTAAGAAACAAATTAAATTTAAGATATCAAAGCTAAGCAATGTCTTAACAGTAATACCTTTCGTACTTTCAAATTTACTAAGGAATCATGAGGGTGTTTATTACTTTATTTGTTATTATAAATTTTATATCAAGTGCCGCCTTTTCTTCTATTAGCTGAAAAAGAAAGAAGTGGACTAAGCATCCGCACAACCTAAATTAACCCAGTTTAGAAAGTTGTAAACAACCTAAATAATAAGAAAGTAAGTGACAATAATAAAAGTTTGTTCATTCGTCCTTCGTTCGTGTCGGGCAAAAATAAAATAAAATATTCTTTATACCCTTTGTTGGAGATGGAAATCCACCATTTTTACGGCTTTCTCGTCACATAAAAGGAGGTCCTCACTTGCGCATTCAGGGGCCAGGCGACATAAAAGATGTTTTTCAGTTTGTATTTCACACACTTACATTCGTCTGTTTGTTCGATTTGGTCATATTAGGCTTTGTACACATGTGCTCGGGCATTTCAAAGTTTTTCGTCCTATCAGTTGGGCTCCTTCTAAAAAAGTCATTTTTTCCAATGCCTTCCAATTTACTCACCAATCGTTTAGCATTTGAGTATTAATTAAGCGCCTCAGTTGCAACAATAAACAGTTTCACGATTAGCAATAGTGTATGTGTAGGTAAGTTTCTGCTACCCTTTGTTACTTCAAGACAAGTATTTATTCTACAGTTTTTATTGGATCACATCTGCTTTTAAAGAATAAGATGAATATAGGAGTCCTGTATAAATGCACGTCGAGTATCAGTATGTGTCAACTTTACACCACTCCAATTAATATTTAAAGGTCTTCTTACTTCCTGATAATTAATATTAAAAGTACAAACGTTAGAGATCATCAAAAGGCCATCAACATAAGCAAGGTTTTTGTGTTACCGTCAGTAGTTTAACCTTTTGTAAGAATATTTAAATGCCCAGGCGATGTTTCTCTAATTTTATCATATTCTGATTTTATCAATTAGAGAAACCATAAATTTTTCATTAATAAACTTTATTTAAATAATCTCTATTAGACTGTAGTCTTCTATAACGTTATATAGTTTTCTAAGCCACATATGATGGTTCATGATGTCATATATGGTCGATAAGTTTTTCTGTGCGATAGCAACAATCGATGGGATTTTAGAACTCCAGATTACTGTTTTATTTTTTACCTTTTTCGAAGTTATTAGTTAGATTTGAAATTTGTATTCTCACCTTTTTTAATTTCTGTCCATTTCCAGACTTCCTGTGTACTTTTAAATTTGATAATGTCTTAAATATCTTACCACAAATAAAGAAATGGTCAAATATATTTACCTCAACGTTCATATTTGACGTAATTCTAATCACTTTTATTTTAATGATAGATATGTCGTTTCGAATAAACGCGTATTCAATCTGTTATGATTAAAATTACCCTGCCTTACATCTGTTGCGCCATTTTTGCATTCAGTTTTCTGACCACCCGAAGAACGTTATCCGAACATGGATTGTTACTGAAGCTAAATGCTCATTTAAATGTAGTTAATCCAGAAATCTATGCTTTTTTTAAGATGGTGCAAAGTAAGGTCACAAATCTTTCAAATATAAAAATACTGGAGAAATAATTTGAGTTCCCTCTAATTTCTAGGAAAGAGCGTTCTGATAAGCTTTATAAATATTAAAACGACGTAGTATTGCCATGTACTACTCTCAAACAGTTTAAAACTAGCTTAATATAATCTTAAATCAGATCTATAGTTCATAATAACGGTGGGATTCTGCACTCCCCAAAAGAACATAGCCTGTGAACAGCTCGCTGATTGAGAATGTCTCGAATACAGGACGATGTGTTAAGCACTACGCCTCCAACATTCCTCCTTCAAGTTATATGCAGGTATTCAATTATTTTTAATTATTCAGTGATACCAGATATCTGTAGCCTGAGATGAAACCTGGGTCTGTTCAAATCAAAACTATGTACTTTAACCACAAGTCAACTAACGGTAAGATTCTTCTTTTTCTTTCTTTTTTGTCTATGCATTTGAATTTGTTTTTTTTTAAATACTTCATAAGATGTCCTTTCTTTTGTATGAGCGCCTTATGGTTTTTCTTCCATTAATTTAAAGCTATATGCACTTGTATTACTTTATTTAGGAATTTGGCAATCTATATTATTTTGTTTAAGCTTAAAATTATCCTTTCTGTTTTTGTAATTTGCTTCTTAGTCGCTTTATTAACGTTTCTGTCAATGCATATTACGCTTAGACAGTTCACCTCATTGTTCGTTAGATTACAGTCTAATTACTGGTATATTCCATATTTAAAGTCTTTAAAGCTACTTAACTGACTTTAAAAATTGTAGAGGCATTAGCGCGATAAACTCTATTGGTAATGGCAAAATTGTAAAAGAACGAATAGAGCAACAATCGAAAGAACCAAAAAATCAGTGCAGTTTTAGACCCGGTAATTATGTATTTTCTTTGAAGCATCTGCATCTAACATTTATTCATATCAAAATAATTTATGAAAACCTCTATCATTAGTAAACTATATATTGATGCCGTGAAACACCTCTATGAAAAATCTTACTGCATGCAACCTGGACTACAAATTTCTTCTGAATTCTTGGTGACCAAGAGACGAGTGCATTATATTACATCCACTTTGATCCAAATTTATATCAACAAAGCTTGAATTCTCTAAAAAATAAAGTCTGCTGCTATGGATATCTCAATTACAGATGAAATACTTAGTACGTTATTGTTTAGCCGATGACTAGGTTATAATTTTTTTTTAATTACGAAAGTAATACTAAAAATGGGGGTTAGATATTAACTTACAGAATTTAGTTGTTCGTGATGAATGTAGTGACATAACTGTAAGTGGTTCTCAGCGGTTTCTTTTATTACTAATCCTTTTGTTCTTTCCGGAGGCGCTGAAAGGTCGCATTTAACAGTGGTGATGGTTTATCGCTTCTATTAAATTAAATATTAACCTGGTTCACTATTTCTAGTTGCAAAGCATCACGATCAGAGTGGCCTGTAAAAACCTCGCAGCTAAAACCATCTTTATCTTTACTTGAAGATAAGTATATGACGGTTCAAAAAACACTAAACTATCCACAGAAGTTAAAGAGCTGTATGTAGGTTATTCGTTTTTCCAGAATTTACTTTGCCACTGAACTGATCCAAGGAGATCTTCTTGGCGCTGGGGTCGTTCCTGGTGATAAAGAACTTGATGAACTCGGGGGAAAAGTTGATGTACATGAGAAAGCCGGATCTCCCTCGGTCGTAAGAATTAAAGGCGTTGTCCTAGTTCTTGTTGTAGAAATAAAGCTGCTCGAATTCTCAAATGTTCAGGCCGCCGTTGTTGTCCAAATCAAACAGCCGCACCGTGAACTTGCAGACTTTGTCCGAAAAGTACTTGCGCTGGACAGTCTCGAATGCCTGGCTGCAGCTCCTTGGCGGTGGTCTTACTATTGTTGCGCGTATCCATGGTCTGAAACCACTTCTCGGCCTTGACATGCACCGACGACAGCCGCTTGAACTGCTTGGATGCCGAGCATGACGAGCAGCCGGACTTTTTGGACGTCGCCGTAGTTTTCATAAAGTTCTTTCTGATAGTTTTGTCCGCGTAGAAGTATGGTCATGGATTTCAGACTCATTCTTCTCTACTAGAGTATTGTTGAATCCACAACATATTACTGAAGCTGCGATGGGTGTTTTAGGGATATCAATAATATTTTTAGTAATCTTGTATTTGATATGTGACGTCATTTGAAGGTTGAATATTTACTAACAATCACAATTTCTGTCTTGTTTTTAAATATCTCATAGAATTCCACACAAACAATGTAACATAGCAAAGACACATAGCTTTTGAATACCCATCAACTTAGGCTTTTTTTATTTTTTGGAATATAATTTGTATATATAATGCTTCTTGTGCATGCAATATAAGAGCGTTTTGACAATAAAACTTAAATTTTTTTTTTATTTAATTGAAATTTTATAAAACTCTTCTTCTTCTTCCATCCTCATTTTACCTTTAAGGATGTTGGATTATGTTTCGTCCATTCACCCATTTTTCCATACTATTCGGTCCAGTGCAAGTATTCTCATTTTTGCTTCGTCTTTTCTCTCCTATTTCCTAGTTCTTCTATTCTTTGAACCCAAATATTTCTAGGTTTTCTTATTCTTCTTGTTTCTATTCTACTCGCTTCCACTATCTTGTTCATCAATCTTTTGGGTTCATCCGTATTATAGGGCCATACCAATGCAGCTGTTTCCTTTTTATTTATTTTTTATAAATGCTTCTTGTTGTGTCATTTGTCTTATTACTTCACTTCGTTTTCTGCCCATTTTTGTTTTTCTAAGAAATTTCATTTTTGCATTAATTTTCAATTCTTTATTATCTCTTTAATGTCCACATTTCACTCGCGTGTGTGAGTGCCGGTAGTATCTCTGTGTTGTACACTCTTATTTATTTTCTTGTCCATCCCCTTTTTCGGAAAATTGTCTTATTTAACGGATAATAAATTTTAATACTTTTATTTATTTATTATTACACTTCCTAAATATTCGTATGTTGTTAACATTTCTAGTTTTTCTTCTTTAATGTAAACTTCTCTCTTTTCCTCTTTTATTTTGTTATAGTTTTATATTTATTGTATATTTATTGTCTTTCCTATTTTCTATTTCTTTGCTCTTTGTTTTCACTAGCTGCTTAATTTTTTATAATTACCCGCTATTGGAACTATATCGTCTGCATATAGTAGGCAGTCAATTTTTGTTGGTATTAAATTATTATATCTACTACTGTCTGGCTTTGTCTGGTTCTTAGCCTAGTATTTTTTAGCAATATGTCCATAGTAACTATGAATAGTAAGGGGCCTAGGTTATCTCCTTGTTTTATTTCTTCATATCTTGAATTTTTTGATTCTTCTCCATTTAGCTTGACAATTGACAATATTTTAATAATTTCTTAGTACTTTTAGTAGTTTTAGACAGTCAAATCTGTACAATGGCAACAATCTGTGCTTTATCTAAAAATAAATCAAAAGATACATACATATATAAGAAGCTTAGTTGCAGCACTCGTCCACTGTTTGTAAATATGTTCTAAGCTGTTTTACAATCTGCTCCTTACATGTATGCTCGAAGTTCTTTGTAATAAAAACAATAAAATATTTAAATTTATTACTACCACTTGTTACTAAAATTATTAACCTTTTGACTATTTTCTTAACAGAGAGCTTATAAATAGATATAACTATAAACTTTTGAACTTTGACGTCAGAATATCTGCCATCTTTATTATTTTTATGTGCTAAACTACAGGAATATATTTTTTAAATATAACGTATTTAGAATTTGACCTTGTGTCAGATGCATTTTCTTTATAAACAAAATAATACATTTATGTAAAAATGTGCCAGTTATTAGTTATCAGTTCGTTATAATTTAATATTAAATATAATCACAAGCAAAAGTGTAAGTACATACAATATTGACTTCAGCAGGAAGTATAAAAGACAATTGTGTTAGAAAAAGTCGTACAATAAAGAAAATACAGGAATTTAGCAAATTGTTAGGCATGTCACTAATACAATTGAAAACAAAAATAGGAACTAGTAAACCACATTAAGTTGCTTTAAAATCAATAATTCAACACAATTGTAATTGAAAAATATAAAAATAGAAAAACTAAAACAAAAAATAAACACTAGATATACCTGATTGAAACAATGCAAAATTTCAAATAATAAAACTAAAAATGCCAAACGCCTTGCTTTTCTTAATAATCAATAATTATTAATATATGACAAAGCACAAAAAATAATTAGAACAAGATTTCAACCACAATGTAATAAAAGCAAAAATAATTAAAAAAGTATCCGGTCTTTACGAACTAGGAAAACTAAATATCAGAGCGATAGACAAATTTTATGAAGAGGAACAACAGACCCTTCGAGAGGATAGAGAAGGGGTAACATATTACTCTTTATACTAATAAAATTTGTTTTAAAAATTAATTAGTATCAATACACAACGGCGTCGTTCTTCCTTGCATTTTCATGGAAGTAAAAAGTCTGAAATGATACTTAGGGTAGAATAAGTGACCTATTCCAAAAATGTTGAGCCATATAATAAAATAAAATGCAATTACAACAACAAATTTACATAATCAGTAAAAATTGTACAAGTTATAACAAATATTGTAGGTGGGCGCAGTTCCCTTTAAAATAAACAAACTTGGGATCTCATACACTTTTTGAAGCATAATTTCCACTGCCTTGGAATTGAAAATGTTTTTAAGGGATTCTGGTTTACTGGTAACAGCTCAAAGTTAGTTATTGGCAACTGTAGCATGGTGTTTCTTTTGCTGTGATAACAGTTTACACACTATAATTTTTTGAATCTTCTACTTTTCGGACTGCAGTTTTCGATCCTTGTTGAGCCCATACGTATCGGTTAACATCTAATCACTTTAATTTGAAGCCTTCGTAAAATCTTTATGTTAAAAGTGCTGGCAGTATCCTACAGTTATAAATCCAAACTGATGATTTGGTATTAGTTTTTTTCTTTTAATGTTGGTCGTAATCGTTTCAGTAGTAGCCTTTTAAACAATTTGGTTAAAATTGACAACAGGCTTGTGGATCTACTATATATGCGACATTGCTTAAATCATAATTATTAAAATAAAGTAAATATAAAACTGTTTTATCCCAAGATAGTATAGAAATGTTACAATTCGCACACATTTAAACATTTTTTGTAGGACCCCTATCAGTAGGTAAACCCCAATTGGATATCTCTTTTTTGACAGGTAGTTGCAAGAGTGCATTTAGAAAATTATAGATTTTGCTTTCTTCTGTACTAAGCTGCGTATAAAAGAGCTTAAAATACATTTTTAGGTGTTTAACAAAAGTAACGTGTTTTCTTTACCGTTTCTAGCCCAACTAACTGCTTTGTGCTTCACGAGTGGTACTGACTGTAGTGAATATTATATTTTCAGAGCGAATTTCAGAGCGAATAATGAATATTTAGTAACGTTAATAAGACACCCTTGAATCTCCTGGTTCTTAAAATTCAACAGCATTTGCTTAAGATCTTGCGCCGCTCCGTTAAATTTTCTTCTATCTTCTGTTAATCTGATTATCTTCCACCATTTCCGTAATTTGCGTTTTTGTTAGCAATTCTTCCTTAATGATTACTAGGCATACATCTTTGATTTGTGTTTAAGCATATCGGAAGTAGCTTGGTAAGCAGTCCTTTGTATGTTTTTTTTTAAATTCACGAACTGCACGATCTTTTAATTCCAACGGTTCATCCATGTCTATCAATTTGTCTCGATGTATTCTAAATGTATCTCAGTCAGTATGTTTAAGGGTAAAAACTAAGATAAAATAGTTAGTACTCTATATAAGAGACTGATTTGTAAAGTCCATGTAAAATCCAAACCATACCAAGATAAAAATACATACTGGTTAGTTAGTCATAATTTACTGTAAAAAAGCTGATATTGTACAGTCATTTAAATTTTCATAAAAATTACGGACTAGACCATAAGGATGCCCAAAATGCCAAAATTTTATAGTCGCTCCAATTGAACGCTCCATATAATATCGTTCGTTAATGAGGCAATAAAGAATTCTTCTAAGAGAAGTCAAAATCACATCTTCAACCACGCTCATTCACTCAGCATTGACCTCTACTTTCATAAATCCACAAAGAGAAAGTTAAAAGGGCAATGGTCGGATTCATCATTGAGAATCCATAGTAAATTATGTTTAACTCAAGGCATATATCAATATTATCATACTATTCACGTTTACTTAGTGAGTATATTGCAAATTTCCAATAGCTTATTAAAGTTAAACCTTGATTGCCATTCTACTAGATTTTACTTCAAAAGTTTAGTTGGTTGCCTAATATTTACACATTTTTAAGGCACACAGAGGTGTATTAAAATTGTTCTGTACTTACGACTAAAAGCAGAAAAAGCAAACAATATTTATGTTTTAATATTAAAATTTTAATATTTAATGCCAGTTGGCAGCCAAGCAGTTACAATTATTGGATTTGGTGCAAATGGACCTGGGTTCAATTATATTTTCTAGATCCTTAACACTCACTTACTAAAGGTAATTTAATATCTGCCTTAAAGTCACAATTAACAATAATGTTCCTCAAGGTTCTTTGTGTGCGACAACCAAGTAACAAGAACCCGTGACCTATTTCGCAGAAGTGTAAATCCTCGTCAATATTTAATTTAATGAGATTAAAATATCTAGTAATTTTGAAGTCACAAAAACTACTCTTGTACATTATAAATGCGAAATTTAACTTTAGCCCGAACCAATTAAAGGTAATCTGACTAGAATGGGCTTAGCATCGCTCCTGAAATGCCATAAATAATTAATGGCACGTTGCATTATGGAAACGCTGGCGCGCCCGAGGGCAATATATTGTCAGCTTGACGTCTGAAAGCACAAATATGGGCTGAAATCGCTAAAAACCTAATAGCAATTCCATAGAGCGTTTGCATAGCGATAAAGTTGCAGTGTTTATTGAAAGATAAAACGAAATTGCTGAGCATACATTTATCGATTTAGATAATGAGTTGTGTAGTGCCGCACACTAAAACGCGAAATTAAAGTCTCCCCTGATGCGAGTTTTCGCTCCATTAAAATCCCCGTTATGATGGAACTGCGGCGTTAGTTCGCTTATTGCATTTTGACATATTTTATTTAATTGGTTTTTAAAACGTTATTAACCACTTTTGTTTGCTGTCCCTCCAGTATTGACTCATTTTTTCCATTATGACGATTTACAAAAAAATTGTGCAAAAAATTGGTTCTGGTGCTTACAAAAAATTAAATTAAAACACAAAATAAAAACAACTAGGCTAAAAATATAGAGTTAACAGTAAGCAAAAGTGTTTTACAATTTTAAATAAGACGTTTCAAGAGACTGACGACAACAAATAATAAATAAATTGAAAAAGAAGGAAATTGTTCTTGGACACCAAGTGAAAACAAAGTTTATCATAGTTTTTCAGTGAGAAATTATATTATTACTATTAGCTAACAAAAACAAACGTCTATTGAAAAATACCTGTTCAATAAAATTTGCACTAGAATATTACGAAAAGCAAAATTCGTATAATTTGAAAAAAAGGTAAATTAAAAATAACACCAAATTTGATAAAATAAGTAGAATATAAAAAATTGCTTGTTATGCACAGGGCTATCTACTTTATTACTTAAGTGGTTTAGTATACAATGTACTTACAAAACAAAGAAAAATAAATAGATCATTTTACAATATTCTGTTTCCATGACTTTAATAACTTGTGCTTTAAAATTTTATTATCATTGTAAAATTTTCACCAATGGTTATTATTGATAATTATAAAGATTTTTTTTGCAAAATAACATAATTTCTTCCGCTTTCTTGAATGTTAATAACATTAAATAATGCACCCTTTATTATAAGGTTACTTTTATATCAATTTTATTATTATTCCCGTGAGGGGTAACTAGTCCCCCATCGGGCGCCTCCCCAGGTGGCGGATAGGGGAATGCTCACCAGATATGGCGGGTACCGAAATAAAATACCCGGGGCGGACCAAAACTAGTAGGTATTGGGAAGCAGCAAGTACCACAAGTGGACTAAGGCGGAGGAGATGGACTCTGGAACGGCTTACCCCCAGATAGTCATAGGCGACGGCCACATAATGGCCCTACCGGTTATGATACTCCGATGAGGAAGGCAACGGAAAACCACCTCATTACTTATTTCCTAGTACAACTATCATGGCTGAGAACATACAAGCCACGGCCCTCAGTCCCCGGCAGACCTTCAATGGTCAGAGGGTGCGAAGAATCCCCGGGTCAGCTATGAAAATTGCAACATGGAATGTGCGAAGTATATTTGGAGCAGGAAGACTGCAAAATGTAACCAAAGAGATGAATTGACTACAGCTGGACATTCTCGGAATTAGTGAAGTACGGTGGCCAGGATCTGGTAAAATAAAAACAGATAATGGAGTAATGTACTACTCAGGCAGTAATGAAGCAAAACACCAACATGGAGTCGGAATAATAGTCACCAAAGAAACTAACAAAAGCGTGACTAGTTTCACACCACTATCTGAAAGAGCAATGTTAATACAACTATGTGCCACAGTAGATAAAATAAATATAATCCAAGTCTATGCACCTACCAATGAGAAAAACGCGGATGAAGTAGAAGAATTCTATGAACAAATAGACACCATTCTATCCCTCACCAAAACGAGCGATGTGACATTAATAATAGGAGACTTTAATGCCAAAATTGGAAAAAGAAGAAGTGGAGAACATGTAGGAGAGTTCGGTCTTGGAATGCGAAATGAAAGGGGTGATAGACTGATCCAATTTTGCCAAGAGAGAGAATTTATAGTAGCCAACACATTCTTTAAACTGCCAGATAGAAGATTATGGACTTAGAAATCACCACAAGACACACCACAGAATATTTGCCGAAATCAAATTGACTATGTTTTAATTAGAAAACGATACAGAAATAGTATAAAGTCGGCAAAAACATATCCAGGGACAGATATAGCGTCTGATCACAATCCTGTTGTCATAAAAATGCATATAAAACTTAAGAAGATACAAATAACAAAGAAGACAAGTAGAATAGAAGTGCAACACCTGAAGGAAGAAAACATAAGAACACAAGTTAAAATGAAATAAATAACAATTTAAGCAACATGGGAAGACACTCCTTGGATAACAACGACAACATAGACTCAAGATGGCATACCATAAAAGATGCGATAATGAAACAAGCGAAAGAAATACTCACCGAAAGAAAACCAACAAAGAAAAAAAGGTGGATGACAGACGAAATCTTAGAGCTGATGGAAGAGAGAAGAAAAAGTAAGATAAAAGAGGACGGCAAATACAGTGAAATCCACAAATTGATAAGGAAAAAAATTAAAACGGAAAAAGAAAATTGGATGAAACAAGAACGTGAAGAAATAGAAAAGGCACAACAGAAACACGATATGTTTAATGTACACAGAAAGATCAAAGATGTCACATACAAGAAGAGACAAACAAGGAATAATTATACTAGATGTAAAACAAAAAATAGAAAGATGGAAAGAATATATTGAAAAACTATTCGCCGATGACAGAAAGGAAGACTATAAAACTATTGAAGGAGAACATGGCCCCAAAATAACAAAAGAAGAAGTCATTAAAGCATTTGAAACATCAAAATGCGGTAAAGCAACTGGACCAGACGAAGTTCCAATTGAACTAATTAAACTAATAGACGACGACCAAGTAAATATTCTTGTAGATTTATACAACACCATATACTCAACTGGTATAATACCGAAAGAATGGCTGAATTCAACGTTTATTACAATACCAAATAAAAACAACGCAAAGGAATGTTGTGAACATAGAACGATAAGCTTAATGAGCCACACGCTTAAAGCCTTTCTAAAGATCATACACGCAAGAATATATAAAAAACTAGAAGTAGATATTAGTGAGACACAGTTTGGCTTTAGAAATGGTTTTGGAACAAGAGAAGCATTGTTCACACTAAACATACTAATACAGAGATGCAGAGATATTAATAAAGAAGTATACGCATGCTTCATAGACTACGAAAAACCGTTCGATGAAGTTAGACACGATAAACTAATGAAACTCCTAAAACAAAAGAACATAGACGTAGAAGACATGCGGACTTATATTGGCAACAAAAAACAACAGTAAAAGTAGAAAATCAGCTGACAGAAGAAATAAAAATCCAGAGAGGAGTTCGGCAAGTTTGTCTTCTTTCGCCCATGCTGTTCAACCTGTACTCGGAAACAATATTTCAAGAAGCACTAATGAAAGAAAACGGTGGTATAGTAGTAAACGGAAAGATAATTAACAACTGTACTTTTAGCAGATAATATTCCAGATTTACAGAGACTTATTGAACGGACAAATGACATCAGCAGAAAATATGATCTCCGAATAAATTTAAATAAAACTAAATACATGGCAATCACAAACACCAGTGAACATTCCTGACATTAGAATAGATAATGTGAGTATAGAGAGAGTAAACAAATATAAATACCTGGGAACATGGGTGAATGATAATTGGGAATACACAAATGAAATAAGGACACGTATTGAAATGGCTAGAGCCACATTTGTAAAATGAAACAAATTCTAACCAACAGGGATTTAAGCTTGGAAATACGGATGAGGACAGCCAGATGCTATGTTTTCAGTGTTCTCTTATATGGAATGGAGGCATGGACCCAAAATAAAGAAATTAGCAGAAAAATAGAAGCATTCGAACTCTGGATATACCGGCGAATATTGAAAATATCATGGATGGATAGAGTGACAAACGAGGAGGTGCTACGACGAATGAACAAGAACAAAGAACTCCTGTATACAATAAAGAAAAGAAAGCTGGAATATTTAGGCCACCTAATGAGAGGGAACAAATACCAAATTCTACAACTGGTAATACAAGGAAAGATACATGAAAAACGAGGCGTGGGAAGAAGAAGAAAATCCTGGCTTCAAAACCTACGCCAGTGGTACGACTGCACGTCAAGAGAATTGTTTAGAGCAGCAATGTCCAAAGTTAGAATAGCAATGATGATTGCCAACATCCGATAGGATACGTCATCTAAAGAAGAAGAAGAAGCTGTTTATTATCTTCATTCTCATGGAGTTTTGTTTCTTTTTTTATTTCTTGTACCTTAACATCATATCCGTTTTTTATAGTATTGTATTCGATTTTCTACATTTCTATGCAATCTTCTATATCGGTTTTTTAGGGTAGCTTATTTATATTTTTGTTGGAGTTTGTAATTATTAGCAATTCTGAACTTGTTTGAAGTAGCAACGGCTTAATAATATTTCAAATATTTAATAAAATGTAAACAATGATATTTATAATTTTTGAAATTGGATTATATTACCCTACTTACGTGTTTTCTTTATAAATTGATATAGATCTCGTTAATTTGACTGTTTTATATGTTACATCAACCCATCTGTATTATTTTCATTTACATATTCACCACTTTTATGGCCCATTTTCATAAGTGTGCGTGTATTTGGCTTGTCTCTTGTCAAATTTTCTTAAATGGTAATTATTAGTATTTGATTAACAAAAATTAATTTATTTGCAGCTACTACATCAGTTAAACAATACTGCTGTAATTTAAGTTGACTGTTAAATATTCTATATTTCTATTGGCACATTTACGGATTTATAGTTTAAAGTGGTACTCTGCACTTTATCATAAAGACATATCAGACCTATTAAAAGAGTGGATATGTGGGAACCAATTATACTCTGTTTTTTTCAAAGCCACAGTACGGTTAATCGAAAAAACAGCTAGAAAAATCTGTAAGCTCTAGTTACTCAACTGCAGTATAAAATAAACGAGCACAAGCAATTGTCTTAAAATACAGAATAAGAAAACCGCGTAGGTCGGACTAAATACAACAGTGATGAAAGGAAATTGGTGAAAACAGTGTAAATGAAATATATGACTAAAAGTTACAAAAAACTAGGAGAGAAATATACTACCTTCAAAAGTGATTACAAAAAGACTTCATCCCACATGCAAGTTAGAAATATGGCAAATATTTTAAAAAGAAAAGAAATAAACACCCATCACATTACAGAAGATGTGAGGTAGCTAAAAAGATGCAAAAAATAAAATAAAAAAAGTGAAAAAGCTGCAAAATTAGAGAAAAGAGCTATAAATTTTAATAACTCAGAAAATAAACAAAAGTCCTATGAAAAAACTATTTCTGTGAAAGATCCAAGTTCAACCAAACACAAAAACTTTAAGCAATGATATGCTAATGATATGCGAACGACTAGATTTAATAAGTAAGAGCAATTAATACAAATTTTGCAGAAAGAATAACAAAACTCTAGAGAGGGATAGTAACAGAGCTACAAACTCACAAAAATGACTAAAGACCCCAAAAAACACCTACATGGAATGCCAATAGCATACTCTCCAAAGCATGATTTGTCCACCCTCATGATGCAACGAGAGGCGAAAGTGCAGCCATAATTATGAATAATTCAAATATGAGAATGCGCCAATCTAAGAAACTGCAATAGTACAAATAGTAGTAGTTGCAGATTAAATAGAAATTTTGCTTTTTACATAACATAATCTCTGCCTCCGTATAGAATCAACACAGAAGATTGTCAAATATTTCTACACACTTTTGGAGGACGCTATAATTATAGGGGGAGATTATAACGCCAAAAATACAAGATAGGGATAACCACAACTAAAAGTAAATTTTTATATAAAGCAGATATTGAGATAGGGTATATATATTACTCCACGGTAGTGACCAACACACCCTAATAAAATACCAGATTTGCTGGATTTCTTCATCACTAACAATGTAGTTGTTAATTATATAAAAATTAATAAAGCAGTTGATAGTACATCCAATGATTTTCCAGTAATGACACTACGTAAACATTAGCTAATACATTGTACCCAACCCTAACCAGTTAACAAATTAAGAGCATTTCCAGTGGGAACTAAGTGAAAGAATAGAACTTAGGGTTTCGTTCAAACAGTAGAACTAGAGGCAAAGTAGAAAAATTTTTGGTCGTTATCCAAGCTTGGAATTAAGCAATACAAATTAAAATATAGAACAGCTGCCAATAACTATCTGGAAAAAAATTATATGAGTTTATTTCAGAAAAAAGAAAAACCGGGAAAAAGTGGCAGTAAATCATAAGTTTAAAAAATGTGAATATATCTCAACAACTAAAAAGAGAGATACAAGCAGTAAAAAACAAATATTTTAAATTTATACGTGCCTAGTCTAAAACACTTATATTCTCCCCATACGAAAAGAATAAAAGGCAGCAAACTAAAAGCAAACCTTTTTACAAAATATCTGGAGAATATCTTTCGACCTAATATATTAGATTTAGAAAATGACCTAAAACAAAAATCAGGAAGAGGAGACAAGACTTTTTACAAAAAAAAAGTAGTTAACAAAATAAGAACAAATGTTAACCTAGAAGAAGATCCGGTTACACCTCATTATAGGGTCAATACTAAAAATGCTCCAAGAAAAAGCATTGTCAAACTCACAAATTTGACAAATTAATCCTTAAACTGAAGCATATACCAAGTTTGTGGAAGATTGCTGAAGTCATTATGATCTTGAAATCTGAAAACCACCAAACGAACCTATTCTCTATTGCCAGTGATAACAAAACCCTTTAAGAGATCTAAATTAAGCATAGAGAAAAAATTTAATACATGATCATTAATTTAGATTTAAATCAAAACTACAGGATTACAGACCTAAAAGAAAAAGTTTATGACGAAAAAAAGTGTGCACAAAGAACTTATAATAGAACTGTGTATGTACAACTCCTACATTCATAACAAACAGATTTTACAGAGTGAAACAAAAAGAGAGCTTCTTTGGTGTATTTATTGTTGACCTATGATGTACCAGAAATGATTAATATCAAAACCGCTATAGAGCAAATGCAAACAAAGCCACACAAATATTACTAGAAGCCACCAACGAATTTAGCAAGTAGACCTAACAGTAAAGAATAAAATTAAACAAAAAATCTATATTTCACAAATAAAAATAACCAAAACAATATATCTGTTCTTTTAAACGAAACCCAGATACCATATGAAATACGTCTAAGTATCTAAGGATAAACACAAATGGAAAAAGCATATCAAGAAGAAATAAAAAGTGTTAAATGCAAAATATAAAAAAAATTGTACTGATTATCACATGCACCTTTAGAGCTATGCTAAGTCAACTAATGTAGATAACATCAAAAAAATTTAAATAAAGCACAACAGACTTACATAGAAAGATCAAAATATTGACCATTATAGAAAAAATCCATAGATTTGCCTCAAAACACAAACTTAAACTTTATCCTCCTGTCAATATCAAGATGGTCCAGCTCCTCGAACACGTGATAGAAAAAATGTGGAAAAAAAACTTCTGCTCTTGTGTAAATTAAAATCAGTGTACAGTAAAACAACGTAAATTAGCATAAACAGTTAGAACCTGAGAGACGGCAACAGGTGCTACCTTAGTTTTAAGCTTTTAGTTCATTTCTGTCAAGATAAAATTACAGATAGATGGAATTCGATCAGGTACAATACAACGCTTAAAAAATCGATAAGACTTATTGACTCCAGTTATTTGCGATAAGTAAAATCGAGTAAATCAGTGCGAGTGTTATTATCACCGAGCTATTTACATAATGTAAATGCTTTCAATGAAATTGCCGGCATCCTGATATGGACGCGTTTTATCAACGCCCTCCAACGCCGAGTAAATCACTTCTGATGCAGCAACACCAATTCCCAAACCGTGCAGGAATCGCAAAAGATAATGTTTCTATTAATCACAGCTGAATCACTCAAGCAGAATAAGCAAACACTTTGATGTTCTAACAGACACAATAAGACAAATGCAATAAAAAATTTACTTTTTGCAAAGAAAACTCGGGCAGTTCCAAAGGTGTAAACTGCAAATAAATGCTTTCTTTTCTAAAATCTGTAAGTGATCCAAAAGGATCACAGATTAAAACGCTTTAATTTGTAGCTTTGGGACGCATTAAATATTCACCAACTGCTTTAATTCCAAAAATAGAAACAATAAACAACTCAAACTCTGTAGTTCAAACTCAAAGTAAAGATAATAGCATAGATAAACTGAAAAAAAGGTTGAGTCACTAGCTCAAAGAATAAATAAAATAATTGTCATTTTAATAATTTCTTTGGTAAACTTCAATAATAGACTCAATTTTTAATATAACTATTGTGACTGCTTCCTGGTTCACTGACAAAAATAAGCTTCATGATGTCATTGATATTTGCATTATAAAGAAAATAACAAAATAAAAATTTGTAGTATTAAATATTTAGATATTTTTTGGACCATTCTATTCAACTACTCAAGTTCAGCATTATAAATAAACAAAAAATAACAGCCCCTACTGAGAAAAAATTGACTGGTAACTATTCATAGAAATGATCTAGGAAAGAACTAATATTGGCATCCATTTAAAAAACTCAAATGAAATAGACGAAGCAGTGGAGTTCCTAACATAAAAAACTAAAAACTCCGAAAAGCAACATTAAACTTAAGCAACAATGCTATGTTCGGAAAAAAACTACTAAAAATAACCAAAGATTAGACAGAACTGTACGCGACATAAAAGAAATGTAGTATGAAAATAAAAGCATTTTTAAAATATCTACAACGGCTTTCACTAACGGAAACTACAAGACAGTCTCTTTGTAAGGCAATATCAAAAATTAAGAAGATTATATTTCTCCTATCCAAATAAATAAAAGAAATGCTAAAACTTTCACTGATCACTTATAAAATGTTTTTAATCCTTGCGTATCAGAAGATTCTCGAAGCGAGAAAGAACTTAAAAGCATTTTAGATGTTTTGCGCAAAATCGCACTTCGAATGGAACCCACAAATATACAGTAACAGGTCATTTGGATATGACATCATAATAGGTGTTGTCAATAAGAAACTTCCGCAGAAATAACTAACAGCACTAATAAATATCTAAAATGCAATAATCAGAACTGATCATTTCTTGTCGCAATGGAAGCGTTAAATTATTCTCACATTTAAACCAGAGAATTTGACAGAAAGTTAAATCTTACCAACCAGTTTCGCGCCATCCTGATTAAGACTTTTAAGAAAATATTCTTAATAAGACGTAATCCGTTGCTCAATGAACTTAATGCTAGATCAGCATCAGTTCGGATTTTGCATTGTTGAGCAAATAATTAGGGGCGACTAAAAGATAAATAAGAGGAGTAAAGTGAAAAGCGTTTTATTGAGGGCTGTTATAAACGGTTTTCGAATAAGAACAACAATATGATTTTAAAATAAAATAAAGTAAAAACTATTTCAGATGCAACAAAACTTTTTATATTATTATAAATAACACATAATTTCAGTGTTCATCTCGACTACGTGCACACGAGCAAATTCTATAAACCCTTCGATGTAGCGATGTTCAATCTTAATGTATACGAGTTTATTTTCATAGACTATATATTTCAAATAACTCTACAAAAAGTAATCTAAAAGAGTTAAATCACAACTTTTAGACTAACAGTTGCACTTCTTGTAATTATCCTTTCACCAATTTTTTTGCAATACATCTGTGGTGGTATTAACAGTGTGACATGTGGCACTGTCTTGTTGGAAACACATACAAATCAATTTCCTCTAAATTTGGACAAAAAATCTATTAACATCAATCGGTAGCATTTGCCAGTTACTGTAACTGCATTTCCTACGTCGTTCTGAAAAAAGATGATGCCACCACGCCATAAACCACACCATACAATGACCTTTTAAATATGCAAAGGCTTCTCGTGGATTGTTTACAGCAAAAAAGACAGTTTTGTTATCTTTTTTATTTTGTCATTAACCCATCCACTTAACCAGAAAAGAGTGTGATCTGATAAAATAATTTTTACTTAAAAATTATGATCTCAATAAGCAAAGTCACGGTATTTATGATGTTTCAGTGGCCTCAATTTTTAAATCAACACCAAATTGTCATTCTTCTAAGTCATAATTCTTGAGTACAACAATAAATCGATAAATTTGGGGCCTCTGCATCGCTACCTTTTACAGCAGCAATGTTCTCTACACTTTTTGCACTTTTACATTTTGGCATTTTCACGTCGTTAAGGGTACAACCCCTTTCAAATTTTTGACAATTACACAAATAACAATTACAGAGGGGCAATTATGTGTACCATAGGTTTTGTGAAGAGCAAGTTGTGGGTTCATAAAGAACGTCTATTTTCATAAAAATTTTGTACCATAACCAAACGTTCTTGAAGCGTGTATTTAGCCATGATAAATTGTCATCATATTATATCATTCTTATTGAAAAACCGATTATATCTTACAACTAAAGCCACCATTATCCCATTTTATCAAATATTACACGTATACCTAACTAACAAATATTTTATAACTACATAAATATCGAGAATAAATAACAGAATGAAGATGTATGGAACGTAAGGGAATACCGCAGGGCAACAATGTTGGGCTGTACCTTATATATTCCGCCGACAGTTCAAAAATTACAAGTACCGTTACTACTTTTGCAGATAATACTGCTAGTTTAGAAATGAGTACAGAACCAGTACTAGCTAGTCTCACAAAAACTCCAAGCTGTTCTATAAAACCTACATATATGCAAAACGATCCTGAAAATAGGGAACCAAACGTACACTCAGAGGTCAGCTATGCCTATAAATATGATGTTGCAAATAAAACCAAGTACCTGGCAGTTTTGTTCGCCAGGTTTGGGTATTCCTGTAACCATCTAAAACTTCTCTAAATTTTGAAATTAGATTTTTCTTCATGTTCCCATCATATTGAAAAAAGTTGTTTAAAAACGGATTCAGAGTCCATTTGTATTTGTCATAATTGTTTTGAATTTCTTAGGATAAACAATCACACAGTTGTTTTATTTTATAAATTTTGCAAATTAATTTTTGTGAATGCAAAAACGTACTTACAATATATATAAATCTTCCATAAGTTTTTAAATGGTCTGGAATTAACTAAACTTAAGTTCTTTTATAAATCCGTTAATAATAAGCTTGCCTGTTATTATATTACCATTATGGCCTTAAAAACTATCACATAAAATATTTAAAATATTCACGATGTCTTACGTGTCAAAAATAGCCAAATAGAATTGGGAAATAAATTTTCATGGTCCAATTTCTCACCATCCAATTACATCACAAGTTCGGATTTTAACTGGAAAATCCTTTTCAAGACATTAAAAAAATAATTTCCATTTATATATGCTTATGCCTTTAGAAACGCTTCTAAAAATGCGCTTTTCCTTAATAAATTTTAGGACTTTAATGATATTTTTCATAGCAATATATTTTAGGAGGTGTAGATTTTGATAAAAAAACTTCTGGGTGTAGCAATGTAACATCAACATTACTTTCACTAATTTGAATACTAGACAAAATCCACCGTTGGTGCACGTAGCAACGTATTTCGAACAGTTAATATTGTACTTTACATAAATATTTTCCGGTCGTGTTAGTTTCTAAAAAAAATATTCTAATTTTTTGTAGCATATCACATGAAGGATATAACCAAGCAGAGTTATAAATATCTGTGCTTTTATCCATCGTACTCGTGCATCTTTTAATATTTTCAACAATTTATGTTTGAATGTCTTTTGCCATGTTACCTTTTTTGAATAGTATTATTGGAGAAGGTACTTTTTAGCTTTATAGCTTGTTTTTCAAAATTATTTCCACTATTGCAGAAGCTGCTGGTAGAACCGAACCTTTAGCAATTGTATGTGCCTTACGGGTTTTTGCAGTGCAAAATGCAACTCGATGACTTACTAATAATGCTCGTCGTTAGTAGTGGTTGCTGATATAAAAGTAGTTTTCTTTTCCGGGGTGGGGGTGGGGGATTAGATTACTTTTGTCGGGACGCAAAGTATTTCCAGGAACCAATAGAATTAGCCTATTGTCGGAACGCAAAGTGTTTCCGCGAAGCGAACAAATTAGCCTAATGCCGAGCCGAGAAGCATTCCCAGAAACCGGCAATTTGGGGTGCAAGCCTGCTCAATCACGCGATATTTTCTAGGAGGAGCCACCCCCCACTCATAATTCCTGTGGGATAAAAGCGTGCTCACACCAGTCCAGGACAATTTGCTGTCGCTACTCCAAAGTCTTCTAACTGACCTTGCCGCTGTCTAAAAGCCTTGGCCCTCATTGAATCAGTGCTTTCCGCTAGATAAGATCTTGCCGAATCGTGAGCCACCTCCGACAACTACGTGACCGTGACATATGGCTCCCAGAAGAAGCACCACCAACATCGTCCGATCGACATTTCCAAAAAAGTACTATCGGAATCAATGGCGACCCTACCGCCGAAAAACGCTGGTACTAGAACCGCTGTCCCCGTTACCACCGACACCCAGAAGAAGCCCGCTGACGGACGCTAGACGGAACCCGTCGAGGGACGCCGGGTACGGCTCCAGAAAGAGCTGTTCGGCGAATCTCCATGCCCCGTGAAACTGGCAGAAGCGTTACAGACTGAAGAACGATTGCAGCGCATACTGCGAACATTGCTCAGGCCACCACCGATCGTACAAACCAATGCTTAGCGTACGCCGACGCCACGGACACAACCCAACTACCGGCCGAGAATTCTCAGCACTCTCCTAGGTATAATAAACTCTTGTTGTAATTAATTTAAAAAAGCGTCTGCAAATAAAAACTATATGTACGGAATATTCGTTATACTGTCCCCACTTTCAAAGAATTACACGGGCTTGTCTTGTTTCGTCTGAATTTTTATATTTTCTTTGGGCAAGGCTTCTCAACAAAAAGGATACTACGGTTTATTGTAAATAATGGTACAATTACATTTAAGGTACTCATAGCAGTACAATCTACTTTTCTTTTTATTTTGGCACTTCCAGATGTAGATGGTTTTAATAATCTTTTTAAAAATCTATCCATATTTAACAAAATAATGAGTATAACTCTTAATGTGTCGTTAAATATTTCGTATTACACTAATTAGTATAGTGCAGGGGTCGGCAACCTGCGGCTCGCGAGCCGCATGCGGCTCTTTTGATATAAAGTTGCGGCTCTCCAGTTCCATGTGCAAAAAATTAATAATTTATTATCAAAACCTTTAAAAAATAAGAAAATATATTTTTAAGACAGGCTGGAGTCGTGTTGGTACTGGATTGTTCATTCATTCATTTCTTCTATTCATCAGGGTGGGTCTGGTCCGTCTTTCGTTCGTTTGGCTGGTCAGTCATACATTTTGACATTTATTGCCCCATTTATAACTTAAATTCTTTGAATGGGGTTAATGAAATTTCTCTGGTAGCTCTATTATAATGTATTTCCTAGAATTGGCCACTTTGTGTTAATATTCAGGTACGTTGCCGATAGAATCAGTATTAGTACAAAGTGTAAATTGTAAAGGTAGTCTGTATCATAGTGTTTTATCGTTTGTGTATGTCGTTTAAGTGCTTTACTTTTATTTATTTCTCACTGTAAAATTTTGAAAGAAACATAAGGTAATTATTTTTATTATTTGTTTTTAAGCTACAATGTAGGTCCAATACACACATCGTTCTTTTCTGGCAGTTTTACGTCGGGTAAAACTGCACGAGTAAACACGCGGAATGACATGACAACGTCCACACATTACACGTTCTATACTGTAAATATTATCCCATTTTCACGTTTTAAAGTTTTAAGACCTTGAGTTTTGATAAGGAATAGAAATATATTGGAAAAGAGAATTTTGGAACGCTGGCACAGAGGACGGTTTTCCGCCACATCGAAATACTCAGAGGCGGATATAAGGGCGGCAGCGGGTGCGCCCCTGGGCCCTGACCTCCACGGAGCTCCGCAAAACCTGACTTTACACTTAACATTAATAGTACTTAATATTTTTTATTTATTTAATACTATGGTTAACACGTATTTTTATTTTCCTTGTCTCTCTCGTTTTATTGGGGGCCCAATATTTTTTTTGCTTACGGGGCCTCAACTGACCTAAATCCGCCACTGCGTTGCATGTGTGTTAATTTAATCGCTTGCGGTTTTGCAGGTTTATTCGCTTGTTGTTTCAAGAAGAATTCGATTTAGAAGGTATGTAAGTCAGTAACAGAATTGAATTATATATCTGAGGATTGTGTTAACGTAGTAATAATGGTTAATAAATTGGCCGTTTCAGATAGTTAATAAAATTTTAAAAATCATTTTTTCAGCTCCGCTGCCAGCATGGCATCTGGTAAAAAAGAGAAGAACTGAAGAAGAAAACCGAGAATTCAATCAGGTTTCGTTTTGCGTTCATATGCAACACAGATGGCCTTCCGACTTGTCTCATTTGCCACGAAAACTCGCACACAATAAGAAGTCAAATTTGGAGAGACACTTCACTACAAAACATACCCAGTTTGCTGGTAAATATCCAGCCGGTGACGCACGAAAAAAAGCTGTTGAAGAGCTCCAAAAAAATCAAACACAGTCAAGTTCCATGTTAAGGAAGTGGTCACAATCTTCCAATAATGTAAATCTGGCAAGCTTTGCAGTATCATTAGAAATTGCGAAAAGAGGAAAACCATTTACAGATGGTGAGTACGTGAAAGATTGTTTTATACGTGCATCTGAAGAACTGTTTCGTGATTGTAAAACAAAGCAAAAATCATGAAAAAAATCACTGATTTGCCATTATCTGCTAAAACAGTACAAGATAGAACTTCTAAAATGTCTTCAAATGTAACACATATGCAAGTGGAAGACATTCAACTGGCTTCTGCCTTATCACTTGCTATAGATGAGTCTTGCGACATAAAAGACACGGCACAAGTTACCCTTTTTGTCAGGTATATGTCGTCCCAAGGTCCAAAAGAAGAACTGCTAGGATTGCTACCGCTCTCAGGGCAGACTCGTGGAGAAGATATAGCAAATGCTGTGCAAAAACGATTGGAAGACAATGGAATCGATATAAATAAAATCGTTTCTATAGCAACTGATGGAGCCAGAAGTATGACAGGAATACATAGAGGGGTAACATCAATTCTTCAGAAAAAAATAAACCACGAAATTCTAACATTTCACTGCATAATTCATCAAGAAGCGCTTTGTGCCCAAACATTTCCGGCCGAAATAGTTGAGGTCATGAACTTGGTAATTAAGATTATTAACAGCATCTTGGCAAAAGCACTCTACCATCGCCAGTTTAAAGATTTCCTTGCAGAAATAGATAGCCAGTATTCTGACCTACTTCTGCACAATAAAGTTCTATGGCTGTCCAGAGGTAACGTATTGCAACGTTTTGCTTTGTGCTTGAGTGATATAAAAACATTCCTCAATGAAAAAAGTATTTACCATCCCGAATTGGAAGAAGACAAATGGCTGCAAAAATTCTACTTCATGGTAGATACCACAATGAAACTAAATGAACTAAATCTAAAACGGCAAGGAAAGGGCAACCCAGCCTACGCCTTGCTTGAAGATGTAGTTTGTTTCGAAAAGAAATTACTTCTTTTTGTTGAAGACATCGAGAGCGGTAAATTACTTCATTTTAAACATTTGAAGCAATATCGCGATAAAACCAATGCATCTATTGACACGAATTACTTCAGCATAGCTATAAAAAAATGAAGGGTGGATTCGCTGAAAGATTCGAGCATTTCAAAACAAAAAAAAAGTATAGTAAATCCTCTCAACACAAATACAAATGAAATCAACATTTAGCCATTTCAAGTTGATGCTGGATCACTTCAAATGCAATTGCTGGATTTGAAAACCAAAGACTTGTGGAGTGGCAAGTTCACAGAAGTCAAGAGCAAGTTGGAAGAGTTGGAGGTCCAGAAATGCATGCACATCGCGCAGCACAAGTGGACAGCTTTAAAAGAAATGCAGCGAGTTGAGGCCCTCATATTCGGCGCATGGAATAGTCTTCCAGAATGCTACAGTGAGGTGAAGAAGTTGGCATATGGAGTGCTCACGATCTTCGGGTCGACATATTCGTGCGAGCAAGCGTTCTCTTGCATGAATATAATAAAAAGTAAAGTTAGAAGTCAACTAACAAATCTAAATCTAGAGTCCTGCTTGAAACTTAAAACGACAAGTTATAAGCCAGATTTAATAAAACTTTCAAAAGACATGCAAAGCCAATGCTCCCGTTGATGTGTACGTTTGTGTTATTATATTGTTTTATATATATTATTTATATTATATTATATTATTATTATATTATTATATATATATATATATATATATATATATATATATATATATATATATATATATATATATATATATATATATATATATATAGCAAATACTATAATAAAAACGAAAATTTTACTGGCTCTTTAAAACTAAGAAATTTCGAAAATTGTAACTTTTGGCTCTTCCGTTTCAAAAGGTTGCCGACCCCTGGTATAGTGCATAAGTTGAAAATTATGCGTCATTACACTTTGCTGCTTGCACAAAGTCAAACTAAAATTTCAAATAACTCCAGTGCCATCTAGCACTCTTGAATGTAATGGAAAGTTCCAAAAACAGAAATTGCGGTATTTAGTAAAATATGGCGCCAGCAACAAACAACAAATCTAGCTATTTGGTAACCGAGATTTCCAATCACTTGGCCTATGTTTCATCAACAATTAAGTTGATCACGAAAAGATGCAGAGGGTGTTTTTCTAACAAGATTCTTATCAAAAAGGAAAGAACCTTATCAGGGACTAACGGACAATTACATATACAAATATAAAAATATTGAGTCTCTGACTATTAAGTTTCGAAGACAATTTATTAGACGTTTGCTATTTGTAAAGTATATAACAAATTGTTTTCAAAAATTAGTAACTAATGATATACAAAATAAATTTTCTTTTGTAAGAATAAAGTCTAATCTCGATTCTGGATTTGTAAGAGTGGTATATAATAAAATGTAAAAGTGGAGTCAGATTAAAAAAAGATTTTTAAGGGAGCTAATAATATTTTATTACTTAGCAACTGCATCTACACAAACGTGTAGCCAATGTGCACGTTGCCGCGTCGAAGATAAGTGTACTATGTTGTCAACAACGCTGCCTCAATATCTCAAGACGCCTCTAAACTATTTATTCCCAAATCTAGACAGTCCTTTGCCCACATGCTACCAACAGTCATCTGGATCATTTCCATTCTTAAGCAACCAACCACATCAAAGGGACCCAGCGTCTAGACCATCCGTCGCCCATGGGCGGCTTTCATTGCCCAAACGAGCAGCCCGCAGCTGAAACCTATCAAATGTGTCCCTTTGTTTGAGCAGCCACTAAAAATGCTTACAATTTTAAAAAATCGGTTTATATTTTGGTAACTTGAAATTGTGATGTCAACTTTCCAATATTGTCTTAAGAGTATCAGCTTTAGTTTTGAACACACTGTCCACGAAATGATTTAAATCACTTTATTTTGAATATAGCGACATTTTTTAATAAATTGGCTTTAGTTATACATACCTATCCAACACTATAAGATTTTGTAATTTTTTAGGTATTACTCTACTGTGATAGAAATAATAAGATTGTCATCTTTAGCCTATGTTTACTTATACTTTAGTAAATTATCTTGTCAGTTGTTTTATCTCCTGAGACTGCTCACTTTTACCACCTAGTAGTTCCTTGATATAACTTATCCTTACTATTTTTTCATGTTTTGCACTGCAACCGTCTTTCCGCAGCTATTATTGGCGGGCGTTTCATTTTGTTCTTTCAAATTTTTACCCAGAAAATATTTACCAACACTTAAAATTGATGATAATGATCAAATCTAGGATCAGCCTTAAAATCTGAATATACAGATTCCACAGAAACTCTTCCTCTTCATATCTGCGGTCTTCTGCAATGCCATCCGTAGCAGGCGCAATGCTGGTATATAAATTTGCGGTTTCCACCGACCGTAATTGTTTGTGGCGGCCGAATGCTCAACGATCACTAATTGCACACGCTCAGGCCGGAAAATTATTGGACTCATAAAGGTTAGGCCGGGAACTTTATTAGACTTTAATTTGGGAGGTAATGGGGCGCTTTTAAACTATTGCGTTCGCTGCAGATTGCTTTTATTAGTTTGAACAGATTAGCCGGCCGGAAATTGTGTTAGTAAGTTATACAAGCAGCCCAGAAGAAGGGGAGCGCCGTGTTTTTTATAGATTAATTCGTCAACAGAGCACATTAGACCTTATTGCGATTACCTTACAGCTCCTAATTGTTGTAGAGGAGAGGATATCAATATAAAATACGGATACAAATATGAAGTACCAGTTTAATTTTGCTAAGTAGGTGGTGCTATAGGCTATCAGTATCTAGAACTACTACTAGCATGCGGGTCATACTAACGGTCATTTTGTGAGTGACCTTAAAGCGCAGGCACACCTCTTTCCGGCTTTCAAGAGAACTCTTCAGGTATGTAACAAAAGCTGAATATTAATTTCTGCATACTTTCACAAATGTTATTTATTTGTACTTAAAACTCCTTTCAAGGCTGCAATTTCATCTTACTGCTTAATTTGTAACCTAAATCGACAGTCGTCTATTTAACTGTTCTTTCCTAACATGGCGAGGTTACTGATATATAAAATTAGAAGTACACAAATGTGAAATAGCGTTCTATATTTATGTCCAACATAATTTATTTAAAAAAAAACAATATTTTATAGTTTTTCTATAGATTATGTATAAGGGGCTTAATTGTTCATACTGCAGCAACAGGGAATATATGTTTTTTAATTTTAACCTACAAGTATTGTACTTTTTCTTGACATTTGGTTTTCTGAATAAAGCATAAATTTTCGTGTTGAATATTAAAATGCATTCATTTAGTAGCAATTTAACTAATAACGGATTTTAAAAATAAAAAATTATCCTTTTCACAAACGTTTAAATAAAACAGTGTGTTCTGTTTCAGTGCAGAATACAATGTCGACAACAAAACTGAAAAATAAAAAGGGCAACCCAGAAAATTGTAGGATAAGGATAAGATGATTCGGGCAATTTCAGCTGTAAGGATGAAGGAAATGGGGGTTCTCAAGGCGTCAACAACGTTTAATATTCCAAAAACTAAACTTTTCGTCTTGTTAGTACCAGAAATGTTAGTCCCACTCGTGGAGCAAAAACCAAGCCAGCGAAAAAATTGTTCCTCCAACGCAAATTGAAGTGTTATCGGTTAAATATTGCCTAGAAGTAGAAATCAGGCATTTTGGACTAATTCAATTTGACGTCAGAAACATGGCATACAAACCTAAAGTATAGAACAACATACCCAATCCTTTCGATGTATTGGGCACAGATGGTAAGGGATGGCTGAAGTTGTTTCTAATTCGACATAAAGGCGTGCTTACATTCAAGAAGCTAACAGGCACTTCGTTTATCAGAACACTGAGTTTCAATAAAGCACACACTTGGTACGGGATGGTTAAAGTTCTTTCTATGTCGACATAAAGGCCTGTTTATATTCAGGAAGTTAACAAGCATTTTGTTTATCAAAAGACGGGCTTCAATAAAAGATCAATTAATCAATTGAATATTTTAATATTCAACGTAGACGGAATGGGACTGTCTGTTGTACAGTCTAAAGTTCCGCAAGTTCTCTCCCTCAAACTCAAGCGTCTGGTGGGGGCTATGCTATTTTTTCGACAGAAAGGAGATCATTAATTACTGTGGTCCTTTGCTTGAGCGCTGGTGAGGCATATGTTCCTCCGCTTATGATTTTCGCCCGTAAGCTCATGAGTCCACTACTTATGAAGGGAGCACCACCAAGTACTGTAGCAGTATGCCGTTTGTCTAGATGAATCCGAACCCACCTGTTCAGTTTCTAGTCCAAGAGACAGTAAACTCATTAATTTTGCTCAATAATGTTGTTGACTTAGAGAAGGACAATCATGTGACGATTATATGTCTTCCACCTCACACGACACATAAATTGTAACCTCTTGAGGCTCTAAAAACATGTTCTGGCGAAAATATAAAAGTGTGGCTCAGACATTCAAACAAACTTTGATGTATCTGATAATTTCGGAAGGATCTTAAAATGTAGGCACATGTATTTGTCCCCTAAATTAAAACATCTTCAGAAAACATAAATTCTTTACTGAGAAAACTCATATGACCGACGAAGTTGAAGAAAATACTCATTTAACTCCCTGTGATTGAAGTAAAGCAGCTCAGCTGGAAGAAAACCACCGAGAACCAACCACTTCATTAAAAATCGTCACACCAGCCAAAATATGTCCTCTGTCGATTGATAAAAAAACATTTGACGTGATAAAAAGCGTGGCACATCTGTATTGATCGCTTCATCACTATATAAAAGTCGTGTTTTCAACAGCAGCAGACCCAATCATCAAAAGGAAGGAAAATGACTCCAAAACGTGGAAAAACGGCGAAGAAATGGAAACAGAATTCTAGAGTTATGAGAGAAAATGAATCAAACACTGAAGATAAAACGGTATCCATCCATGACGATCCATTGACGTAAAATTTGAAACAAAAAATAAGCAAATATATAAATAATCCAAAGATAATAGAGATAAAATTTGTGAAATGCACATGATATGAAAATGACTCATTTTTTGTGACTATTGTAAATAGGGTTACATCTGTTCCATATTTGTCACCTTTGGCAACAGCATGTACATTCCACCAAATTTCAAAGAATGAACATTGACGTAACTACCTTACAGTTTTGTACTTCTGTTTTGATACAAATTTGGTTAGCAATAATGTCAAACAATATATAACTGTATTTTTTAATTATTTATAAATTTGTTTAAAATAAATATAAAAAAATTAGTTAGTTTCTCATATTTGTCTTCTTTTCTCTACAATTGAATTTAGATTTGATGATATACGTACTATGTGTGCTGTGTTATAATATATAAATATTTACATGTAAGTAACTAAGTCATTTTGTATTTTATTTTTTCCTGTTATTTATATTACACGATGTTCTTCTCTGTTTATTAAGTTTAAATTAAAACTTTCAGTTAAAGAGAGAACAATAAAATTGTTTAAGCTGGTAATCAAAGTTTTGTGTACAAAAAATTTATTAGTTTTGTAGCTATTCCATCACGTTCATCGAACGATCACTTTTTTAAATTTAGATCTTAAAAATATTCACATTTATTTAAAATTGTACAAAGATTCTATGTATGTATAATATCTTTAATTCGCTTCAATTTGTCCTGCTTAATATTTTTTCTTTTGTTAAATTATACGTAACGTTTATTTCAAATACACAAACTATGACTTGTTTTACATTTATTTAAAATTAATATTACAGAGCAAACTTTAAAAAGTTTTAGAACAAAATTTAAAAACGGAACAAAAAATATCTTTTATATTTCCGCTTTTGAAAACCTGCAAATGTTTTTCGCATTAACAGGATGTCCCGCCATGTTGTTCTAAACCAACAAAAAACACTATCAAAGTGTTAGCCGCCAACTTTAATGAAACTTAAATATGTTGCACAAGGCAAAAAATATTTTATCTGCCCATATGCATTTTCAAGGGCTGAAATCACCTCTAAAGTTCCCCTATAAAAACAGTTTTTTCAGAATATCTCAAGTTGTATTTGAAATACCTTTACAAATCAAAATGAAAATAAACCGTTATTGAAAAAAAGGGCCATGGTAGCTTCACCCCCAAAATTCATCCCTTATTTTTTACAAGGGCAAATATTTATTTTATTCAACTTCTATTTTAAATATTGCAAAATTGATTGGAATTTTTAAAAATATTTTTTATAAAGAGTATAGCAAACCAAATTTGACGTGATTCGGGCTTTAAAAAAAAATAAAAAACATAATTGTGTGGAGTTTTTATTGGAAAAAATAGTTATCCATGAAACAAGTATAACTTTTTTAAGTGCAACTTTTTTTGTAAGCATAAATACAGTCCATATTAGCGATAAAATTATTTCGTTGTACCCATATCTATCATACAACTTTTTAGTAGTTCTTTGAACATTTTATAATCAGCAATGATAAAATAAATAATTTTGTTCTACATGCACATTCACAAGTTGATTCTTTTACCTTTGAAAGGTTTGTTTTTTATTTTTATAAGAGCAAACTTCTATTTTTTCCTGTATTCTTGTTCCAAAAATTGCCAAATCGCTTATTGTTTTATGGATTATAAGCAGAACGAGTCCTTGAGTAAGACTGACCTTTGGTGTGTCCTGGTTTGTCATTTATAGGGGTGGAAGTGGAAGTTTGGCGGGAGATGCATTGAGTTGGGGGAATTATTATGTTCGGTTTCCATGGTAAATTTGATATTAGTATAAATTTGGTTTAAGTGGATATATATATAATATTATTATTATTATAATATGTAGCAAATATCAAAATCATATTAAAGGAGGATGGACAAATTGGGCCCCAAATTGAAAATTCGGGTACCCAGACGAAATCTATGTCAATCTGGCCTTAGCTACTGGCTTAGCTATAGCGCCGGGTAGAAAAGACGTACAAAGGTGATCTTGGTGTCTAATGATGAGGACAGTCAGCTGTAATAAGGCTTATTGCAATCAGAACTTAAAATTGATTATGGGCTGAGCTACTAGCCTTAGAGCATAACCCAGATAAAACCTTTAGTCTCATCTTATATTCCAGTTAGAAATTTTTACAGTTTTTTTACGCGTGAGGCCCATCCTCCTTTGTAAGTTAGGTAAACAGATTTCTAATCGTGGTTATACTTCTTTAAAAAAGGAAAGTATATTTATATTTTGTCATAATCTATTCATTATTAAATTGTATTTGAGCATTTGAGCATTTAAATTGTATATTTGAGCAATATAAAAAAACTACTTTTCCTTAATTTCAAAATTTTAAAAATTAAATTAAAATAATTCTAAAATGCATAGATAAATTTTAACTTAATTTTCATCAACTTTTTGACGAGTGGTTTAAAAATTATTTAATTTTTATAAACAAGTAGTTAATAAAAGAACAGCAATTTTTTGACTATCGGTAATGCATAACTATTCTTTCCACTAAAAAGTCGTTCACTAATAACAGTTGAGTTAGGCCTTACAATTATTTGTTTACTAAATTTTTTTGAAAAAGCCTAAAATATGCCAACTTCACTACATTCGCCATAGAATATATTTTTAAACAATTTAACCGATTTTGTAATTTTTTGGATAAACATTTCCAAAAAATAAAGTTTCGCTCTTACAAAAAATAGGGAATTGATCCTTCGGGGGCGAAACTACCACGGTTCTTTAATAACAATAAATTTCTATTTTGTTTTTGTGAGGATATCTCTAACATAATTTGAGATATTCTAAAAAAAGTGTGTCTAGGTGGGAACTTTAGAGGTGTTTTTTTTTCAAAGTGCAGGTAAAAAACGTGTCCCTTATTTTTGTCCTATAACATATTTAAATTTCATTGAAATTGGTGATGGTCACTTTGATAGTGTTCCTTGTAAGTTAAGTTTGAGACGTTTTTCGAAATATCACATAAGTAAGCTAAATGGGTATAGCAATTTTATTTGACCAAGGGACTAGTAGAAGATTTTAAATATGTATAACTTTATTAAAGAATTTTAATAAAAATAAAAGTTTGGGGTAAAAAGGACGGACAATTGGAGACATTAAGAAATTCTTTATATATAAAAGTTTTGGAACCAATAGCATTGCAATAAATACAGCAAATTTTGTTTAAAAAAGACCATCAATTAAATATATTTGAATTTCCTGAACGTAAACTGATAAAAAATTACTCACAAATATGTAAAATTCTTAGAATAACTTACTTTCACTGACAATTTACTAAAATTCCTAAAATTTTTCAAAGACATCTATTAGAGATATTAAAGCTATACGTAAAGATCATTTCGACAAAACTTTTACGCGGTAAAACCGCAGTACATCACCGATCAAAACAGGTTCAAATGTGCAAGCATTCGCAATACACAAAGAAAACGACCTATACTCTGATTTATTCATTCATAGAAGCGAAATTATCCGCACCATTGGACAAGGCTACATGATACAACCGGAAAGTAAAAAGGCTGACTCCAGAAAATTCCTTTAATTGAAGATATGTTTATATACTGCCATTTCAAACTGAAATCTCTTTCTTCAACCTCCACATTTTTAAATCCCAAAATGGGGTTTCCAGTTGGATTTAAACCGCAGAAACAAGCAGAAGGAGATCGGGACAGCGTTGCTATGGTGCGTCATAAATGCTCTTACTAGTATGGTGAAAAACTATGTCGTTTAAGCACTTCCGCGTAAAATGGACGCTTGTAGAATCAAAAATATAATAAGCGTCACTATTATCTTTGATTTGCTCATTCGAGCCTTTTTTGGTCGAGGAGACTTAATAGCGTGCCATTCAGACTCTCTCTTTCGTCTCCGGATCGTACTTAAAAATCCATGTCTTATACCAAAAAACTAAGGACACTTCTCACACGGTCCAAAAGTTTACAAGAAATTGACATACAATTTTTATTTCATTAGTTGATTAAAACCTTCGGAACCAATGTAGCATAAACTTTTCGGATCTTCAATTCCATCGTCATGATTTCGTACATAATGGATTTGGAAGTCTTAGTTCGCCTGCTATTAATTTAACTCTTTGACGTGGGTCAGAAGCCAAAACCTCAGTCGCATTTTCCGAAGTGTGAGACGTTGATAGGCTTCCTTATCTCAACTATGCTACCTAGGCACTCATGCTTTAATAAAACATCCTTCCCATATGCTTCTTGTATCATAACAAGTGTTTCAGTTCTCGGGCGAAACGACAAGTGTTTTTGAACTCCGACCACGGCCTTATAACCCGAGAACCAATCACACGATGCACCATGACACCAGCCGTGAAAGCCTTCGCATCTTTTTGTTTCAGTTCCGGATTAAAACAAAATTTTATCACGTTCTTCTGATAAAAATTGTGCTGCATTTTGGCATGTGACGCAGCGACTCGCTTTCATAAAGGCTCGAAAGCAAATGATCTGTGCCGAACTGTTTACCTGACGTCTGCCACCAATCATTAGGCTTGAAAACTTTGCCATCGACATTTCTGCTTAAACCAATCAGACATTACTTTACAGACGTATATTGTATACAATTTGATTTGTGTAGTAATTAGCTTTTATCACATTTCTTCCAATAATTTAAAACTTGGCCAGTAATTTTGTTAAATGAACTACTAGCCTTCATGGTTCAATAATATAAACGTTGATGATTTTCTGAACAACATTCTGACTTTTAAAGTTTGTCTAACTTTATTGATGATAACACGTTTTGTAGTTTGCCAGAGCTTTAAAAAAAAGCGCAGGTGGCAAGAAATGAAGAACTAAATGACTACTGGCAGAATGCTATGGACTTGGGTATACACTTGAGGACTATCATAATTTCCAGAAAAATGCCTTCACGTTAATAACGGGTGTTTTTTATAGAGGTATAAAACTTTAAGTTGGCAACACTTTTTTAACTGGCGGCCATTTTGTCGGCTGTCAAGTGATTTATGTTTAGTTTGGTTTGGCATTTCAACATGAATAGACTGACGCCTGAACAACGCTTCCAAATTGTGCAAATTTATTTTGAAAATCATGGTTCTGTTCGAAATACGTATCGCGCACTACGTCCATTTTACGGTCAACATAATCGTCCATCAGAGCAATTAATTCGATTAACTATGGAACGTTTACTCTAAATGATAATACGCATCCACAGAGAAGTCGTACAGTGCGTACAGAAAAGTCATTGCTGCTGTAGAGCGTAGCGTAGAGGAAGACTCGAACCAGTCTATCCGCCATCGTGCACAGGAATTGGATATGTGTCCATCCACTTTATGGAAGATTTTGCGGAAAAATCTAGGTTTGCGTGCTTACAAAATCCAACTCGTGCAAGAATTGAAGCCACAAAAAACAAGATTGCCATTGATCCCGATTTTCATAAGCGAATTTTGTTTAGCGATGAAACTCACTTTTGTTTGAATGGATACGTCCATAAACAAAACTGCCGTATTTGGAGTGATGGTAATCCTCAAGTGTATGTTGAGATACCGTTACATCCAGAAAAACTGACTGTTTGGTGTGCTTTATGGGCTGGTGGAATCATTGGTCCGTACTTCTTTAAAAACGATGCTGGTCAGAACGTTACAGTCAATGGTGACCGCTATAGAGCCATGATTACTGACTTTTTCGTTCATCAATTGAACAACCATGATGTGCAGGATCTGTGGTTTCAACAAGATGGCGCAACATGTCACACAGCTCGTGCCATAATTGATTTATTGAAGGAAACGTTTGGTAACCGCATAGTTTCACGTTTCGGACCCGTGAATTGGCCTCCAAGATCGTGCGATTTAACACCGCTAGACTATTTTCTGTGGGGATATGTGAAGTCGCTAGTCTACGCCGATAAGCCCGAAACGATTGGCCACTTGGAGGACAATATTCGCCGCGTTATTGCCGATATACGGCCACAAATGTTGGAAAAAGTCATCGAAAATTGGACCTCCAGATCAGACTACGTCCGAGCCAGCCGTGGCGGTCATATGCCAGAAGTCATCTTTAAATTATAATGACAGAAGATTATCTTTCGAATAAAGTAAATTTCATGTCAATTTAAAAAATTCATCTTTGTTTTATTCCATTTCAAAGTTCTATACCTCTATAAAAAACACACGATAATACGCTAACGAGTCTACAGAATTTTGTATTACCTGCACGTACGTGGTGTGTTACTAACGTTAGCCTATAAATTTTAGATGGTAGTACGAATTGATAGTGCAAGACTTATTACATTAAAAAAAATTGAAAACTCCTAAGCTCTTGACTGATTTAACTGGACTGTTAACGCAGCGCCCCGATGTTGAATATTTATCTGATTCTAAAACACTTAAATCAATTAACCAAAAAAAAGTGTAACAAAAGTCTTAAATGCATTGTACTCAATGTAAAAATGTTAATCCCCTTAAAGGCGAGTACGTCTAACATACAAGTGCTATTAACATTTTTTATGTAAAAATTCTATATAATAATTAGAAATATTGTATGTCTGGTTTAATACTACTAATATATGGAGGCGTGAATATTAAAAAGAGACTGGCTATCTTAGATACTATTACAAAGTGTACAATTGAGGTAGCTGAGCTAAATAAATATTTTCTAAATAAGAGCATATCTTATATAGTATCTAATTTTGCAAATGATCCTAATGGTTAGAATTGTGGGAGTTGTTTGTTTAATTAGATGTGATATTTCGATTAAATTTGTTGCTGTACCAAAATTCCTTAATAATGATACTCCTCTGGGTATTGATTTTATTAAAAAACTAGCTATTTCTACGATGCTATAGAGTTTTGTCGATAATTGTAGAATTAAATTTAAGCTGTGCTTAGTCCTTAGTATGAAGAAACGAGTAAACACATGTCGCATACACACAAAAGTACTGTTCTGAAGGCTGTGAAACATAGCCATATAAATAAATTTCTAAAAGCAGCCAATAAATAATTAGCTCAAACCAGAAGCCGAGCCGAGAGATTAACCTAACTGCGATACTGCAATTGCTGTTCCTCCATATGAACGTTCGTTAACAAAGTAGGCTGCTATGTAGGCAAAACTAGACACTGCTTACACAAAGGGTAGTTGAAAAAACAAATTGTTATATACTACTCCTACCGTTATATAGATTCATTAACATGTGTGCCGATTTTCTTAAGTTTTTATTGCAGTTTTAGTTTGTTATCCTTTTCAAAGAATGTGTGACTTAGTTTACTATGCATTTGAACAGAAAGTAAACAAAAAACGCTGATAAAAAATGCGGCACAGCTGAGCTCTGAGTGTACGTTTGGAGGATCGTTTTACATATCTTACTTTCGTAATATTATCGCACCAACTTATCCCACTGTTATCACTTATAAATAAATTACACCTTGTCCCCACCTTGCAAAGTGGGTGAATCATTTTTAGCCTAGGACGCCATCAATACCTTTTTACGGACAACCCCACATTTATACTACAACGAAACTCGGATTTTAAAATACTCTTGATAGTGTCACCAGGTTAACGTAAGAGAAAGTGATCAAAGCGATCTACATAAAACCAGATTGATTACTCCTTTCGTTTTTTTTTCAATTTCCAAGATTGTGGTTTTAGAAGTTAATTGACAAATTGACATATCTTTAAGATTTCATAGTGATTGGTTCGGATTTTAAGAACATTTGGGTTGGATTGATAGAGAGCATCTTAGTGTTAATTATCATAAATGTAACTGAGATATTTTCAACATTTAATTACTAACAAAGATATGCTTCCAAATCAAAATAAAATTCAGGTTTGCCTCCATCACTCGAAATGAATTGCTTACGTTATTGCGGAAATTTAATCAGTTTTGCATATTGTATCTGATTTGGCTCGCGTTACTATTGTGCAATTTAACGAAAAAACTCTGTTTGTATATGAAATTCCCGTTTGAAGCAATAGCTTATTACTTCATTATATTATGGCACGCGAATCCAGACTAACGCTTTGTTATAAAGAATGATACTAGTGCTTACGATATTGGAAGGGAATTGAAAAATGCCTTGTAAAATACTCCTTCTAGCCAGTTCCTCAATATAGAGCGCAAAGTATTAACATTAGTATTTACTGTATGAAAATTTATTACCAGGCCTAACTACTAACTAACTAACTTATTTCCTCGTATTCACTTCAGTCCATTGAATAATGTTGTTGCCAATACTCTATTTCATCTAGCAATTCTGATTTCCCTGCTTATTATCAATAGTAAAATCTCTGTTCTGCTTCAATCATCAAGGTTAGATCAAACCGTTTCTTCTAGTACGTACTGATAAACACTGGTGGTACGGCTGATCGTTGAATTTCCACTGGTCTAAGTTGTTATCAAAGTAGGTGCCATATATTTGATAGATAAAGATGTGCTACATTTTGATACTGCTTCGTGTAATAATCAATAACGATGTTTAGTTTGTTTCAAAACTACTGCAATCATTAGGGCTATTGTCTTGATCTCAAACATAATTTAACACATTTCTGCCATCCGACTCTGGAAAAATAAAACACTAGAGACCTTAAAACCCAATTACTTATTGTTTTTTGGTGTTAACAATATAAATAAATTAAATAAGGCACTACTATCGTTCAGAAACCCTGATCTTAACTCCCTTACTGGATATGGTTCTATGCATTCCCTAGAAAACGTTCTAATGATTTGGAAAGATTGTTGAGAAAGAAATTTTGGTTTTTTAAATTACTTCTACTTTCAAACCAGTGACGAAAATTTTGAGAAGTCTATAAAAATGTTAAATTTTTTATAATGCCTTTAGGATTGTATCATGCTTCGCTTCTACAATTGTTGATTCTATCTGAACATCAAATTAATGTTACTTCCGTCTGCTTACTTCGCAGATAAAGATAATCTAAGAAGAATTCAACAATTCACGTCAAAGCTACTTGGATTAGATCACTTCCGGGACGTACCAATTATTCTGCTAACATCATGTTGCGCTCGCGCTATGACACTACAAAAGAATATGTCTCTTTCATTAACAGTGGCATGATTAGTTAATGATATTATTTATTCTTATGCTAATAGTGTTTGAAAAATATACAAGACTTTCTAAAATCAGTTTGTTATTTTTGGTTAATAAGACTGCAGTTCATAAAGGTGTCTTGCAATATAGTGAAATTAAAATAAAGTACACTCGAAAGTCTTTCTTTAATTCCAAATTTAGTATTTGTTAAGGGCAGCTGTTAAAGATTTTTATACATTCTGTTGGAAACTAGGATACACATATTACACATTTATTATAAGATAGTTCTTTTAACATCCTGTGAGCTACATGCGTTCCTCAAGAAGTACAGCAAACCCAAGCGACGCTTTCAAAAAGCTATCAAGAAGAGAATTCTCGTACCTGTAGCAGAAAAAAATTGTACCCAGAAAGGACTAAAAAAGTTTTCCTTAAAAGATCATATTTTTTTAGCGCACTTACCGGCACTGCAGCCTCAAGGGCTTATTGTGCCTACTATCATGCACTTAATACTAGGGCAACACACACACCCATGGGTTGAGCGAGACTCGAACTCGTTCGCGCCGGCTTGAGGACAGAGGAACGATGATCTTGACCACCGTACCAACGCGGCTCCTAAAAGATCATATACTTGCCGAAATATTTAACTGGCCATAAAGCTAGATTATAAATAATATTTTTATATGCTACCTAATTTTAGAAACATTGTTTGGTTTTATTTTTTTATTTTTAAATTTTTTTCTGAAAACTTTTTTTAGCAGGTAATTTCAAACAATAGAAACAATACTTTGTAAATAGAATAAAACAAAAATAGTAAAAAAGTAATCGAAAATAAAAAGAATAATACAAATAAAGATAATGACAGAAAACAAGTGTCTATAGAAATTAATAGGCCCGACAAACCTTACAACACAAATGAATACTAAAAAGGATTAACCATAAACTACTAGAGATATGGGATAGCAACCAAAATCCCACTATTTATTCGTATACTAAATATAATTGTTAAACAATGTTTGCCTAATCTATAAAAATTTTCTCTTAAGCTCCCAGCTTAGGGACAAAAAATAATAATCACGCTACTCGTATACCACGTAACTACTAACAAAGATCTAATCGTTTTGCTTACAATTGCAGGATTTCGACAACGTCTACACGGCTGAATCTGCAGAATTTCTAGCATAATTTATAATTTATCGTCATTATCTTCCACACCTAGTTCATTCCCTTGAGACTTACGTCTTTAATGTGTGTAGGTGCTTCGGAAGCTGCCTTAATTAAAATTTTACATTAACACTTTCCCAATTAACTTAATAAACTGAACCTCGGCGCCAGAGCAGTTTCGCTACTTTCACGAACAAGGTCATCGACCTACCAGCTGAAAAGTGAAAATATTATAAATCATATCTAACGATAAGTATTTTTAGACATTCGCTCTGCAAAACCTTTTAAGTTGTTTGAGGCTGAAACTTCAATCGACCAGCAAGTTGCTTATGGGCAGCGTGGTCGCCCTACTCCACTCCCCCATTAGCAGTTAAATTAAGTTCCCGTACCAGCGAGGCGAAAACACTTCTTTCGGATAAACCCGATAATGGCACGTTAGTGTGGTGGTTAGGGCACGGTCGCCGGGCTTATACCGTCGTTAGGCACGAGACGCTCATTCTTGACATATTTGTTGATGTCGATGTTTATTTCCGAGGAGGTGGGCGCCGCAAGTCCCCGTTCTAATAATGTTTGGGCGAATTTGTAGTTTGTCTGTTCAATTTCTTACTACTTTACAACAAAAAATATTACTGGACTTTTAACTTTATAATTAAAAGTTGATTAGAAAGAACTATAAATAAATTTTATATTCCATTTGGTACATTTATTTACATATGAAAGAATTTTATAAAGTTCTATTGATCTTAAACAACATTAACATGTCTATAATTTTATTAAATCAACTTACAATAAAGTATATATGGGATTAATAAATAATATTAATTCATTAATTAAATAATTAATTAAATAAGGAGCTACATTTTAGGATGAATATGCGGAATATGTTCTTTAAATTTGGTGCTTTAGTTTTTTTATTTGAATACAAAGTAAAACAAATGTGTAACAACTGAGGAATTGTACACGAAATTTATACACGAAACAGTAAAAGAAGCAGTAGGGCACAAAGCAAATAAAAAACATGGAAATAATTTAAGAAAACAATGGCTAAACAACAAGTAAAGCTTCAACTGAAATGGCTTAATACAAAGACACAAGAAAGGAAAGTAGGGAATAAAATTATAAGAAAAAAACGTGGAAGAAAAGGAGCGCAGAAAAAAGATCCGGGGAAAACGCATTAGTATCCAAAAAGCAAATTATAAATAACTTATTGTTAATATCTATAAAACAAAGCAAAGAGTGGTATCAGAAACTTCTTACGGAAAATAACTCATGCTTCGAAGTAGACAAAGAAATAAGTTAAAAAAACAAATATAACAAGAAAATAAATAAAAAAGGTAGTAAAAACATTACAAAAGGATAAAGCTCCTAGACCGAAAAATATTCCGACAGAGTTAATAAAACGAAGTACCAACAAATTCTTCGAATTAACAGCAAAAAGGACTGATATTTAAATGATAAAAGGAGTCCACTATCAACCGATACATAGAAATACAAAAAGACAAATGTTAAAATTACTAACAAATACACTGAGCAAAATTTAGTCATATATTTAAAAACAATAAAAAAAACAACATAGGCAATGAAAATTAGAATAAATTAGAATACAGAAAAAGACTGATGTAAGATCACCATCAGATTTAGAAGGTGCTAAAAGCTATGAATAATAAAACGGCATTGATTTATGCCAGCGCAAAGCTTATACAAAAACTATATATATCAAGGGTAAAACACAAATAGGGACTATCGAAACATTTTAAATAAATAAGGAATTACAAAAGTGGGCAGTGCTATCTACTGTCTTTAATTTATATGTAGACAAAGCATTATAAATGTGAAAAATACATATAAAAGGATTAGGAAGTAAATAAATAAATAAAATCACCTTATATACATTATACTTTACAAACTACCAAGTGCTTATAGCACAAGATTAAAATAATATATAATATTAAAGAGTTAAATACACTAGAAATGGATTAACGGGGATATTCAACAAAAACTTAAAAATTAGATAGAATTTGAAACGAAACAATAAAGAATATAGTGATAGTAGAGAAAGATATAAAAGATACAGTTAATGTGGAACGTACATATTCAGAGTATGGATGAGACGCATATCCCGAGAAAAATTACGGAATAGAGAAAGCTGAGAAAGGTTGTAAGAAAAGGATAAAATAAATAATGGAATAGAAGGGTATAGAAGAAGAGTGGAGAAACAGAAAGAGAAGGGGAAACTATTGGAAAATGAAAGGTAATAGATGTTTATAAACCCAAAAATAAATTTTATTTAGAGAAACTTGAGATATGCCGCTTACTGTACATATTTCAACTATTGTCTCCGAATTTTATATTAAAATGAAGCCGCTCTAAAATAAAGCATCATAAAATCACTGCCCTGACGTCTAGCACTAGTACAAACGTAGTTTAGTAAAGGGCAACGTTCTCTCCTACATGAGTCGAGTTGAAGAGGATCTATTTGTTAAAACTAGATGTTATTCACAGTAATGTTAGTGGAAAAACAGACGATGAAATGGATAGTAAAGATCAATTTTTAACACAGTCTTCCGAATGGCAATTACTTGAGTAATGCCCATAGCTATAACTACTGAAGTAATATTTCTTAAGCAATTGTTGCTCTTTAATAAGAACTTGTATAATAAGTGTCGAGTTAAACGTTTTTTTATCAGCCCAGTTCATGCCCATGAACACACAAATTATTTTGCGCGAATATTATAGATATTCTTGAGTTAACAATGCTTTCATTAATCAAGTTATCAGCAAAAGTTAGCAATAATTTTTCTTCCATTGTTTGGTAGGTGTAACAAAACTAATACGTATTTCCATCTATTGAGTGATGCATCAAAAACAACTTAGATATTTTTGAAGTCCTCGAGAAGGCCACTCTGATGGTGAAACCTACATTGAGATTACTTCTGGCTGGTACGCCATTTGCACATCGGAGCCCCTTGATTTCATAACAAAGGGTTTGTACAGAGGTGTTTTGAGAACCAGTAATGACACTGTTTTCGCCCTTCAAAGTTCTGCATACGCTGGGCGATTTTGCTAGATTTGCTAGAATTGTTTTCTTACTGAGGGTCGTTATTACAAAGTTCAAGTTGTTCGCGAGCACCCGCTAATTCTCTAAAAATGGGAGCTGTCTAAGAATAGGAAATATTTGTTAATAGCAGTGACCCTCTTACTTTTAGTACTAAGGACATTTAAACATTAATAATAATGGTAAGGTTCTAACGCCCCGCGTGAAATCACGGCCTGCGAACTGAGAGGTTAAGGCTCTCATATGTTCGCACTCTGCCCGGTCGTCGCGCACCATCTCTGATGCGGGGCGATGTGGCAAGCACCGCGTCTTAGACGACCGCCATTAATACCCCTTGTTAGAAGTGAACGCAGATGTACTCAATTATTTTAGTGACCAAGTAGGCCCTCCGCCAGGCATCAGAGAGCACCGGGAATTAAACCCAGGCCCGTCAGCATCGCAGCCCGCCCCTCCACCACGGGACTACGCTGGCTCTTATTTAAACATTATCTGAGTAATATACGATTCATAGTACAACGTAAATATCGGCCGATTTGGTTTTCGGATAAATTCGTTATCGCCTTTGATCTCATATAGAGCACTTAGCATTATGACAAATCAAATACATACACAGGGTAAGCCTCTAAAACGGCATAGTGCTATTAAACGACGAAATCGTGAAACTAGTACAATAAACAATCACTGAATTTCAGATCCATTGAGTAGCCAGAGGTACTGTGGTCGGTCCCAAGCCCGGAGTAAAGCAGGAGGGAGTCCTTGAATCAAGGCAGTACCCTACTTAAGGACTAAAATATACAGACTCGTTCACAGAGATATAGATAAATAAGATTTACCAGTGACGACCACAACGAGAAATAGAACAACCAAGTCATGGAAATCAAAAAATATTCAGAATAAGCACCTGGAATATCAAATCTCTAAACACAAGAAAACAAGAAATTTCTAAAGCAGTTACAGATAGAAAAATGGATATATGCGCCTTGCAAGAAACGAAGAAGAAGAGAAGAGGTCAAATCATTTTAAACAACTATATAATGGTATACAATGGAGTATCATGAATCAACTAGTGGAATGTAAATATATCAGAAAGAGTAGTGTATACAAAAATCAAAATAGACGACAGACGTTTGAAAATAGTGGGAGTATATGCCCCTGAGAATAATAGAGATGTAAACACTAGGCAAATCTTCTATGAAGATCAGAGAACGACAAACCAAATTCCACCCAACGAATGTATGATTATTATGGGAACCTCAATGTTTAACAGACTTCTGTAGCAAAAATAAAATATGTATAAACAATACATTATCTCACAAAGAGCAATATAAATCTATCCGAGGACAAAGATCAATGACCGACTATATCTTAACAAATAGAGAACTATGCCCATCTCAGATTTTGGACATAAGAGCTCTCTGCAGAAAAAGGAAGCTGTCATAAGCTAATACTAGGTAAATCAGAATGAAAAACGATCAGACAGTAAACAATACGAAGATAAAAATTGAAAGTTTATAGGATGACTACAAAATACTTGTATCAAAAAGACTAACATATAAATTTTAAAATAATAAAATTACAGAAAATTATAGAGTAGAAGAAAATTAGACAAAAATTAAATCAAATATCTAAAGAATCCGTAGGCGAAAAAAGGAAAAACAGAATAGCAAATAAAAAAAACTCCGTGGTTCTCTAAATAAGTAAAAGAAAAATGCAAAGAAAAGCCAAACGCATAACTGGAATACGCATCAAACAAAACACATGAAACATATAATAATTACAGAAGCATAAGAAACAAAACACATACACTCGTTAGAAAGATTAAAAATGAGCTCCGGGAATGTTTTTCAAAGGAAATGCAGCACGACTGTTACGTTTACAAAAAGAAATGTGGCGTTTCATAAGAGGACAGCGAGCAGAAATGTAGGAAACAATAGAAATATAACATGTAGATAAGAACACTTGGATAGAAACTATACAAAGAAGAAGAACCTAGCCCGAATAAACCAAACACTCCGGAAATTATAACAAATGAAAAACTGAAATAAATGAATCGAAAGTAGAAAAGCACAAAGTAAACTTAAAAACAGAAAAGCCGCTGGTAAAGACTGTAAGCTATCGTCCGATCATACTCCAATTATTGCCATACTAAGTACACATATAATAACCAAACCAATCATTTCAGCACTCATCTCAAAAGAATCAAACTGGGATACTTTTCGTTCATATATAAACACACCAAATTAAATAAACGAATAAAACAAACCGATAATTAGACGACGCAACCCAGTATTTTACCACATTACTACAAGAGGCATCTTGGCATTCGACACCCATCCCAACAAAAGAAGAAAAGAACGCAGAAAAACGTAGAACTCAAAGCAAATGGCAAAGATCGCACAACAACGATGACAAACTGATCTACAACAGATTAGAAGAAAACTACACAATTCCCTTACAAATGCAAGAAACTTAAGTTTTGAACACTATATTACCACTTTTTCTAAAGAAGGACCACACAATCTGGAAGGTGGCAAAAAACTTAAACGAGCGCAAGCATCAATACCGCCACTAAGAAAATGAATAAAAGTTGGGCGAAAACTAATACAGAAAAAGCTACCATCTTTGCTGAACATCTAGCTGATGTTTACACCGCTAGAACCCAACATAGATAACAACGACAACGAAAATGAAGGTTTTCTAGAAATACCCTATCAGATGTCTTTACCCATCAAACTTTTCTCACCTAGAGAAGTCGTACAAGAAATTAAGAATTTCAATCAGCATAAAGCACCTGTCAATGACCTAATTACCGGAAAAATATTCAATCAACTGCCAAAGAAAAGCAATATATCTGCTAACATGCTATCTTATAACAGCATGCTCCAAATGTCGTACTACTCGCTAATATGGAAATTTGCACATATCATAGTGATTGCTGAACCAAGCTCGTATTATCCGATTACCACCCATATTATCTAAATTATTCAAAAAACTGTTACTGCAAAGAATCAGAAATGATAGGACCTATCAATCATTATTCCACTTTATCAATTCAGAGAACGTCATCTACAATTCAACAATCTCACAGAACTCTAAAATGTATAGCAGTATTCCTCGATGTCGCACAGTCATTCGATAAACTGTGGCACGCTGCATTGTTATATAAAATTATAAATATCTTTCCTGGTCTGTATTACCTACTATCAAAATCTTAAATTACCGAAATATACTTCCAAATAAAACATAATACTGCCTGCTTTAACTACTGCTAAGTAAAATCGTTGTTCCACAAGAGAGCGCCAGGTCCACTGCTATACCTAATTTACAGCACAGACCTATCCACTGCCAACACCATCTTTATCGCAAACTTTGCGAATGACACGGCCTTGTTAGCAACAAATCATGACCCAGTTACAGCATCATTTAAACCTCCTGCAGCAATGGTTCAACAACTGGAGAATTAAAATAGACCAAACAAAGTCAGTGCAAGTTGCGTTTATGACGAAAGACGTAATCTGCCACAAGTTACGTTAACAACGTTCCTATACCAACACAAAATAATGAAAAATATCGGCGTTTACATCTAGATCAAAAATTAACATGACAAAAATACGTTAAAACAAAACGTTAACAATTAAACTTAAAGCTGCGGCAACTCTTCTGGCTACTGGACCCTACTTTCAAGTTATCCAACAACAAGATGCTACTCCACAAACTAAAACCTATATGAACATACGGAATTCAACTGTTGGGCTAAGCCCACAAACTGCAAAATTATTCAAAGATTCCAATCAAAGGTCCTGCACTCCATAGCCCTGGTATGTTTCCAATTTGACGCTGCACAACGACCTACAAGTCCCGCTTGTACAGGAAGAAATTCAGAGACTCTCAACTTTGTATCATCAAAGACTAGAGGGGCATAAAAACAGATATAAACCACCCAACGTAACAAGACGACTCAAACGACAATGGCCTTCGGATCTACCACAACCCATGGACGAAGATAATTAAAGCTACCACCACCCCACAACGGCTTGCAAGATTATCGTCAACGGACGAATTCTCTACTCGCGTACCTATCGCATAACACATTTACTTATTACTCAACTTAATAGAGTAAATAAAAAAAAGAAGCTTTTGCTGATCGTCTTGAAGAATTTTTATTTTGTAATAGTTTTTAGCTATTTAATTTGGCGTCTTTTTTAATTTTATCTGTTGGCGATTCAGGAACTCTTGAAAAATTTCTTTCGTCAGCATGCCAAAGAATCTCATATCTTTTGATGTATTCGGCTTGTCAAAAGTCACTCATTTTTATTTGTTTTTATAGTTTTACAGCTTTATCTGTCTGCCGCGTTTCTTATTTTTCACCAATTTCTATGCATATATTTTGCATTATATTGTTGACTTGTTATAGCGTGTTGTTGGGTCTGTTGGATATCCAACGAATGCTGTGATACTTACTCGAAACTTGCTTGAACATGCAATAACAACATGATTTGTGGCATTTGTGTTAGCACTTATGCACTTAGTTGAAACATCCATTGAGAATATCATTTGCAGTTATAATATCCAGGAAGTTGCGACGGGTGCATAGAGTAGTCGTTAGGTAGTAATGAGATTTTTTTCAGCTGTGTGAATAGATTACATATTACTTAATCTACACCACCGCTCTCGCTAACATCTAAACGCAAAATTTTATATGTTTAAGGATTCGGGCATAAAGCGCGCCCCTGTACCACAAAATGCAAATCGAAAATAATTAAACATAACGACCAGCGCAACCACAGGTATAAAAGCACAACACGTTCTACCCGTTTTCCAATTCCTTAATTATTAATTTTAAATTTGTACCACGGCACGACACGTGGTGTAATTTTGGTGCTACCTATAACTGAATATTTGAATAGTATGGTGAAATGTTAAGACACCATTGTGATTTATAAGAGATACCACTTTAATGCAGAAGTTTACAGTTATTAGGTAACTTTGAATTTATAAAAATAGAAATACGTAAGTAAGAAAATATGTAATACACATTCACAAGAAAGGACATATCACAAAATTTTTTGCAGCCCACACATCTATAAAATACTAGTTCAATTTCGCAGCAGCTTCCCAAACCCCTATATAACAAAAACTCGGAGAAGATTAGATGTTAAAAAAATCCAATCCAATATGCCGCAAAAACAACATTACTAAATATTATCGATAACGTAATTTTGCTTTGAAAGCGCTCGCTCCTATAATAAACCCTACCATTGTCAGACTTAAATTAGAATTTCTGTATAAAAAAGTTGTAGCATGAAAAATAAAACCCTATAAATATTTAAATTATAAAATAACGACCTTTGCTAGTAACAAAAACAAAGTCAGTCATTCTGGTTTTCAAGAGCAAAATAAGATAATTTATGCTACTATTTTATATAAATTTTTATATATATAATTATGATTTGTTACCATTTGATGTAGTGCTACAAAATTAACTAACCAATTTGACATAATAAAATAAAAAATAAAAAATCATCACTTTACGCTAATGGCGTTTTCACTGTTAGAAGTTAGATTTTCACAATCACCTTGTCCCATGTCTCTTGTGGTCTTCCTCCTTTTCTTCTTCTTGTAGTCTTGGTCTCCCATATTTATTTCACTTCCCTGTTTTTTTCCATTCTGCAAGTGCCCCCACCAACTCAGTTGTCGATTTTCTACAAATTCTGACACTGGAATTATTTCGAGCTCTTCTTTGATTTTTGCGCTTTTTACCTGGTCCCTCATTCTTACTCCTTTGACTCTCCTTAAGAATTTCATCTCCACTGCTTCCACTTGTCTCTTCATCCTTTTCGACATTACCCAAGATCAGATTCGTATGTCATTATTGGTCTAAATATTGCTTTAAACACGCTTAACTTTGTTTTTTTCGCGACACTTCTCTCTTGCTAATAAAGAACTTGTTCATTAGATAAAATAGTTTGTTTGTCTTCTCTACTCTCTCTATTATGTCTATTTCTTGTTTGCCTTGCTTCATGGTCATTCCCAGATAGTTACATGTTTGTGTTTGTTCTATGTGTCTTCGTGTTGTGTCCTTCTTTAATTACCACCAGCATTTTTGTCTTCTGCGTGTTTAATTCCATCAACATCTTATTTCATATATTTAGATTCCTCTGTAGATCTTCTTCATTTTTTATTATGATTACGAGATCATCTGCAAACGCACTTTCTGATATCTATATGGATTGTAGGTTTTGATATTATATATAGATTGTCTTGGATTATAATTGACATTTCCTTATTATTTCGTCCATAAAGAGAATGAATCGGGCCTATCAACCTTTCTTCGTTTTGAATTCCTCGGAACTGTTGTTGCTTATAACTGTATTTCTAGAGTTACAAAGGCTTTTTACTACTCTTCTCAGTTTTGGGTTTTCACCCGTGTTTTCTAAGCTTTCCCACATCTTTGTTTTTGGCACTTTGTCAAAAGTTTATTTTTAGTTCAGGAATGCCAAAAACATCTTCTTATTGTATATTAGTCTATTAGCAAATATTTCTTTAATTGTAAATATGTGGTGTTGTGCTCTTCTCTCTTTACGGAAGCCACTCTGTGCCTCTTCCAGTATCAATGTTATGTTTTTCAGTTTCGAGTCTATTATCCGTTCATGTATTTTGAGTGGTGTGCTTAATAACAATATGTCCCTGTAGTTGTCGTACTTCTTGTTATTTTCTTGTTTGTGGATGAGTATTATTTATCCTGTTTTCCAGTCCTGGGGTATTTTCTTCTCCTTCCATGCTTTGTTGAAGATTTCAACAGCGATTTGCTTTCTTCTTCACCTATTTCTTTGATCATTTCCGTTGTGACCTTGTCAAAGACCGGTATTTTCCGTTCTTAATCTTATTTACGGCTTCTTCCATTTCTTTTCTAATAAACTTCTTTTCACCTTCTTGAGGCTTCTCTCTTTTGTTTTGTTCTTTTTGTTCCATATATGCATTGTTTTCGTCCGGTTCTGCTTCCAGCAGTTCTTCAAAGTACACCTTCAATCTGTTCATAGTTTCGGTGTTATTTTTTGTTTTGTTTTTACTCTTGTTGTTTTCCCTTTCGTTGTAGTTCTACTTTATAGAATTTTTTTGAATTTGTCTGCTATCTTTCTCTGTATTTCTTCCAAATTCTTGCCATGCTTTCTGCTTTACTTCTAATAGCATGTTCTTCACTTTTGTTCTTAGTTTTTTATATCCATTGTAATTAATTTCTGTCCTGTTCGTCAAGTTCCAAGTTCCATGTTTTTTCTTTAATTGTGTCTGTGTTTTTAATTCTTCACTCCACCATTTCGTTCTTTTGTGTTCTTCATTTCTTTAGATACTGACTCCACATACCTTTTTTGCTGTCTGTGTTCCTTTAAGCTCCTACCATGCTTGGTTATGTGTCATTTGTTTTATGTTTACCACTTCTTCCTGTATTAGTGTGCCCGCTATTTGCACGTACTTGATTGTTTGCATGTTCTTATTATTTTTTGCTTTTCAGTTAGTTGTTCTTGATCTATGTTATCAGCCCTCCGTTTTTTTACTTGTGCTTCTAGTAAAAAGTGGTCTTCCTATATTGCTGCCTCTCTTTTAACTCTTACGTCTTACTCTATTACTTCTTCCTCGTCGTTGGTATTTGTGTGATGTATTTGTGGATTTATTTGTGTTCATATAACGAATTTGTCACTGTTAAGTTATATATTGTGCAAAAGTTTATTAACCTTTCTCCGTTGTTATTTCTTTTGCTTTCTCCATGTTTGCCTATTATTTTTTTCTTTTCCCTACTCTTCCATTAAAATTGCCTGCTATGTATAGTTCCTCTTTGCTGCTATCTGTACCTCTTCCTAAATCTTCCCAGAACTTAGCTTTTTCAATTCTTGTGTCATCGTCATTAGGTCTGTATACCCCTATTACCGTTATTTTGACTTCTTTGTTGAGCATCCTAGTCCGGTTGATGCCCTTTTATTTTTTGGTTCTCCGTTATAAAATATAACATTTCCGTCCTCCAGTACTATCTCCCATTTTCCTTTTTGTTAGTCTCTGGTAGCAGTAGCATATCTAGTTCAATCCGTTTGAATTCATAGTTCACCTCCTGTTCCTTGCCTTTAGGCTTCTTGTATTCAATGTTCCTATTTTCTATAGTTACGTGTTCTGTGTTTTTGTGTCTTTTTCTCCATGCTGGTAATCCTGCAACTTTTGTCCATGTTTATTGCCAGTTTCGTTAACATCGTCCCCCAATATATCTTTTCTTATCAGTTTTTTCGCATGATGCGTGTTATTTTCCTTATCTGTTTTTCGAAACTGTCTCCTTCAGGGGACTTGTCCGCTACTGTTCTTTTTGGTGCATTAGTTCTACTACTTATGTCTTTTTCCGGTTCTTCCTCTCTATTTACATCATTTGCCTTATATACTACGTCGTTGACTATCGGTTTGTTATATTTTATGTATACCCTATATTCCTTATTACGCGCTTCTTTCAGATGAGGCATCGGTACTTTTCTGCCCTCTTGTACTTCCTTGCTGAAGTCTTCGTCTATCCATATGTCCGTGCCTTTGAGTTTTCTCGCGTTTTGTATCATTGCTAATTTCGTACTCTCTTTCTTTATCTTGACGAATATAAGTCTTTTTGTGCCATTTGTGTATCTCCCCATTCTGCTTATTTGGGCAATGTCTTCGCTCATATCTATGTTTGTGCCTATTTTCTGCATTATTTTAAATATTTTTTCCTTTGTCTTGTTTTCATTTTCCTTTTCCTCGTCTAATATTCCTTTTATTATCACATTCTTCTTTCTAATCTTTCTTTATAAGTTGTCTATTTTCGTTTCTTGTTTTGTTACTAGTTTTTTTAATGTATCATTTTTCACTTACGTTTGTTTCATTTCTAGTACTGGCGCGTCTAACTTCTCATATTTGTTTGAAAATTTTCTCAACTTTATTCATATCGCTCATTTTTAGTTAGCTTCCGGTAGTGAATCAATTTTCGATAGCATTCGGCCTTTGTGTTTATGCAGATATATACCGCCAACTAAGTAGCTCTTTGTGTGTTGTGTTGCCTATACAATTTAAATCAGTTAATATCTAGTCTAAGCAGATTGTTTTGGATTTTTTTTTATAGGTTAACTCTTTATTTGTACTTTTCTTTACTCTTATTCTCAATTATGGTAGAATAATTCCCTCGAAAAGATCCAATATTTGTATTTGTGTTTTCTGATCAAATTATCACCGTCACCACGTTTAAAATGATAGTTTATGTGAATCATATTAATTTAATATTAAATAACAATAAATTAGACTTTGCAGTTTTATTGTTGTCACTTTTGATGTGAGTTTGTTACAACAAAGAATATATTAATTAGTTATAATCGATACGAACCAAAATAGTAAATTTAAGTAAAAAAACCAAAGACGTAGAAATAAATTTATAATGAGTCCAATAAATATTCTATCAAATAACTAAGATAGATTTCTTTAAACATCTCTTCTCTTCTACCTGTAAACTGTTTTATCTTATGTCTTTTTTGGGCCTGTCGTCAATCAATGCTTATTAGCCATTTTTTCTTTACTTACTATAGAGACATTATAGTAACAATTATATCAGAATATACCTAGCATTGCCCATTACATCTGCTCGGATACGTTAAATTTTGTTTCCTACCGCTTTCTTAATGGCTATGCTTCCATACCATATGTCCATCTGTTTCACGGTGACACATGAGGGCAATTTATTGAAATCAAACGGACGTCGGGATCAAAAGTTGTATAAAGTCAAAATTTATTACCAAACCGAATTATTTTGTTATATTTTTGATCTCAATAATAGTCACCGTTTGCATCCTTTGAATGTTGCAAATTTGTATTTATACGGTTAGTATTTAAACACAGGACAAATTCGTGCCTTGCAGCAACTTATCTATATCACACAAGTTCATTATGAAAACAGTCGATCTGTTACGATTACGCAAAGGAAAAGTCAACCATTGTTTGGAAGCAATAATGTGTAATTTGTGATCTAATGCAAAAGTTTGAAACATATGGCTTGTTTATCAACAAAGCAAGGGTTGGATAATATAGTTCGAGTGAATAATAGTGTGCAGGAAGAACCAAACAAGTCATTTTCTCGCCATTCATAGTAATTGAATATGTCATAAGACACTACCCAACATTTTAACAAAGGATTTGCATTTACTTAAAAAAACTGTTGTTTAACTTCAAATAAAATTTTCTGATCGTGTTATCTCCTAAAGGGGTCATATCGATTGATCATCGTGATTTTAGGATATAAACCCTATTAAACTTTAAAGGAAAGGGTTTAAGTGAATAAACCTACTACGACTCCAGGGCTACAAGAGAACATTAGACTTATAACTGCTGAAATAAAACCGCTTTTATGGGAAAGCATTGTGAAAAACTTTGTTAAATTTTGTATGACATCATATTTCATATGTAACTGCCAAATCTGTACTTTGCACCGATAGCAATGAAATTGGGATTGTTCCATTATTTTGTTTTTATTCAAGGAAAACATCCTAATGTACAATTTGTATCACCTTTTTAGGATACTCATAATGTGGTATGACAAACTATTTTTTGTCATTTACCAAAATAGAACAAAATCTCCGTATTTTACCTGTAAGTTGATTCAGATTAACTTTATTTTTTCTTTAATAACTAGAAAACTGAAAAAACCAAAAATGATTATATTTACTTATAAAAGTGTTTTTTTTTTTAGAAAAGTAAAATTTTTGTATCTATATTTAAGTAAAAGGACAAACAAAAAGCGCTGTAAAATTTTCTGTGAATAATTCTCTTTTAATTTAGAAAGCAAATTAACTTTTAATCGTATATCTAAACATGGTTAATTATAGGTATTGTCTAAGTTTTTGTAATTTACTGCTTACTAACTTTTGATTTTTAGATTGTACTTTTATTAATATGAATTCTGCTACAAAAACATTTTTAATTTGTGTAAATGTACATAAAGATTGCCTAATTTCAGTCTACTTCAGTATTTACGTCATTGAAGTAGCGGCGTGATGTATTGCGCAGACTTTGCTCGAACACGCCATTTAATATGTTTATCTTCATTTAAATTTCATTATTTATGGACCTACATATTACGCTTAGATTTGACAGCCCAGCCGGTAAATTCATTTAAAACTACTCAATATATAGATATTTTGAGAGCCTGCGTAACTGTTCTTTATTGCCCTAAAATAAGGGGTAAAATATGTCGTACAGACTGATCAACAAATATTTTGTGACATGTTTGTACATTCATCTTAGAAACCGTAACTTAAAAATAATACATTTGCATATTAGTTTAAAGTACCCAGTAGGCCCCATTTCCTTATTATAATTAATGTTAGAGGACATATTTTGTTGTATTTCTATTTAGGAGACATATACAATGTATCACTACACACGTTTATCCAACTAAAACATTGTTACATATAAAATACTAACATTTTTCCAATATTACCCAAGCGATGGTTGCATATTGTGACTAGTCATAATCTGCAGTATCACCGGCATAACACCCTGAACAGTGACAGTGAAAAAGGCTCACAATAGTACCTTAGTCAAAAATAATTTACGCAATTTTGTACTACACATTATCACGCCGTTTTAAGTGTTAGTCAGTGTTTGGAGGAAATCGCTCCTGAATTAAGATACCATTGTTATCGTCGTGCAACCCCATTTAGGTGGTGTCGGAAATTCCAGAGAAAATTTTAGCTTGAAATGAGGTCAGGATGTCCATCCTCGCCTGTCACTGAAGAGCACATTAGTGCTGCCAGGAAAATGTTGGAGTCTCATAGGCATATGATAGTGATAATCATAGGCATAAAAAAGTGTGTTTGAACATACCTACATCCATAAATCATATTCTGCACGACTACCTTTAAATGAGAAAGGTTTGGTTACACCATGACGAGTATAAGATAACACATTTACATACTGCGCGTAAAATAAGTATGAAAATGGGACATCTTGCTATTGTCGTAAAAAGTTTTATTTTTATCACATATTTACTAAAAATCGATACAAAAGGAGTAAAACAACGAGTATGCCTAAATCACTGAGAAAACGTAGATGGGTTGATTTGGCAATTAGTTCTAAAAGATTCGCCTATATAAAATGTTTAAAAGGAAAACATGTAAGCACTGTAAAGAGTGTGAAAAGTTTTTTTTTTGTAATATTGGCAGATTCTTCAAAAGAATTTATTAAAATAACACTGGGTTTAGCTGGTAAAACTGCTATTATTTGACGTTAAGAAATTTTGTATAATAAACCTCATTTGTGCTTAAAGTAGTCTGTTAAATAAAATGTTATTATATTATTAAGCTAATAATTACAACAATTTGAAATCAGAAAGAGAACGGCGTTGTTAAAAACAGTTTCCAAGTACTTATAGTTATTAATACACTATTAAATATTTAGACTTATAACGGTACTACTAATGATCTTTGTTTTATACTCTGCCTCCTGTTATAATCTAACAAATGTAGAGAAAATGGAAAAACCTACAGAAAATGTAAATCCAAAAAAAATACTAAGAATTACGTTTTCTAAAAATTTAACACACACTTTTTACAAAAAAAATAGTTCTTCTGGGTAAAAGAAAACAATTCTTTAACTTTACGTTGTTCAAATTTGTAATTTTTGCACAATCGCTTTATGAGAAACAAATACACAGTACAAGTATTTTTAATTTTTATTTTTCTTTACTATTTTCACACAATTTTTTTAGTTTAGGGTCCTAATTGTAATTTTTTCCCCCAGCCTTTAAGTCAACTGCAGGACGTAGGCCTTTCTTTGAATATTAGCAATTCAATTGGGAATTTAGCAATTAAACGCCACGCTTGCCAGGCGGGTTGGCGAGTGGATAGGGTAGAATGTAGATCATGACCGCCAAAGGTGTTTGTATGACGGCCAGAGGCCTTTACCTCGTGGCTGTTGTGTTCTCGTGTAATTCTAAAATGCTGTAGTTGTAATACTAAAAGAAATTTAGGACGTCACGTTTTAAAAAAAATTAACTCAAAGAATGAATCGAATATTTTGCATATAATTAATTTATTAAAATCACACCGTTTTTTTCTACACTTTTGTTTTGTACTTGGTTGAGAATCTTTCTTATATACAGCACTATTTTGCCTTGGTAACGTATCCCAATAGCAGTAATGTCTTGCTGGAATATCTATGTTCATCAATCTAAAAAATGTATAATAAGATTCATGTTACATTCCAATGGTTGATAACTTAAGGAGTTCACCGATAATGTCTTTATAATTTTTAAAATTTTCATTTTCTATAAAGTTTTGTGTTACTGCTAGGAATGCGTTCCAACCAGTCTGTTCTAAGTCGCTTGGGACCTGCAACTCGCATTAGAAGACTAATTTGGAATCCTACAAAGATACTTTCTTGAGTTGTGCGTGACCTAAGCAGAGAAACATTTTTTAAATATTAATTTTTGTCTTTTATTGTTCATTGCCTGGACAAACTCTTATTCAGCTTAATTTTATATATCTAGAACGGTGGTAAAAAATCTTACAGTCAACGAGAGCTGAGAGACTTATATTTTTTGATCTGGAAAATGTTGTTTTTTTGTTAGCCATTGTTTAACAATATAATGCAAAATTTTAGTTATTTCACTTATTTCACAAATAAAACATCAGTACTTCGTACATCCAAGTTGCTAACCAATTAGAATTACCACAACTTTTAAATCGGTACTGATTTAGCATTTAAACTTTTGTAATTAATTTGGTTAATAAGGTTAATTTAAAGGGGTTACTTCAAGTAAACAGCATATCCAACAGGAACTAAAAAGTAAATATTTCCTATAGGTAAAAAGAATAAAAACTCGGTTTTGAAAAATCGATGAAAGACGCCATTTTTACATTGTGTTTATAACAAATACAAGCGTCAAGTCATCAATGTTATTGTAAAAAGAAATTATTGTGATAACTCCCTTTGGCGGTTCCGACATCCTGAAATATACGTATCAAGAACAAAAAAACTTCTATAATTCAAATGTTGATCATGGTATCCTTGCTCAAGATTCTAATAAAGGTAAGTCTCGTATCAGATTGTTTTATACCGCTTCAGTTATTAAATGAGGTTCCTCTTCTTAAGATGGTAAAAATTGTCCACCGTTGGTAAATAGTACCACAGCAGTTCCTTTCATTTCTACAAAATCTTGTGCTTCTGTTAAATCAGCTGAGCATCTTGGAAGGAGGGGGGTTTCTGAATGAGGTGCCGACCGAGCATCAGAAGGAAAACTGGGCTGTATAATTTGCTTCTATTTTTGCAGAAGTCGAAAATAATCCATGGTAAAGTTTTTTAGAATATCACCACAAAGTGCACGGCAATTTTTAAGAGTCCAAAATTGTTTTAATTTATATTTTTAATTCCGAAGTCTATTGTCGGTGTAATATTTTACTTTTGCTGCTAAATGATTAACTCCCCACAAATATATCAAAAACTATTCGCACCATTTAGGCACTTTTAAAACATTTTAAATATTGAACGCAACAGATGACAGCAAACCAATCTAATTCTATTTAAATAATCCTTCTTAGCTCTCTCATGCATATAATATGTAGCATCATGATCGCATACTTGCAAATTTCTAAAATTTAATTTATCTAAAACGAAAAAGAGGTTGCGACGTAAGAAATACGTCAAGATTGGTTAACATATGTTCAAGCAAGTGAAGTAGAATCATATTCTTGTCTAGGTATCAAGTTTGGACGAATATAGTAAAAGAATTATATATTTTGAGCAAAAATATTTCTCCAAATTGTAACGTGATAGAATAATTGTGAAAATATTTATAGAATTGGCATAAAAAGTCTTTGTTAGGCAGTCATATTAGTTTGCATATACCAAATCTTTCCTCAATAAAAATTTTAAAGCATCCACTTTCAAAACAATAAAAAATTAGGTCGTGGACTTTATCTAGCGGGTTCTAAAGTTTAGCGGGGACAGAAATAATAGAAATTCTCACTTCAAATTTACTCACATAGATTTTAAATTTTAATTATCGAAATCGTGAAGAAGCCTATTCTGCGTAACTGTTAAAATGTATTGCCTTTGACAGTTGCAAATGAGGAAAAAGAACAAGATCGCAATGGTGCACATCCACTTCCATAAAAATAAAGTAAATAAATTCAATTCAGATAACTAATGCAGCAGCCAAAGGAAACTGCAGACACAGCCTGAAGTCTGCAATTACCTTAAAAGTATCCAAGTTGTCTTGAAAAATATAAACTAAATGTATTTTATATATACATTACGAATTTGAAAAACGGAAAGGAAGAGCAAATATTTAAAAAACCAGATGTAAGCGAAGAACTAGATTTAGAACTTATATTTATATAAAATTTATATAAAAAATTAGACTAGCATTTGAGTTACAAAAAGTACCGAACGATCTTTCCAACGAATCACTCTCTCTTGACGTGATAGGTCCCTACATTTTAGAAGATAATGCTGGAAATAGTGTCACTGTAAATGGTGATCGCCACCATCGCATGATGAACATGCCTTTTTAGCACCAAATGGACAACATAAGTCTGGAATAAGTGTGATTTCAACAAGATGGCGGCGCTTATCTGGAGCAACAGTCAATGTACTGCAACAATTTTCTGAAGTGTCTATATCAACTTACCAATAATATGTTGTGATCTAACACCATGGGATTTATTTTTGCGAAAGTACCTAAAATTCTCAAAAACATAATCCGACGTGTTATCAATAAAATTGATCAAAATATGTGCGAAATTGTAATCAAAAATTTTGTGAAAAAAAACAAAATTTGCAGCTGAAGCCGAGATAGCCCTCTGGCTGACATAATTTTCCATATTTAATTAAAGATTTGTACAAATAAAAATTCAATTATAAAAGCATTTTAAAATTAGTTTTATTTAAATTTAAATCTGGCTTTTAATTTGTATAACCCTTGAGTTGCGGAAATTAAACAGCATCATTTATTTATCGAGCAGTACCAACAGAATTTTAATTCGATGTACTTGCCCAACAGCTAATATTAACAGTACTGTTATGTATTTAATCGTTTTCAGTAAATGTATACGTGCGTATTTTGTCGTCTCATATTTTATAGATCCCATATTTTGTGTGTAAAATATTTGAATTGAAGATTATACCACATGTAAAGCAACAATTTGATATTATTTTTCTGTTTGACTGTTCCAATTCGTTTGAATTAATTATAATTTCGAATCAAATCCCGCTTTTTTATTGTTTTGAAGGAGCATTTATAATTATAACAATCTGATCAAAAATCGTGTTTTTTCAGATTTATTTACACAAAAACAAAAAGACTCATTAGTTCTTTGCAGTTTTGTTTTAGTCCTATAACGCCGTTTTTAAAGTGATAACTATATTTTATCTGAGATGAGTTGCGCCATTAATGTGCGATAGACACAAAAGTTGTCCCAATACACTCTTACGCAGTACCTGTTATAATTTGATTATTTAACATATACCTGACATTATAGACGTCTTTGTAATTAGAAATATTTTTATCTTTTGGAATAGGAATACAAAATCAGTTATAGTTTCTAAGCTGAATAATGAACTTCTTTATGCTTAATTCTAAAATAGCTTTAGTAATGTAATTTGAAAGAAAATTGACAAGTTAACAAAAATAAGTTTTAACCATTAGGTCTTATCAGGAACTAAATATCAATCAGATTATGAGGTAAGACGTAAGATTCTTACAACTAGAAACATGGCTTAACATTTGCAACTAACGAATCAATTCTGTAGAGCACCCAGGAAGTCAGTAAAACAAAATTTTCTTGTTTTTAATGATTTCTCGGTTATTTCATGAATTTAGTCTACAGTTAAGTGACTTTTTCTAAAACTATACTATAAGATGAAAACTTTTGTATTTTGTTTTGTGTTTGAAGATTTTCAGTAAAAATTTCAGGAGACGAGATTCCACGGGATGGTTCACCAGGTTTAAGTGTCATCATAACCTTTAAAATTCTTTAAATTACCAGTAAACACCTCAATTTGAATAGGAAACTTTATCTATAATTTTCTCAGAAGTTGTAATAAAATTAAATCCTGGGTTATAGGACTGTTGTTTTTATCCCAAATAGCAATTTTTTTGAGTTACAAGTCTAATTTATATTTTTCTTAGTTTTGATTTACTCATTCTGGTGTATTATCATCTTTATTTGCTAGAACGTATTTGTGAAATGCATAACAAATCTGTTAACTTTTTATTCATCAATACGCACTCTGAGTTAATTTCAATTTCCCGTAGAGTAGCTTTGTATGACAGACCATTTAAACTTTTTCGTAGGCTTCGAGAGAGATAAAAATCATCACTGCTGTTACTTGCTAGCTCACTTAGGTAGGCAGCATTTAATTCATTTTTAATGCATTGAGTTATGCGTTTTAATTATTGATTAGTATTGTTCAGTAACATTTTGTCTACAAGAGCTCTAGTCCGATGTCATTTTTACCACAACATCCCTTTTCCGAGATGAATTTCTTATTTTTTTTAAATAATTGTTACCTTTGTCGTGTGGGAAGCAATGAGGGTTATATTCTGAGTTGCTTGTTAAATGTTGTGTATACATTTTTAAACCCATCATATAACTGATTTTTGGTTCTTAAAGGAACTGTTTAAAGTTTACATTCTTGTTTAAAATAATATTTCTTTTGTATTATGCTGACACTTAGCATAATAAGGATAAGAGTATAATCTGAGTAGTTTTTTCGTTATTCTTCAAAGTACGGATAACTCGTTCAGACATTTCTAACTACAAAAGTCTATAGTATCAAGTAGCTGATCAAAATCAATTGCCCCTTCCCCAGTTAATACAATATCGTAATTTAATTTTCTATAAGCTTTTAATGCTTTCTCTTCTTTTTGCTGTTGTCATTGTGGGATATAACCGTACATGCTTTGCATTGAAGTCAACTTCAAGTCTTGGCTATTCAGAAAATTTGTGTACTATTATTTCTTGAAAGTACATCTCAGTAGACAATATACCACTATAACTACAACTTCGTATGTAGGATAACCCTTCTTCTACTGATGCACAAAGCATTTAAGCAATTCTTTATTTTCAGCCACAAATTTTCTTTATATCAAAAGAATGACCTACCACTCTTAGTAATGTTTTAACAACACACTAAGAGAACTATATGCGGCCTTGAGTGCAAACAACCTAACTGCGGTATCTATCGTGGAACCTACTTACTGGCCCACCGATAGAAGGAGAATTCCAGATTTGTTAAATCACGCAATTGTTAAAGGAATCGACATAAGGAAACTCAAGGCGGATTCCTGCTTTGGCCTTTCATATGATTATTCACCGACAATAATTATATTACATTCCTCAATATTAAAAAAAAAACGACCGACATTGTACAGTAGGCACATTAACTGGAAGGTGTGTAGAACAACGTTGGATGAACTAATTAATTTAGATTTGCCTCTGAAAACAGCAGAACAATTTCCACAAAAGCAGTGCAGAATTCAGCTTGGACTGCAACACCAGACCACAATCACGTAACGCTCAAAGAAAAATGCCCTAGTGATAGTTAAACAAAATATCCAAGAACGAAAAGAAAAAATAGCAAATTACAAGAGCTGAAAATAATAAAAAAAATTCAATAGGACAGCAAAATAATTGAAGCAACTATTGACACAAGTAAAGTATGAATACGTGCAGGATTACTTAAGCAACTTGTTTGCAACAAAAACGACCGAGTATTCCTTATGGAAAGCCTCTAGGAAAATAAAAAGACCTTGGGGTCTTTTCTACCAATTAAAGAGCAGAACGGTCAATGGGCCAGAAGCGGCAAACAAAAGACTTTGCAGACCACCTAACAACTGTTTTCAAATCACATAACATAGGTCCACCACAACACGAACAAAACATTCTGGAATTTCTTAATACACCTTACTAAATGGACATCTTAATCCGAAACATTATACTTAGTGAAATTGAAAATACAATTTTACGACACATTAACCCCAAGAAATCCCCAGGGTTTCAATTTGATCAGTGGGACAGTGTTACAAGAATTATCACTTAAAAGATTGAAAGCCATGCAGCAAATTTTTAATGCAGTTCTGAGGCTTGGTTACTTTCCTTCTTCATTTAAAGTAGCGGAAACCATCATGTTGTCGAAGACTGGTAAAAACCCAAATGAAAAAAAAATTTTAAAACGACTAACACCGGTATTAGAGAATGACAAACTTATTCCTCATCAGTTTGGGTTTAGAAGTCAACATGGTACAATTGAGAAAATCCATCGTATAGTTAACACAATGAGTAACGCCTTGGAAGAAAAACACTACTGTTCATCGGCATTTCTGGATATCAGCCAGGCTTTTGACAAGGTCTGGTATGAAGATCTTCTTTATAAGATTAAATTACATCTCCCCTATAGTTTTGCTATTGTTCTAAAGTCCTACTGACAGGAAAGACACTTCCTTGTTAAATACCAGGACGAATATACTGACTTATTTTCACTTAAATCCGGAGTTTCTCAAGGGAGCGTTTTGGGACCTATCCTGTATCTCCTACATACAGCTGATCTTTCAGTAACTCACAATACTACAGTTTTTGCTTATGCAGATAATACGGCAGTACTCGCAGTACATCACAATTCAACAGTAGACTAACAATATCTTCAGGAAAACCTAACTATGCTACAGCCAACTGAAAAATAAAAGACAACGAATCAAAATCAATACAAGTAACATTCACGTTAAATGGAAATACTTTCCCCCCAGTCATGCTAAATGGTCAGCAGTTAACACAAGCAGATGACACATAGATAGACGACTAACTTGGAAAAAGCATATCTTCACAAAACAAAAGCAACTTGGTTTAAAACTGAGGCAAATGTACTGGTTAACAGGAAGAAAATCTCAATTAACAAGTGAAAACAAGCTGCTGCCATACAAGGTTATTCTGAAGCCAATATGGACATACGGGATACAGTTATGGGGCACTGCAAGTAATTCCAACTTGGAAATGTTGCAGCGATTTTAGAACAAAATTCTTCGAACAATAGCTAATGCCCCCTGGTACGTTCCTACCGTCACAATAGCGAAAGATCTACAGATTCCTTCAATTCAGGAAGCAGTTAAACGGTTTAGAGTAAATTACAATACTAGAACTGAAAGTGCATCTTAATGTGCTTGCAAAAATCTGTTTAGAAATAATGATAAAGTGCGACGTCTAAAACGATTTAAACTAAATGAATTAGTAAATACGTTTAATTAAGATTAATGTAAATGAAATTCATTATATTTGTTGTGCTATGTCTTTATTATTGTGATTTGTCTGATCGTCTGATTTTGCTTTTTTAATACTATTGCTATTCAATTTTACACTAATTCTTTGTTTAAAATTCTTCGGCTTCTGTATGCTTTTGTACTTTTAGTATAGTTCCAGTGCATACTTGACTAAGCCTCTAAGGTTGTATAGGCAGAATCGCTTATTATCTGATTTCTTTTCAGTTTTTGCACTTGCTTGACTAATATGTAGCCATGATAGTTTACAAGGTAATAGGTGGCCTACATTTTCTTAATAATAGTGTTTCCACTAAAATAATCATTATTTTTATGATTCCAAACATCATTTTTCTAGCTTAAGCTCTGCATGAATACACATTTTAATTTAGTAACTCTTTCTGAAATTTTAAAGTCTCTCTCTTAACATTTCAACAAATCCAACTTGTTGGTTATTTTTTTGAGGACTTAATTTTGTCAAAAGTTTTTACAAGATAACACAACAATTGACCATTTTAAACCAAATATAATTTTTGTTTAATATAAAAATTGTAATCAATGTGATCAATAATTTATGAATTAATTGAATGAATATTGAACTATTTGTCGGTTTTAGTCTAATAATAAAAAACTGAAAAAAAAAGAAAAAAAATCAAAATTATGTAGCTGATCCATTAATAGAATTTTGGAAGAACTTACCTGGTGACAAAAATATTCTAATTAATTATAGAAATAGAAAAAATAAATAAATAAGTTGAAGAGAATAATCAACATATAATTTACATACAATATAATTATAATCAGTCATTCAACACACACCAAAAAGGCCAAAAATTAAAAAATGTATAGTAAAAACTAACAACCACATCTCCGCAAAGTGCCTTCTTGTAAAAATAGAAATATTAACTAGTTGTCAATCTAAATGTTAGAACAAGGCATATTTAATTTATTTAATTGTACCCAGATAGACACACCTTTTCAAATATTATGATACTTAAGTATAACCAGTGTAAACATAATCATATTGTTTTAGTTACGTTTCCATTATATCTAAAAATAAGGTTCTAGAATTTACCTTAAAAGCAACAAAAAAATGTATTTGCTAGTAGAGCTTTATTTAATAATCTATATTTATATTATCCACAAGTGATTGAGCGACGTAAAAATAAATATACTCCAAGTCGATAAGGCACATTATCCGAAGAAATAAGCAAAATTACTGAACAGAACTTAAAATATATAATGATATTTCATAATAAAAATTTATGCTAAATGTTGTAAACAAAAACGGCTACATGCAGCATTAGACGGGTAATTTATCGAAAATTAAGTAAAATTTAATAACGAAAGCAAAACGATTGCAAAAGTAGGTGGGACAAAATAAAATTAGCTAAATCAGTTACCTGAAAGTATATCCACCAAGTGTTTTTTGAAAACAAAACTTGCGATTAATGGGGCTCCTGTTTCATACTTATAACTAGAGCCGACGTTCCCAAAAATTATTGCTCAATTTAGGTAAAGCTTTTTGGGGCGTTTTATATTGTTTTTCTGTTTTATTAAATTGCTGTTTTTTTTAATGCAAAGAATGTTTATTTTATTCAACATATATAAATGGGAATTCGATACAGGCTAAGACGTAAAATAACAATAAGAATATAAACTATGTCATGGCCTTTTTAGACTTTATACAAATTTACCTCCTTAATTCCAAATCAGTCAAAAATTATTTATTCCAAACAAATAGAAAGAACAACCTAATTTTCAACTTCAATAAACAAACCACCAAGAATAATATTGATTTCCTACATAAAAATGTTAGTACAAATTTCAACTTAAGTAGCCCAAAGCATAGCTTACAAAGTTGATATTTTGTCACGTCAGTTGAAAGCAATAACTCCATCCTTGTGCAAAAACTAGCTTTTAGGTAATCAAACTTCTGAACAAATGAACTTTAACCAACTAACAATTATTTAGCAAAAAGTAAAATAAAGCAAAACAAATTTTACCACACCTCCATTCTCTCAAAATTCTTTTGTTTTTGGAATCTCCGGTTCATCTAATTCTCAGTGGTTAATTCTTGTTAATTGATGGTCGTACACATTCAACATTTTCCGGCAATCTGCTCGTTGGTCTTTCAGAACATGAATCACTTTTAACAGATGCCTAGTTCGTGTAGCATTTATCGTATGTTTCTCAAAAACCTAAATTATCCGAATGGTTTATGCGGACCAAAGTTCTAACTTCACGCAAAATTCGATTCAGATTTGCTAACTTACTTGCCCAGTAATTGCAAATGTTAGATCACATATTACATATGCTTACTCGTTTAGGCATGCGCATTACAGTCCACTATCATCGGCTGCCAGCTTACACTTTTTCATAATATTAGCGTTTGTTTGATATTTTTGGGACATGTCTCGTATTATCTAAGAATAAAATTCATAAAAAAATATAAGCATTTCTATGTAACAAGTTATTATCTTCTTTTATTTAGCTATTGAACAAGAAAATATTCAACAATAAAGTATCTAGTGCTTTTAACAAGGCAAAAACTAAATGCGTAGAAAATATTTATGTTAAAAGTTACTAAACTGAATACAAATACAAATAAGAGATAAAATTGAGAACCAACTTAGAAAACATAAATAAATATTTTTATGCGCTGCTCAAAATTAAAATTAGGGAAGGAAACCTTAAAATTTCTCTTAAAAAATATTACATATATTTTAAGTTTCTGTGGATATTTAAACTAATATACAATATACATATATATGTCTTATTAACATTATAATTCTTTTGTAACCTTATAACGTATGCTTATCAAATTTTTTATAGTTTTCTCTTCTAAATTTCTTACTCCGGGGATTGGTTTAACACGACGGTGACGTATACAGCATTTCTGTAGTAATAAGTTCCTCAGGAATAACATCTCATAATATATTTAGTCCATTGTCATGCCTGAGAAGAGTATAAGTGGCATACTAGCAAACAAAAAACTAGAAACACAGGTTGTCTTCTTCTTCTTATTATTATTTGAGCTCACAGCTTGTTCCATTCCATTTTGTCTTTCCACCTTTTTTTGGTCTGCCTGGGTTACACTTTCGTCGTGGTCTTTTGTCTCTTGTTTCGTCCATTCTGGATATATTTTGATTCCGTTATTCCTTCGGTTTCTGATCCAATCTCCTATTTTTTTGAGTCCTACATTGTTCCTATATGTCTTCTCTCCGTATTTGGTCTCGCAGAATTCGTTCAGTAATGTTTCTTCGCGTTTTCATTTCCGCCGTTTCGGGCATTTGTTGGGTCTTTGCTATACCTGCGCGAGTTTTAACAGCGTATATTAGTATTGCTTTACGACTGCCTTATAAATGCGTAATTTTACTTCTGTTCTTAAGTTTTTTCTCATACGCAACAATTCAAACATCCAGAAATTTTGAGCGCTTTGTACTTTTTCATTTAGTGTTTTTGCGCTGGTTGTTTTCACTCCCAAGCAATTGAAGCTATTGACCTGTCGATTACTTTCCCATATAATCGGAGCTTACACCGTACGGCCTCCTTACTAGTTGTAGTAAACATTTAATTTTTGAAGTATAAATTTTTAAATTATATTCATTACATCTTTTTGTAAATTATCCTCACTATCTGCAACTAACGCCGCATCATAATAACCATCTTAATTTGGTCCTCGGTCATTTTTTTATTATTTCATTCATTATTAAATTAAATAGCAGGAGGCTTATTGACTCGACTTGTCTGATGATTTTATTAATAATTAGTTCTTTAGTGAGTTTGTTCTTTATCCTGATTTTACTAGTGTTGTTTCTATATGTCTTCTATTAATAAAATTAAATTATCTGGTGCGTTATTTTCTTCCAATATATGTAGAATGTGATGTAGTGATGTCTTGTCAAACGCTTTTTTTATGTCGACAAAGCATAAGTATACTGGACTTATTATATTCTAGAGCCTTTTCAGTTATTTGGCTTACCGTGAATATTGAGTCATTACTAGATCTACCCGTGCTAAGACCATGTTGTTTATCTATCAGTTCTATAATCTCTGTTATTTTAGTGTACTTGTTTTGTTGTTAGTTTAATGTAGTGTCAAAGAAATTAATACATCGGTAGTTATTAGGTACTTGTTTTTAGCAATTTTTAAATATTGATATTATAATACTTTTATTCCAGTTACAAGGCATTTTGGACTTCTCCAGTACACTTTTTGTTAACTTAATAATTTCCAAAGTTAGACTTTAGTCGCCATATTTCAACATTTTAGTGGTAATATTATTTTACCTGACGAGTTCCTTTATTTAACTTTTGTAATATAGTTCTGTATAGTTTAGCCCTAGCTCTGCTGGTTGATTAATATTCTCTATTATATTCAGTGGACTGTCTGCATATAGATCTCTAAAATACTTTAATCACACTTCTTCATCTATATTCGTATTTTCTATATACTTTATATGACTTTTTTCAATCGCCAAACTTGCTTTTGTTAGTCGTAGAAGTCTGGTTCTAAACCTTTGGTGTACTTTTGCCAAAAGTTTTCTTTGATATCTCTAATTTCATCGTTAACTCCGTTCCTGACTACCTTGTATTTTTCATAGCTTTGTACTATTTATTCAGATTTATATTTCTGATAAGACGTTTTCTTCTTATGTGCTAATTCTTTCCATTTCGTAGAAAACCATGGTCTTTTATGTGTACACTGCCTATTCTTATTTATTTTTTTTGTGTACCAAGTGCTTCTCTCGAGGCATTTCTTATATTTTTTCTAGTTTTTCTGTGTTGTCTGTATCTATTATAGAATTTTAAAGGATATGGTGTTTTAATCGTCTCTAATAAGGATCTCGTATGTTTTGGTCTTCTAGAAGTTCTCTCTTTACTTGCTCTTCAAAAATTGGTGGAGACTTGTTCGGCTTTTGCATGGTGACCCAAATTTTCCCCAATTTAACTTATGCTTGATGTTAATTTCAACGAAATTTAATGCTAGAGCATCTAAGATGGCTTCCTCTACTATTGCTCCATGTGTATTTATACTGCATTTTATGGTTGAAATAAGTATTGTTGATTTGTAGGTTGTTAATTGCGCAAAAGTAAGTTCATGTTTTTCCGTTACTATTTATAGCTTTTTCGTTGAAGCGCTGTTTTACACCCGGTAAAATGTCATGTCCTATTCATTCATTTAAATCTCAATCAAGAACATAGGCTGATCATGTGGGATTGTATTGGTATGTTATTTACATTTTTTCCTATAATTCTTCAGTATTTTTTTGGGTTTTAAATCTTCCGGTGCGTACACACTTGAAATATGCATTAAGTTGTCGTTTATTTTCTCAAGATTTACAACACACTATCAATGTTGATTGCAAAATTCCGTTGATTAGTATATTTACTCCTTTTCCTCGATCTTTTCCTACACCACTATATATGAGGATATAGTGTTCATATGGAAAAACGCCTTTATTTTTCCTTTTTGTCTCAGATATACAACAAATATTAATGTTGCGTCTTACCAGTTCTAACATAATATCTTCTTGTTTTTTATTCCAAGGCCTTATATTCCAACCATCAAGTCTAATAATTGTTTGCTACATATTTGTTTTTCCGTTATCGTGCTATTTCCGTCTTTATAGTACCAGTCCTATTTCGATGCTTCGTCCTGGTTATAAGAAATTTTTTTACGATGAATAGGTTGTTAGCCTGTTCAACCAAAAATTCTCATGCTATGTAACCTAACGTTTTAGCTAACTGCGTCGTATTGGCTAGTAACTTTGGTTGTTAATGAATCCCCGTTGCTCTAATGCCTCAGCCTCAATTATTCAAAAATTATATTTTACATATGATAGTAATTTATAAGAGATCTGTAAAATATTTTAATTATATTCTATAAAAAACTTTTATTAATCCTTAATAAATTATTTCGTTTCACTGAAAACATGTTAGTCTCATACAAAATCGATTAATAACACAAATAAAATTTAACATATCCATTTGAATCGAAAAGCAATTAGCTGTTTTCCAATGTTTGTAACCATTAAAACGGTTGAACCCACATTTCCAATCCGTGTGTATTACATATTCCAGGATATTCCTATTGTTTTGCGTATTTCCATTTAAAAGCCCATCATTAAAGTTTTACGTTGCACATTCGGATTCATCAGCACATTATGTAATTTTAATCAGAACTGTTTACATTTGCCTAATTCAGGCGTGTGTTGGTTTTTATAACAATTCGCTATTTATTAAATATGAAATATTGTCAACGTCGTGACGTGCTTAGATGTCTATAAATGTTCCACTAGTAGTACTATTACCTCCAATTGTAAAGTACAAAAAATAAATATGCAATAAAATACTTGTTTTCAATTTTAGAGCTCCATTTTTATTCAACATTAAAAAAATATAGATATATTAAACTTTTTTGAAAGCTATGTAATAAATTTAGTAAGGTCAAAATACAATACATAGTCTGGAGAATTAATGGAGGATTTAGAGAAATTGTACATTTTTTTTAAAGGACAAAGTTGTAAAATTGATTACTTTCATTCAGTTAAAAATTTTAAAAAAATGACAGTTCAAAAGTATGTAAGGATTTATCAGCCTAATAATTAGTTTTTGCAATATTCTGCACCTAGTGAAAGGGGCTGCAAAGAGTCTATAGAAAAAATATAATTTTTTAATGCTTAAGAACGTAAAGAATGTATTAGGTTGTAGCATACATTAAATTAAAAAAATTAACTGAATTCATAAGTGTTTATAAATTTCTAAATCTCTACCTTAAGTATATTTTCCTTCGCTTGATTTTCATGCATCTCTTCCAAAAATCTTTTTGATTTAGATTAAAAGGTTTTTCTGGGAAATAAAACATTTATTACGCAGATGATTTTTCAAAAACCTATAAAAGTAATAACCTGATAGAGTAAGTTCTGGGCAGAATGGTAGATGGGGCATTCCTTACAACCAAATTTCTCAACTGTATGTAGACAGACCGCATCTTGATGAAATATAACGCTCAACAATTGGACAAAGTTGGACATTTTTGTTTCTGGCAGTTACTAAAAATGTAGCTTTATTTGTGATCTTTTAATTATTTCCTACAGCTCGAAAGGAACTATAGTTTTAAACTCCTACCAAACATAAAATAATGTTTTCACTGAATTAAATGTAGCTTTAGATTAAGGCCTCGCTTATCTTCAATGCTTAGTGCCCATTGAATCCATTTTTAGTAACAAATGGTTTTACATATAAAGCTTAAAAAATACTAGAGTGCAATAATATATCCATTTTTAATTTCAAATGTCTTTATGGGCATATAACTTACATCTATGATAACTTTTTTGGGAGAAAAATTATTTTTTACCAAAAATTTTAAAACAAATAATAAAAACCAGAAGGTTGCCCAAAGCACTCATTATCTTTTTAGCCAATTATATTGTTTTCAACTTGCTCAAATCACCTTTAAGACATTATTTCTTCTACATTACTTTTGTACATAAGTTAAAATAATTTTAGCGGCTTTATTTGCGTTACTTTCTTTGTAGCATCGATAACATGTTAAGTGTGTTCTGAAGACCTTAGATATAGTAAATAGGTTGTAGAACGGTGTCCACTGCTCACAAATTTTAAATGAAGTGGACTTATTTACTGGCCACAAATGTGAACATGTTTCAGCATGCATTTACATGACTAAGCAATAAAACGTGTTCAGTTAAATATACGTACTTTAAAGTAAATGATCTTAGAAATTCTTGAGCCTCCGTCACGCGAAAAAATTAAAAAAAAATATAGGTCAATCTTGGGGACATAGCAACAGAAGTCCTCACCAACGGCAACCAAAAAATATTTGTGGCAACTTAAGCGAATTAATTCTAAGCCATTGGCTTTCCCCATCCTTTTTTAGGCATGGCCCACCTAAGCATCTCTAAAATTTTAATTAGTCGCCTCTTTTCTGCGACATATAATAATTATTATTCAAAAAATAAAATTGTATTTACGCAGCGGAAGACTAAAAGACCACCAACTGTTAAAAACTCATTATCAAGTTTTTCCTTTGTGGGGCACATTTTAAGCCACTGTTTCAAGTGTAGACAACGTTATATCCATATTAAGTAAAGAAATTCAATTAAAATTAAAACAATGTAAAATATTGTAATTAAAGTAATTTAAAGGACAGTATTTTGTAAAGTACTCTTTCCAATCCAAAGCTGTAATGTGAAATTGTTTAATATTGTGCATGCAAAATTTGTTAAATGCAGCATTTTTCTCTGCGGATATTTTCTGTTTTATTAAGTTTTTTTGAAAAAAACTTCTTATATGAACTCTAGTTTTTTACTAGATCAGTTCATTATTTTAGTATATTTGTGTTTAATTTATTGAAAGTTGTAAGTTGTAAGTTAATTCTGATTGTGTCGCTCCAACCATAACGGACAAAAAAACAACAAAAGGGAAGTTTGTAATAATATTTGACAGCTTAGACTTGAATAAAATGTTGAGCTTGAAATAAGAATGTTAGAGACTAGCATTATCAGGTTTTTTACCTTAAAATAAAGACATTAAAAGTAGTCATAAAAGATTAATTTAATAAACATTTTAAAGATATACTGTTAAACTAAATTAAAATGACCAATGCCAGAAATCTCTCACAATATGAAAATTAGAATAAAAAGCTTGTAGGAACAACTTGCATGTCTGTTTGTAATATCGTAGCCAATCGCTTCTAAAACAGTTAATGTCCTCTGTACTTCAGAAGTTAATTTCTCTTTATCACCAATATGATCCCATATCAGAACAACAATAGTCATAGATCATTGATTTTGCATTAGAATAATTGTTAGTTATTGATAGTCGGATATTGTCATTACCATTCTGGTTGAAACACATTCAAAAAATACAACTTACTAATTTTTAGCTATAAACTCCGCCTGCAGCACCCCTGGGTGAATTGAGTAGCTTAGAGGTGCTGTTGCCGGGCCGTAAACCAGGCCAGCAACCTACTTGCAGATGGAACACAAACATATGCTCACAGAAACAAGATTATGCCTCGGAACAGGATGGATTCAACGATGACAACTAATGCAAGAAACAGGACTACGAAACCATGGAAAACAAAAAACATACTTAGGATAAGTACATGGAACATCAAATCTCTAAATAAAAGAGAACAGGAAATAACTAAAGAACTCTGGGACAGGAAAATAGATATATGCGCGGTACAGGAAACAAAGAAGAAAGGTAAAGGCCAAACACTATTAGACAACTACGTACTGATTTATAGTGGTGTACCAAAAGAAGTAAGAGCCAAAGAAGGAGTCGCTTTATTAATACATAGAAAACTTACCAACCAAATAGTAGAATGCAAATACAAATCAGAGAAAATTGTCTGCGTAAGAATAAATATAGGAAGCAAGCACCTAAATGTAGTAGGTATATATGCCCCCGAGAATAATAGGGATGCTAACACCAGAGAAACTTTCTACGAAAACCTCCAGGATACAATAAACGAGATTCCTATAAACGAATACATAATTATCTTAGGTGACTTTAATGCATGGGTTGGAAATGACATCATTCCGGGGATAAAGCAAAGATTCAACGAGGACGTCAGAAACGATAACGGAGACTTGTTAACGGATTTCTGTAGCACAAACGAAATACGTATAAACAACACATTCTTTCATCACAAAGAGCAATACAAATACACCTTTGAGAACACTAGAGGACATAGATCTACGATTGACTATATTTTGACAAATAGGTAACTACACCCTTCACCAATTCTAGACGTAAGGGCATTAACATCGGCAGAAATAGGAAGCGACCATAAGTTAATAATGAGTAAAATCAGAATGAAAACATATATACATAACAAAAAAGAAGAAGCAGAATACGTCACAAAGATAAGAATCGAAAGCCTACAAAATGATTCAACAAAATACTTATACCAACAAAGATTAACACAAAAAGCGAAAAGAACCAAATATTAGAAAGTGATGGAATAGAAGACAGTTGGATGAAAATAAAACAAACATTTTAGACGCAGCTAAAGAATCCCTAGGAGAAAGAAAAGTAAACATAAACAAAACAAAACTTGCAAACGCAAAAAACACCCTGGTTCTGTGAGGAAGTTAAAGAAAAATGTAAAGATAAAAAAAAGCATACCTGGAATACATGTCTAACAAAACGCAGCAAGCATATGATAATTATAAAAGAATAAGAAATGAAACACACATACTAGTAAGAAAAACTAAAAACGAACACTGGGAACGTTTCTCAAAAGAAATGGAACACGACTTTCATGGCTTGCAAAGAGAAATGTGGCGTTTTGTAAGAGGACAGCGAACAGAGGTGAAGAAATTAATAGATGCAAAACATATAGAAAAGAATACATGGATTGATTACTTAAAAAAATTATACGAAGATGAACAACCAACACAAAAAGAACCAAAGCAAAACAACCCAGAAATTAGAGCAAACGAACAATTTACGATAAGCACGGAGGAAGTAGAAGAAACACTAAAGAAGCTGAAAAACAGGAAAGCTGCGGGAGAAGATGGAATAGCGAACGAACTGTTAAAGCACTGCGGAACAGTAATGACTAAACAGCTGACAACTCTAATTAATAAAATAATAAAACACAACCAAATACCGGAAGAATGGAGGACAAGCATATTGATATTGCTGTTCAAGAAAGGGGATAAGAAAGAACCGGAGAACTACAGAGGGATCAACCTGTTGAACACATCATTAAAATTAACAACAAGAATTATATGCCAACAAATAAACCAAACGACAACTCTGAACGATGAACAGCAAGGATTCCGTAGTGGAAGATCATGCACAGATGCAATATTCGTGATAAGGCAGATAAATGAAAAATCAATTGAATACAATAGACCAGCCTTTATATGTATGATCGACCTGAAGAAAGCTTTTGATAGAGTCAAACTAGGTGACGTAATCCATCTGTTATATAATAGAGGAATACACATAGACATCATCAAAACAATTGAGAACATATATAAAAACAACAAAACGAAAGCAAGAATAAATGGACAACTTACGGAACCAATAAACATGGGCAATGGAATAGGACAGGGAGATTCGTTAAGCTCCTTATTATTCAGTCTAATAATGGATGAGATTATTAATAAAGTAAACGAAGAAAGAGGATATAGAATGGGGAACAAGGAAATCAAGATATTATGTTACGCCGACGACGCAGTATTAATAGCCCAAAACGAAGACAATCTGCAAAGATTTGTCCACAAATTCAATATAACAGCAAAAAGATTTAACATGATCATCTCAGCACAGAAAACGAAAACAATAGTAATTAACAAAGAACCCATTAGATGCAAATTGGAAATCGACGGTGCAAGCATAGAACAAGTCATGGAAATAAATTACCTGGGTATCAAAATAACTAGCTATGGAGATGTAGAAAAAGAGGTTAAAGATCAAATACAAATACATCGCAGGATGTCTCAATAATACAATATGGCGAAATAAACACATTAATATAGAAACAAAGTCTCGAATATACAAAGCAACTATAAGACCAATAATGACATACGCATCAGAAACGAGACCGGACACAACTAAAACGCAGCGACTATTGGAAACAACCGAAATGAGGATATTGAGAAGAATAACAGGAAACACGCTAAGAGATCGAATAAGAAGTACCGAAATTAGAGGAAGATGCAACGTGCAAGAGATAAATGAATGGACACCGAACAGGATAAAAGAATGGAACAATCACATAAGTAGAATGGCAGACGATAAAATAGTGAAGATAGCAAGGGACAAATCACCACTAGGAAGAAGAAGCGTTGGCCGACCGCGCAAAAGATGGAGTGACAACATTACGTAGAGAAGGCATAAATCAAAAAAAAAACAGGCAAATTGCCTATATAGAAGAAGAAGTAGAAGAAGAAGAATTTTGTAGAGCTCATGACATTGTAAATATATATTAATGCAAGCATACTCAAGGTTGACCGAAAATATATTATCAATTTTTGGAAAATTTACTACTGTCTGCACAATGATTCTTTTCTAATAGACTATTTCTCAAAATACAGTAAATATTATTTATATAATTAAGGTTTATACTGTTATTTCTATGGTCCTTAACTCGCCCCGACGCAATGCTGATTTTTGAAAATCGAGTCTCTCTAAAGAATAATAAATAATAGTTCTTTGCAAATAAACTGTGACTAAAAAATATATTTTTTACAGATGGTGGATATCGACACCGGTGATCATATATCCAAAGATAAGTTTTCCAGCGGGTCGCACTATAATCTGAACTTTTCGCATACTCCTACCCAAAAGTAGGAAAATCAAACGGATGCTCGCAACAACGCTATTGGCCTTTCTACAGTAACATGAGCAAGCGCCGTTAGAACGATCGCCATAACTACCAACACAAGAAATACTACAAAAACAACCACCATTTGAGGCATACTAGGACGTTAACCACAAATGGTTGTATGTAAGCGAGGTGCTTCGGCGTAGTATCTTCAAGTATTTGAGTAATATGAGGAGTACAGCTCTTGATCCTATTATGTCACTTTAGGCGAGAAATAGCTTTTCAATGTTTTTTTTTGACAAATAAAAAATTGTAAAAAAACTTCTATCTGGCGTGAATCGATCTTTTTTAAGGTAACAAATTTAGACTCGTGACTTTCATATTTAAAGCTTGTCGTTCTTTTGAAGCCTCAAACCTACCACTTTCTTATCTTTCTGGTCCTTAAAAATGCGGCGACCTAATCAGGGTATGTCTTAGATTTCGACTGTCATTTCAACTTTGCATTCGTTAAAACTAATCCAAAACATTATTGTAACGTCTATTCGACAACGACATGAATAAACATTAAAATAAAAATTGCTGCCGCACAACTAAAAAGGAAAGGTGATTAGAATGCTATTATAAAAAGTAAGTCAATACAATAATACGAATTTAAATAAAATTATTTTTATGTATCTAATCCACCTATGAGACGATAAGCGAAGAATACTTTGAGGGTATAACCTTGGATTAACAAGTTCGAACTCAAATTATCTTATAGGTATCTGTGGAGCTGTGGATTTAACAAGGAATGTCATGGAGTTGTTCTACTCCGATCGTTATCAAATTTGGTATACAGTATGATATGAGTGAGGGATGAATACATGTTATTGCTTTTTGCTGTGTGACCCAAGACAGATGAGATAAGATAGGTCAAAATGACGATACATCAGGCATACATTGTGTTGTGTGTATAATGTCCATGTCACTATTTTTTCTCTCGTGTCAACAAGTGTTCTTCTATTCTCATCAAGGTGGCCAACCCCATAAATGTTCAATGCATCAATTTCAAGCAGAATGTTTTGTAGACATGATCAAATATTCCTTCTATAAGGCAGGATACATACGAGAGAGACCTCCCCGATTTGAAACTCCTGCCACTGTTTGTTTCCCAAGAACCTTCGAAAATTGTCAGAAGGACATCGAGGGTGAGCGATGCAATGCATTATTATTCATGAGATGTGCTCGTTGTCAAACGTATCTTTGTGTTCAACACTTTTTGCAGTTAACACTAAAGATATCTCTCGTACGCATTATTGTTAAGCGGTAAACTTTCATACTTCATATCTCTAAAGTTTTGAGTTGTATAGCAAAAAGCAATAACATGTATTCATCCCTAAGTCATATCATACTGTACACCAAATGTGATAACGATCGGAGCAGAACAACTCCACGACATTCCTTGTAAGTTAAAATTAAGCTTAGTTATAAATTAATAGGCACAATAGTAGTGAAAACTAATAAAGTCTACCCACAGTCTAGCTAAAAGTAATGAAGGGTTTTGTTGCCAAATTATTTTTTTTCGAGATAAGAAAATTTAAATCCTATAGCTAATCTTCTGTATTATATCAATAGAGTCGCTTATTACGGCTTCCACCAAAATAAGTAGAGACTAAATGAGAAAAATAAACTAATTTATTGTTTTATATTCAAAATGTAATATATAACAAATTCAAATCAAATAGTTTGTGTACAAAATAGCACTACTCTTTACTGAATAGTTGAATTACTAAGAAAAAATGTAATCATATCTATGATACTTAGTTTTAGTAACTGTAATAAATCTTTAAATATTTCGTTTTACTTCTCATTGATACTAAAATAAGATTACATAAAAAATTAGCCAAATCCTTTAAAAAACAAAAAATAATTGTAATTCATACAAGTATGACTTGTTAAAAAAACAGATTACTTTGACCAACTTCACGCGGGAATTATGAATAAGTGATCTGAAATTTTCAAAGAACATTAAAAAGTTGTATTTTACCAGATATACTGTTGGAAACAAAGAAATGGTTTATAGAAGTCTCATCAGGACTTATAAAAAAACACAAACAACAAACTGATGATAAAAAACAAGAATCCGTTGCTGACAAATTTATTATGTTTTGCATTTTGTATATTGGTGAAAATAATAACATTTCAAAATTAGTCAACACAACTACCAGTATGAAAACTATAACATAAAATACTTTTCAATGCAATAATTAGCAAAGAGTTAAGCAAATCAAGGCCGGGTATTATTACTTGTTTTGCGTTTTGCTGACATTTGCACAACTAGGCGTAAATTGCTGCAGATCTGTGACGTTCAAATTTCTTCAAAATCATCTACAGTGAGTGGCAAGTGTACTAGCCCGTGCACGTCAGTTCAGGGAACTTTGCGAAATTGCCATCGTCAATTATCCTATAGTAACCAGAATAAGGACACGGAATTTATCTCTGACTACATGGAAAACAGTCTTATCTTATGGAAAACCTCTTAGTCATTTACATCAAGGGGCCTACGAGAAGAACTTCGCCGTTAGGTAACAGTTGCTCATTTTTTATTTTTGTATTTGTTACTAGCTTATGGACCTGGTTTTTTGTTAATTTTAGTTTCATGGTTGTATTTAGGCTAGAGAAGAATATTAAAATCAATTTAACCGAGGACTTCCTAAAAGACAAAAAGTAAACCTGCAACAGACAAAATCTCCTCTAAAGCAATCCTGTAGATACTTAGAAATGAGGTTTTACATCCTGTTTCCATTTCTGTTCATACAACCTCACAATCACACCTCCACGTGCCCCGGAATTCTATCCATTAAACTAGGAGTCGTATACATGCAACAGACCAGCCGCATCTTCATCCATGATTTTCCTCTCACTTCCCTAAAGAATTAATTTCTCAAATTACAAAAGTGAGCAACCAAGTTGAAAATCGTAATTATGCAAAACCTAAGTTTAAGTAGATTTAACGTACGCAAACCAAAAAAATCGCAAATAACAATTATACATATTCTATCTGGTAAAAAGACCAAGAAAGATTTATTTAACCAATTAGAATCAATCTTTAAATTTACATCAAAGTACTTAGGTAACACGATTAAGCTAGCCAAGAAAATATAATCAGATCAAATAATCAGCAATTAGTACAGTATTTTGAAAATTTTCAATTCATCAATAATTTCAGATTTACAAGCCGCTGTAACTTTCGCGTAATAAATGAAGATTAGGTTAATTGCACGAAAGGTAAAATACTTAAATATCACACCAACCGAGAGTTGTTTTCGGCAGATAACAAGTTCTTTATTAAGGCCATAAGTGTAGATTTCTACATCATAGCAGGCCACATAGTCTTCTTGCTGTAGGTATCAGCTCTAGACCTCAAGATCTGTAACCTTTACCACAACACTTAATCAGAAGACTACATTTTACCCCACTAAATACGTAGCTATTTCTAAGTATGACATTCGTTATTTAAAAGAAAATGTAAACATTTGCAACAACACTTCTTTGCAACTCAAATGAGATTAAAAGATTTACCAAGAAGAAGTTGAAATCTCCTTCAAAAGAGAAACCCAGCGTTTTTCTTAAAGTAAAATTACAGAAGTCCTAGTAGACACTATAAATTATGATAGATATAACTAATTGCCGATAGAAAAGTGTGATTACAAACTATTCTGGTTATTTATAAATTATTTTAAGAATTTCAGAGATTTAAAAATTTACTTTCTCGGGTTTTAGCGTGTCGTAGAATATATCTGTACGGGTCTATATAAATTACGTTTTGATGATACGGTCGTTATCAGTAAAAAACGTCGATTTTTGAAATCAGTCTTAATTCAAGAATCCGACCCTAGTAAAGTTGATGCCAAACTTCAACGTTACTGCGACAGAAGATCTGTATAGAAGAACCATTATTTTCGTTTAAAGTTAAGCCCTCAATGCTTAAACTATGGTTCTCAAAAAATTGTCTTAACTGCATAAAATTACTTAACAAAATAAAAATTGTAGCACTTTCTAAGAAAACGCAAACTTAAACTGGAACTTTCGAAGACCAAAATAGACAATAGCCTTAACTAAATAAATACCAACCTTAACTATCAACTTATTTGAGTTAGATAGTAACTCAAATATTATAAAATGCAATTCAATCTAGTGAAGGTAACTTACCTAATTATCAATATACGATTTTATAATAAAAATTCATGGCATATCCGGGAGTTACAAAAGTATATGGGCGGATTTATCCTTCAGTCAAGGAACAAAGTATAAGCAGGAGGGTCAGCAGAGTTTTCAAAGAAAGTAAAAACGCTTTTATTAAAATTTGGTAAGTTGAAGCAAGTCAACTTGAAGAGAACATATTGTTACCCGTGATGTGAACTTCATCCGTTAAAAGCCAATAGTTCATGTTTAAATCATGGCTTGTTTAAAATAAAAGTTGATTAACATTTCCCGATAGCGTACATCAATTAGTAACATTGCCAACAACTTTCTCAAAACAGTAAAGACCAATAATTCCTCTAGTCCACAATGACACACTAAACAGTGCATTATGCAAGAAATATTTTTTGTAAAAGCACGTTATTTCATTACCCCAGAAGCAACATGTTGACCATTCACAACGCAGTTAATGAAAACATCCAAGGGCTCAAATGTCAACCCCACCTGCAAGAGAGGCACAATAAAATGCCCGGTACACCCTGCTAGAAACAAACGGCTCTGGCGACCCAGCGTCGGGGGTATAACCTGACACCAGTTGTCCTGAGGTAACGGGACCCTTGTCGTTGGGCTAATCACCCACATAAGGTATCATGATTCAGAGTAATTCAACGAGCCTCGGAAATGGACGGTCAACCGAAGACGACTAAAAGCAGGAAAAGGATAAGATTAGGATATGTAACGTAACATCTTTAACTGGGAAGGAACCTGAAATAATCGAAGAAATAGAAAAGTATAAAATCCAATTACTAGGAGTATCAGAAATAAAAAAGAAAGGAAGTGGAGAAACTCATATGGACAAGGGTATACACTAAGATATTCAGGTACACTAGAGGTAACAGAACAACGGAGGTGTAGGAATCATAGTAAGTAACGAACTAAATAGGAAAATAACCAGCTGGGAAGCTATAAATCCAAGAATATTGACCATGAACCTAAACCTACAAGAAAAGTGGGATTATACAAATATACGCACCAACGGAAAACGCTACCGTAGACGAAAAACGACGTTCTATGATGAACTACAGAGAGAAACAGAGAAACTACAGAATAAAACCAACACGTTATAGTAATGGGAGATTGAATGCCCATATAGGAAACCAAGAAAGAAGAGGGCATGGTACAATGGGAAAGCATGGGCTGGAATGTGAAATTAATGATAATGGACAAAGGATGCTCGATTTCTGTATCATAAATCAAATACTCATAGGAAATACCTGGTTCAATCACAAAATATTCATAAAATCACATATGAAATGCAAGGGCTAGAACATCGAAGCATGATAGACTATATAACATACACCAAAATATGAGATACGCCGTAAACGACGTGAAAGCAATCAGAGGGGCGGAGTTGAGCACAGCACATCGACTAGTAATCGCAGACACCAACATAGAGAAACCAAAAAGAAAAGGGTAGAAAATATGAAAGAATTAAGCTAGAACATTTGGATGAACCAAATATAAGAAGAGAATACGAGGAAAGACTCCAAGAGAAGTTGAAAGAATATGAAAATAGCAACCAGCAACAAACCCTTAATGAAGTATGGGAAAAACTCAAAGCGGCACTCCAAACAACAGCAAAAGAAATATGGAACAAAATAGTCAGACAAAACAATGACCAAAAACGAACTAAATGGTGGAATGAGGAAGTGAAAAGAAAATTAAGGAGAAAAGGAGGGTGGAAAATATACAAGAACAAAACAAATGGAGATTAAGTAATATATGCACAAAAAGAAATGAGGCGAAGGAAGCAGTGAAACAAGCCAAACGAGAGAGCTGGAAAATTTTCGGAAGGAAAATTGAAGACAACTATATAAGCAACCAGAAACAATTTTGGAATATAATTAAAAGACTAAAAGGAAATAGAACCCAAAAGATTAGAAGTATAAGAAATGCTGCTGGTGAATTGCAAACGGAAACAAAAGACATACTACAAGCCTGGGCGAACATTACACGTCCAAATTCAAGGGAGATAGAAATGCACAAATCGGCTCAGTAAGACTAAACGGGCAAACATCTACGGAATTCAAGATGGAAAAGGGCATAAAACAGGGGGATAGTCTCACTACTTTTCATATATATGGATTACATAAACGAACAATGTAAAAGACATCAGAAATACTAGCCTGGGATACCTGAATCTATACCAGTACTGACACGAGACTTACTATATGCCGAGATATAATTCTGATCGCAACAAGTGAAGGACAACTGCAAAGGAAAGTAACAACATGGAAGAACAGATTGAAGAGAAGGATGCGATAAATACGGACAAGAGTAAAATTATGAAAATATCGCGAGAAGAAAACGAAAGAGCAAGGCAAATGCAAATACAGATAGAAGGAAGACAATTGCAGGAAGTAGAGACTTGAATACTTGGGTAAGAATAAGTGCAAATGGGAAAATTGACGAAGAAATAAGAGGCAGAGTAAATAAAGCTAACAAAGTCTACTATCAAATAAACAATACCTTAATAGGAAAAAGGAATTAAGTAGAAAAGCAAAATGCACTTATATAAAACAATCTACGTGCCTACCGTAACATATGGAGCCGAATCATGGGTAATGCAAGATAAACACAGATCAAAAATAACAGCAACAGAAATGAAGTACCTAAGACGGGTAATTGGAAAAACAAGAAGAGACCGTGTAACGAATCGCAGTGTACGAGACGAACTAGATCAGGAACCCTTAGTAGAAAACATAGAATTAAAACAACTTCAATGGTTTGGACATATGGTACGAATGAGTGAGACAAGGTACCCCAAGAAAGTGTTTGCAATGAAAGATGAAGGAAAGCATCCCAAAGGAAGGCCTAGAAAAGTATGGGAAGACAACATCAGAGAAGTGGCAAGGAAAAGAGGCAAGACCATAGAACAAATAAAGATCCTGACAAGGGATAGAAACGCTTACAACCGATGGCTCAAAACCCCAACACCGTGAGGTAAAATGGGAGAAGAGAAAGAAGAAGAAGAAGAAGAAGAAGTAGGCCACATAGTCTTCTTGCGGTATGTATCAGCTCTAGACCACAAGATCTGTAACCTTTACCACAACACTTAATCAAAAGACTACATTTTACCCCACTAAATACATAGCTATTTCTAAGTATGACATACGTTATTTAAAAGAAAATGTAAACATTTGCAACTCAAATGAGATTAAAAGATTTACCAAGAAGACATGTGTGTTAGAAATCTCCTTCAAGTAAAGAGAAACCCTACGCGCGTTTTTCTTAAAGTAAATATTACAGAAGTACTAGTAGATACTATAAATTATGATAGATATAACTAATTTTACCGTATGAGACACTAGTGTGATTACAAACTATTCTCCGTTATTTGCATAAATTATTCTAAGAATTTTGAGCAGCTTTACAAAAAGTTTACTTTTTTCGGGTTTCAGCGGTCGCGTCGCAATATATCTGTACGGGCCTATATAAATTACGTTTCGATGATGCGGTCGTTATCAGTCGCAAAAATACGTGGATTTTTGTGAAAATCAGTCTTAATTCCGAAGAGTCCGACCCTAGTAAAGTTGATGCCAAACAACGTTACTGCGACAGAAGATCTGTGTATTCAGAAAACCATTATTTTCGTTTCAAAGTTAAGCCTCTTCCTAATGCTTTAAACTATGGTTCTCAAAAAAATTGTCTCTTAACTGCATAAAATTACTTAACAAAATTAAAAATTGTAGCACTTTCTGAAGAAAACGCAAATTTAAATTTCGGCAACTTTCGAAGGCCAATAGTACCCTTAACAAAATAAATACCAACTTATTTGAGTGAGATAGTAACTCATATACTTTACAATGCAATTCAGTCTGGTGAAGGTGACTTACCTAATTATCAATATACGATTTTTATAATAGAAAATTCCATGGCATATACGGGAGTTACAAATACTATATGGCGCGGATTTATCCTTCAGTCAAGGGAACAAAGTATAAGCAGGAGGTGTCAGCAGAGTTTTAGTCTGAAAGCTTCTAAAAACGCTTTTATTAAATATTTGGTATAAGTTGAAGCAAGTCAACTGTTGTATACGAACTATATTGTTCACGTGCTGCGTGGCATGTCCCTTCATCTCGTTAAAAGCTCATATAGTTCATGTTTAAATCATTGGCTTGTTTAAAATAAAAGTTGATTAACATTTCCCGATAGCGTACATCATTTACGGTAAGAGCATTGCCAACAACTTTCTCTTCAAAAACAGTACAGACCAATAATTCCTCTAGTCCCAATGCACACTAAACAGTGCATTTTTGCGGATGCTGTTTTTTTTGTAAAAAGCACGTGTATTTTCATTACCCCAGAAGCAACATGTTGACAATTCACAACGCCAGTTAATGAAAAATAAGCTTCGTCACTTAACATAATATTTTTGCAAAATTCAACATTAACTACTATGTTCTTTTAAAATCTAGTTTACAAATATTCACATAATTTTGCCATACGTTTTAGATACACCAACTGTATAAATGCAAATTTCCAAGGTCCGTGAGCAATTTAAATCCTAAAATTCAATTTAGATCATACGCCACAACTTTCATTACCATTAATAATATTATAAACTACTTTAGACCTACATTCACATGTTCATTAAGTTTTCTTAAATTGCATATAATTTTTACACTAAAATGATTACAGCAAAACCCATGTTGTTCGTAATTATTTCATAGAGTTATAGACAATTCAATTATTCAATGAGTAAGTGTTCAAAGTTTAAAATTTTTATATGTTGTAAAAAGTGCTTTGAAAACCTGCTTAGTAACCAAATGTAACATAGTCATTTATTGCTTTTTTCAGAGTTACATAACGTTAAAGTCATGGTCCTAAAATTTTACCTTTACTGCACAACACTGAAATTCGCCTTCAGAGGTTTTGATTTTACTCTCGTAATAACTCATATATTGTAACTCTATATTGTAAGTTAACAAAACCAACATTGAAACGTTTCCTGGAAAATTTAAAATGCCGCGAAGCTGCAGAAAATGTTTTACGATGCTCATGTCTGAATATAAAATTACGCTGCGGCAGTTGTTTACTAAGGCAACATTTATTTTATACAATGTAGCTGCTGCAAGACTGCATCTTTGGTTTGAGGATATTTATTTTGTAAATTAATTCATGGTTAGCTTACCAACGTTAGCACAAATTGTAATTGTAAATACAACTTTGCTAAAAATCACAAACAATTGTTAAACATATAGAAACCAGCGCAGAATAAAATTGTAACAGTAAAACCAGAAATAAATAGATATTGAGGCAGCAAATCCATGAGACAACTAAGAACAGCAAAATATTTGTTATTAACACTATTTAGTCACACTTCCGAAAAATGACATGATAGTCATTCTGGGTGAAATCCACCCGAGCACCTTTGCACTGCAATAAATAATTGTAGTGTTGAAAAAAAGAAAAGAAAAATTCTGGAATACATTTTAAGCCTTCCTTTATAAGAAAAAATTTTAATATGGTAAAATTAATTTTACATAAAAAAAGTTATGAAGGAAACAAATTCCGAAAATGACATTTTTTACAACAATAGACATATCTATTATAATTTTTAATTAAAAATAAAAAACAAACGGTTTTGTAAACCTGAAGTACTACCCCTTTCAGATGGATATGATTATTTTATATAATGAAGGTCGGATTTTTCGAGGGAAAATGAGAACTATACGAATGTGAAATAATCCTTGTTTATTTCGAAAAAAATCATAAAAAATTATAATATAATGACGATCAACGAAAGAAAAAAGTAAGTAAAGTAATAAAATAACTATTCAATGCCTGCTCGGAGAGGTGGTCTTCATCGTCGGATTCCTCACCTCCGATAGGAGATTGTTCCTCGACTTCCTCGAGCAACTCCTCTCGAAAAGTTCGCGGGCGTAAATTATAGGCCATCCGAATATCCGCAAAATAACGATATAATTTTTTTAATTCTAGCCTTCAAAATCTTTAAGAGTACACTTACTTTTTGCAAAACACCAGAAACAAATGAAAAAAAATTGCTTTATACATCAAAAATACGACGTATTAGTCGCACAACGGAATTTCGCGTTCCACTTTGATCGACTGCTAGACGAACACTAACGGAAAATTCAAATCTTACCTACCTGTGTCTAGAGTTGAAGGTTCAAACTACCTATTGGTGGCGGAGCAAGTTCCATTTTCTCAAATTTAATAGGCTATATTCCAGGTCAAAGAAAGGATCGGGTGAATTTCACTCAGTGTGACTAAATAGGGTTAATATAGATACCGAAATGAGTAAAATATTAATATTAGAAAATTTTTAAATAAAATTATATACGTATTTGGAAATTATAATTAACTAAGAACATGGCAAATGTCGGAAAATATCTTATTGCAAGGTCAATGCAATAAAAAAGGAATTACCAAAAGTTGTTTTAGTTGAAAAAATACTGCAACAAAAAATAAGAGTTTACCTAACCCTAGAGAATATTAATAAAAGAATTAAACAATACTCAAGGACTTGATACATAAAAAGAACCATAAAGAAGAAATTGTCGGATTTCAAGAGTTCCAGCCACCATAAATAACTACCCGACCATAAATTTTGTAAAAAGTTTAAATAAATGACATTAAATAAATTTGTACAATAGGATATTAAAACAAGCAATATAATAAATTATAGGATTACACGGTATTAAAAAATTCAATAAGTGAACAGTCTATAAAAATTTGCATTTCGTGTTTTTCAATTGAAAGGGACAACGGGTTCTTGAATAAAGAAAATGCAACGAGAGTGAAAAATTCGAAAAGTATCAAGGCTGTTGAGAACACGCCAAATCCCAGTGTTTGATTACATTTTGCTGACATTAAACTACTACGCTGTTCTTGCTTCGTCGTTGTGCATAGACAAAATTATCTTATGCTCTATGGACGACGTGAGTTCCGCTACCTAGTTAGCTTTTTTAGATAAGACTTTCTGCATATATAAAATTCAGGAGTTATCTTAGATTGTAAAAGATTCCTCAACGATTAGTGTTAGTACCTACAATTACTTTCACTGGTGAGCTAGTCTCTATAGTTAGTATCCTGCCAGTTCTACTGGTTAATTATTATTAGTTAGTTATTCTGTTTATAAGTTTCCTCCAAGTTATTTCATTTCCATTTAATAAAACCAAAAAATCTAACCCGTAATCAGGGTGAGCGTATTTTAAAATGATTCACTGGGTTCTGTCAAATGATAACTGGTGCAGTTTGGGGCGACAACGAAGTAACGAGAATTTTTTGACCAACGACATCGAAATCCCGGCTTCCAAAACCGCAGATTTTCCAAAGGATAGGTATCTGCTAAAGCAGCCGCAGTCACCGTTTGCCACAGTTGCCGTGGTTTAGCAGCCACCGCAAATCTGCAATCGTCGTATTTAGCCGCATTCAGCTACAAATTTTAAGTCAACGGCACGCGACGTCTGTCGCATCTATTGGCAACGTAAGTTAGTTGCAAAATTGCATATTCTTAAATCAATACAATTAGTTGATATGTACTGCGTAAATGCATAATTTTTTGTTTTTGAAAAGCGGTTTATGTTGTTTATTAAATAAAACGAAGTAACAAGTAGTATAAATAATAAATACCTAATTGTTTTTCAAAGGTGCCGTAAAACTTATATAAAGTATTACTATATTCTCAAGACAATTAATTTATTATATATTGAGTAAAGACCTAAATATAATTAATTAATACATAATAATTAAAGCTAACAGTACCTAATTAAACAATAACGTATAACCGGAGTATAAAATTATACTTTCTAACATAACCGGCGCTTAAACTAAATTTGCAACAATATAATTGACAATCAAATGCATAATTTTCAAAATTTTTAATTTTATAATTATAATTACTGCTTCCAACTAAAGGGTTGCAAAAGTTGCAACACCCTAACAACTGAAATACTTTTAAAGGAATCATTATAGAGATTTTGCTCAAATTCAATGGCAAAGCTAACACTTCAGATTTTGTTTTGTAGAGTATCGATAAAAACTATAAGAGATACGATACAAATAAAGATCAATACAACACATATTTTTTGCCTCATTTTTAGCAAATTACATGGAAAAACTAACGATTTGATAGTCTATGTCAAAGAAAGTTCTTAAATTAAAATTCGGTGGCTACACAGACACGAAAATTTTATCTTAACAATTAAAAAATCGAATACAACAACTTTTAATGCAATTTTAGGAGTTAAAATCATGAAAGCAACAGTTGAATACAAAAATTTTAATGGATGAAAAAGTTAATGAAAAAAAAGAATCTATCGAAACATAAACAGACTAATCGAAGCGATTTACAATAATTGTCCTCTGTTATAGACTAATATAAAAGAGAATAAAGCACATAATCCGAGTGGTTTAGACTAGTGACACCGGAAAATAAAAATCATCAAATAAAGAATTGGAGGGATGAAAATAAGCATCTAAAAAGTTATTTCAACTTTATAGGTAATTTTAAACGAAGTTTCGTAAATAGTCGCAGATGTGGTCATAATACAAATCATCAGTTCGAATATCAATAAAACTTTTATAATAAAAGATATTACGATTGTATTCAGATAAGAACATCTTGAAGTCGGAACGACATTAATGTAAACGTTTTTATACCAAGAGCGTTCTTCAACCGTGCAAATAAATCCCATGCAAATGACAGTAAGTAATATTAGGCAAAACCAACAATGAAAGATGCAAAGAGCGATAAAAAATATGCGACCTTTAGTTAATAACATTCAAATAGACGATAAAGAAATAGAATTAAGTAATAAAGATGAAAAAAAAAAGAACGCACATCGAGTGCTCGCATAACAGCCTAAAAATTAAATCAGTATGGGATAAAGAAAATCTACCATATGAGAAACACAAAATTAAAAATATTAATCAATACCAGAGTAACACATCAACAATCATGAACCCATCAACAGCATATAGATTTACTTTGAATGTGATCTTTGGAAAAATAATAATGATGAATATATAAAATTCATACATTTACCTAGGACAAAAACTCATATTATCAAAAGATAACTAAAAATCTGATTTAAATAGACACATAACACTAGCATGGGTTACATTCGATAAACTGCAAAAACTTTTGAAGTCTTAAATACCGAACACATTAAATAGAAAGACGCATTATAGGAATTACACTCCATGATCATATACCCAATGATTAAACACAGAAAAGATCAAAAGTGACAGACATGATACATCGAGTGTGTAAACTTAGATGGAATTGAGCAGACCACATAGCCAGGATAAATGGCAATATATGAACACGTCGAATAATTGAATAAAGGCCACGAAGTCACAAGAGGAATAGAGAAAGACGACAAACAAGATGGACTGATGACGTTAAGAAATTCGCAGATATAGACTGGATGCAAAAGACCAAAGATCGACAACAGTGAAAATACAAGGGGAGGCTTACATCCGACGATGGATGATATAACTGTAATGATCATGATGATATAAAAATGGATTTTTTAATGAGAAGAATGCTTTATAGTTAAATTTTATAATGCTTTGATGCACTACTAGGTATAAAAATTTGAAACAATTAAAGGCAAATAGAAAATATAAAATTTAAACTGTGATATTAAACACGACATATAATTTAAAAAATGGTGCCTTTAGAAGGGATGACATGGTGATATCAGATGATACACTGAAAAGAACAGAAAGGTTTGAAATAAAGATGAAAATGTCAGCAAATATTCCAAACCAAAAACTTTTTTTTTAATTTTATTATTCGAAAATTTACAATCTACTCTATAAGGTGTATTAAGTAAATATGATAACACGAGTAGACAGCGTTAGGAGAAACAACCCATTAGTGATACTCCTTTTGGAAATCCTACATTAGGGTGTTAGGAGATCGTATGACCAGGTTCTACTTAATCCTCTTACAGGTGGGTGGGTAGTGGATAATTGATTAATCGGTTCGTTGTTGTGGTCCTGGAGTCTACTGTAGTAGTTTTGAGAGAGTCTATTAATTTCTTTCGCGACGAATGGTATACCAAGGTCAATATGTAAAGTTGGATTGGAGACATACCACGGTGCACTCTGCTATGCTACGGAGTACCTTAGATTGAAACTGTTGAATACTTTTTGTTCGGGATAGTTTAGCGCAACCCCTGAGTTGTAATCTATAAGTCCAGATTGGCTTCAGCATAGTTTTGTATAGAGGTACTTTGTTGGGTGGGGATAGTTTTAATCTTCTTCCTAATAACCAGTACATTTTTCAAAACTTTAGGTTCAGTTGCAGTCGCTTAACCTGGATATGTTAATTCCAAGTCAGTCTTTGATCCAGGTGTAATCCCAGGTATTTAGTTTCTGTTTTGACAGGTACTGGAGTATTATTCAGATTAACTGACGTGATTTAGATGTGTTGATTTTAATACGCCATTTGTTTATTGCGTTTAGATGTTGTTGAAGATTCTCGGATGCTAACACAGGGTATTCATGTGTAGATAACACAGCAGTGTCATCAGCAAAAGTAGCGATAACAGTGTTTCCATTTTCTAGTATGTAAGCAGTGTGTATAAGATACAGGAGAGTAGCTGGATAATTCGTTGTCATGCTTGACTGTAAAAAATCTATTTGTAAGATAGGATTTAAGGAGAAGGTAATAGTAATTTGGCAGTGGCCTTTTTAGTTTGTAGAATAACCCAGTGTGCCAGACCCCGTCAAACGCCTGGGCAATGTCCAAAAGAACGGCTGTGCAATATTTCTTTTCTTCGAGGCTACGCGCTATTTCATTAACTGCCCTATGTACTAGCTGCATTTTAGAGTGGCCCTCGCGAAACCCAAACTTGTGTAGATGAAGATGTGATGCTATCTCTTTGTTATTCATTAGTCTTACAAGGAACAGTTTCTCAAAAAATATCCCTAGTAGGGATAGGAGAATGATCGGCCCGTAAGAAGTTACGTTTTATGCTTGTTTTCCAGGTTTGAAAACCATTATTTTGTCAGCATACTTCTACAATATAGGATAATAAGATGTGCTCAACATGCGATTATAAATAGTCGTTAATAGTACAAGGGCTTTTTTTGGAAGTTATTTTAACATTTGCTTTGTTATTAAGTCGTATCCTGGTGCCTTAAAATTGTTTAGTTTCTTTATTTCAAGATGAACCTCCTTTACAGCTTTATCTGGTATATTAGGTTGAAGCAATTGAATTACATTTGTCAAATGCTCAGCGAAAGTTTCGGATTTTTCTTTTTTAGATCTAGCCCATGTGCAATCAGTTTTGCGTATAGGAGGAATGATTACTTGCGGCCCTCTAAATCTTTTTGTAGCCCTCCAGATGGTGTAATCTTCTTGTTTGAGATTTGTGACGTAGTAATTAAAGCTGGCATTTTGACAATCCAGTAGGGTAGCACAAAGTCGTCGAGTTAGTTTATTGAGATCTAGTTTATCAGCCACATTACGTGTTCTTTGCCATCGTGATCGAGCCATTTTCCCCCAGCTATTAGTTTTTTATAGGTATAGGTACGTTAAAGACATGTTGTGTTGACTCAAAAATCAAAAATTTGACAATAAAATATCACGAAAAACTTTAATCATAATACAAAATTATCATTTCCAGATATCTTATTACATATACGAAAAAACAATGAAGAAGAACGAGTTGGCGGACATAATTAGGGCATCATTGAAACTCGTATGTAACTTAGAACTAATATTCAAAAGCATAAAACAAAATAAAAGGAAAAATCAAATATCTAGAACCGAAAAGAAGATATGTAATTAAAATACAAGAAAATTGATGAAGGCATTTTTACTTTTAGCAACGCGACTAAAATTAATCCGAAGAACCAATTTTAATTAAGTTGTATAGGCTATCATATATACAACTTAAAGAACTTAAAAACCAAATTGAAAAGTGAAAAGTAAAAAATGGAAGAATTTTATCACAAAGTCTGCTATAAAAAAAGAACATTAAACAATAACTCGCTTACGATCATTGTTTAAAAAAAGAAGAAAATTAATATTATCTCAGATATTTAAATACAAACACTACAAAATAAACAAATCCAAAGATTCTCCAACAGAAAATGTAAATGCTAATTTAAAAATATGTCAGGTACTATAAATACCAATTTGTATTTAGTTTTAATCATCTTAGTAATAGCATATTAATTTAATAGGACACTGTACATAATTGATATAACTAAAGGAAATTAAGTTAATAAAATAATTAAAATATTACAAACCTTATAAACAAAATATATACGAAGATACCGAATCTAGATGAGGATATAATAAAAATAGTCAAAAAAGTTTTTAGTAATAAATTATTTAAAGACATAATTGAAGAACCCGCACAACAACTATTAAAAGAATACCATATCTGAAGAGATAAAGTAGCTTTAAAATTATAAAACTAAATCAGCTAAAGTTACTACTGACCCAACCTGCAAAAGGATTGCCACAAATTTGTGGATAAATGCGAAATTTATCAACTGGTCAAAAGAGTATTCACTACAATTAACTGCAACCCCAAACAAACCATTTGAAACTATGTAAGTGTATACTTTTTCATTCAATAAAAGAAAATTTCTTACAGTAGTAATTTCAAATTTTCTTATTGGTTTCAATTCCTGTTTATGATAGTGTTTATGCTTTTAACTTTATCTGTATGATGCTCAAGTAATACAACACCATTATACCGTGCTGCTCCGTTACTTCTAATGATTTGTTACGGTGGGCCTGAAAGGCCTTTAAATCGACCGGATTTGAAGCACGTTTTTTATGACTGCATTCAATTATATACGTTAAAATAAGTTGAATTTCAAGTTTATAGCAAAAACGGTCAAGCCGTTTTCTCAAAAATCAAAATTTAAGGTAAAAAATCACAATGTCAATAATTTCAGTTTTTAGACAGTTTATAAATGAAAATCGTATCATTGTATGGTATTCTCTATGTATTAACATTGTTCAATGAAATAGTAATTGTTGCAAGTATTACAGTACAAATATAACCAAGGCTGTGCACTATAATAATGTACTAAATAGTCTAGGAATACGATTTTGCTTTGGGTTTTCAATGTTGGCAATAGTGTTATAATATCCCTCTATACTTTTGCATCTCTGAGTTCTCTATCTAAACTACTTCATCTATTTCTCGTCAGATGGCGGAAGATCGATTATGGTTTGCGTTTCGTTTCCATCAATCAGATTGTCATCTATTCAAGAAGGCCGCAGTCATTGATTTTCATTTTTTCCGAATATTGTTTGTTTTACGGGTATTGTTGATAAACTGTGGATTGAGCTTATACGCTGCAGAATCGTACTTTGGCAAATACTAGACCGTGTCAATAAATTTTTTTTTTAGTTTATTTGCAAATTAACAATCAGAACCATTGTACATAATAAACATATAGTAAGGTCTTGTGAGCTAATGAGATGACGGTACTGACGTGAGGGGAGTCCATCCATCAATGTTATCCCGTTAGTTTCTTCTTAGATCAGTGGGCCACGTTTTTTGTAGTCGTCTAGGAGGTGGATCATGTTGCAGGCTGAATGCCAGGGCATTGGGATGAACTTGAAGTCGCAGGAAATGGTTGTTGCTTCTTTTAGTACGTTCTTCTACTACTGTTGGCATTTCCAGGTCGGTATGCAGGATGTCGTTGCTAACATACCAGGGAGCATTGGCTAACATTCTCAGTGTTTTGGATTGCATGCGTTGGATTATGTTCACGTTTGACTTGCAGGAGCATCCCCACAGCTCGATGCCATAGGTCCAGATAGGTTTAACTATTATTTTATAAAGTAGAATCTTATTTTCTAAAGATAGACACGATTTCCTATCAAGTGACCAGTACATTTTTTTAAGTCGCAGATCAATTTCCTTTCGTTTCTTTAATATATACAGTTTCCACGTGAGTCTTTTGTCTAAATGAAGGCCCAGGTAGCGGGCTTCATTTGCTTGAGGAATTGCTATATTATTTAGATGCACCGGCGGGCATTCCAAGCGATTTAGGGTAAAATTTACCTTGGTGCATTTGGCTTCGTTCACTTGGATTCTCCATTTGTTTAGCCAGGTTTGTAAGAGGGACAGATGATGTTGCAAGTTTAAGGAGGCTGTTTGATGATTGGTATGATGAGAGAGAAGGACTGTATCGTCAGCGAAGGTGCTTATAGTTGTAGCTACTGTTGTAGGTATGTCTGCCGTGTACAATGTATATAGAAGAGGTCCAAGAACACTGCCTTGTGGTACTTCGGAGTTGATTGAATGAATGGCAGAAGATTCTTGGCCATACTTTATCTGGAAGTGCCGATTTGATAAATAAGATTTTATAAGTAAATAATATTCACTTGGAAGGTGTAATTTGAGTTTGTATAAGAGCCCCTTATGCCATACTTTATCGAACGCCTGTTGTATATCAATAAATACTGCTGGACAGTAAGATTTAGAGTCCAGTGCTGTGTTAATCATATTTACGACGCGATGACATTGCTGAATGGTAGAGTGATACTTTCTGAACCCAAACTAGTGGTCCGGGATGCAGTTTTCCAATATATCTGTTTCATGTATTCTCCTGACTAAAAGTTTTTCTAACAGTTTAGAAACTTGGGGCAGTAAGCTTATTGGACGGTAAGATGTAATTTCCTCAACAGGTTTACCTGGTTTTGGTATGAGAATTATCTGTGGGAATTTAAGTGGTAACGGCCAATAATGGAGACGTAAGATAGAATTGAAAAGGTTCCTTAGAAACACCAGACCGACTCTAGGTAATTCAGCAAGCACTTTATCGGATATTAGTTCGTACCCTGGTGCTTTTCTATGGTTAAGATGTTGAATTTCTTCTTCCAGCTCTGCACAGGTGAATCTCTTGATAGGTAGCGACAGTTGCAATGGTATGTCCAAGAAGCTGTTTACTGTATCATCAGGATCATCTGAGTAGGGCGTAAAAACATTAGCAAAGTGTCGTGCAAATAAGTCTGCCTTTTCCTGATCTGTTCTAGCCCACTCGTTATTTGTTTTTCTTAGTGGGGCAGTTGTTTTTTGTGGCCGTTTGTTTGCTTTGGCGATTTTCCAAATGCTATTATCTGTTCTTGATAATGTAGTTAGATAATGGTTAAAAGTTTCCTGCCTTATTTTGTGTAGTTGGTTCTTTAAGGTATTTGCTAATCTATTATACACTGTTTTGTCAGCTGGATGTTGTGTTCTATGCCATCTAGCTCTCACTCTTCGCTTCTGTCGAACTAATTCAAGTATGTCATTAGGAATATTTATATCTCTTTGAACGCTGTTTGTGATCGTAGGTGTGGATTTCCATGCTGCATTTTGCAGAGTAGTGATAAAGTGATCAAGCTTGCTCTAATTCCTGGGAGTTTTTAAACTAATATTTGATTGTAGGGTTTCTTGAAGAATGGCTCTGTATGAGTCCCAATCTGTTTTATGGTTATAAAGTGATGGTCTTGGTGATTTTTTAAGTATCGTTGTACTGATTGTAGCGATAACTGGTGTATGATCTAAAGATAAATCAAGATTGCTGATAATATCCGTATAGTTAGAAGAAATTCATTTGTGACAAAAAGTTCCAGCAAATCAGGTGTTTTATTATGGTCCGTGGGCCAGTATGTTGGCTCCCAGTTGATAGGTATCCATATTTTCTTCTCGTAGGAGGTTATATAGAGCCCTACCCCTAGTGGTAATTAGCCGAGATCCCCAGTAGGTGTGCTTACAGTTGAAGTCTCCGCCGCATACGAATGTACTGCCAAGTGATTGGAAAAACGGCTTGAGGTCCTCCTTGGTAATATTATGTCTTGGTGGACAATAGACAGCAGATATGATAATTGGGTTTGGTAATTTACAAACTTGTATTGTTGTTGCTTGTAGGCATGGATCCTCATATTTTTGTAGTTCATAATGAACTATTGAGCTCTTTATGAGTAGCGCTGTTCCTCCGTGGGCGGTACCATCCGGATGTTCCCTATGATAGCATGTATAGTGCGGAACTCTTAGATAAGATCTGTCCGTAAAATGTGTTTCTGATATAAGAAATATATCTATATTATGAAGTTTTGAAAATAATTCGATTTCTTGAATTTTTGATTGGATGCCATTCGCATTCCATAAACATATTTGTAAGGACATTAACGACAAGTTTATTTATGACAGTAGACAACATGTTTAATATCATGTTGTTTTGTTGCATTAGCTGGGTGAACATCATTTTGAATTCTTCTAAGAACTTTTGTAAGATTGTGTCTTGACTGTTGGCTTGTACAGTGTCACCTTGTACTACTTGGCTGTATGTTGAGGGTGTGAACTTTGAGTGTTGTCTAATGTTGCTGGGTGGTGAGTGGTTTGAATTTATAAACCTGTTTTGAGTCTGTGTGTCTGGTTTCAGTCTGTTTTGTAATTTTTGTGTACTGTACAGCCTCTATAGTTGGAGGGATGATCACCGCCACATAAACACATTTAGCCAGCAAATCTTTTGATTTCTTGCATGTCTTAGTGTCATGCGGTCCTCCACATTTAACGCAAGCGTAGGGACGGTTACAGTAGGCTTTGGTATGGTTATATTGTTGACACCTCGTACACTGGACAATTGATGTATTTTACGTGGCGGCTCCACTTTTATAACGTGATTATTTAAGAATTTAAGGTTGTAAATGTCTTTATTGTTTTCAGCAGGTTCCAAGTCTACAAAAAACATTGGTAAGGATAATTTTGTAATTCTGTGTTTGTTGTTTGTTACAGCTCTTACTTTGAAACCTTTCTCTTCCAGTGATTCTGCTATTTCGGTAGAGAGTACAGTAGGATAGAGGTTACGAATGACAACTCTATAAGCTTTATTTTCTCTAATCTGATATGTGTGGTAAATTATACCTGTTTCCTTCATGAATGTTACTAACTTATGGTATGTGTCTGGAGTATTTGCACTTAGCTTAACTATATTGTCAGCCATTGTTTTTGTTTTATATTGTTCTATTTCAGTAACAGCTGTTAGAGCATTTATCATTTTATTATAATCTGTAACTCCATGTACAAATATCGGAGGTGGTCTGGGTATCTTATTTTGTTGAACAACCGGTGAGACTTCAGTAATATCCTCATTAAGGCTATTAAGGCCAGAATATCTATTATTTTGTGTGACATGTATTGCTTTATTTTGTGCTGATTGTTTTGTTATTCTTTTCCTTTTTCTGTTTTGTACACATTGCCATTCTTTATTGGGCATTGTATTCAATTCCTCTTCACTATCACTATCGGGTGTATTTATTCTGCTTAATAAATTATTTGTCTGTATGTTATTTAGTTGCATTGATGTAAAAGTATGATTAGTTTGTGTATTCATTTGAGATTGTAAATTTGGGATCTGCACGTTTGGCACATATGTCCAGTTGTTATGTAAATAAGGAGTATTGATAATAGGAAATTGGGGATTTACCTGGCTATCCATCGGTGCGAAGCTATTATGTGATTGAGATGCTAGCTGCTGTGTTAATTGCTTTGACGGAATATATAAATTATTATTGCTGTTGCATGCCATTTTAGTAGCATGTGGATTGGTTTCATATAACTATTTTACGAAATGTGAGTTTATAATTATTATACTTCACTCAGATTAAACCAGCGTATCGCTGACCTAAGGTCAGCGGTAACCGCATTACACACTTTCACTATTATCGCTCAGCACACGTCTTTACGGTATTAAAGTCAAACGCGAACTTGTCAATAAAATGTCTCAAATAGTGTGTTATTTGTGTTTCAAAAAACGAATATGCGGAAGATCACTGGAACTCTTCAACAGGCGGTTCAGGAAATTTGTATTACTTGAGCATTATACAGATAAAGTTAAAACATAAACACTATCATAAGCAGGAATCGAAACCAATAAGAGAATTTGAAATTTATAGCATCAATACAAATAAACTTCTAATTACTGGAAATTTGTTTGGATTGATTCCTGGAAAGGAATTTAAAAAGCCAGGTATTCTACCCCTTAAGATGGAAAAAATTATAGTGCAGCGATCCCAGCATACACTTATGCAAATTTATCCATTGTAATTTTTTTAAACATTTTTAATTTAAAAAAAATTCAGTTCGGCTCGTACCTTCAAGCTGAACGAACGTGCGTGTCGGCTATTTCGGACTTCGCTGCAGCCGCGCCTGCAGTCAGCTTAACCAAGTCAGAATAATCCATTATTTATTTACCAGCTGAAACCCAAAACCGTTATCAATAACAGCCTACAACATTACTTGAAAGGAACCGATATTACCCCTAAGACTGGTAGACAGAAACCAATACTGACAAACATATAAGAGCCTTAACCTCTAGTCTTAGGCCATGCCCCCACGCGAGGCGTTAGAGCCTTACCATTATTAATTAAGCTAATAACAAAAGACAACAGACTAGCAAACATAATTTGTATATATAAACAATCAAATAAATTCCACTTCAAAACAGGTATAACAATATTTAGTACAAATGAGCCTACAATTGCCTTTGGAGATTTGAACTCAGAAAGCACCACCTAGGGATGTAGAACATCTAAACCGTCTGAGAATAAACTTCTATTTATAATGGCAACATATACTCTTCAAATTATTTTTCCTTGTTATCCCTATAGTTGGGATCATAAACCGCATATTCTTGATATTGCAGTACAAAAGAATTTCAACCACGAGGTGCACCAGACTAGATTCAGCTCACGTCCCAGTAATCGTTTCTTTCGTAACCCCACCGGCTTACAAGACATATACATTTAACAATGTATAACTCTTTAAATACCACAAAAGACATTGATGAAAATGTTAATCTCAAATAGTGCCAATACAATATTCAAAAAGCAACGTTGCCAAGAACCACAGCAAACTGTATAATTATAAATCAACACCAAATCACATATTAACCTTAATCAAACAAAAAGTCAAGCTAGAAGGGAATGGCAGTGGACATGAAATTCACAAATAAAAAACATAGTAAACAGTTTGGCACATCAAATTTAAAAAGCTAAATACTCATAGAACAAAACACCTGGTCCCGATCAAATCTCAAACAGAGCCCTAAAAAACCTACCAAAAAATATTTATCTTGATATAAAGTATCATTTACTCTAAATATAAGCTGCTTAAAACAAATTTGTCCACCTACATACAAGGTATCATTTTCTCCTTTATTAATAAAGTCAGCTTCTGTATATTAATACATAAGACATTATCCGCAAATAAAGGAATAGCAGCTGGACTACCGCAAGCTTAGCTATGTTTGCAGGTGATACCGTGTTACTAACCCAAGACGAATACCTAAGTTTAGCAATTTTAAAATTACAAAAGGCTAGAGACTTTACAGCCAAATGGTTGAACACCTACAGTCTTCAAATTAACCACAATAAAACGAGGAAAAAATATTTACTTTGCGCAAGGACAAAATCCTACACCGATCAACCCTAACAATACCATAATTTCTTAGAAAAATCACGATGAACCTGTAAAGTACCTTGGCATTTATCTTGATACTAAATTAATATGGAAATTGCATGTCCTATAAAAACTAAACCAAGGAGACACAAGACTCTTCGAACTTTTCCAAATAATAAACAGAAAGTCGGCGTTAAAAACAGAATGCACGTTATTAATATACAAATCGCTAATCAGATCAATGATCATCTATGAAAATATGATATGGAAAAATGCTGCAACATGCCTTTTAAACTAGATTCAAGTGCTTCAAAATAAAGTTCTTCGAGTATCTGTGGATGCCACTTGGTTCATAACAAATGACCAGCTATACAGAAAACTAGGTACTGAAACTGTGAAAGAGTACATTAAATCAACTACCAAAAGATTTAATCGGAACAGCAACACCTGCAACAGGACTCGATTATATAATTTGAGTCAACGCTTCATTCACACGAGACTAAAACGCAAACTTCCGCAATATATTTTCTTGAACCAACTTAAGGAAAGCTAGAATTACAACTGTGCAACCATGAGGTGAAGAGGACTCTCCACGGGACCATTTTATTGTATTTTTTGTAATTATTATTGCTTTTTTTTACTGTTAATACTGCCATGTGTAATACTTTTTTGTCAATCTGGCCAAAACGATTAAAAAGAATCGAAAAATTGCTATAGATATTTATGTGCCAAAGAAACAATATTAAGAAGTAAAATTAATTGTTAATTTAGCAAATCATGCATTTAAAAGCTGGATTAATAAAAAAACACCCCGCATTTTACATTAATCAAGTTGAAAGGAAAAGAGATAAAAAGGTTGATTACCGTTTTAGGTAATTTTAAATTTATTTCTGGAAAGTGATGGGGAAAGGTACGCCAATGATACTAAATAATTGTCCGAAAACGTAATTAAAATTATAAAAAATTGTATTAAACAAATTTTAATAAGCATAATTTTAGTTCAAATATATTGAGAGAACTTTAATAATATTACGGAGAAGTTATAAATTCTGAACAAAGCAATTAAATTATTGGCAAAATCAACATTTAAAGCACGCAATAATTATAACTAGAATAAACACAATTAATTTTCAAGAAATAGTAAATAATTTACACACTGCTGTAGCACCTGCTCAATTATAAATATAAATATGTCAAATTTATGTAAAACGAAATTTCTATGTGAATTTAGAAAACGAATTTTATTCAATAGATAAAATCTTATTTAAACAAATAATCACCACTAACTTTTGCATAATTAAAAATCATATAATTGTTAATTTTGTGTTTCCATTTTGGATAAAAATATTTTCACCCTTTATCATTTATGTGCAGTTCACACGATTGAAAATACTTTCATTGCTGTTCGAACCTCCCATGTAACCCTGATAGTAGGAAAATTTATTATACCAAATAAAATTGTAAATACTTTTAGAATGCATTCTTTTGCACGAATTAACAATTACACAAGAACTACTGCGTAGATAAATTTATCACAAGTACAAAAAGTATTACGAAAATATTAATTGAAAATATCAACGGCGAACGGTATATTTTTGATATTAAAAGAACGTTAATAAATGTACGAACTAAAAGTAGTTTACTATGTTAGAAACACCCTCGCCAGAAGAGCTCGTTTACCTGCTAATGACAAACTATCCGATTTCTGATGTGCGTTCTATCCCATTTAACCCGAAATCTATTAAATTGGCTCTTTAAAGTAACATTAGAACTAGACAGAACTAATTTAAAACTAATTTGTGCATATGATAAAATTAGGTTATCTGATATGTTTCTCTATATAATCATAATTATTGTAATATTTGTAGTAATATTTAAAAAATACAAAAAACAGCTGAATAAGATGTTCGCAAGTCAAAATCAAAAGGAATCGATGAATATTTACCTAATCGAACACAAAATATGTAATTATATTATTCCAATAATATAATTCTTAATGGGGGAGAAATTACGACGCTCTTTTGCTTGATCGTCGAGTATAAACAACGATACTCTGTAGACGACGTAATTTCCGCTGCCTAGTTAGCTTTTCAGATAAGATGCCTTTCTGCACAGATAACCTTTAGAATTTATCTTAGATTATAAAAGCTTTCCTAACGTTATGCTTAATATTAGTCTCCTACAATCACTTCTATTAGTAAGTTAGTCTCCAAAGTTAGTATCCTATTAGTTCTACTAGTAAATTAGTTAAGTTCCAGTTAAATACTAGCAATTAGTCTGCCTGTTCGTAAACTTGTTCTAAGTATATTGAATAAAACTAACCCATAACCTGGATGAGTGACTCTTTTAAAAAGCCCACTGTGTACCGCCAAATTGGAACTATTGTAACTACTAAAACTGGAAAAAAGTTAAACACGTAATAAAATATTAAAGCCATCGAAGCTTTCCAAAGTTATCTAATACTGAAATACTCAGCTTCCCTGTCGTATATCCATTGGCCAACATCGGTTCATTCTTCTGTTATAAATCGGTAGTAGAAGTGGTTATAGTAGGGGGTTGGCATGCAGTTTCAGTTTTTCCTAATGTTTTGGAGTACCTCTCACGGATGACTTCTTACACGAATGGCACCTTGAAGTCTGTGTGGAAGGCGAGATTCTAGACCACGGAGAGTTAGTAATAATCCGTAGTATTTTTGACTGGCATCTTTGAAGTATGGCTACGTTTGCTTACGCAGCCCCATAATTTTATCCCATATGTACATATAGGCTTTAGTATTGTGCTGTACAGGAGAAGATTGTTGTTTAGCGATAATTTTGAGTTTCTAATTTCCAATTAAGCTTACTGTCCAGGGTTAAGCCAAGGTATTTCACTTCGTTGATCTGTGGGAGTTCCTGGTTATTTATGTAAACTGGTGGCAAGGTGTTTTTCTGAGGATAAATATTAAGTGCTTTGATTTACTTGGGGCCATTTCTAAAGCCACTCCTGTATCGATATAGGTGATCTTGAAAGTGAGATAAGGCTGTTGCTGAGTGTTGATCCTTTACGACAATGGTTACACTATCTGTAAAGTGTTCCTGTGACTATGTTATCGGACGTTGGTAAGTCTATTGTGTACAGTAAATATGGGAAGGGCCGAAAACGCGTCTCTGCGGTACACCTGCATTTATTGGATAAATACTAGACATTTCATAGTCAAACTTTGTGTGAAATTTACGATCACTTAAGTACGATTTTAGAAGTTTAAAATATGAGCTAAAATCCCTTTTTATTTTAAGTAAACTAGCATGCCAACCTATGCCAAAAGCTTGATTGAAATCTAGCAGTGCCGTTGGACAGTATTGCTTATCTTTTTTCTGTATTTATTTCATATATTATTCTGTGATTTTGCTGTATGATGGAGTGAGCTTGTCGAAAACCAAGTTGGTGATCTAGTCTTGTGACAGTAGTTCGTCATTGAGTCTACTTAGTACTATCCTTTCAAGTAACTTAGAAATTACATTCAGTAAAGTTATATGGCGATATGATGCTACATCCGTTGGTTTTTTCCTGGCGTTGGTTTCAGAATTATTTGCCAAAGTTTTTATGGGTCAAGCCAGCAACCTATTCATAGAATAGCGTTCAAATTTTGCAAATATAATATACCTTTTCTGAGTAGTTAATGTAGCGTTTTATGTTAAAAGATCAGCTCCAGGTGCTTTTCAAGGGTGAGGTTTTTTATGTATTCTATAATCTTATTGAATGTAGTTACTTTGAGCAGTTGTGATATTGGCACTAGGGTGGTTAAATAGTGATCAACTTCTTAAATACGACAGCTAGGTGTTCAGGAAGCAGTGTGGCTTTTCTTTGTTGCTCTTAGGCTACGGCCGTGGTATTGGTTTTTCGGATTAGAAGTGCAGAAGATTTTGGTTTTTTTCTTGTTTTTTATTGGTTTTCAGGTGTTTTGTATTTCCTTAAGCTGCTGACGTACACGTTAAACGAATTATCTCTCATTTCCCTAAATTTTGCTTTTAGTTTGTTACACATTTGGTGATACCTAGTTTTATTTTCTGGAATATGGTTTCAATGCCAAATGGCCCTGGTTCTTCCCGTCTCTGCTACCAGTTTCTTTATTTTTATGGAAATATTATTTAGAGTTTTGGTGGAACTTGTTGAAGCGTTGATTGTTGTACTGCTTGTTGAAGTACTTGTATCAGCGTGGTCGTCTATATCATTGAGATCTTTTAGTTTTACTTCCAAATTTATACTATTATTTATTACGCTATGATATTGCTCCCAGTCTGTTTGTGAGTTGTAAAGTCTAGAGCTAGTTTTTTTGAGAGGGGGGCGGTTTTCCTAATTGTGGTTATTAATGGAGAGTAGTCAGAAGTCAGATCGTAGCTTCCCAGATACCGTTCGTTATGAAGAAATCAAGCAGATCTGGAGTTTATCCTACATCGGTTGGCCAGTATGTTGAGAAGCCAGTCGAAAGAAACAAGTAGTTCTTGTCTTAAATAAAATCTGCCAGTTCTCTGCCCTTAATAGTGATTAGGCGCAATCGCGATATTGCGGGTTTGCAGTTGAAGTCTCCTGAAATAAATTTTGGACTTAGAATTCTAAATTTAGAATTACTAAATCATAAGGTAGACTTGGAACTTTTGTTGTGGATGTTTGTAGGTGGCGTTCTTCGAATTCTTCTATTGTTTTGAATTGTTTATTTAACTAGAATGGCGTTGCCAACGTCTGCGGTTTTGTCTGGATGATTAGTGTTGTGTATGTGATATTTAGAGATAGTTAAATAGCTTCTTGCAGTAAAGTGGCCTTCACTAATTAATAATACATCTACTAAATTTTGGGCTAGAAATAGTTTAATTTCTTTTTTGCGATGAGTCATACAGTTGGCGTTCCATAATGCTACTTTTAAGATTTTGTTGTCGATATTAAAATAATTTATTTAGTAATTGTGAGCAGGTTTATTCCCAAGAACAATCATCAAACATCATGACAGACAAAATCAAGAATGGCCCCGAGTACCGGCGCCTCTTCAATGAGGCAGGGGTGTGAAGAATCTCCGGGTCTGTGATGGTGAACAAGGACACCAACAAACTGAAAATGCTTAGGAAATCAAATACTATTAGAATTGGTACCTGGAATGTCAGAAGCGCTTTTGAGGAAAATCCATAATATTGTTCAAGAAACAACTAGACTAAAGGTAGACATCATGGGGATCAGCGAAATGCGATGGCCGGGTTCAGGAAATTGTAATATATTGAATCATGTTGTGTACTACTCTGGCAACGATGACGACCACCACTATAATGGTGTAGGAATAATAGTAACTAAGGAAATTAACAACTCTGTCAAAAAAGTAATAGCGCACTCAGATAGAATTATAATGATACAAATAGAAGCTAACCCATTTAACTTAAAGGTTATCCAAGTGTATGCTCTAACTGCGAATAGCGAAGATGAAGAAATAGAAGATCTATATGAACAGCTTAGAAAGGTCTTAAAATATACGAGATCTAATGACATAACTCTCATAATAGGGATTTTAACGCGAAAGTTGGAAGTCAAAGAAGATAACATAATTGGACAGTTCGGATTAGGATCTAGAAATGAAAGAGGAGATAGATTCATACAGTTTTGCCGAGAGGAAGAACTTGTAGTGATGAACACCATGTTCAAGCTCCCACACAGAAGAATATATACATGGAAGGCTCCAGGTGATACGAAAGAAAAAATAATACGAAACCAAATTGACTATATCACTATTAATCACCGTTTCCGCAATTGTATAAAATCAACAAAAACTTATCCCGGAGCAGATGTCGGATCAGATCACAATCCGGTAATATGTAAATGTAAACTAAAACTTAAAAGGGTTACGAGAAAAACTAATGAAAAACAACATAATATAAGGGCTCTTTGTGAAGGAGATGTTAAAGAACAAGTTCGAAAATCGTTGGAGGAGAAATTTAAAAATGAAAATAATACTACCACTGGATTTAGTAACAAAAACAACTCAACAAAGGAAGTAATAGAAGAGAGGTGGAACGCTACCAAACAAAATCTGCAAAGTATTATAAAAGAATACGTTCCACAAAAACGAAGAGAGAAGAAAAATGAGTGGATGGCAGAAGACATTTTAAAATTAATGGACGAAAGGAGATTAATGAAAAATAAAGATATGAACAAATACAGAGAGATACAACGACAGATATGAGGTGAGATAAGAAAGGCAAAATAAAAATGGTTGAAAGATAAATGCCAAGAAATAGAACAGCTAGAACACAAACACGACAGCTTTAATATGCATCAAAAAATAAAAGAAGCTGCTGGAATATTTAGAAGAAAAACAACGAACAGACTAATAGATAATACAGGACAGGAAATAACAGACATAAGCGAAAAATTAAAAACCTGGAAAGAATACATCGAAAAGTTATTTGCAGACGACCGTCCAGAAAAACACGAAATAAAAGAGGCTAAAACCGGACCTCCTATAACAAAAGATGAAGTTAAGAAAACAATAGAAAAGGCGAAAACCCGGAAAGCAACAGGCCCAGACGAGATACCCACTGAAATTTTAAAACTCCTAAATGAAGATGGAATAAATGCACTCACTAGGTTATTCAATCTAATATACGACACTGGAGATCCCGACGGACTGGACTAAGTCGACTTTTATAACCATACCAAAGAAAACAACACCGAGACAATGCGAAGACTATAGAACGATAAGTCTGATGAGCTGTGCCCTTAAGATCTTCTTGAAAATTATACAAGCCAGGATCTATCAACAATGCGAATCAAAATTGACCGAAACCCAATTCGGGTTTAGAAATGCGTTGGGAACAAGAGCAGCACTATTTGCCTTAAATGTATTGATCCAAAGATGTAGGGACGTAAACTGTGACGTACACTTATGTTTTATAGACTTCAGCAAAGCATTTGACAAAGTAAAACATCATGAACTACTAAAAATATTAGAGAAACCGGGATAGACGACAAAATACTAGAATAATAGCCAACCTATACTGGGAGTCAAAACGCGAATGTAAAAATAGAAGATAATACCACCGAAGGAATTCAAATCCTTAGAGGGGTTCGCCAAGGATGCGTGCTTTCACCGACTCTGTTTAATATTTACTCGGAAGAGATGTTCAAAGAAGCATTACATGATGTGAATGAAGGTCATGTTCAAAGAAGCATTACATGATGTGGATGAAGGTATATTAATCAATGGTGAACTAATCAACAACATCAGATACGCAGATGACTCTGTAATATTGACAAGAAACGTAGAAGGTCTACAATTATTAATGGAAAGAATACATATAACATGTGAGAAATACGGAATCACCCTCAACACAAGCAAGACAAAATACATGACAATAACTAAGAACATTACGCTACCAGCAACATTATATATTAATAATACTGAGATAGAAAGGACTAGCAAATACACATATCTGGGAACCAATATAAACGAACAATGGGACCACTCGACAGAAATAAGAACAAGAATAGAAAAAGCAAGAGCCGCATTCATTCAAATGAAAAAAGTTTTGATCGGTAGAGACCTAAGCCTGGAAACCAAGATTAGAATCCTGAGATGCTATATTTTCTCGACGCTACTATACGGAGCTGAGTCATGGACTTTACAAAAGCATCAGAGAAGAAACTAGAATCATTTGAAATGTGGACCTACCGACGTATTTTGAGAATACCATGGACAGAGCATATCACTAACAAAGAAGTTATGGAACGAATTGATAAAAAAACAGAAATCCTAATAACAATAAAATCTCGCAAGCTAGAATATCTAGGGCACATAATGAGAAACACAAAGAGATATAGAATCTTGCAACTCATTTTAGAAGGAAAAGTGATGGGAAGAAGAGGCCCAGGAAGGAGGAGAATATCTTGGCTAAAGAACTTGCGGCAATGGTTCGATATATCAACGGTACAATTATTCCGGAAAGCAGTAGACAAAGTACAAATTGCACTGATGATAGCTAACATCCGGAACGGATAAAGCACGGGAAGAAGAAGAAGAGCAGGTTTAGTACCATACTATTTTGTTGTATTAACATGACTTTAAATTCATCCAAAAAGTTTGATAATGTTATATTAGGTCCTTGAGCGTTTTCTGTTAATTTCCCTTGTGTTGCTTCTTGGTCTAGTGGCATAACTTCTCTTCGGTTGGACGAAATTATTAATGTTACTTGTGTTGTTATTTTTAGTTATTTTTTGATATTGTTCACAGCCTTTGTAATTGGCAGATTGGTTTCCTCTGCATAAAAAGCACTGGATTTTCTCTGTTTTTCTGCAGGTACTAGTAGGGTGTGATCCTTCACATTTCACGCAGGTGTAAGGCATATAACAATAAAACCTTGAGTGCTCATAATGTTGGCATCTGTTGCATGGTATGATGTTTTTCCTTTTTCCTTGGGGTTTTACCTGTACAGTGTAATTTAACACCGTTCTAAGTTTGTAAATTTCCTTGTTATACTCTGTCGGCTCTAAATTCATAAAAAGTAAATTTAGAGTGTTTGGCGTTAGTATGTTCCTGACTTTACGTTTATGTTATTTTAGAGTTCCTACAATATCGTTTGTACATATAGTTAGTTAAGTAAGAGCATGTTCGGGTTAATGGGGAGAAAACATTGTTTAAAAATATTTTCAAATACATATTAAATCCGGGTTCCACAAAATCAAGTTTACTATCTGTTTTCAACTGCCTATCGAGTCACGTTTAGCCAAGTCATCGGCCATTTTTGTCTCCTTAGATCGCTGCACCCACTTGTTGATGAATGTTTTCAACTTGTTCATGTACTTAGCAGCCCTTGCATGAGATATTTTCGGACCTATCGGGTAGGTACAAAGGAACATAGCATCGTACCATGTCAATGTCAATTAAATTTTCTGTGACAAAGCATCGAGGACAGAAGTTTGCTCTAACAACTCACAAAATAATTAGGGCCATATCTTACTTAACTGACCGTATTGTGTGGTGTATGTACTTGATGACCACGCCATAGGCCTTGTCATCTTTTGGTTGATAAGCTTGGTGTATGATTTTTCATCTTTTGTAAATGTAATCACTTTTATGTACGTTTCTACGGTGTTACAATTAATTTTGTTGATATTATCAGCCATCTTTTTGATGCAATATTGTTCTCCTTCTAGGTCTTGAAGTTGAGTGATCATGGGAGGGCAATTTATGACTCCATGCACAAATATGGAGGGCTTCTTTTATTTTCAGTAATTTGATTTTAGTTGTTGTCATGGTGTGATTCTGTTTGTGTGATATTTTAACTTAACAAATTAAACCTGTTTGTTGTTAATGGGGATTTATTAGTTGGGTTAGTAGTTTTTGTCTTTACTTGTATTTTTTCCTTTTTCTGCCATTTGTTACAATTTGAAAATTACTTGATTGATGATGTTTTCATCAGTTAATTCATAATCGCCGTCGCTCATTAATACTGCCATTGTGAAGTCATGACATTGTTTTGCGTGTTTATAGATTGTTGTTGATACGTGGGTCGACAAAAACTAAAACTGGATAGCATTTAACGGTTTAATATTTGTTGCGGTAAAGTATGTAACTGTATATATTACAAGACGTGTTTTGCCATTGCCACTGCGTTTTGGGAGGTTGGTAGATGATAGGCTGACTAGGAATGCTGCTACTTAAGGGACTATTCCCCGCAGGCGAGGAACTGGCTTGTTAGAAGTACATTTATTTATACAGAAATAGCGAATTTGTAATCACTTAAAGGCGGTTGAACGTCCGTTCTCTTGAGTGTACGTGCATAAACTCTATCATTAATTATGGAATAGGATAATTGATAAATATCCTCAATAGCTCATTTACGAATGTTTTGGGAGATAAATTGTTCATTAAACCTTTGCTCTTACAATTTGATTATTTTACGGGTCGCATGACAGGTGGCACCGTTTGTCTGGAACCACAAATTATCTAAATCTATGCTTTTCATATTAAGGTATAAATATTCAGTATCATCTCACGATAACCTTCACCATTGAGAGTTACTACGCAGTCATGGCGACATTTTCAAAAAAAACGAACTGCCAGGTCATCCAGCATAAAATCCACATTAATCTGTTACTCTTTAAGTATGTGTAAGATATTCTTAGATGATCTGGGAATTTTTTATGTCCCAAATGCGATAATTTTACTTATTGCTATACTCACTAAAGTGGGAATGCGCCACAAAGCAGAACACTGCAAACCTTGCAGGAACGAAATTTAAATCATGCGTTTTTTAAAACACCTTATAGTAAATAACTTTAGATACATTCATATTTTCATATACAGCCGAAAGTTTGCTCAATTAACACTGTAAAATAAATTAAATAAATTATTTAAAACGAAATTAACTGAATTACATAGACATTTATAAAATAACCAGAGCATCTGCGCACCTAAGTTTCGATACCAAAATCTATACAACTAGTTGTGCGACAGCTTTACATTCTTGCAGTACTTTAATATTATAAAAAGCAAGAGACTTAGTGCTCTACCCTGTCTTTGCTTATGCAGTTCCTTGCATTCCTGTAGCAAATTTCAACTGCTAATAATAAATTATTATCTACTTCTGTTCCTCTAAGTACTTCCCAAATTTTCCCCTTTACACTGAATTAAAAGTCCGTGCCTATATTTATTTGCTTATAATATCAATTTTTTTATTACTTGTTAAAAAAATTAAAATCTACGACCTGTTCTATATCTACTATATAATTGATGCAACTGATTTTTATTCTAAAACTCTTTCGAAATTTTACTTGTCACATTTAGGAAAGAAATGTTTTTATAATTACTATAATTAGCTTTGTTTCTTTTTTTATAGAGAGGTAGAACTATAGCCAATTTTCATTCAGATGGTATTCGCTTTTTGTTTCCATGCTAGAGAAATAGCTTTATGAAGTTAACTTATACCCCCCTCACACATTGATCTTAACATTTCAATCTGAATGGTATCAGGGACCAAAGCTTTCTTTTTTTAGTTTTTTGCTATTGGCATCTCCTACCGCATTTTTTTCTTGGTCTTGGGTTGTTTGGTGTTTTCATGTATATTACTGTCCACGCCGTTTCTTTAAAGTGATTTTTTTATCTCATTACTATCTGATCTTCTTTAGTCATTAAAGCAGTCCCATTTCTCTAACATGCACTTGAGTTACAGAGAAGCATGAGAGTGCTTTATTAACTAAAACAGATCTAAGATTTGTTATAAGCAAGGAAACGGACAAACCTTTATTGGATTAAAAATATATTTCAGAAACATTGATGACAATACAACTTGAAGTATACAAAATAAAATGTTACTAAAATAAAAGGGCATTATAGTAGCAAGATAAGTTATGGTCAAACTTTAAAGAGTTATTATTAGAAAAGGTACAAAAAATATGTAGGATCTTAAAAATAAGTTTTGAGAATAAGTACATGAGTTGGTGGTCAGATAAGTTGCATATAAAAATAAAAAAATAATCGTTGAGGAAGCTCTCATCATGTAGAAATGACGGTGGTTACGATAACTGCTCACTGTGAAAGGTTTTGAGATGAATTGGGAAATAATGAAAGGACCAACGTGCACTTATGTTAGTCCTTATCATCAATGTTTCTGAAATAAATTTTCAATCCAATAAAGATTTGTCCGTTTCCTTGCCCATAACATATCTTGCACTTGCTTAAGTTGGTACGTTGGTGCGTTTTCAGCTCATTGCTTTGATTATCTTTTTTCTTTTATTAACTTATATTAAGTTAATTTGATCACAGTCCTGTCTGTCTGTCTGTGTGTGTCTGTCTACATGATATTTCTGGAACCACTTAACTGATTCACTTCATATTTGGTAAGTAGATACCTTAGGTCAGAATATTCCTCGGTATTAAATGTCAGATTTTTAGTTCTTATTTGACCCGAAATACAAAGGTCACAAGGTCATATGCATGACTTGCTTTACCTTCGAAAGTTCGTTTTCCAGATTTTAGATCTATTCGCTGTTCTAATACATTAGTTCTTTAATTGTTTAACTTTTTGCTGCTATCTAGCTTTAATTTTATTTTAACTTCTGGCGTACCTAAAAAGTGTCTACAATTTGTTTTCTCTTCTGCATGTTATTCTTCTTTTCCTTTACTTTTCCTACTTTGATTTAACTCTAATTTTGGTTCCTAGTTATAATTGTAGTAATCAGAAAGTGTCAAACCTTTCTACTTTTTTTTGTTCAGTCTTAGTTTCACTAATTTTTTTCTTCTATCCATTAAATTATACCAGCAAAATCTATAATGTTTACGCATTTTTATAAAGCCTAGCTTTAAGCAACCTCAACGCGATGTTATCTGGGCAGAATCAGCTTTCAGCTATGAGCACCTCTTATCTGCACTTACGATTTACAAATGGGTTGTGCTTCACGTGCCTGTCTAACTTAATAACAATTCTTCTAATATACACTGTTTCAAATTACAGATAGATTTTAGTAACATCATCGCTCAATATAACAAGGTTTAGTAAATATTTTGGAACATGTACTAATTGTGGATAAAATTTGTTATGGTAACCGCAATTTTCTACAAATTCCTCTAAAAAATGGAAATAACGTTTTAAGTTATATACATAAATAGTTATCAATAGAAGTAGTGTTCATTTTACTATTTAATTAACTCTAATAATTAAGATAAAATTTTTGTTAGATTTTAATAAATTCCATTTTAATTTTTTTTCTTTTAAATAGGAAGGCCTTAGACTGTCCTAAACAATTATAAGAGATTTAATGTTGTATTTTTGTTCCATAATGAATTCAATTGCTGCTTGATTTATGAGTAAAAAATATGCATAAAATAAGTTTAAATTATCAATTTCTACATACATTAAAACATATATAGAAAAATCTTAAACAGTTGCTAATTACTACAATGCAAATAAAATCCAGGTAATAAGAAACAACAGATGCCGAGGCACGTATTATTTCAGGTTGCTACAATGTTTCCGTACTTTGTTTGCCATAATTTTATATTAGAATATCAAACAGAAGAATCAATTAACAACCTTAAAACTAATTTAACGTTAGAAAATCACTTACGTGTGGTATATTATACTAGAACTATGTAAAGCTCTCGGAGTAGAAAACAAAAAAATTAAAGCTGATAGTATAATATAAGCTACCGTTATGCATTGTAAGTTTTTATTTTACCACACATTATTTGTTTGTAAAGCAAAAGCACAGTTTTAAGGGTGCTATTAATATTATTATCATATTTTTGTATAATTTGTGGACGTATTGATAATTTAATATCACGACAAATTTAACGAGTTTCAGCTAATATAATCAAATAAATTTAATTTTACGTTGATTTTTTTCAAGTTTTAAAGAGTATTAACATGCACATCGGCGCTAAAGAATGTTTGTATGCAAAAGAGAAACATAAAACTCACCGTAATTAGTCGTCCGCCTTGATAAGGGAAGACGATCGCTCTTCGCTGATGAACTTCAGTCGCACGGTTTCCGCCGTGGAGTCGTATACAGCGCCAGGCGTAGGCACGAGGACGTTCTCCACCTCCACACTATCGGTTTTCACCGGCGGCAGAGGTATCGTCTTCTGGCTCCTGATGGAGGCGGCCCGGTGTATGCCGGAGTGCATGAGCGAGTCCTGCTGGGTCTCGTTGTTCCCGTTGCACGTGCGCTCGGATCTCCAGTTGCCCAGCCGATTCCCAGGGAGCGCACGGCTGGAGGACGCGTCGAAGCAGGGCAGCACCTGCTTGAACTCCTTGCGGAAGTTTTCGTTCAGCCAGGCGTACAGGAACGGGTTGTAGCACGTGGAGGACATCGCCATAGAGTGTACCATGAAGAAGCTGAGGAAGTAGTACTGCCAGTTGCCGGTCTGCACGTAGAAGTCATTGATAATGTTGATCACGTTAAGCGGGAGCCAGGAGAGCAGAAAAATTACGACCATGGCGATGAGCATTCTGTTGGTGCGGCGCTTTCTCTCCCTGTCCGCCTCCTCCTTGCGGGAACTCTTCGAGCCGGGCTTGCTGCGGGCTCTGTCGTTCAAGCGCAGCGACACGCAGATGTAGCAGAAAGCCATCATGAAGAAGGGAATCACAAATTGCATCATCGTGGTCAAACCCCCAAAGATCTTGCGATAGTCTTCCTTAGGCCAGTCTTCTTCGCAGAAGTATTTGGGGTCGGAAGTATTATCACTAGCTTTATGCCTCATGTAAATCCCGTACGGCAACGTAACCAAAATTGCAAACATCCAGATGTTCACGATGATGACTATGCACGTGGAAAGCTTCATTCGGGGGTGAAACGGGTAGATTATCACAAAAAATCTGTCTATAGCTATAGAAGTTAACGTAAGCGTCGAGATGTACACGCTGGCGCCTTGAGCGTAAGACACCAAGTGGCAAATGACTTCTCCAAAGACCCACCTCCCCAAAAAAGTATAAAGTGGCGTGAACGGCACGGCTAGCACACAAAGTAGAATATCCGATAGGGCTAAATTGGTTATAAATAGATTAGTTACGGTTTGCATGGCTTTGTTGCGAAACACCACATAGCACACCAACACATTCCCAAATATGCCAAGCACGAAAATAGTCGTGTACAGCATAAAAAACATAGCTTGCACTACCATATTGTCTATTATGTCATCCCCTGTAATGTTTCTGTCTCTCACTTGGTTCCACTCGTCTAACACCCCAGTACTGTTGTTAAATCCGTTCACAACTTCCATTTTCAGTTTTATGATTCACACTTCCAGTTATTAATTTTATAGGTCTATAATACACATTAAATGTTTATTTACAACTAACCACCATACAGTTTGTTATTTTGTAGAAAGGGGCAGCTTCAAAAACCAGCATCTCTAGAAAAAACGACATGCATTACTACATACTGAATATTTTTAAAATGGTTATAGCAAATAAACAGGGACTTAAAAATAAATTATCAAACCAGCACTTTTTATTATATTTCTTTCTTTATTGCAAAAATTCATAATTTATTTCATTTTATTAACTCCTGATCTCTAAATTAATTCAGAAATTTGTTTTCTCCTTTATTGTTTTTTTAATATCATACGAAATTGCAGCTTTTTGTGATTTAGGTATTCTAAAAGAAGGGTGTTGTTATAATATTGTAACAATAAAGGAAAGTTCAACTCAATTTAATTTAATAACAGATATATCGTTTTTAAGAAAATCTACAAAATTTAATCATTATGCTTACATTTGTATAAATATTTGATGATCTTTTCAAAACGTGACATAATTTTATTTTAAACTTATGTAACAGCTCTTGTAGTATATATACTTTATATTTACTATATATAATATAAAGTTTTCTAAAAACTTTATAAATTTAAATAAAATTATTTATCTTATTATTACAAGTACGTAATTACTGAATTTAAAAAATCAAAATAATTCTGGAACTATTCCAGTTATATTTATTCGTACGAGGGCAATTCGGAAAGAAACCTGCGTTTGCGCGTACGCGAGATATAGGCTGGAATAGCGATGCCCATCCTGTGACAATTCAGGATAGAAGAAGAAGGTTGTGTTGTAATTTGCTCGTCCGCTGCATCAATTGAAAATGAACACTGCATAAAAAATCCTGCCAAATGTAAAGTGCGTGCAGTAAAATACGATTGTTGTGTGCAAAAAACTTTTGACAGTTGCAATTTACGTAAACTGTGTAATGTTTACGGATAAAACATGATAAATGAAGATTTATCAACGGTATCGCAATTTTAAATATAGACGCATTAATATGCACTATAAGACATATAGTCAACGATGAACTTGTAAAGGGGATTGTTGTATCTATAAAATTTTGTATTTATGCGTGTTTATTATTAATAACAAACACAGGTTTCTTTTCGAGTTAGCCTCATATATTAGCCTCATTAATTAGCTGTTTTAGTCTACTAGTTTCAAAACACAAATTTGTTGTTGTTAATAATTACCTTTACCTGTAAGGAACGCTGTCAACTTTTCATTGAACTTCTGACTTTGAATATAAAAGTTTCTTTTTATTTGTATTACAACAAAACGATTCCACTTTTGTAAGTTTCGTATTAAGTTGTAGTTCATTTAAATTGGTGTTTGTTTAAATAAACTACTTAAGAACTTTGCTTTCAAAAGTTCACTGCAGGTCAATGTTCCTTACATTTTAATAGCAAATGCAGATTTCTAACTTAACTGTAAAACTATGTAAATTTAATTAGAAACGCAGCAGAGGGCTGCTTTGCTTTTGCAATTTCGATCCAGAGTTTGTCTTTTTTCGCAGTTACGATCTACCGCATCAGTTCCTGCCAAAGTTCCTTACAATTTTTTACGGCAACTTTGAACAACGCATATTGCGGCGGGATTTAAATAATTTAAGGCTTTATCGCTTTTTGCTCTTTAAACTTCAGAACTAGATAAAGTGTTTTTGAACGTGGTCTTTAACACCATAAGGTGACGTTACATGTTATTGCGTTCGTTATAGATAGTAGCAGCAATGATAAGGTATCGAATGTAGACGGAAAGTCTGGTTTGACCTTTTATTTTAACGTCCCTGGACATTCGTATACAGCGCGTGATTACAGCATGAACAATGTCGCAAAAAAGACAAATGTAACACAACAGTCTCTTATGCTGCCCCTAGTGCTCAGTCGCGGGCGAGGAGGCAGCAGAAGAACACATTAACATGATCATCATCTTTGCCCTGAACCTTACCACTAAGACTTATCCGCGAGTCTTCTAAAACCTAAGCTTCGGGCTTACAATTTGCAATCTTGGGTTTGAGCAATGCGTTCGGCAATGGGTTCGCGGGGTTCCAATTGTTTAGCAGGAGAAGTAAAAACAGCTGAATGTAATAAAGTGTCTAAAGTATGCTCATCTCCGTTACAATACCTGTTGGTGCTTCTCCGTATAATACAGGGCAAGATTTGTTTGAATTCCTTTCGGAAGTTCTCGTTAAGCCAAGCGTACAGGAAGGGGTTATAGCAGGTCGAAGAGACAGCCATGGAGTGCGTGAGGAAGAAGAACAGGTGGAAGTAAATGCCAAAGTCGTAAAAGTCGTTGATCACGTTGATGAGGTTCAGCGGAAACCAGCAGACGCCGAAGATGGTGACCATGGCGATCAGCATCCGGTTAGTCCTGCGCTTTTTCTCCCTGTCCGCCTCCTCCCTCCTGGCGCTCTTGCTGCCAGGCTTGGCTTTTGCCCTTTGATTTAGTCGTTGCGAGATCTTTAGGTAGCAGTACGCTATGATGCAGAACGGAATAACGAACTGCATGATTAGGGTAAAACATCCGAAGGCCCTCTCCAGGTTATCAATAGGCCAAGTCTCTTCGCAAACTTCGCGCCCCTTATGCAGCTCCATCTGCATGTAAATGCCGTAGGGCAGCGTCACTAGCAGCGAGAACACCCAAATGCCGAACAGTATGATAAAGCACGTCGACAATTTCATTCGCTGTCGTAAGGGATGCAAGATAACGAAGTATCTGTCAACGGCGATAGCGGTGAGGGTCAGCGTCGACACGTAAACGCTCGTGGCTTGCGCGTAAGGGACTAAATGGCATATGACCTTTCCGAAAATCCATTTTCCGATAAATGTGTACAGGGGCGTGAACGGCACGGCGAGGATGCACAGCAGAATGTCCGACAGGGCCAGATTGGTTATGAACAAGTTCGTCACTGTCTGCATGGCCTTGTTCGTGTAAACGATGTAGCAAACTAGAATGTTCCCGAAAAGTCCCAGGAAGAATATCACAGCGTACAGTACGTAGAAGACGACCTGCACCATCACGTGGTTGGTGATGTCGTCTTGGAGGCCCTCCATCGTGCTGTTCGTTGCCGCCATTATCTGAAAAACGGGCCCACTTTCGTTTAACTGCACTTAACTAAGGGCGCAGGTTTAGCCGCGGTTGGCCCCTTGCAACCCTCGGCGTCGAGTGCGCGACTCGCTGCGAGCCCGAAGCATTAATTTGGGGAAGCGCAAGAAGGAAGATTTGCACTAAAGCGTTCTGTTGACTCTGCCCGGGCGTGCTCACGTTATTGCCTCATTTGGGTATGTGCGAACGGGACGTGACGCAGATAAAGTTATCACTTGGTTCGGTGGGTAACTGAAAATCCTGCTAATATCTTGGACTCGTGGTCGACCGCCGATAGTTGTGCCCAGGACAGAATCATTAACTAATGCGATAGAATGGCGCGATCAAGCGTCAAAACATAAGCATACAGTGCACTTATTTTATATCTAGTTGCAATAACATTGAGTATATTTTTTTACATAGAACCCTCAGATAGCAGTGGTATCTAGTTGTTTAAAAAAAATGCTTTAACTGCGTACTTCTCTGCTTATGTGAGTACTTTTTGTAAAAATTTAAATTTGACAATTCTGAATGATTTAAAATAAAAAAGTATGTGCCCTCTAAACGTAAACTTAGAAAGTAATGTGCACAGAGATAACTAACAATTAAATTAACACTTACTCCGTTTATCTACTTTAATGAATACTAATTTCAAATTATGCTAAACAATGCATAAATAAGCGAATAGGCAGTCAAATTGTTCGGTTATATCTACTTAAAACATAAAATTTGTTTATGAATAAAATAAGTACTGAATGGTAATGCTGAGGATATAAGATAAACAAGAAAATATTCTGGTTAATGTATAATGTAAAAAGCTTGCTGTTGAATGTTTTTAATTCAAACAAAAAACACAAACTTTTTGTGTAATAACAAAAAAGTCTTATCACTAATATACAGAGTTATGCAACATGTTATCAGATATAAACAGAAATTAAATTATTTTCCTACTAAAAGAATATTATTTCTATTAATAATCTACAATAATTAGGAGGGATTTGCAATTTAGTTAATGAAAATTATCTATAAGTAATTCAAAAACACTGTAATCAAGAATTATATAGTAAGAGTATAGAATTATAGACCCAATGGATTGAAGTCGCTAATTGTAACATGACAGAATATTAAAAGAAATAATTACATCTGCATCGTTGTTGACAAACCAATTCTTAAAGATCTTTAAACATTCAAAATCTTTTGATGGCTGAAATGACGGAAAAGACATTTATCCTTTTCGATAGGCGTTTCGTCCACAACTGAGACAGACATCAGCGCAAGAATCTTTTTTATAAAATTAATTTCTATTTTGAAGTTTTTCATTACAGCTGAGGACACTATTGCGTAAATCAATATTAAAATACAACAAGTAAAACCAAGGTCCTTCCTTTTTTCTCTTAAACTTATCTTAGAATATGTGTTTCGTTACATCGATTATCAAAAAGATCCATAACAAGAACTGGGTGTTATTTCAGTCACACGGTATGTGTCCTGAATAGACATGACCTTGAAAGTGTTCATATGTAAACTGACTCAGTGTCGCAGATATGTATAGCAACCTGTTCGGTTTGTTGGTGCATTTAGTTGGAAGTTGCACAAGAGACGTAGTGGACACGGATTCCCAGCAGAATGCAAGCGTGGAATGTGTGAGACAGCTGCTATAAAAAAACCGTCCTGTTACTGTGCACGTTATATCACCAGAATTAAAATTGAAGGGGGGGGCATCAAGTTTTATACAGTGGTCTAGGAAACGAAAACTAATGCAAAAATCCCTCACACAAAAGAATAGAAAGAAACAAAAGGAACACTTGCTGCTGCACTGTTGGGAAGGGTCAAAAATAATCTAAAATTGTTACCTCTCTATGAAAATATTGCAGCAGTCCAAAGGGTTGTGACAGATGCGCTGGAAAGTATTGCGAATAAAGCTTTCTCTATTTGCTGCCATCACCTCCAAAAACGGTAGTGGCTATGCATAGACAGCCAAGAGGACTACTTTGACAAGCTCCAAGACTATTAGTTCATAAATTATGTTTTACGAGCTTAATGCTAAAACTCCTTCGTCAAAGGTTGTATATGTCAATTCAACTTTACATTACTTGCATACTACATATTTTCTTTAAACTCAATGTTTCCTTTTCTCTTATCTTTACTACCCATTGTACATTTTTTATTATTTCTAAGTTTTTCTATAACATTTATAACAATTGTATGCTTCTCTTGTATGGGTGTTTAATATTTATTTTCTAGTTTTTTTAATATTCTTATCAACTACTACTACTACTATTTGTTTTTGTATTTTGTTCTCTTCTTTAGACCACAACTACGTGAGACACGATGGGTTTTAGCTAATTGTACTTTTTCTTTTTAAGTAAAGAATATCAAGTTACGTAAATCCAGATATTTTATAGGCATTTGTCAGTTTATTTCTTTTTAATGTTTTTTATTGACATCTAATTATATTGAAAATCGGGAGACCCTTGTCTTATTTCCTGCTTTTATAATACTTGTAAGTTTCCTGTTAGCTTCAAATTTTATTTTGGTGTTTTTGAAACTAAAGGTAGAGTCATCATCTTTAGTATGTCTGATATTAAAACCTCATCAAATGTTTTTTGAAGATTTAGAAATAGTTTTAACACTTAATTGCTTTTGAATTTCTTTAATCATAAACTGTGCATCTACTCAGTATATTCTCTTTTTTAACATATGTCTTTCTTCTTTTAAATTAAATTGAATAATTTTTGTCACATAACTTTTGTAAATCAATACCTGGGGTTATGTTGCCTACTTTTTTGTAAACAGGTATTTCAATGGTCATTGTCTATTCTAGGGGTATTATTATTACTTTACTGAAAAGATTTGTTAGTTCTCATTCTAATATTACCTCTTTATATTTTAACATTTTGTTGTTTATGTAATTGGCGTTGCAATTTTTTCTTTAATTTCTTCTTCATAATGTATTTTGGTTAAATATTCTGCCGTTTCTATTATTATTCTGCCTTTTATGCTAAACCAATGCTTTCTCATAATTTTTCGTGTTCTTATCCTTATGATATTCGCCTGTAACTTTGATTCTGATTTGTTTTTGATTATGTATTGCCCCTTCCATTTTTTATTTATTGTTTTCTGTTCAGATGCTAATCTTTGCACTAACTTACAGCACCAAAGCGGTTATTTCCTTGATAAAGTTTTATGTATTATTAATTTCTTATCCGAATGACCCCATTGCAAATTGCGTTAAGTTATTATTAATTCTATTTAATGTTTCTTCTACATTACCTGCTTCTTCTCTTTTTTACACTTCCATGAGCAGTTAAATATATCTATAGAACTATTACATGTGATGAATGTATTACATGAATATAGTTTATTGTAGTTGGCTCATTGCAATTTTTCCACATATTTATGTTAAAACTGTAAGAAAATATTATTTGTTACTAAGTTATTCTCTGCTCAGGATAGAAGCCTCATCCGGATGTATTATTGGTTTCTTCATTACACTTTTGCATGATTCTAGGGGTTATGTCAATCCTACTTTTACATCTAGAATGTCCAGCAGAATAAATACTTTTTTAAATGTTTATTGAATTTGAGGTCGATAACAGTATATGCGGCTCTGTTACCTTCAGTGCTTATAATTTGTAAATTTACTAGATTTATTGCAAAGTTAATTGACGATATTTTTAAATATTAAAAGTAGTGAGGTCTAGGCTCGGTTTTTATAATTACATTAAGTCTAAATATAGTGCGAAAACGTACTAACTAAAATTAATAAATTAATTATTTTATCGCGGAGGTCGAAAGGTCGCGGTCGATCTGATTAAACGCTGCATGGTTAAGCAAATTTGGAGTGCGAGTGTTACCGGGGGCATACTGTACGTAAACTAATAGGTGTTTAAAGTTAGATAAATATGTCGGATTCGGAAAGAAGCTTATACACGAGTGATAAAAAAAGAATATGATAACTCCGAGAAAAAATGGAAAATTTGGCATCTCCTAAAATGAAATAAGGGGATAATGATGGTAGACAGATAAAATGATAAAATTGTTATTGGAAATGTTAAACATGAAGACGGATCTAAAAAAAATAAGAAAAGAACAGCAGGAATTTAAAGATGAGATTCTAAAGATAAAATTTAAAAATAATAGGTTGAAACGGGAGAATTTAGAAATAAAGAAAGAACAGGCTAAAACTAAAAAAAGAGTCACAAAAAGACAAAGCAACTGCAAAAGAAAGCAAAAGGAATAATATAGTCCTCACTGGATTATCTATAGATACAACCGACGCAAAAATTTTAAAGCAAGAAATGACCAATTTTTTGGAACAGAAGCTCAACGTAGATCAAAAATCAAAATGGTGCGTAAGCTTTGTGTAAAAACTTACTTGGATAGAATTGGATAGCCAAAAAGATAAAGAGTTAATCATGGCAAATAAATCAAAATTGAAAAAAATCGAGAAAGGTTAAATATATATTAATAAGGATCTAACAAATAACGAGAGAAATGCAAAAACAAATCAGAATGAGAGCTAAGATGGAAAGAGAGAGTAGTAAAAATGTCAAAATGGGCTACAATAAAATATTAATTAAAAGGGCTGAATGGAAATAGAATAGAAATAGAAAAAGATTGGAACAATCAAAAAATAAAAAAGAGCAACGAGTATGGCTAGCAATTATGACAACCAGGCTTTGAAAATGGATTTGCGTATGCAATGTAGTTCTAGGCCAAATAAGACTTGGAAAATAGCGATTATGGAATGTATAGGATATTAATGGAAAAGAAGATGAGGGTAGATCATTATCCGAAGAAGGTAGTTTGAAAATATTAGATATTACGGAGACAAAAAAGAAGGGGAATTTTGGAATAGATGTATTACAAACAGCCAATGCTAAAGTGGTGTATTAATTCATAAACAGGTTGTTAATTATATAAGTAATTGTAAACATATCTCTGAAAGTATTATCAGAGTAGATATGGATAAGATGGACAGTGAAAACTAACAATCATTGTGGATACAGAAAATGAGATTAAAGAGGCCAAGGATGTATTCTGTGAAGAACTCCACAGAGAAGTCGATAACACACAGCACAAAATCATAGTAATTGGAAATTTTAATGAAAGGGTTGGTAGAAGTAACAAAATAGGACACCCAGTAGGAAAACTCATAAATAATAACGGTAAGCGTGTCATAAAATTTCGTATACATAATGATATGATAGTAGGTAATACACATTATAAGTATAAAGACATAAGTTCACGAGAGTAATGGAAAGTAGAAAGGAAAGTCGGTTATTGATTTAGTATTAGTGCAAAGGCAATATAGAGGAGAAATTAATGACGTACGAGTAAAAAAAGGTCGGGAAATCGGCAGTGACCATTATTTGGTTAAGATGAGAATAAAAATCAACCCAAAGTTAATTTAAAAAAATAGTCCCAGAAAACCGCACACTTATACAACCAAGTATAAAAGTCCACAAGCCATAAGACGGAAATACCAAAAATAGATTCAGTAAAAAATTAGAAAAGGAGCTCAGAATGATAAGTTGGAAGTCTAGAAGAACTGTGGAATATGTTTAAAACAAACATCTGCAAAGTGGCTGAAAAAGTGTGTGGCATAAATCATGGTAGAAAGAAAAAATGCACTGCTTGGTGGAACAATGAAACAAAAGAAAAATGGGGAAAAAGAAATATGCCTAGAAAGAATCTTAATAGAACGGAACAGAAATAGATAAGGTACAAGAAATAGAGAAAAAAGGTAAAAACCTGGTACTGCAAGCAAAGAGGGATACCTGGGAGGAATTTGGAAATAAAATGGAGGAAAATATTAAGTGAAATGCAAAGCTACTATATAGAATGTTAAAAAATCTAAGAAAGGACAAAGATAATGGTTTGAAGTGGATAGAAGATAAGGACGGTAAAGTCTTAGCTACAGACAAACAAATTATACCTAATTGGCGTAAATATTTCATGAAAATACTCTCTCAAGGGACGGTAACGTACATAGCCATAATTTCGTAAATACTGGAAATATCGACAAACCAGAATATCTAACAGTTAAGGAAGTTGAAGGCGCAGTGAGAAAATTAAAGAATGGCAAAGCGGCGGGACAGGACAACATCAATGCTGAAATGCTCAAATGTATGGGAAGAAATGGAAAAGAACTCCTACATAAAATATTTAATATAGCCTGGATTACAGGAAAAATCCCTAAAGACTGGACGGTGGCAGCAATATTGCCAATCTATAAAAAAGGGAATCCCATAAATTTACTAACTACAAAGGAAGCTCCATATTAGAAGTAGTAAATAAAGCATATGAAGTAATGTTGGAAGAAAGACTAACATCGATAGTTGAGACCACACTCGATGACAACCCAGCTGAGTTCAGACCACAGACTTAATGTTTAGTCTGAGACAATTAGCTGAAAAGACACTTACACATAATAACAATTTATTCCTTTGCTTTGTGGACCTGCAACAAGCCTTAGATAGTGCGTCAAGGGAGAAAATATGGGAAGTCTTGGAAAAAAGAAATGTGAATGCAACGTTATCGAGAGTCATTAAGAATATCTACGAAGTTACAAGAAATGTAATAAGAACAAATAATTGGGTATCTAAGAAGTTCATAACCAGTAAAGGGACACGACAGGGTTGTGTATTTACTTTGCTATTTATTACTTTGATGAATGAATGTCAAAAAAAATGTAAATGGGAAATAAGTAGAGCCAGAGTAGGGGTAAGACAATTGCGACCAGTTGTCATTAAAGAAATGATGTATGCCAATGATTTAGTGATACTTGCAAACATAAAAAATGATCTTCAAAGTAATATAACAAGCTAGAATAACGCAATAAATTAATAAGGTATGCAGATAAATATAGATAAAACTGAAGTTATGATTATAAGTAAACTGAAACAAATAGCAACTATTCGTATTAATAATAGTACAATACAACTATTTGGGACCGATATTTAACGCACAAGGGCCCTTAGAACCTGAAATGAATCCAAGAATAAAAGCAGCAAATAGACTCTATTACGCTCTCAACAAAACGTTTATTAGAAAAAAGGAAATCAGCAAGGAAACTAAAATTGAAATATTTAATAGTATGTATACACCTGTAGCGAAACGTGGGTATTAGATGACAGAGCTAAGAGTAGTTTAGGGGCCAGTGAAATGAAATATCTACGAACAGCAGCAGGGGTTACTAGAAGAGACATAATTAACAACGACACAATTTGTGGGTAGTTTAAAGTAAGCTCACTGGTGAATAAAATTGAAAAGGGGCAGTTAAGAAGATGGGATCATCTCACCAGAATGGAAAAAACAGAACAGTGAAGAAAATTTGGAAAAGATGAAGGGGGAGACCAAGGAGAACTTGGAACAAGGCATTGGGCAAAATACTACAGGAAAAGGATCTAAACTGGAGACAACAAGATGATACATTAGCGAGGAACAGAAGTAGATGGAGAAAAGTACTACACCTTCACACCTCTACTCCGTAAGGTTTACTATCGTTTTTAACTCTTTATAATGCTTCTCATGTGATGGTTTATTTTTATTGAGAGCATATCCATTTTTCTAATTTTTCTATTTAAATTATCACATCAAGTATTATTTAATAATGAGTAATTCTTTTTAAGCCTTTTATTAATTTGTTATTTGTATATCTCTGCTTATAGTAGATAATTGTTGTTTATTCCTAGGTAATCTATATCGGAACCAAATCATTTTCAAATGTTGCTAGGCATAACCATTGCCTAATTTAATTTATGTGCACTATTTGTTACTAAAATAACCAATGTTGAATATTTTTTATATTATATTGAATTTTATATGTGTAAGTGTAATAGCAGCCATCTGTGGTAAAAATAGTAAATAAATAAACCAAAATAAAAAAAATCCTTTTAAAGTAAATTATATAAATATTTATCAAATATAACTTTTATATTATTGAGAATTAGTAAAACATCAGTGCAACTGTTTTGTCAAAAATAAACTACAAATTAGTCAACGTACCTACTAAAATTTTGTCAACAATTTTATTGACAAATAACTTAAAATGTTAAAGATTACATCATAATTAACATTAAATCAGTAATTAAACCATCAAACTCAGGTTTACGCTGATTTATCGTATTACTGTGCGCAGGGACCTCTTGGACTTTGTTTAACTCTGACTCTGGCTGCTGAGATTTGTAAAGCTACCCCTATAAGTTTCCAAGGTTCGAACATGGTCTAACAACTCAAGGAAAAAGAATGGTTATTTAATACCTCTATAAAATAAAATAATATAAAGAAATTAACAATAGTAATCTAAGCTTACGGAAAAAATGGCATTAGGCTAAAATCAAAGCATCGATCTTTGAATTCGACTATAATTTGCTAAATCTTCTTACTGTTTTACAAATATTTATTTTCAATTTAAACAACAATAAAATCATGCCAAACAAGAAAATTGCGAGCAGGCTAATTTACCAAATTTTTGATTAAATATGTTCTTACCATGGAATTCTAAATGTTAATATTTTATTTCGTACACTTAGAAATTGACAAACTACAAACGTTGATGGTAACAATGTCTGAATAACATCAGTATAAAAATTAATATACGTATATGTGACACATTTCAAGGGGCGCTTTTGAAATGAGAGGCTTAAATCACAACTTTTACTGCATTCCTGAGAATATTGGAACAGAAAAGTTGGTATTCACTGGCGAAAAGGTGTTTGCTATAAAGCGAGCCGCGCCCGTTACGCTTTCGGGCGTTTATGCCTTTAGGGTCGGTTTATGGCCAAACGTCAGACCTTTACTATGACAAAAGTTAAGGAGCAGCGGCGGAGCAACGAAAAAGGGTCAAATAAAACTAAAATGAATTAATCTGGAGTTCAGCGTAACTAAATTTGTTGATTAAGGTATGAATGGTAATTAAAACAGTTTTTTGTACAAATAAAAAATCATTAGAAGGATGTTTTAGTGTTCAAAATATCAGTTGCCTTAGAGTAAAAGTGAACTAAAGAGAACTGAGCTTTTACTTCCTTAAGCATTCATATACGGACACTGCTGAGAGACTGCGGCTCCCCATTTTTCATTCTAATATACTAATGAAGAATTTTAACACATAAAAATTTAGTTTTCCGAGTGCTATTCACCAAAACTAAATTTAAGTTCACCAAAGTAAAATTAAATGCAGTGTAGTCATATTGGTTCAATTGACAATAATTTTCATTGCTATATAACAAAAAGATTATTATTATTTACTTAAACTTCCAGGAAGCGAAACTATAAAAATGCTTTTAAATGCCATGAGACTAGATTATATTTGTAATAAAGATGTGACTACATGAAAATTTAGCAAACATAAAGAAGATTCTTAAGAATAAATTGCAAGCGTTGTTGCTGAACATAGACATTAGACTCTATATAAATATATCCTTCGCCTAGTGTGTGAGCAGATGTTTACTGTTTGTTCAACTTAAATTGAATTTCGCCTCAAATCAATTTAATTATTTCCCGTTGCGGGCTTACAATTAAAGCACAGCTTAATTATAAATCGATCAAGGCCAACTAGAGACAAACATCTTGTAGAAGCTGCTGAAAATGATTGAAAGTTACAAAAATATATTTCTAATTTAATCACGGTTCAACACTATCAAGTTCTATTTTTAAGATAAAGATTAGAATATTAAGACCACTGGAAGAAAGCACTAGAGCTAATTTAAAAAAATTTTCCAGCTTGTAAGGCTCGAACAACTTAATTATGTTTTAGACTTTATTCTATCAAAAAATGAATATTAGCTGTTCCCAGGCCAATTTTTCTAATGTTAGTGGCAGTGAAACTACTAAACCATACGAAATAATTTGAAATAGTGGTTGTGTCTTACAATATAAAGGCAACCCTCCAGCATTTATAGTATGACAAAGTGTAATTTTAAATAGACTCTGTAGAGTTAACTACCACAAAATAATAGAGATCCAATATAAAGCAACTTAAAGAACAAATAATTTTAGTAAATTATGTAACATAGCAATAACATCAAACAAAATTCAACAATATATTACTTCCATTTTGAATAGGGCACGCTTAGTTGACGCTTTCCATGCAAAACTTTACGAGCAAAGTGCAGTTATATAAATTATAGCAATTTTGAAAACAATAATAAACTAAAATTTAATGTTGTGTTTTTTCTGTTTTAAAATTTTTAGCCCCGTAGAAAAATGCATTTGTAAACACTGGTGAGTAATAAAATATCCAACTTTTACATTAAGCCATTATTTTATGATCCAGCAGTACGCATTTTTATTAAGCTTTCATCGTATTTTATTTAATTTAATCCTTTATAGTATGTTATATATAGAATAATATATCTAGCATCATTCCAAAACTTCAGTTTTCTTCTAAAAATTGCCACAATTTTACCGGGCAGTACAAATAATTTAAAAATTTGAAATTTTGCGCTTTGATAACATACATTAAAAGAACAACTGTCTGTGAAGAAAATCGTGTATATTCAATGGAGTCTTAGGCAAATAACTTAAAATCAGGAAAGAGCAATGTCGAATATTTTACTCGCCAAGAACGATATTTAACTCTTCAAATTATTGACAAGCTTCATGGAATTTTAATTGATAAACGGTCCAAGCAGCAAGATTATCAAAAAACAAGTTTATGTAGTATTAATAAAGAAAATGTGTATGAATAAGACGCTTCTCAAGATTAATGTTTTCAGATTGATATGGATAAGTTCAGCAAATGTCTATTGTAGATCATTCATTAACAAATTCTTAGAAAAATTACTCTAATTTAATTAAAGATCGCACGGAAAGCTAACTTCAAATTTTATTTTTTAGTTACCATTCGCAAGAATTATCATGTTATGCGCGTATAAAAAATCTAATTATTGATTTTTCAAGAGCTAATCTCTGCTTCGTGTCTAAAGACTGATATCGAATGAATATGCATTGACCGCAAACTGCCTTATTTCCCTTATCCATTCTGACCGTGACCTTAACGCAGTTTACGTTATAAATTTTTGTAGTAACAAATACCAAGATTCATAACATATGTCATGCATAAATAATATAAAAAATAAAAAGAATATGTGCAGGTATGTTACAAATTCTTTGAACAACCAGCGGTCTACGTCCTATCCAACTAGTAAACGATAAATCAAATAATTGGTTTAATACCAACAACGCACCTATTAGCCTACAGAAAACTACGTATGCATAATTATAATAATAGACTGTCTCAATCATGGAACGAAAATTTTACAAAATAATAAATATAATAAATTATACATAAAAGGACCATTATCTCTCTTTCTCATGTTAATATTGACCAAGAGATAATTATAAATAAGTCTAAACCCAGAAATGTTCTATTAAAATGTATTTTTTGTTATTGGAGTTAATATGTGAACCATAAAAGCTACCTTAAATGATTAATTTGTATCATAAACAGAAAACTTAATATATTTGCAAAATCTTCAATAGTACTTTGTTTCACAACCATCTAATCAATCAACTGCCTTTATGATTCAAATGAAAAGACTTAATTAAAGGATCTTAAATTTATTAATGTATGTAAGTTAGACCCGCGTTTTCAAGCTGAGAGAACGTGCGTGCCGAGCTAACCTAGATAACTGCGCTATCAAACGACGGAGCCACAGCCTTGTTTAAGGTCAGGCAAATATATTTATCAATTTAATTTTTAGTTTATTTTTTATTACAAATTAAGTGAATAAGGGGTGCATAAGGGGTCAGCTCCAGTGAGGACATGTACGCAAATCCTTTTTCACACAATACGCCAGTATCTTAATAACGACACAAAACAGCAGGCAACAATTTCACTACAATAAATAAGCTACAGTAAAATACCACAAAATATAATATCGCAACAAACATTCTTTAGCGTTGTCCCTTCAATGGGCCCAATACAGCAACAGTACTATAACCTGTCACAAACTGCAAGTATAAATTCAACGCAGCACGAGTACAAAAATTAATGAGAATGTTGTCAATTAGTGAAGACGGACAAGACGAAATGGATCAGTCTACTGGCATATCGTAGCAGAAAGTAAACTAAACGTAGAAAAATAACAAAAAAAAACCAACAAGTAGACAACCCTATAGTAGTAAGCAACAAATACACTCTGCTAATAGCTAATGACAATGACAATGTACAGGAAAATCAGGCAAATACTAGCACAAAAACTCAACTTTACGCTAATATTTTTTTACAGAGTAGTCAGTGCCTACGTAGCATGATAACACAAATAAGAAACTTTCTAAAAAACGAACAATATAGCACCAGAAGTCTGACTAACAAGACTGTTCAAATAAAATGCAATATTACAGATGATTACAGAAAACTAGTGCTATACTTTAAAGAGAATAACGTAGTACATCATAAATACCAATTAAAAGAGGAACGAGTCTACATAGTCGCCATTAAACACATACATTGCACGGTAGACATGCATGACCTTACAGAAGAACTAACACAACAAGGACATAAAGTTAGAAAAATTACAAATTCAAAACATAGAATAACCAAAGAACCATTAAATATGTTATTTGTGGACGTGTTCATAATTGCAAGACTTCAAAATACTGTGATAAAAACAGAACCTCCAAATAAAAATAATATCGTTCATTGCATGAGATGCCAATTATACGATTACTCAAAAACTTATTGTAGTAGGCCATTTGTATGTGTTAAATGCGATGGAGCACATAGCACCAACAGTTATAAAAAAACCAAGAACACCCCAGCTACATGAGCATTATGCGGAAGATATCATCCGGCTAACTATAAAAGATGTGAATACTACCAACAGCTAATTTGTAGAAATAACATTATAAACAAGAATAGAGCGAGCGCTAAAAACACCATCGCCTAACGTAAACAGGGTTCCTAGCCCACATCAAATCAATAACTTACACACTATACTAGAGCCACGACTATACAATGTTCGTTAGCAATCCAGAAGTTACGCTAACGTTGTAGCGTAACAACAATTCCAAAGGCCATGCTGAATCAACTTATACGCAAAATAGTATGGTATTAAACGTGTTCGCAATGTTAATAACCAAACTTTATCAATGGGTAAATTCCTACCAGTCGCTTTGTAGAACGGTGATGAATTAGCGTAACATAAAAGAAGAAATAAAAATCTTCCAACCAAATACTCCTAATAAGTGAAACACACTTTACAGAAAGAACATATTTCAAAATACCTTATTATGAAACATACTATACCAATCATCCTGATGGTACTGCATGCGAAGGTACTGCTGTCCTTATTAAGCGCTACATCCAACATCATGCAGAATTAAAACATCAAGAATACTTTTTACAGGCAACCACAGTAAAAGCAACAACCTTGCCTTATAAACTGACACTATCAGCAGTTTATTGCCCACCTTGGCACAATATAAAAAGAACAGATTTTGAACAATTCTTTCGAGCAGTAGGAGCAAAATTCATGGCTGGAGGAGACTATAACAGTAAGCATACTAGATGGGACTTACGTTTAATAACAAATAAAGGAAGAGAACTTCATAAATTAATAGAGAATAATAAATACTCAATATTTTCAACAGGAACACATAAGATTATATTCAGATTTATTGTTAAACATTCAACAGCGGTTAAACAATTGGAAAATGAAGTAAATGAGAACAAATCGGTAGACGTAACGTTTACCCTCCGTAAACAAATGGAAACGGTAAAATATTTAGGGTTACACCTAGATAACAAGCTGACACATAAAAAATATATTAAAAAAAAGAAAAAACAAATACACATAAAAGTAAGGAAGTAATTGGCTAATAGGGAGAATATCTAGACTATCAACAAAAAACGAAATTCTAATTTACAAGACATATTTGGTTAGAACTATGGGGCTGTGCTTTCAAAACAAATGTAGCAACAATTCAAAGAAATCAATCAAAAATAATCCGACAGATTATAGATGTTTCTTGGTATGTAACGAATTGTACTCTTCATACAGACCTGCATGTACCAACTGTCCAGGAAGTAATCCAGGAAAAAGCTACCACCCGTCACAAAACATTAGAAACCCACACAAATCCCTTACTGAAACCAAGGATCAATAAAAGACTTAAAAAATTGTGGCCATTAAAGCTAGTGTGAGTATAAGTGAGTTCTGAAGTTCTTTTAACAAATAAAATTTATAAGACTTAGACTTAAGTTACATCAATAAATGCTAATCTTATCATGTTATATTATCATTATTATAGAGAATGCCAGCATTGTTCTGGTTGCTAAATAAATATGAAAAAAATATTATTAGTTATTATTAATAAAATAAATCCATATCGTCTAAACAAATACGAATTTTGTTGGAAGATCAAAGCAGAAAATTAGTTACTTTTTTAAATATTAATTTCCATCCTTAAAACCTTTTTTGTATAGCAAATTTGAATATAATTCATCCAGATAAGGTGGTATACGATGAATTAGCTATTATCAAAAAATGTTTAAACAAATCCTACAAACATTATATAATCTACCAAATATTAAATTATTTGTAATTAGTCTGGAAAGATATTCTAGTAAATTGAAGTGAAAGTGCTATACAAAACAACGGCTATAACTTTCGATACACAAAATTACATATTGGAAAACAAGCTGAAGGAATGTTTCTGTCAGAGTTCTTTATAAATCACTACCTCATAGTTATGTCAAATCGCGCTTATCTTTTCGTTATTTATCAGTTATAAAGATATAAAGGCAAAAAAAATATATACTATGTTAATAATTGCAAGAACAAATTAGTAGTTTAAAAAAAAAAGTTGAGTTTTATATATCACTATTTTAAAAAATGTCTTACACGTACTCATGGATATTACTCCTGCTAAACATTTTATTAAATTACAAATGTCTACAAAAAGAAATTCTACATATCTTGTTACTCGTTCCATAGTGAAAATAGTAATTACTACCATGTAAATATAAAAATCATTAAATATAAAAACATATCTAAAGAGTGGCCCAAATTAAAAATCAGATATGAATTTCAAACAAAACTTCTTTTAATTTGTTTTCATGATTGGTGTTTTTGAAGTATGAAAGTACATCCCCTATTAAATATAGTCACATCGGCTTCGGCTGCAGATATTGATTCGTTCCACAAATTTTTCGATTACAATTTCGCCCATGTTTGAAGGGCCGAATTTATTTTTGAGCTCATCAACTGTAAATTTCTGGTATAGATTTAAAGTTTAAATAACTGCACAAGAAAAGTCACACGAGGCTAAATTACAAGATCTTGTGGCCCAGTTGATTTTGGCACTTTATAAAATTACGGAGCAAATCAACTGATACTCAGCTGTGTGTTCTGCTGTTCTAGTTCGCAAGTGTAAAATTTCCAGCTTTACCTTCGAAGGAGTACGGGTCTACCAGTGTGTTTGCTTTTCCTAAGTTATGCGAGAATTTTCTGAACTCCAAATGTGACAATTTTGCTTGTTTATGAACCATTCTAGTTGAAAAGAGCTTCATAGCTAAAAGTGATTATTCGATTATTTATGACCAGAATGGTTAGCAAGTTTGAACTCTTTTTTTAAATTTAATTAGTATACGTACAAATACAGAACCTTAGTGGGGATTCACCGAAAGCAGCTTCTCGAAATATCCAATTGTTTTGCATAAAGCTGTTTCGATGTTTTCGAATTTCCGGCGTCACTTTGACTATGGCAATATTTTCACGAACCTTACCCCAAACTAGTCTTGCATCTATTATAGATTAAGTTTCATCAAATGTAATTAATTACAACTGGTTCATTAAAAATTCAATGGAGTTGTCGCACCGTTTCCGCAAAACATTCAACGAATTGATAACGCGTTTTAACAATAATAAATCGTACAACCTTTTACACCTACTAATTAAAAGAATCATAGATGCCATCTGTCAAAGTATCAAGCCAAAAAAGGAGAAAAGTTTAAATCCGGAATTCAATTTGGGCCCCTCTCACTAATGAAGTGTGGTTTTATAAAAATCATCTACCTGATTCTCATTTGATAACCTTCAGAAACGATTAGATTATTTACAGAATAGACAAAGTAGTCTAGCAAGCTTACAATACTATTTTAGGCTTCTAAATATTTTATTTAGCATTGTTTTCATAAAGTTTTAGATTTTATTTTTTATATCACTATAAGTATTTGTAAATGCGCATATGAATATTTGAAAATAATTTGTTCTTCTTCCATAAGTATGTTTAGTTTTCGCAATACAAAATTATGTAAATACAAAATAAACACACGTTATAGAAGTTACTACAGAACATGTTTAATATTCTCTAAATTCTTGTATTTACCTCCCAGTAATACAAAAATGAAGGGAAAATCGTACTTTTTATTTGTAAATGAATCGTCTTACATTTGCAATATACAACTTTTTTCAAACAAATTAATAAACCCATCTTCAATTTAAAAGAATCATAAAGAGTAGATCCTCCTAGAAGTCTGCAAACTGCATCATCACGTACCACAATAATGAAACCGAATAATTCGAAGAAGTAACAAACCAAATATTTCTTCCGATGAAGTCTAATGTTGCTACTACTACGCAAAAGTCTTTGAACTTGTGTTTAACTAATGCGGATACAAAAAATATTATTAAATATTAAGAAATACTGCATTAAGTTTTGCGTTAACTTCCAAAACTGTCTCAGAAAGCTTTACTTTTAAGGAAGATCATGCTTTGTGGTCAACTCGCACAATGATTTAAAAAATGAAAGAGGATTCAAATATTCTAGTTATTTATTAACATAAAAAACAATAAAAACCTGCCTAGCGTAAACTCAGTATTAATCAGAGATAGACGGTTAAGTCAGGATTATCGTAGATTAGACAGCAAGGAGTACAACCACCCGATCTAGCTAAAGAGAATTTAGGTGAGATAAGAATATCTGCACTTTCACATGCTGGTCCTGGAAAGTGGCAAGTTAGCAAAGTAAAGTTGTGCTCCGCAATTATGCCCAATAAATTGGAAAATAGCGTGTAAAAATTTCTCAACAAGTGACAGCATATAGAACAGTAAGCAACAGATACAAAGAAACTAAAGTAAGATTAACAAATAAATAGTACTAAAATAAGTAATGGGTCAATTGTGTCCGGTTATTTGAGTGGCGCCCTAACGAGATTAGTAACAATAAACCTGGTCGCACTAAGAAGAATTATTGTAAGGCATACTCGAGGCCAGGACAGCAAAGACATAATATTAAAAACCAACCTAAATAACAATTATAGCAACAAATTCAACGTCAAATGACAAAGCAGCAAAACAAAGAAGATGATGAAGAGGAGGAGGAGGTTTTCAAAAGACCAAAGAAAATAATAAAAACACAGAAAAAGGCGAACAAAGATAATGACGATAAGCTGAAACAGATTCTTAAAGGGGTGAATAAAATGCAAGTTGATTTAGCAGAATTGAGAAAAAAACAAAAAGTTTTCTAAAGAAATAAGGATTATAAAAAGTAAATAATATAAAGAATTGAAGGGAGAAAACGAAGAAATACGAAAGAAATTAGATACCCTAAAGAAAAATGTGGCACGATTGCATAGGAACCGAAAAACTAATATAACAGTAAATGGACTACAAACGAAAATCACAGATCAGAATACAAAAACGGAGAAAAAATAAATGCATTTATCATTAAAAAACAGTAACTAAGCTGAATCAAAAGACATGTTTAATCAAGCTATATATTGAAAAACAAAGAAAAGATTATGCATAATAAATGTAAACTAAAGAATATAAGAGGGGAGCCTACATACAAATAGAAAAACATCACATGCAAAAATAGAGAAATCAAAAACAAACAAAAAATAAAAAAAAAAATGAAAGTAGGTTTGAGCAAGATAATAATAAAAAATGTGGAGTAGAGATGAAACAATGCTAAGAATAATTTAGAACAGTCGAAAAACTGGAAAAGCTATTAGAGCTCTGATTGATAATAGACAATCATGCAATGATTAAGAAAAATAAAGAAATGGTAAACAGAAAAGCAAGTACAATCAAAATAAAAAAGGTCAAGGCAGGAACACAAGCGAAAAGGGATAAGCTGGAAACTAGCAACATAGAATATTAAAGAAAATTATTATAAAAATTTAATAAAGCTAATATAAATATTTTAATTATAATAAAAACTAAGAAGAAAAATCAAGGAGAAGTAATATTGGAAGAAGGGCATATATTTATATACTACAGAGTTTAAAAAAAAACGTGATGCAGCGGGTATAGCATGCATAATAAGAGAAAAATATGCAAAGTACTTAAGAAAACGAATAGAGTACTCAGAAAATCATTACAATAGAAATAGAAGTAAAAGGCATAATAATGACAATTCTGTTATTATATTGACTTAATAGGGATTCAAAGCAGAATAAAAAAATAAATTTTGGAAAGCAACGAATTTAATAACATACAGTTAGAGGTAATATATATGTAACAGGAGATCTCAATAGATTAGTCGGAAAAGAACAAATAAAATTGAAAATAATAGGAAAAATAATAACGGGCTAAGAATAATAAAGTGTTGCAAATTGAATAATTTTTTTACATAAAAGCTTATGCAAATATACAACACAAAGAAGAAAAATTTATAATAGATTCCGTAATCAGAGAAAAGCAAAATAGGAGAATAGTAAAAGATGTAAGCATAATGAGAGAGCAAGAAATTAAAGCAAAACTAAAAATACAAAATGTTAAAGAACGAATAACATTAACAATAATTTGGAAAACATATTTAATCAAACAAATTGTAGAAAATAAAATAAATATGCAAGATGTAAAAGATAAAGATATAAAAGAAACTTTAAACACAATATATTGGAGACAGCAAAACAGGCATATGAAGTATTGAAAGAGACAAGCTTCATGGTAGAGCCAAAAATAAAACAGAAAAAAGGAAAGTGAAAAAAGCATCTAACACATAGAACAGAAGAGAACTACAAAGAATATAAAAAACAAAGGCTAATAGTCAAAGAAAAAATTAAAAAAAGCAGAAGAGTTGAGTCAATTTTGACATAAACAGTACGGACAATCAAAAAGTAGGATAGGCAGATCGGGACCGAAATCGAAAATTCGGATACCCAGACCAACCTTATATCAATCGACAACCCTAAGTGTCCTGAGAAATATTGTCTAAGGAACCAACCCGGTACGACCTCTCTGAACAAAGATATATGCCTTAGAACTTAAAAAAAATAGGCCATAGCGCCGGTATGGAGAGTCGTACAAGAATGATCTCGATGTCTAATGATAGGGGACAGTCTGCTCTAATAGGATTTGTCGCGATCACAACCTAAAACTGAATCTGACCTTAGCTAGTGGCCTTAGAACTTGACCTGCCGCACGATGACAAATAAGAATTTAAATAAGAGCCTAAAACCTCTCGACACCAAATTCGGTGAGTTTCAGAAGGTACCAAGAAAGTTTTAGGACTTTTAGAAAAAAAGATCATAGCGCCGGTTAGAAAGTACGTACAAAGATGACCTTGTTTTCTAATGATAGAGGACGGACAGTCAGCTCTAACAAGATTTATTGCAATCAGAACTTAAACATTGATTCTGGCCTGAGCTCATTGTCATCAGTGCTTTTATTTCACTTGGTTTTAAACCTTTAATCTCGTCTTATTTTTCGCGGGGAGCCCAGCGTGCATAGGGTTTTGCCCATCCTCCTTATTATAAAACACAAAAAATTAGAAAGAAAAAACAAGAAATGTAAAACAATTAAAATAAAGAATAATATACACTAACTCCTGATATTGAGATTATAACAAGATGGAAAGAGTATTTTCAAGAGCTTTTAGTCATAACCCCTAGAAAGAATAGCTAGAACAAACTTGATTAACAAATGATTAACTAGAACCGGAAGAAAACTATTCACTTAAGGATATTACAGAAGCTATAATGTCACTTAAAAATAAAGAAATATCAAATAGCAGCTTAAATACTAAAAAATATAGAACAGAAGATAATAGATTTACTGCTAAACGTATATTACAGAGATGATAGAAAAGATACCAGAGACTTGGCAGAGACGAATAATATTACTCACACCTAAAACTAGAAACATACAAAAATATAAGAATTACACAAAAATGACACCACTAAACACGTTTTGAAGATATGTGAAAAAATGTTAAAAATAAATCTAAGATTACAAATAAAATCTAATTTCGATGAAGAGTGGATTGCGATCTGTGGGAAGTGCACCTAATCACATATTTACGCTTAAACAAATAATTGAAAAAGTACTATTCAGCATATTTCGCATTTGTAAACCTAGAATGCCTTTCGATATGATAATTTGTATATGGAACATTCTGGATACAATGGGAATTAACGAGAATTTAATAGAAGCCATTAAAGGTATTTATAAAAGAATATAAATTAGATTAAAAAAACAAAAAAATATTGGAAGAAATTGAGACTAATAATGGGTTAAACAAAAAAAAAATCTTTCAGTCCAACCCTGTTCAATATTTTCATAGATTTTATAATTAAAAAAGGGGAAAAAGGTGCACGTTGGAATAAGAAATTTGCAACTGGTAAGGATATGAGAATGTGCATATACCAATTATTTGGTCACAATGTAATATGGACTTCAAAACAATATAAACGCTTAGAATAAAATATTAGAAAGAAATAGAATAAGGTGCTAATAGCGAAAGAATAAGAAAAAATAAACATACAGATAATTGGACATAACATTGAAGAAATGACCCACTTTAATTACTCGGGAACTATAACAACATATCGCATGCTAAATGGATTCATCATTAAAGAAGAAATTTCAAGAAAAAAATAATAAAATAATAGTGTATCAAACAGTCTTCAGACCTATACTAACATTTGGAAGAGAACCTTAGACGCCAGGTAGAAAAACAAAAGAAAAAATAGAGACAATAAAGATGAAATACCTGAAAACGGTAAAGGACATCACAAAAAAGACGAGATAAAGAATGCACAAATAAGACTAGAACTGAAAACAAAATCAACGAGAATGGTGTAAAACCATAAATGAAACATTCGACAGCGGTGTGGCGAATTAGCGGGAGGTGAAATAAACGCATGTACAAACAGTTTGACCTCACCGTTGATCCCTTGATCTTTGGCCGATTTGGCTGAAATTCAATGGCGAACAAGGTATTGACCTAAGGTATATGTATGCCAAGCTTGAAGTGAATCCGATGATTATAACGGAAGTTATCGTGTCTCCAGACAGACACACAGACAGACACCATGTTAAAATCATTAACTTTCGCCTAGAGCGAAAAATTTCGCTGTCGAAAATTAATAATAGAATTTCTAGAGAGACGATAACTAGTATGGTAAATCCATTTGCAAAAATAAAGAAAAAGTGTGGCAGATTTTAAGCTGAAAATAAGTACTAACCAAAGTTATACTGCAAACGTTGTCTATTACAATACATGCTCTACTTCAAATAAGACAAAGCAAGACATTAGTTGCCAAATAGCCCTATCTAACAAGAAAATAATCCAACAAAAGCTAAAAGACGTTACACCCTCATAAAAGTCAAAGCATGCAAGATAAAGCTTTCCAATGCGAGCGCCGATTCGCGCCACCCCATGCACAATAATTCAGGACTTTCAGCCGAGCTCTATAGCTGCACCGCAAAGCCAGCACACAAGAACTCGCGCCCCAGATAAGGAAACCGCCGAAGCGCCATTAAACCCGCGGCGCGATGAGAGGGGCCCGAATGCCAGCGTTAAATTCGAAGCGTCCCAATAAACAAGCGACAATTGCGCCGAAACCCATTAAAATGGGACAATCTGCTGAAATCCGCCCGGAAGAATGAAGCGGGGCCCGACTCGGCGCAAATTGCCGTGAGATAAAACGATAATGTGTGAGCGGGGTTAAATGAACGGCTTCTTAGACTGATTGCTGCAAATCGGGCTCCGAGAGTATGTCTCGGTTCGAGGAGCCGGCAACTGAGCGCCTGGAGTTGACGGATTTGGAAAATCATTATGTAATTAGCCTGTATTGTGCGGATTGTTTATGGTTACGTTCTATGCGGTTTCTGAAGGTTTACGGGTCAGGGGCTTGTTGTTTGTGTTTTGGAAGGGTTTGTTTTGTCAATAAACTATTTATTAGTAAACAAGCGTTATAATTTGTTAGATTTACGACAGAATTAACATTACAGAAGTATGGAAAACAGTAAAACAACATTAGTTGGTGGGACTTTATACTGAAACGCTTGCATAGATTTATGGTATTTTTTAGAAGAGCATAGCTCTGAAAAATATTAAAATAAATAAAAATATATCTACGTAGGTCTGATAATTTTATGGATTAATTTATAATTTTCGTTGACCGTGAAGGAACCTACATACAAATAATCTTAAAATATAGGTTGATACAAATTGGACATCAGTAAGTTCTTCAATAAAATGCAAAAATTGAAAACCATCCACATTTTAGTTTTATTAGTCTTAAGTAGATATAAATAAAGCTCTACTTCAGCAAATTTATGTCCGATATTTTCTTTTAGCTGTGGAATCGTAGCAGATTCATTAATATAACCCACTTCCTTCAAATAACCCCAGAGGAAAAGTCTGATGGGGTTAAATCGCAAAATTCCGCTGGCCAAATCGATGTCACCCCGCTGCAATGTTGGGTTTGAAGTAAAGTGAGTATTTCATGTGCTATGCGACATGTGTTCTATCTTGTTGAAACCATATGCCATTCAAGTTGAAATAGTTGATTTTATTAAAAGAAGTTGTCTAGCAACTCAGTCAACCGCATCCAAGAATTGGAAATAGGGTTTGCCTGTCACAATCCAAGATAAATGAAGAGTAATGGAGTAGTAATAATTTTTAAAAACACATAATTTAGCTGGCCTGACTGATAGAATTCTGTAAGAGGTTAGTACTTAGAAATATAGGTAAAAACCGGCCAACAGTTCCTGAGCTGGAAGAAAATTAAAGAAAATCCCAACAGCAAACAAAGCGAAAGAGCCAAACGGGAAAGATAGTTCTCTAAAGTAGTGAACAAACAGACTACGTAAGAGAAGAACATTACAAAATCAAAGTTCTTGGTTCTTCAGGTAGGGGGTTGAGGACATGGGAAAACTCTTCGTAACTTGTAAAACCAAACCAACTGTTAAAAGATCAAAAATTACGGATCGAACTTATGATGACAGAAAAAGCAAATGGAAAAAGACGTTAAATTTTGGTACATGAAATATCCAAGGTATAAAGTCAAGAAGAGTGGAGAGAAAACTTCCAAATATAAAATTGACGTAGGCACACATACAGAAACAAAAAAAGAATAGGAAATGAAGAGTATGCAAACTACATATAATTTTATAGCAGAGTGCCCAAAGGAAAAAAGCGAAAATCGGAGTAGCTATTGTTATATAAAAAAAGTATAAAAGGCACGCAAAACACTGAAAAGGGGTGAACGTAAGATTAATAACAATGGAACTACAAATATTTGGGCCAATTTGCATATGCTGCTACATATAACGCAAACAGGAACGCAAAAAGCAAATTTGAAAATAACTTAACTTCTATATTAGAAAAAAAATTAGAAAAGAAAAGAAATTGTACTCTTAGGAGTTTCAATGCGAGTACAGAACGGGAACAACAAGATCAACCAACACGTAGACTAAGGTCTATAATAGATTATTTAATACAAATACAAGAAACGAAAAATAATTTAGTATAATTGTATTTAAAAAAATACGAATTAATTAAAATTTTTGGATACCCTAAAATTTAAAATTTTATATTATAAGTTTAGCATGTATATTACAATTTTAATAATAAGCAATTTAAATCGAATAGGTAAACTTTCCGTCCTCCGATTTACAATGCTTGCACTATAACTAAAAATTACTGCAAGAATAATTTTCAATAATTTCATCACCGCTTTGTTTCCCACAAATTGCAGTTATAATACTCTTTATCATGCCCGTAACACCAGTCTTAATGTACTCAGCTACACTATTTTTTTTAATATTCGTCTTTCAATTAAGAACACAATCACACAAGAAATACAAATATTTAACAAAACTGCAAAAATTGAACCAAACAAATTTTTAGTAATATTTTTAATAAGAGTTAGTCCAACTAACCAGATCCAAGGGTTAGACTCGGACACTGCAAGTCACAGGCTAGGGTGAATGGGCTGTGATGGAGGAGTAACACCTCCTAAATAAATCAAGGTTTAATTGGCCCGGCTGATAATATCTTGTAAGGTCTCCTACCTAGGAGTATAGACGAAAACTAGCCAACGGTTTCTAGGGTAAAAGAGTGATGAACAAACAGACTGGTTGGGGGAAGAATACCCTAAAATTGCAGCTCCTGGTCTTCCAAGTTAGGAGTGGAGGACATGGGTTAACTCTTCGTGATTAGTAAAACCAAACAGACTGTTAAAAGATCAAAACACAATCCTCAGATTAGGGATGGAAATTATGATGACAGAAAGAGCAAACGGAAAAGACATTGAATTTTGGCTCGTGGAAAAAAATTTTTTAACAATTCTTTAAATATAAAATTGACATAGATACACTTGCAGAGACAAAAAAAAATAAAAAGTACACAAACTACATACAGTTTTATAACAAAATGCCTAAAGGAACAAGAGCAAAAGCCGGAGTAGCTATTGTTATATTAAAAAAGTATAAAAAAACACATTAAGGACTGAGAAGAGGTAAAATAAAGAGACAATGGAACTACAAATATTTGAACACACGATTTGCATAATAGCAAAACATAGTCCTACAGATGTAAACAAAAAATCAAAGGTCAAATTTAAAAATAACTAATTGAAAAAGAAAAATGTACTTTTGGGAGATCTAAATGGGAGGATAGGTTGCGAATAACAAGATCCAGTAACAGAAAAATTTGGCGAAGACGTAATAAACAATAATGGGAATAGATTAATAGAAATATACAACAGATTAAACCAAATAATAGTCATTTTTAACATCCAGATAAGCATAAATGTACATGGTATTAACCAACACGTGGACTAAAGTCTACAATAGATTACTCAATACAAAGGCAAGAAACAAACATAAAAACCCATAATGTAAAAACCCTAAAATGATGTGAATGTGGAACAGATCATATGCTACTTAAAACAAACATACGCTTGAAAATAAAAAATACATGAGACAAAAGAGAGAAAATAGAAGAAACGAATTAAAAGAATAGAAAATACAATTTTAATTTGCTACGGGACGTGTCCAAAACTTTTTATATAAATTAATATTATCAAACAAATTAACTAAAGATGTACAAGGCATTATGGAATATAGTTATAATCATATAAAATAAGCAATACGTAAAACCGCATTTGAATAGTTAGGAGAGATGAAAACGAAAGCAAAAACAAAATATTGAAAAAATAAATACCCAGAATAAAACATCAAAGAAAAAGAGAATATTATCAAAAGTGGGTGGCAACAAAAGAGCAAAAAGACAGAAAGAAATATATAAGAATAAAAAAATAATTAACAAAAAGATGCAATCAAGGTAAAAATAAAGACAGAATGGAAATTGGGTTACAATAAATAAAAATAATAAATACAGTAGAGTAACATCAGGAAGATTGCATTGAGCAATAATTAAACAAAGGGCAGAAAATATAGTTGATATTGCAGAAGAACGAGATGTGCTTGTAGCTGGTAGATTCTGCATAGACAATATTTTTACTAATCCAAGTGATATAGAAAAGATCAACAACAGACAGATTTAGAAAAGGCATAGGATACTGTACCGATTGTAAAATATATATAAATGAGGTATTAAAAGAATGGCAGTTAAAGTGCAGAAGAATGTGAATTGAGATTAATGGAAATTATTTGCACATCTCCCTTTTTGCATGTAATCAAATAGTCCTGGCAGCTGATAAAGATGATATTAATTATATCACCAGAAAACTACATAAAACCCATGAAAAGTAGGGAACTGAAATTTTGACAAAACCAAATATATGGTTAGAAATAAAAAATCTCAGGACATAAAGACAGATAAAAATGTAATTAAAACATGTAAATATTATAAATATTTAGGTATAGTAACATCAGATAATAGTAATAGGCAAAAAGAAATCACACATAGAATAATGCAAGCCACACAAAAATTAAAAGCAATATTATGGTCACAACAAATCTATAAAGCGATAAAAAAAAGAAAATATAGAATACCCTTGGATATTCTATAACTTTGATTCAATATCTTACTAATGTACCCAATTGTCAACTCCAGTTCGTATAATTATTGGCTCTTAGATAATACATTATATAAAATATCAGGACACCCACCGTTACCGAACCAGAGATATGTGAGAGGATTAATAAAATGTTTTTTTTTATAAAAAAAATTTTACTAACCCCTGATATATATTCATATAAATTGCTTTTTGTTTCTTCTTAAGACTGCAGTGAGTTCAGCCACTGAAAATAGGTGAATTGGCCTGACGAGTCAATCTGCGAGTCAGTTCTTCCCAGAAGTGTTCTGTTGAACTGAGATCGGAGCTTTGTAAAAGCCAGTTCAGTTTTTGGGAAAACAGTAATCCTGTTGGTACAAGAAAGATCTTTTCCCGAACTGTTGTCAAAAAGTTACAGGCACAAAGTTGCCAAGAATATCAAGATACATCTCAACCGTCCATCCTTTCAGCTACAAGAACTGAGGGATCTAGGCCAAATAACTAAAAACAGCTCTTAAAGAGCTACCAAATTTGACCACCGCGACAATACACTCAGATAAAAAGCCTCCTCCGCTAAATCCGGACGTATCTATTGGAGTGCCTGCCAAATTATATAACGAAATTTATCACTCCACCGAACTCGTTTCCATTGTTCCATAGTTTAATAATGGTGAGCTTCGCACCACTGCAAGTGACATTTGGCATTGGTCGTGTTCATGTTGGGCTCGTGAGTGACTACATGACCGTGAAGATCTATGTTATCAGCTCCCGACGAACACTCCAGGTGTTATCGACGATGTCAGGAACCACTATGAAACTCACAAGTAATTGTTGCCACCGAGGACATCCGATTTTTCATCATCGGCTATTACCATTAAGTTTATACAGACTATCACTTCATTTTATGGCTGTTGTACATTGTATTCGAAATCAAAATCACTCAACTCCGTCACCTACTCTTCATTTGTCTAACGTACGTGTCTCACTTACATATATGTTGTTATTACCTTCACTTTTATCTCATTATGTAACATTTCGGTAGGCGTAACAGACAGATCTACTTCTCCAGAGAGGTGTTCGGCCAAATAATGTAGTTCGGCAACTATAACTTTCTTTGTGGTATGAGATATTTAAAACACTAGATTTTAATACTATTAATGGTGCAGCAATGGTAGAGATTTTCAAATGGTAATCTTAAATAACCACGCCTTCCACATTCTTGCATAATTCAATAATGGTCACTTTTTTAAACCATCTGCTGCTAGAATAATTTTCTATTAAATCTCATATTCAACAAAATACTTTCTCTTCATTTTGTGTAATGTTATATTATTGATTTATATTATAGATAGAAAATTTTCCTAGTGGCAAAAATTTTTTAGCAATTTCGGTTTATAATTATCGAACGGAATTTCACCAAAAGCATTTAACCGTTCCCAGACCGACCCAACTAGCCTCCGGTGCAAGTAACAATTACGTAGAACAGGTCAAGGCATCTAGCAAATAATACCCCAAAACGCTGCCTGAACCGCAAAGTATCTCAAGCAAAGGAGCTTACTAACCCTAAAAGGCACCAGCGGCATATGCAGCACGAGCTCGTGACATTCTACACCAGAATAAAGCTGTTAACGGCGCACCTTATTTTAAACAATTCCAGACTTTAACATAAACATTTTATATTATTTAAAAAGAAAGTTATATGGAATATGAACTAAAAATTTGGAACGCCTATAAAAGACAATTTTCCACAGCTCTAACTCCTCGTGTGGGAGCACGGTCTCCGAACTGAGAGGTTAAAACTCTCATATGCTGTCGCCTTCTTTGCCCGGTCGTCGCGCACCTTTTCCGGTGAAGGGTGATATGCCAAGCACTGCGCCTTAGACGACCGCCATTATTACCCCTTCGAGTAAACACAGATACTCAATTATTCTTAGTGATTGAGTAGGCGACTCGCTAGACATCAGAGAGCTCCGGGAATGGAACTCGAGTCCGTCCGTATCCTCAACCGTTTAGACCATTCTGGCGTCATAAAATTTTTTTCTAAATAAAATATAATGTCTACTGATAGTAAGTGCAATATCTGTGTAGAAAAGTTACAAACTTATAAAATCTGCAGTTGATAACTGAAGATGTACAGAGAAACTTTAAACCAATAAATCTTTATGTATAGAATAATGCGAAATGAGTTACTTTTATTCCACTGCAGGATATAATTTATTGAAGGTCTAGCTGATATTTCTTTGTAAGTAAGCGCTCAAAAATTTAAAAATAGTAAAGGCTGCTGGAGTAGATTCTGTAAAAAAAAATTTTATAAATATTAAATCCAGCCTAAAAAACAAAAAATTTACAGAATAATTGGAAAACGGCTATTACACACCCTATATTACACTATAAAAGAGGCGATTCAAAAGATTGTAATAATTATCGAGGAATATCCCTATTGTGTGCTGTACTAAAAGTCTATAAAAGCATAACAGAAAAGAAAGTAAGAAATATAATAAAACCAAGTTAGCAGACGAACAAAGTGGTTTGAGACCAGCTTATATATGGAATGGTCATATGTTCACAATACAGAAAATTATAGATTACTAAGAATTTAGAGACATGCAGACGGCATTTGATATGGTAGACAGGAATAAAATATAAAATGCATTACAAAATAAAGGGGTAGATGCTGCTCTACTGAAGAAAGTTTAAATAAGACAACAAATTCGAGACAATTCGAATAAATAACAAAACATCAGGAATGCCTTTGTAAATAAAAACGGAGTACGATAAAAAGGAGCATTACTATTCATAAGTCTTATCGATGAAGTTATTAAACAAAGCTGGAGTCCAACGGCAAAATATATAATAGGATTTTACAAGCTACAACAAGTGACGGTACTATCATGTATACTTGCAAATAATGTGGTACTCGTAGCAAAAAATAGAAAAGGATTAGAAGAAAATATCAATGTGTGGGCAGATATACTTAAAGAATACAATTTAATAGTCAATCAGAAAAAACTAATGTAATAGTCATCTATAGTAAACAAAAAAAAACAAATATCAGACACGTAGAGGAAATATGAGAACCAGTAAATAAATTTAAGTACCCGGGATTAATCATAAACAGTACAAAAACACTAGAAAGAAAAAAAAAATAAAACAGAATCAAAATAGCACCAAAGACTTATAATACTATATACAAACATTTTCTGAACAAGAAAGAGACGTCCAAGGAAAAAAAATAACAATATACAACACAATCTACATACTAGTACTAACTTAAATAAAAGACAAGGAAGTGGACTACAGGCTGCAGAGATGGGATATTTAAGAAAAGTGGAAATAATTCTTCTTCTCTTCTCTTCTCTTCTCCTAAGCCCAATTAATTATGTAATTAATTAAATCCATTTTTGGATGTAGGCCTTCCCTAACTCCTTCCACCTATCACGATTTTGTGCGATTTGGATCCAATTTAGTCCAGCTGTACGTTTAAAATCATCATACCAACGCATAGGTGGTCGTCCTCTTCCTCTCTTATGCTCGTACGGTCTCCATTCAGTTATTTTACGGTTCCATCTATTTTTGTCACTTCTCGCCACGTGTCCTGCGTAACTCCATTTTAATTGGGCAATCTTAATACCAATGTCTGTCACTTTTGTAATTGATCTTATTCTGTCATTCCTAACTTTATCTCTCCTTGTTATATTTAACATTGCTCTCTCCATTCCCCTTTGTACTATTCTCATTGATTCTATGTTACTTTTTGTTGTTGCCCAATTTTCTACTACATATGTCATGGCCGGTAAAATACATTGTTCGAATACTTTTGTTTTCAGGCGTTGATCTATTTTTGTGTTTTTCAAAATGAAGGATAGTCTTCCAAATGCGATCCATCCACTTTTATTCGTCTTTTTATTTCCTTCTTTTCACTGCTTCGTCCTAGTTCTATTCTTTGGCCTAGGTATATATATTCTTCTACTCGTTCAATTTGAGAATCGTCAATTCTAATTTCTACATCTGGACCAGGGTGCATTACTTTTGTTTTTCTTAAATTCATTTTTAATCCTATTTTGTTTGACTCTCTATTTAGATTAATGATCATTTCTTTCAGGTCTTCTAAATTTTCCGCGAGTAGTATATCATCAGCATAGCGTAGGTTAGTAAGCCGCTCTCCGTTTACATTTATTCCTTTATCTGGCCATTCTATCTTCTTGAACACGTCCTCCAGTGTTAGGGTAAAGAGTTTCGGCGACAGTGTATCACCCTGTCGCACTCCTCTTGCAAGTGGAACTGGGTTAGTTTTCGCGTGTAATGTATATGTTGCTGTGACTCCCTCGTTTAGTTGTTGTATGAGTCTTTGATCTATTCGACTGTTTGCTAATGCTCTATATATTGCCCAGTGTTCAATGGTATCAAACGCCTTTTCATAATCTACAAAGGCCATGCATACGGGGAATCCATATTCGTTTGATTTTTCGATGATTATTTTTATTGTTAATAGGTGGTCTCTAGTGCTGTACTCCTTCCTGAATCCCGCCTGTTCCCGGGGTTGGTACTCATCCAGCTTTCTTCCTAGTCTGTTGGTAATAATCTTTGTTAGCAGTTTGTACAAATGTGACAATAAACTGATGGGTCTATAATTTTCAAGTTTTGTGTTTTCTCCTTTTTTGTATAATAATATGACGTTTGAGTTTTTCCAGGTTTTGGGTATTTGAGTTGTTTTTAAGCATGTGTTTAATAGTTTTGCTATTTTTGATACTAAATTATCCCCAGCCCCTCTGATCATATCTATTGATATTTCGTCATCTCCTGTAGCTTTATTAAATTTGAATTCTCTCATAGTGCTCTTCAATTCTTCTATGGTTATATCGGGTTGTTCTTCGGATCCCACGTTTTGAATCTTTCTAGTTCTAATGGCATTGTCTTCTATTTCTTGATGTACTTTGGATTTATATAATTCGGTGTAAAACTCTTCTATAATTTTTTGAATTTCATCTCTGTCGTGGATTATTATACCATCTTTGTTACGTAATGCGTACGTTTCTTTCTTTCTCATTTTTTGTTGAAGTATTTTCATTCCTTGGTTTTTCTTTATTACTTCATTAATTTGTTGTTCTTGTATTTGTCTTCTATGTACTCTTATCTGTTTTCTTATTTGTTTATTCACTTGCTTAAATTCTTCTGTTATTCTTTTATTTTCCTTTGCTAGTCGTCGGCGTTTTTCCATTAGACTCTTGAAATCTGCATTAATAATATCTCTGTTCTTTTTGCGTGGTATAATTCTCCGTAGTTCTTTTATCGAAGTGTTAATTATTGTAGTTATTTTATTATTTACTTCATCTATTGTGAGTATTTTGTCATCAATATCATCATTAGCTAACTGTTTGTTTATTATTTCTCTATACGCCTCTCCCTTTCTTTTTATTTCTTCTGCTGCCAGTTTAATTGAATTTTTCCCGATTAATTGTTTTCTTTCTGTTCTTTTATTAATAGTCAGTACAGCTCTTACCAGTCTGTGGTCACTCCCTGTATTAAATAGGTTTAGTACGGTAACGTCATTTATTTTTTGTTTTTTGTTTGTCAAAATATAATCTATTTCGTTTTTTGTATTTCCGGATGGTGATATCCAGGTCCATTTTCGACTGGGTCTTTTTTTAAAGAAGGAATTCATAGCATATAGTTTATGCTCGTTCATGAAATTCATTAGCATGTCTCCTCTTTCATTTCTTTGGTCAATTCCAAAATTACCCATGTATTCTTCATCGGGTTCTTGTTTTTTGCCTAATTTGGCATTAAAGTCCCCCATAACGATGGTCCAACCTGAGGGATCCGTTTGCATAGCTATTTTTAGATGTTCGTAGAACAATTCCATCTCTTCGTCTGTGTGGGAGGAAGTAGGGGCGCATACCTGTATAACTTTGATCTTTATTGTTGCCGTAATTTTTAGAATTATATAAGCAACTCTTTCTGATACTGATTTAAAGGTTTTTATATATGGTGTCCATTTTTTGTTAACGAACAGTCCGATTCCTGCCGTGGTTCCATCTATTCCGCCTTTGTGTATTAGCGTGTTTCCTGACTTGAGCTTAATCCATTCTTCTCCTTTTCTTCGGATTTCACTTATTCCAACAATATCCCAATTGATTTTTGTTAGTTCCTCTTCCATCTTTATAATCATATCATCCGTTCTGAGTGTACGAGCATTGTACGTTGCAATCCATAGTTTGCTTATCTGTATTGATTTGTGGTTACATTTCAAACTCGAAATCTTGCCCCGTCAGAATCCTTGGGCCAGCCTGACGCATCAGGGTTACATTGTGAGCTGTTCGCTCTACTAACCTGGGGTAATTTCGTTCTGAAGTTCGACATTATCATTATCATTAGGGAGTAATTGGCAGTAAAACGCCACGCTTGCCAGGCGTCTTGGCGAGTTGGGTAGGATATGGGTAGGATTGAATGTGGTGTGGTTATGATTACAAGGTTAGGACATGATTTTCCTCGTTATTGGGAGTTGAGGGAGAACCAAGACTCGCGTAGGCAGGGTCGCTTCCCTGAGACAGACCTATCTCTACCGGGGTCGTAGAGAGTGTCTATCCGCTACCCATAAATAATTAAAAGAATGAAAAATTAAGAAATAAGCACATCAAAAAAAAAATAAATATAAATTATCTGAAAAGGAAATAGAACAAAATAAGTTAAAATATGCAGGCCAGCTAACACGAATGGATAGCACAAAACAAGTTAAGAAAGTATGGGAAGCTAAAAAAACAGGTAGAAACAGAAGTGGACGACCCAGAACAACCCGTAAGAACAGCGTAGCACAGATATTAAATCTTTATTGAAAAAACATGGGAAGAGGCAAAAATATTAGCGAGAGATGGTAAAAAATGGCAAAATTTTATAGTAGAAAGGTAGTAGAAAATTACCTCCACACCTACGGGTACAAGAGAAAGAAGATGATAACGATGATGAAGTGTTTTTATCCTTAAAGTGATCTATAAGTCAAAATTGTACATAAATAAGCTAACAACTTCATATACCTGTAAGCTCTAAGTAAACAACATTTCACCGAAACACCATAAGCTTGTCAGCATTCCTGTTTGAAACTATTTCAATTTAACATGTAGACTAAAACAGAAATATATTGATCTACTTCCTGTAGATAACCAAAGTTTGTGCATTAACCCACTTAACATAATTCACCATAATCCTAAATTTGGGAAAGACATGTGAGCAGGATTAACTTGGTATTATTTTGTCTTAAATAAAATTTTAGTTATTGGGTTGCTCAACTGCACATTTTATTAACATAAATCAACAAAAAAATGTATAAATTAATTTCATCGGCATAAATCAATTTAGGATAATGAAACTTCTTGGTAAGTCCGCTAATTGCTCTTGACCAATAAGGTAATATGACAGCTGTTCAGAATAGTAATTCTAAGAATCGCTATTTAAGATAATGAAACAAAACGATGTAAGTTGTATATAGTTTGGTATTATATAACGAAATTTAAATAAAATAGTTCAATGATCAAAATTTAATTTTTATATTTAGATAAGAGAGTGTGCAAGTGAAATAATAACCAAATTCTATTAACAGGAAGGAGAACTAGGACTTATTTATCGATGTTTCGAGAATTAAGAGATACTAGAAGAAAAGCGTGTCTGCAAAATTTTGTGTAACAAATAATAGGTTTATATCCCCCTCTATCCAACCAGGAGAAAAATTGAATTCTTACTGCACACAGTGTATAAAATTATAAAATGTTTAAATGGTTAGGATTAGTCAGCATGCTTAACAATTCATGGATCAAAAGGTTCATTGAGTGGTTCATTGAATGATGTACGCGCCTAATAAACAGCTGTTTAACAAGAAACTTTGTGGGATAAAGCGAACCAAGCTTCCTTGCAAAGTTATCTGCTTTGCTTTAGATGTATAATACCTTAAAATTACAATAAATTAGGTCACAAAAAAATCAAAATTACAATTTAACATATCCCAAAGGAACAGCACTGGCAGTATCTAAAGAAGTGTGAGAAAATCCTCTGAACACTACACAATACTATGTATATTAAATCGATAAGCAAACAACGAACTTCTGGCATAAAGTAAGCTAACAGCACTGCAAAATTTGAAAAAAAAAGTTTTACTTCAAATTCTTTAATTTGTCCCAAAAGAGGATATTCAGTAAAAAAACTGTGACATTAAATGTACAGTATACCAATATCTGATTACTTGCGGCAAATTGACCGAACATTTAGGACCCATTTTCCTAGTTTTGGCCGGTTTAAGGCTTTACTATTAAGGCATCCAAAAATTAACAGTTTCATTAGCTGATAATATAAGAAGTTCAATTAGTTGTGACTTTGAGGAGGTTGTAGAGATATATTTGATTAATTTGAGAATGTCTTCAAAAGACTTTTAAGCTGATAACTAATTACTAGTTGAGGCAGTGTATAAATCCAAGGTAGTAAAAAAGAGATTTTCCGTATTTAAAATGCAACCGAAAACTAAGACGATGATTATATTTATATTTTTTAACTATAACTTTGTCTTATTGGAATTAAAATAATCCAGAAGTTATCGGTGAAAAAACATTTAATTTTTTTTTTTGAAAATAAATTCTATATATTCCCTACTGTATCTAAATGAGAAATTCTTTTGTCCATTAAAAATTCTTGAAGCAATCAAAAAGTATTCCTCAAGGTAGTGTGTCCTACATATTCGAATTAAATAATATGTTTCCATAAAAAAGGATCTAAACATATACAGGAGATTATAATATCATAATTTTTTTAGATATAGTGTCCAGGTCATTGTTCACTTTGGTTTGTTATATGCAGTACATGACCTTACCAAGTAAATTATTTTCTTTTAATATTATTTGTAATCCCGACTTTTATTTCCATTTGTTAACAAATATTCTAATTTCTTATTCTATCTGCTTATAAACAAGTGCTAGTAATATTGACTTTTGCTATTCACTATTTCTTCGGAATTCTCCAGTTTGAATTGTTAGTACTGTTTGACTTCTTTTTATTGACACATATTCTCTGACGATATTTCCCTTCCAATTTATTTTTAGTCTTTTTTAATTCTTTTTTTCGAAATATCCGATTTCATGCCACTTTGGGTAGTCTTCTTTTCGTTGATTATATGACCATATTAGTTTAATATCTTCTTTTCTCCTTTGACTATAATCGTTTGCTGTACTCTTTTATTTGTTAGTTTGTGATTTTGTCTCTTCCACAAATTCTACTGGATCTAAGCCATGCGTTCACTTTCTTTGTGCATCTCTATGGTTTCGCTACATATAATTCTTATACTATTTCTTTGTTTCCTTACTTACGTCTTTATGACACCATAAATTATTTAATCTGTTTATTACTTTTTTTGTTTTATTCCTTGCTTATTTTGTTTTCTTCGCCGAAATCCAGAATCTTTCTCATACTTTTTTTGCATCCACTCATGTGCCCATATATACACATATTTTGTAGTCATAAAGTTTATTGTCGGTTCTATTTTTAGACTTTTCTCTTATTTTTCTTAGATATTCTAGGTCATTCTTATCTTAATCATCAGCACGTTGTGAGGTACATATACTTTGGTTAATTAAGGGTACACTCATTCTCAATTTTTTTCTTATTTTAAAGTTCAGATGTATTTCCTACATAAATTTTGATTATCCACAATTGTAAAATAAAAAAAGTTAAATTACTTGAAAAATATTGGTTATCTTAAGCGCTGTGGATAATTGGTTTCCTATGTTACCCCTTAAAATAGTGCAATCATAAGTTTCTAATGCCAATGACAAAAGTTTGACTTACATTTATACATTGCAGTGTTAGTACTTTTAAAGTAAATACATTATTAAATGTTTTGCTGAAACATATATATAATATATAAGTTTGTCTCGTTATTTCTAAAACCATAAAATTTAACCTGTAAAAAACTTGCAAACTTTTGTTTATTTAAAAATTGCATGTTAATATTTAGTCTTTTCTTGCAAGTTCTGAACATCACTGTAAGCCGGTTATTTTTTTACATCATGTAAATAAAATTTGTTTGTTCAAGTTTCTTAGCAGGCCTCTGAGGCACAGCTGAACAGAAGAGATTTATTTTTTGTTACATAACAAAGCTGCGATCGGATTACGGCGAAATTTTTTATTTTCTACTTTGTTATTGTAACTGGGCGCGCTTTTTATTTTGCGGATTGGTGCAAATAAAAATAGTTGTCACAAGTGACTTTTAGTTAACTATTAATTACAAAGCATTCAGGAAAAAAGTGTGCCTGAACATTTGAATGCAAATGTACCTGAAACATAATTTTGTTTTTAAGTGTCTATATATTTTACGTTTATGTAAACGAATTTTCCACTAATTAATCATATTAATTAACAATATTAGCAGTTTTGCTAATTAAGTGGACATGAACCTACGTGATGAGAAAGTAAATGCAATAATTTCATAACAGTATGTGCAATAGATTGTAAGAAGATTCAATGTAAACTACAAACGTAAGGTAGAATAAGCAAATTAAGCAGTAGTAAATCAAACAAGGGACACAATTGCAATTACAAAGACTGCGATTTTCAATGGGTCGACTGGAACCAGCTCGTTATGCGATAAGGCAGTACTACCTTGTGAACACAAGCACCATAGCATACAACTGAAGAATAATACAGCCAGAAAACTGGACTTTGAGATTTCGGCAACTCACACTAACAGAATAGCATTTAAAAATACATAAGAATGTCATATAATGGTCAACGGTTACAATATTAAAAGAAAAAAAAACACATTCATTGACTTAGAGATAAAAAAAGACAAATTCAACCCAAAGAATAACAAAACATGAAAAAAGCCAAAAAGATGCTGTAGTTAAGGTCAAATACCAGAAGGCAGAAATAAATGGCGCTAATCAAACGGTACAAAAACTGAAAAAACGGTAGAGGAAGGTATTACCTGACATATAAAAAAGGCTAATGAAAAAAGTAAGAAATAATAAACCACACAGCATAACAAATGATTAATCATCAGTAATAAAAATTTGAAATATGAGCATGGAACTTAACAACAATAAACGGAAAGAAAAGAAATTAATAGAAGAAAAATTGGAGAATCCACACAAGGAAATCAAGTCCTATCAAATAGCTACATACATATAAGATATTTAAGAGTCAATGTAATAGAATGCTTAGTTAAAAGAGTAGCATTTATAACAGAGGACGAAATAAGAAAGAAATTGTAGGTTAGAAAATAATGAACTTTAGAATTATTATCTTAGATACAAAGAGCGAATTAAAAATAACAAAACATATACGTGCACCCAAAAAAAGTTGAAAGATACAAAAAAATAGAAGAGTTTCACAAAACTCTACAAGAACAAGTATCCAAATACGGAGAGAAACATAAAATTCCTGGTAATAAAGGATTAGAAAGGAAAATGAGAAGTTGGTTTTAGAATTCTGTATAGTAAATTATTTGTTGTATTCCTTACTTCCTATAATAATAAAAAATAATTATAATACACTTATCCACTAGACAATAGATAAAACTAAAGTATTGCAGATTATATATACATAAATATGTCAAGACAATTGATAGTAATAGACGTCTAAGTTAAAGCTGAAATAGAGACAAATCATAAACTAATAATACTGGAAATGCTGTCAAGGAAAAGCAGTCAAACAATTCATAAAGCAAATGTAGAAAATTTATAAACGTAGAAAAAAGAAATTCAACAAAGGATTTATAAAGAAACAAAAATAAGGCTGAGAAAAAATCAAGATGGTAAGCGACGATTTAGAAGGATTCTGGTGGAAAAATACGAAAATATTAATTGAAACAAAAGAAATAAGTACGTGGAATAAGAAGAATAAATTAAACTAGAAAAATCCAAAGCAAAAGTAAAGAAAAGAAGGAATTATTTGTCAACGGAAAAATGGAGAATAAAACAATTTATAAAAAAAGAGACAAGCTTAGATAAAAAGTAAAGTGAAAATCGGAAGACTGGGAATAATTTGGAAAAAGATAGAGACCGAATATCGAATAAACAAAATAAAGTTTTGGAAAATAGTCAGAAATTTCTAATCTACGTAACAAATAAGGCTACTATGGAATATCAAAGATGCTAACAAGGGACTTAAAACGGATGCAGAAGAAATAGTGGAAGTATGGTATAAATTCTAAAAAGAAAAAACTTAAGAACAATCAAAGATGATACGTAAAACATAAAATGATGAATTTATTATGTGTGGCTATAGACACAAGAATAAATAGCGAAAACCATTGATTCGCTAACAATGCAATAACAAAGCAATAAGGAACGGAAAATAGCTTTAGAACTGGCATATTGTAGTACAAAGGAAAGCCAAAAATAGATATAGCACAGCTATTAAAAATTATAAAGCTATCCGTTTAGCATCAACTTTTTACATAAAAAAATTAACACAAGTGGTAGAAAGTGCACTAAAAGAAAAACATAAATATAATTAGAAAAGTAGTAGAAAGAGGCAATATACAAGATAAAGAACTATACCTAGTGTTCATAGACACAAATAGCGTATTCGGCAGCAAAAATTTGGAAAATTTTGGTGGAAATTACAACCTTGAGATCTAAAAAGATGTAAAACAAAAAATACAGTAAATTTATCACGACTTCTAAAAATATTACTGTACTTATTTGTTTCACACCCCCTCAAACCTCAAGACTACTGTTTAAAAACTAAATTAAAAGTATTAGCAAAGCTCACGCAAGTCATTGAAAGTGTCTAGAAGAAAATAGTAGAAGTGATATGGATAAAAGATATAAAATTTAGAAAATTCGAATGCAGATAGGAATTAAACAGGGTCTAACCTCATTCTCCTTTGGTTCAACATATGCATAAATAAAATACTAAAGCTTTGTAAAAAAATATGCTAGACGTAACGATTGATTACAAACATTTGAAACATATCAACTGTATTTACATGGCATAATAACTAATACTGCAAGATAATGTACAAGAAAATACTAGATCAGCAGACCAAAACAGTACAGAAATGGTAAACACTGAAAAAACAAAAATAATGAAAATGAAGAAGGAAAATAGTAGGAAGCTATTAAGCACGGAAAATAGCTTAAGACAAGATTCAATCTTCGAGTACCTTACCTTAAATAGAACAAGAAAATCTACACCAACTAAACAAAATAATTGTGGGCAAGAAGAGACAAGTCTAAGTACAAAAAACATAATTTACAACGGTAGTGAGACCAAGGCTTCAATGACAAAATAGGAAAGGAAAATAATAGTGACAAAAATAAAATTCTCCTAAAAGATAAAAGGAAAAGTAAAAGAAATAAGTGTAAAAAAAAAAAAAACATTAAAAACAAAGTGGTACAGAGTTGTCCAAGAATACGACCACTGGCTAACCAAAAGAATATAAAAATGAAGAAAAATCGGGAAAAAACAAAGATAAAAAGTTCATAAAACAGTATTTGGAAGAAGTAGCTCAAAAATTAGCAAACAACAAACAAATTAAGAAGTACGAAAAGAGATAGAAAACGTGAAGAGGTGAGTCCAGAAGAGAAAAAATGAAAAAAAATCATAATATCGTTTAGGTTTTGTAACCTTTTTATGGCATTTTTGCATATTTCAAATTTTATTAGCGATTCTTGAAATCCAATTTAATTTTTTTTTAGTTATTAATTCTACTGCACCATAGTGTTATAACCACATACCATATCAGACCAGATTCCCAAATGCAAACAAAAAATTGTTTATTATGTTTTTATATAATTTACTAGCGGCAGAAATAGCATTAATTCAAGTTCTCAAGCAGTTCACATTGCTGTTATAGGAGAAAAATCCCCCTTTATATTTTTGTTTTAACAATTGGATTATTTCACGCAAACTATGACAGCTCGTGCCATCCTGTTGAAACCACGAGTTATCCAAATCTAGGCTATCCAAATAGGCTGGCGAAAAATCTACTATCATCTCGCGATACCGTTTGCCATTGATAACCACTGCGTTTTAAGCCTAATTTTCTTCACTAGCAGTAAGTCCACACCAAAATGTTACTCTGTGGGCATGCATAGACCGTTTTTGAATAACCAGAGAATTTTCTATGCCCCAACTGCGACAATTCTACTTATTGGCATATGTGTATAGTAATAAGGTGGAAATGCGTCTTATCACTAAAGATAATTGTCTTCGCAAAATTGCCGTTAACGCCTTGATTCTCTAGCATCAAATCAAAAAATACCCGACATTTCAAACTGTCGTTTGGCTTTAGCTCCTCCGTCAAATTGCGCTCCATAATGACTACTGCAATGTGTTTACTAAAAAACGTTACCAAGCCGAACATTGCCAACCACGCAGGAAAATCGCGTATAATTTAAATTCTGCGTTTTCTTTAAACTACATTCTTCATAGCATTTTCCCATAGCAAATTAGGTATTTCCGAAAGAAGGCTTTCAAACGCATCAATTGGTGTCGAAAATTGTTGTCCACGTTGTTTGTTCTGCACGTGTGGCAACAAAAAGGAATCCATAGGAGAGAAATTAGTATTCTAAGTTAAATGACCCATCAATTTGCGTTGATGTGAGTGAGCTTACATTGCCATGGTGGAGAATGGTCCGGCGATGCACGTTGGTTTTTCTTTTTTCTCTGAAAACTCCTGACAAGAAAATGATTGTGTACCATTCAGAATTGACTGTTTTACAATCTTCCAAAACTTTTTTCAAAAAAGCAACCGACTATTTACTTTGAAGTGCTTCGAGCGCAAACGACTTTCGTGCTCACACACATAAATTCAAGATTCGTTACCTGCGACAATGTTGTAAATTGTATTTGAAGCACCACGATCGTTTTCTTTAGCGATAGTTAACTTATGCGAGATGCAACGTTTCTTTCAACAGCTTTTTCGCGGTTAAATGTTCATGCAATATCGAATATATGCTAGTCATACTAATACCTAAAGATGCCTGAATTTCTAGATAAGTTACATGACGATCTTGTTTTATCAGTTTGCACACGGCATTAATATTTCTTGGGACCACAGCCGATTTCAGACGGCCTCCTTTAAATTTATCCGCCAGCAAACTACGACCACGATTAGTTCATTGAACTAACCATTTTCAGTGACTATGTAATACTTCATCACCAAAAGTTAAAGTGAGTTCAAATTCATATCGAAAATAGGAAAAAATCATCAAATGAAAATGTTTACGAGTTAATTCAATTTTTTAGACCAAAGAAAATTTTCATCTTAATAACAAAACAAATAGCGTCCGTATGACAAAACGTTCTGAGTACGTATACCGTCAAAAATGTCAAACTGCATGCTGTCAGATCGCACCTAACAGACGCAGCGTTACCAATTCGCGATAGATAGATATCGTGCAGGCCACGTACGATTATACTTCGTAAGAGATAACAGCTTTTCTTGGTACTAAGTGTTTCATATTGTACTAGATGGGAAAAGTTAAAACGATTTTGAAATCTTTTTAATAGTCCATTACTTTTTGTTAAAATCCAATTTTGTATGTGGCTGCAATTTAAGTAAATGGCTTTTAATTTTGCGATGCAATATCGTGCATTTTAAAGAAAATAAAACATATTACGGCGTTCCATTTTTAGTGCTTTACAATAAACAAAGCACTGCAATTAAGCCATATTTATAAAATAAAGAAAAAACGTTTTTACGAGTTGTACAAGCTTGGGTGTATTAATCTCGAATACGTGAATAAACGATGAGACTAGACGCTAGAGACAGCTACGGTATGCTTACATAAAAAATTAAGAATAAATATGGCTACCCATCTTTTATCTTGGATGTATGTAGAAAACTCTGCTCCTACAGTTTGTCGAGTTGAAAAAAAACTCCTTGGTAAATTGAAAGCCCTGCTTAACAAGATTGATGTTAAATCAAAGCACATATTTTATTAAAAGGCGTTCGTTCAGCTCAAATAATATTTTCGATATTCAGTCATGAAGAATACGGCACTCGATGTGTGAAATCTAGTTATAAATCTTTTACATAGAAGACAAATGACATGCTTAATTTAGCAAAAAGTGCTTATAATAATAATCTTGTAGATTAATTTTTAAAAACAAGAATGCAAATAATTAAAATAATTCGCCTGCAGAATGATGCAGCGAATTTTTATAAAAAAACTATTACATGAACGTAGAAGCTAAAAACTGGAACAAACACACTTTGTTTTTACCTAATAAAACTAATTGCAGTGTCCTACAATCCAAACACACATTTAGCTAACATAGTAAACAAGTTAAATCGATTAGAATGACGACCCCTACCGAAACTTTAATTAAAATTCAATCTAACGCCGTTTACAGCCCGCCTGACGGCTTTTAAATTGAACGCGGGCCCAGCACTTGCTAATTATTCACGGAGAAGAGATAAATTGACCTAGATTATACCACTATTGAATAAGTCGTGCCAGCAGCAACCCCGATAGGCCTGTAACGTAATTAAACAAAAACTTGTTTATGGGCGAGCAAAAATTTCTTGAATATCGATTATCGTTGAGAAACAATTCTAAATAATGAAAAATAGCTTCATATTTAAAACTTGACGGTAAGAAAATATTATAAATACATAACACAGATACAGTTTTAACAAAATCAATTTATAATAAATAAATAACTAATGAATCAAATAAAGGAAAAAAACAAATATAAAGAAAGTAAAACGATATTTACTAATAAAGAAATTTATAAAACAGTGCAAAAGATAAAAATTCAAAGTAATAAAACCTAATATATAATTGTTATAAAAAATATAAAATCAAATTTAAATAAGATTTGATTAAGGAAGATGCCTAAGTAACAAATAAAAAATTAAAAATCAGTTACTTGAAAAACTAAAAAACAAACTTATAAAAGAAAATTAAAATAGGATAATATATTTTAGAGCGATATTGTCATAATTAAAAAAAAAACTGAACAGAAAATTCAATTTCTTTAGATGCAAAACATTATATGTTATCCTCAAGTTTTAGACGCAAGGAAAGGAAAGTAAAAAATTCTGTAAAAGAGTAATAATAAGATCACCTCAAAATTGAGTATAGTGAAAATGGGCACCAATCTGTAAAAAATGTGTAAGAAATTATAAGTAAAATTAAAAATATATTTTTGAGGAGAATACTATTGAAAGAAGAACCTAACGGCCTTATTGCTTTCTACATAATTTGTTAATCAAATACATGTATTGTGATTTGCTTTTCCTTTAATATAAAAAGTTATAAATTACAATAAAAGAGTAGTTTTGTTATATCAAATAAACAATTCCACAATATAATAAACTTAAAAATAAATTCAAACTTCAAAAATTAGAAAATTAGAATTTAGTGGATTTAACCTTGTGTTAGTCGTGCAGTTTACAATCATAGAGCACGCCTCTTTTAATTGTAATATTATTAAATTATTATCTACTCATGCGCGCTTTCGAGAAGCTGTTTGTTATATAGGGTTCTTTCATTCTTTTAAGATGATTAGTACAAGATATCAACTCTGATCCAATTATTTCCATGCAATGGTATAACGAATTATCAAGAAAAGATCAAGGACTGTTAAATAAAGAAAATGCAAAAGAAGAAAATATTGTGGGAACAATGAACTACATTACAGAATCTGAGCAAGAAGCTTCGTCCAATAAAGGTGAGGATATGTCATTAGACAATTAAGGCAAAAACCAAAGAAGAATATAGGGCCAATATACAAGTGTGGCTTTGAAACTCATAATTCTGCAGTAAATGCTCTTGGTATTTGTAAAATAAATCACCCAAAAAATTTCAAGAGAAATCACATAAGGTCATAAACAGAGTTTAAGCTAGTTATTTTTTATTGCCTATGAAATTACAGTAAAGAGCGCAAGATCTTTTAGGAATTATTAAAACACCCTCCTCAAAATAAACAGGAAAATTATGTCGGACATTACTACATACGTCTTACAAGTTACAACAAATCGTGACCTAAAATATGCGTGAAATGCGAGCCCAGATCACTTGGTGAACATTTGCACTATAAGTTTTACAAATAAAGAAATCTTTATTGTAGTTATATTAGTTTTGTGCGTCTTTATAATTATTCTTGATTCAGATTCTGCTTTTATTATATATAGGTATTTGTTCAACCAGCAGAATGATTTTTATTTTTTAAATTTTTGATATCATAATTTTTATACGACGAGACAGACAAACAGACCGCACACAGAGGCTCTGCAATCAGAAACAATTATGCTTCCTGCTTGGGCACGTGTCATTAGTTATAAAATCTCTATAAAACTTGTTCGCTTAAGTAGTTTGTTTACACGAATTTTTTCAGTCCACATGTTGCATGTTTTTTGTTAAAATGGATAAACTTGGATGGATTAACCCCTAAGGAAATTCATTCGAAGTTGACAAAAGTTTACGGGGATTCTGCTCCTTCCATGTCAACTGTTAAAACGTGGGCAGCTGAAGTTAAACGTGATCGCACATCCCTCGAAGATGACCCACGTGAAGGACGGCTAAAAACCGCAACCACACCGGAAACCATCGAAAAAGTTATGATATCGTGTTGGGCGATAGTCGAGTGAAGGTGAGTGAAATAGCTGAGGCTGTGGGGATATCTTGCACGAAGAATTAGGGATGCCGCATTTGCTGAATGCCGATCAAAAGCAAATGCGCAAACGATTTTCGCAGCAATCTTTGGACCGATTCAACAGGGATCCGACCGATTTTGTACGGCGATTTGTCACCATGGATGAGACATAGGTCCATCACTACACGCCAGAAACGAAACAGCAGTCCAAGCAGTGGATGGAAGCCGGTGGTTCAGCGCCAAAGAAAGCGAAGTCGATCACATCTGCCGGAAAGGTGGCCAGCGTGTTTTGGGATGCGAAAGGGATCCTGTTAATTTATTATCTTGCAATCCAATGATGAAGTTGATGAATATTTCCACAATCTTCCAGATTCTCACTTCCGAGAAAGAATACTGAGAGGCGCTGGATCAAGTGTGTTGAAGTCAAGAGAGATTATGTAGAAAAATAAATTCATTTTTTAACTGAAAGTCGCAGTCTTTCGTTGTCAGGCCCTCGTATGTTAAAACACTCTTACTGAACAATTTCTAAAGCCACTGATAAGAGAACACGTTATGCTGTCTCATTCTCAAGGGTACTTAAATTTGTAATTAATCGTAATTCAACATTAGAACACATTTTCTGAACGTTTTTTAGTTATGGATAAAGCCGCATAAAACCATAATTCTCGGGGTATCGTAGATCAAACTGCTGCTCTCGCAGGTTTTCTACAAGCGCTCCTCTGCTAACAAACTTTGATCAGATTATCTTACCAATTTTTTCATCAACATTATTAATGTTTTTCGTCATAATACATCTGAATATACAGACAATATTAAAGTTATACCTGCTCAATCGCTCCCAAGTCTTAACCCATTAACAGATAGAAAACTAAAATAAATTTAAGTAAATTGAGTCTTGCTAAAAATTTATACCTAGTTATTCGTTTTACATACAAGCGCCGTGCTGCCAAATCCTAATAAACAAACTATAAACTATTAAACAAATGCATAACCCAAACCAACTTACAATCAAGCACTGTCAATAATTTGCCAAGGCTAACGGCAACAGATATGACAGATAAAGATATTCAGCTCTGAATGGTCAACATTTCTGAATCATACAAACATTGATAATGTAGCACATAACATAGACATTAAGCGGGCCCATAAAGTTAACGTAAGAAGGTATTTAAATAGTCAAAGTTAAGATCTTTAAAGACAACAATGCGTCTATAAACTTTTAAGGGAGGAAGTCGTAAACTTGGCACAAAAACCCCAAATTGATTCTAATACACCGTAAAACGTATTGACGAATATATAGCAAAAACTATTTTAAAAAATCGTTTACACAGCAGCTCAACAACGGTGAAGATAGATTCCATTTAAATAGAGTTGATGGCTGAAAGTGTATCAATCGGATGAGTGCAATTAGAAGACAAACTAATCATTCTTACACCATTTTATTCCAATTTTTGTTTGATAGTATTGCCCAAAGGGTCCACCCAAGTACAAAAATCTATCTAGTAGATAAAATATATTTGCCGCTCAAAGCCCAGAAAACTATATAAAAAACATCTGTATGCCCCATGTCACGGTCAGCAGATATATTTGGTTCAATAAATAAAAAGGATTCAATGCTCGAACAAAACTTTGGCAAGGAGTGCCTGTCATATATCTGACAAAATTAGTGAAATAATAAAACTACGTAATGTTTCATATTTTCATACTAGAAACATTTTACTTCTCTCCTGTCAGATTTCATAGTTCAGGTATGCATTTTCCCTTTTTACAGTTAGATAATATTTGGAAGTGTGTGAATGTATAAACTGATTAAAACTACTATTAATTTTCTGTTAGTTCCCTGTATCATTTTAATGATATATAATTTCACGTAAATTGTCTGACTCCTTTGAATCTTATTTTACAAACTTTTGAAAAAAGCTGAATATGCAACACGAAAAGTTTCTTAAATACAATTATTCCATCAACTAAATGTATTTTTTAGTTCAAAAGTTCGTTTAACGCATAAGGTTTAGCACTTTATATACTCTATACACTGAGAGTAAGTAGAAAGATGCGGTCAATTTAATAAAAAACGCGGGAAATATTATTTTGTGTACTTAAAACGGCTTAAAATTACTCTTGCATGGTAAAACGCTCAACGAAATTCATCAATTGAGAAACACATAAGGTGAAAGCGTTATCGATGTTAAAAATGTGCGTTTCGTACGTGCAAAAGCTTAAAGAAGGTCGAGAGTTATGTGACAATGAACCGAAGCAGCCTCGGCCACGGACCAGCCGGACCGAAACCATGATTGCGTGAGTAAAGCAAGGTGTTATAGAGGACCGTCAATTAGGTGTATGTGATATCACCTCTAAACTTGGCATTTCCATAGGATCTGTGGAGTTCATTTTGCATGGTGATTTAAAAATGGGGAAAGCTTTTTCAAGGTGGGTCCCACAAATGCTGACCGATGAACACAAGGCTGGGCTAGTGGTGATGCCTAAAGACACTCCGTGGCCGCTTATTTTTCAATTGAGCCCAGTTGCTGATACAATAATTATATCAACGATTTTTCAGTGGAGAAAAAACACAGTAATATTCTCATCAGCCATGGAATCATGGCGACGACGTTGTAAAAATGCATATGTCTGAATAGAGATTACGTTGAGAAATAACAAAAATTTCAACTTTCTTAGGTAAGTACCTCTTCGGAAAAATTTTAAAACCTTAGAACTTGAACGCACTTCGTACATTACAGAAATACTTTCTTTTGTTTGATGTTTAGGTCTATACATTTGTTTAAAATTGGATGTAAAAAATATCATTAAATAACAAACTTATAAAATTACAGTCTTTGTGTAACATTTATAAAGTATTAGAAACTTTGGTGACTTCTACACGTATGTTTTTCTACATCTGTATAAGTGTTGCTGTATGATTTTTTTAAATTTTTTGTAATATTCCCACAAAAATTATAAAGATTTGTCACTTGACTTCGAAAGTCAATCAAAATCACCTAAATGAAAAACTATACAATTTGTAAAAGTTATGCTATTGATTCGCGAGCCGTGTGTAACTGACACCAAGCTTTTGATAATAAACACCGTTAATTAAATCACAAAAGACTGCAAAAACGTTTAAATCACGTTTAAATATTGTTATCCAGTACTGCTGTTATACAGTAATTGCTTTAAGTGTATTTTTAAGTGACCAATGACACTTTATGCTCATATTCTAAGTGGCTATAGGACTTTCATCTAAATTATCTGTGATCTTTCTCTTGATTAAAATTGGCAATTTTGTTTGTTAATACCATTCTCAAATGATTTTAGTTTTTCTAACCTTTTGTTTCAGTTTCGGTAATATTGGTAGTTTTCAACTTGGAGCTGCTGATATAATTTTATGCAAACTGCTTCTTGCTCAATTCTTGTACATGATGACAAACTGAGGTTATTTACTAGCTTTAACATCTTTACGCATTCTTGTACTATTTTGGATGCACGTATAGTTCGCAGTTGAGAAACTTTTTAGCGATGAAATTACCAAACTTATTTTTTAAACTTCTTAATTCAAATATATTGAATTGCCATTTTGATACAGGCTTGTTGTAATCTGCACTAACAGTAATAATTAGAACTTCATTTAATGTGACTTCACAGTAATATCTCTTATTTTTAATAAAAAAATCAAAATAAAAATAATAGTGGAAAACAGAAACTTAAAATATTTAACAAACAAACTGAGACATAAAAAACATAAAAAAAGCAAAAAATAGTTTGTTAAATAAGATTCTATAGCATTATATGTGTATGTGGGCAACATAACCAGATATTTCCTTATAATCCGAAAGAACTGTGTTGAGATAATTTCAATAAAAATTGCATAATAGACAAATAAAAATAATAACACATAGCATACATCATAGAAACCAAAACATAAGTATAGATGTTATTCAAAAAAATTAAAACTTTTTTTATATTTCAATCTCTCTTAATATATTTACAAGGTACAAGATAAAAACATGAAAGAAAAAGTTTTGAGTTTTCTTGGCTGCATTATAGTTTAAAAATAGCTCAAATTAATCTAATAAAAGGTGATAAATCTTTTGATGTAAAATAAAGTAAGAGGCAAACCGCCCTACTCGAAAATAACCAAACAAGATAAAAAAATAACTGATCCTAATCCAGCAAATTACAAAAAAAAACACATTGAGAAAGCTAGGACATTGTAATTGAATATCAAAGTAGCATAAAAATGAGTATAAAAAACCCAAGGCTTTACAGAATAATTGTAACAACAGGGGAATACAATTGATCACCACTGATTACTTTTCTATAATACATAAAAAGATACACAAGTCATCATAAATAGGGTTTAATATTTTATTTAAAAGCAAAACTAAGTTCGCATTTATTGAGACTAAGATCTGCAAACCTCAATAATATTTGGAAACCATTTTTAGTTTGCACTACCAAAAGATCTTATCCTGAAGGTGATTTAATTAATCTAGAAAAAATTCAGCTTGATATACATAAAGAAATTTTTGCTGCGCATAAAACGAATACAGATACTATAAATGGGACGAAAAATGATTGTCGTAAATTCCCTACACCAAACAGCTTTGCACGATGTAAAAGAGGCAAACACAGTAAGAAACCCACTGATTCTCGAGAATACCAATAAATGTCTGCAAACCCTTATGGAAACAATCACTAAAACGTGCAAATAATGCGGCCTAAAACTTAATACATCAAACACTAATTATATAATAATAAATAAGAACAAATTATTATAGAATAACGGCATCCAAATGAATGGGAAACAGCTGTAAAGGGTAAAAAAGCCAACATATCTGAAATGCAACATAAACCAAGATCAGGACCCCTGAAACAAAAAGATGCATAGAATATGACCAAGCTGTATTTCTAAGTATGAAGAAAACCCTACGTAGTCGTAATATAAATTTTCATCTTCGAATCCGGAAGGTTAGAAAATATGTTTTTACCGGAAACTGCTCAGAATTGATTGGATAGATAGGATCACAAATAAAAACGTAGTAAGAAGAATAACTAAACCAATAAAAATCGTTAAAACCGTAAATAGAAGGAAGTTAGAATATTTCAGACACATTATGAGACACCAAGAAAAATATGACGTAGTACATCTTATAGTATAAGAAAAAATAGATAGAACAAAAGACCCAGTTAGACAAAGAGTCTCCTGGTTAAAAAAAATTGAGACAGTGGTACGGACAGTATAGTTGACAAGGTCAAAATCGCAAATATGATAGCCAACATGATCGCCACTGATCAATAACGACCAAGGTACTTGAAACGGAAGAAATAGCTTGACAAGGATTGTACAATAATTAAAAATATTATTTATTAATATTTTGAGTTAAAAATTAAACTAAATTAGTGATTTGGTCAAGGTCTATATGTAAGAAACACACATTATGCAACACAAGTTCTTTGATTTCTTGCAGATTTCTAGTCAAAATATAAAATAAAGTTTGATCTGGTAATTTTTAAACAAGTAGCATTAGAAAACCTCTTATTTACAAGTAATAGTGTGCAAAGTAACGAAAACAATAAATGAGGAGCAGAAAGTTGCTCGAAAAACTGCCGCCTTCTGCCTACAACGACCCTTTCGAGCGAGTCGGCGGACGCCGACACCGTGAGTCTTGTTCCTCCCACGACTAGATTTCTGCTTCAGTTTAATTCGAAAGCTCTTGAAAGTTAAAAGTACTCGATGAGCGAACTTGTCTTTTCAGCAGAAGTTGCAGCCCCTGGCAGAACAACAGCGCGGGACTTCACGGCCGAGGAAAGAAGAAACTTTGCTGGGCTGCCGCTGCGCGGGGTAATGGCCGCCACCTGTTGCGGCTTTCCCCGACGGCTTGCATGCAAGCTTGTCCCGGACGAGATTTATTAGGGCCGTGTTGCGCGCAAGCGGCCGATTTTAATTTCCCCCGAAAGATGAAACTTCTGTGCGAAGCTCATCTTGGGCGATGAGATTAAGTTTCTGTGTTCTGATAAGCCTACATATAAGTTGTATGATTATACTTCTTGAATAGATACAAATAACTTGTAAATATAGAATTTAAGGAATTTTTATGTTTTGCTTCTCATAAAGACGTATAATTTTACTTTTTATATATTTCAGCCTAATTTCAGTAACTAATTTGAAGTATGAGTTAAATTAAAATATGCTGAGTGAAAATAAATTTTATTCTAAAATTTTTATTAATGCAAATTTACTCCAAATAAATAAAGCCTATAGAAACCAGCAACACCAATTTTATAAAAAAAAATAAGTAAAAGCAAGTGCTACCAGTGATTTTTCAATAAGTTAACAGCTGCTTGAAAAATCTAACCAATATTTTAAAAAACTGTCTAGAAATTAGAAATGAGCGACAGATCAAGCCAAAAAATTTCAAGTGTGAAAATTTCCAGGGAGAAGAAGAGATTTCCTCTGTAGCTTACAAAAATCGAAAAACGAAGAGACAGATAGTTGTCGAACTTTTCTTAATATCGATGTGATACGGACTATATTTATAGTAGGTCGCCTTCTTAACCGATGCCTCTATTACATGTTGAAAATTGAAATTTCTAAAACTCATTTATTATTCCGTATACCTTTTCTACCATCCTGTTAGCACAGCACATGGCGGATCAGCGGTAATTATCAAAAACTCAATCTCCCACCATGAATGGAACTCCTTTCAAACCGACAAAATTCAAAGCTCTAGTATAAAGATTCAAGTCCTACCCTACCCATTGATCATAGCAGCAGTATACAGTCCACCACGACATGCTGTCTCAACTGAAGAATACGCAGATCTGCTAAAATCCCTTGGCGCGAGATTTCTCATTGGAGGAGATTGGAACGCCAAGAATGTGGTCTGGGGCTCAAGACTAACCAATCCGAAAGGACGTAATCTACTTAGAGCAATACAAAATCATAACTGCAACTACATATCAACCGGAGAACCCACCTATTGGCCTACAAATACAAATAAAATTCCCGACTTATTAGACTTCGCTATTTCTCGAGGCATAGCAAACACATACACCAAAGTGGAATCTAACTATGACCTGTCCTCAGATCATACTCCCATTCTAATTACCTTAACCACATCCATTATTATCAGAGAACCATCCCCAAAACTCTGCAACAAAAACACCAATTGGGACCTCTTCAAAAACACACTGGATCACGCGATTAATCTAACTATCCGAATTAAGGACGCCTATGACCTAAACGAAGCAACCCAATATTTAACTACAATGATACAAAATGCGGCATGGCAAGCAACACCAGTGAAATAAACACCTGCTCAGCAGCTATTAATATCCCTCGTCTTATAAGGCATCTCGTCACAAAAAAACGCAAGGCACGGAAAAAATGGCAACGAACTAAGTAAAGGCCAGACAAGACCACATATAATAGACTTACTCATCAACTCCACACTGAACTACTAAAAGCCCGGAACGACACTTTTCAGCATTACATCACGAATCTTTCACCTATTGATCATATGATATGGAAGGCAACAAAAAAATTTAAAAGGCCAATAGCATCGATACCTCCAATAAAAAAGTCCGATGATACATGGGCCAGATCAGACAAGGAAAAAGCTAATTCATTCGCAGACCATCTTGCTACTGTACTCTTATCCCCACAACCGGTAGGAAAAAACGATGACACCGACATTTCCGCATTCCTTGACGCGCCCTGCCAAATGTCCTTACCTCTGAGACCATTCTCACCAGCCGAAGTAAAACAGCAAATTAAGTAAAGCACCTGGTTACGACCTAATCGTAGGAGATGTATTGCAAAACCTCCCCAGAACTACCATCTACCACAGCATTTTACGACTCTGCCACTTCCCCAGTCAGTGGAAACATGCTATAATCATTACCCTTATTAAACCTGGCAAACCACCTACGCAACCCTCCTCCTACAGACCCATCAGCCTTTTACCACTCATGTCAAAAATATTCGAAAAACTGCTCCTCACAAGCATGAACTGTCGACCTACATGAAATTCTCCCAAACTACCAATTTGGCTTCCGGCAGCATCATTCTACTATCCACCAAGGGCACCGAATAGTTAACAGAATTATGGAGACTCTAGAAACCAAGTGCGTCTGTATAACTGTATGCCTAAACATAAAACAGGCTTTCGACAAAGTATGGCACACGGGTCTGTTATACAAAATAAAACTCTATTTTGCAAATCAGCTGTACCTCATGCTAAAATCATATGTAAGCCAGAGGACTTTCCAAGTTAAAGTAAATAACACAACTTCCGAATACCACGAAATTGCATCTGGAATACCGCAAGGTAGCGTACTGGGACCGCTGCTGTATCTGCTATATACTTCCGACACGCCTTTAACTGACGATACTTTACTTGCAATGTTCGCCGATGATACAGCTATCCTCTCAATAGACGAAAACCCAATAACTGCAGCAGCCCATCTACAAACACACTTAGATATCTTGCAAAACTGGTTCAACAAATGGAGAATTACAGTCAATAGCGACAAATCCTCTCAAATCACTTTCACAAATAGACGTATTGCAAGCCCACTAAACAACATCAATAATACTCCGATACCTCAGAAGACGGTCATCAAATATCTTGGACTACACCTAGACCATAAGCTCACCTGGAGCACTCACACCAAAGCCAAACGAAAACCAATAGACCTTAAAATTAAACAAATGCACTGGCTCCTTGACAGACGCTCCCAACTCTTAGTGTCAAACAAACTACTGTTATATAAAAGCATCATAAAACCCATCTGGACATATGGTATACAGTTGTACAAGGATCCTGCAACGAAGCCAATCAAAAATCCTTCGCAAAATAGCCAACGCCCCATGGTACATCTCTAACGAAACCCTTCACACAGACCTAGGAATTACATACGTAGCCGCAGAGATACAGAAGCTTGCTCGAACATACACGAACCACCTGACAAGACATAAAAACCAGCTAATAGAACAGCTCTCTAACCAGCCAACCATCACCAGACGATTAAAACGAAATTGGCCACAAGATCTTCCAGTGTAACTACCCAGAATAACTTAGTGTCTAGCCTACGGGGAGTAAGGCCGGATCCCCCCAATGACATGTTATAAAATTATAAATTATAAATAATTTACTTATTACTCGTGTGAGAGTAGATTGTAAATAAGCAACAAATAATAAAAAAAAAATTATTATATTTCTGAATTACTTTAAAATGTTTTACTAATTAAGCTCCCGATACTCGCTTGTTACGTAATTGAAACTTCTGAGTTTAACAAATGATAGTATCTATAATATTACCATAAGTAAGTTCTAATAATAAAGGACCACTGTTAAGTATATCAGCCGAATGATCTATCATGAGCAGTAGCGTCACCTCATAATGAAATTACAAACCTTAATAATATTACATCATCTAAAGCTTTTTCGGTGAAATTAAGACGCTTTCCAAGGTATATACCCAACATATTAGACATATTTAATTAGTGAAATGTATGTTTCTGAATAATATAAGATCAATGAAGAAGTGATCAATTGCGGCAAAGATTTTTTGACAATTAGGAGATGAAACAGATAGCGCGAACATTCTAACTGAAATTGAAGATAACTCTCTGTTCAGGGTGTTACACAAGTAAGTTGCGTATAAGATTTTGCACTTTCTACTAAATAGTCAACTAAAAAGTTATTTGTGCACCTAGTATCAAAAAAAAATTTCAAAATTTTCACCTCCCAACAACACGCGGACTGACGCCACCCTGATCCAAACATTAACGCTGCAATAGAGAACAGATGGCTATACTGATCAAAATAATGGATTTTCAACAAGTGCAGGCCGAGTTCCGAGGAGCCCGTTTTTTTCGATCAAATAAATTATTTGTGCAGGTCTGAACTGTGTTAATTGTCGGACTATTTGAAATAATTACTTTCATTTTAGGACAATAATCTAACTTTCTTCCACAAAAAAAAACGAATGGCCGAAATTGGATGTAAAAAAACGGGAATATCCACATATACTTCGCGCAAGAGTATTCACCTAAAGAACAAGGGTAAAAACATCGGGAAATTCCAGTAAGCCTCATCTTGCCAAAGCCCTCTGGGGATTCCGTCGTCCAAAAGTACCAAAAGACAGCTCAATTAAAAATATTCCTGGCACAGAAAAAAACGAAGACAAGAAGTGGCCGAAGATTAAGCAGCAGTTCTCCGTGTCTGTTACACCCCAAACAATCCGCAACGGACTGCATGAGAACGATCCGTATGGTATATCGCCCCGCCACAAGCCGTAGATTAGCCCAGCAAACCGAACTGCCGACTATAAAGTTTGGAGGTAGCAATGTAGTAGTTTGGGGGTCTATAAAAGCATCTGGTGTGAGCATGTTAGATTTTATAGATACCATAGACAGGGTATTTACAAGAGGCTACAGGAAAAGAATTTGGTGTTCTCTGCTCGAAAACTAAAGCTGCCAAGGAAAACAATCATAAACATGCGGAGGCCTCGGTAAAGATTCTTAGGTCCTCAAATGCCTTTAATTACCCGACCTAAATTCAATAGACTGAAGATCAACGAACAGAAGACAAAAATGCTAGCAGTAAAACCCCCAAGAAGATTAGGTCCAAACTATACAATAGAGGACAAAAATTTTGAAGTGGTACCGTAGTTCAAATACCTGGGAACCCAAATAAATAGTGAAAACAAGATAACACAAGAAATTCAACTACGCGTAACAGCAGGGAATAGAACATATTTCTCATTAACATCAATCTTTAAAGCATCATACATAACAAGAGCAACAAAATTAAAGATTTATAAAAGTATGATCAGACCGGTAGTCACATATGGATGTCACTCATGGACAATGACCAAAGAAACAGAAGAAACACTATTACGTTTTGAAAGGCGAATATTAAGAAGAATTTTCGGCCCAGTACAAGAAGATGGCATATGGAGAATAAGGTACAATTTTGAACTGAGACAACTACATAAGGAGGCAAATATAGTGGAATTTGCAAAATTACTAAGACTGAAATGGGCACGACATGTAGAACGAATGGAAGCACAAAGAATACCAAAGAGAATATTCCAAGGGCGAATTGAAGGCAGAAGAGGTAGGGGCCGTCCAAGACAAAGATGGTCCGATAACATAGAAGAGGATGCACAGCAAATACTTGACATCGAAAACTGGAGGATTAGTGCACAAAACAGGGAAGATTGGAGGCAAAAAATACGGGAGGTCCAGATGGGACTGTAGCGCCATGAAGAGAGAGAGAAATTCAATAGAGCATTTGTGGTCTATCATGAAATCTAGGATGCGAAACCGAACACCAAGGAACTAGAAATAGCTGAAGGTGTTTCTATGAGAAATAAAGTTGTTAGAATCTATGAGGTTTCTGGACTATTGTTTAGATATGTAGTGCTTGTATGCCTTGTTTTTTGGTTGTTCCTGCGGGAGAGGTGCCCTTAATCCCTTAATTTGACTATGGATAATCATAATATTCAAAATGTTCTAATTAGAACAAAATAAAAAATGTTTCTAGTGCTCTTCGAATAATTTTTTGGTCGATTGTATAAACAGACAATAAAAAATTATTTTTTTTAGTTTTAAACGTTTGACAAAAGAATCACCTCAAGTGAAAAAGTCAAAATTGTTGAGCTCTACTAACTAAAGGTCCACTATTCTCACACAATGTTCCATGTGCTATTTTCAAATTAGGAATCCACTCTCAAAATCTGCTACACTCAGACTAATTAGTCGGATTCGGCAACAGTAATCTGTGAGTAACCTGCCACAAATCGGCAGATCACCTACTGTACCCATGTTAGAAAATAGAAGACAGATGTAGGGAAGCATTCAACAAGATGCAGAAACTTCGAATAAAAAACGTCTTCAAGAACATCACTATAATGATTACTAAAGGATTTGCATATAAATAGCTGTAATCTTCAATTGGGCCTACGAGGATGTTCAAAGAGTTCCTTTAAACATTTTAAACAAAAGAGTTCTAATAAATCTCAACTTAGTTCTATAATTATATTGATATATGGCAACGTTTGTAACGTGTCAATGACTTCATTTTAGCGTCAATCATCAAGACATAGTTTGCTACATATGTGGCTGTTGTGCGATACAAAAATATAGGTAAAGTATTGCGTCTTTTGTAAAAAATTATTATTTTTAATACTTCAGGATTAAACTAGCAGGTCAGAACGAAGCGTGGGCTCCTCACAAAGTGTGTAACGCATGTGTGGAAGGATTGAGAAATTGAATAAGTGGAAAATAGGAATCAATGCCGTTCGGGGTACCCATGGCGTGGCTTGAGCCGACAAATCATAGTAACGACTGCTACTTCTGCACAGTGAAGATCGTGGGCCATACTTTAAACAGAGGTAGTAAATGCTTTTAGTATCTTAGTATTAAATTTTCATCAGTTACGCATAAAAACATTAAATCTGGCATTTTTATAGGCTCACAAATACGAAAATTAATGGCAGATAGCATATTCGAAAAAAACATAAATGAGCGTAAATTGAAAGCATGGACTGCATTCAGAAATGTGGTACACACCTTTTTGGAAAACAAGAAGGCTGCAAATTACACCATTTTAGTCAAGGAGGTATCGGACTCCTTCAAACTGCTTGGTTGCAACATGAGCGTCAAAGTTCACTTTTTGATGCTCATCTAACTTATTTTCCTGACAATCTTGGTAATTTTACACCAGAGTATGGCGAGCGTTTCCATCAAGATATTAAAGTGATGTAAAAGATACACTAAGGAAAGTAGACTATACATATGATGGCCGATTATTGTTGGCTGTTAGAAAGAGACTGTACGGACGAACACGGAAGACAACCCAAGAAGGGGAAGTTTCAAGAGAAGCCCGGTGGTGAATGTTAGGTATGTTTGTTTTTAAATATGTATTTATGTTTATCTATTCTTTACACATTCGTTCCGTTCCTCCAGAGAACATTTTCACACGTTACAAACGTAGCCGTAAACCAATGTCATTAAAAAATGTTTTTACGTTTATTTAAATTCTCACTTTTTTGTGGTTTGTGGAAAAACCTGATGTGATACGGAATTTTGAACACCATTTTCGTAATTTGCAGAAAAAATCCATTCCAGTACATCTCTTCATTTCAAAACAAGAATCTAGATAGTGCCGATGTTGATTCATTCGCTAAACAGAATCCCAATTATGATAAAGTTTACGTACTAAATTATGTGGCTATAGTTTTATTTCTAAAACTTATAAAAAACTGTTAATCTTTTAGTAATAGTAGTGGTTTAAAGTTATTACAAAGAAAACTAGTAGAATATACAATCAAGAACGTAGCAGTTTAAATAGTTTGCCCAATTTTAAATAATTTAAAGGAAGAGTAATTTGTAAATGTCTATGCCTTATGACCTCAGATAATGAAATGAAAGTCAAAGCCTACAAAACGTAAGCTAAAACTTTATTGTGAGTTCTTCACGTTTTACGACACGTTTTTTTAGGAGCCTTTTATTGTCGTTCAAAAAATTGAATGCTTGAAAGTTTTAATTTTTTTTTACAAAATAGTACTCAAGGTTAGAATAAGTTATGATGTTCTAAATTTTTGTAGGGTAGAAAGTTAATTTAGAATTTGCAATAAGTAAGATGAAACCAGTTTGTATTTAAAAAATCAATAATCCTTCTTTTGTTAACAATAATATATGCCAGCGCTGTTAATTTCTTTGAGTGACGCAATATCAATATTATGCTAAATTATTTTCATATTAACAAAATTAGACACAAACGAAAACATTTTGCAATTTTAGTTTAATCTTTTTATTCAGTGGGAATTTGTAACTCAATAATACACGCAACTTTAATGTTAACATAGAAACTTAAAGTTCAACACCAATTCTTTGTTTTTATTCACCACTCGGATTATAATGAAAATTTGCGAGAAACTTATTTAGTTATAAAACACAATAAAACTTTTCCAATATAATTTATAATATAAAAAAGAATTTATTTCTAAATGTCTTATGTTTACAGTTTAATAACAATGAAATCACAATTTTCTTGTCATCAGTGTAGTTCTCTAACAGTAATAAAAAACCGAAATTTTCATTTGACTGGTGAATCAACATCATAAGTAATCAGGTCAAAACAGTTTACATTTGTACTTAGCCACAGTACATATAACGTTCTAGCTCTGTATAGCTGCAAAATTCAAAATAGCCTAAAATTACCACTTTGTCGCTGTAATCTTTTTTTATTTTATTTTAAAATAATAAACACTTAATAGTTATAAGGGTTTTCGAAAAGTCTTACTTTCCTGGCGATGGGTTTATTAACAGGGATGTATATAAATACTATAAAATATATACTTTTTATAAAGTTACAATAGTCTCTATCAAACACGTATATCAAATGACATTTTTAAACAGACTTCAAAGTTGCAATAAAATATAACATAAGTGTAAAACAGTACATTTAAAGTAATATGTTTAACTAGAACTTATTATTCTTAATTATAAATAAAATAAAATAAGTAAAATGTCAAACAAGTCGTATAAGTTAGGGTTGCAAAACTTACCAGAGAAACCTGACAACATTCAAAACTAAATTAATGAACCTCGTAAAACAGAATGAAAATTATGAATAGGTACATAAATAAACTAAATTAACGCATTATTTTTAAATATTAGCTACATGTAATCTGAAAAAATAGACTACAAATATGCAGCACTAATAAATTAAATAAGAAACTATAAGAAATAAAAAAAAAAAAAATTAAAACAACAACAACCCTCGGTGCCACCTATAAGAAAAGCCAACAGTACCTGGGCACGCACTAATCAAGAAAAAGCAGATGCTTTTGCAGAACACCTGGTAACGGTATTCCAACCTCATGATAGACTCTGCTCGGTGGAGGATGAAAACTTCATACATCAAGCGTTGGAAGAACCAAATAACCCTGCTCTACCAATAAAACCAGTAGGGGTTAACGAAGTTCATAGTGTCGTACAAAACCGTAATTCAAAAAAAGCACCAGGATATGATTTAATAACTGCCAGAGTCCTGAAGGAGTTACCACGAAAGGCAATACAACTGATAACCTACACAATCAATGCCATTTTCAGATTACGCATATTCCCGGATCAGTGGAAGATGGTACAGACAGTCATGGTACCTAAACCAGGCAAACATCCGAAAGAAGTTACTTCATATCGCCCGATCAGTTTACTGCCTGTCTTATCGAAAGTGTTTGAAAAGATATTCCTAAAAAAACTAAAGCCAACTCTTGAACAACAAAACCTTATACCCAATCATCAATTTGGATTTCGCGAAGGCCATAGCACGATAGAGCAAGTTTATAGAGTTGTAACTAAAGCAACTCACGACCTGCATCTCAAAAGATACTGCTCGTCTGTGTTCTTGGATATAAGCCAAGCATTTGATAAGATATGGCACAATGGACTGCTGTACAAGATTAAGAAAGTCTTCCAATTGCCTTATTATGAATTACTTAAGTCCTACCTATCGGAAAGAAGATTTCAAGTAAAATTCAAAGATGCGCAATCGAGTCTCCACCTAATACATGCCGGCGTACCGCAGGGAAGTACACTAGGACCTATCCTGTAAGTACTTTACACAGCGGATTTACCAACCACTCTACAAACGCTAGTAGCTACTTATGACAACGACACCGCAGTATTGGCATCCCATACTGATCCTCAAAGAGCATCATTGTTACTCCAACGAAACCTCAACAGAATAGAAACCTGGTTGAAATTATGGCGTATACGTGTGAACGAAACAAAATCGACACAGGTTACTTTTACCCTCCGGAAAGAAACCTGCCCTCCGGTAGCATTAAATAATATCCTATTGCCGCAAAATGACAACCTAAAATACCTAGGAATTTACTTAGATCGATGGCTTACTTGGAAGACCCACATCATGAAAAAGCGGATGCAACTTGGATTAAAACTGAGAAACATTTATTGGATGCTCGGGAGAAAGTCTCAGTTATCCTTGGAAAACAAAGTTCTACTGTATAAGGCCATTTTAAAACCAATCTGGACTTATGGCATCCAGCTTTGGAGATCTGCCAGTAATTCAAACATAGAAATACTACAACGATTTCAGTACAAAACAATCAGGATCATCACAAATGTTCCTTGGTTTGTTCCTAACTGGTTACTACAACAGGATGTTCCGATACCTACAATTAAGCAGGAAATTAAAAGTGCTAGTGAAAAATATCAAGTGAAACTTAGTGCGCATTCTAATGATTTAGCTGTGGCGTTACTAGGCAGACAATATATCCCTCGACTCCAAAGATGTGACCCGTTAAACTTACCCGAACGATTTATAGATTAGGTTTAGTTATAGTTTAAGTATGAAACTTAATTATATTATGTTTTTAAGTAACCCTTACTTGTTGCAGTACTGCGAAGTACTATCATTGGATATTACTTCCTCATGTTACGTATTATATGCCAAACGATTTAATGAATGTTATCCTATAACAGATTGTAAATACCCAATTAATAAAGACGTGAAAAAAAACAAAAGGAGAGAAGGGACTTAATATTACATAACAAAACAGAAATCTGCCATATCTATAGCATGTAGCAGCCAAACAATCAAAAAATTATATTTTTTAAGGCTTTAGATTCACTTTAGTCCACTTTCTAATAATTATAATATTTTTAAATTCTGGACATAAATGTGTGTGAAATGCTACGACTTTTCATGACAGTAATTTGAATACACCGCTCCATAGATTAAAACGAATGCGACTTTTCTGCTGTGCTTTACTTAAAGGACATTATCGATCTTATCACTACAACATCTCTAAGAATAACTCGTTTCTGATTGACTAACAAAGGCACTTATAAATGACTGTCGCCCACTAAAGGTAATCGCTATCAATCTTTTTATATGTGGTGGCTACATATTATTATTTAAAATTATTTCTTGTTCCATACTGCAAATTAAAATTACATAAAAATTAGAACTACTCTATTAGTTAATTATAAAGAATGTATATTATAAAGACTTTGATCTTATACAAAGTTATCATCAAAACTGATCGATTGCAACTTTTGTTTAAATTTTTCTGTAGCTACATGCCTGATTATGGTTTTATTAATAATATTAGATATAAATATATTATGAACATAACAGACAGTGCAGGTTAGTAAGAACATATTAAATTTTTATTGCTTAATGGTAAACATAATCGATCTTATAAATTACTGCGTATGGATAATAGCAGTCGCCATTAAATCCGTTCTATGCAGCTTTAAAAAATAGGGCTACTGCTAAAGTCAGATTATTATGTAATTAGTCAACAGTAGCAGACTGTAAAACAACACGCAACCCCGCCCAATTAGTAATACAAACGAGCTTTGTTTCAATAATTAGACGTTATCTCAGCAATAAACATTATAATAGGGTTTCTGCATATAAATGTTTATAGCATCAAGCACTAACTAAAATAGGAGTCCATGAAAATGATGATATAACTTTTAATGACATTAAACATTGCATAATATAAGAGCTAAAGTCTAGATAACACTATATTTAACTGAAAAATAACGACAGTTATATATAATGTCTCGTTTTCTCTATTAATAAGAAAAAATAACAAATATGAGTTGCTCTGTTTATATCAAGAAAATACATATAAAGATTAACAATTTTTTTATGGACATTTTAATATAAATAAAACCAGAAATAAATATTTCCCATTCCTTTTCGTTGTGTAAAACATATGTATGTACCAAATTTGGTCTAAATGATGCGAGAACTGTAAAAATTACAAAAAATTCAAAAATATTTGAAAGTTGTGGTTTTATAGATTTAAATTGTTTCATAATACATTATTCTTTATAAGGAACAAATAAATCAGGTAGTTCTAATTATTACATAATTTTAAATTGCATCATACAGCAAGTCACATTTTTAAATAATATAATACAGAGTGACCATACATAAAATTATATAAACGAATTGCTTTTCAGTAGCCATAATCATTATGAAATTTTGGGGCTTAAGTTGTAATAGCAAAAAGTAAAAAAAGATTACAGTTAATTTTGTCAAATCATCAAAGACGAGCTATCATTAGAGATGTTGATTCAATTTTCTTGAACATCTTTGAAATAAATATAGACGTTTCGGTTGATGACATTTCAAGAGTCTAGCTGTTTGCTCGAGATTTCAATCTGCCTACTTCCCAAGGAGAACTAGGGTTAATGAGCGGTTTTTATATGACAGATAAGCATTGATGCTGTGTCTTTATTAGGCATTATAACCGTTTATTTTTATTTTTATTGCATTACGTGTAATCTTGCTAGTGGGATGGGAGCAAAAGTTTTTGCTTAGAAAAGAATCATTGGACTATCTTAAAAAAAACTAAGACATCTATTACTAATTTAAATTCACTATCTAGTATTAAAAAACTCCTCACGCTCTGAAAAAGCCCCTCTAAAATTCCAAAATCATATGGTCTTCCAAAAATGCATAAATAAAATCCTCCTTTACTCCCCCTAGTTAGTGCATCCACTTCTCTCACAACCTCGCTAAGTACCTCGTCACACTCTTCAATCTCTTACAGAGTAAGCGTCATTATATGTTCGAAACTCTTACAATTAATACTCAAACCTTTCCTATACGCAAAAATGGAATCATGGTTAGTGTTGATATCGTTTTGTTTACCAATAGCCCCATTCATGGTAATTTAAATTTATTGAAGTCAACCTATTAATATAAATAACAATATCCTCTTCATAAATAACCAATTCCTGTCCAATACCTATATTAATTTTCAAAATAAATTTTACCATCAAACCAATGGTTCCACACTTGATGTTGCCGCTTTCTACAAAATCTATTTTGAAAATAAAATTAGAACGCAGTCACACTAAATGAAAGTATACAGATAGAGCTTATAAAACTAACAGCAGGAAGCGAAAAAGAGAATAAAAAAATAGAGAGTTATACGACAAATCATACGTCTTAACACATTTAATATAAAAATTTGTGAAAAACAGTTAAAATTATGCCTTATTTCAGAGATAGTATACGCATGTGTCGGTAGGTATCTATAACGCGACACGGAGAGTCCATGCATCCTCACTATACAGTGATAGCAAAGGAATGCTGTAATGATGAGTTTACATATGTAAATATTTACAAATATATTTTTATTTTCAAAGAAATATTTTTTTTTAATTTATTTATTTGTAAGTTTGGAAATTCAGTTCATAATAAGATACCCACTCTTTTGATTTTTATCGAATATACTATAGAATCTATATAAATAAATCTTCAAAAGACATTTATTTATTATATATTATAATAACGTTTTGCGTCACCTATTTGGTATTTTGTTTTTCATTATTGAAGCTCGCCACTAACTCTAATTTTGTAATTTTGAGTTTTTAGAGTGATGAAAATGACGTTGCTATTTTGACGCATGCCGTAATGGTATTGAATAGAGGTCTCTATGAGATTTTTAGGACAAAGTTATATTTAAAAAAATATATTTATAAAGCGAAAAGAAAAATATACATATCAGTTAGGTTCATACGATAACAAAGTAAAAATAATTCAATTTTTATGGTAAAGTTGGAAGCAAGACTCCAAACAAAGGCCAAGTTGTGTAGGGTATTCTGGATAAAAGAATAATGAAGCATTCTTTTCTTATCTGTATCCCAGCATGCTTATATCTGCGTGTTTTGGTTTTACTGTCAGTGCCTTTTTCATAAAACTTCAGCAGGTGTATTTTAGTTCTTTATTGTACAGTTTGTCTCAGAATTGGTGGTGGAGATGGACCTAATAATGTTCTGATTAAAAATAGCCTGAAATCATACAGCGGCATTTTCTGAGAATTGTATACATTGTATAAATGCTAAGAGTTCAATAACATTGTCAGGAACAGATAAATGGCTAACTTTTCATGCGGATAGTAAGCCAACGTCTGGTCATGATGATCTATACCGTCCATTTGTTTATTGTAATTATTATCATATTTGGTTTGGGACTGCTTTACCATGTTGGCTTTCAATGTCAGATAGTTTTCCACCAAATTCTGAAGAAACCATAAAGACTTCTCGGTGGTCTCTCCATTTGGTAACACATACCATTTTCTGTATACTGACTCACACATTCTCTTTCCTTAGTTTTTTGTTTATAACGTCAATTGGATTTCCTTTTTTATTTGCTCAAAGCGTTCCTGTAAAGTATGCATTTTGGCTCAACAAATTTTTCGCAAAAGGACCACCATCCATATAAACTAAATATCTGGCTCCCGTCTTCCTCTCTAACAAGTTCTGAGCGACTTTATTAGTGTGGTCTTTGCTGTCTAACTATTCATCAGATGATCCATCATATACTGTTATTTTTAGGGCCAATCTATTTGATTCCCCTAACATTTAAAGTTTTATACTACATCGGCGAAAAATCAATCGGACTCTTTAGAATCAAGTATTCATCTATCGATAGTTGTTTGTGTGGATCATACATTACCTGCATCCTTTCACTAAAGAAATCAAGGTCCTAATTGATTAATTTTGCCAAATTTTCCTAATTATTGCTAAAATGTAGTATCAATAAGATAAGTAAGGATCTATCTAATGACATAAATTGCGAAAATGACGGCAAATTAAAAAGGTAGTCCGTTTCCCAGTAGTAATTCAACGAGTTCAAACCTATTCATCCGGTGCGTAATAGTAAACCCAACCACACTCATTTCATCTTTCGTGACATCTTTCCATTGCGCGATTCTGCTTGTTTTACCTTTTGATCTCGCCAATACGTCTACAAAATACAAATTGGTTTGGCTTATCACAAAGTTGTATACATCTTCATTGAAAGTCAAACCAAAATAATGTATTGGTTCTTTAGTTGATATCTCAATTTCCATCTCGGGCGTTCTGAAAATTGGAAGAAGACTGACTGTTTTTTATATTCCACCATTTTGTAAGGCTCTTGATATTTGTGAAACTATTGGAATTCGAATATCGCCATCATTTTCAATATCTGACTCAAATTCAGAATCGTCGTCGATGATCGTGAAGTCCTCAACACTAACGTAACTAAATGAATCATCTATATCATTCTCGATCCTTGGTATTTTAGAGTTCAATGAGCGATTTATTTTTCAGGGTAAATGAGAGTATTTTTTTTCTAAAATCAAAATAAAAACTTATATAATATTAAATATTACTATATACACAAATTACTATAATGTTTTTGTCACTTATGTTTGATCATAATTCACTTAAAGATGACTAGAAAACATACACAAATTTAATAAAAACTATAAAAAATATTATTTAGAACTGCACGTATAATTTCGACTTTACAATGCGACGCAACGTCACTTGCGAAAACGCCCAAATGGGATGGAATCTTTCGAAGTAATGAACAAATGTCGCATGCTAATGTAAAACAAAATCAACAGTGTAGAGATATTATTTTTAGTATACGACAATTTTAAGGTAAGCGCCACGCGTGTTCTGAGCACAGGATGTGTTAATAGCTAAAACATCAAACTTGTGAACCAAATTAGTAATAAACAAATTAAAATGAATTGCTTATTGCAGATGTAAAGCCAGTATAGGTCAATTAGCTAAAGCATCAGATTACAGTCATTACTGCTTCAGGCGATGAGGTTCGAATTTCACTGGGAACATAAATGCTTTTCGGCGGGTTACGAACTTAAGTTCGTAGAAATGGAAATGATAAACTGATATGATGCCACTTATACGCTCTTCCAGGGAAGATGACGACCCAGCCATTAGGCGCAGTCGAATATCGCTATGGAAATTCTGTGTACGTCATTATTCGGTAATGAGCTCAGCACTTTTAGAAATGGACTACTGATGTATCTATACAGCCAAAAAATATTGAAGACGTTGCTGCAGCGTATATGCAAAGTAGCACGACTCCGATGTGGGTATACCTGTAAGCACCGACATCAAGCCAAGGGATTGGTGTGGAATTCGTATCTTTCCGACGTGCGTGCATTAAATGCGGAAACGTGAACTATGGTGATGTTATTAACAAATGCGTCTAAACAGGACTAACGTGCTGTTGCCGAAGGAGAAACACCGGTAGACATCCATCGGAGATTGGAGAATGTGTATGGGCAGCATGTTTATCGAAAACCGCCGTTGTGGAATGGTGCTCAAAAATTCGATAAAAGACGCCGGTCGATCTGGGAAGTCAACCTCATCCACTACGGGTAACAAGAAGCGGGCGGTTGATGATGCAGTTAGGGCAGAACGTCGCATAACCATTCGTGCGCTAGCAAAGGATCTAGACATCAACTTCGGTAGCGTGCAACACATTATCCGGCAGGAGCAAAACCGGATGGCTGTTTGCCTGAAGCACCTAATGCGTTTTAATGTTGAAGACAACACGTTCCTTGAGCGCATTGTTGCAGGCGACGAAAACTGGTGCCACTACTGGGAACCGGAGTCGGAAGCGTCGACGATGCAGTGGTGTCGTCCATCGTTCCCTTGTCCCAAGAAGTTCAAAAGCCAGCCATCTACTGGAAAAATGATGCTCACCCTGTTCATTGGGGCCTATTGCTTATTGATTTCAAGGATCCTGGTGTCTCCATCACTGAGGTATGGTACTACAAAACGCTGAAGAAATTACGGCGTGTAATTAAAGCAAAACGCCCGAAAAAACTGCGACAAGGGGTGCTGCTGCTTGATGATAATGCACGTCCCCATACCGCAAATGTAACTTAAGTTGGGGACACTCTAGCACCTACCTTACAGTCCTGATCTCTCCTCATGCTATTATCACGCCTTTGGACCATTAAAAAAGGCCTTGGAGGGCCATCCTGTCGTATGCGAATGTGCAGCAGGCAGTTACGGACTTTTTTATGCAGCAGGACACGGTATTTTACCAAACGGATATTTTCAGCCTCAATGCGAATATGTCTGATTGGCATACCGATTCTGGATTGTACGGGCTTTTGATCGGCCCTTATATTTAAGCAATTTGTTTTATAGTAGCGACAAGAACACTGTATGATTTGCTTAGAAGAAAATTTTCTGTAAATGACCAATAATTAGTAAAGATACACGTATAAAAAATGTAAAGATTTTACAACTCAATTTTGACTGCAATGTCCAGCATACTATTTTTTGACAAACATTGTACAGATAATAAAGTAGAAGAACCACTGCCATCGCTACTCAATTTAATGAATAATTGATAATGTGATTTACTAAATCCTGCGTTATTTAACATCACCATGGACAAAATAATAGACAGTATCAAAGTTATAAAATAGTAATATAGTAATATAAACGTTATTTCTTATGACAAAGAAACGGCACATCTCTAATAATCAAAGAATAGCGACAACAGTTAAACTCAATAGTGTGATAGTACCTAAAGATAAGGCCAAATGCTTTAGATCGACAATGAAGCAGATAATGACATTCATTACCTAGAAGTAAAGATGTCAAACTATCACAACCTAAATCAAAAAGTAACAATATTTGAAGACTTGCAGAATGTGGTATGGAGAAACACGTAAGGAAATAACAGGTAAAACTCAATAACTTCGCAAAATAAGTGTAATATAAAAAAAATTCTAGAATTTTCAAGAAAGTATAGAAAAACATAAAACCAGTCCACAAACATATAGTAAAAATGGTAAAAACAAGGTTTTACAAAAAAAACCTTAAGCTGGAAAATCTGTGCTTGATAGAATCTTCAACTATTAATAATTGTGTTATTTCTGTAAACTGTAAAATTAAACGAAATATTTTTTTAAAATATCAATCTCCCAGACGAAGAAAACTAGAACTAGAACTTATTATACATTTTCTTAACAAACACAACTTGAATTTAAACTTTTTATGATAAGCCTTTGACTTTTTTTTCAAACAACAAAAATATAGAAATGAGGACGTGCATTATATTTGGTCAAATATTTGATGTAGTTAAAGTACTGGTAGATCGATTTTCCATAAGTTGTAGTTGTTCTTAAAAAGTAATAAATTAAATTTATGAAATTCTATTACAATCATCGCATTGCTTTAATTATTATTTCTTGCTCTTTAACCAATAATACTCAAAGCTGTTAAAAGAATTATTAAGAGAATTAGGCCCTCCCACTCCAAATCAAGCTTTATAATCATAAGATTTAGCACATAGCAAAGCATGGAGAAATTTAGTTAAGATAAACAAGATTTTGTTTAGTTTGCCGTTATTTCAGCCTCCTATTTATTATTTTTTCGATCTTTTTCTATTCAAAAGTTTTAAATAGGTTTCTGCTTACAGAGCTTTTAAAGTTTGTTGGTTCAACTTTTGATTCAGCATTTCCCAGTTATTTAGTAATTTTTTTTTCTTTTGGCTTAGTTGCTTGGCATATTCACACTAAAAGGCTGTTTTAATTCAACGTTTTTTGCTAAGCCAGAAACTACAACTTTGATTCTTTTATCTAAATAACCATAGTTTTATTGAGTTATTATCAAGTTCAGAATTTCCAATAATTCAGTTCCGTATTGATTTCTAATGTGAAGCTAAAAATACAAAAGATTCCATTACCCAACTATATTTTAGAGTGGTTCAAGAATCATAAAATGGCAACAACTCGTGTGTACTCGGTAACTTATACCTAGTTCGGACAAAAAAGTAACCTCTTTTAAGCCCTATAACTTGATGAAAGAACTGTTTTCCTATCTCTTGCCTTTTCGAAGATATACAAAAAAAACCTTAAAATCTACTACATTTTTTACCATTTAGGGTCGCTTCCGGTCAGGAAGGGGTGCAATAAATGCATAGGTTGTTGAGCATTTTTTACTCCCAATACATGGATATACATTTAGGCTTAAACGGAAATCGATACATGCAAAAATATGTTTCTCATTCGAGCCCCGATTGAGCGGCTCTGTCATATGTTTTTAATTAAACTTTTCAAGGGGAATCCCTTTTCAAATGTCTACAAAATATCAAAAATCTGTGAGGGTTCCCGAGCAGAAGGGGGGTAGCAAGCGAATGAAATTTAGAGTTTTGTTCGAAGTCGTTTCTGGCGCACCCCGTATTTTTTCACGTTACACCCGCATCGGAGTTTTTCTAGCAATACTTCAGGCTACTGAATGGCAAAAACCGCACCTCGCTAGCTCTCGCCGTTTTCAAGATCTTAAAAAATTTTTTCTTTTTTCAACCGCAATTTTGACCATGAAGGAGTTGGACTAACGAGCCAACCCATAGAAGTGTTTTTTCTTACATTTGTCCGAACTATCGATCCGTGATGGTGCGGTTTAATCCGGTTCAAAGATTATGATGTTCATAAAATCTAGTTGATATCAACAAGCTCGGTAATCTGTAGCCCGTAAGAAGCTGGAAGCACAACTAACATTTATTTAGCCATTTTATTTAGTTCAGATTAATTGTGAAACTTCAAAAGCATTCTCTTTGCTTGAATTAACGTTTAAATAAATTAAATATTGGGTGTATAAATAAGTTCTCAGCTTTAGACTTCACAAGACGCAAATCACCGTTTACATGTAACGTATTAGTCCTTCCTCTTGCGGTTTTAAAGCAATGACATTTGGTCTTTCGAAACATCATGCGATTTGGCGTTTGATGCACATAAACTCAATAATCAGCTGTGTTCACGATGGCAATCACAAAAGAGCATATTCGATTTTCTATACATTTCGCGTTTCATCTTAAGAAAAACGCTGCTGAAGCCACCGAAATGATTTGTGCTGCATATGGTGAGAATGCTGTAAGTCATACAACGTGCAAAAAGTGCTACCAAAGATTTCGCGGAGGAGAGTTTAGTCTTGAAGATCAACCACGCGCTGGACGCCCTCAAACATTTGAGACGGATGAGCTGCAGACGCGTTAGGCTGGGAACTTCTCCCACATGCGGCGTATAGCCCAGACATGGCCCCTTCCGATTATCATTTATTCCAGTCGTTACAGCATCACTTGGCTGATACGCACTTCAAAACAGAAGAAGAAGTCCGAAAATGCATCGATAACTTAATCGTCTCGTAGCCGGCGAGCTTCTATCGTCAGGGAATTCGCAAGCTACCCGAAAGATGGCAAAAGGTCATCGATACCAACGGAGAATACTTTGATACTTAAGTTTTTTTTGTTTGTTTTTAAATAAAATTTTCATTTTGCAGAAAAAAGCTGAGAACTTATTTATACACCTATTATATCATAATTAATTACTTAAACTCAACTAATTGATTAATATCAATTTTATTGAATAGCTATATTATTGTCACAGTACAATACTGTTACCTAGTCTGATAGTTCAATGTTTGTGTTAATAACTGCAACAAACAAACTTAAAAGTATATTTAACGGATAAGAGTTTTACCCATGATTTTAAAAGTTCTTTAACTTTAAAAAAGCATTACACTTTTTTGTTGTATTTGGTGAATAAAGTTTTCTCAAAACACTGCCTACAGTAAATACATACATACATACATACATACATATATATATATATATATATATATATATATATATATATATATATATATATAATTTCAGTTTAAATTGGTTTTACTTACTTATCATATTCACAAAAAAAGGCTAATTTCAACAGTTACCAAACCAAAAAAGACTTCGTATTTGAGAGAACAATTGAGTTACACTTAGAATATTAGAAGTAACACAGTTGTAACTGCAAGAAAAAAAAAGTTTAGCTGATTCTTTGAATGGAACAAAAGTTCGTCGTAGATGGACACGTCGCAGATGCATAATAACAACGGGCTGTAGAGTGGTGTAAGAAAACTTCTAAGAAATATTACGGAGGTATGTCTAAAGTAATTTACAACCTTTGAATATCACGGTTATTTCCAGTTCATCTTACTCCAATCAAAATAAAACAATTTGAAATATTATGAAGATACTAATAGTCCGCTAACTTTCAAAGTCGGGATCTACCTCAATTAAGATTTTTGTTTTAATGTGAACAGTTATTACTAAATAATTATTTGCAATCCCCTTCCTCCGAAAAAGTTGGGTCAAATTGGAGGCACTGAGACAAGTAAATTTTGAACTGCAAAAATTGGCTGAAGTTATTTTTATCGTAAACAAGTAACTTGTGATAAAGGTACCGGTTCTGGTTTCTCCTTCTCCAAAGATTCTTCTAAAATGTTAGCAGTAGCTTAACGAACTATATAGGCATTGATAGAGGCAGTATTCAGAATATGAAATATAAATAACAGCCATCATCTAATTGTATACGAACTGCACATTTCAAAAGCATTTGTTTTAGGTTAAAAAAACATCAGAGTTTTTCTATTTCAATGCAAAATTATGAGTTTTCGACTCTCACGTTTTTCAGAAAGGCATTTTTAGAGGAATTTTTTTCTTATTCTTCAAATACCCCACTACAACTCTGATCAAAAATGACTCGGACTGGTTAAAAAAACATTTTTATGTATTTTAATACAAATCTTTATTATCTCCTTCAAAATAGGCTCCTTTTGAGCCAATACAAGCATGCCAACGGTTAATCCAATTTTCCATACACTTCTTATAGGCCTCGGCCGGGATGGCCTTTAATTCCTTTAGTGAATTTCTTGTTATGGCCTAAATCGACTCATGACGCGTTCCCCCGAGCGAATATTTGAGTTTGGAAAACAGAAAAAAGTCAGAGAGAGCCAAATCTGACAAATACGGTGGCTGAGAGATGACTTTTGTTTCGTATTTGGCCAAAAATTCAGTTACAATCAGGCTGGAATGTGACGGCGCATTATCCTAGTGAAAAATTCATGAATTGTCTGCCCACAAATCCGGCCGTTTACGACGAATTGCTTCACATAGACTCTTCAAAATGGCCAAGTAGTATTCCCTATTGACCGTTTGACCCTATGGAACAAATTCATGGTAAACCACATCACGGCAATCGAAGAAAACGATGAGCATCACCTTGATTTTCGACCGATTTTGACGTGGTTTTTTCGGTTTCAGCTCATTTTTGGCGCGCTATTCGCTAGATTGATGGGTAGTTTCCTTGTCATATTTATAAACCCTCGTCTCGTCATCAGTAATCATGCGTTTGATAAATGTAGGGTCATCAGCTACATTGGCAAGCATCTCTTTTGCGACCTCTACTCGACGATCTTTTTGCAAAAAATTTGTGTTATTGTCGTTAACAGAAGTGGATGGACGACTCACATGAGGCAAGTTTTCTACGACCTCACCCTGACTGAATGCTTTATGCCACTCAAATACTTGCGTTCTCGATAGAGTAGACTCCCAAAAATACTTCTGCAACATTTTCAATGATTCCGTAGCCGTAATTCAATTAGAAACACAAAATTTTAAGCAAACTCGTTCAATTTTTTTTCCATAGTAAAAATCGCCAGACAAACTTTTCGCGTCGTAAACAAATGGCTGTCAAACACACACTAATTGGCGTATCCCCCTCAAACTTCAAACGAATATTAAAAAAAGGTGTACCAACCTAGAAAAAAAAATTACCGATTCAGTTTACGCGCGCGGTTTAAATGGACCGGTCCGGGTCAAATTTGATCAGATGGTATAATAGTTTTGTAGGTTTTTTTGTCTAATTTTTTAATAAATTAAGCTAATTATAAAGTTAGATTGCAAAAATGTCTTGATAGGTTCTGATAGAGTCTTCACAAAATATTTAGCTAAAGGTAAGCCTTTTGTATCATCTGAGAGCACATAAGTTCCTGTGTTTTGAATAAGCATGTCCCAAGCATTTCAATCAGCTGCGAATGCGTTTGTTTATTTTCGTTGTTTTGTTGTCAAATTTTAAGGAGCCTAACAAAAAATTGAATTATTTTCTACTTATTATTTATTTTCATTACCAATGAGAAAATAAACAGTTTGATGACAAATGTCTATTCACCTGAAATATCCGTAAGAAACATTATATGAATAAAAGTAATCATACCCACTATTATAGAACGAATAGTATTAGAAATTAATAAAATTTTGCTACCCCTTTAGTATCATTCATAGACTTTCCATTAGCTGTAATAATGCTTCCAATTCCTCCATTAGAGCGGCAGTGAATCCAGCCACTGAAGATGAGCTATTTTGGTTTGCGTGTAATCTGCCTTCCAATTCTTTACAGAGCCATTTGATGGGATGTAGATCAGAGTTTTGTGAAAGCCAATTCTGATTTTCAGCAATCATCTATTCAAACCACTGCAGGTAGAACAGTTATTCTGTTAGTAGAGAAAAGGTCTTTATCCAAACTATTCCCAGAAAATTGGAAGATACCAGTTGTCGAGAGTATTAAGATATATCTCAGTGCTCATCTTATAGAAAACAAAAAGACTGAAGCCAAACCACGAAAAAAAAGTTTCAAAGCATAACTCTTTAACTAACCCCTAACTTAGCTATTGTTGCAATATACTCAGATAAAAAAGGTTTTTGGCATTCACCAAACCTGTGTTTGGCAGATTATGTAGCGAGATTTATCACTACATAGAACTTATATGGACATTGTAAGCGACGTTTTATTGTGCTCATATTAGGATTGTGAATGGTCGTATGGCCATAAAAACTATATTTTTCAAGTCCCGACAAGCAGCCCTGTAGATAGCACCGACACCAAAAGCTCTTTGAAAATCATAAGCGATCGTTGCAATCGAGGACATCTGAGTGTTTATCACAATCATTAAGTTTATATGTATTTCTATTCTAGACGTTTTCATTTTGTAATAACATTATTTACGGTTGACTTAAACACATGTATCAATAATCTGGCCATATTTAAAATAGTCAATTTTATCAATTTACTCATTGTCTGCGTAACGCACGTACCACCTACACTTCTCCAGAAAGGTATTTGAATACTTTTAACCATAGAGAGTAGTAACTGATTTAGTTTTATATTTTCTTACTTTCGAGGTTGTCATGGTGTTTATTAGCTCAACAGTTACTGAAATATTGTTTATCGGTGCGTTATTTCAGTAGTGCATTTCGGTTTGTCTAGAAAAGTTCTTCTGGGAGTTTATTCCCGAACCTCTTGAGACCGTTCACCATCGATGATAATTTTCGCCTTTCAGGCTAATTTCAGATCAAATTATTAGTCTTATTATTCGTCTTAAATAGTATTTGATTCATTATTTTGTAGAAAGTTTCTGAGTAATAATAATCTTTTTTAAATAGTAATATTTAATGTTCCCCTTTGTTAACTTGAAATGCTCGATGTTCTCGTCATTTTTGTTATATAATCTTCATTTTAGTTAAAAATCTAAGTTTCTAGGTGTAGATCTTTTATTTTACACTGCGACAATAGTCTAATATCTACCAACTTTTTGGAAAGGCTTTGCTCATACGTTTAGTACAAACACAAAATCAAACAGAAATATTGAATACCAAAACATACCTAAATGGTAAGTATTTGTAAATTTTACAACTCTAACTTTACTGTGCTCATACGAACGAATTGACTCGCCTAAACATGCTACTAGAAAATTTATTTTAGTCTCATTTAAAATGAGGTGCTTGTCTAAGTCCCTTCTAGTAAATATTTGAGATCTATTGCACTAAATATGATTCATTGCGTAAATATTACGATACTTAACTCTCTAATGATAAGAGCGATTATGTTGATAAACATTAATAAAAAAAATGTCCACAAAACATTGATTTATTGGACTGCTAAGCTATTCAGTGGTACTCCTGTTAGGTATATAAAATAAGATGTGTAGGCTGCATGTTTATGTTACAGGGTTGATAACATATAAGGCGCCTATTTATGTTTTAAATATTTTATGTCTTAGAGTTTACTTCAAGTCAAAAATTATTTTTGAATAGAATATCGGATAAAGGTTTGAATCACATTTTACGTTACCTTTTTATAAACTCCAAGAATAACTTCTCGTATCTTTGCTTTAAGATATCCTCGCAGAAAAAGTCAAAATTAATTAAATTTGGTGATTCGTGAGGCCAAACCACATTACAAAAAAGGTGAAATAAAACTTTCTCAATTCTTAACATTCCCATCGTCTTCCTAGCTGTGCGGCATGTCGCACCGTCTTCCTAAAATTAAATATTCATCAAATTAAGTCCTTTAATTTGAGAAACGAAAGATTTCTCTATCTAGTTACGATTGTGGTCTTCAAATAATGGCAAGAAAATATTATGCTTCACCCCTAAAGAATAAGGCTGAAGTATACTTTCGAAAAAATTCCGACGTAGATGTAATGTCGTTCGTGGGCAAGTCGAATGTTTTTCTCCCTACAAATATGGCAGTTTTTCTGATCAACATAATTAAATAACCCAAAATAAGCCACAACCCTCATTATGAGCTTTTCAAGCAAAAAACGCTCATCTTTCGATAGTCTCTGGCTACAGCTTTAGAATCATTTGGATCTTGTACGGTTTTAAGTACAAATTTTTGTTTAATATAGCCTGCAAAAATGTTAGACAAATGCTCGTTTCTTGAAAGCAACGCCTATTACAGGTGCTAGAATTTCTTATACACTGTATCGAACTCTTCCAATATTCTCCGCTCTATGGCTAGAGATAAAAATATCTTTAACTTCACCAGTTTCTTCAAAATTTCTCCCTAAGTGACTAGCTTAAACTGGGCACATCTGCTCTCTATATAATGTCTAAATTTTTCATAATGCTCATATTAAGAAAGATGCTGTAGCTGAGCAAAAACTCGGAAAAAAATTTCCTATGACCGTCATGTTCTTAGATGATTCAGGGCTTCTTCATAATATTTTAGTACTGTTATTTTTACCTGGCAAGATTATAGATATATTTTTCTCCTCTACATTCACTAAGATTTGTCGAATTTTGATTCCTACCTTCGACCGATTTAAAAACGATAAAAATTGTTAGATTGCAGTTAGCCGTGGTAACGCGCACTCCTGCCTACCCAAGTTTGTTGATGTATAGCTGCCATGTTTTCGTATTTTAAAATATATACTTCTACATCGGTTGTGTTTTTACTTACAAGTCACCATTCTAATACCTACAGTGGGAAATACAAATCAGTCAACCTGTACAATTTTTTAATATTCATTAAAAAAATTATTTTAAAGAGCAATATATTAGGAATTGTGATAGTTTACGTAAGGCCAAGTTTGTTTTAGTTATTTTCATTTTTTAATTAAGTGATAACATTGTTCATATTTTGTAATTTTTCTTTATTTACTTTAAATTTAAGTTTACAAATATATTCATCTGTTATTTTAATATTTAAAAGTATTTTCTAAACAACAATGTACTTTACAGTTCACAAGTGAGCTGCCTAAGGGTCTTTCTATTTTTATCTCAAGCGTCTGGATAGCTTCGTTATATTAACTTTCAAACAATCCCGTTTGCATAATGCACGGCCCGATCAACTACTAAATTTGAAAATGCATTATCCTGGAAAGAAGCGCTCCGCCGAATAGCACAAAGGAAGCACGCGTCAAACCCGATATTGCTAAAGTTTCTGCGCCGCCTTGAATATTGCACGAAGGCCGCTAATGGAAGGGGTAACAATTTTCCGAGTTCGGGAGGTAGTATGTGCGGCAAGTAACTAAAATAATGGTCCCGGCCGCGACATTTTAAAGCGGTGCCTCCACCGAGACCAAAATTTACGTTTAGAGACTTGGGCTTCGGATGAGCGGTTTGGAGGAGATTTACAGCGGCGAGCTCATGGGCAGGGCCTTATTGCCCATTTCGCACCGGTAATGAGGCCAAAAACTTTCAGCGCAGCTGCTAAAGGGGTAGAAGCCCGGCCAGAAGTTTTATACTGCGGATCATCGCCGAAATTAACGATACGGACTGTTGTTGCGGTTGCTTATGCATGAGGTAGCATGTGGGGCGTATGAGCTTTAATATCGGCGACGGAAGCTATAACAATTAGTTTGCGTGTATACCAAAACCCCTAATATACTGCATGACAGAAACTAAAATATTATAAACTTTATATTGAAATAACTAGCTGAAACAAATAACCTTTTGGTAATAATGTACCATGTAATTTACATCATAATAACAATTTGGCTAAGAAAATAACAGTTTTTGTTATTTTTTTATGTCACAATAATACGTTTATCGGTCACCCAATAAAAATTTTTAATAAATTTTGAATTTCCTTTTAAGCAACTTTTTAACAAAACGTTTTGGTACCCAGAAACGTGATGCTGGGTGAAACTAATGAATGACAAATGCGACTTCAAATTTAAAGGATACTAAGAAAACAAGGTTATCCTAGAACTGAACAAAATTATCCCAAAGAAAATTACTGCCTTTTCAGAAAAGTTTCTCTTAAAAATATAGAGCGATTGTAAGAAATAGATGTTTAACGTACTACATAAGCTGTAATAAATAATAACAATTTATAATTCAACGCTAACAATTTGGGTTTGTACCACGAAAGAAAGATAAATCATTAAAATTGTTTAAAATAGAAATATAACTACATATACCTTGTTACTTTTACCTATCACTTCATCGTATGACTTGTTTTCAGGTAAAGTATGTAGATGATAGAAAAACTAGGTGAAAATTTCCACCAAAAATACTAAAATTTTTTAATTGGAAATAAATAATTTAACTGATAACTAACATCTTTAATGACATCTTAATAATTAGTTCTCTTAAGTCATACACTCTTTTTAAATTCTTATGAAAAGCTTGATGTGGCAGTTATTCCACCAAAAACAAATTTTTGCAACTGATTTTAACGTGAATTTATAGAACTTTACACTGTAGTAAACTTGAAACAGATAATAATTTTGGGTATAGGCTTTTAACAAAAAAAAAACTACTTCAATGTTATGGAGTAAACAAAATATTTACTTAATCATTCTTTTCTCTAATAAAATAACTTTTAACTTAAAGTACTGCCAATATCTTACACATATTTACTGATTTAATTAGTGTAAAAATAATATATACGATTTCAATTTACTTTAAGATGATTTAAGTTTTAATTTTATTTTATAAATCTACCTAGAGAAGATCCAATGAATTAGGTTAAATTAGTAATTATATTATATAATGTTAATAAAAATGGTTAGGTTAGGTTATGTTAGAATATTAAATTAATTGGATTGATTTAATGTTACTAGTTGAGTGCTTGAGCTTTTAGACTAACGCTTAAATAACAAATAGCATCCAAAAAAGTTAAAAGTAAGATAAAAAGCATTTGTTAGTTGTTAGTCAAACAATATAATAAGTAAAACTATCAATTAACCTTATAGCACTCTGCAGTATACGTACTTAAAATATAAACCGGATCTTTTGCAAAATAAATTTCTATTTTTCTATACTTCTTAGTAGTTTTCCCCATGAAAACCATTGTTACCAATTGCAAAGCAAATTATATAACCAAACGAATAGTAAACAAAATTGCTGCTATAGACAATAATACTAATGTATCATATTTTCTAGGGATAGGCCGCTGGCCTCGCAGGCGAGTGGATGTGTGCCTGTGGCAAGCGAGATATCTATACGTTCACTCGATAGTCAGTGTCCCGCCTTATCTTGTGAGTTTATTTTACTTTATTTTCTGTAAATATGTATTTATTTCAACAACAAATTCCCATTACGCAACAATATATTCTCATTACTCAACAACAATTAATGTTTCCAAACCAACCAGTAATGCCATGCATTAATCCATATACGCAACAAACAATAAATCAACATTATTTACCGGATGCATAATATGCAAATAACACTTCACAACTAATCAATCCATTACCGTTGACTCCCAGTAACCAACAATCAGAAATTGAAATGCTAGAAATAAATGATAGCCAGCCTTCAACAAATTCACATGAATGGCAAATAGTAAAAAGAAAGGAAAAGATCTTTTCAACCATTTGATAAAAATATTGTACTGCAAAATAAAACCAGTAATTATAATATATATAATAACTTGCCAAGCGATACACAAGAAGTTAACCATACGGAAACAAACCAGCCAGCACAACCTACAGTAAACAAACCTCCTCCCATATACATACACAGAGTTGCTGATCATGAAGCAATGATTGTAAACTTGAAAATTATAACAGCCAAGCAATTCAGTTCTAAAACATTATCTGAAAATACTGTTAAAATAAACACTAAAATCCCTGATTCATACCAAATACTCGTTAAACATATCGATGATGAAAAAATAATATTCCATTCCTATCAAATTAAAGAAGAAAGGGCATTTAGAGTAATCCTAAGAGTCCTTCGCCCAAAAATAGACAGTGAACTAATAAAAGAAGAACTGAAAAGAAAAGGATATAATGGACGCAATTTGATAAACATAAGACATAGAGTAGACAAAAACACCCATTCCCTTATTCTTTGTGAATTTAGAACCTAATAAAAACAACAAAGAGATATTTGAACTAAAATTCTTACAAAAGATGATTATTACCGTCGAACCTACAAGAAGAAAAATTATAATTCAGTGTACTCGCTGTCAATCACACGGACATACCAAAACATACTGTAGAAGGCCTTACACTTACGTAAAATGTGGTGGCAATCACAATACAAAAATATGTATCAAACCCAAAACGAATCTTGCTAGGTGCGCGCTTTGCAACGGTCTACATCCGGCCAACTACAAGGGATGCTCAATTTACCAACAACTTCAAACCGCAAGAGGAACCGCGTACACCGCGGCCGGAATGCAAATGCCACAAACATAAAGAACAACTACAATGGTGCCAAATAGAATGTACAGACTCTTTAAACTATGCCGCAGCTACTAAAGGACAAGAACAGTTTATGATAGCACAAAACTCATACTACAACATTTAAAATCAGAATAATAACAGTGACGTCAGACTAATTAACCCAAAGAGTAAACAGCTACATAAAACTATCGTTGATAACCATTTCAATATAGCGGCAACAGGTAATCCTACTTACAGGGCCATGCGACCCGGAAAAACTTCCAGATGCTCTTGACTTCTTCATAACCAGAAACTGCTCCCCAAATTATATGAAAATCGCTTATTGTTACGACTTAAGCTCAGACCACTCTGCACACTAAGTACATCAATAATAAAAAAGCCTGTAAGACTACATCTGCATAACAATAGGATAGACTGGAATGTCTTTAAACAATATGTTAATTATAAATATCAGCCGAACCGAAACTCGACTCTATAAAAGGGATTGAGGCAGCAATAAAGGAATTAACACATATCCTACAACACCCATCTTGGACTGCTGCGCCCATCAAATCAAAAGAAAACTGTAATATACCCACTAATAAATACCCATTATTAGACAAAAGATTGCTGTGAAAAAAAGCTAGACCCATTTGGCAACAAACACGACATCCCACTGATAAAAATAAACTAAATACTCTAACAATGCAACTAAAAAAATAATTAATGAACAGAGAAATAAAACATTCAGTGATTACATTAGTAGCTTATCCCCTAGACAACACGACGATTACTCCTTGTGGCGAGCAACAAGAAAACTGAAGAAACCTATCACTCCTATTCCTTCCATCCGCAAACCTGAAGACACATGGATCCGTAGCGATGATGAAAAAAGTATTTGTTGAATTCCTAGCTTATACCTTTCAGCAGCACGATACAGTAAGAAACCGATTAGGTGACACCACTAGAATTTCTTGAAACGCCATGCCAACTTGATCCGCCTATCAAAAGGTGCACCCCTAATAAATACAAAGCAAAATAAAATATTCGAAAACACCAGGATACAACCTCGTTACAGCTGAGCTGCTTCAACAACTTCCAAAAAAAGCTATAGTGGCCATAACACAAATATTCAACGCTATTATACGAACCCAGTATTTTCCCATCCAATGAAAATTTACAGAAATCATCCTCATACAAAAACCAAACAAATCAGCTCAGTCACCAGAGCCTTATCGGCCTATGTCGCTGTTGTCGGTACTTTCCAAGATATTCGAACGAATACTACTAAAAAGTCTCAGCTTTGTTATTGAAGAAAATCACCTAATCTCTCAACACCAATTTGACTTCCGGCGGAAGTATTCACCGTTGGAACAAGTGCATATAGTGGTTGATAAAACAGAAAAATATTTCGAAGAAAATGTGTGTGCTCAGCTGTATTTTTAGACGTAAGCCAGGCTTTCGAGCGAGTTTGGATTCCCTGTCTATTATACAATATCAAGAAAAACCTTCCCTACTAAGTACTACCTAATACTAAAATCGTATTTAGAAAATAGATACTTTCAAAGTAAAAAATCATTCCATTGAAGCTTGGGCTTTACACTATACCAACTTGTTTCTAGTGATGTTATAATTGCTACGTTTGCGGACGATACCGCCATACTATCTTCTCACAGTGACTCACTCCAGGAGACAACAAATTTATAGAATACACTAGATGCTGTAGAAAGATGGATAACAACCTGGAGAATCAAAATCATTGAAAACAAATCAACATCCATAACATTCAGCCTTCGGAAAATCGACCCATGACCAGTAATCTTCAAAGTTAATTGCATACTTTTAGGATGCGCTAAATCATCGAACATAGATATAATACAGCGTTTCCAAAGTAAAACACTTCGCACAATTGCAAATGCTAAATGATATGTGAACAATCGAATACTGCACAAAAACCTGGAGATCCCATGGATTAAAGAAGTTATCCATGACTACTGAAGCAGGTACCAAACCTGAATTAGTGTCCACCCTAGTGTATTAGTCACAGATCTATTAAATACTGTAAATTTAACAAGACGTTTAAAACGGACAAAGTTTAGTGATCTAACTTAGTTAAGGAAAAGGAGATCACCTTAACGTATTACTCCCCATATGACATGTATATTAGCCCATTTACTTGCTGGTGTATCAGACTAGCTGTAAATATGCAGTAAATAAAAAAAATATTTTTCTAGCCTAAAAAAACTATAGAAAAATAGAAGCAACATTTGTAGCTGTGCCAGAGACGTGACTTAAAGGAGAACTTGGCACTCATAATAAAATCAAATCATTTTTAATTAACCCCACCATCACCCTATTAAATAAATCATCAGCTTAAAACATAAACTCAGGAGGTAAGCTTATTTTTGAAAAATTAATCCTCCTAACTAAGAAAAGTTTATACATTATAATAAGAATATAAATTTTACAAATTTTATGACACTCCAGCAAAGATAAGCAAAATAAGTGTAATGGAAACCTATTTGGAATTCTGTAAACAACTCTAACGGAACTAAACTAGTAAACACAAAGATATCAACTATTAAATTCAAAACAGCAAGCATTACCAAGCCGAAAATTGCAACTGCAAAAATAAAAGTGACAATTTAAGAATAGTAGAAGTATCTCCAAAAGTGCTTTAATTTGTACACATGCGATTTTAAATTCAACAAAATTCTTGTGAAAACGGAACCGCATTATAAAAAGACAACTGCAACTTAATGCCTGCATATAAAACAGGGAAAACTAGAAAAACAGATAAACAGGTTTCGACTAATAAAAAAAACCGTTAAACTAGAAGCAGCACGATTTTTAAAGTAAAATTTTATTGCAGAATGTCCAAATGAGAGTTCTTAGATTAAAATTTTCCGTCATTTCTACTAATATGGTTTTTTATTTGAAAATGCAGACGCAAATGTTGTAAATATATAATTGGCACAATTTCGTAGTTGAAACTAATTTTCAAAATTACAATTTTATTGTAATCATTTTACGTAAGCTATATAAACCTTTTGTGGTTACAATGTGGTTATAGTAAATATAATACAATATTTGGTAGCCATATTTAAAGAAACTATTTTGGTAAGAAATTAGTTTAGCCTACTTTATTAAAAAATCGTGCTGGTATATAAGCAAATAAAATTGCCATTCCAAATGCCATTATAGGTCTTTACTTGTATATCAGAATTAAATTATATAATTTATACAATTTACAGACTAAAAAAGACGTTTGTAATTACATTAATTAGATGTTAGAAGGTACTGCAAATAACATTTACAATAAACAGGCTATGGGCTAAGGGCACAAGAAATGAGAAAGAAGTTTTTATGTCTTTATGAATGCGTTGTCTAAGTTACAGGTAAACGGAACCATATTTTTTCAGAACGTTAAAGCAATGGCCGGTAGTAATCAGGAGCTGATAAATATTATTTTTTTATTAAGACTCAAAACATTTACACAATCTATCCTTACGGATAATGGGTATAGGATATGATTAATTGTTCTAGTAATAACAGCAATCTCATGACACGTTGAGAGCCTTCCAATGAAGATTCTTTATAGTAGGTTATTAAGTAATTAACACTAACTTAAACTCATATACATTATAGAGTTAATTAAATAAACTTAAGTAATGATATTCTATAAAATTTAAATTATTTTACATTGATATAGTTTAATCAAATCTTGTTTGAAGGTCCGACGGTTTGAACCTTTTGAAGCGTCTGGTTTCAGCTTCGTCGTCTAACAGTGTGGCTGCCAGGTTATTAGGATGCACCTGAAGTTTAGCACTGTGATAAATTTTTTAATTTCGTCACGTACTAATGGCGCTTAATGGTGCGTTAACTATAACGCGAAGCACCTTGTTCTGGAATCTTTGGATGATTTCTAAGTTGGAATTACTAGCTGTACCCCATAACTCTATCCCGTACCTCCAGATCGGTTTCAACATGGCTTTGCATAGCAGAAGTTTACTTTCTAGTGATATCCGTGATTGATTTCCCAACATTCAGTACATCGTTGAAAATTTAAGTTCCAGCTGCTTGCGTTTACTAAACATGTGTTTCTTCCACGTTATTCTCCTATCCGCGTGAAGAGCAAGATATTTTGCCTCATCTGCTTGGAGTATTTGTCGACTATTCAGCGTCACAGGAGGACAGTTTCCTCTTCACAAAGCAAATGTGACATAAACTGATTTTCCGGTGTTTACTTTAATTTTCCATTTTTTTTTACCAAATTTCGATGTCATTTAGATGAGCTTGCAGATTTTGTGTAGCAGAGGTAGGATTTGTATGCGATGCCAAAACAGCAATATCATCTGCAAATGTGGCAGTGAATGTTGTCTCAGAAACTGGTCGAGCTGCGGTGTAAATCTGATAGAGTGTTGGTTCCAACACTCTACCTTGTGGGACACCAGATGATATTGGGAACAAGTTTGAGAATGCATCCTGATATTTTATGTAGTATTGTCTATCAGTTAGGAAGGATTTTAGAATAATATAGTATTGATATGGTAGTAGTAATTTCATTTTATAACATAGTCCTTTATGCCATACCTTGTCGAAAGCTTGCTGTACGTCGAGAAACACTGTCGAGCAGTATTGTTTGGTTTTTAAACTTTACATTATTTGTTTACTGATTCGGTGCACTTGCTCGGTTGTTCTGTGCATTTTACGGAATCCGAATTGATGGTTAGGTATTAGGTTTTTATCGTCTATAATCGGTTACAGTCGTTTCATCAAGAGTTTCTCGAAAACTTTAGATAGAATGGGTAACAGACTTATCGGCCTATATGATTCTAATTGCATTGGATTTTTCCCCGATTTAGGTAGCATTATTATCTGAGCTATTTTCCACTGATTTGGGAAATGTTGCAATCTTAGAATTGCATTAAAGATATAGGTAATAGCTTTTATGCATATTTCGGAGACCTCTCTGAGGACTTTTCCTGTAATAAAATTAAAGCCTGGAGCCTTTTTTGTTTTAATTCTTTATGGATTATTGTTGCGACTTCTGTAGTTGTGATAGGCTTAAGTGGTATACTTATTTAATATAGTGCATCTAGTATTTTTTGATATCTTTTTCATCTTGTAAAGTGGTTTCAATTTATGCGACTGGAATCTTTTGTTGGAGGTGGTTTGCAAACGCGGCTGCTTCTTAACTAGCTGCCATCTTCAGCTCTTACAGCACTATTGCGGTCTGAGGTCTTTTGAATTTTTTTGTCGCCTTCCACAGTGAATAAACCGTGGCTTGTGTCGGGTCTAGTTTACTGAAGTAGTCTTGAATTGATTCGTTTTTGGGTTTTGTTAGCACTTGTTTCAACTCTTTTGTAATTTTATTTAGCCTCCGTTCATCGGCAGGAGGGTGTGTTAGATGCCATCTAATTCGGGATTCTCTTTTCCTGAATATTAGTTGTTTGCCGTTAATTGGAACTATTTCTTGAATATGCGTTTCCGTTTGGTCGGGTGTTGACTGCCATGTTGCTGTTTGAATAGTTTTGATTAATGTTTCAACTGCTGTTTCAATATCGACTTCGTTTTTAAGTGGAAAGTCTAAGCTGATGTGTTCGTCTAGTATATTACGGAATAGATCCTAGTTGGTTATTTTGCTATAGAAGGAGGGTTCTTTTGGCTTTTCTAGTATTCAAGCATACATGTTTATTAAAACCGGTGTATGTTCCAAACATGATTTTACTAAGAACTTTCTAGTGTTAAGGCCTTTAGTGATACAGAAATCCAATAGGTCTGGTAATTTCTTTAGATCGTTAGGCCAGTGGGTGGGTTGTCCTGTACAGAGGTAGCTGAGATTGTTAGTTTTTATAGCGGCTAATAGTCGTCTTCCCTTCGTTGTGGTTGTTCTTGATCCCCAGATAGTGTTTTTAGCATTATAATCACCTCCAATTAGAAACCTGTTTCCAAGTGTTTTGAATAGATGACCAAAATGTTCAAATTTGTTGTTATGTTTTGGGGGGCAATAAACTGCTGCAATTGTAAGTTCGCCTAGATGGCTATAAAAAGTGATACTAGTTGGTTGTATATTTTCGTGTTTGTATTCGGCTCGTTCGTAATGTTTTATATTTTGCTTGATAAGTATTGCAGAGCCTGAATGAGCATTACCATCAGGATATTTGTTGTGATAAATATCGTAATTTTGTATTTTTTCATGACTTCGATCTGTAAATCTGCCTCGGATTACGTGGCTACTATGAATATTTAGGAACCATTTAATTTTTTGAACGTGTTGGCATAAGCCATTGGCGTTCCAAATCGTAATTTTGAGTGTTTGGTTCATTATGTTAATTTGATAATGAGCGTTGTTCGTAGATTGAGTAATGTCCCCATTTGTTCCATAACTTTATTCACAGTGGTTTTTAATTTGTTCATGTCATTAGAGGTTTGTGCTGGAGTTATTGGAGTAATGGATTGTATGTTGTTGGCGGGTTGTATTGTACGTGTTTTGTTGAGATGCTTGAGCATAGGTTAGGTTTGGTTGAGTCAATCTACTGGGGATTTTGAAGTGCATGTCTTTTCCTTAATGCTGGGAACATTTTTTGTTGCAGCTATTTGTGTATTATACAACCTCGGTAGTTTGCAGGGTGGTTGTTATTGTAGTTTGCACAGATAACTTTTTCGTCTCTAATCTTCCTAAGGTAGTCTTTGGTTGCATGGTTGGCTGCGCATTTAACACATCGTGGGGAATTTTTGGAATAGTTTTCGGTATGCCCATAGCTCTGGCACCGCATACACTGTGGAATTTCCCTTCTGACGTGTGGGGGCTCAAATTTTACGCACGTTTTTAAAAGTAGTTTAATATTGTAGATATCTTTGGTTTTGGTTTGAGGTCTATGAAAAATAGGGGTAGCTCTGTTTTGGTTTTATACTGCTATATGTTCCATATATTAATAGCCTCGTGTCCTTTTTCTTGTAAGCTGAGTTTGATATCATTTGTGTTAGTGATGGGGTGTATGTTCTTTAGTACTACCCGAAAAGATTTTTCCTGCTTGGATTTATAAATATGGAACTCGGTCTTCTTGATAATTAATACCTTAATAATAGTCGTATAGGTTGTATTCTCCAAGGACTACACTTTAACTTGATCTCCAAATAGTGATTTTATTGTGCACTTGTCCTTCGCTAGCTCTTCAAGCAGCTTTGTGAGTGGCTTAATATTCTTCGCACCTATGGCGGTGGCTTCGGATCTTCGTTCTAAGATATATTATATCAACAAAGTTATCAAAAGTGACAAGAATTAAGTGCTATCGTTTAGAGTAACCATCGATAATAGTATTAAACAAGGAAAATAATTATTACTGAAAAATTAAAGAATTTATAATTCTCAAGTAGATAAATAAGTAGAAGTTGGTAAGGAATCCATCGAAAGGACCTGTTCATTAATAAAATTAATGTTCGCCACTAAAATGTTAACTGTATAAAGCTACACCGTTAGGAAATTTTTCAAATGTAGTCAATATTCATAGCATTAATATTTAAGTAAATCTTAAATTAACAAGTATAACCTTTAAGAAGATTTGTCTTATGGCATCTATTTTATAATATTTACAAGACAACTTTGTTATTTGATTATTTATGAACGCAGAGCTTCTTCTCAAAACCTCTCACAAATGTACTTTAATGGTTGACTTCTACGAATTTTGCCTCCTTAGAAGGGTTGTGAGCAGCCCCGGTGATGGAACAGCATGTAATCTTCTAGGAAGTTCTAGACATATTGCAACTAAAGATTCCAGTATGCCCTATGAGAATTCTGGAATCACGTGTGCAGATATTTAAGTGTATACGAGGAACGATCAAAGAGAATACTAGGCAGTTCTAAGCGAGAAATGCGTATAAACATAAAACCGCCAGAAAAATAAACAATTATCGGCTGTATATTATTAAATAACTGTTAAGCAAAAATAAATCATCGAACCCATAAACCGTGCATAAACCGACAATCTTTACAGCCAGTTTAAATTTAGCATTGTCGCCAGTTTTATTTTTTAATGCCAACTTTTGAATGTTTATTTTGTACTTTTTAACATTATTTTAAAGATTATGCAGTGTTATTTAGATATAGATAATTTAGAAATAATTTAAATTGCATTAAAAAATCTGTACGACCAAATTTATCCAAGAAGAAATTCAAAGGCTTTAGCATCGTAGGAGTAAATATATTGAAGTTATGAAAGAATATGTGGAAAAGTAATTATAATTTTAATTTTATAAATATCAGGTTTGTATTTTATTAGAAAAACCTTTCAATACATCCTTTATAAATAAAACAACTAAAACTCAAAAATAAAAAAACAAGTTAAATGGTTACTATTGCATAATAATGTTTTTACATGTCCAAAATTGCTAAGTACGTTGCCAGAAAAGCCAAATATATGTCCGCACATGTATTTCACTGCAAATAGACGGGAAAGTTATTTAGGTCACTAAAGGACAGGGTTGTATCAACGACAAAGCCGCGAAGCTAGTGTTTTAATTAATTTTTCAAATTCGAGTTAAGAACGTTCGGATTGAGTCCCACAGAGTAAAGAAGTATCTGTGCGCTAAAGATATAAAGTGAATTGTGACAAGTCAACGAACTACTATCAATATTATTTTAAAAACCGCACTAAGTAATCCTTATAAAAAATGCAAGTAATAGTTACTTTCCTAAACAAACCTATTAGCTGGTTGTTATATGTATAGTACCAAAATTATATGCTTCATCTCTGATCAGCAGACAAAGTGAACCTTATAAAACCTTTAACAACCCACTACATTACAAACCTCAATATTAGACTACCAATTATAACCCAGAATAATATATTGATACTCAAATGCAAAACAAAACCGACCTTGTGTTAGTTATTGTTCATCTGATATAAACTTTCCATCGTTACCATCTCCACAAAGGCAGACGTATAATTTTACACGTATTCTTGGTGTCTGAGTGCACGAGAAACGATACCAACACCACACACGGGCAACAGCCTACTTTAAAGCAACTCTAATGAAGTCACGACAACATGTCAGTTGTAAGCGATGCATCTTAAGTAATAAAACTAAATAACTTAAAAAAATGAAGACGCCACAAGAAAAAATTCAATCCTACCTTCTTTTACAAAAAGGCTATTTAAATCCAAGCACATTAACAATCAATAAATTTCAACTGCTTACAAACTTTAGTAATACTAATAGTAAAAATAATGACAGTAAAAATGAAATACAAGTTTCTTCTCCCATACTTCATTACGTCAAAGCTGTAAACCCACTGACCTAAAAGAAATTATTGTTATCAACTTCCATAAGGTAATAAATTAAAATAACAAATAAAAAATTTAGAAGACTATAAAAACATCAGATATATTCAAGATGCTAATAATGTAGCTAGACGTATCTGTAGCCCCAAAAAAACATTCAAAGTTGTTTTTAAAAATTTACACCCGTCTACACAGATAGATACTATCAAGGATGTTTTGACAAATAAAGCCGTGAAGTACTTAGTATTATGAATTTAATCAATTAAAATAGTAGCGCCTGAAGAACCAAAAAAGTTGATTCAGATGCCACAATGCAAAAATGAACACTATAATGCTCACACGTAATATTTGCCCTACACTAGCCCAGACTAGACTACAATTATCGCAGCTGTCCAAAAAATCGCAATGACGTCAAGCCTGCTAAGTACGTCTCGTATTAAGGTCAAAACGCAGCCAACTATGAATGTTATGAAGGCTACGTTGAAATCCTAGGCAGAAGATTCCAAATCTGAACAAATTCTGGCTTAATGTTATCTTCAAAGCCAACAGCATTGGAAACTTCAACTCAAGCTCAACACCTACCAATACACTAAAAGTGGTCATATTTGTCTCAATATCTAGAACTAGCTCCACAGTATCAATTTAAATAAAACCATAAAAACATGATCTAGCTGCCATCAACAATTATCTAACAATACTAGTCAACAAACAATCTACTTAACATCGATAACAATCTCAGTCCAACATACAATTGAAACACTGCAACAAACCACCAACGAACTAATCCCACAAGTTATTCTTTTTAATAAACAATTAAACAATAAAAATTGTTTCAAACTATAAAGTAGCGCCATGGAACGTCAACCGTAATACAGCAGCATATTTGGCATCATGTTAAGAGTATTCTTTTCAAAAAGAATTTTTTGAATGCAATAACCGTTGCGATAGAAGTTTGGAACGAACCATTAGTTTTCAGCTATATACTGTCTCCTAACCTACGGTACAAATAAAAATTACTTGAATACATGAAACTCTTGGGCAATAGATTCTTAAAGGGAAGAGATGGCAACACCAAGCATACTTTCTAGGGCTTTCAAGTCTCTCCACCTGATGGGGGATGGGTGCTACATCAACTATTACAAGAACTTTATCTAGCTTACTTATAAATCTACCTTCTGGCGCCCCGATCCAAGAAAAATATCAGATGTATAAGATTTCCTTTTAACCAAACCTGCAGTTGTAAGATGCCTCAAAATTACGTTATACTTGGACTTAACTTTACCACCTTCTGTGATCGCAACTGTGAATATTATTATAATAAATCAAGAAAAAATAACAAAATTGTCCAATAGTCGTACTGTTTGGCGTTACCATATGGATATAATTCATAACCAACTGAACTTGAAAGTTTTGCTGCAAACTAATGAAGATCTTGAACTGACACTCCACAACTTCACTGAAATAATTCAAGAGAAAGCTGTGGAAACAATTCCTAAAATTAGTTGCAACAGACTATAAGAGATTTCTTCTACTGCAGCAAAGAAGTTGTGAAATAAAGAAGACTAAGAAGGATATATAAAAATATAATGTACATCTCAAGCAACATCATAGCTGAAAGCAGCATTCCTTAAAATCCAAAACAAGAGAGTTTCCAAAAATACTTTACAAATTTCAACTCAACGATTAACATATTTCCTTTTCTATAGAAAGCAACTAAGAGAATAAAGTTCGAGGATCAACCAATTCCTCATCTAAGAAAAGCAAATGATTTATCGGCGCTATCAGATTCAGAGACAGCTTATCTCTTTGTTAAAAATGTTTTATAACTAACCACATCTCAAATAAACATAAAAAATAAATACAAAATTTCACTCTATCAGTTTACTCTGTTCGTGCAATTATTTACAAAGAGATAAATCAAAAATTAGATTGTAACAAAAATACACCATAGGAAAGCTTATGATAAATGGTTGTGATCTAGTTACGAAAAAGTTAGTTAAAGAATTTCCGAGCAAGAGCCTAATATCATGCTATATAATGCTGTCCTAAGATTGGGTTATTTTTCGACATAGTGAAAAGTAGCACAAGTACAGTTTCCCAAACCTGGAAAATTTGCAAATTATGTAAATTTCTACAGACCAATTAGTTTACTACTTGTGTTAGATAAACTATTAGAAAAACTGATGACCAGAAGCCTAGCAGCAATCTCTAAGGAAAATAACATTCTTCCGTTTTTTCAGTTTGGATTTCTGATAAACTACTCCTCTATACAACAGTTTTACAGAGTTTAGAGCTCATTAATAATGTCAGGCGTTTGACAAAGTGTGGTATACAAGACTACTGCATATTTCTAGTTCTAACTTTCTATGTTACCTTTAAATCATATTTGAATGAAAAATATTTTCAAGTAAATTTCTGACATCAAACAGAGCTCCAACTAGTTAAATAAGGCAACTTTCTTGGTTTGATCTTGTATCTCACTTACACATCGGAAATACCTACAAATCAGCACTCACTCGTTGCAATATTTGCTGATGATAAATCATTAGGGTAAAATATAAAGATCCAGTGCTAGCTGCAAGTCTCCTCCAACAAAACTTAGATCAAGTAGTACAATGGTACAAAAATGTCGTACGAAATTAAGCAAAGGGAAATTAGCGAAATGTAAAGGTAATTCACCATTATGTTTCATAAACAATATAACTATTAACTAAGGTAAGTGGGGTAAAATACCTTAGTATGCACTTGGACAAAGGTCTGTCTGAAATATTCCATATTAAAAAAAAAACAACTTAGAAACACTATTGGCTACGTGTAGAAAATATAAATTATCTCTATCTAATAATTTCCTTCTCTAAAGTAGAGCCCCCAAACCCATCTGGATTTACGACATCCAGCTGTGAAGTCAACCCCATTATCCAGATAATCGTAAGATTTCAATCCAAAGTGCTGCGTAGTGGTTGTAACACTCCATACTTTGTGAGAATCACAGAAATTTTAGGAAATTTAAAAATTGATTATGTAAAAAAATTATAGTGACGTTATATTGCTATTTAGAACAAAGAAATATGTGAAATAAACCCTGAAAAGTTAGAGTATTTTTTTGGAAAATTTGGAATATAAAGATTATAAAATAAAAAATAAAATTAATTTAAACATAAACAAGAATTAGATCTAACATTAAAAGAATGTTTTCTAAGGAGTGCCTCTATAAATCCATTTATTTAACAACGCGCTTTTATTCAACTGCAAACATATCGCACAAAACACCAAAAGTAGCAAACTAAAACCCAATTCACATATTTATTCAAAACCTGCCGTGCAAAAACGTGTCGGGTCCTCCACAAAAGCATTGAAACCTACACGGGAGCCGCAAGTGGCTGTTAGTATATATCAGCGGCGTTTGACCGCGAGGGAGTTTACTGCCGCGATCAGCCACCATTCGTTTTTTAGGGCTGTTTCGCCCTGGCGCTTGCTATCGGTGATTTATTGCACCGATTTACTTCGACGCCATATCGCGCAATTTTATTCAAAGGCGCTCCGATGAGCGGATCAGGCTGATAGCGCTTTTTGTGCGCTATTCAGCAGAACCGCGCAGAGTCTTATGCACACTTGAAAGATTCTATTATTGCGAGTGGTTTAAAAGGAACAAGTGGATAAACACAAACTTATCACACTAAGAAATTCGATTGTTTTGATTTTGTAGATACTGCACATAACAGATATAAAAAGCAACAGGTTTGTACATGAACAAGCTACAGATGTAAAATAACAAAGAATTTTTAAGTTTCAAATTACGTGTAACCACAACAAAGAAAAAAATCATAAACTATACAAAAATTAAATCTACATTACGTGGTATAAGATGTAACGCAATAGAACTATTGCTTATGTGAATTCTTTGTTAAGTAAAAAAAGTGAGTTTTTCTAAAAAAAATGGATAGCAACGTTTCACGATGACGTCAAGTTTCTGTACGGAAAGAATAAAAACGATGCTGCAAACAAGTTGGTTTTTTAGAACAAGTTTTCGTAGAATTAGAACAACGGGAAAGAAAATGCAAGATCTAACAGCTTAAGAAGAAAACTAATGATTAATTCAATAATGACTAACATTTAGCTTGTGTTGCATTATTCTTAACTTTACTACTGAAGAGACACAAAGAAACATTTGATTATCTGTACAATCGTGAGTCATTTATGCTATTTCGTTATTAACTTTCGAAAGCCTGTAAGGCTTGACCGATTGACTTCATACATATTAGTCAGTAGATACCTTAGGGCGGTATCTTCTTCTGTATTGAATTTCAGACCTGTAACTCTTATTTGACCCGAGATACCGGGATGACAAGGTCACATGCATGACTTGCTTCGCTTTCGAATGTTGCCTTTTCGGATTTTACATCCGTCTTGTTATTCTTTCTTTTAATTTCAAGCTGATGCAGTAGGTTAAGATGCGTATTGAAGGTAACAATTGTTTGGGCAGCATAGTTGCTCTGAAATTTATGGTAAAACTCCTTGTACAGTCATCTTAAACTCCTATCGCAGTCATCAAATTCTCGTAACAACAACTGTTCTTAATCATTCGTCCTACAGGTGAAAAAGCATCTTCGATTGAATAGACGACAGATTTGACAAATTGGACATACAAATATAAATTAGGATTAAAATTAAAATTTAAGATGTGTTGTAAATTTGTCAAAAGATATTACCAAATGAATAGAATTGTGTAAGGATAAACCTCGTGTAAAAATCTATTTACGTTGGCCACACTGTTTAAAGAAAATTTCAAAACAGATGATAGAACTAAAATGCAAAGCCGAAAAGTAACCATCAGCCAAGTTTATTCTCTTCTCTTGATATTAATCCAATGCTGAATTTAAGTATTTTTTGTGGAATTTGGTTTCATAAAGAAAAACGCTGAATACTGTATAATGTCTACATGTGAACGGCATTAAATATCGAAACTATTAGTACAATATGAAGTAATACAAGTAAGGCATTTACACAGTAGAGTTTAGTTTGCAGTTATAACACATACAAGCTAAAAAAATTTTTTTTTGGTGCCTAGAATATTTGGGTCGCTGAATCTAAATATGAAATCAGTTTTTCTCTATTAGCTCTACTTTTTTCGATTAGTGTTTTTTTAACGTGCAGTTCTACACGAAATGTGGAGTTCTATATCACATATACAAGAATTGATTCCTGTATATTTGCCCTATTGTTAGTTACCGGCCAGTTAGTTACAGGAAAATCCACCAGTTGGAGTAGGCATACTGTAACTGAAGTGACCTTTAACGCTTCGATCGAGTTGAGGTTAGTTTGTGAGTTGGCCTCGCGTGTTATTTGTGTTATAAAGTTAACTTAAAACTCAATTATAGATTGTTGTATTTGTATTCTTGGATAGAAATAAAATGAACTCAGGTACAAAGAAGTTGTGTAAATCATCCTGATGTGTTTTGCTACATATGCGGAGAATACACGTTAAAAGAAAACAGAAAAACTGTGACTTTGTAAAAACAGCTTATCTTGGATACTTTGGTGTTAGTCTTGATGATCAGAATAAAAGCTGGGCACTGCATCAGGTCTGTAAAACTTGTACAGAATATTTACAACAGTGGACTACCGGGAAACCCCAAAACCATTTCGATTATTGTTATTTATGCCTAGTAAACATCATTGGAATCAATCGAAACAACTGTAGCAAGGGAACTTATTCTAATTTAGTCTCTGCAAGACGTTCGGCCCTCAGACTCAGACTCAGAGGAAGTGTTACTTCCAACGTTTTACCAGCTGCCAGAGCTCAGTGAGGATGAGTATTGTCCCTCTGATCACTCTTGTGATAATGAAGGTGTCAGTTATTATGAGGGGATGTTATTAATTCCACAACATTTCCACCAGGATAAGTTGAATGACCTCACCAGGGATCTCAACCTGGCTGCACAACAAACATTTACTGAAACTAGGAACTAAAATTACTTTTTACTGTACAAGGAAAAGGGTCTGCTACCCTTCTTCTCTCAAGATTACAATCTTGTATTTTGTCACGTCTTTAGAAGACTCCTAAAATAAGCTTTCTGAATTTTTTCAGGATGATTTTCGCCTATTTATTAGCTCAAAGCAACATTTAAAATGTGTCCTTCTACACAATGGGAACAAATATGATTCAATACCAGTTGATCACTCAACGAAAATGAAAGAAGAATATAACTCCATAGCTTTGGTCCTAGAGAAGATAAAGTATCATGAACATCAATGGGTGATTTGTGTGACTTAAAAATGATAAATTTTCTCCTTGGGCAGCAAAGTGGCTACACTAAATATCCTTGCTTCTTGTGCCTCTGGGATAGACAAAACACACCACTGGGTTAGAAAAGAGTGGCCTAAGAGAGAAAACATGGACGTTAGGGAAAAGGATGTCATTAATGACCCCTTAGTTGAACGAAAAAAATCATCTTTCCTCCACTGCATATCAAGCTGAGCCCTATGAAGCAATTTGTAAAGGCTCTTGATAAGAGCGGATTATGTTTTGCATATAAAGGGAAGAAAATGCCTAGTTGAGTACGGAAAAAATTAAAGCAGGAATATTTGACGGCCCACAAATAAGGGAACTCATTAAGGATTCTGCCTTCGTAAATTCGATGAATGAGGCTAAGCGAAAAGCCTGGACTTAAACGAAATACTTGACAGTTTCAAATCCCTTGGGTGTAACATGAGTATTAAAGTGCACTATTTACACAGCCACTTAGACCGCTTTCCTGAAAAATTAGGAGACGTGAGTGAGAAAAAAGGTGAAAGATCTTAAAACTATGGAGGATCCGCTACCACAGAAGATGGGATACGCACATGATAGCAGATTACTGCTGAAGTTTAAAAAGGGACTGTTCCGAAATACATTCAAGAATATCACAGAAAAGAACCTTCTAAATTGTTCAGTGACTACAGTTGGTTTCACCGATGACCTTTTATCCTCTATCTTTGTATATTATTACATATAATGCGGTGTAATATAGTATATAATTATATATTTGTATCATACAATATTAAATATTCCGTGTTCATCTTTTTTTATTTCATCCATGGATTTAACTTAAAATGGTGTAACGTATAATTCACTAATATGTTATATCTTAGAAATTTGAGCTGTGATAATATAATAAATTATTTAGTACAATTCAGCTTTGACATCGGTGTAGCTTGCATTTGATACAACAATGTGTTTTGTAAGATGTTGAGCTTTGAACAACCAATTAATTAAATAAAAAAGTCAAATCTGCATTTTAAAAAATTACCTCCGAAGGAAGTCGTGCATATTAATCCGACATTATTGACACGCTATCTCAAGATGAGTATTATGACATTCAGTGAGAAAGAATTGACGTAGTTTCCGCAAAATAAAGACTGGAAAAAAAATAACGAGAAACTAAAGCAACTTGTTCCTGATACTACAAAAATCGTAAAATTTAGAAACTAAATAGATTGTTACATTTTTCTCGAATTTGCTAATAAATTACAATAAATTTTTTAGATTGTTGAAAAACTTAAAATTAGGAAGTCACTTAGTGGCACTAATTTACAATTTTTATCCAAGTTCGGTTGCTGATATGTACCTATAGATGAGACATTCTTCTTCTTCTTAAAGTGCCTTATTCATTATTGAATGTTGGCAACAATCGAGGCAAAATTTTGTCTATCTTAATAAGACATTAAAAATGATTATAACTGACATTTGTCTCATAAAGAATAAATATGGTATAAGCTCGATGAACTCCATTATCTCTGAAAATTCAGTTTCATATGTAAACAGCGAAAGTAATGGTAATTTTTGATTTTTTATAATTTACAGTAATTAATAATACTGCTGATGACCAAGGAAATTCCACAAACACAAAGCACAAACAGCAAATAGTTAAAAAAGATCCAAACAAGCCAACTAAGCACATCCAATAGATACTTAATTTTTCGCAAGAGAACTGCAGTAGTGATAGCGATAGTTATCAACGTAAAACATTACGACAATTAGGTGCTATTAGTTAATAAAAAATAGAAAATCTTTTTGTAGTTCTTGGGAAAGAATAATATTACCATCAATAAGTCAGCTTAAGGAGTGGCCATCTGAAAAAAAGACCAACTATCCGAGCAAAATCATATAGTCTGCTACATTATCAATATAAGGGACAACGTAATTCAACAATACCTTCCTCTCTTTATAATAGATGTCAATCTATTTCAATCTTTCAATATAAAATAATCAAAAACATTTAATATAAAATACATTAGCAATATAATTGCCTTCATTGAATTTCCTTCGAACAGAAACATTATTCCCCAATGCCCTAAGATAGGCACACGAAAACTTACTACAACAAACTTTTATTTGTATCAAATACTAAGGTGGACACAAAACTTTAATATGCAAACACAATCCCATCCCTCCAGCTAAGCGCGCTTTATATGGTGAAAGTCACCCAGCCAATTATAGAGGTTACATAGTTTATTAAGGTTTTCAAAAAGCCAAAAGCGCTTCATTTAGAGGAATAGTAAATAAAATTTGTCTTTGACAAACACCTCCAAATATAAATAAACCTCTCTAAAATCATAACAGAAAACGCCATAAAAGTACAACTACCTTTCAGTGTAGGTAGGAAAAAAGGACAAATCCTTTATAAACGAGATACTTGAAAATTTCTCGATTTAATTTAAAAACTTATTTTCTCAAGTTGTAAGTGACATAATCCTTATCACATCTTTTATAGTTTAAAAGTGGCTTACTGCAAATTTCACTATGAAATAGTAATGGCATTGCCAATCACATCTTTGAAGTAGCAACTGCCGACAAGGAACAGTCAGAAGTTCAGTGGTGATAGTCTAAAATACTGCATCACATTACAAACAAACAGGAAAATGCAAATCTTGTGTTTAAGTTCTTCTTTTGTAATTGTAGTTTTCACCCTGCTGGTTCTGCTATATCAACTGACGAATAAAAAGAGTATTTCCCGTTCTCAAAAACTAAATTCATAAGCAGAAAATTTGAATGGGCTTCAATACTGATCAATGTTAAAGAACAAAAGCCTTCCAAAAAAAAATAAATTAGACAACAAGAGAACCCACTTTATGGCCCAGCGAATACAAATAAATTATTGGATTTTAACCAATGGTTATACCAACACTTACATTAAAGCAAAATCTAATAAGAATATTTGACCACTCACCAGTGATCATCACTATTATTAACGCCATAATAATTACTAAAGGCTAATCACTCAAAACACAATTAGAATCACTGCAGACAATCTAGCTAATAGAATTAAAGATGATCATAGTTTTCACAATCACTAAATGAATGATGATCAAGTGATGTCCAAACAAAAAACACATAATAAAAAATTTACAATATATTTACTGAACAGCTACATAACACATTTATTGAAGTAGACATATAAAAGTTACAAAGCGTCAAAGACATTTGAAATTATAGCAATTAAAAAACCTAATAATGGCTGATTAAAACATAAAAGGATAAAGCGGATTTATTTGCAGAATACCTGCTCAACGTTTTTAAAAACCCTACCCCACTAAACAATAATACCTATAATGAGATAAAATATTTTTTACCTTTTTTGTTGATCTTGCTCTTCTCAATATCTCATGTTCACCAGTCAATTATAACCCAAATTATTTAAAAACCGTTGCATACACAAGTAAAGTCTGTCGTCAAAACAAAGTTTGTATAATCGAAACAAAATCCACTAAATCATTTAAAGGATAATGTGTTCAAAATTAATGCATATATAGTTAAAACAAAGATCGATTTATTTTAAAAGAAAAATCCAGTCTACTACAAAACAATGAAAAAGTGGGAATTGCTATCTCTCTTGCTGCGAATTTAATTTGGTTATTTAAATAAATATGAGTATTGGTGTGGCGGCCTTTTCGCCCTTGAACCGCTTTATATCGCGGCGACATGCCGGGGCGGCTTTTTGACATCTGCTGCTACGTTTTGCCGTCGCACACAGAACGGCATATATGGGCTTTGCTCAGCCGACAAATATACACGCATCGCAGCTCGGCCAATTCGGTCGTGTCTTATCAACCCGCAATTTGCAATCCGCAGCTCGGCCAATTCGGTCGTGTCTTATACCCCGCATATATACGTTCCGCAGCGCGGCCAATTTGGTCGTGCTTAACAACCCGCTCATATTCACACCGCATCAGGTCCAGTACGGCCGCATTTAACATCCCGCAACATACAAGAAGACAGCGCATCAAAGTGCCCACCTTGAAACCATCGCCGACGAAGCCGAAGCCGATTCAGGTGAGCGTTTTGGCTTTACTTTCGGTGGATATTGGTAGCCGCCCCCATCCGCTTTCGCGCTGGCCGCTTAAGGGACGATTTGAGCCTTATCGGTTTACGGACCAAGAAGCGGGCCGTACTACGTGTCCCGCACCGCATCACGAGAGCGGCTATTTACACGCCTGCCTCTCCATCTTTTTTGGTCATTATGAGCCTTATCCGTTCCAAAACGGGCCGTACTACATATCACACACCGCACCACGAGAGCGGCTATTTACGCGCCTGCCTCTCCAAGTATCGTAACATAATATTTCTAATACTCAACTGAAATATTTAAACAATTGTGAAAATATGTACTAATATGCTTTAAAATTCATGGAAACGATAGCTAAGATAGTTTGATCTATTTCTGAAGAAAATAAAAAGCTGTTGCTGCTATAAGAGCAAATAAACAAACAAAACAAAGTTAAAATAAAAACTGGAATTTTGGTTGGCAATTCACAAATTTCTTGGTAATTTTCAGATAGAGCCTTATCTTCTTTTTTGTGTACTAATACAAGGAAGAATTTGTTCAAATATGGTGGTACATTTTTTCTCTTTTTACTATATGAGGCATTTCTGTTATTATTCTGGTAAGTTTATTCCCTCTGTATTTTACTCTGTTCTAATAATGCTTGATCCTGTCTATTTATTATTCTTACTCAATTTCAGTGCCCCCTTTTCCATTATTTCTGACTCTTTTAACTTTTGGATTTTTATTTCTTTTTTCTGGCTTCGTCATATATTATAGAGTGGTCTAGAGAAAAGTAAAAGGGGGAAAGTGGAGCGTCAGTATTAATTGGAAATAAATTAATAAACAGGATATCTTAAGAACGTAAGAAGAAATTAGCAACCGTTTACTGAAATTTAAAATAGAACATATGGACAAAGCTTGATTTTAAATGTGCAAGCAGATGAAAAAGATAGTTCTTCAATGTTTAGACAAACAAATAGCATAGTAGGGCGCAAATATAAAGGCAAAACTTTAGGTAAATTTAGAGAGTGAACGATTATTAATAATGGAAGAAAACTACACAACATGTAAAGGAAACGCAAATGGATGATAGACATCATTAAAAGATGCCGAAAAAACTAAAGACTAAAGACTATACAGACAAAATGAGCATCAAACCAAAACTTAATTATAGAAAAAAATTATTTGTAACAAGATAAAAAATATTAAAAAACAAGTAGAAGAAACTAGAGAGAAAGAAAATGAGCAAATGAAAGAAAATTTATAAAGTTAAACTTCTATGACAAGAGAATATCAAAACATTATATAATTTGACGAATATATAGTAGAAAATACCAAATAAAGAGTACGAATCTAGTATGCATATATCAGTGAAGAAAGCATTTAATCATAGTAGAAAATAAAATTTTAAAATTGTAATGCATAGATAAAAAATAACATCAAGTTCATGACAACAATACATGGAAAATATAGGATAGGTAAGATAACAAGAAGAGAAAAAGCATTGGGTCAACGGATACAGAAACATCTACAAAGCGACAGGATTTAGTAATTCTAAAAAAGCATGGAGAATAATTTAAAACTTACAAAACACAAACATTAAAATTAAAATTAGTTCACTAAAATCCATTGAATGAATAGAACACCACAAAACACGTTTACAAGAATGAAGACTATAAATGAATGTAATTTCGATATGCTTCTAATGTTTTTCTTTTATCTTCATGTTGTTTAATATTACTACAGATTTATCTGTTTGTTTTTGTTGTTACTTCCTTCCTTTTTATTAGCAGTTTTTGTAGGTTCCATTTCCGACTATTAGAGTTATTTTCCATTCTCCTTTTTCTTCCAATCGTGTATTTGATTTTCGTTAAAATTTAAAGCTGTATTTCGAGAATTTAGTGCAGAACTGCCTTCTCTTCGATCTGTTAGGACTCAATCTTTACGAGGTAGATAGTTATTCTTGTTTATTAAAAATTTCACTAATATTTTTCTTTCTATATGATAGATCACAAACCGCTTATAGAACTTCCAGTTCGGCCGCCCATTATTGATCATACGCTGCTGCTAGTCTTGATTTGACCTGGATCTTTAGTTTCCCAATAGCACCATATCTTTTAAGCATTCTCCTATCTATTACCCGGACAAGCACTCAATGGAAGACTAGCAGCTCCGCACGGGGACTGCCACAATTCAAAATAAAATACTTTGGAATGCATCTAGAAGAAAAACCTGTTTAAAATACATATATAACAACTAAAGAGAAAAACTATGTTTAGAAACCAAACTAATGTATTGACTAATTAAAAGGAGATCACTACTATCTTTCCAAAACCAGTTACTGCCCTAACAAACAATTTCGAAAATCGTATGGACATACAGGATCTAGATATGCTATAAGAAAAGCCTTCAAAAATGCCAATCTAAGATCCCACACATGATAACTGATTTTTCATGGTACATAAGCAATAATACTCTCCACACAGATTTTGGACTCCGGTAGATGTTGGAGTATTAAATTTATTACAAATAAAGTAAGGCGTCCAAAATCAGTTGTATATGGAATTGTCACGATGGAATATCAAATGGATCGCTGCTATTGAGAGCGTTTCTGGTAAAACCCACCATGGCAACGTTGTCTCACTCTACCTACAGCGCGGACCTATTTCTACCCAATTTCTTTTTGTTTCCTCAACTAAAATTCAACTTGAGAGGACATCATTTTGGGATTGTTCAAAATGTGACTTATGGTGTAAAAAGCGCTGTGATTGAAATTCCAGTTCAGGATGACAAAACCGCTGACAATAGTGTATTAATATTTAAAGAGGTCGTTTTAAAGAATATAAGTGTATATACACATATTTTCAATTAAACGAATTTTCTTATTATTATATTTTTTGTATGCACCGACATGATTAATATATTTTTCTTAAGATAATTATAAAATTATTAAAATACTAAAACAGTTTAAAAAGATATCTCCGTTTGCACATGCGCAAAAAAAGCGGAAATGACGATGCTCATACTATAGAAAATCGCGCCAAATGTGAAGTACGTGCAGTAGTACGACTTCTGTGCGCGAAGAAACTTTAGCAGCTACCATTAATCACAAACTGTGTAATGTTTACGGACTAAAAGTGTTAAGTGGCAATGGTATCGCATGTTTAAAAATAGACGCACTAACGATGGACCACCTGTCTGTGGTCAGCGATAAACTTGTGCAAGAAATTAGCAAAAAAATCTATTATATTCCATGAAACATTATATTTCGACACGGCGTTTCAAGATGTGTTTCATTCTCAGGCGATAGAGTTTTTTGTAGAAGAAACTTAAAACTTTATAAAACGTTATGACAAGTGCCTAAATGTGTTGTTCTAGGTTTCTAAGATGCATAATAAATGTTCTGTATCTACACGTGTCTATCGTTGATAACCAAGCGAAGTTTTTTCCGAACTGCCTTCATATATTATTTGCAGAGCAAGAAGAGATAATATATCCGAAGGCTAATTCAGTTGGTAAATGTTCTATTTGAAATTTTGAAAGTTAACACGATTGAATGATAAGCATCTGTCTTCTTTACAAATGCTTATACCCCTACTATTCGAAATGCAATTGTCATTTCATTCATTGTATTTTAACTTAAATTTATTTTATAATATTTTATATATAACAATAAAAACAACTGGCAGTGTGAAGAAATTACATTTTTTTTAATTAAGCATACAAGTTGCACGAATGAGCCATAAGGGTAAAAAAAGTAATTAACGTCTGCATTAAATACGCAATATATGTTTAAATAAACAGTAAGCCATCAACATATATATTACTTTGGAGCCAATTACGGCATACAACATAAAAAATGTTGCACAATTTACATAAAGTAGCTCTCGCGAGCTGTACGCATTAAAGCACTTTCTAGATTAACTCGAAAAATACAACATGCGCCTAAATGCAACACAAAATGTGTTCTGGCTTTTCATGTAGATATATTGCTTGTAGAATATTACAGTACAACTTCTGTGAATCTTTGGAAAGTAGTCGTCAATTTAACTACTTGGGCCATTCAAATTTGTAATATAGACCATTTATTTTACGTGACCAAGTTTATAATTTGCCACTCCGCTCTACATAATTTTATATCACCTTGAGCCCATTATTGCTGGCAGATTAATGGAGTCTTTCGTTCGTTCTGTAGATACACCAACAAATATTCGGTGGATCATGTAATAAACTCCATCTTTCAACAAAAAGTTGAAAACCCAACTTGACAGGAAAACGGAAGCATTTCGACACACTCTTGAATCGTTTTCCATTTAGAGATAAAAGGAGGTAGTCTCAAGCTTGACACAAGAGCGAACTAGTCGACTGAAAGTACTCATCCCGAGTGATCTCCACATACGCAATTCCCAGACTTTATACATTAATACTTAACTTGTTTACATTTTTAATTTATTAGCTCATTTTCAAATTTACTGCTGTTACTAAAATTTTTCCATCAACTTCAAAATTACGTTTATTTTTCACGCATAAACAGTAACTTATTTGGTTATCCAAATGTTAAAAAAAATCAGTAAAAGTTATATTTAAAAAATACAAATAAATAAGAAATTTTTGATGCCCTAAAATTTAAAATATTTATATTATAATTTTAGCATGTACATTACAACTTTAATAGTAAGCAATTTAAATCGAATAAGTAAACTTTCCAATTCCACGATTTACAATGCTTGCAATATAACTAAAAATTAGTGCAAGATAACTTTCAATAATTTAAGACCGCTACGTTTCCCACAAAATGTAGTTATCATTTAAAATATATAATTTTTCCTCTTTACTCCCTCAATTAAGAACATAATCAGACAAAAACTACAAATATTTAGCAAAGCTGCAAAAATTGAACCAAACTTCAATTTATTTTTAATGAGGGTTTGTCCAGCCCATCTGATCCAAGAATTAGACTCAGACACTGCTTGTCACAAGCCAGGGTAACTGGGGTGTGATGGAGGAGTAACACCTCCTAAATAGATCAAGGTTCAGTTGGCCCAGATTATAGTATTTGGTACCTACGAGTACAGGTGAAAACTAGCAACGGTTTCTGGGGTAAAAGAGAATTAAAGAAAATCCCAACAGCAAACGGGGCGGAAGAGCCAAAAAGAGAAGAGTGATGGACAAGAAATTGTTTAGGGAAGAATATCCCAAAATCAAAGTTCCTAGTACTCCAAGTTAGAGGCTGAGAAATGGGCTAGGTCCTCGTAATTTGTAAAACCAAACAAACTGCTAGAAGATTAAAACTTAAGCCTCGGATTACGGATGGAAATTATAATAACAGAAAAATCAAACCAAAAAGGACATTGAATTTTAGCACATGGAATATCCAGGGTGTAAACGCAAAAAATGTGAGGATTTTAAACAGAGACAAAAAAACCAGGAAATAGAGAATACACAAACTGCATATGGTTTTATAAGGAAGTGCATAAAGGAACAAGAGTAAAGGCCGGGGTAGCTATTGTTACATCAAAAAAGCATAACAAGCACATTAAGTACTGGGAAGAGGTAAATAAAAAATTAATGACAATGAAACTACAAATACTTGAGCACACCATTTCCATAATAGCAAAATATGCTGGTACAGATAATGCAAAAGTCGAATTTGAAAATAACTTAACTTCTATACTAAAAAAAATTTAAAAAAAAGTAATTGTACTCTTGGGAGCAAAAAACAAGATTCGGTAACAAAAAAATTGTAGTAAACAATAATGGGAACAGATTAATAGAAGCCTACAAATAATTAATGGTAATTTCCAACATCTAGATAAGCATAAATACACATGGTATTAACCAACACGTGGACTAAAATTTATAATAGATTACTCAATACAAAGGCAAGAAACAAAAATAAAACACATGATGTAAAAGCTCTAAGAGTATCGCAATGTGCAACAGACCATATGCCACCTAGAGCAAAGATATACTTAAAAATAAAGAGAGGAAACAGAAAAAACAAATTTAAAGAGTACAAAATATAAATTAAATTTGCTACGGGACAGGACAATAAACTTTTTATATAAATTAAGATTATCAAACACATTAACCGAAGATGTACAGGGCGGTGTGAAGGATAGTTATAATCATCTAAAACAAGCAATACATAAAGCCTCGTTCGCATCGTTAGGAAAGATAAGAACAAAAGCAAAAACAATTTATTGGGAAAATAAAGACCTAGAAGAGAACATCAAAGAAAAAGAAAATATTATCAAAAGTGATACCAAGTTACTCAGATTCTAGATTTTATTGCTTTTTACTTTACTAAATTTCTAGTAGCTAATCATTTCGTAGAACGTCTTATTTATAGATAAATCTGAATAAAAAAATGGCAACTCAACAGAAAAACGTTAACATTAATATGGCTAAATAGAATAGACTGCAACATCATAACTAAAAATTAATTATTTCTAGATTTTCGTAATTAAACTTATTAGAATAATTAAGATCGAATACGTAATAAGAAGAAGTTTCAACAGATAAAGCTGATTATTTACAATGAGAGATAAAGACAAAGAAATTATGATGCTTTAACTTATATACAATCGTACAATCTACAAAGCTAATAAACCTGCAAAGCTTGCAACGCATAACGAAGTGGCGAAGCAGTCTCCCACATTTGAGAACCCTCTAGTCCAGTTAACCTTTGACTAATCAGTTTCTAAATCACTAGCAAACAAGCCTTTTTGGTCACCTGTCGATTGGTGAAAACAGAATTTGAAATTCCCAGCCGTTCTCGAGTTATTGCTCGGACGGACGGACGGACTCCGCTTCGCTTCGCCACTTAATAACGATATTAATCGCTTATTTACATTTTCTGACTTAAAAAGCCATTAAATAAAAATAAAAAAAGCAGAAGCGTTTTTTCAGTACTTGTAGTTTATTTTGCAGCAATTTTTGAAAAATTAATTACTGTTTATCCAAGGTAATCATCTGAAAACAGAATTAACGTCTGTGAGTTTCATTGAAAATAACTTTTAGTCAACACGCTATTTTCAAAAAAAGAGACTACAAAAATATAAATTTTAGAAATAATGAGAAGGTAAGTAAATGCAAGGAATATAATTACATGGAAGTTGCGATAGAAACGATGGTCGAGATAAAAAAAGTGACACAGAGTGGTAAAGATAGGGAGAGAAATAAAATTGAACAATTATAATACAGTAACGAAATGCATAGCGGTATATGAAATCGAATTAATGGAAATAGTTGCTTACATTACTCATTTTATGACTAGAAACAGTAGCCAACAAATTAATTAAAGTTGTGGTAGACTTTAGGAACTCTATAATGTATGCAGTAGAACTGTGTCACCTAATTTTGTATGAGCACGTTAAACTAATAGAAGAAGACCATTTACCTAAAACAATATAGTTATGCACTCCATCTGAAAGAAGAAAACTAAAAGTACAAAAAAAGTAATAAACAGAAGAAACTATTACTAAAAGGTTTTTTTCTGAAGGTGTCCGCCGCAGTTTTCAAACTACGGCTACGGCCTAACAACTCGAGAACTAGCAATACGATGCAGTTAGTTTGCGTGCAAAAAGTTGAATTCATCTATCGAAGACTCGCCCGTGTATCTATATCGAACAAATACCAACTAAAAATTGTATTAACCTACCAGCAATAACATAATATAAAAATATATGGAGAGGAATAGTAAACTATGACCTTGCTCAGATAAGAGCTATAAAAATACTCTCCCTTTGCTAAACGATTTACGTTAATAATGCGAATGGTTCAAATGATTATGTTGACAATTATTTCTCTATCTTGTAATACTCTCCAAATAGAATATTCAATATCAGAACAGATAGTGGTTTGCACTTATGCATGTGTATAACATTTCAATATAGAAAGTCAAAAACAACATGATTGGATAACATACACTTGTAAAGCAAATTAAATTTTGATTTAAGTTAAATTTGGATATAAATAAAATAACACAGGCCCCTTATAACTGTCTTGCTTCTTAAAGTACTTTATTTGGATTTTCTTCTCTTTTATTTATACCTACCATTTTAAATAGTTGTACATATATTTAACCCTTTGATTTGTTTTATGCTTTTAATGTCTTTTTACCTCCAAGTATCAACTCAAAATTTACCGATGTCAAAATCAGGTTTATAAAGAACATTTTTGACATAATGTGGTTCACTTAAGATTAAATTAAGTTCCTACTAAATTTAATTTGTATAAAACTGTACTATTTACGTAGCTGTATTTCTGTTACGGCTCGCGTCTATTTTCTACTCTTTCATCGCTTCTCTGTTTGTTGATTTTGAATGTACTCTTTTCAGTTTTATTTTAAAAATCTCTTAAGATAATTTGAAGCCACGATAGTTACAAAAAAGCAGTAGCCAGCGTTTTCAAACAATGTTATTTATAAATGATAAAATACGCACTGTTTCTAAACACATTAATTAAAAAGCAGCATTAGTAAACATTAAAACTGGTAGGTTAGAAACTATAATAACGAAACAGCAGGTTTTTAAAAAAGATATAAAAGTTGGGTACCTTAACCAAAAAGTTTACTAGCTTACAACAATAAATATTCACAAATATAAAAGAAAAATTACAATTTTCCTTGAATACACCTTGGAATTTAAAGCTGTACAATTCGCGTTATAATTATAAACATAATGGAAACCGCAAATACAGAAGTGAGTTATATTTACTGAACATGAAGCTGAATAAAGGCTTTACACCAACGCTGTCGTTTCCAATTTCACGAATTAATGGAAACGGATAGATTACGCCGCATATTACGGCTAGAAAGAGGGGTAACGATTGCATTAAAGTTTTATAAAAAAAAGAACTGCAACGGACGCAGTAGGACAGTGCCACCTAATTTTGTGCGGACACGCTCAAATAATAGAAGACTATTTACCCAAAACAGCATCGCTTGCACACCACCTGAAAAAAAAGCAAAAACCTAAAATAAAAAGTGTTGGCATAAAATATTTTCATTTTAAAGAGGATCAATACTCGTCCTTTCAAACTCATACATCAAAAGTAAAGAACCTCCTCTCAATACAATTAAAAGCCATTGAATAATTGATTTATTAATTGTGAAATTTAAGTCTTTTACGTTTCAAAAATATAATGGAGTATATAAGCGTAGAAAAGTAAATATAATTAAACAAAATTATAAATATAAAAGTAACAAACTTATAAATTACTCAACAAAGTTGAATTGGCAAAAGTTTACAAATGGGTTAAATATATGCGACTCATAATGTAATACACAAAGTTAGATATTTTGTTTTCCAATAATAATTTCATCACACTAAATATAGCTAGTTCAAGTGAAATGGAGTTATAATTTAAATTAAAATAGAATGGAACGAAAAGAATGTGGAGGATTTCTTGTTTATATTGGGAATTACCAGATAAATAAAATATTTAATAATGCTATTTAACAGATCAAAGACAAACATAAAATTTGCGAATTTTTGGTAAATAGTGTAATGGTTCAATTTAGTTTTAATAATGTTCTTTGATAAATTTCTTAAGCATAGTATTTAAAGAATTACTGTATAAACTATAAACAGACTTTACCGTGCAATAATTCAGATAGTCTGACTGAAGACAAAAGAGAAGTTTAAGTGCTAACAAATCAGTAAACTTATTATATTGGTATACAATTCTATACATCGTTTCGACCTTATTTTCACTAATTTAAACATGAATTAGATAATAAATTGTACTTCATAGTAACTTTAAAGCCATAGATAACAAAAGACCGGTTTTAAATTGTAACTGAAGCTAATTTAGAAAAAGCTACATGAAATATTTTACACCTTCACCTTTAGGCTATTTTTTGACCACCGATAATTAAAAAGCATTATGTTCTATTGCAAGTTTAAAGTACCTGAATAAATTTTAAAGCCATCAACAAATAGAGATTCCAAACGTTCGTAAATATTACAAACATCACTTAATAGAAAGAAAAAAAGCAGAAGATCGACATGTAACTCATGGTGGGCAGCAGACCTTATAGGGCAATAATGATTTAGCTTTATTAACATTTTCCTATCGAAGAGAAAGCTTACGATCCAATTCAAAAACTGCCCACTAATACCAAGACGGTTCAATTTAGGTAACAGGATCACATGTCAAACAATATCATAGACTTTATGAAGCATTAACCTGAAGTATTCCAGTTTCAAAAAACATATAAAAAAGTGAGGCAGCATCAACAATATAAAGTAGGAAACTAATGAATCCTAATTTCTCTAATGGCTCAGGCAAACCGAACAATTTGATAATTAGCCAGTAATTAGTAATGTTTCTTGTATCACGACTGTTATGAATAGAGTTAATGTAAGATCTCTTCCATACATCATAAAATATCTCAGATTTAAGATAGCAGACTTACTAACATTTTTACCGAAGCAAAAGTGCTACATTTGAACTCGTTGATCAAGAAAATTTAGCGTTGTTCTTTATATCACTAGACCATAGCATTTATAGATGTAAGTTTCTCTTCTTTTTTCTTTATAACTTCCATCCGTACCAAGTAATGGTCGCTTCCAATTTCTGCATGTCTCTAGACTTTTACATCTTTGACAACTTTCCTATATTCTCTACTTACTATGAAGTAGTCTATTATGGATTTTTCGTCTCTTGATTTTACTTCTGTGGCAAATTTATGTATGTCCTTATGTTTGAATATCGTGTTTGCCAGTGTTAGGTCGTTACTCACACATAAATCTATTAGTCATTCACCATTATTGTTTACTGTTGTTTCCCCATATGGTCCCATATAACTTTGGATGTTTTCGTTATTGTTCCCTACTCTTCCATTTATGTCTCCCATAATAATGGTATTTCCAGTTCCATTATCTATTTCTAATTGTAGCATATGGTAGAACTCGTCTTTTTCTTCTTTTTTCACATTGTCATTAGGTCCATACGCTATTATTAAAATACATTTTTGTTTGTCCTCCCAATGAAGCTCTAATATTAACAGCATTTCGTTTATGTATTTTTCTTTCTTTATATTTTTTACTTTATCTGGACTTACTATCAGTCCTACTCCTCCTGCTGCCCAATCGTACTTTCTATCCTGACCAAAATAACATATATACCTCTCTTAGTTCTTGTATTCCTTTACTTATCTTTTTTGTTTCTGTTACTCCGAGGTAGTCCAATTTTTGATTTTTGATCTCTTCAATTATTTCATCTTATTTGTCATTTAATCCTCTAATGATCCAGGTTCCCATTCTTATTATATTTCTCTTCGTCTTCGGTTTTTCTTTTTATTTTCCTTACTTCTTCTTATATTTATCCTTGCATTCTTTTTTGAGTTATCGTCTTTATTCGTAATCCGTCCCGTGTTCCATTTCTTTGCTATGTACGTTGTTCTATTTCTCGGTCTAGTTTTCCTATCTTCTTTGATTAGTTTTTTTCCTGGTTGTTTGTGTTATTTTTCTCAATTGTTCCTTAAAACTTTGCCCTTCTGGTGATCTCTCTGCTAGTGTTCTCTTACTAGGGTTTTGATTCTTTTTGATTAGTTCCTGGTTTTCTTTTTGTGGTTGGTTTGTTGTGTATGCCTTGATGATTTTTAGTTTATTGTAACTTAAGTATACTGTATGTCCTTTTTCCCTAGCTTCTTTCATCTGTGGTATTAATTTTCTCTTAATATCCTCCTCTTTGTACATTCTTTCGTCAGTTTTACTAATATTGGTCTTTTCCTTCCTCTGGTGAATTTTACAAATCTTCTTATTTCGTTTACTTCAGTATTTCCATCTAGGGTTATTCCTATCATTTCTATTATTTTGCATATTTGTTTGTTGGTTTCCTCTTCCTCCCCGTTACAATCATCGTCGATCCCTTTTACTATGAGGTTTTTCCCTCTTATTTCTCTTTCCAGTGCTTCTATTCTCTCATTTTGTTCCTCCACTTGAATTTTTAGTTTCATATTTTCCTTTTACCTATTTCATTTCTAGTATGAGCGCGTCTAGTTTCTCGTTCATTTGGGCCGTATTAACACTTACAGTTTGAAACATCTCCTCTATTTTTCCATATTCATTTTCGAGTTACTGGCGCCAGAGACCACCCCCCACGTTGACCGTTCGTAAGTGTGACCTCTACCTAAGTAACTCGCCAGAATACTTTCCTTACAGTAATTATTTGTATATTATAAGGACTCAAGATAATTTCTACCGTTATTACAATTGTTGTGTATCTTTTTTGCGGTTGTAATTTATATTTTTAGCAGCAGTATGTATTATCTGTGTTTATTTACAGGTTTGCCCCTGTCATATATATTTTTCTCACCTTATTTGTGTATAATGTGTTGCCTATTCAAAATTTTTGTTGGTGAGGGTTTGGATACACCTGTAATCTTATTTTTATCACAGTTATTGCATGCTATTTTGGTTCTTATTGAATTCACATAACCTCGATTTATTTCTATTTATTCCAATTTACTCACTGTTCTGCTGTTATTTATTCTTTTTTCTAGTCTCTCCCTGTTTTCACCTCTTACGTCTATCTGTTTTGGCGATTCTCCTGGATTTTTACTATTCGATAGCCTCCAAAATTTGACTTTAATATCAAAGTAGTAACTTGTTAATTATCACCTTATGCATACCAAGACTATTCAAAGAAAAAATAAGAAACAAAACAAACCAAACGGAAAATAATAATAAAGGAAAAAATTAAAAGTTGCAGACTAAAAGACGAAGATACCAAAAAGGCATACCAAAATAAACCACAAAATAGATTAAAAAGGGAGGAAGCAGAAAAGATAATAGGAATAGAAAACAAATGGAAATACTTTAAAGAAAATATAATTCTAGCCGCCAAATAAAGCTGTGGGACAACCAAAACAACTAACAAACACACCAAAAAGAGCAAATGGTGGACCCCAGAAATACAACAGAAAATAAAAGACAAAAACAAAAATGGAGAAAGTATCCAAGGTCACAACAGGATCAAGACTACGACTCATATAAATTAAGTAATAGAGAAGTTAAACACGCAGTGAAAGAAGCAAAGAAACAAAAATGGGCAGATTTTGATAAAAAAATGAAAGAACAATATTTTGAAAACCAGAAGCTATTCTACGGTACACTAAAACAGATCAAACGAAAAAAGCACCGAGACTAGCTAACATAAAAGACAAAAAAGGTAACATATTAACAGATGAGAAAGATATTATGGAAATATGGAAACAATATTTTGGGGAATTAACTGAAACAGGCATTGAAGAAACAGAACGAGAAACATTACAAGTAGGAACCAATGAAAGAAGTGATATACAACCGATAACAGAACAAAAGATCACGCAAGCTATTGACAAACTAAAAACAGTGAAAGCAGCGGGACAAGATAATATTACAGCAGAAATGCTGAAATATATGGGAGAAGAAGAAAGAACAGTGTACAAGGACCTGTTAAATAATATCATTACAACAAAAGAAATACCTCAAGAATGGAACATAGGTATAATACTACCGCTGTATAAAAAAGGAGACGTAAGAGGATGTACTAATTATAGAGGAATTACTCTATCAAGTATACCAAGCAAAGTATTTACGAGAATAATTGAAAACAGACTAAGACAAAAATTAGAAGACACAATAGGAGAAGCACAACACGGGTTGGTAAGGAAAGGAAAGAACATACATATTGTTTTCATATACCTAAAGAAGGTTTTTGACAAGATAAGAAGAAATTATGTATGGGAATGTCTAAGGGAAAGGGGAATAGAAAAAGAAATGATAGAAATAGTTAAAGTATTATACAAGAACAATATAAACAAAGTAAGAACTAACAACGACGAATCAAAGGAATTCACAGCAAAGATAGGTTTGATACAAGGATGTGTGCTTAGCCCACTACTATTCTCAATTGTCATAGATAAAGCCATCAGGAAATGTAAAGAAAATACACATATTTGAAAATAGGAACGTGGAATGTAAAACCAATCCAACTACAAGAAATGTTATTCACGGACGATATAGTGATAGTGGCCGAATCAGAGGAAAAACTCCAACATAATCTAAACAAATATCAAAAAGAACTAAAACGAATAAGCATGGAAATAAATATAAGTAAGACAAAGACGATGATAATGGACCACGAAGAAAAGAAACAAGAAACAAGATAAAATTAAACGGACAAACACTAGAACAAGTCACAAGTTATAACTATTTAGGAACAATAATAGAAAATAACGGAAAAATAGAAAAAGAAATATTTGCGAGAATAGAAAAAGTAGGGAAACTATACAACACCCTTAGAAATTCATTTTTTGGAAAAAAAGAGATACCAAAGGAAACTAAGACACAGGTACACCAAAAAGTTATAAGACCCTCTCTAACCTATGTAAGCGAATCCTGGGTCTTAACAAAAAAAATAAAAGTCGCATCAAGGCCTCTGAGATGAGATTTTTAAGAAAAATCCAAGGGATAAGATAATAAACTCAGCACGAGTGGAAGAGTTGAAGGTAAAACCCATAGAGAAAATAATAGAAGAAAGACAACTGAGTTGGCTGGGACACCTACATAGAATGAAGGAAGATAGAATAGCAAAGCAAGTATATGAAGTGAAAACACAAGGAAGAAACAAAGTGGGACGCCCACAAGAAAGATAGGAAGAAGGGTCAGACTAGTGGCGGAAATCGAGGAATAAGTTGGGGTGAATTAAGAACAATGGTAAAGGACAGGAAAATATGGAAAAGAAAAATCAAGGACTCATAAGAGCGAAGTGTAATACATAATCCAATCAAGTAAATGTAAATCTAATATATCAATGTAAATAATATATGATGTAAATGTAAAATATACAGACCAACACCTAACGGTACAAATGGTCTTATGATTAAATGAAAAAAGTTTCTCTTCTTTATTTTTTATTTGTTTACCCCAATTTAGCGATCTCTTTTATGACCCTAATTGCTTTTATTAAATATCTCTCCATAAATCTTGATGTTTTAGGAAGGTCGTCTAAAGTAATTCTTGTTAATATTTCATGTTCAGAAACATTTTGTGATTGTCTATTCTTTAGTATCTCATTTTGTTACTGACCATGTTAATCGTATTCGTCTTTCCATTTATGTTCACTGTTTTTCTTTTAACACTACTACATATTTCATTATTTGACTATAAACTCTATTTTTTGATTGCCTATGTTCTGTTGTCAGTTTTCAAATCTTTCTTGCAAGGTCGGCTTGTGCTACTTACTATTTTAGTTTAGAATTTAGCTATTAATTATATTTTTAAAAATATCACTTATCATATACAAATTTCAGATGAACTAACTTCTTTAATGCAACATTAAAAGTTATTTCGAACAACAATGTTGGTTTTTAATATTCACAATTCGAAACTAACCAATGACTTGTATAAACCACAACAATTGAGATATATAATTAGGGATGCTTATCTAAAGGGTTTTCCAAAAAGAATGATATGACTTCGAAATGAAATATCAACCGGGATTAAAATAGTATAACTACCACTAGTTGTCATTTGCATTTAGTATACTCTGACAATTTTTCATGGCTAAATACATGCTTTAAGAACGTTTGTTATTGTTCAAAAATTTTATAAAACTAGACGTTATTTTGTGAATACTCAATGTGCTCTTCGCAAAACTTGTGGTTCACATAATCGTCCTTCTGTCGAACCGTTGAAAACTTAAAAAATTGTACTCTTCACGAAAATACCAACAAGACATCAAAATGCAAGAAATATAGAAAACATTGCTGTTGTAAGAGACTAAATTTATCGATTCCTCGTCGCGCTCAAGAATTAGGGCTTAGAAGAACGACAACTTGGAGTATTTTGCGAAAAGATTTGAGTTTACATCCGTACAAGATTGTGTTGACCCAAGAAATAAAGCTACTGGACCATCAAAAACTGCGTTAGTATACTACTAGGGCTTTATAGCAACTTGAAGCGAAATAATTTTGGGCAAAACCTTATCTTCTTAGATGAAGCCATTTCTGGTTAAGTGAATATGTTAACAAACAAAGTTGTCGTTTTTAGCGTGAAAATAATCCACAAGAGATTTACGAGAAGCTCTTGCATCGCAAAAGGTCACTGCACCATATGGTGTGGTTTATGGCTTGGTGGGATCACCGGCCAATCCTTTTTCCGAAACAATTTTCCAACAATTGATTTGGGAAACAAGTGATTCCAACAAAACGGTGCCACGTGTTACACTGCTAATGCCACTATTGTCGTATTGCAAGAAATTTTGGTAGAAAATTAATTTCAAGACATGTAACTGTTAGTTGTCCTTCAAGAAGTTGTGATTTAATTCATTTCGATTAATTACATTTTGCAAAGTTATTTGAAACATATAGTCTATACAAACAAACCACGACGCTTTGATGCATTAAGAACGCTGCATTCGTGACATTAAACCCAAGTTATTGCACAAGTCAACGAAAATTGGGTTCATCGAATTTGCTCGTGTGGACAAAGTCGAGATGGACACTTAAATGATGTATTATTCAAAACATAATGTAAAAAACTATGCTTGAAAATAATATAAAAAATTTAGTTGTATCTGAAATAGAAAAAGATTTTTTTACTCTTAAAAAGGCAGCTTCAGCAACTCCACATTGTTATGAGAATTTGCATAGGCTCGGGCATTCACAGTTGATCAGACACTATAATAAATGAGTTTAGGATAGGCAAGATCAGTAATTATTTTATAGTGCTTATAAGATCAGGAAAGCTTTCTCTAAACCACACTCACGTTAATCTTGCCTTATGGCTAAAAAAGTCTGCCAAATGTCCAAGCCTTTTTTTGAAAATTTTAGCATTAGATATTGATCGACCTAAACATTGTACAAAAGGATTTTATTGGAACTAAAAAATGACCACTAACTTTGTCTTGAATTACTGTAAATTCCTTTATTACAAAAAGTAGAGAAATTTTGGCTCTGGAACAAATTTCACCCCATATCATACCATATAATGGACATTGATGGTGCATACCATATAAATTAATCTTGAATATTCACAGAAATGTTTCCTACTACCTTGATCACTTGAGGGCCTACTCAATTATAAAAAGTAAATACTGCCCTCCTCGCAACTTGTATGAGTTAATTAAAAATTCTTTTTTTTGCGATTAATACCAATTTTCGTTGCAATTTTTCTCATGGAAAATTCTGCTAAATTTTATTTCGGATAATACCGCACAGTCCCGATTATTCGTTTGTTCTTTCACTAGGTGATAATCATTCAGCCCAAGCTCCTGAAATAGCTTTACAGTCCTAAAAACTGTTAAGCGAAAGAACAATGTGATACTAGCGTTTTACAATTTTAAAGTTGGATAATAACCTAAGGAATATCTAACAACTTTTCCATTTCAAATTAATGATTAAAGTTAAAAAATACTAATAATTGCTGATTAGAACAAGACAAATATAATGAAAACATTAAATTATCTAATTTAATAATACAACCCATATAAATTTGCCTTTATTATTTACTGCCACCTTATGTGTATATAACATTTTTGTTTCTATTTTTTAGCTAGGCTTTCTTCTTAAAAAATGCGTTCATTACATAAAGAGAAATAGAAAGTATATAACTATTTGTGTTATATCGGTTCTGTCTTTTAAGGCAAATGTATATGCGACTATTTTGTATTTGCGAATCTACTATTAACTATTTTAGCATTAAAATTCTGTTAATAAAAATGTAATTACATTTGCGATTTTATCATTGCTTTTTATATTTTGTAATAAATTTCTAAATGTAGATGATTAAATAGTGAAAGAGATGACCTTCTATTTTACACACTTCAAAATTGTGCATTGATGAAAGTTCTGCAGAACCTATAAGTAACAACCTATTAAAATTGTCGAACTCCTTGAATGTGCCCCTATGGAACATTTCCAAAAGTCCCCAGCAATGCGGGAGCCTTTGTGCCGCTCGTGACAAAAATCGCAAGACTGGAAGTGCGCACGCCTTTCAAATGCAGATCGGATCTAATCGGCTTAATTAGTTATGCAAACTGATTTAAATAGTTCAGCGAACGCCGAGCGGGCTAGTTCTCGGTAATTAAAATGAAATTATATTTGCTTTGAGAGTTTACTTTGCTGCACAATCCAAATACAAATCCGTTTTGCTGCATTCAAAATCCACTTAAACCGTTAAATTAAACTTTGCTAGTGCCAGGCCTATTGGCTTCAAATGTATCATCACAAATTTGAATAATATTTTTTATTGTTCAATTTTCACGGAAGTTTAAATGGATTCCTTTAACATATTTTCATTATTACTAAACATTGTCGTTTTTACTTGCCGTAAAGTGGTGCCATGCAACGTTCAATTACATTTTTCTTTAGTTTTCAAAAGTAATTAGTTAACAGAGTTCAGACATTACGATCGTGCTGAGGCCGTAATAATATATGAAGTGAACCATTTATCATTAATATTCACAGGGTGACGCGTAAAGTGTTTTCTCTTGGCAGTTCATTTTTCATTTTAATGATAACATGCTACTGCAAGGCATGAAAAGTACATTTATCATATTGTTTTAAACCAGAAATGTGGATGTAGTATATTTCAATTAGCGAGAAAGCTGAAGAATCCTTAGACTTCAGTATTAGTCGCACAACGTAAAATTTGTGCTTTAGCAGCCATACTATATTAGGAACAAGTAACTTTAACTTTGAACTGCTAGAGTGTTTCTTTATAAAAGTAAAATAAATAGTTTTATATTCACAAAGTTAAAAATATAATTTTGTAGTTCTATCAAATATCATATCGAAAGATTATGACGTATAAACACAATTACAGAAAAAAATGGCTCAAATAAAATAAATATATAAAAAATTACTTGATAAAAACAAATTAAATTATTAAAAATGAATATATACAGCAAATAAAAAGTCATTGACTAAATAGAATATGTAAATACATCATTTATTTATTTTTAAGCATAAAAAATATATTTCCTTAAATTTTCAAAATTATTTTCTCTAATGCTTGTCAGAGGATCTCAACGAAATTTTGGCTTTTTCCCAATTTTTTTCATTGCTTAGGAAACGGGTGGTAAATAACAGTTTGGAATATGCGGCATTACTTGTAACTTTGACACTTTCAGCTACAAAATAAAATGTAGAAAAAACAAAGGTCAAATCGTTCGTTTCATTCATTAAACACTTTTTCACATTTTAATAATAACTTTTACATAAATATTAGGCGTCGCGGCGTGTAGATTACAGTTTTGCCTGTAATATTAAGCTCATATTTATTCAAAAAATGTAGTCATGGAAACATAATTGGTCGTAAAATAGTTTTATAATTATAATCTAATAGCTTAGTTCTCCAGTACCTAACCAGCAAACGCTTAATATACTTAGTCTTTTTAATTAGCGTAGGCTTACGTACAGATTACATTCCCCGTATATGCAATCCATGCATATATCCTTTGTTAAATTGGGAAAAAATAAAAAGTGTTATAAATTATTGTCATAAACAGAGCAACAGTAGTAGATACACATTGCTTCTAGGGTTTGTCTTCAAGAAAGGTCATCCGACTTGCTACTAGTTACCAAAAATTTGTAATATTGTAAAGTAAAACTTGACAGTAAATGCTGCGCCATTTTTCGACTAGCACAACGCTTCGACCAAGTTTAGGTCGAAGATGTCAAGAAAACCTACAACCTGCAAATGCCTAGCTACTTCCAAGCAACCCTTGAAGGGAAAATATTTATTATAAAAGTAAATTCTTTAATTTCTAAAGTGACAAAACTACAAGAAAGCATTTTAGGTAGTCTTCTCTTTAGCATTCATATATTAGACACCCCCTAAACACCAGAGTTAGCAATGCGTGCTTACAGCTATTAGTACACATAGGTTGAACTTGAAAACTGCAGCTCAACAATTGCAAAATGCATTTAACAAAATTCTTCGAGTGTTTAGGAAAATGTAACATCTAAATTAATCTCTACAAATATCTAATTAATAAAAATGTGGTTTTCTGAAACCCCCATTTCCAAATGAAATATTTAGGAGTCTACTAAAATATCAGACTAAGCTAAATTTTCCACATCAATATAAAATTAGCAACGCTAAAACTGATATCTAATGATAAATCGCAAATGGCTGCTTAGGCCAGATGTTATTCTTATGTGCAAAAACTAGCTTCGACTTTTGGAACTGTACGCATTTCCAGTTTGGTGCAACACAACTAAAACTAATATAAAGTTAGAAAGATTCTAAAACGATCCGTAAAATAATGGTATAAGTTGAGAGCATCATCTGTATAATATTATATTGAGTGCCAAAATACTACAATCTTTACAAGCGTAATATTTGTGTAAGACTCGAGGCAAACCTTCGCCAAGATTGTAATAACCGATGAATACTTAAGTTAACCACTTAGGCCATGCAAAGCATTTCATTAACCTCTGCTAGTTAACTCCATAAATTAGTGTCGTTATTGTACAATTAATTAAAAATGTCACGTATGATTTCTGTAACGTTGACCTGATAAATACAATAAAATGATAAAGACAATAAAAATGCCATAATGAGGTTTTACTTATTTTAAAAATTATGTAAATAATTACAATTGCAATTCTATAGTAATTAAAAGTTTTTACGTAGTTACGAGGGCAGTTTGATGTCAGTGACTTTGAATTTCCCGCGTAGTAACTTTAATTGCAACACTGCTTCTGTCAACTATCATCTGTTAATAGACTACTGTCAAATTTTGAGCAAGCTGAGTCATTTAGCTTGCCTTTGACAGCCATTGAAAGCAGACAACCTCGTAAATTTCGATGAAAATAGAAAAAAAAATTTAATTTTGTGTGCTCATCAAGCATTACTTTTTGAGTAAAAAAACCATCATCGAAACCAAGGAAAGACTTGATAAATACTATGGGGATCTCTGCACCATCAATTTCAATGGTTAAGAAGTGGTTTACTAAATTCCGTTGTGACGCCGGACGTTCAGGTCGCCCAAAAGACATCGCCACGCCAGAAATCATCGATAAAATCCATGGAATGATATTGGACGATAGGAGAATGGAAGTGCGTAAGCCGCCTGAGGCTGTAGGCACCTCAACTGAGCGAGTATATCACATTTTACATAAATATTTGCACATGAAAAAGCTATCGGCGCGATGGGTGCCCAATTGCTGACACTCGACCATGTGACAGCTTCAAAGGAGTGTTTGGTGATGTTCAACCGCAATCTGAACGAGTTTTTGCGCCGTTTTGTAACCGTAGATAAAACATGAATCTATCACAACCCACCAGAGGCCAAGGAACAGTCAAAGCAGTGGACTTCTCTGGGTGAACGTGCACCAAAGAAGGCCAAGGTGGGTCTGTCGGCCAACAAGGTCATGGCGACAGTTTTTTGGGATGCACGCGGTGTCATTCACATCGATTACCTTGAAAAGGGTAAAACGATCACCAGCGAATATTATTCAGAGCTGTCGGACAGATTCGACATTGATTTGAAGCAAAAATAACCGCATTTGGGAAAAAAATGTGCTCTTCCACCAAGACGTTGCTCGGTTGTACACGTGTGTAGTCGCCATGGGAAAAATTCCTAAATTGGGCTAGAAACTGCTACCCCATTCAGAATATTCTTCAGATTTAGCCCCTTGCGACTATTTCCCGTTTCCAAATCTGAAGAAATGGCTCGGAGGTAAGAGATTTGGGTCAAACAAAAGGTCATCACTAAAACAAATACCTATTTTGAGGATCTTCAGAAAACCTATTATTTGGAAGGGCTAAAAAAAATTGGAAAAACGCTGGACTACATGTATCGAGCTAAAAGGCGATTATGTTGAGAAATAAAACGCTTTTTTGTCGAAAAAATATCTTTTATCTAAAAGTCACTAACTTATCAAACTATCCTCGTATGTGCGTATGTATTGTATAAACATGTATTTTGTTAATAAAACATGCATAATAAAAGAGAAGTAGATAGAGGATAAAGCAACGAATTTAGAAACAATTATTAGGAAATACGATGGTTCAAAAAGATAGAAATAAATTAATTTTGTTTCTAAAAGAGATATCATAGTTAATTTTCATTTAGTAAAATCATAGAAAGATAAAAGAAGGATTAGAAATATATTTGAATAATTTTTTAAATTATTCTAATAGAAGTGAATGAATAAAACAAAAAATCAATTCAAAAATTATATCCACAAAAAAGTGAAAGAAATTAGTAATAGAATATAGCATGCAAAATTGAATAAACAAAAATTCGACCACCTTAAAAAAATTAAAAAATCATACAAGGAAAATTACAGAAAACAATAAGTAAAGAAAAGCAATGGATTTCTAAATTTAAAATAAAATAAAACAGAATGAACACAAAAAAGCTACAACTAAGTTTCACAAAGAATTATGTAAAAGCACAGAAAGAGTCGTTTTCTATTTAAAGAAGCAAAATAAGTAAACAAATGATAAAATAGAAAAAACAGAAATTGAAGAAGAATAGCAATTATAAAGTCTTTGAAAAAATGAAAAGCCGCAGAGGAGGGCGGAGTAACTCGCAAGACATTAAAATTGTTACCAGTCGAAGCTACAAAAATATTAAAAATTTCTATAAAGAAATAATTATAGATGAAGACGTGTCGCGGCAGTGAAAAAAATTTATTCTAGTGAAAAACGCATAAAACACATGCAAATATATTTAAAAAAAAATACCTTAAACAAAACTAGCCACACAAACAGGTAAGATTTTTGAATAAATTAATCATCAAATAAAAATTTTAAAAGTATAATATACGGATGGCGTTTCTAAATTTTTGCAAGGCTTTTAATAATCTTAAGCAAGATTCCAGAAACTTTACATGCAGCACAAATTATATTAATATTAAAAAAGTTACATAACAACACTGAAACCAAGATTATAAAAAGATGGAAATTACTTTTAAATTACAACGGGAGTGAAACAAGAAAACACGTTGACCTCAAACTTATTTTCTGTCGCATTGAAATTGATATTTTAAAACTTAAATTAGAAGAATCTCGGTATTAAAGTAAAAGAAAGGATTGTCATAATTAAAATTTGCTAATAATGCAACCTTGATATTAGAAAGAGCTAACGACTAAGGACGATGTTAGAAGAGTTAATAAAGAGGAAAAAGAGGGCCATAATTAATTTTGATTAAATAATCTTAAATAAATTAAAAATATGGTTACATAATTATTTACTTGTAATAATACTGAGCTAAAAGTAAATAAGAAACAGGCAGAAATTAAAAAATATTTATAGAAATTTAAAAACATGGTAACATTACAACAATCTTAATAAAGTCCATTTAATGTATTTGTTTTAATTTAGGCTGCTCGGCAACACTAAGTAAACGTAACAAAGTTGATATTGCACAAACAAAATGTTAAACTTAATATTAAGCGACAGGGAAGTTGAACAAATAGGAATGAAAGATATATTAACAATATATAAACATTTATATAGAAGTTCATAAGACAAATAGAGAAAAAAATGTTAATCGAAAAATAGATAAGGAAACGGAAAAACTCAAAGATGGAAGGTAAAATTTATAAAATAATAAGTCGCCACTGATGAGCAAAAAATAAAACCACATGGAAGCAGAATCAGAAATGTAATTAATAGTAGTTGGAATAATATTGCTTTACGAAAACAGATTCTCAAGCCATATAATTGAATTTATTTAAAAAAACTACTCAACATCGTGTTATAAATATGGGCTTACCTTTCGCTTACGTTCTCTCCAGATCTCAAGCTATTGATTTTTATTAGAGTCATAAAGTATATAGACGCCAGAGCCATGCTCTAACTGTTTTATCATTTGCTTGTTTTCAAAAGTTATAGGATACCCTTTTATACAACCTCATTATTTAATGATTAATCGAGTAAAATAAATTTAAAAACTTGTCTCAGAAACTGAGCTCACCGCCTGCGTAAGATAAAAAAAATACAATATTAAATTTTGTTCAACCTTTTGATAATTGTAAAAACAAACAGATGTAAGCAAATATAAAATCAATATAAAACATGCTTTGTCATTAATATTTCACAGTAAATATTCTCTTTTTGGCTACATTAAGATTATAATTTTCTATGTAAAGCTGACTTTGTGTTAAACGTATCTAATTATTTAGATGTAAACTATAAGTTAATTGTCATTAATTTACATTTTCATATTTCTATTAATTTTTAGAAAACATTATCTTTTTGCAAAAAAACTGGAAATAAATCTCAAACTATTACCTTTAAAGTGTGAGTGCGACCTTGTGATATTAAAATATTTTGTATACGTGAATTATTTTTGCCCTAATTTTACTGAATGAGTTATATCAATGTTGGAATTTTTGTATGTCCTTTTTTGACACCTTTAGCCGCGACAGAACAGTAAAAACTGTTATTTATTTATATATTTTTAATTTATTAACTATTTGCAATCTATAAAGACTTACAATAAGCAAATTTAATGTGTGAATTGTGGGTTGAGTAGTATGCATGTGAGTTAGGGTCCATTGACCTTAACTCAGTGTTATCTTAAAATATAGTTGTTGCTTATATTTATAATAATAATAAAAACATTAACTACAACTAAAGTCTATTTAGCAGGTCAAGGGGCTTTAATCTGTTTAGTCTTTGAATGTTGTCACTATTGTCCAAAAGGTTGATCACTAAGACGTTGCTATGATGTTCTAGTTTATTTAGATATTTTGCACTAAACTTTCTAATAGTTTCCTTAACTGTCTCCACTTTCACATCACTCATTATGTCAGCATTCCTCACAAAATACGGAGCATCGCACATAGCACGTAGGACTTTTGACTGATATCTTTCGATAATTTGGATGTTAGTGTTGGCTGCAGTTCCCCATAGTTGGACACCATAAGTCCGAATTGGTTTGAACGCGACGTTGTAAACTAACAATTTATTCCTGAGAGACAATTTGGATTTTCTGCCCAGTAGCCAGTAGTGTTTGCTAAATTTGGTGCCAAGTTGTTTTCTTTTATTCCAAATATGTGGCTTCCATGTCAGCCCATTATCAAGGTGCATTCCTAGATATTTGACCTCTGTTACTTGAGGTAATGGATTGTTGTTAATGAAAACTTGTGGTGAGTTACCTCTACACTTTGTGAACGTAATGTGGTATGATTTAGACTCATTTATTTTAACTCTCCACTTCTCGGTCCAATTTACGATATCATTTAAGTGATTTTGTAGCGTTCTTGCATCTGTGACTGGGTCTTTATGTTTCACCAAGATTGCTTTATCATCCGCAAAAGTAGCTGTGCGCGACTGATCATTGGTAGGCATGTCAGCTGTAAAAAGGATATACAAAAGGGGTCCGAGGACGCTCCCTGTGGTACCCCTGATCTAATTGGATGTATTTTAGTGAGCGTTTGGTCATATTTTATCTGGAAGTGTCTTTCTTCTAAGTATGATTGAATTATAATATAATATGAATGTGGTAGCGATATTTTCAATTTATACAGCAGGCCATCGTGCCACACCTTATCGAATGCTTGACTGTCGTCGAGGAAGACTGCTGTGCAGTAACCTTTTTCTTCAAAAGATTGATTTATTAAGTTGACTACACGATGGACCTGCTGTATGGTTGAATGCTCCCTTCTAAATCCAAACTGATGCGCTGAAATCAAATTAATCTCTTCGATGATTGGCGTAAGTCTTTTGGCTAGCAATTTTTCTAATAGTTTACCAAGTATGGATAGTAAACTAATTGGCCTATATGAAGCAGCCTCGTTGGGTGGTTTCCCAGGTTCTAATATAAGAATCACTTGAGCCACCTTCCAAAGTAACGGAAAGTACCCTAAACGCAGGACTGAATTGAATAATATTGTAATCATAACAAAGCCTTTGCGAGGAAGTTCCTTGATTATCTTTCCTGTTATTTGATCAATGCTGGGGGCCTTTTTTGGATGTAGATCATTTTTAACCATATCTTTAACTTCCTTAACTGAGAAGAGCTTTGGCAGTGGAGCCAATTGATATGGTGTGTGGAGATAATTCTTTATTTCAGCATCTTCTTCTGGTGTTAAAGAAGAGAGCAAAGGTTGAAAAACTTTACTAAGATACTGAGCAAAAACATCTGCCTTATCCGAATCAGTGTGTGCCCAACTGTTGTCTTCTTTGCGTATTGGGGGAATTTGTTGATGCTGGTATTTAATCCTTTTGGTTGCTCTCCACAAAGCGTAGTTTGTATCAATGGTAGGGCTTAAATTTGCCAAGTATTCTTGAAAGCTTTTATTCTTTAAGTCTTTGATTAAACTCTTGAGTTCCGCAGATGCTTTATTATAGCGTGTTTTATCAGAGGGGTAACCAGTGTTCTGCCAGATTCTCCTCAGCCTTCTTTTTTCAGCAATTTTCTTTTTGATGACCATGGACAGCATTCCTGTTTCCTTGTAATTGGGATATCTGGTGTCGCTTCCCTAGCCGACTCTTGTAATACTTGGGTAAAGTTCCATACCGCAGCCTTAACGTCATCAGTGGTTTTGAGCGGTATTCTCATATTCAGTTTATTATCCACTAAAGATCTAAAGTGGTACCAATCTGTTCTGTTATTAAAAAGTTTTGATGGTTTTTCTTTTTCAATAATTGTTGCACTTATTGTAGCTATAACGGGAGTGTGATCGGAGTTAAGATCCAAGCATGATGAGATGTCCAGGTACCCAGGAGCCTTTGGTAACGAAGAAATCCAGCAAGTCCGGAATTTTGTTAACATCTGTGGGCCAGTACGTTGGTTCATATGTTGATAAATAATTTAGCTGTAGTTCTTGGACAACTTTATATAGTACTCTTCCACGTCCTGGTGGAGATATACGGGAGCCCCAGAGAGTATTTTTCGCATTATAGTCTCCGCCTGCTAGGAACCTATTACCCAGGGAGCGAAAATAGTTAATAAAACCTTCTTTGTTAGTAGGGCGATTTGGTGGGCAGTACGCTGCTGAGAGTGTGAGAGGACCGTGCCAGTCTTCTATTCGAACACTAGTTGCTTGTAGGAAGTCCTCCTTAAATTTTGATAGCTCATAATGTTTAATACTATTCTTGATCAGTATGGCTGTACCTCCCATAGCATGTCTCTGTGCTTCTGGATGTTCTGTGGAATATATGTTATAGTTTTGTATTTTGAGGTAACTTGAGCTTGTGAAATGAGTCTCTGAAACGAGTAAAATATCTACATTATGTAACTTAAGAAACATTTCTACTTCTTGCTTGTGTTTTGAAAGCCCATTGGCTTTCCATAAGGAGATTTTAAATATTGGAGCCATTTTTATTATTTGACAATTCTTCTCTTAGGAGCCTGATCTGTGTTGATAATTCATTTATTGTTTGCTGTTGCGCCAATATAGTTTGTTGCATTGATATAATGATGAAGGTTAAGTCCCCTGTTTGCTGACTTGGTTGTTGACGATTTATTTGATTATATTGACGGCTTGCTGTAACATGAAAATTGGCATGACGTTTTTCCAACATATCTGTATTAAGGGGAGTGAGGGTTTTATGTTGCATACTGGTCATCGTTAGGTTCTGAGGTTGATTTTGTTGTTCTTGATTAGCTTGTACTTGTGTCATTTTCTGTTGCGTTGTTGGTTGAATTGACCGCTGTTGATTTTCGGTGGTAAGTATTTTACAAGCTAGACCCGGGTTTCTTCTGTTTAGGATGTCGACATAAACTTTACAGCCTTTGTAATTAGCTGGGTGCGCACCGTCGCATAGTACGCATTTGGCAGGTTTACCATCATTACGATTTTTTGCACACGTGCGATAGTCGTGCAGCTCTACACATTTGACGCATCGGGCTGGCCTAGTGGACCTGTTCCTTGTGTGGCCGTAGCACTGGCAATTTTTACATTGAGGTATCTGCGTTTTCCTTATGGGTTCTTCAAATTGCACAATTGCATTTTCAATATTTAATTTTAAATATGTCCTTGTTATTTGCGTTGACGCTTGATATCAATGAAGAAGAGATTTTTTCTCTTAGTTTCTCGGTTGATAACATTCATAATATTTACAACTTCGTTCTGCTTTAAATAGTTCTTCTGATTAGGCAGTTTCTGTGGAATGGTCATATTCTTTAAACGACTCTGTATGTCTTGTCCTCTTAAAGGCTATGTGCCTTGCTACTTATTTATCAAGAGCATCCTTAATACTTTATAGTCTTCTACTTTTTACTTGTAATTTGACTTTGTTACCTTGCAATAATTGATAATTGTAAGCTGTTTTATCTATGTGGTTATTAACTAAATGTAGCAGGGTTTATTGCTGTTACATAGTGAATTATGAAAGGAGGAACTTGAATCTCTTTTCTCCTTTTCTGCAGCGGATATCGATCTAGTGGATTGCTCCTGCATCATTTGACGATGCTATGCATCGTACCTGTTGGAGGTGGATGTTCCTGTGTTAGGATGCTTCCTTAACTGTGAAGAAAGATCACCGCTTCTTCTTTTATGTCGTCTTACTTCTTGAAACTCATTTAATGTTATAACTTCTGATTTATCACTGGCGACTGACATAATATCATCGTTGTTAGAAGAATTTGTCAACTGGTACGGTATTGTATTCATAACATGATCTGATGGCACCCCATGTTGCAGCGCTTGCGAATATAAATAACCAGAGTTTATCAGTGCTGTACTATTTAGAACACTTTATTGTGAGGGGTACGATTCCCGTTATTTATGTATACAATATTTATTATTCTATTAGTACATTGCTTCCTATACAGCGCTGGTAATTTTCAAATTGTTGCTAGTTAATATAAAATATTTTTTCGAAAAAACGTTCAAAATAATTTATGACACAGGCTAAATTATAAATATCAACTATATTATAGAAAATTTATTAAAAAGATATTGAAGCTTCGACGTAATAGGACGTAACTGATGAGTTAATTTTGCCTCCTAACTCTGGAGATCAAAATCTGTGAGGAATTTGACTATGAAGACATTCTATATAACATATGTTTAGTCTTACTGATAATAACAATAGCGTTAGGTTTAAAGCAACAGACGTACGTTTTAAAGTTGTATAATGAACTCTAAAATAATCTTTAACAATTTGGAGTTTTTGTAATAATCTCGATATTAATAAATCGATGGTATCATACCACGGATGCCACTCAACCGAAATATATAATTATAAACTTATTAGATTTGAATTCAAGATATAGATGTAGAAATGATAACTATTGCTACAATTTTAACATGTGTTGCAAAAAAACAAATACTACTTTCAATTAATTGGGAAAACGTTAATAGTGATTCGGGATTTAAATAACCATGTCATGCACTTCGACAATTTTTATTAAAGTTACTGCTTTATGAAGTATATAGCACAACAGAATATCCGTGTCTACTCATTTCGTCAAAGACACCACAAAAGCAAAGTAGGGTGCATATAATTATATGTCAAATATAACCGTGTGGTGTATAAAGAACAATGACAACTTAGGTATGAAAATTACGAACAATTATTCCACAAACATTCAAGTGTGTATAAAATTAGAAAAATAAATAAGAGAAATAAGCGAATTTAGCCATTATGGCAATATTGATGTGACGTGGTTGAAGTTGTGAAACCCATTGAAAAGCAAAACGTAAACCGTCTACATCTGTACATGAGAATATCAGATTTGGTAGCATGCATCACATGCCTCAAGAGACTTGTATTATTTGCCAGAAGAATACCAGATTACAATGGACGGAGTGCAAAGAACGACTATACATAAATTATATGTTTGAACCATTTAAAGAAATATTTATTTAATTTTATATTTACTCCATTGCTACGCTTTATAATTTTTCTTCTAAAATGCAAAAATAAAAATAAATTTTTGTTCTTGGTATTATTACAGTTTCCGTACACAATAAATTTGGGCATCATAAGACTCTAATGTTACCCTTTCAAGATGCTTACTATATTTTGAAGCTACACCTTATGGATAGCATATAGTGATTTATTCTATTAGTAGCAATTATATATTTAACACATTCTTCCAATATGAAGAACTTGGGTGAAGTATAAAACCATGATGCCTTAATAAATTAAGGTAAAATTCAAATAACAGTCAATTTTTCTATTTAGCACATTTTTAAAACCTGTATAATTTGATATTTGAGCATTTCAAAAAATTATAGGACTCAAATTACTTTTTGTGCTCGTTTTCAACCGATTTACCATTTTCAATTATATTTACATGCGCCTCAATAACGTTTTTTTAATTTTATGTTAAATTGTTTAAATAACTGTTCGGACAAGTACACAAACATTTTTTAACTGTAATCATAGTGTTTTTCAACAAATAATTTTTTTGCCATATATTACGTTTTCCTTAACATATAGAAAATAGTAAAATGTGAATTCATTTTGAGATAAAGTTAAGCATCTTTTAAAGTATATAATAATAATAATGGTAAGCCTCTACGCCCCGCGTGGGAACACGGCCTGCGAACTGAGAGGTTAAGGCTAAGGTTAAGAGCGAACGTATGAGGTTCGCTCTCTCTGCCCGGTCGTTGCACATCTCTGGTGCGGGGCGGTGTGGCAAGCACCGCGCCTAAACGACCGCCATTATTATCCCTTGTTCGAGTGAACGCAGGTACTCAATTATTATTAGTGACTGAGTAGGCCACCCTCCAGGCATCAGAGAGCACCGGGAATTGAACACGGGTTTGTTAGCATCGCAGCCCGCCCCTCAACCACGGGACTACGCTGGCTTCTTTTAAAGTATAGATACATTTTATTTCAAATGTCTTGTACTATACCACTTATGTTTACAAAGAACGTCTGCACTTCACTCCGTTTACTTCTTTATTCAATATGTGTTTTCTATGTTTAGGTTGAACTAAATGTAATATTTAAGTAAAGCATGTACTGAATGGAAAAGCGAGTAGCAACAAATTTCCATAAATAAGTACACTATAATTAATATTTAAAATACCTTATGATATTGTTTAGCACGCAAATGGATTTCTTTGAAATTGCAGAAGTAGCCACAGAAAGGGAAAGAGTGCGGGAAAGTATTTTGTGTACTTTAGTATTTGTAATATAGCAATATATAATAAAAAATATATAAAAAATATAAACACATTGTAAAGATTCAAATATTACTGATAAGAAAAGAAGTGGATGAATAAAATAGTTTTGTTTAGTACAACAGCAAAAGAAAAACTTGTAGACATTGAAAAAACCAATAATTTCTTTACGTGATTTAGTAGAAAGTAGAACAACTTACGGTAAAAGCGAGGATTTTTTTTAAGATTTACAAAAGGACGGAAAAAAAGTTTTTTAATTAAATTTAATAATTACGAAAATTATACGATACAGAGCGCATACCCTTAATGGTGTCAAATTTGGATATTCGAATTATTTACCAGCGTATCTCACAATACAGTATATAGGGCGTTGACAATAGAACAGTGCAAATTGATATGCAATTATTGTTATATACCAGAAACTGAACATTAATTAGAACATCAAGTGATGAACATTTGGAATCTTATACGTTTAGATAAAAAATATTTCAAAAACTTAAAAAATTAGAAAAACATTATTTACAGTATTTTGCATATATTGCGTCACTATATTATAAAAGCGTTCACTAAAAAAGCGAATTTTACAAATTTTGTTATCCATATAGAGGCACCGGGAAATAAAGCCAAATGTATTAGGTTGAGAATACAATCTGCTATGTCAATATGCTAAGAGTTTCTATGAGTGTCAATGTTCTGCTTACTTTTGAAATCGTCATCTAAAATTTCAAAATTAAATACCATGACAACTATGCGAGTCTGTGAAAAACCTTCATATAAATGATGTCAAGTTAATTTCAGTCAACCAGATCTGTTGCCTCAACTTTAAAAAATAGTCAATTATGGATATCTCAATAGTTCCGACAATTCGAAAAATACAGGAATTTTTAGTATTTAAAAAAATTTAACTTTCCTTCCTGTCTGTCCGTTCTTGAATATTCTGCTTGCAGCATTCCTACCATCAATCAACATACGAATATGATTATCCACTCATATACAACTTAATTAACTTAACAAAGCTACTAGTCTCTTACCGTAAAATTAAAGATAAATCAAGTAATCAATTTTTTATTATTATTATTAAAAACAGCAATCACAAATTACATATTCTATGAGCTATTTGGCTAACTTAGAATTCATTTATTATACTGAATTCACTAGTGTCCTGATGAGGTCTTTTTCAGTAATCAGACTCCTGCTACCTTCTTTCAGGTCTATTGGCCAGTGTCGTTTTAGTCGTCTGTTGCTCCGATCCAGGTGAATTCCAAGGAATTTTACACTTGCTGATACCGGGAACTGTATATTGTTGATGGTGACTCGTGGCCATTGTTGTTTCCGTAAGGTGAAAGTTACTTGCAGAGACTTTGTTTCGTTAATTTTAATCTTCCATTTATCTAGCCATTGTTGAAGTAGGTTAAGGTGGACTTGTAGGCGTTGGGATACTATTAGGGGATTGTCATTTACAGCCATAATAACTGTGTCGTCGGCAAATGTTCTCGTGATAGTGCTAGTGGTTGTGGGAAGATCGAATGTGTATATCAGATACAGGAAGGGTGCAAGGACACTACCTTGGGGAACACCTGATTTAACTGGGTGGAAGATAAAATTTTCTCCATTTACCCTTGTTCTAAATTTTCTGTTTTCAAGGTATGATTTTATCAATATATAGTAAGGCTCCGGTAGGATGTGCTTGATTTTGTATAATAGACCTGCATGCCAGACCCTGTCAAAGGCCTGGCTAACATCGATTCTTGAATAGTGTTAGCTATCCGATGACACTGTTGTGTAGTAGAGTGCTCTGCTCAAAACCCAAATTGATGGTCTGGGATTCCATCTTGCAGAAGTGTAATATGATGTAGTAGTAGTCGCTCTAGTAGTTTTGATATGGTTGATAGCAAACTTATCGATCTATACGAAGTTACATTGTTTGGGTTTTTTCCGGTTTTTGGTATTAAAATTATCTCTGATCATTTCAGTCCTTATGGCCAGTAGTGAAGTCTGGGTACAGCATTAAATATATATGTTAACATAACTAGTCTTTTCTTGGGAAGTTCTTTGAGCATCCTGGGAGTAACTTGGTCTATTCCTGGAGCTTTTTTATTATTTAAGGAAGATATTTCGTTCTGTACCTCTTTAGGGACGAAGAGGTGTGCGCAGATGGATCTAGGGTGCTGTCGTTTAGGAAATTCAGAACGTCTCTGTCTGGTGTATCGTTATTTGGAGTAAATACTGTTGCCAAGTGTTCTGCAAAGAGGTCTGCTTTTTCTTGATTGGATTTGGCCCATGGCCTGACAAATGGGGATTCAAAACGTATTGGTGGTATTGTTGTAATTGGTTTTCTTGAGGTTTTAATTGGTTTCCAAATACTATTGTCATGTCTACTAACGTTAGTGATATAATCTGAGAAACTGTTATCTTCGAAGTTCTCTTAGTTTTAGTTTGAGTTTATTGCTTAAGTGATTATATTGCGTTCTATCTGCTGGGGCATGACTTTGTTGTCATACTTTTCTGGCTTTTCTTTTCAAGAAAATAAGTTTTTTAATTTCAAGCGGTATATTATCAACGGTTCTTTGTGAATATAAATTTGGTGTAGCTTGTTTGGCAGCTTGTTGTATAGTTGAGATTAACTTATTGACTCCTTCTTCTAGTTTAGTAGGTGTTTTTAATCTTGTTTTCAAATTAATTTTTGCTGATATCTCGTTCCTATATATATCCCAGTTTGTTTTTGTTGTGTACAATTTTGGTATACGTTTTATATTTATAATCGTTGAACTAACCGTCGCTATGATAGGTGTGTGGTCAGAAGATAAGTCGTAATTGGGTACTACTTGTGTGTAAAGTGTCGAAATGCCGCTAGTCACAAAAAATTGTATTTTAATGCTATTTGCTTGTAGATAGGATTTTTCAAATTTTTGGAGTTCACAGTGGTTAATTGATGATTTAATTAGAATTGTCGTTCAGCATGGGCAAAGTTATTAGGATATATCGTATAGTAGGGATGGTAGTGGGGTATTTTAAAATATGTTCTAGTGGTGAAGTGTGTTTCACTGATAAATCTATTAGATATTGTTGGAGGAATATTTCTAATTCTTCTCTGTGTTGAGCTAGCCCATTGGCGTTCCACGAAGCAATTCTAAGAAATTTAGCCATTATTTAATCTTATTAATTAGCATTGTAAGCATGTTCATTACCATGCTGCTTTGTTGTATTAATTGACTAAACAGGCTTTTAAATTCTTCTAAGAATTTATTTATGACAGTATTGGGACTTTCATTTTCCGATAATAAACCGTCTTGACTTTTTGTGACTTGTGCATATGCCGGTCTCTGGTCAGAAAAATGTGGTTGGACATGTAATTGTTTTTGTGCCGATGATTGGGGGAAAGCCTGCTTTGTTTGGTAGTTGCTAGTTTTGTATAGGTTATGATAAGATTCACAACTTCTATAATTTGCTGGGCGTGACCCACCGCACAGGGCACATTTTGCTGGAGTATCTTTGGTTTTACTACAACTTGTAGTATTATGAGGACGTCCACATTTTACGCATACATACGGTCTGATGCAGTATGTCTTGGTGTGACAGTACAACTGACATCTCGAGGAATGTTCTTAACTTTTCTTGGTGGTTCAATTAGCACCATATGGTTTTGTAGATTTTGTATTTCATAAACTTTCTTATTATTTCCAGCCAGTTCCAAATCTACGAAAAACATGTTTAGGGTTCCTTAGTTTGTCTGTGTTTGACATTCATAATATTTCTTACTTTATGTCCTTTATTATTCAGTTCTTCCTTAATTTCTTCTGTATTTACGGTATGATGTATGTGTTTTAAGACTACTCTGTACGCTCTTTCTTCTTTTGGTTGATATGTGTGGTATACTATATTGTGTTTTCAAAAATTGTACTAATTTTCTATACGTGTTTGGATTGATTGCTTTGATTTTTACAGTATTGTTGGTCATGCTATTTGTGACGTATTGTTCATCTATTATATGTCTTAGTTTCTTTATCATATCCGGAAAATTAATTACTCCATATATAAATATTGGTGGGGGTTTAGGAGTTTTCTCATTAGTGTTATTTTCTTTATTAGTGTCCATTGTTTCATCTTCGCCAGCGTTGTTGAGAGAACTGTATCTGTTATCTAAATTAATTCCTTCTGTTGCGCTTTTGTCAATATAAATTTTCCTTCTTTTTACACTTTTAACCACTTGCCATGGATTCTCTTTATTACACGTAATATTCCCTGTTTCTTCATCACTTGTTGAAACCATACATAAGATTTGACGTGAGCTGAGTGGTTGCTGTATTGTTTGTTTATATTGTTCTTGATTTGGGGGAAATGCAAATGTGTAATGATTATTTGTTGACTGACCTGGGTATTGCTGCGACTGATACATTAATGGTTGGATTTGCATTTGTGACGGCGGGATAGGAGTCGTTTGAAACTGAGACATTTGTGGTTGATATACTGGCATTTGAGAAAATTGTTGTATATTTTTTGATAAATCACCCTGTATCAAGTTTGATGGTTGCACATTGTTTACTTGTCCGACAACGTTCCCTGAAGGAAACATTTTTATTATCCCTTTTTAAAACAGATTCTTTATCACTGTTTTGCACTATCATGCATTGACCGTAGGCTAACGATATCACGCGTTATGTCTGCTTGCTCGGTGCACTAGGACGATTGTCTAAAGATTTAACATTATTTTTAGTCCAAGCCTGAACTAGGAGCTGCTATCAGCGGCCTTGCCGCACTATGCGTTCGGTATTCCGAAAACAAACTTGTAAATTACTTACAGTTTTTGATTTGTACAGCGAATGAAACCCCTGTGTCCTGTGTTGTTTGCACAAACTTGTACGTATTTAAAGAGTAGTTTATTCGCGTTTAGTTAAACTTTTATTAGCGCCGTGATTTACCATGTGTTGGCACAGGTAAAGGCAGAGCCGTACTATGTAATCAAATTGAGCACATATTTATAAAGATAAATTTAAAAAAAAATTTAATGCAGAAATCATTGTCCTAATCTTGTATAATATTTTATTATACATAAGAACGTGGTATTTACTTCTTTGCAAATAAAAGTCTAATGGTTGAGCTAGAATTCGCTAGTGCACAATATACAAAAAATCCTAGATGTGTTATAACAAAAAGGTTAATTTTGCTTTAAAAGAATAAAATACTTTTAATTGCCCTAAAATATGGAGTACAACTAAAGCAAAGGCACAAAAAAGAAGTGGAAACAAGCGAAATTATGAAAAGGTTTCAACAAAAAATTAATAAAAATAAATGCGCAAAAAAATAAAACAAATTAATTAAAAGGTCGAAGAAAGAATTTAAAACTTGTTGTATTACTAATTTTTAAGAGTTATAATATATATTTCTAGGGCTATATCCGCCCTTAACATCATAAAGTGCAATTGTTACAAAATTTTTCGATGCATGTTTTATAAAAACAGTAGGATTATCTTTAGCCACAACTTCTGAACTGCTTTGGAAGCTTTAATTGTGGATATTCCTTTAAAAATGCACAGATTATAATTAATATTGCCAATTTGTGCATTCTATTTCACTAGCGAATAGTCTTTATTGTTACTTATATTGTCAAAACCATTGGAGATATCCAAACACAATTTTTAATTCATGGTTGCAGAAAAATGTAGAAAGTCTTTAGAACTTGAATGCCATTGCAGACATTGAAAGAAACTTAATGCTTGGGATAACTTACAATCAGATACATAAATATATAAATTGTAAAAGATTGTTATAAATTCGTATCATTTGTGCACTGAAGAATAAACTGATAAGTAAAATTAAAATATATTCAAAATTATATGGCACAAAGAGCATTAGACAACCTTGTTCATAAGAGTAATTTTTAAAATCAACAAATACAGCGAATTCTGATATTATAAAAAGTGAGACGTTTTACAAGCGCTATCGAAATAAAGAACTTTATGTTTCATGCATTGGATTTCATTTATAATTATTAAGCGACTTCATCCATTTTAAAGTTTTTCTTCAATGAGTTCATGTAATTTTGCTTAGTAATTTGTAGCCCACGTCCTTTTGTAAACGTCCCATACTACTGTCAACTTTATACGAAACATAAGCCTCATATCGTTCTAAAGGCGAAAATTTTTAATTCGACGCATTATTTTGCTAGATGACAACACTCGAGCCCTTTAAACAGCCCAAACTTAACAAAATTTGAGGATTTGCTTTGAACTACACTCCCTTGACTCTTTTAGATCACTAAAATAAGCATTTCAATGCTTGTTGACGGTGTTGCTATAGAAAGGTTTAATTGGCTGGTATCACAACTATGTTTACGATAGCAGGATTATGAAAAATATGTTTGTAAGTCAAACAACTACGTAAAAAAAACAAATTTGTGTGCCTGCGTTATTACTACATACTACATACTATGGTAATATACATTGATTTATTACGGTTCTCAAATATTAAAAACTAAAATATTCGATATAGAACGTTTAAATATTTCAAACAGTGATTTGAGCATAAGCAGTGTTCAAGGTCTTTACGCCTGGAAACACTAGCTGCAAATACATTTGTAGACAAAGCGAAAAACTATGGAAGTAGAAACCCATGAGTAGTAATGGATGGTGTAGCTTTTTGAAGGGAGAGGATGACTGTTTTAGACTAGGTTAGCTGCTGTATATAAGAATACATTATCCAATCTCAGAATTGTGTTTAACTATGGAAGTTCATTAGAGACAACAACTGTGTTGAGAAGGGCAAAAGAAACGGTCGTTATTTAGCAGAGGTCCGACTTAATAATGACAAACAGGCCAATAACGTTCGATACACTGGTAGATGCTGCAGGTCTATTTGCCAGAACTTAAAAACACTCGCCAGAAGTAGAAGCGTCAGAAAGGAAACGCCAATTTATAGAAAGACCTCTGCTCCAATTAGTCACAGTCAGCAGGAAATTTTATTATTGTATTAATTAGCTGCACATTTGAGAGAGCACTCTATCAGTGAGAGATACTGTAAGTCATAGTTCTAATTCCTATGGCGCATTCGGGAATACTGCTACGGTAGCCACATGACAATGTGTGGTGGTATGTCGGTTGTTACTCCACAAACTCTCAGGTTGAGTACCCCCTGTTACCTCACATCCCATAATTGTCCAATCTTGAGGCAAGTAACTACTCTCTGTTTGGAGGGATGAAGGAAGCATTGGAGGCGATAAAGAGTTCTGCTCTAACAACAATTTTCAATTAGCTGCCTACAAGTAGCTTTATCAAAGCTGCAATAGCAATGGCAAAACTGCATAAACATTGAATTAGGGTACCTCTAATAACGTATTTAAACAGTTCCTTTTAACAAAAGCTAGTGATGAGAAAAAAAATAGTAATGCTAATCGTTATGTTAAAACATGTAAGCAACTGTCAAATACACAAGCTTGCAATGGTTGTGCTTTTTAGTTTTGGATAATTGATTTTTATATACTTTTATTACTGAATCCGAAAATGATTATCATTTTTTAACATCACGTCAGGATTTTTTAAAAATAACAAATTTCAAAATTGTTAACAAGTCAAAAAGTTGCGAAAATCTGATATCATATAATAATATATAAAACTATACTATGCATTCTTAATGCAAACTGTTGGGGGATCGGATGTGGGTCGGAGGGGGTTTATTAAACCCCTAAGTTTTCTAATGAAATTTGCTACAAGTGAGCCCCTATTTTCTTACATTTTTCATTATTTCTTTTAGTTTTTAAAAGGTACATTGTGCTTTCAAACTTGACTCCACCCATTTTTCACAATTTGAACTAAACCAGTTGGTTCCAGACTTCTGACAAAAAAAACATCAAAATAGCTTGGTTCGAGGTTTAAAGACAAGAACCTGCTAATACCAGCGGGTACCTCATTTTTCTGGTTCAAGTACAGAGAAAAGGATTTTCTTTCATATTTTTCCAAGGAGGAAAATTAATCCTTTGTACTGATGTATGTAAAATTTTGATTCAATTTAACATTCCGTACAAAAGTACCGATTGGAGATTGTTCTCAAAGTTGAACTTCTTTACGATAGAAATACGTATGCGTCGATGACCGTCGAAAATTCTGTCCATTCAAACAGTGATACAATAAAATTAAAAAAGACAATCATAAGTGGATTACGTGCGGCAAAATAATAACGGTGCTCCTAGAATAACAAGAAGGATACACAAAGTTTCCTTGTTTTTTGTGTAAATGGGATAACAGAGATAAAAATAATTGAATAAAAAAAGATTGGCCAAAAAGGACTTTGTTAAAACCTGGAACCAAAAATTTGCTCCGAAAAACTTCCGCAGATCCTTATAAAATTTTCCTTCCACCTCCGTATAGCAAATTAAGCTTGATGAAGCAATTTGTCAAAGCGTTACCAAAAGAAGATAAATGTTTTAAATACATATGTAACAAATTTCTAGCCTTATCAATCGCCAAACTAAAAAAGGGTTTATATTGGTTCTAAAGATGGTAATTTTGAAAAACAAATGAAAGTTGTAGAAAGAGAAGCCTGGAGAACCTTTAGAGACCAAGTGTCTGGGCAATAAAAAGGGTCCGAACTTTAAATTAATCGTTGAGAACAAGCTGCAGAAGTACAAATTTAGACTATTCCATGAGCTAGAAGATTCACTTCCGAAATTCACATTTGGACTATTTTCCTGAAAATCTAGGTGCCGTTAGCAAAAATATGTGTGAGAGATTTCATCAGAACATCAAAGAAACGGAAAAGAGGTATCAAGGAAAATAGACTATTACGATGATGGCTGACTATTGCTGGATGTTACACCGAGACGAACCCCATCGAGAACATAAAAGGAAAAGCGCAAAACAGAATAGTCCGTCTAAAGAGACTTGAAACTATTTTAGATATTTCGTCTAAGGGAGACTGGTTTCCAAAGGCATGGCGTACTTTATAAAAATTAATTCAACAAATAAAAATAAATAAATATAAAAATAAATTAAAATAGAAATTTAAGCAAAATTTGTCCCAATTTTCATTAGAAATTAAGTGGCCAGTGACCCCCTTCCGCCCTCTTCCTCAGACTCCTTAACGGTTTAGCTATAAGAATGCACAGTATAAGCCAAAAAATAAATAAATTATAAGAAAAAAACGTGTTAAGTCTATTTTGAAGTCTTATTTTTTCGCAATCCCTACGTGACGGACAAAATGATGGTAGGTATTGGATTTTCGAATCCAACGCTAAAAAAATACATAGAAATCAACTACCAGAAGTTAAAAAACATAACACAACTCAAATTTTGCAGGCTTGTAATATTAATAGTAACAGCTCTATGTAATTATCATTTTTACGACTACATCTAAATAAAAATTTATTTATTGCGGATGCATTTATTTAAGAAGGGCATGTATGACAAAAATTTATGATTGGCATTCATGATTGATTCGAGTCGCTATATTTGAATCGGCGATGGAAATTATTGCGTCATTTAACTACAAAAAACCCAAGTTACGATACAGCCAAGAAACACAGAAAATTTGACCACCAGAAGGATGTTAATGTTAACAAATTAACTCACACCAAGTGATCTGATCGCAGGATAATTGATGAATTCATCCGTAAATTGAAATAGAAGATAGATCAGAATCCAGGGCGAAGCATGAGTGACCTACCAAAAGAAAAGGACAGGGCAAGTTTGACTGTTAATCTAACACAGTATCAGGATCTTCACTACAAGTCTTTCATCCTGAGGAACCAGCAATTGTTGACTTAAAAAAACAAGATCAGTAAGAAGTTAAAAACCTAAGCATTGTTAAACGACATTAAGCACTATAGGATCGGCCCCTTAAGATTTTTTATATGAAAGGAACTTCATCCAGAAAGTAACGTAAATCGCCAAAATGACAGTTGGATTTGCCAAGCTACTCACGAAGTACCTACCGTCATGCACATAAAATTTCTTGCGTCTTCGGTGGTGCTGAGGCTCGTTAGCAGTAAAGGGTCATGACACCATACTTCTTTGAGAAACAGCTATATCAATGGGCTGGATACTGTTGTCAGGCCCTGAATAGAAAAAAAGGGTGTTGAGCGAGTACGTGTTCTAGAAAAACTCCGCTCCAACCCACAAGGCAAAGAAGACTTAGGCATGACTATACAATAATTTATTGCCACTTGTGGGCACCTTCTAGTCCCAATCACAATTCCACTGACGTTTGGAGCGTTTTCTAGGCGAAGATCAATGAGAGCCTCCATCATAAAAGTAATGATTCATATGGACAAAAAAGTTTAGGCTCTAGTTCGAGAAAGTCATAATATATTTTCCATATTATTTACTTTGTGTAAATACATGTAAATAAACTTTCTTTGTCTGGCATGTTAATGTTATTTTCATTGTTTATTCATTTTCTGGATTTATATCAACGACTCTGTAGCAAACTCAAAATATTTTAAAATAAATTACCTCGCGTAAAAATAAATAATCCAATGCAATACTAAGGTTACTGAATTTTTCTTTGATAACTAGCATTTTTGTTATTTTGACACAGCAAGCTTATCAACAATGTTTAAACATTTTAATAGGACATATTAGTAAAAAATAAATGTTCAACATATGGAGAAGTTCGCCAGATTATCATAAAAAAATATTCAGAGTAAACAAAAAGGAACTAAGAAGAGCTCTGAGACATCAACAAGAAGACGATCAATTCAACAAGGAATATTTCGAAAATCCTTGCAAAGAATTTTGACTACAATCAATGCAGATTGTGCAAAACTTTTAATCAAGAGATTATGAATATTGTTTTATTTATAAATTTGGAAAGCCCCCAATATATTTACAACCCCATTATAAATAACAGTGTAGGATAAGAACTGAAAAATCACCAGTGAGAATGTTACCTACTCAAGTGTATTGTTTGGTGTGAAAAATATTATAGAGCCTTATTTCATGGGAGGTGAAGACGATATTGCTGCAACCACGTTACTTGATACCCTATAATAACTGAGTTATTTGAGGTCAGCTGTTCATGACCGTCAACATAAATATAATATAATTAAACTGCTCATTCATCTAATCGTTACGTAAAAACTATTTGAAAAAACATGTGTATGTAAACAATCCTACAACGATCTTACTGCTGAAGAGCACCACACAAAGAAAGCTTTAGAATTGAAAATCTTAAAAACTTCAAAACAAGCATCACATGTGATGATCTTCCATAAGTAATCAGAAAAACTTATCTGCTTTTATATTTTAAGATATTCAAAAAAATTTAAAAATCAAACATAAAATACTATGTTTTAAATCTTTTCATTCATTTTGCACCAATCTGTATAAGTTGCTTTTTAATAATTTTGAATCCATTAAATAAATAATTAAAAAACATAAATTTTGAACCTTACTATTTGTTTCTGACACTTTTCTTCACAAAAGTAGATCTCACAGTTTTTCAACAAAAACTACATATGTAGCTACGTATTTTTACCGATAAAGAATTTATTATAATATCGGTTTTATACGAAAAATTTTCCTAAGAGAGTACTTGGTTAAGACCCGTCGAAATTTAGCAAAAATATTTCTGTATCCTTTTAAATTTCTGTACTTTAATGTGTTCTCAAATTTCTACTTTTTAATGGCAAAAAATATTTCAAGGACACTTAATTTCTTTCTTTTAAGATTTATCGTACACCCAATTTTTATTTTTCGTAAAATAAGAAAAACAAAACATTGTAGCAAAGCTTGTCATGATCTGAGTTTTCAGCTTTTAATTGAAATAAAAACTTGAAGAAAGCTCTGTGTCACTGTTTAAAGCTCATTCACCGCCGGGAATTGTATTTACAAGCACCAAATTATTCCGCACGGCAGCAATCTTTCTTGTTACACCCGCTCCCGACTAATTTACCCCGCAATAAATTTCAGCCGTGCGTTGCTTCCCATGCGTCTTATATATTAATCTGGGGGGAATAAAAACGCGTAGATATCTCCCCTTTCCGGGCAAATTTTGAAGCGCCTATTGATCAGCCGTCGACAAGGGCTTTGCCGAACGACACGGCCATCGGTTTCGTTAACGGACGGAAATAGCTGAGATGAAGCTCGGCTGATTAGCGCGTTGGTGTTTTATTAGTAGCTCTTTATTAGCAGGCCCGTGGCGCAATTCTTGCCTGCTGTCTCCGCGCGATCAATGCGTAATACAGCTTGCGCGGAGATTCCGTTCTCGCGGATAGCCGTAATCCAGTAAATATTATGAAATCTAATCAATATTCAATTGGGGAGCTTTCTGCTGCCGCCGATCCCCTAATTTGATTTGCAGCGTTGGGGGAGATTTCTGGCCCAAGCTTCGCTCTTCTTACAGCAGTTTTATACCCAATTCCGCTTTTTATCAGCACGCTATCATACCTTATCGCTCTATAGCTCTCACTAATTTTAGAATATCCACTTAAAGCTTTCTACACTAACACGTCGCAACACTGCTAACTACTCGTTGAGCTGCTAGGTAATACATCTGTCTGTGTTTAAGTCTTACTACATAAAGCAACAGCACAAACACCGATGCAGGACGCTAATAGAAATGGAAGCACGAACCCAATAAGCATCTCCTAAAAGCCCAAGGCGCCTCAAACCATTAGGTTGATACCGTAAGCACTCGAGCAAATACAGCCGGCATTTCACAACAAACGGAATTTACCAAAAACGCCGTAGTCCCCAATAGCCTGAAATGTCGCCATCGAGCCGCAGGCGATCGGTGCAAATTTGCTGTAAGTGAGCTTGCTCGAACGCTTGAAAACCGGACGGTCAAGTAGCCGATGCAAACTGCTGATGACGGATAGTCTTTTGCAGCAGTTCTAACTTATACCTCGTTGCTGAAAACTTCAGTAAAATATGATACAACAGGTGCCTCGACTGGGTTGATCTAGATTTATTTCACTTGCGTAACAAACTTCAGCAGTCATAAATTAGACTAAAAATAGCGTAAGTGTAGTGTTGTTTCCCAATTAGATAGTCAATTAAAGCTCATGTTTCGTGCTTCCACATCAAACACAGTTAATATTTCTGAAGTGCATCTGACCAGGTACAATTTGGCAAAATATCTTATGTGCCGCAGAAAAGCATTGCATTTACTGTGTTTTGTAGCATTTATCAGAAATACACAGTAAATTGTCAAGTTTTAATTTAACGCGTAAATACTTGTGAGCAGATCCACCCATAATGTAGATAATGCAATACTCTTGAGCGAGTTCATGAAAGTTTCGACAACTTAGAAGCTAAAAATACTGGACCAATACTTAAAAACAAATAATTCGTTAAAAGACCTAATAATTGTTAGATGGAATGCCAATGTCATCCTACTCAAGTAGCATGACCTAAAAGTCTTCCTTAATACTCAGCACACAGATATGTCTAATCTTTGAAACACTTACGACTAACCGGCCATGCATTAGGTTAAAATGCTACAAAATATACCACACCATTATCCAGGCCACTAACCAAGTGGGGTAGTGCAATAATAATTAAAAAATCAAAAAATCACCTACAACGAGTAGACGTACTACAGTAGTAGAGATCAAGTTTACCAAATAACTACTGCGAACAGGTACCATATCTATTCCACCCAAGCACAATTTAAAAAAGAGGACTATTTAACTTTTCTACAACATCCAGGTGAAATATTCATCATTTGGGGCGACTTTAATGCCAAGAATTTAAACTGGAAATCCTGACTAACTACAACAAAAGGTAGGAAACTAAAGAAAGTTGTAAAAGAAATGAAATGTAATTATCATTTATCAGGTAACCCACATACTGGCCTTAACAAAATATCAGATCTACTAAATTTTTTATTTTAATAAAAGTTTTTTTAACGTTATTTTTGGTTGAAGAAAATCTTGATTTAGGTTCTGATTACTCAGCCGGCATATTGACTTTGAACGAAACAATCATTAAAAAGCACCCCAACCTAATTTTGTCAACAAATCTGCTGATTGGAAAAACTTTCGGATTGAGTTACACAATAGCATCAACATAGAACACAACTGAAAACAACAAAAATCTTAAAACTTAACGCTTTAACAAGCTTAGAACTTCATCTAACCAAACGTGTTAATTATCCTAGTAAGACAAATATAGGAGCAGTCCCGAAATCCTGCATATAAACTATATTGAACAACAAGGCACAAAAACCAAAAAGAGAAATGCAAGCAGCTGAAAGATTATATTAATTTCTATTTCCAAAACTTCACAGTTGATGAAAAGACTAATTATGCCTTCTGGGGAGCTACCAGAAAGATTATAAGACCCATTACCAGTATTTCACACATCAAAATGGTGTAATAGCATAAGCCAGAGATAAACAGAAAGCAGACTTGTTTGCACAACATTTGGCAGATACATTTACGCCTAACCAGACGTAAGACGAAAATAATTTACCTGTAACAGAAAACCACAAAACAGAAAACATCACTCCTGTTATTTCAAAAGTAATAGCTGTGAAAATAAAGAATAACCTCAACCCGAAAAAAGCGCCAGGTTTCGTTTTACTTACTAGCGAAATCTTAAAGCAGTTGCCTAGCAAAGGTATTGTAATGCTCACTGACCTTTTTAATGCAATTTACAGACGTGCGTACTGAAAAGTTGCAAAAGTCATTAGCTATAAAAGTCAGGCAAACCGCCAACTGATGCTAAGTCCTGTCGGCCTATTTCTCTCTTGACAATTATATTAAAATTATTTGAAGAACAAGAAAGAAATTAAAATCATTGATTGAAATTAACAAACTAATCCCAGATTGTCAATTTAGTTTAGACAACAACACTCAACGATAGATCAGGTATACCGTATCACAGACGTAACTGAACATGTATTCGAAGAAAAAAGTCTGCTCTGCAGTATTTCTAAACGTAACCCAAGCTTTTGATAAGATCTGGCATAAAGGACTAATATACAAATTAAACAAAATGTTCCCGAAGCAGCACAGAAATTCTAACATCCTATATTTCAAACAGAATATTTAGAATAAAACAGGACGACAAATGCTCCGATCTAAAAAAAAAAAACAGGCGTACGCTAGGGTAGCGTACTTGGTCCCTTTTTATATTTACTCTATACTAGTGATCTGCCAGTTTCACAAGAAATAATAGTAGCAACATTCGCATGTAATACTGCACTTACTAGCAGCAAATAATAGTCAAGAGAATTCTACTCTAAAACTACAAGAAGCGAGCAACTTACTTGTATATTAGACCAGAAGATTGAGGATTAAACTAAACGAACTTAAGTCTGTCTACATTAATTTCGCCAACAAGAAGCTAACAAAACCGATAAACTTTAATGGTATGGCAGTGCCTTATAAACTGAAAGCAAAGTATCTTGGCATGACTCTTGATGTCAAGCTAAGATGGAACTAACATGTGAAGAAGTAAAGAGGTGAATTAAAGCTAAAATTCAAAGAACACTACTGGCTTCTTGGCAAAGACTTCAAGCTGCCAACAAACAATAAAATTCTAATTTACAACCAAGTTCTAAGCCAGGTGCATCAGAAGTAGTAACATTAAGATAATTCAAACTTTTTAAAATAAAGTGTTACGCAAAACCGTTGAAGAAGAAATTACAAGATTTGCTAGCAAGCATGAAGCCAGGCTACAACTTCATGTCAACGCAGAAGCTCCACAGCTGCTGGCCAAAAACTGAAGAGAACCAAACTGTTTAATCTTGTGTAGTGTGTTGTGTAGCAGAGCACAGTGTGCGGGTGACGTGTATATAGTTAACCGGATAACCTAAAGGGCATCGTTGGGTAACTTTGGTGCTTAGTTTTAAGCCATTATTAAAGTAAAATTAATAGTTGGTATTTTAGACTAGTTTTAACAGTTAAAGTAGTGTTTAGTACAACCACATTTTTATTTTGATTAAAAATTTCAATATAAAAAAAAGAATTCAAACATTGCAGTATTTTAAAACAGGGATTCTATAAGTGCAATAAATGTAGAAAGCAGCCATTTTGTTTTTGTAAGTATTTAGTTTATTATTATAATTTTTCAGGTACCCCTTATGCAAGAAAAAAAATAAATACGGGATAATGGATATATAAAGGAAAATAATATAAATCAAACTAAATAAAGCAAAATTAAAAATTAAATAAAATAATTATAAGCAAATTACAGAAAAAAATGCGTTACGCTTAAATATAATTAACGTCATATTCTACGAATGATGGAAACCAATCGGTTTATAAAATAGTTAATAATAGTATTAATGTGTTAGTTAATTAGTGACTAGCCTAACTGTAGAAATAAATTGTACTTGTAATTCTTGTAAATAAAACCCAAATATCCGCTTGAATACAAATAGTGCCAGAAGTGGAAGTCATCAGAACTCGGAAAACTATTTAAGCAAATTACAATTTTAAGCAAATAAATTTACATTAACTAAAAGTAGCAGAGTTAAAAGAACAAATTAAGAGAGCGAGGCTTGCAAAAGAAATAAAACAAAGGCATGCTACAGGTAAGATTACGGTAGGCCCTGATTAATGCCCAGACACGTTGCACTATGTAATCCATGGTTAAAGAAAAATTAAAATTACAGCCCAGAATCTTAAGAGAATTAACCATAAACAACAAAGAATAACCTAGAACCTCGAGGAGAAGCCGTACAAATATTTGAGAGAAAAATTAAAATAAGTACAAAAAGGAAACCAATAGTTTAAAAAAAAATTACAAGATTGAGAAAAATTGACGAGAAAATTAAAAGGAAGATTAGAATAACGCTTTAAAACTTAGCAAAAACGCAAAAATGCTATGGAAATTTGAAAAAAAAACAATTACAGAAAGGGAAAAACAGATGTAAAAACTACCAAGAATGTGAAACGGAAAACTCTAGAAACAAAGATAAACGCGAAAAAGAATTCCAGGTATCTCAATGAAAACTGGTGATAAATGCAGAACACTAGAGGTTGCAAAAAAAATTGGAGAAAAACACGAAACAATAAAAGAGAAATTATAGAAGTTGGAGATAGATTTACAACCACACAAAAACGTCTATGAGTTGCAAAAATATATTTTATTTGGTGATTGGTAGCTATCACCAGAGCTACACCAATAGGAAAATTTAAAAAAAATGGAGCGAACCGGGAATTAGAAAGGGGAGCACCGAGATGCGAGACCACAATAAGAAACCAAATAATAGCCGCTTATTGGACACAATGAAATTTCTTACAATTAAAAGATGATTTTTTGGATAGAACCTTAGAGAACGTCGATGGCGCTAAATATGAGTCGTGATTATTAGTGCCGAGAAGCCAAATGTAGGGAGTTCTACGTAACATGCATGATGGGGCATTAGGAGGACACATCGAGATTAAAAAGACATTGCAAAAAGTTTGAGAACTGTTGTAGTGAATGCACTCCAAAGAAGCCGCAAAGAAATTGTCCAAAATATTCTTATCTGCACCTATAAACCCAAAGAAAGACGAGGACAGTCGACATTTCTAGTCTAGAAACGGACGACAACAAGAATACTGTGGGCTCTTTTACTAACGGATACTCGATAGTAATATTTCATTCGTTGAAACGCATGGCAATTTCTCCACGGCTCCTTGCATAAGGGGCGTAAGCCATTCCGGTTCTCGGATAAAATGATCTTAAGGAAGAAGCCTGGAAGTAGGGCCATTCTAGAAAGGTTACGGACAAATGCGGCAAAAGAAAAGCTGTCACAGCGGCGCTTCTAAGCAGTCGACTGAAGGTCGTAGTTGGAGGAGAACTTGTTATCGCGCACTGCCTCTTTCATTCCATCAAATCTAGTGTGCCCGAGAAGTTATAGGATGGTAACGATTTAGCGACTGATAAACTGCCGCACATTGTCATGTACAAGTTTAGTAACTTCTAGTTTTTAAATAAAAATTGCGGCTGCGGTTTCTTTGAACGAGACTGTGACCAGACACTCAAAGAGCGTCTCCTAATCCACATTATATATATACAGCAATCATTAGTATATTTTCACATCCATATTTTAATGATCAGTGAATACTGCATTGAACATGATTTAATTGTTTGGCGTTATCCAGTCGGACACACTGAATAATGTGTGGTTGAGCAAATTTGTTATCAGATGTCCAGCAAAACAGTTTTTTTCCAATACGTGATTGCTAACCTCGTATGAATGTCCGAAGCAGTTACATTCTTCCTCCAAAAAGAAATACTTTGTCTATCGCTGCTCATGATTTTCTACTTCTATGGTTTGTCCATACCTGCACTCGCAGCGCTCCACTACTATCTTCTATTCATTAAAGTAATGCAATCTGATGGTATCATGTGGCGCTATAGTCTACCTTTACATACACACATATACATTGGCCGCGTATTTCAATCTGTTACTTCAATTAAATATTTGTCATTTATAGGGCTAGAAAGTTTGGCGGGAAATGCATTGGGTTGGGGAAAGTTTGTTGGTTTAGGGATATTGCGCAATTGACAGTGCGGGGTCATGAGGGATTTCATATGATTGGTAAATGTTGGCTCATCTCTTGCATTCAGGCATTGTGGGCAATTTTCGATTTCAATTGCCTCACGTACTATTCTGCAGGTGAAATGGAAAATAGGAGCAATGCTTTTAGCCCCAGAAAAATTAATTTTGTGTCCTATTTCTTATGTTTGGCAATTGCCAAAGTGCTACAGTGATCCTAAATGTAGCAGACTACATTGGTAAAACGCACAATTTACTTAAGTCCTCTAATTATCGCCATGTACCCAATAATCCCACCATCTACCTCAAAACGAAAACCAAAACCCTCATTACAAATTCAAATCTATTATCTGACACCAAGAAACTCCTCATACCCTAAAAAATCTTCCAGAGTTCCCAAATTGTATGGTCTCCCAAAAATTCACAAAGAGAACATTCCGAAACTTTGGATCTTTAAGAATTTATTAATTGTGGTTTAGAATGTAACAGATAGACAATATTTCGAATACAGGAATGTTTTAATGCTTTTCATTGAAGCACAGCATCAACTTGACAAGAGCTGCTGTAAGCTTCGAATTGTAGGTATTCCACTGTACTTAAAAAATTTGTTAGTAGCATTATAGTGTGTCTATTCTAATATTTTGTTTCTTAGTGTACTACCAATACTGTATTTCTGTTTCGATGTCTATATTGACAAGAATTGTGTTGAATTATCCTTGCTATTCTAAAATTTTTGTTTTGTTGGATTATATTTATTCGATTTTCTTTTTGTTTATTGTGAGCTATCTTATAATCGAATTTTTCCACAATATTTTTCTATTTTTATAACAAATTTAATAAAATTTAGCTAAATCTAAACGCATCAGAAATGTCGGGAATAAATGTATAATTCCTTTAACTTATTATTATAAGTTACATTATAAATGCATTAGCACTCAAAATTTTAATTGTTGGGTACTTTATTTTATAAATTAATGGGTGATGTTTTATTTTTATGAGCTAATTTGCTTAACATATTTCAAAAAGAGGCTTTAGTTAATATAATTAGCTTCTCTTTAAATATCAACTAAAAAGATCTTGATAAACATTTAATTATCTAACGCTATAGTATTTTACAAAAAAAGTGAAGCTAAAAATTAGGAATGAATAATAAATGTTAGGTAAAGTTTATAATTACAATAAGTAACTAAAGTGTCAGCAAACTGCTAAAAAAGGCAAAAGCTACTATAAGAAGTATAATAATTAATATTGTCTACTTATATACAAACATTTAAGTTATCAAACTATTAAAAATATGACTAAAAATATAAGAAGTTACAATAAAATAATAAATACAGAGACACAAAAATAAATGTCGATTAGAAAAAAGTATTTATAATATATATGTTATATATATTGGGGGATAAGGCAAAAACAAAAAAAAAGCTCAATCTTAGAACTCATAACAAATTGACCTTGATATAAAATATAACTTTGTTACTATTCTTTATAAGTTATAAAAAATATTGCAGTTGTACTACAAAAAGAGAGTTGGCATGACGATCATAAACGACTGATCAAGAGAGAATTTAGTCGACTCGTCGCCGGTTTGTATATGAAAACTTTTTGTTTGTAGATTTCAGTTTACATGTTACTACGCACAACTGATCTATTACGTTCGCGGTGCTGGCAAGCAAAACTCCAGAAAAAGCTTTTATAGATATCACACATTCTCAGTAAAGTTTGTAATGCTCCATTATCAGCATTTTACTTTTATTTCTATATTTGTTATATTATACCAACAAGATTATTTGAGCTACTGAATACTTCAAATAAATACAAATCAAAATTAGTGATTTAAACAAATTTTACTAAATAGTGTAATCTGTGAAGAGAAAATTGCTAACTTAAACATATTCTAACTAACGCTCCTTAAGTATTCTACCCATGATTTCTATAGAATAAAATAACACTCAAAGTGATAAACAACATTTATTAAAATTCGATAAAGTAAAACAGTTCTACTGCTATTTAAATATTAAATCAGAAGTATGTCGGTCGGTTCAATTAATATAGAACAGATTCAAGCTATGTTTGACCAGTAAAGTCACAGATTCAAAATCTTTCCGTACCCTTCTGTAAGATTGTTGATGCTTTATTAAAAGAAAAGATTATTAATTATAGAAAAGATTAAATGGCGCACGATAATCAGACTTAGATTTATTTCTATGTATTTTCTGGATAATAACAAAATCTCCAAGTACGGCGGCAATTCGGAAGCTTTTGTTTGCAGATGCACGAGGTTTAGGCGGAGATGACAGCTCTCTTGTGGCACTGTAAGCAGTAATTTACTGAATTGCTGCATTGCGGAGTAGAAGAAAAAAATTGTGTTTGAAATGAACGCCGACAAATGTGACGTGTGTACAGTAATACAATTTCTGTGTGCGAAAAAACTTTTGGCCGCTGCAATTCGTCCCGAACAGTGTAATTTTTACGGACCAAACGTGCTGGGTGAAGGTGTCTTATGTCGATGGTGTCGCAAGTTCAAATATGGACGCACTAATGTGCAGGATGAGGCAAGAAGAGATAAGCTTGTACAGAAAATTGACAAAAAGATCCGGTAATTACATAAAACAGTAGCTTGCGTTGCACCGATTTGAGCAAGACACTGTGCTTCATTCCCAGGGTAGAAATAATTCACTCCTGATAAGATGTTATGTCAATTTGGCGATTATGTCAAAAAGTAATGAACTGTTGTTTCTAATGTGTATCACAAAGATTTTGTATCTAAAAACGGATGTTCTTTTTCGGATTTTTTCGTAAAATTACAAATATAGATAAAGATTTTTGATTTTTGTAAATTAAGAAAAAAAATATAACCTAACTATAAAGCATATGTCTTGAAGTATTAACTACTGAATAGTAAATTCTTTTAGTTAAAATTTTAATTACAAGTAATTGCTTTAACATCAGTAGCTTCAAAAAGTTTGCGTGTTAAGACAGTTCATTAATAATATTTATGTAATTTGCAATTTTTATTGCGTCATATATTCCTAAACAAATTTTCAGCAAACGTAAATAAAATATAAATAAATTACATAACACATACATAAAACACTAAATAAGAATCGAGTAAAATATTTATAAAAGTTCTCGCAGAACATGTACCAAATTTGTAACAAATTTAAACTTCAATAATATAACTGATTAAACATTTAATAAAACCATTATGTAATCGACGTTACAAACTCATTTCAAAACAATCTGCCATACATTTAATTAATGTTGTGGTTTAAGATTTTGATATTAAATATTTTAAGTTAAGAATGTTGTAGGGTAGATTCTCTTAACAACTGTTAAGGCAGCTGCTCGAATAATCAAATTCGTGATGTAGGCCATTTTATAAACAGACAATTTCTTCTGGTTTGTACGTGACTTACATGGTATAATTGTGAATTAAAATGATGAACTGGCTCACCACAATTGTATTTTATGCACCAACCCTATTTGTCTATTTGAATAACGTATTAAGCCTATTATAATTAATCAGAAGGTAAAATTCTTTATTAGCATTCGTTTCTTAGAGACAGGTAGAGCATCCAAAATTCAACTTGATAGGAAAAAGTAATATCGCGATACATAATGTCAGATCGTTTCCCATCAAAGAAGAATTTTATCTGAACTTGCTCGGTCTTTTAATTTTAGCGCTTGTATTACTGATTTATAGATATAAATACCTTTTTCAGTTTCACCAGAAACTTGCAAGGTGTGTTTAATTTCACAAGCACAAATTTTATGCGTCTTTATGCATAGATTGCTCTATTAACGTGTTAATATATTTATGAGTTTTGCTTCTACAGTTACTTAACCACCATTAATTTTTTATAACTTAGTATAGCTGATTTATTAGTTTTGAAGCTTTTAACTACCTCGTCAAACATCTCAAAATATTTATTTATAAACTCAGCCACTCTTCATCTGTAAAATTTTTTGTTTTGCTAACATTTTACTTCACGCTACAAAAAAATGTAAAAATTTTGTCAGAGTTTTAATAAACTTATTTAAACCACCTAAAAAATAAAACAAAATGCATTTATTCTTGAAGCACTCATTTGCAGACAACTCGCTCTTATCCACTTTTGTATTAAAGTTTAATGAATCCGTTTTTAAATAAGCTCACAAATTCTGTCGCGTTTTACACTTTAGATTATATATCATCAAAAATTACATTCTAAAAAACCATTGCATAATAACATTCTCATCCAACCTATATATCCCATTATCATTAATTTACTTGAATGATAATAAAACGTCCGTATAAATATTTAAAATCACAATATCAGTAATATCATCATCATCATCATCATCATCAGCCTGCAACCGTCCATCGTTGGACGTAGGCCTCTCTCATTTGTTTCCATGCATTTCTGTCTTGAGCCTTCTGGATCCAATCTCTTCCCGCAAAGTCTCGGATATCGTCGCTCCATCTTTTTGGTGGTCTTCCTACACCTCTTTTCGTTAAACGGGGCCTCCATCTCAAGAGTTTTGAGGTCCAGCGGTTTGGTTCATGCCGTGCTATATGTCCCGCCCATTGCCACTTTGCTTGAGCTACTCTCTGCATTATATCGGGTATTTTCGTTCTACGCCTTATTTCCTCGTTTTCAGTCTATCTTTAGACTCACTCCCAACATTCTGCGCTCCATCGCTCTTTGGCAAACTCTTAGCTGCTCGGCGCTCTTCTGGGTTACCGTCACCGTCTCTAAACCATAGGTTGCCACGGGCAGTATACATGTTTCATACATCTTTCTTTTCAGGCTATTGGGAATATCGGAATTTTTGAGAATATGCTGTAGCCTCCCAAAGGCTGACCAGGTGGCTCTTATTCTTCTTCTAATTTCAGATGTTTGGTTTTCCTTTCCAATCCTAATTGAATGACCCAGATAAATATATTCGTCCACTCTTTCAACCGGTTGATTATCAATAAAAACAACTGCATCGCTGTTTGTCATTATTTTGGTTTTATTTATATTTATCTCCAGCCCTACGGTCTTGGATGCCTCATTTAATTGTATTAGCATAGCTTCAAGTTCGTCAATATTGCTAGAAATCAGTACGATGTCGTCCGCAAATCTCAGGTGGTTTAGCAGACATCCGTCAATGTTAATACCCATCCCTTCCCAATTCATTTGCTTGAACACATCCTCCATCGCCGACGTGAACAATTTTGGAGACATTGTGTCTTCTTGACCTTTCAACCTTTATTTTGTTAGTTTGAAGGTCTTCATCTACCTTTACGTGAAATGTAGCCTCTTCGTAGATGTGTTTAATTAGCTGCGAGTATCTGGAGTCAACTCTTGCGTTATTTAGTGCTTGGAGGACGGCGTGTATTTCAATTGAGTCAAACGTCTTTCGATAGTCCACGAACGCCAAGTGAATGGGGGTGTTGTATTCCATTGTCTTTTCAATTAATGTTCTGATGGTTTGAATGTGATCCATGGTACTGAACCCTTTTCTAAAGCCCGCCTGCTCTACTGGCTGGTAGAAGTCTAATTTTTGAGTGAGGCGATTTGTGATGATTTTAGTCAATACTTTATATATGCACGAGAGTAAGCTTATGGGGCGGTAGTTTTCAATATTTGATGGGTCCCCTTTTTTGAAGAGAAGAATTACCTCAGCATTATTCCACGCCTTTGGTATCTTTCCCTCAATCAAACATTTGTTTAGTAGTACCGTGACAATATTTTCTACTATTTCACCTCCCATTTTCAGCATTTCGGCTGTTATCCGGTCTTCTGGCGCTTTTCTATTTTTCAGTTGCTTGAGGGTTTGTTTAACCTCAAGTCTAGTTATATCGGGTATTTCCTCGGAACCTACGTTAGAAATAGTTTTATTAACCGAGCTCTGTATAGATATGTTAGATGAATATAGCTTTGTGTAGAAGTATTGTATGTACTATATCTCTTCTGTTTGCTACTACAGTACCTTCTTGATTCTTTATTTTTATTATTTTCTGTTTACTCTGTGATAGTTTCGATCTTAATACCTTCATATTTCTGTTGTCCTCTATTGCTTCTTCAATTTGCTTATTTCTATGTGCTCTTATGTCCTTTCTAATCATCACTTTGACCTTCTTCTTAATTTCTTGAAAATTTTGAGCTTCTCTATTTGTTCGTCTTCTTTCTTCTATTAAATTCAAGGTTTCTTGTTTTAGTTTGCTACCGCTAGGTTTCTTATTGGCACATATTTTTTTAACTGATTCGTGGATACTATTTTTAATTTTTCATTTAGCGCATCTATGTATAGGTTCTTTAGCTTATCTGTAGGTTCTAGTTTTCGCTGTAGTTGTAATTGGTATTTTTCTTGATTGAGGCTCAATTCTTGTATGGTTGGAAAGTTTTGTTGGTGTTATAACTTTTTCCTTTCCAGTTTCGGTTTTATTTCTAGCACCTACCTGACTAATCTATGGTCACTGCCTGTATTAAATCTATTTAGCACTGCTACGTCCGTACATAGTGTTTTGTCGTTCGACATGATGTAGTCTATTTCGTTTTTTGTTTTTTGGTCGGGACTTCTCCATGTCCATTTTCTTTGTCTTTGTTTTTTGAAGAATGTGTTTAAACAGTATAGTTTTTCGCTACTGAGGAAGTTTGCTAATATTTCTCCTCTGGGATTCCTAATTCCCAAACCATATCTTCCAATGTATTGGTCGTCTTCAGACAGCTTGCCTCCTATTATTTATTGAATTATATATTGAATTGAAGTCTCCTGTGATAACGGTGTAGTATGTTTTTTCTTGTCTCCTAGCGCGTGTAATATCTTCGTATAGTTGCTCCACTTCTTCATCGTCTGAGTTTGTCGTCGGTGCATATACGTGTATGAGTTGCATATTATATCGTTTGTTAATTTTCAGAGTAAGGTATATGACTCTTTTTTGACACTGCTTGGGAATTTCGTTACTAGGTGTTTTATCTTACGGTTGATGATAAAAGCTACCCCACCATATTTATGGTCTGTGTCTGAGTTGTTCTGGTATAGGACGTGTCCTGATTTCAATATTGAGTTCCTTTCCCCGGGTAGACGTGTTTCGCATAATCCAACGATATCCCACTTTATTTTCGATAGTTCCAGTTCTAGCTCTTCTCTGTATTCTTCTGTTCGCATTGTTCTAATGTTGTATGTTGCTATTATAAATTTTTTTGTGTTTGTATGTCTTCTTTGCTGTGGTCTAGCTTTGAGGTTTGTCGAGTTCTTGCCCCCCGCCAGAATCCTTGGGGCTGACTGATCGTTGATCAGTGTGGGATTGTGAGAGTGCATCTCTACCCACCTGGGGTATTCCTGTTTGTGAATTCGACGTTTTCATCATGGTTTAAAAGAGAGGGGTTTGGCATTTTCTCGCCGCGCTTGCCGAACGTGTTGGCGAGTTTATTTTCAGCCGCCCACTATGGGAACAGACGCTGTTTGCAGCCGCCCGCTCCGGGTCAGACGCTGCTTACTATGGGAGCCATTAAATCTAAGATTTAGAAGTTGCCTCCCATAGCCTCTCATTTAGTTTAGCCTGTGTGCCGACACAGTTACCGGGATGTGGCCGCTTATGAAGCTTCTAGGAGCCATAAATGAGAGTGAGAATCTAACTGAGGACCAATATCTCAGAGTGACCCGAAGGTCCGGCAACCCTGAGTATAGAGGTACTACCTCTAGTTAGACTCCCATACATCGTAATATCGGTTAACTCAAATTAAATTTAAAGTACAGACTTAGTAGTACGTATGAAGTATGATGTCGGTCTAATTTTCTCCGCAATTCCTTCAACATACGACCTTTCTTTTGGCAAAGTTATATACAATGCTTTCACATAAATACGGCACTATTTCAGAAACTACATGTCTAATATTCTATTTTAGCAGATTAGTTCACATACATGCTTTCCTTCAAATAGCTTCAGAGGGAAAAGTCTAATGGGGTTAGATTGTAAAAGTGCGGTGGCCAATCGATGTTACCCTTCTGGAATTTGGTATTAAGTAAAGTGAGTGTTTCATGTGCTGTACGAAATGCAGCTCCATCTTACTGAAACCACATGTCATCCTAATTGTTGAGCTGCTTATTGACAGTAAGAGGGTTGCCAGTTTTGCCATCACAAATGTGTGCACCGTTAATTCCTCTAGCCGGCAATGTACAACCAAACAGTGTTTTTGTGTATGCATTGGTTTATTTGTAAATATAACTTAAAATTTTATTACCCCAACAACAAAAGTTTTAAGTCCATTTAAAGAGAACTAAGCTTCACTGCTCAATATAATTTTTTGCATAAACCTAATCAATTGCTGTGTTTTATAAAACCTAGTTTACACGGACTTTCCGGTGGTTTTTGGTGAGCTTTGTTATGCGTTTTGATACCAGTTGCATAATTTACAACCTTCACAAAACGCAAACGACCCACAATTCAGATACTAAAGTTCAATTTAGGTCACCATATATAAACTTTATTAAAGAGATCAATAAAAAGAAATATTATTACACACCTTGAAAAAATTGCTCCCCTTTTCCTTAAATATTATTTAAAAAAATAACATAAAATTATTCTTGGACTTGCCATCCTGCTTGTTTGCCATATAAAGAATGAATGTGTTGATGGTGCCAAACATTTGTTAATATATTAAAAATAAACATTGCCCATACACTTCTATACATGTTTAGTAAACTCTCAGATCCAACATTTTATATACCTCAGGTGTAAAAAGATACACTAAATAATTTTAAGAGGGTAGCCTATACATAACTTTCAAAAAATCAACATCATTCCGCTTAAAATAGATTTTTGTGTATAATCCAACCCTGAGTTGCCTTTTTCTGAAATTCAAACTCTACGTAAACAGCTAAGATTATTAACATGAGGTTTGAGTGCGCTCAGGTGCACAACCGTTTTCGGCCTCTCCTTCCCTATTTTCGAACAGCTGCTTCAAATATTGTTTAATATACTTCTGTGAGTCATTTTTTTGCCTTTTTGTATACAAAGATTAAGTCAAGTAGCAAATAACTCAATACTGGGGCTCCAGTTTAAAACGTTCAGTTGCATATCTTATCTAGTATATCCGTTTTAAGCAGGTTTGATAATGTGGGCATGCATCCAAATGTTCACACGGAAGTACTAAATGTAGTTTAAGGCCACCAAAATACAAATACCATGAGTATCGGATAACAGAATAAAATAAAAAACCGAAAGGAATAAACGCAACTGTGTGAAAATCATCATCGGCCAATGCTGAAAGTTTTTAAAAAGTTCTTCAGTTTGTTAGTATCTTCAATGCTTTGTCAGCATTTTTTATTTATAACGTGTAAAAAAATGTGCGCTTTAAAGAGTCGGACTTGGATTCAAAATTATTATGATTTTGATCGGGACCTTATTTGAACAACGGCTTTGAAATAAATCGGCGCTTAGTGCTTGTGATGAGACTCTTGAGGCGTTGGATCGAGATGGGTTGGTTCTTGGGTTATTAGGCCGTGATCGGAATTTGAACACTCTTGACGTTTCGTCCACAACTGCTGCGAAATCTTCAGAAGAAAAAAAAACTTCTAAAAATTAAGTGATTGTTCCGTGCGTTTTCACTTTTATACTCGTGCGAGTATGGTATGGATGGTGTTGGGGTCCTTGTTGACGGCACCGGGGTGGTAGATAACGTAATCGGGTTAGCTGCTAACCTCAGTTGCAGTTGCAGGTAATATTTCGACATTTTCTAACACCACTTGCTCTTTCACCGTATAGCGGTATGTTTTAGAAGATTTTCTTCTGAAGATGTCCGCCGCAGTTGTGGACGAAACGTCAAGAGTTTCACCGATCACGGCTTAATAACCCGAGAACCAACCGCACGATGCACTATAACACTGGCTGTGAAAGCTTTCTCTTGTATTTGAGATGGAATCAACTTATTGTGTAGCCTAATGGATATCGAGAAGGGCCTTAGCAATAACGCATGTGATATTATAGTTACACACATGCTTAGTGCTTCAACACGTATTCGATGGCTTATGTAAAAAGGCAGTAAATGAAGAGAAAAAAAACAAAATTAATTGATTTGAAAGTTTCTGGGGGTAGCTTTTACAAAAAAGTAGATTACAATTCGTTATTTCAATTGATTTTGTTGTAAAGGGTGATCAACCCATCATATAAAAATGTTTTGAGTAAAGTAACCCTCCAATTGTGATTTTGAAAACTCTTTTAATTTATTCTTGTAGAAAAAGCTAATAATTTGGATTAAACAATCCAATCTTAATATTTTAAGGCCCGAATAATAATGATAAAGCTCACACTAATTAAGCAAAAAATAGTAATACAAACATGGATTAAAAAATACAAATAAGTAGATAAGAAGTAAGCTATAAAAAGAACAGAAGATAGATTAGGAAAAACTCACCACATATCAATAATGTAGCTAATTTATTGCAACGTCGGTTGTCGCTCTTTCTTCTTTGAATAATTAGACACAATTTGCGTAGTATTGTTCTAAAGTAGTACTACCAGTTGGTTTTAGCTTCTTAAGTTAGATATAATTCTTTTCAGATTAAACTCATTTTGAGCACGACATATACTAGACACAGAAAACATTTATTCCACATCAGCTCACAAATGTGCTGTTTTACAATAACTCCTAATAATTTATTTATTTATTGTTACAATTTTCCTGAAAGTTATTTTTAAAAATGGCTATATTAGTTTTTTACATTTTGATTGGTGTAAATGTTAATACTTTACGTTAATATTACAAAAACATTGTAATTATTTTCACTGAATATTTAATGTTTACCCTACCTTGTAGTAAAACGGATTAAGTTGTAAGAACCGAAAGGTGTTGGGTCTTAGCTCGCTTCACTGTCGCTACAAATTATCAGAACCAAACCAGAGCGCGGCGTACATAAGACCCAAGAAACGCAAGAAACCGACGAGATTAACAGAGCAAAAGCTCGTCTCCGAAACGAGTTGTCGCCGTAATAACTCCGGCTTGCGGAATATTCCGCAAATTGGGAGATCCGCCTGAAAACTGCGAACAAAGGTACGCGCCATTCATCAGCGGCCCAGATTAATCACGAAAACGAGGCGAAAGCGGATCAGCTGATGTGCACGGCGCGAACGCTGCAGGTGTGAATCGATAGCTTCAGCCGCGGCCCAATGCCGCCCGCAGGTGCCGAAAGCTCGCTGAAAAATTTGATTATCGTCAGCGAGAGCGGAGCGAAATCGACGGCCCGTCGAGCGCGCGGCTCCTGGTGTTGGAGCGACCCTAAGGGATCAGAAGGATTACCCCCGCTTTTCTGTCGAGATAAAGGAGGGTAAACAAATCCCGTTAATAAGGTATGAATGAAAAGAGAATTGGTTTAATTTTCTGCTTGTGTCTGCGAGTTTTCTATAAAAGAAAACGCTCAGCGCGCGAGATAAAGCCGGGCCCTAATAGACTGGAAACAACTAGAGAAGAGCTACTTTTGCAGTTAAATTTTTTTATAACTCAGAATCCTTACTGTTCATTAATTTTTTAGTTGTCTGCGGATTTAAAATGGCTGAAAAACTTTAAACTTAGGTACGTCTTTTATGAAATTTGTTTAACGTCTGGAATATGAAATCTGCTTTCCCTAAGATACGATTTTACGTCCATTATCAAAAACGCGTTAATAGTAAATAACATTAGTTATTTCGAAAATATCCAAATTTATGAGATATTAACTAAATACAATTTTTATTACAGAATTTTTAGAAATATCACGGTGCTGGTAGTTTCGTAATTAGTGTAAAATAAAAGCCTCTAATTAGCAAACTCGGAATGAAACTAACAACAGGTACTAATTAAGCTTTGAAAGCATCAAACAATGGAAGCAAGACCTATAATGCAGGGATTGTTGCGGAAATAAATAATGAATTTTATTATTACTACCTCCACGTTCTTTAAAAATTTAGCAATATAAAATAAAATGCACATAACACCATTTTTCTCTCATAATTACAGACAGTAAAATAATGTGAATGTGTATCAAAAATTTTAAGTTTAAGTAGATTATCAACAGCACATTTTGTATATGAATTTAAACAAGAATAAGTTTAAGATTGTGAATTATGGCGGGTAATAAAAAATTTTGTGATTTACGATTAGTAGTAGCTTTTATTTGCAGAATTATTGATCATAATTTTGTATTTTGCTCAAATTGAAAGAAAATACCCATATTATTAACACAAAAGTGGAAGTTCGTTACTTCTATACTTGAATACAAAACACTAAAAGAAAAACAGAAAAACTACTAAAATTCGAAGATCGAATTTGGTTCCAAATGTTATTAAGGCTACGAAAAAATGACACCAATATTAGATCTCTACAGCTTTATTCCACATTTATACATCTGGTTGCTTACTTAAGTGCCTTTATCAACAATTCAGGATAAATTATCTGGAAAAATACTTATTTAATGCAATTAATAAAGTTAATAAACGATGTCTTTGTCTAACAAAGTTTCCTTTTTAAAACCAAATTAATTCGACCCTCAGTTTCATAGCGTGTGGACGTATTTCTCCGCTGGGAAATATCAAGTTATTGTGCGCAACGTGAGGCCAAGAGAACTTTCCGTCGATAATCAATTTAAATGTTTGTATAAGTAAAATATGTTTATACAGATAGGAAGAATTAATATGTAAGGCAGGGATGTAGGCAACTAGTAGTGGTTATAATAGAGAATAATGTATGTTTTATCAACAAAAGTTCCTAGTTAACCCACCAGTAAACTTTTCAAGTTAATCCTTTGGGTATTGTGTTACAAATTCCTAATGTCTCCGATTAAACTATTTACCAAGAGTTTTCAAACCTACAATACCCAATTACTCAGTACTACCCCAACATAAACCAATGTCACAGATGTTTCTTCCTTTTCAATCACAATTACCACAATATTTGTAAGTAAAAAGTCAGGAACAGTCAAGCCTTCTTACACAAGACAGACTATTTACAAGCTATAACAATACAAACTATTAAAACTTACAACTCCACATATTGTCCCGCCTGTTTATTGTTCTCTGAAACACAACCGAACTCAATACCTTCTACAATCATTTTTAGAAAGTCTAGGTCAAAAATGTATAGCCTGTAGATATTTTAATGCCAAGCAGACATTAAGGCTCGCGCTTAACAACAACTAAAAGCACAGTGTTAACTTATTACAGATAACAATTTGAAGTCCAACTAGCCGTCTAATCTAAACAATATCTCAAATCTTTTATACTTGTCTGTTACGAACAGCTTCTCATCCAACTGTATAAATATTATATTAAATTATAATGTTATCTATCACTTACCGATAAAAATCACAGTTACCATTGCCATCATCTCTAAAACACCTATCTTTTGTCTGATTAACAGAAAAATTGACTGGGGCACCTTAAAATATTACATCAAACAGGATCTTAACAGAAACATCGGCCTAAAAACAGAAAAAGAAATAGAATCTACAGCAAATCACTTTATAACTACAATAAAGACAATGAGGTGAAATTCAACACCGCAGTTAACAAATATAAAAATAGAGATTCTCAAATCATGAAAGAAAAAGGGAGGAAAAGAGCTAGATGGCAACGCGTCCATAATATAAAAGACCAAAGAAGATTTAAACAATTCAAAAACCACTTCTGAAATAAATTAAAATCTGTACAAAATGAAATTCTTCAAATCTATCTGACGTCATTAAATATTTATAACAATTCGACCTGAAAAGGCATTAAACTCATATTCAACCAATATGAGAACAAGAGTTAAGATCGGACAAGGAAAAGGCAAAGGCATTTACAGACTATTTAGCCGGAGTTTTCAACCAGATTCTGATGGGATCAACCAAGAAATATAAGAAAAATACAATAAAAAATAACAGAAAATAAGATATCACGGTTAAAAAATAGAAGATTTAATTATAGCAACTGTATTTAAATAATGGCTAAACTAACTAAATTCTTAGAACTACTTAATGGGATCCTGACACTTGCATACGAACCGTGGCAACTAAATTTGCATAAATAATACTTATTTCTAAACTCACCCCCCAATGAAATTAGCTCCTATCGCACTATTAGCTTACTTCCTATAGTACCCAAGTTGCTTGAAGAACTGCTAGCGAAGCGTATCAATGAAAACTGGGCAAGAAGCATAGCTGCCTAACTAAAATATCAATTTGGATTTAGCTAGCAATGCCCAACAGTACAACAATGCCACCGTCTAACAAACATCATCCATATTCCAAAACAAAACATTCTGCACTGCTGCATTTCCTGAACATTAGAGAGACATTCGATCGGGTATGGAACAGAGAATTACAAACGAGAAAACTAGAGAAACCGTTTCTTCTGACTATTATCTTCTATTACAGTTGTATCATACAAACAAAACCTTCCAAATAAGTATTGACCAAAATGCCTTAAAGAAACAAAACCAAGCGTACCGCAAGGAAAATGTTATAGGACCAGTCTTATACGTTCTGTTTACCTCTTACTTTCTCACAACAAAATCAACTGAAATAGCTGCAATTGCTGACGACACGGCGGTGCTTGCGTGTAATGAAAACTTCATAGCATCCATCAGCATTATTACAAATTCGTTTAAGCCTCATTGAGCGTTGATTGAATAAGTAATCATTAAAGTCAATGAGACTAAAGTAACACATGTTACGTTTACAATAAGTATCAACAAGAAGGATGTGATACCGTAAAGGGAACTTTCTACAGTGGTGCGAATTTGTAACGGCCACTTTCGGTTGCCATTAACCGATTTGGGTTAAAATCAATCCCATGAAAGGCACTGATCTAAGATATGTGTATGCCAAGTATGAAGTGAATCCGTTGAATAGAACGGAAGTTATAGTGTCTCCAGACACATACAGACAGACAGGATGATAATCTCATTAACTTTCTACTATAAGCTCCGCAGTAGAAAGTTAATAATGATCATCTGACACTTAATTGTACTAACCTCCCTCAGTCCACTGAAGTCAAATATCTGAAATTGACACTAACAAAAGATTAGCATGGATAGCCTATTATCCCTGAAAAAGAAGCTATTGTTGTGCAGGCTATTGTCGGACTAATCTGGAGTTACGGCTATCAATTGTAAAGTTGCGCAATTCCATCTAATGTCAAAGTAATCCAATGCTAGCAATCTAAAGCCATCCACATAGTACATGACAAACCAGACTCTCTATTCAGATATCAATACACCTTATGTGAAGGACTTAATCCAATAGTATGGTATTAAGTACCAAACAACACTGGAACATCGCGCAAAAAAATTCTCACACCGCTGACAAAAGGTCTACAGCTCATACGCCTGTAGAAAAAATGTCCAAAAATTAAGAATTTCTACGCTTTTTTCGACACATCAAGTTTAGTTAACACAAAATTATTAGCTCACAAAACAAATTAATAATTAAATAAAATAATTTAAAGAATAAATACTGCGGTGTAATAATACAGAGTTATCTAACTCATTTAATTATTGTGTTATGATGTTCCCAAAGGCATAAAACTGTTTAGCTACATTTTTATAGAAAGTTACTCTTGCATGTTCTCCCTAGTAAATAATTATATTTAATATAAACTAAGTTGTCTGTACTTAAATAAATATAACTAGAAAGTCAACATTGCCAACAAATATCGTAGTTCAAATGTATGAGTTCCGTGTGAGTGCTTTTGCCAAACAACCGCATGTGAATTGTGGCTGCACTGATGTTACATATGTTGTTTAATAATTCCAATTCGTAAAACATTGTAAATAAATTTTAAACTATATTTTAATTGCTTCGTCTTGTAATAATTACAACAAGGGAACCCCGATCACTGTAAATAAAGTATCTATGGTAATCTATATTGTTATTAAAGAAAAAAACAAATATTAATACTCATCTAAGGACAACGAGACTACTTCGAAGCCAAACAAAAAGAAGATCAAAATTAAAATTCCCTCAAGATTTTTATGCGGATTAATTATTCAAAAACAAGTAATCGCCTATATGAAAAGTACTCAGTCAAACATTACGTTTTCTACTGAAAACAACTATAGGCGTAATCAACATTCTACTTAACAAATTAAGCAGCATTCCACACTTTTTAAAAACCTAGCAATTCTAAAATTAGATTTTCAAAATCTGTTCAGTAGCCAAGGTAGAAATACGAAATATATATAGCGACACGCTAGTTCCAACGTTACGGTTATACCAAAAACTATTATCGCCTATTATCTCTAGATGCACAAAGTGTGTAAAATAAAGACAAAAACACAGCTAACTTTAAAAACTGTAAATATTTTCAGGATTTCGAGTTCGGTCAAATAATGTAATTCTTGTTAAATAACCTTTTGTCTTCTCTTTTGACTGGACCTTAACTATAACAAAGCCCTTCTGGATTTTAACATTCTAAACCTTAACACTGACCTTAAAGTTCAATAAACGCTGTTCACAATTTTTCTTGTAAGACATAACACGGAAATATACTTGACCAAAGTGGATAGCATCAAAATATCAAGCTTTCGCCATTATCGCACAGACAAAATAATACAATTCGGCTCTGGTCGAGCAGCTGTTTTGGTAAAATAAAAAATTTTATAGAGCTATCAATAATTAATACTACTAATGTTGAAACAGTTGTCTTGTACTCACCCATTTTGGAACCATTCACATTTGACTTCACTCTGTCGAACGCAACCACTACTCTTTCAGCCTTCTTACTTGCAGTCATAATATATGTGCCCATATTTATATTATGTAATCATCTGATTACAAAACGTATTTAAGAGTAAGACCATAATATGGTTTGTTAATATAATACTATTTTATATCGTTAGATATTGTGAGAAACAATTTTTTGTAATGTTTGCTACTTTAGATTAAATATTTAGAACTTTTTAGATAGATAGTTGCATATTTTGCTTATTAATTGCACAGCATTCTCTGACTACGGGCTAGGCAAATGATCTTAAACTCAATGGACAAGTTAAAAACTTGGTAGCAAAAAAAATGTCAATTGTAAGTATGGGCTTTCTTAGTTAAAATCTTATAGTTAGAAAGATCATTTTAGTTTCATAATAGGAAGAAAAACTTAACTAAATACAAAGATAAGAACTACTAGCAAAACTCAAAAGTAATTATGGGCCAATATAGTGTAATGTTTACAATTAGTCTAATCGTCGAAGAAGAAGAGAAGACTCTCTACATGCTCCTCTAAAAAAGATTAATATGGCATACTACTACAAGCAACAACGAGAAGATTTGCCCGGACACAAAATTCAAAAATAATACAAGAGAATAGTGTTTTTTTTTTATTAAGTAACTTAAAGTTTATTTTCTGCAATTAGTCATGCAGTACAAAAAGACAATTTTATTACTGCTGTCACTTTTTATAAACTTCTATACACACATTGCTTTACTTCTGCCATTTATCTGTATTTATTTAAAAATGTCCGGGTTTGTAATACCGTACGTAAAGAAAAACTCTGCTAAAGGATTCTTTCCTTTATGCATAGTACTAATAATTAACTGCCCTATCAAAACTGTACTAGCTTAAAACACAGCTGCTCATAATAAACGATATGAGAAATCAACAATACTATAAAAAGTAAATGAAAGACTAATTACCAAATAGTGATTTGTATTCATGCTTATCGTATTACATAAATCATAGCCTATTATTAAATTTTTAAGTGAATATGATATAAAGACTTTACCTGAGAACCTGAAAACGGTCTAGATGTAAAGATATTATTAAAAATGTATCTGTTAATCTAAGATATACGTAGACTCAAAACAAAAACCATAATTATATTGTACAATCCTATTATTTTTTAAAACACACCTTAAGGTTATCCATACTTGTAAAATACACCTAACAAAATAGCCGTTTTATACTATTTTCCGCAAAAATATTCTATAGGATTAATTGTGCAAATATATGCACTTAAAGCAATATTGACGGAATACCAGAAATGAGATAAGTTAATATTTACCATTCTACTCCACTTCAATTATATACAGGGTGCTTTCTAAATACGTGCAAAAATAGAGAAAGTGATCACTAAACAAACATTAATGCGTTTGTGAAGATTTGTATCTTCAACACCAAATTAGTATAAGACTCAGAAAATATTACCTCCAAACACTCTTACGCATATAAAGAAGTAAAGTTTACAACCCTTATCAAATTCTTATTAGAACTTTTTTATTTGAGCAAAATTCAGTAAGCAATCAAAATGATAGTACATTTTATAAGCTTATGGTATGGCATATTAAGGCGCGAGTGGAAGGACCGCTAAAGTCAGTCCGCTATTGGTCTACAAGTTATTTTGGTCACATCTTTTTAAGGTGTCTGGGGAGAGAATCTTCTGTGAGAGGTACCATAACTTCGTTGGGATGTAGCTCCAGGGAAGTGTGGTGCTTTAGAGCATATTGATTGATTAGTTCTCTTACAAAAGAGATGTTAAGGTCTGTATGAAGGGTTTGGTTAGTCACATACCAAAGAGCGGCTGTTATACTGCAAAGGGTTTTTGACTGAAATCATTAAATAATTTCAATATCGACTTTCACAGCCCCACAACTAACAACTGTATGTTTAGATGAGTCGTATTAGGCACTTGTATAACAGTACTTTATTGGCTAATGATAATGAGAAATTTCTTCCGATGAGCCAGTACAGTTTTTTCTACTTTAAGTCAATTTTCCTTGCGTTTCTGGACAATATAAGTTTTTCACGTCAATCTATTGTCAAGGCATAGGCCCAAATATTTAACGTCATTGCACTGAGGAATGTAAATATTATGTAAAATGATAGGTGGGTAAAGTAGGTGTTTGGTCATAAAGGTAATGGTGGATTTACTTTCATTCACTTTGATTTTCCACTTAATTAGCCACTGCTCTATGTCATTTAAGTAAGTTTGTAAAGAAACTAATGCTGATAACGGGTCTTCATTACAGGCCAGTACCGCCGTTTCGTCATCGAATGTACCAATTTCAGTTTGTGCTGTTGTAGATAGATCAGAGATATATAAAAGGTATAACAGAGATCCTATCACGCTACCCTGCGGTACACCAGCATGGATATCTTTTATTTCTTACCAAGTTATACTATGAGTAAGATACGAGCGCAGGAGAAGATAATATTCGTAAGGAGACGTTTTCTTAATTTTGAAAATTAGTCCTCTATGGCACATTCTGTCAAAAGCCTGCCTTACATCCAGAAGACAGCGGTACAGCTTTTTTTAGTTTGTAATGCAGTTTGAACTATTTTGTTAAATGATGACATTACTGAATTGTTAAATTCTCCTGCCTAAAGCATCAAACTTTCGTTAATACGTCGTAAGACTAATTTCGCAAGAAACTTTGACACCAATTACGGGAAGGCTGATAAGCGATAGAAAGTTATTTTATTGGGAAGTTTGCCAGGTTTGGGAATAACAATTATCTGTGCAATTTTTAATTATAGGGACCAGTAGGTAAGACTTAGGATCCTGTTAAAAAGGATTTGAAGAAAATATTGTAGTTAGTGTTCAAGTAACGGTTACCGTTATAAGGTCGTGGCCCGGAGCTTTTCTGTTTCTTAACTATTGTATCTCGTGTTCAATTTCTTAAAAGCTGATTTCACGTATTGATATTTGAAGTGGAAAATTGTAGGTCTTTTCAACTTCCTCATCTACTTTATCAAAATCTGGAAGAAAAAACGCCTTTTAAGTAATTTCAAAATGTTTTTGCCTTTTCTTTGTCAGATCGTAGCCAAGAAAGTCCTTGATCGCGCATTGGTGGGTTATGGTTTTGTGGTTTGAAGCGACTTATTCCGAACATCTATTAATTCATTTCTGATTGTATTGTTTAGTTGATTGAACCTTCCTTTATCTTCGACATTATGTTTGCGGTGTCATTGTGTCACTGTGCTTTTGTTCTTTTTTTCTCCTTTACAATTTCCATAATTTCATTATGAATATTGGGATTATAAATTTTAATGTGTGATGTGTGGTAGCCCAGTGTTTTTTTTATTAGATTTAAGTTACTGTCGAGATGTTGCTTATTGTAAAGCTCAAAGGTATTCCAGTCAGTCTTTCTATTACCGATCGAAGGGTTGGGTTTTTTGTCGATAATACTTGTGCTAACTGTGGTTATGATCGGGAAATGATCAGACATAAAATCATAATTGGAAGTGACATACATGTAATTTGAGGAAACTTCTTTACTGATAAAGAAGTCCAGGAGATCTGGGACTTTGACTAGTTCAGATGACCAATAAATAGGACTCCCAGTTGTTAGGTAATTATAATTGTTATCTGTAACAAGTTTAAGGAATACTCTACTTATTGTTGTTAAACGAGATTCCCAATTAGTATACTTGGTATTAAAATTTTCACCTACTAAAAATGTTTAGCCTAATGTGTCAAAAATGGTAGCAACATTTGGTAAATAAAATTGTGTTTCGGAAGACAGCAAATAGCCAAATTTAATAATGGAGTTCTAAGTTTTTCAATTTGGATTGTCTTAGGAATTCTGTTTTTTTAGAATGGGTAATAGAATTGCGAATAAATATTGATAAACTACCGTGTTCGGAACCATCAGGGTGTTCTATGTGATACACAAAGTAGTAGAGTATTTTTATGTAAGATCTGTTAACAAACTGACTCTCTAAGACGAGCAGAATATTATTTACTTGTAGAGATTTCAATTTTAAGGTTTTTATATTGTAATTCACTGGCGTCCATAAAGGTACCCGGAGAAAGTTAGCCATTCGAGAGTTAATTTGGTAATGGCTGCACTTAACTTGTTGAAGATTATGCTGTTTTGTTGAAGGAGCTGATTAAAGAGGTTTTTAAGTTGATCAAGAAATTGTTGGAGGCTCAAATCACGGTTTGGGTAGAGTTGGTTTGAGGATTTGTGTGAGTAGACTGGAACGATGAATGCAGTTGGTTAGGGAGTTGTTAGAAAGGCTCTTGGCGATTTAGGTATGGAAATTTCGTTCTGTTAGTTTGAGTTGATGATTGACTATTTGTTAACTGGTGTATTCGGTAAACTCAATTTTTTATAACTCGTTGCAACATGTCAGGTTTTATTCCACTTTTTTATGTAGCCCCAAAAACATTGTCCATATCCTTAAATCGCAGAATCTTAGAAGCGAGATCATGAAACTACTAATTCGCCAAACTTTTCCGCCGTTACGTTGATGAAGTGCGGGTCGTGGCACCATCCTCTTAAACTACATCTCGTTAAAATTCAATTACGACTAAAAAAATGAGTAATCAATGGATAGCGCTCATCATGTACTGTAACGATATCTTCAGTAAAGTTTCACAACACATCCACGCATACACTGCACATAGTGGATGTCCCACAAGAATGTTCCAAGACTATACACAAGTATAAATTCTTTGAAATATTTTAAGCAAAACGTTTCTGATACACATGGGTCGAATTCTCAAACGTTTTTGATACATCTATGCAGCAAGTTAGGGGTCTTTGGGGATCCTGAAATTAAAGTATGTGAGATTTTGACGGAAGATCTTTGAGTGAAACCTATTGCGACAAAATTCGTTTTGCGGCTACTGTTACAGAAGCAGAAGAAATGCCGTACTGCAATTATTAATAATTTACCCTAAATTGCTATCAAACTTTTCAACATAGTAATAACCGAAGATGAAACGTGAATCTATCATCTGAAAACAAACACTCAGCCGGAAGTGTGCCAGATCCCAAGGTTAGTTCGAAAAGAACTGCGTATACGTACAATGTTTCTTGTATTCTGTACTACTTTCACTAAATATGTATACAGTTTTTTTTGTTAACGCAATTGTAATTGTAAAATTTAACATTATTTTAAGAACAAACGCTCAAAATTTGTCTTTATATATCTATAAACAACTTAATGATAACTTTGAACTACTTAGATATTAGGAAGCAAGAGAACAAAGGTAGTGCGATAAAAACTGATAAAAATTATTTTCTACGGAAAATATTCCATCAGAAATGAGGTATTTGCGTTCTAAAAATATGATACATTCGCACTGGCGCAGCTGAAAATTGATAGGCACTTCTTTCATAAACTGCATTCCAAAAATATTTATTGAAATGGTACGTGACGACAGCGCTGAATGCTTGAATGCCAGTCGCGTTTTACAGAAGCACGTAGTTGTGGAAAAAACGTTTTTATACCTCCATCAATCATTTTGTCTGTGCCTCGAGAATATTCCCGAAAGACCTATCGATCGCAAGGTTACCCACTTAATTTGTAATTTATCGTGAGCTGTGCGGCATTTTCGTAGATTTTTTTAATTTGCGGTTGCAGGATAAACAACTTCTCATAAAAATAGTTGATTACTTAATAACAGTAAATAATTTCTTAAAAAAATTTGGTTGTTCTTATAAAGATCAATCGGGTATTTTTTTTATAAAATGCTAGTTGCTAATTAAAACATTATACTGTATTCGATTAATTGTAACTAATAGTATTTAGGTGGGATTTAACTCGCATTTCTGTAAAAGAGTAATGTAAACATTATAAATAAAATATTTACACTAAAAAAATTAACAATCCCTGAATTAAATGCAGAACTTTAAAAATTAAACCAAGCAGAATAAAGTGCGGGGTTTACAGAAAAGAAATTTTAGAAGCAAGTAATTATCAATTGTTAATTAATAGAAATTTCAAGAGTTTTTAATTTTCAGTACTATATCGAAAACATTTTTAATGTTTATTGTCTTGAAAATCTTGTGCTAGCCCCAAATCGATCTTGACTGAATCCCCTATTGGGTTGCAATTAGAACCTGTTCGTTTTCTAGGTTATTTAATGTGCTCCTATTGATATCCTGCTTATAGTTTTACTATTGCATGTCGTCGCCTTTACTAGGTTTTTATATTATTACCAAATGTCATATACATGTCATTAACAACATGTTAAACGTTTGTCTGTTTATCTCTGGTTTGTTTATTCCTATTAGCTTTGTTACCTTAGCTAACTTTTTGGTTTATATTTATTTTTGCTGCTTGTATAATTTCTTTGCCTATGCATTCAGGTACGCTTGCTTGTGGATAGTCTTATCAATGCCACATTTCTGTTTTAGGCATCAGAAATAGTTGCTCAGCTAAGTTACGTAGATTTTATCTATAAACTTGCCCAAATCTCTTCTTTTTGGTGACAACTTTGACAAGTGACACACATATCTGAGTTGTATAAGATTTGATTTAGTTCTTTTATCGCTCTTTTGAGTTGTTTTTTTCTTATCTGTATTCTCTTGTATATTCTATTTTCGTACTGTCGTCTCTAAGTAGCCTTTTAATTTCGCCGATCACCACTTTTCTAGCTTGTAACCACTGTTTTTTATATTATTTATCCTCGACTCTTTGCCAGTGCAATACCCTCCTTCTCTTCAATTTACCATTTTTTTCTATATAACTCGTTACTTCTAAATGCATCATAGTTTAACTTACTTTACTAGTATCCTATATATATTCTCTATATTCATTATTTTTTTCCAATAACATTTTCTGTTACGTTATTTTTAATATTCATGTAGATGTTTTTGTAAAAGCACAGGTTTGTCTTTGACTATGTTTGCTGTAATAATTTTTTCTGCTATTTTTACGTAACAGCAGATATAAAACAGTTTGACGTTATATTGCTTAGAACAAAATTAAAATTTTTTGAACAACTTCTTGTATCAAACTATTATGTGTTTAGTGCATAAACAAATTGAAGCTTTGCAACCTATTCCAGATGAAATTTAATATTAGTGTTACTTAAAAATAGAGAATTGATGAGTTTATATACAAATTTTTGTAACAACAGCTGTGAAAATTCTAGCAAAGCATTAAAAAATAAAAGTGTAATAAAAAAACAATTTTACTTGTCTAGTAACAGCAAATAGCAAATAAATGTTGTATAAGTTTAAAAAATATTCACACAATGGCTTTTTAAACACAAATTCGCTTAATAGGGTATTAATACTACTGTATACTTATGAAAATAATATTTTTGCACAGCTAAATTGAACATTTTGCCATGTTAATCAACGGATAGTATAAAACATCTCACATTAAATATTTTGAATCATAACAAACACAAATAAACTCTCTATCCAAAACTTCTAGTTTAAATTCATAATCAAACGAGTAAAATAGCCACCAAGGACTAAGATGTTTTTTATGAACGAATTTCTATAAAATATAAAAATACATTTCCAATCAAAAATTGTGCATTACGACTAACCAAACGGTTAAAATGTTATGAATTCATGTAACTGACTAACAAATCTGCATACTTCAACGCAAATTATCACAAAAAACATAATATACTTGATTACATCAAAAGTTGGCATATATTTAGTAAATACGTATATCTCCTAAACAAAGAACTGCGATATTGATAAAATAACATAAGAATTAAAAATCGAATCCAGATTGATTTAAGTTAACATCTAGAAGCGATGAGACAACCCTTTATCACACAACATTTACATCAACAGACAAAATATTCTATTAACAAGTAAACGACCACAGGTTTATTAATAACCTGGACAGAAGCTTTTAAATAAAAAAACCTTACAAAGCAGTTATTCCTTTAGAAGCTAATGCAAAATTTAATATACTAAACGACAAGGATAACAGTAACATAAAAAAATGTTTAATAGTGTAAATTTTCAATCGTATCCATTTGAAATGAACAAATAAGATCGATAATATAATAAAATTAGTTGTAATGCAAAACAGAAAGTATCTGAGGAAAACTAATGGTTTTAAAATATCGTAAATAAGCTATTTTTAAAGTCCAATTTAAAAATATTCCAATAGCATCACACTTTTAGGGACACAGGAAAAATTTAAAAATACTAGAGCAGATGCAACATTATGTATAAATCCATTTTCTAATCGTATATAGAAAAATTTAAAGTAAAAGTTGAAATAAATCCAATAACAAAAAAGTAAATATATATTAAGGAAGCATTCGCAATAATTTATAACATCTTTACAGTTCAATTTTATCAGCGAAATGTTGCTAATAAAATTAATTTAATAAAATAATTAGTAACTTCAATTTTAATGTGTACTTATTCTACTAAAAATTAGTTTAATTTATATGATGCCTATATATTAGAAAGCTGCAAATAGCAAAGCTTTATGAAAACTAAATTTATTGAGAAAATATCTTCATACCAGAGGTAACTGGGTTTTGCAAGAGTTGTTTTGTAATTGACCACGTATGTGGTGAAACATTTAAACTCACCCGACCAATTTTTAAAATAAGGTATAACATATTTACCCCGAGAAGTTAATCTCAATTAGATATAAAACAGTGGCATAACGGTAATACAACAGTCATGCATAAGAGCTCGTTCTAAAACTTATAAACTTTTCATTAACTGGTTATTTTTTTGGATTTGTGCTTGTAAACTATGGAACGTAATACTAAAAATGTTTCGTTTAACATGTTCAGGTACTAGCAAAAAAGACACATTTTGTTTCTTCACTCATAACTTTTCGAATGTTTAAAAAAGTCTTTGTACAATTCGGCTCCAATATATTAATGTCGCGTTTTAATTTCACGCAGTAAGGAAGTGTTCCGAGCTCGTAGTAATAAATGAGTGCAACGCGCGAATATCGTTGACCCTCGGGTCATCTATAATCAGTATACCTCGGCTGATATAAACTATTTTTACATTTTACACCAGCGGACTAGTCGCAAGTTGTTAACATGAATTGCAATAGTAGCAATTATTGCTATCAACAGCCAGTAACCTTTCAACAGGACTTCCAGCCTCCCAATAATTTCAATCAAACGATAAGCCAGGTAATACCATTATCTCCTGTTATAAATGCATCTTATTTACCTATTAACCAGCAATATTCTTCCAAACACCATTACAGACACATAATCTTATCACATCAACGCAATCAAATAACACGCTTAATAACGATACAATAAATAACATGAATATTTCAGATTCTGAAAGCGATATTGAATCTTCTTATACACGAAGTAACAATTGGCAATAATAAACTTAAAAGAATATATAAACAACTAGCATCAGCGGACACTATGACATAATAAACAGATAGTCAGCCCTCACAAATCTTACTGATGCTGCTGAAATAGATAATACAACAAACTAAAATTCCCAAACCACCGCAAATATTTGCACAAGGTGTTACGGACTTTCATAAAATGGTCACAGCGCTATCAAACATTGTAGAATTAGAACAATACAAAACTAAAGTACTGACTGATAACGTAATTATGATCTCTGCCAACACTATCATATTCATGATAGAATCTAACGTTACATATCAGATGAAAGAAAATAAAGCATACGCGTTGTTATCCGTAACTTACACCACATTGTTCCACAAAAGAAATATCCGATTTACTAGAGGAGAACAGTCACAAAATGAGATCTGTAACCAACATTAAACATCTAATACCAAAAAAGCTCCTGCCAATGTTTTTGCACATTTGGAACCCACCCCAAATAACAAAGACATTTATAACCTCAAGTTTTTACAAAACCAAACTATAAAGGTCAAACCATTACACAGAAATACAACAATCGTACAGTGTATAAGGTGCCAACAGTATAATCAGGCCTACTGCAACCGCCCGTTCGTATGTGTAAAATGCGGGAGCTCACATGATACTCGATCTTGAAACAAAAGACTTACCCGCCAAAGTGTGCTCTCTGTGGCAAATCACTCGGCTAATTATTGAGGCTGTATCGTACATAAGAAACTTCTAAATAAATTAAGCCCAACACATCCTTACAAACTCGATCCATAACATCAAACATGTTCCAACTTCATCAAATTCACCCAATCACCCTTACAACCCACGAACATATAGTCAAGCCGTGCAAGAAAATACAAACACTACTCAAGCCCAGTCCCAAGACGTAACCTTTCAAAAAATTTTAGAAGATTTTAAAGCTATGTTTTCCCAATTGATGCAACAAAACAACATGGTAATAACCATGTTGTCCACAGTCATAAGTAAACTTGTAAGATAATGGCTAACTCACTCCGTATATCATTATGAAATGCTAACGGCATCCTGTCAAAAATATATAAAATTAAACCATTTTTAAGATAAATAATATAGATATCCTACTTATATCTGAGATACTTTATAGACAGGTCTTTTTTAAAAAATACCACACTACACATGCTATCATACAGAACATCCTGATGGTACAGCGCACGGAGGCACAGCTATTCTAATACGGAGCTCGCTCATTCACAATGAATTGGAAAAGTACGAAGAATCGTTTCTTCAAGCAACTACTATTCGAGTTTACAAATTATTACATCCACTAGTAATATTTGTCGCTTATTGCCCACCCAGGCACAGACTTTCTAAAGACGGCATTAAGCCGTTCTTTAATCTCTCGGCAATAATTTTATATGTGGAGGTGACTATAACTGCAAACATACCTACTAGGATTCTCGTTAATATCTACTAGAGGCAGAGCTTTATCATCCAAGAAGAAAACTATGGCTACCTGTCCACTGGAGAGCCCACGTATTGGCCTACGGATCTAAATAAGGTATCTGATTTACTAGACTTTTTTATCACGCACGGTATTTCTTCCACCTATGCAGATATAGTCAATAGCATTGACTATGATTTTATCATACACCAGTAGTTGCTACAATTAGCACTACAATTATTAAAAGGCAATATAAGAAAATAACCGATTTGAACGAATACAGAAGACTTTTGCAAGAAAATCTCCAAACCAGCATTAACCTACTCACTCCTTATAATATAGAGGAAGCCACAGAACACTTCATTACTACTGTCCAATCTGCAGCCTGGAGGGCTACGCCCAAACTTCTAAATATGGTACGACAGGATAGAAATATTCCCAATAGAAATCCTTGAACTTATCAAGCAAAAGAGGAGGCAAGATCTAAATGGCACAGGACTCGAAACGCTGCTGACAAATAAAATAGACTAACCAACGCCATTGAGAATGAACTCAAACTGCACTAACAAGAAACCTTTCAACACTACCTAACTTCCCTGTCTCGAGCCGACCACAGTACCTGAAAAATTTCTAAAACTAATAAAAGGCAACGTGCTGTTAATCCACTTTTAAGAAAATCAAATAATGACTGGGCTAAGACAGATAAAAAAAAGTAGATCTCTTCACCCAGCAATTTACCCAAGTCTTCACCCCTCATTCAACTTCACCCGATGTTCAGATACAAGACTTCCTTCAGGCGTCACTACAAATGTCGCTGTCCATCAGAAACTTCACCTATACGGAGGTGCTTAATGAAATTCGTCACCTAAACAATAACAAAACCCATGGGTATGATCTAATTACGGTCAAGTAGCTTATTGAATTGCTCAAAAGCAGTATACAGTTTTTACAAAATCTGTTCAACTCCATATTGAGATGCCAATATTGGACATCATCGTTAAAATTTGCACAAATTATACTAATATTAAAACCTGGAAAAACCTGCCGAAGATGTTGCCTCTTAGCGTCCAATAAGTATACTGCCACTACTATCTAAGCTCTTAGAAAAACTTATAATCAAAAGACTATATAATAGTGACATATTGGAAAACTGCACACCAGACCATTAGTTTGGATTTAGGCAGTACCATTCCACGATCCAGCAATGTCGTAGACTTGTAAACATCATCAATACTGCCCTTGATCCCAAATCGTATTGCCCAGTATTTTTTATACATATTAAACATGCATTTGACAAGGTGTGGCATGACGGTCTATTATATAAAATTAAAGAACTACTCTCAGATGAATACTATCTTTTGCTGAAATCGTACTACAATGATTATTTTTTTCCAAATCAAATATGGTCAACAATACTCTGATCTACGACCAATCACCTCAGGTGTGCCTCAAGGCAGTATCCTTGGACCGCTGCTATATCTACAATATACCTCAGATGTTCCCACAACAAATGATGCACACTTAAGCACATACGCAGACGACACTGTCCTCCTCTCCAGTCATACCAATCCTCATATAGCATCTAACCCTTCTCCATACCTGGCTTGTCAGATGGAGAATCAAGATCAATTAAACAAAAAGCACTCACTCTAAATCACACCGACTGCCCCCCAGTCTTTCTGAACAACATACCCATTCCTCAAACAACAGAAACCCGCTATTTAGGCCTTCATTTAGACCGACGACTCACCTGTAAACCTCATATACTGAAGAAGCAAAAAGAGATTGGTATGCGAAACAGGATCCTGCTCTACAAAACAATAATCAAACCCATATGGACTTATGAAATTGAGCTCTGAGGCTGCTCTTGTAAGTCCAACGTTAACATTATCCAAACCCTACAATCCAAAACCATCAGACTGCTAGTTAATACTCCATGGTATCCCAGCAACTTGATTTTGCATACGGAATTACAAGTCACAACGGTAGAAGAAGAACGTACCAAACGAAGCAACACCTACTTTACCCGGGTACAAATCCATACCAACACCAACACCATACCAACCTACATCAGAATCTCTCACCGAGAAGATTAAAACTAAAGAAACGGTCCAGTGATCTTAAAGGAGTGTAACTTTACCGAAACGGGATAACATCGCTAGAAAGATTCCCCCTCACGTCAAATGTCATCACATTAATTTATAGAACATTGTATTATTTTATTATGTTATAATAAATATATTAACTAGTATTGAATATTTATATTGTTCTTGAATATAAGTAGCTTGTTAAATAATAGCAGCTAAAATCAATCGAGAAAAACATCAAGTAGAGAAAAATGTACGGCGAGTTCATCTGCACACACAAGCTATGAGAAAATGTAGTGAAGAGATATCCTAAACTCAAGTTATAGATGTTACAATTAATAAAAACGTACTACAAACTTTCGGAAGAAAAACCAAATTCCTGTCATTGACATTTTATTAAAGTAACACAATAAGCACCGCTTACTTATATTCACTCTCAAAAGACTCCTGAGATTTATTTGACATATGGTTGGTGAGAAATTGATGAAGGTCTGAAAATATCAAAAAGTTGCGAAGAAACTGGGTACATAATTATCTTTCGTAAAGTTATGTAGAGTACTGAAAACTATTTTGTCAGACAAAAACATATTGTTCTAATTAGTACTGACAAAATATTCTAAATTTGACACCATACGAAAACCGGCTTCAACCACAAGTATCATATTTTCACAATGAAACTTACACGTAATAGTTAAGTGGTTAAGATTATTGTACTTCATTAAGGAAAATGTAAACCGTCATTCTACTTGCACTTGTCGCTTAAAGCAATAACGACCCAAAACTGCATGTGGAAAGATGTCTGAAGAGTGGTTTGACCATTGCAATATCTGGCATCTTAATTGGTCCATTCAGTCGTCCAATCTTAATATCAGCAAACAGCTGTGACAGAATCTGGACAAAAAATTAGTGGATCCAACTTAAAGAAAAATACCCTTGTTCAAGAAATAGCAAACAGAGATTGAATTTGTGACACTACAGCTAGTCACAATGTGTATTTTTTTAATATTGCTGACAATGTTTTGATATTACTGAGTTTATGATAATGTAAAATTAACCAAAAAAAATTATTATTTTGATGTTCAGAAACAATGTAATAATTTGATACAACAATTAGCCAAAATTAAAACTAAAAACAGACTTAGAAAGAGACAGGATATTTATTTATTTATACACATGAACAATGGTACAGCTCTTTTTCACTATTAAAAAAAATCAATCAAAAAATAAATTTGTAAAAAAGTTTTTTGAAGTATGATATACGAGAAGAAAACAAGATGGGGATAGAGATTTTCTATACTGGCATGTATTATTAACAAGATCAGGGGGCGAAACGGTAATATATACAAATGTTGAAACTCATAAACACCTTGGAAACTCAAACTTAGACCAACCAATCAACTATGAAGGTCTCAGCACTCTATCTATTATCGTTCATGAGATATGTCACTTTAAAATAAATAAAGCAGGAAAACCCCCCTTAGGGGTGTTTCAATGTGTCGGGTTTATGAGACATTCCTATTCTACTTTTTAATGAGGAGTTCAAAAAAGGTGGTCATAAGTTTAGACCTAATTGTACAATTGATCACTATACTCAATTGTATATATTACCTCTAATACCTCTAATAATATCCCAAGTATCAAGTAACTTAATAATTGAAACAATAATATTTACTAGATAAGAAAATAATAGTAACACAGAGAAGCAGCATGTGGAATTCTACCAATATTATTTTGAAACGTCTTATGTAAACTGACAGAGAAGAGTAGGAGAGACATAAAATAATATTCTTCTTAATAAATTCGAATTAAATGGTTCTTTAACTTTATTTGTGTTATTGATCTTTGTATACTCAATATATCAAGATTGACTGACAATTAATTAGTATCGAAAACGTAGTTATTATTAAATTAGCGCTTAGCGTAGTGCAAATACGAATTGGTAAAAATGTCGGTATTTTTAACATATCAAAAATTGCTGTACTTTAATACTTCGAATTCAGAATGCTGCAATAACAAAAACGGTCGTTATTGTTTTATTAGCATTGTGCTATGTAAATTATTATAATTAATCAATTGACATTTCGTGGACAGACACAAAAGTAATTAATACGCATTTGATTACTTATAAAACTACTTATAAGAATAACAAAAGCACTCTTTTCTTAAATAATTATGTCTCTCCAAAAATTGTAATAAAAACCTTGACTTTCACTAATTAAATAGTAATAGACCAAATCAATTTCAATTAAGATATAAGATATTTATAAAGCACCCTAATTACTGTCATATTTAGACGACAAATATTAACAAGGCGCGACAGCAACGAAGTCGGGCAGCAGCTGATAAAAATCAGACGATAAATGTCGGGCACGTAATAATGAACTTTTCGTTTTAAAGCACGCCTGTTTCCCGACATCACACGCACAACCTGCCCGTATATTAAATTACCTTTTTCTCTATTCGCGAGATGTGCCCCATTACTCGCCGCGGCCAACTCCAAGGCTCTCCGGTGGCACGTGCCAATTTTCCGGGCACCGGCGCACGCTGCCTTGCGCTTCTGGTCGAAAATGAGACGGAACAGCTGGCAGATGCACCACCGCACAAGATCATTACCGCGTACCTGTTTTACGCGTCGTGGGTGGAGGACTGCCGCCGTTTCCTTACAGGATTATCTGCGCACCTGGGACACGCTGTCGCGCCTTCGCGGCGTATGCGTTCGCGTGATTCATGGTGATTAGTGCGTTAATTTTTTCGGAGGAAAGCAGTCCCGCTGGCTTTTATTTACTAGATCATGTTTTAAAGAGGATTTTTTATGGTAGTACACTTCAGCATACAACCTACTATATTAATATTAATACAATCTAGAATGCTCAGTATTATAGAATATATAAAAAATAACACTTCTGTGAGGCTCTTCTTTTGTAAAGTATTGAATCTAATATGTGTTCGATAGTAATACTTCCATGTTCAGCTAGTTTTCCGTGGTAGTTAATGGTGTACTTACATATGCAAAACAATGCTGCTGCTCCCCACCCTGTCGTAGACTCTTTTTAAAATTACTGCGTGGTTGTTAAAAGCATGTAAAGTAAAGTTGTGCTTGTGAGGTTTGTTAGGAACGTTTGAGCAAGGGTATCTAATCGAATTTTGTATAGACATATTTGATTCAACGACAGCTAGACGAAAGGTAAAAAATTGCATGATAAAAAAGATAAAGATCAAAGAAGCAAAACTGGTTAAATGAACAATATTCTGAGATAGAAGAGTTGCAAAGGAAATACGACTTAATAAATAACCACCAGAAAGTAAAACATACCATAGGCATTCCTAAAAAGACTAATAAAACACTTCTAACAGATCAAAATGCCAAAAAATTTGGGAACCACAAATAAGACTGAAAACCTGGAAAGAATGTGTCCTAAACAAACAAACGGAAGAAATGACAGCTATTGGTGCAGCTGATGAACTATGAATTACCAAAACAGAAGTGATGACAACAATACGACACATGAAAATGGAAAAGCTCGTAGCCCAGGTGAAACACGCATCGAAATAAGAAAGTTAATAAACGAATAACACTGATTTATTCGATCAAATATATAAAACAGAGAAGATCTTACAAGACTGGTTAACCTCCACCTTTATACCCATCCCCAAGTAATATAAATATAAAATAAAACTAAATGTCGCCTCATTAGTTGGTATTACCATGTCAAAGCAAGAAGTACTCTATTTCGTTACACAATGTATTATTATCAAGTTTCTCACGATAGAGAGCGTAAAAACATCCAAAATTCTGAGAAAACTAAAGGCATACTCGGGAACAATATTCTTCAGAAAACTTAGGTGTACACGTAGCATAAGCAATTTTTAAGGAACCAGAAGCAATTAAAAGTAAAGGTCACTGACGTTGCCTGCACACCAGTGTGACTGAGGATTGACATTACTCGCCGATTTCTTAAAGACGATTGTTGATTAACAATTACTGAAATTGCTTCTAAGATTAGAATAATTTACGGTGGTTCTGAACTACATTGACATGTCATCCACATATTGTAGACTTATAGCTCTGTGGTTATGTTTGACTGGAATATTATAAGAAGCGTTTGGAAAATTAAGATTTAGTAGCGATATTGCTGAGGATTGGCTAATTCACAACCACTTTTATTATACGTTATCAAGATCAAACAATTACCTGTCCGTTGAAGAGACCTGTCCATGTTAAGAGATTTTGCAAAAACACAAATGATGTTTGTCTGCTTTGTACTTGTTTACTTTTGTACGTAATTACATATAGTCATTGTTTATCAAGTCAGAAGAGAATATTTCTTTGAAATACGTAGACGTTATTGTCAAATTTTTCAGTGGTACATCAATTTGAGTCGATTTTGATATTGTTGGACTCGTCTTTAATTGCTTATTTAAATAATATATAAAATATTGGATTTTCGAATTTAAAATTTAAATAGAAGCGATAGAAACAACGGAGAAATAAAACAATTACGGGAAGCACTAGAAAACAGAGAAAAACTAATTGAAAAACAAGAAATCGAAATCAGCAAACTGCAAGAAACAAGAAAGAAGAATACACAATATGGAGAAAGAGTTGAAAAAGAGGAACGTTGTATGCTATGGAGTAGAGGAGGACCAAGAAGAGACGCCAGAAAATACTAATAGGAAATTTATAGAGCTGATGAATAATCTAAAGGTGGTGGTAAACGCAGAAACAGGAGTAGAAAAAGTTATAAGACTAGAAGAGTACAGAGAGAAGAAAAAGAGACCTATACTAGTGACACTAACAAACTGGAATACTAAGATGGAAATATTCGAAAATGCAAAAAAATTAAAAGGAACAACGATCTGGATCAGTAATGACCTAACAAAAAAGGAACAACATGAGAAGAAAATCCTAACACAACATTTAAGGAATGCCAAAGAAAAAGGATACAGGGCAAGAATATGGAGAAATAAACTAATAGTAAATAACGAGGAATATGAAATAGAGGAATTAACCATAAATGAGAAACCGGAGAAAACAGAAATTGAAGTAATACAAAGCACAGTAGAAAACGAAACAGAAGAAAACAAGAAAAGAAACAGATCCACCGATGATGAGGAAACAAATTTTAATAAAGGCGCAGTACCAAAAAGAAAACTACATGCAAACCATCTTAGCCCCAATGACGAATGAAAGAACAGAGAAAGGAGACGAAGGACATAAAAGAACACTCAGGAACATTACTAAAACAGGATGGAAACATCATACCCCAAAAAACCTATAGAAGAGGACAGGAACTGGACGACTCAAGCGATGACGGATGATAACGAAAAAGGACAATCAACAAACACCGAGGAAACAATAAAGCAAACAATAAACACTACACCAAAGATAACAAATAAATTGAAACAAGAACAACAGCAAATTAATATAGGAACATGGAACGTGACATCCCTAAATGGAAAGGAAGAAGAAATAATAGATGAAATGAAGCAAAGGAAAATACTAATTATGGGACTAAGTGAACCAAAAAAACACGGGAAGGGATATAAACAACTAAACGAAGGATATACACTATACTACTCCGGAAACACAACAGAAGCAAGAGCTAAAGGAGGAGTTGGATTAATAGTAACCGACGAAATTAATCAAAGAATATTGAACTGGAAAGCAATAAACCCAAGAATAATAACTATAGAAATAGAATTAGAAACAAAACTAGCAATAACACAATTCTATGCTCCAATCCAAGGAACGGAAGAAGGAGAGTTAGAAAGATATTATAACGAGCTACAAGAAACATTAGACGAATTAAGAGAAACGTATGAAAACATACTAATAACAGGAGACTGGAATTCCAGAATAGGAAGAGACAAAAACAAGGGATTAGGAACCGTAGGAAACTATGGAGAAACAGAAAGGAATAGTAATGGAGAAAAAATGCTACAATTTTGCATATCAAATGAATTAAGAATAGGCAATACATTCTATAAACAAGAAATAAACTACACATTCGAAGCAATAGAAAGAAAAGCGAAAAGCCATATAGATTACATTGTATATACAAGACAAATGGAAACACTGATCCAAAATGTTAAAATAATCAAAAATGCAGAATTAAGTACACAACACAAATTAGTAACGGCAAGAATAACAATAAAACTACCCCAAGCAGAAGAAGTAAAAAAGTATAGGAGAATAAAAATATGGGAACTACAAAATGACGAAACTAGGAGAAAATACCAGAAAAAACTACAACAAAGACTAGAACAATTCGAAGAACGAAAGAAAGAAATGACGATAAATGATATTTGGAACACACTCAAAGACGAAGCTATTCAGACGGCAAAAGAAGTATGTGGGGAAAAGACAGTACAACAACATACAAAAAGAACAAAATGGTGGAATAATGAGGTAAAACAGAAAATAAACAACAAAAAGTTAGCCTGGAAGAAATACCAATTAACAAAGAAAGACGAAGATAAGGAAGAATACATAAGAAGAAGGAATGAAGCAAAGAATGAAGTAAAGAAAGCAAAAACCCAGAGCTGGGAAACATTCGGGAAAGAAATCCAAGAAAAATACAAAAACAATAAAAGGAACTTCTGGAACATAATAAAATCATTGAAAACAAAGAGAAATAAAAACATAAAACTAGTTAAAGATCACACAGGAAAAATTAGTTCGAACCAGAAAGAAAATATAGAAACATGGAGAAAATACTTTGAAAACAAATTCGCAAAACACACATCAAACACAAGAAGAAATGGAAGAACACGAAGAAGAAATAGAAACAGAACAAGACGAAATAACATACATCGAAGTGTCAAATGCAATCAAAGAACTACGAACAGGAAAAGCTAATGGACCAGATGAGGTTGCGCCAGAAATGATGAAATGGGGAGGAACAAAACTAACGGAATGGATGACAGACCCAATAAAAAGGATATGGAAAAACAACGAAATACCAAAAGACTGGGAGAGAAACACAGTAATTCCAATACATAAGAAGGAAAAAGAAAACGATTGTGATAATTATAGAGCGATATGTCTAGCATCAGTTGCAATAAAAATGTACAGTAAAATAATAGAAGAAAACATCCACCTAACATGTAAAGGAAATCAACTAGAAGAAGTAACGGTATACGAATATCTAGGATCAATAATCAGTAACGATGGCAAAATAGAAATGGAAGTAGCTAACAAAGCTAGAAAAGCGACCAACATGTATTATACAATAAACCAAACAATATTTGGAAAAAGAGAAGTAGGAATAAGCAGAAAAAAAATGGTATACAACACAGTAGTAGCACCAACATTACTATACTCAATAGAGGCACTAACAACTTTACCAGAACATAAAAGAAAATTAACTACTGTAGAAATGAAATTCCTCAGAAAAATACAAGGAGTTACTAGACTAGACAGAATAAAAAACGAAACGATATATAACGAACTCAAACAAGAAAAGATAACGAACAAAATAGAAAAGATACAATTAAATTGGCACGCACATATTATAAGAATGGAGCCCGAAAGAACAACGAAAAAATATCTACAATCAAAAACAACACACAAGAAGACACCGGGAAGACCACGGAAAACGTTAACTAACATAGTCCAAGATATAGTAAAAAAATGACACTACACTTGAGGAACTACAAAAAATTGCAAGAAATCGAACTCAATGGAAAAAGTGGGTCCTAGAACACTACCCGACACCTTAATGGTACAAGGGATGATGAAAAAGAAGAAGAAGAAGAAGAATTTAATTTTCGTGTGCATTGCGTGTTAGTGCGTCATGATTCCAAAAACTTTTTTTGTAGTTTCTTGTTTTATGTCCACAGATCTTAAAACCATCGCCTTTTTGGGGGGGGGGGGGCACGTACAGGCACTGCAGCCGCAAGGGCTTATTGTGCCAACTAACATGCACTTAAATGCTAGGATATTCACACACACCCATGGGCGAGACTCGAACTCGCGCGCGCTGGCTAGAGGACAGAGCCAACTGGTTGAACCATCTGGGCCACCGCGTCCCCACCATCGCCCTTACAAAGGGTTGAAAAAACTGACTTAAATGTTTTTAATTTTTTGTAACCTCTACAATTCGCGGTAGGTTTAGATCAAGTTTGGCACATATATTTCTTGAATATATACCTAGGTAGACTTCAAAATGAAGGGATCGAAAATGGTATGGGGAAATATGAATGAAAAGTTATTTTTGTTTTTATTTTTATTTACGCGTAACTTGCATTAAATTCTGATTAGATTTACATTACATCGTTACAATACGAAATTTGCCTATCTCGTGGGGACTTTGTCTTAAGGGATTTTTTTTAAAATAAAACCAATTAAAACGCTTTATTTTGTTAATTAAAAAAATACCTTGCGGAAAAGCCCCCAAGAGGCGAACAGGTTTCGCAATATAGTGACTTGATATAAATTTATGTGAATTAAGCGTACCAATCAAAAATGTTTATAAACATACCTTTCCACTGTTTTATCAGGTTCTCTCATTTTTGCTCGTTCTTTTCCCACTTCGCTAGCCGATTTGGCCCACTGACAGACAGTAGAGATGTTTGGTCGGTGAATATATTTCAGAAATTTTATTCAAGTCTACTAACAAAAAGAATTATGGAAGTTTCCAATTCCTTTCCCACTTATACCAACCTCACGCCAGAATAAAATTTATAATGCAAAGTGATGGAATAAAAATCTTTTTAATAACAACGTGACATTTTGTACAGAAAACTCACCTATATTAACTGTTATTTAAATGCTAAATCCTATTACCCCACTTAAATACACTCAGTTGCGTAATATTTTGTTTCCAGGTCACTCAAACTGTCTGACACTACGAACCAACAAACTAAAATTAAAACCGTTTCCAAAACTCTAATGTAAAACATCTTTAACTCACGTCAATAAAAAATATCAACTAAAACATAGATTTCAAGGCTCACTACATTCACGATCAAGTAAAAGCGTTCTTGCCCTACATTGAATATATTACTAACATAATAGTCTGCACACTAAACAAACAAAGTACACAAACAGTTTTACGACTAACAATACAATAAGCGACTTTATGCGCTCAAATTGGTCATAAATTAAATTTTTTAAATCAAAACCCTTACTTCCATTCTCATTCCACCCACCAATAGAATAAAATAATGTATCAATTAAAAAGATCTTCTTTTGTGGCATGGATTTATTTGCATATTTAAAAGCGTCACCGTGAACTAGTTTAAGAATAAAATCAGCGTTACTGATTTTGAAAATGTAAAAAATATCCCGACCCCAAGCATCATCAGAAAGACCAACAATTTTTCAGCTTACATGTCCTTAAAAAATTCAAATTTAAATAAAATGAATTTAGCCAGTAAAGACTACAAAACAATGAATATAACAATATAACAAAAATGTATATGTTTTCAAAGAAATGTACCACCACAAATTAATATCACCTAAAATCATTTATGTATAGAAGAAAAGAACGAAATACAAAAGCAACACATTAAAAAAAGTAAAACATAAAATGACCTTTAAGAATAAGTAGTTGAAAGGGTACTTATACTATATATCTGTAAACTAGAAAATATTAACTATTGGCAATAATATTATCAAATAACGAATCTTAAAAAATGGTAGTGTAAAATAAACGATACCAGTAAGGCCAGTTCACACATTTTTGTACATAGCCAAACTACGACAGCATCAACAAATAAATTAATACTAAAGAGTTAAAAATAAAACATAATAAATATTCGGAATGTCATAGACAACAAACAACATAAAAGGAAAGTTACTGTTATTATGAATGACACAAAATTACTAATTGGTAATTATATCTGAATTAATGCTAACACCTAAAATAGAGCATTATAAAAACTTTCATTTTACAAACACAGTACACATCTGGAAATGTTAATATATTTTCTAGTTATCAGCCACCTTAGTGTACCATATTCTCAAAAATACGAAGCTTTAAATGGGATTACTTGTGCGTTAGGGTATGCATACATTTTTCATGGAGTAAACGGAGATTTAGAATTCCAGAAACGTACTATAGCATCCATTACACTGATCTGTGAAATAGCATCAGAAATACTGATAATATTGACGTCAGATATAAAATTGACTTATTGTATAATATACAACAACATTATTTTGCCTCAAGTTGCACATGTTTTTATTATTAGAACGCGTATCTCTTAAGTTGCAAGTTGCAAAGCATCTAAAACGTTAAAGTAGAACTGTAAGAAGGTTTAGCTTTCGTTGGTCTGCTTTTACTTAATTCTTCTTGCAGCGCCTTGGCCGTCAACGGTCGTTGGCTTTCATGTTGGCTATCATGTTTACTATGGTTGATTTATTGACTGCTGCTCGGAACAAATGAATAGTCGTCTTCTCATACCAATCTCGTAAGTTCTGGAGGCAGGAAGTCCTTCTTCTACCTGACCTACGTTTATCGACTATTTCTCAATTGTATGATTAAACGGAAAATTTCAAATTTTTTAAAGTGTCTCATTATGTGACCGAAGTACTGCAGCTTTCGCTTTTTTTATAGTTTTAACTATTTCCAATTCTTTATCCATTTAAATGAGTACCTTGTTATTACTTATTTAGTCTATATAATTTATTTTTAATAACCTTCTGTACATCCACATTTCAAAGGATTGTAGTAGTTTAAGTGTGTTTTGTTAGTGTCCACGCTTCGACACCATACACTAGAAAAGGGAAGACTAACGTCTTACCATCCTCATTCTTAGATCGTTTGTTAAGTCACGAGTACATAAGACCTTTCTCATCTTAATACATACTGCCCTTGCTTTTTCTATACGGATCTTAATTTTCACGGGTCCCAGTTTTCATTGATGGTACTTCCCAGATAAATCTATTTTTTGACATTCTCCAACGCTGTGAAGTTTACCGATATGCCATTGTCTTCCACATGCCCTTCTTAACAGATAATCATATATTTAGTCTTCTTGATGTTTAGTTTCAAGCCGAAATGTTCGCATGTATCTGTTAATTGATTCATTAGATTTTGAAAACTCTCACTACTGTTGGTTATTGTTAGCATGTCATCCGCGTACCTAAAGTTATTAATTGTTAAAGCGTTAATATTAATTCCTTTCTCAAAATCAGCAATATTTTCTCTGAGTACAGATTGAAGATCAATGGGGACAGTATACAGCCCTGGCGGACTCCTTTCTTCTGACAGATGATATTCTATTTTTATTGTTACTGTTTGGTGCCAGTATAAGTTATTAATTATTCTAACGTCTTTATCATCTCTGCCCGATATCAAAGACTTTTTCGAAGTCTATCGCGCACATAAATACATTTTTGTTAATATCGGGTCTTCTTTGAATCAGCACTTGGGCGCCAAACAGTGCTTCTCTTATTTCAAGGCAGTTTCGGAAGCTGAACTGACTGTGAGTCATCCCAACCACGTCTTCTAATTTTTTATATATTCTATCATGTATTACATGTAGGAAAATTTTCAAAACATGGCGCTTCAGACTAACTGTCCTGTATTCGTAGCATTTTGTTGTTTTTCTTTTTTTGAATCATTACAAAAGTTGATTTTAGCTAATCCATTGGTTTTATATGACGCTAAAGAGTTTCGTTAGAGCCTTAATCCGTTTTTTTTTCTTTTGGAAGTTTGAGTATTTATGTGCTCACTCGATCTGCTTCGGTTGTTTTCCCGTTCTTTGCAATTTTTATTGCTTCTTCTTTGGTAATTGTAGGTCCTGAGGTAGCTCTCTTTTGTTCGTAATTTAGCCTGTCATCAAATAACTATAATATATAATCTTTCCATCTGAGCACTTTTTCTGTACATTTATTAGTATTTTTCGGTTTTGTTACACATTGCCTGTCTTATTTGCGATTTCTTCACTTCATTTTTAGTTGTTATGTTATTTCTTGTCGTATCTGCTGGTTAGCAAATTTATTGCTGGTTATATTTGTTATTGTATTTTGCAGCTTGATAACGTTTTTAAAAGGCACTCTCATCTTTCCCAAGAGTAGTTTATGATTTGTGGGCACGTTTGTTCCAAGATAGGTTTTTACTGGCGGTTTAGAGTTTTTAAATATTTTGTTAATACAAATGAAATCTATCTGATTTCTAACGATTTTCCGTGGTGATTCTCCAGGTGATATCCCCACGTGTACAAGCGCCGTTTAGATAGCTTGAGAAACACATTTATAATTGTCAGGTAGTTCTCTAGACAGCATGCAGCTAACCTGTAGCCTCTATCATTTTTTACGCCTAATTTGTAATCTCCAATGATATCCCCTGTCTTTCTTCTCCAATTGTTACATTGAAGTCTCGCATGATGATAGTAAGTTCATGTTTTTTAGTAAATGTTTGCTAGTACTTAATTTAAGTCTTAGAACTGTTCTACCTGTTCCAATTTATAGCCTCCGGTTGGCGCGTGGACTTGTATTATGTTTATATTTATGTTAGATTAGAGTTGTATTATTATTATTCTGTCTGATTGTTGTACTACGTTTTTAGTTGATTTAGCTATATAAGGATTATTGCAACCTCAATTCTGTGGTAAGAGTTATCCTGTCCCGAATAGGATATGGTGCGTTTGTTTATTATAATTTCTCCATCGATGGGCCAGTGCATCTCACTTATTCTAAGCATGTTGATAGGCAGTGGTTTAATTTCTCGTATGGTGTGAATTTTTCCGGAATCATACATGCTATTCACATTCCACGTTCCGATATTCTTTAATTCTTTAAATCTATATCTGATTTTAGCTGACCGGAAGATTCTTCGTAACTCTGCTCTATTTAAGGGGAGGCGCCTTTACTCAAAGCCGTTGCATTAATCAGCCATAATCATAAATTTCCTGGGGAGTTTTTTAACTAGGTGGTTTTTCGTTGTCTTTCTAGCCGGTAGGCTTGTCTGTGTAGGACTTACGAGTGGAAAAGGTGGATAGGATTAAGGGTTTGGACATGAGTCCTTTCGATATTAAGATTGAAAGAGAACCCTGAGATAAATATATCTTAACCGGGTCTGTTAAGAGTACCTATCCGCTACCCTATTTTACCTACTACTTATGTAAAGTCTGTATTATGTATATTATTTTTGTCTCACTTTTTTTATCCAAACATTATATATATATATATATATATATATATATATATATATATAAATCTTCAATTCTCTTAAATGTTCTTTTAAAGATCTTGTTATTATGTTGGATAAGTCTTAAAAACATTTTGATCGAGCTCATATTACAGAAGTCCGATTGAATTAATATTCAAGGATTGTAAAGGTCAAGCCATGGTTTTAAGCTTTCCTTCCACTTGATTTTATTATAGAATGTATATACTTAATTTGTGTGCATATTAAATGACATTCTTTATAGGAAAACGACTCATTTGCAAACAAATATTTTTCTATAAAGCATAACCTGTTAATTCAATATCCTTTTGTAGCCTCTCTTGTTTAATTTTCCATTGATTATAGAGTGCCTTCTAAAGTAGTACCCGAAAAGTAACATCAAACAATTTTTAACCTACCACTCTGTTTAACCAAGAAATTATGCACTGATTTAAAGTTTGTTCTTCAAACTAAAACACGTCTATTTAAATCAAAGTGTAAAAAAATTAAAATGTTTTGCCCTGCGTAACAGTTGCTTAACGTGCTTACATTAAAAAGTTATGTAGATAAAAAAGCATTCCAAGGGTAATAAAGTAGAAAATATAGACGTAAAGTTAAAAAAATCAAATAACGTAAAAATAAAATTTTTTGTCCTTAGGTGAATTTATAGCTGCGATTCTAACAAACACACATTTCGAAAAGCAAAAAGTCACACCGGGCGTTATAATAAACTTGCTTAGTCATAAATTAAAAACTCTACTGTAAAAGCTGACATTGCGCAAAATGGTAATTTTAAAATAGTGCCAAAAGAGCGGCTAGAGAAAAAAGTGAAGTTAATATACAGACTGACTAATGCATTAGAGAATTTCACAAAAGGTAAATATGCAGAAGCACAAAATATAAAAAATAATTAGAAAGAAGGCAACTCTATTTGTTATAAATGTATAATGCAATAAATAACACTTTTGATTAATTTGTGATAATAATATTACAAACACATTTATTATATTAAATTTTAGATTTGTAGTATGCTATTCTTTTTTAAATTATGCAGTAAGGGATAATATAACACAAATATTGAAAAATATACATTTAAATTTTGTATGAAATGCAGCTTCACTAAAGCTAAATATTACATTAGTAGAAGCGTCACTTTTTACCGAAAATTACGCATTAAGAAAAGATTCCTTTTGATTTTCTTTGACAGTTTGATAAGTTTAGGTGACATTGATGAAAGTAGTTTAACGTTTGATAAAACTGATAATCTTAATTTTATAATCTTTCCTTTTAAATGAATAGCCTAAAGAAAGTTTTATTAGAAACTCAATGCATGATAATTGCACATCGTAAATTGGGACAAAATATCAGTTAAATTGCGCAGTATATAAAAATATATGACAATCCTTTATTTAAAAATACAAGGTATCAAAGACAAAAAACGGAATACTCATTCGAGAAAGAAACAAATGCAGGACATTGAAGAATAGCGACAACGAGCAAGAAGAATCGACTAATAGAATCCGAAATTGCAGTCTAAATCAATGATAGTTAACAAAAGCGATTTAGTACTTTAACTGGGAAAATTTTTAATACATTTGAATTGTATATAAGGTTAACTGTTCGAATTAATAAATAAAAGGAAAAGGCTTGAATAGGCAAAAGTATGCGAACTTTGTACAATAGATGACTGAAAAAATGTTCTGTGTAGCGACTAACGCAAATTTTAAGTCTTTGGTTCAAAAACGTCAAATCAGCGCATCATTTTTTGTTAAATATAGTTTCAGTCCAGCAATGTTATAAATTTACGTTTTGGGTACTAGTGCAAAAGACATTTCTAGAATGGAAGAAAAATTGGACAAGAAAGCACACAAGATGGAGAATGTTAGATCAACATGCGCTTTGCTTTGTAGAACAATAATTGTTGACTATAGGAGTCGTTTTCCAATGGAACAATGTTCTTCAACATACACCCAAACTAAGTACGGACTATCTATAGCAATATCAGGTGTAAAAAAGTTTAAAATCATGGAAATCCTAAAATATTAATTCAATCGAACTTCTATGAAATAAACTAAATCGAAATGTTCGTAGAACTTGTCCAACATAATAACATGGTTTTTGGGGAAAAATTTAAGAGAATTGAAGAAAAACTATATAAGAAATATTTAAAAACCTGCTTAAGAGGTTGCTTCGACTATGTAAAGCAATTACTGCAAAAAAAGTGGTCACTTTATAGAGTCTAGTGTTTGAGCATTAAAGTAATTTTAAAATTTTTTTATAACTGATATTTAAACATTTATTTAAATAGTTAAGTATATCAATTGACAAAAATGCTTGATGATACAGAAACTATATTTTAAGTAAAGAGTAGTCATTTAGTCTTCAGAACTTAAAGATGAAATATTTTGTTCATATCTTATTAAAGACAATGATGCAGATCCGGCTTGCAGATCATTAAACAACAATTTTGCAGAATTTCAATAATTGTTGGTGTCTATGAAATCTACAGCTTAATTGGTTTCAAGAGAGTAAACGAGGTGTTATATATCTCTCTCCAAATCTTCAATCTCCTCGACTGCTCTGCTGCGCATGACGGTCTTCCAATTTTTTCGATACTATATTAACTTTTTTAAACTTTTATATATTTAGCAATTCATATCTCCAACTATCTGATCCATATACTATAATACTAGTATTCCTGGTGCATTTGTTCTTTTATCACACCTTTAATAATTGTTTTAGGGTGCCTTTATATCTCATCACTGTGTCTTTTCCCTGATATTTTTCTAGAGAGTTTATGTATTCTTGATAGCACTTACTCGTAGGCTCTGTACAACCATCTGACTTTTAACATTCATCGGAAGCACAGCATTTCAGAAGCTTCTAATCTTTTATTTTCTGCTTATGATGCTATTCAGATCTCACATCCTCATCGTGTTATTCACCATATAAGTAATTTTTAAAATCCCCTTTTGTTTATAAATAAAATTTTATTGTTTTTACCAAATTACTAGCTTGTTAAAAGTTGTTTTGCTTGTCTAACACTTCTGTCTATTCTCTACGTTGCGTCTTCTGTATTTTGTTATTGTGCTTTCTAAATATCAAAAACTTTCGAAGTTTTAGAGTTATTGTCTTTCTAGAGAAATTGTTGGGTGATTTGTTGTTTTATCGCTTACTATCACTTTTCCATTTATTTATTTTCATGTTGTAGTCTTTCAGATTATTGTTCTAAATCTTTATCGTTTCCATATAGCACTGCTAACAATTCACAAGACTTCTACATGTTTCTTTGAAATATAAAATAACAGATATAATAAAATGCAAATTATTGCTACATACAAATTGTTTATAAATTTTGTAAACTGCAAGATAAAAGTAGCAAAATAAATGTGAACCGAAGAAGCCCCCAAACGAGCGTGAACCTTACACCACAGTCAGGGATTATTTCCTAGTATTTACGTACAAGCCGCGCCGCGTCTGCTAACGGGAATATTCCGAACTCATCCGGTTTCCACTCTGTATGTAAATGATGGGCAGATATAAAGAACCGCGCAGAGAAAAAGGCCTTTATCGCCTTAATTCGAGACGCATGGGCGACCCGATCACACTGGAAGCGTACTCAAAATTCGATCCTGAAACTTATCCATCCACTCCCACGGGGCGAGCCAGCTTCGCCAGAACTGCAGGTCGGAATTTTAATGGCTTTGCGATTAGTTCGGCCGTTTTAAAATTTCTGCCTCGCGCTTGTTAACTAGCCGAAGCGAATCGGACTGGGAATAAATCAAAGGCGGAACATTTCCATGCCGTGCGCCCAAGAATATTGATTGTGGGAAAGTAAAGAAAACGCTCCGGAAAAACAAATATCGAGTCTTGAGTACAACGGAAATAAACATACGCTTTCGATAAAACCATGTTTTTATTGCATTGCCAAACACTTTATGATCAATAACTAAAGAAACTGTTGCAATTTTATACAAAATATAACGTTCAATTGTTACAGCCCATTAGGAAGACTAACAAAAAGGGCACAACGTGCCAAGTTATCCTTGCTATCTTGTATGTCGAAAATGTTTTTATGCAATATCAAACCCCATTAACAATTTATAAAGTTTCGGTTACTTAGTCGCTGTCTTTATTGTGTTCCGTAAAAACGGTAAAGCTGATAACATATTAATCAAAGTTTTTCAAATAGAAATCAGCCATTTATCTTTCAACAAGCTAGGTTCTAGTCAGTCAAATAATTTTCATTACTACATCTGAGAGGTAGAATAAACATTATTCTATACGACGAAAGTCTCGGTTTTAGAATTAAAAACATATAAAATATCTCTTTTTGTAACTTTCAGTTTTACATATTATTGTTTTTATTACTACATGTTTTAAAAGACGATATCTGTATCGCATATCACAAGGGTTAAAGTTTCTATGTTCTTGCAGTTTACTGCGGAACAGTTTTAATGTCCTAATATAAAGTCTTTATATCCTTTATAGCATGAGACATGTGTCATCGAAACAGGCTTAACAGAAAGAGAATTATTTAAAGCTAGCGGGTGTATCTAGGGCGTACACAAAGGTCAAATAACCGAATAGTAATTTTAGCTAAAGCAAGTCTACGTCCTGTTACTTTAGGAAACATACCTGTCAACAACCTCAAAGCAAAATCAATATACATTAGAGCAACAAACATAGGAAAAGTTAAAATGACAGCTGTCTACAAACCACAAAACAAATACCTTCTTGAAGGTTATCTTTGATATCTATTCACTCCGGAAATATCTACAAGGATCATAAACAGTTCCTAACTGTAAAAACACACAGACTAGAATTCAACCAATCTAAAAAAATATCAAACAACATCAAAGTATTAAATACATATGTTTACTCTTAGTGGGTGCACATACTATTCTTACTAAACTAAACGCCAGTCGGATATCTTAGATGTAATGGTTGCTAAAAACTATTCGCAACAATTTACATTTCAAAAATGATAAGGGGGTGCGTCTACTAACAAAAATTTCAAGAAAAACCTAGATAACAATATAATTATTCTATTCCCAATAATCAGTACACCAAAAATTGATTCGTTGAAATACTAATAGCTGTAATTAAAAAATTCCTCCAAGCTGTCATTGATCCCTATTTAAATAGACGAGTAAACAACCCTTACATTCCTTTCAGATATATTATATACAACATTAATGAAAAAGTTAACCAAACCTTAAAAAGGCAGCTAAATAGACTTATACATCAAATTTTAAGACAATTAGTTAAATATAGATCTTACCTATACAGGGCAAAATTAGAAATTGTTGAACTAAACGGATCTAACTTTCGGAAAACCAAGAAAAATATAATTCTAAACTTGAAATTCGGCCAACTATAGTAGCACCTAAAGCTATACATAGTTTTGATAGCGACAAAGGCAGTTTATTCCCAATCTGCTTAGAAAACGGAATGATAGACTTAAATAGTGCGAAACCATTAAATATAAACCCACCAACAAACACAAACGACCTTAACTAGCCAACAACACTAACAAGAACAAGAACTCACTAAAAAAAACAATAGCACTGTTGGCACCATTATTTAATGTCTGCTTAAGACTAGGTTATTGCATGGAATTATGCACACATTTTCAGATTTTACAAACAAAGTAAACCATAGCTCTTATCAATTCATAAGTTCACTTTCTGCTCTCTCCAAGTTATTTTATAAGTAATTAGTAAAAAAATGAAACTACTTATTGACTAAGAACAACATAATTCAATCAATTTGGATTTCGCAAAGGACATTCTGCAGTTCAGCAATTATAGAGAATTACAGAAACACTTAACCGTAGTTTGAAAGTAAACAATATACTGGAGTTGGCTTTTTAGATATATTGAAGTACTGAAACACTAATTACTCCAGCCACTTGTTCGTCTTTTTTTGTGTGCATTAAGAGTGTCATCAAAAATGCATTCATCTATAACCTTAAGATAATATTTTTAAACCAACGTTATTTAATACACACATATGAGATATGCCTAATCTTCTTCTAAGCAATATAATGCTATTCAATGACGATACAGCTATTTTCATCTGATACGGAGATCTCAAACGATAAGTGGTGTATGACGTTTAATGCAGACAAGCACCCTGCAAAAACCTTCACTTTTGCATGTTTTAAATTTTACAATTTTTTTTACAAAATTTTCATTCGGCTCATCTTAACTTATATTCGATTTACTTAGAATACAATTCCGATAACCAACATCAAGAAACTACAGGTTTGTGCTAATTGTAAGCTCATTTATATTAAAATGGGAATATGCATCATTGAACAGTTTATTAGAATATTTACAAAAAAATATTTCACATCCTTAGTCTCAGTTAGGAGAACCTATATATTCGTCTCAATCGAAAACTACTTCATCTAGTACCAGATTATAGTGATCGTAATCAAAGTAGATAAATAAGCAAACAAGTATTAAAACGATAGTGAGTGGAGATTTACTAATTTTCGGTGAAACAAGTATTTTCAGTGTTAGTCAAAACAAATCAAACAAAATATTTATGATAAAAGATATAATATCATATAAAGTTTCTTGACTGACATTCAACAAAAAAACATAGTGGATTAAGAAATAACATAGTAAGAGAACAAAGAGTTAAAGACAAATAAAATTTATATTAGATAACTTATTTACAGTGTGCTAACCAAAATATCTTTAAATAAATATCATATGACCTTTCTGCTGTTATAGTATTAAATTGGAATTTTTACATGCTTTGCTGTGACCTACCCAGATATTTTCAGCCAGTTTCACTTAAATTGAGTGACATTTTTTTCAACAAATTCTGAGTAATCTATTTTGTCCTTGACAATAACCAAAATTGTTGAATCAACCGATACTGCGGCTGTCCACCTTCGCGAGGTACTGAATCTAGCACTCATTTGTTATTAAGCTACTAGCTACTAAATGATAGTTTTTGGGAAAGATGTTTTTGAGTAGCGATAACAACGCAATAAAAGTTTCCTGGGACATTCTTTAATATATCAAAGCATCCAAATTTGCACTAGTCACAAAAACTGTGGATAATATTCTGTTTTGTACAATCATCGACCATACCTCCATTTTGGGAAAGTTTGATTAAAACTATACTACAATTTCCACAGAATGTGTAACAGAAATATACTAATTGGCATGTATCTCTGAAGCGTTCCATCTGACTTTATCCTTGTCGTTACTTACGAATACAGATTATTTATATAGTTTCGGTTCTTTTTTCTAATTCTTGTTACATTCTACCTTTTCCCAATTGCTAATCCTTAATACTTGCCCAATAGACAACCTAACAATGAGCTATTGAGCTAACAGATTAGGCTACTTTACAAAAACTTCCTTATTTTTTTACCATCCTCTAACATCCTGTAGTTGCAATTCAGTTTTATTACTGTGTCTCACATCATCGGTATGGGTAGCGGGTAGACACTCCTATACGATCCCGGTAAAGGATAGGTCTGCTTCAGGAGAGCGATCCTGCCCACGCGAGCCTCGACTCTCTCTACACCTCCTAAATACCGAGAGAGAGCTGAGTCCTAAAATCCCAATCCTTACCCAAAACCAAATGCATCCCTCCTACATATATCTATCCAACTCGCCAACCCGCTCGGCAAGCGTGGCGTTTTAATTGCCAAATTCCTTCATATTTTATTCTATGCTAAATGTCGAAATTCAAAAAATATAAACCCCAGGTTGGTAGAGTGTGTAACTCAGACTCCCACTCTGATCAAGTATCAGATCGCCTCATTTCGGATTCTGGGGGAGGCAGAAAATCGACAAGAAATACATCAAACAAGACATTTCGAGTAACAACATACAATGTGCGTACAATGAGATTGGACGAACATTAAACCAGATTAGAACAAGAGTTGGATGCCATCAAGTGGGATATCCTCGGTCTATCCGAAACCAGACTAAAGGGTGAAAAAGCAACGACACTCAAAACAGGCCATGTGCTATATCAGTATAATAAGGAAGAACAATCACACCTAGGGGGAGTGGCAATTATAATAAATAAACGGATAAAACATAATCCAAGTATATGCACCAACCAGTAGATCTGAAGAAAGCGAAGCTGAACAATTCTATGAAGACATTACAAGTGCAATCCACAACGAAAAAACCCAATATGTAATAGTATTGGGTGATTTCAACTCTAAAGTAGGGAAAAATGAGGATGACAATCTTCAAAACATCGGAAAATACGGACTGGGATCCAGAAATGAAAGGGGAGAGATGCTTCTAAACTTTTTACAGCAAGAAAAATTATTCTGCCTCAACACATTTTACAAAAAACCACCCCAAAAAAAGTGGACCTGGAAAAGCGCTGATGGACATACGAAAAATGAGATCGATTATATACTATCAAACCGTAGAGATATCTGCACCGATGTTTCCGTTCTGAACAAGTTTGACACGGGAAGTGATCACAGGATGGTGAGGGGAACCCTTAAAATCGATATCAAAGTCGAAAGGAAAAAACTAATTCAAAAACTATACCTATTTCCTACAACACAATATCTAGACAAACATCAACATGAATATGCAGAGCTTATCAAATACAAATTGCCGCCCACCCAAGAACTAAACAATTTAGAAATAAACGAATTAACAAAACAATCACATCTACTGTTCAAACAGCGGCAAAAAGATATGCACACAAAAAGACAAAAACAAGTAAACTCAAAGAAGAAACACTGCAAATGATAGAACACAGAAAGGAGTTAAATCGAGAAACTGAAGAATATAAGCAACTAAATAAGGACATAAACAAACATATACGTAAAGACCTAAGAGCATACAATACAAAAATGATTCAATCAGTGATTGAAGATAATGCAAACATGAAAGTCCTGAGATCGAAAATGGCCAGAGGAAGAGCGAAAATATATAAAATGAAAAACTCCGAAGGAACAGTGGTGAGAAATAAACAAGATATAATCGAGTCCGTCGAAAACTTCTATAAATCCTTATACAACACTTATTCACAAGAAAAATACCAACAACATATTATGAATGTAGGATCTGAAGAAATTCCCAAAATTAACAACGGGGAACTCAAAGCAGCCTTGCGGCAAATGAAAAATGGGAAATCACCAGGGGAAGACCGCATTACCATCGAAATGCTGAAAATGGGCGGCGAGCCTTTACTACAATCAGTCCGCACTCTGTTAAACAAATGTCTCTATGAAGCGAAGATTCCAACTGCTTGGCAATGTGCGGAAGTCATCTTACTATTTAAGAAGGGCGATAGCGGAGACTTGGAGAACTACCGCCCCATTAGCCTCCTATCACATCTCTACAAACTGCTGACCAAGATCGTTACAAACCGCCTAACAACTAAATTGGATTTTTACCAGCCGGCAGAGCAGGCGGGCTTCCGAAGAAACTATGGCACTAATAATCACCTACAAACGCTCAGATCCCTCATCGAAAAAACCACAGAATACAACATGCCCATCTATCTTGCATTTATAGACTTCCATAAGGCATTTGATTCCATGGAAATTCCGGCAATCTTAAAATCACTGGACAACGCCCGAATAGACACAAGGTATTCAGACCTACTGAAATATATATGCGAAAATTCCACCATAAAAGTAAAAATTAATGATGAACTAACAACCAATCAAATTAAAGTATAGAGAGGCGTGCGCCAAAAAAAACTGGATTCAAACCGCAAGAGACAGAGACGCATGGAACAAACTTGAAGAGGCCTTTATTCAACAGTGGATAATAAGAGGCTGATGATGATGATGATGATGATGACATCATCGGTTTTCTGTAAGCGCTTGACAGCTTTATTAGTGTGTCGTTCTTACACACCTTGCGTCACAAATTGTCCATAACCGCGTCTTTAACCTTGTTTTCGTTTTATTCACTTGTGATACATATCGACATAATGAGACAATTAACCTGGTCTGCACCCTACTGTTTACCATAATATTATATCAAAAAATAAATAAATAAAAATAAATAGAAAAAATTAGTGCACTTTGTATTAACTTAAAGTTACTCATATAGTTCAGATGTACATAGTAAACTAAAAATTTTAAACGAATTAATTAAAAACAAAAAATTCCAAGAAAAGGTGCCTTAGTAGTTATATGAAGTTGGCACATTTAGGGTTTTAAATTATATTCAAATTTAAATTTTTAACTGGTTCCTAGAATTGAATCGTGAACACAATATTGGATGGTTTCTATCGCAATGAAAGAAATACGAAATTAAAAAAACAAACTCAGGAGGAACAATAGTCATCTAACAGCAGATCGTGGTTTAGTAGAAATCAAAAATTGATCATGGAAATATAAAAATACAAAACAGATATTTGTGTATAATAAGAAATAAAAATAGAAAGGGGGCAACACTCTATGAGAACTATATTTCGATCCATAACGGAGTAATAACAACCAAAGATAAATGTTGGCATTATCGTAAATGAAAAACATGAGCAGTCCATCATGTCGCATAAAGCTGTCTATAGAAAATAATAATGACAACGATCAAGTTTTATAACTCAAAATGCGACATATTCAGCCTAGATGCCGCAGAAAATTACAAACCAAGAGAATAAAAGGAATATGTTTACGTGAGTCTACAAGACGAAATCGATGAAATAGCTATTATTGAGCTGATATTAATCCTAATCTACTTTAAAACAAATATCAAAAATCACTCTCTTCCTAGCTTTCAGCGAGAATACATTAGCAGCAACTTACTAATCCAATTGTATGCTAATAACAAATTGAGATTAAACGATACTTTTATTATATCGTAATATGAAATATAAATAGCATGGGAGAAGACAATGCCGACCAAAGTTCGGCCGTCGACTACATTATAACAAATCGAATGATCCATACAAAGCAAGTTACTGATATAAAAACACTGAATTTGGCAAAAATCGATAGTGATCACAAAGTACTATTGAACAAATTTTAAATACAAATAAAAAAGCACATCTGTATAAAAATGTAATTAAAATAAAGTTGCTAGAAGGCAAAAACATAAAAGAAGGATGGAATAGTCAACAAAAACGTACCAGACTGTTATAACAGTTTACAAGAGCCAAAAACTTGCCACAAGGTCCTTAAAAATTAAGAAAGTCAACAAAAACAATAAAAAAGTGCAACGATTTTGGAAAAAATAAAGCTGTTAACAAACACAAAAAAGCATAAGCAGAACATCAAAAAAATTTAAATTGAAATTTTCATAAAGCAAAGATAGTCATTTAGAGCAACAGATTTAGAAATAAAAACGTTACAATGACTAAATTTTCATAATCAGCTTTCTCTGTTGCAATAATAATTTTCCAAATATATATCTATTTTCAATTAGTTACAAATTAAAAAAACACTTGCACTTTAATCATTTAAACATCGGGCCACTTTTCAGCATCATATTCGTGATCACCTGCCAGAAAACCCTTATACAGACAATTAAAACTCGAGAAACAAACAACTTTAAGCTGGTTCCCAAAATTGCCCCCAGGCCCAGGATTATGCCCCCATCCCAAGTGCATCGGGGCACTTTCTAAACGTCATATTTGTGATCAGCGACCCAAAAAACCCTGAGTAACGGGATTGAGCTTACTTTGGCTAATATCAAGCGAGCAATAAAATATTCTTTCGGGGTTTGCAAAAAATGCGTCAAATAAATGCATTTTTTGGGTGCACAAATGCACTTTCGCATTATAAAATTTTACTAATTTGCCTCGACTATTTAGCTGCATTTAAAACAATTGAGAATATCAATTTAAATGATTCAAATTTATTAATGTGTTAAAAAAGGGAAAAAATAAAAAATAGAAATCAAACATGTAGCATTATCAAATTACATATTCAAAATATATCACCTATCATTGGCTTCTGTGCCCAAATATAGCAAAATTGAAACTTCTGAGAAACGTATGTTTAAGGTAATATTCTCGTCATTAAGTAGTATACTTTAAAACATTTATTTTTCGTTCCCGATAAGCCTGTTATATTTAATAAAATATTAGGAAAATCTATTTCTCTCCCTTACAATGAAATAATAGCCATATATTAGGTAATAACTTTACAGTTAAACAGTTTATTAATTTGTTTGTTTTTTTGTATTAATACGTATAAAGCACATTTCGCACACTTTAAAGATAATACTTTACATATTTTAAGGACAATACAAATTGTCAAAGTAATATTTTATTCTGAAATATTTCTATATTTAGATACTATGTCTACATAAACGTTTTTATTTGTATAATAGCCCTTTAAGATATGATTATTATATAATATTCAATAGTCTCCCGCCTGACTACCATTGGGTGTGTCCCCAGGTGGTGGATAAGTATATATTAGGTTTCTTTTAAGAGAGGTAAGAGTGAAATAAAATAGCTCCCGCGGACCAACAAGCCATCACCAACCCGCAATGCAAGCGTGATGAAGTAATACCGCAACTCCCTAAACCGAAACCTAAACCTATCATGGATCGACAAACAGTATATAAACTATTCGCCCTGACTACGACAGCACTCAGACAAGCAATGGTATAAAGGATTCTAAGAATCATCGGGATACATTAGGCTGTCGTAGAAAGACATTAAATATACCTACATACAATACACAGCCGATGCTAGAAGAAAATAGATTAACAGAACTGGAAGCAGAACTTGCAAGTGTGAAATGGGATCTCCTAGATTTGAGTGAGACAAGGCACAAAGATGAAGGATTGTTAACTTTAAAATCCAGACATCAGTTGTACCACAAAGGAGAAAATACAAATATACATGGCGCAGGGTTTTTAATTAATAAAACTTTAGTCCCAAATGTAGTTGAAATAAACGCAGTCTCCTCAAGAGTAATATACATCATAAAAGAGCTATCAAAAAGATGTAGGTTAAAGGTAATACGCGCCAACATCATCACATCCAGACGAGAAAACAAAACAGTTATACGACGATACTAATTTGGCAATCCATACATCGCCAACATACTATAAAGTGATAATAGGAAACTTTAACGCCAAAGTTGAAACGTTCCTAAGTGACCAAAATAATAAAATAGTAACAGACATAAATGAAATATTGCAAAGCATAAAAAATTCTACCATGAACTATATTCTTCAAAGACTAGTCGTCCACCAAGAAGAAACGATAATAAGAGAATAAAACTCACCAGGAATTTTATAGAAGATATACCGGAAATTAGTAAATATAAAATTAAATGCACCCTAAAGTCCATGCTCCAGGACATGTTGGTATAATCACCGAACTTTTAAAACATGGAAACACACCTATCGTACAAAATTTACTTTTTAATAAATTGTTTGTATGTTTGAATGCTTCAACAAATTTAAAAAATACTCGGTTTCTATTACATAGCTATACGCAAATTGCTTTGTTTAAACAGAATTGCTCGAATTTATCTATTACGCATCCCCTAGTGCATAGTCTACTTCAGTTTATGTAACATCGTTTCTATGCAAACTTCGTTGAGCCGTCTCCGCTATTAGTACAAATAAGAATTCGATTATTTTAAAAGCGGCTTGCGGAAGCGCCGAAAGCCTTTGTTTTGCTGGAAATTGCCGCTTTTTGATGTTGCTCCCCAACCAAGCTGCAATCAGCGCCAAATTTTAAGTTGGATTGGCTGCGCGCCAATTAGACGTTATTCGGCGCTTCCGCTGCTCTCGTCCGGCCCGTGCGATCGGAATTTGATATGAACTCGCCGGCCGAATTAATTATCAGAAAGCTGCAGCCCCAATCGCGTCAAAATAGTTCTGGCTTGCCCACCCGACCGCACCTCGCAGTAATTTCCCGAGGCTGAAATCACTTTCAGTTACCAATCGCAACATCGATCGGCGCGTAATAAGGCCCATTGTGCAGCAGGCCGTTGAGAAATTTCAAGGTGGAATTGGATTTTATTGAAAGGCAGGTTGGGTTTCCCTGGATTCAAGAAGTAGCGTTTCCAGTTATTAATCAGCGATCGGAGATAAGTCTGAAATGAAATTTGGCAAAAATATGCTGCGGTGTAGAAGTCGAGAAACCAATATCCAGTAATTGTGCTAGAAGAAAAGATTTACGACTGTAAACACGATTATTGAATTACTTAAGGTTATGGCACGAGGGTACGTAAAAAACGTGTAAAACTCTAAGACGAACACATATTTACAGATACATTTAATAATAAATTTGTTGGTTGAGTTTGGATTGACCTGGTGATGTTGCTAATACAAGCGTGTGCAGCTAATAGAAAGTTTTTTGCAGGTCCTTCATTTCTGGAAATCTTTCGTTCATACTTTCAAACGGAGCGGAGGTTTTGTGTTAGTTATACTTGCGACAGAGATCACAGCTTAGCTCTCATTTGGGTTTCATGGCTTAAGAATGTGGTCCGTACTCCAACACACCAAGAGATTAAGATTTACATACTAGGTGATACTAGTAAACTTAAGTGAATTCTTGGACCTCGGTGCTACAACCTGAATAGATGTACTGCATATATCCACCAACGATACATTCCGATACACCAATGTTTCAAATACCGCAAGTACAAGTAAACTTTGGTTATATGTTTCAGCATTGGTCTCTATTAAAATTTTTCCAGATTTATTCTAAAAAGCAAGATAAAACTATCACAAATCGTAAAGAAAAAATGCATGATGAATAACGTAGATAAATCTCTTAGAACGCTTAAGTAAACGAAAATGACAGATGACAATAAGATAATTATGAATATATCTAGAAGCAACAATACAAAAACGAAAGCCTGTAGATCATGACCAATATTTATAGCTGATCTCACATTTATTACACTACTTGGGCAACTCTATTGCTGCAGATAACTAGAAGGTAATGTGATATTAAAACACATTATAATGGATCAAATCAAAATTTAAACTAAATTTTCTGAATAATCCACACTAATGGGAAAAGCCCAAATGACAAAAAGATCACGAATACCATAAAAATTAGAAGAATCTTTATCATAAAATATAAAGTAACAACAAGCTAATGGCAAGCACATTTATTATAACCAAAAATATGTAACAGTCAAGAGCACAAAAAATAATTTCAAATCTAATTAAAATTTGCCATTAAATGTACTTTCAAATAAGGACAAGGAGTAAAAACTTTTATACTCAATGAATAAAGTTTGGCACTGTTATTTTACCAGAAACTAACTTTACTGAGCGCTTGTACTTAAAAATACGAAGCTATGTAATATATAGTACAAAACCTCCTGATGGTAATGCACGCCAAGCGTAAGCACAGAAAATTAGATTCGACTTCCTACGATCACTGAGATATATAGCAGACGACTACAACACTAATCATTATCACTAGAGTTTTAGAGTTCTTAATCCTAAAGGAAAAGATCTGTTAAAAACAATTTGCAAAAATAACCTTTACATTGTCTGTTGCCTGACCAACCTATTGAGAGATTCATATCATAACAAACTAGGAAAACCCAAAAAGACCTTAGATAAAAACATAAGACTAGAAGTGCCCCTAAAAACCAAAGAAGAAATCTTTAGTGCAGTGAAACACCTTGCCACAAATATACAACAAGCTCAATGGCAAGCTACATTTATTATACACCAACAAGACAAACATGAAGATGTTCCAATGATACAAAACAGAAAGTTTCAGCAAAACGTAAACTAAGGAGGACATGTCAAAACTGAAGAGTATCAGATGAGGTAGAGGCTTAATGCAACTACTAGAAATCCTTATGTATCATTTGAAAGTACAGAACATTTGCTGTAGAAAGCAACTGAGAAATGACAGCAATTACAATAATATATTTCTCCACCCAGACAACCAAATGGGAATTGAGTAAAATGATCTAGAAAAGACCTTTGCATTTGAATTTTGCTTTATATAAATGAAATATACCACAGCAAGACAAACAATATATCTATAAATATTTTAAAAACAACAGTTCACTAAGAAATGCAAAGTAAAAGAAATAAAAAAAGTTGTTCCCAAGTTAAACACTAAAAACGCCAGGTTATAATTTAATAACAAAAGATATGACTCTCGGATAAATGTACATGTGAAACCATTGCGCGTGTAAACCAGGGGAAAACCCCAACCCCCACACGACATATACCCGGGTGGTGGATAGGGAAAGCCTTGCAGATATGTAAGGTAGGTACAAAATGTACCCGCGGACAAAATAGGGGAACTGGCAGAGGATAGCAGTACATGTTAGTACTAAGGTAAGGCAAATGAATATTAAATTTGGATTGGCTTACTCACAGAATAGTATAGGCGTGGCCAGAATGGCTGAAAGGTTACACTACTGTAATAACGGAAAACAACGGAAAACCACCGTTATTAATATCCCTTGTTTGTCATTATGGAAATGAATATTGAAGAATTAGTGGCCCCAAGTTCTCGGCGTCCCTTAAATAAAACAGGGGTGCGAAGAATCTCAGGAGTATGTCCAAAGATGATAAACACCCAAATTGGAGCATGCAATGTCAGGGTTTAAAACAACCTGACAAATTAGATATCGTTATTAAGAAGATGGGGCGACTCAAATTAAAAGTTCTTGGACTAAGTGAAATAAAATGGAAGTAAAGTAGCATGATTAGAACAGAGAGCGGCAATACCGAACGTTGTAGACACCATGGAGTAGCCATTCTACTTGATAAAGAACTATCGGAGGCTGTTACAAGCTTTGCGCTGGTGTCGGAAAGCACAATGATGATACAGATAGACGCAAAACCAAGAAAGATAAATTTAATTAAGGTATATGCCCCAACTGCGGAGAAACCAATTGAGGAGATTGAAGAGTTTTATAGAGAATTGGAACAACTGATGAAAACAACAAAAAAACAAAACATAATCGTGGGAGACTTTAATGCCAAGATTGAAAAAGGCAAGTACCGGGGATAGTAGAAAAGTTTTGATTAGGTAATAGGAACGAAAGAGGAGATATAATGGTACAATTTTGACAGGAACAAGAACTGGTGGTAACCTACACGTTTTACAGCCTGTCCCCAAGAAGACTATATATTTGGACCTTTCCAGCTAACACAGAAGAAAATATTCAGAAAAATCAAATTGACTGTGTGTTGATTAACCAAAGATAGAGAAATAGCATTAAGAGTGCCAAAACATACCTGGGCTCTGACATAAATTACGATCACAATCCAGTACTAGTAAAGTTTAAATTCACGTTGTAAGTGGTTAAAAAGAAAAATGAATTCACTAAAAAGATAGAAGTAAGAAAACTCAGGACGCCAGAGATAAGAACCAAAGTAGCTGAAAAGTTAAAAGACTGGGCAAAGAAAATCAAATACAAAATAATGCTGACAGTGAAACATAAGTTGAAAAATACTAGATATAATAAAAGAGAAATACTAGAAGCAGAAAAACAAGACAAGAAAAAGTGGATGAGTGAAAAAATACTAAAAATGATGGATGATAGAAGGAAGTAGAAGAACAATAATAAAAAACTGAATATGACAGAATTAATAGAGCTATAAGGAAGAAAATTAGATATGCGAAGAAAAAAATGGCTTACTGAGAAATGCAAAGATATAAAGATATCAAAGAGTTACAGAGAAAGCACGATTCCTTTAGCTTTAGTTAGATAAAAGAGATGACAGAAATAAATACAAGAATACAACATATCATTTTAATAGACGAGGGGAACAATATTGTGACCGAGATAAGCGAAAAGAAGAACGTATGGAGAAAGCATGTAGAACAACTCTTCTTAGATAACAAGAAGTTCAAAAAGCGTTGAAGAACGCAAAATGAAGAAAATCTCCATGGCCTAACCAGGTGAACATAGACATCCTTAAAATTCTGCTGCAAATGTTTAACTAAATATACGACACAGAAATAATACCGAAAGAATGGTCGAAGTCTACCTTCATATCTCTCCCGAAGAAAGCTAATGCTAAAAGGTACAAGTAATTTCCTACAATAAACCTCATGAGCCAAGTATTGAAAGTGTTCTTGAACATCATGAAAGGATAAGGAAAAAGTGTAACGAAACACTAAGTAACAACTAATTTGGATTTAGAGCTGGTACAGGCACAAGGAAAACCTATTTGCGTTACAAGTCTTAATACAGAAATGTAGAGACATGCAGAAGGACCTTATCATAAGTTTTATTGACTACGAGAAGGCGTTTGACGGAATAAGACATAAACAATTTATTCAAATACTGGAAGAAATACGCGTAGATGAAACTAATACACAATATACAAATAATTAAGAACTTGTATTGGGGCCAAACAACAACCGTTAAAATTAAAAGCGATAGTACAGAAGAAATTTTATCGCCAACCCTGTTCAACTTATAAACAGAGCATATAAGGATGAATGAACTGTAGGGAGAAAAGAAAGAATTAAAGTAAATAGTGAAGTAATAAATAATATTCGATATGCCGACGATACCATTATGGCTGCATCAACTCAAGAAAATATGCAAGTCTTGTTAGACAGAGTGAATAAAGAAAGCAAAAGGTTAGGCCTCAATATCAACATCCAGAAGACGAAGTTTATGGTAGTAAGCAAGAAGAGAGATCTAAATGTGACACTTATGGTAGCAGGTAACAACATAAAGCGAGATATATAGATAATTAGATACATAGGTAAGAGAAGAATGGGATAGTGACTTGGAAGTTAAGACAAGAACGCAAATGGCCAGAGACAGATTTAGAAAGATAAAAGTAATGTTATGTGATAAAGAATTGAGCTTCAATGTGCAACTGAGAGTAGTTAACTGCTACATATTGCCAATATACTGTACGGCTTAGAAACATGAACTCGAAAGAAAGACACAAGCGCAAGAATAGAAGCATTCGAAATGTGGGTCTTGCGGCAATGTTAAAAATCTCATGGACAGAGCGATGTACCAATGAGAAAGTCTTAAATAGAATAGAAAGAGAAAGAGAACTTTTACACATAGTAAAAAGAAGAAAAGTCGAATGTAGGACATGTACTGAGGCATGATAGATACGACCTACAGAAAATAACGATGGAAAAGATAGAAGATAGAAAGAGAGTGGGAAGAAGGAAAATGCGTGGCTCAGAAACATAAGAGAATAGACGGGGATCACGAGAGTCGGCACCCTTTTTAACATAGCAAGAAACAGAGAAAGATTTGCAGAAATAACAGCCAACCTTCACAAGTTAGCAGCACCTACAGAAGGAGAAAAAATGTATCAACTTAGTCACGTACATATTTAACGCTGTACTAAGAACTGAATTCTTTTTCGATCACTGAAAATCGCACAAATCATTCTTACAGATAAACCCGGAATTGTCTCATAAGTTTATTTCCGTAATATCTAAGATATATGAAAAAATTTCCTAAAAAGACTCAAACCTGTCATAAAAATTTAAATCTCAAATCACTAATTTAGATTCCAGAATCAGCACGCTGTAGTAGAGAAGGTAAATCAAATAGTTAATATAATCGAAAATAAACAATAAGCCAGAAGATACTGTTTTGCCGCTTTCATGAACATCTCAACATTCGGTAAAGTTTGACAAGGGTTTTCTATTCAAAGTAAAATTTAACTTGCCTAATCCGTCCTAAAAATTTTGCACTCATGTCTGATAAACACTTTCTTGTTAACTATAAAAATAAATATATGCAAGCCTTACCCATCAATTCTGAGGTTCTTAGCAGAAGTGTACTAGGTCCAACGCTGTATTCACTGCACACTGTAAATCTACCAACTATAAACCGAACAGAAATAACTACGCTTGACCGTAATATACAGTTTTGTAACATCGCAATATTTCCAAAACCTTCTAAATAAAACCCTTAAGAAATAGCGTGTTTTAACGAATTAGACGAAATCAAGGCACATGCATTTTACGCTACGCAATTAAATATGTCCTTGAGTCTTCGTAAACAATCAACAGATACCGCAAGCAAAAGATGTTAAGTATAGGGAGTTCTCATTTATTCATCGCCTAATGTGGAGGAAACATGTCTGGACCAAACAAAACAATTAGACACTCAATTTAAAAAAATGTTCTGTCTTATCGATCACCATTTTAGTTATCAATAGAGAACAAATTACTACTGTATAAAGCAATACCGAAAGTGGCCTAGTCAAGTAAAATACAATTAGTAAGTAAATCAGACTTAGCGAGGACGCAATAATTCCATTCAAAAGTTCCACGTACTTTCGTTAATGTACTATGGCATATGCCGAATTAAATTATTCATAAAGATCTACACGTACCTATCATAACAAAGAAAATAATATATTTTTAATTGAGTTTTGGTAAATAAACAAATAATAAGAGAGTAAAAAATAACAAGAATCTTACAGAACACTATTCTCTGAATTTCTACCTGATAATATCTGAAAACTGTGGGAAGCAAAAATCAAACTCCATTCAATTGGTTGGTAGAATACATCAATTTTTTAGTAAAGGAGCAATAACAGAAATTGTAAGCCCAGTCAAACAGGAAAACCACAGTAGGTTCTACAAACTTCAGTTTAGAAGTCAACATCATCTCGAAATAATTAAAAAAATCAAAAATGTAAAAAATGTATGTGTATATTTTTGTGGACAGATAATTTCTTCCCTTTATTTGTGTAGTCCAATGGGCGAATTTATAAGATTATATTTATTTGAAACACAAAATGGATTTCCCCATTACAGCTTCAAAATAAGAAAAAAACCCATTTCTACAACAAAAATTAAATGCTCAACCAATAAAGTCGATCCTCTAAGAAATTTACAGAAATAATTAAAACCTCCCAAAAAATAATCTTGTAAATTACTGTAAATCATATGTAAGTAAATATCTTTTAGCAGGAATCGATTGATTGCTACAAAATCTACAAAAACCCATCTGAATCGAAAAACATTTACAAGCCTAATCTAAAATAGTATTTTATCATTACTCAAAGTCACTTACCAAAAAATATTTGCAATATCAATATAAAATAGGGTTGTTCATACATAAAGTAGTCTCTAATAAAAGTTACTATACTCAATCAATTAAAAAAATTATTTTGCCATTACAATGAAACGATATGAACAAATATAAATCTACTTAAATTATTTATAATAATCTTAAGACAATTAAGAAAATTTTACAAATGCAATAAGAAATGAAAATTAAAATAAAGTAACAAAGGTGTTGACTGGATTAGGAAAAAGGAGGACAAAAATTAATAGGAAGAAATAAAAGCAAAATAAACATGGAACAAAAAAGTTAAATTAAATAAAACGTTACTCCATCATGTGATAAAAAATCTTCAATACAAACAACACAAGCTTCAATTAGGCAACAAAAATTCAAAATAAGACTTTAGTTTCAAAATATATGTAGTTGCAGCAAATTATGTTGGTATGTTAGAAACTTTGACAAGCGAAAAAGGATAAGAAGCATAAGGCAGTTTCTAATAGGACACAAAGACGACACAGATAAATCTACAAATAAAGCTAAGGTTAGTAAAACTATAACTGCTATAAGAACAGAACTAAACAAAAATATTGCCAGGAATTAGATACTAACCAAAATTGTTTGCTTCATGTTTCTATGAACTAGTCAAGATTATTGATTCAATTCATTAATATTACTGAAAATTATAAAGCTTTGATAGCTTTATTTAATCATAATAATATATTGGAAAGTGTTCGTAATTTTGTATGTAATAACGATTACTAATTTTCACACCCAGTAAACATTCGTCGATAGCACCAAAAATAACAATTTGTTCTTACTTTATATGAACGGTTATTGGCATGCAGTTTCTGTATATTCTGTGTAAAATATGGACTATTACATTTATCTTAACTAAAAAAATATTACTAATAAAATTATTTAAATAATAAATTGCCTTAAAAATACAATTTTGTCATGTTGCTGTAATAATAAAAACTAAAATAAATAACATAATAATAAAACAGCAAAGAAGCCACTAATTTAATTACTATGAATCCAATACAATACTATCTTGAACATGGAAAAATAATAAAATAAGGTTTTAATTTACTACTACCGAAGAACAAGCAAATAGTAAGAAAAGTTTGAGATTCAAAAATGTTAAGACAATATGTATCGTATTGTTAAAGATATGTTGAGAAATAAATTTGGAAATATTCATAATTACAATACCAAAGAGGAGGGTAAGGAGTGGCGCCAACATCCAGCTACTCAAATGTCAACCCCACCTGCACGTGGTACCCTCTGCTAGAAAACGAACGGGGCTCTGACGACCCAGCATCGGGGGGTATATCCTGATACCAGTTGTCCCGAGGTAACGGGGCCCTCGTCGTCGGGCTAATCACCCATAAGAGGTAACTAGATTCAGAGAACAATTACTAGCCTCGGACATGGACGGATGCATGGAAAGCGACCAAAGCGAGAACAACGGACTAGATTAGGAATATGGAATATAAGGGGGTTAAATGGAAAGGAGGTGGAGCTGATAGAGGAAATGATAAGATATGGGGTCAAAATACTAGGACTATCAGAAGTAAAGAAAAAGGAAGTAAAGAAATAATGATGGACAAAGGATACAAACTTATATACTCAGGTGTACCATTAGGAGCGAGAGCAAAAGAAGGGGTAGGTTTCCTAATAAGTAATGAACTAACTAACCAAATGACGGGCTGGGAAGGCATTAACTCACGAATAATCACGCTGGACATAACTTTGAATGAAGAAGTAACACTAATACAAATCTATGCACCTACAGAGGACGCAGATATACTAGAGAAAGAGATGTTCTATACAAGTTTACAACAAACATACGAGAAAGCTAAGGAAAGTTCAAGACACGTTATCGTCATGGGGGATTGGAACGGCAGAGTTGGGAACGACCCTAGAAGAGGAAATGGAGTATTGGGGAAGTTCTGTACAGACAGGATAATAAACGACAACGGGAACAGAATGATAGATTTTTGTATCACTAATAGGATGTTAATCGGAAATAGTTGGTTCAACCACAAGGACATACATAAGATCACTTTCACAGCAGACAATCGAAATTCCAGGAGTACAATAGACTACTACACCTACACCCCAGAAACTAAATATGCTATATTAGATGTAAAAGCTATAAGAGGAGCGGAAATAAATTCCGACCACAAATTAGTCACAGTAGATACAAGATTCTATGCAGAGTACCGAAACCACCAGAAAAGGAGTACCAGAGGATAAAGACGGAAGAACTAAGGACAGAACAGAAAAAATAGAATACCAGCATAAAATCAACGAATTGTTAAGACAACATGAAAGAGAGGAAGAGCAAAGAGATCAATGGACGATAGACGAAAGATGGAGAGACTCAAAACCACAATAATAAAAGCAGCCATAGAGGTATGTGGGGAAAAGAGAATTAGCCCAAAACAAAAAGAACAAAATGGTGGAATGAAGAGATAAAACAGAAAGTCAAAGAAAAGAAGAGGCATGGAAGAAATATCTGCAGACGAAAAGAGAAGAAGACAGGCAAAGCTATATAACATTGAGGAACGAAACAAAGGAAATAGTTAAGGAATCAAAGAATATAGCATGGGAGGACTTTGGAAAGGAAATTGAGGAGAAATTCCGAGATAACACTAATAACAAGAAAGAGTTTTGGACGACAGTTAAACAACTAAGGGAAAATATGGCAAAACAACATGGTGTATAAAAGATAAAACGAGTCATGGTCACAGAAGAAAGCAAAATCCTAGATACATGGAGTGAATATTACAAAGATAAATTTAAGGCAGAAGGAATAGAACCTGAGAGGAGAAACATAAGGCAAGCCCCAGCAGAAATGGAAGGTGAACAAATAATAACCACAGAAGAAGTAATAGAAGCAATTAACAGCCTGAAATTAGGAAAATCAGCCGGAAAAGACGAAATCAGCCCCGAGATGGTCAAATACGGAGGTGAAAAATTGGGAGAGTGGATTCAAAGAATATGCCAACAAGCCTGGGATGAAAAAGTCATACCTAAAGAATGGGAGGAGAACATAATCGTCCCAATACACAAAAAGGGAAATACTAATGATTGTGATAACTACCGAGCTATCTGCCTGTCATCATGTATACAGAAGATATTCTCGAGAATAATTGAGACACGGATCAGAAGTTACGTGGACAATGAACTACAAGAGGAACAAGCAACATTTCGAAAAAATAGACAAACACAAGATCACATATACACTATAAGAGCGGCGACGGAAAAGAGATTATAAGAAGGAAAACCATTATACCTGGCATTTTTAGACATAAGTGCAGCCTTCGACAGCATACCAAAGAGGATTATATGGAAGGCCATGGAAGAGACAGGAGTACCCGACAAACTGACCAAAGTCACAAAAGCGTTATACAAAAAAGTAATAGGAACAGTCAGAATAAAGGGGAAGGAGTCGAAGAGCTTCAACATAGAAAAGGAATCAAACAGGAGACTCCTTAGTCCTCTCCTATTCATTATAGTTATGGACCAAATTCTAAAGAAGAGTAAACAGAGATCACTAAATTTAAAATTGGGGCACTGGAGAATGGAAGAAGTAAACCTCCAAAGCCTGGTGTATGCAGACGATATTGTTAAAATTAGCAAACAAATAGGCAATGAGGATGAAGACATGAATATTAGATGCGGACAGAACACCCTAGAAGTAGTAAAACAATATGAGTACCTGGGAGTAATATTAAGCAATGATGGGACATTAGAACAGGTATTAAGAAACAGAACATCAAAAGCAGCAAAAGTATACTACCAGATAAACACAACACTGGTAAATAAAAAAGAATTGAGAAAAGATACAAAGTTACACCTATACAAAACAGTATATGTACCAACACTGATATACGGAGCGGAAACTTGGCCCATGCAAGACAAACACAAAAGCAAAATCACTGCCGCAGAAATGAGGTATTTAAGGCGAATAATGGACAGGACCAGAAGAGATAGAGTGAGAAACATAATTACAAGAGAAGAGCTAAGGGTAGATCCGCTGATAGAAACCATACAAAATAGACAGCTGCAGTGGTATGGACATGTGGTACGTATGGACAGCAAGAGGCTCCCAAGGAGGATCATGGAAGCAAGAGGAGATGGGAAGAGAGGAAGGGGCAGGCCCAGAATGAAACGGATAGACAGTATTAAAACTGTGGTACAGCAGAGGGGAAGGAACATCGAGGAAGTGAAGAGGATGGCGCTCAACAGAAAGGAGTACCAAAAATGGATCGAGGACCCGACACCGTAAGGTACAAGGGAAAGGACAAAGAAGAAGAAGAACAATACCAAAGAAGATTATAAAATAAGACAACCGGTATTAAGAAAACCAGAAAAAAACTTTAAAATCCAAATATTTATGATCATTCTGAAACCTATTCTAAATATGAAAAATCTTTGGAAGAACAAAATATTGTTTTCAAATTTATAATAAGAGAAATAATAGGGGATAATTGGAAAAAGAAAAACAAAAATTAAATTATATGATATAATTAAAGAATACCTCAATATTTACGTTATAAGCACACGATGACGGAGTTTCGAGTCTTCTAGAATGCATAGAAAATATTTAAATGAAAAAAGGGAAGCATACTAAGAAATTACTAACCAGAGAAAATTTGAAAATCCAACAAAAGTGAATCTTCTGGGGCCTATGCGGAATTTCTCTACGGAATATCCAAATGCTAACCCTTTCTAGCAGTTAAACTATGAGTTTCCCTAATAAGCACAGATGGAGCTTCGCAGTAGGTTTCCGTTTACTTTACTCGAAATTAAGATCGACACGCTGAAAGGTGTTTATGTTCTCAGCGAAATTTGAACTTCACTATTCAGAGTAGCTGGGACACTAATCTATCGGGAATCTCTAAAGCGAGTCACACTGGATAATAAAAAACCTACTCAATTTGACTAACACGTATAAGAGTTTAAACAGCAATAACAAAGTTAGTGTTTTACACTAAGCACGTAAAAATAAAGTAAAGCATTTGTAGATAAAAAATATAGGAAAATAAGACTAATAAGAAAGCTTAAAAAATTTAAAGAAGAACTTCCTTATATCATTTCCATTTTAGTTTTGAGATATTAAATGAATTTTAAAAACAGATAAATGTGAATACATATTAAAAATTTAATGTTCATAAAATAGATAACTTAAAATAATACATAAAATTAATAGTCAAACAAAAAAACTAAAAAAAACAACAAAAGGAGATCTATACGTTGTAAAACCAAGTTATTCTTTGTTAATTAAAAAATATTTATTGAAAATGTCGCCCGATATTTTTTTCTTTGTATATCTCTCTTTTTAATTGTTTGCTATTTGCTTATCTTCCTATCTTACTAGTATGATTGGATTGTACCATTTTTCTTGTACAAAAATCATTGATTTAGAGGATTATTTTATGGAAATATAAATTGTTACGCTGCATGCGTGTGTCTTGTGAGATATCAGGTATTAAGGGCTAAAATGATTATGTTATACTTTTATATAAACTACAATTACAGTATTTATTATTTTAGCTACATGCCCTTTACGCATCTAAGTTCAACAAATTAAAATTGCATCGTTACAATACATACCTGCAGCCAATATGTGTTTTCTAAAGCCGTTAATAGTATATAAATTACAGGATCAAAAACCAATTAGCTAGAGCCCATAATATATCAAATTTATCAACTTATCTAAACTACCCCTTAGAAGAATTTCCATTGTTGTATAAAATAAATAACTAAAACTAAGAAGTGAAATTTACTAAATTTAACTAAAAAATAAATAAAACCGTTAGATAAAGATAAAGCTCATTAAAGACAAACTGATACAAAAAGAACACGGTAATTAAAAAATAATAGATTCGATTATCTATTACGATATAAATAATAAGAAACAAATGCAACTAAAAATAGTTGAATCACAGAATCGAGGGTGAAAAATATAAATAATTAATTGAGCAAGATATCAGAAAGAAATATCATTATGAAACAGAGGCTCAATAAAAGAAAATCAAATGTTAGTTATACATACAAGCACTGTAAAAAGTGATAATTGACAAAAATTGATATTTCACCTATAGTTCAAAATAAAACAAAATTTTAGAGTATTATTAAAAATATAAGGGCTCTTTGTGATGGTAATGAAATAAAGCAAAGCATAAATTCTTTACTACATAAAATAAGCGTATGAAACATGGAAAAATAATGTACCAAAAAAGAACGACGACAAGAAAAGTTGAACCCACATTTAATAAATCAAGACTACCAGACGCTCTTATAGTCTAATATGTTTAGCCTAACATATGTTATGTACCAGTATACAACAAAACCCACAGTGAGCAACTAACTTAAACCAAATTAAGTCAGTCCATGCAACAAAAACAATGATAAAAGAGCTCTCGTCAGCTAATAAAATTTTATAATCACTCAAAATTAGAAATACGTATATGGAATGGCAACGGCTTGGGCCAGTACGTACGAGAAGTTACCAATTTATAATATTGATATGGTGCACATATTTGAAACGCAGTTCACTCACTAAAGTCACCTTCTTATATAACCTAGAAGCACTACACGTAGGGTTACAACAGTTATTATTAGAGAAAGTATCAAGCACCACCACCAAGAAGGTTATGACACAAAACACCTACAAGCAACAATAGATAACTCTAGAAGAAAATGTGTAAACTTTAAATATATAAAGAACCTTATTTTAGAAATACAATAAATAAATTTGTTTCAGAGAAAACTCCAACGCAAAATATGAATACGAGTGGTCACATTAACTAAGCAAAAAAAGTTGGAAGCAACAATTAAATTGCATATCAGTTGAAGATCCAGAGAAAAGTTATTAAAGAAATAGCAATAAAAGCAAAATCTTGCAAATAGAGAATTCATCCACATAGAAGTACTTGTCAACAACGGAAACCACAAAATATTCACTCTGTAAATCTATGAGAAAACTGAAAAGGCTCAAGGTTTCTTTCTAACAATTAGAGGTCCGATCGGTAAATGAAGCGGTGCAGGGAGATCTTCAACATTTGCAGATTATCTTATCGATATATTAAAGATACATAGTAAAAAATACAGTAAACTACTATCAAAATAATCTAAAATTTCTAAATGCACTATACTAGAAGCATATTTTAGTACAAAATATCAAATGTACAAAAGTTACATTAAGCTCAAGAAACCTCATTGTAATTCCAAGATTCCTTGTTATGTGGAACGAAACTGCGAGGCGAAGCCTCACAATAATCCTCAAAATGCAACATCTTACCGTTGAATAAACTTAGAAAAACTAAAAAGTTTTTTAAGAAATATTTTGGAATGACTACAACCGATTGTAATCATGAGCTTTGCCTCATTATCATTTTGGGTGTAGAAGCCAATTATTGAACAATTACATCGTGTACTATATATAATTAGCAGTACTTTCAGAGAAAACATTCGACGGCTGTACTAGACATCAGTTAGGTCTCTAGTAAGATCTGCTATGAAGGTCTTCACTATAAATTTAATATATATTTTGTACAGCTATAATATCCTAAATCTTGTTTATTTATACTTCCTCGTTAAATACCAGAATAAATATGCATATTTACTATCAATTAGAATCAAAGTATTTAAGGTGAGTATTTTGGGAGCTATTTGATATCTCCAACATACAATTGATCTAATTAACAATACAGCAGTTGATATATGTGTGGCGTATTCAAAAATGTCAGTGAATAGTCCAATATCTCAACAGCCAAATACACCAGTAAACACTTGAAGAAGCATCACCTAACGGAGTAGGGTAAAGCCGTTGCGGGCAGATGAACGTAGTCAGTGTGAGACACAGGGCCACAGCGCACTAGAGTAACGAGTAAACATCGAGTTTTGCTACATATTGGAAAAAGTCCGGTGGAAATGCATGAACTGTTGTATAACTGTGCGGAACAGAAGCTGTGACCAGAAAATGTGTTTATGCACTTTCGCGGCGAGACGGAGATAATTCGTCAGACAGGACCGGAATACTAGTACAAGACCAGGAACGGACTCTAGGATTTATGTCGAGAAACAGGGATGGGATGTGCAATATCGTTCACAAAGATTTAGGGAGGTAAAAGATCTCTTCTCAATTTGTCCTGCACAAGGTGTACAGGGAATAAAGAAACCTGATGCTATGGCTTAAATATCAAATTCAAGCGACAATCCAATAATGTAAAACAGCGATTCAGTATTTCTAAAGAGGACTGTTTCCGTAAACCTTTAAACATTAAAAAATTTGTAAAGGATGGCAATAAAGGTAGTTTGTTTGTATCTTCTGTTTTGTTTGTTTCTTGATACGAAACTTTTCAGACCATCAGGTATGTAGATGGTACTCTACTACTCGCCCTACATAACAACAATTTAATTCGAATTAAAAATCTAAATACATTCCAACTTGATTAATCAATGGAGAAGTAATAACCAATGCGTACAAATCAATACAAGTAATATTTATATTAAACAGAGACCTTAGCAATTGCTTACATAGAACATGTCACCTGGAAAGAGTACATATTTACAAAACTGAAGCAAGATTAATTAAAGTTGAAGCAAATATACTAGCTGTTCGGAAAACAATTTTTACTTCATAATAGAAAACAATCTGCTATCGTACAAAGGAAACCAAAACCAATATGTACCTACAAATGCACAGCAATATTATATAGCAAGTAATCTGACTTGAAGTTTTCCAACGGATTTAGAATCAAATGCTACAAATAATAGTTAACCCTCTTAACGACATAAATTTGCAAGTATCCGCAATCAAGAAAGTAATTAAATGGTTTATTGTAAATTACAGTGTTGTAATTGAACAGCATCCTAATATGCACTTACGGCTTTGTTAAAAGAATTATTCACTACTACATTCACGGTTATATTCAATTATTTATTGTTAACACAATAGTTAAGTGTAAGAATAAACGAATTAATAAATGTTAAAAATTTACATAAAAAAATTAAAAATAACGTAAAAAGTCAGTCAAAATGATACCAAGTTTTTTCACTACCATAGAGAAAAAATTTAAATTTGTTTATTGAATTATGCGTATTTTTTTTATTCTTAAGCATTAATTTTCGATGAGAACGACAGATAAATATCATTATAGACAATCACGAGAGTAAATCGAATATAAACTGTAATTTTTCTACGCACTGTGTGGTAAACGGAGAGGGGCGTGATATCTAAAGTAACTTACACTACCACTACCATTGTGAAACGAATTATCATCAAGCTTACTATGCTAGAAAGCATAATACCAACTTTAATTTAGAGACTTAATAAATGATATAATAAATATAAACAGTTCTTGTAAGAACAAAAAGTAGCAGAAAATGATCATTACAGTCCGCATTTAGCGCCCTGCTATTAATATTAGTTCAGTGTACACCACTTACAAGTGTTTAAAACATACACAGCAATGCAGACTAAAACTTTCTAGAATCTTGGAGTATAACAATCAAAAAGCGCACCCAACAAGGGTGGAGATCGTAATGGAATAAAATCCACATTAACCCCAACAAAAAGGAAATGATTTGTGTTCTGTAATTAGTCATTTAAAATACATGCAAACCAGAATGAAAGTGGGTATTATAGAGTTATTAACTATGTCAATGATGAATGAACCAACTTTGTTAATTGTGCGTAACCTGGGAATGTAAGAACACCAAAAATAAATGATTCAGATTCACCAAGCACTACGTTTATATAACAGCTCATAGTACAGTAAACTTAAAAGTAGCAAGCTTAAGGTTGATGTAATCTAAAGAATTTTTACAGTAGAGCAGTTGGGGCAGCTGCTTCTTAAAAATTTAAAAAATCTGCTATAACCAGCTGGCTAGTATTTGATAATATACTCTAAAAGGTTTAAAATAAAGAAGCATAGTACTAATATTAGTATAGTAGTTGGTTTTTCCAAAAGAAGCTCTTCCAGTATTGCTCAGTTGCACAAACACCCGTCAACGTCATCGTCGCCTGACAATGGATTAAAATTAATGGTCCTTTATAAATTGATTGCCTTGCACGAAACACTTAGCACAGTTATTCAATCTACGATTAGGCAACAGAGTGCTTAATAATAGAAATCATTAGTTACATTTATACAAAGTTGACAGAAAAAAACATCGACAATCTCTAAATTTCAACAAATGCGGATTATGCCACCAACACTGGATTTGTTTACATAAATTCACGAGTAAAATGCACTAAAGAAAGTTTACTTTAAAATAAGTAATAAAAATTACTTCTTCAAATTAAAATATTTTTATACAAATGAAATGTAAAAATATTACAGAGGCGTATGATTGTCAATTTTTCAAATAATTTTAAAATATTAAACAAATATTTAAAATGTACACATGCCATTGAATATACAATAAATTGCATTATAAATCTGTTAGCTGGAAAAGTACGGAAAACAGTGAAGAAAATGCTAGTTAAATTACCAAATATATGAGAAAGCTGAATTTTATGCTTTATGTTAATAGTGTCAATTTTTAATATTAGTTTGTACAAATGGTGATACAATTTCAATGTAAAACACGGTCAATATAGGTTTTATTTAATTGTATTTGAAAAATACAGAATTGGTAATTATAATTTTTTCAAAAAGTTACATTTTGCTCAGCTCGATAAGAGTTACAAATATTTTTACAGCAAACCTATACGACTGATTAATAAATAAAAAGTAATATGGCGGTTACCAAAACTAATTAAAACCACTTAAATAAAAAAAACTGAAGAAGTCGATTTTCTCTAATTTTATTACCTACACAATTTCTTATATATGAGGACACGTTAATCAATGCTTTTCGTGTGACTAACTTAACAATCTGACAAACGACATTTAACGGACTATTACAACCCAAAAATTCTTTGTGCAACCGCAATAACTACTAATGGACTGTTCAATACATCACTACAACGTCACTTGTTAATTACCTAAAAGAATTATCATGGATATGTCACAAAGTGACTTCAACATTACTTAACGTCTGCGTTAGTAATTTAAACCTCTGTTTAAATTTAGCATACGTTTGTAGAACCGGGCATATGAAAGTGAATCAGATATAAACATAATTTTTTATGCACCGTTAGATAAATGCAGAAAACCTTGGCTTCTAAAAGAACTTCCACTCCATCTCCATAGGGTACCTAATGCTATCCTTTCTATAGACAGTATCAAGATATCAAGAAAATATGTCGTTCGTTGTGTAATGTATTATTTCAAAATTTTTGTGACAGAAGGCCTACAATCCTCCAAAGTTTTAAGATATATATATACATATATATACATATATATATATATATATATATATATATAAAAATTGGACCACTAAAAGATGGAAACACAACCTTTACAACAGATGAAGAAATCTGCAATATATTTGCGGACCATTTTGAAGCTGTGTTTACTCCAGCACCAAATAATGATAACGCTTTTATAAAGAAGTAAGACAATATCTCCAACAATACTAATCAAATACAAGGGGTGAATTCAAACCAACATCGCCCAGAGAGGTTAAAAGATTAGCTAAAAAACTTAAAGTGAAAAAAGCCCCAGGAAGCGACCTCATACCAAACATAATAATTAAAAACTTCACAATTAAAATACATGCCTACTTAGCCACAGTTTTCAATGCCTGCATGCGACTTGGTTACTTCCCTGCTGCCTGGAGGCATGCAACCATACTTGTATTTCATAAACCTGGAAAAAATCGGCACTCTCCAGTGAGCTATCGACCAATCAGCCTGCTTTCAACTTTATCCAAATTGTTAGAAAAAATAATGAACAGGCGCCTACTTCAAAACCTACACTTGCTTAACATACTCCCTCCATTCCAATTTGGATTTAGATCCAAACACTCAACTACCCATCAGCTACAACGAATCGTGGTATACATAGAAAAAGGCTACGAAAATAAAGCTTATACTACAGCAGCATTCCTGGGTATAGCTAAGGCTTTCGACAGGGTCTGTAGAGAAGGTCTACTTTATAAACTACAGTGCCTCCATATACCAGGTTATTTGATACATATTATACGATCATTTCTCACACACCGCACCTTCTCCCTTAGAATCAATTCCACATACTCAACAGTTAGACCTATCAATGCAAGCGTCCCACAGGGATCCATATTGGGCCCAACACAATTTAATATCTACGTCCGTGATATATTTCAAATAGACAAAGCAGCCACTGCTATGTACGCAGATGATACTGCGCTACTTACCCAGAGCAAACAACTATTGGAAGTATCAAACGAACTACAATCCAGCCTAAATACAATATCAAGCTGGATGGGAAAATGGCACATAAACCTTAACTCAACCAAATGTCAAGCCCAAGTGTTTACCTTACGACGCCTCAGAGATATACCCAACATTCAAATAAATAATGAAGAAATTCCATGGAACACGCAAAATAGCCCAGTTCAGTATCTAGGGGTATATTTAGACCAACGACTAACCTGGGGTTTACATATTAATCACAAATTGAATGGAAGCTATACTAGATTAGCCCTACTATACCCACTGATAAACAAAAAAAGTTCTCTACACATAGACTGTACAATGCTAATCTATAAATCAATAATTATACCAGTGGTAATGTATGCATGCTGTGTATGGGGATCTGCTTCACCGACTCACATCCGCAAAATACAAACACTACAAAATAAGATTCTTCGAATAGCCACAAATTCTCCATGGTATATAAGGAACCACCAACTACACGCTGAACTAAATATCCCAACCATAGAAGAGCACATTAAAGAATTAGCGACAACCTTCTTTAAAAATTTAAACAACTGTGCAGGAGCAGCCCATTACACACTAGGAATGAGACACATAGATCAACGCTTGAAACGTAAACTGACGCAAGATCTTTCAACCGATGATAGTAGTGATAATGAAGTGTAGAGTAGTGATAAAACCAAAATAATATAACAATAAAACTAAACAGTGAATGGGTAAGCCAATAGGCAATCCCTAAGCGACATAGTGTTACATGTAATCAATAGTTAACAGAACCATGTATAGTACGACGTTGCTGATCTGGTTAAATAAATTTAAAAAAAAGGAAGTCACAGTTTAGGAACAAGACGCTCAAGCACACACAATTGTGGTAGTGCAAGAAACATTTAAAAATATCGTTTAAGAAACAGTGTCTTTAGCACAATATTCGCATTATCCGCTTGCTCCTCAAAGAAAAGCACCAGCTATGGTTGTTGAAATTACTTCTGGTGTCAGTATAAGCCACGGAATTACCCAGACAATCTTGAGTTTCGGAATGTGTCCCCAAGATGGATACCTCGTGTTTTCGTTGAACACTGAATTATTTTCCCTAAAGTTATGACTTATCGTCCTGGGATTGCCATTTCTTTGCACCACTAAATGCAGTGTTTAGAGGACTGATATTTTACAGCGATATTGCTATCGTAGTTTTTGTGCGAGATTGGCTGCTGTCGTAACCACCTTTATTTTACAATAGCGACATCAAAAAATTAATTATCAAAGCATTGTTTTTTTTTGATGTTTGAATAATTAAAATAACATCCGTTTTATATCTGATGCGTTCTAGTATATTTAAAGAAAAACTTGTTTAAAAAAAAAACAAATTTAAACATTAATGGATTTTACTAAAAGCGATGCTTAATTGAGGTAAAGAAGTTGGTGTGGCGGCCTTTTCGCCCTTGAACCGCTTTATATCGCGGCGGCATGCGGGCCTTTTGATATCTGCACGTTTTGCCGTCGCACACACAACGGCATGGGCTTTTGCTCAGCCGAGCAATTCACGCCCCGCAGCGCGGCCAGTTCGGTCGTGTCTTAGTCAGCATAAATTCAGATTCAAGCCCCGCAGCGCGGCCAGTTCGGTCGTGTCTTAGTCCGCATAAATTCGCATATTCAACACCCCGCAAATATTCACGCATCGCAGCTCGGCCAATTTGGTCGTGTCTCAACATCCCGAAGATACCAGATCCGCAACGCAGAGGTGGCCACCTTGGAATCGCCAACGAAGCCGAAGCCGAAGCCGATTCAGGTGAGCGATTTGGCAATTCATTGGTTGATATCGGTAGCCGCCCCCATCCGCTAACGCGACGGCCGTTTAAGGGACGATTTTGGCCTTATCGGCTGACCTTCCACTACGGGCCGTACTACGTTTCCACACCGCACCACGAGAGCGGCTATTTACACGCCTGCCTCTCCATTTTTTGGTCCTTACGAGCCGCATCGGTATCGTATCCCACACCGCATCCACGAGAGCGGCTATTTACACCCCTGCGTCTCCAGAAGTAATAACAGAAACCATAATATTTATATTTATAATAAACAGCAAAAGCTTTTAAAGATAGAAAAATATATAAATAATGCAGAATTAAAAACTAAGTTATGCAATGAAACGTACAATCTGTAAAGTAAGAAAATGTAGTTGACAGCTAACATTAACGAGAACTTTATGTATGTTAATAATTGGTGAATTATAAGCACATAACGTGCCTTCTACCATATTACGATTTAGAGCTAAAAAATAAAATTCCGACATCACTAAATAAATTAACATTGTACACGTATTGGGTAAGCCTCACAAGTTTTCTATCCTGACCATTTTTCACTAGTAATAGAAACAAAAGTGCGATACCCTCAACTAACTCTATCTTTAATTGACCGTTCGTAAACATTTTAGCAGCTGATTTGTTTCAATTGTAGAGCAACAGTCACTTGAGTTTGTAGTGTTGCATAACTTTGACAATATGTACATCGGATATCCAGCCGTAATTAAGTTTTTTAGTGAAAAAGATTTTAGTTCTAGTGACTTTAATCAACGATTTGATGGTGTGCACGGAGAATCTTCACCCTCATATACCGCTGTAAAGAAATAGGCAGAATTTGTTTGGGCACAGAAAGCATCTAAAGTAAACTACGTGCAGCTTTCAAAAGAAAACCGCATTTCTTGTCGACCCGGGGTGCTATAATGTAGACGTTTAAAAATAAAAGTATTATCAGCAATCTTATGACTTTCTGATGCAGTGGTGCGGTACATTGTCTATGAGCACGTTTATATAAATACAGTTAGTGCCGGATGAGTGCCCCCAGTAGTTCAAAAACAGTAACATATGACCTGTTGTGAATATTTTCTAACCTTTGTCCCAGCAACAACAAAAATTTATTTATTATAACAAGAGATAGAACCATGATTCTGTTCTATAATTTTCTAGAGTTAATGGAATGGGACCGACCGGACGAAAAGCAGACAGGGAAAGCTAAGGTGGCTCAATTGACGAAAAATCGTGGGATTCAAACAAAATTTTGCTAATTAATTTAAAAAAGAATACGTTGGTAAATGAAGCTTATTGCATAAATTACACAACGTTATCAAGTAAAAAAGGAGTGGCATGCTGAGCCGAACTGCTCGTCACGTAGCTGTTTTCAAGGCCGCGAATCTCCCTGCAATGTAGGTTTCAGAGGTTTCTCTACGCTACAACCCAAATTTAGCCGCTAGTGGCTACTATCTATTTTTAAAGCTAAAGGAAGTCTTTTGCGATAGAAAATTTAACAGCGATGAAAACAGCATTGAAAAATTACATTGTGGATTTATTACTATCATCTCAGGACAAAAGTCAGGTCAGAAACTACTAGCGCTTTCCATGTAAATAAAAAGTAAACACATCCCTTTGCAAGACTAAAATTAGACTGACCAGTAAAATAAACAAATAATTTTGTAACTATTAGCTTTTCTAAAATATATACGCTTGATACATTGACTACAACGGCTACTTATGCTGATGACATGGACGTCTTGGCCTCTCATATTAAACCAAATCGGTATTTAGAGACATTCAACCATTCTGAACAAAATTCAACGATGGCTTAGGATATGGCGAATTTAAATAAATAAATCTAAATCTCGACATGTTACTTTTATTATGAGGAGAGATTAGTGCTCGCCAGTAGTCTTAAACGGCTAACAACTACATCATCCTGAATCATCTAAATACCTGCAACTGTACCTAATACAAGATTGACTTGGAAAACACACATTTAATAAGCGCACATAGCTTGAGCTACAATTTTGTAAATGATACTGATTAATTGGAAAGAAATCCTAACGATCTTTGGAAAATGAACTACTAATTTATAAAGTAGCCTTAAATTCTAATTGAACTTATGGGATTTCTTTGTAAGGATTGAGTCTAAATCCAACGTGAAAATCCTAGAACGGCTTCAGAACAAAGTTCTTTCACTAAGTGTCAATGCACATGATACGTTCCCAACAAAGTAAAATATATAATTAAAAACTACATTAAAAATTATAAATAAAAACTTAATGCCTACTCTAATGATGCGGAGCATAACCCAAAAGCAAAATACTAAAATTATTCAAACCCTCCAAGTTAGCTACATGGTTTTAAGAATGATTACCTTATAAAATGTAATTGAAATCGTGTCATAATAATTTATTCATCGCGCTAAGTTTGCTGTAAGAAGAGGATTCGCCAGAATACTACTCTACATGGCTAAACGTACTATTACGCTATTAAATCCTACAAAATACTTATCGTCCCATTATATAGGGCTAAAGGTAGCAAATAAAAAAAATAAAAAACGTAATATGCAAATTAAAAATTTAATAATCAAAGAGATACACCGTAGCCTCAACAAATATAAGACTTAAAAACTGCCTGGTACTAATCCTTAATTAAATTTTACATTATACTGTCTTATTATGAGGTTTTTAGAGAGTAAAAATGTTTTAAATAATATTTTAAGTAATTTTGGATAGCAGAAATTGCCCCTCTATTTAATGCATTAATTTTAGTTATTAATGATTGCTTTGGTATCTCAATTGGTTGGTTTGACGTAGTTTTCTAATTTAAAAAAATCAGAGCAAATCTTGCACATTTATATGAAAAATTTCTAAAATTAAAAATAAAACGACAATTATGTGGATCAATGATATTAAATTTTAAAAAATTAGTCGCTTGCTGCTTATAATTTAACTTAAAATTCTTTTAATGCAAATTAGCTTGGATTGTCTTATGAGCTTTCAATTTGCTATCTTTCTGTAGCGTAAGAAAAATTTTCAGTAATGTGTAAAATAATATCCATCATTTTTTTTCAATTTTGAAATGTATGAAAAGACTAAGTTTTGTTTATACCGAGTTGTAGAAATTAAGTATAAACGATCAAACAAGAATTTTTATTTCTATTTACTTATTACTACAGAGTAAGAGTTGTAATTTATAATTAATATAAATCTGAGTTTCAGTAATTTTATCTATTATATGATTTTGTTGCTATTAAAGACTTTGCCGTTTCGCTTTTTTATGCATTTTGATTTCCTTGTAACCAAACGTTTTACGTGGTGAACTCTGGTAGTGATTCGCAAACAAAACCTTCACGGCGCAATCCCTCCAAATGCGCCAGATCGAATTAATTGCTCCTTCCAGTAAATAAAACGAGCGACGAACTCGTCCCGTCAAATTATACCGCAGCCAGACTCAATCAAACTAAACCGCCCGGCATACCCTTCGCTTTTTCTCCCACATCACTCCACACATGCTGAAAACTCCAGACCAGACCATGCATTTATTCACAGGTTCGCCGCCGCAAGCTCAGCCCGCTACAGGTAAGCATGCGTCCACACAACATCAACCCGTCCAACACCAACGCGCCCCGACGGCTGCTAATTTTCGGCGCTATCGACTGCCTCCGAGACGTAACCCGCAGCTTTCGCGAGCTTGCCCCCGAGCGCGGCGGAAGACGACCCGTCACTTCGCACAAATCAGGCCGCCCTCCAATTTCGGATGAAATTATGAAGTTCGCTCGCTCGTGCCTGAAATCGGGCGCGGGCGTCGGGAGACAAAGGGCTCGCGATCAGATCCCGTGAATTTTGAATTGAATAGCGCCGATTACGTGCGAATTTACGCCGCGAGCTTAATCTTTGCAAGCAATGTAGAACGCGAAGTTTGAAGAAATGACCAACTTTTCTGCAATTATATTACCGAAAGTATTATGGAAGCGCCACCATAAATTAATTAAAAACATTCGGAACTTTGCAGTTGCTGAAATTATTTTAAAACGTAATTTAGAGCGCACCCCCTGAAAAGTTTTGATGATAAAACTGCGTTCTAATCTTACAACTTCCTTTGCAAATATTTAGCTCTCAAGTTTTCAATGCAAACTTTTGTTTGTTTAGTTTGTGCCAGGGCTGTTTTGCACAAAAAACGTTTTTAGTAAATGAAAAGTTTCTTATATTAATTTTTTGTGAAAATTGTTGCATTAAGAGTTTAGTAAAGATTAATAAGATTTACTGTAGCAATAAATTTTCTCGTCTAAGGTAATTGCACTTTTTTAATTAGCACAAATTAACAAACTGTAATAATGTAATAATTTTCAAAATTTATCTACATTAAGAGAGCTTTAGCTTGTAGCTATAATTTTTATTCTTTTATAAACTAAAGTAAGTGTAGTAACTTATCCCGAAACTTTCTAACTGCAGATTTATATATTAAAGCTTTGATCATTATGTAATTATAATTTTGCAACAGGAATTATTTAAATTTATTAAATAATATTGGAATTCAATATACTCCTACAATTGAATTTTGTTCTTTAATCATAATCTATTTGCAGGTATTCTAGAAACATTGCGAACTTTACATTAAACTTAAATGTTCTGAAGAATATTATATTTGTTATAATAGGCAAATTTATAAGTAAAATTAATTTATTTAGCATAAAGTGTGCTCACTGCAAAATATTCAGCAATATTTTCTACTAAAATGTAAATTACTAAAAATAATAATTTTACTGCAAAAAAAGTTAAGTATATGATTTAAAAAAGAGGATTGCGAGAGACGCTGAAACAAATAAATGAGCTTTTTAAATATTCTTAAAAATCATTAATTTTATAGGATCTTTATGAAACTTAAGAACTTTTCCAGAAATGCATAAACTTTACAGCTACACAAAAAATTGAAATATCTCACCTACAAAATATAGCGATCACAACTAATCTTTACTGAAACTTGCTGAAATACGGAGCCGAACACCCGCCAAAGCACCCTAAACGCAGTGGTCGATTCGTGGGCCGCGTTTTCACATTTTCCGGGCCGCTAGGTCCCGCCGATAATTTCGCCCCGCGTAAAACCAGAGCACCCTTTGCGAGCGAGAAGGGCCCGGAACGTTACATCCCGGAGGCAGGCCGTGGCGGCGTGCACGGCGAGCTTGAGCGGCGCCGGCGAGCTCCGGCGACCCGCGGCGCAAAGCTCGGGAAACCACCTGTTAGGCGGGCGCCCCGAGCGCGCCGGCCGCGAGAACACAGCGTGCTAACAAACCGCGCACAGCGCTACACCTAGAGACAAAATGAGTGTTTACCATAGCAGTAAAACAATTTACATCATAAGACAGGACCCACAAATAAAGCGGCTTGGCAGGAATTGTGGCCAAGTGAACGACGCTGTCGCAGAAGTGTCACGTAGAACTTGAACACAGCGTGCAACTTTAATTAAGCGCTAACTCGGTGGGAGCGTCAGCGAAGCTTTATCTCAGGTTATAGAGCCCTTATGCGTAGAGTTAGGTGCGAAAATTCCGACAGAAAAGTCGTCTAGCGCGTCTTCCGGCGCTATCTCAGCTCGCGCTTTGCGTGGCAGCAACAGATATTGTTAGCGTCGGGGCCAATTTTGGCAGCAGCCATGTTATCAGTCGAGTTTAGCGTCGGCAGGGACTTTAGGTTTCAGTTTAGCGCGGTTCGTACGGGTCTTCGGCGTACTCGTTCAGGTCGGTGCAGTCGAACTCGCCGCGTCTTCCGGGAGGACCCGCGTGCAGAGCGGACGACGGATGCCGCGAAACTGAGCACGAGGCGCCGCGGCGCTCGCAGCGTCCCGGCGCTTGTTTGGCGAAGGTATCGAGGCGTCGACTCCGCGAGATAAATGCCGGCGCGAGATGGACGGATACAAATTTCGATCTGTCCTGCGGAGACGACGTGCTGGGCTCGCACGCATGCACTGATTTCCGACGATTTTCGGCCGAATTTCTGCTTTTCAGATCTAAGCTTTCATTATTACATCTGGAGGAACGCAAAAGAGAATAATAAAAAAGAGATAACAATCCAGATAATGCTCTCACTAAGTTGTTTACGCAATATTATGGCATGCTTTTAGATATGTTGACTGAAGGAAATAGAAAACCTAATGCGCCAGCAGGAGATTATGGCGCTTATTATATCGCTCGTGCGGCTGGGGAAAATTAATCTGGTATTGGTTTCAAATAAAAAGGCGCAATTACGTTTAAGCATGTTGACGTAAAGCATTTGCAATATTAAGCTACGCCGTAAATTAGAAATAATACAAGCTACTGTATTATTAAAATTGAAAAGGAAAACGTATTGCGTTATAATAAAAAGCAATAAAAACGCAATGTAGCCCACTCATTCTATAATAAAATATTAACCCTTTACTGCAATAATTTCACCCTATAAAATACATCCACAAACAAATATTATGCTACAATAACTATATTGCCGATTCTGAATTTTAATGAAAATAAAGCTGACGTGTGCCTATGCTCCAGAATATCGGTTTCGGGGCGGCTGGCATTTTTTCTGGCAGCTTAAAAAGACTGTGATTCTGACAACTTTATAAGAATTATAAAATGGACCAAGACAATAGAAGTAAAAAATTAAAATCAGAAAAAGAACAAAGTAGTGCAATATAGAAAAACCGAGAAAGAAAGACACTAAGGATATGTATGAGAAAGAAATTAATAAAGAAATTGAGAAAGATGAAGACTAGATATAAACAAAGCAAATGTAGGAGTAATCAAAAAATGTAACAACAAAAGCAACAAGAGAATCACGCCAAGAAAAAGTTAAGATAAACGACTAAAAGAATGGTTAAAAGAAAAATGTGTAAAACTAATAGAAACTAAAAAGAATTAAGGCAATAAACACTGCGCAGAAAGTTAAAGATATAAGGCAAGAACTGAAAAAAACGTGCAGGAGAAAAAAGAGGCAAAACAATAAGAAAAAATTAAGAGAAATAAAAGACAACTTTCAAAACAACGAAATAGGGTCGTTTTACCAGGAAGTCAAAAAAACAGGATATCAGAACAGCATCAGTTACATTATGGTGGAGGAAGGAGCACTAATATACGAACAAAAGAGATAATGGAAAGAATGACAAATCACTTTGAAGAGCTGCTAAATGGACAAGAAGAAAAGATAAAAGGAAGCATAGATATTCAAGAAAACCTAATAGCAGTAGAATAGCCAACGAATGAAGAAATTAAGAGTACACTGAAGGGACTAAAAAATAACAAGAAGCCAGGAAAAGGCGACATAGCAGCAGAAATGTTAAGAGCAGGCGGATAACTGTTACAAAAGAAATTATATGACCTCATCAAAAAATATGTGAAAAAGAAACAATGTCCAAAGCGATATTGTTCTCAATTTATAAAAAATGGACAAGCAGATGTGTGAGAACTATAGAGGTATTGCTCTGTTGGAGAATTGTTATACATTACTATACAATTTAATAAAGAACAAACTGAAGAATATTATTCCGAAAAATGCTGGGGGAGCATCACCCACGATTTAGAAGCAGTAGATCAACAACGGATCAAATTTTCTCGTTAAAAGAAATCTAGACCGTATATTAGAAATACAAAGTAACGATAGGATAGATAGAGAAAAAGTGTACCAAGCACTGAGTAATTTAGTGGTACCTGCAAAATCAAAAAATGAGATAACTTAAAAAGAAAATAAATCAGTGGAATTCGAGGAAAATAGAAGGCTTAGACAATGTGATCCACTGCCAACAAAGCTCTTTAACCTAGTTTTGGAGAAATTTATACAAACACTGGCATAAAAAAACAAGGAACTATTTTCAACAATGAAAACTAGTGTTTTGCTTTCGCAAACTATCTAACACTAGTAACTAAAACAAAAAAGTAATGATCAAAATAACTAAAATTTTATAGACAGAAGCAAAAAAGTTTGGACTTAAAATAAACAAAAATAAAACAAAATCCATGATAATTGAAGATACACAAGAAAATATACAAGAATGCTTAAGATAGACCTCACACGGAGGGAAAGAACGCAAATATGAGAAAGTTAACAAGTTCGTGTACCTGAAAGAAGTAATCGAAAACAAAGAGAAAGAACAAATAGAAGTGAGAGCTAGAATAATCAAAGAATATCAAAAAATGGGAAATTTAACAATGTCAATGAAATGAAAATATGTGCCCAGAAAAACAAAAGTGACGATCTACAAAACTGTGTTAAGACCTACGGTGAGATATGGCTGCAAAACATGGGTGCTAAAAAAAGCGGACGAAGAAATACTAATGAGATAAGAACGGAGGATGTTTAGAACAGAATGGATGGAGAAGAAAAACAAACAGAGAAATATAAATACTAAATAACAAAGCTACAATAAATACCTATATAAGAACCCAAAGAATTAGGTAGTTAGGACACGTGGAGAGGATGCCGAGGGGGAGAATGCCAAAAAAGTGTTGAAACTAGCACCAGTTGGAGGAAGGAGGCCAAGGATAAGATGGTATAACAGTGTGTTGAAAGACATTAGACGTACAGGTGCAAGAGGTTGGAAAGAGAAAGCCTTTAATAGAAAAGAGTGAAATAAATTCTCAAAGAATTTATAAAATAACTCTTGTATTATAGATATTATTTAGTGAATGAAATATAATATACTATACATAACTTTTGTAAATGTCAATTAAAACGTCCTAGGACTACAAGGCCTGTTGTGCAAATAATTATATGATCGACATATATATTATTCTCAAAATATGCAAGGTTTTGTCCACCAGGGGCGTTATTTGAGCCGACAACTCCCATACAACAAATGAAACTTTACAAAAATGTAATTTTTTAACCACAACAAACACAATTAAGTCAACCCCTAGTGTGTTATCTCATCAATATGTCAAATTATACTTCAAAACCATATTCACAACTAGCTTATTATAAACAAAACTTATTGCAGAATGTATTAAATTTACACACATAATGCAATTAGGGTGTCACAAAACTCACAGCAAAAACCAAAAAGCAGTAAGGAGCATCATAAGTCTGATGATATAACGTGGTAACCAATAATAATGATGAGAATATACTACACAAACCAAATGACTTTCAAGCTGTCAAACCACAAAAGGTTCTTTTACGATTTAAAAAATAATTTATACTACTACCAATGCCACGAATAATAAAAAACAAAATCTATTAATATACTCTCGGCACATTACACTAAGTTATCACGATAAAACAGAAAGATAAAAAATTTAAACAATAAATTTTATTAATACGACTCTAATATTCAACAAAACCCTCAATAATAGTATCGATTACACCTAAAACTCCTATTTTTCTCTGAGATACTGCCTTCCATTCGTCTGCCACCACTGTCATTAACTCAACTTTGTTAAGAAGCCTTTGGGGTATGTTTTATTAGATAATGTTCACGGGTTCTCAATTGGGTTTATATTTGGAAAATACCCTGAACATGACAAGAAGAAGGATCTACTCTTCAAAATTTAGCCTATTTAACAGCGCTGTTAAAGTGTCATTGGGATATATAGGTGTTCCGTCCAGAAGTAGTACCCCTATACTTAAGATTGCCGTTGGGTTACCCTGCGATATTGGTCTCTAGGCGGACTCTCACTTCATTTATGGCTGTTAGAAGCTTTATAAGCGACCATATCCCGGAAACCGTGTCGGCACACAGGCTAAACTAAATGAGAGACTATGGGAGGTAACTTTCAAATAATAAATTTAACAGTTCTCATAGTAATTTACCTTTCGAGGGAGCCTAAAACCCCTAGAGGGCGCATTCCCAGTTGGCGGATAGGGGAAAACTCGGTGATATGCCGGGTAGGAGGAAAATAAAATACCTCCCGCAGATCAGTAGGCAAAGAACTGTAGCATCGATTCCCATATTGGGCGGCTACAACCAGCGTCTGTACCCTGATTACGTTAAAATCCATAAAGGACTAGTCCTAAAGCTAAATTATCTGGAGGTAAAAAGAGTTCTCTAATTGGATCTCCGGTGGGAACGCACTGATAACGAATTAACTATAGGTACATGGAATGTACGAGATTTATTACAAATAGGAAAGACTTCAAAGGAATAAAGTACAAATCACTGGAATATGTATAACCCACTGGAAGGAATCAGGACACTACACATCCATAAATAACAATAATATCTATTTCTCAAGACATGATACACTGAGTAGAAATAAGTAGCAAATAATTACAACCAAACAAATCGCCAAACATATAGTATTATAGAGTACAATCCTATAAGCGATAGAATGATATCGATTAAGATAAACACCAAACCCGCAATTATGAATATAATACAAATATATGCTTCTACTACTAACTCAGATGAAAAAATTATCAAGGATTTTTACACAACCTTAGAAGAGGTAATAAACTCTATTTCAAATAGAGAAATGCTTATTATTATAGGGAACTTCAATGCGAAAGTGGGATAGAAGACAACATACATACCAAAAACAACATAGGAAAACATGGACTAGGACAAACAAATAAAAGAGAGAAAAAGCTCATAAATTTTTGTATTAATAAGAATTAGACAGTAACTAATACTACGTTTAAATAACACCCAAGACATTTACACACGTGGCAATCCCCGAATGGCAACTATCGTAATCAAATAGATTACTTTTTAATACGCACACGTTGGCGCACTTCAATACGCAACACAAACGCATACCCTGAGGCAGATTGTGGAAGTGATCACAGACTACTGGTCGCACGAATCGCTACAAAACCAAAAATAGCAAAAATATCCCCAAAGACAAATTAAAAATATCCTACTCAGATACCCCACAAACAAAACAACGCCATAGCCTTCGACAGCATTAACTGGCAGAAATTATGCCAATATTATCATATTATTCAAACACCTAATAAAAGAACTAATATGAGCACCATAATGTAGTAATAAAATTGGACAACCAGATATCAAACTCATGCAAAATAGGAACGGAAACTAGACAGGGTTGCATCGTATCGCCAATTCTATTCAATATTTACAACGAATTCATAATGAGAAATGTCTTAAAAAGTTGGAATGGAAGATACACAATCAACAGAGTTAAGATAAAATAATTTAAGGTATTCCGATAATATTTTTGCTAACGATGTTGAAAAACTAACACAACTAATCGGAAAATTAGAAACAGAAAGTGGTAAATTTGGATTGACGATTAATTATTAAAAAGCAAAGTGATGATAGTTGACAGAAGAGGACAAAATCGACCTGAGATTAGACGAATCCATAACTGCAAGGTAGTGAATCATTACATATATCTGGTATCCCTGATTACTAATGACGGATATTGTACCTCTAAAATTAGAAGACGCCTAGAAATAGCTAGAAGCACTGTTACAAAACTAAATAAAATTTGGGCTGATCGTAATATAACTATTGATATTAAAAAATCACTTATAAAAACTAGTATTTCCCATACTACTTTATGTTTCAGAAACGTGGTTAATGCGAAAAATGAACCCCAGACAAATCGACTCCTTCGAACTATAGTCCTGGCGAAGATTACTCAGTGTGTTATGAATGGAGAGAAGAATATGCCCGTCATTGAAAATCAAAGAACCTATAAGATTATCCAAACTCCAAAAAAATTATAAGGTACTGTAGCCATGTTTAACAAATAAATTCAAACAATCTCAAAAGATTAGTTGTACAGGGCAGAACTTTAGGAATCAAGACCGCGAAAACGAACACCAAAAAGGTGGACGGACCAGATTAAGAACGTCACCGGCGAACATCTCGAAACAGAAGTTGATGGCAAGGCATTGTAAAAAGAAGCATGCAGACAAGTAGTCAGGACGCTTCTGAAAAAGACTACCACAGAAGAAGAATAGTAACACAGCAACAGCCACTGTCTCATAGTGAGCGGCTGTTGTATTAATTGGTAGAGGGCAGCACTAGTTGCAATACTGCAACGACGGCGAAGATAAGACATCGGTACGATTTATTGATAGATTTCTTCAGGCGGAGATAAATTAGCAAAAGGCTGAAGTACTACGGTGTAGAAAGCAAGGGGAGACTACTACATTATCATCCCAAGAATAACCACTGTAGAAAGTCAAACTGGAGATATGGCCCGAGTGCCCGGCATCTCTTGAATTGGACAGGAGTGCTAAGAATTTCTAAGCGAATACAAAAAAAAACTGGTTTGAACATCACACGATTTTTCTTATCCTATTATTTGGGTAACTCTGGCAAAAATCCTGGGTTTCAATTTTTTTCGAGTTCCTATTTTACCAAATTTTACTTTAAATTCATGTTTATCTCGTGATAACAAATCATTTTTATTCTTATGAATTTTTTGTATCTTCAACCGTTTAGATTCGCAACCGCTTTGCGACCGATTTTGCGACTTTGCGACCAAACGGCTCGGCCGATTTTTATTATTTTTGCACTGCGTCTCCTACCTACAAGTAACTTGCATACCAAATTTCAAGTCTCTAGCTCTTACGGTTCTCGAGATATCCTGTTTACTGACAGACAGACAGACAGACACACACACATGAACCAATGGCCCAAACCAACTTTTTTGGTGTCCTGACTATAATTCGTCCAGAAATGTGAAAAACTGAGTAGGTCAAATTTCCGCCGATTACATTACTTTCCTTATTATAGGATAAGGAAAGTAAAAAGAACGCATTAAAAGTATAGGGCGATGGAATGTCCGGAGTAGTAAGACAAGAAAGTTAAAAAACATAACTAATAAAATAAAAATAAATAAAATCAAAATACTAGGCATTAGCGAATCCAGATTGACAGGATCAGGGAAATTTTAGTTAGGAAACACTAGTTTACAGGGTTTATCCAGAAGTAGTAAGACTGTTTTTTTTTCCGCGCGCGCGAAGCGATTGAGGGGGTTCTGCAAGGCCGGATGCTATGGAGGGGAGCCTTGGGAACAGGTTTCGACCTGCGGCAGTCGCCTGCATGCGTTAGTTGAGTATGGACCACTATTTGTGGTGTTGTGACGCCTCGTCGTCAGTTGCGATGGAGCGAAATTTGGAGCAGCGGTACGCCATCAAGTTTTGCTACAAACTTGGAAAATCAGCGACCGAAACCAAGGACATGCTTACGCAGGCCTACAAGAAGGATACCATGAGCCGTTCCTCGATATTTGAGTGGAACAAGTTGTTTCGGGAGGGGAGGGAGCTCGTCGAGAACGACCAACGGACCGCGTCCGTCAACCTCGCGAACGGACGACAATGTGCTAAAAGTTAAGAAACTTTTGAACTCTGACCGCCGATTGGGCATTAAATTAATTAGTGATGAGCTGAATCTTTCGTACGGGACAGTCCAACGCATCATCACAGAGGATTTGTCGATGAGAAAAGTGTGTGCGAAAATGCTGCCGAAAGTGAGGGATCTCCTGGCCAAATTCGGCGTTTCCACGTTGCCTCACTCCCCCCCTTAAGCCCTGATGTGGCACCGCCGGACTTCTTCCTGTTCCCCCGGATCAAGAGGCAGCTCAAGGGGCATCGTTTCGACTCGGTGGATGTAGTCCAAGCGGCAACGACGAGGGTGCTGAACAGCATCCCGGAGGACGACTTCCAGAAGGTCTTCGCGACCTGGAAGGCTCTCTACCAGAAGTGTGTGGATGCCCAAGGGCCTATTTTGAAGAGTATTTAGTCGATATACCAAAATGTTCAATATTTTTTTTAATCAGTCCTATTACTTTTGGATACCACCCTGTATATTATTCAGGAAACAATGATGATGTCTATCAAAGCAGCGCAGGGATATTAATTTACACCAAAATTAATAAACTTTATTCCATACTCTGATCGCGTTATGATGTGCAGATAAAAACAAAGCCAGTGAATTTTAATATCATACAGACATATACGCCAACAGCAGATAAAAAAGACAATGAAATAGAGAAGCCTTACAGACAAATAGAAGGCATTACAAAATACCTTAGAAAATACGAAATAAATATTATCATGAGAGATTTCATTATGAAAATAGGGGAAGGCAGAGTGATTGATGTAGTGGGCAATCGTAGATTAGGTAATGGGGAGAGATTAATCTAATTTTGTAGTGAAGAATATATGATTGTCGCTTAAAATACCACTTAGGAGGTTGTATACTTGGAGATCTCCCCAATATAACGCAAACACAATTGTAAGAAACCAAATATATTTTATAACGATTAATAAAAGATTCAAAAATAATATCAAAAGCGTAAAAACCTACCCCGACACTGACCACAACTTAACAGTAGCCAACGTACATGTACAACTAAAAATAACAAAACATAAAGAAAAATCATATACAAGAATCTACTTACAAGATCTCAAAAGTAAAGAAATAAAAACAAACTTCAAAAACAACTCAATCGAAAATAAAATAGCTGTAGCACAGAGCAGCCAATAAATTAAAAAAAAAATACTACGGAAGTTTCATTGGAAGTAATAGGCGTGCATAAGAATGAAGCAAAGAAAGATTGGATGACGAAGAAAATTCTGAATCTAATGTAAAAGCGCAGAAGTGTCAAAAACAAAAAAAAAGCAAATATAAAGATCTACAAATCTGGATTCGAAGAGAAATACAAACAGCCGAAGAAATATTGATGTGCATAAATAGAAGAATTGCAAAAGAAACAAGACGAATTTAGTTTGTACGAAAGATTAAAAGTAAGAAAACTTTAATATGGAAGATGACTTATGTAATTACAGATTATGATAAAGAAATTATATTAAACCCGCATGGAAGACTTGAAATGTAGAAAATATACATTAAAACTTTATTTTATGACGACAAACAATATATTAATTTACAGGAAATAATGGCAATAGCAGGCCCAGATATACTCAAGCCCAAAGTCAAATATTCAGTAAAGTTAGCCAATAATAAAAAAGCTGCCAGACCAGATATATTTCCAACAGATATTATAGAACTTTTTGACAAAGACAATATAGGCATAATAACTAAAATATTTAATGATATCTATAATACGGGACGTATATCTCAAAAATTGTTAAAATCCATATTTACACCAATACCAAAGAATAACAATGCTTTCTCTGTAACGATTTTAGACTGACCATCTTCATGAGTGACATACTCAGAATAAGCAGAATAATTCAACGCCGAATACACACAAAAAATGCCATTGTAATCGATTTGCAATTTGGTTTTAAAAGTGGATTGGGTGCTCGAGAAGCTCTATTTAATACAAACGTTTTGTTGCAAAACTGTAGAGAATTTTAAAAACCAGCTTTTGTCTGCTTCATAAACTACTAGAATGCTTTCGATCAAGGCAAACACGTCCAACTTATCAAACCGTTAATAAAATTAGGATTTGACAGAAATATATGCGTCTAATTAAAAATATCTATTGGAATCAAACTGCGATAATCAGAACCGAAGATGGAAATACAAGCAAAATTGATATCAAACGGGTGTATTCAAAATGTGTATTCTGAAGAATTATTTCAAAAGAAAAAGAAAAAATTAAAATAAATGGGTAAACTATTAACAACTTCGATATGCCGACGACACGTCAATTTTACCCGAAAACGCTGGAGATTTTCAAAATATCCTAATACTATTAAATAGCGAATGCGAAACAGCAGAACTGACTGTGAATTTAAACAAAGCAACATATATGGTAACGAACAAAACATCTGTAAGGCAAATACATCTTACATGAAATTACATATCTATAGAAAGAGGCCACAAGTAAAGGGTCTTTCATTAAGCGCTTCCTATCTTTAAATTTAAGTAAAACAAAGTGTGTGTGAGATATTATCGAAATTTTTTATTCATTTGAAAGCCCTATCGATTCCATTCTGTATGGAATACAACATCGTGTAAATGTCCGCCGCGGCTTCGCTGGGTGATGCGCATCCGAAATGTCCAATTTTCCAAGACTCTGGTGTATAAATCAGGCTGAATTTGACCGACGGCATGGGTTATGTTGGTTTTGAGGGCCGCTGTGGTTTGTGACTTATTCGGATAGACCTGAGACTTACGAAAACCCCACAAGAAAAAGTCTAACTGGGTAAAATCGCAGGATTTCGGTGGCCAATATCACCTCCACGTGAGATGACCATGCCCTCAAATCGCTCGTGCAGAATGTCCAATGAGCTGTGTGGCACGTAGCGCCGTCCTGTTGAAACCACATGCCGTTGGTGTCCATATCATCCAATTCAGGCCAAAAGAAGTTGGTAATCATCGACCTATAGCGCTCGCCGTTGACGGCGATGGCCTGGCCAACGTCGTTTTCAAAGAAATATAGACCGATGACGCCGCAAGCCCAAAATCCAATCAATCAGTGACTTTTCGGGATGCATTGGATACTCTTGGATCTCATGTGGATTGGAATTGTCCAAAATTCAACAATTTTGTTTGTTAACGTACCCATTCATCCAGAAATGGGCCTCATCCCTGAAGATGATTTTTCGAAGAAAATTAGGGTCAGTTTCCAACTGCTCCAGGGCCCATTCAGCGAACACACGTCGTTGTCTATGGTCGTTTATCTTCAACTCCTGGGTTAGCTGAATTTTGTACGGGTGCAGACCCAAGTCATGACGCAAAATTCGCCAAGTTGTCGTTTGCGAAAGAGCGAGTTCTTGTGAGCGACGCGAAATCGACTGCCTCGGATTCTCCTGCACACTCTCACGGACAGCGGCGCTGTTTTCGGCAGATCTTGCGTTTCGTCATCGTACGGATGTTGGTTGATTGTTTACTGAACCAGTGGAAAATGGGCGAAGCGCGCGGAATGTTGCCCGAACAGAATACCCATTTTGATAAAACAATTTTATCATTTGCACGTGTTGTTGTACGCTATATCCGTCCATGGTGATTTGGGCCAAACAGACTAAATAAATGACAGACAATTCGACAGATGTAGCTTCAATAATATGGCCACTATCAACTGTCAATTTCGGAAGTCCCTATTGGAAGACCCTTTACAAATATTTTAGATGTCAGACAAATGACTCATTAGAAACATTAAAAAATTGAAATCGATGTTAAATAATAAAAGCCCTAACTTTGCAATTCCATTGAAATTTCTTAAGTCCTACGTGTGTTCTAACTTTCTGCATGGAGCTTGGACGTTAGAGGAAACAATTATGAAACCAATAGAATTCTTTAAAATGTGGACAATAAAAAGAATATTAAAAATGTCTTGGACTGATGGAGTGAGTAATGTTAAAGTATAAGAAGAGTAGGGAAAAATAAAGAATTAGTAAACACAATTAAAAACAGAAAATCTGCCTATTTTAGACATATCCTCCGAAATAATAAATATATACTACCACAGCTAATAATTATAGAAAAACTAGTCAGAAGAAGAGGAGTGGAAATAAAAAGATTACTTGACTCCAAAACATAAGAATATGGAATGTAATGAACGCCGAACAACTTTTCCAAGCTACGATTGACCTAGAACAATTTAACCAGGTAGTCGCCAACCTCTAAATAGAAACAGCATTATAAAATAAGATTGCCATTATACAATTAGGTAATCTACTACTATAATAAATAGCACTCCATACTATTATACTAACTTATTCATATTTTATAAACTAGCGACAGAATATATCGTCCAATTAATACGATGGACGCCACTGCCACTATATTCGCGATATTGACTTTCTCCAGAAAAATAACGAAACGCTATAAATTATTTGGTTGCAAACAAATCTGTGTTTTTTAAGGATCCTCGTCTTGTTCGCACCGGGAGTTCTAAAACTGGATCTTAAAAATACTAATCGTTTATCGCGCTTTTTAAATTTAGTAATAATCCAATTAATTGTAGATAAGACTGCTTTTCAGTCTTTTTAGCTTAGCGTATGATACTCCCGCGGTGGAAGTAATCTAAATCTTTGCATCCAGATAAGTATTGTATTGTTCAGTTTACATTAAAGTGTCTGCAGATGTTTCGAAATGTTACTTAGCTGCAAGTAGTTTACTTTAATTTTTTGAATTGCCAATTTTAACTTAGCATCTTTAGAAACGCTTAAATGGCAGAAGTATCAATTTTAGCTTTATCGATCTCAAATGTATCGACGTACATTTCATGAAATAAGTGATATCATTACCCGCGCATGATGTCAGACGGTTCACCAACCACACGGTCGATAATCTCCAAAGTTATCGCGACGAGAACGCTTTCCCAAACAACATTCAAATCCCCTACATTATTAGTATCAGGGCCATCATAACAGAATAAATTATCGCCGATAAATAGGGAGCCATTTAGGTCGTCTATCTCAGAAACTAATTCAAAGCTCCCTATAACTAATTTAAAAAACAAAAAAATCATTGGAACTACAGTAATAATTATAAAATCAAGAAGGAGAATTTTATTTTAAACAAACATGTATTCCATTTATGTATAGAAAATAATATCACTCCAATATTTACCAAACTGACTTTACAGACGTTGATACGATGGTCGAAATTTTTTACGACATTTTCACATAGAATTGCTTCAATGACATTTATCGGGGCAATTATGTTGTTCTTGAGGTCTTGGATAGTGGCTGGTTTATTGACGTAGATTTTATTTTTCAGGTATCTCTACAAAAAAAGTCCAAAAACGTAAAATCGCACAAACAAGCAGACCAGTTGACATTTCCATTTCTCGAAATTAAACGTTCACCGAACTTTGACTGCAATAACTCGATATTCGCACGTGATGTGTAGCATATTGCACCGTCTTGTTGAAAATAAACATCATTTATGTCAGTTTGATTGAGTTTCTTGAAAAAAAATGGTTATTAATCATGCCGCGGTATCGCTCGCAATTGACAGTAATCGCATTTCCAGCCTCATTTTCAAAAAATTGATCAAATGATACTTTTTGACCACTGAGCACACCAGTCACTTTTTTAGGATGCAGTGGTTGTTCTTGATATTGTTTTGGATTCTTGTTGGCCCAAATACGACAGTTTTGCTTGCATATTGTCCTATTCATGTAAAATGCGCTTCATCGTGGAAGATTATTTTTGATGAAAAAATCTGATTAATTGCACGTTGTTGTAGGAGCCAACAGAAAACATAACACATCACTCAATAAGTTCATAGGATGACTATTATATGGCGTCACTATTGACAAATCCATATAATTTTTAGGAAGTACTAAATCTTCAAATGATACGTGACAAAATTTCATGACAATCTGACGTTTAGTTCACAAGTTACAGTGGTTTTAGTGACGCTACTTGGTAATTTTCAAAACAATGGAAAGATCTGAATTTCGTGTGTTGATAAAACATTGCTTTTTAATGGGGAAAATACCATTCAAGCGAATCAATAGCTTGACAAGTGTTATTCGGACTCTGCTCCGTCGAGGCAAATAGTAAAGAAGTGGTTATTTGATTTTAAACGCGACCGTATAAACACCGATAATGCTGAATAATTTGGTCACCCAAATTCGGCAGTTGTTCCAGAAAACAAAATAAAAGCACACAAAATAGTTTTGGCCGATCGTATATTGAAGTTGCGTGAGATAGCTGAGACCTAAAGATATCAGATAACAGTGTATTTACCATTTTGCATGAACATTTGTCTATGAAAAAGCTCTGTTCGAAGTGGGTACCGCATTTGCTCACAGTCGATCAAAAACAACAACACTCGACGATTCAGAGCTGTTTGGAGCTGTTTCAGCGCAATAAAAAGGATTTTTTTTTATAATGTATATGACAATGAATAAAACACGGATCCATCACTACACTTCAAAGTCAAATCGACAGTCAGCTGAGTGGATAGCAAAGGGCAAAAGCCGCCCAAAGCGACCAAAAACTCAATTGTCAGCTGGTAAGGTTTTGACCTCCGTATTTTGGGAAACGTACGGTATTTTATTCATCGATTACCGTGAGAAAGAAAAAACCATCAATAGCAAATATTATATGGCGTTATAAGCGCATTTGAAGAAATAAATTATAAAAAAATAACCTCAAATGAAGAAGAAAAAAGTGCTCTTTTATCAAGACAACACACAGTGTCACAAGTCAATCACAACAATGGCAAAACTGCACGAATCGCATTTCGAATTGTTTCCCCATCCACCGTATTCTCTGGATCTGGCAATCTGTTTAAAAACCTAAAAATAATGCCCAAGGGAAAGGAATTTGTCTCTAATGAAGAAGTTATTGCCGAAACTAAAGCCAATTTTGAGGCCCAAGATAAATCGTTCTACAAACAAAAGCATTGGAGTTTTAGAGAAGCGTTGGAATGAATGTATCACTTTGAAAGCAACCATCTTAATGAATAAAGTCAAATTTTACTTAACAATTGCTGTTTTATTAGTCATCCTATGAACTTATTGAATGATGTGTTACGTCGATTGAAATGAATGTTATAAGCGTGTAAAATCAAATCTTTGTGCATAATGCGACATAAACTGGTCTTCAAAATGCCCAATTCTTGCAATCGACGAGTTATTGAGAGTTTTGGTCCTCTTTTACACTCTCCTTTATGGCAGCGATATTTGTCGATGTGCGAACACTTTTGGGTCATGTAGTTTTTGGTATATCACCAACAGAACCAGTGGTCTTGAATTTTCCCACCAAACGACCGATGTTGATCTCATTTAAACGGTTATGACGATTAAAATAATTGCGGACAGCTGTATAGGTGTTTTATATTTTTTCGGCATTTTGTAATGCTTTTAATCACTTTCACGGGGTCTTTAATCGAAGATGACCCTATAGAAAAAATGGTACACATTAAGCTAAAAAAATGACGCTAATAAAATTAGCGTCTATGTCAAATTGACGTTTAATTTCCTGCGTCTCTATTGGCGGACCCTTTAGTTCAAAAAATTCGGACCAGAAAGGTAAAATAGTAGCCCAAAAACACAATAGTTGTTACAAGAGATTAAAAAAATAACAAATATTTTAAAAAAATTAACTGAGTAACTGCTACCAAATGTTCCAAAATAAAATAGGATTTTAACAGCAGTTTTGCCTACTATATGGATGTTATAGGTATGTTAATAAATCTATTATAAATCACTTCTACAATCATCACCCTATATTTTCCCCAACTTACTCAAAGTTCTTGAGGCACAACCCTCCACTTTTATATAAGGCGTCCGAAACTGTCGTATTGTGGTAAACTTGTATAACCTTTATTCTTTGTGTTATAAACACTCTAAAGTACCTTGAAAATAATTGAACAAAGCTCGTAATAAGTTAAATCCATTAAGTAAGCTGGAACATCTCCCTCTTTCTCAACTTTTTTAAGACCAAATTTTGAAAACTGAAGCGGTTTCTGATACCTTGTTAGGCCATGATCTGTCTCAGTCATTGCTTAGAGTACTTATTGGTACACGCAATTTATAGAAATGCCTCCACAAGTTTTGTCCAAGGTCTCTATTAATTTGATTTCAATTACATTTTCTTTCCCCTAATCCAAGAAAATGTCTAGATCGCATTCCTCTATCGCTCTATTAGATCTTTTGTAGATTTACTGCAAGGCCTGGTCCGTGCTTGACTCTTAGGCTTCTTATAATCCTGCTGATGAGAAAAAGGATAAAATCTAAGTAGAGTTTTATACTATTCTTTATTTTTCTTCTCTTATTTTTCTTTCTTCCATGATCTTTCAATAAGGATTTTCTCTAGCCCACGTACCAGTCTATTTTCTTGGCTTTCCGAATCTTCTTCTTTGCAGCCCCGTTTTAGATCTGTGCGCTTCCTCACTTCCTCCGTCTGATTTCACACTTTTAGATTTGGTAGATAAACCCACTTCCTAACACTGGGTCACTTCTACAGAAAAGCTGAAATCCTCCGATAAAAATAAATACATTGAAACTTCTAGTTTCCAAGTCGTCTCTGCAACTTTCACTGATTTGCATATTTTTTGTCGTTTTTATCTGAATTCCACAAGGGTGAGGAAAGAATAAAAATTATTAGATTAGAAGTTTTACTAACGTAAAATGCGTTTTTACAATGAAGTGCACCCGGTTCTTCGAGGTGCGAACAATATAATGGCCTCATCGGTACGGTACAGGTGATTAAGCCCATACCCCCATGCCATGGTGCTACTCCACATACACCAACTTAATGTAGTAAGTAAATGATAACTCGCAACGGTTTATACCCTGACTCACGAGCTGGTTCGCAGTTGAAATTTTGCTGACTATTTAGTGTTTTACTTTTAGAGGATTGTTGGCCACTGCACATAATTAGTACTTTTTTTGTTTTCCTAATTTTCCAGTATTTTCCTATCCATTACTTTGAAAACGCGCCTGATGAGTAGTTTGACACTCCCTCGCTACATTTTACTTGGTTTGAAGTAGGTTTATAAACAAAGCACCCTACACTCACAATCAAAAATGTATTATAAAAAGTACTTTGTGGTAGCTGAGAAAACTACTGTTTGTAACCAAAAAAAAAAAATGTAAGCCAACAATATCCTTTTAAATTTTCAGTAGTTAATGATTCAATACTGTAATCTAAACTTTTAATTCACAGGACGCTTGAGACTACATTTTATCTATTCGGAACAATTTTGTTACTTTTAGGTAATGTCGGCTACGGTAAGGTAAACTTTATCATAACACTCTGATAATGTTTGAGTCTCTATTTATTGGGTTCTTCTAACTCCCAGCGCCCGTTGAAATTCTTGTATACTTAGAAAGAGGAAATCGCCCAGAATATTGTTCAAACTTTAGTCTCTTTTTTATGCGTTTCTGTTTCAGTAAAGTTTTATTTTAATGTTTAATTGATTTACTTATATTTAATATAGAAAAGCAATCGAAACGTTATCCCATCTTATTATTGCTCAGTATTACGTTTTTGAACAAGATGATATTGCAAGTTCTTTTCACTATTACATTCAGAAGTAAATAATATCCTGAAGTCGTTCTACCAGTTATAATAGTAGGCGACCACAACGGAAAATCTTTTTTATTGGGCTTTTGCATTGATAACAATGGACATACACTAAATAACATGACCGGTAAATACAAGGTGGGACACTCAGACTGCACGTTTCTAAGAAGCTTGTATGGTGGGGATGTGTGTGGGAGGGAAAGTAGGCAGTCACACTCACATTCCACACAGCTGAAAGTTTAGTAACCATGCAGCGTTGGACAACAAGGTTTCGCTGTTACAACGTGTTTAGTAAATGGTCGAAGTTACGTACAAGCGCGTTCCACATACATTTTCATCTTTCGAGTCATGCTGCTGTTCTAATTGTAAGTAGAAAAATTATTTCTGTTTAGCTATACAAGTAACGATTACAAGAAACCCTCGAGGATCTGCCAGGTGCCACAGCATTACTCTTGGATTTTTGACTAGAACAGTAAAGAGAATTTTGCATGATAACCTACACCCATAAAAAATGTAAATAGTCCATATTTGAACCCCAAAGATTTTTGTAAGAATATCTTACAGTTGCTTAAAGATGACCTCTCATTGATAATCTATGGATGAGCGATGAAGCTCAGCTTTTACCTCAGTAGATGTATCAATAAACACAATTTTTGCTATTGGGCTGTTGCTAACCCTCAACAACTTCACGAACGGGCTGTCCATTCGCCCAAAGTTATAGTCTAGTGTGAAATCTCTTCGAATGTAATAATTGACCTGTATTTTTTTGAAGATGATGATAGCCATGCAGTTACTGTAACATCAGCGCACCATGTTCAAGTGCTGGAAACCTTCCTTATTCCAGAACTTCAACGATTTCCTGTAAATGGGGAGACTCATTTCCAAAAAAATCAAGCAACTACTCTATTTGAAAAGCATACGTGTGTGTTAAAATGTAGAGTTTGGTTCCAGCGGGACTTGATACTACACATACCTAGATAGCGTTGTTAGTATTTAAATCACCAATAAGTAAGATTGGTTCACTTGTATGATAAATTTTGAGCAATTTTTCTCTTATAGCCATTCATTGGGTTGGTTAAAAACATATACTAGGCCTTTGATTTTAATTCCTAGTCTCGAGGTTTATGGTGTTGATTGGTTGATTTTACGCTTAATAATATTCCATTCTTCTGATGTAATGTTGGCTTTTCTACCTATACTGTAGATTTTGTAGTAATTGAAGTGCGTTTTAGAAACGCATACTATATCAATGGAATGTTTTTCGAGAAAAGTCTTACCTAAGTTAATTTGCATTTTTATTTAAGAAATTATGTTAATTCTATAATTAATTACAAAGTAAGGGTAAAAAATTTGATAATAAGAATTATTTCATTTAGTTGATGTAGAGTTAAATAAGTTTATGAGGGATAATAGTAAGAATGAGGTTTTAGAAGCTGGGGTATTAGTTTTCAAGTGCCATGTTAAGTTCTTGGCGTATTGTGAAACTCATTTCGGAGTCTCCTGTCTTGATAATTCCTTGTTTTCGAAAAATATTTACATCTCCTAAACCTTGTCGGGTGGTTTCTGCCACAGCTGGAACATATCGGGGACTCATGTCAAGGTTTCTTACAATTAGAATATAAATGATACAGTCTGTACTAATTTTTTGTATGCCCAATGCGAAAGCATCTATGACATTTATAATTATTTTATTATTATTCTTTCATAGTTCCACGGTCATTACTGAGTAAAAATTTTATTTATGTTGAATATTTCATTTGCCTTTTCAGTTGCTGTGAGGAGTATTACACATTCTGGCATAATGTTTTGTCTTTGTTTAAAAGCCTTATGATCCATTTTATCGCTAGATTATAAGTTGCAAGTTCTTCACAAAAAAAACTAAATATAAGCATTTCAAATTACTTCTGTAGAAAGAGTAATAAAAGAAAAAATTATTTAAGAATTAAAAATTAATAACAAAATAGAAAACACACTAAAACTTTATGTAAATGTAATAAAAGTGAATTTCGCAAAAACGTAAAATCAAAACATTTAAAGCAAGCTACCAATCAATACTAACTTATAGATGGAAATTCTGCTGACAGACAACTACAAAAGCTACAGAAGCGACATTTTCCATAAATAGAATTGAGTCTTTTTTAAGTTTCTGTAGTAAAAATAAAGGAAAAAACTTTGTTCCAAAATAACAACGTATTTTTTAAAAATTAGTGTTGCCTACGCATTAGTTATCTTATTCTCAAAATCGGTTGCAATGGAATCATGCTAAATTTTTGATTGGCCAACTGTTAGGTACCTATGCACCTGCAAGATAAAAATTGTGTGATTATCACTCAAATATTACATAATGGAAAAAGCTTAAAAGCCACCCAAGAATTTTAAGCTGTCCACTATTTGCTTTTAGCTGTATCACTTGTTACATAGATACAGCAAGAAATAGTTTTTTTTTTTGGCAGACAACAATCAGTCGGGTTACGACTCCCTTTCAGTTACTATGTCACATTTATAACCTTGGGACAAGGGTAGTTTGATAATATTTATGTTGCAGCTCTGACAGTGACAGTAAAAATATTTATACCACCTTTGTATTGTTCAACAACACGCCCTCTCTACAAATCTCTCAACTATTCAAAACCAGAAATGGTAGACATATTCCAGAACACCACTGCGCACAAATCAAGTTCGCTCAATGAAACCTACAATTGTTTTGGAAATCTAAGGTACCTGTATACTTATCAGTTATCTCTGTAACTGCCTTAGAATGCATTAAAATTAGAAAGAAATAAATGTAATACAACAAACTAAAATTGCTATATAAAATTTTTAGACATCGATATCAATTTCTGCTGAAAATTTCCAAAAACTTAAACATAAAATTCCCTTAATGCGCACAGTTCTAAAACTCAAAATTCTATTTTCAGCAATACGTAGCTTAGTGTTGACATTAAAATCTCTTTTTAGTTAAACTTTTATTTTTTATTGATTTCACTATTTTGTTGTGTTTCACATTGCACTATAATGCAATTTAATATCTGTTTAATATCTTCAGTAGCAATTAGCTTGTATTTTATTAAAAATTAACGCATATGCAGCCATCTCAATCAATGAATATTGTGTGAGTTATAAGGGCAATTATTTGTAGGGCGGTAAAATATAAAAGAAGTTGCAATTGTGTGGGCTAAAATTACGTCTCTGCCTCCTCGTTCATAAAATTGTTCCAGTCATACTCGTATTGTTGACGCCCTAATACAAAACAAAGCAATTACAATTTATGTAATGCGTTATTTTTGTTGCTGCAATCTAATTCATCTCGATAAGCTAATACAGCCGCTTAGTAAACAAACAACTCCACCTCTATCGTAGTACATCAATAAGCTCGTAATATGTTGCAAGGTTATCTAATGTTTGAATACTTTTATTACTGTTTTTCTATACATATCAAGTTTCATTATTTCACGCAGTCTCATGCAATGCCAGACAATAAGAATGTGCGTGGGCGTGCAAAAGCACAGTCTCGTGATTGTTGTTTTCATTTCTAAAGATATCCTGGAAGACTGGCTATCACGAAGGTTACCCATTACACTTTCAGAACGACAGAAAAAAACTATTCATCGTACAAGTAATAGAGTTTATAACTGCAAATTGACTTGTATCAGAGGCAAAAAGGTTGTTTACGTGAATGAATGCGTGGACGTTTAAATGTTTGTTTCCATAATAAATAACACAATAATGCGACTATTAACTTATAATACGAAGGCCCCAGCACTTATAAAATATAAATAACAGCGAAGAGAAATTAAATTTCTGATGATGCACAAAAAACTAATATAAAGTTATAGTAACATTATTAAAATTGGTAATTTTTTAATAACGACGTAAAAAAATAGCCTTATTTGATAGGTTTACTATATATTAATTATTAAAGCAATTATGTGAAAACATAATTATATACTGGGTGGTTAGAAAATCTCTCCGGAAGTTTTTTTAGCACCATCTGTAAACGAATGAACAAAGTCACACTATTTTATTATTGTTTTGTCAACACGTGTTTAGAATTTTATAATTTTTTATTACCGAAGTTAAATATTGTGCCTTCATCGCAAACGCTTATTACCAAAATGGCGAAACTCCTTCAGTAATTGTGAGTAACCTAAATTTATAAAACTAACAAATTAATATTTTTCTCCTTGATTATTAATATTAATGGACACATTTAAACGCAATACAATGTTGGAAATGACAGAAAGTCGATGACGGGACGACCGATCTCAGTAACCACCCCTATTACCAAGAATAGCCCACAACTTCAACACCAAAAGCCTCAGCCCAATTAAATAACGTCACTTCAAATTATTCTCAAACAAAAACGGCATCTATTGCCTTACAAGATACAATTATAACAGACGTTAAACCAGAGCAATTTTGAGAGAAAATTCGACTTTGCAAATGAAGAATTGGAGCGGATCAATTTGAGATGTGTTCATTCTAGTAATGAATACTATTTTCAGTCGGATGGCTATGTAAACAAGAAAATTATTTGTTCTGAGCCAATAAGAATTCACGTTTGCAAAATTTCGTCGACTTCATCCACGACGAGTCAGGTTCTGGTGTTCAATCGCCCACAGTGGTATTCTTTCTCACAAAATGTGTGGATGAGAAAGTCAGGAAAGATGAAATTTCTCCCAAAAATTTGAAGAGAAAAATAATGAAGATGATGGAAAAGCTGAAGTAATTGCAAGTCACACGGCAAATAATTTTAAAATAATGTATTTAAAGACAGACTGGTGTCTGAGAAGTATCAGGAATAACTTTTCTAGCCAACCGGAAAGGCTAGAGAGACGTAATTTTCGGCGGGATAGATGGCAGGTCTTCGAGCATTGCGAGAGTAACGCGTCGCGGACTCGACTTGCAGCGTACGTTAAAGAAACGTTATGCGCTGAAGTTTTGTGTCAAATTCAAAAAATGCGGTACTGAGACTTTGAACCTGATGAGGGAAGCCTCCGAGGAGAAATCCATATTAAAACGAGGATTTTTGAATGGCTGTCCAAACACACGTCGCTGCTAGTGAAGGAATTTTTGACCAAGTACAACGTGACAACGTTGTCCCAACCGCCATGCAGCTCGAGCTTACCCCTGTCGGATTTCTTTCTGTTCCCATAACTCAAAACCAGCAAAAAGAAACTCGAGTTGGGTCGGTGGAAGTGTGACAAAGGCCATAAACAGCATTTCAGTTTCCGCATTCCAAGAATCCTTCAAAGCGTGGCAGGCACTTTCCAAAAATAAAAGCTATTTCCAACTTGAAAACTGTCTTGATCAGAAGTTATAAGGCGTGACAGACGACGGACATGACAAAAGTAAAACTGGTCTCCAGCTTGAAAGCTGAGTCTGCTAATAAACGATTACCTGTAATACTTTTGTTTTTATTGAATTATTTCCGATACTTTCCGGACAAACCGTATAAATATAATCCTGACGTGATGGTAAACAATTAAAATCATTTTCGGATTCAGCGATAAAAAATACATAGCAATTAATTATCAAAAACTACAAAACACAACCATCGCAAGCTTTTGTAATTGTACTGTAGATGATGTATCTTTTCTACGTTCTTATTTCATCATATGACTTTTTAATCTCTTGTTCATCTCATCCATCTTTCGTTATCTTCACCATTATGCGTTTGTAATAATCGCATATCAGTATTTTCTCTGAATTCTTTAATTTATACACATAAGTGTCTGGTTTAGTCCAAATTCATCGAGAGTTCTGTCTTTTCGTATTTCATTTTGATTTTGTATGTTATTTCAAATCGTTTTTTCTAGGTCGTTCGCAAATCATAAAATATTCATGACTGTATTATTTATGGCTATATTTATACTTGCATACTTGTTTTCCCAATTTTGAAGCTCATATTTGACTCAGACTTTACATAGTGAGTGAAGACAACAGCTTCACCTGAGACCTTTTGTTATTTTGAACCTTTTTGCTAAATATTGCCCGTACTGAGTTCTATCTTTGCATAATTCTTTTACAGTTTCGCTCATTGTGTTATTTTTATTTGTTTGTTTTATTAATTCTCTCAACATTGAAATAAGTATGATACCATAGGCTTTTTTAAGTTTGTAAATGGTAAATGCATATTTTTCCTGTATTAATTTTGTTTTAGTGATTTGTTTTAGAATAAACAGATTATTCGTACATAAATTTTGATCGTCTTCCCACCAATAACTTTTTGTAATATTCTTACTAATCCTTACTAGATATCGATTGCATTATTAATTTTCTATTATCTCTTTAAAAGCTCTCAATAATCTTTTAGCCCTGTGCATCTCTGTGCTCCAATCATAATTTGTACTCCACTACACTTTTTCTCCTTTATAAATAGTTTTCCCAGTTCTGCTTTTTATGCATTCCTCTCTGTCCTTAAGTGATTTAGTACTTAGACATTTGCCGAATGCGCCCTTTTTTCTTTCACTTATAATTACTTATTTTGCTACATATTTTTGCGTATTTTTTTAGTCTATTTTGCAACTGCTTTTTTTCCTTGAGGTTTTATAAATTATATTTGCGTATTTAAATTGTTTATACTCCTTTCTGTGTAGGTTTCTCTTTTTATATATCAAATACATTTTTTAAGTAGCTGGTAGTCAAATCTGCATTCTGACATTCGTTACTTCGATAGTAGAGCTTTGCCCTATTATAATGTAATTTATTTTAATTTTCTAATTGGTTATAGAGAAGTATTTCAATGCTTGTAGGTATGTTTGAAGAAACAATTTTCTATATTTAAGTTTATATTTATCAAATTCTTTTTATTGATATTTGTTCCTGTTTCCCCAGCTTCGCCTATAACTTAGTCTTCTGTTTTTGACCCTACCCTAATATTAAAATATCCCAATAAAATTATTTCTTTAATTACCTCAACTTTTCTGTTTCTGTTAGTGTTGTTTTATCTAATTACCAATAGTATATTTGCCATTTTTGTTTGTATTCTTGGGATACTTCAAGTTACCTTAACAGTTCTTTAAGTATATAGCAATAAATTTTTAAGTACCGCATGTATATAACAATGAGAACATTATTAGTTCTAGTAGCTTAAAGATATAATGCAACAATAATCAATATCGGCAATTATAACACCAAACTTCAAATTGGACTTAATTCGTTACACACATACTATAAACAATTCTAAATCATCATTAGATAACCCAAATATATTTATTAATAAATTTTATTTTGTTTTTATTATCTAAACATATTATTACAATGTAAACCTTTATAAATTCTTCATTTTCTTTTTTTATTCTTAGTCTATTCAAGTTGTCTGTATCTACAAACGTATTGGTAAATAGATTTTCTATACAACCTCTACATTATACATAATTTTCTTATCATTCAATGTGACCTCCAATATATTTAATAATAAAATAATAATGTATATTAAGACTTTGTATTTGAATGTTTTCAAGTTCAATAAATCATTGAAAATACATTAAAAATCAAATAGTTAAAAATGACTTCAAAATTATTAGTGAGGGACTAGTAGGGAATAAAATGTTTACATAATATTTTAAACTCTTAACCGTTTTAGCTCTTAATTATTCTTCCGTTAACCTGTGAATAGGCAAATGGGGATTATCACGACCTTAACGTCGATGATTTATGATTATGTGGGGAAAGTATTTTTTAAATCAAGTTTAAAAGCTTTGTGGCATGTATAATAATGTTTTTCCTAAAACGAAATCAGAAATATACCTTAAAAATAATTATTGGTTTAGGGTCGCCAATTAAGCCTGAGCGATATTTAAAAGTATAATTTTTAAATGCTGCTTCACACAACTATTGTCACTGTAAGCTTATTACGCAATAAAATCAATGTGTATTAAAATTTACAAAAATATATGTCTTAAAAACTATAGGTTTCTTACTTTTGTGAAATTCTGGTTATATTATGGTGAGTAAATCATGCCACGCAAATATTTCACACAAATTGACCTTTAAAAATTTACCAATAGATATATCGATAATATTTCTGATGAAGACGTACCAAAGATGAAATACGCATTGGAAGAAATGATGACGCTAGATATTATAGGTTTAAGGTTTAAAGGAACTCATGTTAAACATTGAAATGGTCAGTCGACGATACGGACTTGACATGAATATACAAAAAACAAAATACATAATTATCAGTAAGAATACAATTCCACCAGAACCTTGAATAGTTAACTCTCAACCAATTGAAAGAGTAACATCAATAAATTACCTAGGTACGTCAATAAATAGTCAATCGGACCATTCTAAAGAAATAAAGTGCAGGATTGAGAAAGCCAGATCAACATTTGTAAACATGCAGAAAGTGTTTAAGTCTCGAGATCTAAACTTGAATACAAAAATTAGACTATTAAAAGTGTTATGTGTTCTCTGCCCTGTTGTATGGAGCTGAGACTTGGACGCTGACGGAAGAATTAATGAAGAAACTTGAGACCTTTGAGATGTGGACGTACAGGAGAATATTGAGAATATCTTGGGTCGACCATGTGACCATAAAACAACTGAAATCGTAAAAACTATAAAAATCAGAAAGTTACAGTATTTCGGACATATTATGAGGAATGAACAACGTTATGGGATACTTCAACGGATACTTTAAGATAAAGTGCTAGGAAATAGAGGACCCGGACGCAGGCGCATCTCCTGGCTAAGAAATTTAAGATCTTGGTTCTCAATGACAACGGCAGACCTCTTTCGAACAGCCGTCAACACAGTTAAGATTGCCATATTGATCGCGAACATCCGGAACGGATAACGCACATGAAGAAGAAGAAGATATTATAGCGGTTGCGTTATTTACCGATATCAAATTATTCGATTAAAAAATAACTAGTGGTCAAAAATCGTATCGAAGGCGCTTGCATTTAAAGGAATTATCAAAGTACATCCAAAATGCACAAGAACGATTTTAGAAATCAAAGATGTAAGAGACCTCACTAAGTCTACTGTAAAATCAAATTTTTCTGCTATATTTGATCACTGAGATATCACGGAAAGAAGACGACAAGAAAACTACCAAATTTATTCAATTAGACTATGCAATCATGTTTCTCATAGGTTGCCTAAGAAGTTTTGATCGGCTCTATGGAAATTTAATTTGTAGGTGTAATTGTCTCCATCTGTATCACCAGCTGACATAAAGACACTGACATATCATTAAAAAATATTCATCCAGATTGTCTTCTATGGGAGAACTGGATGTAACTGACTCATTATCCAATAGAGTTTTATCCATTAGAAAAAGGACATTACAACTAACTATAGATTTTTGATATCTATGAGCACATTAGTTCTAAATTTTTGCGGTAAGCTTTTTTAACACTAAATGAAACCGCTGGCTTTCATCAAGAACAATCTGTATGTGTAGCAAGATATACCTGACATTTCAAAAAACCAAATGAATTCAATTTTATAATTGTTAGCATAAAAATAGTTTACAATTCGTGTGATAAATATTAGAAAATAAATCGATAAATTCTACAGTCAATAGACTCGGATGCTAGCTTCGAAAAAGTTAATGTGATACTATAAATCACTTACCAATGCTTCTAATAGGTTCTTAAATGTGTGATTCCACTGAGGAGACATATTGACTCAAAGGGTGAAAATGCTAGACCGTTATTCACAATAAAGCTCTTAGAATTGAATAAAGGTAGCATTCAATTCTACATATTCCATAGTAAAGAATAAGTTACGATGGATATAGAAAACTCTAGAAAAAAAAACAAGAAATGCCAACTAGAGTATAGCATTCTGGTAGATTCTATATTCTCTAGATTACAGAATATATGCTGCGCTTTAGTAAATAGTCTACAAGAAAGGACACTGTATGCGAAAGCAATTCGGAAGGAAATTTCCGTTTGGTTATCAATAATTCGCAGCGTCATCTTAAAAGCGGTGCGATGCAAGCCACAATTTCATGTGCATAACGCACCTTCTTATCAACTTCCTGCTCAAGCTTATCGTTGTCTACAGATGGGCAGACACTTCTTACCTTATCGTGCACGATAGTGCGTCCATCTTCAAACGTGCAACAACACTGATGTATGACACTTTCACTCAATAATTCGATTCATCACACAATGCGAGATGAATCGCAGCTGCCAAAACTTTTTCGCACACATAAATCGTATTACTGCATTCACTTCATATTGGGTGAGATTCTCTCTAGCAGCGTTCATTCTTGTTTGATCTAATGAAGGAGTAAACTACAACACAACCTTAGATTGCGCAGCGTACAGAGCCACATAATGGGCTTCCTCATCCCCGCCTATTTCTTTCACATGCAAATGCATGTTTTTCCTAATTCCGCTCATAACAATCTGAAGCATTCTATTGCAAAAACAGTACCAAATATTTCTAATTGATCCACTATATTGATGAGCAACTACAAAATTGCTAATATTGTATTAATCACTTTAACTAAAGTCTTATATCACTCTTTCTAAACTGATAGAAAAGATTATTCACACACCACTGATCAAAAAAGGAAAAACAATCCAAATTATCCTAACCTTTCAATTTGGCTTCAAATGAAGACACTCTACTTGTCACCAGTTACAGCGAATCAGCGAAATAATTGAGAATGTGCTACACTACAGCGGTTTTCTTAGACACAGCCCAGGCCTTCGACAAAGTCTGGATTGAAGGTCTTAAGAAGATGCTCCCAGATATTAATATTCCCAGTTATCTTCAAGCAATTAATTACCTTCTTCTTTCTCAACAAAAATATTTGCAGTGAAAGTAAACTCAGAAATTTCAAGAACCAAATGCATCCAGACAGGAGTTCCACAGGATAGTATTCTGAGTACCCTAATATTTAATATCTATACATGAACTGTTCCACAAATATCAGCGTTATCGGCAACTTATGCTGATGACACAGCAATAATAACTCAAAGCGCAGACTTGACAGAAGCAGTGCTGCAACTACAGCAAGCAAAAAATAAAATCTTTAGATCGTTGAAACATCCAGATAAACTCCCCCAAATGCCAGTGCAAGAAAAATAATCAACCCAACCAACATTGAAGTTACCCGAGAATTTACTCTCCAAAATCCCAAAAATTTTGCAATTTTATACCTAGCGGTCTACTTGGATGTTAGACTAAGTTAGAACTTTCACGTAAATCATAAACTAATACAATGCAATAATAGATTACGACCAATATATGCACTGATAAACCGGAAATCTATTCTAAAGGTCGCTACTACGACCCCTGGCATTATATGCTTCTCCAGTAAGGTGCCACACAAACAAAACCAGCATTAAACAACTACAAAGGTTTCAAAATAAAGTCTTGCGAATGGCAGTAAATGCCCCATGGTGTATTCACAACATCCAACTGCATTATGAGCTAGGAGTATTGCATGTCCAAGACTGTATAAAATAAAGTGCCAAAAAGTTCTTCCGCAATATAAGTGCGTGCGACAAAGCAGTGTACTGTAACCTAGGTGAACACAATATCCATGTATGACTTAAACGGGACTTCCCCAAGATATAATAACATCTGATAAAGACAGTAACTAAATTAACATTGACATGGAACACGGGGAGCTAATAAGTCTCGCATGTTAATATAATGCAAATGTTAAGTGCATGCATTTATTGGTAACTGATTGTTAACATCTACAATGTTGATCTGACAATTTTTAATAACTAAAATAGTTTTATAGTACTATTTATGGAAAGCTAAATATATTTAAATTTATTCGAACTAAATCTTTATTAAAGCAAATAAACTATTTATAAAAATAGTTGATACAGAGATTTCACCATTGAATAGTTTATCAAATAATGTTTATAAAATTCACAACGGTTATAAATTTAAAGTACAAATAAAACAACTAGATATACAGAAAATTATCAATATGCACGTGCAGTGCACCGTGCGTTGGATTTTATAATTCCGTGTTGCTGGCGGGCTGGTTAACTAACGAATAGCGAACTCTATAATATAATCATCACAGTCTGCAACTACTAAATGTAATTTTAATAATTAACACAACTAGCAAAAACTTCTGTTATGTAAACGATAAAGTGATTAAATTTGTATATTTTAAAATTCGTTTAAAATTCATTAAATAGAGATATTGTATCAACGAATAATATGCTAAATTTTCAAGCGCAATGTGTAAAATAAAATTCCATGTTTTAGATGAAAAACGATCCGTTCTTGGAACATTTAATATTCTGCCTATATGAACTAATTGGATTTCTCTAGCTACTTGTAAAGCTTTCAGTGTGCATTAAATATTAATAAAGACCGAGCCCACCAGAGAATTATTTTTCAAAAATTGGGAAATATTTTTCGACGTATTTTTATTATGTAAAACTTATTAGTATTTGTTTGAGGGGGGGTATGTATGTATGTGCTACAAGAATAAAAGAGTGTAAGTTTTAGATTTCGACTGGCGCTTCACTAATTATATGATTTATTATATTAAATGAATAGATAATGAAACCTGTCATATTCATGGAAAATTTTTACAGCTCAATAAAATTTAGATAACGAGCAACCAATCACTTAAGATATGAAAAGAAATGTCTATAAAGTAAATCGCTTGACCAGGTAATGATGGCATCTCATTTTTTGTCACTTCGTGATTTGAGTTTTATTTATTCTTCATTATATCCACTAATCAAACTACAGAGATCAAAAATCTTATTTTTAAGCACTTTAAACTATCATTGTAAGAAGCCTTACTGGGGCCAAATCTGAGACCACAGAAGAATAAAATGGCATATGGTAATCCTCGAGAATCAAGTGAGGTGTACCCATTATATGGTAGCATTGTTCTATTTGTTTTGTTGATCCTTATTTAACAAAAAAGCTAAACTCTTTTCTGATTTGTTATTTTTAGTAACACCAAATAAGACAATATATTTTTTTAAAAGTTTTGAATATAAATTGACAATGTTCTCCTTTCATATCTATTTTATATTCAATAAGCCATTTAACAAAGTTCGAAACCAATATTAACCTTCGGATAACAAGATAATATTTTGTAATTCAGATCATTTTTAATATGATATGAGAGCACAACAGCAGCGAGATAAAGACCTCGGCCTGCCAAAAGCAACGGCAAACATCAAATTCTTTTCTGTCGACATACAAATACCTTTGACGATTGTAAAGTAGATTCTCCTTTTTCTAACGAGTTAGGCTAGTCACCTACGCCGGGTACAGTTCTTAGTACTACAAGAAATAATAGGTGTATAAATAAGTTCTCAGCTTTTTTTCTGCAAAATTAAAGTTTTATTTAAAAACAAACAAAAAAAGCTTAAGTATCAAAGTATTCTCCGTTGGCATCGATGACCTTTTGCCATCTTTCGGGTAGCTTGCGAATTCCCTGGTGATAGAAGCTCACCGGCTTCGAGACGATAAAGTTATCGATGCATTTTCGGACTTCTTCTTCTGTTTTGAAGTGCGTATCAGCCAAGTGATGCTGTAACGACCGGAATAAATGATAATCGGAAGGGGCCATGTCTGGGCTATACGCCGCATGTGGAAGAAGTTCCCAGCCTAACGCGAAGATGTCTTCTTGCGTCGCCTTTGCAACATATGGTCGGGCATTATCATGGAGCAGGATAACTTTGCGACTTCCTTGTCCAGTAAATGGCCTCTTTTCTTCGATTGCGTCACTTAAATTGATGAGTTCCTGTTGGTAACGATCCGCCGTAACCTTTTTCACCTGGTTTCAAGAGTTCATAGTACAGCATACCTTTCCAATCCCACCAGATACAGAGCAAATTCTTTCTGACGTGGATATTGGGCTTTGGAGTCGATGTCAAAGGTTTGCCGGGGTCTACCCATGATTTTTTGCGCTTGGGATTGTCGTACAAGATTTATTTTTCATCTCCCGTAATAATTTTATGCAGAAAATCCTTTTTTTGTTGTCTTTGGACAGTTTATGCGGAACCCATCTGCCTTCCTTTTGTATCTTACCCATTGCATGCAAACGTATGGAAATGGCTGGATGAGTGACACCAAGCTGTTCTGCAAGCTCTTTTTCAGTTTGCGCATTGTTTTGATCCAGCAATGTCTGCAGCTCATCCGTGTCAAATGTTTGAGGGTGTCCAGCGCGTGGTTGATCTTCAAGACTAAACTTTCCTCCTCGAAATGTTTGGTACCACTTTTTGCACGTTGCATGACTTACAGCATTCTCACCATATGCAGCGCAAATCATTTCGGTGGCTTCAGCAGCGTTTTTCTTAAGATGAAACGCGAAGTGGATAGAAAATCGAATATGCTCTTTTGTGATTGCCATCGTGAACACAGCTGATTATTGAAGTTATGTGCATCAAACGCCAAATCACATGATGTTTCGAAAGACCAAATGTCATTGCTTTAAAACCGCAAGAGGGCGGACTAATACGTTACATGTAAACGGTGATTTGCGTCCTGTGAAATCTAAAGCTGCGAACTTAATTATACCCCTAATATGTGGTTAGAAGTTGGCTAATAGCCTTATAATATAAAAAATAGAAGACTATATGATATTAAAAGCCTAAAGGGTCTCTCTAAATACATTTATTAACCCAATCGAAAAGATTTTTACAATAACAAATAGCTGAAAAAATATTGTGAAGAAACAAGACAGGGAGTGGTGTTACTCAGTGCTACTTTTACAAGCATTGCGTATGATAGGTTTTGCTACAGTGCTGTATAAACAAACATATTACAATTAGACCACTTAATAATAGTTTCTTTTTTATTTTTTCTGAGACACACAACGCAGCGACCACGCATAGTAAATGATCCTAGTTCCACAACAGACTCAATCTTACATCTTCGATTTCCAAAACCATTCTTACTGCATTTGTATATACTTCGACCACCGTTCAGCTTTTCAAGTATCTATAAGTGGTTTCTTAGCTCACCCTACCACAGGCGCATTCGATACGTCTTTATCATTAATATCATCGAAATATTCATTAGCTAATTTTGCAAGTTCAGTTTGTGTTAAATCGAGGCTGGCCCGAATGTTTACAACTATTTTAATAATTGAATTAAAATGTTGTTTATCTCTAAGGGTTGTAGCCAAAATTGGAAAATTTACTATGAAAAAATACACCACTTTACAGCCCACCAAAATTGTCCAATTTTACTTTGAAAATCAGAATCAATGCCACACATCGAGTTTCCATCGACAAAAATCGACCCAACAAATAAACAATTAACAAACATATAACATTAGAAGAAGAATATACGTCACTCTTTGCGTTAAATTAGGGAGTGCCCCAGGGAAGCATGTTGCGTATTGTATCTATTATACACTTTGGATATTTCAGCTACAAATCTGATTATAACAACTACTTTTGTTAATGATACAGCTATTACGGTATCAAGCAATTACTTATGCTATTTACAATATGGCTAAAATAAAATCCAATGCAGTCGGAAGACAAATCAATTGTCAAACAGAATAGATCTAGATGTCCCAGTATATACCTTAGTATATATGCCCTGGAATACGTCTTAGTGTATATTAGAAATATGTGCACTATCGCGTAGACTTTTCTGGTCACGATCAAAGTACCCTTAAATGAGAGCTAGTTGAATATTGGAATAGGAAGTCTAACAAATGCAATCTCTAAAACCACCCCTTCGAGATAAACATGTTGTCTAAATTTTTCCCCTTTGATAGCTTGAGAACGAACTGAATTAGAAAAATAGTGTCTTTACTGTCGAATAAAACAAAGCATGACTAATGTAACGGCACTAAAAACTAAAGGTGCATTATAGAGGGTATTCTGGAATTCGTTTAGTAGGTTTTGTTAAAAACAATTTCACGCTACTACCTCCATAGATAGTCCGGTACCGAAACCGTTTTATTAGAAATTAGCCCATATCAAAGGCCTGTCTTTAACAAAGTATAATTAAAATCGTATAATGGCCGAGCGACAAAAGCGTAATCGAAAAAAGATCTCAAGATGCCCATTTCTTACCCATATATTGGAACTAAGGAACGCTCGACAACCCATGCACTTACTTCCCACCTTCCTGCCCGAAAACGGCTCTGAATGGTTAAAAAATGTAGTAAATTTTAGGGTCCTCCCATGTATCTGAGAAGCCGCAAGAGATAGAAAAATAATTCTTTTACCATTGTATAGTTTTTAAATGGGGAAATATTTTGATAAAAAGTTTCTCCTGTTGGTAAAAACTTACGATTTAAAAATCGGTAGTGATACAAATTTTTGTTTAATTCATAATGGCAATGGGGTTCAAAAGACCCCAATTCCATAAAATTACATTTTTTAATTATTTTTTCGCCAGTTTTTGCAAGTTGAAGATTTAAAAAATGTATGATCTCTTATCCCTCGGATGTAGCAGCTCGAGCCAGCTTACTCTTCGCAAGCGCTTTAGTTGCCTGCACCTTACGACATACGTCTCTGTTCAACTCACTGCTACAATAAGCGTTAACGCCCGATTGACAAATAAAGAAATACACAGTCATCTTTGGTTTATTTGAAAATTAATCTCGGTGGCATTCCACTGCCGGTCGCTTCTGCTGGCGTGTTTCCGACTTTGCGACGAAAAAATTAACATTTTATAATTACACTTTGATGTTACCAATATTAAAAGTTTAATTTAGTAACTATTACGGCAATGTTTGCAATAAACTGGGTAGATATTTTGCTAATTTGTAGATCATCACCATTAATAATTAGTAATATTTTAATACGTATTCTAGTTGATTGGTAACAAAATTTATAATGATATATAAACTGTTAGACTAACGTTTATTGATATGTATTTTAGGTACAAGAAAAAAATTTAGTTAGAATTTTTACAAAAAGGAATTATTCCCAGAGCTTTTAACAATATTCATCATTTCTGCGTTACCCCCAACAACTTTATTTCGCGCAAAGATCTCTGAACTTGCTTATTCTAATGGACGTGCCAAAAAGTTTGCTCGTTTCTACTTGTACAAGTAATACTATGTAACATAAGTTTCAAAAATGTTTTTCTACATACACATATAAGAAGAATTTTTTTTCAGAATCTACAATGACAACTGAATTATCTGAAGATAAGGATATTTCTTTGATTGTTCAATTTAATAAATTATAAATATATGTAGCTTACGTATTATTTCATAGACTAAACTATACGTTAACCCAGCAAGGTATTGGCACAATATTTGAGGTATATCTGGAAGGTAGTAAATAAGCTTCCTAAAACTTGCGTGGACAATAAAATGTAGAAAATTTAAACCACCTCCGAATGTAGCTTAAGGTTTATAGCTTATACCTCATGACTCATTATACAGCTAATTTTGTCCTGATCAAGAATATGTAAGTCATTTTTCTTATAAATATTTTATTCCCCTCAAATAACTAAAAATGCATTCCTGCTCTTTAAGAAAAACTAGAATGTTTTTTCTGTATAGAATATAAAATTCATTGTAGTAGAGACAATTCTATTTTTATTGGCGTGTTCTATTAAATATTAGTCGTAACGTAGACCTAAAGCTGATATGACATTAGGTTACCGTGATAACATTGTGTTTAAGCGAGTGAAAATAAAGTAAGTATTACTAATATTAATTTAATTAACTAAATAAAAAGTGGAAGTCTTCCATGAAATCCAATAAATGCAAACACGTGGTAATGAATTACTGACTGCAAAATAGCATAACTACACAATAAAATGAAATAAAAGTCATAAGCTTTTAAGCGTCAAACACGGGGAACAGAGTCAAATTAAATGAACTACGGTGTCCTAAAATAAAGTCCGCAAATGCAAAAAAGACTGAAATTTAGTTTAAAATAAAAGCGAATGAGGTAAAGGTAAAGGTAAAAACGAAGAACTGAAGATGCAAGATCTATTAGAAGAAATAAAAGCCAAACTAGATAAATCAGATGATAGAAGCAAAAGAATAGAAAAGAATGTGTGTGTGTGTGTGTGTCTTAGATATAATAAACTAATAGTAAATTGTTGGCTGTATTCCATAGAACAATTAAGATCAATAGAAATCTAGAACGTAGGAAAGGAAGGAAAAAATGAAGAAACGAAACGAATAGAAACAGCAATATATATGTAAAATAAGTTAAGAATATTTCTTGCATACAGGAGAGACAACAAGAAGAGGAAATTCGTAAAAAAAGGGTAGAACCTTAAACCAAATATTACCAGGGGGCAAGGAGGGAAAAACAATAACAGACAAATTGTTAAAGATAACAAAAGCTAACCGCAGTTCAAAACACTAGCAGCACTAAAGAAATAACAAAAAATGGTGACGACATGCTACGGATAATGATAATGATATAAAACAGTACAAACAATCAACAACTTATATTGGCCACTGGAACGTAAGAACAATGTATGCAAGTGGTAAAACAACACAAATTGTGAATCAATTGATTAAATATAAAAGAGAGATTTTAGGATTAAGTGAAGTAAGATAGACCAGAAATAGTAAAGTACAAAGAGAGTAAACAATAATATATTTTGGAAAAAGTAAAAACGATTCTACACATAAATATGGCGTTGCCTTTATGTTAAGTAGGAAAGAAAAAAGGGCACTGTTATAATGGGAAGTGATTTCTGAAAGGTTACAGCGAGATTCAGAGCAAAGTTTTTCAACACCGTGGACACCATAAATCACATAAACAAAGTTTAATACTATAAATAGTTACAAACGGTGTATGATAATACATAATATTAATACATAAAATTACCAGGATTGGTTCTGACAAAAGTTCCCAAAATCAAATAGACCACATAGCAATAGATAAAATACATAAAAGTAGCCTCTTGGATGTAAGAGCTATGTGTGGAGCGGATGTAAGCTCTAACCATTTCTTGATAAGAACAAAAATAAAAATTAAAATCAAAGCTAAATAGCCTGGGTGCCCTGGTTTGAAAAATAGGTGTTTTATGAAAAAATCTAAAACCTCGATCTGAATAGATGATAAATAGTAAAAAAATCGCTCTTTTCAACGGAACAGACGTTAGCCATTTATTTTTACTGAAAAAGATCGAAAATTAAGGAAATAGGTACAAAAGTACGGTTACTCGCAAAGATCGTGGAAACGGCACTTCAAAGTATGGTATAATCATATAAAAAAATGTAGCTAATACAAAAAGGAATGATTGGGAACTTACCCGATTGAAATTCGTGCAGTAATAAATTAATTATAAGAAATATTTGACGACACCGCCGAAGCGAGCCCGAGAGAGCGAAATGGCGTCTGCTGCCGTTCCCCAGGCTGACCAACTGCGCGCGCCGGTTTGAAAAGTGAACACGTAATATTGAAATTTATTGTATGACTCGTGCGTAATATTTCATTGTTTACTTATTAACTGTAATAAAAACGAATCTCGAATATTTTGAAAAAGTTTTTTATTGCAAAATTATTATTTATCGCAATTTTGCGTGCAATTATTTATTACAATTCTGCTTGCATAAAACGATAAAGAAGAAAAATGGGAGTAAAATTAATTATCGTGTTTATCTTAAAGTAAAAGCTATAATATAAAAGAAGTATTTATATGAAAAAATAAATGGTTACAGCGTTTCGCACATAGAATAGTATAATAAACGTATATTTTTCTTAATTATACAATTGTCGGTTTTTTCGGAACCGGTTCTTCGTCGCACATCGTATCGTAGTCGTAGCTACCTTCATACAAAAATTCATATAAAGTATTGTCATAACAATCATTGCTTAACAAACATGAACTCGCATTTTCGGTATTTTCGTCATTATCGTCAAGAGTATTATCCAGGTGTAAATATTGAAGGATACAATCATTGCTGCCTTCATCTACGTCTAGTACCTCCGTACTAGTGCTGTCAAATGGGTTTTATACCGGTTCTACATTAAAACATGAACCGTGACATCCTACACACAAATGTGTACAGTACAGGCCATTTTTCACAGGTACACGCTTTGCTTTTACATCCCGCTTCACAGCCACACGACAATTTTTGCAATAACTGTTCTGGTACCAAAGGGCCAGTGGTTAATGTGGGTTTTAGCCCGTGCTGAGAGAACGTCCAACCCAATTCCGTAGCATTTAATGTATTTCCCAGCCATTTCTGCAACTGAAAAAAGGCTCGAAAACAATGCTGCTCGGCAGCATGCTCGGTAGGAGGCAGAATTTCCAGCTTGAATGTTGCTCTATTAGTGCATTTTTCAAACAAATGAAATCGCAACTCGTTTAAAGATAAGGTTTTGTCTTTTGTGCTGTACATGCTTGCGATTAGTATTTTACCTGCCTCTGCTAGTTGGTGTCTCGTAGTATTAACGTCGTAAAATAAAAAGGCCAAACTTTGTAGATATGCGTCGTTTTCAAGGATCTTAATTAGTTTATTTTTACCAACGTTGAAAAAGGCCGAAGTCGTGTCGCAACCGCAGAACACGTGAATAAACGCAATTAAATATTTTAGTTTGGAGAACTTGAAACTTTCCGAATTATACGCGGATTCTGGGTTTTTTCCTCTGCTCGGTTTTATAAAATATATATTATTAACATCGTCTGGTACGAGTTGACACAATAATACCAACAAATCGATGTCTTCACCAATAACGGCGACAGTTTCCGACTCTTCGTGTACCCTTATCGCGGTTTTTATTATTAAATCGTCTGTATCGCCATCAGCTACGTAAATTCGGAAGCCAACGGCTTCCAACTTCGCGCAGAGTAAGTTAATTAACTGTTTTTTTACTATTTGACAAGAACGACTCTTAGTTCAATGTTATTTTATCGGTTGTGCTTAAATCGATTTCGCTATTAACTATTTTGCCTTTTCTCTTCTGCCGTTCAGCTGATTTTATGCAATCAACGTTAGATTCTTCAGGGTATCCGTCGAATATTATGCAAGAATTCATTGAGAAATGAGTTGCAATGTACGAAATGTATAGCGATAGTACGTGTTCTATAGTGTCATTTGCTTGCCAAACGACTTTGTGAAGCAGGTAGCCCCCATCGACGACATATGTCGTATTCAAGAAAGGGATACGATTGTCGACAGTTTTGAAATTAGAGTAAAATGCTGATTTTGCGGTTTTACGCATACCATTGTCGTCAAATATCGATCTTTGGATAAGGCGACAACTCGAATTTCAAAAAATCGCGCATGTCTCTTTGCGATTGACGAGTAAGCAAGCCCTTGAAAATAACGTCGTAGAATCGATCGCCACGGTCTCGTTAATGATGATAGACGAATTAACGGCTTTTAACGATAGCACCTTTCTTTTTCTCTCAAATTTGACTGTCGCAAAGTTTTTTCCAGTCATCGATTTCATAATACTATTACCAATAGTGAAAGCCTGATGACAATTAATTTTATCATCACCAATAACGCCACTCGTAATACTCATGATGTTGTCTGTTACTGGGAAAGGGTTGTGATTTGCAAAAAGTCTGGCAATTTTTGTAAATCAGCGGAATCTCGGAGATTCGACCTTCACTTTGGTCTACGTGCTGTTCGCCAGATGAGAAATCGACATTGCAAAAATCTTCAAACGCATCCGAGACATCAAGTAATACTAATGAAGATAAAATCCATTTGGACACGACACTGTCCGTGATGCCACGTCCACGCGTCAATCCCCCAGACGATTTCATAGAACGCATGAGCGACTGCTCGATCACTTGGTCAGTGAAGTTACCGGTTCGTTTTTTGTATTTTAGCTTAATTGTAAAGTAAGCACGATCGGTAAAAGCTTCAAACTCGAAGGATCCATGGTATTCTGCAGTTGAAGCATATCCTGCAGATAAAGTTGGGCGGATTTCGCGTATAGTGTGTGACCACTTGCGTGGAAATACGGTAGCATCCGTTGTATGCACAGCAAGTGATTTTTCCAATTACCTAGTTTTCTGCTTGAATGAAATCTTTGAAAATCTGAACCATGTCAAAGTATTGAATCCACAGTGCACTTGTCGGTCCGTTAGCTTTTAAATTTTGTAAGAAATTGGTAAATTTGTTTTGTACAGTCTTCAAATCTTCGCTATAAGTAAAGTTTCCTGTTTCGAGGGAAGTTAGGGCTACTTTCAGTACATCTTTATCACTTTCATCGAGATCGGCGATAGACAATACGTAAATCGCTAACGCGCATTGTATTAGAATGTGGCCTCTTACCGCCCTAGAAAATAAATGACCTGTTAGTGCTTTCTCAGCTGAATTTTCGAAAAGTATACAGAGTGCGTCAAGTAGCCCTGATCCTTGCATAATAAAACCAATGGCGCCCATAAAGCTTATTAGAGTGTGAAATCCGCGTAAACGAATAATTACATGCTTGAGTTCAGTTTCATACGGCGTACCCGCCGAACAAGCAATGATTTCACGCGCTTTTTGGTAGAGAGGCTGATCTAAAGTAATAAAAGTGTGTTTTTGATTGCTTGCCACACACCTACGACCAGCCTCAACGAGTACCGTAACAATAGTGTTATAATTAGACGGTGGATTATAAACGAAAGGCAAGGGTACTATTTTCGTTGTTATACAATCGCCGATGTCCGTGCAGCGATCTGAAAAGCCGTTCCATCCTGGCACTGTGTCACGGTTTTCAGCCTTCCCAAAGAACCACAACAAATCGATTGAGTGCGGAATTTCGACATTTTCACGTTAAAATCGGCGTTATCGAAGCTGGCCGTGGAGCTTCTAGAAAAATATTTTAGAGGGATGTCTCCAAAACTACCAATAGCAGCTGCACTCGGAAGTTTTTTCAGTCTATTAACTGTGTTCTCCGATTGAACAGCCGCAGATGGTGTGACGCACATAATGCCACCCATTGAGTGAAAGGAATTTCGACCATCTAATGTACACGCGTTAAAATCGGCGTTATCGAAGACGAATGCAGGTACGCGCTTTCAAGCACATATTTCTGAGGATCCATGATAACAGACGCCTCGAATCGTAAAGTCTCTTTGTATGACGCGCAAATGCCTATCCGTGACAATGAATTTTGAGATTTTGCAGCATATTTTTTATGTATCATGCTAGACAAACCAAGAAGAACAGGAGATATAAAAGATCGAGGGCGAGCAGCTGATAATGGAGTGTGCAATGAAAACCGATGTATTTTCCCATTTGTCAGCGTTTTTCTTTTTATTTGTTTTAATAATAACGTCTAACAGATGCTTTAGTGTTGAAGGTATCATACTTGAAATATTGCTCAAAAAACAATTCGGTGCCGGGTAGTTTTCAACATCGTACACCATGCTTCGAATGTCCTGTAATATTATATGTGCTGCCGCATCGACGATTCTTTGCCGCTCTTCTTCTTCTTTTCTTTGTGCGTACCAGTCATTACACAAAATTTTATCGCGCGCGTCGAGAAAACAAATAATATAATCATTCTTAACGCCATAAATAATTACATCTTTCCCAAAATGATTAATTAGTTTATCTCTTATGTAAGGTACGTTAATGCTGTCGGTTCCCACGTATTGGCTCAGAATAAACTTTAATGAAAATTGACATTCCTCTCTATGGTTTATAGCCACATGTTGTATACTTTCTAAATCCCCCCTTTTTTCCACTACACGTAGAAAACGAAATTACTAATAGAAGAGCACAATTACAAAATGTACTAACTTTGAAATTCGGAGCTTTTCATAATACAACTATCAATTATTATTCGTTACATTTCTTTGTTTACAATTAATTACTTATTTACATTTTTATACCCGCAATATTGTATGTGAGTACTACGATTGCACGCACAATTGCGATAAATGATAATTTTGCAAATAAAAAACTTTTTCAAAATACTCGAGATTCGTTTTTATTACATTTAATAAATAAACAATGAAATATTACGCACGAGTCATACTATAAATTTCAACATTACGTGTTCACTTTTCCAACCGGCGCGCGCAGTTGGTCAGCCTGGGGAACGGCAGCAGACGCCATTTGGTTCTCTCGGGCTCGTTTCGGCCGTGTCGTCAAATATTTCTTATAATTAATTTATTACTGCACGAATTTCAATTGGATAAGTTCCCAATCATTCTTTTTTGATTTAGCTACATTTTTTTATATGATTATACAATACTTTGAAGTGCCGTTTCCAAGATATTTGCGAATAACCGTACTTTTGTACCTATTTCCTTAATTTTCAACCTTTTCTAATAAAAATAAGTGGTTAACGTCTTTTCCATTGAAAAGAGAGAAATTTTTTTACTATTTATCATCCATTCAGACCGAGGTTTTAGATTTTTTCACAAAAAAATGCCAGGGCTCCCAGACTATAAACATTACAAAAAAATAGAAAATAGTAAAATATAATACTCAGCTACTGAAAGAGTATGAAATAAGAGGAGCTTATAGTAAACAAATTGAATAAAAACTAAACAAGAAGCAGGTTTTAAAAATTTAGACGTACAAGTCATGTGAGAAAAGACTGCTGAAAAAATAATTGGAAGAAATAAAAGAAATGATAAACCGTAGATACCATAAATGTGAAAACATTAATAGAAGGAAAAAATAAAACAAAACAGAAAATGTTAGTACCACAAACACAAGATAGGAAAGAAGAATTAGAGCAAACATACTGGAGTATCGATAAACAAATAAAAAAAGATGCAACAAACGACAAAAGGAACAACAAGAAAAAATGCTAACAGAAGCATAGGCTGCAGCTAGAAAAAATGACTTATATAATTCAACAAAGAAAATGGCCAAAATTAGAACTGTAACAATAAATAATATCAAAGATACAAAGAAAACAATGCTTAAATCGCAAGAAGTTATTATAAGTAGGTGGATGGATTACTTTAATTTATGCTGATGATGGAATAAATAGGGATATTACAGACATAAATAAAGATGAGGTAATAAGAGAAGAACTTAATAAACCTACACACAAGAACTTTAAAAAAGAGGTAGAACAAACGAATAAGCACCTAAAAACTTACAAAGTGGTTGATCACAATAATATACCAGGAGAATTATTAAAAGCAGGGGTAAAAACTAAAGTTCAAATTTTACACCAATTTCTGAACAAAACATGGGAAGAAGAAAAAATCCCAAAAATTGTAATTGGGTTGATTATCAAAATTCCTAAAAAGAAGGTAGAACTAAGTGTGCAAATTAGAAAGTTATAACTATCCTAAATTCAACAAGAAAACTCTTATCAAGAATTATATCACAGAGACTAAAATAAACAACACTGACTACAAAAGAAAGTCAAGAAGGTTTAGACCACGTACAGCTTGCATTAATCATATAACTACCCTTAAAAAATAACAGACATGGGTTTTGTAGATTTTATGAAAGCGTTTGCTAAAATAGACAGATCTATAATGTGGTAAATACTAAAAGAATTTGGAATACTCGCAAAATAGATTAGAATGATAAAGATGCTGTATGAGAACTATAGTGCCTAATAATGTACAATACATTGATAACAGAGAATATTGATACTGAAGTCAGACGAGGATGCATATTGTAACCTCACTATTCTTATTAGTAGTTGACTGGATAATAGAAAAAATCATTAGATAATAAAAGAGGTTTAACATGGAGATTTGATAAGAAACTTGAGGATTTAGAATACGCAGATGACATCTGCCTTATAACAAAGAATAGAAATTACCTACACACCAAATTAAACTTATTAAAATTGAATGCAAGTGTAACAGGGCTTGCGATAAATATAAAAAAGACAAACACAAACGGAAAAAAGATGAAAAATACCAAAAGTTTTAACTACCTCGGTAGCATACTAGAGGATCAGGGTAGGTGTCAAACAAATGTGAAAGAAAGAAATTATAAAACGCAAATCTCTTTCAAAATGTTACAAAGGATCTGGGCATCAAACGAACTCTCAAGAAACACAAACAGTGAAAACTTTTAAATCAAATATGATGAGTGTATTACTATACGGTAAATTATGGGCCCTAAATAAGCAACAAAAGAAAGAAATTTAAAGGTTTCTCAACAAGGGCCTAAAGAAATATAATGAAAATATGCTGACCAAACGTAATCTCACAATTTATAATTATGTAGCATCACAAGACAAAGATGTATTTACATAAGCATTAAAAGACGTCGATGGAACTGGATCGCTCAAACCTTAAGAAACCCAAATACAGACATAGCGAAACAAGCTCTTGAATACAATGTTAGAGGCAAGAGAAAATAGGGCCGTTCAGACTTGACATGGAAAAGAAATATATTGAAGGAATGTGAAGAGATGAAAACAACATGGAATCAAGTAAAACAACTAGCTCTAAGCAAAAACACTTGGAAAATATTCGTAGAAGATATATGCACAAATGCAGAAAAAGAAATAAAAGACTAATTTAAATCACAAACCTAATATTGCTGATGTCAAGTGATATTGCGCATTAGTCTAAGGCTGACAACTTTAAGCTAATTAATAAACCTGTCTTGAAACCCCACTAGGTATCTATGGTTCTACTAAAATTACAGGAATGATAATGATGAGACCTAAAGTTATATTTGTCAGCTTTTAAACAAAATTATATAATTCTAGATCTAAAACAAAGACATGAATAGACAACCATAGTTTAGTAATCATTCTACCATTGATTATGTCACCATAAAGTTTAAAACAATAGAGAGTGCTGACTTTAATAATAAGTTTACCAAACCATTTTCTGGAGAAGTGTTTGGCAATTGGTGAACATTGTCAAATAGAAGGCTGACTTTAGAGAGCTACGTGGCTACTGAATGATCAACAAATTCAAAGATAAATTCAAAATGATAGATGTAAGAGAAATAGACTTATATTTCAAATAATTATATATTTATAGCGCGAGACCCTTTAACATAAATTTTGATTCTCAGCTTTGAGTATTTCGTTAGACATTTGAAACATGTTTGTATGGTTTTTTCCGAGTATTGGTATTCCTTCTGATAGTTGTTTTTAGTGTAAGTAAAATAAGATTGTTTACTCCAGATCAAATCTTCATTCAAATGTTTATTAAACAGATGGTTTAGGACACTCTAAATGTTAACAAGATAAAAATTACTCAATAATGTAGATGAAATTGACAATTCTCTTGTTCTTAATATAAAAAAGAACTGAAACTAGAACACAGATACTACAAATGTATTTGCTCTCAGGGTGCCTGCTTGGATAATCGTTATGTTTATCCAAAGAAATTAAATAAAAAATAATTTTTACTGGAGCTAGACAATATTATTATCTGGAGTAAAAGGAAATCATGTTAATCAAGTTATTTTATAAATTTGCTATTACAAAGTTTACGGAGGTAACTATAGCTTTTTTAAAAATATAATATAACACAACCTTGCCTTACGCACGGCTACATATGCAAAAAAAATTGGAAAGATCTACTTCCACAAAAGTATATTTATCTTCAATATTTCTCTAAGATAGGCAGACTCCTCGTCAGATGGCCAAAATACAAGTCCGTGAATCACTGAGCTTTAGCTACCAAATCAAAATTTATTTTTTTTAAATATTTGCGCAGTAAACTCTTACGGCTAGTACATACTGTCTTTTTTTAAATAAATATAATCAAAACATTACAAAGGTTACTTTATTTTATAGTGAGAAAATTGAGCTAGCGTGCGTCAGCGATCTGAAACACATTTTAGATAAAACTTTTACATAAAAATAACATATATTTTTAACTAGCATAAAATTTTCTGTAAAATTAGCCATATGAAAGTTTATTGTAAATTTAGCATAAATGCTTATCTAGGGTAATGTGACCCACTGTGTGGTAAAATACATTATTCAGTTGCATTTAGTTTTTTCAGAAATATTTGTTACTATAATATTCTAATAGATGGCGATAAATTTAAGAAAACAACAGAAAAAAAATCCGCAAAAGAAAAGCTGTTTCTGAGTGAAAATCCATTTATGGTTTAAAGGGATTCCGCAGGAAATTACATCGTAATGAATATTTTAGCGACTGTATTATGTTCTATGCCGGAGTAGAAAAGCATAAAAAGACAAAATCAGAAGTGGCTATTGTACTTCACAAAAAGTTTAGAAAATGCATTCAAAACTGGTAGAAAATTAGCGAAAGAATAATAATAATAATAGAATTAAAAAAAAACATTACGATATCCTTAGCGGTAGTATATGCGCTATAAGATGCTACTATTGAAGACAAGGAAAAATTGAAGCGAGCAACAGAAAAGAATTAATAATAATAGGGGATTTAAATGCTAGGACTTTTTAAACAGAAGATGATCTAATAGTAAGGAGTCTACCTGGCATCAACCAAAAAAAAAACAACTGCAATTCATTATAGATTGCAGGATTGATTCAAAGACAAAACTCCCAGATAAAAACGACAGACATAAGAATTTATAGAGGGGCGGAATGCGGTGCGGTTTATTTTCTATTAAAAATGACAATGTACGGTCCACATAAAAGTAGAAGAAGAAGCATTAAAGAAGATGAAGAAGTAGATGATAATAAATATAGCCTAGAATTACTAAATGACTTCTTGTAAAAATTAAAAATAGCCACAAAATTACAAGAAAGAACGGAAAGCACAGTAATATATGAAGTTCTGGATACCGTAGAACTGAAAAAAAATACCAAAAGAAAACTAGAGTCGCGAAGGAGTACAAGAAATAATAGAAAAGAAAAGAAAAATGTGTATAACCTCTGACTGATAAAACGAGATCCAGAAGTAAAAGCAAGATATAGAGAAATAAAAAAAAAGTAAAGAAAAGAAGTTATAAAGACAAAAAACAAAGCTTAGGGGAAATAATGCTCTAGAAAAATATATAGGAAGGACATGCACAAAACAAACTTAAGGGAAGAAGGTAAATTTAAGAATATCAGTATGATACCAATAGTGGAATGACAAAATATTACTGATTTGCCAATTTTACTTTTAAAGCGTTAAGACGTGCTTCATCGCAGTCTAAATGTGTGAAAGATTAAAGTGCAATTATTTAACGAAACTTTAAAGTAACATAAATCGTAAGTTATTTTTTAATTTTAACAAAATAACCGAAAATATAAACAATGAAAGCCCAATGGAAGTTCAAGCGCAAAATAAGCGTAAATTTGACTCATTAACACCTCCACTAAATGAAGTTCAGAAACCCTACTTGTTTACACCCAATATTCCAACACATAACAAATACAACTTATTAGCTAACCTAGAGGCCGGCTCAAACAATAACCCTGTCGATAATCATAATCAACACAACACAAATGCAGACAATGTAACTTAAACTTCAACAAAACATAGAATATCGCCCATTTATCTCCATAACGCCGTAAATCATATAGCGCTGACCTCAGATATCAAAAAATTAACAACCGGCGAATTCACAAACTTCTATAAAACAAACACATTAAGGATAAAGTTAACTAGAGAGGATGACTGCAGGACCTTAACAAAACATTTTAAGGATAACTAAATTAAATATCACACCTTCCAAAACCCAAACGGCAAACCTCTTAATGTCGTGATTAAAAATGTACGGCTATTTCCAACAGAACGAGAAATCTTTGCTGAACTTAGCAGAAATTCTGTACCAATTATTAAAGTTACACGCCTCCTAACTAAAAACATGCAGCCACTACCAGTTTGTGCAGTGGACCTAAATGATAATGAAAATGCTAAGAAGATATTCTCACTAAAAAGTATTCATCATTCAATTGTCACTGTTGAACTGAGAAGAAAGCCATCTAGCACCCCTCAATGTCACCGCTGCCAAGGTTATAGTCACACTAAAAATTATTGTGCGCTAGACCCACGATTCGTGAAATGTGGAGGAGACCATCAACATCATCAATGCAAAAAAAAACAGAAGAAGCACCCTTGTGTACCAACTGCCGAGGCCCACACCCTGCAAGCTATCGCGGTTGCAGCCATCACGTCGAGATAATGCAAAAACGAATGAAAACCAATAGCACTAACAACCAATGTGGTATAGGACACAATAGAAATTATTTTGTCAACCCTAGCTGATCATATGCTGACCAGGTACGAAATCTTACAGCAACTAATTCCAACTCTAACAACGCAAATCAATCAGCCAATCCGACAGTCTCACCTGACACAAATAATATAGCCAAAATCCTTATCGATCTGTTAAGCCATTACCTTCCTCTAATTAAAAATTTCATCACTAATACTATCCTTCCCTTACTCCTCAATGGATCCTAACCCTCAGAAAGTCATAGAAAAGCTAGCAATCCTTAATTGGAATGCTAACGGTATACTAATCCAAAGATCAATCCTTATAGCATTTCTTGCCAGACACAACATAGATATTGCATGTATCACTGAAACTCACCAAACAAGTTCGAAATTTCTGGATACCAAGTGCATAGAAACGCCCGATCAGCAGCAGGAGGGGTAGCTATACTCATTAAAAAGAAAATCATTCACAGTCCTATCGCAGATATTGATAACCTAACCCTAAAAGCAATTGAAATCAAAATAAAACTAAACGATCGAAACATCACAGTTATAAGCACCTATAGACAACCAAACAAAAAGCTAGTGGAGGAAGACATAAAAGCTACATTCAATACAACTGAACCACTACTAATGATTGGAGATTTTAACTCAAAAAATCAATTATGGGGATATAGAGCAAATAATCCTGAAGGAATCAAGATGGAAAATTATACGACAAAATATCCCTTTCAAATAATAGCCCCTGAGAAATATACCTACTATCCATATCGCAACTATCACCTGACCGACATATTTCACATTATTTTACAGAAGAACTTTGACAAACCAACATTCCAAAATGTAATAGAAGAGCTTGACTCTGACCACTCACCAGTAATAATCTCGTTTATCAACACCCCACTGGTGGCACAACCAATACCAAGCCTTATAAACTGGGAATATTTCCGAACCAACCTTGATGACCAGCTGAAATGCCCAACCAACCTAAGCAATAATGAAGACATAGACAACGCAATATCCAAATTAACAAAGTCAATAATCAATAGCATGCACGAGGCAACACTACCCCCCAAAACTAATAAAAAACACAACCACCAATATCTACCAATTGAAATTACAGAACTAATTAAAAAAAAAGTCAAGTTAGGCGAGAATGTTAGAGAAGCAGAAATCCGGAACGCCTACTTAATAAGCTAACGCATAGCCTAAAACGCGAATTTCATGAGCTGAGAATCAACATATATCAAAAAGATATGGAAGATCTTCAACCAGGTGACATTGGAATGTGGAGAGCTACCAAGCGCATACTAAAATAACGCGAGGAAATTTCAACTCTAAGTGTAGAAAATACAATACTAGCTACCGACGAAGAAAAATCAGCAGCATTTGCAGCTCATTATGAAATAGTATTCACTCCAATAACTGTGCCAGTGATAACTGAACCGATAATTCCCACCGCCCTTCAAGAAATTAAAACTATAATTAACAATCTTCCAAAGAGAAAAAACCCTGGATATGATTTGATAACTAACTTAGTTCTAATTCAGCTTACCAATAAATACTTAACCTACCTTGCAACAATTTACAACGCATGTCTCCGACAGAGATAGTTTCCAAAAACATAAAAGCATGCCCATATACTGGTATTTCCCAAGCCGGGTAAAGGTAAAAAGATGATTAACAGCTATAGGGCAATAAGCTTGTTGACTTCACTCTCAACGGTTCTAGAGAAGATCATCCACCCCGGTTAATGAACAAAATAACGCCACTTAACATACTACCACCATTTGGATTCAGGAAAACATATTCAACGCAACATCAATTACAACGCATTTCCGAAAAAATAGAAGAAGGATTCGAAAACAAAAGCTACACTGTAGCAATATTTCTCGACGTAGCCCAGACCTTCAATAAAGTCTGAGTAAAAGGCTTAAAAAGCAAAATACTCAAGATCAAAACAGCCAACTACCTAAAAGCAATAGTCTTTCTCTTTCCTCGAAAACCGAACTTTTGCTATACATATAAACTCCATAATTTCAGAAACAAAGTCTATTTAAGCGGGCGTACCACAGGGAAGTGTGTTGGGGCCGCTATTATTCAATATTTTCACATCAGACATCCCTACCACAGAGGAAACCTTAGCGACCTTCGCGGATGATACTGCAATCCTGGCACAACACACCGACCTCACTCAAGCCGCAGAGAAACTGCAAACTGAAATACATCAAGTATTCTCATAGTATAACAGATGGAACCTCCAAATTAATCCCACCAAATGCCAAGCAAAAATGTTCTCCCTAAGAAGAATCAGAAACCCTCCCAACATAGCAATCAATAACAACATCATTCCTTGGAATCCAACTGATGCTGCCGTTAAATATCTGGGAGAACTACTAGATACACGACTTACTTGGAGACTTCATGTAAATCTCAAAATAAACCAAGGTTATGCGAGACTGGCGCAACTGTATCCCCTCATCAAGAAATCATCGCTTAAGCCTAAATGTACCATCATGATGTACAAATCATTAATAAGGCCATTAGTGCTTTATGCATCACCAATTTGGAGTAATACCGCAAACTCCAACATAAAAAAAGTGCAAAGGCTCCAAAACAAAATTCTTCTCATCGCAGTGAACGCACTGTGGTACATTAGGAATGAACAGCTACACTATGAACTAGACACACCTACAGTGCAAAGTTATATCAGTACATGAATGCGATGGAGCTGTTCATTACAATATAGACAGACAAAATACCCATCACAGACTAAAACGTAAGCTACCTATCTGAACCTGACAGTGATTAGCCAAGTCGAATTGTCAAACTAATTTGTAAGGAATTACATACTTCCATAAGTAATAAATTGTCACTGTTATTATTTACATTACTATTAATAACAATACCATTAATAACATTGTAATTTATCGTTGAACTGGCAAATAAACATGTTTAAAAAAAGATATTACTCAGACATGCTACAGGAGGACAGAGTACAATACAAAGAAATGTGAAATGTATATACACCAACAAATGGACAAAAACAGATAACAATAATAGAAATAAGAAAAACAGTAAAAGAAATGAAAAGCGGTAAAACTGCTGGTCCAGGGGGCCTAGCAATTGACCTGTTACACCTTCATTTCAATTAAAGAATGGCAAGAAAATTCCCAACTTTGCACGTGTTTGCAAGTATCATACTCTAAATCGTTTTATAAAACTTACCAATAGTTTAAAAAACTGATTTTTATTATTTTCCCAACACACTATTTATGTGCAATCATTATTTCACAATTAATGTCAAATGTTAATAATAAAAAAATTGACTTGACTTTATAAAAGTTTGTAACAGATCTTAGACTTCTAACATTTTCTTTTAAAGTATTCTTTATATCTTAAAATTTTTTATTCTCATTGTTAATATACTTAGTTAATTCAAATCACCAAATATTTTATTGCATTTTTGCGTTGAATAGATGTAATTACACCTACATTCTATTTTATTTGTGATTTATACTCCTTGTGTCATTAACAAGTAATAATAATATTCAATAACTAAGAAGAAGTTGGCATTACGATAAATCTTATTTAACAAAACAGATTTTGAAAAGCATTTAATTTTAGGCAAGCTTTGAACTCTGTAAGCCGCAGCAAGCCTTAGTAATAACACTGCATATCCTCTTAAAACAAAATAATTTAAGGTAATTGTTATTTTAAATTAACAATTTTGTAACTTTAGGGTACTTTATAAACTCATTTATTATGCTGAAAGTGCTGTTATAATAAAATTTTGTTGAAAAGAATCCCAATTTCATTTAAAAAATTTTTATTTAGCTTTATTAGGATCTACAGTACCTTCAAAATACAACAGTTAGTCAAAAATGTTTTATCAAGCTTCAGTAGGTTGTAAGAAAAATGATTTATTGCAACAAACCGTAACGTGGCTCGTATTCAATTTTATTAAACCAAATAAGCGTCATATTTAGCTGGCCTGAAGGAAGTTTATTAATTCCATTACAATAAAATTTTGATGTTCTGGGGTCTACAAACCAATAAAATTGCCATTTTCATGTTTGCCATGCTTTTTATTGCAAAATAACCGCAAAATTATTAAGAAAGTAGACTTTGAACGAAGGAGGCGCGCTGGAGAGAATAAAAAAGTTATAGCGGCTCTATTCGAAATTTTAATTTAGTGCTTTTCTGGTATTAAATGTTTTATTTACTGAATCGTAATAATTGTGTTTTTGTCGTATTTTTATTTACTGTTTTACAATGTAAAACTAACGATTTAATATATGGAATAATAAAAAAATGATATCTTCTAGTTAAGGGTAAACTGCAGGATATCTCATTAACTTCTCTCTAATTTAGTTAAATTAATTTATAATTAAAAAAATCTACACTAATTTATTATTAACAGCAAACAGAGGTCCTAGTCCGCATATCTTTTGTAATGCCCGTAATTTTGCTAAAATTGGATTCAACGTGCGCTTTCCCGGAAGCAAACCAGACCCCCAATTTGTCATCGTTATTGCCGAAATTATCTCATAAAATTGTGATGGTCGCAGGCGCTGAACACCTGCCCTGTTCTTTGCGTAATCTAATAAAGATTGGAACCAAACACAAGGGCCCTCGCCAGCAGCGGGGCAGTCCCGTTTTCCCCTCCATCCCAATTAAGATTTAGATTAATAGCCAAAATTCACGCCAATTAATAAGAAACGCGGAGCCCCGCTACCTTTACAAACAAGTGATAACGCAATGAACGGGGGCTATTAATTTCCATAAAGAACTTTGCGTGGTCCATTAATAAAGTTATCTTGATAACAAGCATAAGTAATGGATTAGTGGTGCCAAATGGGCTGCTTCGTTGATATAAACAGCAACTCAATTTTGCTGGAGAGGCCTCTACTATAAATATATAAAAACCGTTTGCGATAAGAGCTACCTTTAAAAATTGATGGGGCACATGAATAAGCTAGAAAGGAATAAAAAGGAGGGGAAGGAAGATTAGTATGCCAACAGAATTACCTCCTAAAGCCTGCACAAGTAGATAGTGTTTTAGATAAATTATACAATATATAAATTCAATTTAAGTAAATTCAATTTAAGCTTCCCTTTAGGTTTATAATATTTGAACTAAATTTGTTTGAAACATGCAAAAGTGCCCAAGCAGGAAGGATTTGCCTGTACGTGAGTACAAGTTCATATTAATACATCTGTTTCAAAATCGATAATTTTAGAGTTATAAATTTTAATATTTCTTTTATATACTTAGTTTTTGAATTTTTATTGTAGCTTTTCTAAGGAAATTTTATACATACTTTTCTTTATTGAGTTCCGTTTGACCTATCCCCAGTAGCACTGCAGTCTCATAAACTTATGGTACTTATTTCACTTTTTTTAGTATCTTGTTTCTTGTATCTACCTGTACAAGTTTCTTATTCGATAGTTGTATTCTTTTGGATTCAGTATTTGTTTTCCATGAATAGTTTGCTTCCTATGAACTAAAACCTTACACTTGCAGCAAATGTGGATGGCTGTTGGTGGTTCCCCACCACCCTGACTCAAGCTCAAGTCATTATTCCACAATATTATTTTTTAAAGTGTCCCTACAAGATGAAAGGTAAGGGATGGCGTAAATATCTAGTCACTCAACTGTCAGCCTCACCTGTGGTACCCTCCGCTAGATAACAAATGAGGTTCTGACAACCCAGCATCGGGGGTATAATCCGATATCACTTGTCCCAAGATAACGTAGCCCTCGTCGTTAGGGGAATCACTACACTAGGTACAGTTAAAGCAAAATGAATGCAATTAACATACCACATTGAATACACTGGTTTTCGTCCCATCACCGAAGTGAAACAGCGTTGGACGCGGTTAGTACTTAGATGGGTAGCAGCTTGGGAATGCCGAATGTCGTTGTATTCCCCAACGCCGCGAGAAAGAAAGAAGAAGAGAAAGCATCCATGAGAAAACAATATTCTATAAAGAAATCTAATAATAATTTGTTACTGACTCCTGCTTTGCACTAACAGTTTTTTTGTTAGTTTACGAAATGGTTTTGTGAAGATTTTTCCAGTACTTTTTTTGTCGTTTCCTAAACCATTTTCTCACCCCGCTTCGTATTACGTCTTTAAGTACTCGCAGGGCCTGTTTTGGGCCAGTTAACAAAGTTAACATGTTATGGTCTGCTAGAGCAGTGAGTTATATGCGCCATTGCCATACCAGACTGAATGTTACCTTCGAATATTTTAACCCCTTAAGGGATGCCTAACTGTTAGTAAATACACTGATTAGTTTATTTTGATGCACCCTCATCCCACATGTCCAATTTTCATACTTTCTTTGCAAATGGATGCGTTGCGCAGTTTATAAAGAGCCACTCCTTCTTCCATAATTTCAAAATAAAGAAAGAAAGATCCAGCAGTGCTTCTATTGCCGTTATTGGTGTTGCTTTTATAGCGCCCGTTATTCCCATACAAGCAAGCCTTTGCATCTTACTTAGGTTATAGCGGTTCTTTCGCATTGTCTTTCTCCATCGTACTAAAACTGCTTTATTATGATCATTTTTGTTATGGGCCCTATGTTTGTCCATGAGCTCGTCTGTATAATACTAGTGTCGTCTCCCCCTTCTTTTTGATTTTTTCATGTGCTGATTCCGAGTGAGTTTTGAACCTAAAGTAGCTCCAAGATATAGATAAAGAAATCTAAGAGGTCCCAGTCGCTCTATGTTTTTCTTCTTATAAATGCTACTACGATAGATTTGGCTAGTTTGTAACCATATTAAAACCCTTTGCATGCTCTCTCTAACTGTATTTTTCAATTTTCACTGGAACAATATGACTAAATCCACTACGTGTCCCAGTAGTTATATTCGTTTCCTTTTAGAGTCTTTAACAGCGTGTCATTTGCAAGGTTTTACAGTAAAGAGACAGAACTCCGTCTTGTGGACATCCTCTTGCAATCCAAGCCATCAGTATTTTACCTATTAAGGATAAAATTCTTTGAGAATATAGTCTATCTATCTTCGTTGAGTTCTTTATTCTTAATGATGTAATGATTGAATCTAGGGATGTGTGACCATACACTCTCTGAATATCTAAAAATGCAGCTTTGTCTTCTACAGCATTCTCCACTCCATTACCAAGTAGATGCAATGTTTTATATGCATACTGGTCGTAATGTAGAGGTCTAATGACTAATATGTCATCTCCAACATGCCTGTCAGTTTTTCTAGAGTTTACGAACCTTAGGTTTAGTTAATAAATATTTGTTTCACTAGGGTCGATATTTTGTAAATTAAGTGTTTGATTTATTTATTGTCCTAAAGATGTCTGCTATAGGAACATCGAAAGTTTCTGAATTTAAAATTCGGCGTAACTAGCCGAGAAGAGTTATGTGGTTTTCAAGATTCTACTATTGAAGCCTCATCATTTATTTTATATAAAAAAATATATAATTTACATTTATTAGCAAAGCAGGGATTTAACTATTAATTAAAGCTACATTAACTCGTCTATGTTATAACATACAATTTGAACAAACGGCCGACATTTACAACACGACATTATACATGCAATTAATTTTAAATTATTTTTTTTTTAACTTCCATTTCAAACATTTTTGGTCGATACATAAAAGGAATGTGCGTAGGCAGGCGGCTGAAAGCATGGCAGAGTGAGATTCTATTGATACGCACTGTGACAAAGAAAATATGGAATACGGAAATCGATATAATTTTTACATTTTAACCACCAATAATCCCTTAAGAAATATTTTCACTTATTTAGAACTGATCTCCACCCGTAAAAGAGCGCATTTCGCACCGTAAGCAGTTGAAGCATTGGCAAAAGTATCTAATTTTAAAACTAACGATATTTTAATATATATAAGTATGTAAAAATGGTTTCTGTTTTTCATACTAAAATTTTTTGCAAAAATTGATAAAACATCTTTTAATTCTTCAAATCTATAGAAATATACGCATCATGTTTAAAGTTTATTCGCATAGTTCTATTCTTAGCCACATTACAGAAAGTGTTAAAAGATTGGATTTTAAAATACTTAGAACTTGATCTTCACGCATCCTCCATATTAAAGTTAAGTTTTGATGTAAAATTAAACTTTTATTAGAAAGGGCTAACATACAATTATTATATAAAGTGTAAAACTTTAAATCAGTTCTTAACGAACCCTGTATATCAACAAGTGCTAACTTAATTGTTTTGCAATATAATGGAGACGCCTTAGAAGATACCAAAAGTATTTTTCTACCTCTTATAGGTTCAAAAAGGCTAATTTTTTAACCAATCTGTATATTATGCAAAAAAAGTCTAAACTTGATATTTGGTAAGTGCCATCAAATGGTAAAAGTCCCAATGCTGCATATATAAAGATACAAATGATTGCATAAATTAGGACTCCCTCTATTACTTTTTACCAAATATATATGCACATTTGGACAAAGTTATGTGTAATGCAAACTGTAATTATTTAACACAGGCTATATCATGGTGTCCGCTTTACTCTCTATTTTACGCTTTTTCAGATTTGACAATTTTCTAAACATCCTGTATATTATAAAGATATTTTTTGATTTCATAGGATTGAATTTGGCAAATACTATCAAATGGTGAAAGTGTCAGCACTGTACTTATTACGGTTTGGAATATACTAATTATTACATAAATACAATTTTTGTATGATACAATCTACTTAGTGCGCTTTTATATATGATCTTTTAAACACTCTGTATATTATACTAAGCAGTCTTATCTATCTATCTGACAAAATTTCAAATATAACCACTCTTATATAAATTATATACAAAAACTAGTTTTATTTAGAGAGAATTTGTATAATTAATTGGTAAAAATCTATCGCTGTATTTATGGTGGTTCGGAAAATATTAATTATTTTGTAAAATAATATTTACCGTGTCGTTTCTAGTCGACCCTATATTACATTAAGAAAAAGCAATATATAGATGTTCCATTAAGTATGAAGTATAATTTGGTGCAGTTAGACAAATGGCTCTCTGTATCAGCTACAAAGCACCAATGGTCTCATCAGTCTGTCCACTTTAGTGTGAATGATATCGTCAAATTTACTCAATAAAAAAGGATATCCGGACTATTTCATAAGCATTGTTGCTACGTCTAGTAATAAACAGCAAAAATAAGGAAAAGTAAAAATTAGAAATTCCCATACGCAGTAAATTGATTTACGTCATAGAGATGGCTCGCTTGGTGCGGTAAGTCAAGAATATTTAACTGAGAAAAAAATTAAGAAGGTGTGGAAGAGATCTCTAGTAGAAGTAAAAAAACTTATAAAACGCACTAAACATAGAAAAAAGGAAAAATCAATAAAATAACAGGAATGCTGCAAAATTTAAAAAGAATAATGGAAGAAAGGAAAATAAATATGATAGAAAAAGAAAAGAGAATAAATAATGTGGTTATTCAGAGTTTAGACAAGGAGAGCAATATCATAACTAACTAAAATACATGTTTATAAAACTTCATACAAGATACCTTTTAAGTAAAAATAAAATTAAAATATAAGAAAATATACTTAATAGACTAAAAAATTACAGTTGACAAGAAAATTTCATTAAAAAAACTTAAACATTTAAAAGAAACGGAAGTAATCATAAATAACGATATCAGCAAAGAAGAAATGACAATATAACGAAAGATAAGAATAAAATATAATAAAGAAAAAGTGAGGGAAAAAGAATAAAGATAGGGTTTCGAATGCTAAAAATTATCGAGTAGGCATAAAAACAAAAAAAGACCAAAAAACTATATAAGAAAAGTTGAGTTAAGAAGGTAATGGCGTCAACGAGAAAAAACACTAATTTCATAGATTTTATTAATAAAGTAAATAAAAATAGAAATATTACTATTCTAAAAAAAGATATAATATTAATAGTGAAAGTGTATTAACTATGGAAACATGGAATGCATAAAGCTTGAATGGAAGAGAGAGAGAATTGATAAAAGAATTTTATAAATCAAGAATGACGCTAATTGCAATTACAGAAATAAAAATAAAAGGTGAAAGAATAAGGTTATTTAAAGAAAAGAGTTAAGGAGGAGTGGCAATACTCATACATACAGATTAAAAAGACAAAATAATAAATTGGAAGTACGTAAGTTTCAAAACACTAAAAATTAAAATGGAGATAAATAGGAATACCAGACTAGATTATATTGCAGTATACGGTCCAAACTAAAATAAAAAATGAAACTGTTAAAATGCTTGAGAACGTAGTAAAAAAAGAAAAAAATTAATTTTAATATTAAAAGTTTTAAATGGAAGAGTCAGTAAGCAAGTAGTCAGATATTATTCATTGATAGGAAGGTATTGAGAAGAGGTATAGAATAAAAATGGAAGAAAGCTTTTAGAATATTGTATGGACATTGATTTTGTGATGAATTCGAGCATAAAAAGATCCACAAATTTACAAGAATGTTCCGAAATAGAAATGAGAAGTTATAATTGACTATGTAATAGTCGAAAGTACACTCATAAAAAGTATAAAAGATACCATAGTTAATAGTGTCTATGAAGTAGGAAGTAAGGATCATTTGGTAGAAACTAAAACTAAGACTATCACCACAAACAAATAAAGGTAGCGAGTAAAATAAAACATATAAAGCAAAAAGGACGTGTAAGAAAAATACAGAGTTGGGCTGGAACAAAACACAAATAATTAATATAAAAGCATAAAATCTGTAAATGTTATGGGAAACATTTAAAGTACTATAGAAAATGTTGGAGAAATATGTGGAACAACGATCTGGAAGGAAAATATCAAACAAACAGCATGGTGGTCAGGAGTTAAACAAGCGATAAAAAACAAAAAAATATTTAAGCCCAAGAGACCTATGAAAAACATAAAAAACAGACTCTCAGTGAAACAAAGAGTACTTAAAGCTAAGAAAGAAAAGTGGAAAAATGTTGGGCAAAAAACACGAACCATAATTTTACGAGTCACCAAAAATTATTTTATAGGGTTTTAAAAAGCTCCAACAAAAGTAAGGCAAGCGAGATAAAAATAAAGAGGTATAAAAAAGACAATGAAATGATAGAGAAGTGGCGCGAATATTACAAATTACTAGATGTTAGTAAAGAAGAGTCCAGAGATATTATAGAAGAGTCTCAAGAAAAAACATATAATATAGAAAGCTTTGGGTTGTGACCAAATAACCATATAAATGATAAAATGTATAGGAAACACTGTGAAAAAATTGCTGTTAGAATTAATGTACAAAATATACAAAGGCAACAAAATACCAAAAAACTGGAAACTAGTAATTATTTTATCAATCTTTGAGAAAGGGGATGCAAAGGAATGAAAAAACTACCGTGACATTTCCCTATTAAGTATTTCTGAAGAAATATATGAAAGCATTCGAACAGAAAGATTAAAGCCCACAGTGGAAAAGAATTTAAGCGACACATAGAATGGATTTAGAACAGAAAGAGGGAACCCGATGCATTTTTTATAGTGCAACAATTGATTGAGAGAAAAATAGAGACAAACAATTCATATGCTTTATAGATGCATCAAGAGCATTTAATTCCGCGAAAAGAAGTGATATGTAGAGAATATTTAAAAAAAAGATAAATAATCATATAATGATAAGTACAAGGAACCTGTACACAAACAACACACTTCTTATAGAAGAACGAGAAATAAGACATTACAAACATTCACAACCACATCCGAAATACGACAGAGACGACCTTTAAGTCCATACTTCTTCAATATAGTAATGGATGACGTAATTAAGGAATATAATAACAAAATAAAGAAAGCAACACAGGGCTTCTACAATTTCAAAAGATATAAATCATTTAGCCTCTGTAGATTGTATTGTTCACGAATTTAAAAAATTAACAAAACAATCTGAATATATAGTATACAAAACTACAAAAACGATAACTGCAGATAAACTATAAAAAGACCAAAGTGACAGTAATAGCAAATAAAATCAAAAATTTAAATATAAATATATAAATTGAGAAGGTAGAACAAGTTCAACAGTTGAAACATTTAAAAATCACGATAAAAGAAAACGACAAAATAGAAAAAGCACTGGAAGAAAGAATAAAAGCACATACAAGATTATATTTTGAATTAAATAAGCTGGTTCTTAACTAGAAATAACTGTAAATAGCTTTAAAGTAAGGGGGCACAATGTCATTTTTCTGCCAACAATAACGTTTGGATTCGAATCATGGACACTAAGTAAACAACAAAGAATAAGAATACAATTAAGCAAAATTAAACCATTAAAATTAATTGACAAAGTGCCAATTGTAGAAATAATGAAGAAATTAAAAATAAAATCCGTAAATCAAAAAATACAAGGAAACACACTAAAATGGTTTGGTCATATATGTAGAATAATAAATTTGAAGAAAAATAAAGATTGAAAAATGGTTAAAAAAGAACATAACAGACAGACTATGAAAAAGTGTAACGATAAAATAGTTGGTTATTTTCAAAAAAAAAACCGATTAAATGAAGAGATGCTGAAGAATTGGCAAATAATAGAACTGAGTGGAGAAATAAAATAAAAGAAGAGTGACAGTGATGGTAATGCTGGTGATAGATAGTAATAGCAATTGAAAAATTTTATCTCAACACTGTCCTGAGAGTTGGTAAAAGAGTTTTAGACTATATATGTATATGTGTCTGCATTTTAGAATAATTTTTAATTTATTCTTAAAAATTTTAATACACCCTTTCTCTACAATGTTGATCTACATATATAAATCTTCTGATAACCCTATTTTTAAAACTCTATGTAATACAACTTTAATATTTTTAAATGGAATTTCAAATAAAAAATTTACTAATAAGATAAAAATTCAAAACAAGCTTTTGACCAGTAAATTACTAACCCAAATAAACAAAAGAGTTTCTCTTAGTAAAATTCGTAGATTTGTTATTGCAAACATAAAGGACACTGGTATCTAAGTAATGAATTTTACAATATTCTGAAGAAATCCTCTGTGCACCTACTTTCAATCGGTTTCACCTTCGGTAGCCTTTTATTTGCAACTTTGTAACATGTGCTTATTTGAAAGCTCTTAAAATGAGCTTTTTTTAAATACATATGAATCTTTATGAAAAAATTTAAGCTTTGATTTAATAGGATTCGCGTATAAATTATACTTTAAAAAATAAATTTACTAGCCAAGCTACTCTACGTGCAGAATATTCTCCACTGCGATTTTCTGTCGGATCCATACAAACTGATTATGGTCTAAGAACTTAAATAATGTGACTGGTATTGCCGGTAGACTGCATACGAGGACATATTGTAAAATTTTCTCGCTGATACTGTTATGCTTACTAGCAACAAAGCCCATTTTCAATTATCAAGTTGCGTCAATAAGTGGAATTTTCAATATTGGGTACCATAAAATTCTCGACAACTCTATGAGCCCTCTCTACGGTCAGTGTGTAATTGTTTGGTGTGCTGTTAGAAAATTTGTCATTATAGCGTGACTGTCACATCTACCTTCCTGGAGCCCAAATTCACCGAACATGGAAATGAACCGCACAAACAATAAGAATTTTTTGAGAAATTCTGGAACAAATGTTTCATTAGATAGCGACACGTCCTGACCTGTCCCTTTGGGATTTCTTTCTGTGGAGATACCTGAAGACTGAAGTCTTTCAATGTAGTCTGCGGATTATTGAAGAATTAAAGGATGCTATCGCAGCAGCACTAGTAGAAATGACTCGGAAAGCAATGCAAAACTTTAAGGTGAAGCTGAGGAGTGTATCGTCCATGTGGGAAAACATTTCAAAAACATCTTCAAAACTGATTAATGACTTAATGATAAGCATAGTTCTGTAAGATAGTATAATAAAATATTAAATAAAATCTACGTTGTTCTTCCTATTGCTGTTTAGAAAAGGATAGATCATTCTGCCAGACCCTGTATAAATTAATGAAGAATTAATGAGTATACTGCAAAAACTGTCTAATTCAAAAAACAGCACCAACGTATTTGTATGCCATTCTGTGAAAAACAGAGTTACCACCACCAACAAACAATCCTTTAAGTTTAAGTGCTTACACGAGAAAGGTGAATTTAAAAATTGTGTTGCAAACTAATTGGAATAAACATTTATAATTTTAAAGGTTATGTTTTACCGACTATCGACATTATTCTCATCTCATTTTGAAATACAAGTGAAAATAATTTAAAAATCAAAAGAGTTTTTATTCATCACGCTTGCCACAACCACCCTAAAAGTCAATAGCCATATAAGGATGTGCGACGTACTTTAAGCTTTTGAGTTGCAATACCTTACCCTCACTTTACTCTTTTAGGGAATGGATTAAAACAAAGAAAGTTTGAACAACACAAACAAACATGTGGTACTATTTATATCCAATTAAATGTTTCGTTCTAGCTCTACACAGAAATGAAAAGCTCGTTCTATTTGCCATCGCATAATGTGGTATGTGTCTAATCTTTGTGAGTTCCAATATCACACTCTCGTTTCCCACCTTCAAAATCCAAAAACAAAAACAAAGAAACTTCTCAATATTTAAAAAGAATTAACGTTCTAGGCCTTCTGGAGGCTTGGATAAAATATGTAAAGTTTAGCCCACTCGGGGATTAAAAATTAAAAACGGCATAGTAAATTCTATAAATTTTAATAAGAAGTTTATATACAAAAACTCTACAATCTGCGATCAACTGTTTTTAAAATGTTCAGTTTCTCATTCTTAGAGTTGTAATTTAAAAAATTCTGCTATAGTTGTGTTATATGAGCAACCTACCCAGAAATTATATACATAAATAAAGGTTTGCGCAAAGTTTCATTCTAAAACGTTAAGAATTATAATTAGGTTTGCGGGCTGAATCGCGTCGCTTGTTAATGAGCTTATTAAAAGAGGATGGCTTTTTACGCGGGACCTGTCTGCCTTTAAGATGAACTATAAATTTTAAAAGAAGGCTTGTCTTTTGTGTGACTTAATTTATTATTTATAAGGTCAAAAGTGAAAGTTTGACGAGAATATTGTTTGTTGAAATATATAGCGACTGGGAAAGTTTTGGATATGAGAGTATGGAGAGATAATTAGGGTTTTTAAATGACAATTATTAGATAGATATTTGTTATGGTTAGTAAGTGTATACAGTATATTAGTTCCTTATCAATCTTCATGAGGTATTTTATATGATTTTTGAGATGTGTGGAGATAGTAATCCTCACATGAACAAATAAAATCATATTTTGTTTTATGAACCGTAAAAAGCTTTCTTAATATTTTACCTTAATACACAGCTTTTTTTATTACTAGTTCTTTCAAAATAGGAAGGTTCTGGGACTACATGTTTATAATTTTGAAAATATTTTTAATAATGTTGACTTAATTCATACCAAGACTTTGATAATCTTTTCAAAATATGTTATGAAAAAGTGTTCTATAACAGATTTTTTTATTGAAGATAACTATACAATCTGTCAGTATTTGACATTCAGTAAGTAATTTAACAACAAATAGCCCAATAACAATTTTTCTAGAGTAACTGGATATTGGTTTGACGTATGTATATGGCAGCTGCGACGGATTAAACCTCTTCAGTCTAGGTTCGTCCTCCTCGCTTTCCAGTAGATGCTCTACCAGTGTGTTTGGATGGGCGACGAGCCGGTCGTGGTAACGGGTACTGAATCTTCGTATTTCTTTATCTATTATGGGAATGTCACGATTACGGCGTATGACCTCGTTTGGTATATATCATTAAGCATTGACTAGTGAACATAGTACTTTGGATTAAAATCTTCTCAAATGTCTATGATGAAGTTATTGGCCGTTTCCCACAACTATATTCCATGTAACCAAATGGGTTTAAGTATGGCTTTATACAATAGTATGTCGTTTTTCAAGGATAATTGGGATTTGCGTCCAATAAACCAATACATTTTGCTGAACAAAGTCCCCAATTGTTTACGTTTTGTCCATATGTCCTTTTTCCAAGTAAGGCGTCTACTTAAATGGATCCCTAAGTATTTGAAGCTTTCTGTTACAGGGATTTGTTGATTATTAAGCCAGACAGGAGCACAGGTGACTCTTCTTGTACTGAAAGTTACATGAATAGATCTTGTCTCGTTGATTTTGATGCGTTATTTTGTAAACCATAGCTGTAATGTGTTCAGGTGGCTTTAAAGAATACGCGATGCTATTTGTGGGTCAGAGTGAGAGGCTAGGACGGCGGTATCATCCGCAAATGTAGCTGTCAGTGTATCTGGTTGTTCGCAGGTCTGTAGTAAATAGGAGGTACGGTAGAGGACCTAACACGCTGCCTTGCGGGACGCCAGCGCTTATATTGTATAGGATTCGCCATATTTGACTATAAACTGCCTGTCGGCAAGGTAAGATTTGATAATTTCAAAGGCATCTGAAGGCAATGCACGCTTGATTTTATGCAATAAACAAATATGCCAAACTTTATTAAATGCTTGCAAAACATCAATAAACACGGCTGAGCCATATTTCTTGTCTTCAAAATTACCAAGAATTTTATCTATCACCATGTCAATTTGCTCAATGGTAGCATGGTGCTGTCTAAACCCAAATTGATGGTTAGGAATTAATTTGTTAGTTAAGAGTAACGGCGTTATTCTTTTCAACGACAATTTTTCAAAGATCTTAGACATCACTGGAAATAAACTGATTGGTTGATATGAAGAGGCGTTTGCTTTGGGTTTGCCTGGTTTGGGAATTAAGATAATGGTAGCAACTTTCTATTGTGGTGGAAAGAAACGCAATCTTAGCATGGAGTTGAATAGATACGCTATAAATCTATAGCCTTTATCTGTCAGTTCCTTTAGAAACTTTCCAGTGATCAAATCATAGCCTGGTGCTTTACGAGGATTTACTAATAGATTAGTAGTAATTTCGAGTTTGACTTCATTTATGAAAAATTGTTTTATTGGAAAGCTCAACTGGAAAAGAGATTCAAGAAATTGCTGTATTTGATTTTCTTCTACGTTTGAAATTGCAAATGAAAATGGTCTAAATACTTGGGCTAGGTGATTTACAAAAACTAGCGCTCTATCTGAGTCGCTTCGAACCCAAGTTCCATTGCGGATCAAAGAGGCGATTTGTGTTGCTGCAGTTGCTTCAGCTTTTTTGTTGTTTTTCAGATAGAATATTTTCTGGCTTCCGTTTTTCAGATAGTATTGTACCAACTGGTTTCTGATGTCGGAAAGTAGCTTTTTGAGATCAAAAACAGCTTGATTTAGTATACATTTATCATTTGGATGCCTTGTTGTTTGCCATTGCCTGCTTAGTCCCTGCTTTTCAGAGATTTTTTGTTTAACAATTACAGGGCAAACAGTATTCGGAATATACAATGTATTGGCGGGAGTGGCTTGTCAGGCAGCTCGCTGAACGATGTTAGTAAAATGCTCTATAGCTAAAATTAAATCATTTCAACGTCTAGCAATGATGTGTCATCTGCTATTTCTCGGAATAAGTCCCAGTTTGTTATTTTATTGCTCAGAGTAAGAGGTTTCCCGTTAATGACTACATGTGACTCTAGCGTAATTATAAGCGAGTGGTCAACTGATAGATCTAGGCAAAATTCTACCTTCAAGTTGTTTAGGCTAATTCCTTTGAATACTCAGAAATCAAATACATCTGGTAGTTTCGATGGGTCTGATGGCCAATATGTTGGTTCACCAGTAGATAGGTGTCGCATGCCATTACTATTAATTGCCTTCAATAACTCGTGGCCTTTAGTTGGAGTTAACCTGGATCCCCATGTCATGTGTTTGGCGTTAAAGTCTCCAACTGATAAAAACTTAGTGCCCAGGGTGCTAAAGTAGTGTTCATAGTGAATTTGTTTGTTATTGTGGCAAGGTAGACAATAAACTGCTGAGATTACAAATGGTCCCGTCCAGTCTGTTACTATTACGCTTGTAGCTTAAAGGTGATCTTTATATTTCTGTAGTTCATAGTGCTTGATACTACTTTTAATGATAATTGCTGTGCCAACACGGGAACCTCCATCCGAATGTTGCGTCAGATACAGTATATAAGATGGAATTTTGATAAAACTTCTGCCTGTGAAATGTGCTTCTGACACCAACATGATGTCTATGCATTGGTTTGAAAGAAAGGATAGTAATTCATCTTTTTGTTGTGACAGCCCGTTGGCGTTCCATTGAACTATTTTAAAGAGTTGACCCATCACCAATTTTGGAGACAATGGTTGTTAGGAGATTTAACATTGTTCCCATTTGTTCCATTAAAGATTTCATCATTTTTTTAACTCACTCATATCGCCTGTCTGGTTATTTGCTTGCTGCTGCGGCTGCTGCAACTGCAAAGCGGCATTGGAGTTACTGTTCTTCATAACTTGCGCATAAGTAAGATTTAGACAAACATATTGTCCAATATGTTGAGTGCTAATGCAGGCTATTTGACTCTGAGTAATTTTTTCTTGAAATTGTTTATAAACGAGGCAACTTCGATAATTGGCTAGGTGAATCCCATTGCAATTAACGCATTTTACGTCCTTGCTTCTTTCTTTTCTCTGGAAATTACAGGTTAAGTGAATACCAGCGCACTTCACACATCTTGGGCTCCCGCTTCAAAAATTTCTTGTGTGGTCAAATCTCTAGCAATTAGTGCATTGGAGGTTTTGGCGTTTTGGGAGATGGCGGTTCAATTTTGATCACTGAATGAGCTAGTTTTGTAATGTATATATCTTTGTTATTATCAGCCGGCTTAAGTTCGAGGAAGAATATAGGCAATTCATTCCTTATGACTCGTTGTTTAACGTTTCAGATGTTGGTCGCTGCGTAACCTTGAGTTAACAGTTATTCCTTTAGTTCTTCTACATTAGTAGTTGGGTATAAATTTATAAGTACCACTCTGAAGGAACGCTCTTGTTTCCTATGATATGTGTGAAATTCCGTATTATTTTCCGTTAAAGTTTTAATTCTAGCTGTATATATCTCCAAAGTTTTTGGTAGGATTTTCACTTTTTCATTATGTAACAATTTTAACTAATATTTATTTTTAGCTACTGTTTTGAGTAGACAAACCAGTGATTCCATTATTCTTACTCCTGACATAAATATCGGTGGAGGTTTGAGAACTGAAGATCAAAATACAACCCTGATGTCGTAAGGTAAATGTTATAAAACCAATTAAGAAACGATAGAAATTATGGACGTTGAAAAAAAAAGGTAAATAAGAAAATTTTATTTGGGATAAGTTGTATTTTGTGGATATACGTAATGCCTGCTTATACAGGATAAGGTAGAACTACCTTCCTCTACCGAAGGTTAAATAAAAAAAAAATCGATAACAGGTATGCAAAATTTATTTTTACCGAGTAAAATTACAGAACTGGAAGTTTTATTTCAGTGTGTTTTAAAAAGGGTAGCGACAAAATGGTTTCCCTCATTTTTTATGCACTGTGAAAGTTGTATTTTGAAGTGCCTTACTACTTTTTTTCACTTTATTAAGGAATACGCCATTTCTCAACTTATTACATTTCGCATAACTGAATTTTGTAAATTTTAACCTTGAAACACCTCCTGAAGAATCCGGAAAACGGGCAACTAATCAGGCGCCCAGAAAACATCTCACGCAGTACTAGAAAAAAGCTCTTTATGTGTGGGTTGCAACTTTCATTAATATTCAATGCAAAAAGTTTCCGAATTATTTCCATATATTCAATAGAGGAGAACACATTAACCTCCTCCTAAAAAAGGAGACTGTATAGATATTTTTCAGTATTTGTGCACTTGGAAGATTGCTTTCTCCTCTTCTCACTACAGAATGAGTACTTTTAAAGTTCCGCACCTACATCAAAACTGATTTTTAATCGAAAACCAAGACCTAATACAACAAAGTTATCGTTCCAAATGTACGCTTCGATAGTAAAATCTCTATTCGGCCACGATATTTTCGCTACTAATGACTCCCCTAAGCAAAACTTTACGTCTTCCTCTAAAGAAATCACTTCCCCTACTCTCAGACTATCCTTCGTTTCATAACTTCTCTTTAAAATTAAAGAGGAAGTTTTGCTTTACTCTGTAGGATTATCAAAATATAATGTAAACTTGAAATTTAGACTTCTAAATGTTAATCTGCTATTCAAAAAATAATTGCTATTTCAAATTGTTGCTATACTGAGATTTTAAATGTCACGGTAAAATATTCAGTGGGAAATTGTCTAAAATGGCTGTTTAAACCTAAAGTCAATGTCACAAATATTCATATATGCAAACTTAATTCTTTATTCAAAATGCAAAAAAGGTGTGCCGGTATAGTTCAGAACAGTCCATTTTTGGTCGAGTTTTGGCAGCTATATAGAGATAGGTGTTGTCTTTTAGTAGTAATCTTTTGAAAGACACTAAACAATGCAAATATACACCCGATCACGCTGGTTCTCGTACGATGTTGCCAACTTTTATTTTTAACTGCCTTCGTACTATTGCTCTGATATTGTGATATTTGCTAAAAACATCTCTACTTAGAACATTCAGAACATAAAAAATACCTATTTTTATTTAATTTGCCCTCATATAAGTAAGTTAATTGAAGTTAGAGTCGCAATATTAGCAAAAACGTAACTGCGAAGGAGATTCGGTAAGAGTTAGTGATGTATGTACAAGCTAGCATAACGCTTTTAATTGAATTAAAACACATTTATTGTAGAAAACAGAAAAATCTACTATATGAGTATATGAAAGAGTTAGGCTTCATTTCTTTCTATCACAACATCGTTGCTTCAGTGACAAAAGTGCTAACAATAATAAAAATAGTGTATTAATTATAGGAACAAAACAAAACAGAGTAATAACCCATTAAAAGAAAGGTCAAAATGATTAAAGATGGTGTCAATGACACTGTTTCTCTTGATTATATAGAAGGAAAGGTGATTTGTTTCGTTAGCCCCATTAGAATCAAGACATCACTCAATGAAACTTCGAATCTGATTTGAATAACAATTACAATAAACTTTAAAATTTCATAAACCTGTAATGAATATATTACTTTTGTTTATATTTGTATATATTTAGACGGTTTATTTTAAAACCCTATAAATCTTGTTCCATCTTATGTAGTGAAGTAATTATACGTATGGGCGGTTCATTGTTTTAAATAGCAGTTAATAACAATTTCCCTTGCTACAAAAATTCAATATTCTTGATTTTTTCAAAAAATTCAAACAGCTATAAGTTTTCCTTTTCTATTTTACAAAAGGATAATAGTACAGAGAAAAATAAATCATACATTTATATAAATTTAAATTTATTACTTTTACGTTAAACTTAAAAAGAATAATTCGATTATTATCAGACAATAAAATATTTTACAATTAAGTTTCTTTAGTAAGTGTCTTGTATTTGCTGTTTGTATATAATGTTAAGGATTTTTTTGAGTCGCAATGTTTCTAAGAAGATGATTAATAAATTTAATTATTTAAGTGTACTATCAGTTCTGCATTTTAATTCAAAAAACTTTTATAAAATTTAGGCCCTGATTTATTGTTGTACATCTTTTCCACAGCACCTCCGTTATGAGATTGAACGTTTTCATTCTATCACCATTCAGTTTTATTAATAAATGGAAGCCATTGTTCTCACTATTTAGTTTATAATTTACAGTGATAAATTATTATTATTTCTATTTGAAACTAATTTTTAAGCGCACTTTGATACATTCTAATAGTTTTTGGTCGAAATGAAAGCGTAAGAAAATAAATTTAAAATGGGGTGATAAAGATTAGTACCTGTTTTGTTCAGTATTTTTTTGACAACCCAGGAGGATTAAAAAAGAATAAAAAGACCTTACCCTCAATTGTTTTGTGGATGTGTTAAACTATTTTCTTAGGAAAAAATTGTTAAATATTTATACATTCAAAATTTACTAGAAATTTTTTTAAGCTCTTATCTACAAAATGGTAGGGTATAACATAGAATATCCAATACTTTGGCAGAAAATTTCAAAACATTTGTTAGCTTAACAAATTGTAAATCTTTTCAAATGCTTGCAAAATTATTTTTGAGGTTAACAAAATATTTTAAAATATTTATTGCAATCATTGACATTAATCGATAATATGGAGATTAATCTGATTATCTAGCATATCTATGTTAGCAATTTTTATAGTAACAACATTATATTTTGAATGAAAAATGGCTTTTCTTGGGAATTAGTTATCAGTTTGCAATAAAAAGGTTTTTATTAAAATTACCAAAAAACATAACTGATTATACTATTAAGGGTCTTCTCTTAGAAGGTATTAATTTAAATTATAAAATATTTATTAAAGAACGTTGGTCCTGAAAACTAATGAGATATTTTTATTCAACTACATAGTACTAAGTTTGCCATTAATCATGGAATGCAATATCTTCCAAGTGACCATCTCGACTATTTTTACAAGCAGCCATTCGTTTGAGGAAATTTTTTTATAACACTTCAGCAAAAATGCGGCTCAATTTTGCGAATGATTTGTTTTTATGTGATTTACTTGTTGCTGGAATATTAACGTAGGCCTTATTTTTGACACAGTACCAAAGAAAAAATTCTGATAGTGTCAGATCACATAAGCTGGGCGGCCAAATGAAGTGTCCATTTCAATAAACAACTTGTTAGGGGAATTTGTCACTCAATCAAACAGTACTTTGGAGGCTTGTGTGATATTTCTGTTCAGTCCTGTTGAAAATACAGCTCTTCCTCCTCTCTGGCATCCACTTTTCGACAAAAATTTACTGAAACGGTCTCACTAGCTTAAAAAAGCCCACCTAACTGTAACTCGTTGAAGATGAAAAGGATTCTCGATTATTTTTCATGGATTCTCAGATTAGCAGATACGAAAATTTTACTTGCGTGCTCACTTAGTAAGGTGTAAATAAACTTCATCAGTCACCATAATGTCCTTGAAAAATTGAGGTCACTTACTGGGATCAACGCCAAATTAAGAAATGTACAAGGTTATTTATAATATATGCTGACATAAGCTTTTGTGTCAGATCATGTAATCTTTAGGACTTAGATCTTTGTACAGTATAAGTTGTAGATTAGTTTGTGAGATGCTAAATTGTTGCAATCGTTTTGAATACGATAAAGGCTATAGCCGGATAACGAGCTACTAAAGGCTCATTAGTGAGATTTTTCTGGCACTCCTCTATGAACAGGAAATGAGAGAGATAATAAAAAAATATCATAAAATTTAAAAGAGTATCTAATACTCGACGTCCCTATAACATATACATTGTTCAAAATTATTCGAATGGTGCAACATTCATTTATTTGAACATTTTCACGTTTAGTCTTATTAGTACGTACTGTCTATGACCTATTAGATAAATAAATTTAAAAAATTAATGTTTATATAGTTATTTGTAGTCTATCTTCCTCAATAGTTACATTTATGTTTTTATTTTTCAAATATGTCGTTTACATTTCAGCAGGTCTTACTATTTTTGACAAATACCTCGTGTAAAATAAATAAAATATAATTGCTGCCAAATAAAAAGAGCACTCAACAGTTCTCGCTCCATTGGTACACTCGCAATAATTTAAATTTTAAATTTCGGAAACACCTGTAATGTTTGAGGTGTATTCTAAATAGCAACAATATTCTTATTTCATGTGACAAGAATGAACTTGCACTTCTAATGTGTTAGTTGTGTTCTTAAATACATATTTATGGAGCCATCTTCGTTCATGATTTCTGCCAGATATGAATATCGCTTGACTATATTGGTAAGTGCTAGTATAAAATATTTTTATTTCCTTTTCTGGCATTTCAGTAAAATCCAGAATATCCGTACAATATACGGGAGTTTTTCTACTTCCACAGCTAGTGTGTTTTCTGCACTTCTTTGTGCTACCATCCAGTCAAGAATTTCAGTTGAGATGTTATTATCAGAAACTAATCTTCTGCAAAACTTATTTAAAACAATCATTGCAATCGGGTAATAACTTTTCACTTTTGGCAATATTTTGTTATCAAGGATATGATTCAGAAAATAATTTTTTTATCATGCTATGTATAAATTCCACAACTCACAAAGTCTTCATAACAAATCGGGATTCATTTGCTTGTTGGGCGGTTAATCGTTTGTGTTATTTTTTAAAGCCGGCATTAATACTTTGAAACTCTCTTTTTCCGAATCTGCAATAACGTTACAAAAACTACGATCGTGGAAGAAAATACCACCAGTTTGCATAATCCATTTGGATCTTCAACGACTTGTTTCAGTATAACCGCATCATTTTAATTTGCCAGATACGGGCCTAATATATCTACAACATAGCCATCTGTTTTGCATATTGTAAAAGACTCACAAAGTGTCACCTTTTTTGGCCAAAGCACGACTTCATATTAATTATTTCCACTCTTTTGGTGCTATCGCATATACAAATTAACCTATTGTGTGCATTATACAGGTTTTTGGCGATGTCTGTTGTATGGTTATCCATTACATCTTGTCTGAGTTAGTATTGATGCCAAAATAGAAAGAAAAGACATTTTTAAAAGAATTGATGACACTCGTTGCGTCTGAAACTTCTCATTTTCTTTCAAGATTTATGGCCAAATAAATAATTCTATTTGAGTTTCCTGTTCGCAGTTTAACCAGGAAAACAAAAATAGCTTTTTAACTGTACGATGCTTATTATAATGCATTGAAGTTATACGTCGCAATTCTTAAATATTTTTGAGGTCTAAATCTGTAAAAATGTGTATTTGTTCGTCAGAAAGACGATTATCTATTTTTTTAAAAACAAGTGTTGTGCACTCATTAGTTATTGTTCCAAAAAATCTATTTAGCTCTTTTTGACTAAATATCAATGTATCTAAAACAATCCTGATGGCGTTTACATCAGCTTCGTAAAAGCAATTTTTAATTAAGTGCATTCAACAATACCGATTTCCCCAAGGAATGTAGAGTTTATGTTTTATGCATGTTTGCGTCCCAGTTTCTTGGGGAACAAAAATTAGAATACCCTTTTTATCGCATTATTCGAGTTTTGTAGCTCAAGCAGTGCAGACGTGCGAATTTCAGAGTGTTTCCTGCGATTTTCTCGCGGGATATCGGTGACCGCGCCGCGCCATACGCGCCGTGCCATCTGCACCACGCCATCCGCGTCGCGCCATCGGCCCAGCCACATACCTGTGATTAAACAGCGCTAGCAAACAACAAAAATGGAAATGGATCAACAAACAAGCATCGCCTACGGACAACCTAATAATTCGAACATCAACTACGCACAGGGTGCTCCAACGTAACTTCCACTTCCTACCAACCTTCAATTCGTAAGCCAACCGCTATCAACAGATAACAATTTTAACTTACCTCAAAATCAGTATCCTTACACCAATCTTAACAACAATTTGATGGCAACTACCTCACAATCTTTAACCAACAACGACAGAATTCTCTATCGAATGACGTCTACTAGTGACGAAGAAATTCAAGAAGTCGTAAACGATAATTCCACCAACACTAACAAATGGCAAACCGTTAAACGTCTTAAACGTAGAAAACTATCCCAACCTATCAAAGAAACTACGCAAATACCTTTAACAAACAGATATAACCAGCTAAATGAAGAAGAAGAGGGAAGCACCCTTACCAGACAAGTAAACAATACAACCATAAAACCTCCTCCAATATTTGTGTACGGAGTTACACACTACAACGACATGATCAAAAGTTTAAATACAGTTGCGGAAACTGAACAATTTAACACAAAAACTTTAACAGATAATACCATAAACATAAACTGTCATACTCCGGAAACCTACAGGAAACTAATTCACCACATGAAAGATGCCAACATTGTTCACCATACGTACCAGCCAAAAGAGGACCGTGCCTTCAGAGTGGTTATCAAAAACCTTCACTTTACAATCGACATAAATGAAATTAAGCAAGAGCTAGCCAATCAGGGACACCAAGTCAGGAATATTTTAAATGGAAGAAGTAGAATGTCTAAAGAACCATTAAACCTATTCTTTGTAGACCTCGAGCCAGCGGATAACAAAAATAAATATATAATTTACGATGTATTCAGAACAGAATAGTACAAGTCGAGCCACCCAGAAAAACCAAGGGCCTTACTCAGTGTACACGTTGTCAGCAATATGGTCACACTAAAACATATTGTAACAAACCTTACTACTGTGTGAAATATGGAACAGCCCATAATTCCACAAGCTGTACAAAACCAAACAACACCCCTGCCACATGTGCACTATGCGGTGGTCCCCGCCCTGACAACTATAGAAGATGCGAATTCTACCACACTCTCCTCAAATAACCCAATAATGACAACAACAGGCTTAATATTCAACAATTACCAGCACCGATACACCCTATCCCACGACACAGAATACAACCAATAATTCAGGCAGAACAGGCCAGTACGTATTCGAATGTATTAAGAAATCAAAACCACCAAAAACCACCAGAGGAAAACTCAATTATTCTCAGCACTTTTCTAAATGAGTTCAAAAATATGTTCTAACAGCTAATGCAACAAAACAGCTCAATTCTTACCATGCTTACAACACTCATCAATAAAATTAGCTAAATTTGTACGAATTGCCCAATGGAATGCCAACGGCACCATTTATCACAAACACGAAGTAGAGACTTTTCTACATCACAATTCAATCGACATACTACTTGTTAGCGAAACGCACTTTACCGACAGATCCTTCTTTCGTATTCCATCTTATTTAACCTATAATACAAACCACCCGGAGAACACTGCACATGCAGGTACTGCAATTTTAATAAAAAATATAAGTCACTACATATTACCAAAGTATGAAACAAAACACTTGCAAGCCACTTCACTCAAAGTCAAAACGTCCTCCTACGAGATAACAGTTTCTGCAGTATTTGCCCTCCTAAGCACTACTTGAAACTCAACCACTTAAGGGACTTCTTCAACACACTCGGCTCCAAATTTATTGCTGAAGGTGATTTCAACAGTAAACATACTCTCTGGGGCTCTCAACTAACAACTACCAACGGTGGTGAGCTAGCTAATCTAATCCAGGAAGAAAACTACTTATTTCTGTCCACCGGTAAACCAACATACTGGCCCAGTGATCCAAATAAAACTCCTGATCTGTTGGACTTCATCACCAACGGAATCTCCTCACCATACATGGAAGTATTTCCTAGTTATGATTTGTCATCTGACCATTCCCGATAATTGCAACTATTAGTACTTTCGTAATTATTAAGAATTTTACACCTAAACTTTATAACAACAAAACCAACTGGGATAAATACAAAAATGAAGTAGAACAACGGATTAATCTAAAAACAAGACTCAAAACCCATAACAAAGTCAAAGGCGCTTTGGATGCCCTCACAAGTTCCCTTAAACATTCAGTTATGGAAAGTACTCCATCTCTGCCAATAGCTAATACCACAACATCAATACCACTTGAAATAAAACATTTAATTGGTAAAAAACGGAACGCACGGTCTAGGTGGCACACAACCCAGGCACCTGTGGATAAAAATATACTGAATCGCATTAGCAATCAATTAAAAGCGCAACTTAGAGAACTCCGTGAACAATCCTTCAATGACTACGTGACAAGACTAAATAGATTCGACAACTCTATCTGGAGACTAATTAAATCCAAGAAAAAACCAAAAGAACACAATGTTCCAATAAAAATCTTGCTGATCACAACGCTAAATGGGCGAGAAGCGACCAAGAAGAGGCTGATCTTTTTGCAAATCATCTCGCATCTGTCTTTAAGACCAACAATCAAGATATAATTAATGACATCGTAACAAGTTTATCTAACATTCCACAATCCCCATTTCGAATTAAATCCTTTACTCCACACGAAGTTCAGAACGAACTTAACCATCTTAACATCCGAAAAGCACCAGGTACAGACGGTGTGACGCCAAAAATGCTCAGGGAATTGCCGAAAAAAAGAATACTCTTTACTACCTCTATTTTTAATGCCATTTTAAGATTGCAGCACTGGCATCCAATGCTAAAAACGGCAGAAATAATCTTAATAAATAAGCCAGGAAAGAACCCAAATAACGTAACCTCATACCGTCCAATTAGTTTGCTCCCTACAATTTCCAAGGTATTAGAACGCTTATTACTACAGAGGCTAAATGTCGATATTTCACCAGATACCTGGCTTCCTCCCCATCAATTTGGTTTCAGAGCAGGACATTCTACAGTTCAGCAAACACATAGATTAATCCAAGTTATTAATCACGCTTTTGAACAAAAACATTATTGTACTTCAGTTCTACTGGACGTTAGCCAAGCCTTTGATAAGGTCTGGCATACAGGTCTCTTACACTAAGTCAAGGAAACCCTCCCACTAAAGTATTTCGACATCTTGAAATCCTACCTTTCAGACCGCAAATTTAGAACCAAAGTAGGAGATGCCAAATCAGACTATCATTCCATAAAGCAGGTGTACCACAGGAAAGCGTCTTGGGACCGACCCTCTACAACCTATATACATCCGATATCCCAACAACCACTGAAACTACTATCTGTACTTTTGCTGATGACACTGCCATACTAGCAGCTCATGAAGACCCAGCAATAGCATCTAACCTAGTACAAATCCACTTAAATGTACTCCAGGCTTGGTTGCATCTCTGGAAAATTTTTGACAAATAACATCGCCTATTGACAATTGCAAGCTCATCACCGTAGGAAAAAAATATTCTTCTAAACTCCATACATTTCTTAAAAATTGCTTACAACCATCGAATTTATGATCAGGATCGGCAGATGACATTTACCTATGAAATGTACAGAAATAGTTTAATTTTGCACTATTTTAGTTTAATGCCATACTAAAGAAGTTCAGTATATCTTCTTTACGTAAAAACGTATAATGATTAACAAGGAAGTACAGCGTTGGTCTGCCAACAGTATTTTTTTTTTGCACGGACGCGTTATGAGCAGGCTAAATCTTGTATCGAAACATCACTTGCTGCAAAATTGACGCATTGACGAAACTCGTCTCGCGTTAATAATTTGGTCTGCTTTTTATCTATTTATTTACTTTGTAGCTTACGACCAAATAAGACCAAATGTGAAATTGTTTAAATGACTGAATTTGGCACCTTTCCGACAACTTTGAGCATTTCATATATTGTACGGGTGGAGGCAGAACAATCTCACTAATGAGCTTTTAGTAGCTTTATATTACGGTATAAGTTCCATCAAGTTCGCAGCTATGATAGATGATAAATATTTTTTTAAATAAAAAAAAAATCCCTATAAAGTAAGCGAGTTTCCATTTGACTTTCAAAGTAAACACGTTTGGAAGTGCCGAGTGTCGAACTATCTGTTGACAACTCGCATTATACTACTTCAAAACTATATGTACAATTTAAATCTACTACTATAACAGAATTATGTGTGAACTCACGTTTCCAATAGAAAGCAGCTCGACTCCAGGCCTCCGGGTACACCAACAGCCCCTGAAAATTACGGTTTTATGTTCAGTATTCCTAATGCACAAGAATATCAATTTACTCAACAAAAAATAATTACAATAGCCAACCTAATTTACAACCCGTATATTCCACGCATTATGAAGCATACCAGTCATCTCCTTTTTTATTTAATCTGCAACCACTGTATTTTCCTTAAGCAGTGCCAAAATAGTACAAACCAAGAAATAATGAATACCGCAAACAATAATTTCAATCCCGAAGACGCACGTAAATGCAAATTTAATCGAGAATTGAATACAGATACTGGCATCATTGACGACACGCAAGATAACTCAACAAAATCAAAACATAGTTGGCAAGGAATTAAAAAATGAAAAAAACAACTCAAATTTAGACTTTAATCAACAATAATCTATCCCAACGAGTACATCAAACAAATACGAGTTCCTCTCACAAATTCAACCCTTTAATGTTAGTCAAGAGCAAGTACTTAATAATCATCAAACTAAAATTGTGAAGTCACCACCGGTTTATATCCACGGAGTAAACAACTACAATAAAATTATTAACAATATTAATAAAATCCTAGAGAAAAAGCAATACTACACAACAACCATGCCAAACGATAAAATTAAAATCAATACTAATACAACAGACTCATACAGAAAACTTAACCAAACACCAAAAATAAAAATATATTTTATCACACATACCAGCTAAAAAACATGCATACAGACTAAACCAGTGTCAAAAATAATAAAAAAACTCGGGGTTCTTGGTCACATAGTACGTAACATTATTAACATACGTCATAAACAACCTTTATTAACGTTCATAGTAGCCTTAGAGCCTAAAGAAAATAATAAGTCGATTTTCATGTAAAACATCTAAGTAATATGATTATTACAGTTAAACCTCCCAGGAAGACATAAGTCACACCTCAGTACACCCGCTGTCAAGAGTATGGCCAAACGAAAGCATATTGTAATAAACTATTTGTCTGTGTCAAACGATGCGGTGATAGTCACGCAACCCATGTATGCAAAAAAACCTCCAACACTCCCGCCACTTGTGCTTTATACAATGGACAACACTCGGCCAATTACAAGGGGTGCTCTATATACTAAAACATCTAGAGAACCAGACCATACCAGTCGCCATCAAACATAACCGAATTTCCACCACTTGCAAAACAAAATATTAACTTAAATTCGGAAGCCATGAACCATTCTTACCACAGACTTTTCATCTTGCAACCACCAGACAGAAGACCTCCTACTCATACATTCAACGAACAACAGATAAGCATCAATCAAATGTTCTCTAACTTTTTAATAAAATCTAAAACAATGTTTTCGCAGCTTATTAGACAAAACAGCATGGTTTTAAACATCTCCACTGTTATAAATAAATTAACTTAATAATGACAAACTCTGGAACAGCAATGGCATATCAAGCCATATAGTAGTAGTTCCCCGTAACAGGCCTTGAAGGCCCTTTGGGGTCGTAACAGGATAGATCTGCTACAATCTAGAGCTTACGGTACACAAGGGTAGTAACGTGGCTAGCGCCACGTACCGACCGCCTATTATTACCCCAGAGTTTGACCTCCAGGTACTCATTTATTGCAGCCTGAGTCGAGCTGGACCGTAAAAATGCCAGTGATCGAATTGGCGAGAGCGGGATTCGAACCCGCAACTCTTGGTTTCGTAGTCCAGCGATCTATCCACTAAGCCACAACGGCTCAAGCCATATGCCTTAAATAATAACATTTTTAACTGCAAGACATTGATGTGTTACTCGTTTCTAAAACCCATGCAACCGCTAAAATAGTAATCAAAATTCCGTCATGTTCTGTATATCGCTCCAACCGTGGCACATCAAAAACTCAATCTCCCAGCATGAATAGAATTTCTTTCAGACTGCCAAAATCCAATGCTTTAGTATGAAAGTTTAAGTCCTACCCTACCCATTAATCCTAGCAGAAGTATATAGTTCGCCTCGACACCTTATCTCCACCGAAGAATACGTAGAGCTGCTACAATCTCTTGATGCGAAATCCATCATCGGAGAAGACTAGAATGCCAAGAACGTAGCCTGGGGATCGAGACTAACTAATCCAAAAGGACGTAACCTTCTCCGAGCAATACAAAATCACAATTGCAACTATCTGTTCACTTACTGGCCTACAGACACAACTAAAATCCCTGATTTGCTCAACTTCGTTATTTCTTGTAGTATATGCGAACATATACAGCAAAGTAGAATCAAAATATCTCTGACCATACCTTAATTCTAATTACCATAAGTACCTCCATTACCACCACAGAACCATCCCCAAAACTCTGCACGAAGAACATCAATTAGGACTATTTTAGAAGTATAATGAACCACAAAATTAGTCTAGCGATCCGAATTAAAGACGCGCACGGCCTAGACAAAACAATTCATTGTCAATACTTAACCACAAGGATACAAAACGCGGCATGGCAAGCCACACCCAGTGCAACAAGTATCTACCCAGCAGATATAAACATTCCTCGTCACATACTCCATTACAAAAAAAACGCAAGGCATGAAAAAAGTAGTAGCGAACTAAATAAAGACAACACATGACCATATATAATAGGGTCGTTGATCAACCCCACACTGAACTATTAAAAGTCCGGAACAACACTTTCCACTATACCTTTCTCGGAAAGCCCTAGTACTACTTATCACAACAGCATCCTACGTCTTTGCTATTTTTCCGTTTAGTGGAATCCTGCCCTAATCATTATACTTCTGAAGCCAGGCAAACCCGTTACGCAACCCTTTTCCTACAGATCCATTAGCCTGTTACCACTCATATCTAAAATAGTTGAAAAGTTGCTCCTCACAAAATTCATAACTGTAGACCTATACCAAATTATCCCAAACTACCAGTTTAGTTTCCGCCAACATCATTCAACTATTCACCAAGGGAATCGAATTGTTAACAGTATTATGGAGACCTTAAAAACTAAGTGGATTTGTTCAACGGTATATTTAGACATAAAGCAGGCCTTTGACAAAACACACGGGTCTGATATATAAAATTAAACTTCACTTCCTAAACCTAATAAAATCATATTAAACAGGGAGGGACCTTCCAAGTCAAAATTAAATAACACAATTTCTGAATACCATAAATCACCTCCAGAGTACCGTAGGGCAGCGTTCTAAAACCGTTACTTTATCTTCTATATACCTCTAACACACCTACAACTGACAGTACTCTACTTGCCATGTTTGCTGCTGTCCTCTCAGTCAACGAAAACCCAATAACTATAGCAGTCCGTTTACTAACTTACCTAAACATCCTACAAAACTGGTTAAATAAATGGCAAATTACAGTCAATAGCTATAAATCCGCACAAATTACGTTTACTAATAGACGCATCGCAAGCTCACAAAACAGTATCAACAATACTCCATACCTCAGAAAACGGTCATCAAATACCTTGGACTGCGTTTAGACCACAAGTACACAAATCAAAGTCAAACGAAAGCAAATAGATCTTAAAATTAGGCAAATATATTGGCTCATCGGCAGACTCTCACTTTCGAACAAACTGCTGCTATATAGTACTAAACCCATCTAGTTGTGGGACTGCGCTAAAGTCTATCACACCAAAATCCTGCAGCGATGCCAGTCAAAAATCCTTCGCACAATAACCAACGCTTCATGGTACGTTACCAATAAAACCCTTCATACCGACGTGGCCTCGGGGATCCAGAGGCTTGCCCAAACAAACACAAACCACCTGCCAGGACATGGAAATCATCTAATAGAGCAGAGCTTCACCAGACAATTAAAACGACATATCCACAAGACCTACCTATGTAACCACCCAAAACTACCTAGTGTTTAGCTTACGGGAAGAAAGCCGCTGGCCGGATCCCTTACTGACATGTCAAACTACATAAAACTTACTACTCGCGTTCGAATAGATAGTAAATAGGCAACTTCAATAAAAAAATCTAATAAATAAAGTACGCACTTTTAAATGTTAATATTTAGCGAAATTTACGACTGGATAGGAACACTCTTTTTTAAATCAATGGAATACGTGCAAAAGGCATATTGTTCCCTCGTTGCCAGGCTATAGCCTTTAAAACTCATTCAGCAGCTTCAGCTGCAGTGGTGTTATTTCCAACAGATTGGGCCGACTAAGTACACGTTGGATACATAAAAACTTTAATTTTCGTTTAGTTTTACAATTACAAGGCGCTTTATTTCAACCGTGTACATTGATAAAATTTTCTGTATCTTTATAATGGATTTTCACAATTTTAAAACGTTGTGCAAACGCATATTGTTTCATTTTTAACCGGATCGTTTTTAATAATTTCATGTTTAACGTTTATGTTCTAAAATTTAAAATAACACTGTAATGAAAGATCCTTTATTACACCACAAAAGTTAAATTAAAGAAAGTAAAATTTTTATATTCGGTAACATTAAAATTTACATAAAAATATTAAGGAGATGTTTGGATAAATTTATTAATAACTTCGGCCTTTTTAGCAATAGAAGCAGATTTACGAATTTTTGCAATGAAATACTTCAGCATAACACCTATATGCTTTCTATTCGTCAAATCGACACTTATACAACTTATGGCATTCTTTATTACTATTGCATTCAAAATCTTTTAAATTTCGTTTCAGCTGCGTGTACCCCTCTACAAAAATTATAAGTTCTTTTTCCTTTGTGCCTTCAGGTGCTTCAGCGTTTGACAATCTAACGAAGCGTAGTACTCTAAAAAACTTACAAAGAATTTTGCAACAAGAATAAGTGCTAGAACGAATGCAGCATAACCAGCGATCTATTAAATTTCTAGTTGCTCAATGATTTCGGTGTTATGGTAAAATAACCCATAAAATTCATCTCCACAACTTTAACACCAATAAATCATTTTTATGTTTATGTTAGTTTTAAGTACAAGGTGGTTTAAATACGACCGGGACTGTTTTGTGAGTAAATAAACCGCACTGCACAGCAGCTATGATCTCCACCCTCCCTCCTGATCCGTTTCACACATTCACTAAAAGGAGCAAAATCCCCCAAATATTCGTAATTATGCCAATATTTAAAAAGACAATCAAATAATATGCGGTATCTATAAGTGAATATTGTTTTTTTGTGCAACATACAAAATATAGGAAATTATTTTAGAAGAAACGCTAAAAAAATAATTTAATCTAAAATAAACCAAAATAAAGCCGTTCAAAACTTAATGAAGGCGCCCGAGATTTAGTATTTTGTTTCAAGGGTGCAGCAGAAAATATGCTAAATTACAATAAAAAATTATTACACACGCATATAATCTTATCCGCCTTCTACCTTTTGGTGTAGAGATTTCTTTTACTCAAACGATATTACTGCCAGCATTTTAAAGGGGAGCGGTGCCTTATATCCGTGCACAGTACGCCCTTGCTGATAGCCGCCTATTGTCACATTCATTCGCTATTTCGCATTCTCATATGTATAATTTGTATGTAACAGTATCAGGTGGGGTATTATTACTATAACTCAGAGTAAAGTACAATTAATTAAATTAAATGGTCCCACCATGCCAGTTATTTCTCCTCGAATAACAGAAAATTTCCTACCACCAAGAGATTCAAACCGAAAACTTGCTGAACATAGATCTGACAGTGCCACCACTCCGCCAAACAACTTCTTATAAAAATTTATTCTTGGATGGCATCGATGTGGAAAAAGAGATTTAAAAATCCACCAACAAATTAATTTAAAGAGCTTTAAGATCATAGCAACTAAACACGATTAATATAAGTAACTCAAAACTTGTAATTTGAATGCCAATAATTCCAACTTTTCAATAATTTTGAAGTTTTTACTTCTTCCTGTCAAATTAATATTATATGGCAATGAAAAATTTAATAAAAATAAATTAAATATTTATTATTTTGAACTTTGCTGCTTCTTTTATAAACATAAATCACAACTGGTAAATACCTAAAAGATCCAAAAGTTTCTAGTAGGTCTTTGTGTTATTCAGGGTGCGCAATAAATAATAAATATAGAGAACCATAGCAGACAGATTTTAAGCTGGGACTTTAAAGATGATTTATTGCGAATTTTTGTAGCTCATCTAGTTTTAAAATAGATGGTAAAGTAAGTTTTTAAAGAAGCTCAAAATGTGGTCAGGTAAATTTATCATCTATTAAAAGCATGTAATTAATTTGTAGTGGAACAAGACTGTGAATTTAATTTACCCTTATTTTTTCGCAAATATGTGAAAACATATTTTAAAAGTTAACATCTGTTTTAAGCCTGAAAAACGTGTTTTTGGGAATTGTTCTTGACTAAACTAAAAAAGCAATCAAAAAACCCTTTTTGATATTTATTTATTTATTTATTTTTTTTTTATTTACTCATTTGCTAATTTACAATCTACTCCTATAACTAACAGAGTAATGAGTAAATATGAGGCAAGGTTCATGGCAAGCGTTGGGTACCGTCCCTTGACGGTTCTCCACTTTCTCCTAATTAACTAGGTCTTCTGGTCATTGTCTTTTAAGTGTTCTTTCAATTTGTGGTTGGGTGTATAGTTCACTTATGAGTTGGTTGCTGTGGTTGGTGCTGCGTTGTTTGGATTTGTTGGCGTGGTGGTTGATTACTTCTTTTATAAAGGATATTCCAAAATCGTTGTGGAGAGTTTGATTGGACACGTACCAGGGAGCGTCGGCCATCATGCGAAGTGTCTTAGACTGAAAGGTTTGTAGGATTTTTGTGTTGGAGGGCTTACTGCATCCCCACAGTTCGATACCGTAGGTCCAGACTGGTGTTAGAATTATTTTGTAGATGATCAGTTTGTTCTCCATAGATAGTTGAGATTTCCTGCCTAGTAGCCAGTTCATTTTCTTCACTTTTAGGTCCAATTGTGTCCTTTTGCCTTAATGTGCTCTTTCCATGTGAGTCTCTGGTCTAAATGTAGACCCAAATATTTGACTGTGGCTTTCTGTGGGATCGGAGTGTTATTTATGTTAACTTGTGGACAGTTGCTTCGTTTTGTGGTGAACGTGATCTGGGCGGACTTTTCGGTGTTGACCTGGATCTTCCATCGTTTTAGCCAGTCTTGTAGTTCGTTTAGGTGATCTTGCAGTTTATTAGAAGCTCTTGCTGGATCGATATCGGACGACAAGATTGCTGTGTCGTCAGCAAATGTGGCCATCATAGTGCTCTCTGTGACGGGAATGTCAGCAGTGTATATTAAGTAGAGTAGTGGCCCAAGGACGCTGCCTTGCGGCACTCCAGCTTTAATTGGGTGGTAGTCGGAGGTGAGTTGTTTACTTTTACTTGGTAGGATCTTTCATTAAGGTAAGATTTTAGGAGTAGGTATATGGGACTGGGAAAATGCCTTTTTAATTTATATAATAATCCGTTGGTCCAAACCTTATCAAAGGCCTGCTGTACGTCAAGGAACACCGCAGCACACATCTTCTCTCTTCGAGACTTTCTTTGATTTTGTTCACAATTCGGTGGCATTGCTGTGTTGTGGAATACTTTTGTCTGAATCAAATTGGTGTTGAGGGATTATGTCGTCTGTGAGTGTTGATTGGGTTATTCTGTCGAGAAGAAGTTTTTCAAATATTTTTGACATTTGTGGCAGCAGGCTTATTGGACGGTACGATGAAGGTTCGGTAGGTGGTTTACCTGGTTTTCCAATCATAATTATTTGCGCGTGTTTCCACTGAACTGGGAAATAGCATAATCGAAGGATGCTGTTGAATATAGTAGTTAATAGCACGATTGCCTTTCTTGGTAGATGTTTTAAGATCTCCCCGACTATGAGGTCATACCCAGGGTCTTGTACAATTTGTATTGTTGATTTGTTTTCAATTTCTGCTGGTGTAAAGGCTTAACGGGCAGTGATAGTTGACAGGGGCGTTAATATAGTCTTCAATTTCTTCATCTTGGTTGTCATTGTCTGAGACTGGAGAGAACACTTTTGAAAGATGATCCGCGAATACATTGCTCTTTTCTATGTCTGACTGCGCCCAGTTTCGATCAGGTTTTCTTATGGGTGGGGTTTGTATTACTGGCCTCTTAAATCTTTTGTTGCTTTCCACAACGAATGGTCTTCGGGGATAGATTCGTGATGTAGTGTTTGAAGGTGTCGTTGCGGGCTTGGTTTAAAACAGAGTGGAGTTGGTGTGTTATCCTGTTAAGGTCAGTTTTGTCCTGAGGGTTTCTTGACCTTTGCCATTTCCACGTGCTCTTCTTCTTTTGTGATCAATTTTTAATATGCAGAGGAATATTATCATTTCCCTGGTTTGCTTTGTTCCTTAGAGGAGTGGCTTTCCATGCTGCGGTTTGTATTGTATTCGTTAGATGCTGTACCACCTCTTCGATTTCGAATTGCTCTTTGATACGATGATCCAGTCTGATTTCTTCATTTATTAAGTTTTGGAACATTTGCCAATTGGTATCTTTTGTGCACAAGGTAGGCATTGGCTCTCTGTAGATAACATTGGTACTGAGGGTTAATATTATGGCGCTATGGTCATGGCATAGATCTAAACTAGACTTAATATCAATGTAAGTATTTGATATGCCTTTTGATATAGCGAAATCAAGTAGGTCCGGAATTTTATTCCTGTCCGTGGGCCAGTAGGTTGGCTCTCCCGTAGAAATATAAGTTAGGTTGTTTAGTTGTATTGAACGGAACAGATTGCGACCTTTAGGTGTGATTAATCTGGACCCCATGTTGTATGTTTGGAGTTCCAGTCTCCGATTGCTATAAATTGTGTTCCAAGATAGTTGAAAAGTCATTATATTCTTCTGTCGTGATATTGTGTCGTGGCGGGAGTAAACAGCCGCAATAGTAGTTGGTCTAGGAAGTGATTCTAGTTTTAATAACGTCGCTTGGATTTTGGCTGTTTTAAAGGGTTGGAGGACATGGTGGTTAATAGTCGATCTAATTATGATGGCTGAGCCTGCATGCGCCGTACCGTCAGGGTGATGAGTATAGTAAATGGTGTAGTATGGGATTCTGATAAACGTTCTTTCAGTTGAGTGGCTTTCAGAGATTAGGAGAATATCAATTTTATTGTAGTTTAAATATAGGGTGATTTCTGGAACGTGATTTGATAGCCCGTTTGCATTCCAGGCAGCTATTCGAATTGAGGAGGTCATTGTTTGGTCAAATTGCTTATGACCGTGGTAAGCATGGTGAGAATCATGCTGTTTTGGTTTAGTAGCTGGTTGAATAGGTTTTAAATTCGTATAAAAGTTTTGCATTGTATTAGTAAGGTTGTCATTATTATTATTATTTTTATTTTGATTACTTGTTGCTCCTGCGGCTACATGGGCATAACTACCTCTAGTTTGAGGAGGCTGTTGTGTTATCTGTTGAAAAGCTGGATTTGTACTTGAATGTAATTCGAGGATTGGTTTATTTGTGAGGTTTGGATTGTGTTTATTTCTGGACTTTAATAGATCTCTGTAAGTTGTGCAGCCCTTGTAGTTGGCAGGGTGCCCTCCGCCACATAGTGCACAGGTAGCCGGGTGTCTTTGGTTTTATTACAGCTTTTTGAATCGTGTGGTTTGCCGCATTTAACGCAGTTGTATGCTTTCATACAATACGATTTGGAGTGTCCATAGGCCTGGCATCGGGTGCATTGTATTATAGTGTTTTTATGTTTTGGTGGTTCAACTCTTATTTTTGTATTTTGTAGGAATTCTATGTTATAAATTTCTTTATTATTACTTTGCGGACTTATATCGACGAAAAATAGTGGTAGCGGATTTTTGTAACTCTGTGCCGTGCGTTGATGATATTTCTGACTTTATGTCCTTTTCAGCTAGTTCTGTTGTTATATCTTCTAACGGGATTGAATGATGAAGACCGCGTATGACAACTCTATAGGCCCTGTTTTGTTTTAGTTGGTAAGTATGATATACTATTTTTTCGTCATTCATGTGCTGGATTAATTTTCTGTAGGTGTCGGGTGTCGGTGCATTTATTTTTACTGTATTATCTGGGAAGGTTTTAGTGTAGTAAGTTTCGTCATCTGTGACAAGGGATAGATTTTCGGTCATAGCTTTGTAGTTGGTAACTCCATAAACGTAAATTGGGGGTGGTTTCGGGTCTTGCGGCTGAGTATTGTTCTTCATATGTTTGAATGGCATTAGTATCTGCTTCGGCGAGTGATTGAAATCTGTTTGTTGTTATAGTTTGAGGGGGATTTACGGAGTCTGTTTGGATCTTAAACCTTTTTCTCTTGTTTGTGACGCTTTGCCAGGGATGAGAGTTTGTAATTTCAGAGTCATTCTCCATTTATTCGTCTTCGCTGGTCGTGCAATTGAAAGTTTCTTGCGTTGATTTTGTGTCGTTGTAGTTATTATTTGGCGGCATTAAAGGCTGTATGTTAATAAGAAGTGGTGGGAATTGTTCTGTTGTTACTTGATTTTGGTAAAATTGTGGAAGTTGCATATTTATAGCTGCTGGATTTAATTGGTAATTGTGTGCATGCGGTATTTGTGCTGGTATTTGATTTTGAAGTAATGTAGGTGGCTGCATAAGGGTGTAATTATACATATTGGTGTTTAAACCGGGCCCATTCCCGGTTGGGAACATCTTTGCGAGGTATAATGTGTTTTAAAAATTATAAATTCTTACGGTTTTTAAAGGTGAAACAGTTGTTTATCACTTGAGTTAAACGTTGAAATTAAATTAATAAATATATAAATTTGCCTGACCTTAAGCAAGGCTACGGCTGCGGCTCCGCCGTTGTGATAACTCAGGTATAGCTCGGCACGCACGTTCGGTCTGCTTGAAGGCACTAGCAAGAACGATGATATTTATTAATCACACTTTTGAGCATACAAAATATTTTTTTTTTTATTTTAAACAAAATAGCGGCTGCACGCACTGCAATCTTATGAGTTTTGCTAGTAAAGTACATACAATTATTAAAAAATATTTATTTTTGAAAATTTGGCACTGTTTTGAAAAAATGTTGCACTTTGTTAAAGAAATCGACCTTAATTCGTTTATAAAAATCGTAATTGTCAACCAATGATAAAGATCGTGTGTACTTCACTAGATAATTTATCTAAGAAGCTACGGTTAAAATTTCAAGAATTCGGTTGAAAATTGTTTGAGAACTACTGCCTGCCGATTTCGAAAACATGATTTCAAGATAATCGAGTTCAAAGTTCCAAAAGTACTTATTAATATGAAATTTCTAAAATAAGTTCTTGCCTGCATATTGGCCGTGGGTAATAGACAGAAATCGCGCCAGTATGCTTTGAAATTCGAAAAAAGCTATGCGTGTGGTCGAGGCTTTTTCCATGCTTCGGGGTGCTCGCAGGCGCTTCAAAAAATGACCTTAAATTTTTTTTAAATTATTCCCCTTAAAAATTCTTGTTAAATATCATTTTTGAGATGTTTATACATCATTTAAGCCAATAAAAAAATAGGCAATTCTTTTTTCAAACAGATATTCCTTAATAAAAAATGACTGATTTTTAAAATTATAAATTAACACACTTGTAGCATATATACATACGTGTATATTTAATTAAAATAAAACAAGATAAAAACAACACAAAAATATACCGCTCAACTACCAACCTAACCATACCGTGATACCCTCCAATTTAACGAGGCTCTCATGGCCAAACACTGGTGGTTTAATCACAAGCAGACAAATAATTTGAAAAAGGGATTATTTCCAGAAATAAAGCTAGCTTCAGTCTATCTATGAGACAATACTGGACATCACACAGAAAGACACGGGAAACGATCGTGTCGTAGCATTTTTTCCCAAGAAGTCAACACACTATGATGGATTCTTTGTAAGTTAAATATCTTCGAGTGGAGACGACTAACGATATAGAACACCATTAAAAATAAGAAGAATAAGGACATAAATCATAAAAATTTTGCTGAAATTAATGAAATTAGAAAACATAAAACACAAAATGAAAAAATAAACTAGGTATATTCGGCTTGAGTGAAATAAGGTAACTACAAATAGAAAATATATGGAGCGGATAATACAGATTAATTAACACGAGAAAAGAGTAAAATAATATGTTTATATATAATAAAAGAATAATAATGTTAAAAATAGTAACTAAACCGAAAAACAATAATGATTCAAGTGTACATGCCTACTACTATCGAATATTAGGATGAGGTAGTAAAGAGAATATACGAAGTGACTTGGAAAATATTAGGGGGGGCCGTAAAGTTTTTTTATATTAAATTCAAACAGATATTTTTTTAACAAACTTTTATTTTTAATCATTGATGTAATCACCCTCGTTATCAACAGCCTTTTGCCATCTAGTGTGCAAATTTTCAATGCTGGATCGATAAAAATCAAATGGTTTTTGAGCAAAATATCTGGAGATGGCATTTTGGACATCATCCGATTTTCAAATTTTTTGCCACTTAGAAAATGTTGTAGCAATCGGAATAAATGGAAATCCGATGACGCATTATTGGGCGAGTATGGTGGATGAGGCAATACCTTCCACCCCAATTCATTAATTTTTCCAGGTTTGTCTTGCGCAGTATAGTCTTGCATTATCGTATTGCAGAATAACGTCTTTTCTGTTGAAATCTCTGAGCACTTTTCATTTAAAGATTGATTTACTCGATCCAAATGTTTACAGTAAAGGTATCCATTCCCAGTTTGTTCAGGTTTCAGCACTTCAAAATGAACGATCCCGCGAATACTCCACCAACCATACAAAAGCGCTTTTTTGGGGTGTTAACCTGGCTTAGCTAGACTTCGTGGTGATTCATTCGGACAGAGCCAGTGCCTTTTGCGTTTTGGATTATCATAGAAGGTCCATTTTTTTATTGCCAGTGATTAAGCGATCAAAAAACGCTTCTGTATTGTGCCGCTGAAGCATAAGTTGCATGTGATGGACTGGTTGGCTTTGTTTTCTTCAAAGAGATTATGCGGGACCCAAACACCTGCCCTGCAATATGCTGCAAATGTTCTTGAATGGTTGGTCACGGTTGGTTAAGAGTGTTTAACAGTTCCTCCATTGTCTGGCAAGGATTTGCTTCCACTTCTCCCCTTAACATGTCATTGTCTAAAGTTGTTGTTCTTCCTGATCGATACGAGTCGGAAAGATCAAAATTACCGGATTTTTACTTAGAAAACCACTTTTGGCCTTTACGAACGTCTAATATACTTGGATAAACATAGCAAATGTGAAACTCAAAAAGCATACAATGCCGGATATGTACCTCTTCTGGTATTTGGCTGGCCATTTCACCATAAATTGCAAAAAAAAATTTAAATTTAATTATTTACGAGTAAAGAAGTTGCTTGAAACTTAAAATGTCTTTGGCACGACTTTGAAGTACACAATAAGCTGATAAACGACAAACGAATGTCAACATGCGCAGAAACGACATTACTTTCTGGTCGCCCTATTATTAAAAATGTAAAAGAGGAAGAAAACCTAATAATAGAAAGAAACTGGAATGTGATGGTTGTTTGTTACCGCGGCTAGTTTGTCTCGATACTTAATAGGGAGAAAAATTGCAATAATAAATCCCCTTATTTGCGATGGTTTTCTTCAATCAAACACTGCGATTTCTAAACTATGATTTATTTGACTGAAGTTTGAACAAAAACACAAGGTGCAATGTGCTCGAGTGCATTAGTCGAGGCTTTCGATGTGGTTGCTTGTTAACGACTGACTAAAATTACAAAACTGAGTCGGCAAGTGAGTGACAATTGAAGGGGTGGGTTCTTGAAATCAGGGCCAATAGATTATCTGCAAAAAGGCAGACGGCTGCAATTGTTCAGTTTAGTGGCGCGCGAACCCGCTGACAAGACTTAAACTCATAAACATATTTTTGAATAGGGCCATAAAACTTGTATTTAACACAAAAAGAGACGACAGCGGTCATCTACCTGAAAGAAACCCACCGACCACTTAGATTTAATTCTTGAAATAAGATAATCTTTACAACTATTCTTAATAATAAATTAATAACTATTCCGTACTAAACAATGGTAAAAAACCTGATGGACCGATAGTTAGAAAGTTTGGGTTAAAAAAAGTAAAAGTTTGTTATTGTTAACGCAATAATTATACATCACATACTAAAAAGATAAACGTAGAAAATGTAGGAGGACTACAAAAGACATAAAATAGATTACACATTAATAAAAGAAATATTAAAAATTAAATAAAAAGTTATGTAGGAGCCGACGCATAATTTGGCCATAATTACATGCAAGTTAAAATTTAAAAAATAAAGCAACCGTAAGATAATATCACATCTAGAACAAAAGGTTAGTCAAAATATTACATAAAAAAGTGCAATGGAACAGCGCAGCATAATTATGGAAAAACATAAAGGAGAGCATTATAATAGCAGCAGATGAAAACATAAAGAAGAGCATTATAGTAGCAGCAGATGAAGAGTTCAGTAGAGAGAAAAACCCGTAAATAACAAACGAAATAATAGAATCAATATATAAATAAAGAAATTTAAGATCAGAGCAAAACTATAGAGAACTAAGAAATAGAATAATAAAAAAAGCAAAAGTACATAACAAACATGTGAAGAAACAGGTGAACTTCATAGCAAATAAATTAGACAGGACATAAAACAATAAAAACTTTTTATAAAAAATCTACATTAAATACTTATAGATTAACAAGGAAATCCTACTGAAGTAGCAATACCCCGATTATTAAAAGAGATAAGAATACCAAAAAAAAATTAGAAAAGAGGAAAAATGAGTTGAGAGATGCAATATGTATACAGAATATAAAGAAATTGGTAGAGTATTTGAAAATAAATAAAGCGGTAGATAGACCCGACACCTATCATAATAATAAAATCATAAAACATAAAAGAAACAATAACCATTAGGCATGATATCAAATAATACACAAGATGTATATATTAGTAATAGCATTAAAAGACTTTATTAAAAACATAATAATACCAGTCCCCACAGGAAAATAGAACGAATAACAAGAATAACTCCTAAAAAATAATATTATCTCTAAGAGTGGTAGTAGAAAATATTACGAAGAAAGAAAAAAGTACATAATCTTATTTGACGACATGGGAAATGTTTTCGACAAAGTAAAGGCAACATAATGGGATAACAAACTCAAATATAATAGTTAAAATTATAAGAGAGGAAAACAAAAATGCGTGTTATCGCCACCGCTTTTTAAACTGTACGTATGTACTGAATAAATTTGAAGAAATAGTAAATATAATATTCAAAATACAAATGCTATAATAGGAGAAAGTGCACAGGACTTTGAATGAAATGGACAGTGTACTAATAAAAGCGCATAAAGGGGAAATAAATCAGTTTAAAACAAAGATGATAACACAGCTCCACAAAAAATAATCGAAAGTCTTAGTGCAGACACCTGATATACCTTACTATATGTAATCGACCACGCTGAAAATCCGAATCCGAGGTCCATTCAACACCATCACGTCAGGGTTTTTCATAACCTCAAAAATTAATCCCAAATAACCCTCTAACCCCTCATATCATTAATCTATCAGACCCACTAACTACATAACCCCTTAATTCCTTAATCCATTAACCCCTGAACCGTATATCCCCATAACTCTATAACCTCTTAACCCCATAACCTCAAAACCCAACGGGTAAGAGGCGCGTACGACTGTAATTCCGGAAATTTGAGTTAAATGGACTGTTTGACAGTATAAAACCTATCATCGTAAACCCTATAACTTCTTTACCTCATAACTCCTTAACCCCTTAATCCCACAACCTCATAACTCCGTAGATAAAGAGTAATAAAGGTCGCTTTTCTAAGTTTTAAAAAGTGTTGTCTTTTTCGTGTATTTGCAATAAAGGACATCTCCACGTGGTTGACGGGAAGCAACGGAGTTATTCCGTGATCCCACAGAGACCCTGGATCACGGTGTTTATGCCGTCATGACAAACACACAGAGGGTCGGATCCTCGGTATCGGCGGCTAGTCACAGTGAGAAAGCGGGCCCGCAAGCGTCGTCATCAAGCGACCGCAGCTCTGTAAAGTACCCACTTTGGCCTCTACAAAGTATGAAGCTAAGAGACGTAACACAACCAATAAAATCTCTAACAAACACGAACATGACGATGAAAACAAACCAGACCAGTTCTGTTATGTTTGTGGCATGTATGTACCATCCCATATGCAAAGAAACATCACTGATTCCGTGTAAAGTGTTTACAAATTTTATTTTAAATCTGATATAATCAACCAGAAAAAGGAAAGATTGTTTTTTCTGTCTGACTACCGTTCACGGATTCAATGCGAAAAATAAATCAAATATCAAATACATCTATACGCGTAAAGCGGTTCCAGCTGTCTTGGTTTCAAAGAATAATGGCGAGGCTGACAATACTGCCGTAGAAATTGAATATGAAGAAGATGTAGGTATGGATATCAGTGAAGAAGAAGAAAGAATAACGAAAAGTTAAATTTGAGTGACAGCGCCGAAGAACAGGTAAAGAGAAATAAGGTACCGCAAAAATTCACACAAGACGAATTAAATGGCTTAGGAAGAGAATTAGGATTGTCAAAAGAAGCCCATGAGTTTCTTGCTTCATGGTTAAAACAGAAGAATATTTTGTAATAAGGAAAAAAAAATTACAGTCTATAGGAATAGAGAGCAAAGAATGCGACCATTTTTCACTCACGATCAACAACGTGATTTAATATATTGCAACAATATCCCTAAATTGATAAATAGTCTGAAATATGGTGCATACAACCAGAAGATTGGTGGCTTTTTATAAACTCCTCTATTCGTAGTCTGAAGGCTATATTACTTCACAACACCAATATTTTGGCTTCTATACCGATTTCTCACTCTACAGTCCTCAAAGAGTCGTATAAAAACGTTAGAATCGTTTTAGAAAAAATAAACTATTCGGAGCATCAATAAAGGATATGTGGCGATCTCAAGAGTATAGGAATCATGCTAGGAATGCAGAGTGGAAATATCAAATTACTCTGTTTCTTATGTTTTTTTGATAGCCGAAATCGAGTGAACCATTATAAGACAAAGGAAAACGCCCATAAAAGTCGCAAAAAATAAGAACTTCCAAAAATTCCTTAAAAACTTAAGCCCAACAGAAGACACCAATTATTCTCTTTGAAAGACGACGAAAACAGTACAAAATAAAAATCAACCAATTCCCCCTATAAGGAAAAGAAATGGTTTATGAGCGCGATCTGACCTAGAGAAATCCCATCTGTTTGCTCAACATTTAGCAAGTGTCTTCTAACCTAGTCCATCTCAAATAAGAGTCGATGAGGAAATGGAAATACAAGATTTCCAGGACATTTCACACCAACTCGCTCTCTGCCCATGAAGCTATTTACAGTTAGCGATTTTTAATTCTCAAACCCGGAAAACCTTTCAGCGAAGTTGGTTCCTATAGGCCAATTAGTCTATTAACCGTCTTAAGTAAGCTACTAGAAAAATTATTGACAGGAGGACTAACCCCAATCCTGAAAAAATGCACCATTATCCCAGATTATCAATTTGGCTTCCGTCCTAACCATTATACCATTCAGCAGGTCCACAAAGTCGTAAACACGATTAGCCAGACCTTCAAAGGAAAACAATACTGTACAACTGCCTTTCTAGATGACAGTCAGGCCTTCGACAGAGTTTGCCACATAAGCCTACTGTACAAACTCAAAGCATTCTTACCACACCCTTTCTATACTATCCTCAAATCCTATCTAGAGGAACGATACTTCCAGGTAAAATTCAGACAAGGCCAAATCACAGGCCAGTGTACTTGGCCCCATCTTGCACATGATTTTCACAGCATATTTGTCAACCAATTCACACTTACTCTCGATGTCGGCCTATTTGCGCCCGATCCCTTTGCGCCTACCACCATTTTCGGCTCACTTGCGCCTCAGCTTCTTAGTCATTACGACTAGTTACACAAAATTTTATAATTTTCCGCTGGGTTCCCCTAGCTTCGATGTGTTTTTATAAGTACTTTAATTTTTGTACTTATTGGAGGTTGATTTTTGTGTTTTATAGTGGTAAATTTTCGAAAAAGTTGCAAAACAGCTGGTGCTTGTAATATTTTTTTATTTTTTTTATATTTTTTGGTATTGTAGATTAGTATTTACAATATATACATAAATGCATAGTCGAATAGTATATAATTATTGAAGTTTTTGTATATAGGATAAAGTGCGCAAGCATTTCCCTAAATCGCCTGTATTTTCAAATTCCGAAAGCGTTTTCTCTATTCTTTTGTCTTCCAAGTTTAAATATTGCCTATCGTAAACATAATTCATATATTCTTCTTCCTTCTTCAAAATTTTTACGAGTTCAAAAATATTTGGATTTGGTTTCAAGAGTTGATTCAACCTGTTGTTGCATCCTTCAAGGGCATTATTAGTTCTATATCTGTGGCCGTGGCAGTTCCACATTTCTTTCAATATGGTGTTATTTTCCAACCAGTAATCTACGAAATAATCGTAAAACGCTGTCAATTTACCATTTTTTGGGACATTCTTCATTATGTATAACCATCTATCGACAATAAAATTTAATGGCAAATATGCCAAAGCACCACACATACGTATGTGCAACCGCATGTCGTCATTTTCTGTGTATTCTGTTACAAGTCCCAGATTTTAAACTTTTCGCCACAAGGCTTGATGGTAATGGAAATTTCAACGTCAAGAAACACACGCTTCAAAGCGGAGAATAAAGCTTGTTCGAAATCTCACTGTGTTCTTCCGTATCATCGGTGAAAAGAAAGGTTGACATCATCTTCCATCTTCAATATGTCTTCGGAAAAATGGACATCCTGAGCTGTTGCAGGATTTTGTATCACGCCTCGTGCATTGTTCCGTATTCTATTTAAAGTCGATTTTACCGAGTAAAATGTAAAAATCTCAGTCACAAGACCTCGATTGATATACCGGTTATTTCTTTTTTGTAAATCTTGGATATCGGCAAAAATCTTCTTCCCTGGCTCTCTTCTTAGCGTTCACGATGCACTTTTTAACTTCACCGACAGCAACGTCGGGTTTACACACGTATTTCTATGACTCTTAACACAGACTTTTCTTTAGTCATCATTGTGCCTCTACATTTTTCTGTTTTCTCTTTCGTATACAACTAAGTTATAATCCTTTTTCCTTTTAACACGATATAAGCCGTTTAATATTGCCAATATTTTCTCTTTTATTGTTTTCGTAATCTCCATATTTAAATTCTCCATACTCACGATATTATCGAAATGACGAATAAACTAAATTTACACAAATGATCTCTTCAGCTGTTTAAGAGCAATTAAAACATTATTTTGAAATATACAACTATATATCATGAAGCCCTCCCTTTCTTGTAGTGGAATCTCCGATAGAAACGAGAAACAGTGAAAGTGGATACTTTCTTAATGGTTTTAAGGATCGCTAATGACTTGTATTAAGACCAATTCCTTTAAAATTGTTTTTAAGAAAAAACTCAGTACCGTCGTTAACGGACCCCTATCTAATCTTTGTATCATTATTTACATATTCACCAGTATAAGCATATCCTATATACAAAAACTTGATTACCAACTAATGACTAACGAGCTACAACGTTGGGCGCAAATGAGATCATTATTTTAGTTGGCATTTTTTCTGAGGCGCAAATGAGCCGAAAATGGCGGTGGGCGCAAATGGGCCGGGCGCATCTAGGCCTATATCTTACTCTATGCTACTTTTGCCGATGACAAGGTAATTATAATAAAACATAGGGATCCAGTTGTCGCCATAAATCTCCTACAACAGAGCCTAGCCGAAGCAATACTAAACGAAGCAAAATCTTTTTAAATAACATTTACAAAATGCAAAGAAACACCTCCAGCAGTCCTTGTAAACAATTTTCAAATAACTCATCTGATAGAGATTAAATACCTAGGCCTGCACCTCGACATGGGTTTGATCTAGAAATATCGTAAACACTACTGGCTTCATGGTAGAAAATCCAAATTATCGTTAACCAACAAGTTCCTTGTATACAGCACAGTCTTCAAACCCAACTAGACTATGGGGTACAAGCATCAAAATGTTAGAAAGATTTCAGTGTAAAGTGCTACGTGATATGTGTGATGTGTCGTACCGTACACGAAACGCAGATTTAAAACTTGACACGGTTAAAGACGTAATAGGAAGTTCAGTGAAAAATACCTAATCAACCTAGAACATCATTCTAACGCGTTAGTTCTGAATCTACTAGACAATAATGTGAACATTCAAAGACTACATAGACTAAAACCGCTAAACTTACCTCATAGTTATTATTATACAAACCTTATTTTTAAGTAACTTCTGTATTGTAAACCGCTGGGTTTCAATCTTCATGTCATTGCTTCATGTCATTTTAATTACTAATCTAAACTTTGCTTATTGTTGTACAGGTTGCAAAAAGATATACTTTCTCAAAAAAAAATCTATAAGCAGAGGCGTTATATAGGAAAACAAAATATAATTATTTGCTATAACAGGTAGACCTAAAAAGCCGTTTAAAAATTACGATTTCGTTTTGATAGACTATACTACTTTTTATTTAAAAAAGCAACAAAAGGGACCAGACACATTTTTAATCGCGTTTTTAGAAATAAACCCGGCTTAAAAATGAACCGTCGTTAAAGAAAGGTGTTAGTTAGCTAACATAATTGCAAAAAACAAAATTAATTTGCGAAAATTGCCCCGTCCTCCAACTCCGCGTTAATCTACGCCCGGCAGCCTTCTCGAAGATCCCTCATTTCTAAGGCAACTTCTCGCAGGAAAATATTTGAAAGTCTTTTAGCAAGTCTTTCTTCCGCACGAACGCTCTCGCGACAGAATGCACTGAAATTGCTTTTCAGTCTGCTGAAAACGGTAAAGACAATGCGCTCGCAGCTCCGTGGCGCGTAAAAAATTCAACAAGTTAAATTGTTTGTTTCCCTGCAATACGACGCAGAAAAGTAATTGTCGCTTTTATTGGCGAGGCGCGCTCTAATTGCACGGCGCGACGTCATTATTTCGCGACAAAAATTTGACTGGTTAATGAATGGCTGGTAAATGAATAACAAGGAGACAAAGAGCTTTCAGAAATCTGGAGAAAGATAATGCACGGCGAGACAAATGGTGCTGTCTGCGATTTTTAAACGAAAAACATTTGGGCATTAGAAAATAAATAAATATAATGTACGAGCGTCATCGGTATTGCATTTATGTACGATGTTTTGTATCAATTTAATAAATATATTTTTTACTTCAGATACATAAATAATTTGATTTGATATTAAAGATAACAATTTAAATTTTATAATCGTCAGCCGGACATTTCCCTAGATGATTAATTAACAAATGGAGAAGGCATCAAAAGGAATTTGTTGGTTTATTCAAAATTAACAGAATTAGTATTTTGTGAGCCGTGCAAACTCTATGGAGGAAAGATTTTCCTAGGAACTAAGAGGTTTGATGATTAGAAAAATAATCATGCCATAAACAATCATAATAATCACTCTGAACACAGAAAGACAAAGTGAATTTCTAAATTTATGAGCAGAAGCCGCGTTTCGTAAAAAATAATTTGGATTACAAAATAGCCGAAGTACAAGGAAGAAGCTTTATATTGAAAAATGTTTTTTCAAATTTGTTGAACTTTTGAAGCTTTAGTTTTCTGTGACCTGCCAATTTATGGTAATAATGAAACATTAAGCTCTATAAGAAATGGCAACTTTTTTGATTGCAAAACTAATTCCAAAATATAATCTTTTTATGGGCGAACATGTAGCAAAATTGGATGATAGACAAAAAGGTGTTCCTTTATACTTATTAAGTAAAACTGTTAATGAATTCATTGTACAGTAGTGAACCAAGTTAAGACAGAGACTGTCCAAGAGTTTCTAAATGTCAAAAATTCTTCTATAATTGTGGACTCAATGATGTGTCGCACACATATCAACTAGCTTTTGTAGTACGGAATCTACGGGAATTTCTATTGAACGACTTTTGACGTTTATTCCAAATTGTGGCTATAAAGGCGAAGAGATGAGAATACTGTAATGATGACCGTAGTTTTGATCTAAGTAATTGTGACAAAACTACGACAATGCCAACATGTCTGGGTATTACAAACGTCTTCAGGCTAGAATAAAAGAACTAAATACATATACGCCCTGCACGTGGCATTAAAACTAGTTGGATTTGCAGCTATAGAGGGCAGCAAATACTGTGTTGAATGTTTTTCTTTAAAACAACAAATTTAGAACTTTTTAATTTTCAACCTGCAGTCTCAATTAATAAAAACTCCTTATCTTTAAAAACATTATCAACAACCTAATGAACTGCCCGTTCTGATGCCAGTTATGTATTATATAAATCATATCAGAAGGTTCCCGATGCTTTGACATACATTTCTCATAATAGTGATTAGACTAAGCATTAAGTACTGTTAGAAAAAATTAAAATTCTTAAAATGGCGTTAACGAATTTTTCTGAAACATTGTTCTTGTAAAATTTTAATAAGTAAGTAAAAGGCTTAAAAAGTACAGGCACAATAAAAGTCAGTACTTTAAAAGCTTTTATAAACATTCTTCAAAACAAATGTAAGTTTTCAAAGCTAACAAGCAAAATTGATGTTTAACACTGACCAAATAGACATTTCAAGAAGAAGCCAAGAGTTCCTTTTAGTGAAAACAAAGATTAAAATTATAAGTTTCGTGATAAAAGAGTCTTATGCTACAACTGATTCTCTAAAGCTCAACTCAGTACAAAAAAGAACAATCTATACAGAAGTACATAAGGATATTGAATTTCTCTGAGAATTGAAAAATATGAAAATAAGGTAAACAGGCTATTGGAAAATGTGGTTCTGATTTAGATAAAACATTTCCTGGAAAATTTGTGAGTTTAGCAACACCAAACCAAAAACACAATTGGAACCACAAATACCTGTAGCATTATTGAAATCATGGGACATAGAGGTTACTTTTCCCAATACTGCCATCGTTCTAGGAATATTTCTAAGTATGTTACTAACTGAGATCAACGCTTTTAGATCAATATTTAAAAAATGACAAGTCTTGCACTTTTGATGACATAGTCGGAAGGTTTGCTAATTCTAAAACCAAAGAAAGAAATGTTTTTTAAATAAAGTTTTTAGATAAAATGGACATTTCTGTTATTTTTCTTCGTTGATGTATAAATGTATGCAACAGAAATTGAATAAATCAAATAAATTTTCTGATTAAACAATCATCCTTAATATAATTTTCGAGATGAACACAACTATGAAACAAATTTTAGGAGCTAGTGAACTAAGATGGCCTGATTCCGGATTCTACAAGTCTAATAAAACTAAGTATTAATCAAGCAATTAAAAGAACAAACATCTAAAGGATTCAGTAATAATCATAGATGATCAACTGAGTGAATTTGTTAAGAACTTTATTTCGTATTCTCAGTCATGCTTCTGCAATTGAAAGGATAGCCCATGAATATAAGTTTAACGAAGTATACCCACCTGCAGCAGACAAAACCAAAGCGAAACTTAAAAAATTGTTTACTACAAGCTTATAGGCAGATCACGTTATACAAAATAAAGATATAAATACGATAACGGAAGATTTAAAAGTGGAAATTGACCAAGTTGAGGTTGAAATTATAAAATAGTACGGGATGGGAGAATAACACTTATTTTAGATAGAGTAATTCAATTCGGCCAATAGACGAATTTTATAATAAATAACCTATAGTTCAAATTACCAATTTATAGAACTTAGACTTGGACTGCCTGCAAAATCACAAAAGATAGCATAATCAGAAATCATATAAATTAAATGAAATATACCTACAATAATAGATTGAATGTAAAAACCTATTTTAGTACTGACATTACTCTAGACTATAATCTATTTGTAACAAAAACACAAATTTGGCTTAAAAGAATACTAACGAAAATAATGTTTCGTATGGTTGGAAATAAGAACTCTTGGCGTTTCGTCCACAAATGCGGCGGACATCTTAAAAAGAAAATCTTCTAAAAATTAAGTTCCCATCTAGTTCGTTTCCGTTTTTAAACTCGTGCGAATGTGGTAGGGATGGTATTGGAAAGCCTTTGTTGACGTCCCTTTTAAAATTATTTAGGGCGTATATTACCAACAAAAATAAGGAGTAGCAATAGATAACCTACTTAGTCCTGTAATTGCCAATTACTACATGGAAAAATTTGAAGAAATCGCCATCAGTACAGCACCCTTAAAACCCGCGATATGGCTAAGATACGTCGATGACAAGTTTCTGATATGAAGACACGAAAAGAAAAGCCTACCACAATTTTTTAAACCCTTGAATTTTATAAATTCAAGCATACAGTTTACCAAGGAACTGGAATCAAACGATACAATTGCTTTGTTAGACGCACATGTGCTAAGAATGAAGAATGGACATTTACAACACACCGTGTAATGAAAACCCATGCGTACGAACCGATACCTTCATAAGCGGTCTAAACACTACCCAAGTCAAAAAATAACGGTTGTGAAAATATTGATAGACCGAACATGACGTGCCTGTCAATCACAATTCTTTGGATAAGAAATTAAAACAGTTGGAACGAGCCTTTCAAGGGAATGGCTACTCGGGACGGAAAAAAGAGAAACTAAACCTAACAAATGCACACGCAAAATACAACCGAAATCGAACCTTGAACACCATTACTACCACACTTAAACGGGTATAAAAAAGAAAACGCATGAGATATTTATTTAATTTTTTAAAAATTCTCTTCTTAAGATGTCCGGCGTAGTTGTGGACGAAACGTCAAGAGTTTCAGAACTTCGACCACGGCCTCACAACCCGAGAACCAACCACACGATGAACCGTAACACCAGCCGTGAAAACATTCGCATTTACTTGATACTACAAAAAAATTAGTTGACAATATACTTGCACGTAAAGAAATTAAAGAACAAGTAATATGTATATATGTACACAAACGCGCGCGCACACACACACACACTTTCTAAATATAGGCTTTCTATGAAAGTTTGACATTGATTTTTTATTTTGCGATATTGCGTTCTGAAAATTTTGCACATTGCCCTTTCTATTTATTTATTGCAATATATTTTATTTAGATAATTTATTCCGGGTCTTAATGTCATAATAAAAATTTATATCAATTTTTGAATAACTGAGGTTGTTTATAGCAAACTTGAAAAATTCTCTTCGCTTAAACTCTTCTAAACAGACCCTCTTTACCAGAACATATTTTCAAAACTGTGGAAATTGAATGCAGTAGTCAATTCACTCCGCTATGCATTCTTCATTTCTTATTCATAATCGACACAGATTTGCCAGCGGCTTTTCCACGACTCAAAGGCTCCCTGGTAGGCGGATTCAGGAACGTTTTTAAGGGTACGCATGCAAGCTTCTTTGGCGGAACTTAGGGTCCCATGGTCGTGTCCTTTGAAAGAGGATTTCACTTTTGCTGGTGCCAAATCGCGACTGTAAGTGAGGGGTTTGGGAATCCCCTAAAAAACCGGGTATTCTTCAATGCGTTGTAGAAGGTCTTCGCAAGCAGACACACGCTTCTGCTTTTGGTCGTCCGTCAAGACGTTCGAGACGAGTTTAGCGCAGATCTGTGGCATCGCCTAATTTTCACTGATAATGCTGTGCACTGTCATTTTATCAATGCCAACTTCGTCTGCAACCATGCGCACACTCAACCGATAGTCTGAATTCAGTACTTTACGCACACGTTGCACGTTGTCGTCGGTTCTTGAGGTCGACGGCCGTCCAGCACGGGGCTCGTCGTCCACACTCTTTCGGCCATCTTTGAAGATCTTATGCCACTTAAAAATGCAGTTTGTTACATGATTTCATCCTTCAACATTTGGCGAATCATTCCCAACGTTTCCGTACCCGATTTCCCCAGTTTAACACAAAATTTGATGGCGTACCGCTATTCAATCGTTCTCTGCATTTTGCGCTGCACCGAGTCACTCAACAGAAGTCCATTAAAAACACGTTCTAGCCTGAACGAACGCTCGCAGACGATTGGCGCTTGGCGTGTCTTTAAGGTCACATTCCCCACCACCGAGCATGCGTGGTGCGAGGGCGCTCCGACGTACAGTTACGTTAAAAAAGGATTGTTCCCCATACTTGTATGTACAGCTGTTAGCATCAGTTTATCCGCTAGACATACTACTAGTGCAATTACTTTGAATCCAGGTTACTACCTCATCTTTGTTCTTTTTCATTAGTCTTTTTTTCGTTGGAATTGATTATGAATCTTTAAGCACTATTCTTTAGATCTATATTTGATTTTAGCTGACTGGAAAATTCTTCGCATCCCTGGGCCATTTAAGGGGCGCCCGTACTCAGGATTGTTGTGTTCATCAGATATAATCACAAATTTCCTGGCGAGATTTTTAAATGGTTTCTCATTGCCTTCCTAACTGGTAGGAATATCTGTGTAGGACTTAGGAGTGGAAAAGCTATATAGGATTAAGGGTTTGGCCATGATTCCTCTAAATTAAAATTGAAAGAAAACCATGGCTTCCGTGGGTCGCATCTCTGAGGCAGATCTATCATAACCGGGTTCGTTAAAAGTACCTACCTGCTAACCACATCATCCTCGAATTACAAAAGGGCGGAATAGAGACAAACTGTTAGATATAAATCAACAACTACTCAAATGGAAAGAATATATATCAGAGTTATTTGATAATTTGATAACAGACCAAATTACGAACAAACGTAAGCTACTTTAAGACCTGTAATTACCAAAAAAGAAGTCATACGAACAATAAAAATTGCAAATAACCGGACCAGATCGAATAAGCACAGAAAAACTCAAACTTCTAAAAGAAAACGGAATCAAGGCTCTAACGAAACTCTTTAACACCAGAGAAATACCGACGGATTGACTAAAATCAACTTTCGTAATGTTTCCCAAGAAACAACGAAATGCCACGACATAGGACAATTAGCCTGATGAGCCATGTTTTGAAAATTTTCCTACGTGTAATACACCTAGAATATATAAAAAATTGGAAGACGGAATTGGGATGACTCAATACGGCTTCCGAAGCGGCCTTGGAACAAGAGAAGTGTTGATTCAAAGAAGACGCGATATTAACCAAAATGTATTTATGTGCGCAATAGACTTTGAAAAAGCCTTTGACAATCTTAAACATGATAAAATGATCAGATTCTAAGAAATCGGGCATAGATGATAAAAACGTTAGAATCATTAATTACTTACTCGGGCACCAAACAGCAACAATAAGATTAGAACATCAATATCAAAAAATGGGTCCGGCAAGACTGCATATTGTCCCCATTGATCTTCAATCCGTACTCAGAGGAGATATTTAATGAGTACCTTGCTGATGTCCAGGAAGGAATTAATATTAATGGTTTAACAATTCATAACCTTAGATACGCGGATAACATAGTACAGCAGTGAGAGTTTGCAAACAATTTGGCTTGAAACTAAACATCAAAGACTAAATATATAATTATCAGTAAAGAAGGGCACGCAGAAAACGATGGCACATCGGTAAACGGCACAGCTTTGGAGAAGGTCAAAAGATTGATTTATCTGGGAAGTACCATCAATAAAAACTGAGACCCATCCGTGAAAATTGAGATCCTTATAGAAAAAGCAAGGGCAGCATTCATTAGGATAATGAAAGTCTTATGTACTCGTGACCTAAAAATTGATCTAAGAGTAAGGATGGTGAGATGGTACGTATTCTCTATTCTATTGTATGGTGTCGAAGAGTGGCCACTAACAAAAGGCACATTTCGACGACTTTTGACGTATGGGTGTACAAAAGATTTTTAAAGATAAGTGTAATAGACAGAATAAGTAAAAACAAGATACTCATACGAATGACTAAAGAAATGTAAATAGTTAAAACTATAAAAAAATGAAAGCTGCAGTACTTCGGTTACATAATGAGACACCCAAAAAAATATTAGATTCTCCATTTAATCATACAGGGAAAAATAGTCGGTAAACGGGAACCCGGTAGAAGAAGAACTTCCTGGATGAAGAACTTACGAGATTGGTATGGGAAGACGTCCATTCAATTGATCCGAGCAGCAGTCAATAAATCCACAATAGTAAACACGATAGCCAACATGAAAGCCAACGACCGTTGGCGGCCAAGGTATCGCAAGAAGAAAAAGACGCATTATTCTAATGGAGTAGCTTTTTTGTGTGCATTTTTAAAGTATTCTAATTATCGCTCAAAGTGTGTAAAATTAACGGGTATCATGTTATACGGTACACGACTGAATGGAGACTTATTAAATTAATTTAAAAAAATATAAAATCCATTTACACTGCTGCTTATAATAAGAATATTTTAACCTAAGTAATAAATAATAATATAAAACAGAATTTTCTTCTACGAAGAACTCAACATACACATTTAGATGTTCCTAACTCATAACACATATTATTTATTTCCAACAAATCTCGCTACTAAAACGTATGTTTGTTGTACTGAATATTTTTTAAATAACATGTCTTAACAATATATGAATAATAAAAGGGCGTTTTTTGTTAGTTTAAGAACAATATAAAGAATCATACTGTAAAAGTAATGAGATATTTTAATTTAGGTAATATTCATCAATCCTGTCATTGTTTCTTTTATATTATTTAAATTTTCAAGTAGCTGTGTTGTCTTGCAATATTTTATTTAAATACAACCACTTAAGTGGCTTTAATAGCTTCCCCGTAGGGACCGACAGCTTACTATTAAATTGCCTACTGCAGTTACTAACTCTAAAATTTGCGGTTAGAAGGGCACACAGGCGGAGTAGTTCTGAGAAACTTTAATGCAGTAATATGCCGCCGTTTTCCACATTATAATTTTACGAAACATTTACATTGTCTCAACTATAACTACAAATACTCTAATTTTAACATTCGTATCTTTAATTTTCCGTTCATAAAAATAATTAATTTAAATAAAATGCAACGAAATATACAGTCTAAATATTTTTTTTTAATTTAAAATATTGCCAGATCAACAAACATTTTTGTTATACATAGCATTGGTAATAGAAATGTTAATATAACACCAAACAAAACTTGTGTGACAAAATAATGGTCACAATAATTTAACTTGTTGGTATTGGCTTATTCGTTAATAGGATTTGTTAGCACTATATCCTGGGGTAATTTGCGTTGAAGCCTGGTATGAATGTTCGTTTTAAAGAGTTCATAATGAACCGCGCCACTACACGCACTTGAGTTTAAGATTAATTTTTCCGCACATCTTTTAGCAAACTGATCGACGGGAAGGATGCCTAGCTCTTCGTGTAGCTGAGTGTTACGTATATACCACGGTGCGTTTACAACAATTCTTAACACCTTGTTTTGAAAGCGTTGAATTTTTGCAAGTGTGTTTTCGATGTATTGCACCACACTGATGATGCGTATAATATAAGAGGTCGTAGTAAGGTTTTATACAATAAAACTGTGCATTTAATTTTGAGACTAGACTTGCGATTAATGAGCGGGTATAGCTACTTTAATCTAGTGTATCCTTGGGTAATTTTTGGTTTATGTGGTATTTCCAACTTAAACGGGTATCGAGATATACCCCTAGGTATTTGATTGCTTCATCATTCGGATTCCAACAAATTGCGGTATTGTCAATGCATAAACAAGGAGGATTATTGATTCTTCGCAAAGTGAAGATTTTCGCTTAGCATTTGTCGGGGTTTATGGTGATGTTCCAGAGTTTGTACCAGGAAGATAACTTGTTAATTGCATTCTGCAGCATCGCAATTGCTTCAATAAGATTGTCCGCTTGGGTAAATACGGCAATGTCGGCCGCAAAGGTAGCAATTGTTGCATTAAGCTCAGGTAGGTCAGAAGTAAATATGTTGAAAAGCACTGGGCCCAGAATGCTTCCTTGTGGGACTCCTGCTCGACACATTTTGGTTTCGGACAGTATTGTGTTAACTTTAACTGCAAAGGTTCTATTGTCTAGAAAGGAGAAAATAAGTGCTTTAAGGTATACAGGCATGGCTATGTATAGGATCTTTTTTTTAAGGCCTTCGATCCACACCTTGTCGAATGCCTGTGCTATGTCAAGAAAAACTGCTGTAGTGTAATGTTTGTTATGAAATCCGAGTTCGATAAGCTCGCTGATTCTTTGTAGTTGATGGCTTGTTGAATGGCCTTTTCTAAAGCCAAACTGAAATTTAGGCAAGATGTTGAGATTTTCAATGTGTTCTAACAAGCGGTTGTAAGCAATTTTTTCAAGAATTTTTGATAACGACGTTAACAGACTTATGGGTCTGTAACTGCTTATTTTGTTTTGGTTTTTTCCTGGTTTTCTGAACATTAGAATGTGCGCAAGTTTCCAGGACTCTGGAAAGTACCCTAGTCTCATGCAAGCATTGTAAGTAGTACATAGATAAGCAATAGCCATCAATGTGAGGTGTTTAAGAATTGTATTGGTGATCAAGTCGTGGCCAGGAGATTTCCTTTCGGGGAGCTTTTCGATAATATCCTTCAGTTCGTTAGGTGAAGTTGGTTGAATTTCATCTGGAATTGGCACCCTTCGTTCAATATCGTTTATGATTTGTGTGTTGTGAGTGGGCGTGCAAGTGATTGCAGGTGTGAATGTGTTTTCAAGATGATCAGCAAAGGCAGCTGCTTTTCGGAGTCGGAAGTGTAAGTGACATTATCAGATACAGATGATAGCGTTGGCAATTCTTCCATTTGATTTAGAATTTTTCTAGTTGTTTTCCAAATGCCCCAATCTCTTGGGCTGAAATCTGCTATGTGTTTTTGATATGTATTAATCCGTAGGCTGTCCAGTTCTCTTTTAATTTGGTGCGTTAGGTTGTTTAATTTATTTTTAAGTTGTGGGTTCCTGTTTCTCTGCCATTCACGCCGAAGCTGGCTTTTGTTTTGATTAAGTTAATGATGTATCTGGGGATAATTGTAATTTGTCGGATGAGTCCATCTAGTGGTTGTACAAGCTAATTTAGCACTATCTTGAATTGTTGATGTAAAGTGGTCCACGGCCGCATCAATGTCTTTGGTTGTTAGTAATCGTGTTGGGCAGTGGAGTTTACTATTGAGCTGAGTTTGAAATACGTTCCAGTCGATTTTGCCATTAATTAATTTTGGAGTAGATTGTTTAATGATTAATGTGTTGGTGAATGACACCATTACTGGGAGATGATCAGAATTTAGTTCTGGAATGACACTTTGAAAGATAGGTTTACCAAAGATTTTCAGGAGAACAATATCGAGTATGTCAGGCTGGTGGTCTTCTCGGAACGGGTAATAGGTGTAATCATCTGGTGCCAAAATTTGGAAAGTGTTTGCTGTGGCCAGATTTTCCAGTTTAATACCTTCGGGGTTTGTGGCTCTGCATATTCATATCTCCTAAAACTAGTACTGATTCAGTAGTGTCAAAAATTATTTTTATATCTTCCTCAGCAATTCTTGTGTTTGGCTGTCTGTAGACACAAGCAATTATTACACTACTCTGATCATCGAGTTTAACCCTTATTGAGGTAAATTCAATTTCTGGAAGTTGAATGTGTTCATATTTCGTTTTAATAATGATCGCTACGCCACCAGCTGCTACTCTGGAGCTACCTGGGATTCGAAATTTTATGGTCTCATCAAGATGCGTTTCTGATATGCAGGCGATGTCCACATTGTATCTCGCTAAAAAGGCGATAAATAGAGAGCGCTGATTGTTGATTCCATTTGCATTCCAGTTAAGGATGGTTAAACTTTGTATTGGTTTGTTTTGGTTAAGGTCCATTGATAAGCATTGGTATGAGAGAGCTAATAAGGAATGTTTTAATTTGGCTAAGGTACGGCATAATAAGATTAAGGAGAGTTTGTATGAGATTGTCGGGTAATGATGATGGAGTGGATGAGGAGGTAATATTGTTGTTCTGGGCGAGTCCGCTTTTAAGCTTATCTGCAAAGGTCTGTGTGTTATTGATGTACGAGTTTCTAGGTTGGGCTCGAGTCCGTTGTTTTAGTAGTGTAATATGGTGTGAACAGCCACGGTAGTTTGCGCTGTGGTTGCCTCCACAGTTAGCACACTTTGGTGGTTCATTTGGCCTCTTTTGACATTCGGAATGTAGATGATTACCAGCACATTTTACGCAAACTGGTTTTAGACTGCAATAATTTTTAGTATGGCCATACTGTTGACATCTGTAACACTGAGGTATATTCTTGGAGTTTCTTCTAGCTTCAACAGTAACTACGGAGTGAAAAATTGCTTTTAGTGAATATATACGTTTCGTTTGCTCGTTATTGGTTAACTCTAGTGCACAAACAGGTAGAGGTTTTCTATCTCTGGTGTACAATCGTGTTACTTTTGTCACAGGCACCTGACTAGCTAGTTCAGTTTTGATTTCCTCATCTGTCAGAGAAAGTGGAACATTTTTAATTACTACGGAAATAGGTGTGTCATTTGGGTTTTGGTAAGTATGATATTGGATTTGATTTTCTGTAAAATGTTTGGTTAATTTTCGAAAATCTTCGTCTTTTGTTAAATTGATTCGTAATGTGGTTGTGTTATACGTTGTTGTGAAGGTTCCAGCAGCTAGTTTTTGCATGTCTTTAATTAAGGCTTTATGATTTAAGGTGTTTGGTAAGTAGATAGGTCGGACTTTGATGGTTGGTATGTTATGGGTTTCTGGCTGTGATTGTGTTTTATCGGACACGTTTGAGTCATTTTGTTGGAAGATTCGCCATCAGCTAATGTATTTTCCAAATGGGCTGGCAGATAAAATTTATTACTGGTTAATAAATCTTGGGTGGTCCATGCATACCGTTTTTGGACTTCATTAACGGGCGGTGTTAAACTGTCTATTTTGAGCTTGTTATGCGCTTGATAATCCATTTTTAATTCATTTACCGAGATTGTATTAGTTTTGTTGAGAATAAGTAAAATAAAATTTACTTACAATATTAGCTACGGATAGCTTTAAGGTCAAGCGTATCGCACTGATATCAGACAGGCCAAGGAACGTCTGCACTGTAACACTGCTCGTACTCGACTCCAGGCTAAATATTAACAGTGGCAAAAAAAACCTACAAGGCAATTTCTGATAACAAAGCGAACAGTACATTAATATAAACATGCGTCTGTACGAGGTGCATTCAAGTTGTTCAACCTATAAACCGTCAACATTTTTGGAAAATTCTTAATGAAAGTTTGTCTGAAACTGTAGGTTATATATTTATTACAAAAAACGCAATATTATATTTTCAGGATAGCAATAAATTTTTTATTTTATGATTTTGAGTACATTGCCCCCTTATAAACTTTTTGTTGAGTTACATATGCAGCAGTAAAAAAATTCTTATTTGGCGTTTTTATTATGATTTCCGTGTATAGTTTTTTATTTAAAAAGCCGTTCTGCTTATCAGAAAAATAACGTGACTTAGTTGTAACGTAGCTTTAGTATAACAGATATGGAACGAGAGACTGATTACCATATAAATTGAAGTTTTTCAGTTAACCTGCATTAAACATCGCAGAAGTTAAATGACTGTAAATATTTAATACTCTGCTGAAGCTTATTAAGTGAAATATCGTAGCGAGATTCGAAGGCATTTGGTTTCTTTTATACGAGGTGCATTCAAATTATAACACCCCTGATTTTTTTTCTCACAAACTAATCACACGAAAACTGTGAAACTTATGTTACTTTTCGACGTAATCTCCCTGCAGCCGTACACATTTTTCACAAAGTCTACGTCATGATTCCATGACCTCTGCGAACGCTTCTTTAGGAGTCTTCTTTGACCACTGAAAAATCGCTGATGTAATACTGGCGCGACTAGTAAATTTGCGACCACGGACAATGTCTTTCATCAATAGAAATAGCAAAAGTCGCTAGGAGCCAAGTCAGGTGAGTAGAAAGCAGGAGAAATCACTTCAAAGTTGTCAGCATTTGTAGCACTTATTTGGAGGACACTTTTCGCATTTTCAGGTCTTTATGCAGGAATGTGTGCACTGACCCCACAAAAATGTCACCATTGGGGACGATGTGTTCCACACTCATTCGGCAATCCACCAAAACAAGTTTCTCTACTCGCTCATCATGTCATCAAACCGGCCCAGATTGTCTTGGTTTGTTGTCACACGACATTCTGCCTTCTTTCAACTGTCGTATCCACAAACGCACATTAGACACATCCATAACACTATCACCACATATCTCACTCAACTGACGATAAATTTCAATCGGTGTCATATCACAAAAATGGAGAAAACAAATGATTACACGCTGTTCTTGTAATGAAAACGTCGGTATTTTAATTATCTAAAACAGCCCTTACTCTCACCGCTGCTACTAAAGTCCTATGTACCGTGCAGTGCTGCCATCTCTGTCACGCATTCACAAAGAGTGCGCGCGTATTTTGAAATAAACCGTATTTTTGTATCTGTTCCCAGTCCTGAGAAAAAAATTTGGAGGTGTTATAACTCGAATTGCACAATATTATGCTATTTATTTCTGGTAACTTTAAAAGAGTTGTTTAAAATATTCCGTTCCTCTCATAGGTCTCAATGTAAGTACGAATGTTGCACCCGTTTAAATCTTATGGACTGTATTCGAATAGGCTGCAATAACAGCATTATTGGTCTGCAACTCAGATCTCTATTATACAACCCTAGTTTGTTAAGGTATGTTCTAAGAAAACAGTGCTCTATGAGGAGACATAATAGTTCATAATTGATTCCTGCTTTATGCTAATGGTTCTTCAATTCGTTTACGAGATGGTCCTTTTATGGAGGTTTTTCCATGTCTTTGTCTTTGTCTTTTATTACCAGTTTATCTGCTTTCTCATTTCCAGCAATTCCACAATGCCCTGGTACTCAAAAAAATTAACTTGTTATGGTCTACCAGCGTCCCGACTTCTTAGCGGTATTCCCACGCCAGCTTGGATGTTACCATCGGGGTTTTTAATGCCTTCAAGAATATTTAAATGTGAGTAAATATATTGATTTGCTTATTTTGATAAACTTTAAAATTATTTTGCTTGACGCACTACAATATAACAAATATCTCATAATTAGTTTAAAGAACAGATATATATTTTCTGAATGAAAACAAAATAATTTTCCCTAGTCTATTCCTGTTGTTTATTCTGTTTATACATTTATTCTGACCCATAATATTAACCTCACAATTTATTTTGCGAATTTAGCGTCATATGTCTCAACCCGTATGTCTAATTTTAAAGGTTGCACTTCCACCTCATTTTTGCGGTTGGGCGCGTAGCACACTTTATTAAGTGGGTAAACCACTCTACAGACCGAAAAAACAGAAAAAATTCGGGAATTAAAAAAAAACTAAACAACATATCGAAATTTGGTAAAAGTTCTTGATTATATAACTATCGAAGTGTGTTTTTAAATTTTTTTAGGGCTATAAATAACAAAATGGCGGCTTCTCAGTATTTTTCCCTGGGCATCTTTTTTTTATGACTGCGTGGCCTAACCAATAACTCCTGCAAATTTAAAGATATAGTCATGAGCCAAGAAAATTTTGATTTAATATGATATTGGCTACAACAGTACGTAGGATTTTTTTAAATTGATTTTTTAAAAAATGGTGTGTTTTTGAAAAAAAAGTTCGAAAAAAAATCGCTCGAAAATCGTTAATAAAAATTGAACTATGCATTATAAAAAAATCCTTCGTACTATCGAGGAGAAAGTAGTTTTAAATATTCACTTAAAATTTCAAGCCAATAGAACACAAATTGTTCGAGATGTCGGTTCGGCCGATTTGAAATTTGTTGTTTCGAGAAAAACGCGTTTAAAGTTTAAGTACTGAAAAAATAAAAAAAAATTAATGTAACTTTAATCTGCAATGTCTGCACAATACAATTGGCCTTCCAGATTTTCATCCTCCTCCTGTCTTTACTTCCTTAATGAGTTTGCGTTGATTTTCGCCTCTTTTGCCTCGTCGGATAAGGATTTTTCCGCCCTGTTAATGCGTTTCGCAGCACATGTAAGTGTTTGGGCTGATTTTCATATCCATAGTCTTTAATATTTCCATTATTGAGGCAAATCCATCGTTGTAAATACCGATAGAGATGTGCGTGGAAATATCTAATATTATTTTACCACTTTGAGTTGATTTCGAAGCCAAAGCCCAAACGGTAGAATTGATAGATTCGTTACTATTTTGAATATATTCACCTAAATACCGAGTGAGAAGAACATCATTACTCAATTCCTCGTACACTGGTTTAATAGTCTTGAATACTTTAATACCTTCAATACCACGTGGCGAACAGATGCTCCAATTTTCGATACCAACAGCGACACCAAGATTGCGCGTGCATCGAACAGCGAAAGGGACCGCGCTGCATTTAAAATTCAAGCCCTTGCAGATTTCTCCAGTGCATGAAACTTTGCCACATAATTTTTAAGATACTAAGTTACATTTACAAGGAAACAAAAAGTTTTCGATTTTTCAAAATTGCTAGTGGTTTACCCCCTTAAGGAACGCTCCTGCGTTTCTCATGATTTCAAAATGAAGAAGAGGAATTTTAGCAGTATTTTTATTGCCACTGTTGGTGTTGTTTTATAGCGTCTGTTATTCCCAGACTAGCAAGTCTTGGCGTTTTACTTAGTACGGTTATAACAGTTCATTGCGTCATCTGTGTACACCATACCAAAATTGCTCATGTTATCATCGTGGTGTATATCCAATACATCACTTTTGGTTTTAGACCACATATTCTTCTATGAATTCGTTTGGCTAACTCTAGAATTACCTCCACCTTTATTTTAATTATTTAATGTGTCGATTTCATGTGAGTTTTAATTTAAAGTAACTTCAAATTATTTTACCTCACCTGATAATTTTATTTATATACCTCAGTGCGTTAGAGGTCCGTTTCCTTTTTGTAGATAAATACTGAAAAGACTTTAAAAAACTTGTATTTTTGTCCAATTTATAATCATATTTAAGGCCCTTGCGTTCTCTAACTGTATTTTTAAATATTACCTGGAATATGATTAAATTCTTTACATGTCCCATTCTCTTTGAGTGTCTTCAACAGATCGTCTGTTGCAACTCCCCTCTGTGAACATCTTTTGCCCATCACAGATACATTTAATAATCTTTCTTTAAGGATAATCTCCATCCACTTGCAGTTCTTTATGTTCTATAGCATTATCCACTCTATAGTAAATGCGATGCTGTTTCTGCTGATATTTTTGCTTTATATGCATACTAGTCTTCAAACCAACCACATGATGCATGTTGGTCTTAATGTAGAAGTTCAATGACTACTGAACCATTCCTGAAATCCCTGTCAGGGAGTTTTCTAGAATTTTTAGTACCAAATACATGAAACTATTTGGTATTTGGCTTAACTTCTTCTCGACTTGTCTTTCCAGGTTTTGGATTCTAATTAGCCTCCAAAATTTTGGTATGTACTCCAGAGCAAGACTTGCTCTAAGTGTATTGCACATACACTTTCCTTCTGCAACATTCCAGGCAATTTATAAATGCTCATTTATTTTGGTTTACATCTATCAGTTTCTTTGCGTTCTGCTAATTCTCCTTAAATTTCCCCTTTAATAATTCAAGTTCTAAATTTTGTTAGTCACGAAGATATATTAGCAACCTGTAATCGCGGAAAGTGTACCTTGAATAGTTATAATATCTCATTTTTCCCTCTCCATTAATAGTGTATTCTCCTGTTTCCGTTCTCAAAGTAATTATAGGGTTTTGAGAATGCTTTGAAAGTATTTTGTGGACTCAGGACTTCCTCGAGTGGTTTCCACCTCCTCACAGTGCCTCCTTCACGTATCTCTTGAGGATTTTTCCAGAGCCTTGCTCTATTCAGTTAGGGCCTTTTTATGATTATCCTATATTTTCGAATTCTTTCCTGCTAAATAGCACTTAAGGAAATCTGCTACTATTGCTAATAATATTTACATATTTTTATTTATTTAACTGTTCGTTTAAAATGTTCTGAAAATAGAATTAAACAAACGCAAATCTACATCTCAAAAGCTTTTATTACTACTATCAACCTAAAAGAAAATAATCCTTTGCTCTAACAACTATTTCTTGATTAAATTCTTGTGTTGTACGCTGAACGTAATAACGTAATAATAATTACTACTATCGATATTTCTATTTATTTTTGTACTTCTGATATAGTTAGCAATAGATTCAAAATCATGTGTAATTATCTACTAATTATTAAAAATTAAAAAAAAAACAATGATGGTTAGCATAACGTTATCAGAACTGAAGTATTGTAGGAATGAGAGATAATTTAATCTTTTGGAATTCCAATCCATCCACGAGTAAATGATGAATATAGTAACCAAAATATGATGCTGAAAACGTTGTAATATAAAATGTCAAATAAAATCTCGTAGACATTGTTTGTCTTTTATTAAAATAAAATTATTAATTAAAATTATTATTATTTGCAACCTTAATATTAAATCCAAGTATTTCTAAAATATGAAAATTATATTTTTCTTTGTGAATTTTTCTTTAAATTATTCTTACATTACATAATTATATGCGATATAAATGTATGAAAACATAACAGAATAGACCTTTAACTTTTAGTTGTGCTATCAATGTAATAACAAACAAGATAAAACTATTCCACTTACTCATAAACCTCATAATCTAAAAATTACCCTATACAAGCTTTGTAAAGTTAAATAACAGCACAATTAAAAGCACGTGAAAAACGTATCAGATCTAATGTCGTTGCATTCACCTTGATCATCAGCCACGTACTTCACATTTCAGAGGCCCTAAAATTCATCTGAATAGCGAGCAACTTAAACTTAAGGGCATTTCTATAAAATTATTTTTTAATGTATTTTGTTTCTTAATATTCCGTTTTCTTTATTAATTCTCAGAAATGTATATTTTTCTCATATCTTTAAGTTACACAAGCAAAATGAAAATAATGTATTTCAATTAAAAAGTAGTGCATATCTTCGGCATGCTTTTACAATCTTGACATAGTGAAATAAAATAATTCCTTCCATCATCAGCAAGCCGTACAATCTTAAGATTATGGCTGACGCAGCACGTCTTAAAATTTTATTTATTGAGAGGAATTACTCCTCTTTCTTTTAATATATTACAGACCCTGACTTTCAACGTTATTTTTTTCCACTCCGTCCTTTCATTGCAATTTAGTTTTCAATATGTTATTCCCAATGTTCTTATGCCTTCCATGCCTTCCTTTACGTGGTTTTAGCCATACATTTTTGAGCCTTCCCCTGTTCCTTGAGCCTAATGGGGTCCCATTGTTTTATTTTCCTCAACATATCCTCATGTTGTGATCCGCCGATTTCAGACATTGTAACTTTATAAATCTTGTGATAGTTTCTCCTTTAAGTTCGTCTTCCATTTATTTATTGGTTTTTAATCTTCTTTCTTCATTTTCTGTTATATTTGGCCCTACTATAGTTCTCATTATTTTCCTTTTCGCTATTTTTAAGAATGTTTCTTCTTTTTTGTTTATTATTGCTGTTTCTAGGGCATACGTCAGTATTGGTCTTATTAGTGCCTTTTATATCTTCATCTTAGTTTTTTTGGCAATTGTTTTACTTTTCTAAAAGTTCTTATTTCTACCATAAATTTGATTTCCTTTGAGGATTCCTTCTTTTATTCATTCTTTGCCGGATTGTTGTATCGTTGTTCCTAGATAGTAAAAGGAGGAGATAATTTCGAAATTGTACCTCTGCGTTTTAAGATATTTATGTGTATTTCCTTCTTCTTTTCCTAGTTTCATGTATTTTGTTATGCTCTAAATTATTTCTATTTCATATTGTCTTTCTTTTTTTTTCTATTGCTTTTATAGGTTTCTGTCTCATGTTTGCCACTATTGTTAAGTCGTTTGCGTGCGCTGTTATTTGAATATCGTCGGTAATATTTTTCTGTCCAGTTTTATGCTCCTTATAATTTCTAACACTAAATTAAATAGTCTTAGATAAATTGAATTTTCTTGTTTTACACCTTTTTATGTGGAATTCTTCAATTGTTGTTTCTTGAAATCGCACTTTTGCCCTGGTTTTGTGTATTACCATTCTCAAAAGTTTTGAGGTATATTTAATGTTCTTAACTCCATTATTTCTTCTATGTTCATTGAGTCAAATGCACTCGTAATGTCTACGAAAAGTGTATGTACTTCTTTGTTATATTCTATTGTCTTTGGAATATTTGTTCTAGAATATATATTCCGTTGATCGTTGATCTGCCGGGCCTGAAACCATTTTGGTAGTCCCCAAGGACTTTCTCAGCCTTTCATTTTAGCCTGTTATTTATCAGTTTTATCAAGATTTTATAGATGGTATTCAATAGAGTTATTGCTTTATAATTCTCACACTGTTCCTTATTTCCTTTTATGTGTGTTGATGTTATTATTCCGGTGTTCCACTTTTCTGGCATTTTGTTTTGTTTCTGTATCTGCTTTATTAGAATGTATATTTGTTTATGTAGTTACTGGCTCTCATATCTCAGAAGTTCTGACTCAATTACGTTCCCTCCTGTGTATTTGCCATTTTCAGTTCTTTTATTTCTTCTAATTACCTATCAGAAAAGGAATTTCTGATGGGTAATTGTTTTCTTGTTCTTGCGCTATGGTGTTGTCCTCTTCTAGTTGTTGTGTTTTCGCTGATTCTCTGTTGAACATTTTTTGTACTAGTTTTTCCAGATATTTCCAATCTTTTGAAGCTCGTGTTTGACCTTCGTTGTTTTTTAATCTCCTTGTTCTGGTTCTAGGTATATTTGTTTGATTATTATTTTTCTGTAAAATTGTTTTATGTTATGATTGTTACTGTCTTGTTCTATTTCTTCAAGTTTGTTATCTATCCAGTAGTTCGTTTTCCTCTTATACATTATATTTAAGGTATTTCTTTTTATTTTGTATTCTTTTCTGCCTTGTACTCGTATTCTCTTGTTTCATTCTTTAGTTTTCTTGCTTTTTTACAATTTTTGTCATACCAATCTTTCGTTTTGTTTTTGTTGTCTTTCTTCCTACCACTTCTTCCGCGGTATGTTTTGTTTCATTTCTCCCCATATTATTTCTATGTCCATAATGTATGTTAGTTTGTTTTGTATTTTTTGGCACATATATCTTGATAATTTTTCCTGTTTTCCTCTTGCTCGTGGGCTTTTATATTTACTTTTGTTGCTTTCGTTTTGATGTTATAGTGCTTTCTCATGTATATATTCCTTAGCTTTGCTATTGTTAAGTAATAATATGTTTCAGTTTGTGCGTCTCTGTACGTTCTTGTATGTATTGTCTTGTTGCATATCTCTTTCGTGGCTAGTACATGATCAATTTGATTTTCTCTGTTCCTGGCGGATGTCTCCATATCACCTTATGTTTTTTGGTGCGTTTGTACTTTGTGAATAAGATAGTCATGTTGAGTGCTTCTGCTAACTGACATAATCTGTCTCCATTGTCGTTTGTTACATTATGTATTGCCCCTTTTCTGTTTCCTTTTACTTCACTCAGATATGGCTCTAAGCCTATTTGGGCGTTTGCATCCCCAAATATTATAGTTTCATCTTTTTAGCAGATCCTCACATAACCTTACCAAAATTTCGTAGAATTTGTCTTTCCCATTTTTCACGATATTTATAATTGTTACGTACATATTTTCCATTATAGTTTTAATAGTGCTATCACTAGGTAAATAAGTTATAGTTTTTATTATCTTCTTTTTTTATGTAAAATACTATTTCGTTGCTTCTTCTTCTTCCTCCGCCGTTGTATAGAAACGCATATTTGTTTTTTGTTATTTCTCCAGATCCTTCCTATATTATTTCTTGTATGGCTGTCATGTCTAGGCTATATGCTTCTAATTCTTAGCTGCTTCTTCTATTTTGCTTGTCCTTAGCAGCGTTTTGATGTTCCATATTGCTATTTTTATCTGTTTTTCCTTATTTGGTTTTTTTGTTTTGTATTTTTCTGTTTGCCTACTACTGTGGTTATATTCTGTTTTGGCGATTGCCATTTATTGGTAGTAAATGGCCCTTTTTTATCTTCATTCTTAGCCAAATCACATGTCGTTTTTGATTTTTAACTTGGTACTGGGTTAGTTTTTTAGAATGTATCTACTAGCTCTCGTTATTTTCAGTAGATCTCCTGTTGGGGTTCTTTTTGCTTGCCTTCCTCGTTATCCATTTACCAGGAGGGGTCTCCTTTGCTTTTGTCTTGTTTTCGCTTTGTTTGTGTTTTTCAATTTTCTAGATCTTTTACTAGTTGTCTTCTTTGCAGTAGTACTTCTTTAGAGTAATCTTCACTTATTTTCCAGTTTTGTTTTTTGGCTGATTTTATTATTTAAACTTTCTTATTCCAATTTCTTATTTCAATCATTATTAGATCTTTGTTGTCCTCCTTTTCTTCTTTTTCTTGATATCCGTTATATCTTTCTTCGGTGTAATGTAACTCCTATGTTGTTTATTACCTCTTTATCTTATGTTGCTGGGTTTCCAGACTCTCATTTTCCGTTTCTTTTATGCCAAAAATCAGTAAATTCTTCTTATTTCCCTTTATAACAATTCAGTTTTATTTTCTTGCATGATAATATTATTGTTTAGTTAGTCATTTCCTATTTCTGTCTCTTAGTTTACTTTTTTAAGATTCATCATCTCCAATTTTTACTCTATTCTCCTCCGTTTTCTGTCAGTTATTCTCCAGTTTGTTTAGTTTGTCTCTGATGTCCTTCAGAAGCTCTTCCATCTCAATTTAATTTACTAATGTGATGATGTTTATGTATACTAAATAAACTGAATCCGGCTCTGTTTGGTTTTAAAATAATGTGTTTGTGTAATTGTTTTAGTTCTCCACGAAAAGTGTCAGATGCTAGTTTACCCGTCGGACCTTGACTGTTTTCAAGGTATTTAGAGTTGGATTTTTATTCCTATATGAAATATGTGATGCATTTTGTTTCAGTGTATTTATAATAGTAAATTTGTCCTATAGTTACTTAAATGATTATTTTAAAAAGAATGTAGTATTAAATGATATATCTCTAACCATATTTATCACAAATGCGTAGTTTGGGTTGGCGATTGAGAACCGCTCCAAAACAACGTCCGAATGTTCCTGTTCCTTACTGCTTAAGTTATTTGGCACAATAAGCTACCACTTCAAGAGTCAAATAATGGTCAGTTGTTTTACGTTTCAATAGAAGTGGTAAATTTTAAAAAGAAACTAATTAAAAGTTTGATATAAAAAATATGACTTGTATGTAGCATGAATGAAGGTGGTCTAGCACATTCTCCGCCTAACAATTTTTAATTTTACACCATAATCCTCTGATACTGAAATTTATTTTACTCAGCAATGGCCTAATGTTATTATCCCATCTCAGTAATGATTGTTCTCAAGATTTTGCAAAATACCAATCTACCGTTGCAATCGCTTCTTAAGCAGAAAAGAAACGTTGTCTGGCGAAAAAAAGTTTTAGATTTGAGAAAAGTTCGGAAGAATAATAATGATGTTTTAATAATTCGTAGTGTATATGTCTCAATTTTTCCATTGCTAAGATGCTTTTGTGGGCAAGTGTATCGCCTTCTGCAAATCGAATCTTTTTTAAACATTTTTAAAAAATTGGCGTAATAGTTTCCAATTATTGTTTTAATGTATTAAAAGTAATCAACTAATAAAATGCCTCTGCCATCACAAACTTCATCTTATTTGAAACTGAACAACCTACTTGAATCCACTCTTTTAATTCTGGTGTGTAATTGTTAATCCCGGTTTCAGCCATGGCAATAAATTGACGAGCAAAACCAATTTTATTTTTTAAGCTATGAGTATAACCATTGTTCTAAAACTGTCATTTTGTTTTCCTGTAGACAAATGCATCTTGCAGAAAACTTTTTCATATTCAATTTTTCACGAAAAGTATGTTCTACTCACTCTTTTGAAATGCTCACAGCTTCAGCAATTGTAAGCACTTTAATTCATCGGTTATCCAATACTGCATCGTGGACTTGTTTGACACTTCCTGGTGTTGCACTTTTCAGACGTCCCTCACGGATATCATTTTCAAAAGCTGGTGTGACCGACCACCTTTAAATTCGGAAGCTCATTTTTTAATTGTTGCAAATAGCACCATAAACTTTTCATAAATCTCTTTCGGCGTTAAATCTCCTTTTACAGAAAATTATAACTACGCAATATTTAATTATGCATTTCAAGAGATAACAAAAACAATGTTAGCTTAAACAACTATATAAATTAAACTGCTTGATAGAGTAAATTTAAATAAATTTCAAATGCGCACTCCTGAAAAATGTATTTCTTAAAAAATTTGCCCATAGCGTTAACATCTGTGATCGAGGTCGAGCAAATAAAATTAAAATTATAACATTGTTATATATTTAATAAGAGATATTAGAGGAGTGGATCCCTAATATCAGCTTTTTTATAAAAATGTGTAATGATCCTGAACTCAGCCTAACAGAATTTAAAATTGATTTTCCTGTAACGTCACTGTTAGCAACTGGCAAGGAATTAAATATAGAATACTTCTTTTTCTTTGGTAAATTTACCAAAAGAAAATGAAAGATGTTACTGAATCTCTAAATAAATTTGAGGGCAGCAAAAAACTATTCATGTGTACCACCTGCGCTTCCAATTTAATACCAAGCTGAAAAAGCTCTTGCATTTTACGTAAATAGTGAGTCTGCTAGCCACTTCTACATGTTAGTGCAGAAGATTTATAGATATATTATTCTTTTGTTGCGTTCAGCAATACGTTAATTTTTTATTAATTACATTTCTTGTACTTTTTGTCCAGATTTTTGTTAAAGTTATATATTTTGCATTTATTTAATTGTTAATAATAATAATTGTTAATAGTTCATATATGTGTTGCGTTTAACTTGTTTCCTGTATATTAATTAATTAAAATGCCTTAAACATTTGACAACAACTAAATGATACAAAACAAATCAATTATTTTAAGTTGAATTTATTAGCTTTTTCACACATTTGCAAGTTTTAATGACTAATAATTAATTGGATAATGTATTGATTGGTGCGGTGCTGTCCATGTCATGTTATTGTTTATCTTATTATCTTACTATCTTTCTTTCCATTGCGCTAGTTTATTCCAATAAAGTTACACAAATTTACGGTGATAGATTATTAACCGCAAAATCTTTTAAAAATCAGTTCGCATAATTATGCTTTGGAGTTTTTTGATATTTCTTTCTGTAACTTCAGATTTTTTTATTACCACTTTGTAAAGTTTTATACTTTAACTTTCTAATTTGTATGTGCTATCATTCTATATTAGATAGATGGTGACAACACGTAGTAAAGAATAAACATTTCAACGCTATCTTGAAGAGGCATTATATAATGTACTATTTTCAAATATTTTCAGACACTTTTCACCAGATACCAGAGATGGTTAAATATATTAATTTTATAAAAGAAGTATGTTAAAAATTTGTGTTAAAAGGCAACAAATAATGACCGATTTTGGCCTAAGTCCGTTTTCCACACAAACTGTAATATTCGAAAGCTTACGAAGAGACAAACTGATTGATGAGTTTTGATGCTATTTCACAAACCTTAATTATAAACCAATAATTTATTGTAATATCTTCAATAAGTCTAATACAAATCTGAATGAAAGGTTATCACTAATTCACCCAATCGTCATTTCAATTACAACGACTTACCGGTCTTAACAAAAATACCTGTGCAATAAACGTACAGGAATAACATAAAAATAATAGTTATTGCTTATACCTGATTTGTTGAATAAATAAATAAATAAATCGCTGGCAATTACTATTCCTGTAATTTATCATATGCATCCAAATCATAAATGCAATCTCCAGATTAATTTGACAGGGATTTAGATCAACTAGCCAAATTTGTAAATTATATAGTACTGAACGATAGCTTATTAAATACGGGTTGTTGTGTAGATTGCAGATGTATGCTTCTTATGTTTTTACTGTGCTTATTTCTCGAGAAAATAGTCTTGTCAGTAACTTTCATGCTGTGTTTTTTATTACAATATATTTAGCAAGCTATTCTTGCTTTTTATAACCAATTCTCATCTTCTAGACATGTAATTTATTAGTTTCTGTAACTCGTCCTTTGATATACAAGGAAAGCAAGTTTAGATTAGACATTCAATTAATTTCGTTTTTATTTTGGGTTTATTTTTACTGGAAGTTTTCATGGGATTAAAATCTAGGGATTACACTGGACAGTTTATTCTGTTAATTTTTTTGTAATCGTTCAATTAAATTGGTAAATTGTTGTCCTAAAAAATCAAATATTCATCTCGAAACATGTCTTTTCCAATAGATATATTATTTTTCAATATCTCAAAGTACTTTGTGGCATTTATTATCTTAGTACAATATTTAGTGGACCGACCCTCTGGACATACATGCATCCTCGTACCATGATAGCGGTTGAATGTTTAATTATAAGCAACACACATTTTAATAAACATTCTTCTAACAAATTATTCGTCAATAACTAACACTTTCTGTCACGGCTCTTTACTCTAGTTTCTATGTTCAATGTAAACGAATGCTTCTTAAAAATAAGTGGACTCATCTGTCGTCTAAATCCACTGAAACCACAAGAAAACAACTATTACCTCACAGTGGAGGTAACCACACTAATATTGGTAGCTTTGCTTCATAATTTAGTTAAATATTCTATTGGGTAGGTTCGTTCTCCCTAATGTAGCATAATATTAAATGGAAATTTTTGTTTAGTGGGCTATCACGAAATTCATCTACACACTTTTAAAAAGATAATGAGCAGAGACATATTTTATATAATAATTACATGTAATTATAAAAAATATATGAAAAATATACATATTATAAGTAAAACATGATTGCCCAAGATTAATATAAGACTTCTTCACACCACTCCAAATTCAATTAAGTGAGAATGAAAATAACAGGTTTTTACAACGTTGAAAAATTGTTAATTATTATTTATTTGCCAAACTTCCTAATAATAAAAATTTTTTTTTATTCCTTTTAGTGAAATCTTCAAATCACTGCATTTTATTGGTATATTCACACTCAATACAGCGTCCAAACATAAAAGAATTTTTATCTCAGGACGAGACTAATCAAAAAGCGTTAATTTAGGCAAATTATGTACATGATGTTCCAAATTTTTATAAAGAAATTCCTAAAACATAAGGTTACTATTACATCTCTTCAATTACAGAACTATCTCTGACTTTTATATTGAAAAATTTTATTTTTGGAATATAATGAAAATTATAGCTATAAGCTGAATATTTAAGAATTACAAAACATGATTTTCTTACATATTAATTTAAAATACAAACCTGTATAAAAATACCTTAAAAGGCTTTAAACCTTGAACAATAGCTTGAAATGTATAAGTCTACACATTTTGCCTTATTATGTATTTTGTGATTTGTGAAGAATGCATAACAACTATTATTTCTTTTTAGAACTCTTTACACCTGTAATATATAATAAACCATATATGTATTCCTCCAGATACATTAAATCATATATGCCAACAAGATGGTTACAATCAAAATAATATTTTTTGTTATCAGTTATCTAGAAAACATAAACGAATATTACAAGGAATACTAGATAGAATAACAATAAAAACTTTTCGACGTGTATTACAAATTTCTTTGTTTTCACAAGGAACCATTTCACACTTTTTAATAAAGCAAACTGTTAAAAATGTATTAACTTATCTCATTTTTACATAACTCGATAGTCAAGTTAACTCACTAAGAAAATTCGCAAGCATTATGTTTTAATTCTAAACTATTTTTTATATTATTAGCAAACTAAATGGTTGTTATATTAGCAAACAAAAACAAAATTATATAAGTTAAAGTCTTAAATTAAAAACCAAAATAAATGTGAATTATTTAGAGTATTTGAAAATGATTGACCTTTTTTTTCTAGACGCCAGTTTCGTTGCAAATTGAAACGCGTTTAGTATTTTGAGTGAAAATAAACCGTACTGCCAAACGATGCCACTGAAATGTGTAGAAGATAAGGTAATGAGTTGTTTATGCAGTGCTGTTAGTACAGTTGTGAAAATGGAAAATTATAACAAACTGCAATGTTTCTTTGGAAAAAAATAATTGCTTTGTAGATCCATATGAAGTCAGTAACCAACTTGATTGTGGCAAGCAGATGAATCATTTTCTATGCACTTGGTTATGCAGTACATTTATTTCTTGGATTTTAAAGTACCATATCCAAGAGGGCGTGAGGATGACTAAGTCTGTACATATTTTTACCAATCAGTAGAAAAGCATGAGAAGATTTTTGTAGTTGTACAGCTGCATCCGAAAAGATTCTGTGAGTTTTTTTACAGCAGTCACTTAAAATCATGAAACTATAAAATGGAAGTACATTAGTAATCCTCGTTTCAAGAGGTCGCAGCTAGGATTATTTATTCCAAAGCAAATGACTATTGCCTTTGGAGATCACAAAATAATTCTGGTAGTAAATTAGCTACTCCCGATACTGCGAGTTACTAAAACTTCTCCGTCGATCTAATTAACAACACCGTCAGTGAAAATTTAGTCACGGCACATTGCTTCAATGTAACTCTTGAGATTTTCGGGTACTCATAGCGTCATCACGCCCCATATTTAATAAATTTTAGCAATAAACTACATTCTACTGAACGCAGTAAACGAGTTCTTAAATTTTATACACAAGTGTTACTGTGCTACACCCAATGAATGGTTTGCAGTAGTTTTACTAAAACTTCTAAGACCAAAGAGAAATAATTCAATGTACATATACTCAGTATTCTTGTTAAAAGGGTAGTAACTAAGATCGATTAATTTTTGAGCACATCAAGTAAAATTATAGGTCAAATTGTTTAAGCCTTAGTTTAGCCTCGTCAACGATTACTTACTAAAGACCTGTACTTTCGTGCGTACAAAATTTAATTGACGCAACAGCTTAAGCTTGTTAGCCTTTTTTTTTAGCTTTTAGAGCACCAAGAAGTGCATTCGCAGTTTAGTCGAAAAATCGTCTCTAGCGATAAGACGCATTTTCCACTACGCAGATTAGTACAAAAACAAAAATTGTCGCATTTAAGGTTTGTAAAATCATTGATAACGTCTATGCGAGCATTTGTTCTCTCTCTTCTTCTAATACTCCTAATGTCCCAATCCTCTAATCCCATCTATCCCATATTTAACAGCTACCCATACCCTTATCCTGGTAAAGGGCAGTATCGATCACCAGTACCAGTTTAAAGCGTAAACAAAATAATCTTGAACCGGTTTGCGACTGGAACAGTTTGAATGGTTATGATACTGCAATGAGGGAGGTAAGGAAAAACCATCTCATTAATTTTCCTGGTAAAAATTATGAAAATCAATACGTGGAATAGAAAAAGTATGTATCATCCAGCAAGAAATGCGTAGAATGAAAACGAATATTTTATGAGTTAATGAGTCTAGTTGGATAAACACTGGACAATGTATGTAGACAATGAAATAATATACTTCTCAGGAAGAAACAACACCGAACATATGTATATAAAATTTATGATAATATCGAAAACTCGCAGAAAGAATGAAATAAAAAACATCAAATAAACCAATAGCTACACACGTATCTTTGTACGATGATAAACGACTATACCCACAAAATCAAAACAAGAATATAAAAACTTGAACAAATCTTATTAAAGTGAAACGAGTCTTACGTAACAAATACTTTAACTTAAAGTTAAGAACCCAATTAACAAAATGTTATGCTATTACTACTGTTATCTACAGAGTAGAAGCTTGGTACTTAAATGTAACAAGTCTCAAAAAAATTGAAACATTTAAAATGTGGATATACACGACGATTCTTAAAATGTCACACAATCAGAAAACGAAAGCTGCAATATTCTGGACATACCATAAGAGGAGGTAAATACACCAGATTGCAATTAATAATAAAGAAAAACATCCAAGGATAAAGAAATATAAGAAGGCGAAGAATATCATGGTTACGAAAACTCAGAGAGTGCACCTCTAGCAAACTGTTCAAAGTAGCAGCTACTAAAATAGCGATGATAATTGCTAACTATCAACAAAAAGAAGAAGAACATTATTTTGGACAAGTGGCATATATAGATTTACACTTCTTCAAAGATGATTCTGAAAGTAAATGTTAATTGTTAACATTATATAATAACTACTTTTGACAACATATATATATAATAGACAACATAAAACTGAAGCAAATGTGGTTCCAGCAGTACGTCGTCACCTGCCATACAGCTCGAACATCAGCCGACATCAAATGGGTAGTAAAATCTTGTGATTTAACACCGCGGATTTATTTTTGTAGTATTTCCTGGATCAAGATTTACGCCAGCAAGCAAAAAATAGTTGAGAACCTCAAAAACGAAATCCGTCATGTTATTGGTAGAAATTGATCAGAACAAGTGTGAAATTGTAATCGACAATTTTTGTGATACAACCAATATTTGCAGCCGAAATCAAGGTCAGGCGTAATATTCCATATTCAACCATAAAAGCAATTCAAAAATTTTTTATTTAAAATTTAAATTTAGCGTATATTTTGACTCGCCACTTTGGTTTTAGTTTAATACTTAATTTGTTGATATTTCTGCACATAATTACTTATATTGAAATTCATAGTCGACAAGTATGTCATACTTTCCGAATATTAAGTTGCTTGGATATTTTAAAACAAGGCTTTCGCAAACTCAATTTACTATTGCTAGGTACGACATGAATACAAAACAGTTCGCGTTCGTGTAGGTGCAGTGCAAATAAACGTGCAATTCAAATTTATTTATTCTGGTAGTAAAACATTATCTTTTGTATGACACCAATGTAAGCGCAGATACGTAGGGAAAGTAAGGGAATTTAAAGATATTAATTACTGATGTACATGTATTAGGAAGGTAATGAATTAAACAGCAGGCAAATTAATCACAGCTACAACCTGCCGCAGTATTCCTGCAGTATATTTCGAAATTACACCGTTTTCCTGATAAGACAGGCTAAGCAACGAGTACAATCTAAAATATAAAATCCCGCAATAAAAATAAATGCCTTTACATAAAGATGCGAATCATGTAAATGAAGCACCATTGCAGGGTTTGCATTATTTATCTACACCAATCTGAAGCTGCAACCGCCAGAGTAGATCATATTTTATTCTTTGCGGTATTACTATAACGGCGCATATAGCGAGAAGGCTGTTTTGAGAAATAACAAGTTGTGCAACTGCTCGTTTCGTATTTATGTAGCATTTAATAAAACTTTCAGAGAGTTTAATAAAAAAAATGATTTCTTAAATAAAAAATATTTACTGCCTGAAAGCACCTATATTTTGTAATTTTTAAAAATACATCAATATCAAATCGTGCAGCTTTATTAGCTGCTTCTTTACTTTTACTTAAAAAGTAATTACAAGCACTAATTATGTTTACTGACATTTTTTCCTCAACTTATATCACTGCTTCATTAATCTTTTATAAAATAGAAAACTCTATAAAGTATTGTTTAAAATCTGATAACTATACATACATAAGAAAAATGTTTCAACTTTGCTATCACTCCAAGTCCTTAGCGACCATATAAGAGGTGTGAGAAAAGAAAGTTTCGTTTGATTAAAAAAATAGCGACAGTTTATTTTTCAACAAATTATTTACTAAATAAAATAATAAAACTCAAACTACATAACTTCAACCAATATTGAGATATTTGCCGTAGCATTGGACCAGGTGCTCTATAAACTCTGAATAAAATGAAGCTATAAATGCAGCCAATGCTGCACAATTCCATAAAAAACAATTTTCAAAAATTGCGAAAATTCATTCGATAGTTGCGAAATTGTAAACCGTCTGTTATAACCATTTTTTTCGTTGTCAAGCTACAACAAATTATCAGTAATGGCCAGAGCCAAGCAAATTATATCTCTATTATTCAAAAATATATTTTAAAAATATATCTCGAAAACAACAAAAATATCTCTTTATATCTCTTGTAACTCTTAAAGAAATTCTCCTCCCAAACCAATTTGTTTATATAATTAACCATATTGCATCCAATCAACCCGTAATAATGAAACGATATCCTACACTACTCCCCATGAAATAAAAACCCTAATTGACAATCCTCCTATTAAAAAATCCCCTGGGCCAGATCTCATTACAAATTTAGTGCTTAAACACCTTACCTCAAAACCCCTAGCCTATCTTGCAACCGTGTATAACGCATGCCTTCGACTAGGCTATTTCCTCCAGACTTGGAAGCATGCACACATCTTAGTATTCCCTAAGCCGGGAAAAGACAAAAAGAAAATTGACAGTTACAGGCCAATAAGCTTGTTGCCAACGTTATCAAAAATACTAGAGAAAATCATATATTCCCGCTTAATAAAAGAACTAACTCCTCTCAACGTAATACCACCGTTCCAATTGGGCTTTAGAAAAACTCATTCGACTCTACATCTCTGAAACAATAGAAGAAGGGTTCGAAAACAAAAGTTATATAGTTACAGTCTTCCTTGACATTGCCCAGGCCTTCGATAAGGTTTGGATCAAAGGTCTGAAAAGAAAAATCATTAATATCCGAATAACCAACTACATTAAAGCAATAATCTTCTCTTTTCTTAAAGATAGGACTTTTGCTGTACGCATCAATTTAGTAATTTCTGAATCGAAAACAATCCGCTGCTATTTACCATCTTCACTTCTGACGTTCCGCCTACTAAAGCAACATTAGCAACCTTCGATGACGACCCAGCACACCGATCTCACTCTAGCTATCAATCCATTACAGAATACGATTCGCCAACTATGGTCGTGGTATAACAAATGGAACATACAAATCAACCCAAGCAAAAATTTTCTCGCTAAGACGCATCATAAACCCTCCTAACCTCACAATCAACCAAAATATTATTCCATGGAACCCCACTGATGCTGCAGTCAAGTACCTAGGGATACGCCTTGATACACGACTCACATGGAAACTTCATGTAAACCTCAAACTAAACCAAGCATACGCGAGAGTAGCCCAACTGTATCCTATCATAAATAGGAAATCTTCACTTAAGCCAAAATGTGCCACCCTGATATACAAATCTATAAGGCCGTTAATTTTTTACGCCTCACCGATCTGGAGTAACACAGCAAAATTCAACATTTAAAAAATTCAACGTCTTCAAAACAAAATTCTCAGAATAGCAGTGAACGCACCATAGTACATCAAGAACGAACAACTCTACTATAAACTTGAAATTCCTACAGTTTAAGAGTTTATCAGTGAAAGTTCAGTCAAATTCATTAAAAACATCCGCGAGTGCGATGGCGCAATCTACTACAATATCAGTAGACATTGTCTCAAGCGCAAACTTCCCCAAGACTTGTGTATCTCCGAACCCGATAGTGAATAACGAATAAAGCAGGATCAGATAAACATGCAAATCTTATGAACATTGTAATCATTGTCCTAGCAATAAGTTTCTGTTATAGTTTAATTAGCTATAAATATCGTCATGAATAAAATCTATTTGTTGAACTGGCAATTATATTTATTTAAAAAAAAAGAAAAAGAAATTCTTAATAGCCCTTAGGCTGTAATTTTTAAGTATTTTTTTCGGTGCAAGATGCAAAGGAAAAGATTTACATTTATTATTATTTTTATTAAAAAAACATCTACATGACCAATTAAATGTTTTACTTGAAATGACTGTTTGCGGCGGCTTAATAAATATTTGAATCGTAAAAACGACTTTTCAACATCAGCTGATGTAGTTGAAGCGTATTTCGCTGCTACCGAATCGTAGAAATCCCACAGGAAGTACCTATCTCCTTCCTTCCCTGCCAGTGTATCAGTAATTTGTGTTAGTGTCCCCCATCCACCATTTCTCTCCAACGCGGTCCTCATCTTATACTTAATTTTTGACCTAACCTCGCCTGACCAGTTTTCCGACCCTTCCAATGCTTTCGTCACCTCTAACATCGAACCCGCGAGCGGTAGGTTCATTGTCTGCATCTTTTCTATTGTTGCTAGGATAAACCTATAATTTGAAACTATCGCAGTTAATTCAGTTTTACGGTTTCTTTACGACCTATTTCACCTTTCTCACACAATTGTTTTTCAGTTCTTCTATTACCTGACCAATTCTTGAAAATGTCGTTGGTAGCAGAGCCAGCAGAAAACGAAGTGCCCCATTTTGTCATCATTGATTTCGGAGGAAGAAAACTGTTCTGTAAAATTCTTCTAAAAGTCGCAACTCAGCTGAAGGTTTTCAAAAAAACCTTCTTTTCTAAAGTAATAAGTTTAATCAGGTCCGGCTGGGCCCCTCTTGCAGCCTCTGCCACTCTGTGAAGTTCATAGACTAGGAATGTGGTGTGTAGTAACTTTAGATAAAAGGGTTGTAGAGTCTGTCTTGCATTAAGTATATACGCCAGACTCTCTGTGACTATGTGCAAAACTTTTTCGGAGGTGTTTAGCTCTCCCCAGCCACAAAATTTGCAAGGCCTCTTGAGCAACTTGCACAATGGTGGAAGCATTGGTGTTCTCCAACGGGACCACATAAGTAAGGTAGCTGGGCTTCCATCAAGCTTCCCGGCTATCACCTTGGCAATATTGCAACCAACAGCATCGCTCGCCTTGTCGATGCTAATCCAGATCCTGGAGTCCCGATTTCTCGTCTTATTTCATTTAACATCTGCTCGTGGAGTGAGAGTATAACTCGCCGCAATATCCTTACACTGGAGACTTCTTGATTACAATAATTCTCTAAGAAGTTCCGAAGTGGACCTTCCTGCAACTTATTTAGAGAAATTCTTTCTGCTAGGAAAGCTGTGACTAGTTCCCGGTCAAAGTCACTGTAAAATTGAAGGCCTTCCCTAGGCGTAGCAGAGCGCCCCCGAGTGTTGGGTTCACTTCCTAGTTTAAAATCTAATTTCTGACCATAATAATTTTATAGTAGGTCCATAAATACAACAAAGTATTATTTTTTTAAAGTTGATTGTCCTTGTGCGCATGTTTGATCTTACACTCAAACCCTGACGTCACTGTTCTCGGTTAATAAAAATTACAAAGTTAAAATGCTAATAAGTAAATAAATTTTTACTGTATGTTAATTAGAAAAATATGGGCACATTGTAACTTGTCCGATTATCTAATACTGAGTTATTGGTAAAATAACCGAGCGTATTTCACATTCGGTATGAATTTTAAATAATTCGGACATTTTAACCGTAAACAATAACTGCTCTTAATGAAATAACATCTACACAAAAAGAAACCCAGCGACTATGCGCAATCAGACAACCGATGCGCTCTAATAACTTTCGATGGGAACAGGACTAACTTTCCGAATACACTTCGTATATCCCTAATAAAATCCTATCTTACCATATTCTCCAAATATATAGCCAATGAAATCAGACAAGGTGTAGCCGTGTTACCCAAACACAATATTAAACCTTCCGAATTGAAAACCCTAAAATTTCTAAGACCGGAATTAACGATATAATTTTACCGAAAGACAACGGAAACGCTACAGTTATTTTTAACAGCCCATAATATAACGGTAAAATACCAAAAACCTCTTATACTTCAAAATACTACTAAATTCCATTATCACCCTGCTCAAATCCACTCAGTTTTAAATTCCTTATTACCAAAATTTCTGACTCTAAGAATGGAAAATATAAAATAATAGCATTACAAGAAATCCTAACACAAAACGGATTTCGCAAAATACCCTTCACCCACATCATCAAAAATATCAGCAAAAACGCATATTCCAAAATTTGTGACTTTTCCAACTAACGAGGAACACTATTGGAGTGTTCGTCGCCGATCTGAATGAAACTTAGATATGTTGAAGAAGGCAAAAGAATAAGAGACATTTTTATATGTTCATAAGCACTTCAGAGAAGTAAAACCCACCCCTAAAGTTCCTCCCAAAAACAGTTTTTTCAGAATATCTTAAAAATTAATTGTTATTGAAAAAGGAACGGGACCATGGTAGGATTCATTCTTAATTTTTTTTTCGCTTAAAAATCGCTCAACTGTATAATATTTTATTAATCACAAAGTATTCATTTAAAATAATGGTATTAGAAATTAACTTATTCGAATATTTCATATATATTTAAATTTATTCTTCTTCGTCTTCTTTCGCCCCTTCGTTTTACCCTCTCGAACGTCGGATTTGGGTTAGTTGCCCTTTCCTTCAATCACCCATTTCTTCCACTTCTTCCTGGATGCTGCCATTATCTTTAAATCCTTTATTGTTTTCCCCTTTTCTTTTCCCCCGTCTATTATTTGTTGCATCCGTTTTTTCCTTGGTCTTCTCTTCTTCTTTTTTTGTGATTTTTGCTTCCTTGTTCTTTTCATTAAATTATTAGGGTTCATTCTTGCTGAGTGACCGTACTAATTTAGTTCTTTTTGTATTTTATTCATTATTAGTCCTTGTTTGATCGCTTTCCTTATTAATTATTATTGGCGACTCTATTCTATCTCGGCTTACTAGCAATTTTTCTTATATGTTTTATTTTCATTGCATCTATCGTTCCGATAATTTTTTTGTATCATCTAATTTTCACTTTCGTAAATTAGTGTTAGTAAGAATATGGAATTATACATTTTCAGATATTCAATTCCTTTTTCCCAATATTCTCTTTAGCGCATGCTACAACTGCTAGATTTGCTCGCCATATTTGCTAATGGGTTCCCATTTGTTATTATACTTCCTAGATAATCAAAAAATAAAAAATTTATGTCGTTATTGTCTCAAGTTTGTGTTTTACATTTTATTCATGTGTTATCTGATTCTTTCTCATTTATAGTTATTATTTCGTTTTTCTGTGTGTTTATTTCTATTTTCAGTAATTGCATCTCTTCTGTCCATATAACTATTAGCCTTTGCATCTTTCTTTTTGAATCCGCTATACATACGATATCACCTGCATACTAGCTTGCTATAGTTTGTAGGAGTTTTGTTCTTTCCTTGGTATTTTTAATCAGCTTTAGAAAGACACTGAGACTGTCTCCTTGTTTAATTCCTTTCTTCCATTCAAACTTTTCTGATCTTCTCTTTGCTATCTGTACCTATTGATTTCTTTCAAGCAGTTCCATATCACCCCTCCGTCTATTGAGTCGAATGCCGCTTTTAGGTATATAAACGCTAGGATAATCTCCTTTTGCTCTCAAGACTTCTCTCTTTTAGACTTATTTTTTCTCCGTGTGCTCCTATTCTACCTAATCCTCTATTTACATATCTTCCGACTAGTTCATTCCAGTCCCCCTCTGCATGTCTGTGTAGAATTCTATTATTTTGTCTTCTTCGCTACCTTTTGTTGGGCCATATATTCTTGTTATTATTATTATTATTCTTTTTAATTCTGAATTTATTGTTATAATCCAGGAAATATTGGTTCGTATTTGATTATCTTTCTTTCCAATTTCTTCTGTAAAATTACTCCCAGTCCCTTGTCTATTCTCCGTTCATATGCTTTCGTATATTTGGGTGCATTCGTTGCCTGACTTTTCGTCTCACTGATTCCTATTAAGTCTATTCTTTTGCTTTCTAATTATTTGGTTAATTCTAATTCTCTTCCTGATAGTGGCGTTACGTTCGATGTTACTAATAATATTTCGCCGTTCTCGTTTAAATTGTTTTCTCTGCCGAGGTCACTGTCCTTATCATCCTTTCCTCCTTTATTTAATTTTTTGTTATAGTAGTTTAGTGCTTTTCCAGAGAATTTGATTCCGGGGACCCTACGTTTACATTCATTTTATTACTTCCGATGTTATCTGTTTCTTTTTTCCTTTACCTTTGCTGACATACCTTAGGTAGGCCTTTTGATCTTTTTCACTTGCCGCTTTTAATATTGGTATTAATTGTTTTCGATCATCTTATATTTTTTTAAAGTAATCTTTATGTATCCGTAATTCTGTTCTTTTTAGATTTTTTCGTGTTTTTTATTATTGTAATCTTCTTATTGAACTTCATTTTTATTATTATTGGTTTCGCTCTTCCTTTATTTTTTTTTCTTCCATTTCCTTACGTCCGTCTTCATTTGCGATTTGTTCAGCTCTATTTCTACCTTTTTTGTTATTTTTTCTTCCTCATCTTCAACAAAAACTCCTTTTATTATGAAGTTCTTCATTCGAATTTACTTTTCCATCAATTCAATTCTTTGCTCCTGTTTTGTTACCTATTCTTTCCTTATTTTTTAGCTTTATTGTTGTCATTTCTGAGATTACTCATTTCAGTTTGTTATCCATTTTTGTTAATGTATTTGCTATTTGTTTTAGTATCTCCTCTAATTTTCCCATATTTCCTTCTTCTTTAATGCCTTGTACACGTTAAGAGTTTTCATCCGGTTCAACCCCTCAAAGGCTCAGCCCTTCTAGTGTCGTAAGTTTACTTTTTGCTCACTGTAGTTTTATGTACTCTAAAAAATGTTAAAACTAAAGCCAAGTTCCTATCCAAAACTTTCAGTCGATAAACCCAAGCCATTTTTTCAGGACAGGTATAGAGTCCAACTCTCCTTGTAAACCTAACCCGACTCCCAGTTGCTCATATAATTTACATTGCCGTATTGGTTGTTCAATTCAAATTTCTACATTATTTCTACACTCCTTTATCCTAGTAATAAATTTCTAGTCTCTAACTTGCCTCTTATCAATATAAACGATGTATGTTTGTATTTTAACCTAAACATAATCCTACCTTAGTTTTATTTGTTGTGTGGTGGTTAATTACCCTTCTATTGGTTTTCTCACCGCGCCTTTTATTGTATTTGACACTATTTTTCCATTTCTGAGCATATTTGTTTGGTGTAAATTTCACTTGTCCTTTCACTCTAGTATAGCGCCCTGTCTATATCTATATTTAAATTTAAAAATATAAATTATATCTTTATTATTATTACTATAAATTTTTAACATTAAAGTGCAATTTTCAGATGCAGTTAAAATCAGTGGTATGTTGTCTATTTTAAAAAATGCTGATACAAGTGAAGTTAAAATCTACACGTCACTTTGTACCTCTGTGTCGGCAACAATACCAGAAAATGTCTCTCAAACCGTTATGGGAGCGATTGTTCGTTAAAGATTACAAAAGAAAGCTCTGAGGATTCGACAGATTACGCGGGCACTTGAACTTTAGAGAGAGCCCAGCTCTGCGCGGCAAATTAAGCCACACTTCGGTTGAGAAGCTGGGTGGACGGATATCTGAGACGCGAACTCGCTGCTTTGTTATCTAACAAACCCAAGGCATAATTTAGTGCAGTCGAAGTAGAAATGTGGAAAACGAACAAGAGAAATTAATGTCTAGTGAGCTGCCGCGCTTCCAATCGAACCGATATTAAAATGCTTCCACCTACGCCAGGCACGGCGGGAGTACGTGAGAGGGTGTGGGTGACATTCAGCGGCAGATACGCAGCTCTAATGATACCCGGCGAGGCAGATTGTGAAGTCCACGAGACGATGCGCTGGGTGTAACTGCGCAATTAATTACGACGTCCCCAAAACTCGCCCGGTTGGAATAATTAATGGAATATTTGCTGTTGCAGAAAGGTGCAAATAAGAAGTCATATCGCTGTGTGAAATATAATTGTAGACAAATATTTGTTTTAAAAACACGCGTACACTAATACAGAGAAATGCGGTATAATAAATACAAAAGGCTCCGCTTCGGTCTTATCAAATATTAACTGCGATTAGCCTTTCAGATTTATAATGAAAATTTTATTTGCGCAATCAGTGCTTTATACAAGTATCTACATAATTATATATCTATATAACTATCTCGCTATATTGAATTTGGCAAGTATAATACAAGTATCATTTCTTAAATACATTTAATGCAACAAAAATTTTATTACAGTTTCTTCACGTAGCCGCTCTAATCTTGTAAAAATATATACATTATGAGCTATTGGTTAAATATCTATCACCTCCATTAGTGATTATAAATTTTCACATTTTTCTATACTTTTGTCGAGGTTCTCTGCATAATAATTTGACAAAGGCCACCATATTATCTTAATTTGAAATGACAGCTGCTTCACCATGTTTATTTTCATGTACGACCACACATTTTCAATGGAATTAACATCTGGGGTTATTGCCGGCTATTCTATAGTAGCGACATTATTTTGCTGTTTCCACATACTACACAATTCTATGCGATGTTGAGAATCATTGCCTCCTCAGCGCTTGAATTGTCCGTAAAAAGGGCAACCAAATCGAGTTTACAGAAGCAACTCCAAACATGCATTTTTACAGGGTGTTCTGCTGTGCCCACAGAATCCTATTACGCTTCGCTAATCATGTCCAAAAAAGCTGGTGTGAACATCACACGACTTTCCTTATCTTATTATTTAGGTAATTCTGGCAAAAATCCTGGGCTTCAATATTTTTTTTGAGTTCCTATTTTACCAACTTTTACTTTAAATTCGTATTTATCTTGTGACAACAAATCATTTTTATTTTCATGAATTTTTTGTATCTTCAACCGTTTAGATTCGCGACCGCTTTGCGACTGATTTTGCGACTTTGCGACCAAACGGCTAGGCCGATTTTTACAAAAAGTTTCGCACTGCGTTTCCTACCTACAAGTAACTTACGTTACCAAACTTCAAGTCTCTAGCTCTTACAGTTCTCGAGATATCCTATTTACTGACAGACCGACAGACAGTCACAGACACACACACACAAACACGCACACGAACCAATGGCCCAAACCAACTTTTTGGTGTCCTGAGGCTATAATTCGTCCAAAAAGGTGCAAAACTGGGTAGGTCAAATTTCCGCCGATTACATTACTTTCTTATTATAGGATAAGGAAAGTAAAAAAAACTCGCCTGTAAAGATAACATTGCCCTAATCTCGATCCATATTTTCTTTTGCCCAAACCAAGTCGTTTTTCCACGTACTTTTAAATAATAAAATTTTCTTCAAACTTGATCGAAAAGGCAACTCCGAACCATATTTACAGAGACCCGAATTTATTTCTTGCAAAATTTCATTTGGGCACAGCGCAGCAAAAGCTTGGCTTGTCTTCAAAGAGATGCAAGATTGCTTTATACTTCGTTTTTATGAAACGCGCTCCTCCTCTCTTCAGCAGATCGTTTGCATTCACAGTCTCTAATATATTTATCCACTTCTTAACGAATTTCTCCGACTTTTTGGAGCCGCTTTATACGTCAGTTTCGGATGATTCGTATGTTTCACTAAAAACACTACCTCGTATCACTTTAAAAACTTTTGCACCCATTGTGAAGATAACAAGAGAGTCCGGTCTTGGTGAGCAACGGAGAAAGTCACGTTTATGTCGACTCCGCGATGTAACTCATTATTTGGCCAATCGTGGCTCAATACCCCGCAACTTAAAGTGAAAAATTCGAGCGAATGAGATGTTATTAAAGGGATAGTTCATAATCTACATTAAATAAATATTAAAAATAACAGAAAGCGGCGAGGCTGGCCACATTAACAAACGATAAGAGTGATAAAGGGGCAAACATGTTTAGTACGTGTTTGTTCTAAACGTTTATAAAAATTGATACTAGCAACCGTATGCAGAAAACTAGATTAGAAATATAGAAAGCGAAGGTATAAAGAAAAAAAATGACGCAGAAAGCGTTATACAATTTATCGAACGAATAAATTAACAAAGAAAACCTCGGATAAGAGTAAGAAAACATCAAGAAAAGGGTATTATAAAACAACTTATTAAAGGACATGAGAATGAATATTAAACAAATAAAGTGTAATAAAGAAGAACAAAAAAATAGCCTGGAAGCGATCTTGTAAGAGCACATAAAACAGAAAATGGGATAAGAGAATTATAACAAGAATGAGTAAAAATTGAAGTTAAAAAGAAAAACAATAGATGGGCAAAACAGAAGATGAACAGGCGATTAAAAAGAAATTGATATAAAAAAGCAATATTAAAAAGGACGAATTTAAAAATAATTTCACAAATAAAACAAAAAACAAAAGAAATAATATAATTAAAACAAGACAAAAATTCAGGATACAATCATGAAAATTGCAACTCTGTATATCCAAGAAAGGGGAAGAAAAGAACTGGAGCTAGCTGACATATAAGAGGCAGTATAGATGTAAAAAGTAAAAAATAGGAGAAAAGAAGATTGTATTAGAGGAAGGGCACTTGTTAATGTACAAGGGAGTAGAGAGAAATCGCCGCGTATCAGCGGGAATAGGATGTGTTATACATAATAAAAGTGTGAAAAATGGAAATACATATCGGAATAATGATGAGATCATAAATTCGACGGAATCAAAATATAATATAATTATTAGAGGATACGGACAATATGAGCGTAAGCAAAGAAATAAATAGAAAAGTTCTAAAACGCATTACAAATAGAGTCATTTAAATCGCAAAATTAAAATCTAACATTAGTAGAAAATAGTAGGAAGAAGCATGGGAAAATCAATAGAAAAAAACGCAAAACTACTATACCGTATCCTAAGCAACTTAAGAAAAGATTAAAAGAAAACCCTAAAAAACATTAAAAATAAAAAAGGGCAGATAATGGAAAAATAGAAGAAGTACTAGAAGAAACTGTTAGGAATTAAAGGAGGGTCTAACAATATCTAGAGACCACGGATAGAATGGAAGAAGAAGTGGAACAAGAGAAATAGAAATATAGGAAGTAAAGAATGCAATAGAAAAACTGAAAATTGAAAAAAACCCAGGAGTAGGCGAGATGCTAATATATATGGGAGGCAGTGCATGCGGACGGGCGCGTTTCTCCGTGTGTGCTGCAAAGAGTGCGTCATCGTATCAGTGTTAGCCAGCAGGCCGCCGGCTGGCAGAGACTAAGTGCGATAAGTGCCGTGGGAACTCGGTCGTCGTGAGTAATTTCCGGCGACTTAGTCACCATGACCACATTATTCACAGATAGCGATTCGGAGGGCCCTGAGTAGATGCTCGCGGACATCCTTGCCGCCCAGCCCGACCAGCGAGCCCTTTGGCGCCGACTGCAGGAGACCTATTTGGGGAATCCCGCGGAGATGTCTATCCTCCTCGAGGATGTGCTCGAGAAGTACTGGAGAGGAGGTTCGTAGACGGTAACGTCCCAAATTTTGAGCGCGCCGTACGTCCCGCGTGCTCAAGCCGCCCTAGCCCATCCAGCGCGGGACGCCCCGGCAACCTGAGCTGCCCCAGCTGTGCCAGCCATTCCAGCCACCTCAGCTGAGCCCTCACCAGCAACGAGTACCGCCGCCTCGCAGCCGCTCCCTCCCTCCACCCAGGGAAGCGACGTGGAGCCCAGCGGACCGTCACAAGTGAGCCCCAGCGAAGAGCGCAAGTTCCAGCCTGCTCGCCAAGGCTGTGTTGCGAGGAGTGCCGGAGTATGTACCGGAGGAGGAGCTCAAGCAGGAGCTCCTAAACAAGAACATCCCCATTCTTACTGTGCGGAGAATGAGAAAGGGCCACAACCGACGACCCATGCCGCTCATGTTCCTCGAGCTGGAACGGAACGACAAGGAAAAAGCGGTATTTGATGTCAAAGGCGTCTTCGATGTGATTGTTAATGTCGAATAGCCACATAAGAAGGGCGCCTTCACCAGTCAGTGCCATAGATGACAGCACTGCTGCCGCGCCGGGCCCAAATGCGTAAAGTGCGGACAAGACTATCACTCCGGGGACTGCAAAAACTCCCGAAGCGAACCCGCAACATGCGCCAACTGCCAGGACTCCCATCCTATCAACTTTCGGGGATGTTCCACATTCCCGAAGCCAGTTCTCCGGCAGAAGACCGCTGCTTCCGGGCGCAGCTATGCGGCTGCCACCAAAGGCGAAGCAGCATCAACCCAACAGCAGCCTACTCCCAAAGCGCAACCCTCAGCAACCAGAACATCGCGGTTGGGCAACCATTGCGACGATGTTCGAGAACGTGGAACCCTCTGCGTTCCTGGACGCCGCCTACACCATCCTGGCGGCCACGGAAAACGCCAAGAAATCACCGCCATTCTCGGCATGTTTGTTAAACACTAAACGTGCCCGGTAAACTAAGCTTTTGCCAGTGGGAAGCGCCACAACCAACATTCCAAGCCAGGCCTTCCTACAATAAAACGGTTAGGGACTTAGTCCCAGGTACCGTGTTTACCATACATGGTGAGTGAATGTACTACTATTACTACACACAATCTGGTTAACAAATAGAATTTCTTCAGAATGGAGCAAGGTGATAATCTCCCCATAAAAGAAAATTATACGAACTGCATAATTATAGAGAGATATCCTGTGTATGTACTACTTTTAAAATACGCAAAGAATAATTGAAACAAAATTTGTTGTCTTTTTGTCACACAGACTGTATATATGAAATGTCGCTATCAGTTTAAAACAAGTAACTTATAATTCGGTTTACTAAAAAACTCAAAAAAAAAGTCAGTTACGGTAATAAGAGTGTTGATGCGCCTCAATAAATTCATAGTCTCGTCCCAAGGGACAATTCTTCCTATAAGTGCTGCTCAAACAATTTGTCCTAATGCTTCAAAATGTTTTGTGTTCAAATGACGATAACTCGGATATAATTTGTATTGACGGATTTTACAGCTCGTAAGAAAACCCATGCCACCAATACTTACTTGTCAATTCTTTCATAAGATTTTTTTATACATAACAAATAGTTGATTTTTACGTTATGATTAAATGATTATTTTATATGATTCTGATTACATAACTATATTTTATATAATTTTGATTAGAAAATTGAAGTCTAACCCATATTTTATTTTTAGCAACAATTCGACCTAGAATATTTTTCAAACCCTGCTGCGCCACATTTATGCTTATTTGGGGTCTATCGGAGATACTTGAAACCATCTCAAAACGCCAGCATGGAAAAGACTAGAACGTTTGAGTACTCGCAAGCGTGCAAGTGGCGGCTGGATTCCCGGAAGCATATCTGCGGCGCGATGGTGAAAATAGTCAAACAATTCAAGAAAACATCAACACAGCCCAACATAGTGAAAATGCACATGCAGGAAATAGAACACTCAACATTTTTCTAAACGAGTTTAAATACATATTTAATCAATTTATTTGGCAGAACGGCATGATTTTAAACAGACACTTAACGGTCATCTCAAAATTAGAAGTATAATGGCGAAATTCTTAAGAATAATATTATAGAATGTGAACGGACTCTGTATCGACTAAAAACAAAGTAATTATTTTACTCTCATTAAAGAATATAGTTTTATTGACTTCACAAAGACTAGTTTTATTCGTATTCTCTACTGCACTACTTACAATACTAACCAGCCCGCTGTTAGAGCCCACGGAGGTACGGCCGTCATAATCAAAAAAACCAGAACAAAATTTAAAGTACTACAATATAAAAAAGACTACTTCAAGGTAAGAAAATTGCAAAACCTTATTAATATAGTACTTCAGCAAATTACTGTCTCCAGAACATCGTATTACAAAAGTGCAATTTCTATTCTATTTTGAGACACTTGGTTCAAGGTTTATTTTTGCGGAAATGGTAACGCTGAGAGTAACATAGATTACAGAAGCAGAGAGCTATACAAGCAAATGATAACCATTACGTTTGCTGAATTGATTGAAAACACAAAATCTCCCTCAGATATAAATATTATACCAGATTTATCGGTGTTACCATGGGCATATCAAAAAACTAGTTTGGGGTAATATTAAAGTATTATTTCTCATCGAATCATTCCCCTGTTATTACCACTACCAGCACAGCACTAATTACTAAAATACCCAGATTAACTATCATCAAAACTAACTGATACTTGTTTCGTTAACGAGAAATTGGTACTCAATCTAAAAATTAAAACACCGAATGAACTAGGAAAGTTATGAATCATCTAATGTATACAATTCACAACGCCACATAGAAATCACAACCCAAATTTAACAAAAAAAAATAACAATTTTGACAAATATTCCTATAAAAAAAAAGATCTAATTGCTGAATAACGAAGAATTAGAGCAGAACATCAGAGGACCCATAACCGAAACAACAGAATAGAATATAACCGTCCAATTAAAAAAGTAAAGGCAAAATTAAGGGCAGCAAGATATTAATAATTTGCAGTGTATATTGAAATCTTAATAAAAGACTATACTATTTAAAAAGTTACCAAGCATACAAATAAGGATCAATCATCAATTTTAGACTTTGGTTGATCAGTTTAAAGAAAGTTTTATGTATAAAAAGATAAAGCAAGATACATTATTAGATAGCTAAATTCCACCTTACCAATTTGAATTTCAGGAACAACATTCTAGCGTCCAGCAGTGCCATCAAATAGTGGACATCATACACAAAGCAATAAATACTGCAGCTTCGTTAGATACTACCCGGGCATTTGACAAAGTTTACTATAGAAAAATACCGTTTAATAACAAAATTAACTTTTTCTACCAATATTTCCAAATATTTAAATTACATCTGAATAATAAATACATCCAAATCAAATTTAACAATAAATTCTCTAGCAATCTATTCTAGAAAATCCGGAGTACCGCAAGGCAGCTTCTTGGGGCTACTACTGTACCTACTCTCCCTCAGATTTGCTAAACACACACTATACACGAAAATAGAAATGTCTAAATTTTGTCACAAACAAATTACAAAATTACCTTTGGATGTCTAATTAGAATCGAAAAACATAAGTTAACGAACTAAAACAAAAATACGTTACTTTCACGCTAAATCACCTCTCAAATTCAGAAGTTCAACTTAACATACACCTACTTTACAATTCACTGAAGCAAGACATCTACAATTGCTTCTACATAGTAAATTGTTTTGAATACAACCCATCAAAAGTAAAAGGCTTACTGGAATTAAGTCTCCCTTGTCGCTTGAAAACAATTTTAAATTTACAACCAGTATGGACATACAGAGCTGAACTCCTGTAAATCTAACGTAAGTATTATCCAGATATTTCAATTCAAGTACTTCTAGTATATGACAACTGGACGCGTGGTAGTCTGACCCGTTAAAGACAGGAGAATGTATTACCTGACCTCAGAACTCGCGTGTTTGTATGATGGCCGAAGCACTCGATGTTTGCACGTTAATAGCTGAGTTGAACCCCTATCAGAAGGTCTAGTCTGGCAGAGCGATGACCAAAGCGTGAGTAGCTCTCCAGTAAATCTAACGTAAGTATTATCCAGATATTTCAATTCAAAGTACTCCTAATTATGACAACTGACGCTTGATACAACCGAAAACAAAATTTTTACGCTGACCTCAGAACTCCGCGTGTAAGTAAAGTAATCGCAAAAATAGCTGCAAACGACAGATAGCTAGTGCAACCCCTATCAGAAGGTCTACGAGATCGATGACCAAAGCGTGAGTAGCTTCAGGATTTAGTTTAAAACCCAACTCATCTGCCCCCAACTTCTATTAATAAAAGCATCTGCAGCATTCCATTTGCAGCTCCTGAATCACACCTACTATATCATATAATTAGCTCATAGAATCTATTATATGTCTCACTGCCAATAAAGATAAGAAAAAGATGTACGTCAGAATGTTCTAAATATATAACTATTAATTTAGATAATTTTATATATAAGACAATTACCATTGGATTTTCTCGGATATCTTGTAAGTGGCTTATATTTATAAAAATATTTATAATATTTACTTATTGTTCGGTTGTAACAGATTATGAATATAATACTACTACTCTTTGGTTCATGGATTATAAAGGAACTTGATCTCCCTTAAAGGCTTCCCAACTGCTTCCTGTTTTACAGAAGTGCGGTCGTCACCCGCATTCCAACCTTCTAGGATCATATCCCGAAGGAGACAATTCCTATCACCCTTTACTTTGCATGGATGGTCGATTATTTTATTCTTCTTCTCGCTTCTGAATGTCCGCTACAATATTCCACTATTGTTTTCTCTTTGGCGGTTTCTCTTTTTATCTTATTGTTTTCACGGCGTTTAGATCTTTTTTCTATTCTTTTAACAATCTTAGTCTTGGTTTGCTCCTCCCTGATACGCTTTCTAGTTTGCAACCGGTTACTGGACCATATGTTTACCTGATGATGTTCCATTCCCAGATCTAATTTTTTATTCCACTTTTGGTTAGATGCCACGTTTCTGCAGCATATCTCACTACAGATTTTAACAATAACTTTTACAGTTTCATTTTACTGCTCACTGAGAGTAGTTTTAATTTTAATATAACTTTTAGTCGGTAATAATACCTGTTACCGTCCATAAGTTTGTAGTTCTTCTCCTATACTACGTTTTCATTAATTATCAGTCCTAGATACTTAATGTTTATTAGTTGTTTCATATTATTGTTGGTTCACGGATATTTGCTCCATATTTCTACATTTATTCAAATCTTTTGTCGCAATTATATATTTCGTTTTTGCTGTATTTATCTTCAGCCCTTGTATAGGGTCTTTATTTTTCCAAATATTTAGTCAATTCTTGCCCTACTTATAATATCAATATCAACGGCGTACGTTAGAACCTGGCACTGCCTGTTACAAATTGATCCTCCAGAATCAACAAGTATTTTTTGCATAACTCTTGCCAAGGCAAAGTTAAATAGCGTGCTTGACGTAGCTTCTTCCGGTCTTAAGCCAGTATTGATTACAATATATGATGTAAATAAGTAAAAAAAAAACTATAAACCGTCAATGTTTTTTTTCATTCTCAATGAAAGTTTGTTGAAAACTGTAGATTATATGGACGTATTACAAAAAGCGCAATATTATTAAAATATTTTTCCGAATAGCAATAAATTTTTTATTTTATGTTTTTGAGTACAATACATCATTTTAAAGGTTTTGTTGAGTTACGTACGCAGTAGTAAAAAAGAATTCTTATTTGGCGATTTTATTATGGTTTCTGTGTATAGTTTTTTATTTAAAAAGTCGTTCTGCTTAGAAAAATAACGTATCTTTTTTGTAACGTAGCTTTAGTATGACAGATATGGAACGAGGGACTGATTACCATATAAATTGAAGTTTTTCAGTTAATCTACATTAAACATCGCAGAAAGCTAAGTGACTGTAAATATTTAATACTCTGTGCTGAAGCTAAAAGAGCTTTTTACTTAACTAAGCTTATTAAATGAGATATAGTAGCAATTATTCATGCAGCGAGATTCGAAGGCATTTGATTTCTATTATACTAGTAAAGAATTTTTCAACTAAATTAACACAGAAATAATCTACATAACCGCATTGTTATCTTGATATTTTATTTAAGCTTAGATTTGAACTACAAGGTTGTTGAAGTAAATCCGGAAAATAAGTAAACAATGAAAGTAACACTAAACACAAGAAAAATTTAATTTATTTACATGAGACGGCACAATTAAAATAAATAGTATTGAAAATAATATTATTTAATGTAAACGCCGTCAGCGGCTACAACCTTCTTCTAAACCTGATGTAGGTCAACCCAATTTTCTTCTAGTCATTAGCCCTTAAGCTGTCATTAGTGTTATGATGCTTCTCATTGACCTTCGCTTCGACCACGCCTCACATAAAGGAAGTGTAGACAGGGCTAAATACAAATTGTTGTATAGCCATGCCTGCCTCTTCTTTGGTTTGTGGTTTGGAGTGAAGTACTCTCGTCAAGCGACTACCTCCTCTATCTAGAGCTTGGAAACACCTTCCGCCTAAAAGAAGTGGCGCTATAACATCTCCTTCACTAGCATCATCACAGAAGCGAAAAACTTTGTATGTATGACGGTAGGCATCAGGAATCCACTGCTTTCAGGTTTGACGTTCACCAGTGCTTAGACCTTTATTTTTCACAATAGTTAGCAGTTCCTCTAAACAAAAGACTTGTAATGCACTGCTAGATTGATCGTCGACCTTGCCACGCCCATTTATTTTGCCAGGTTAGTCATGTTCTGCCCAGGATCTTCATCAATATTTTCTTTGAAATCGCAAATGAATTCGTTACTTTTATGAACGGGCCTGTCAGCAGTTACCTCTTTTTGATGGTCAAATTCGCCGTACTTCTTTTTATAACCAATCCACGCAATAATTTCTGTCGGCGAATTTCTAAAGCAAAGGGACTCGGCTAGAGCAGCTCTATTATCGTATTCTTGACTCATTTTGTCAATAATCGTAGATTGTAGATTATGTGAAGTTAACTTGTGTTACCCTTTCGGCTTATATATATGTAGGTATATATTTATTTATTTAAGTAAACTTGTTAAAGATATTTGGAAAGAAAAAACTAAGTTTGCAGAATAAAAAAACCAAAACCTTATTCTATTCTAAATCTAACTTATAAATTACTAGCTAAACTAATAAACAGCAGAATACAGAATGATGTCAAAAATATAATAGGTCAGTACCAAGCGTTGTTTTAAAATGGAAAATCAAAAATAAATCTTATATCTATGCTACAACAAATACAAGAAAATTGAGAAATGAAAAACATCTCAATCCATGCAGTATTACTATTTAAACAAGTGATTTACAAGTTAAATTGGAAAAGGAGTTTTGGAGCAATGCAAAATCTAGGAATACAAACAAAACTCATACAGATAGCCAAAATTACATCACAGGGAACAACGAACAGAGTAACATGTCAAAGATAACTTTTCACTGGAAACAACATGGAAGTCAAATAAGGGGACCTCTTATCATCAACGCGATTTATTATAACTGGACTGTTACAGAATACAGCAAAAAATAAAACTTAAAAAAAAACAGTGGGACAATGTAAATGAATATATTAACCAAAATAGCTTTAAAAAATAAGAAAATATAGCAACATAGAGATTATGGAAATTCTGTATCTAAGTTATAGACCTTCACCCCCGGGGTAATGTAATAAAGGAGAAAAAAAACATAGTAAACATCTAGCAAAAGATTAAAGACAATCTGTTCCATGCCAATGTTTTAAAAATAAATAATAAAATTAGCGAAAGCCTAAGAATGCAACTAAAGGCCTTCCTCGATTAATTTCAAATTATGTCTCAACAAGTTATTCGTCAAAGTAGCATGATATTAGTCATGCTTTTTATAAAATAGCACAATAATTATTTTGCAAATTATAAAAATGAATATATCAATATTCTACAAGGCAGGGAAATAGACTCCATTTTACTACGTTGTTGTAATGTTGATTTACAAATTAATATCAAACAACTGTTCTTCAAAATGCATCTCATTATTATTAGCGACATCTCGCCAACACTCTGAACGTTGTTAAATCTGTCGATGGTACCAATATATAGACTTCAAAACAAAGAATTCTGTGTATGCAGAAAAGTGGTTAGTTTTTGAAACTTGTAACCAGAATAAAACCTCTTATACCACTTTGACATCTTACATTGGACTAAGACACCCGTTTAAAGTCTGGAAAACGAGATTGCAAACCAGCTGACCAAAGCCGCAGCGCCAGGACTAAGACCAACATTTTTCAAGATGAATTTAACGGGGCTCATAATGAGTCGATTGCGAGCAAGGAGAAGAGCAAAATGGGAGTAGGTATAACAACCAGTGGAAATTCCTACAGTCGACCCAGCGCAACAAGCTGCACAGTGTCTTAACTGACACACCGTCCAGTTTATCACAAGTCATGGTAACTTCCGGTTCTATATTATCAAAAGCTGACAAAATACAAAAGTAACTGCGCTTATAAGGAAGTTAACACCATATGCGCCTTACAATAGACAGGAAAAGATCAGAGCCAGGGAGGTTTCGAGTCTCCTCTCCTGACTTGGATTTTTCCGAGTCCTATACCAAAACAGGTGAATTTGCGGCTATAATAGATTTTAAGGAAATTGATTATTGAGAAATTTAGATTTAAAAAGTAAGAGTAAAAAATTATTCGACATAGAATTTTTTCTTCATTTTCGAATTTAGCGTAAAATTTCCTATAAGAATCACATTTAAAATCGTAATGTCGAAAATTTTCCCGAAATTGAAGTCGAATATCTCGAAAACTATTCGACATAGAATTTTTCGATTTCATTATTGACATCAGCGTAAAATTTCTTAAGAATCCATTTTCAAAATTTAAAGAATCCATAATTTTCGTGACAGCGTAAAATCAGACAATGACAGAAATTTCGACAGACCGACAGATCGAACGACAGACCGACAGACATATAGAATTCAGTAACGAACTTTTTAAGTTCGTTGAAAATATATTTGAGGCAGCGCTGGTGTAGTGCCGTAAGGCCAATTTATTAACATGTTACTCAATCATAATTTTTCCAATTAGGTGACTAGTATGCAAAACCTACAGACTGGGGATCAAAACGACCGTTTTGAATGCATAAATTTGCTAAAAGCTATCAACTATCAACAAATTAGCCAAATCATCTCGGTAAGACTCTCCATTTTAATAAATTACTCAAGAGTAACAATAAAGCTTCAAATTACTTTAAATTACTTTAAACAGAACTAAGATCTTTCAAAAAACCTGTTCTCCTTATTGCTTTCTTTAGTACCCACCTTAGTAGTATATCTAAAATTTCCAAACTTACAACACCAAAAACATATTGTAATTACTTCCGAGCTGGACTTCTTTGTGCTTTGAGCCACATGGAGAGTAACATTTATCCTGTTGTGATAATTCTCACTTTCTATAAATTTGCACGAATGATATTAAAACCACAATTTTACCTACTACCTTACGTATACATATCTTTAAGTTAGTTAAAGCTGAAGATATGCCCCAAATTCACTTCCTTTTGAGCCAAATTGATTTTCGAATTTTTTGAATTATTATAACTAAGAGGGTGATCCCTTTAATACCACAAACGGTTCTCTCGCTTTCTGATCAATTTAAAATTTATAAGGAAAAAATACATTTTTGTAGACAAATTAGTGTTTCTGAAAGTGTCATAGGTATGACGAGCATTTATTGTTTACTGTATTATTTAAAAAATTAGTAATTAAAATGAAAATAAAAATGATTCTAAATGTATGGAGCGGTCTTTGTAGTTACATTTATCAACATCTCTATATTTTTAATACTTAAAGTAATTATCTTCCTTATAAGTTAAATAATGTTTCACTTATTAAAAAATAATTTGTAGGTTTTCAGTTCTTCAAAATACAAGGCCATTGAAAATGATGGAATTTTTAAGTCTATAATTTAAAATTGGAGCTAGTGATGTAAATTGCCTTTGACTGTACTTGCATTCAAGTTTATAAATGTTTAATGTGATCCCTTCCTGCTGCACTTATAAGATCTAGACGGTAGCAGAATTCATCCCACACTTGATAAAGAACGTTTTACGTCACCGAGTTTACCGCAGTTCTGATATGGTTTCTAGATCCGTCCGAAATTTTTAGTAGAAGTGATACATAAGGTGTTTTTATTACAAATTCCCATAAGAAAAAATAAGGTGTAAAATTACAGTCAGAACATAAGTACCAAGTCTTCATTCCCTACGTAACTTATCCATCATTGAGGTAGAGATTCATTAAGAAGACGTCAAACTCTTCGGTGCTAATGGAGAGAAGTCCCGACTTATTAAAAATTAAGTTTATTGAATTTTCATTTATTGTAACATTGCGTTAGAGTCCACAAACCTTTGTTTTGATATAACATTAACTTTCGGGTTTCTTTCTTTGTAGCCCCCATATCCGTACATGGCTTCACTTGTTCACTTGGGTTGTCTTGTTAGGCAAAAAAAAGAAAATTGTTATCTTCCATGTTTTTAAGCATACTCTTAGAGAATTCTATACGCTTTAGCATGTCGTTTGCGTAAAAAGCTTGTACCAGTTGTAGACGGTGTCATTTAAGCATTACAAGACGCTTCAACACATAGCAGACAATTGTTTGTAACTTTACAAACTCTCTGTTCACTCCAAAAGTTAACCTCATTAGGTTACACTTTAAACTCTCTCGAATTCGTCTGACATTCCCCTACAATACACGCAGGCGTCTCGTGCTTTTATCTTTATACAAATAGCCAATTTGATCAAATTGATATTTGCAACGATAAGATATCTTCGTCGTTGTAGATTTAATGTTGTAATCATGACGAAATGCTCGTTCTACCGCAGTCATCGACTTTCTTTTACTAAACTTAAAAATGCAAAAAACCTTGAGTTGCACTGTAGCTATCTTGCTCACAACTAATGTTGCTGAATAACTGTGGACTAGGTGCGAGCGCTCCAGCGATAGTATTCAAAACATTAGGACAGCCTCTATGTTTTTTCTTATATCACACACAATGTACAGTTCCGAAATATCACCGTATAAAATTAAATTCCTTTTGAATTACTTTACATATAGCTATGAAACATAAAACGAAAAAATTTATATATTTCAAATTTTTTGATAATGTCTGCAAGCCTATTAATTTTTAAGTCAAGAAAAACGCTCAGACATCATATTTCTAAATTTGAGTAAAATTATGCTTCTATGTAAAAAAACGGACAAATAGAAAATGGGATACTTAACGTCTGTACATAAAAAATAAGATAATAAAGAAATTAATCTTAGAGGGATCTTTAGCGGACTGTATGGGAAAATATTAAAGGATTTAATCAAGAGAGGGAAAGGTAAAAAGAGAGCAATGATCAAAAAGCAGAGAATAATCTATTTACTCTAAAGCAAATAAAAAAAAGATAAATAGGAGTAAAAGCCTACACCTGGTATTTACAAATCTTACCAACACGATAGCGTACCAGTAACGAGGTTATGGAAATCACTAGAAAGAATATACATTCTAATTAAAGCTATAAAGGAATTATACCATAAGACAAAAATAAAAATTAGAAATGAAGTAACGAAAGGGTTTTATCGATCTAAAGGTCTTAAACTAAGATTTTGTCTGCTGCCCGCGCTATTTAAAATCTACATAGAACAACACATTAACACTCTAGAAAAAACTGTTCAGAAATAGATATATCATTAAACAACAAAAACATATATATTTATTCTACAACTGGGCTACAACCAAGTCATCTTAGCACAAGACAACGATAACCTAGAATATATTACAATGAAAATAAGGAAATAATATGAGAAATATGGATTAACAATAAACTTTAGGAAAACAAAGCATGTAGCCTTGATCCTGTAAAATTGGTGGACAAGATAGAATCAAAAATGAACAAATAAAACACTGTATCAAAGTACAACAAACGATTACAGACGAAGTGCAAAAGAAACAGCTAATCTGATATGACTACATAATCAAAATTAACGACAAAAGAATACCTAAGGCTGCATGAAATTGAATTCCCCCCCCCCAAAAAAAAAAGCAAAAAAGACCAAAAACAAATTGCAAATATGCATTCGGTAACGGTTTTGAATCTTTCCACATCTACATCACCGACCTAAGTATGAGAATCGCGTTGCTATTAGATTTGTGCGTATACCCTTACAGTTAACTACACAAGTTGTGTGTTTTAGAAATTCGATGTGCTTTTAAAAAAGTGCTTAATCAAATCGCATACCAAGTCCTTTTTTTTGTTAATTTATTGGTTTTAGTTACACAACTTAGCTGATTACATAACTATCTGCAATTTATTGTAGAGCTTATAGTGTACGCTACATGCAGCTACGTCCTAAGAGTGAATCAAATAGGCAAGCAACTAACACAACAAGCAAGAACCCGGATCCAACTGCTTTCACGTTGACTTCGTTGGCAACATTAGGGGTCCCTGAGTCTAATCCTTAATCCCTTTCTTCTTCGGTGACTGAGTTTGGATCAATGTTGACCTGTATGTTGCTACCCCGATATAGCATTATTTAGAAATCAAAATCTTTAGATGTCATAGGCGGGCATCCCTATCCAGCTCGTAATCGTAGAGACTATAAATAAAGAGATTTTCGTAGCTCTCAACGCTGGAGAATAGCTGATGTGCGCTCTGAAAGATAAATTTCTAGGTGGTTGGTACGTTAGCGTTGCGGTTGGACCTTAGGGTTCAGTTCTGTATCATCTGATGTTTTGTTGATGTACATCTTCGCACAGTACTCCCACACGGTGCAGACGTCTGTCATAATCGCGCCAATTATAGTCTTATAAATTATGTATTATTTATTTTTGTTTTATTGTGCTTTAATAAGAACAATCTTGCAGAGGTATTTTTGAGTTAAACAGGTAATATAATTTGCGCCACTATTAGTTTTGTTAAGCTATTTAATTCTTTGATCTCAAAGACTAAGATTTACTCACTTCCCAATTACGTTCAATAATGATTTTAGCTAATACGTTATCTATATTATGGTAAGTAATTTAAAAATATCAAGAAATTGATGATTTTGGTATCAGAATTTGTTGCTTTTAAGGGCAAATAAAGGATATAAGAATTGATCATGCATCATAGATTATAATAGACAATATTTTTAAAATTTGTACTATTATTTTTTGTTTTGTTAACAATAAATTTATCAACCTTTGTCCAATCAAAGCTAATTATTTTACAAAATATTTATTACTTTAGCCGTATATTATTAGCCAAGATAACTGCTTAATTGTTTTGTTATTAGTTCATGTTTATAGGCTATAACACAAGCAATTTATTAAAGGAAATTCGAGTAAAACTTCTATTATAAGCGTTATTAAGCTACACTTCAACAAGATAGTTAGAAACAGCCTATTAACAATGCACTTAATTTAAATTGACGTAAATAGAAGCGCTAATTAGTAAACTTTATGATAAAATGAATGTTCTATAATATATGCCAAAATTAGGTTTTTATATAATTGACTACAATTAAAACATAAAATCACATTAATTAAAGAATAAAGAATAAGAAAATACAAAGAAAGCCAAGCATTTCTATTTGATTTAAAATAGCGCTATTGTATACATACTTTTCCAAATTATTGTTTCAGATTTTTTTAATTAGTAAAAAAATTAACGGCATACAAATTTTTTTTATAATTTTCTTGTTTTGCAGAAATTCTTAAATATTACGTATTTTCTATAATACAGAGTGCGGTAGAATAAACTTCCCTTTTTATAAACTGACTTTTTATAAACGGCGCCCTAGTTGTACATTCTTAAACAACGCAATGGACGTCAAGTATCTATAAAAGGCGCGGACTGCTAAATACCATGCGTTTGTGTGGAAAATTTATTTTTAAAATGGAAATTAAGTTATCGTAATGGCTATTTCGAAATAAGTCTTCATAAAAGAGTTCCGACCAAGAAAACCATAATATTGGGCTGCTGTGCTCTATAGTAATAAAGCTCATTTTCATTCATCAGACTGCACCAATAAGAAGAATTTTTGCTATTAGACCCCACAATATCTTCGAAAACTCCACAATTCCATGAGCGATCTCTCCACAGTTAGCGTGTGATGTTGCAAAATTTGGCATCATAGAGCCATATTTTTGAGAACGCAGCAAGCGATGTTACTGTCACATCTACCTAGTATGTTGCAATGTTGCAAATATCTGGAGCCCTGATTCAACAAACATGGAAATGTATCACTGTAGTTCCAACAATATGGCAGTATTACTACCACACACACAACGAGGATTTCTCGAGAAGTTTCCAGGTTATTTCATTTCATTACATGGTGACATCACATAGTCGGCTAAGTCATCAGACCTGCCCACTTAGAATTTCTTTCTGTAGGAACACCTAAAAACTGATGTATCAGTACAACTGAAAATGATCCGACAAGCAATGAAAACTTTAAGGCGTGTATTGCTCGTGTGGGCAAACATTTGAACAATATCGTCTTCAAAACTGGTTGACGACTAAATAGCAAAAAAATTGGAACTTATTTTAATAGACCTTTAAAGACTATGTTAGAATTTTAATTTTAATGTTCTTTGAATATTAGCAACCTCATAAAACATTTCTTTGGCAGTTCCATTGTTGATACTGCTAAGTGAATCAATCATAGTTTAATTTCCTTGGAATCACATTTGTACCTACTTAAATTTCGCTTGCCAGAAAAGAAAAAAGTGACACCCACTGCTGTTATTTTGCAGTATACTACGTATTTAATCGTGTAACTGTCTCTCCTCATTGACCTTAAATTAGGTGTGCAATTCTATTTATTTACTACATCGACCAATTGAGACCGTATCGCTCATAGCAATTTTTCTCCTAAAGTTTCTTTTTAATTTAAATTTATCTGACTATTTATAATTTGTATAAAATACAATAGCAAAAATTATGTGCGATAAGGGTGACATGATTAAATCTGAGAGAGGATCCACCGAGTGGCTTGAAGGCTACTTTGTAGACGAGCAGTTTGTTGCGAAGAGAAAGTATGGATTTTCTTCCTAAGTGTTAATTAAATTTTAATCCGAGTTATTTTCATTGTTTTCGTGTATGGTATAGGTGCATACCTAAGTATTTCACCTTCGATACTTGAGGTAATGGCACATTACTCATAAAAACTTGCGGTATGGTTCCTTTACATTTTGTACGGGTAATATTCTGCGACTTTATTTCATTAATTTTTGTTTTCCACTTTTCAACGCACTGCTCTATAACATGTAGGATAGTTTGCAGAACCTCGCCAACTGCAAGGGGGTCTTTATGTTTGACTAAAATAACTTTATCGTCAGCAAAGGTTGCTGTAAATGTTCGATCATTGGTGGATAATTAGTGGTAAAGAGAAGATATAGAAAATCCTTAATAGGCTGCCCTAAGGCACACCAAAACAGGTTGGGTAAAGATCTGTTACCTGATGCTTATATTTATCTTGGAGAAATACATTTTCTAAATAAGATTTTAAAAAGAATCTGTCATCTGTCAATCCTGTCAGACTTTGTCAAAAACTGCGGTGCAATACAAATTTTTTTCAAAGAATTGATTTACAAAGTATACCAACCAAGATATATAGTGTATAGTAGAAATATGCTCCAAAAAACCAAACTGGTGGTCAAAAATAAGATTAACGTCTATGATAGACAACAGTCTTTTGATAAATAGTTTGTCGAATAATTTGCCAAGAATGGGTAAGAGACTGATAGGTCTGTACGAACTGACTTAACTGGGTCGTTTACCAGGTTTAAGAATTATAGTTACTTGAGCAACCTTCCATTACACTGAAAAGTAACCTAGTCTCAAAAAAGCGTTAACAAAAACAGTTGTTAGCAAAACCTTCATGAGTTGTCCTGTAATTAAGTCAAAGCCAAAAGCTTTTTTGGGTAAAGATTGGTTATAATCATAGTTCTAACAGTCCCTGACTGTAAATAAATATGGCAAAGGAGACATCTGGTAAAAAATTTTTAGTAAATTTTTAATTTCAGAAGTAACTGATAGTGGAAGAGGTTGAAGCACTTGCACTAGATGTTGCGCAAAGATGTCAGCTTTATCCGAGTCTGTGCACACCCAACTGCCATTTATTATATGTAAGAGAAATACCGGCTGTTTCCGTTACTGTATTCTTTTGGTTGCTTTCCGAAGAGTAAACACTTTTCTTCCACGAAGCTTGTGCTTAATGTATGTCCACTCATTCTCAATCGAATTTGCATCTGGTGACTGCGACGGCCAATCAAGTGTAACGATGTCAGACTGTTCTTTCCACTCGATGCAAAGCTTGTTGCGGTGTTTGGAATCGTTGTCCTCCTGCAAGGTCCATTCCACGTTTTTCTTAATGAACGAGCCTTTTCGGAGCATTTAGATTTATGTAATGTACGTAAACAAATGCAGTGTTCCAAAATCCAGTTTTGAGAAGCAGCCCCAAAGATACACTTTTACTGCGGGTTTAACGGAAACTGTACCAACCTGTTAGTTGAGTTTGACAATAACATATCCCCAAACAAAAGCTTTGTCCGTTCAAATTATATTGATCCAACCTTGATCAATATTGTTATTTGCCCAATTTGCTTTGTCACATGATTTTCACCTAACAAAGGTTTCTTCATTGAACTACGGCATTTGCACACGGAGATGGGTTCTGATAGCTACGTGCAATATATCTACACCTTTTTGTTTCAATTTCACTGCTCCTTAAAGCAATGTTAAGCAAAACGAAGTTTACTATTTGCTTTTCGACTTTAGAGCACACTTTGCCTATCGAGTCACGTTCCGGAAAAGTCATCGACCGTTTTTGTCTCCTTATATCGCTGCATCCGCTTACTAACGGATGTTTTCGACTTGTTCGTGTACTTAGCAGCCGTTGCATGAGACATTTTTGGACCTCTAAGGTAGGTACATAGGAACACGAACTCGTAACGCGACGCGTACGCGGCATTCATGGTGATTCTCTAGCAAGAATTTAATACCAACTAAATATTTTGTGACAAAGCATCTAGGATAAAGGTTTCCTCTATCGGTTCAAAAAAAATATAGAGCGATACCTTTTACCAACCACTAATTATGCCAAACGCTTTTACTTAACTGACTGTATTGATAAGTTGACGCAAACTGTTTTGTTTTCCAGCTGGAGAGAAATATTTTACTGCAATTCTTTATAAACAACGCATCTAGAGTAGTCCTAAAAATCTTCAGCCATCAACCAACTTAAACGAAATAAAACAAGAGTTTGAAAAACAAGGACATGAAGTCATGAACATTGTAAATATACGCCAGAGAACTACCAAAACCTCTTTACCCATGTTTTTTGTTGAACTAAAAGATGCGGAAAATAATAAAGAAGTTTATAATATTACCAGACTATTTTGTTCTATAGTAACTATTGAACAACCAATTGCTAAACGCGAGATACGGCAGTGTGCCGTGTCAACGACACGGGCACACTAAGAACTTCTGTAGTAGAGACCCGCAATGTGTGAAGTGCATTGATAGCCATCCAACTTCCCAATGTCCACGAAAGGTAAAATATAGTAACGTGAAACGCGTTAACTGTAATGGCAACCATCCAGCCAACTATAGAGGCTGTCAAATCTACAAAGAAATTCAACAAAAATGTATCCGCCTCTCCGAAACAAAGTACTACCAAATATGAAACAGCAGTCAGAGCAAAACCACTTACAAAACTCTGCCTATGCTCAAGTTGTAAGAAATACTAATCACGCTGGTAATAGCATGGACACACCACAACATATCGACTCCAATGATATCGTTGAACTAAAAAAAAAAAATGTTAAAAACAATAATGGCACAAATGGAAACCTTACTAAATCTTTTAACAATCGCTGCCACAAAAACCAACCATGGCTCTACAGCTTAAGATAGGTGAGTGGAATGTCAATGGCCTGACAAACCATAAAGATGAACTAACAGTTTTTCTTATACAACATTCAATTGACATCATGTTAATAGCGGAATCCCACTATACGAACAGGAGCTACCTAAATATTTCAGGCTACACTATTTATGCCACACAACATCCAGATGGCACCGCTGATGCTGGATCAGCTATTATAATTAAAAATAATATCAAGTACTACGAACTACCAAAATATAACCCACATCATCTACAATCAACTACAATTACGATCGAAGAGTGGAAAGGCCCATTAAACATATCAGCGGCATATTGCCCCCCAAGACACAACTTTAAGAAGGAACACTTCAATGAATATTTCGAAACATTAGGTACCAGATTTATATTTATTGGAGACTTTAATGCCGAACGCGAATATTGGGGATCGAGAGTAACCACCACTAAAAGCAGAGAATTATTGAAGGCAATAACAAATAAAGGACTACACTACCTATCTAGGGGGGAGCCAACCTACTGGCCTTCAGACATGGCGAAATTACCAGACCTGTTAGACTTTTGTATTCTAAGGGGCATCAATCCAAATTATTGCAAAGCAGAGTCGTGTTTGGATCTGTCCTCTGACCACTCACCAATAATAGTGACAATGTCTACACAGGTGCTACAGAAAGAGACCTCTGTTACTCTTAGCAGCACGAACTGGGATCATTACAGACAAATAGTAAATGAAACTGATACGGATTTAGTAGCAGCAGTGGAAAACTTCAATAAGGTAATTCAGCAGGCAGCCTGGAAATCAACACCAAAGAAAATGTTAAATAACATAAGCCCAATAGGTCCGATTTAAGTCGAAAAGAAAATAGCTGAAAAGCGCAAGCAAAGAAGAAAGTGGCAAACAACCAAACACCCTGAAGATAAAAGAATGCTTAATCGACTTGCAACAGAACTCAAAAATTTGATCTCCATTACAAGAAACAATTCGATACAAACATACCTAAAGCGTCTTTCTCCAACTGAAGCAACAGACTATTCGCTTTGGAAAGCGACAAAAAATAAAAGCAGCCCCAGCAACATATATCACCGATACGACTAAAGAACAACAGCTGGGCCAGAAGTAATTTTGACAAAGCTGTCGCCTTTGCAAACCACTTAACAAAGGTATTTAGACCATTTGATTCGCAATCAACTCCAACTGAAGAAGACGAGATTCATCAATATCTTGATATACCCTTTCAAATGTGTCTAAAAATTAAATCTTTTACAGTAAATGATGTCAAGAAAATAATTATAACCGAACTGAAAAGACTTCCAGAATAAAAGATATTGTTCAGCCGTATTTCTGGACGTTGTCAACCTTTGACAGAGTTGGCACGAGACGCTATTTAAACTGAAGAAACTCCTTCCGCTTCACTACCAATACTAAAGTCCTACCTCATCAATAGATCCTCCTAGTGAAGTACAGAGACTCTTTTACCCATTTATTCCCTATCAACGCTGATGTCCCTCAGGAAGCGTGCTGACCAATCCTGTACCTATATCATGCTGACCTACCTACCCCAGGAGCTATGTTTGCCTTTCGGATGATACAGCAATTCTTTCATCGCATTCCGATCCGTATATGGCCCAAACTATCTACAATCATGTTTGCACCATTTAGAAGTATGGTTCAAAAGATGGTTATCACATAAACGAGACCAAATCAGTCCACGTAACTTTTACGCTGAGAAGAAGTACCTGCCCATCCGTTATAATAAATAACAAACAAATACCGCAAGCATACCTTAGGCATTTAGGTATGCACCTAGAAAGGCGTCTCACTTGGAAAAAACACTTTTCACCAAAAGAAAACAGTTGAGTTTAAAATTCGGAAAATGTACTGGCTGATTGGCCGAAATCTCAGATGTCATTGGAGCTAAAATATTACTTTACAAATCTATGATACGGCCTATTTGGACATACGGCATACAATTATGGGGAACTGCAAGTAAATCAAATATCGACATAATCAAACGATTTCAATCGAAAATGCTACGTTCTTTAGTAGACGCCCCATGGTTCGTTCCGAACGAGACAATACGACAGGACCTAGGTATTTCAATAGGCGAGGAAATGCAAAAGTGTAGTGTTCGCCACCGTGACAAAATAAGTGCTCACCCTAACTCGCTGGTTGAAGAACTATTAAACTCTGACGATGAAGAACCCAGACTTAAAAGATTTAAGCCAACAGACCTACCAAACCGTTTCGCATAATGTTATGTGGTGTCAAAGTTAATTGTTCATTCCGTCATTACCAAACCGGCTGTATTAGTATTAGTATTAGAATTAGATTAAGGAAATTTTTGTTGGAAACTTTTCTACATGTCTTATATCAAATGTCGAACCAATTACTGAATGTCACTACGTGACAGATTGTAAACTTATAAATAAATTTAAAAAAAAACTTTAGGAAATTTAAACTTCACTATTAAGCGTACCAGTTTATTTATATTGTACACTTCTTTATTGTTTCAGTCGGCTTCAGTTCTGAAAAAAAAACAGTGCTAAAGATATTTGTGTAGTTGTTTATTTAATATTAGTAACGTTGGTAATTACGTGTTCATGTGCTTCTAGTTCTTCTTTTAATTGGCCTGCTTTAGTCGAAAGCTTTGTTCCTATTTCAGTTCGGTAGTTTTTTAGCGGCAGCGTTAACTGCAATTGTGGATATTTCAGAAATTTTTGGTAAGATCTTGACTTCATAATTATTTAATATTTTTGAGATACATTCATTGTAGTTGTTTTAGCAGTTATATGCCTTGAACACCGGATACAAATACAAGTGACTTAGATTTCTACTTCTATGTCTTTATGTTGGTTTCTGTTATCTACTTCTTCACTATTATTTAACATCTGAAATAGATTTTTTTGTTTTAACCAATATTCACATTGGTTTATTTGCTTAGACAATATTTGTGTTCTATCATTACTATTTCGTTACGTCCTCCATTAGCCATAATTAGAGTCCGGAAAAGACTGTGTTGTTAGGGGTTGATATAAAACTGCATTGTCTTAATAGGTTGGGTTTACTTAATATCACATATGTCGAAGTTCTATTATTGATTATTTACTAACAATTTTGAACATACTGTAGCTGGTGGTTTCGATCTAATTGCGTGGGTACGAATTGGGTACTTTAGAGGTGTGAACTGATTGTGAACGAAAGGCATTGTTATTATTTATAGGTCGTACTTAATATGCAATAAGTCCAAACAATGTTTTAACCTTTTTTTTGTCGCATTTCATCACTAGCGCTCGAACACAACATAGATATAACCAGCACAATGCATCCGCTCCGTTTAGGTACACAAACCGAACCGCTAAGCAAACATAATTAGTAATTATTGAAAGCCATATGACAACAAGACGTTATATACAAAACATTTTAGAACTTGTCGTGATATTATATCTACATATTCTTGAAAATCCAATCTTTCAGAAAGATAATGCCTGACCACACACATCACGTGTATCTTTAGAATATGTTTGAGATGACATGTACATTCTCCCGATCGTTCTCCAAAAAATTAAGTAAGAGGTTTCTTCGAACTTTTGTAAATTTCAATGAACTACGAAAACCTATCTTAGTTACGTGAGAAAATGTCAAGCAGGAAAAAGTACGACACTTATACAATTTCATACATTCACATATTGTTGCATGCATTGCAGCTTGTGGTGAACATATCGCCATTAATTTCTTTCTAGAAAGTGCAACTTCAGTGGAGGCCTTGTAATATCAAAACTTTAGAAATCATGATCACCGGCCTTGGCCTGCTCAAGGTTTATATCATTTTACTTGGATGATCGATTATCTGTGTGCTGAGATAATTGACCATCAAAATGTCGACTGAATTCAATTGGAATATGTAATTCATTGTTGAGAACTTCTCCATGAACATCAACAAATCACAAGACCAAACTCTTAAAGTTGCTGGAATCGACTTAATTTCACCTTGCTTCAGTCACACAACTATACGTAGCGCTTTCAAGAATTGGTTGTCCTGAAAATCTATTTGTTTTGACCTCCGATAGAAAAACAAAAAACGTTGTTTATAAAAGAGTTTTGCAGCGAGGTACATTAAGTATCTAGAAGCGGCCACCAACAAACACGAAACAAACTCCCAGCGGTGTCCTACGAGATGAAAATGGAGCATACGCGGGGCTAAAAAAGAAAGTTTCTTTTGTGCGCTCCAGTACGACGAATTGCACTTCCGGCATAATACAGCACATGCCGGAAATGTAATTCTTATTAAAAATAGCAGTAGCTACTATGAACTTTCAAAATTCGATAAAGAGTATCTGCAGGGGACATTGATTAAAGTAAAAGTGTTACCATATGACTTAACAAGTTCATTGACGGTAGTGATTATAATACTAAACACACTCTTTGGGGATCACGATTGATCACACAGAAAGGCAGAGAACTCCACAAGCTGCTACTAGAACATCATTACTCATACTTATCAACAGGTACCCCAACTTACTAGCCCACGGACTCAAATAAGATTCCAGACCTCTTAGACTTTTATGTCACAAACGGAATTTCCGCATCACATTTGTATGTAACTCCAAATTTTAATCTCTCATCGGACCACTCACCGATAATTGCAACTGTCAGCATGTTTGTTATAATAAGAAATCCTGCGCTTAAATTACACAATAGAAAAATAAATTGGGAAGAATATAAACATAATGTAGAACAAGCAATGAAACTAAACATAAGTCTTAAGATACCGGAACAAATCGATAAAACTCTTAAAGATCTAACAGATATACTTAAACAAGCAGTCCAACAAACTACACTGCAGAACGATACACAACAGAGACCTAGAAACATACCCATACAGCTGAAGCAACTTATAGCTGAAAAAAGAAGAGCTAGGGCAAAATGGCAGATAAAAAATCACTCAACCGAATTAGTAACAAATTTAAAGCAACACTTCAAAATTAAAGGATCATTTATTCCAAGACTATCTTACCAATCTAAATCGATTCGACAATAGTGTCTGGACAACAATAAAATCAGCTAAGAAACCCAAAATGCCAGTACCACCTATACGAAATCAGGATGGACTCATCGCAGGACAGTGGGCACGCAATGATGAAAAAAAATCGGAACTATTTGCAAAACATTTTAGCAAAGTATTCACACCGCATGATAACCAACCTGATCAAGAAATAGAACGAGGCATCACGTCTATACCAGAAAATAGCCAATTCGAATATTCACCCCAAAAGAAGTTCGACAAAAAACAGCTTCTTAAATGCCAAAAAAGCCCCAGGTATCGAAAAATTGATACCGAAAATGATAAGAGAACTCCCAAAAAAAGAAATTTTACTTTTAATGTACGTGTATAATGCAATTCTAAGACTAAATTACTGGCCGAAACAATTAAAAACAGCTGAAATCATATTAATACCGAAACTAGGAAAAAATGCAAAAATTGCATATTTATGTATAAGCCTATAATTTTGCCGATAATAGCAAAAGTTTTGGAGCGACTATTACTTCGAAGATTAAATCAAGATCTAGCACCAGAAGACTGAATGCCCCTCCATCAATTTTGACTCAAAAGCGGCCATTCTACTGTACAACAGACTCACCAGATTATTCATAGCATCAACGAAGCACTTGAAAATAAAAAATATTGCACATCAACTTTCCTAGACGTTAGCCAAGCTTTTGACAAGGTTTGGTATGAAAGCTTATTATTCAAAATTAAACATTACTTGCCTCTGCCCTACTTCAAAATTCTCAAATCATATTTAAGTGATCGTGCGTTTAGAACAAGAGTAAATCAATCAGTGCCTAAAAATGTGCCATTAAAGCGGGAGTTCCTCAGGGCGCCACTTTTGTACGTGTTACATATATCCGATCTGCCAACTAATGCCAACACTAACAACAGGAACGTTCGCGGACAATACAGTGATTCTCGCCAGAGATCAGAACCCATAGCAGCCACAAAACCATCTAAATTAATTGCAGATCTGGTTAGAAAAGTGGAAAATTAAAATCAATGAAATTAAGTCTCAGCAAGTAACCTTCACATTGAGAAAAGGTCATTGTCCGTCAATTCACATTAATGGAGTAGATATATCACAATCCAGCACTGCTAAGTATTTAAGCTTTCACCTAGATAGCAAATTAACCTGAAAAGAGACTTGAAAATAAAAGATTTGTCCTGGTTGTTTGAAAGAAAATAAAGCATATCATTATAGAACAAATTATTATTGTACAAGACTGTCATCAAACCTATTTGGACCTACAGAGAAGAACTTTGGAGATGTGCAAGCAAATCTAATACAACCTTAATCTAAAGATGCCAATTGAAAATATTACGAATAATCACAAATGCACCTTGATACGTCACAAATCAAACTCTTCACGACGACCTGAATGTGCACTATGTTAAAGATGTTATTAGGGAACGAAGTACTAACCACCATAAAAAACTGAAAAGTCACAACAACATACTTCTACACTCATTACTGGAAGACCGCAATGACAGACGCTTAAAACGATACTGGGGAGCTGACCTAAGAAATGGTTAAAGAGGACGCCTTTGATGGAAGGGGCCTTATCACGTCATAGTCAGTACTGTATGAGTACTTAAGTTATCAAATTAGCTCATAGAATTGTAAATTTTAATTGCTAATAAATCTATTAAAAAAAGTATGATAATAAAATTACTAAATTCGTGCCCAAAAAGCTATAGAAACCCATACCACAATAGAAAATTCAAATGTAAAATAGTCTTTATTCCAAAGAGACCATTGATTCCCACTGATAGCAAAATTCCGTTTAGAAGGCTTCAATTTCCGGTTAAACTAGCCTTTGCCATAACCATCAACAAATCAGAAGGTCAAACCCTTGAAACTGCTGGAATTAAACAATTACTAAATTCGTATTCTAATTACTATAGAAACTGACTAACATACGTTAGATCAAAGAGAAGCGGGTTCGCAGCTGCTAATATTTTCTAAAAATATCGTCTTAAAGCATTAATTAATTATAGATTGCTGATTAATAAAGTTACTTTATAAATTTAGCGTCAAAGTTTGGCTCCTTTTATTAGTATTTTAATTAACTTGCATTAATGATATATTAAAGTAATTAAAAGGATTCTTTGTTTATTGACTGCTAATTGCTAACTGCGCCTATTGACCCTTAAGAACTCTGGCTTATTTAATTAGAACATAAATACAGTTCCATTTTTGCTGCGTGCGCCTTAAATCATTTTGCTTTATAGCTTGCGTTTACATTAACGGATGGAATTGTTGAACACGGAGTTTCGAAACATGAATTTAGAGAGTTATCGTTCAAGCGTACTCGTAATTGCTAAATTTTGTTCGAGGCATCGTGGTGCTTTAACGTTTTCAGCGAGAATAACTTCGAGTCGTAACAGCAATTTATTGTGGAGACTAGTATTAAACAATGTTTTTGCTTTACTGCGCGCGTTCTTTGTAATTAACTGAATACACGAGAGATATTACTGTATGTTATTAAAACTATTGTGGAATATGGTAGCTCACGCTCTTTTATCCCTAATAGCCTGAAAGCATTTGAGCATACATGAAAATTGATGGTTTTGCGCAAAATAATGCGTTTGGTTTAAATGCTCTGATGCTCCCTGATGTTACTGTAAACAACATTTATTTTTTATACATTTAAATAAGCTACAAATCAACTGCAATAAAAATTAAGACATCTCATCTCTACGTATATAGAGTTCTTAAAGCTTACTTTTCTCTGCTGAACAGATTTGTTTTAGAAAAATTTGCTTGTATTTCTAGACTATGCGTCCAAATTTTATCAAACACAAGCTATTAAATTTCTTATAATTTTTCTTACAAGGAATTTAATTTCTACTTCTTTTATATGCAAGTATTTTTAACAGCTGATCAAACGAAAAGACATTTGAAAGACACATTTTGTTGGTTGCAAGTGCAAGTTCCTCGTTAGAGCGATGGAAATTGCCCAGGTAATCCGGCGGTCGGATAGAATCATGTAGGTCTTCGGTCCTGTCGGCATTTAGCCACACGTGGGACGACGGACCGTCTAGGCTTGGAAATTACTTTAATAGCATCCCGAGGTTTGGAGGTGCCGTTATTTCAAACAAAGGATATGCGTGCACGTAGACATAGTTGACAAGTAATAAAGTATTACAAACTTCCTTAAAAAAATTTCTATTTACTCGACTCCATTTTTAAATATTGTAACGAACTTGCAAACGTCCCCCGTAACACGGCTGATTGACACCTGCTTTGCGTTGCGCTCAACACCTGACACTTCTAGCAATATAGCTGGTGCACACGTGTTTGCGAATATTCCAGAAGGTACGAGTGCGACGTTTCCCGATGGTTCACAGCTTGTTCCGGAATGTCGATGAATAGACATAAATATAGCCCAGCGAGACGCCTGGCATTCAAACTTCGATTTCGGTTTTTAAATAGAGCAAGCGGACAAATCCAAAAGAAAACTGTGTTTACATAAATAATATGCCTTTAGTTTCATGTAGTGCGTGTACATAAATAATGTTATAAATTTGCATAATTGTAAGTACAATAAATAAGTAGTTTGAAATAAATTTGCACATCATATTCACCGCTATAAAAAATAGAATCAATTTGTCAGATGTATTTGTAACGTAAATACAAGACACCATGGCTAAAAAATGAGTAACGCTTTTTGACCTGAAAGTTGCCGACCTCAAACGTAAGCTGAAGAAAAGGGATTTAGAAATTACTGGAAATAAACCAGTATTACGATTCCGACTTAAGCAAGCCTTATTGGACGCTGGTGAAGATCTAGAATGTTTTTATTTTGAAATTGCCATTGACGTGCGCGGTATGCTGAGTGGGTTAAAAGCAAATTTGAATTCAAACATGGACACACTAAATAATAAAAGGAATCGCCTAGAAGAAAAATTATTCGAAATGATGGACGTTAAAATGAACCAAGTCACAGAAGAAATTAACAAAGAAATGAATGAAGTCTGAAAAGAAGTTAAAAGCGAAATTAATGATAACAATAAATAAGCAAGTCCAGAAAATTGATGCTCTTGAAAAAAAAGAAATTGAAAGTTTGTGGGTTCAGTGCCCCGATCAAGATTACTTTCAAAGGTCAATCAAGAAAGGCGGTAGATGATTTATTAGAGCTATTAGCTGTACGGATATTTATTGACTACCTTAACAATCGGAAGACCCAACAAGCAATGAGGTTAATCAGACCGAAAATATTAATTGGCGCGCTCACGCACGCGTTATAATTTAAAGCTGCCAAACAAGCGCCCAGAAAGCGTGGCGATATAAGAGAATTGGCGCAGATACCAAAGAACTGAATAAGGTACTTATGGAGGACTTGGCAGAAAACATTGCTAAGTTATTGATAACAAGACCGAGGCAATTACCCTATTGGAATTGCTCTAAAAAAACACATATGAGAAGTCGGTGCAAGAAGCCACAAAGGGCTTCTAGAGCTAAAACGGTCGAAGCCCCAGCCACAAAAATGGAGTTTGCAACTCTCAATCATAATTCCAATGTCAATTGCCGAGTAAATGGAAAGCTGTATGCCTTTCTATTAGACACGACGAAAACGATTGCGAAACTCAATATTATCGAGAGATCCGGACTTTTTCTGCCAACCAATTGGAAACTTCAGATAGCAACTGAGGCTTCAGCAAAGATCTATGGAGAGAGAGAAACCCAAATAATTATCGAAATGCTACTTTCAAACATCGTATACTAGTAGCTCACATTGAAATTGACGTAATTCACAAAATGGACATTTTGAAAACGTATGCATGTGAAGTGGATTCGAGACGGCGTCGTAGCACGAGTGAGAGTAGCTAATGTCATTATCCTTCCAGATCGCAGTAAATTGGTGATACAGTTTTAGATTGCAATCTTCCAGCAAGAAGGGTCATCCTTATCAAACCGAGTAATGATGAGAAGAAAACCAGAAAAGAAATACCGTTCGGAAAACACTGGTGAAAACTGACAGCGTAGTAGCACTTTGCATAATAAACATTAATAAGTTCCTTGGCTGTTGAAGGAAGGCACAACCCTCAGTCGTTGAATTTTGGCCACTTCAGTAGTTTCTCGAGTAGATAGCATCTAGTGAAGATCAAGCAAGGCTTCTGAAGGATTGAGAGCAGTATTTGCCGCATCTTGCAGTGGCTTGAGTCCTAACCAATAGGTGGAAGTTAAGGATCTATTGCACCAAAATCAAAATGTGTTCAAATAGGACAAGGGTTAAAAGGACAGAACAAATATCGTGCGTCACAGAATAGATACCGGCTATGTTACTCCCATACGACAGAATGCTAGACGATTGCCAGTAACCAAACGAGTGAAAGCTGAAATGATAATTTCGAATATGAAAGAAGATGGCGTTATTAAACCTTCGACAAGCCCGTGGACTTTGCGCGTGATGTTAATCAAGAAGAAAGACCGGTCGACTAGATTCTGCCGTCAGCTGAACAATGTCACAAAGAAAGATAATTATCCATTACCGCGCATTAATGACACTCTGGTCACCCTGGCCGGATCACAATGGTTCTCAATCTTGGATCTAAAAGATAAAGATTTTCTATTGGATCTATTGTGAGAATTTAAAGCGATTGTCACAGTTACAAAATGGCCAAGAAGCAGTCAGCGGTTATATCAGTAAAGCGTTATCAAAGCCTGAACGCAACTATTGCGTAAATAAGGAGCTTCTTGCTGTTGTCAAATCTGTGGAGTACTTTCATAAATATTTGTATAGCGTAAGATTCCTTTTGAGAACTGATTATGCTGCGCTGGAGTGATTCTTGAATTTTAAAAATCCGGAAGGCTAAGTAGAAAGATAGATTAAAAGACTTCTGCAATACGACTTTGAGACGGAGTATAGAGCTGGGAGTAGTCATCACAACACCGATGCCTTGTCAAAAAGACCGTATCCGAAAGACTGCACCCACTGTAATCGTGTAGAGGAGAAAATGGCCCCTACGCTGCGAACGACAATGATCAATGTCTTGTAGCAACTCAACAAGTTAAAATGTGACCAGAAAGAAAACCCGACGTTAAAGTATGTCTGGGAATGAAACAAATCTGAATAACCTAACTAGGCAGAAATGGTTCCGTGTTCGCCAGCAGTAAAGTCGTATTGGGCACAATAGAATTTCATTAGCGTAGAAAACGATGTCTATCAGCGCGTGCTGGAAAGCGAAGGTGGATCTCAGAGGAAAATTCCAGTTGTTGGTCATAAAGAAGAGGGTGCAAAAAGTTTTGCAACTCCATGATGGTGTGTCTAGTGGCCATATGGGAATTGCAAAGACTTTGGAGAAAATTTGCGAGTGGTTTTACTGAGACTATTTTAGCATATAAGTTGAAGCCTATGCATTACCAAATCAAGAACCTCAACTATTGCGGAGGTGTTGATAAAAGGACTAATCAACAGATTTAGAGTGCCACTAAAACTACATTCCGACCAAGATCGAAATTTCGAATCAACGGTGTTTACGAAAGTATGCGAACTTCTGAGTATTAGATAAACCAAAACAACTCCGTTACACCCCCCAGTCAGATGAAATGATTTACCGCATGAACAGGGCAATGGGAAAGTACATGTCAAAAGTCGTCTCCGATCATCAACGGGACTGTGGCCAATATCTCCATATGTTCCTGTTAGCAAATCGTTCATCTGTCCATGTGTCTACTGGTCAAACATCATGGAATGTCCTCTTTTGTCGTGAACTACCATGTGACCTACTCTTTGTAAGTAAACCTGAAGAAAACATAGTCGGAGAAGATTCACGGTAACATGTAATACAACATCAACATCACTAGTGACCGGATAAAGGATCGTTATGATGCCAACGCATCGAGAGCGAGTTATAAAGAAGGCGGCCGAGTATGGTTATATAACTCAAAGCGGCAACGTGGATTGTTTCCTTCAATGGGATGCTGCAGAAAATAAACGATGTCGTGTACCGAATCTGAAAACTACCTAGTGGAAAGCCTACGATCGTCCATTTCAATCGACTGTATCCTGTTGCCGGAGATGGAATGCCTTAAAGTGTAAAGCTAGTTTCGAAAACTTTATGAGTTCAATGAGTGGAGCTCTGCGCGTACGTTATGGTGTTACCAAATAACTACAACAAGACCTATTCCATGCACCGGTAAAATATACACTAGCGCATTGTGCGGCGTCTAATCTGAAGATGTCCAGGGGGATCGCCAATGTATTTTGAGCAAAATTGGGTTGGGTGAAAGAATTAAGAAAGCAACTTCCAGAACTCGGAAAGCCACTGCGCATGCATCACGGAAGCAGGAATATCTGCTATCTTGTGACCAAAGAATCTTCACAGAACAAACCGACTTATCGCTCATTGCGGAAAATACTGACAAAGCTACGCAGTCATCTGTGGGATAAGAATATTTTGAACCTGGCAATATCCAAACTTGCATGCGTATTAGGCCGCTTCGACTGGGGAATAGTTAAGAACACGATAGGAGAGTTGTTTTGAGATTTTGGCATCGACGTCATCGTTTGCAGCTACCATTCGCGGAAGTCGGTAATTCCGCAGAAAACCGTAGACTGTTACTTCTATCTAACGTCTCAATGTACCAAAGGTCAAGATTGCAAGTATTTCCATGGCACATCCAAACGTCGGAAAATAATAAATTAGAACAAATTATCCTTAAGGAGAGGGGGAACTGTAACCAATTTTCGAACGCCTTCCGTAACACGGCTGATCGACATTTGCATTGCGTCCCAACACTTCTAGCAATGCAGCTGACGCGCACGTGTTCGCAAACATACAGAAGGTACGAGTTCGCAGCTTGATCTGGAATATCGATGAATAGACATAAATATATCCCGGCGGGACAAGGCAAGCGGGTGAATCCAAGCGGAAATTATGTTTACATAAATAACCTCCAATTAGTTGTATACAGTTGTAAATAGTGTTAGAAATTTGCATAATTGTGAGTAGAACAAGTAAGTAGTTTTAAGTAAATTTGCACGTTATATTCACCACCGTAAAGAGTAGAAACGGTATATTATGAAGTTAAAGTAAATTTTACTAGTTAAATCTGAACGGTTGAGTTAAAGAATTATCTTTTATTGAATATTTCAACTTTTCTGTTTTAGTCTGCCTAGATAATAAACGTTAGCTTTAATTAGAGTTTTGACCATATCTTTTAATTATTTATTTGTTTTTATTAAAATTACAATATATTATAAGGTTATATTTCTAATATAAAAAAATTGATAATTCATCTTGGATCTTTATGTGTTGTTTAAACATCGATTTGTTTTAGGCCATTTGTTCTTTTTTTAAATTATTATTTCTTTGCATGCAGTATTACTATTTACATTATATTTAAGAAAGCGCTATTAAAGTGTGTAATTCTGCGAAATGGTATTTTTAACATGAAATCAATTAGGATATGTGCCCTTTGTTCCCACTGTTGTGCAATTTTAGACATAAAACTTAATTAGTAATATCAAACAGTTCTCCAATTTAAAAAAAAACACCATTAATTTGTGTATTTTTAAATATTTGTTTTTTGGTACTGTTTATGCAATAACAATTCCTCCGCAAATGGCTTATTTTTGTCTTGGTCAATTTATATTAAAATTTTTACTTTCCTTATTCTATAATAAGGAAAGTAATGTAATCGGCGGAAATTTGACCTACCCAGTTTTGCACATTTCTGGACGAAATATAGCCTCAGGACACCAAAAAAGTTGGTTTGAGCCATTGGTTCGTGTGTGTGTCTGTCGGTCTGTCAGTAAACAAGATATCTTGAGAACCGTAAGAGATAGAGACTTGAAATTTGGTATGCAAGTTCCTTGTAGGTAGGGGACGCAGTGCGAAGCTTTTGGTAAAAATCGGCCTAGTCGTTTGGTCGCAAGGTCGCAAAATCGGTCTCAAAGCGGTCGGGTATCTAAACGGTTGAAGATACAAAAAATTTATGAGAATAAAAATGATTTATTATATTGAGATAAACATGAATTTAAAATAAAAGTTGGTAAAATAGAAACTCGAAAATAAATTGAAACTCGGCATTTTTAATGTACCGGGTGTTCATAAAATGTTTTGGGAAATTTATATTATTGGATAGATCAAACCGAGACTAACAAAAAATTAAAATAAAATTTTTTGATCCGAGATCAAATAAAGAAGTTATAGCCGATTAAAAATTAATTAAACGGACCAATCACAGCGCGCTCGGAGAGCTACCGGGCCGACTGCGTGAGGACGGGGGCGCTTGGCCGCTAGGAGGGAGCACGCAGGCGATAATGGTGAAGGTTGTGCGAAGGCTGTGCGACCGAGCTTGCACGGTTACCTTCAGTGACGTAGCAAAATTGTAAGTACGAGTCAATTATTGTCTTGTACTGTTTATTTTAATCACCTTTCGAGTGTTGGACTCGCGCCTCGTCCTTTTTTAAAATAACAAATTTTTAGATGAGAGCAGCGCAGGGCCGAGATGATGGAGTCGCGCCTCGTCCTTTTTTAAAATAACTAATTCCGGGACGAGAGCAGTGCAGGGTCGAGACGATGGACCCGGTATAATATATAATAATAGGATAAGGAAAGTCGTGTGATGTTCACACCAGATTTTTATTATCTATTTTGTTTTTTAGTCAACTTTTTTCGATATTATTATTTTTTTCTCCCTGCTGTGTTGTTTCCAAAAATTTTCAAATAAATAACTTGGCATTTGCATTTTAATTATTTTATTTATAACCACTAAAAAACAGCGATTTTCATCTAAACACAGATTAATACCCATAACTTACTTTTTAGTAAGAGGTACTATTTTAAATTATTCAAAAAAATTTACCATACTTTAAATATCAAAAGAAAAATTATAATTCTGCGCTTGTATTTCGCTACAAGTGTCTGTGCTCCGTGGTGTCGGTGCCCGAAGCACATAGAAATTCACCTGAACGACTAAAGGTCAGGACTGAATTCATTATGTTATTTAATTTTCTCACAGAACAGATACGATGCCGCGGGGAAAGTAAATTTATTTTTGTCTTTAAATTCGAGTGGTGAAGGTTCCGACTTGAGTTCCGTAGAAAAGGGAAGTGTCTATGTGCTAGAGATCCGAAGCGAATAGCGATGAGGTCGCCAAACTACTATTATTTATTGAAAATAGAAATGTTTTACAAAGCGCATTAAATAATTCTTACAATGCAAAAGTAATGGCTACTTTCCTAATCAAGATTATTATCCTGGTAATTACAATTTTTTTTATTAAATACCCCTTTTTGAGTATTTATGGCATTATAATATAATCATAACATTGATGGATGAATAATTAGGTTATAACTTAAATTGCTACAGGTTAATAACTTAACTAAGGTTCTTCTCACTAGTTCACCTCAAGTTCTAATAATTACATTACACTAATTTTAACGTGTAACTATTGTAAAAATACTCTGCTTTTCACTCATTTCACTATACTAGTCCGAAGGATATAGTCCTCTTGTCAAGTTAGTGTTGTTAATGAGCTGCAGTGCCTAAACAATCACATGTTAGAGAAGTCGCTGTTCGTAACGTCTTGCGATTTTGGGAATGCTTAGATTAACTGTCTCTATTTCAAGATCCTTACAGAGGTTACAGTTGCGAAAGCACCAAGGTGCATCGGCCACGTCTCTCAGTGCTTTGTTTTGTAGTCGTAGAATGATTTCGATATTGTTTTTGTCACCACAACCCCACACTTGTAGGCCATGTATCCAAACTCTCTATCCAGACTCTTCATTATTTTTTCCCACTGCAATAATGACTGTATTATCTGCAAACGTTGCGATCGTGTTCTGTTTAAGATCAAGAATGTTACTAGTGTATAGCAGGTAGAGTACTGTATCTAGTACACTGCCTGGTGGCATTCCCGGTTGAATTTCTCTTAATTTAGAATAAGTCTCTTCTTGCTTTATTCTAAAGTATCGTCCTGAAAGGTATGATTTTAAAAGTTTTAATCTTTTAAGAAGTAGTTTTTCAAACAGTCTCGAGATAACTGGTAACAAAAAAATAGGCCTATATGACAACACTTCTTGAGATGACTCTTCTGGTTTAAGAATTATTAATTCCGCTATTTTCCACATCGCTGGAACATCCTAACCTAAATGTAGCGTTGATCAGTCAATTTCACTATTGCTTTCTTTGAGAGTTGCTTTAAAATTTGTCTTGTAATTTGATTAAATCCTAGTGCATTTTTGGCTTAATACTCTTTATGATTTCTCCCAAAACTTCTTTTTGAGTGGTCAGTGCAATCTCGACATCCTCTTGTCTTGGTTCAGTCTAATCTTGGACGTCTTCTCCTGCATTTGGTTGAAAGATCAGTTCCAAATGTTCTGCAAATCTAGTTGCTTTTTGTAGGTTATTACGGGCTCAACTTCCGTCTGCCTTTCTGACTGGTGGGTTTTAAAGAGTAGATCGTTTTAAGCGTTTGGTGGCTTTTCACAAATAGTGTTCAATTTTACCGTCGTTAGTTAATTCTCTCAGATAGCTTTCAATTAATTCATTTTTGATGCGTTGTATTTCTCTTCTTAGTTGTTAAGGGTAGTTTTATCTATTGGTGCCCTTGTTTGGTGTCATTTTTTTCTTAATTTCCTTTTTTTTCAGGCACAAGGCTCCTAATCTCTTTGGAGTAATTATTACCTTAACTCTGGGTTTAATCTCAGGAGTATTTTCCCATGCTGATTGCATGATGTTCGTAACAAACAGTTCTACTTTTGTATCTAACTGTTCTTCAGTTTTTAGCGGTACAGAAAGATTTATAGAGTTCTCAAATTTGATTTTAAAACTTTGCCAATCAGTCCATTTATTAACTATCCTATATGAAGTTCTTTTTGTATGGAAGAGTGATCTGAGTTCATATCCCATGCTTCTTCAACATGAATGTAATTCGAAAAGATATTCCAGACAATAAAAAGTCTATTAGGTCAAAAATTTTGTTCAAATATGTTGACCATTATATTGAAACCAACATAATTTAGATAGTATTTCACAGTTCAATCGGTCATATGCTTTCAAAAATTCTTTAAGTTTCGTTATTGTTAATCTATATCCCCACTGGATGTTCTTTGCATTAGAAACACTTCCAACAACAAACTATATCCTTGGTCTTTAAAGAAGTTAAGGTAGTATTCTTTCTTGATGTTATGTCTTAGTGAGCTATTAGTAATCATTATGTCAAACGTTTTAGTTTTGACTATGATAGATGTTGCCTGTATTTGTTTGGTATCCTATTTCCTGGTGATGTACAATGGATTCTTTTACAATGATTGTACTAACACTTTTTGGCGTCGTTATCAGGGTGAATGGTGTGACATACCTTGTATTCTTTAAACTTGATATATGACTCCCAGGTAAAATGTGTCTCGGCAATAAGGTATATATGCATTTTTTCCATGTCCAGAACTATTGCTACTCTTGTTGATGTTGCAGTAGTCTAGTTCGATTCCATTATACTCGGTTAATTTAATCATTTTTATTTTTAGGGGTCGCTCCTTTTTATTATAATTTTTTTCCATTTTTCCATTTGTTGCTTGATTGTAGGTCATGAATTTTACTTCATTTTTTGCTTCAGTTTTTCCACATTTACTTTTCGATTCTTTGGGCTGTTGAAGCAAAGTAGGTTTCTTGGTTTGTTCGTTTTTAATTTTCTGCGTTGCTTTGGCCACCAAGCATCCACGATAGTTAGTTTGGTGTTTTTTGCCGCAGTAAACGCATTTCGGTTTTTGCATGTTTAGGTTTGATACAATGCACACCTGGATTCTTTTTTCTCTATATGTGTGTGTGTCCGTAGGCTTGACACCTTTTACATTGTGGTACTAGCTTTGATTTCCATTATATCGGTGATTGCAAATACTTTGTTAATATCCTCATCATGTCTAAACGCTAAAATATACATATCAGAGGTTGTTCGATTTTGTATTTTAATTTGAGTACTGTTTTAACACCTCAAATCCTCTCTTTTTAAGTGACAAGACTATCTGCTCAGGTTTGCATGAGCGATGTAATTTACTCGCTACTACTTTGATTAGCCTATTTTGTTTATTCTCGTAGGAGTGCAACAAGTATTTTTCTTCTTCTAATATTACTCTCAGCAGTTTAAAGCTGTCTTCGTCCGTTTTTATCATTAATTATCTTAATTTGTAAATTCTATAACATTTTACTAATTTTATCAATAAAACTGATTGAAGTTTTTAATGCCATCCACAGCACAGGGAAGAGGACGTATTTTTTTGGCTACCGATTGTTTTATTTCCGAGATGTTTTGATTGTTTTGTGGAAGTGTTAGCGATGCATTCATTTTTCTCTTCTTCCTATTTTTCTGGCATATCCACCCTGTCTCATAAGTTAGTTACTCTTCATTGGTGTAGTATTCTACTATCTTTTTTTCTTCGGTATTGTTATACAGTCTATTTTCTATATCCGAGTATCGTTTGCTGTCACAGATACCACTCGCGTGCAATGATACCCGTTTATTTTTAGTTTCTTGGTAGTAAGCTCTCGGCACTTGTTTATCGTTCAACAGTCAAACGAATACTCGGTTATTACATGCCTAACAAAATTATGTACCTCAACTTGGTAACACAGCGAACCTTACAAAACCTAAAACTAACTACATCACAAACATCAATGTTTATATTGTTAATGTCAGCCCAGAATAATATTTTATATACTCATGTTCAAAACAAAACCAACCATATGCTAATTATTGGTGACCCTTACCACCACCAGAAATGCAGACATAATTCTACACGTATCACTGAATATCTAAATACGAAGCAAAGTTACCAAAATCATTTATCAATCATAACCTATTCTTAAAAAACTCTAATGAAGTAATTCACGATAATAATAACATGTCAGTTGTAAGCGATGCTTCTTAAATAATAGAACTTTTAAGAAATAGGACAACACAAGGAAAGAAACATTGGCAGTCTCCTCTGACCAAGGGGCTAAATATTTAAATCCAAGCACATCAACAATCAGCAAATTTCAATCTCTACTAAACCTTTCGCTTCATTAAAAGCTGACTTATATACTTATTGAACCGAACAAATAATGTAATAGTGAAGACTTAACAAATATTTTAATTCTAATACATTTTCAGAAGTGAAGGTTACAGTTAGTGCTGTTACTTTAAGAACATTTTTAGCTACATCATCATTTGATGTGATGGCCCAGGCAATTAATGAAGAATTAACATTTATCATTATTTGTTATTTGTTGTGAAGCTAATCGGACATTATTAAAATATTTGATGATATCTTTACTAGGCCTCAAAATAGTTGATTGCATAAGGTACTTCCGATAAATTTTCTTTTCGGAAAACGTTCGCTTGATCACAAAAAGCTTACCGTAAAGGGAAAAATAACCCCTCTCCCCTTTTTCAGTTTCAATAAAAGAAAATAAAGAGAAGTCATGCTAAATTTTTACATAATAAAGCCACAAAATTATATTTTAATGCATTTTAAAGAGAATATCGGACAAGTCCCCCATTTTTGAAGAACTGCTAAAGTTTGTCATTACTCTTTTGAACATTTGTTGAGTGCGAGTCCTGATTTCTTAAGATATTCTATTTTACAAAGATGTTTGTAAATCTCAACCTTGAGAGAAGTCACACGGGTCGAGGTCAAACGACTTCATCGTGTTAAAGGTTAGGTGCCCATAAAAAAACTAATTCAGCAGTTTGGGCAAAGCTCTTGTTGTGTGGGCTGAAAACTGTCTTACTGCATTTGAGGTGGTACTCCTCTCACTCTAAAACCAGTATTTCTAAAGTTTTATACAAAAAAAACTGATTTTTGAAAGTTACATTGTGCAACTACAACAATTATTATTTCTAATATGCTATTTCATAGCAAAATCTCGTCCACGACATGTTGGGTGCTTAAATTATTCATCTATTTGCGTCTAATAGAATCACTTCCCTCGCCCTATGACCATTCTTAGCTCAATAACCTTCCTTTGTATTGGAAGAGGAGTGAGAGTTTTGCCTTATCTTATTCTTTGAATAATTGGCTACAGATACTCCAAGCTCTTAGATGCACAACTTAATTATCGGCTTCTAACGTCAGTTTAATAATATCATTTATTCAAATTTATTTATCGTGCCCGCTGCATAATCACAGTAAAGCGCAACGACGGATTGTATCAAATGCTCATGTTACTGATGTAACCTACAACTAGTAGTAAAATGTACAACAAGCACAACCAGACTTCCAAGCCAGAACGATATTGCTGTATATATTATGGGGATCATTAGGGTTTGTTATACTATAAGCTCTTCCATCTGGGGAAACGGTAATCACCGCGACTTATCAGCAGCAACTCATTCATGTTGGTGACGTTCTGGGCTCAAAAAGGCCTCATAACGTTAAAGAAAGAAAAAAGACGATTATTCTTAAAAGCAGCAGACAACCACACACTTTTTGTAAACGATCTGTGTTAGTAGAGTTTATCACACCCAACCTATTGGTTAGACTTCACTTCTTCAAATCCTGCAACATTAACTGGCTGAAACGCGCTTGGCTCCTAAAACTTCTAATTAAATTTAAAAACTTTAAAACACTTTTTCCTCAACATGAATTTAAAATCTTCCCGAAATATTGCGCAAATTCATAAACAAAGGCGATTATTTTAAAAATTGTGTAAGTGGTTCGACTTTCTAATTCAGTGAAAAATGCCGATTATTACATGTTGTGCACGAAATAAAAGATTTCCTAATTTTCGTTATTAATAAGAACGTCTCTTTTTAAAGCTGAAGTAACTGATTTTACTTTAGATAGTGGATTTATTTTAAGAACAAAGACTAACAAAGTCTCTCAAAATAAAATTATAATTTGTTAAACTTTCTAGTTTATTCAATTTTGTACAAGTAAAGGGCGAATAATGTGGGACCAGCACCTCTGTATTTAAATTGCGCGAATGAATAGCGAAAGCGCTCTATATTCCTTTATAAAATAATAATAATTATAATTGTAGTAATACTAAGAGGCGAATAACCAAAGGGAGCGTAGTTTGCGAATCAGTTTTTTATTAGTTTTGTTGAAAATTTGTACTTTAAAATAAAATTATTAACGAATTTGTTGCAGTTACTATAATTCCTAAAGCTTCATTACATTAAACGCTAATAAAGAACAATTTACGATTGCAACAAGCAATAGTTTTTGAAAAAACTGACAATTAAAGATAAATTCTACTTATTTCTAGAAAGAAGCACATAAAATATTAAATATACCTCTTTTTTAAATCTACCTTATTTGAAGGTAGATCTCTTTATTTTGCTTTACAGTGAGAAACTATAAATATCTCTGTGCGACCATGAGGCCTGGCACACGCTAATCTAGCCCTAGAATCTTAATAGCAAGCTTGTTATGGCGAGTACTTAAATTGAGAATTCCACAACCAGAAACCGCTGGGCACCTAGAGGGTGGCTGAAATTAGATACAGCATTAAGCTTAATTGCCGGCTTCAGCGCGCGCTGGAGGTCGGTTGTCCATCAAAGTTCTGATCCCGAGTGAAAGGGCGCCGAGATGCTTCTGCGAATGCCTTCTCGGGCGAAGAGTGATTTCAGATTTTACAGGGACGGTCAGCGCGGCAATGAAAAGCGACAAATGCTGGTCATTATGAAGCTCGTTAGGGGAAAAATTACCCCGACAGCAGCGCTCGCGCAAATGGCCCCGGTTGGATATATTTGACAGGAATGCGAACGCTCTGAATTGTTTGGCGGGGGTTAAAGCATATGTAAAGTTGAGTTATTTGCACGGCGCAATTGGGAACTATTAATACAACGCTGGAAATTTGGTAGCTGAAATCACTTCTCGGTGCTTTCAATATTCATCACGAATCTACGTCGAACTACCTCTAGATTGTTTGCTTTGTTTGCGCAACAGCCTACCCAAGCATTTGCACTTGTTTGTTAACAAAACAAATCTGAAGCTTAAGCTGACGGATAATCGATTTTAAGTACTGAAATTTATTTCATTTACTAAATATGAGATAATAAATTAACAGTGTCAACAAGAGCAAAAATATTTGTTACAAATATATTAAAAGTGTTTTTTTATTAGCCATAAGTCTTTCCTTTACATTTTTTCTTCTAGTTATTTATGTCCCTTACGTTATTAGTGGTGAAGTAATTATATTGCCTCATGATAACTTTAATAAAAAGTTCTGACAAAACGCTCAGAACGAATAGCTATTCTATTTTTAGCTAATAAATAATGCTTCAGGTAATTTCTATAGGTATAGACTACTTTATCACTAATAATGTAAAGGTATAACTACTAAAAAGATAAAATGGTTTAAATAGAGTTGGAAAATTGTACTTATGACGCATCTTTAATATAGACCAAAAGATGTATATTATCGCTTATCCCAAACCTGAAAATTCTAGAAACGAAATTCTAACACAAGACATTTGCAAAACAGCTAATTCACTTGAAACAAATTATCGTTTTCCTTGAATTCATAAATATATTTACTAATAATAAATAACTTTCGTATTTACTGTAGAATTGTTCTACTGTAACTTGCTGAAAGTAAATAGTATCTAAAACTGGGTGAGTTATCTAAAAATATATAAAACTGTATGCCAAAAAAGTAATCGTCGTCATTTGGTAAGGGGGCATTTGCAGTGCCATCTATGTTAATTCGTTTAAATCTTTATTTTATGCTCCTCTACGAGGTGTATAGTTAGCAAACAAAATTCCTGAAGTGATACTAAGCAGTGTTTTTAGTGAATCATGAGAAAGAACCGAAACTGATATATAAGACGATTGCAAAATAATGCTGAAATCGGAAGAATTTGTTTAGAAGTGAGTAGAGCGATATTTAGAAGTTGGGAATGCAGACGATTTGTCCGCGTCACAACAACAAAGAAGGACGAAGCAATCTTGCATCTTTTTGAGGATAAGTCAGGCCTTTCACTGCGCTTTGTCCACATGAATCTCCATAAGAAAAGAATTAAAGTCTCTCTAAATATGTTCAAAGTTGCCCGCGTGAAAAGGAATTTGAAGAAACCATTGGCGTGGACAAAGGAAAATTTGAATCGAGATTGGGACAATATTATCTTCATGGACAAACTTTTTTTGGCATAGTCTTTCATAACAAAATCGTGGTCAGCGAAGAGCAACAAGATTCTTCAGCGTATAGTCAAACATTCCGTAAAAGTGCATGTTTGGGGATGTTTCTCTAAACGCGGTTTCGGTGATTTCTTTCTGTTTAGGGATAATTTAGAGACCGAGAAAATCTCCATCATCTACCAGAAATGCTTGTTAAATTCTGCTGAAAGTTTTTTAGTTCTGACTGAAATTGGGTGCTGCAAAAAGGCAATGACCCTAAACATCACACCAAACAACAAAATAACGTCACTGCAATGAAATAATCGGCAGTATTCCCAGACGTTAATCTTATTGGAAATGTGTGGTCGTGCATAAAAATAAAGCTAAAAGAAAAGACAGTTTACACGGCGAAGAAGCTATGACTTCAAATTAAGAAAATACGACGATCTTTTTGTTTTTAAAGATTACATCGTTCATCTTATTACTGAATAGACTGTATTTATATTTGCATACGTTTTTAATTTAATATCATAATAAAAATTTTTCAACCCAATAAGTTCTTTTAAAAATTATAGACCAGTTAGCTGGCGTCCTTTAACAATTTTTAGAATTGTGAATATAAATGAATAAATAAAAGTGCATCTTCGTGCACAGTTCTAATAATTACATACTGATCATCTTTGTACATTTTTGAGCTACTAGCAACAAAACCTTCTCTAAAATTTCTATTTTATGATAATTCCGGTTGTAAAGTGTCGCCCAAACTAGGTCCATTGGTAAATTATAATAAAAATATAAGTGGTAAAACTATTATTTCGAAGGTTAATGGTTTGTTGTAAGACATGCAACTTTTTATTCAAAGAGCTAAATTCACCCCTTATGTGTCACTAGACTGAGTTTAATTCTTGTCTTTACTTTTTAAAGCATTATTTATGCAAATCCATGGATTTGCAAGCCCGAATTTTTGATCTTTTCGAGCAACGACTTTATGAGATTATCCTTACCTCACCTATTGTATACTTTGAACAGTTTTTAGCACTTGAGATGCGGATAAATGATCTTTGGAAGGTTTTATTTATATATTATATTATAACGCTTTATGTCCTTTAAACAAAAACACGAGTAATTAATCTGGGTGTTTATTAATATTCTGCAAATTAGCTGTTTCACTACAAACTGTACCAAGCTTTGTATCCATAAAATCGCATAAATTTCCCATTATTTACAAATATTATAAAACTAGTAATAAAACCCAATTTTTTGACTTATTTCTCATTACAGGTTTACCGTTTTCAACTCTTAATACTGTCTGACTTATCAAACTCCTTATTTAGTACCAAATTCCTTTATTTAGTTCTTTCATTTTGTTTTGGATATATGTTTTTCATTGTAGTGCTATATTTCTTTATTCATTTTTTGGGCATGATCATACCACTTAAATATCTTATTTTCCATTCCTCTTATAATCCCTCCATATCTCTTTTGATTGTTTTCTATTCGTGCATGTACATTATAAACTTCTTCTCATGATATTTAGTTCTATTATCTTCAATTTATCTCTTGTTTTGTTAAGCATCGGCCACATTTTTTTTCGAATATTGTAATGCTCTCCACAATAGTGTTAAATATGCTTTTCTTTGTTTTATAAGATTTTAATTCCATATAAACCCATAGAGTCTTTTGTGGCTCTTTTTCTTTTTATTACTTTGTCATCTATATTATAAAATAATTGAACCCACGTACTCATATTCTACATAAGTTTTTGTTTTTTCTTCCTTTATGTTTAACTCACGCATTTGTCATACGATCTACATGTATGCCGTTTTTTAATTATATCAAATCCCCATATGTCGTATTCCTCATTCAGGTTTCGCTACATGTATGTCACGTCCTCCTCATCCTTTTCCACAATTAACTGGTCATTAGCAAACCTAAATAAATATACTGTCTTAAATTTTATAGGTATTCCCATTACTTCACATTTTGTAACCATTGTTCTAGTGCATGTTTTGTCTATATATATTGCACAATAACGATAAACTTGTCTCAACCCTTTGGACAGTTTTATTTCGGTTGTTACTTTCATTCTAAGCTTAATTCATGTTTTTGTTTTTTGGTATAGAATTTTAACTATGTTGATCTATTTTTTCCTAATTCCCTTCCGATTATTGACTTCTTGAGTTCACATTTTAAAACATTGTCATGTGTCTTCTCTAGGTCTACAAATGTTAGATGGGTATCAATATAAAGTGAATCGGTCAAGTAGTTCCGGAAATATCGTGTCGACAGACACACACATATAAACAGACAGACAGGATCGTAATCGTATTAACTTTCGCTTACGCCTTACAGGCTTTCGAAAGTTATTAAATACAAATACTACAGACTTGTATAGAAAACTAATCTCCCATCTGAAGAACGATCAAATTGAATACCACACCTACCACTTACAGGATAAAAGATCCTATAGAGTAGTAATCAGAAATTTGCATCACACAGTGGATACCAAAGAAATCAAGGACGAGTATACAAACATGGCCACTCTATACGTAACATCATTAACATAAGACAGGATATCTAAAAATCTCTTACCTATTTTTTTTTGTTAATAATTTTTTTTTGTGAAATAAAGAACCTGGACTACCAACGGATAACAGTGGAGCCACCGAAGAAAAACACCACAATTATACAGTACACAATATGTCAAGCCTATGGCCATAGTAAAGGCTGCGGCACTAAACCGTTTCTATGTGTAAAATGTGGAGAATGATACAACACCGCTATCTGCAAGAAAACAATAAACACTCATTCCACGTGCGCGCTGTACCAAGAACCCCGTTCTGATAACTATAAAACTTGCGAGGTTTATTAACAAATACAACTAAAAAGAGATGATCAGTTGCTTCCCCGAACACAAGCCACAAAGTAAATCAACAAGCCAATATTCGCACAACATGCAAATACTTCGAACCTAAACAATGCAAGGTATGCTCATGTTGCACCATCCCACTGCATAAACAAACTAAAGATACAAATAATTACAACATCTCACTATCACAATTTTTGATTAAATTCAAGACCATGTTTACCCAACTCATGAATCAGAGCAGCATGGTACTAAATCTGGTAACACTTTAGTTAACAAATTAAAATAATGAATACCTTACAAATTGCTTTATGGAACACAAACGGGTTAGCTCAGCATTGTCTAATAGTCAAGCTATTTCTCAAACACCAAAGATACATCTTACTGATTTTAAAAACCCATTTCACATATTACACACTTACTTCAATATGCATAATTATGCGACATATTTTAGTAACCACCTAGACGGCACAGCTTACGTCGGCTCAGCAATCATGCTTAATAATAAGATATCCCAACATATAATGGCACCATCATAAATGTCGAAAACTCCAATAATTCTCTAGTAACAGTAGCTATATACAGCCCTTTCAGGCACATAGTACAACAGCAATATAAAATGTCTTTTTTTAACTAGGAAACAAATTTATTGATAGATTATGGATTATGACGGGATTCCAACGAAAAAAAACATCATGGGGATCTAGATAAATCACGACTAAAAGCCGGGAACTACTCAAGAAACAAAATACCAGATGTTGTAGATATTTTCATTATCAAAGAAATATCTTCAATCATTCATCTATATTTGTGACAATGAGCACGTCAATCATCATCAAGCAAAAGAAACCCTTACTTTATAATAGACACACAAATTGGAAAATGTTCAAAGAGTATCTAACCGATAAGATAACAAGTCAAGTTTCTTTAAAGACAAAAGATAAAGTTGACTCTGCGGTTAATAATTAACAAATGCCATACTCCATGCAGCATATTACTCAACATCACCTAGTCGCGGAAAACCCATTCTTTTTGAAAATTATCCACTACACTTTAAAAACAAACTTGCAGAAAAAAATAATAGCTATAAATACTTAGCAGAGAATTAAGCATTCAACAGACAAAACCGAATAAATGGGTTAACAAAAAAAAACAGGCACTACATGAATGGAAAAACTAAATATTTAATGAATATCTTAAAAACATTTATGAAAAGCCACTAGTAGATTCAAACGCCCCAAAAATCAAATTACACTAATTTGTAAAGACAATGGCAGAAAAAACAGAGCTATTCGGATATCATTTATTAACTACATTCCAACCTCATCACTCGGCTGTTGCACCTACAGAAGAAAGTGGGTTACTTAACTACCTACAGGCTTCTTCTCAACTAAGCTCCTCCGATTTCTCTGAAGTCAATCCAAATCCCAATCAAAGACGAAGTAAGGTATCTTAGCATGCATTTGGTTCACATCACTAAATAGAGAAAGGAAATGTACCTCAAAATAAATAAAATGCATTGGTCAATGGGTCGAAAGTCTAAATTATCATTAAACAATAAAGTGTTAGTGTACAAAACAGTGATAATTTCAGTGTGGACCTCTAGGATTTAACTGTGGGGATGTCCGAAATCCTTAAACATTGCGATCCTACAAAGGTTTCAAAATAAAACTCTCCGCACTATAACAAATTCGGAATGGTTTATTTCAAACACAACTATCTATATGAACAGAACTCATTGTCACGCAAATGCGTTCATACTTAAATTATTAAACAATACAAATTTTTTAGACCATTACATTAATGTAAAATTTTAGACTACACTAAATAGTATTAAGTGTAGAGGGTTTGTCCGAAAAGTAATGCAATTTGTCCCGCTCCTCCTAGTCACAGCCCATTCGCACCGGTTGGGTTAAGTGGGACGGGGGAGGAGGTACTATTAGCTTCACAACGCTTCTAAACTTGGTCTATGCTATGAGGTCTAGGAGCGCCAGGATCACTGTTTCCGTGAACCTGCTGTTAGTACCTATGCCACGATGCGCAACTGGGAAAACTATCGAACCCACCAAATGGTTCAGGCAGCCTACAGTGACTCTGCTCTCTTGTATTCTCACGTTTCTAAGTGGTTAAAGTTGTTCAAAAATGGCCATGACGCGGTGGAGGATGACCTCCGCTCTGAACGGCCATTAACCAGCAAATGTGAGAAAATGTGTCTTGTGCTCGTGATCTTTAAAATGTCGATCGTCGAATGAGTGTTAGAATGATAGCAGAGACTCTCAGTATTCCGAAAACCATTGTGCACGAAATTGTTATAGACAATTTGCACATGCGAGTTTATGGCTTGGCAACGTTGCCTCAGCTCCCCTACAGACCTGGCTCCGGGAACCTTTTTTTTGTTCCAAACGATCAAATGCGCACTGAAAGAAACCCGTTTTTAAAACATTGAAGCGATTCAAACCGTCATGACAAAGGGTCTAAACGAAGTCCCTGTTAACGCTTTCCAAAATGTGTACCGTGCATCGAAAAGTCGCTGGCAAAAGTATGTGGACGTCCAAGGGGAGTATTTTGAAGAATTTTAAACGTTTATAACGATATCTTAAATACATTTTTTACAAACTTAATTGGATTACTTTTCAGACAAACATTTTGTATGTGAGGCCTGCCATTGGGCTGTTTCTCCCCTCTCATGCCAATGTATTACCTAAAATCAGATTTGCTTGTTAGCCATTCGGCTGGTTCCGAATCTGCAGTTGTGAAATAAAAAAAAGTAAAGTTCTGTATTGATCTTTTATTTGTGTATGGAATTTTGTTTTATTTATAAAGCTTCATTGTTATTTAATATATGTCTTCATATTGTTTGATGTAGCAGAAATTTCAATTTTCTGTAGTATTATTTACTCTTAATGATTTTCTATACTTTGTTGTAGAATTTACTATCTTTTTGTTATAATTTTGTTTATTTAATATCATTTAAATTTTTCCTCGTATATTAATTCGATCCTGTTTCTTTCAACATCCGCTCTGTCGTTTCCTCTATGATAGCATTTTTGTATTTCTTTCAAAGTTGTTTTTCTATTTAGGTTGTTTATATTATTCATATTTATGTATATTTAGTGTTCTTTTTGTTGTAATTTATTAACTATTTCTGCATTTCTGTTAATCGATTGTATGTTAAATTGGATGTTGGAAGTTTTTGGTTTTTATATTTTAAATTTCAGTTTCAATTTAGTTCTTAGAAAGGTGTGATCTAATCTAATAAACTTTGTATAAACCTTCAGTCTATAGCTATATAATGAATTTGTTTTTTATGTGGCCTCTATATAAGAAAACACAGAATTATAGTCTTTCAATCAAAGCAAAACAGAACATTTTGACCAGTTTTACGTTGCTGTTGCTGTAAATATCTTCACCAAAGAAATTACTGCACATGAACCCACAATAATCAATATACAAAATGTAAGATATAAAATTCTAAAAGCTTTCTTGCCTATGTTTTTCCTTCAACTGCAACAAAACTAAAACAATAAAAATATATGATACAAAATTTCTTATAAATTTAAACATAACTTTTAAACCTTCTCATGTCAAACGGGAAGTTTCTTTGTATTTTAACTGCTAGAGGTATAATCACACAAAGAATTTCTGCCACAAAATTAATACCCAAAAAAAATTGTAAACCATAACAAAAAAGTGAGGACATTAAACATGTTTAAATTCCAAAATAATAGACGAGCAAATTACTAAGAATGTATAGATGTTAAAGAAATACAAAAACAAATGTTTTCACTTCTAAGAAACGAACCGGTGCTGCAGATCAAAATCACCAACACCAAGAAGTCAATAATCATTAACCTAGCAGTGTCAATATTTAAAAAGTTAACATTAAAGCAATTATTATGAAGTTAATAAAATGGATGGATACAAAATTAAATTTACTCACGACTGTTATATACAAAATTTCACGATGGCTCACTTTCGTAAGTTAACATTTTAGAATTATCATGGCTTGACTAAACAGTCAAGAAGCCGCAACATTTTCTAAAAAATCAAAACATTTGCATTATGTTTCTGAATTCCACTTTACTAATTTAAGCTATATGAAAACTGTTTACACAACCAATCATCCTAATAGCACTGCACACGCTGAAACTACAATGATAAGCAAATTAACTAAAAATCATTGCAAAATATAGAAATATCAACAAGAGCACAGGTCACCAACATGTTAGTAGTACTGCGGAAATAACAGAGACGTTATCATTTCCCTTCCAAACATACTGTTAAACAGAATAATTTCAATCCTTCTTCACTATCCTTGGATCTAAATTTATATCAGGAGGAGATTATAATTCAAAAACTCGGAATTGGAAATCGAGGGTTATTTTAACGCATAGAAGAGTATTAATTACTTACACCAATGAAAAAAATAACTTATAGTATGTGTCAACCGGTAGGAAGAATCTTGACTCCTTAGATTTCTGTATTATAAATGGAATAAAAACTAATTATTTAAAAGCAGAATTATGCTTGGATTTGTCTTCAGATCATACACTGATCTTCGTACCCAAATAATAAATCTTTTAAAACCCAAGACTTCATAATAGCAAAATCAACTGGTGCTATTTTAGAGGGTTGGTGGGCGGGAAAATACATTTACGCATACCACTAAAAAAGCCCACAGATATACATAAAGTTGTAGAAGATTTCTTAACACAATAATCGTCTTAAAACCTTACACCTGATTATCAAGAACCAGAGATTCAAGAATTTTACGCTACATACTAAGAAAATGGTAGAAAAAAGGATACTCTCATAAAGCAACCCGTAAAACCTGTAAAAATCTCTATTGCACAACTTAAATAATCAAATAATTCAAAAATACCTGTCAGAGCTATCGCCTACTGAAGATACCAACTATTCCTTATGGCCACGAAATAACTAAAAAATTTTCAGCTGCATCCCAATGACACATGGATAAGAATTACTATCAAAAAAGCAAATACCATTGCTAACTAATCGCAAAACATTTTTAACGTTATTCCGCAACATACTTTGCTGAAAAAGAAATATTAGACCATCAAACAGTCAAAGAACCTATACACTGTAGAAAAAAATTAATTAATGCAGCTAAATTAAACTAAGTAGGAGGGTAAGGGGTGGCGTCAACTTCAATCTGCCTCTGCTAGATAACAAAAGAGGCTCTAGCGGTTCAGCACCGGAAAGTATAACCCGATCAGTTGTCCCGAGGTAACGGGACCCTCGTCGTTGGACCAATCACCCACACGAGGTAAAATGATTCAAAGCAGAATAAATGCAACTACTATACCACGTTGAAAACACGGGTCCTCGCCCGATCACCGAAGCGATTAGTACTTAGATGGGTGACCACTTGGGAATACCGCGTCGTTGTGTTCCCCAACATCGTGAGACATAATTAAGCAGTAGAAAAAGAAGAAGAAGAAGAAACAAAATAAGCAATTAATAATATAAAGTAAACAATTCTCCTGTATATCATCCTAAAAGAACTACCAGAACGTGGTTTAAAAACTCTTGCATGCTTTTATAATGCTTTCTTATTAAGACCTTCCCCAATGAAAAGTTGCCCAAATCATAATGATCCCAAAGCCAGGAGAGGGTCGGAAAAATGTTTCAACCTACAGATCCATACCAGCAAAAGTTTACGAAAAATCTAGCCTACACAAATTAGAATCAATTTTTGATGGAAAAATTATCTAAGCTTTTGGCAAAATCTAATTTACTGGATTTATGTACAAAACAAAAAGAAATTTAGCGTTTAGGTACTTTAATATTTTTAATTCATATCTAAGCAACAGGTATTTTCAAGTAAGATTCCAAGGCAAACTATTAGTACTACATTCTATTCACTCGAACATTTTCCACACTTTACCTAAGCTACACATCAGATATTTTAACTACTAAACAAACAATAAACGCTATATGTGCGGATGGCAGTATTATGCTAACCTTTTACCACAATCCGCAGTTAACGTATCACCTACTTCAACTAAACCGAGATAAAGTCGAAACCTAGTTAAACGCTTATCAAATTATGGCTAACAATGTCAAGTCAATATACGTGACATTTACATTATCTAAGAAAACCTCCCCTCTAGTTGCATTAAACAACAAATTACTTCACAACAATACAACGTTAAATATTTTACTGAAAATTAATCTGGCATAAACATATCTAGAAGAAACTAGACAAATGTATTGGCTCTTGAAATAAACTGCTACACTCTCAATCGATAATAAGTTAATGTTGTAGACAACTACTCTGCAACCCATGTAAATGTATGGGATTCAATTATGGCGATACTCCTAAGATTCCAAAACAAGATTATCCGAGACATTATCAGTGCACGCAGATATATATTAAACTAAAGTGGTACAACAAGATGAGAAACTAGTGGCTTACAGTATTAAACGTAGTACCGTAATAAACTCAGTGCACCTACTCATGAATATGCAGGTAATGTTCTAAACAGACAGTATGTTAAACGACTCAAATAAGTACGTTCTTAGGTTAATTTTGAATTTTAGTTCAAGTAACCAGATTAAGATCAATTAATAAAGTGCTCTCGCTGGAAAACTCTTACATGTTTTCATTATTCTAACCATATTTCAAAAATAGAACAGTGCAGCGCATTTAATATACTTAAGAGAACCAGCTAAGTTAGCCACATATATGAAGAAGAAAATTAAAAAAATATATTCATTAGGAAAGTTTACCACTCTTACAGAATATGTAAAATATATTTTGCAATGCCGTGAATGAACCATACAACTACAGTGATTCATTATACAACACATCTGTACATAAAATGCAATTTACAATTTTAAAAAATTATTTGGTTTTATACAAGGTATTTCAAAAAGACTCATCAGATTTAAAATGTTTCTATTACGAAAATTAATGAACATAGACACTTCATATTAATTTTATGTTACAGGGCTAATCTTAATTATGGAAGTTAACCTTCCCACTTAAATGAAAACATTAAGCGTGTTACAAAATTGTCATTTTCTGGCACATTGTCTGGATGCGCTCCATATCTTCGTCTAACGCACGGAGACGACCACTGGATTTTCCTTTACACAGACAACGCCACAGTTCAACGCCATATTGTTGACGAAAGTCACGTTGAACAGTTGTTACGGACTCACACTTTGCGAAGCAAAGAACACAAAATGGTTTCTGTTGTCTAGTCGCCATCTTGACAAACTACTGCTACCAATGTAGCAGGTGAACGAAGCACGCTGGTGCTACCTATCGACAACCGCGTAAAACTCGAAAATTCCCTCTAACAGTACATTGTTCAACAAAAACGGATTAAATCCTAAATAATTATAATTTTTTAATCAGATTATTCTTTTCCTGTATATTCCTGTATTTAAAGTTACCTTACTGGCAACCCAAATACATGTTTTGGAAAGTAGTTTTACCTGTAGCAAATGGATTTCCTCCGAGGCCATGTATATTGAAAAGTTTTAAACGTAATTCCCACTCATCTTTTGGCGGATCTATAAATAAGGAGATTTATTTCGAGAAACTTTCGACGTTATTCAAAAAGCTAGCACGCTGCTTTTCGTCCAACAAAAAAGTGCTCGATTCGATGAATTCCCCAGAGGGCCGATTTAGTTTCAACACGTCGAACGGAATTTTTTACGAAATCGCTCAGGAATATGTATAGCTTTCTTGGTAGCCGCTTATTTGTGTTTTAGAGCGACACTGCCTTCTAGAAAATGTCAATTATTTATCATTTAATTGTGTAAGAGCAAGTTAATTTACACTAAAATCTAAGTTTGCGAAAAGAACACAACAAAAAAGTACCTAATGTCACTTAAGGGTATGTGACTGATGTAAGCTACAATCCGCCTCAATCACAACAATCTTATCATCATTTACATTATCGCAACCAGAGAAACTTAAACACGCAATTGAATCCTACCTATTATTCACACAATCGGCCATTTCTTTCAATACAACCTCCCATACAATCTACCCATTCACCAGCTATCCAACCCAACTACAGCGATAACATGGAGCAACAAAACGAAAATAATTACCACCCCTGGTAAGCAGCAAAAAAATAAACGGTTGAATAAATCAGCTAAAAATATATATTTTATGCAACTGCAAATTTTAACCCAAAATAGATTTGAGCCTTTAATCAACAATAATTCCGATTTACCCAACCGAAAATGTTCTAAAAAAACAAAAATATAGTGAAAATTCCTTAACCTCTCCAGATATACATTTACAGTGATACAAACTACAACGAATGATCGATGACATCGCAAAAGTTGCTGCCAATAAGTAATTCTATGGTAAAACAATTGTTAACAATACAGTAAAAACGTACACACTTCAGGCAGCTATCGAAAAATCATTAGACATCTACGAGAAGAAAAAAATTTCGTCAAAGAAGAGATACGAAATCTTCATCAGTTGATCTCGACTGAAGTAATTAAAAAAGAACTCCAAAGCTCAGCCATTATGTCCATAATGCAATGAACATAAAACACAAAATTAGCAAAGAATCCTTCCCAGTCTTCTATGTTGGCTACCTAAAGAATAAGAAAATTTACGATATTAAATTCTTCTGCGACTGCAAAATAGTTGTTAAAACGCCAAATAAAAGATATTATATAGTGAACAAGATGCTAAAATCGCGACCATTCGAAGACTTATTACTTAAGACAATAGTAGTGTATTAAATGTGAAGGTGACCACGACACAAATGTATGGATAAAACCGAGAAGAGCATCAGATAAATAATTTATATGATGGCGACCATCCTGCAAATTATATCTACATAGAAGGGTTTAATAAACATGCAAAACAAAGCAAATCATCAAACCACATCAAATAGAAAACTGATTCTACCTTTACCTCCAATGCTATCCTAGTTACTCCGCAATATCCCAACAATGTGCAATGACGAACTATACTTAAGACCATAATTAGGTTGTCAATAAACAAGTGAAATTGGGTGAAAAGCTTAGCATTTTTCTTGCCAAATTTAAAACCAACTCAGCTTACTCCAGCTTACTCCAGCTTACTAACAACAATCATAAATAAATTCTATTCATAATAAACCATAAACAAGAATTAATAGCCTTTTTGCACCTTAATAAAATTCACATGCAACTTATTACCTCACAAACATAATCCAAAGGCGGCATCAGAATCTACCCGCTACGAAACAAACCAAAAAAAAAAACACAATTTATGCACCTTTAATAATTAAAGACTTAATTTCTAAAAAAGACGGCCAGACAGAAACCACAAAGAACACACAACCCTGCCGATAAAACCACCTACAGTTGTCTAGCACTAAGACTACGTACCCAGTTAAGAGAGATACAAAATGATACTTTTGCTGAATATACCATAAACCTTAAACAAAATGACCATTCAAGTTCAGAGACCCTCAAAGAATTTTAAAAAGCCTCAAGCGCCTAAAAGACTTATTAGGAAAACAAATAAAGAATGAGCTAAATCTAGTCTAAATAAAGCAGACTCTTTTGTAGAATATTTATCTAAAATTTTCACTCTAGAACTAACGACTACACAAAGAGACACTAAAATACAATCATTTCTAGATACTCCATACCAAATGATACTTCCCGTAAACCGATCTTCACCAGCTGAAGTTTGAGATAAAGATAAACTGGTTTAAGGCGCCAGATCATGACTTGATATCTGGTAAAATTTTACAAAAAGACGTGGTATTACTGACTACTAAGCCTCTGTTACTACCCAATCATATGGGAAATACACACATAATAATACTAAAGAGTGAAAAGAAATCAGAAAACGTCACCTCCAATCGGCCAATTATCCTCTTCTTAAAAAATTTCGAAAAGATACATATATAGGTATTTTTACATTTTCTTCACCACCAATTCGGGTTCTAAGAGGGCCATTCAACTACATACGCATAGGATAGTAAATAAAATATCATCTGCCCTAGAAGAAAAGAAATACTACACCGCTGTATTTTTGGGCACATCTCAAGCTTTTGATAAAGTGCAGCACAAGAGGCTTCTCCTTATTAAAGACGCTGTTACTAAACTACTACTATTTACTCCTTCAATCCTATCTCAGTGACCGACATTTTTCCGTCAATTATCATATTTCCGTATCATCTTATCAAATCCGGTGTCCCTCAAGGTAGTGTTTTGGATCTCTTTGTTTAACTTATTTACACAACTAACTGACAATACGGTGATTGCCACATTCGCCGATGACGCCACAGTACCACTTACAGAAACCCGGTAATTGCAATTACTAACTTCCAACAGCATTTCAACAAAATTGAGACATGGTTCGACAAATATCGGATAAAACTTAACCAATTAAAACAAACTCGTTTATTATGAAAGCTATAATTTGTCCACCAGTTAACATTAATAACATCCCGGTGCCCCCAAAAACGGAAGTTAAATACTTAGGACTACATCTTAACCAACGGCTTACGTAGAACAAATACCTACAAGCTAAACGCTAGCAACTAAACCTAAAATTACATAAAATGAATTGGCTTCTCGGTAGGAAATCAAAACTATCAATCAGAAACAAATTATTACTTTATAAAACGATGCTAAAGCAAATTTTGGCATTTTTTATACAACTTTGGGGACCAAGTCAACCAGAATTAAAACTCCGCAACAACTTCAGTCTAAAATATCTTGTGCAATAGTTGATGCACCTTGGCTCGTTACCAATCAAACAATTCATGAAAAGGTTAACATACCATTGCTGCGTCTATAGACGGACGCATCAATGAATTAATGCAGCCCAATAACTTTTCTTGGACACCACATTTCGAAGTTACTTCGTAATATAGTATATATTTCGCACATATAGTTCCGGCCATAATTTGCTTACGAAACCAGGACAGAGTCGGCGAACTCAGTTATGCGACCAAAATATCGACCTCCGTTTTATGTTTCCATTCATATCTTATGAATACATCCATGACTTTTCAAGCGGTTTCTTGCTATAAGTGAATAAACTAGGCATGCAAATGAACATTATTATATGCTTGATCTATCAAGAAAAATAGCCGCTTGATTTGTTGTGTAAATTTAGGGGGGGGGGGGGTTAATCAGAATATTTACATATAACATATTTTAATTCCCAATATTTAACAGTTGAATCTAAGAAAGTTTTGCCATATATTCCCCTAACATTTCTTAAACTATCCTAAGAAACTGGAATTCTAATTTACTAGTTTTTGAGAAACTCAAAGTTTTTAACCCCAATCGCACTAAAAATGAGGCTTGACTTCAAACAACAAAGCGTTAAATAATGAAAGTTTGGCAGCTACAATTCGCAATTTTCATACAAAATATGGTCGGAGTAGTGATTTAAATTCATCAACTGTGCAGAAATTAATTAAAAAATACAAGGCGACTAGATCGATCATTGACAATAGACACTCTGGCCGCTCTTCAACAAGTCGTTCAATACAAAACATCGAAGCAGTTCGTGGGAGTGTTGCTGAGAGTTCAGGAACATCAATTCGGCACTGTGCTCTCTACAGCGTATTCTTACGAAAGATTTGCATCTTCATGCTTAGAAAGTTCAATTGACTCAAGAACACAGCGAAGAGACTTCGTTGAATTGATTATGGAACAACAAGTAGACGTTGATTTTTCGGACAAAATCATTTTCAGCAATGATGCTTACTTTCATCTTGAGGGCTTCATTAATCGTCAAAATGGTCGCATTTGTAGTTCAGAAAATCCACGAGTGGTTGTTGAGCAACAAATGCATCTACAACGTGTCACTGTTTGGTGCAGATTTTGGACTGGAGGCATCATCGAACCATTTTTGCTCAAACCAGTCAACGTTTGTTTTATTGGTTTGACAATAAAGAGCTACATCAGCTAACATTAATACTAGAAAAGAACATGTTCCGAGTAACCTTATATTATTGGTAGAAAATATGTGTAGAAACCACTATAATAAAATTAAGGTAAATGGTGTATTAATCAAACAAATAATTAAATATGCGACACACCTAGAAGGTTACAAAATGACAAATAAGGAAAGCTGGTTATGAAGATGATGTGACATTAATCGCTGAAGATAGCGGAAATTTAAAAAAATATTGTTCTATTTTGCACCCAATTGTAACAAGTATAACCTGAAAGTTCACACGTTAATAAGGAATTACAAGAACAAATAATTGAATAAGTCGAAAAATTTAGTTAGTCATCCAAAGTAACGACACAAGGGGACAATGTCAAATCCAAAAATCAGATATTGGATCAAAATCTTAAAACAGAGTGGAACTAACATGTGAACAAATTTTGGCAAGTACAAATAACCAGATATAATATGTATTTTATAAGAAAAACGCAGCCTACTAAGACCTAATAAAAGATAAAAAGTAATCTGTACAAAACGAGCTATAAGCTTCCTTTAAAAAGGAAAATGATGAAACTCATTGTATGACATCGGATGTAAACCATCGTGATTACTACTGATAAAACTATACGTCAAATTAGCTTATACACACATGCTAATAAGTTTCATCCAATGCAGTACCCCAATGTCGATAGAGAAACAAAAATCTAGTTTAAATATAATTTACTCATATATTTGATTAATTAAACCATAATGACAACATTTACAAAACTTCTCTGAAATTTACATTTATAATTATTCTGTTTTCATATAGATTTTTAATTTTCCGCTTGCTTACACGATGTATTGCACAACATCCGTACAAATACGTAAGGGCTCAAATTACGCCCCCGTTTAATTTACAGGAAATGAGGTGACCTTTTCAGATGCCGGAGAAGCTTTAAAAAATGTCACGGGTCGAACAGCGCCACTACTTTGAATTTGCTGCACATGAGTTAATCAAATGCAAACTAGTTACAAACTTTGCTGATATAGTGACATTTGCACTTCAAACCGAACGGTTTTATAAGCTCGCCTAGTTAACGGGCACCGGTAGAACTTTTCCAGTGGCCGCGCTGGCTGCGAAATTGGATCGAACTTAATAAATTTGCTCGGGAACAAATTAAAAAGTCGGTTATGAAACGTGATATGAGGCAGCTGACGAGATTTAAAACGCTGAAGTGATGGATGGCTCAAACCGGCAGTCAACATACATAAAAAAAGGATCGTTAAGTTGATAGCCGGATTTTATGTTCAACCCTGCGCTTTAATCAAAGCATAGCAAAAATGCTATTTATTGGTTAATTAATATATTTTTGAGTGATTTTATTACAAATTTACAATCTACTCCATTAAACTACAGAGTAATAAGTAAATAATATGATATTATTTGCTAATGTCTTGAGTTGACATCCATTGATGTCATTGGGATTTACTCAATGAGGTCTTCGCTGTTTACTTTTATTCTTTGCTAATCTAGCCAAGATTATAACAGCTTTAGATGTATTTATAGTTTTTCTGATGCTTTAATGGGATTAGTGTCTAATGACAATATAGCTTCATCATCAGCGAAGGTAGCAATTAAAGCAATATTACTGGTTGGGATATCTGCAGAAAGTATAGGAAAGATCCAAGGAAACTACCATGTGGAACACCGAAATTAATAGAATGGTAATTTGACAAAAAATATGTAGATTTGAAAGTGTCTTTCATTTGAGTATGATTTTAGTAACAGGTAGATTTGTTGGTGTCATACCTTAATCAATATCTGCTAGATATGATTGAACATTATTATTATAACCATGAAATTATACCTTAGCGCTTTATATAAATTTGTTGATTTTATTTCTTTGTAGACCTCAGCTAGAGTAAATGATCCTGAAATTAAAGATGACTAGCTAGCCGAGTAGTTGAAATATTCTATTTTTACGTCATTATTAGATGGAAGTGATATAAAGACTTGTGCAGAGTATTATCCATAGATATTTGCGTTTTCGACATTAGTACGGGCTTAACTTCTATCTGGTTTTCTTAGTGATGATGTTGATAATGTTAAAATTCTTAGTAGTTTTCCAGATGGTATGGTCTTGTGGTGATATATTTGTGATGTAGTAATTTAATATTTCGTTTTGGTTTTGTTGTATAGCATTGAAAAGTCTGTATGTTAGCCTGTTTAGAATGATCTTGTCCAGGGTTTCTTAGACCTTTGCTTAAGCTTTGCGTTTTTATGCACTTAGTTGCCTTATATATTAATGGTATATTGAGATTCTCTAATTTGGTATTTTGTCTCGTAAAGATGCTTCATAGATTCAATTCAATTAAGCTTTACATTCTGTGGTTTACTTTAATGTTATTGGTAATGATGAGTTTGAATTGTTAGTTTATTTAATACATACTCTTGGTAAAGAATTTTTTTACTTTATTACTCAAAGTAATTGTTATTGGACTATGATCTGAATTTCAATCTAGATTACTTATTTTAATGTATATGTTAGAATATATCTTTAGTGACCGCAACAGATCTGAAAGTTTGTTTCAATCTACTGGCCAGTTAGTTGGCTTAGCGGGTGACAAGAGCTGTAAATCATTTTGCTGTATAATGTGGAACAGGTTTCATTCTTAAGTTGTAATCAGCGTAGAACCTCAGTCGGTGTGTTGACATTCCAATTTCCTGCTATGAAGAAATGGGCCCCTAGTGGGAGTCAACATTTTTGATATTCTTCCTCTGGTGTGCTGCTAAGTGAACTATATAAAGCTCCGATAGTTAATGTCCAAGAGAGTAGTTTTATTTCTATTAGAATATTTTAAATTTTGTTATAGATATATGGTGGTATCACGTAGTAATTTATTGCTAATCTAATTAAAATTGTTGATCCTGCGTAACAAACTATCCATCAGGATTACCTTGTTGATAACTATTATAAACATAGACAGGATTACGCTATTCTAGTTAAGTAATTTAGAAAACATATTTTTGAATTCACTAAGAAAGGCAGTAAGTTTATTTGCTATATCATTATTGTTGATTGTATTATTTGCTGTTTGTGCATAGGCGTGAAAGTTATGATAAAGTGTGTGAAGAGGTTGTTGGTTTGCTGCTGTGTTTCTTACCAGATTTGTTTTGTTTGGTATTAGTTGGGTTTGTTGTTTAAGCATTTTTTCAGCATTTAAGTCTGTGAAACAGTACATCTATTACAGTTGGTCAAATAGCTGCCGTCGCATAGAACACAGCTGAAGTATCTCTTTTCCTTGCGCAGAATTTGGTGTCATGCGGTCCCACATTTAACGTAGTTGGTTGGCTTTCTGCAGTAACACTTAGAGTAACCGCAGTCTGAACAACGTGTACACTAAATTATAATATAATATCTCTGTTCTTATTTCAGTTCCTTTGTAGAAATTCAACAACGAAGATTTTTTATTTTTTTGGATTGAGGTTAAGGTCGACAAAAAATAACAGTAAGAAATCGTTACTTATCTTATGCTTTACCAGGTGTACCGGAAAGTCTTTAACGTTTTGTTTTTTTAGAAAAATGCATAATTTTGGATATAATGGAAAAATTTATTTATTCAAAATATTGACCATTAAATTCTGCACATCTCGCCCATCTTTCAGGCAATTTATGAATCCCATTCAAAAAAAAATTGTTTTTCCTTTGAGCGAAACCATTCATCGGTCCATTTTTTAACTTCTTCGAAATTGGCGAAGTGCTGCTCTGCTAATGCAGAGCCCATTGATGCGAAAAGGTGATTGTCGGACGGGGAAAGGTCTGGAGAGTACGGCGGGTGCAATAATATTTCCCGCCCAAGCGCTTCAATGCTTCCTTGACCGGTTTTGCTGTATGAGGCGGCGCGTTATTGTGCTGTAAAATCACTTTACGGTGTCTTCGGGCCCATTTTTTTTCGATCAATGCATGGTTCAAATTGATCATTTGTTGTCGGTAGCGATCACTATTAACTGTTTCACCAGGTTTCAACAGTTCATAATACACCACGCCACTCTGGTCCCACCAAGCACAGAGCATTGTCTTGCGATCAAAACGATTTGGACTTGAAGTTGATGAGCCAGCTTCTCCAGGTGATAACCATGATTTTTTGCGCTTAGAGTTTCTAAATAAATCCACTTTTCATCACCCGTCACTATTCGATGCAGAAATGACTTTCGATCAAACCTTTGAAGCAGCATTTCACAGACGATTTTTCGATTTTCCATTTGCCTGTCATTCAATTGATGTGGCACTCATCTTCCTATCCCATCGATTGTAATCGGTCGCTAATAGTTGCTTGGGCCACATTTAACGCTTCTGCCAATTGTTTTTGACTTTGTGTTGGGTCTTCATCCAATAACTCCTGCAGTTTCGCATCTTCAACACTATTTTTGAATTGTCGAAACCACGCCTCACATGTTTTTATGGTTGGAGCATGCTCGTTATATGTTTCAACTAGCAAACGATGACTTTCGGCGGCTTTTTCTTTTGATTAAATAAAAAAAGTAATGCATGCCGCAAATGCACGTTTTCAGACACATAACTTGACATTTTGAAGAAGTATAAATATATGACGGTGATACTTTCACAAAACATAACCTACGACGTTGAAGCTTGATTTCTGTAAAATAAAATGAACACGTGTCAAATCATAATATTGTATATTAAGCCTAGCGACACTTATTGGAAAAAACCGGTACAGACTTTCCAGTACACCTGGTATGTTAATAATATTTTTACTGAGCACCCTAATTCACCGCGTAAAAAATATAACTCTGTATAATCTCTTATTTAATTTGGTAGATGTGGTGGACTATGTTTCTTCGAGCAGCGCTTCATTAATTTCCTATAAGCGTTGATAAAAAGGGTATTTATTTTGACTTTATTGTTTGTCAGCGTTTTGAAATAACATCATCTTCAATGACTTTATCTTGATTTTCAGTCATAACGTAAAATCTTAAATAAATATTCGTGAAGGACTAGGTTCTTTACCTCGCGATTTATTATTAGTCTGATTAGCGGTTAATTCGTTAATAAGTCCTGTTTTAGAGAGCGTTTGAAATCTATTTGATATGTTAATTTGTAATGTGTATTGCTTTATGCGATTGTTTCGTTTTTTGGCGACAACTTGCCTTGAGGTCATCGCTTCATCATAAGAGTAATTTAAATTTATTTACTATTGTTGTCGCAATTTATTGGTATAAATTGGTGTACTACATGATTGAGATTGGGAGCATAGAAAGTTGGTTTTAATACATTTGTGGTAACTGGAAATGTTTGTAATATTTGATTTAGTGGTTGTGAACGTATAAATACCAAAAATTATTTCCTTAAAATGGCTTCATTAATATTTTATAAATCAATACTATCACCCTTAAGGTAACACTCCCAATAATTCTATAATTTCTAGTACCACTGCTGGAAATCTTCAACCGTAAAAGTTTATAGAACCTATATTGTGACTTTTTAAACCTTTAGGCACACTTTTAATGTGTACGAGTTTTAGAAAACGAAAAATAATTACATTAAGCTAAGTCACGAATATAAGATGAATGTAATTATTTTTCGTTTTCTGAAACTCGTACACATTAAAAGTGTGCCTAAAGGTTTAAAAGTCACAATATAGGTTCTGTAAACTTTTACGGTTGAAGATTTCCAGCAGTGGTACTAGAAATTATAGAATTATAAGTCACGAATATAAGATGAATGTAGAAAAATTTAGTTTTTTTTTCTAAGGGCCACTGAAATATGATCTGGTGCTTCATCATGATGAGGATTCTATAAAGTTTCGTTTTACTTTTACAAACCAGCAAATCTTTTCCTTAAACGACCAAAAACTTCTAGACATATCTCTTCATGTACTGGTTGGATATAAAATTTTTTGGAAAGTCGAACAGACTTCCACCATTTGTTTAAATGTAAGTTTATTTGCATATTTTTTTTAATCAGATGATAAAGTCTTGTATCATTTGTAATTGTTCTACCCTATACCTGATATCTCATACGTGACTGTATTCTATCAGTCCCCCTGCAAAAACTCATTTTGGTTACATTTAAGACGCATCTGGAATATAATGTATTATTAGTACCATACCAATAAATTAAAATTATAACTTGTTAGACTTTATTATGCCATCAGTAAAAAAGCAATTTTTGTATTAATATTTATTTAAAGATAACTGAATGGTAATTAGGTAATCAGTATATTTTTTTCAATAAAGTACAAGACTGTTAAGCGTAAAACTTATAGCTTTAGTGGGTCTAAAATTATTTGACAATGACTACAATTGAGAGTAAATGTTATACAAAATAAATCAAAAATAAACAGGAATACCTTTTTTACGTATCATGCTTTTTGACTGTTTTAGAAAGAGATATTTCAAGAATATTCTATCCATAAGGTAGTTTAGTGAACACCACGATGTTAGAGCAAAAAATACTCTCATCCATTTCGCAACGAATTATTATCAAAGACTTAAGCCACAATTTTATTACAGCACCTTTAAGAAAACTCAATACACGTGTAGCATAAATAATTTTTGAAAAACGAAAAGCAGTTACGACATCGCCCTAATACCAGCGTGACTGAAAAGGATATTTGTATTATTGAGTACCAATTAACGATTATTAAACTGTTTCGGAGGTCGAAATAAGCAACAGCAGTGTTCAAGCAATCATTATTGACAATTTTAGGTTTTGAAGAGGGTTCATAAGATTGGTCCGTCGTCTTCTCACTAAAGATCGTCTTAAGGTTTGCAAACGACAGGCTACCAGGCGAAAATGAGGTTTTGTACCAAATAGTTACGTGCAGTAAAGCTTGGCTATACCATTACACTTCGGAATCCAAACAAGTCAGTATAGAATGAAGAAAGAATAGAAAATCTGCACACGTAAGTCAGCAGAAAAAAATTGAAACTATATTTTTTAGTTATAAACGTCGTACTGTAAACTTCCAACTTTTAAATAAAAAAAACTTACATACTACCTACAAAAACGCAAATTTTTAGATTCAGATATTGCTCTGCTTTATAACAATACCCGGCCCCATATGGCTGCAAAATTAGATAAAAAATTGTAAGATTTGTTTTGACTACACTGGAACATCTTCCCGATAAACCAGACGTACCGCCCTGTAATTATAATTTGTTCGGACCACTAAAAAGAATATTTTAATAATAAAGATTTTATAAATATATTGTTGCCACAACGTGCTTATGCGATTGATTAGTATCAAAACCACCTTCACTTTACGGTAACGAAATTAAAAAATTGATTATGTATGAAGATAAATTTGTATGTTTCTATCTTTACGATGCTTTAATAAGTTTAAAAAATAGTTGAGTTGTATATTTTATTCATTGTTGCGGCCGAAAAGTGGACTGTATAGTAATTATAAATTTAAACAAAGGACCTTCAAACAAAAGCTAAAGCTAAAACACTAACCTGTGAAAACGCGCTTTCCCGCAAAAATTGGTTCCTGTGCTGTTGGTCCTGGGGGTTTCTGAAACAGGAAATAAGGGTGTGGATAAAAAGATAGGACAAGTTACCCCTAATCTTCACAGCGGAACCGATCGGTAGCGTCTTTCCTGGTGCAAAGGTTCTTTCGTCGTTCCTCGCCGAGTCAAAAGCAAAAGAAAATGGAGTTTTACCGGAAACAAAATCAACTCCGAAATGGTATCAGAAAACAAAATAACCTCCGGGAAGAGGTTAGTCTGGACTGAAAATATCGAATTAGCTTTCAACAAAACGGCTTCGCAGAAATGAAAACTTTTGCCGCCTATCAAACACGCCGGCAAATTCTCCGTCAAAACGCTCTCGAATTACGGAAAATTTAAAGCTGGTCGCTCGCTTTCTAAACTATCACAAACTAAATTCAAAACGAAGCCAAAAAAAGCCTGCCAGCCAGGCGAGAGCAAAGGCAAAAGTCAAAGGCGAACGCAGTCTGCGGCCTATATATCAGCGCCCCGCGTGATCGTGCAAATTCGCCGCCGATATCTCAAATTCACAGATAACAAAATATGGCCGACCCTAAATTAAAAATTAAAAATATAAGTAATTGGAGGTTGGTGTGAACATTCATCCTAGTGAATGTATATTTGTATGTAATCCTTATTCCCATAACAAAGTTTTTCGTGGTATATTCTTAGTCTACCAATTTTAGAGCCTAAATTCAGGAATACCAAGGCCCATGAAGCAATTTTGAATAATTTAGCGCCATTCACATTATCATAGTACCTTAGATAGTCGTTTTCAATACAATAATATATGCATTCAATAAGCGACTGTCAAAGCCAAATTATTTGAGGACATGAGAACAGATGACTTCTAATAGGTGGCCGAAGTTCTGACCTCAATCCCAATGAACACCTTTACGATCATTTAGACCCCAATTAAGAGCTATATCAACCGTTCCCAACGTGATAATTCACATACAGACCCTTACATCGTCGATGCAGTATTTTATGATAAAACATAATATCCCAGGAAAGCAAAACTGAGCAATTAATAACATGATGCTAAATTTTCACAAGTTGAAAAGCGTAAATGCAGATGGAAAAGCGACTTCCATACGAATTACAAAGCGTATATAACAAAAAGGCTATACAATCATAATATCCGCTAGACACGACAAACCCGAATCCAAAACGCATATGCCTTCTTAATAGTTAAGTATATATGAACCAGGATGAGGCGATAAGATCTGCGATTTTACTTTATTTTCTATGTAGATTCATCTTAATTCAGTGTACATGTTAAAGCTTCTGTATAACTGATAGTAGATTTCATTAAGTCCATAAATATGCATTTAAAGATATTGTCAACTCTTGAACTGAGAGATATTTTTCTCCAATCAGAAATTTCATCCCTAGTCACAAAACGATGTAAAAAGCTTTGTCAGACTGTTGTTAAACTTATCCAAGCCTATCTAAAAAGTTCACTTTAAATTTGTGGATTTTCTAACAAAAGTAACACCTATTTTATAAAAACCTGTTCGTTGCCATACTTACTATATCTATTACTTCTTACAATGTAAATCGTCCCTAACAACATTGTTATGGATTTTACCAACCGTGACCTTTTTCGACCGTCTACTGTAGGAAAATTTTGACATTGTTCCTTCCCTTCTAGAACCCTCTCGTTCACAGACAAGAAGTTGCGTATATTATAACAAGGGTCCTTACATAATACATTCACATACGGAAACGCATACAAAACCACATCTAATCATCAAAGATTTTCTTTCCGGAAGATTATTGTTCAAGTTATTTTTTTGTCATATCGTATATTTCACAAGGTATGCACAAAAAGTTTCCGGGGATAATGAGAATAAAACAGTAGGGTTATTTTTCAATGTAGTCTCCGCGTATTTCAACACATTTATTTCTAAAAGTTATCCTTTAAATGCCATTGGAAAACACTTTAAAATTTTATCTGCTCCATAATAGCCTCCTGTAACTTCATCGTTGATAAATTTTCTACCTCCAAGGCCTTTCTACAGTTCTGGTTTCGATAGTAGGTCTGGACTGAAGGGGATGCGGAGAAGATCTTTAAAGCCACTCTAGCGTAATGATTTTTGTTTATCATTGTTCTTTTCTTTATAATCAATCGGAAAGATTCCATTTGAATCCAAAAATGTAGTTGCCATAATTTTTTTCGCCGATTGAGCCATCTTTGCCTTTCACTCCATTTAAAAGTTATTTAACACCACTGGGATTAAGACCTTTTTTAGTGCATTTAATCACAGCTCGTTCAATTTTCTGAAAAATGACGTAGCACTACCAACTCATGTGACTGTTGTTACACCACCGAGACAAATCGACTATTGAAATTTTTAAGAACGTTGAACCAATCTGTATTTGAGACGGTGATCATTTTCTTTCTATTATTACGGAACCTTCTAGTGCTACCTCGTACATATTCAGAAAGTTTACCTAGATTTGTGATATCATATAAACTGTTAGAACTATATAAAAATGTGCAACTAGTACATCAAAATATTTTGTAACATAACCTAATACATTAACATTTTCAATGCCAGCTTATATTATTTATGAATTTTCGTACAAGAGAGATCTAAAAATTTCTTAGATAGTCCACAAGATTAATAGAAATTTCCTTCGAACTAAAAATTTTAAAAAAAGCGGTGTATACGTGTTGTATTACAGACCAATTCTTTCATCTTTATATAAAGTATAATAACTAGGAATTTTTCATTCCCCGTTGCAAAATATATATAATTGTACAAAAGTGTGTCTTCTCAATAGAAAATATTATTAAAATTTTGAAAAAAATATCGGTTGCTTTGGTCGTAGATTACAGACATTCTTACTAATCTTACGACCTAATGTCACATCCACTAATTTCATCCACCTTGTCTTTCATTATTCCAAGGTTCATCTTCTATGGATTCACGATCTTTCCTGAACGTATAATATGTAACTGTAATACAGTTTTTTTCAATAAATATTGATCACAGAATGATTTTTGCACCATCTTATACGCTCCAAGGTCAGGACGCCCATGTTCACCTGTCTTAGACGAGAATATCGCTGCGGTCAGAAATACTAGAATCTAACAAGCCCATGACCTATCGCTAAATAGAAGAGTTTCAAACATTTTTCTATCCATAATTCTTAACACCCAGCATGATTATCTTCAAGTGAGAAAATTTTGTTATCTCTAAGTACCCTATTTGGTAAAACGGCAAGCTATTCAATGGGTATAAAAAACACATCATGAACATGTCGCTATGTCAATAGCACCTTGTCTTTTACTTTTATGACAGAAAGAACAGCCTAAAAGAAAGGCGGTTTTTCACTCCCAAGGACGTTATATAGCAAGCATGTCTGTGAAAAAGTTTGTTCAAGAACTGGTTTCGCAGCACACATAAATGCATAGAGTATGTTAGAAAATTCCTAATATTCCCAAAATACTGTTATAAAATGTGTCTGCCTTTGCATTATACAGCATAAAGATATCCGTAAGTTAACATATGGTTGCAATTGTCATATCTTAAAGTTGTAAATTACATTGTTTTCTGACAAGTTGAGTTAGTCGCCAATACAGCAGAATTATAAGAAAATACGTATTACTGTAATAGCATCACACAAACATCGAGCTGAAAAAAGTGTCGTCTTTAAAACCCTGCATCCTCTCTAAAAAATTGTTTAATGAGATTGGAGATGTCGAGAATCGTCCAAGATCTGGAAGCCTACATTCAGTTTGGACTGCTTAGGCAGTCAAAGCCGTAAATGTCTGAATTAAACGAAATTCTTTTTGCAGAAAATTATGTCTCTTAAGATGCAAATTTCCAAATCCTTCATGTCTTGATTTATTAAGCATGATCCAAACTAGCTGCTTAAAAAACAAAACGTTTGCTGACATGTTTTAAAGAAAGGCAGGAGAGAAAAAGCAAAGAAATTGTGGACTGAATACACGCATAACAGCTACAGAAAAACTTTGCTTACGGTTGAAAAATTTTTTACAATGGAAGAATCTTTCGACAAACAGAATGACATCCAAAAAAGCATCTCAACTAGAATAAAGAGTTCAGAGAAGCCATCATCTAGCAGCTATAATGGTTTAGTAGGGAGTGTGTAATAATAAAGTAATCGACATTCATTTTTGTGAAAAGGGAATCAAAACTTCGGTCGCTGAGTATCAATAGAATGTTTTGAAAGATGTAGTGAAACCTCTGAATCACACACTTTTTCGAGGTGAGCCTAGAATATTTCAGCAAGACTCCATCCGCTCATAAATCACGGTCAACGTAAACCTATCTGAACCTAATTTTCTAACGGTACAAGATTGACCTTCTGGTAGCCCAGATCTTAGCCCATTAAATTACAAATTATGTTTTTGCGGGCATAATTTTCTCAAACAAGAACATCTTACTTTGAATTCTTTAAAGCACGCCCTGACTGATGCAGTCAAACTTTTTCTATGGGTGTAGTGCGTGTTGCCATAGACGAACGTCCCAGCCGCCTTAAAGTTTGTTTGAATAAATCAGTTGTAATTATTATTACTAATAACCGTTTAATAAATCCTAAAAGTGTTATACAAATACAATTCATCGTTTTATGTCATTCTAATAAGGCCAAGAAGGAAGACCAAGGGCAAGATGGAAAGAACAAACTGAAAACGATATAAGATTAATGAAGATACGCAACTGGAAAAGCCTGACTAAGAATAGAAAATAATGGAAGAAGATAGTAAATCAAGCTAAAACACACCAGAACCTGTAGGAAAATAAAGAACACAAACAGAAAATGTAGTCTTATCCACCACGGCAAATGGATCAACAAAGCTAAGAAGCAACTACAGTTTCTCCGGAAATGTATAGCTTATTATATATATAATCAGTGTATAATATTTTATTATGAAAATTAGAGATATATTTTAAAACTTTCTTAATATACTACATATACAGGGTGTTTCTGGAGGAATAGTAAATATTTTAGGTGGTGGTAGTATAGACGAATTGCAATAAAAAATTCCATGTAACATGTGTCCAATTGTAATGAATCCGGAGATACAGCTGTTACATGAGGACGTTCAAGTAGATTTTGAAAAATTCTACCACCAACTTCAATGCATTTTTCACTTCTCTTGATAACACCACGTGTATCTCTTCGGAGGTCGTCTTGGCGTTCTTTGATGAGGGCTGCACCATGCATAATCCGAAGGATCAAATCGTCCCTTGTAATAACTTTTGATTTGTAGACTTCGCCTTTCAACCATCCCCACAGGCAAAAATCCAAAGAGGTAAGGTCCAGCGACCTTGGTAGCCAAGAAACGTGACCATATCTACCGATCCATCTTTCGGGGAATATTAGGTTTAGATGTTGTGTCACCAGAGCACTAGAATGTGCACGAGCCCAGTCATGCTAAAAGAACATACGCATTCTTGTAGCCAAAGAAATCTCTTCCAATAATGCTGAAAGTTCAGTTTCAAGAAAGTGTAGATAACGGGGTCCTGTTAGACGATGCGGTAACACAACAGGCCCAATCAACTGATTGTCTATCAAATCACACCACACATTTACAGAGAAGCGTTTTTGAAAATGTGTCTCCACAATGGCATGTGGGTTTTCTTCACACCAGTGATGTACATTACGAGTGTTATTGACGCCGTCACGAGTGAAAATGGCTTCATCAGTGAAAATTACAAGTGGAATTACTTGGCGATTTTCAAGTATCGAACGACAAAATTCCAATCGTCTATCTTCATCTGCTGCTCGAAGATGTTGAATGGGCTGTAAATGATTCGGATGAAGCCCATGCCTACGTAATGTCCGCCATACACTTGTATACGGAACACCGATACGTGCAGAAATTCTACGTGTGCTTGTTGAAGGATTACGTTCCACCGACTGCATAATGTCTTCTACTTCCACAGTCTATTCATTTTCACGTTCTGATGAAATACGACGGCTGAGTACTGCACCAGTGTCACGCAGTGTATTGAAAACACGAGTAAACACTGTAATCTGGTCGTCTGCAGTTAGGAAATCATCTGCCGTATTCTCTACAAGCAGCAGCAGCGTTTCCATTGCAAATCCCATACACAAATACCATATCGGCATACTCAGCATATGTAAATACGTGTGGCATATTTGAACGGTACAGTACAGTACTAGGTCAACAAATCACAATGTTTATGTTTGTCAGTTGAAAACATTCAATGTCAACAACACACTACTGTTGATAATCGTTAGATTAAATACGCTCATAGCAAACGGTGTACCAACACACGAAACAAAAACTGCACTAGGTTAAATACCAACAGCTGTATCTCTGGGATCATTAGAAATTGGACCCGTTATATGGAATTGCAATTCGTCTATACTAACACCACCTAAAATATTTACTATTCCTCCAGAAACACCCTGTATGTAAGTTTTAAGTTAATGTATGGGGTGGGTCTTGTTAATTTAAGTTATAGACCGAGTAAATCCTAATCCAGCTAATAGTTTCACGACGTCTATTATCGTTCCTAGAATCGTCGCTAAGTTTCAAGTTTCCAAAGATTGCAATACAAATCAAACGACTGAAGAATCGATTCTTTTACTCTTTTTTGCTTATATTCTCTTTCCATATCCATATCGCGCTTTCAAATATTTATTTTAGATGACTGATGTAAAAGTAATATTATGAAATATACCTCAATTATTTATCTTTTTTGTTATTTTCGCATCAATAATTTCGTATGATAATAAAATAGAACGTATTCAATTCTCCAACGGTTTTGTCAATTCTGATCAATAAAACAGATTCTAAGAGTCAATTCCATTAACACCAGTATCAGCCATCACCAGCTCTTACCTTTTAGTTTTCAAAATATTAAACAAATATATAGATATTTTACCAATACCATTTCCAAAAATATCTTTCAAATAAACATATACACTTCTACTAACTAAATAAATATATAAACTCCTGTAATATGTCAAATTTCTCTAAACGGAATGTTAGCTTCCCTTTTAATTTAGTTGTAACGTGAGATGTCGGATCACATAGCCGTCGCAACATGTTATTTTGGTGCGTTAAGTAATTGTCTTTCCGCGCCCAAATATCCGATTCTCATTTTATTAAAACCGACGTCCAATATTTGGAGTTTAACCGATAAACGAATTAAATGGACGTTTCAATCTATACAAAATATAAAACTGTTCAACGTAAATATACCCATTATTTAACTATTACATTTATGTTTGTAGAATAATGTCAAAAATATTTATGGCCTCTTCTGGAGCAAATCGTCCTTTACTGAATTGGCATTTTTAAAAGGAAATTGCACGACTGTATTACAGTTCTTGGTAAGAAAACATTAATACAGTTTTTAACAAAACTTTCAAAAATTAATTTGACTTCATCGTCTTCCAAAATATCTAAAGGTGATTCCTCTATAGTTCGACCAATTTTGGTAAAATATTTTACTATAACAATCCTAGCTTTTAACTAGTAAGACACTGACGTAACTATAAGAAGTAAAGCTCAGTTTCCTTAATTTAACGTCCTTTTGAAAGTTGAGCTTTAAAAAGGACAAAAGTTAAAAATTTGAAAAAAATTTTAAGGCCAAACTAAATAGGCTCTGTCAAACCTTTTGTAGCCTAAGATTTATTTGGCCACTAGGGCTATACAATAAAAATTCGGTAAACTTCCACGTACATGTTAAAGCATCGAAAAAAATTAGTGAATTATGAAAAAGTCAACACAGACAATTTTTTCTCAATAATAGTAGAAACTATAGCATATGAGTCGGGTCACTTGTTGAGCTAGCCAAGGTGAGCAAGCACCTGCAATGATATTTTATTTATAAGATCCGATTAGGCAAAAATAAAAATTTAAACTTGGAATTTTGGAATTTTCGATTATCGAATATTTCCAAAAAAATCAAACTTAATAGACATGCAAATATATGATGAGACAGAGGAACGATTGAACTTCCTTTTGTGACATATATCTCATCTGATATATGTCGTTTTAGAGGAATTGATTTTTGACAACTGACAATTTTTCAACTTTAACACCCCATAACTTTTAAAATATTGATTTTTAGATAACACGTGTAGAGACACTTTTAATTATCATTTTATAGACTACACAAAATTCTTTCGAATTGTTTTTCTACCTTCCACGAAATAAATAGAAGCCAATTTTTATTATTAAATTACACGAAAATTATATCAAACTTATATTTTATGTAGAGGTATTTTATTAATTTAAAAAACTTGTTCGACTTTCACATCCGGTATACTTCTACCAAGAGATGCTGTCATTTGAAACAGGCTGAATGTATCTCAAGGCTTTCAGCAGTAAAACTTTCGCTGGTCTCAAAGTACCAAATGAGAAACAGCCAATAGGTAATTCTTGGTATTGGGATTTGAAGAAATTATATATCTCGTTAACTATGTAGACCAGAAAGCGCTTCTGTTTTTTTATCTTCACTCTATCCTTCTAATATACCAATACATTATTTTACGCTTCAGGTATTTCTCTAAATTTTAGCAAAACATTTTTAACGGTTAACGAAATACAGGTAAGTCAAATTTCTCATAGAATTATATTGGAAAAAATTTATTGTCAAAACGCGAGAAATCTATTTATCGAAAATTAGTTCTTTTTTAGTTCGATACCTAGAACTTTTGTGGTTAGTTTAGTAGAATTTTTGTAATAATTAGAAATTAACAGTACTCTCATAAGGGGTTATTATATTTGAATGCATTCTAGCCACTGTTAACGCAGATCCGGAAGAGGCAGTTGGAAGTATTTTCAAGAGAATACATCAGTGATTGATTTAGTAACTGAAACCAGTTGCCGCTTGACCAACTGTATCAGGCTAATTGGTAAAAAAATTAGCTGTGATGAAGAGAAATTAGTTGAAAGTCGTGTCAGGAAAATTATCAGCAATCCAAAAGTTGTTTATAAGTGACGCCTGTTACCATCATGATATATTTCTTGAAAAATCCACTAATATTGTTTGAAATGCTTTCTTCGCTCAAATAGAGTCAACGTTCTGGATGCAGATATGATTAAAAATTCCATCTAGATACTGTTCCGAGATAGAGTGTCTGCAGAATGCGTGCCAGAATTTCAGGAGCTAACCATTGAAGAGCACATAGCTAGAGAAAAGTCGATAAAATAATACTACAAATTCTTGGTCGCCAGATAATGACATGCAATACAGGACATTCGGCAAAAAGAAAGCAATTGCATCTAAAGTAATTAATTAATCAGGTTTCAAGTTCTCTTAGTAGTCCATTAGTAGAAGTACTAGATTTGTTTTTTAATAAAGTGATAAATCATGATAAATTAAATATGGAGTTAATGCTTCTGAACTTGGAAGGAAGTCGCGGGGAAGAGCTGGTAACAAGAGAACCCGAGCTAGGAAATCAGCTGAAGAAGAAATAGAATTTCCAACAAAAGACAAGGCGCGAGAAATAAGCACAAAAATAATAAAGCGTCAGGTCCAGATCAGGTAACAGGAGAAATGATGAAATACGCAGGAAAATATCTGGAAAAAGAAATGTACCGGCTTATAATAAGGGTGTGGCAAAAAGAATATATGCCAATCAGCTGGAGAACAGCATTAATTTTCCTCTTGCATAAAAAAGAGACAAAAGTCTATTACAAAATTAAAGAGGAAAAGCACTGTTAAACATAAGATACAAGATTTTAAGTGCAACAATAGCAAAAAGACTAGAATTAGTAATGGAAAGAGAAGTAGGCCAGTACCAGTGCGGCTTTAGAAGAAGCAGATCAACTTTTGAGCATATCTTCACGATGAAGCAGATATTAGAAAAAAGCTATGAGCAAGATATCACCCTCTTTTTCTTTTTATAAACTTCAGCAAAGCTTAAGACGCTGTTATAAGAAAAGAAATGTATATAGTGCTAGAAGAGTTAAATGTACCAGATAAAATAATAAACATGGTAAAGACGTGTATTTAAGATGCCAACGCAATAGAGAGTACAGGACCAGTTATCAAGTTTTGGGGTAAACGAAGGCCTGAGGCAGGGTGATCCCTTTTCGACCGTACTGGTCAATTTTCATATCCTCGCCTACGCGAATAACGTGGTTATAATAGTGAGATCGATTAACGAGCTAAAGGAGGTGTATGGACACTTAGAACAAAGCGCAGCCAAAGTAGGGCTTAAAGTCGACAAAACAAAATGTAAATATATGATCATATACAACGACAGCCGCTCACGGTAAATCAAAACAACTTCGCGCAGGTGACGGAATTTAAGTACCTCGGGGCAGTAACAACAAAAACAAATCAAATATCACAAGACATAGCAGCGAGGCTGGCGCAGCAAACAGATGCTATTACACACTAAGACATGTTTTCAAAGATAAGGGCATCTCCATTAATACAAAATTAACAGTATATAAGACTATATTAAAACCAATTGCAGTGTATGGGACGGAGGCATGAACACTCGATAAAAGACAAATAGAAATTTTGAATAGGTGGGATCGGAAAGTGCTAAGAAATATTTTCGGGCCAGTGGAGGAAAATGTGAAGTAGCGTAGGAAATATAATTTTGAGTTACGGGACAGGCACAATGCGCCAGGTATAGTTAGTGAAATTAAAAGTAGTAGGCTCGGGTGGCTGAGCCACTTACAGATAATGGAAGAAGAAAAAGTGCTAGTAAGATTTTCACGGGAAATCTGGAAGAAAACCGACCAAGGGCAAGACCAAGGGCGAGATAGCTAGACATGCTAGAAAGGAATCTGAAGAAGCAGGGTCAAAAACTGGAGAACGTTGGCAAAAGACCGGGCCAAATGGAGAAGTATAAGAGAAAATATGAAAGAAGTGCAAGACCAGGCGCAGGCCTAACCAGCCTGTCCAGGTATCAAAAGTTGGGAAGCTTGGAAGAGAAGCCCTAGAAGGACCGTCAAGGCCAAGGAGTAAAAGCTTTCATGTATTAAAGAAAACTTTGAAGTGTCAAATTCTGTCGGGAAAAACAAATTACTCATTATCTTGCCAGCAACCATATCTCCATCAGTAACTGAAAGTATCGTTTGCTCCACATATGAGACAAAAAAAGCAAAAAGATTAGAATTAAGCATTTTATAGCAGAGGATGGAGTAAGATAAAGAAACAGAAGTGCTTTCTGCTCGACATAGTTACCGAAATCAACAATTTGTTCAAATCCCAATACCAAGAATTATCTATTAGCTGCTCATCATTTGGTACTTTGAAACGAGCGAAAAACTTGCTTGCTGAAAGCTCTGGGATGCATTTAGCCTGTTTCAAATAAAAGCGTCTCGTGGTCGAAATATACCACATGTGTAAGCCAAATAAGTTTTAAATTAATAAAATACCTCTACATAAAATATCAGTATGATATAATTTCTCCCGTGAGGGATTGCTAGTCCCCAATCGGGCGCCCCCCAAGTGGTGCATAGGGGAATGCTCGCCAGATATGGAAAGTACCATGGTAATAAAATACCCGGGCCGAACCAAAACTAGCACTGGACATAACCGTTTTCCAGAATATTTTTCCGACAATGCTGCCCTGTACTAAAGTGGTGGCCCTCTAAAGAACAGAGAAAGAAAATCTTGACTAGAAATTACCTTTGCTCCAGTTGAGGGGGTTGAGGTATTGGGTTACCAACCCGATACTTGTAAAAGATTAAATATGTTAAAACTCAGGTACGAGCCTCAGAACAAGCCGGGCAGAACAAACAACAGACAACAAAGGCAACCAAAAAAGACTTTGAAAATAGCGACATAGAACATTCAGGGTTTAGCGACTAACCGGAAAAAAGTAATAACAGAAATAAAAATAGTAAACCTGAATATACTGGTGTTAACAAAAGCCAAGAAGAAAATAACAAAACGAGAAGAATATGGAAACTACCTTCATCTATAGAGTTGGGTACCAAAAAGCGAACGCACACAAAGTGGAGTATCCATTCTAATACACCAAAAGTGGACGAATACAATACAAATGTGGAAAGAGATAAATAACAGGATTATTAAAGTGAAAATAAAAATTCACGGACAACATATAACAGAAATAGGAGTATATGCAGTGGTGAAACAAAAAAAGTTCTTTTATACACCACACGAACATAGAAACAGTTAATAGAAAAGATAATCTAATACTAATAGGCGACATGAATAATAGAGTTGAAAAAAATCCAAACATGAAACAATGGAATGTTTTGTTGAAAACATCGTAGACAACAATGAAGAAAAGCTAAATACTTTATGTAAGGAACATATAATGAAAATAGTATATACTTTCTTCTGGCACAAAACTATGCATTGCATATGTATATTGAACATAAAAGTATCTAAAGGTTTAAAACAAGGGTACACATTATCTCCCTTGTTATTTAATATATATGTAGAACAGGTCTTAGAAAAGTGGTATGGAAAGTGCGGGAGAATGGGAATTCTAATACGAAATAAGATACATTCACTCATATTTGTCGACGATAGATATGATATATATGTTAACAAAACTGAAGGAAGACTTTGAAAAGTGGGGGTTAATTATGAATTATAAAAAAATAGAATATATGTGCCTTGAAAGACAAAAAAAAACAAATTAAAAATAGATGATAAAATAGTGAAACAATGCATAAAATACAAGTATCTAGGATCAATAATGGCCATTACGGGAAGAATAAAAGCAAATATCTAAGACAACATTATAAAAGAAAAAGGAGGGACACGAGCATTACATGGAACCATTTGGAACAAACACTTCGCAAAAGAAACAAAAAGGAGAACATTCCACGCTATAATAGAAAGTATAACAACTTGTGGCGGAGAGATGTGGCCGGTTACAAATAAAATTTTAAGACAAAATAAGAACGGTAGAACTAGACTAAAAGAGGAGATATTTACAATGTACAAGAAAAAACAAAATAAGAGTAGAAGTAGTATAGCAAGAAATGGGAGTAGCCACATCAATCACTAGTAGATTAGAAAACAAAGCGCTGAGATGGTATGAATACGTCGAGAAAATGGAGGAAGAGAGATGACCAAAACAAATTATAAATTGGTCAAAGGAGAACATACATAACAAATATTGTTAGAACAAGGACTAAATGAATGCGACTGGGAAGACATGAAATATTGAAACCTGAAAACGATAAACTCTTAAGGAAAGAAGAGAGAGAGAGAGAGAGAGAGAGAGAGAGAGAGAGAGAATGAAATTTGTGTATTTATTTCGTTCATCATTGAAGATAGAAAATTAATTCTAGGGAGTTTTGTCTTTACACGTGTTATCTAAAAGATAATACTTTAAAAGTTACGGGGTGTTAAAATCAAAAAATTGTCAATTATCAAAAATATTTTTTCTAAAATACATATATGCCAAATGAGATATATATTACAAAAAAAGTTAAATCATTCCTCTATCACATCATGTATTCACATATCTATTAATTTTGAGTTTTCTTGTGGTCGTCAGTCAACAATTTGGGGACAAATTTTTGACACACACTTTCCGCATGCGTAAATTGTCAGTAATAATTTCGTGCACAGTGGTTTTCGAAAAACTGAAAGTCTCTGCCATCATTCGAACACTCATTCACCGATTGATTAAAAGATCACGAACATGTGACACATTTTTGTCACTTTGGCTGGTTGACGACCGTCCAAAGCGGGGTCATCCTCCACTTCGCCCGGCCATTTTTAAATAACTTCAACCACCTAAAAACTTGATAATACGAGAAACCAGAGTCTTTGTAGGCTACCCGAATCATTTGATAGGTTTCGACTAGACTTTGTCCAGTTTAACACAGAACTTGATCGCGTAACGTTGTTCGATAATTTTCTCATGACACAGGTACTAATAGCAGATTCACGGAAAGAGCAATCCTGACACTCCTAGAGCTCATAGCAGACCGAGCTTAAAAGTGTTATGAAGCTGAGTTCCTCTCACCTAACCAAGCGGTCGGAACGCGCTGTGACCAAGAGGGGCGGCACGTTCGAAACAAATTGCATTACTTTTCGGACAAACGAATAAGAAATGAATTCTTGAGAAGCTTATTTAATGGGGTGCTGTTGTTAATACATTTGTCACTCAAATTCGCTCAGATAATTCTCATTCTTAAATCTGGAAAACCCCCTAATGACATCTAATCGCATAGACCTTTCAGTCTTCTCTCAATTATATCAAAACTTGAATGGTTATCCAACCAACAGTTTGGTTTCCGACATCACCTTTCCACAATCTAGCAATGCCACCGAATAACAAATACCATACAAACTGCACTTCAAAACAAACGATTCTGCTTTGCTTTGATGTTACATATCAGACAAGCATTCAACAGCGTTTGGCATAGAGGACTGCTATACAAAATCAAGAAAACGTTGCCCCGCGAATTCTATCTCTTATTCCTTTTGTATCACTATAATATAATAACAGGAGTTTGTATTTTCGCAAGTAAATGAGGAGCAGAGCACACGATATAACTGCCAGTAAGCAGATTCCTGCATATTTCAACTAGACTTTTTTTCATAACGTAATATTAATAATAAAGAACAAACTAAAAGAAAGTCGAAAGAACAGAAAGTAAAGAAAGTAAACAAAGAAATGTGGCGCGATTCTCGGCCCCTGATTTACACGAAAGGTCTGTGCGTTGTAAACAAAAACAGCCTATACATTTGAACAAGGACAGCTGATATTAAATTTTTAGTGCCGCGCTCTGAGGGCTTAATTTACAAAAGTTCTGCGCAATCGCGCCAAGTGAGTTTCGATTGTAATGGACATAAGCGTATGCCGGCCATAAGAAATACATATAATGCATGCAAGCTTTATGTAAATATTTGAAAGTTGCGCACGCTCATTAAAAGTAGCCGCAGCAATGTCCTTCTAGGCATTTTGCATAATTATGTTGTCTTTATACGCGTTATCCTTTTTATGGGGTAGGAACAGATGCATATTTACTAAATTAATTAATAGGTCCCTATCTGTTGTAAAAACGAATCCAAACTATCGACAATACTAAATTTAGGTTATGCATTTTCAGAATCAAAACAAACATTTTGTTACTGCTGCCAACATTAATCTAGGGACAAATTAAAAATTACTGCAAATGAATGTAAAAAACTTTACGTATATCTTACGTATGAACGTAAAGCGTAAAAATTGAGAATGTGCATTATGAACGAGCGCATAAGCTTTGCATTGATTTAACTTTACATACTACGTATATTGGCGGCTTATGCTTATGTTCATTATGAATGGACACTAAGTGAAATTGTTCCACGTTCCCGATCCAGTTAAAAATTTATACGTTCCCACCTTGCAAAAATTTGAGGGAAGGCAGGTGAAAAATAGTCAGCCTAGGTCACCAAAAATACCTTTGGTACGCAACGCCTAGTAATAAAAACAAAAGTAAAAAGAGGCACACAAAAAGCTTTTTGCGCACTTACAGGCAGCACTGCAGCCTCAAGGACTTATTGTGCCCACTAACATGCACTTATTGCTAAGACATTTACACACACACCCATGGGTTGAGCAAGACTCGAACTCGCGCGCGCCGGCCAGAGGACAGAGGCAACTGCTTGAACTTGCTGAGCTACCGCGTTCCAAAAGCTTTCTTTACCCAGCACCAAGAATTTAATACACTTACCATTTTGTAGTCCCACTGCGTCACCATCAGGCAATGTAGTTTTCCACGCCGCAAAGCAACAGCACAAGCACCTTGTGTCATCACAAACACCAAAAGTTCACCGCCGCGATCGCACTAATGCAATTATTCCAGTCGCGTCGACGATCACACCACAACTAAAAAACACGCGAATTTGTTTTATTGGGGGCTTTGCAGACGTGTCTGGACAAGAAAAACATCTGCGGCACAATCGAAGTTCGTCAACTGTGCATCAAATGTTTGCTGGTCTGCAAACTCTTTACAGGGGTTGACCAAAAAGTTGTCGTCAACAGAAAATTACAACCCATTCCCCAAATTACTACAAAATTAGGAGCTAAGTCATCACATCCGCGAAAGGCAAACTTGATTAATTTCCCACTATTTATTTCTCCACCGTTTAGTCCAAACTTTATTTATTCTACTTGTTATCTTGAGCAAGAAAGTTATTACTATCCGCTCACATTCTTATTTTTCTCTTTGGAAAAGTTTGGGAACCCCTGGATTAAAAGTGCAAACACGAACATATGGCTCAAACCCGTACGAAGCTTACCAATTGTGCGATTTGTATAAATGCAGGTGGACAAGTGTCTCGCCAATGTTTGCGAAACTGCAAATTTATTATTACAAAAATGCGATCTTACCTAACTATGTATTAGGATGAAAAAGACTCTAATATGATTTTATGCTATTAAAGTTGTTCTTAGTTTACCTTTTTGTGCTCTTGTACTATACAATACTGCATTTTCTTTGTGTATTTGTAACTATTTTGTATTCTGTATACAGGGAAGAATAAAAAAATCCCAGAATTGTAGTACGACACTCTAATAGCAATACTTAACTAATAAACGATTTTGCCTTCGTTAAAAGCATTGCAGGGCGTTTTAAAACCTTCCGGAGTTTGGTCGTGACTTTTACTTTGATGTCTCTGATGGTTATACAACGCGCCCCCTTTGAGAACGAGACAACCAAAATCAATTATTCAATGTGTGACGACAATTTACGAATTTGGTATCCAAACCTACAATAAATTCCATTTAATGCAAAATCAACACGATTAAAAAAATATTTTTATGGCCCCTTATCCACTAGCTTACAGCTTGTTTTACGCCATTTATATTCTGAAATAACACATCATGCTAGGGTTTTTTAATTCTAAAAGAGCTTGTATAGCCTCAGTAATAGAAGTTTTCAAACTAAGATTGGTAACGATGCATCCCAGATAGAACGAATAAACGAGTGCCCCAAGGTAGTGTTCTTGGGCCAATGATGTACTTACTCTACACAATATCCAACCATACCGTGGTAAGTACGTTCGCCGATGATACAGCCATTCTTACTTGCAACGATGATCCCAGTACAGCATCGGAAATACTTCAACTTCACCTAAACGAAATTAAAAATCAGTTACGTCAATGAAGACAATTCAGTACACATCACATTTGCAACAAAAAATCCAACGTGTCCACCAGTCACCCTCAACAATACTCCCATTCCAATCAAGCGAAGTGAAGTACCTAGTACTTCAACTTGATAGGCGTCTAACCTGAAAAGCTCATATCACTAAAAAGCGCAAACAAATGAACATCAAACTAAAGGAACTGTACTGGTTATCTGAAGGAAATCTCCCTTGCTATTAGAGAATAAAATCCTATTGTACAAAAATATAACCAACTAACTATGGGGATGTACCAGTAATTCTAACCTCGATATTACACAACGCTTTCAGTCGAAAAACCCTTCGAAATATGTCAAATTCGCCATGGCATATGTCGAATCGCACACTACATGTAGGCTTTAACATCCCATACGTAAAACATGTTATCAAACAGTAAAACTGTAAACTGTTAAATACCACAACGCCCTGATAACTCCCCAACTGAAATTATGGCACCACTGACAGTAGTTCCACAAACCAGGGAAACTTTAAAAGAAACGAGAACGGTGTAATAACGTAAAGGAAACTTTCTACCGCGGTGCGACGAAATTAGGATAAAAACTTTTAAAAGGAATTAAGATGTCAATTAATGTCTCCATAATGATCAGCATCAAAAATGCTGTCAAATGATACGCTGCATGACATATGTGAGTATAATGAATTTTCGAAATCGTAACGGTCACTTCCGGTTGCCGTTAACCGATTTGGTTGAAAATCAAGTTTAAAGTGAATCCGCTGTATAGTACGGAAGTTATAGTGTCTCCAGACACACAGACAGACAGACAGGATGATAATCTTATTAACTTTCTATAAGCTCCGCTGTAGAAAGTTAATAACCAAAGAATTTGACTTAATTAAACATGAAAGCACACTGATTAGAACCCTTCCAATAAAATGCAGAGCCCGATTAGTATTCTTACGAAATATTAGCTCGTAGAATGTAATATATTCTGACTATTATATTAATAAAGTTTAACAACAAAAATCTGTTTTGGGGACCAATGCGTGTTAGAAAAAGTATACACAATACTTTTTAAAGTATCTCATCGTTGGGAGCTTGAACTACAAATTTTATATATATTTTGAACGGTTTCATAAAGCATTACTGCTCCAATATAAGCTTCTGCAGCATGCAAAGCATAAAAATAAAGCGAATCATAAACAGAGGGAGAATAAATTTCCCCAAAACATTTCCTTTAAAATGACACTTTGAGTCCTTTTATATTTAACCCAATCCGCCAGTTGGTTAAGCGGTTGAGGTGCGTTGCTGCGATGCGGGCGGACCCGGGTTAATTCCTGGAGTTCTCTGATGCCTGGCGGGTGGCCTACTCAGTCACTAAAAAATAATTGAGTACCTGCGTTAACTCGAACAAGGGGTAATAATGGCGATCCTCTAAGGCGCGGTGCTTACCACATTCCAATATTCCAGTATTATACTTAATTCAATTGAAAATTTCAATTTTCAACTATGTCCAATGGCCTAGATGGCTCTCACGTGGGTCATAGATTTTTCACTTCGTATGTGGACCTCCTAACCCCCTGGGAACATAGAAAAATTGTGACTCAAAAATGAGTCAGTTTATTTTTCGGTGATTTAAAAAAAAACTAAGTCTTGGCACAGCGGTTTTCCGTCAGGTGGACATATCTACACACCCGTAGGTACGACACTTACTTGAGGCATTTTTCGCGTAAACAAATAGTTTTTGAAATAATCGAGGTCAAAGTTATGCGAAAAATCGAAAATGTTTTCAATCTTTGGTTTCGCAGTGTAATAGTATTTCGTCGTTTTATAATGACGTCCTCATTAATGCGTTACATCATTTCAAAATAGGGGTTTACAATAATGAATTTCATCATTTTAAATGATTAATAAATGCTGACAATCAACATTTATTATTTGGCTTGCCCCAGCTTGGGTAAACTCCAATATGGCAAAGTGGAGTCATTGATCTGTGATGAGCTCCAATAAAGTGGCATGGAGTTATTGACCTGTAGTGAACTCCAATATGGCGAAGTGGAGTCATTGACCAGTAGTAAAATCTAATATGGCTGACTGGAGTCATTGACCCGTAGTAAACATTAGTATAGTGGAGTGGGGTCATTGACCTGTAGAGAACTCCAATATAACTTAATAAAGCCTAACGGAACTAAGCCCAGAGCATAAGCCTAACGCAAATCCTGAGTACACCACTGATTTATCTTACCTTTGTTTGTTTTCTTCTAATTCTTGGATAATTTGAGGTTACTAATTATCTTCTTTAGGATTATTGTTCATTGAATCAAAATTTTGTATAACTGATGGAAACAAATGAGAGAGGCCTACGTCCAACGATGGACGGTTGCAGGCTGATGATGATGATAATGATGATATACTTGTACTTGCATTGCCGAGAAATCTTAAGCTCTTTATAGCCCTTTAAACCTTTCCTCTCTCTTGTTCTTTCAAGATCTGTTCTTTAGGTTTTAGTATTTCCTATTTGTGGTGGTAGTTTATTATTATAAACAGTTTAAAATATATATTATTTATATTTAAACTTCATAAAAGTTAGGACGTACATAATGCAACATATCAGTAATACTGACGAACTAAAGTAAAGAAATCATAAACTCATTTTGTATCCAAAATTACTTATTATTTCATTGTGTAACCACACATAACCTTCTGGTTACAACTAAGGAACCTAGGCCAAACCACAAAAGACATCCCCAAGCCATTCCTCAGCTACCACATTTGATTGTTGGCACAATACAGTTGGATAGGATTATGTTGGCTGCACTACCATGAAAACCCATGCTTTTTAGCCCTCAACAAATGACACCAGAAGCACTTTAAAAATCACGAATGATCGTTACCACTCAAAACAACTGATTTTTCGTCACTATCCTCTTTGAAGTTCAAAAGCAAACGATCATTAAAGTTATGCAACCCACCACTTTATTTTACCTTCCATTTTATGACATCATTTATAATAGACTCCAGTCAACTGTAGCAAGGGTAATATTTCACGAACCGATTTGTTGCAACGATGGCATCCAATTATTATGCCATATTCAAAATCATTCAATTCTGTCAACTTATTCATTATTCATCTAACACACGTGCATGACCTACATAAGCTACCATCTGTTCTTTTATCCTATTCTATGATATTTCAGGAGACAACAGCCAGATCCACTTCTACAGAGGGGTAGCATCTCTACAGTTTCCAACATTAATAGTACTAAAATAACATACAAATCAAATCTTGAGCTCTCATTGGGACACCCTTATTCCTCAAAAATTGTCTATATATATATATGATAAAAATAAAAAACAGGTATCTACCTATTCTAGTTCCTCTGCATTTTATTGAAACACATTTGCTACTGTTTAACGTTTATTGATTACATTATAACCTAATACATTATCACAAAGTATGCAAAATGTAGGAATATGTGCTAAATATAGATATTAGTAAATATGCTCAAAATCTAATGGATAGTTGTCTCCTATCGACAAAAAAATTACGTTATCTTTCCTAAATTACGAAGTAGCACTGCAATACCACCAAATGCATCAGATATCACAAATAAAAATGGAAATGCCTATGCTGTCTTCAAATGTGCTCTACTGACAATTCCAGAAGTACGGATGCTGCTACAAACAACGTGAAAAAATAAACATTTCAAATCTAGAACAGAGAAACATCCAATGCCAACAAGTTCATTATTTTAAAGGGATTATTCCTCATTAGTCAAGTTTGCAATTATCACGTAGCGATCAGAACGTTTTTGTAATGGTTGGCACTCGTTAATATAGACGCAGTGGAAGCGACAGCGACTTTAATTAACAGCTACGGCATCGATGGAAGCTACTTGTGCATGAAATTAATGCGAAATAAATAACGAAAACAAAGATGGCATTCAGCAGACTATGTAATAAAACAGCGCGTTATTGCAGAGGCGCGGAAAATTGGAAAGTTTACAGCACCGTGCGGTAGCTTAAACGGCCCACTTTCCCGTAATCAGGCAGTGACAACTTAAAAACCAAGCGCAAGGCGAACAAAATCCTTAACAAGCCCGCGTGAGCGTCGATGTAACCACAGCAAAGTTCCCGGGGTCTATCACATCAAATACCTAAGAATGTAGTGGAATCACTCGTCAATTTCTGGTAAAAAAATAATTTGTTTTGGTGTTCTGTACCATAAACCATAATGAAACAGTATTGCAAACGCTGAAGTATAAAATCTGTACTCCTCATAACCTAGCAACCCACTGGGATCATTGAATGTATGAATATATATTCAACGTGCAAACAGAATAAGTTCACCTATACCTACTTATACCGAGGATCTGCTCGATTGCAACAAACAAAGTTTATGAGTGATCTACTGAATCAGCTCGACATAATTTGCGGGAAACAGTCCGTAGGTGCCGTCGGGGCCCAAACCCTGCCACCAGCCTTCATCCACTTGGTCGATGTTGGTGATGATGTCGCCCGGATCGAAGGTGATTTCAGACTCGTCCGCTGAAAAAAAAATTATACATTTAGTCTCATATTAATATTTTATTAGAAGTGCAAAATACTAAATGACATACATAAAAACGCAATTACGATTTCTCATAATGATTTTATTTAATGTTATATATCCGGATTGTCAAAGAATGAGAGAATAGAGATACTAGGATAAACGGTGACCTTGTGCGTTTTTTTGTGTGTGTGAAACTTCACATGTGAACATAACGACAAATTTTCAAAATAAAGACCGTTTTGGAAATGCGTTCAATTTCGCAGCTATTCCAATCGATGCGCTCAAATTAAAAATACGCCATTACTTAAAAAACATCAAAAAAACACTAAAATCCAAGCTGCCTACAGAATACGATAACAATTTATCTACATCACCTTCTCAAAACTTATTTTTCGTCTACATGACGGCGTATGATAAACCGTTGTCTTGCAGCAAAAGAATTCCATTTCTTTTCATAAAAACTAAATATAGATTAGTGTGGATAGCTCGATTATTTGAAACCATTTGAAAATAATTATGAACTGTTCAATTATAATACAAATTCAAATTTTGCATGCCGGGTTACAATTCGTAGTGATGGGGTTTCCTGAACTAACCCACACGGTCTCACTAGTCGTCCGGACCTTTTTGACATAGCCGTCTTCAAGGACATTACCATGCAGCAATCGACGCACTGTGTCAACGAGCTGAATAATGATCACAACCCTCTTCTGGTCACCCTGGGAACTCCCGACGAAGCGGATGACGTGCCCTTCCATTCCCACCATCCACTCAGGTGAAGATCTAAAGAAGGCGGTGCACCATTTGACCATCTCCATCGAACAATCCAACTTCTGGAGGATGGTCAAGATCTATGGAAAGCATGGCGTTGTGTACACCCGTCAAAATAAAGCCGAGACATTAACTGACAACCTGGAATACCGCAACTACGACAACACCGACCTTGACCATCTCGACCACTTCGTAGGTCGTATTCACCTAAACCCGGCAACTTACAAAGAAGTTCTCTAGCTCATCTGAACTCTCAAGACCCGTAAATCTCTCAGTCCAGATAACCTCTCAAACTGTGCATTGCAAGCTCTTCCACGAAGGCGATTATCTGTGTACTCACCATTGCCAACGCTGTCCTCCGTTTCCGCCACTTCCCGAGAAGATGGCAGATCATGCTCCCAAATCCTGAGAAATCGGGGACCTTTCCCCAGGATTACTAGTCCATCAATCTGTTGCCGGATTTGGGGAAGCTTGTGGAATGAGTCATCCACAAACGCCTGAGGACAGTTGGCAAAGACCAACTGATTTCGAAGAGTCAGTTTGACTTCCGTTCCGATACTCTAGTTCCGCCGGGTAGTGGAACATATCACCGAAGGCTACACCAAAAAGCAAACTGGTATAGTATAGATGCTATCCAGCTCACTGAAAACCTCCTTTGTGACGCACAAGTTCCAAAAGGACCTCAATCAACTTAAATACTGGTGCGACAGGTGGATAATAAGGATTAACCCAAAAAAGAGCTCAGCGGTCTTGTACTCCACCAAGAAGTCGCTTCACTGGCGAGATAACTTGGCGAATCTCTAAATCTTCGGAAGAGAGATACCCTAGTGAAAAGAGGCTAGCTATCTCAGGGTGATTCTAGACCATCAGTTCTAGAGAACGCACATAAATAGAATGATCACCAAAGTCAAGTCAGTAAGATCAGCGCTCAGCTTCTTCATACATTCCCAGAGCCGACTATCAAGCCACAACAAGCTGTTTATAAAACGATCATCCACCCTATCATAATATATTTGGCTCCAGTTTGGGGCTGTGTTGTAAAGACACACATGCACAAGCTCAAGATCATCCAGAATCAAGATTTAAGAGCCACCTTTAACGCCCCTTGGTTTGTGTGAAACCATGACCTCCATGAAGATGCTGAAATACCGATAATCTAGAAGTTTACTTCCCGCGGCGCTCAAGACCTTTACAGTTCCATCCAAAGCCACAGTAACTCCACAATCCGTGACCTATACAATTAGGTCGACAGAGATGCCCGTCACAAGAGACCGAAGATCTTGATTCCACCATGAGGAGGCATGAAAGCACCCATACGGCCATCCATCATCCACACCGGGATTATCAAAAGGAATGGTTAGGGTCTAGGTCCCAGGAATCCCAAGTCCGCCAGTAAAGTCAACATCAACGCTTTGTTAAACTTGCCCAAATCTTTTAAATGCAATTATCAGCTGCTGCACCTTTTGTCAAATCTGTGGAAGCCGTTGAAAGCCATCAGCACAGTTGTTTCTCTTGATCACTGCACGAAGTATTAATGGAATGTCAGGAATCTTGATCCTTCTAAGCAGAATGTAAATAGTTGATACTACGTTGACGACATCTTTATTATCATATAACACTATCAGCATAACTTTCACCCTACCGAGTAGGCAAGATTACTTTAACAGGAGCCCGCCTGAGTTCAGAACGATAGTACTGAACGGTACTCTATTGGCATGGCCAACAGATCCCTAAAACTCAATTTTCCAATTGTCCATTTGTGCATATGTCCCAGCTAAACCCAACAGTAACATCCACTCTTTCTTTTATTTTCAGGTCTAATTTACCGTTACTGCTTATTCATACTCTTATATATTTATAGAAATCCACTTGCTCTAATTTCTTCTATTCTGCGCTTATTTTCATACTTTATCTTTCCTATGTTGATTTCATGTTCTTTCTCTTCAGCTCTGAGTTATAAATCTTTATGTTGTTTGGTAATTCTTCTTCAGTTCTATCGAAGCTCACCATATCAAAATTTGTCACTTCAACCATTTCCATTCTTCAATTTCTTAATTTGTATATATACTTTGCCTTGTTTTCTACTTTCCGTTATTGCTTTATCTATTGTTAATTTAACTAACATCACACTTAGCACACAACCTTGTTTCAGTCTCACTATTCTAAGTTGCTTTGATTCCTTATTTTTTTATCTTGCTATATTGGCTCTTCACTATATATGTTTTTAACTAGTCTAATTTTCGTCGTCATATTCTCTTTTTTCAATGTTTTTCACACTTGTTCTCTTTTAATTCTGTGGAAATCCATCTACAAAACCAATATACATTTCTCTTCCTTTTTTAATAACTTTTTCACTTTATTACCTTTTATAAATATCTGGTCCTGCAATTCACTACTCACTTTGAATCCACACCGTGTATATTCTATTATATCCTGCAAGTTCTTTCTTATTCTTAATTCTAAAATGTTTGCATAAATTTTGTCCGGTACACTCAGTAACGTAATTCCTATGTAGGACTTTTTTTATCCCATTTCTTAAATAAACACACTATTATTCTAAATTACAGCTCTCGCTTCTCTTACTTCGTTTATCACTTACTTGTTTTTCCTATATACTTGACCATTTCCGGAGATATTTCGTTCATTCCTTGTACTTTCCTATTTTTAGTCTGTTTATAGACTCGTCGATTTCTTTTTAGCACATTTTCTCTGCTTGCATCATTATAATTTTCCTGTTTTGATGTTCATTTCCTTGTCCTCTACTACCATGTTCTGTTTCATTATCTTAGTTTAGCATTTTTTGGAAAAGCTCTTTTCTTTGTCAGTAGGGTCCTCTATTTATCCTTTATTTTTAATTAGTTTAAGGTAACCCCTTAAATATTGTTTGATTTTCTTCTAATATTCCTTCATTTTATTACCAAATTCCACCCAAGCGTCCTAATTAGTTTTCTTAACTTTCTTTAACCTCTATCCTGGGGGTCTTATAATCCTTATAATATTCCTTTCTTTTGCTCGGAAATATTATTTCTATTTTTCCTTCTTCTTTTTTAACTACTTTTCTTTGGCTCAGAATTCATCGCGATGTTTTCTTTGTATTCATATTTTCAGTTTTCTTTACCCCACAACTTACCTTAGCTGCTTCTAATATACTCTGATGTAGGTATGTCCATTCTTTTTATATGCCCGTTTCTGTACTCTTCCGTTTCCATTTTCCCCCTTAAGACTTTTTAGTGTTGTTCCTTAATGTAGTCTGTTTTCAGTTTTAATTATTTCGTTGCCAATTTTTTCTTTTTTGTTAATGATCTTGTTTTTCTGTATTATATAATTTTAGCATAGTGATCGGACACAAAAGATATGACATTAAACCAGAAGTTTGATGCTTCTTCTCCATGACAACTCCGCCTTTACATCACTGTCGCAATTCGACCCAAATTGGAAGTAACGCATTGGACGACAGTACACCGCCATCTTTACAGCTTCAATTTGATCCTTACAACTATTGTTAGCTTATCAAGGAAAGCGGCAGTTTAAAGGCAATAATTCACTAGAGGATTTATTACGTAAATTATGAATATCAAGTGATATTAAAAAGTACTCCATTCACTGTAAGCTAAATATATTGAAATTATATTTCGTTTCAATAAAATGGTGCAGTAAATATAATTCAATTAAAATAGTATGACAAAAAATCTATAATTTCAAATTAAAATTTATATACATCGTGTACACAGGGAACCAGAAGTAAACATGAGCCTATTTTTAGAATTGTATAGGGCAGACGAGCTTTTTCACGGTAAAAACATACAAGACATAGATATTTGTCAAAAGTGCATAAACAAGGGTTTTAACCTGCGTCTGTCGGAATCTGAAATTGGAATGCGATTCGCAATCGCGCACACACAACGGAATGAAACCGAGCCGCAATTTGCGTTATCGCATAATCGATGCGATTTCATTAATTTTTATGTTCCGCCTGGGAGCACCAACTCGTCGCGCAGTTTCGAATTTAATTTTAGGAATATCGCCATGTAATGATAACTTAGAGCAGAGCGGATCAAATGCAGCCGTTAAATATAGCATTTGCATATCGTTAAAAGCGATAGCGCATTTGAAATGTCCAATATGTTCAAACAGAAGTGATTAATGGAATTGTTCCATTTGAATAGCTGGAAAATTTATTAATCAGATACAATTGCATATTACAATTTATGCTAAAATATGAAACAAAAATTACCTAATTCATTGCTCTTCATTATATATTACTTAGTGTAAATTACTTTTTCGGATAAATAAAACCAAGTCGATGCAAAAATTCTTCCTACCTCACTAGACGCATCATCACTTTTTTGTCTGCATTTAACCTTTTTAATGATTACCTAAATTTAACTATCACCTTGGAAGTACTTTACCCCCTTTCCTTTAAACGTACGTATACAGCACTTGGCCTTTGCTATACGTAGTCTTTCCCCAGAATACCGGACGAACGTTAATACAATGGTAACAGTTTGCATGGCCATGATATAATCTGACAGCCGATGAGAGTAGATTATAATGAGCATGCGTGAATGAAAACAAGGAATTGAAAGTTAGATAAATAGATAGAGACAAAAACTTGAATATAAACTTTTGTGGTAATTGTTGATTAAAGCATTCGTTCGTAAAGAGGTACTAATTCGGATAAGATTTAGAAGGCCTCGGGAAAGACGATTAAAAAGAATGGGAGGAACAACCAAATAAAAGATCATGATTAATTAAACGAATTAAAGAAATTAGCTCACGAGAATATTTTGGTGAAAATGATCAACCACAGTTCTAAAACAGTATTAGCAAACGAGTAGCTTCATTTTAAGAAAGCAAAGGTTGAATACGTCAACATTTGCAATCTCAATGAAACTCCGGTCAAACCAAATAAATTTTTTATTGAATGTAACAACAAATTTCGCTTTATTAAAAATTCTAAAAATTGTGTTTGATCTTAAAAGGTGCTATTCAAAACTAAGCCAAATATTTCAGACTTTACTAAACAATCGCGCCATTTTGCCAAAATTTGTCAAATAACCTGTAGACTATGTAATACCAAAGGTTACAATACAATTTCCTTCACAACTAGTAACTTTTTTATTCCTATATTAATCGACGTCTGCCAACGTAATGTGTCTTTATCACATATATGTAACTGTCAATACTGCCTAAACATTAAAACAGAAATGTAATGTCATTCAAATCCTATGTTCTTATAAGGATATCCTGTAATATAATTGATAAAAAGTTAAAACCCTAGATAGAAAGGTGTGAGGACACTTCTTCAAAAGTTATTTTTGAGTTTCTCTCAAACTCGTAATGACCCCTATACTAATAAATTAATTAACAATCCAGTCGATAATTTTCTGTCTTCACTATTTTTCTAATGAATCTTGATTAAAAACTTTCCAATTTTGCCTTTTAGAAATTATTTTTAAAACCTATCTCAACCCCTAACCCCTTATCGGCGTAATGGAGGAGAACTCTATTAGACTTTCTTCAAGACACGTACTCGTATTTAAAAAAACTGAATTTTTTCCACCTGATTATTTTATCTGACAATTTTGATTCTACTAAAAAATACAAATTGGACAAAAAAATTGTTGGTAGGGGAGATGCATAGTATTTGTGTCAGGAGTTACTCTCTATATGAATCATAAGCAGGAATTTTTTCGTGGATCTCCTTTAAACCATTCAAGATATCAAAACAAAACCTGCACTCATTGGTTTAGTCTCTAATACTATATTAGCCATATTCACAATTTAGATACTCGAACAGTAACTCATTCAATTTTGATTGAAGAATGTGTAACTTGGCTTTTCAGAAGTTATAAAAAACAATAATTTTCTCAAAATATATTCAAGTATTATCTACACTTATAAATTCTAAAAATAAGGACCAGAATTAATTTCATGTGTAGTCTTCCTCAAGAGATTTGGCTTACTAAAAGTAACTCAAATAGTAGATTGTTTGATAGATTATTTGATCGTCCAGTGACAGAATAAAAAACGTAAGTCCTAAACATTTTGTATTGTGTCAATTAACCATTTTATTCACAAATATATAAACATGTTTCAATTATTATGTATGTATATGCTATGCTGTACTAAATTTTTGAAATGATCTGCAACTACGGTCCCAAGAGACTTTTTCCTAGTAAAAGCACATACTTACTGTATTTCCCCTACTTCATTTTCTAGTTTATTTCCTATCTTTCGAAGTTACTTGTTAAAGTTTGTGCTAGTTCTTAAAAGTAAACATTAAGTTATGGTCTGTTTCAATTTATCCCCATAAAACTGCTACAGTACCAACACTGATGCCAACAACTAAATAAAACACAATGTTATAGATAAAAAAGAATATGGTAATCGTACTTCTAGCAGAATGTCTATTGAAAAATTCCTACAATGAAACAAATGCCAAGGCAATTATAATTAAGACAAAAGTAAACAAATTATGCCTGGCAAGATTTTCTATAAAAAGTTATAAATTCTCACAAACACCAATAAAAAAAAATATAATTGAGCTGACAAGATAAAATTGCCCACAAAAGGAATCCGGCCGTGAAGATAAAAAAAAAGAAAAAAGATTTTTAACAACTCAAGGATGTAATTGCACAAAGAAATTATAACACAACCTACTCCTGTAGTTTGAAAAATTAAAAAATGGAAACAAAAAAGATAAGTAAATTGAGAAGAAAATATAACTAGAAAAAGTCAAGATATTAAAAAAATTTAAAAACAGCAATATTATTTGTTATATTGAGATTAAACATGCAGAAAAGACATTAGAAGGTATAAAAAATTATACAAGATATTTCTCACATTTCTATGGTAAAAACTACACAAAAGACCTATTATTAAAAATAAGAGCCTGGTCTTGTTGAAATAGACAAACTCGGATAACACTCACAGAAAATAAACATAAATTAGAAGAAAAAATTATTAAACGTAATGTGACACTGTAAGAAAATATATATATAAAATAAAAGGAAAAAATAAAATAAAAAAAAGAAAAAAATTAAATGCAAGAATATCTAATTAATATATTAAGAACTACATATAAAAGGTAAAATATAGAAATAAAATAAGAACACATACTGATAGCAAAATAAAAATTGTGAGATAACATTAAATCAAATATGGGAAAACAAAAAAAAATGAAATAAAGGTATTCAACTAAACGAGGAAACAATAAAAAACATCAAATTGCATTGCAACATCTAATGTTAGAGGCATGAATTCAGAAACAATTATTAGAAATATAAAATAGATATGCAATAGATGTACAAGATGTGTCTAAAAAGTTCAGTGAATGGTCCGATATCTTAAGGGTAATATAAGCCAGATACGCAGGCATACACTAGACAGAGACACTTCGAGAAGCGCCACCTGGCATGGAGTATACGTGACCAGCAGGGTAAATCAGCTGCGAGTAGTGAAACTTAGTGACTGTGAAGGTAATATCGCAGTGCAACAAAGCAGCGGCTGAGCATCAAGTTCTGATACAAATTGGAAAAAACACAAAGACGCATAAAATGTTGTTATAAGTGTACGGGACAGAAGTCGTAAGCAGAAAATATATTTGTAGCTGTTTCAAACAGGTTCCCGGGAAAAGGAAGCGACTGAGAATAAACCACGTTCGTGTTGACTGTTGACAAACAGAACCCCAAACACAACTGGGCGAGTGCGACAAATGCCAGTACGAAATCGACGAATGACTACGACTGATAGCGGAAGAATTGAGTACTAGCAAGAATATGGCGCACACCATAATCTGTAAAGATTTGAGCAGAACTGTTCTCGGTTTGTGCACAAATAGAAAGCAAAACCTCCGGAAACTTTATGCCACGTGTGATCAGACCTTTGCTAACAGTTTCGAAAAGTTTTACAAATGTTTCCAAAAGTGTGCACTAAAAGATAGCGATTATATTAAAGGGCAATAAAGGTAATTTGTATCTTTTATTATTCTGAAATCATTCACCAAACTTTAATAAATACTATAATAATAAAACTATAATAACATTATATGTAATAAATGTTATATTGTAATAAATTAAAAAATGTTCAATTTAAGATAAAAAAGAAGATTAGAAAATAGTCACGGATGAATATTATAAGGCCATGATAGAATACAAAAATTGTGATTCGTGATGTAAAAGACAAAATAAAAAAGAGAAATATACTTAAAAACTGAAACAATAATAAATGTAGAACAACAAATGCTAATAGTCAACTATTTTACTTTTAGTAGAAAAAAATATATAATAATTAGTACACCGTATTTCCATAAGAACAACTTGAAAATTTCCTAATAAAAAATATATACGCATAAATACATGCAAGATAACGTTAACTATTTTCATTAGTTGTCAAATGAATATTACTTTTATAGTGAAACGTGTGTATCAAACCCCGTCATTTCGCAAAAAGAATTGTCAAAATTATAATTTCAAAATTCCTGACTACTTTTCAGATATGAAGGGAGATAGACAGTCATTAACATATAACTCGCAAACTGGCGCGTCACTTAATTCAGTCTTTGGAAAGTTTTCATTAACGTTAACTACTGTATAAAATTCCATGCCTCTAGAGTGTAGTTTCTAAGTTGATATATACATAAAGACAGAGTGGTGCTATTGATATTCCACAAAATATCAAGTTTCAAAAAACATTAAATTAAGAATGTATATAAAACCATAACAAAACACACTTCACTCACGCGTGCGAAACATAAAAGCCCATCAATGTAATGAAGAAAAGTTATCCAAATGGGAGATAAACATGAAAAAGATACATGTAGAAAAATATAGACATCTGCAAGAAGAGAATTAACAAAAAAAATTTATAATACAAATTAGGTAACGCGATACAAAAAAAAAACACAAAATAATCGGATTAAATTGTAGGGTATGAATCAGATATACAGCGCAGCGGCCGATCAGCTAGCACCCCTCAACACACAAATTAGTAAACGAGGCTTGATAAGAAATAGTGAACGATAAAATAATCGACGATTAAGACTCGTACAACTCAATCATATCCTGTTAGATTCTCGTTCGCAAATAATCCGATTAGTTATCATTTCACGATTTGCCTTTATGTACATTAGTTGTCTGATAAGAACATTTTATTATTAATACGTGGTCTCTCCTGAATATATCGAGCCACATAATACATAAAATTACAATAACAATAACAAAGAAATAGCAAAAGAATATAATCAATAAAAATTGTACAAGAAACAAAAAAAAACATTGTACGTAACCTTAGAAACCTTCAAAGTAAACACCTTAATCGCTTATATTTTTCTAATATGGTCTTGACCTTGTACGCAACTTCTTTAGACATCATGAACCACGAAACGTTCATTAGAAAAATTGGATCTTTGTTTCTAGATCGTAGCTATAGACCTAAGTTTCATCTTTCTTTTTAATAAATCTGATTTAATAATAGCAATCTGAAGCACACCATTAGCACCTGCAGCACAATGTCCCTTTGGTCAAGTAAAAGAACTAGCAAAACGAATTTTGCCTCAAGATGAATCATGCCAAGATCTTCCAAAAATTAAGAAAGAGAATGCGCAACAGCAACAAAGTATTCGAATCACCGCTATTTAAGTACAAAAACAAATAGAAATAGAAGGAAACGAAATGGAGAAATTGAAGCAGATTGTACAAAGTATAAAAAACTAAGGAAATAACAAAATTTAAAAGGTACTTAAAGAGACTTTAAAAAAAATAGGAAAAAAATAAATCTAGAATACACATAGATATTATAAACTAAACTAGAAAAATAAGAAATCCATATGGGCAGAAATAATATAGTAGTACAGGTACTGAGAGTAAAAGAAAACAAAATACTAAAAAATTAGAATTCATCAATGATAAACTGGGAATTAAGATCAAACCAAGAAGCAATTTAAAAAAAATTATAGTTGCAGAAATAAAAACATGGGTGGTAGAAAAAGAAATAATAATTAATAAGAAAAACCTAAAAAATAGTATCGTATACAATAAAAACAATTTAACAAGAAAAAAATTCAAACGAGTTGCGAAATATTCTAAAAAAACGAATGAAAGGACAAGAGGTAAAGATATACATAGAAGAGAAGAGGTATTATTGAAATACTGATCTGCAAAGAGTATATAAAGGAAAGGCAAACAGCTCCAATATTAAAAAAACTAAATAAGAAAATAGTAAAAGAATTACTTCGACAACGAAAGCAATGGATTAGACAACGTTTAAAGGCATATTAACAAAAAAGAAAGAAACATGCAATAAAAAGGCATTAAAAATCGCAACATGCAACATAACGATACTAAATGGCAAATGACACGAATAAATGATAAAATAAAAGTTAAAATATCAAACGAAGAAGCAGGAATAGTAAGTGAAAAAATAAAAAATTTGTTAGTTAATACAAAACAATAAACTCAATAATAATGATGGTTCTAGCGCTACTGGAAATAGTATATATGATACAGACATAAGCACCATAATATTCCTCCAAAAATAAAAAGAAAACATTTTATTTAAAAAAAAAACGAAATAATGCAAATGGAAAACAAATACATGTTTGTACAAAAGTCCGCTTGTTGATAGGAAATCAAATATTTTCACATAAGACTTACACAAATACAAAATGTAGAAAAAGTTAGAAACATAATAGACTGTATAACTTTCAGCAAGAATAGAAAAACCGAAGGTAAAGACAAAATATTGGAATAAAACGGTGAAAAAATATAAGGGAAGAAATAAGTAAAGCAAAAGACAAAAAAAATAAAACTAGAAACACCGTAAAGAGGTCAAAATTACAACATGTGAAAATTTTGGAATAGAAATAGAACTAAACTTTAAATAAAATTCTGAACAATAGTAAAGAAAATTAAAAGGAAGAAAATACCTCAAATAATAAATATCAGACAAAAACAATAAATTCAAGTAAATAAATAATTTAAACATAGAGAAAAGATACGAATAGAAATTTTAGAACGATAAACGGCTAACGGAAATAGATCGAAGAACCAAACATAAGGAAATGTATATAAGGCGAGTACAAGAGATAATATGGAAACTAAAATAATAGAAAAAGAAATAAAAACAGCAATTCATAGTTTACAAAGTAGAAAATCCGCCAGAAAAGTTAAAATAACTTCAAAATTAAATGCAGAACAAGTAAGAAGGATAAACGAAAGTAATAATGCATGAGAAAATACAAATATTCCAAAAGGGAGACCAGAAGATATCATTACATAAAAAAAAACGAAGCATCGATGAATGAGAAAATTACGGTGCGTTATGTTTAACATCAGATGTACTAAGAATAGGCACGAAAATTATAGATATGTAGAATTTAAAATCAGAAGTCGACAGGATAATAAAGGAAGAAAAGACAATTTTCGAGCCAAACAGACGGACACAAAATAACATGCGTACTTTAAGAACGATAGTTGAAAAGATCATGAGAAAAGCGAAGCGGCTCTATTTAGCATTTGTAAGCATAAAAGTACATAAGGGAAATAGCAAAACAAAGCGGAAACGTGGAACAATATTCCACAGATATCCCGGGCTTTTATATATACGAGGGTGAATCAAATATAAACGAGAATTTTGATCTCGGGCGCGCAATATTAACGCGGAGAGTTCTTGCTTCGTCAGGTGTTGGATAGGGATGTCAGGAGTGGGGAAGCAGGCGGGCGATTTCGTTAGTTCCTGTCAGTACCCGTCGTGACAATGTCTGGGCAGGAGGTGCCGTCGTCAATTGCGCAGCGTATTATCATTAAATTTCTCGCCACGGAAGGTGTAAAACCGGCTGACATCCAGAGGAGATTGACTGCGCAGTTCAAGGAAGAGACACTGTCACGAGATACAGTGTTCGCATGGCACAAAAAGTTCGTGGAGGGTCATGAGAATGTTGAAAATGAGAGCCTTGATCGCCGACCTCGCACCAGCATCACCAACGAAAACATCGTCCGCGTTCAACAATTTATTGAGGGCGACAGGCGTCTGACCATAGATGAGGTTGCATCTGAGATTGGAATAAATTATGGCAGCACTTTTTCGATCATCACAGAGGAGCTAGGGTTTCGTAAGGTGTGCGCAAGGTGGGTGCCTCGCCTTCTGACAACTGAGCAGAAATTGCATCGTTCACAGTTGAACACCCTCCCTACAGCCCTGCGACTATCACCTATTCGGTCCTCTCAAGGAAGCCTTGGGAGGACATAGATTCGACAGCGATGAGGAGGTTGAGGTCTATGTGCGCAATTGCCTGGAAACACGACCAACTTCATTCTACGAGGAAGGCATTTCAAAATTAGCTACACGTTGGGAAAAACGTGTTTCTAAATCAGGAGATTATGTAGAAAAATAATCTGATATTCTTTTGTTTCAAGTTCAAATAAAATATTTTTTAAAAAATAAGTCTCGTTTATATTTGATTCACCCTCGTATAAATTTTTATTAACTGGGTTGACTTTTTTTCTTGGATCGGGAACATAGAACAATGTAAATCATTATTAAAGTATTGTAAATCTATTCACATCTATTGCTATCAATTGAACAATAATATAGACGCTTGTTATTAAAAAGCTGAAAAAAGCGACGTACAGACCGTACGCAAAAGGCTTTTATATTATATATATAAAAGTCTAATATAGGACAAACATCTTTATCGAACAACCAATAGCACGTACAAAAATGTAGAGGGCGACGAAAGCATAAATGGAAAAATATCAAAACCCTTACTATGATTAGAGGAGTGAAACGGGGGACAGTTTGGGCTCGCTGCTGGTTATTATAGCTACAAAGTAACGAAAAAGTGTAGTAGCTGCACAACAAAGACAAAAGCTTATAACAAGCAAGTACAGCCAGTATTCATACAATTGATATATGTAGATAGCATTGTATTTATTAATCACAAAAAATTAAATAGATAAAATCAGAAAATATGTAAAAAGAAGAAATAGGGCAGATCGAGTTAAAAACTAAAGACAGGAACCGCTACTAAGAAAGATAGAAAACAGCAATTAAAATAGCTAGTACATATATGGAACATGGGAGAAGACGAACTTCCCAGGATAGTAACGAAAATTGGAAGAAGAAGGGGGGATAAAAGTCCGGAGATTAAAAGAAAGACCAAGAAGAAAATGGATAAAAAATATGTAAGATATAGTAGAAAGGAGAGAGAAGACAAACACAGAAGCAAAAAGAATAGTGAAAGCTACAAGAGCATACAGAAAATGGATTGACGCCCTATGGGCATCAATGGATGAAGGAAAATAAATATTTAGAATATTCATCATTTCTTAATTTAGACTTCATTATTTAACAATTCAAATATTATTTGATCTTATTTATGTATCCCTGTACTTCAAGGTCGATTTTTTATCAAGTAGGAAAAAAGCACAAACTAAATCAATTTAACGTCGTCGCGAAGCTCGACATTTTCAATACGAAAATGAATGAATGAAATATCAAAGATTATTGTAATCAATGATCAAACATATGGCATTTTATTGAATTCTATGCGCGTCATGCTGTACACAAAAATAGCACGATATGATGACGATCCTTTTATCAACTTATAACTAACCAATCGCACACAATTTATTGAATTAACCTGGAATTATCTACCCGCACCACAAGCGGTTCCTTCAATTGTTTGTTATATACAGCAACCCTAGAACTGCAATTGTAGTCAAACATGTTTAAAAATACAATTTGTTATTATTAGAAGCGAATAGCAAGATATTTTACGAATTTGTGTAAGACGCCTCGATATACAGACACAAATTTTCCTGAAAAAGATGCCAGAGGTAGCAGCATTCTTCATAGCGTGGGCAGTGGCAGGATGTTATATTTGAGTTACATATGTAGGTGCTATTATGTTTTGTTAACTTTTCCGTTCTTCCTTTTGGTGTTAATAATACAGTTATAATAGTTTAAAAAATAAAGGCTTTCAATAAACATCGCGCTAGCACATGAACATTACGCTACAGGGATAATTGCGGCTAAAGTGTAATATAAACAGACAAAGATCAGACTTTGATGGCTAATTACTTCAGGATTAAAATTGTATACTAAAAAATCCCTTCTTAACTGCCTAGTCATACTATAAGAATTTTAAAATAAACCATAAACTCTTTCTGTGTTAGTCCGTTTCTAACTTGTTATAAATCAGCAAAAAATGCACGATACTGAACCACCATCTATAAATCACAGAAAGAACTGTTCCTTCCAGAATTAACAGACATCCTGCGTAGTTATAATATTAACACATGATAAAACTATAAAAAAATTAATTTAAACTCGTTACGACTTTTAGATAAAATACGTCTATTGCAGAAAATACAGTTGTTAGAAGATGACCATAGGTTCAGCGCACGTCTTCATTAATTATTGTTTGTCAAAACAAAATATTATAAATATAATATTGTTTTGCTAATTCATTATTATTAAAAACAATAGGTATTTCTTACAATTACATTACAAATAGAGACTCAAAAATTCTTTACAACCAATAGGAAAGTTTTCCCAATCTAATCATTGTTTCTGTTTTTCAATGTGGTTTTGATTATTTTTAGGCTACATTAAACAGAAATAGAGAAAGAATTCTCCATTATTATTCCTAATATCTTCCTACTATTCTGCTGTTGTTTCAGCTCTATTATTGCAATCCTCTAATATATATAGTTTTCGTGTAACTTCGTCAGATGCTATCAATAAGTCTTTCTAGAACTCATCTTCTGCTTTAGTCAATTATTTGAATCGTATGCCACTATTATTTATTTTTGTTATTAGTAATATTCTGTTATATTGTTATCTACGTTCAGCCAACTATGTTTTCATCAATATGTGATCTTTTTCTGTTTTTATCACTCTTTAATTTTTTTGTATTTCTTGTTCTTTCACTGATATGTCTTTAATGTTCCGTGTTCTAGTTTTCTTGCTAAGTGTGTCATTGCCATAACAATTTCTTTTGTTTCTCCTTCTTTTTCCCTGTCATTTATATTTTCCATTTTTGTCTTCGCGGATACACAATTTTGTGGATTATTGGTATTTATTCAGCTGTCGATTTTCTCTATATTGATATCCGCCTTACAAAATAGTAAATCTACGGCTACACTACCGTTGATTGAGATGTACACTGTAAATTTGTCTTATATTTTGTTATATTCTAAAACCTGACCATTGGTTATCATTTTTAATTCCTTATTTTCACTATTAGATTTTTTTGGGTTGTTTTTACTATACTGATTATTACCTCCATTTTCAATCACAAATTCTTTTTTTACGAACGTATTAACTATTTAGGACAACGATCTATAACAGCTATTTTTTTGTTTTTACTGAAAAAATTAATATTTTGTCATTTTTTCCTTTTTCTCTCTTCATTTGAGGAACATTTTTTTGTAACACCCTCATATGGCCATCTTCATACTTTTGCTTGGAGTTATTTTTTCAGCGCTGTAGAAGAAACGATGCTTAAATTTTGAACTAGAATTTAATTTGTTATTTAAAATAAACAGAATAATATCAGACATAATTTGTTTTCTAAGTTGATTGTATTAAAAATATATCAACATAAATCATAAGCTATTAATTAAACATACGTACTAGTTCTATTAAACATACATGATGGGCCCAAAATGTTAGTCATTCACTCTCCCTTATTGTTCTTCCCCTGGGTAAAACAACTAAATTTTGACATTTCAAATAATTGTCTGCAATTAATGATATCTGAAATAAACGAGAAAAATTAAGGAAATATTAGAATTATTTACCACCAAAACATTTAAGTTGTGCAATCGACGAACTGAAGATATATGCACTGACAAACCTCATCAGCACAATGTGGTCAATATAAATGCTCTGAATCCAACGATAAAGTTGTTAAATAACCCATAAACATTGCTTCTGTCAAATAAGTTAAAAACTAGAGATCAATAGTATAATACATCACTTCATTAAACGTTGGGAAGACAGGACCTGTTAAAAAAGACACAGAAATCTCAAAAAAAAAGTCTAGCTAAAAAACTCAACCATCACCGTAGATGAAAAATTGAATTACCTCAGAAAATTGAAAACCAAAAGCAAAAAATGCGTCCAAGAGATGCGTCTTAATAGAAAAATTTCTAGAATAATGTTTTTAGTTAATACGAATTATTTTAAGAATAAAGATAAAAATCCAATTGCAGGGATTTATGCAAATGATCCTGAGGAAGTTAAAATAAAAAATACGAAGATAAACTTGTATGTTACCAATTTTGCTTGTAGGGGTCCCCCAAGTATTTTCTCGGGTGCCAATTAACTAATATATTAACGTAAAAAGCCTGTGCACCACCAATGAGTCATTGTTTGGTGTGGATTTTAGCCAGGTGGCACGATAGATCCATACTTGCTGAATATGATGCTGAAAATGCTATACATAATTGTGAATGGCGATTGTTACTGTTACCAACTCGACATAGATTTGGAACAAACGTACCTAGTTCCAGCAAGACGCCACCACCCACCATACAGCTCAAGCAACAGTCTATTTATTGCACCAACAATTTCCTGATCACGTAATTTCACAAAATGCCAACATCAACTAACCAGCAAGATCTTATGGTTTAACACTGTGCGACTTCTTTTTGTAGATAGTAAGTAGTAATATAGTTAAAAGCAATTTTATTGAAAATTTAATTTCAGCTTTGCTATTTTTATTTACCAATACTAACTTCATCTTTTTGTTGTTTACTGATCATTAGATTATAGTGAGTCTTGATGATTTTCAATTCTTGAGTTATGTCTTGAAGCAATCTTGACTGTTTGTGGTAGGTACATAAACTTGTATAATTTTTATTCTATGTAGTCTTTGTTAGATTTATAACTCTTATCCAGATTAAGGGGTAATATTACCTTGGGACTTTTCTCCATTTTTTTTATTGGCTTAAACAGTCCCTAAACTATCTAAGAATAGTTTAAAAACCCCATTTTAGAGAAGCGAACTTCGTAAATGATCGAAAAAATACAATTTTCCGAACCTACTCATTAAGCTAGATTACCGTTTTTTGAGTGCGCCGGATAATTATACATTTGTGGTCTTCGTTCCATTACATATCGGATCTACCATTACTCGATCACTTAAGGCTTCGAAATGTGACTAATAGATGTCTCTAATATTCTTCCAATTATATGGAAGGCCAATTGTATGCAGCAGGCATTGCCGATTACAGGTAAAATAAAAATTTCATCAATATTTTAGTACTTGAAACTAAAAACGCGTTCTTGAAACTATGTTTTTTGACATGGGCGTACCGGTAGCTCCCTCAATTTTAGTCTTGAATCGTCTTGAAATTTAACTGTATCTTGAAAATATAATTATCTCGGGACCTACGTAAGGGTTTTTCGATTAATTGCTCTTAACGGTTTTTATAAGTGGTTTTCAAACGATTTTTTCGAAAAAAAAATTAAAATTAATGCCATTTTTTAAACAATATTTTGACAAAATCCTACGTAATCACTTCATTTTGAGCTATATTTTAAGGAAAATTTTTATTTTTTGTTCTAGAGTGAAAATTGCGACCAAGAGCCCGTTTGAATCCAGAAAAAAAAATTTGTCAGGCCGCTACGTCGCCATTTTGAATTTTTTATAATTAATAGTGTGTTTTTATACCTAAATATTAGTACTTTCATATGCTCAAAACCCCATATCTTTAAAACCTTCACAGTAAGCCTTACAAAATGCGTTTTTTTTATATTTTTTTGCATGAAAGGAAAGGTAATAAAAAACTTGTTAAAATATGTTATTGGGCAAATATTGAAGTACAAAAAAAATTTGTTGAAAATATTTCAAAATGGCAGATCTAGAGCCATTCTCCCAAGTCAGATTGGCGTCGAGGCGCATCACAGCACGCACTAAAACTGTTGCAAATTTTAATTTGGAGCAAAATAAAAAATTTCTTCTTAATCTACATGGGTATAGCTAGAGAAAGACGTAGCAAATTTTTAAAATATTAATTTTTGTGTAATTGACAAGTATTTGAAGTTAGGTGTCCAATTTTTAACGAAATAAGAGCAGTTATTTGTTTATAAAAAATTATCTAATTAATTTATCGAAAATTCCGTAGTGTTTCTCTTCGAAATGTTGTTTTAAACATGTGGCTAAAATTTCAAATGAATATATTAAAAATTGATCGAGTTATGGTGCGTGCCGTTTTGAAAAATAGCATATAGAAAAAACCGCCTTAAGTTTTGAAACGGGTTTTTCGGCTTTTTTGGCCGATGCCGTGTTGGATACAGTTGTTTTGTATCTTTTTTACCATCGTACACTTTTTTGCCTTCCATTTTTTACTTATAAGAACTTTCACTTTAAAAAAAAAACAGTTTTACACACAATTCTACAGTGGTGTTGCCCCTTAAGCTCAAATTGAAAATTAGTCAGTTCAGATACAGCTGTAACTTTAAAGCATTAAAAGTCAGTTAAGAGTGCCTTGCTGCTAATAAGACATATTCACTGTCACCAAGATCTTATACAAATAAGTTGTCCAAAATCTAGCAATAAATTTTCCAGAAAAATAAGCACAACAATTAATATTGTATCAATAATAAGAACTTAATTTAACAGATTTGAAAAATCTTGCTTATCTTCTTCAATAAAATGATAAAAAAATTCACCATGTTAGAGCCATTTTCGAAAAGAAACTAGTCAATTGTAGAGCAGTACAGAAATTATATGCACACTTATATCATGTCTGTTCTTAGATTAGGATAAGGACGTGTTGGAGGTTTGGAAGCAATGAACATCTTCAAAAAAAATTCTCTAAAATAAAGCTGCTATCTCATGTATATTAACATTTGTACTCGTGCATTATACAATATAATATTGGGGGATCACTACTAAATAGAATCGAGTTAACTACTGACACCATTTACCCCACTGCAGATGTTGATGGTAGAATCAAAATCATTTCTGATCGAGGTTAGCACAAACTAAAAGAAACAGAGAACCAAAAAAGATATAGGGAAATTCTAACCAAAAAATTTAGAGCAAAAGATAATACAAAAAGGGTAGAAAAAAAGTGGGAAAGATATAAAGATACCATACTAAACGCTACGAGAGAGAGTTGCGGGACAAAGAAAATAGCTAATAAAAATATGAAGAAAACAGCATGGTGGAACGAAGATATAAAAGTAAAGATCAAAGAGAAAAAGCAGGCATGAAAGAGATACTTAAGTACAAAAAAAAACAGACGACTACGAAAAATATAAAGAAACAAGAACAGAAACGAAAGCCGGGTGAGAAAAGCAAAAGAAGAATCATGGATAAAATTTGGAGAAAAGATGACAGAAAACTTTCGGGAGAACCCAAAACTATTTTACGGAACCTTAAAACAACTTAGGAAGAAAAAGGAATATAATATGATGAACATAAAGGGAAAGGATGGAAAAATAATAACAGAAAAAGATCAAATAATGGAAAGAACATTTCGAAGAACTAACAAAAGCAGAAAACAGTACAACAGATGAAAAGAAAGAACTAGACGAAAGAGAGGAAATCGAAGAAATACAAGAGAAAGAAGTTAGGGAGGCCATAAAGAAAATTAAGTTAGGAAAAGCAGCAGGAAGAGACAAAATAACACCGTAAATGATAAAGTTTATGGGAAATGAAGGAATAACTAAATTTACAGAATTGCTAAATGAAATAATGAAGACAATGATAATACCAAAGGATTGGAATATAGAATCATACTCCCCATACATAAGAAAGGTGACAAAAGAGAATGTGGTAATTATAGAGGAATTACGTTAATAAGTGTCCCTGCGAAAATACTGGCCAGAATAATTGAGAAAAGAATAAGAGGCAGAATAGAAAATACAATAGAAGAGACTCAATGTGGTTTTAGGAAGGAGAAGCACACAAGATTTAATATTCATCATTAGACAAATCAGCGAAAAATTTATTAAAAAGGAAGGAAATACATATGTGCTTTTATAGATTTAGAAAAAGCTTTTGACAGAATACAAAGAGAACAAACATGCAAAGAACTAGAAAAAAGAGCAATAGAGGAAAGAACGATAGAAATAGTAAAAGCAATGTATAGAAGTAATAAAAACGTAGTAAGGACTAACAATGAAGAGTCACAAGAGTTCGTAACAGAAATAGGAGTAAAGCAAGGATGCGTGCGAAGCCCCTTGCTGTTCTCAATAGTGCTAGACGAGGCGATGAAAATGCAAAGAAAAAGATGAAGAAGATAAAATTAGGATACTGGCAAATGGAACAAACAGAAATAAACTGAACTGATGTTCGCTGACGACATGACGATAATAGCCGACACAGAAGAGAATCCACAATAAACATGAAAAAACAGGTAGAAAGTTTCAGATATCTAGGATCAGTAATCGAGAACAACGCCAAAATAGATAAAGAAATTAATGATAGAATGGTGAAAACAGGGAGAATCTACAATACTCTGAAAACGAACTTTTTAGGAAAGAAAGAAGTACCAAGAAAAATAAAAACAGAAGTAGTGAAAAAAGTGGTGAGACCGTCAATAATGTATAGTAGTGAATCGTGGTCTTTGACAAAAATACATAAAATAAGACTAAATGCAATGGAGATGAGGTTCCTAAGAAGGATAAAAAATAAAACGAAAAGAGATAAAATCCGAAATGAAACGTATAGACAAGACTTAAAGATAAAACATATAATGGAAAAAATAGAAGAAGGACAATTAAGGTGGTTTGGTCATGTGTGTCGTATGCCAAAAAACAGATTAGTGAAAAGATGATGTATAAGAGCAAATCCACAGCAATCGCCAATTCGGAATAAACTGTTTAGTACACCCCGCATATACACGCATCGCAGACATCGGCCAATTCGCGACGTGTCTTATACCACGCATATAGTACGCTCAGCCACAGCACGGCCAATTCGGTCGTGCTTAACAACCCGTCATATCACACGCATCATCGTCCTTAATACGCCGCATTTACACAATCGTCGTGCAACTATATTCACACCGCATCAGTCCAGTACGGCCGCATTTAACATCCCGCAACATACAAGAAGACAGCGCATCAAGGTGGCCATCGTGAAACCATCGCCGACGAAGCCGAAGCCGAAGCCGATTCAGGTGAGCGATTTGGCTTTACTTTCGGTGGATATCGGTAGCCGCCCCCATCCGCTTTCGCGCTGGCCGTTTAAGGGACGATTTGGGCCTTATCGGTTTACGTTCCAAAACGGGCCGTACTGCGTATCCCACACCGCACCACGAGAGCGGCTATTTACACGCCTGCCTCTCCAGTATAAAACAAGTAGCCCAGGACAGAAAACTATGGAAAGAAAAATATACAGCAACATAACAAACTCTTCTCCCACCTGCCTTACACCTAACGGTAAAAAGGGCCCAAGGATTAAGTAAAGTAAAGTAAAGGTTAGCACAACCAATGTGGAAGCAGTTATATAAAACTTTTCAGCAGTTGAAACAGAAGCAGAAGGCCGAGTCAAGATTTCACTCATTTTATGCCTTGCTAAAGCCTTCAAAAAAGACTTACCTAGTATGGAATTAAATACTCTACGAAATTTCAAAAACAGCAATATCATCTCAGCAAAACATAAAGGTAATGCAATAATAATACTTTTATAGGACTACATAAAAAAGAGAGCCAAACTGCTCATTTCATAAATTTACTGTTCCCAAATGTTATCCTGCAACATGGACAATGGATTGATTTTTTTCAACTTTTTGAAGATAAAAAAAATGTGTTTTGAATATAAACAACAATTTTTCGCTTAAAATAAATTTATTCGAATTATCTATTAATAGAAAAAATAGCAAAGACGTGGATAGGTCTTGAAACTAGACTGTCCACGCGTGAATCGTAAACGTTAATCACTTGACTACGCGCCGTCGCTGAGCGAACATTAACACAAATGATACAGTTGTCGAAATCTTTAACGTAGTTTTTTTTTCGTAAACGGCTGAGAGATGCATCGTATCCCTTCTCTATATTACATCTCTGGTGAAGCACTAAACTAGGAAAAACACTCGTCCAAATCCGGTTCCCGATCAAGGCGGTCTCCCCTTATAAGATATGTCGAATACACGTTTGTGATATGGGGACACTATGGCAGTTTCGTAAACACCTTAATTTGATACAACCGAATATACATTTTAGCATGAAATTTAAATTGAACTATAGAATTACTTTTTTAAATGTGCAAATGTTGAAATCAAAAGGTGGACATTAAAATTCATTGTATATAAAAAGCTCGCACATATACATAAACCCAAGTCACAAAAGAAAAATTGTGAAAATACTGATGGATAAAAGCATGACAAATATGTATCTTTGGTTTTCACAAAAAGTTAGAATATTTAAATAGCTATTTGAGGATGAAGACAAAAAAAGCAATAAAACACACCAGAATATGCACACAAACCACAATCACAATCTGTCATGGTAAATAGAGCTTTTCTAATTTATATATACAGTCACAGATCAAATGAGGATTCTAAATGTAATTTAAAAAACATCTCCATCACTACAACAGAAGTACTCATGTATGATTTACATCAATCAGCCAAGAATAAAAAAAAGAGAAGATACGCTAAACCTATACTGTATATCATGTTCCACAAACAAAACCATGTTGGATACTCATGTCAAACGCAAGAACAATTGGCAGGATCATTAAGAGTGACTCAACAAGCCATTTCACAGTAGGGTGTGAGCATGTCTCCAAGTTTTAGGAAAATATTTTAGTCTTAAACAAGCATTGAAGGTAGATGATATAAAGGATAGATAGTTTTTGGGTAAATTTTTTAGGGTGAGATTAAGCAGAACCAGACGCTTTGTTAGAATATAAGCTTTTTACAATGTGAGCTAATTAATTGGGAGAAGTTGGTTGAATGTTATTAGTAGGACATGGCATATGGGTTTCTACATAGTTTTCTACAAATTAAAAAGGAGGACTGCTGATTATTGAAGTAAAAGTATTTTCAAGATGGATGTTATCCATTTTTATTGTGGATATTTCTGGTGTTCTGAATATTCCTTGAGTTGCTTACCATGTTTCAGAATCACCTGATTTTATATTGGATAAGTAGTGTTGGTATGTATGAATTTTATGAGTATCTAGCTCTTTTTTAATTAAATGTGCTAAATTGTTTACTGTTTTTCATTTGAGGATTTCATGTCCGCTGCCGTTCCCTTCTAGCTTAACTTTTTTGCTTGATTAAGGTTACTATGTGGTTTGCTGTTGATTTATAATTATTCAGTTTGCTGTGGGTTCTGAGAGATGTTGCTTTTTAATTTGGAGTGATAGTATCCATAATTGTCTAAAGTCTTTCCTGAATGTCTTGCGGTATTTAAAGAGTCATACATTGTTAAATGTGTGTATACATATATATATATATATATATATATATATATATATATATATATATACATGTTGTTGAAATAATTTTAGTCTACCATTCACAATTTTTTTTAATGTGCTTTATAAGCTGGTGGGATTGTGAAAGAAACGATTACAGTCTGGTGTGCTTCATGATTGAAATTCTTTTTTACTGCAATGTGAAGAATATTCAGTTCATGGCCTGAACGATAGAGACAATAAGCATATTCATCTGGAGCAACAATTTAAAGAGTATGGGTTACTATTATATTTAGAAGATTATCTCCCGACAGATTTAATGTTTTACATATGGGGATATTGAATTTACCAACAACTATGTCCAGGAAACAAACAGTGCAACATTCAAAAGCGATTACTGCTATACTAAATTTTCATATGCATATAACTCCATTAAACTATATTATATTTGTGGTAAGATAGCAATAACACACACAGCATAATCTCATTATCTTAATTTTTACCAAGTTTAAAGCTATGTTTAGTAAATACAAGGTATATGAACTGTTTCAACATATTTACCTTATGAGGAGGAAGTCCTCTAACAGCCACTTTTATAAATTCGGTCATTTTTCCTGACACAAAGACCCAATTTAAGCATTAAGAAAGTTATAAAGAACTCTGGAAACCATACAGAACAAATATTTGGGGGAAATAAGAATAAATGAAGCTATATCTACATCCAAAGTAAATTTAAAAAACTTGTGAAAAGCTTCAAAAACATAGAGAAAGGGAGAAGACTGCATAATGGAAATATGGAACAAAGAAGAAATTCCAGAATAGGCAAATGGTGTTATAATACCTCTATATAAAAAGGTGTTCAAGCTATGTGTGAAAACTATAGAGATATTATATTACCACAAACATTAGCTCATTATATAAGAATCAAGCTAAATCCATGTGCAGAATCAGTAGTTGGCAAGTATCAATGCGATTTCCAAAGTGAAAGATCAGTAAATGATCAGATATTCTCCTTAAAATAGATCCGAAACAACTGTTTTGATCACACCTATTATAGTACCCTACAGTTTTTATTGATTTTAAGCAAGCATGTGATTCTGTTATTCGGAAAGAGCTTTATAAAGCTTTGGAAATATTAGAAATTCCTAATAATAGAAACAGAGTTCAAAATAGAAAACAAATTGAAACGAGATGACCTACTCTCAACAATTTTGTTTAATTTAGCTCTGGAAGAAATAGCAAGAGAAATTGGATTGAATAGTCAAAAGTAGTAATACATACCAATGTTGAGTTTATGCTTATTAGATAATAGAGAGTCTAAAATGATGTTAAGAGAAGGATTTATGGGAGTCACATGAAAATTTGAATGTAACTGTCATATCTTACAAATGTAATATAAAGTATCTTGATATGCAACCTAACAAGCAACTGAAATAGAGAAAGCGCATGTAAACCAAAAGAACATAATTACATATCAAGATAAAGATGTTCCAGTTTTAACAATAAACCCTTAATTTATAAATCAGTGATAGTGCTGATGTAATTTCAATTTTGGGGCATTTGCCAAATCTTCAAACATTAATATCGATATTAATCCTATGCTAAAATACTGAATGGTATAGAACTATTCAGTTATAAAAGATAAATTAATTAAATAAACCAAAAAAAAAAAAATTGCAGGTAAACTGGACCCTCAACTTTCAAAAATTGTAAAAGTACTTTCACAATGCCTCAAAATTCATTTGGTAAGAAAAAAATAGCACTTGCAAAGCACCAAAAACGACAACAAAAGCAAGAATAAGGTAAGTTCTGCAATATTTTGTAAACCAATTTTTAGTTGATTTTATCCAAAATTACACACTTACTAAAATGTAAATTCCACATCCATAAAATCTCACTTCACTAGTTTTTGTTTAAAAGCTTTAACATGTACCGGTGTGTTCATTCAATGAACATTATACATTACCATTACCACATTCATTATTTGGAAAGCCACGCACAAGATTAAAGCATTAAATTAACCTCAAGAATAAGATAAATGAATACCTACCAGCTTGATAGTCATACAGAGCTCGCGCCTGCAAACCAGGCCCCTCACTGAAATCCTGGTAGATCACCTCATCCACAAACTGCTGCTCTGTGATCTGTTGCATGTGCTCTGACAGGCTATATGTGCTATCCTTAGTGTACGTTGCAGTCTCTTGGTTATTAATGGCATTCTTCAAGTCTTCTTGTGGTTCGTTGACTGTATTAAAATCAGACTTTTTCTCGACATCTCGAGGAGAGCGCTTGATAGTGGAAAACTGATCAGTCTCATCATCACTTTGCGACTCCTCAATGAGTTTGCTTTGTACCTCAACTATTTTCCTAAAAAATTCATTCCTAGTTATGAATGTGCAGGTAAAGAAGTAACTTCATACTTACTGCACAACATCAGATTCCTCCTGCTTAGTCTCAACCGCAGCCTGCTGAGCTTGCGCCTGCTGCACTTTCAGCAGAGAATTTCTGACTGGCTTCTCCGGAGTGCGTTTAATCTGCCCAGCTGAGGTGTTCTTTTCAAAAATTGACCTGGCATCTATTGTCCTCTGTGCTATCAGTTCCTGGGCTTCCTGCTTCCGCTGTTGCCGCAGCAAATCACTCTGGTTTACCTTCACCTCACTTTCCTCCAAGTACACTTCGACCTCTTGCTTCTTCTGGCTCTCAAAAGCCATCTTCTCAGCCTCTTTAATCTGTTCTATCTGATTGTTTCGCAATGCAGCCTTAGCTTCTCTCTGTGCAGCCTCTGTGAGCTCTCTCTGCTTCACTTCCTCTTCGCGCCGCAACCGGTCAGCCTCTTTGCGACGCCGTTCTTCCTCGAGCCGTTGCTTTTCCTCGCGCTCCTCCTTCAGCCAAAACTGGTCCCGCTCTCTAGGATTGATTTCCTTGATGGGATTGACACGCTGGTAGTTGGAGCCTACAGGCTTTGTGGGTTCTGCAATGTCGCCTCGGGCGCCTTAAAGCTGTATGCCGAACCCGATTTCGCCACCTTATCAATAATGAGCTCAGGCTCCACTTCTTCCTCGTTACGGGCGTTGATTGTGAGGTGCGCCCCGCCAAAAAACTTCTCCACATCTCGCAGATGGTTAGCACAGATGCCTTTACGGACTGTGTTCGCGCCCTCGCCCTGCCAGTTGATGAGCACGAACTTCGCGAGCGAGGTTTTGGGATCGTCGATCCGAATGAATGCATACATGATCTTTCCACTGTTCAGGTCCTCCACGAGTTCCTCAACGCCCTGCGATCCCTTGCTGATCACTTTGAGATCGTTCGTCTGTCCCTCGTATCCAAACAAGGCCCTAATGACACCATTAATAAGTATTACTCTATAAATTCTATATAATGTACCCAATTCTGGTTGGAAAATGGAACAACTTAACCTCACTAACGAACTCACCAGTTTGTATCAGTCTTCTCGTCCAGAACGTCCTTCCAGGCCTTGGTGAGCGATTCCCGGTATTTGTTTAGATTTATAGCCATGGCTATTGCACTTTCCTCGCTGGTTCACTAATCCTACGGAAACTTATAGGGCATTTGCCCACCTGTAATCTGCGGCACCTCCTCCGCGCCACTTCGTATTGCAACAACTATGTGTAGTTTGCACTCGCGTCCGGTCTCTGCCCTCTACAGGCCATAAGAAAGTTCGCAGTAACGTTCCGCTCCGAAGCCGGCGCATTCGCGATAACGCCGCGATCCTTGCATTGTGAAAGAAAATATTTATAGGATTATAAATTGCAGTCTTTATATTTTTTATTTAATAGCAGTCATAAAATTGAATTCCTTTGACCGAGTTATAAATCTTTGCGATGTTTAGCGCCCACCAGAGCTCGCAGGCTGAACGGGCGCTAATTCCTGCACAATGGTGGCGCGCGACTCGGCCCTTTCATGTCGTCGGCGAGCTCTTAATTCAGGGAATTATAAGAGGCACGTTCGCCATTAGACTTGCAGCGAACGCGCGAAACAGGTTCCGGAGAATAATCGCCTGTAAAAAGTCGCCGGAATGGAATGGCTCTTTGTCGAGCGGATGTGCGGATCCTTCGGCGCGGCCAACGGTCTTGGTGCGTTTCTGCGCCAATGCAGCCCAACAAACGCAGCCACGGCCCAGTAAATGCCAATAGATGCAATTAGCCGGCCTGCACTAGGAATAATTCGCATGAAATTGGCAATTTCCCCTCACAATGGAGCGCTGGCGCGCTTCGAAAGAAGTACCCAGCTTTGATGACTCAGATAAGGAGAAAAGCCATTTCGATAAAGGAACATAAAACAATTATTATTCAACGTTTTTTAGTTTTATCATTATACGGGGTGTCCCAAACAAGACCTGATTACGGTTTTTGCCCTAGGCTGACAATTTTCGCTCGTCATTTTTTCTTGTTCTTACGTTAATCTCAAAATGTTTTGCACCCTCTTAAGAGTTGAAAAGTGTTCTCTAGTGCATACTTAGAAAAATTTTTAGACGGATGGCTTTTTTTAAGCGAGTATTTTACGGCCTATGTCATTTCTCACATCTCAAACACCAGTAGTCTTTGTCATTCCATGATCCTTCTTCAAGGTCTCTGTCTCTCATGTCCTCTTGCATTTGTTTTATCCACTTATCAGGAGGTCTGCCTCGTCTTCGTCGCCCTAGCGAGTTTCACTTTAGTATTCGATTTGGCCATCTGTTTGCGTTCATTCTTGGTATGTGTCCATACCATAAGAGTCTTCTTTTTTCTAATTCATCTATGGATGTTGAGTTCTGCATTATGTTTCTTATTTCTGCATTCGTTACGTGTTCTAGTCTCGACACTCAACGTCTTCTTCGAAGCAGTTCCATTTTGACTACATTTATTTGTTGTCTATGTCTTTTGGACAATTCCCAAGTCTCCGAGCCGTATATTAGTACACTTTGCACTGTTCTATTATAGATTCTAACTTTCGTGTTATTAGACATGCTTTTTGACCATAGTAACGAATTTAGTCTTTGTATAGCTTATCTAGCCTGTCCCATCCTACTCGTGATATTTTTTTTTAAATTTGCTGCTGATGATATTATGCTCCCGCGTTTGACTTTCATAGTGAAAGTGTGTAACGCGGTTATCGCTGACCTTAGGTCAGCAATACGCTGGTTTAATCTGAGTGAAGTATAATAATTATAAATTCACATTTCGTAAAATAGTTATATGAAACCAATCCACATGCTGCTAAAATGGCATGCAACAGCAATAATAACTTCTATATTCCGTCAACGCAATTAACACAGCAGCTAGCATCTCAATCACATAATAGTTTCGCCCCGATGGATAGCCAGGTAAATCCCCAATTTCCTATTATCAATACTCCTTATTTACATAACAACTTGACATATGTGCCAAATGTGCAGATCCCAAATTTACAATCTCAAATGAATACACAAACTAATCATACTTTTGCATCAATGCAACTTAATAACATACCAACAAATAATTTATCAAACAGAATAAATACACCCGATAGTGATAGTGAAGTGGAATTGAATACAATGCCCAATAAAGAATGGCAATGTGTACAAAACAGAACAAGGAAAAGAATAACAAAACAATCAGCACAAAATAAAGCAGTACATGTCACACAAAATAATAGATGTTCTGCCCTTTATAGCCTTGAGGATATTACTGAAGTCGAACCGGTTGTTCAACAAAATAAGATACCCAGACCACCTCCGATATTTGTACATGGAATTACAGATTATAATAAAATGATAAATGCTCTAGCAGCTGTTACTGAAATAGAACAATATAAAACAAAAACAATGGCTGATAATATAGTTAAGCTAAGTGCAAATACTCCAGACACATACCGTAAGTTAGTAACATTCATGAAAGAATCAGGTATAATTTACCACACATATCAGATGAGAGAAAATAAAGCTTACATAGTTGTCATTCGTAACCTCCATCCTACTGTACCCTCTACTGAAATATCAGAATCGCTGGAAGAGAAAGGTTTCAAAGTAAGAGCTGTAACAAACATCAAACACAGAATTACAAAATTATCCTTACCAATGTTTTTTGTAGACTTGGAACCTGCTGAAAACAATAAAGACATTTACAACCTTAAATTCTTAAATAATCACGTTATAAAAGTGGAGCCGCCACTTAAAAATACATCAATTGTCCAGTGTACGAGGTGTCAACAATATAACCATACCAAAGCCTACTGTAACCGTCCCTACGCTTGCGTTAAATGTGGAGGACCGCATGACACTAAGACATGCAAGAAATCAAAAGATTTGCCGGCTAAATGTGCTTTATGTGGCGGTGATCATCTCTCCAACTATAGAGGCTGTACAGTACACAAAGAATTACAAAACAGACTGAAACCAGACACACAGACTCAAAACAGGTTTATCAATTCAAACCACTCACCACCCAGCAACAACAGACAACACTCAAAGTTCACACCCTGAACATACAGCCAAGTAGTACAAGGTGACACTGTACAAGCCAACAGTCAAGACACAATCTTACAAAAGTTCTTAGAAGAATTCAAAATGATGTTCACCCAGCTAATGCAACAAAACAACATGATAATAAACATGTTGTCTACTGTCATGAATAAACTTGTCGTTAATGTCTAAGTCCTTACGAATATGTTTATGGAATGCGAATGGCATCCAATCAAAAATTCAAGAAATCGAATTATTTTCAAAACTTCATAATACAGATATATTTCTTATATCAGAAACACATTTTACGGACAGATCTTATCCAAGATTTCCTCACTATACATGCTATCATACGGAACATCCGGATGGTACCGCCTACGGAGGAACAGCGCTACTCATAAAGAACTCAATAGTTCATTATGAACTACAAAAATATGAGGATCTATGCCTACAAGCAACAACAATACAAGTTTGTAAATTACCAAACCCAATTATCATATCTGCTGTCTATTGTCCACCAAGACATAATATTACCAAGGAGGACCTCAAGCCGTTTTTCCAATCACTTGGCAGTACATTCATATGCGGTGGAGACTTCAACTGTAAGCAAACCTACTGGGGATCTCGGCTAATTACCACTAGGGGTAGGGCTCTATATAACCTCCTACGAGAAGAAAAATATAGATACCTATCAACTGGGGAGCCAATATACTGGCCCACGGACCATAATAAAACACCTGATTTGCTGGACTTTTTTGTCACAAATGGAATTTCTTCTAACTATACGGATATTATCAGCAGTCTTGACTTATCTTCAGATCATACACCAGTTATCGCTACAATCAGTACAACGATAATTAAAAAATCACCAAGACCATCACTTTATAATAATAAAACAGATTGGGACTCATACAGAGCCATTCTTCAAGAAACCCTACAATCAAATATTAGTTTAAAAACTCCCCAGGAATTAGAGCAAGCTACTGATCACTTTATCACTACTCTGCAAAATGCAGCATGGAAATCCACACCTACGATCACAAACAGCGTTCAAAGAGATATAAATATTCCTAATGACATACTTGAATTAGTTCGACAGAAGCGAAGAGTGAGAACTAGATGGCATAGAACACAACATCCAGCTAACAAAACAGTGTATAATAGATTAGCAAATAGCTTAAAGAACCAACTACACAAGAGAAGGCAGGAAACTTTTAATCATTATATAACTGCATTATCAAGAACAGATAACAGCATTTGGAAAATCGCCAAAGCAAACAAACGGCCACAAAAAAAAATCCACCACTAAGAAAAACAAATAACGAGTGGGCTAGAACAGATCGGGAAACGGCAGACTTATTTGCACGACACTTTGCTAATGTTTTTACGCCCTACTCAGATGATCCTGATGATACAGTAAACAGCTTCTTGGACATACCATTGCAACTGTCGCTACCTATCAAGAGATTCACCTGTGCTGGAAGAAGAAATTCAACATCTTAACCATAAAAAAGCACCAGGGTACGAACTAATATCCGGTAATGTGCTTGCTGAATTACCTAGTTGGTGTTTCTAAGGAACCTTTTCAATTCTATCTTACGTCTCCATTATTGGCCACTTAAATTCGCACAAATAATTCTAATACCAAAACCAGGTAAACCTGCTGAGGAAATTACATCTTACCGTCCACTAAGCTTACTGCCCCAAGTTTCTAAACTGTTAGAAAAACTTTTAATCAGGAGAATACATGAAATAGATATATTGGAAAACTGCATCCCGGGCCACCAGTTTGGATTAAGAAAGTATCACTCTACCATTCAGCAATGTCATCGCGTCGTAAATATGATTAACACAGCACTGGACTCTAAATCTTACTGTCCAGCAGTATTTATTGATATACAACAGGCGTTCGATATAGTATGGCATAAGGGGCTCTTATATAAACTCAAATTACACCTTCCAAGTGAATATTATTTACTTATAAAATCCTATTTATCAAATCGACACTTCCAGATAAAGTATGGCCAAGAATATTCTGCCATTCATTCAATCAACTTCGGAGTACCACAAGGCAACGTTCTTGGACCTCTTCTATATACATTGTACACGGCAGACATACCTACAACAGTAGCTACAACTATAAGCACCTTCGCTGACGATACAGTCCTTCTCTCTCATTATACCAATCCTCAAACAGCCTCCTTAAACTTGCAACATCATCTGTCCCTCTTACAAACCTGGCTAAACAAATGGAGAATCCAAGTGAACGAAGCCAAATGCACCCAGGTAAATTTTACCCTAAATCGCTTGGAATACCCGCCGGTGCATCTAAATAATATAGCAATACCTCAAGCAAATGAAGCCCGCTACCTGGGCCTTCATTTAGACAAAAGACTCACGTGGAAACTGCATATATTAAAGAAACGAAAGGAAGTTGATCTACGACTTAAAAAAATGTACTGGTCACTTGGTAGGAAATCTTGTCTATCTTTAGAAAATAAGATTCTACTTCATAAAATAATAATTAAACCTATCTGGACCTATGGCATCGAGCTGTGGGGATGCTCCTGCAAGTCAAACGTAAACATAATCCAACGCATGCAATCCAAAACACTGAGAATGTTGGCCAATGCTCCCTGGTATGTTAGCAACGACACCCTGCATACCGACCTGGAAATGCCAACAGTAGTAGAAGAACGTACTAAAAGAAGCAACAACCATTTCCTGCGACTTCAAGTTCATCCCAATGCCCTGGCATCCAGCCTGCAACATGATCCATCTCCTAGACGACTACAAAAAACGTGGCCCATTGATCTAAGAAGAAACTAATGGGATAACATCGATGGATGGACTCCCCTCACGTCACTACCGTCATCTCATTAGCTCATAGGAGCTTATTATATGATTATTATATAAAATGGTTCTGACTGTGAATCTGCAAACTATTAAAAAATATATATATATATATATATATATATATATATATATATATATATATATTTCATTTTCTATTAGTAGATCCACATATCTGCATTTTGCAGCATTATCAGCATCCTTGCCGTACTCCTTTATTTGTTTTAAATAGATCTGAGATTTTTTCGAAATCTTGATAACATTTGTCTGATCTTTATATATTTCTCTGGTAGTGTATATATAATGGTGTTTAATGTTTGTGGTTGTAAGGATTTGAAGCAGTTTTTGGATAGGAACAGTATCGAACGCTTTCTCTAGGTCTATAAAAATTAATGGGTATCTAAGTTTTTTAGTTTCCTCTTTTGTAGTGTTTGCTTTAGGGAGTAAGTATTATCTATGCAAGAGCGTCCTGCGGTAAACCCACTTTGTTCTTCGCCTATTGTTATTTCTTGTTCTACTCTTTTCTTTATTATTCGTCCATACAATCTTCCTACTGTGGCTAACACGCTTATTCTTCGATAATTTTCGCAGTTATTCCTTGGTCTTTTTTATATATTGACGTCAAATATCCTACCTTCCAATAATTCGGTAGCTCGTCATGATGTAAAAGACATCTACTAAATATGTAGGTGAGGTTTTCATGTATTTTAAAAGGTGCGTGTTATAATAATTCAGCAGGAATATCTCCAGGACCAGGAGCTTTTCCAATTTTTTTATCCAGCTTCTTTTACTTCCTTTTCTGTTATTTCGTTTAGGCTTTCTAGGTTTATTGGTTGCCTCTGTTGTTCTCCTTGAATATATTCTTTCCGGTCTTCGGCCAGTATCTTCGAAAAATACTGTTGAAATTCATCAATGTTTATCATGTTGATATTATTGCCTTTATGGTCATTTCTAAGATTTTTAATAACATTTCCTGCTTTGGTCATCTTTGGTCATTAGTGTCATTCGTTACTAGCTACCTGTTATAAGCATCTTTTTTCTCGGTTATTATTTTGTCAACTTTATCGTTAAGCCAATCTTCTCCTTTTCATTTTGAATGACGTTCTTGTTCTCCCAAGGCCTCGAATGCCAAGTCATGAACAGCATTTTTTAATTTTTTGTATTCTTATTGAGCAGTACCTGTAATGTTATTTTGTAGTTTTGCAGATAATCGTATTTTGTACAAGAAACCAATGGATTCATCCTTTAGGGACATTATGTTGTATTTTCTCTGTTTGAATTCACGCGTATTATCTTTGTCTTGGTTTATGTTTAGCCGCTCTATGTGTCAGGTACGTTGTCATCTTAACTAAATAGTGGTCTGAACCGCATTCTGCGCCTCGGAATACTCTGGCATATTGAATTTGCCATTTTGTTATTTGCCTAACGATGAAATAATCTATGATGGATTTTAGCCCTCTGGTAGATTGATACCACATGAATTTGTGTATCTCTCTGTGATGATAATGTCCGTTCAGTATTTTTGATTCATAAGCCTGGCATATAGCTATTAGTCGATTTCCGTTGTTATTTATTTTGTCTTCGCGTAGTTACCAATAAATGGGTCGTTTAATTTTTTCCCAGTTCTGGCGTTAAAATCACCTAATAGTATTATTTCTTTTCTTCTACTTGTGTTATTTATAAGATGTATTAACTTATTTTCAAAAGCATCTTTTAGTTCTATACCGGAGTGGTCTATGGGAGCATATACTGCTAGGAGAATTATTTCATGCCCCATATATTGAGTTCCATTTTCAACAGTCTCTCATGTATTTCCTCCCACTATCTTATATATGGTTTTAATTTTTTGTGTATACCGATGGCCACGCCAGTTGTTGCCCTTTTATTTTTTGGGGCCCACTGAAGAACAGTATGTATTCTCCATACTTTTCGTATCCCGAGCCTTTATTTTTGGTCTCTGTAAGTGCAGCTATATCTACTTTGTACCTATTTAGCTGTTCATGGGTTTCTGTTTTTTTTTTGTGGAGAGATTCCACGTTGCGTGGGTTAATTTCTTTTTTCTTATTTTGTGTTTGGGATTTTTAGCAACAGAACTGCCCCCCCCCCATATCCCATGGGGCTCCTTCTAGACGAGGTGTGCATTTCCACCCGGGGACTGTCTTTATGACGTATTTTCATTCTGTTTTGAGCTTTTTTTCTATGATGGGTTGCAAGCTCATCGACAAGTTTAATTTAGCCGCTCGTTCCGAGACAGACGCTGTTTGTAGCCGTTCATTTCGTAGTAGACGCTACTTGCTGCTTTTGGTTCGCGCCAAGTATTTAATTTCCTTGGTGTCATTCATATCTGGAAGGCATTGCCCTATCCCCGGGGACGCGCCCGATGGGGGACTAGCAACCCCTCACGGGACTCTACCTAAATCCCATAATTTTACTAATGCTACTTGTATGTTTTTGGTTTGGTATTCTTTGTCAATAACTTTATAGATTTTTAGAAATACTGCTAAATACATACATTTCTCTTTTATCTAAATCAGAAACATACTTTTCCAATCGTTGATTTTCTATATAGATTGTTCTTTTATCTTACTGTATTGAGCTTTCGAAAATCAATTGCAGCATATGTTTCTTCACGAAAGACTGTCGCCTAGAAACTCGCAATTAATTGTTTTGCCGAAAGGAACTTTTGGCTTTGGAGAGTAAGGCTAGTATGGCCTCGAGAGAGATTCAGATGCCGAATAAGCATCTTCACAAATCTCGAGAAAAGCCTCTGTGACTTTTTTAGCAGCTCTGTTAGCAAACTCAATTCTTACCGCCCGCGTGCTCTCTGATGTAGTCGTAATAGACTGTAGCTAACAGGGAGGGCTGGAAGGCGAGCTTCTGGCGCCTAAAAACCGCTACTTTTTGGATAAGGTAAGAGTAAATCTTGACAGAAAATTTGGGTCCTCCGAGCCTGGGGGTTGGGGGAGGGCCAGCACCTCGCTATCCGTAAAAGAATTTAAAATGCTCTTGAAACCGTAACTAAGCTTCGGAAAATCAATGGAAATCAACTAACAATAAAACGACTCTAGAATATGGAATGTTCAAAATAATCACAATGAAAAATTATAATATAGAAATAATGGTACTATCAGAAACCAAGAATAAAAGCAGTGGTACAGAAATCTTGGACAATCATATATACATACGGTCCAGTCTTTAAAATCCGACAGAGCTAGAGCGGGGTGCTCATACTATCAAAAAAACAACTGAAAAATTACATTAAAGATAGTAACAGTGACAATAAAATTTTTGGGTATAAGACAAAAATTGTGGGGTTTATGGGCCAACAGATGATAGTGATCAGGATACTAAAAATAAGTTCTGGGGAGATCTATAGAATAGTTAGTCAATACAAAGAGAAATCAAAAAACAGTGGTAAAGGGCGATCTAAATGCTCGAGTAAGCTCCCTACAAAATGATAATGCAGTTCGTCATTTTAGAAAAAACACAGTTAATAATTTAGACAAAAGGTTAGTAGAGTTGTGCCACCGATATGATTTAAAGATCCTTACACCATTACACATGGGAGCTACCGTCATTACAACAAGAGTCTGTAATAGACTATGCAATAACCAAACAAAATTCAAGACTGAAGCCCAAAGATAGTAAAATTAAAAGAGGAGCTAACTGCGAAACAGATCATTATCTACTAAACTATTAAGCCCATATAGTATCAACAGCAAAAGAAGGGATAACCTACAACCATAAACTTACATTGAAGATATTAAGAGTTACAAATTATATTTATTAAACGAACCTTCTATAAATCAGCTATACCAAAATTAGGACCAAGATTAGGACGAGAATTAAGGAACGCCGATCCAACAGAGGATGTAGAATTAGAACACAAAAATATAAAGAAAAGTATATTGCAGATAGCTATGGAAGTATTGGAAGAAGTAACAAAAAATAATAAGTACACTTAACCATGTTGAATTGCATAGGAGACGCAATAACTGGTTAAATAAAAGAATGTTCTCTACCACATGGCTTAAAAACAGAACAAACGAAAACCGAGAACAATATAAAAAAATAGGAAGTAAAAACAAAATAAAAGAAACAAAGAACAATTTTTGAAATAAAATGTGTATACAAATAGATAGTTTAATTAGAGGTGCCCATTCTACGGGAGTGTGGAGAACAGACAAATGAAAACAAATAAAAATAGCAAAATCCATCATTTAATTAGCTTAAAGGACTGGAAGAACTGTTATACTGAGCTGCTGGTAGAATAGATGGAGAAATATATGCAAGATGAAATACAAGACAACAGAAAGCCCAATAAAAGAATCGAAATAACAGAAAATTAAATGAAACAACCCTTGCGACAGATAAAAAACGGTAGATTCTGGAGGAATTCCAGTGGAATTAATTAAAAATCGGGGTAATAGTCTGGTGTTAAGAATCTGTAAATTGATGAATAAGTAACTGCTGTAGGAAAGATCAAATTCCTTAGAAATGGAAGGTTTTCCACATAATATCTATTTAAAAAGGGACATAAAAAGATTCAAGGTGTTATCGGGGAATAAGCGTGACGAGCACATTTAGTAGATTATGCATCCAAAATAAACTAAGAGAAGAAGTTGGTCAAAAAATTTCGGAAGACCAAAGGAGATTTACTCCCGGTCGCTCGTGTGTAAACAATCTTTTCGTGCTCCAACAGCTATTAGAAAAAATAAGTGCCAAAGGGTAAGAAGTACACCTCGCCTTTATAGATCTGGAAAAGGCATGTGACTCTATCCTAAGAAAAAAATTATGGGAAGCCTTAGAAAAGATAGAAGATAGCACAGAACTTTATAAGAGAACTTTATAAAGATAACGTTACTTTCGTCAAAGCAGGAGAGAAACTATGCAATCCGATTGAAGCGACTAAAGGCCTCAGATAAAGATAAAGTCGGAGGTATGGGGATTCCCGTTTATGACCAAAACCTATTTTCGTTGCATTTTGCTGACGACCAAGTCGTTATAGGGTAAGATGTCTTCGATCTGGAATATATGATTAAAAAACTATATCAATATTATGAAAAATGGGGTTTATATATAAACTTAAAAAGAAACTCAATATTTGGTGGATAACTCCGAAGCACAATACAAAGCCTTAATAAGTGATGATGTAGCAGTAAGACAAGTGGAGAAATTTAAATACCTTGGTGCCACGACTAATCTAAAGGGTTTTAGAGAAGAAGAAATCAAAATACTACAAAGTATAGAAATAATAGAATGCTTGAATTATTTCTGGTGGGACAACAATATCTCGAAGAAAAACAAACGAAAAATTGGTGAAGTAATGGTAGAATCAGTGTTGTGTTATAGTAGCAAAGGTTGGACTTTAACGACTGAAATAAAACAAAGATTAAATGCAGTTTTAATGGACTATGCGAGGGAAGTGCGAGGGTATGGAGACGTGACAGGGTAAGAAATGATGAGATAAGACGCAAATGCAGACATTCAAACCAGTTGTAAATAAGATCAAATGACGAGAGTTAAAATGACTCGGACACATAATGAGGATGGGAAAGAATATACTATGAAGATCTTTAAATGATCGCCACCGAGTAAGAAAAAAAAGAAAGACCATGCCGATCATGAAATAGGGGCATCCATAGGACTATGGAAAATACGAATTTAAAAGAAGGTCAAGCAAGAGAGGTTTCTGTAGAGTGAAAAAATCTTCTTCTTGAACCCTTTCACTTACTACTCGAAACTTTACAAGAATATTGTTCCTGAAACATACCATTAATACTACTTTAAGATTTTTTTCAAATATCACATTTGCTTCATGGGTAATGTGTTTTAAAGTATCAAATACCTCCTAGACAATTTGTATCATGCTTGACTAACATCAGCATGAGCATTCCATCGAATTATAAAATAAGTTTTTAAGTGCGGCTGATATTCACAAAAAATTATGGATTTATTGCCTTTAAAAAATTCAACAAAGTATTACTGTATGCAGCTGCAGAGCCAACTAGTTGGAAAATAGTAGCCAGTAGAAAAATGTATATGGTCAGAGGATTTACTTTATTTATTCTAGGCTGAAGACCTTTGTAGCACCCAGACAAGTTGCTGGCTTTCCCGTGACATTATTCTCTACAGTTAAATAGATCAAGGCCTACAAAATCTACGGTTGCCATCTCTTCACCTTTATGGCCACAGTTAGCAATGAAACGTCAAATATCGCCCACGGGAGTTCCCATAGGGAGGGTAAGGGGTGACGCCAACATCTAGTCACCCAAATGTCAACTTCACCTGCACGCGGTACCCTCCGCTGGATAACTAACGAGGCTCTGGCGACCCAGTATCCAGGGATATAACTGGATTCCAGTTGTCCCGAGGTAACGGGGCCCTCGTCGTTGGGCCAATCACCCACGCGAGGTATAATCGATTCAGAGAAAAAACGAGCGCCTCGGAACAGGACTGCTTAATAGGAGACGACCGGCAAGACAACGGATACGAATAGGGACATGGAATATAAAAACACTAACTGGGAAAGAGATAGAAGTAGTAGAGGAGATGGAAAAGTATAAGTTACAGATACTGGGAATAAGTGAAGTGAAGAAGAAGGGTCAAGGACTCAAGACACTGGACAAGGGATACACACTGAGATATACAGGAAAGCCTCCCGGAGAAACAGCGAAAGAAGGAGTGGTGATCATAACAAGTGAAGCACTAGAAACCAAATTAATTGACTGGGAGCCGATAAACTCAAGGATCATAACAGTTAGCCTTGAGCTAGAAGAAAAGGTCGGTATAATACAAATATATGCACCAACGGAAGACGCGGATGTAAGAGACAAGGATCAATTCTACGAAGATCTTCAAGAGAATTAGAGAAAATGCAAAACAAAAACAGACACGTAATGATAATCGGTGATTGGAATGCCCGCATAGGAAAAGACAAAGATCAAGGATACGGAACTATGGGAGAACATGGAGGAGAAGAAACTCTAAACAACAATGGAGAAAGAATGCTGGATTTCTGCATAAACAATCAATTACTAATAGGAAATACGTGGTTCAAACATAAAACAATCCACAAGATTACGCACGAAGCAGAAGAAAGAGGACAAAAAAGCATAATAGATCATATAACATACTCTAGAACTATGAGATATGCAATCCAAGACGTAAAAGTAATAAGAGGAGCAGAACTCAGCACCGACCACCGACTACTGATAACCGACACCATTCTGAAAACACCCCCCCAAAGAAACACCAATAGTATACGAAAGATTAAAACTAGAAGAATTGGAAAACCAAGAAAAAGGGAGGAATATGAAAGAGAACTTAACAGGAAATTAAATAGATTAGAAGAGCAAGAAGCAGAGACAGAAGAACATTGGAATCTCAACGATAGATGGAAAAAGTTCAAAGAAACAATAATCCTGACAGCAAACGAGATATGCGGTAAAATAAGAGTGAAAACAGGCCAGAACCAAAGAAGAACCAAATGCTGGAACAAAACGGTTAAGAATAAGATCAAACAGAAAAAAGAAGCCTGGTGCAGGTTCAAAAGAACAAATAGTGCCGACGATCAGGGAACATACCGAAGGAAAAGACAAGAGGCAAAGGAAGCCGTAAAAAGAGCAAAACAGGACTCCTGGGAAGAATTCGGAAATAAGTTAAACGAGAATTATATGGAAAACCAAAAACAATTTTGGAATGTAGTCAAGAAGCTAAAAGGAAACAGGTCAAAACAAGTACGAAACATAAGGAACCAAAACGGAGATTTGCAAACGACCAGTGAAAACATCCTGAAAACATGGAAGGACCACTATGCAGCAAAATTTAAAACGAGAGAAGATGAGAAAGATATAGAAAGACCGTTAGAAAATCAAACAAACCGAGAAGACAGCGAGGAAAATGCAGAGGAAGAAATAAGTGTAGAAGAAGTAAGAAAAGCCCTGAGAGAAACCCGAAATGGAAAGGCAGCAGGTGAAGATAACATACCACCGGAATTATTAAAAAAGGGGGGATTCGTAGTAGAAAGATGGCTACAGAAAATATTCAAACAAGCATGGACAACAGAATCAATACCCCAAGAATGGGAAAGAAATGTAATCATACCAATTCATAAGAAAGGAGATACAACTAACTGCAGGGCGATCTGCTTAGCACCTGTCGCGCTCAAAGTATACTCAAAAATTTTAGAAAAGCGTCTAAGAGCTCAGATTGAAAATAAACTCGAAGAAGAGCAAACAGCTTTCCGACCAAACAGACAAACGCAAGATCACATATACACTCTTAGATCTATAATAGAGAAATCACTAGACAGGAACAAGAACATATACTTAGCTTTCCTGGACCCAAAAGCAGCGTTTGATCAAGTACCAAGAAAACACATATGAAACGCATTAGAGGAACTAGGAACAAATCCAAAATTACAAAGAGTAATTCGAAGCATATACAATAATGTGACGGGAACAGTTAGACTAAACGGAAAGACATCAGAAGAGTTTAGAATAAAAAAGGGAGTCAAACAAGGCGACAGCTTAAGTCCACTTCTTTTCGTAGCCTACATGGATACAATAATAAAAAGAACCAAGAATCAAACTAGACCGACAAGATTAGGGTACCACAACTTAATTCTAGTTTACACACAAGACCTGATTTACGCAGACGATATTGTTCTAATATCCGACAAGGTAAATGTCTTACAAAGAAACATCCAAATATGGAATGCCTGCCTGCAAGAAAAAGGAATGGAAATAAACAAGAACAAGAGTAAGATTCTACACATCACAAAAGAAGAAAGAGAAGAAAACATAGACGTAAGAATAGATGGACAACAACTAGAGATAGTAGAAACATACGAATATTTAGGAACAATGATAAATAAAGACGGGAAGATCGACCAAGAAATACGAAACAGAATAGCCAAAGCAAGTAGAGTCTACTACCAAATAAACAACACTCTAGTAGGAAAGAAGGAATTAAGCACTAAAACAAAGCCATTTATACACCGACACTCAATTATGGATCAGAAACGTGGACGATGCTGGACAAGCATAAATCCAGAATAACATCTGCAGAAATGAGGTACCTCCGAAAGATAATAGGCAAAACCAGAAGAGATAGGGTACGTAACAGAAGCGTAAGGGACGAACTAGAAGTAAAAGCTCTAGTAGAAGAAATAGAAGAAAAACAACTAAGCTGGTATGGACACCTGGTTCGTATGGGGGAGGAAAGGATACCCAAGAAAATGTTAAATATGAGACCCGAAGGAAGAAGAAAAAGCGGAAGACCAAGGATCCAGTGGGAAGAATCAATAGAGGAAATGGCAAGGAAAAGAGGAAAAAACATCACTGAAATACGGAGAATGGCAAGAGAAAGGAACACCTTAAAGAGATGGATAAAAGACCCAACACCGTGAGGTATAAATGGGGACAAAGAGAAAGAAGAAGAAGAGTTCCCATAGGTATCTCATTTTCTTCTTCTTAAGGTTCCTATTCGGTCTGAATATTGGCAAGCATTTCGGCCACTAACACTTTGTTGGCTACAGCTATGAATATTATATTTTTGCTAAACCATATTCTCAATTTTTTTAGCTATGATATTCTCTTTCTGTCTAGGCCTCTCCTTCCAAATATTTTTCTGCAGTATATTCTATAGAAACTTATTGGCGTTTCGCATAATATAGCCCATATATTTGAGTTTTTGGTCTTTTACTGTATTCAATATTTCTGTCTTCTTTTGTATTTTACGGAAAATCTCAATGTTTATAAAGCGTGTTTTTTTGGAAACGCTCAAGATTCTTGGATACAACTACGTCCGGCGAAGGCTTCTAGTTTTTTACTTGCAGCTTCTGCCAGAGTCTATAATTCTACTTCATATATAGTAGTACGGAAAACACATTGTGGTCATAGTCAAATAATGACTTAAATATTTAATACTATTAAATGTTGCTTTTACCTTCCCAAGGAAAATCCTTATTTCTTGTGAGTTGTTCCAAGGGTCATTAAGAGTCGTACCAAGGCAGAAATATTTGTTGACTCTCTCAACAGGTTTTTCATTAATTATTGGTCGTTGTTGGATTTAGTTGTTACTTGAGTCATTCCATACCAAATCGCTGAGTTGTTATACATGACATCTTCAATTTTTATGAAATTTGGTGTGGAGAGAAGCAAAAGCTAATTTAGGAAAAATCGGAATATTGATTTTAGTGTTACGGCCCTTTGAAAATCGCCTAAATCGCCCCCACCTCAATACATTTAAATGTTAATATCTAATTTATAAAAATGTTATAGTTAGGAAGGTAAACTAAACACGAATTCAAATTTGGTTTACCTGCAAAAATACTTAATGTATGGCCGCTTTTATTTTTTCACACAGTCCATATGGACCTATTACTTTCCCTTTGTGACTTTTTCAGATTTTGCTGTTAAAATCGTCAATTATCATCGTCAGTTCTCTTTTTGGTAATTTTTTTACTATATCTACAATCTGGGAGTAAAACTCTTCTACTGCTAGTGATTTGCAGTAAAATGATCCTTTCGTATACTGGTATAAAATTTATTATCTATTTGAATAAAGATTATGATAGCCACGTCATGTTGAAGTTCCCATTTGGATTGACCTGAATAGTACACTCTGTTTATCTATGTCACGGTAATTAGCCCCCGGCCAACGCATTTTACTAATCTCCATGATCTCAATTTTCATCCTTTCCATTTCTTGTATATTGTTATTTATTTTTCTTGGTTGTGCCATAGTCTTGACGTTCTATGTACAAACTCTAATTTCTCTACCCAACAATAATTTGTTCTTTATCATAACACTGTTCCTAAACGTTTCCCCTGGGTGTCCGACTGGGTGATTTAAAACTCAGAATATTTTGTTTGGAACGCAACAATGATAGTTTTACTAGAAGACATCCCTAAGAATTTTAATGCAGTGGCTCTTCAATATACTTCTGCATCGTTATGTCGTCGACTCTCCAATAATTCATCGGCCTTTATGGTCGCTTCGGCCAATGAGAAAAGGGGGTCTTTTGATTTTTTAAAATCAGCTTCACCACTTACGCTTGTGCTCTGCCGTACCATCTTTTTGGCCTTTGCAGCTGATCTGGTTTTTGTACTGCAGCTACTGGTTTTGGTCTGCCTTGGGTATTTTATTTCCCCGATACCCACTATTTCTGGTGGCCATTCTCCTACACGTTACCTGGGGAGGCGGTCGATGGAGGACCAGCAACTCCATACAGGAGGTAGCTCGTAGAGTATCACAAAATCAAGTTGGTTTGTGTACGACACATCTGTCATGGAGTTAAAATTATAAAATAATACTTGGCATTGAAAATCTGTCTTAAGTTGGTCCACTAGCTAAATAATTAATTCATTGACAGTTGCATGACCAAGTATGAGAAAATACCTCTTACTTTATTTTAAAATTGTGTTACATGTTTGGCTATAAAAATATGAAATGTTAAAATCAGTTCTACAGCCAAGAAAGTTAACATTTTTTGCAAAGCCTGATATTTCACTATTGCCATGAATTGACAGTCTACGGCATGGTAAAAACTTCAAAACTTCAACAACTTAAAAAAAACATTTTGTCAATACAAAGCTTTTTCGTTGTTCTGATTTCTATTTTGCAATCTGCTCTTTGTGAAACTTGAACATTGTTACTCTATAGAGTTTTCACGGTGCACACAATTGTTATCCAGTTGTTTTTAAATAAATCTATTTGTCTTGATGCGTTCTCCACTCATTAATTTTTTATAAAACGACTGGTTGGGACAAAGTTTTTTTGGACAACATACTGCCTTTCAAAGTTTTTAAAGTCAGAGTCACCGTTTTGTTGAATTCCAGTGTAGGCCACTAACGCACTAAGTTTATTATTTACGCACTACAATGTCAGGTTATCGAATGATATAATTGGTTCTAACTCTATAAGAGTATTTTTAGAACTCAAAGACTCCTGTTGATATACATCTGGTGCATTACAATTTGGACTTGAACCCACTGAAGTCAATAGTGACGATTCTGCTGCATAATACGTGAGAAAGAACTGTCTAGATTTAGTATTTTCTTAATCACAGCAACCTGCCGTTCAAGACGCCCTATGAAACGTTTTCTATATTCTACCCACTTGTTTTTTTAACAAATCTCGACCATATTTGTTACTTAGTGTTCAGCTTTTATAATAAATAAAATGTGAATTAAACGATGATTTAATTTCAACTAAACTTTATTCACAAGGGTTGCAGAATGATAAATAGAACACTTAAATTTGTTTAAACTACTTATCTGCTTTGCTTGCAGGTAACTTAGTAATTTGTGTAGATTAACACAGGGAATTATTAACATAAAATTACACCCTAATACTGTATCTATATAGTAAACCTGTCTATAACGTGCTGCAGAAATTGCTACATCTCCCCTATAACGCGGTAGGTTCTTATATAATACGGTAAGAGTTAATTGCGTTTGTTATAGGAGAATTGACTGTATGTGTTACACTCTTACAACTGAAATTAATGGAAAAAAATCTGATTGCTGTTTTACTATGTATTTATTGCCCCTTGTATCAAGAGAATTTTATTTTTAATCATATTTATCGTAACATGATGCTCTAAAAGGCAGTTTTTACATTTATTTAACGCAGAACGTATGCGTACATACGTATATACATCTGAGTTTACCTTAACACGATTTACTTTAACACGGTATGAACGAATCTAATTTGCACTAATTTTGGGTATCTTATAAGGGGCTACGAATTATAAGAGGGTTGACTGTAACACAATTTATGTCGCACTCGTACAGTTCACTTAGCTTTCGGTACTTGACTTTTCTCCCTGGACTGCTGCGCGCTATTTATACAATCGGTACTTATTTTGAAGCCTACAGAAACCATCTGGTAAACATCTAGAAATGTCCGCATTATTCCAATCCTCACACGTGCACAAGCAGCCTGGATCTACCTGCAGCCGCTTAGATTAACATATGATGTTCGCCGCTCAACCGTGACAGCTTGGGGGCGACCCCAACATTAGTCGCTAACGTTCCATAATAACGATGCCCCTGTGACGGTGTTCAAAAATTATTTACACTACCCCGTCCTTAAGAAATCCACCGTCTTCTGCGGGATCACCAACTTCTACGGATGATAACACCGATACCAGAACCTCAAAATAGCTTAAGGACGGCTAATCCGTAAGTTTTGGTATTACTAGATTCTAAATATTTCCGTTCAACAGATGACCGCGTAACTTTGTCAGAGTTTTCCACATTGCGTAGTAAATTGGCTTGTCTTGCAAGAATTGCTTGGTTACAAGATAATAGATTTATGTTGCCGTGATGCAATCGCAGCGTCTTTCCAACTTACGGACGTTGTTTTCTTAATTTTTCTACTGAATAAAATTTTGCTCGAAATGCACTGGCAATTTCTCTGAACATTTTCAAATCACGCGCCACACAACGCGCCAGTGCATACTTCGCGGTACATTGAATAGAAATTTTACTTCTCTTGTGAAGTCTTCGAATCCTGACCTTCACTTTAAGGACATTAAATCTTCTGACCGAAGCGTTTCACCTTCAACAATAGGACACAGTTGATTGTAATAAACAATCTTAGGTTTGCCACTTGATAGTTTCCGGGCTCGATACGACACTGTTTATTTTTTCAGCACCTCGTATGGGCCTTTTTGGAGAATTAGAGTTTTGAGAACAAGCCACGTCGCAGTTTTGGGTTATATAACCATACTCGGTTACCTTCTTTATAATTCTCCATTGATGCGTTGATGTCATAACTATTCTTTATCCGGTTACTCGCGATATTGATGTTAAATCGCACGTTATTGTGACTCTGTATCATTCTTCACCTCAATTCGCTAACGTAGTCTTATCCAAATAAGTTTCTTTCAAGTTTATTTCTGAAAAGTAGGTCACATGGAATAGCTTCAGTTGACAGCCGAAGAAAAGTTTTAGCCGGTGTTTGAGCAGTCACTCATAGATGGACGGACTGCACACCAATAAAAACAAATGTCCCAGTCTCGATAAATAAAGATGATTTTTTACAGATATTTCCCCATTGTCCTATTTTTGTACTCAACCATCTTATCTGACTGTAAATATAACGGAGTCGTCTTCGTTTTCCTAATGCATAGTGTTTGGCATACTTTCGTAAACACCATCGATTTGAAATTTTGGTCCGAATATAGTTCTAGTGTTACTCCAAATCTGTTTATCAGTTCTTTTACCAACACCTCATCTATGAACGCTGCTTCTTAAATTGGCAATGCATAGATTTCAACCCTTAGCCTGAAATAATCCATCGCCACTAGAACGAAGTGATTTCCATTGTCAGTTGTAAGAAACGGACTAACTACGTCAATAGCAATTTTCTCAAAAGAATTTTTAACGCTATACTGTGTCATTGGTGCCTTCGGTTACTTTTACGGATTATTACTAGTTGCACACACCACGTATTTTTGGCACCAATTTTTAACATCTTTTTTCTAATCCAGCCAGTAAAATCTTTTGCGAACCTTTTCCAAAGCCTTTGAAATTTCCATATAATACACCATCGTAGAGTTATTGCAACACTTCTTCTTTGGAACCAAAAACTTAAGTTTTCTTTGAGATTCATTTTCGGTCTCGAGCACGTGTTGTAAGACACCGTCTTCTACTAGATATAGATTACAGTTAGCAGACACGCAGATATTTTTGTTTAGTTAGGTTTACTTCCATTTTCTTTCCATTCTCAGATATATCTCCTTGACAAAATGTTGGCGTAGCAATGATAACTTCCAGCTCTATGCTCCGCCTCAAAGCCATATTGGTGAGGCTGTCAAATCGATTTTTTATTTGATCTTCCGGATTTTTAAGGTTCAAGAGCTATAATTTACTGAAATAGTCATCGGGACATTTTCTTGGTTATTTTGTAACTGTAACAGCACGCTTCCAATTTCGACATTACTCACATCTGTGTTCAAAATAAATTTTTCTTCTGCATGTGAGTACCTTAGTATTGATGCATTTACTAAAACACATTACAGATTTTTGAAAACTTCTTGACATTGTTTGTTTCATTATAAATATAGGTCATCTTCTATTTGTCATATTAAAGGCTTCGCAGTGTTGCCAAATCCAAACATATATCTGTAGTAAGCTTACAATCCCAGAAAATGTTTAGTCTCGTGCTTGACCTTTTGGTACTAGTTAATCTTTTATGCTTTAGACTTTTCCCGGATCAGATGTTATATCCTCATCACTGACTACATGTTTCAGATAGTTCACTTTCTTCTCGAAGAGAAAACCCTTTTTCGGACTTAATTTGAAATTGTCGCTTCACAGTCGTTGGAATAGCTACACTATGTTTTCAAAATGCCGTTCTAACAATTTTTCAGGCACTATTATGTCATCCAGGTACACCAAACAAGTTTTCCAGGATGCACTGTTTCCATTAGTCTTTTGAAAGTCGATAGACCATTGCAAAGTCCAAATGGTATCACCGTAAATTGCTATAACCCAGACTTAATAGAAAAAGCTGTATTTTCTTTGTCTTTAGGATCCACTTTGACACTTGCCAATATCCGCTCTTTAAATCTAAGGAAGAAAACCATTTAGATCTGGCCAGCGTGTCCAAGGTGTCATCAATGCGTGGTAGTTCTTCTATTACTTTTTTCTTTTTCTCAATATCTCCTACAGTTCCATGCCTCTTGGACACATCTTTAGCAGCTTTAAATTCTAGTGCTTGCACGATGTTTTTACTCTAACCAATCTCTTGCTTGTTGGATTTCCCTATCGTAAATGACATCAATAAATATGAGGGAAGGGGTCGATATAAAATGCGGACAAGACAGGCTACGCCTGTCTCAAATTCTTAAAGAATTTTTCCCGACTTTTGTACTGAACTCTGAAGCTGTGTTCGGTAAACCTCCTCCAGGCAAACATGACCATAACGCATTTCCAAGCGTTTCACAATCTGGCTATAAATTTTCTTGCTCGTCACGCAGAGCAACAACTAAAACAATCGCCAGTTTTGACCACCGATTTACATTAGCAGCCGTCTCAAACTATTTTTAATAATTTGTCCAAGAAGATTTACCATCAAACGTTAGCGACTGGACTTTAATTTTTATCAAACCAGTGCCTAACAATGACCCCCGCACTTGTTGGTTTTCTTGACTCGCCAGATACGCTACTAAAAGTAATTTTGATCGAAGTACTGAGCCTACCTTCAATTTATTTATTTCTTCTTTAAGAACATCAATTTTCCCGCCCTGTCCATCTATCACTATCTTTACTTTATTAATTCCGCTTTTAAATTCCTCTAGAACTTCATTAACTTCTTCGTTGATTTTTGACTCATTTTATCTTTGAAAAAAAAAATTCCGGGCCACCTATTTTATTGTTTAGTGTGCTCATATTCGAATTCAAGTCAATTTTTAGCCCGCTTAATATGGTGCTCGTATCACATAATTCGCCCGCAACTTTCAAATAAAAACTTTTTGAATCCTCACTGGCGTCCAATAAGACTTGCATAAGTAGGAGCTGAAATGGAGCTTTATTTCCAATAATTTCTCCTCCAGCTGACATTTGAAATCGACAATGTTGAGATCGAATAGCGTCGCTTTCTTTGCGCCCATGTTTCACTTTATTTTAATTTAAATTTATGTACCATTCACGTTACATACGCAAAGACTCCACATCTGACACCAATTGTAATGTTTTTGCTCTCGGCAATGGTGAATAACACTTAAAGCTACTTACTTATTTTACTTACAGTAAATTCAAATTACTTAATAACATCCATTTAATAATATTTATTACACAAAGAATTACTAATTTAAAATTATTTTCTGTAACTGTATTTATCTGTAACACTAATTATCTTGCATTAGCACAGTCTATTGTTTTCGATACTTGACTTCATTTTCACAGACCGCTGCCTGCACTATATACAATCGCTACCAGTTCTGGAGCATACAGGAACCATTTGGCAAACATATGGATTGTTCGAGTTTTCACACGTACACGAGCATCCTGGATCCCACGGCAGCCACTCGCATTGTAGGCATTATGTGCGTCGCTCGATCGTAGCAGCTCAGCGGCAACAAAAACTGCGGCCGCGAATGTCTAACGCCTACGGGGGGCGTTCGAAAATTTGTTACAAAATGTTTTACTTTGTTGATTTGCTCTGGATACTGCTTGTCTTTTAAATTTTATTCAAGAACCTTTGTTATTTTGTATTAAAATTTTATGCAGACATTTTAAATCGTTAAAACGTGTTTACGGAAGTCATTTTGTTTTATATTGTATTTAGTTTATATGCTTTTCTTCTTTATAAATTAGTATGTTTTGTTTGTTCATTTCTTTAGTTTTTCATTTATTTTCTACGTTTCATCGCATATTTTATTTAACTGCGTTTTTCTCTAGTCCCTTACTCATTTCATCATTTTGGCATTTAGAAAGTCTTGGTGCAATTTTTTTTCTTTACTTTCTCTACTGGCGATTGTTCTTTTTCTTTGCGGAAAAATTTTTGGAGTTTGTTTTTCACAAGTTTTACCACTTATTAATAATATCTCAAGTATTAATAATACGTTCTTTATTTTAATGGGGTTTTCGGTAAATTGAGCTGAAAATAAGCCTACTTTCGTAATTGTTTTTTTACTGAAAATATAAAAAATACAATTTTGGGGTTTTCTTATCAAATAGTACGTATTTTTGGACTATATATATGAATTTTTCCAGTCAAAAATTCTTTTATGGTACCCGTATCATGCGTCAACAGTAGCGCGCGCCACTGAAACGCTTTCCTGGCGTGTAAAGTCCAGTCCGAACGGTTTATTTAAAATTAAAAATTAAATGATATTCCATAAATAGACCAAATTTTCGGGAGCTTGGCGTAGAAAAAAGTAAAAAAGTTGATTTTGTCATACAAATGGTGGCCTCGAATAATAATGTTATTTATTTCATGGTTTTTTCTCGTTTGAAGCTCTGTAAAAAATACTTAAAATAAACTTTTTTGAAAATTTTTTTATGTCAAGCTCCCATAAAGAAAGTTCTTTACAAGTGTCTTAGACGACAATGTTCTATGTTAATTAGATCGACCGCAATCGTACACGCCAGATTGAAAAATGTGACTTCGAGTAAAAATTTTGTTGATAAGAGTTTTTTTTTTGTTAACCTACAGTTAATCAGCTATTCCAGGGCCATACAATAAACCCTCTTCTTACTCAAACAGTTCGTTCTTTTTTCTTTTCTCCTCTGTTTCCTACATTCTGGCCCGTTTCCTCGCTGCTGACGAGTGGATGTTGGACACGAGTACACGGCGCGCGTCACTGCTCGTGGCAAAACATTTGGTTTGCAGGCCGATTTCGGTTCCGAGCAATTCCATGATCTTAAAAACACCGTGGAAACCTTCGTTAAAAATGCAGCAAGCGATATTGGTGGCAAGTTCGACGGTTTTCGGGCCTATGATAAGGTGTTTCGGGGCGAGACGCCAGACTCAACCATTCAAACTTTTGTTACAGTTTTGAATGTTTCCGCCGGTGCACCGTTCTGCAAATCGTTCTACGATAAGGGTTTGATCGCTTGTTGTACTTCAGACACAATAGCAGGCTTATTTTCGCCTTCGGGACAATACTTGTGTTGGGGCTTATCATCGGTTGAAGATTTGTGTTTAAATGTTGCCCATATTGCTTTTTTCATCTCGTTGACTGAATCAGGATGTCTTTTTATTGCCAAACCATAATATACTGTTAATTCTTTTGTTAACTTGTCCGTCAATCTTCCAGCACCTTTTCCTCCCACGCCTCTTGTATTTTTTTTCACGGCGCGTAGTCGAGATTCCATTCGTTTTTCTACGTGACAATTGGTAATGTAAGTAATCTCAAAAATGATGCCATATATTGTTCAAATATATAATACATCGGTTATATACCCATAAAACCTGTTTTACCAACTTCCAAAGCGGCCCGTATATCTGCGCTCCCAATGCGTCTAATCCGGCCGGTGCAGCTATACCTTGAAAATGCGATTTCACTCAAAACTAATTGAATATCGAAAAACAGTTTCAATGGCATATTCTAGACCCTTCTAGGATCGCAAAAAGCAAAAAAATTTGTTGTGAAGTTCGATCGAAATTTACCGAAAACCCCTTAAGCAAAGAATTAAGATCAAGGAAATTGTTGAATTCTTTAGTATCCACCAAAATACAGCAAATTTTACAATTAAGTGATTCGAAAAATAAGCAACAACAAAAATCAGAACAGATCATCAGTAACAAAAGCAACAAAAAAAGCTTATCAGCATTGTTTTAAAATTTTTCCTCCACTTAGTATTGACTTTTCTTTTTTATTGTTTATTATTTGTTGCCTTTTAATGTATATTTTATAATACGTGCTTTTGTGTACTAAAGAGCATTCCATTATAATGCTCCGTTTTTTGTCAGCACAGGATAAATTCTTTACATGCCTTGAGAAAGTTCTTTCTTTTTTTAGAATAATAAATTAAAACAGTGGTGAATAAATAACAAAATTATATTTATAAAGAGTAGTTACTTGCAATAAAAGAGAAAATTATTAAATTATTTAAATTATTTTAATACTTACTATGGGAAATAAATAGATAAATGCTTATATTATTTCTTATGGAAAATTATGTTTTGATTTTGAAGAGTCTCATATGCAAATAGCTGCTTATATCATAAAATCTAAACAATTGGCAAACAACTTTTTAGTAAATTCAACATTTATTTTTGTGCTCTACGAAAGCATTGACAAAAATAAGGTTTTCAATTATTCTTATAATAATTCTCCGGTGTCCTAAACTCTTAAATATTTTTATTATTATATCTGCAAATGTTCATTTTATTCTTTGGCATGCAACAATTCGGATTTATTATTTAATTGTACCATCTGCTTTACAAATGTGTAAACAATTATAACTGTAACTACACCAATAAAACCTAATTATAATTATTTTATCTATAATATAAATTGTAGGAGCTCTGAATGTAGAATTCCGCAACAATGTAACGAAACATTTGGTAGACGCGCTAGTTTTATTATAGGTCGAATAAGAATTTTGTCGGCAATCCGAACGTCCACAACTTTGGTTTGACGGTCACGTTCTGAATAAGTTGGCACAACTCGCCCAAGTATTTACTTTATCGAAGATGGATTGCCTTGAGAGATTTGAAGCAACTTAATATTTTTTCCCAGTGATGTTAATTGTAATCGTGCTGAAGAGTATGTAAATATTCCAAGCATGAACATCACTAAAAAATCATACTTGATAAGAATATCTAAAAATGATTTGAGTATCTAAAAACTTTAATTGTTTTAGTTTTTCAAGAGAAAAAAGGCTCTTAAATTTGTATATTTGATAACAACTTGTTAGAAAAAGCAGGTAATTTTAAACAATATGGTAATGTTCGAATAAAACTTTATTATAGTTTCGTAGTTCAGATGATATATGTGCAAGCAGCCATTATTTTTACAAGTCGTAATTGTTCTTGGACATAAAGTCACTTATTTCTTGTTTTTGTTAGTCACGAAGTTTCATACCACTTCTGTTTGCAATCTTGCAGCTGACTTGGTATTAACTCACAAATTGCACAGGAGTGTTTCCGTTTAAACATGACATCAAACAAATAACTTCATGGATTTCCAAAACTCGATTAGTTACAAAACAACGCCAGATTTGCGCAACTAGGATAAAGCAACAGTCAAATTACTCTAGGTATTAATCGAGATCAAGATGGGCTGTAAGTTGGGTTAAGTCTACTTTTTTTTATTAATTTGGAGAGCAACCCAGTTACATCAGTTTTTAAAGGTTCAATATTTGTTTTCAAGACAAACAATGAGATTATCTTAATTTAAATCAAACTTATCTCCAAACTCAATAAAATTGTGTGACGCGTTTCTTGAGATATAAAAGTCTAGTAAGTAGGCTTACCTGTGTAGTAATAGTTGTAACTGGTTTTTTATTTCTCTTAGTTTTGATCCTCAATTAACATGCTTGGCATTAAAATTCAATACTCAATAATAATCGCACTACCATCAATTGCTTGATTATCAGGGTAGATCGATCGTATGATACATTTTAGAATTTCTCATTTTAAGATAACATTTAGTTGTTTTATGTATTTTTAGATAAGACATACATCCACATGTTGTGAATTTTAGAAAACTCCCAAATGGTACTTTTTGTTTTTTCTTACTGATAACAGATGATTTCCAATTTATCAAATCTATCATTGACTCAATCAAGTGTCTTTCCCATATTCTGCTGTATCTACATCATAGATAATTTAGATCTGGATGTAGAAAAATGTTACGTAATTTGTGCACAAGAAACGCCAATTTTAACTTTATTAAACGTACAAGTTTTTAGTTTAGAGCTAAAGTTTTTTGTTTTAATATCAGTAAATAATTTATAATTACAACTTTTTTATTTCTCAGCATTTTTTAATTTTATTCTTACTAAAATGTGGCTCAACGTATAATTTTTGTCATTAAGGGTGAAAGGTAACTTGTCCTTCACTTTCAACTTGAAACAGCTCTTTCTTGGATATAACAACTCTAATTTTAGCCCAATTTTAGCTCAAATATTATCCATCAATTGCTGTAGGGTCTGAGGTTTATTTCGGTACACTTTTTTTCTTAAGTAACCCCATAGGTAAAAGTCGAGCGCTATGAAATCGAATGGGCGTGCGGGCCTTCAATTTCTACCCGCTTGAAAATTAATCATTTCTCAAAATCCTGTTTCAACAATTCCTTTATTTGTCGTATTATACGACGTGTGGCTTCATTTTGTTGGAATTATACCTCTGGTAACGCAAAAAATATTGTAGCATTTCTCGGTATTGTTCTCCAATAATAGTTGCTGTATATCTATACAGACCAATGATCCTATCACTTGTTACCCTATATCACATTGAACATTTAATAGGTTTAGTTGATGTTGGTAAATAAATCTTGGATTTTGGGTACTCCAAATTACTGTTGAAAACGGAAAGCAAAGTGTATCGCTATTGATAATCCTGTATTTGCAATAAACCAACTAAAGTTTATAGAAAAAGCAAAGTAAATGTCTTTTAAAACATCTGAGTAAAGTTTGAAACACCCTCAGTTGCGTTGATCTTCTTCCATTTAATGAGTGTGGTCTTCCCGTATTCTTTTCTCCATATGCTACGTGTTTGCATTTGTAAAAGCAGAACGTGGTCTAGTTCAAGGCAAATCAATAACAGAGTCCTGTTTTTGAAACTCAATGCAATATTAGCGATATATTCTCTGTGGATCAGTCATTGAATAATTATTTTCAAAATAACATTGTAAAATCTCCCTTCTTTGGTTTATGTTAATATTCTCTTATATAAAATTTTTAGATTTATACTTTAAAGATCTGGAAGGAAAATTAACATTACCTGTCTGAAAAAATTTGCTTTTTTAAAGCACTTAAAAACTAGTCTACCCGATATAAACGACGATGTCTATTTCACGTTGCAAGCGTGGTTTACTTATCAAAGTGTCTTGATGATACAACATATTTTGGCTGCACATTTAGACAATTCATTCTTGCTAGTGCCTTCAAGCAGACCGAACGTGCGTGCCGAGCTACACCTGAGTTATCACAACGGCGGAGCCGCAGCCGCAGCCGTAGCCTTGCTTAAGGTCAGGCAAATTTATATATTTATTAATTTAATTTCAACGTTTAACTCAAGTGATAAACAACTGTTTCACTTTTAAAAACCTTCTAGTGAAAGAAAACATCCAGCTAGGTAATCTTTCTTTTTAAATTACCAAAATGCTTCCAGCAGGCAATGGACCTGGCTTTAATTACATATATAACCAACCATATTCACCAAATATACAGTGTCAACCTCAATTAAGTGCCCAAAAGTTACAAATTCCAAATACGTATCAAACTCAAAGTTTCATAAACAGTCAAACTCCTGCACCATACAACACACAATCACTTCAATTATCATCAGGGCCCAGTAATTATTCCTCCAAATCAAGAACAATTAATCACTTACCAGCCTCAAGGAGCCTATCCAACTAATAATCCCCAACAACTTGTTAGAATGTATTCAACTAGCGACGATGAAATGGAAACCCCTACAACATCGAAAGAAAACTCTTGGCAAACTGTTAAGGCTATGAAACGCAGAAAAATAAGGACGAACGCACAACAAAATGGTGACGAAAATGTTACACAAACCTCCAACAAGTATAGCGTATTAACAAATACAATAGATGACACTCCACAAAGCAACGCTACCAACAGCATCACTGCAGATTCAGCCAAAATACCCAAACCTCCTTCGATTTTTGTGTACGGAGTAGTAAATTTTCCAAACATGCTCACCCAAATACGCGATCATTTAGAAGATGAACAATATAGTACAAAGAGCTTAGCCAATAATACAATTAAAATTAACTGTAATACAGTTGATGGATACAGAAAATTAACAAAATACTTCAAGGAACAAAACATAATACACCACACATATCAATTAAAGACGGAACGAGCATACCGAATTGTTATCAAACACATTCATCACTCAATGAACACAAATGACATTTCAGAAGAATTAGAAAATAAAGGACATAAAGTTAGAAATATTATAAATGCGAAGCATAGAATGAATAACCAAAGAACTCTTAAACATGTTCTTCATTGACATAGAGCCAGCAGACAATAACAAAGATGTATATAAAATTGAAAGAATACAAAATAGCGTAGTAATAATAGAACCTCCGAATAAAGACAAAAATAATATTGTACAGTGTACGAGGTGCCAACTCTATGGCCCCACCAAGACGTATTGCAACAGGCCTTTCGTATGCGTCAAATGCGGTGGAGCACATAATACAATCAACTGCAAAAAAAGCAAAGACACCCCAGCTAGCTGCGCATTATGCGGGCGAGACCACCCAGCCAACTATAAAGGTTGTGATCATTATCAACAACTAATTCGTAGAAATAATCCACAAAGCAAGACTAGAACCTTCGCACCACAACTATCAAAAATAAATGTTATCCCCAATCCACAAACCAATAATGCAAACACCGCAGTGCAAACAGAGTCACTGAATCTTAGTCAACATCATAAATCTTACGCTAATGCAGTAACCAACAACTCCAACCCCTAAACAATTACAATGAGTCAACACAAATGTTAAACAACGCTCTCCTCAGTTTTTAACTGAATTCAAAGCCATGTTTAATCAACTCATTCAACAAAATAGCATGATTCTAAACATGCTTAGCACGCTAATAAATAAACTAGCCTAATTATGGGTAAGTTTCTCAGAGTAGCTCTGTGGAACGCTAATGGCCTAACGCAACATAAAGAAGAAATAAAATTGTTCTTATTACATAACCACATAGATGTACTGCTAATAAGTGAAACACACTTCACACAACAGACTTACTTCAAAATACCTCATTATGAACTCTATCACACCAATCACCCAGAGGGTACTGCCCATGGAGGTACAGCCATTCTTGTCAAGCAAACAATTCAACACCATGAAGAAATAAAATATCAGGAAGACTTTATCCAAGCCACCAAAATCAAGGTACAAACATTGCCATATGAATTGACACTTGCTGCAGTTTATTGCCCACCCCGACATAATATCAAAAAAGCAGATTTTGACAAATTATTTGTAACACTAAGTCACAAATTCGTAGCGGGAGGGGACTACAACAGTAAACATACTAGATGGGGCTCACGCCTAACAACAACGAAAGGTAGAGAACTCCTTAAGTAACAGGAACACCAACCTATTGGCTCACCGACGCAAACAAGTTACCAGACCTACTAGACTTCTTCGTCGTAAATGGAATCAATCAGGCATATACTACTGTAATACCCAGTTATGACCTAACTTCCGATCATTCTCCTATCATACCAACAATTGGGGCATCTATAGTAAACAAGAAGCTCACAACCAGATTACACAACTCTAGAACGGACTGGGCTACATATCGTAATATTCTAAGCGAAACCATAACACATTCGACTCAAGGAATGCGAAGAAATTGAAACAGCTACTGAAGAACTCATAACAAAACTCCAGCAAGCTCCGCAACAAGCTACACCAACCATTTCACAAAAGCAACTAAACATTGACATACCACTAGAAATTAAACGAATTGTCGCAGAAAAACGTCGTGCTAGAGCTAACTGGCAACGAAATCATACACCTGTTGCCAAAACGCCTACAACCATATGACCAATAAATTAAAAACAAAACTCAAAGAAATCAGAAATGAGAAATTTGAGCTCTATGTATCTCAATTAAATCGAACTGATGATTCTATCTGGAAACCCATCAAACAAGCTAGGAAACCAAAATTCAAAATACCACCAATTAGAAAAAGCAACACCGAACCTTGGGCAAAAGCGATAGAGACAAAGTCAGACTCTTCGCTGAACATCTATCCTCAGTCTTTCAACCACTTGATAGCGCACCAGACCAAGAAGTAGAGCGAAGTCTTTCCATCCCTCCTGACATACGTCATGAAATTAAACCCTTTACCCCAAACGAAATAAAATCTGAAATAAATCTGCTAAACCTCAAGAAGACCCCAGGAACTGATCTGATAACTGCCAAAATGCTGCGTGAACTCCCAAAAAAGGGCCTAGTGCTCTTAACTTATATTTACAATGCAATCCTGAGGCTAGGATATTGGCCAAAATGCTTTAAGGCTGCACAAATCATAATGGTCGGAAAACCCGGAAAAGAACCAACCGACGTTACATCCTATCGACCTATCAGCCTCCTCCCGGTGACCTCAAAGCTGTTAGAAAAACTCATACTTCGTCGAATTAATGAAGACTTACTGCCCCAACATTGGATACCTTCTCATCAGTTTGGGTTTCGACAGGCTCATTCTACCGTGCAACAAGTACACCGCATTACACAAACCATAAATAAAGCACTAGAAAACAAAGAGTACTGTTCAGCTGTCTTTCTCGACATTAGTCAAGCATTTGACAAAGTGTGGCACCCGGATTACTCTTCAAAATTAAGCAAACGTTCCTTTGGCATACTATAATTTACTAAAATCATATCTAAGCGATAGAACATTTCAGATAAAAATTAATGAAGTAACATCAGATTACCACCCTATCAACTCAGGCGTTCCACAAGGCAGTGTTCTGGGGCCTTTACTCTATGTCCTATATACATCGGATCTACCAACGACACAATATACAACAATAGGAACATTCGCAGACGACACTGCTATACTGTCCAGACATGAAAATCCTGCAACTGCATCGGCCAACCTACAAAACCACTTAGTACTCCTTCAACAATGGTTACACAGATGGAAAATCAAAGTTAACGAAAACAAGTCGGTACACACAACATTTACGCTCAAAAACAGATATGCCCACCAGTCGTAATAAATAATGCACAAATACCACAACTGGAAAGGCAAAATATCTAGGCTTACACCTAGATCATAAGCTAAATTGGAAGGAACACCTCAAGAAGAAAAAAACAAATAGATCTAAAAGTAAAGGAACTCAACTGGCTAATTGGAAGGCATTCAAAATTATCGCTTGCAAACAAAACCCTAATCTATAAGACTGTTATAAAACCAATCTGGATGTATGGAGTAGAGTTATGGGGCTGTGCATCCAAATCAAACATCGCATTAATCCAACGTACTCAATCAAAAATATTACGTCAGATTACAAATGAGCCGTGGTATGTATCCAACAACACGCTGCATATGGACTTACATCTCCCAACGGTCCAGGAAGTAATCCGGGGGAGAGCTATCAAGTACCATGCAACCCTAGAAACTCACTCAAACCCCTTACTGGAGCAGATGCTGGAACCCAGGGTCAACCAAAGACTAAAGAAACTATGGCCAATAAACCTAGTGTGAGTGTCGTGGTATGGCCAACAAACTCGTGTGTGTGTGTAGTGTATTCCTAATATCTATTAGACTCTAATACTCTCGAAGTACAAAACTGTAATTACGTAGGTTGTATCGTAGGATGCAAGCCTCATCATGTTATTCTTATCGTTAGTATCTATAATGATTGTTAACTATTTAGCTTATAGAATGTAACCTTGTTCTGATTGCTAAATAATTACATAATAAAAAAAAACATTTAAACAATTAATGTTTACTTAGGGTCATTAGAAAATAATTCTTAATTTTCTTAAATTTACTTTTTCTTTAATATTTTTGCTTTCGAACACGTTTTATTCTTATTAAGTACCGATTACCTTGTATGTCCAGTCACTCACTTCCGTTAGAGTAGTATAATGTATAGCTTCTGCTAATTTTTCTTATTCAAACAATCTGTAAGGCGGACTTTGTAGTCGCCTTACATTGATTTGATCGCACACCTTCCAACGTTGGTTTAATTTAAGCATTTTTGTTGTTGGATTAACTTTCTGTTGCATATATGGATAATTTACATCTTAATACTGGATGGGTGACTTATTCATTAATTTGTTGTAACTCAGAGTCTGGCTAAGTTTAGCAAATTTTATATTAATAAGGCCTTCACAATAACTAATTATCTTATTACAAATTTGGCTTAAGCTTATACAAAATTGTATCTGTAAGTTGTATATTAGGAGTCTGTATTAAGGTCTTTATTAATTGGAATTTTTAAAAATTTTAGTCTAGTGTCCACAAAAGTTTACAACATAAAAACAAACCCTTGCATGATTCCTATCAGCTGAATAGCGGAATTTTTAACTTTGCTAAGCTTACTGTACGTTTTCATATTGTAGTTGTTATTAGTAGTGTTAATATAATAATATATCTTAAAACAGTATTGAAATTAACTTTTTTGCTGTTTTGTTTGTTCAAAACTTGTTTATTAAATTAATAATATTGAATAAAATTTTTAATTTATTTGTTGTTAATACTTGTTTTATTATGTTTTTCAATTATTCAAGTTCTATAGCGTTACAGGCGTTTACACGTGTTTTATTTAAGGTTTTCGCAGAATTCACAGATCTTAAGTTACCAACTCTCACACATTCTGGTGTGTAAGACAATAATCCTCAACCAGTCTTTGGGTTTTACTTTTAAGATACTCTTAAGATTTCGGAAAATTTACAGTTCTTAGATTTAAACTTTGCTTATTTGACTACTTTTTTAGTTGTGTTATGCATTTTACCTTTTTATCCTTTTGAATTGGTATCACTTTTATTCAATATTCTCGTTTATTGCTATTTTAACTCCTACACGCTACTAATTGGGCCTCTTAGAGTTTGTTTATTTTCGTTTAGGATATCTTGTTATATCATTGTATATTTCTTTGAATTGCTTCTAGTTTCATTAATGGTAATTTTTATTTAAGTTCTTGTTCAATTTTTTTTTTTTCTTGTATTATATATTTTATTTGGTATATTATTGGATTTTAAATTAGCTTTCTTTTTCGTTTCCAATACGTATTATTGTTGCCGTAACTAATTTACCTTGAGTTTGTAGTTCTGCTTCTCTTAATATTTTTCTTGATTTCTCGATTATATTTTTTATTAGTACACCATGAAGTCTATTTTGCTTTATTATTTTTTTGGCTATATATCTACTGCTCATAAAATCCACATTCTTCATTACATTCCATACACGTAGTACGTTAAGATAACTTAAGCAATTATGTCATGTTTATGATGAAAACTTTCGTCAAACCTTAGTATTTGTACTTTTGCTTTCGCATGTACTAATAATGGCAACGCAATGCGGCTAATAAAGTCAAAACGTTGATTAACATAAATAAGCATCAATATTTAATAAAAAATGCCATAAATGACTTTGTCCCGCTATTTAAAAAGGTAACAATAATAACCCGTGTGGGGTTGCTAGTCCCCCATCGGGCGCCTCCCCAGGTGGCGGATAGGGGAATGCCTCCCAGATATGGGTGGTACCTGGGAAATTAAATACCAGGGGCGGACCAAAACTAGCATGGCATAGGAAGCAGCTGTGTCATTAACAGTGTGTCGGTAACAGGCTTGTCATCATATACTTACAGGTGGCTATCAAATTATGATACACCCGGCTGTAACACTGCGATGAGGAAAGCAACGGGAAACTACCTCATTATATTCCCAAGAAAAATCAGGATGGCAATCTCATGGCTTCGCAACCTTAGGCAGTGGACAGGAATGACATCGGTCGCCCTGTTCCGAACAGCGATAAACAAGATTAGATGGGCCAGACTGATCGCCAACGCCCAATGAGGATACGGCACAAGCAGAAGAAGAACAATAAGAAAATATGCTGTTCAAAGAGAGAAGGTAAGCTTTTGCAACCGACAATGTTTGATACGCTTAAAAAAAGCTCGAACCTTGTGCAAATGCTTACATGAACGCTTGTGGTTTGATGTTACAATAATTTTCTACAATGTTTCTCCACAGAGAGATATGATGTTTTCAGATGAATTATCAAAATTTCACCCAGTCGTAGCGTTTTTTAAGGAAAATCCTCGTTTAAAAAAAGTAAACGCAATCCACCTTATAGACTTAGATTTGCTGAAATGAAAGCAATGCATCTGTTTGCATCTTGTTACTGGTTTTGTTGAATTAAGTCGGTTATATCCTAATAATCAACGATTTCCTAATTTAACTGCAAGGCGCAAAAATACTGACAATGGGTATATTTTTGGTGCTGTCGACTAAACACAGCCTTGGGAATCCCCGAATCGCACTAATATCGGATACCTCTGACAAAACTACAATAAATAACGCAATATGATATATCATCAGGATGCAAGTATGGAAGTGCTGTTATTCAACAAATAATGAATTTAAAAATGCTGTGCACGCAATTTTCTAAAGAGTAGGCCTCAAGAATGTTGATTAAAATGAACAATAGAATGGCGATGCATTCAATTATGCAGAGACTACAAAGAAACAAATTATGTGTATATACAAGGGTATACACAAACTTGGTTGTGTTTTCTATGTGTATATTTCTTTTAATTATTATGATCAAAAAGTATTTACTATAATCAGATTATATCCTTGGACGATATTTTAAGTGTTCGTTATTTTTATATAAATTAATTATTATTTTTGTTGTCGTTCTCCTTAATTATGTATGTATTTGAATCATACTTATCGTTTTCTTTAATTTCATATGTTTTTTCCGAAAAGATGGAGTTAATGTTAATATCGGCCGCAATGTAATTTGTAAAATACATATCATGAAATACATTTTCTTATTTTATTAAGATTTTATGCCTAGCGAGGGAGCATTATATCACCGACTGTTTCTCAATTAAGTGTGTCGATGGCTTTAATAATCCAATAGAAAAGAAACTAATTCTAATAAAATTCACATGTTTATTATAAACAATAACTTTTAAAACCAATATTTTAACTGTTTTTGGGTTTCTAGTAATTCTTCCTTATTCGCTATCTTCAAACCCTTACACAATATTAGACAAACGTACTTTTAATAAATTTATGAACACTTGATTTTTAGCTATTTATAATTTTTGAAATAATTTCTTATTTACAAAAATCCAAGAATTCCTCCTTTTATTTTATATTATATTATTACAACCGGCCCCAGAAAATTAAGACGCATGGGTAGAACATCCAGAAAATAGATTTCAGCGATCTTCTGCGTGCACAGAGACTCGAAAGTTGTCGAAGCCGTGCGAGGCATTTAAGAGTACGAGGAAGGGTCAAAAAGGCAGTTGCGGTTAGACCCGGTGATCTAAGAACACCAGGAAACAGATTGAAAATAGAAAATGTGACTAAATCCAAACTCGTATTTATTCATGACTACCTATCCAGATGTGTTAATAATAAAGCCTTGGCATTAAAAAAGAATGAAGAGGCCACTCCGAAATCTTATGAGAATACTTAAAAATATTGAAAGTAGATATGAAGGAACAATACAAAAAATTGAGAGAAAAAATACAAAAGTTAGATACATTTAGAAAAAATTAGATTAAAAATTTAGAAGAAAAGTATAAAAAACATTCTGGAGTTGCTGAAAAGAAGATAACTGATAAATGAAAATCTAGTTTTAGAAAAGAAAATAAAAGAAATAACAAAAAATTACAAGAGAAGGGAAGGAAAAATAGCATAAAATGCTAAGAATCTGTTATTTTGTAGAATATAATATGGCAATGGAAATAAGAATAAAAGCTTCTACTTTTCAAAACAAGGATCGAGTCAGTATCACCATATCAGAACTAATATAAAATAATGAGACGGTAAAGAAGAAATAGAAAACATGCAGTAAATGGAATATTTGCGACGTGATTGCAGAAAATCGTTCACTTTAAGAAACAAAGCTCTGTCACTGTATGATGGCAATTTTCTAGTGCGTCAAAAACTACTGCTCGCATAGAGACAATTCAGAACAACGTCATAACTGCATAAAAAGCGATGAGATAATTGCAAATCATTAAACCGCTAAGATTAATTGGCTGACATTTTAAACAAGTTTTGGAAATACATCTTTTGGAGAAGCTTAGAGCTACAATAGACCCAAGAAATATTTAATCCACAATTAAGGAGCTGGCCGCCCACGAGAGATCAGTCGCCAAGCCGTGATCGACACAATTGAAAAGAATCCATCGCGGCATTGATGTGGCCCCTAACAAATCGCAGGATGTCATAGATTCGAAAAACGATTACTTCGAATATTAATTTGTCTTTTCTTTGGAATTAATTTACGCAAAAATAAGGGTATTATGGTAGAGCCGATCAAAAATTAGTTGGCAACCAATTAAATCAGAAAAATATGTCTTTTAATAACAAAAGTTTTAATAAAAAGAAATAGAATGTAATATGAACATCTACCATATATGGTATTAGTTGGCTTGTCACTAGAAAATCTCAAAAATATAGATGACCAGTGTACCAACATAACCAATAAAATTTTGTCAAAATGAGCGAAGGATATAAATAATACTACAGAGGAAGAAAAATATCAAGGAAAACCCACTTAAGCTACAGGGAAATAATATATAAAAATAAAAATCAATAACTATTCGATAAAAGGCATAATTTCATATAAAATAAATAACAAACAAATATTATACACAAACTGAGTTATCTTCAAACTAGCAAAAAATATGATAAAACATAGAAAATAGCAAAAGAGCTAGAAAATAGGGACATTTATGTAAGTGCTAAGACAGTGTATATAGAAACGACTAGGATCTGGTACCACACTTCTAAAATTGTTTATTTAATAAAAGATCGAGTTACACGTAAAGCAAAAGACCAACAAATACGTTAAAATTTCAAACTTCGTTAAAATAATGCAAAAAGCATTACTAAAATAAAAATAATAAATAAATAAAGATACAACTTTTTTTTAATTTGTTGCACGTTTATTACACATAATAAATAAAAACTTAGTAATTGTTAATACTTTTAAATCATAACCAAAGAGAAATGTATTAAAAAATCCATATCGAACGTGATAGTATGGAAGAAAATTTATATAATAAAATAAAAAGGTAATTACAAAATGTATCAGCTCACATCATCCCTATCTTGTCCTGTTTAAACTTGGTTCTTTTATTATAAAATTCACATAAGTTACATATAAAAAAGAAACAATGCACGTATCAAAATTAGAAAGAAATGTAGCGCATACCTTTTAGGTACATTCTTCTGTTGAAAAGATATAGCAATAAATGAGAAAGTTTTAGTGAAAGTGAAATAAAATGCTTTTGATCAACTGGGAACATCCAATGCAAAAGCCAAACTTTTGAATGTATTTGCTTTGAATATACTGCGAATAGAGAAACTACTACTATATAATCGAAAAATAACAACATTCCCAGGTGCACTCTACATAAAATATTACAATATTAAAATTAACAGGAGTAAATTATCCTTTTTGTTTACCTAATTTTTACTAAAATTCCTTTTTTTGAAAGTTGGCCTTATTACGTTTAATAAATTATTTTCCACGGTATTTAAATTAACATGCTGATTTTTAACCTCTATTGTAGTTTCCAAGGAAAATCTTCACAAGAATTAACCAAATAATATCCAACTAATTTGTTTTTATAATTCTGGAACTGCATGCTTTGTTTTTCACGTTCCAACTTGGATTTTTTCCCTATATTAGCATTTACTTCTTTCAATGTTTTTATCTTATACTAGTACAACATATATTCTTTCAAGAGAAATAAAAAGAAATTAGAAAATACTAAATAAGGTCGACAAAATAGAAAGAAAAGAAAAAGAAAAGAGAAAAAATAACGTTACAACACGAAATGAAAATAAACACAGGAGATCAGAAGGCGCTTAAGAGATAATTGAAAAATTTTATGAAAAAAAACTAAAAACCAAATAAAAATAAAACTTCAAAATTATAATAAATAAACTAATACATTTCAGATAACAAAAAGTATATATCCGTAATAACGTAATGGATAGAGAGTGAAAAATCTAGAAACAATTCAAAAAGACACGCTGAAATTGAATAGTGGAAATATAAATTAAATTGAATACAGCAACTAATAATCGAATAGAATTGAAGATGGAATATGGACAGCCTCTTTAAAAAAAGGTCGAAAAATAGAATCCTGTATAAGTAGAGAACTTATAAGAAAAGACTAAGCAAGTATAAATAATACAAATATAATTAGAAGAGTTACATGAGACTTGGCGAATATGAGCAACAACATTTTTTATAATACTTACAAAAAATATAATGTAAAGGTAATAGTTGTGCAGGAGACTAAAACAATAAATACAGGAATTTTCAATATCGATGATTATATTATTCACAACAGAAATAAAAAAGATACACTATTGAGTATGGTTTTATAGTAAAACCTTTAGAAATGCAGTATTGGAAATTACAAGTGACTAAGTATATTAAAAACATACGTTACACCTGAATAAAAAATACATTGCGGTACTAAAAATAAATTATACAATAACACATAATTATAGAAAGGAAACAAACAAGATGTAAAAGTTGTCAGAAATTACGAAAGGGCAAATGCAAATTTATAGCATATGCTAAAATAACAAATTCTGATGAATAATAAGAAGAGACAAGAAAATAGAATAAATTTAATGCGACCAAATTTCAGAACACAACAATAAAAATAAAAGGAGTACAAATAAGTCTCCCCGATTGACAAAAGATGGCCCCACCAGTAAGTTATGATTGAAATTGTCACATGTAAAACATTTTATTGTAAAGTTGGACATCTGGCAACATCATAATCTTAAAATATTAGCGATTTTATATTGGCATCACATAGTTTTTTTCGTGTGAAAATGTCGAGTTTTGAACCGAAGCAGAGTTATTTGCGGGATTTAGTTCTTTAATTTGAAGAAATCTGCAGCTGAGGCGAATCGATTGCTTGTAGAAGCATATGGTGAGGCTACTTTAAATGAGAGAAGTTGTCGTAAGTGGTTTTATAAGTTTAAGAACATTGAGTTTGACGTCGAAGACAAAGAACGTAGCAGAAAGCCGAAAGTATACGAAGTCACGGAATTGGAAGCATTATTGGAGGAAGATTCCTGCCAAACGCAAAAAAACTTGTACTTACATTAGGAGTGTCTCAACAAGCAATTTCACATCGTATAAATTGTTGGAAATGATTCAAAACCAAAGAAATTGGGTTCAATATGAACTGAAGCCGAGTAACGTTGATCGTCGATTTTACACATGTGAAATGCTGTTTGCCAAGCATAAACGAATGGTTTTTTTGCATGGTATAGTCACTGGTGATGAAAAATGGATTTACTACGATAACCCAAAGAAGAGGAAATTATGGAGACCAGGTGGCCATGCTTTAACATCGCCAACCAAGCCGAATATTCATGGAAAAAACGCATGTTGTGTATTTGGTGGGATCAGCTTGGTATCGTGTATTATGAGTTGCTCAAACCGAACGAAACCATTACTGGGGCTCTACCGAACACAATTGGATAAGATTGAGTCGAGCACTCAAGGAAAAAAGCGCCCACTACTACTCCAGACACGACAATATTATTCTCCTGCATGATAATACTTGTCTACATGTTGCGGCGCCGGTCAAAACCTACTTGAAAACACTCAGAAAAGTTCTACTCCACCCGCCGTATTCACCAAACATTTCCCCTTCCGATTATAATTTGTTTCGATCGATAGCGCATGGCCTGTCTGAGTAGCACTTCATATCATATGAAGATACCAAAAATTGGGTTGATTCGTGAATAGCCTCAAAAGATGAAGCGTTCTTCCGACGCGGTATCCGTATGCTGTCAGAAAGATGGGAAGAAGTAGTGGCTAGCTATCGACAACACTTTGAATAAAACATAAGGTTCCGTTCTTTTACAATAAATGTCCAATTTTTGATAAAAAAAACGGCGGAGACTTATTTTTACTCCCTTTAAATTATAAAGAAGGTTTAGCAAAAGCAGAGGAAAATACTCCGCAATCCCATCATATAGTAAAATTCAAACAAATATGAAGGGATCGTAAGGGAAGAAGGCGAGAAATGTTTGGAAGCAAAAGGTACAAATAAAGAAAAACAGACTGGCTCGATAAAGTAGAAAAATCAAGCAAAAATAGGAATAGACAGGATAGAGAACAAAAATAGCTATGATAAAGCAAGAAAATCAGCTAAAAAATGTATCGAAAGAAGAAGAGCGATTATATGGAGAAGAAAATGTTGAGGAAAAAACTAAAAATAAACAAGGCTATATATGGACAATACAATATATGAAGAACAAAATAGATGGGAGAGAATAAAAGTAGACAGGTAGGTTCGTTACTACAAAGAAGAAGAGCTGAACAAGGAATGGAAAATAAAGAAAAGAAATAGCTGAAAAGTCATATGTAGAAGATATAATCGATGTAATAAGAAAAACAATATAAATCCGAAATAAAATAAAATCACTGCAAGATTTTTAAAATAAGGCGAGACAAGTCTATAGAAAAGGATTGCTCAAGTTGTAAAAGGAATATGTCGAGAAAAAGCAAGTGAAAGTTAACGATTATCTGCCCCATACATAAGAAAAGCGACAGGGCAATTTAGGGTAATTATCAGAGGATATCATTCCAACATGTGGTTTATACAAAATAATAATAGCACTAATAAATAAGAAACAGATTACATAAAATGCAAAAGAATATCAAGGGGTTTTAGAATAGAGCAATCAACAATATTCTAGATTTATATAATGAAGCAAATACTGCAAAACATGTATGAACAAAAGCTAGAACTCCACACGATATTTATTAATTTTAAAGAGGCGTACCATTCAGTATTAAGAAAAAAACTATACGAAGCATTATAAAACTATTAATGACTAGAAAACTAATTAAATTAATTACAAATACTTTATAAAACGGTACCTTAGACTGTAGACTATAGAAAGAAGATACGAAGAAGTAAGAAGAGTATTGAGATATTGTTTAATGTAATACTACAGATAATAAACCTGCAAAGCAACACATAGCGAAGTGGCGAAGCAGTCTCCCAAATTTGAGAACCCTCTAGTTGACCTTTGACCAATCAGTTTAAAAATCACTAACAAACAAGCCTTTTTGGTTACTTGTCGATTGGTGAAAACAGAATTTGAAAATTCCCAGCCGTTCTCGAGTTTTTGCTCGGACGCACGGGCGGACGAACGGACAGACAACATGAAGTTAAAAAGTGACTTCGCTTCGCTTCGCCACTTAATAATAAGAGAAAGTTAAAAACAAAGAAATGATCTGATATACAGTAATAGACAACAATGTGCAGCCTAGGCAAATGATATAATGTTAAGAGGAGTAAATTAGGTAAAATAAACGTTTGAAAATTAGAATACAAAGCAAGTTAATGTGAACTATCAAGTCAAATAATTTATTTAGAAAAACAAAATGAAGAATGTACAAGGTGATATATAGGACTACGTTATATAAGTATAAAATCTATGTTGTTAAGCAGAAAGAGTAAGACTAAACATGTAAAAGAAAAAAGTGTTACAAACATTTTTGCAGAAATAAACATAAAAGCTCAGCGGTGGAAAAGAATATCTAATAAAGAATTTATAAAACTATGTGAGAAACCAAATATTGATAAACAATAAAAGTAGACAATTGAGTAGCCTGGAAATAGATTTTCTAAAAAAATAGTTATTTCAGGAGGAACGGGAGAAAATCGAAGAGAACGACCAAAAGAGTGGTAGACGGCAGTGAAGAAAGATCTGTCAATTGCAGGACATAAGCGGTACCAAGAGAAGGCTAGGGACAGAATTAATAAAAATATTTGAAATGAAGGGTCTACAATACTTATAAAATTGTAGAATATTTATAAAAACTTTTAAATATTTTGATAAACTTCTGAAAAATTTTATCTAATTTTAAAAATAGATATAAACAAGCAAATAGCTTCGTCTACAGTTAGCAGAAACACAATTTGTAGGCCCATAGTTGAAAAAATTTAATATTTTTTAATACTTCTAATACCTCAAAAAACTATTTTTCCTTAAATTGAATAAAAGAAAACACATAATGAATTACAAGAATTGAAAAATTTAAGTAAATCAAAACCGCTGGCAAGGTGTACAATGTAAGAATGCGGATATGAAACTATACTTAAAATCAAATAATAACAGCGTAGCGTGTGGAATTTGCGCGCTATGAAAAAGATCTGACCGAAACACAATTTTATTGTTGTAATTTTATGGTTGCATAAACCTACATTCATTAACTACTTATAACACAATTAACAATTACTACAGCAAATTTTTATATAGTCCATAAATGTATTACGTGTTCCTTATTTCTTAGCATTTACGTCTTTAAGATTTTTAAATATCCAAACCGGGTTTGAAAAAGCATCATCCGATTTAAGAAAATTATTTAGGTTTTAATCCGTTTTGATCGAACAATGTACTGTTAGAAACAGAGTATTCTCGATTTTTACGCGGTTGTCGATAGGTAGCATCAGCGCGCTTCGTTCACTTGCCACTTCAGTATTCGTCAATATGGCGACTGGGCAGCAGTTCTACGCTTGGCAAAGTGTGAGTCCGTAACAACAGTTCCAACAATTCCAAGACAGGGGTTGTTTGTGCAAAGGGAAATTCAGTGGTCGTTCCCGTGTGTTAGATAAACATGTGGAGCGCATCCGGCTGAGTTTCGAACGTAGCCCCAAAATCCACTCGCCGTGCCGATAGACAACTAAACGTTTTCTCGATGTCTGTCTGGCGTGTTTTTCGGCAAAATTTGATTATAAAACCGTACAGGAGTCAATCAATACAAGCTATTCATGCAGGTGACAAATAACGACGTGTGGAGTTGTGTGAATTCATCCTCGACAAGGTGGCAGAAAACGACAATTTTATAACACGTTTAGTGTTTTCTGGCGAAGCTGCTTTTCATTTAAGTGGTAAGGTAAACCTCCGTAATGTTAGAATATGGGGTATGAAGCAGCCATATTAAATTGTACAGCATGAGAGAGACTTTCATAAACTTAATGTTTTTTGTGCAATTTCTCGAGAAAAGGTGTACGGTGTCTTCTCAGAAAACACTGTTACGGAAATCACGTATCTAGATAGGCTTGAAAACTAGCTTTTACAACAGTTGGAGACCAATTGGGATGACTTCATTTTCCAATAGGACGAGGCATTACTACACTGGAGTCTTGAAGTTCGAACATTTTTGAATAATTAGATTTCACTAATGGGTCGACCGTATGAAACCTAACGATTCACTGGCCTCCAAGGTCTCCGGACCTCACTATGTGGTTTTTTCTTGTGGGGGTTTATGACTTCCAACTACAGTGGTCCAACTGCGGAACTGCATAACAGTAGCAGCGGATCCAGATACGCTCGCAAAAGTTTGGAAGGAATTTGGCTACCGTATGAACATATGCCGTGTATTTCAAGGGGAGAACCTATAATTTAATGTGTAAAAAGCTTCAAAATTAGCCCTGTAACATAAAATTAATCTTAAGTGTTTATGTTCATTATTTTTCATAATATAAACATTTTAAATCGGGTGATGCTTTTTGAAACGCTCTGAAGTTTGAAGCTATTACCTGCCATAACAGTTACCATAGTGTATTAAAGACATTAAATCAATATTTTGACTGTTACGGCCTCTAATAGTAACAAAAATTAATAATAGATATTACGACACTTAAAGCAAGTTTAGTCTCTAAGACTTGTTTGGAAAACAAACAAATTAAAACTTAAACCTTTAAGATAAATAACATTTTATTATACTGACATCATATCCACATCCATCGATATTTATTTAAATCATCAGGTGCAAGCACTGTTAAAAATTCTACAGTATTACTGATGAAAGCATAACAATACAAAAATATTGTTGTTTTATTGCTAACATCTTAACCCAGGAAAGTATAAATGAGAAAATTTTCTTTGTTGATTCGGTTACTAAACAACGAAATTGCAAAGGGTGATTGATCAATGTAAATGTAAGAGTAGATTTTCATGAACGAGCGATACTTGCACACGGAACTACACATCTAAAGAACAGAAATATTGCATATGTATTGCATTTGTGCAAAACAACACTAATAAGAATTTAAATAATATAAAATACAAATATAAGAACTATTAAAAAATTACAATTTTTGAAGGTTCCAATTTTCTTCAATTGTGAAACTTGCTTGCTTTTGTAACAACAAATAAAAAAATCATTTATACTAACAAAGGTTCAAACTCAATTGACGCAATAGCTTTCATTGTCGACAATTTGTCAATTGGTTCTTAGAACATCATGAAGTTGATTTTCAATTTGGTCAAAAAATCATCTTTAGCATTAATATGCATTTTCAATTCGACAGGTTTGTAAATAAACAAACATTTAGAGTTTGAAAAATGCATTCTCAACGAGACAATGTTTTTTTTTATTTTTGGCAGGTGAGGTAATAAGTCCATATTTCTTGGGAATACCATAACATGTCAATGATTATAGTTACCGTTATATGTGATAATCCGTCTTTCTTGGCACCACATGGATCTGCAATAAATATGATTGCAGCAGATTGGCGTGACCTGATATACAATTTCAGTAGTATTCGATTTATTGCACCAACAATGCCCTGGTAGCGTAATTTCACGAAGTTCTGACATTAACTGGTCAGTAAAATTTTATCATTTAACACTGCGCGACTTCTTTTTCTGAAGTTACCGAGAATCCAAACTCTATATCAGTAATCCACAAATAATTAATTACCTAAATAACGAAATCCGACTTATTGTCAATGAATCTAAACAGAAACGTGCGAAATTGTAATCAAAAACTTTATGGTAAAAACCAAAATTAAGTAGAAATTATGTACTTTAATACTCAATAAAAATCTAAACACAAAATCAATTCCAAAATCTTTTCATTTAAAATTTAAATCTAGCGTTCTCTACATCAAGGACGCCAAATTTGATTTATAGCATGATATTTATTGATTGAAAAGGTTTTAGTCTAGCACTTTTTCAATGAGCTTGAATCTAATTTTGATTAAAACAGAAATATAAAAATTGTTAATTTAAACGAGCTATATAAGTTTATAATAATATGATTTAATATGCTTGAGTTTTTATATCTCATATGTACATTAACTCAAAACAGTCTTAAAAAAGTTGAAAAAAATTATAAATATCTATTTTTTTCTCGTTTATGATTAGCTTTTGCTGTTCAATTTATTGTATTTTCTTTGGTTTTGCATTCTTTGCCTTCTATCTTTTAATTTCAATAAAATGTTAAACAGCTCATTTGGTAAAGCTGCGAATTGAGAGGTTGAAGTTCTTATATGTTCTCGCCCTCACTGCCCCGTCGTCGTACATTATCTCATCAACCGCATCACTACCCCTTGTTCAAAATGAATAACTACTTTAGTGAATGAATAGGTCACCTGGCCGGTTTCTGATCTGAGTCAGTCCATACCCCAACCACTCGCCTCGACCGCATGCCCGCATTGATTCATTTTTTACATTTTAATCTTGTAATATTTTATACAGTAATCCTAGCATCTTTTTATTTGTCTTCATAAAATGAGCGGCTTCAAGTCTTTAATATTTTTTGATCACTTAGTCTGCATTCTCACTTTTATTTGTTTAACCAAACAAATGCTCCTATAATTTTTATGCGATAGTTTACATTTCTATTTATGGTGTTTTCCTTTATATATTTTTTTTAAATAGAGAAAACTGACAAAATAAGACACGTTGTTTTGATTTTGATGGCGGGGCAGTAATGCAATCCCATCTTGCAGATGGCATGTGAATGAAATATACATAAAATATATGCCATGTTGCTTGTAAGTTAGATTTCCCTGTCACAAGATGTTAGCAGTTTATTTTGGTATTGCGTTCTTGCTGTTGCATATATTAATGCTTTCTCCGTCATCGTATTGACGTGAATATGCATAAAATCAGGTATAACATTTTGCGTAATTCATTTTTAGTTTTATTTTCCAAAATTTGTTTGTCACCACAAGCTTATAGTTTATCTCTACTAAGTTACTGGATTTAAAAACACCGTCATGTAATGGTACTTTTTAATAGTCTAAATGGTCAAAGTGACTGATATTGTCGAGAAACAATTATTAAAAGGTTTAGAAGAATTTTGGTTTCGACGTCGGATGAGAATTCTCTGATGAAGCAGACGCGTTTGAAAACACACGATTGATAATGGCGATAGTAGTGGTGGTAAACTTAGATAGTTTTGGTACAGAAATTAATCATTTGACAGACGCTATAGGATGGCGTAATGCTAACGGTAATCATTTGGCAGAAATTGTGTTTATTGGTTAGGAAAAATACAAATATACATCTACATATCTCACAAATAAAAATAATTTTAAACCACGTTTTCCACAGATTCTGTGATTACGAGATAGTCAGTTTTATTGTTTCTAAAGAGTAACAGTAATACTACATGGTATTTAGACAAAAACCATAAAATTTTAAATGCTCGGATAAAGTACTGGGGAGGTAGGAATTTTGAAGAAATTGGACTGGTAATATATCATTGAACAAGAATATAATGCCGGCAGAAATGTTGCCATTAATAAAATCATAGTACTATTTAGAGGATGACTTTTATTTCTACAGTGAATACCAGATAAGATTTTCGAATTATAAAACAATATTAGCTACACCTTATGCATAGTAACTTATATAAAGTGTTGTGGAAAAACTCGAGAGAAATATCATGTTAAAGCTCGTGCATGATTATTATTACTGATAGTTATTAGCTTCTATTATTAAAAGTAAAAAGTGAAAAAATTGTAGAAAAAATCTTTTGATGGCGTTAAAGAATGAAAGTAATTTTTCTGTTGATAATACATATCTTAGATATAGTTCTATCAGGTAAGAAGACCAATCTAGAAGTAAAGTACTAAAACCAACAACAATTGATACATATAATAAAAAAAAGCTAAGGGTAGACATTTCAAACCAAAAGACTCTTTACTTTTCACATTTAAGAAAAATCATTCGATGGTACCACAAAATCGCCTTCAATTCTTCTTGAACACATCAGTACTAAATGCTTTAATATTATATAGAAAGCTTACAGTAAACACAATGTCAAGAAAGGCCTTTTGGGTAGAAATTATAAAATATTTACTTACGAGTGTCAAATAAACAAAAATAATTGTATGGCACTACAACACTCATTTAAAGATATTAAAAATAAATTAGTGAGAAAAAATGCCAAGACTGTTATCTGAAGATCTTCGAGATACACGAAATGTCTCAAGTTCTGAAAAAGTGAGAGTTATATCAAATGGCTCTGTCTAAATTGCCATTTAGCAACTTATTAATTTCTATCTATTAACTTGATTAATTATTTATTTGTTTTTTGAACCTAGATATATAATTATCTTTTGACTTAGTTTGTCATTCTTCTTTTCATTGTAACGTTTATTATTTTCCACATGCCATGTGTTTTTATGGGTTGTCAAAAAATCTAAAATAGCAATATGTAGTACATATCTATTACTTAAAATACAATAACATAAAACATCATAATATTTTTAAAAATAAATTATTATTGTTACTAGGCTTACTACTAGAACATCTCTCTGTCTGTTCATTATAATCAACGTAGTAATCACTTGAAGCTCACCAATACGGCCACTCTAAAACGTTTCACCTTTAAGCATAGTAAGCGAAAGAAGCCCCAATTTTGCCGTAGTGGAATTTAATCGAATTCTGTCTCTTTGTCACTTTGTCTTCAGTAAATCTTCGGCGAACATAATCATGTAAAACCGCTTTAGCTTGAATAAATAAATTTTAAAATGTTCATGTTCAATTTAAACTTACCTTTCGCCCTTCTTCCACTGCGGTTTAGTTATATTATTCAGATTAAGCGTTAAATTACGTGATAAGTTACACAAAAGTTCAGATCTAAGCTTGATCCATCTAATGGGCTATTATATGACTTGTAAGAATAGCTATGGGATAAATGGGAACACCTTAAGCAGCAAAAGAAAGTTGTGGGAAAACAAAAATATCTAATAACATGAAAAAACCGACTGGTGAACAGATAAAATGCAAACAAAGACAAAGAACAATAAAAACAAATGAAAAAAATACCTAAACACAAGAAAAGGGAAAATTTACGAGGAATACAAAGAAAAAATAAGTTATATTAGCAATTAAAGAGGCTAAGGAAAAATTGTGGGAAAATTTGGACATAAAATGACAGAAAACTGTAGAGAGAATCAAAAATTGTTCTATGACGCAATAAAAAAATTTAAGAAAAAAAGTAGTACAACATGCTAAATATAAATGATAAGGAAGGAAACATAATAACTAAAAAAGATAAAATAAACTTGCAAAGCTAGCAACGCATAGCGAAATGGCGAAGCACTCTCCCTTTGAGAAATCGCGTTTGCGGGTTAAAGGTCACGTAGTATTTCAAAGTTTCATGTTTAAATTAATCAGTGTTCAAAGACGAGTTGAATGATATGCTACATGTCCTATGTTGCTATTTTGAAAATTTGAAATCGTAAAGGTCAATAACGCTGACCTCTGATCAATCAGTTTCAAAATCACTAACAAAAAAGCTTTTTTGGTCACCTGTTGATTGGTGAAAACTGAATTTGGAAATTCCCAGCCGTTCTCGAGTTATTGCTCGGACGGACGGACATGTAAGTGACTCCGCTTCGCTTCGCCACTTAATAATGGATAAATGGAGAGAACACTTCGAAGAGCTAACACACACAGGCATACAAAGCCAAGAGAAAGGAAATGAAGAACAAAACGAAGATCAAGAGATAGAAAAAAATTACAACAGAGGAAGAAATAGAAAAGCAGTAAAAACATTAAAAGTAGGTAAAGCAGCTGGTAAAGATATTATCACTCCGGAAATGATAAAATACATGGGACAAGAAGGAATAAACAAATTAAATAAAATAATAAATTATATATTAAAGACTGCAAGAATAGCGAAGAATTGGAAAACGTACATTATCCTACCCATATATAAGAAAATGAACAAGAGACACTATAACAACTACAGAGAAATAACGTTATCAAGTTTCCAATTTGCAAAAATAATAAAAAAAGGTAATAAAATTGATACAACAGTGATAAAAAAGCAATGTGAATTCAGGAAAAATAGAGGTACTCAAAATCTTATATTCATAATTCGACAAATAAACGAAAAATTAATTAATAAGAATAAAGACATATGCTTTATCGACCTGAAAAAAACGTTTGATAGAATACAAAGAAAAGATTTACAGAAAGTGTTGCAGAAAAGAGGAGTAAATAGAAACACCATAGAAGTAATAAAGGACATGTATAAAAAATACGAACATAGTAAGAACAAACAACGAAGAATTCCTGGAATTTGAAATTAAACAGGGAAGTGTATTGAGCCCGCTCTTATTATCAGTGGACAACGAAGAAGGCCAAGGAAAAAATGAAAAAATTAACATTGGGATACTGGCAATTGAGACAAACACTACTGCCAGAACGGCTGTTCATATATGACATTCCCATGATATCAGACACAAAAAAAATTCCAACATAATCTCAACGAAATAGACGAATAACTAAAGAAGATAAACCGAAAATTAATACTGAAAAAAAACAAAAACGATAACAATGTCTAACACAAAAGAAACACGAAATAAGACTGAACGGAAAACAAATAGGGCGAGTTGAATACTTCAAATATTTAGAAGCAATAATAGAAGAAAACGGGAAGGTAGACAAGAAAATAAGTGAGATTATGAAAAGCGGGAAATATATTTAATACAATGAAGACGATATTCTTGGATAAAAGGGAAATACCAAAAAAGATAAAAACAGAAGTCGTTAAAAAAGTGATTAAGCCAAGCAATGAGACAGAGACATTAACAGAAAAACAAAAATTAAGAATCAATGTAATGAAAATGCGATTCCTGAGAAGAATAGAAAATAAGAGCAGGAGAGACAAAATAAGAAACCAAACGTTCAGACAAAACTATAAATAGAGCCATTTAATGAAAAGATTATAGAAGGACAACTTAGATGGTTTGGACATGTGTGTCGAATTCCGGATGAAAGACTTCAAAAAAGTGCTTGAAACGCGAGTGCAGAGGTAAAGTAAGACCGGACGTACAAGAACAAAATGATTAGACAGAATCAAAGAAGAGGCAGAGAAAAGGGGTATAAAATTGGAGGGTATACGAAATCAAACCCAAGATAGAAAATAATGGAGGCAACAATACAGGGCTCAACCCCATTAGCCTTACACTTAAAGGTAAAAAGGCTTAAGACTAATTAAGTAAGTAAATAAGAATAGCTTTTTAGCTGTTGTAAGTAAACATCCAGACATACAAATATCAGCACCCCAACAAGTCCACAAAGGTTGGAATACTACACTTGGGCAGTCTCTGTTGACGTTATCAAATTTCAAACACTTACATGATAATTTTCTTCAAACCGAACAAACCATTTTTCACATACTTTAGGTCAACTCCCAGTTTCTATCAGGAAGAAATTGCCTTTCAGTAAACCATCTAACATCAAGATTTTCTTTAAAAAAATAGTGATTTAATCTGAATGACTTAGTCAGTCAAAGATGTCAGCATCTTTTGTATGCATGAAAGACAGTTGCAATAATGCACAAGAAGTCATTTCAAAAAACGCCTATGTCCATTCTGAAAAAGTGGCTTGGTATATATATGTATTTGTCCAAAATTGGTTCGATATGGTTGTATTGATTTTAACATTCGGAAGAGCACCGTATTGAGCTGAACATGACCATTCCCTTTTAGTAAATTCGATGTTTTGGTAGCCATATTTTAGTTCCTTTATATTACCAGCAAGTATCTTAAACAATAAAATATGTCAATTAAGCTAGACAATTCTGGCAACATATTGCAGCAAATTAATGCCCAACAAAGGACTGACGCTGTGGGGTTACTTTTGCTTTAAGAGTCGTCTTTATCCGTTTGAAACTTTTGTTTCAAAGTATGTTAATGATTATATATAAGCCGTTAAATAAAAAATAAAAAAATAAAATGAGAACTGCACGTTGCACAGAGAATAGTTTATAACGGTGTTATTATTTCTTTCTATAAACGCTTTTCTTTCATTCCTTTTATTGAATTAGATTGAATTCGGCTTTACTACTATTAATTTGCGTACGATCAGTTCAATAAACGTGGAGTAAATTAATAAGAATAAGTTAAGGAAAGGGAAGTTGCGGTATATTATTTTTACAATTTATATCACTAATATTGGCGCAATAAAGTGATTGTAATTTATGTTTTTACTGATGATATTCAATACGTACGATACAAATCAAAATGTTCCTTACGTTGACAAAGAGGAGCTATAACATACATCCGCTAACAATAAGATATCGTTTAAGATAAGCTCTCAAGATTGACAAACTACCAAATGAAGTAATTAAGATAATGGCATCTTATAAAGCAAGCAAATTTATCTCAACAAGTAACGTATACTTGAAAGAAAAACGTTTTTAAAAAGAATAAGAAACATTTGCATATTGCTGTAAAAAATTCTAAAGACAATGGTTTCTAATATTTTTGCAACCTTTGTTTAGTTACCGTTAGTAAAAATTGGACCATCGATTTATAGAAATGAATCTTAACAAAAAAATGTTATATTTGGAAAAAAAACTAAAAATTCAATACATTCTTAAAATAAGATTTCTCAACTCCCATGAATACTTGTAAAATGAAAAATAAATTTTCTGAGTTCAGCTCACGCTGAAGAGTAAAGACACAAGAGAATTTTAAAACTGATTTCTGCGTGTTCTACCTGAGCTCTTTTTACTTGTTTTACTTAAACCATCATTTCCCTTAATTCTGCTTAAGCATTTTCATAATCAATTACATAACTGACCGATCAAAGATTAGGACTGATTTTTGGTGATTATCTGTTCTCATCATTTCATTTTACTTGTACCAAATCGGTAAAGAAAGGTAACTAGGGTTGGTTTCTATTCTTAAATGGAAAACCATCAAATTGATTACAACCTCCAAGTAATTTTTTTTGCTTCTTGATATTGGAGGATTCCTAGAACATATGCTTGTAAATTGACTAATGATAAAGATTAAAATTTTCTTACCAATCGATAGTACTTACTCAACCTCAGGTGCTTTAATAAAATTTAACCAATAATAGACCTCCACAGAAAGGAAGCACTACATTTTGCATTTAATAACGTTCCATAAGACTACTAACAAGACTGTTCCATAAACAGCTAATACTTTAGTAATATGTGACATAAAAATTGTAGATAATCAAAATCTGAGGAATAATGCAAAGCTAAAAATTATGTATTTTACTACGGAATACTATATTTGTGACTTCCTAGAAGGTCTGTCTTTTGCTCATTATCTAGCAGTAACTGTACTAATATGTCTAAACTCTCGCTGCAGAATACAATTGAGATAACTGTTCATCAAAGAAGTTATCTAAAATAATAAAGTTTTTGGAAAACAATATTCAAAGACTCCTAAATACATTGGCGTGCAAGATACGACTAGGGCTTCTGAAATCTCCTCAGCAGGAAAACGAAAACAGGTTAATGAGGAGAGACCACTGTCGATCCTTAATGCAGCCCAGGTCACAAAAATACGAACTGTGACTCTAGCGTATGATTTCAATAACGTTTATGTCGATGGCCGGATAAATGGAAAGTTGCACGCTTTCCTATTGGATGCAGAGACGACAAAAACGATTGCGAGGACTAATGTTATCGAGACATCCGGACGTTTTCTATCAACTAAAAACTTCTAACATCAACTGAGACTTCAGCAAAGGTTTATGAAAAGATAGAAAGCCAAATCACTATCGAAAACGGTACCTTTAAACATCGTATACTAGAAGTTGACAAGTAAACTAACATCATTTTCGGAATGGGCATTTTAAAAAATTATGAATGTAAAAGTGGACTTGGGGCATGGGGTACAGAAGATAAAAGGAGAAAAAGTTGTTTTCTATGATCGAGACGAAGTCGTAGCACAAGTTAAAGTAGCTCATGACACCATTCTTCCAAAACGCAATAAATTGATAGTGGATGCAGTCTTCGATTGCGATCTTTCAGCAAGACGAATCATCTTGATAGAACCAAGTAATAACAAAAAAAAAGAAAAGGGATACTGGTTGAGAAGACACTAGTCCAAACTGGCAACATGGTACTGGTCCGCGTAATGAATGTGAATGGATATCCTTAGACGCCAAAGGAATATCTAATAAATTGAATTCAGTGATTGCCTCATCCTGCAGTGGTTTGAGTCATGGTAAGTAGACAGAAGTTAAAGATCTGTTGCAGCGGAATTAAGACGTATTCCAATACGGTAAGGGTTTAAAAGTTAGGACAAATATTGTGCCAAACGATTGTTAGTAGCTAAAAGAGAAGAAGCTGGAAATATCATCTTGCATATGGAAAAGGATTGCGCGATTGAATCTTCTACAAGTCCATAGATTTTTCCAGTGATGCTATTTGAGAAAAAGGACAAATTCATCAACAAATACGGCTTTTCTATTGGGTCTAGACTATGGCAATTCACGGTGGTGTCATTTGAACGCTGCAACACCCCTTTAACCTTCAAAAGATTAATGGTATAGTGTATGCCGTAAATTAGCGTCCAACGTAGACGCCGTATTAATAACACCACACGTTAACGTACTTTATTTTCTATAAGTCGATTACAATTTCCAATATCATGTGCCATTTCAAACTAAACTAAATCTTCTATCCACCAAATGACCTTGGTATTCACCGCTGCAACGCCCAGCACGGATACTACATTTAACATACTTTTGCCCAATTTTAAAACTATTTTTAACTACACACAAAAGAAAATTCAGTTATGAAAACGGCATGGTTAGCGATGACTCCGTTGAGGATATCGCCTAGACGGAGGTGATAGATGGTACGGGTGTTGTTAGATCCAGTTGAGGCTACATATTTGGATCTTCAATTTCCGGTTTTGGTATTTCCGGTGGGGCGTTTGGGTGAAACGAGTGAGATTCCAAGATTTGGTCGATGTGCCGTTTGTACTTGAAGCCGTTGCATGCCACAAAGTAAGTAATAGGAATTTTATCACGCTGCTCAATGACCGTTTCGGATAATGCCTAGAAAATGTTTGCATCCGCACTTTCTAGTTAATGTATAGAGTCCAAGATTTGACACATTTGTCATAATTCTTGATTGCTGCTATTGAGCTAGGACTGGACATTCGGACAAATGCAATCCATTGGCAAGGCAGAAAATTGAAGAGGGTTATCCTAAACTGACACTAAAAAAACTGTTAGTCTATCATACTTTGAGTTGAGAGTTATCTTTTAATTTAAACGGCGATATGAATTCTTATTGTTTTTTGAATCCCCCGCGGCACAGTCCATCTTATCGCTTTTCACATCCCATTCTTGTTGCAAAATTGTGTAGTGTGTGCAACGAATTAGCATCCAACGTAGACGCCGTATTTATAACACCACACGCTAACTTATTTTATTTTCTACAACTCAATTAAAATTTCCATGTACAGTTTAATAACATGTGCAATCTCAAACTAAATTAAATTTCCTATCTATCAAATGACTCTGCTTTCTGCCGCGTGTTCTGCCCTCCACTCCACACTGCAACGACCAGCTTTACGCAGCGCACTCTATACACGGATACTGCAAATGGAAACGGTGCTTAATGAGTTGTCCTAGAAAACATTTTTGGTGTAGCTGAATGACATTATAACGACTAGGAACATTCAAAGAGCATTTAAAGAACTATCCCAACGACTGAGAAACGCCAATCTGAAATTAAGTTAGAAAAAGTGCTTTTTCTTTAGAAAGAATGTGAACTATCTTGGACAGGTAGTCAGCGATAAGGGTACACACTGATTTAGAGAAAGTCAGAAGCGTAAATGAATGGCCAGTACCAGAAGACAAGCACCAGGTTAGGAGTGTCCTGAGATTGTACACTTACTATAGCGATGTGTTTGGATTTGCCAACATTACGAAGCTTCTGACACGAGTAATGGAATAGGGTCGAAGTTTAGAATAGAGCTAAGAGTGTTAAAACGCTTTCGAGAATTTGCCTTAGTAAATCCATTAATGCAGAGTTACCCACAGCCAGGACTAAAGTTTATTTTGGATGCAGATGCGAGTACAAGGTTTGTATAAAAAGTATCGAGAACAATTTTTTCCTGATGTGACTACCGCGCATGTTCGGTGGCGGGGGATGTGACCTTCAAGACGCGCCAAGCGCCAGTTACCTGCGAGTGTTCGTTCAGGCTAGATCGGGTTTTTATTAGACTCCTGTTGAGTGACTCGGTGCAAGCGCAAAATGCAGAGGACGATTAAACAGCGGTACGCCATCAAATTTTATGTTTGACTGAGTAAATAGGGTATGGAGACGTTAAGCATGATTTGCAAAGTGTTCAAGGATAAAAGTATGTTACAAACTGCAGTTTTTGAGTGGCACAAGCTCTTCAAAGATGGCCCAGAGAGTGTGGAAGACGAGCACCGCGCTGGACGACCGTCGACCTCAAGAACCAACGACAAAGTGCAACATGTGCGTGAAGTAGTATATTCAGACCGTCGGTTAAGTGTGCGCATGGTCGCAGATGAAATTGGCCTTGATAAAATGACAGTGCACATCATTATCACTGAAAATTTGGCGATGCGAAAGATCTGCGCTAAACTCGTCCCGGAAGGTCTTGACGGACGACCAAAAGCAGAAGCGTGTATCTGCTTGCAAAGACCTTCTCCAACGCGTTGAAGGAGATCCCGGCTTTTTGACAATGCAATCACGGAAGACGAAATTTGGATATTTGAATACGATCCGGAAACAAATCGGCAAAGTTTCAAATGCGACATCACCTTGTTCAAAATAGGCTCGAATGAGCAAATACAAAGTGAAAGCGATGCTCATAGTCTTCTTCGACGCCAAGGGGGTGGTCCACTACAAATTTGTACCTGAGGGGCAGACAGTAAATGGTGCTTTTTTACCTAGAAGTGCTAGGAAGACTGAAGAAAAGGGTCAACCGGATAAAGCCAGCCATCGCCGGAAATTGGAAATTGGATCACGATAATGTACCCAGCCACACCTGCTCCAAGGTCACCGACTACCTGACAATAAACGGTACTGCAACGATTCCCTAACTCCCTTACAGTCCCGATTTGGCACCGGCAGTCTATTTCCTATTCCGTCAAAGAAGTTTGCACGCGTACCATTAAAGACGTTCCAAGGGAGCCTTCGAGTCGTGGAAAAGCCGCTGGCAAAAGTGTGTCGATGCTCAAGAAATGTACTTTAAATACTTTTAAGGTATTGTAGCAATATCTCAAATACATCTATTTTTCCGAAACTTTTCCCGATACTTTTTATACAAACCCTGTATTGTGGGAATTGGAAGCGTGTTGTCACAGTTATAACATAGAGTAACTAGGAGAGAGGTTCTTTCAGTTGCAAAATCTGTGGAATACTTTTATAAATATTGCTATGGCAAAAGATTTATTTTGAGCTGCGCTATAGTGGTTTTTAAATTTTAAAAAACCGGAAAGCCAAGTAGCAATATGGGTCGAAAGGCTTCAGTTATATAACTTGAGACGAAGTATAAGCTGAGCATCAAAACCTTGTCACCTTGTTGAAGAGACCGTGTTCAAAAGGCTGCAGCCACTGTAATCGTGCAGAAGTTGCAAACTTGTGGCAACCCAAAGAGTTAAAACGCAATAAAAAACTAAGATCCAACTTTAAAATTTGTCTGAAAATGCAAGAAAGTTGGAAGAAAACCTAACTAGGCAGAAGTAGCTCCGTGTTCACTACCAGTAAAATTACGCCGCGCGCAATGGGATTTCATCACGGTAGTCTTACTGCGCGTGCTAGAGAGCAAACACAAATCTTTCAAGTAAACTCCATTTGTTAGTCCCAAAGAATAGGGTCCCATAAATCTTAAAACAACTCCATTATAGTGTGTAGAAATTTCAAAAAATTTAGAGAATATTTGTGAATATGTGTGAAATACAAATATGTTAAAGATTGGTGCTAAAAATGTATGATATGCTCAAAGTGTAACGATCTGCAAAAGAAACAAAAGGCACTATAATGTCGAGAGAATTTCTATTGACACACCTGGTCCGTTCCCTACAAGTGACAGTGAAAACAAATTTATTCTAGTACCGGTGGATTATTTCAGCAAATAGGTTGAAACCTATGCATTATCAAAACAAGAGCCACAACCACAGCTGAGATATTAGCAAAAAAACTAATCAGTAGATTTGAAATTCTACTAGAGCTTCATTTAGACCAACATCAAAATTACGAATCAATGGTGTTCACGAAAGTATGCGAAATATTGAGCATTAGGAAAATAAGAGCAACTCTACAATCAGATCGAATATTTGAGTGCATGAATAGGATAATGGGGAAGTATCTGTTAAAATATGTCTCTGACCATTACAGAGACCAATATATCTATCTCTTCTTGTAGGCATACCGTTCATCTGACCGTAATCAAACACCAGCCAATGTTTTATTCTATCAAACTGAAGCTGCTGTAAACTACTTTTCAGAAAGCATAGTTGGAGAATATTACGTTAGCGATCTGAAGAGACCGGATGACAAATCGCTATAATATCCACGTATCAAGAGGGAGTTACAAAGAAGGCAACGCAGAGTATGGTTATATAACCGAAAACAACGACGTGGGTTGACTCCAAAACTCCAACGGTTCTACGAAGGTCCACACGAGGTGCTGAAGAAAATAAACGATGTCGTGTACCGGATCCGAAAACTGCCGAGTGTCAAGCCTAGAATCGTCAATTTCAATCGTCTGTGCCCTGTTGTCGGAGATGAACGCCGCAGTCAAGGAATGTAATGTCCTTGTAGTGTGAACCAGAGTGCAAAGGCTTCATGGGTTTAGTAAGTGGAACTCGACGAGTGCGTTGTGGTGTCACCAAAGAAGTATAACAGGACCTTTTCAATACACTGGCGAAATATGCTCTGACACATTGTATGGCGAGTGACCTAAAGATGTTCAGAGGAATCGCCAATGTATTTGAGCAAAATTTGGTTCAGTGGAGGAACTAAGAAAACAACTCCCAGAAGTCGGAAAGACCTTACGCATGCATCTTGAAACCATGAATCTTCACAAGGCAAACCGACCTTATCGCGCACGTGGGAAACACTGGCGAAGCTACGCATCTGTTGAATAAAAATATTTGGCCTCGACTGGAGAATAGTTAGGAACATAATAGAAGAGCTATTTCAAGGTAGTAGTATCGACGTCCTAGTTTGCTCCTATCATCAACAAAAGCCGGTAATTCCACAGAAAACTGTAGTTTGTTGCTTCTATCTGACGTCTCGATGCAAGAAAGGTCAATACTGCAAATACCTCCATGACCCATCCGAACATCGGAAAAGAATGATCCAGAACGAATCATCCTTAAGGAGGGGACAGTGTAACAAACTTCCCATAGCGGGTAGCCGCTAGACGTCACGCATCAACAGTACAAGCCTTCCAGGAATCCAGTTGCCGCTTGCACACGTGCGAGAACTTGATTATTGTAGACGCTTCCAAGATGGCGTTTCGAGATATTTCCAGTCCCTTCTGGTAGATCACAAATAGACATAAATATTGATAAGCAGGGTGTCCGCGAGAAGTTGAAGTGGCGAAAGCGAAACATAAATAGTGTTACAAATAAATACAATATAATTGTACGATAATGATTGTATGTGTACAATCTGCTGAAAGTTAGACGAAGAGAAATTTATATGAATTGCATTTTTATTTTATTTTTTCATAAAAATCTAAAAAATGGAAATAATTGTAAAATAATTACCAAATCAAATCGTATTTTTAAAAAATTATGGTAGAAACTAAACAGTTTTTATATATCCATACAAAGTATTACATCTTTAATAAAAAAAAAATAATGATTAAGTTTAGTAAAAACAGAAAAATCCAAAAAATATTTCAAGAAGCTGAATTTAACAAAAAATTAAAGTGTAAAAAGATCTAAAAGCAAATGAAACAAATTTTGTATGAAATGGAAGCTGTCAAAAATGTATTCAGTGCTGAAAATAGAAGTGCAAAATTTACTTTTATGTCAAAACATCCCGGAGGCCCAATTGAATAGATGGCAGTCGATCGCGCCTTTTCCGCCGTATCTCTGCCGGAGGACGGAAGCAGAAGGCCGCGCGCGGCGATCCCTCTTCCGCTTCAGAAGTTCGCGGCGCGGCGGAAAGCTGAATGGGAGCGTCGCGCAGAAGCACGATTTCCGTTAGTTACCATTGTTTGGCCTCCTGCGCGCCGCGGGAGTAGCCGCAGGAAAACGCGGAGCTTTCCGGCGCTCGGTCGCGTGCCGCTCATGGTGCAGTTCGGTGAAAACTCCGGGCAGAAATGTTCGTCCCAGTGGCGGAGAGCGAGAAGTACGAGATGCTATCGCGGGCTTCCGGCAGCTTCATCCCAGGGTACGGAGCTTTTTTTCCTTATCAACAATGCGGCTGCCGGCCGTGCGGACGCAGGTATTTCGCGCGCCGAAGTTCCGCGCCCAGGCCTCGCGCTGGTTTCTTATCGCACCAACCTTCATACTGACTCAAAATGCAGATTATCTACAATTTGAAAACCAATTAAACTCATTAGCTCAAGTTATGAAAAAATATTCAAGAGCGTAATTAATTGTTTTGGCCTTTGTGGACTTGTGAGCTCCATTAGTCAAGCTCATCAACTAAAAATACCTCATCAACAATCTATCCAAGCAAGGTCTCTCAATTGCATTTGACCTTCACTTGCTTGCTTAGGGTTAAATTTAAGGGGAGAGTTTTAATGTTGAAAATTAATTTACATCATTGGAGTTCTTATGTTTAATTTGTTCTAGTGTTGCCGTTAAGATCTACACAATGAGTACAATTTTTAAACTGCACAGTTTTAAAAACTGCTAATTGGTCGCTTTAAGTAAGTCACTATGTCAAACTCTAATGATAACAAAATTCCTACTGTCAACAGCCTAGCCACGTAAAATTTAAAAATTTAGCTCATAATTTGCCATATTTATTATATTTAATTTACTTAGCAGTTGTTTAATTATAAAAAGTAAAAATTACAATAATTAACGGCATTTGCATATTAATTATGCAGGAAGCGCGCCTATATTGTTTTCATATTATTTTAAAAACGTTCGAACCTTCGAACAGAAACAGCCCCAAACGGAAAATGTCAGGCTGATTTGGCTGTGTGTTTGCTGTGTATCGGGTGTTTTTATTTTTATGGAGCAAATACGACGTCACGTTTATTATTAGACGTTTCCAGGTGAAAATTGATTACATTTTTATGTATTTAAATGTATGCCTTATTAATGAACTTATTCAAATTATAGTAATTATACCGAAGGAATTTAATTGCGCGCCTTGCATAACAAATACCACTAATTATTTAGACAAAATTAAGCGGCCTGCTTGCAGCAAATGCAGGAATAAAATAAAAAATTCCTAAACACCAATAAAAACTATAGGACTAAATTGCACTGTAGTTTATTTTTTAGTTGTTTAGAATTTATTTTTATTAAAGTTTTCAGGATTGTTGTTCATTGGTATTGTTTTTATAGAATTTACGGAATAACACCACCAATCAGACAGGGTAAAGGTTTGTGAAAATGATTCCTCTTTATTTTTTTCGTTTTTTTATAAAAAAAAGGTGGAGATAACCAAAATCAGAATTTTATTTATTTTTAATCACGTAGAAGAGCATAAAAATAATTAAAGAAGCAAAAAACATAAATCTTGTAAGCATTTGTCAAATTTATAATAATATACATACCTTAAGTAAAATCTGGGTTTCTAAAGAAACTAAAAATCCTGATCGAAAAATAATTTTGAAGGGGGGGGGTTAAATTTTTGTAATCATGTTAATAAAATTTATTTTTATACAACAGTTTTTCCTTTGCTCCTACTTTACAGCCTAATCTGACTAAAAAAATCTCGACCAGAAATATTTTGAATTTTTGAGAACAATGGAAATTTAAAAAAACTTATAAAATAAAATGAAAAACTTCCAAAATGTAAATGAAAAATAATATAAGGGTAACAAAATCACTCGCCCATCCGTCAAGCCAACTTGACTTGAGAATGTCCGTCAGAGGGGTAGGGCTGATGATGGCCATGTCAGAACTTTGGTCATGGATTCCTAACTCTCTCGTCCTCTAAATTCCAGCCTTTGTACTTTCCTTTTTGGCTGTTGTTTGTCGTCCTTGATTTTAAAATTGTTAAGGCCGAGAAGTGATAAAACAGTTTCTCTCCTCTGTTATTAATGGCAGTCATTGCCTCTCCACTTATACCAAACCCTAAGAGTCTATCCATTCGGAATTCTGCATGCCAACCTACGGATGACGGTTACTGTGGTATCAGGTTTCCCTGGACTCCACAGAACCACCTTCCTCAATCTCCACCCGATGTTCAGACGGGCTTCATCCCACGGATAGGAAAAGTTGGCAACTGCCTGTTTTGGCCACTGTAGAGCATGGTCATCTTCACAGCTAATTTTAAGAATCTCTCTCGAATACTACTATCCCCTAAAAGAGGGTACGATTGGTTTTCTGCTAGGGTAAACATAAGAGTATCCAAAACCTTCAGGATCGCTGCCTATAATTTTTCAGCTTGGCTACTGTTTATTTTCCCAGTGTGGGTTGGTTAGGTATCCAAAAGCTACCAAAAGTGGCTTTTGAGAGCCTTTCCTCTATGAGGCAGTTGTTGACCTAAGTGTCTAATTAAAATTGGGCTTTATATTTTATTACGATTACCTGAAAGCTTATTCTATTTTGAGTTTTCATATTTTGTTATAGAATTTATTTTTTAACGCTGATAAAATATTCGTGAAATCTCTTTCTCTTTATTTTATTTTTATTTTCTAACTTAAAATAGAACGATAACGAAAATTTTAATTTGTAAATTTGTTTCTTAACCACTTATAGGTAGAACAACGCAAAAGAAAAATAAATAAATAGAAAGATTAACAGTATGTATCGAATTCATTCTAATCACACATGTAGGTTGCTTAGAATCCGGGTTTTTTAATTTTAAATCGAAAGATAATTCCAAAATCATGATTACATAAATATAATTACTGGGGCTGGGGGAGGCTAGCTCTAAAACATCAATTTCAAAAATTGTCTAGCACGGGTTTTACGAAATTGCTTTTCTATTGCTGTTTGGGCAGCTTAATAGCCTCTTAATTTGATCAAAAAACCTTTCGAACCAGGATATTTTAAAATGTTTAGGATTATAAATATTTAATCAAATCAGATAGCTACTTAATGAGAAATTTATAAAATGAAATGACAAATTCCCGAAATGTTAATACAAATTAGTTTCTAATTGAAATTGCCTTTCATTGTTTATCACAATCGCCTCAAAGCTCTTTATCCGATGTTTTTTAACTTCTGTACTCTTTCATACAATTAATTTTTTAAGGTTGCCAAAATGGTTGTTAATGATGCTATTATTACAGAATGTATGGAACAACATCATTACTCAGACACAGTAGTAATTGTAGAAACGATTCTTCTAGAGATAAAACAATTTTTTTTTTATTTTTCTAATCATAGAAAAAGACAAATAAAAGGGAACAAACAAAAAAGTTAAAATTATTTATCAAATTTATTCTACTTTCATAAATAGGTTGAGTGAAACCCGGGTTTCTAAAAATAATAATTGAAAAATATTTCCAAAAACTTTTTTAACGTAAATACAGTTATTGGAAGGGGGATAATTAAATTTTTATAATTGATTTAATAAAATTTCTTTTAAGGTTTTTGTACAATCGTTATTCTGTTGGTACTATTTACAGCCTAATTCTTAATTTAACCAAAAAATCTTGACCAAAAGTATTTTGAACCCTTGACAAGAATAAAAATTTAAGACAATAACATCAAATAAGTTAATTATTTAATGTTAGATTTTTGTGGAATAAAGTAAAAAAATTTAAAAGTTGTCTTGAGAATCATTGTATTTAAACCAATGTTTTTAGTTTCCGTATTTTCTCATAGAATTTATGCTTTAAGGTGTCAGTATAATTGTCTATTGGTGATGTTATACATTTGACGAAACGATAACACCAATCAGACATGATAAAATACCCGTAAAATGATTTCTCTTTAATTTATTTTTATTTTTTAATTAAAACGAGGTATGGCAGCCCCGAGAGCTTGTCCAACTCCGACATGCTTGAGCCCTTCATAGTTTTAAAAATAAAACATGGGGCGAAGAGATTGCTCTGTAAGCAATCCCAGAACGAACTTAAAAAAACCTTTCGATTTCGATTTCGAATTTCGGGAAAATTCGAAATCGAATATCTCGAAAATTATTCTACATAGAATTTTTTCGACTTCATTTTCGAATTCAGCGTAAAATTTCCTATAAGAATCACATTTAAAATCGTAATGTCGAAAAATTTCCCGAAATTCGAAGTCGAATATCTCGAAAACTATTCGAGATAGAAACTTTTTGATTTCGATTTTGAAATCAGCGTAAAATTTCCTATAAGAATCCATTTTAAAATTTTAAAATAATATTGTGACAGCGACAGACAGACAGACAGACCGACAGACCGACAGATCGACAGACCGATAGACATATAGAATTCAGTAACGAACTTTTTAAGTTCGTTGAAAAAACACGATTAAAAAGCTCTGTTTGACATAATTGGCGTACGTCGTTGCCATGACAACGCATTTACGTACCCAGTTAGAGTTGAACTTTGACCTGTGTGACAACAGCAGCAGCAGCAGCAGCAGCACTCTTAATTTTTTTATATATATATAATTTAATAACAAAAAATCAAAATTTAAATTTGTAATTTTATTTCCCAACTACTTTTAGGTAGAACTAAGACAAACAGAGAGAAATAAAAATAAAAAGAAAAAATATATGTGAAACTTAAAATTATAGACATAAGTTGAGTGAAATTTGGGTTTTTAAAAAAAATTTTAAAAATTTTGATTAAAAGATAAATCAGAAAACATTTTACGTAAATATAATTATTGGGGGATGGGAGATGAGAATCAATTTAAAAAATTGTTTAGTAAGGATTTTAGTCAATTGCTTTTCTATTGCTGATCTGGGTAGTCTCACCGCCTAATAATTTGGTCAACAGAAATTTAAGAAAATGAAATTAAAAGAAATTATTAATGAACAACAAAAATAATATCTAACTAAAATTTCATTTTATTTGATCTCACATTGCCTCAAGGTAATTGTATTTAATCCAATGTTTTTTAACTTCTGTGCTTTCTCATACAATTTATTTTTTAAGATTTTCAAATTTGCTTATTCATGCTATTGTTACAGAATTTACGGAATAACAATTAGACACAGTAAAGTGACTGTAGAATCCATTCTTTCTTACTTAATTTTTATTAGGCTTCTATACATTAAAATGAGGATCCTTATGTAGAGAATAATGTCGTCTGTCTGTGCATCTGTCTGTCCGTCCGCCTGTCTGTCCTTTTATTTTTCAACTTTTGATCAAGGCAGCTTCCAAGCTGTCACGCCTTATAATTTTTGATCTGTGATACATAGAGACATAACGTTTTCGGTATCCAACTAAGGACTACATAAGTGTAGTCCAGACGCCAAAACTCAGCCTGATCGGGAAAACTCGATACCGATTTGACCTGAAGTGGCCGCAAATTTTTGTTAAGTATAGAAGCCGCAGACATATGTGGAACCAGAGTTCCACGTCCGCACTTGTTTTTTGTTCGCAAATCTAGTGATAGAAACTTATAGGTAGAGGAACATAGAAAACAACAAATAAATAGAGAAAGAACAGGATTATTAAAACTATGTGTCACATTTACCTATTACAAACATCGTTGACCGGAATCGAGGTTTTTAAAAAAATTCAAAAAAACCTTGATCGTAAAATAACCTTGAAAGCATTTTTACGTAAAAATATTTATAGGAGGAGGAATAAATTTTTAAAATTGTTTACTGAATTGCCTGGCAAGATTTTTCTACTATTATTTTCCCAATTTTTAGCTTAATCGCTTTTTAATTTAAGCGAAAAATCTTCTCACTTAACAATATTTTAAATTATTAAAAACATTTAAAATAAAAACTCGGAATCGCTGTTGAAAATCAGTTGGGTGAGTCAGAAAGTGGGTTCAGAGCAGGTCGTGGAATACAAAACTGTATTTTTATATTATATATTATTATATGATAGACTAATAGGAGTTTCTCTCATAAAGAAAGTAACGTTTTTAATTTAGTGTACAGGAAAATATTTGGGGAATATTTAAGTGAAAGGTTGCGGACAATAATTTAATATTAGCCAATGAAAGTTTTTACAGAGACTAGGACCTACATCGGAACCGGCAACCTTTCATCCAAAGAATTTGTAGCAACAGAATGTGTAAAATAGTGTAGACTATTAAGTCCGCTATTCTATATGATATTAATGGACAAACACGGTAATAATGCACAAATGCCACACAACAAAGGAGTTTAGGTTATAGGAATTTGGAACTAAAAAGAAATTTCTCATAAACCAAAAATTATTGTGTATAACAAGATCTACGCTTCAACCTTATGCTATAAAAATTGGGTGTTGAGAAAACAAACAAAAAACAAGTTACCAGCTGCGGAATTAATGTATATTCGTGAAATAGCTGGAATTACAATGCTCGACAGACTTGGAAATATTGGAATTAGATTCAACTTAAACATGAAACCTTTCCAACAAGTCGTATAAAATAACCAAGATGGCTAGGGATATTCAATTATCCCCGAATGCATTAAATAACCCTAAGGTGCTGCAAAGGACTCTCTCAAAGAGCTCTAGCAGACCAGGATACCAAGGTACTGCAGGGAACGAGAAAGCTGCTGAGCTAGCACAAGGATTATCAATTATTTATATAAGCCATGAGCGGGCTTTCGCGGTACCTAAAAGTGTAATACGAAGCCGCGTGAAAGAATGGGACAAAAAACAATATAAAATACTGGAAAAATGTCCCAGAACAAAGACGCAAAAACCTACAGAAAAGGATCATTTTATGAAAGAACTGAAGAATTGTTAATAAAAGCAGAAACCTATTACAGGTTACCACATAGGATATTGTTTTGCTAGAGCACCCCTCGACAATAAAGATCTGAGGTGCGGCTGGGGATTAGAGACAGCCATTTACATCTTGTATAAATGTAAGGATTTAGTTTACAGAAGACAAGCTATTTATGGAAAACCAATTAGAGCAACTTGTACAAACTAGTAAAAAAACATACTGGAAAAAGTACTGTGAATAAAATGAGAGAAGCACAATGAATCCACAAAGCTGCAATGCTACCAAAGATTGAGGTTAAACGACTTTCAAATCAAAACAAGTTGGTTAAAACATCTGGATAGAATGAATAATAGTAAAATAATTAAGAGGGTTAAAAGCAAAAATGAAGGAAAAAAGCTAACACCTTGAAATAAATATATAGCAGCCATTTTAAGTTAGAGTGGTATGCAGTGAAACGATGCAAAAAGTAGATTGAAATATACAATACCACCTTAAAGCAATAATTTGTGAGTGTAGATAAGGTGTTGATAAGTATCCAAAAGACAGGATATAAGCAAAAATAAAATCCATTCGTAGAACGGTTGAAATTATAAAATTTGAGAAACTCAAAAGTACTGATTTCAAACACAGCTTCAACATGCAAGCTCTCTAAAACTTATAGAAAATAATTCAAAATGGCTGAAATATCTACATATAATGAATGATTTAAAGGGTGTAAGTAGGAAAAAAGCCGAAAGGTCGTCCACCAACATCCTGAAACAAATATGTTGCGGTAATTTTAAGAGAAAGAGGTATACAGTGGATCGGTACAAGAAGATCAGCCTTGGACAAGAAAATATAGATTGATATATACAGTACTACCTAAATGCGATAATTTTTGCATGTACTTACTGCTTGACTGCAACCCCAACACCGGAAACGATGATGAGGTCAACCAGATCACTGTTTGTTCACTTGTTCTCAATTATTTTAAGACTTCTACCTTCAGTTTTTGCAAAAATGTTCTGCAATATAGATCCATATTTTTTCTTCTTTTTATACAAATTTATTCTCTTAATTATGTCTGTGGTCAGGGACGTTGGGGGCTAACAGCTAGCCCGCGAAAAAATTTTTCCGCGTCCCCAAAATATTATTAACCATTAATTACTGTTATCCTATAAACTAAATTTACTTCTTTTAAGTTCTACAACAGACATAATATACCAATATAAAGTGTTATTGACTTGAGCTATGCTACAGATAAATGCCCAAGTGATAAAGACACTAGGTATGTCTATGCTAATATAATGAAAACCGCCATGTAAACTGGCAGCCGATATAAGAGTGGGCTAATGCACAAAAAATTTAATATAGATTTGTTGGGACATTTTTCTTACAAAACTATGCAATAAATGCAGCACTAATAACAGTATGGTACGAGCGGTCCAGGGGTAGGCAGTAATCTGTCAAACAGGATCTGCGTTTTGGAAAAAAAAGGGAATAACGAAAAATGTTAATCTTGCATGGGCTGTAATTCACAAAGATCAGAAACTAATAGTCAAAGAACTAGATGAGCTGGAAATTCTAAAAAGTAAGCTGCGTGAAATTTTGACTGCAACGAAACAGTAAAAATTCGTTTTACGACTACTGTTACCAAAGCAGAAGAAACATCATGCTAAAAATGCTTCAAAAAAATCTGAACCCAGGGAAAATGAAAGTCATCTGGTTCCCGACGTTCGAAAAATTTTTAAAGTTACGTATAATGTTCTATTATTTTGTATTATTTTTACTAAATATGTAGATTTTGTTATTGTAATTATTGATTTTTCATATTATATAGCTCTTAGCGTCCAACTATGTCATTGAAAACAGTTTCTTCTATTTTGCAAATATAAGAAAAATAAAGCAATAGTGTTTTAATACCAACCAGCTCTTTGAATTTACAAAGGATCTACCTATAATTGCAGACTGCTAGAGCATTTTTTGAAAAAATATTGTTAATATAAATAACAATATATAGGACACCATAAGCCCGGAAAATTCTACCCCCTCTCTCCCCCTCTTGACAGACCTGCTTGTGTTGATGATATTCGTTGAGTAGCGATCCTTTCAGTTCCAAATATGGGTATTTTGCGCCTTTAAGTGTTATTGTTAGAGAGTTATAATACATCACGCTACTATTTTTCGAGTCAAACAATGGATCTTTCCAATGTCAGTTTATTTTAGCGTGTCCGATCCACTATTTTGTTTGTATGTTTTATTTTAATGTGTATCTCATCAATGCTAATAAACTGTTACTTGAAATATTTGCAGACTCTCACATTGAAATGAGGTTTTGTTTTGGAGTTGATAAAATTCAATATCCAATTTTTAAAAAGTTTTCTCATATAAATGCCTACGGCAATCTTAATCTCCCTTACAAACCTATATCATAAAGTTTACTAACATTTTGTTGATTAAGTGTTTTTTGAGATTCTGAAGATGGTTCATGATTTTTCGCACAAAAATTTAATCTATGATACAACTTTCTTCTCCAAATGAAAGAGTTGTGACCAATTAGATTTCAAATTTATTCATAAATACTTTACGCGCTGAACTTTAAGATTTAAATTGCGTTCTGTGAACTTTGGAAAATTTGCATTTGTATCTAAAAACATAATAAAGTGCGCTAAGGACCAAAAGCATTGTACACTTGTGATCTGGGTTTCAGAGACGTAGTAGTTGATAATGATTTTGCAAAAGAAACTCATATTGCGCGATAAACCACATTTTTTAAATAGCTTCATAAGTCGTTAAAATGATTCCATTTGGGGTAGCGAAAATCCACGTGCTACGCGCTGTTAAGAAAAAAACCAATGTATCTACAAAAGGCGTTGTGGGTTGGGGAAATCAATGGCCCGTTCTTTTTTAAATACAAAGCTGGCAACGTTGTTATTGTAAATGTACGTTACCAGTAGATGCTGAACAACTTTTTACAATGAAACCAACGGTTTGAACTATATGATATGTGGTTTTAACAAGATGGAGCCACATGTCGCACAAAACTAAATTTCCTGGTCGTGTATCTCGCAGAAGGGTGACATCGATTGACCATCGCGGTTTTGCGATTTCACCCCATTAGACTTTTTAGACCGGGGCAATTTTAAGGGAAGGGTTTATGTGGTATTTATAAAATACCTTGCTAAAAGAATGATCACTGGAGTCGTAGACTAACTAGCAAGTTTGTACTTTAACATACGGATTGTTCCAATATTTTGTAATTTATTCAAGAAAAACATCTTTAAGTCCAATTCGGACACATTACAGAAAAATTACACATTTAATTCAAATGACTTTCAACACTTTTCAACAAAACATCACATAGAAAGTTAAAAACATCTCAGTAAATCTTTGTAGATATAAATATGATTTGGTTTAACAATTCTGTGGTATTAAAAAACAACAATAAGGCAATAAATATATCAAATAAAAAATATTTGACAATTACATCATTTGAGAGATTTTAATTAAGATTCCCACACTTAAATTTTAATTTCAAATTACCTATTTATTGTTTGAGCCAGCAAAGAATATGTCTAAATGTGGATTTAGCGCAATGCTTAATGGCAATTTAAATAAATATCAAAAACAGGAAGTTGTAACAGGAACTTAACCTACTAGATGGAGTTTCGGCGTTGTAGTAGTTCCCAATTAGACCTCTCATATAGTTATATATAAAATAACAATATAATAATGTACTAGGACAATTTAAAATAGATTATAAAAATATAAAGTTCCAGGACTGATTAAATCTTGTATTTGCGTATGGTGTACCGCAACTAATGCGCTGATTGTTAGTGAAATTGGAAAGCAACCAAAAATGTCCTGAAAGGGTTTTTGCTGCTGCTTTAGCCTCATTTTGTTTATTTATATGATGTGCCGCCCACTTTCTAACGGCCACTAAAATATTTCTTCAAAATCTTAATTATCGGAGTGACTTTCGTGTCTGCGGCGACCTACTGCAGCAAAACTGCCGCCAATTGCAATGTTGTATTTACCTTTTCCAAGCGTTGCAATTTGTTCCGGTCGTTTGAAATCGCAAATTGTTAAATTATCGAGTTTACGCTTAATAACCCGGGCGGACTCGGGGCTTGATTTCGTCTCCTTGGGCGCGCGGCCGGACATGGGCGCTTTGCGGCAGCAAACCCACTTTCAAGTCTCTTAATGGTACAGTAGCACGTTGTTATTGTGATAAGCACACGCCAAATTTGTCTTGCGTCCGAACGAACCTTAAATTAGCTGCTAATTAGTTCGGAGTTGCACAGCGCGGCGCGGTTGAGCACAAGGTATGGGAAAAGCTCGGCGATACTTTAGAGCCGAACTGCGACATGCCATGGATCATAAATTATTTAACCGGCACTTGTATTGATTGAATCGGTTTAAAGTTGCTCGGCGAGCAGCTACGTAAAAGTAATTGCGTTAACCTACAAGCCTAATTGATGGCATCTGGTACTCTCTGTAGCATTGAATGTAGTCCAATTGAGCGGCCGTACGCAGCGCGATGTAGTTCCAATATCTGTCTCGCGCTTGTAGGTTCAGACAAAGTGTACTCACACATTGTGTGCAAAAATTTGATCTGCTCCGCGAAGAGAGTGGGTAAAAAACTGCGGCGGAAGGAAATCAGGCGAGACAATGACTCGAGACGCATCTGCCGGCGTTTTCGTGCATTATTCCACTTAACTACTCACCTGGTTCCAAGTGCTTAACCGAACAGCAGCGGCATTAACCGTAAATGTCGGTTTTTTAGAAGTACATTAACCCACTTAGCGCGGGTTCGCGGCCAATCCGAGATAAGTACTTGATCTTGGCGTAGTTGCAAGCCGAAAGCTCCCGCAAGTTCTTACCTGTGCATTTGCTTTACACGTTACCCTCCGCTTCCAGCCCTTATCGCCGCCGTTGCGTGAAAGGCTGGCCTTTATCTTTCAGGATGGTGTCAGGTGGGTGCTGGCACGACCACCATCATTTCCATTAATGCAGCGGCTCCGCGTCACCCACGATCAAAGGGGGACGAAAGTGCTCCGGCCTGAAATAGCTCCATATTAATTGTCGCCAGCAACAATTAACATCGAGCGCTGCCTAACTGCTAGTGAACTTTTACTTTTATGCCAAAAAATATGTGATGTTTGTAAATCAATATTGAAAACTTAATTTAGGATAACTCAACATGCAATTGCGTGACAGACTTGCAAGCTACGATAGCGATAAATGTGTAATGAGCGCAATTAACTTGTAGATGATAAACGGCGCAAATATAAATAACGGATGTAATAGGTGGTGTGAATGATGACAGTTTCATGTTGGATTTATTATTGCCGTTAGCACGCAATTATGTTTAAAATGTACATACCTAAGGAGTCTGAATTACAAAGCACTCTGATGATTTTGGCATAATAAAATACGCTTAAACTTCTTTTGACATTTTTTGGTTAGAAACTCGTCTGACTTCATGTTTTCTGTTCTCACGTCGTTTCCAGTTTTCTGGCATATAGCTGCTATTGGTTTTCTCAATTCTTCACTTTCTTCTCTTTTTCTAAGGCTACTCTACACTTCTGCTCTTGGTATACCATCCAAGGCTTTTTTAAATTTATAATAGCTACATATATATTGTAATTTCTGTTTTTTTCTATTAATTGTTTCGTTAAAATATATAATCTTGAACTCTTTCTTTCCGAAATCCGCTCTGTGGATCTTCTAGATGTTATTCAATTGGTATTTTTAGCCTTTTTTTCCAGAATTCTTTCATACATTTCAACATAATACTGGCAGAGTAATTTCCCTATAGATCCTACACTCTCTGCCGTCTTCTTTTTTATGTATTGGTAATAGTATTTTCACTTCCCAGTCCTTTGGCATTTTTTGTTTATTCCAGATCTTATTAAATAATTTTTCTAGAATTTATATCTCGTTTTGATCTGTGTTTTCTTATTGTTTCCGCTATTATGTTGCCAAACCATGCCACCTTGCCTCGTTTCAACATCTTTATGGCTTCTATTATTTCTTCTTTCTTAATCTTTTCATTTTCTACATTCTCGGTGTTTTCTGTGGTTTCCTCAATTTCTTCTGTTGTTTCCGCCAGGATTAGTTGCTCTATGTTTAGCATGTCTTTGACATACTTTCCATCTTCTCACTGTATATCCTTATCTTCTTTTAGGATTTTTCCATTTAATGATTTTATGTATCTATTTCTCTTTTGCTTACCTTTTCGCAGTATTTTTAATATTCTACGGAATAACTTTTGGTTGTCCGTTCTATCTTGTTCTGTTTTTTCTATAAACTCATCTCAGGCTTGTTGTTCCGCTTCTTTCATTATCTCTCTTTAATATTGAAAATTTTAAATTTTTTTGAATGACTACCTGCGTATTAACAAAAAAATAGCAGTTGCTTGCAGTTTGAATTTGGTTTCTCGTACCAACTTAGATAGACAGCGCAGTTTTTAATTGAATCAAAATAAAATTTGCTTTATAAAACTAATAATTTTAACAACAAATAATAAATAGTAATCCATATGTAATTTTTAAACTTCGATTTATTAAATGAATATTTTAATTTAATAAATTGACCCATTTTGAAACTGATCAATCGAAATAAATGATAATGGAAAGGGGCAATATCTGTGAATACGGCGAGTGGAGTAGAATATCCCATCGAAGTGTTTTCAAATAGTTTTTTGACTTGTTTTGCAAATTGTGGCCGGGTGTTGTTGAGCTAGAAAATCACTTTATTGTATCTTTTGGCATATTCCAGTCGTTTTTCTTGCAACAGTTGGTTTAATTTGATCAGTTGTTGTCGGTAGAGATCCCCACTGATAGTTTCGCCTTGTTTAAGCAGCTCCTAAAACACAATGCCCTTCTGATGTATGTTTCGTTTTGGCGTTGATGTTGAGGTCGATGATAATGCTTAGCTGAGCATATTTCTGGCTTTTTTGCATTTGAAGTTTTTGTAATAAATCTATTTTTTTTTATCAGTCATAATACGACGCAAGCAACTCTTCCTTTTGTGCTTTTGATGGTGGAAAAACGTTTTTCGACGTCTCTCGGCGTGTGGAACCCAATGTCCTTGCTTTTGAATAATTTCCTTTCCTTTAAACGTTTATCGACGTTCAATAAATCAACGTTCAAGAAAATTTTCAATTCTTTAAGGGTTTAACATGGGTCTTCACCCAGTAATGCCTCCAATTCTGTATCTTCAAACTTTTTCGGCTGGCCCAGACGCTCCTTGTTTTTTATGTCAAAATCATCACTTTTGAATCTTTGAAGACTATCAATTGCCGATTTCTTTAAATGAAAACAATATTCCATTATAGGATCTGATCAAAGCGCCATTCTAATCTATTCGACTCAAATAAGTCTTGATCGATATATTCAAAATGTTATTCTCCATTTAAGTTTATTTTAATTTATGTTTATTATTAATTTCCTTTCCTTTAAGGTATTTTTACACATATCTATGTTTTGTTTTTTGTGTAGATTATTAAATCGTCGGCCAACACTCATTCTATTATTATTACCACATCCATATTCCAGTAACGCACATACTAAGTGCACAACTAAATTTTTAAGTTTTTTCGATCAATGAAAAATGGAAAATTGCAAAATATGGAAATATGGAAAATACAAAAAATGGTTTATTCAAAGTATCGTCCCTCGCTAGCTACACATTTTTGCCATCTCTGTGGCAATACATGAATACCGCGATGATAAAACGATGTGTCTTTGGACCGAAACCATTTATCCAACCACTTGTTCGAAATTGGCCAAGTGTAGCCCAGCCAAGCCATACGCTATCGACCGAAACAAGTAATAATCGGAAGGGACCATGTATGAAGAATACGGCGGGTGCGGTAGCAGATTCCATTTCAGCGTTTTGATGGTGTTCTGGACGATGGAAGTGCAACGGAACAGAACGTTGGCGTGCTGCAAGATCACTCGTTCGTGTCCCATTCTGGCTGTTTTTCGAGCCATGCATAGTTGAAATTTGTCAGTTATTATTGGCGATGTCCATTGACAGTTTCGCCCGGTTTCAGCAGCTTATAGTACACGATTCCTTTCTGGTCCCATCAAACGCAGAGCATTGTTTTCTTTCCGAAGCGATTTGGCCGTACCGCCGATGTTGGTGCTAACAATTCGATGCAGGGAACTCTTTTTTTCATGCCGCCAAAGCAAAATTGTGGAAGTGGCTTTTCCATTTTCCATCTGTCTCTCAGTCAACTCACGCAGCACTCATTTTCCTTCCTTTTAAATTTTTCCCAGGGCATGTCAATGTTTGGAAATTTCTTGGCGAGTCATGTTTAATGCCCCCGCAAGTTGATCTTGTGTTTGCGTATTATCTTCATCCGTAACGCTTGCAGATCGGCGTCCTCAATTGTTTTTGGTCTTTTAGAGCGCTCGTTGTTCGCAGTGTCAAAATTGCCACTTCTGAAGCGTTTAAACCAATCTTCACAGGTAGTTTTTGATGGTGCATGTTTGCCATACCTCAAGCAAACGACGCACTTCAGCTGCATTTTTTTAAGTTAAAACAGAAAAACAAAGCTTCCCGCAATGCTGTTTATTTGGCACAAAACTCCCACATCTTCGTTGTAAGAAAAAATATTTTTGCATTGCGATATGTGTTGGTATTAAGACTAGTTATTGTTAACAGATTTGCAAACTATAAAAAAACACAACTTCAGACACGTATATCAACCACATGTGTTGTTATTGTCATCCATGTGTGAAACTCGGAAACTTAGTTGCGCACTTAGTATAGCTCCCTTAATTAAACTTTGATCTTTTTTACAATATTACGTTACCCGATACAACGCTGAATAAGATTGGGTTTAATACTTTCTTTTATCTTAGTCCTTCTTTGATTATAAATTGCAGGTTTCCTGTTCTGAAATAATTTATCTTGTTCTTGTATAAGATAATTGTGTGGTTCTTCAGTCTTCCATTTAAACTCTTCTATATACCCTTTTAGATATACTATCGAAAGCCTTTTCAGTGTCGATGAATACTGCGTATACGTTGTTGTTTATGCTCTTCTCTATCAGTTATTTTATTGTGAATATATTATTCTGAAATCTGCTCCAAGTTTTTTTAAGTTGTGTTTCATTACTAATTTTAAATTTTCTAATATTTCTTATATAATTTTACAATTACACTTAGTAAGGTAATCCCTCTGTAATTTTTATAGTCCCTATTATCATTTTTTGGTAAGTAATTCTAATTATTAATCTTCGGCTATTATTTGTTTCTTCCACACTTTATTAGGTAAAATTGTTGGTACTTATATACCATATTTGCCTTTATTTTGATTATATCGAACGTTATAGCATCATGACCGTTTTATTTTCAGCATTTTAACTAATTATATCTTACATTTTTCATATTCTAGGTTTTCACTTTTCTTATTTTATAATAAATTTATTGTGTTCATTTGTTCTCGTTTAATAATTTCTCAAAATATTCTATTATGGCGTTATTTTTAGTTAATAAGTTCAATTTTTAATGAATTATAAAATAATTCTGATTTTCCGTAATTTCTTTTTTTACACAAGTGATTTTTTAATTACTGTTTTTTTTTTAACTTAACTTCCACATATACATGCTTCTAGTTTAATTGTTTGCATTATTTATTTTTATAATTCCACAAGTTTTTTTTGCTAATTTATTTGTATCTTTTATAATTCTCCATATTTTTTCTTAAGATATATTATGTTTATTTTAATTTTATTCTTTTCCAGCTCCACTTTTTTATTATAATTTGTTTAAATTTGTTTAAATAATTTGTATATTCTCTTTACTCTTTTTTTTATTCCACTACTGCTAACTTTTTGTTATTTATACTTTCTATCAGTATCGATTTTTATTTCTTTTTACATCAGTAACGTGGATTTCTGTAACTCTATCTACTCTCATGTTCATTATTTCTCTTATATATTATTAGATAATCCATGACCACTCTCCCTTGCTTTTAGTTTATCTCATGTATTTATGTATGTTCTTAAGTTGAAAGCTATTTATTATATTTTAGATTATACATTCAGAACGCTGTAGACAGCGAGCGCAAGTGGATGTGCTATATCGTGTCCGATTAAGTTATGACTAGTGCCCGCTCTTGACCCTGGAACGATTTATATTTAATTCTGCCGAGTTTTACACCAAATGAGTAAGTTTAAGACTTTTACTACATTTTTAAAATTTGCTGATTAAAAACTCGCAAACATCATCACAAATTCTGTAAATACAGAATATGTACAACAATGGCTCAAATACGTATATACCCCAGTCACAAATTTTATATAATCCACAACAACCTCAATTTGGAAATCAACAACCACTTCAATTCAATTATGCGCCGCTCCCGCAAACCAGTAATGTCATGCCGACGCCTCAATATCAGAACCCTCTGCCACCACCACAAAATTATACTAATATGAAATTCTTCTCTTCTGTCTCAACCCCTAATCAAAATTCAAAGCCACAACTAATAACAGAAGCAACAGAACAAATAGATATCGATGACTCCTCCGAAGAGGAAATAACAGAAAATCAAAACCAACACAAATGGCAACAATACAAAAAACGCAGAACTACAGTCGAACGAACACAACCAGAAAATTCAATCAATACTCAAAATAGATTTACTGTACTAGCTAGCGGTAACACACAAGAGACCCAACAAGATTTTAGTGAAAGTTCCGTACAAAAAATTCCCAAGCCCCCTCCTGTATACCTATATGGTGTTACGAATTATGCCCAAATGATCGAAAATCTAACAAAAGTCTTAGAGCGGGAACAATACAGCACTAAAGCACTTTCAAACAACACAATTAAAATAAATACTAATATTGCTGACTCGTATAGAAAACTAATCACCCATCTAAAAACTGAACGAATTATATACCATACCTATCAATGAAAGGATGAAAGAGCATACAGAGTGGTAATTCGAAATCTACATCACTCTCTTGACACCAAGGAAATTAAAGAAGAACTAAAAAAGCACGGCCACACTGTACCAAATCTCACCAACATCAGACACAGAGCAACTAAAGAGCCTCTGCCTATGTTCTTTGTTGATTTAGAGCCGGCTCAGAATAATAAAAAAGTGTTTGAATTGAAGCACCTTAATTACCAACTAATAACCGTAGAACCGCCCAGAAAGAAAACCACAATAATACAGTGTACACGATGCCAGGCATATGGACATAGCAAAATTTACTATACCAAGTCCTTCCTCTGTGTAAAATGTGGAGGAGAACACAATACCATTGTCTGCAAGAAATCAAAGGAAACTCCCGCGCGATGTGCACTGTGTCAAGGCCCACACCCCGCCGACTATAAGGGTTGTCAAGTGTATCAGCAACTACAAATAAATAGAGGTAAATCGTCTAGTCTTCCAAGAACATCTATTGTAAAGACATCGAATACACCAATAACTGCGCAGCATGCATACACCTTAAATTTAAACAATGCAAGTTATGCCCAAGCAGCATCACAGCACGGCACGAACAGCCAACTCGAAGATAACAGCAACAATGACATCTCACTATCTCAGTTTTTAACTAAATTTGAAACAATGTTCACGCAGCTTATGAACCAGAACAGCACGATGCTTTATCTGCTCACCATGTTAGTCAACAAATTGCAATGATGGATACTTTACGCATAGGATTATGGAATGCAAATGGACTAGCCCAGCATCGCATTGAAGTCGAGCTCTTTCTTAAACAACATAATATCGACATCCTACTGATCTCAGAAACCCACTTCACTGAGTACAGTTACTTAAATATCCATAATTATTCAACATACTCTACAAATCACCCAGACGGTACAGTCTACGCTGGCTCAGCAGTAATTATCAGTAATAAAATCTCTCACCACATAATGGAAGAGTTCTCCACTGACTACTTACAAAGTACCATCCTCAACGTCAAGAGTATTACCGGTCCGCTAGTGTTTGCAGCCATATATAGTCCACCCAGACATAATATCTGACAACACCAATACGAAACATTCTTTCAAAAATTAGGGAATAAATTTATTGCTGGGGGGGAGGGCTATAACGCCAAAAACCCACTTTGGGGATCCAGACTAACTACCACCAAAGGCCGAGAACTGTTTAAGACGCTGCAGACACACAACTATGGCATATTGGCTACTGGTGAGCCCACATACTGGCCGTCAGATCCAAACAAGATTCCTGACACAGTGGATTTCTTTGTCACCAAAGGCATCTCATCAAATTACTGTAAAGTGGAAACCTGCTGCGATCTTCTCTCTGATCATTCTTCCATAATCGTCACATTGAGCACATCAGTTATAACCAAACAAAAGAAACCCTCATTATACAATAGACACACAAACTGGGACATGTACCAAAAGTACCTCACTGCCAATATAGAAATTCCAGCTAATCTAAAGACACCAGACGAAGTTGACTTAGCCGTGGAGCACTTTAACAATATCGTACATCAAGCAGCTCACATTTCTACGCCAACCGAACATCCCAAAGCAGAGCTTATTGAAAACTATCCCTTTTACATTAAATCCAAGCTTGCCGGAAGAGGAGAGCTAGGAATGTATGGCAACGAACCAAACATCCTGCGGACAAGACCAGACTAAATAGGCTAACCCGAGAACTCAAACAGGCACTCCAAGATTGCAAAAATGAAATATTTAAAGAGTATGTAAGCAACCTTTCCCCATCTGCACATGATGAGTACACACTATGGAAAGCTACTAGCAAATTTAAACGTCCAAAAGTGCATATACCACCGATTCGTAAAGATGATGGCACATGGGCTCGAACAGGTGACGATAAGACCGAGCTGTTCGCGAACCACATCTCCGGTATCTTTCAATCTCAGCCAATAGCAGTCCCTCATGAAGAAGAAACTGAGATTCTCTACTACCTACAGGCTCCTTGTCAATTAAGCCCGCCTATATAACACGTTACACCTGCTGAAATAAAACTTGTGATTAAACATTTACATAACGTTAAAGCACCGGGCTACGATTTCAATACTGCTAAAGTCCTTAAAGAATTACCTCATCGAGCCATAATGGCTCCCACACATATATTCAATGCAACTTTACGATTGCAGTATTTTCCAATCCAGTGGAAATTTTGGCAAATCATTCTTATCCGGGTAAACCCACTCACGAAGCCGCGCCCTACCGGCCGATAACCTTACTCCCATTACTCTCAAAAGTTCTAGAAAAACTACTTCTACAAAGATTGTTACCCATAATTGTAGATCATGAACTTATCCCACAACATCAGTTCGGATTCAGACAGCAACATGCTGCCTTAGAGCAGATACATAAAGTTGTACATGTCATTGAGCAAGATATTGAAGAAAACAGATACTGCATGGCGGTCTTTCTTGATGTCAGCCAGGCATTCGATAGGGTCTGGCATCCTGGCCTATTGTATAAAATCAAAAAAGTACTGCCCCACCAATACTACTTTTTTATTCGATCATATTTAAGTGAAAGGCACTTTCAAGTTAAACACAGCGACAGCTTGTCCAGTTGCCATCAAATTAAAGCAGGAGTTCCCCAGGGCAGCGTCATGGGACCTATCCTATACTTAATTTATACGGCAGACCTCCCTCATCAAGACCATGTTGTCATTGCAACATATGCGGATGATATGGCATTATTAGTATCACATAGCGATCCACATCAAGCCTCCGCCATACTTCAACGCTACCTCACCACATTGCAGGAATGGCTCTGCAAATGGCGCATAAAAATAAATGAAGTAAAATCGACTGTCATAACTTTCACCACAAAGCACGGAACTGCTCCCCCCGTCTTCCTAAATGGCATCCATATCCCAATCCAGGACGAAAAAAAATACCTTGGCATGCATTTTGACAAAAAACTCACATGGAAAGCCCACATAGCTAAAAAGAGAAAGGAATTGGACATCAAAATGAAGAAAATGATTTGGCTCCTTGGTCGAAGATCACATTTACCTTTAACTAACAAAGTGCTAGTGTATAAAACAGTGCTAATTCCAGTGTGGACGTACGGCATCCAACTGTGGGGCTGTGCAAAGCCGTCGAACACTGCAGTTATAAAATGGTTCCAAAACAAAGCCCTCCGCACTCTAGCCAACGCAGAATGGTTTGTATCCAACCTAACACTTCATAACGACCTTAAAATAACCTGGGTCAAGGACGAAATCACCAGGAACATATCAAACTATGCTACCAGATTATCCAAACATCCCAATTATTTAACACGCAACCTACTTGACAAAGCCAATATTACCAGACGCCTAAATCGATGTAAAACATTTGACTTTACCAACTAGTTTTAATATTTAGTTTATCGGGGTCCGTCGCTGGACGGTTTCCCGTCTCATGTCTTTGTAATTCTTCAATCACATTTGCTTGTTAGCTTAGTTGTAAATCTGCTGTTTACTGAATAAAAAAAAATATATTATACATTCAGCTTTGAATCATTATTTTCCAGCTATTTTACGGTACGTACCAATTCTTTGTTCTTTTTCCTCACGTGCCTATTAGAAGTCTATAACCGGGTAACGAGGAGACAATATGCCTTTGCATGTATTTTGCTGATTTTTTTTAACGAGCGTTTCCATGTAGTCATAAATTTCGCTAAATATTAACTTTCAAATACTTATTTTATGAGGATTTTTTTTTATTTTAAAGTAAATTATTTCTCATTAACAACAGTAGCAAACTTGATGGGACTTATACCGTGATATAAAGAACTTATTAGTAAGTATTTTTTGATACTCCTCTATAGACAGTGAATGAGAGAAGTAAAGAAAAACCATTTAAAAAAAATATCTAACATTTAGGTAGGTCAATGACAGGTTTTCATCACGTATTCCTTGTATTCGCCTCTATAACATAGAAGGTGTGTCCGGAAAGTAATATGCCCTATTTTTTTCTGCCGCAACTATCCGTCGCACAGCGTTACCGCTTGCACGGAAGGGAAGGGGGAAGTCTTGGGAACACAGCGCCAGTCAGCTCCGAGCTCCTGGAGCGTCTCAGTGCCAAACTCTCGAGCAGCGATACGCGATAAAAATTTGTTTCAAACTTGAAAAGACGCCGTCGGAGACTTTTGAGTTGCTTCAGAAGGCTTTTGATAAGGACTGCATGTCATATTCACTGTGCAAATTGTGGCATAAAATGTTCAATGAGAGTCGTGAGGAGGTCGCCGACGAACAACAATCAAGTCGCCCCTCAACGTCGCGAGATGAAAGTTCGGTTGACAAAGTACGCAAATTGTCGAACTCTGATCGAAGAATGAGTTTTTTTTTTATTTACAAGTTATTGTCAGATCAACAAAGGAAATTGTTATACATGACATTTGTAATATAGACTAACAATTACAATAAATGGCTTGGCAAGATTATTTATAACGTCTTGTTTACAATAATTACAATAATAAATGTTGCAATTAATAGTTGATTAAGTATGAGACATTGACAATAATTGAAGACCTAGGGAAATTATTGCGTTAATCACTATTTTTGTCAGAGGCTACTAGATCCTGTGGTAGTCTTCGTTTTAATCTACCATGTATGTTCAACTGGCACAAGTTGTAGTGAAGGACACCAACACATGTTCTCGCGTTTTGTAAAAACTATTTAGTGGTTTGACGAATGAACTCGTTCATATGAGATACGCCTAGCTCGTAGTGTAACTGGTTGTTACGAATATACCACGGTGCGTTTACTGCTATTCGTAAAACTTTGTTTGGGAATCGTTGTGGTTTATTGATGTTCGTTTGGGATGTAGTACACCAAACTGGACAGGCATGGAGAATTAATGGGCGTAGTAGCGTTTTGTACATTAAGATAGTGCATTCAGGCTTCAATGTTGACTTGCGATTAATCAATAGATAAAGTTGCCTTAACCTATTGCTGCCCTGTAATAGCTTGTGATTGAGATGAAAGCTCCAGGTTGGGCGCATGTCCAAGTATACTCCGAGATGTCTGACTGCCGAGTCCGTTGGATTCCATTGTATGAGATTGAATGAGTGTCAGAAATACTTGACATCCCGAAAACCAATGTGCACGAGATTGTGACGAAAAACTTTCAAATGCGGAAACTGTGCGCCAAACTTGTCCTGAGAGTGCTCACTGATGACCAAAACAACAATCTCAACGCTCCCCCAGGCTCCCTACAGTCCTGATGTGACCCCGCCCGACTTCTTTTTGTTCCCGAAGATTAAAAAATCCCTCAATGGACAGTATTTGGGGACCCTGGAGAACATCAAGACGGCTACGATGAGGTTACTAAAGGACATCCCAGTGAAGGACTTCCAGGACGCATATAAAGCATGGAAATCTCGTTGGAACAAGTGTGTTGAAACAGGAGGGATGTATTTCGAAGAATATTAAGTAATTGTACGAATCGGTTCAATAAATTGCTTAAAACAAAAATGGACGCATTACTTTCCAGCTATAAAATGCTGAAAATTGTCTGAAGGGTGCAACATTCAGCCATTTAAACAATTTCACATTTTTCTCATTGATACTTATAAACTACAAAGTAAATAAAAAGGTAAAAAGGAGATAAATTATTAGCGCGGGACGAGATTCGTTAACATGCCTCTTTGCAAATCTCGATATGCTCATAACGCATCCGTACAAAAAGATTATTGTGGGTATGCCAACACTATACTTCTTCGATAGTAATTGTACGAGGGTATTCCCAAAAATGAGGTTTTCTAATTTTCAGAAATAAAAAAAATATTTTCAATAATTGATACAGCAAACTTGAATATTCCTGTATTTTTTTACCTAATCGCCATTTTGGTCGATGCATTTTATAGGCGTTGTAGTAGTTTTGTATGCCTATGTCATACCAGCTCGCCGCCATGTCGTTGAGCAAGCGTTGGACCGCTTCTTTCCCCTCGTTATTGTCGCTGAAGCGCATTCCGGCCAAATGTTTTTTCAACTTAGGGAACAAGTGGTAGTCACTAGATGCCAAGTCCACATTATAAGGTGGGTGGGTGGATTATGTCCCATCCAAACTGTTGCGAAGACAGCAATGAAGATTAAACTACAAATAATTATATATATATATATATATATATATATATATATATATATATATATATATATATATATATATATATTGTGTTATTTATTGATTTATCCAATCATAGGCACTATGTACTAATAAGACCAAATGTGAAATTGTTCAAATAAATGAATGTTGCACCCTTCAGACAATTTTCAGCATTTTAAATGTTACAAGGGCCGATACAAGAGATATGTGGTGGAAAAACTGTCACTGCCCCCCGAGTATTGGACACTTTTTTTAATTTTTAAAATATTTTTCCTTTAGCTCTCTCATTTCCTATCTATAGAGGAGTACCAGAAAAATCTCACTAGTAAGTCTGTAGTAGCTTTATATCATGTTTGCAACTTTTTTTGATTAAAAAAAACCTATATAGTACGTACTTTTGAATGTTAATATTTAGCAAAATTCAAGACTGCATAGGAACACTTTTAAAAAGGTCAGCATTATACGTGCAAAGGCTCCTCGTTACCCGCCTATAGCCTTTTCCAATAATATCAATCTACGTTTACTATTCTCTATTGTTTCTGTTAAATGTTTCCAAGACTCTTCTCATTTTAATTTGCTTTGTAAAGCATTTTTATTGTTATTACTTCTTTCTCATATAGATTCTGTCCTATCATTATTATTGTTTTGACTCTGTAATGTTAGCCCATTTTTAGATATTTCATAATCCTTTAATTACAATGCAAGCTAGAATTTTCCTTTGCTTTGATAATAGGTTTAGTAAAAGAAATCCATTATTTTTGCATGAAATTGAAGGTTTTATTTAACATATGTAGAATTAACCGATTTAGGTCAAATATGGGCCGTTTGTTTCGATAACTTGTTGCCATTTTGAAGGTAATTATATTGTGCCTCTCTCATAGAAGCTCTTGTCCCTATTGGCAAAAAAAACTGGGACAGTCGATTTTCATAAGCCTTTCTTCAGGCGAATTTTTTACCAACAAAATATTTCGTTATGGACAGAAACAGGTGGTAATCACTTGGTGCTAGGTGTAGACTATAAGGTGAATGCATAAAAACCTCCCAACCAAGCTCCCGGAGCTTCTGGCGGATCGCTATCGATGTGTGTGGCCTGGCGTTGTCTTGATAAAACACAATTCCTGTCCTAGTGGCCAAAGTTAGCCGTTTCTGGGCTATTGCTTCTTCAGACGGTCCAATTGTTCATAGTACAGGTTCGAATTAAGAGTTTGGCCGTAGAGAAGCAGCTCATAGTATATGATTCCTTGCCAATCCCACGAACCGCACAGCAAAACCTTCCTGGCCGTCAATCCTAGCTTGGCCACCGTTTGCGCCAGCTTACCGTGCTTCGACCACGACGGTTTTCGCTTGACGTTGTCGTAAGTGATCCACTTTTCATCGCCAGTCACCATCCGCTTCAGAAATGGGTCGACTTTGTTGCGATTCAGCAGCGATTCACAGATAAAGAGTTAACTTGTGTGGCATTCCAACCAACTTATTTTTGTATCCAGCTTTTTCCAAATGGTTCCAAACGGTTTTTTGTGCAATGTTTAGCTCCTGAATAATAGAAACAATGCTTATATGATGGTCGGACTCGGCTAGTTCCATGATTTTTTCCACTTTTTTGACAATTGGCCATCCGAAGCGTAGTACATCTTTGACATCGAAATCACCAGAACGGAATCGACGAAACCAAAACTGCACTTGATTGGCTGTTACAGTATCAGAACCATAAACACTATTCACATTTTTAGCCGCCTGGCTTGCATTTTCACCTTTATCGAAGAAAAACTGTCCATCTTCGACGTGAGCTCAAACAAAACTGAGTCAACCATTCACAAAACTGTCAAATAAGTTTTTTTTAGTACAAAATGTCAGCTTTCTGACGCCATCTATTGTAAACCGATCGGACTTTTAAAGCGCGAAATACAATTTATTAAAGCAATCTATTGGTAAAAGAATGGATTTCTTTTTACTAGATCTATATTTTGGTCTGCTCCGCTGTAAATTAGCTTCAATTAATAAAAAAAAAACTCCCCATTTTAGTTTTTTGGTTCGTTGCTTTCTTTGGTATATTGTTAATTATCTATAATATTATTTTTTTTAAAGTGTCCTTGCCAAGCTGTAACTGACATACAATTATTAACACAAGATTATTTATTAAATCAATAATAAAGAATCCAAAGAGTTTAAGCAAACTTCCTTACCAAAACCATTCACAGTTTCCTCTGTTGCTAATTTTTTTAAGTAAACTCATCTCATCTATATCCATCAAATGAACACAACTTAAAGAGTGTGGTATCACATTTGTAAGCTTAGTGAAGATGTCTTGGTAAAATGTCAAACTACGTGCATATTATTCCACAATAAATTACAAAATGTTACAGGTTTAACAATTTCTTTTATTTCAAAAAAATTTAGGTTGAGGTAGAACACCTTTTTTCAAATTTCATTTACAGTAAATCACTGCCAGTAGATATAGTAGAACAATTTTTTTGCCCTTCAGAAAAGCAAGTATACTGTTTATAAATGACTAGTCTAGACCATTAATCAGCAATAACCAAAAAAATGCTTTTATCAATCCCAGCAATTTTTCTTTAAGCATTAGGGTCAACCTATCTGTGAACTTATTCATTTTTTAATGATAAAATATATAACAACCCTATCAATAAGGGCTTTACAACTGTATAGGATGCCTTGGACTTCCTTAAAATTTATTGTTTTCCCAAAATTCTGTTCAAACCGTTCCTTCTTCAACATCGTCATCAAAAGGAAGTTCTTTTCTCTATCTGATCGCCTTTATCTGTTTTTTCTTTAATACTAAGCGTATTAAGCACCTTTTACCATACGATTTAAATATTTAAATAATCGCAATCAAAGTGAACTATATTATAATGGCGAACTATTCGTCAATCCTAAACACCATTCTCGAGAGCTTTCTTTCTGAGAATATTAACAAATAATATACAACGGATAACTCCACTTATTCATTATAATTGTTGAGGAATTCAAAACTTTTTTTAATTTCTACTAAAAATTGTTGCACTGTTAATCTACCGCTAATTTATTTTTAATTATAGTCTAAAATTTGCATTAGAAATAAATGAATAGTTTTTTAACTATTTCTTTGAATCCTAAGTGTGTGTAATATTTCGGAATCATTAAACTAACAAGTAAGTATGAGCTGGCAAATTTAATCAGCAACCCATTGAGCATATAAATATTCATTCTTCTCTTGTGGGCTTAACATGTGTCATCTTGAATTGAGCCACTGTTTGTTTCTTAACAAAGATTTAATTACACGGGCTACTCTATTTTCTGCTTTTATTTCACGCCATTACTTCTTCTTGTACGTGACGCAAAGCAAATAAGAACCAGTTCCGAAGGCCATTTTTGTTTAATTTTAAACTCACATATTATAATTTAAAGATTAAAACATTGTTACATAGTTGATAAAGTCAACGTTAAACAATCATTAGGCAAAATATTTAAAATTATGTGTAAGTGCAGTCATATATTAAAAGAAGTAGCTCAAAATGCACCAGCCACGCGTTTTATATTTATAATATTACTACTTTTACTTGGAGCTTTCAAAAATAATTGGTAGTACAATTTTTTCTCCTTGCTAATGTTAATAAGACGAAATGAGTTCACATTTTAATAGAAGTATTTTCTTTCAATGTCTATACACTTTTATCGTTGCTCCGGTAGTTTACGTAAATTTTCTGCAAATCATTCTTTAGGTATATCACGACCCCATTTGTGGAGAGCCGACTGAACTGGAAACCTACTGATCACTGCATTCTTCATTAAGTCAAATAAAGCGCAGTTGCTTGGTATAAGATTTAAAACGATTAATCGTTTTTGTATAATATGTTCAAGGTTTATTACATGGTCATTGTTACATATATTTAAATCGAACTTATTCAAAATAACCACCCTTAGCCTCTACACAAATTTTAAGACATCTGGGTCACTCGTCTATGGAAGTATTAATAGGCTTACTTCAAAAAACCATTAGGGTATAATTTTAAGAAAACTATACTTTCTAAAACTATGGATAATTTCTAATTTAATGTATTGAAATCAGATCTACCAGAAAGTCAATCCTACAGTTAGAAAATAAGGCACATTGTTGCTCAGTAAAGTTTGAGTTGACCGTGCTTTGTGGGCGAGTACGAAGTCTTGCTGAAAGACCCTAGGCTTACTTTGAAAAAGTGTGTAATTTAGAGGTTTCACTACATCTTCCAAAACATTCTGATGATACTTAGAGACCGAAGTTTAGACTCTCTTTTTGCAGGAATGAATATCGTTTACTCCATCATAACACACTACCCATAAAACTGTTACAGCTGTCGGATGTTGGCCTCTAAAACCTTGGCACTATTTGAGATACTTTTTCGACAATGTTGTTATTTTATTTATTGAAAAATTCCTCTACTATATATATTTTTTCATCCGTAAACAAAATTTTCTGCGGCCATCAGCCCTGTACTCAATCAATAAACTCTTTGCTCTTTGTTTCCTATCGTTCTTTAAAGCATCTATCAGCAAACGCCTCGTATGTTTTTTGTAAGTAGGATTTCGGGTACTCACGGCTTTGACTGCCTAAACAGTCCGAACTGCAGGCGGTCTTCCAGATCTTGGACAATCCTAGACACATCATGTTTCATTAGAAAATTTTATAGTCTGATACTCAAATATACGGCTAATGCCAAAAGGGGGAGACTCCTAAAATTACATTTTTTCTGTTTTATATTTATATAGTGCTATTATGGTAACGTGGTTTTCTTTGTCATCCCACTTTATTGGTAAATAACCAAACTTGACAGAAAACACAATGTAACTTACAACTTTAAGACAATTGCAACCGTATCTCAACGTCATAAATATCTCTATGCTGTGTCAAGCAAGGATAAGTTTGGTTTTGTAACAGTATTTATGAGAATACTTGATAGAGTGTAAAGTAGCACAGTGTATTAAATAGCTCAAAAACTGAAAACGGCGTGGCAACTGACAGATTGTATGCGTGTTGTCACGTTGAAGCAACGCACAGCATCTCCATTTATTGTACCAGAGCTGCTAAACAACGACTCTACAGCCGTATCAAATTTTGGTGTACATCCATACCCTTTGACTACTTTTGAGGGGCGAATGTAATGTTGGCATACATCCAAACTCCCCAAGGAGCGAAAGTATGAGGAATATATTGTGTACAGATGCATCGTGTTGTTGGTATTCGGATTATTAAACTATTGTGGAAGTTTGAAAACTCTTGACGTTTCCTCCAAAGCTACAGTAAACGTCTTCAAAAGAAAATCTAATATTTAACTCGCTGTGTCGTGCGCTTTTACTTTTATACTCGACGTCACCGGGTTAGTTGCTAACGTAAGCTGCTGACGTAAATTGAATCTTTGCAAGTAACATCGAAATATTTGCTGACGTCACTTGCTTTTTCACTGCCTGGCGGTTTGTTTTTGTCTCTTAAGAGCGGTGAACCAAGATACAGATAAATAAAATTTATTTTTATTAAAACATAAGCTATGAATGCTTTCCTATTTATTTTGTACATTCTGTACTGACCTTTTATGATCTTCAAATACTTATGGATTAATCGACTATAATTTGCCTATTTTCCAGGTACACCCTGGATTTGCTGGCATTTTTTAAACACTTTCTGCAACCTTTCATAGCACAGTCCTTTAAATTTCCAAAGCAGTCATTCCCCTCCCAAAGTTTTTTCTTATCTCTTAGGTGTTGTATTTTATCAAGTTCTTCCAAGTTTCTTTTTTTTCGGCTATTTTTTGTTTAACTAGCAGTAAACAGTCTTCGAGGTTTCTATTTTTTTCTAGGTATTCTACAGCATTGTACACGTCTTTTTCTATTTTTGAAAGTATATTTAAATATACATTAGTATCAATTAGCTGCCTGAATCTATTTCAGTTAGTGGTTTTATTGTGAAGTGGAACGGGTTTTGGTGCTTTTAACGCTTTGATACTGTATTTGATAATTAAGAGAGAATGATCAGAGAATAGATCAATACATAATGTAGCGTTAATGTTGCTTGTTTTTCTTCTTTTTGTGATGCAGCGATCAAGGAGATCAGATATTATGTTAAGATGTGTTGGGAAGTAGGGAGGTTTTCCAGATGATACGTAGTTTAAGTAATTTTTGTTCACAGCTTTGAGTAGCTCTCTGCTTCAAGGTAAAGTTAATCTTGATTCCCATTGTTTATTTATTATTATTTAGGTGAAACGTGATGCAACGGTATTGAAAAAATAGTTAAAATCTTCTATTTTGATTTTGTGCTTTGGTGGACAGTATACTGCTACAAATGTTATGTCTCTAGTGACTTTTGGAACTAAAATACTTGTAAAGCTGTTGATGTTGGTATTTGTGGCTTACATAATGCCTTAACGAGTTCTTCACTATCACTGCTGCTCCCTTGTGAGTTTTACCGTCTGAGTAGTTTGCCGTATAAATGGAATGTTTGGGTATTTTTATGTATGATTATTGGGTAAAATGTGTTTCTGTAGTGAGCAAGTTGAGCATAGTATCCATTCTTTTGAAATTTCCATTTTGTTATTTGTCTGCTGTTGATTCCGTGTTTGAACTTTTTTTCACTAAGTTTTTGAGAATAAAATATATTCAGTTGAACTAATTGTGAACCTAGGTGTTTAGGCTTTAGTGGTTAAAATTTATGTTTTTAAATTTATTTGGCCACTAGACAACCTCTATATTTTGCGGAATGATTTCCTTAGCAATTTACGCATTTGATACTTTTTGTAATATATTCCCCAGCGCATTTGACGCATCTTAACATCCTGTGGCAATAGTTTTTAAAATAACAAACCCTCTGGCAGTTTTGACATGTTACGACTTTACGTTTGATTTTAATTGAGAAATTCTATGTTGCATATATATGTTTGATGTATCTTTTTGGTTTTGTTCTAATTGTACGAAGAACAGATGTGATGATTACTTTGTAGTCATAATTATTAATTTCTTTAATGAGTTCTTCTAAGTCAACTGAGGAGTGGCTTGAGTGTTACCTATTAACTTGACAAAGTAATTGTCTTTGGTTTAAATATCTTAAATGTTTGTTAGCGGTTTCAAATTTTTGACACCTTAACAAAAATAAAGGGTAATCTTACTTCTTGTTTTGCTTCAGTGTTTCCTTGATTGTCCTCGTTGTCTGACAGTACTTCGTACCTGTTAGATGTTGCGGAAGTACTTAACCAATAGTCAGTTAGCTTTTTCTGTTTTGTTTGTAGTGAATGCGTACTTAGGCTTTTCATTTTTTTAAATTTTGCCGTTTCCATTCTTGCTCTCCATTTATCTGCATTGGAATGCTTCTATCCTGCTGATGTATGATTTGCGGTGGGTGTAACAATTGCGCTTGATATAGAGTTTGAAGAGTTTTAAAACCAGTACCCATCTTTTTATTATCACTTCCAAGCACTAATAAGCGCAAGGGCCGTAGAGATTCGTAAAGATTATAAGTCTTTTAGAAGAATGATATTTCTCGACAAAATGGCTACAAATATATATAATGGGTTGCTTGAAAAGTTTGTGTCAATTATTAAACAAAATTCAACGGGAAATTTTTTTATTCAACAATCTTTCTCCATCTTTTGTACAACTTGCAGATTTTATTCTTTTAGAAATACTCAAATTTCTGTTTGAAAACAAGAAACATCTTAAGTGTACAGTATGATTCATATAACATATTAGTATACTAGAAACTGCCTATATTAAATGTAAATTAAAAACTACTGTGAGAGTGCAGTGTCCACATTTTACCAACTAGCAAAAAGTTCCCTACATAATTTACTCCGATTGTCTCCAATTTTTTCATTAAATTATAACTTTCAACTTTTACTTACATACTAATAACTCACTTAGCATAATAATCCAATTTTACTAAGTTCCTTCAGTAAACAAATTATTAGTACTTAAATTAAACTACTTTCGTTATATTTTGTTTTAAATTTAGTCTAATTAAAACAGTTTTCATTTTTATATCAAACCAATAACAAACGAATAATTTAAATTAATTATTTTATTTAATAGAAAGCGCTTTGTTTTTATTTTACCGGGATTTATTAATTTTTAAACTAACTCGATCGCTACTAATTCCTACAAACTCCATTTAATTTATTTTCTTTATTTATTAATCCAATAATCCCGGTTTTAGACAAAAAAATGTTTAATCATTACATGTACCATTTTAAATTTAGCCCCTTTACTTCAAGAAGTTTTTATGTCACAGTTATTAAATAAACAACTCAAGGTATATGAAATTATTAAATGTGACGCTTTCAGACAAATTGACACACAAGCAAAGAGTCAAATGAAAAAACATGTCAGAAGTAATAGCTGCCTTTTGACATTTAGATACTTATGGCAGTTAATAAATAAAACAAACATAAATTATGACGTTGGAAAAATATGCCATTTTAAATGTTTTTGTCATCCTTTCGTTCAGTTCATTTATCTTGCATTTTTTATCTGTAAATATTCATTTGAATGTTTCCTTATATCTGATTTATATATCTAATATTATTTATTGCTATAGAGTTCTAAAACACGAAGAAAAATGTTGGTGGTAATTTCAAAATGCCTAAAAGCTTCTGTAATGTTAAAAAGAAATAACTGTAATACATTTTTTTTAAATATTTAAAAACAATAATATAGTATAAACAAGAAGTAAATAACATAACACAAGCATCAATGAGACAACTATGCGCCATATACAAGGCAATTCTAGCAAAAAAATGAATTTTCAAAAAGCGAACATTAGAGTGCACGATACTATGTCTAAAGCAAAGACTATAAGTTTACTAATTTTTTTTTAAATTTTAGTGACAAGACGAAATTAGCTAAGTAATATTAAAAAAAAACGTAAAGGCCATGGCAATGGAGGACAAGATTGGCGCTAGTTAGTTACGTTAAATCGGTTACTTTGGACAAAAAACAGTGAAAGAGAACTAAAAATAACTGAAAAATCAAACAAGAGAGAAAAGGGGTCTAGAATAGTGTCTTTCAACCTGTGGGTCGCGAACCCCAGGGGAGTCGTAAAGCCTTACTCCAAGGGTCGCAGGATAAAGGAAAAGACAAATGTCTGTAGGTTCTACACTACAAAAAAAATTACAATTTTTCTATTTTTAAAAAGCAAATAACCAAATCATTTTCAAATGGAACTTTTTTCTCTTTTTAGTTTTTATGTTCACCATTGAAGAGAAAGTTAGTTTACATAGGTAGGAAATGGCGAATGGCACTAATGATTTTAGAGCCTCCTTTGCCAGCTCTGGATATTCTTGTTTCTCTTCATCTAAAAGACGTCAATGCTATGAGAATGAAATTCCATTTTAAGATTGCCGTCAGCAGCTAAATCTATAAGATTTTCTTTAATCTTCGTGGTTAGATCAGCCAGTTGTACTGACATATCCAACAACAGATTTAGTATCCATTTATACACATTGTCAGTTTCAGAGTCCAGTTCTACAAAGTAAGTTGATAGTTTCTCTTCCAAATTATGCAAGCTCTGTATCATACAAGAAATGTGAGACATTACTACTGAACACAAGGGAAAGACTCATATATATTTTTTTAAGATGTTGACCACAAACAAAGTTTTGCGAGAAATTCTTTGATTTTATCCTTAGCTGTTAGAATGTTTTCTTCTCTCCCTTGGAGGCTATTGTTTAAAATATTGAGGTGGTTAAAAGATCAACGAAAAATGCCAAACAGGGTCACACTAATAATTTGCATATACACATTTAGCATCTTGTAAGAACATTGGAAATTCAGCTTTCAGTTCTAGAACTCTTGTCAATACCTTTCCTTTGGATAGCCACCTGACCTCTGTATAATAAAAAAGATTTTGATAGAGCAAACCTGTATTTTCACAAACGATTCTGAACAATCGAGTTTGCAAGGCTTTACCTTTAATAGAGTTTCACAATTTTGATCACCTCTTTAAGCGCGTCATATAAATCAGAAGGTAAAACCTTGACTGTCAAAGCTTGTCGATGAAGAAAGCAGTATGTCCAAATATTTGGTATTATTGATTTTAATTTCGCAACGAGTCCGCTTTCTTTGGTCATAGCTTTAGCACCACAAATGGCGATGAATTTTTTCCAATCAATCTCGCAGTCGCGAGTGCTTTCTAAAAACATGTCTTGCAAACACTGGCCTGTAGTGTTTGCTGGAAGTGCTTTGCAAAATAATGTGTCTTCTGTGATACTTTCATCTGTTTCAAAACGCAGAAATACCACAAACTGAGCACAATCTAAAACATCAGTAGATTCGTCAAACTGCAAAGTAAAATATGGGCTCTTCTTTAATTTTTCGACTACCTGTTCTCGAATGTCACTGGTTATATCGTTTATTCTGCGTTCAATAGTATTGTCAGAAAGTGGTGTGCTTTTCAGCTTGCTTACCTCTTGCATAGTTTTATTATAGCCCTGGAGGTTTGCCAGAATTTTTTAACTTGTAAAGGGCGCGTGTTCAAAAGGTTGAAAAACACTGGTCTAGATGGTCAATCTCGACATAAACCAAGAAACAAGATCCCAGAGATATTAAAGTAGAGTTCATTTGAAGAAAAACTAAGAGACTAATAATAATGTAATAGTAAAAAAATTGTAATAGAAAAAGAAAGTAATAGATTAAGCATGACAGTACCTGAGGGTTAGATACCGTAATAGAGCATATAAAAATTAGAGAAAAAGAAGAATGTGATTCTAAATAGTTTATTGTGATCGCACAGCTCTAGAAATGAACTATAATGTCAATTATCCTGTTTATTGCTCAGATTTGGTTGCACTGTATTGCTTTATCGGTGCTTTTCTTTTTTCAAAAGGATTGATACATAAATTATAAGATTATTAAAAGCTTTTAAATAATTAATTTGGAATTATATAGAACAACAAATCTACTATGGGATTTGCGAAATTCATAGTACAAGGCGATTAAAGATCAATGCTCCACTTTTTTCTGGAAATAATATTGGTTTACACTACCGTTATTTATTTAGAACATAAAACAATGTTTGTTGTGTTCAGCAATTTTTTAGTAACAGTATTACTAATAGAAAATTTAAATATAACAATTTAAGATAAAGAATCAAATGAATATTATAACAAGTAAAGTGTAAAATCAAAAAACGAATCAAAATATTTTCAGTACCCATGTTATGAGTCGGATTTAAATTTCTAATGGAACCTTTGAATTGCTTTTGCTATATGGATTTCGGTTGAGTATTAAACTGCACAATCTTCCATTAAATGTAAAGAAAATGTTTCAAATCACAAATGTGACAATTTGGTTGGTTTACAAACCTATCATGTCAAAAATGCACCTCGTTTGGTAACGCAATGGTAATGTGACATTTGGTATGATGCATCCAGGATTGGCTTGAGCTCTGCTTCATGTTCGGGGAACAAGGTGGATGGTGGAGGTTGGAAAACTGATTCGAGGTACGAAGCAAAGACTTCAGCCTTTTGTTTATCTGATCTTTCCCAAGCGCCGTCTTCTTTTTGAATTGGGGGGACGGGTTAGAGTTGCAGTTTGATGTTTTTAGTTGCTGTCCATAATGAATAATCCGAGACCGGTGTGGCGTTTAGGTTAGCGAGATAGTCTTGAAAGAATTCGTTCTTTAGGCTTCTTAATTCTTTAATTTCTGTAACCAAAATTAAAGTAAACTTTAAGCATTTTGGAAGACATTTATGTGCACTTATAAATTCTACAACTGCTTTTGCGCAATCCTTTCTATAGTGATGTTTTTAAATCTTCGTAGCAGTCATCTTAAATATGATTATTATCATTAATTAATTTATATGCTTTTTTAAAGATTGCACTATAACAGAGAATTACCTAAAATATGCTCTTTATCATAAGTTTCTTAATGCAAGAATTTCCTACACGCATAATTTTGTAAAAAGTAAAAGAAAGTAATTCCTCACCAGAGATATTGCACAGTCCATTAATATATTCTGTAATATCTAGAATAAAGTTTAACCACACTACGCTTTTGCATTGAAACAAAGAAATAAAATGAATTTTTGCAGGTCTAGTCAGGTTTTTATTAGATATTTATTGTAAAAAACACAACCACCTCTTTGGGCAATCAATAAGCGCTACCTACAGGTTACAGCATTAGAGTCGGGAGGGCGTTAAATTTTGCTTGCTCTTTTAATTCTCCTTATGCATAATGTTTTTTAATTTATCCAACAGCAAAACTAATTTAAAAAAATAAAAAGGGAGCAGCATAGCCATATTTTTATTAAATTAGGTGACAATAGAAAAGAGGCAACAAGTACCTTAAAGCAGTAAAAAACTGCCAAACCTGTATAAACATATTTTTGATAAATTATAACCCACACTTGAATGTGGAAGCGGTAAATTGTGACCAACCTGAAGTAAAAACTAGTCGCGGCGTAGGGCGGCAATTCTCACAATGTAGCTCTTGTTTGTAATACAAACACAGGCGAACGACGTGTTCCGGCGAAAAAATACCGGTTGTGTAACTACAACTTTCGTTAGCTTTCTGCAAAAGAATCCAAACATGGAATGTTTACTAAGTTTAAGAAATTGTCTTCTAGTTTTCTTAATTTATTAATTTTTGTCTATATTGTAATACTTAATAAAATTCAATTTTAATACTCAAAGTCGCTTTACATGTCGCATAAAGATTTTTCAATTCCGGAAAGAATTTTTAATTGGCATAAATAATTAAGCAAATAAGATAATTTGATAATTTTAAACATTAACAATTCGTTAGTCCGCTGAATCCAACAAAATTAGAATTTTGAATTAACTGCGCGAAATGTATTAGTAGACGGCATTCAAGTCGTACATCCTAGAGCAGTACATACCGTTTTAGTGCCCATCATGACGTTTGTGTTGGAAACTGGTCTTCTGTGACTGTCACGAAGAGGACATTTTTTAGTCATTTGAGAGTAAATCGTCATAGAAAAGTTCCTACCAAGAAAATCAAACAAAAACCACCCGGTAGATCTCATAGCGTTCGGGCAAACAAGAATGTCGAGAGAATGAGAGAGGCTGTTGTCACATCCCTACAACGTTCCGCTATTATGTCGTATATTATATATATATATATATATATATATATATATATATATATATATATATATATATATATATACATATTTGTCATTTCAAATGACGGAAATAACAATGAAAACGTAGATCAACTTCAACAAGAAATTACTAAGAACATAATAACTACAGAGAAAAATACTGGGGAAAAAGAGGAAACAAGAGAATAATAAACTATCATTGGACACCAGAAACCTTATAGGAAGAAGAAAAGAATTACAGAGACAAAGTAACAACACAGACAATTTCAGGTTAAGACTTGAAAGAACTGAACTAAATAAAACTATAAAAGAAAATACGAAATGACATAAGACAGTACAATACTAAAATAATAGAAGAGACCATTGATCAGAATAGAGGTAGCAAAGTGTTCAGGCCAAAAATATGCAACGCTACTAGCCAAATAAATAAAATTAAAGACGCGAACGGACAAGTAATAAATGATAGAAATTGTTGTTAACAATAGTGAAAGAATTTTACCAGGAACTATATAATTCAATGAAGCAAAACCAATAGTTAATCAATACCCAGCGCGAGACTATCTAAACATCTTACTGAAGATCTCCTGATATTAGTAAATATGAAATAAAGTTAGCTTTAGGAAAATGAAGAACAATAAATCACCAGGCGAGGACGGAGTAGTAATTGAACTACTAAAGAATAGCGGAAGAGAAACCTAACAATGCTTCAAAATTGTTCAATAAGTGTTTAATCGAAGGTATAATCCCCAAGCATGGAAAATAGCAAAAGTAGTTATAATTTACAAAAGGGCGATCGTTCAGAACTCCAGAACTATAACAAACTGTTCTTTACTATATTAACAAATCGAATTGAAAATAAATTGGACGAAGCCCAACCCCCGGAACAAGCGGGATTTAGGAAAGGATTCGGGACCGTAGACCACATCCAATCGGTCAGAGAAATTGTACAAAAAACTAGAGAATATAACATTGACGTAGTAATGGCTTTCGTGGACTATGAGAAGGCGTTCGACAGTATTGAACACTGGGCCGTAATAGACGCTCTACGAAGAGTAAGGATAAATCAATGTTACATAGCTTTAATTGAAGACCTTTACAAATCAAGCAGCTTCAAAGTACAGCTCCACGAATGTACGGATCCGATTGAAATAAAGAGAGGAGTCAGACAGGAGATACTCTCACCCAAGCTTTTACAGCAGCACTCGAAGATATCTTCAAAACATTAATATGGGACCAAAGGGCTTGAACATCGACGGAGAGAAGCTTTCGCACCTCTGATACGCAGACGATATAGTAGTGTTTGCCAACGACCTGGATGAACTACAAAACATGATCAGAGAACTAAATGAAGTATCAAAAACAGTCGGACTAAAAATAAACATAAACAAAACCAAAGTCATGGCAAACTTAATTTAGGAAATAGAACAATAATGATAGAAAACTCTACAGTAGAAAACGTTCAGGAATATATATATATATATATATATTTAGGCCAGCGAATAACACCTAATAAAGATGGACAGGACGAGGAGGTGAATAGACGAATCAGACTGAGTTGGGCGGCATTTGGTAAACTAAAAGAAGTATTTAAATCAAAAATACTCCAAATACTAAAAATTAAAGTATACAATGAATGTGTTTTTCCCGTAATGACATATGCTTCAGAAACGTGGTCACTAACAAAAGCACTACTTCACAAGCTGCAAGTAACCCAAAGGTCCATGGAAAGGGCAATGTTAGGTATAACTCTGAAAGATAGAAAGAGAAACGATTATATAAGAAGCCGAACGAAAGTACAAGATGTTATGCATAAGATCCTAAAACTAAAGTGGAAATGGGCGGGACATGTAATGCGAAGGCAAGACAACCGATGGACCAAGAAGTTAATAGAATGGAGACCCCGCACAGGACGCAGGAGTGTTGGAAGACCCAAAACTAGATGGAAGGACGACATTGTAAAAGTAGCGGGCAGAAACTGGATACAACAAACATATGACAGAGAAAATTGGAAAACATTGGGAGAGGCCTATATCCAACAATGGAGTATACAAATGGGCTGAAGAAGAAGAAGAAGAGATATATACATATATCTGACCGGAGCTGGCGAAGAATTCTACACTGCAATCTCATCCATACAAATTGACAGTGGTCCAAGAACTTAAAGAATATGACTGGTACACCCAGTAGACTGTTTGCGAGGACAGGCTGGTAAATGTTCCAGCTAATGCTCAGTAGAATATTATCTTCAAAACTGGTTGACGACTAAATGGGAGGCATTGTTCTTTGTGAAGCTATAATAAAACATTGAACACAATCTACATTGTTCTTTTTATTGCTATTTTGAAAAGAGACTCTGAGGACCCTGTAATAATGCAGTACACTGTTACAGCACTAATTAGTTTTTATAAACGTTGAACACGTTGAAACGAATAAATGGTTAGAATAATATTCTTAAATTGTAAATGCATATCATCACTTAGAATTGTCCAATCGCAATTCCAAAATACAGTAATCATGTTTTCTTTTTCGCACAATTTTTATAATTTACTGTTTGTTTTTTAGATAAAGCGTTCTAAATAAAGCGTATTGTTTGTTGTCAAAATAAATCATTACAAGTTTTTTTTTATTTTCTTTATGTTGTCGTGAAATTAAACAATACAAACGAAAAAATAATTATAAAAACCAAAAAGTAATCAAAAATCTATCAAAAGTTAAACCTTTATAATGAAATCCCAGCAAAAGGAGGAGGATAAAAAAGAATTAGAAGAGCTGCTCAACAGAAGAAAAAGAAAAAATAAAATTAAGATCCAGGAAATGAGAGAATAAAAGAATTATCAAAAAAGATATCAGATAGTACACCAAAGGTATCAGAGAAGAATGAAAATATGGCATTAACACGACATAAAAAAGATTTCCGATGAGTAAATTTGGCAATATCAAATATTAAAAAACTAAATAGAAAAGAAAAATAACTAATTAAATAATTTGAAGGAGTTAAATATCTTAGCAATTTAAGAAAATTAAAATAAAGAAAATAGTCACATAAATCAAGAAAGATACGGTGATATTAAGCGGAATTACAATTAGAAAGAGCAAAATGAGACGTTGAGTGTATAATACATACAAAATTGATAAGATGCTTGAAGAAATGAGAATAATAAAAATTGAAATACTATCTTCTCTAATCCTTTTGCCTTTTCAGGTGTTGCATATTTGGTTCCTGGCCCTGCGGCCAGTTTTTGATTTCCTTCCTATCTCTAGCTAGTAGTTTCATTTTTTCTACTGTCTTATCTTTTTCTAATCTAATTTTTCGGATTTGGTCGATCCATTCCTCTAAGTTTTCATCTTCGTTTTTGATGAATTCTCTAACTTCCATTACCTTCTTCGGGATTCTATTGGGTCCTATTCTCACTATGTACGTGTACCAATTTAATTGCTTCTTCCTTATTTTCTCCATTGTTGGTTCTTGTTTTACTACTTCTCTATTTCTTTATTTTTTAGTCCGTCCTATTTGGTTTTTCCAGCAATTTTTTTGGGATGTTTTATTTATTTTAATTTCGTCTTTATTTATTAGTGTCCAGTTTTCATTCTCGTATGTTATAATTGTATTGTTATCATATTGTGGATTTTCTTCTTTATCTCTATGTCCGACTATTATTTTGTTTATGGTATAATACATTTTTGTTGATTTATTTGCTTTATTTGTTATTTCTGCCTTTAATTTCCCATCTTCTGTTAACACACTTCCAAGAAATTCATATGCCGTTACTCTTTCCAGTGACTTGTAATTGCTTTTAATTTCTTTGTTATTTTGCTCATTATTTCATTTTCCTGGTATTCACGTCTATTTTCATGTTTTCTATTTCTTTGGTCTATGCGTTAACTAAATCTTACATTTTGTTCTTGGTGTTCGCTATTAATGTCGCTATATAATATGCATTCAAGTACTTTATCTATCTGTTCGTATTTTTTTTTAATTTGTTATTTATCTTGTCCATAAAGATAAGAAATAGTAAGGTATTGAGGCTATTTCCTTGTTTTATTTCTTTACGCATTTTGAATTCCTCTTGTTGTTGTTGTTCCATTTGCACTTTTGGTCTCACTGTTTCGTACGTGCTTCTGATTAGGTTTATTGTTTGTATTGCATCTTTTCTCTTAATTTTTTGTTGGTGTTTTATATGTTCTCTATTTAAGCTCTCTTTTGGTTCTGTCGTGTGATATTTATTTGTGTAGTGTTCTTTCCACGTTTCTAAGATTCTTTTTGTATCTGTTTGTATTTGTCCCTGTTTGTTTTTTATTGTTTTTATACCTTTTCTGTCCTTTTAGTCTTTGTGCTTGTCCTAAATTTTCTGGTGTCTATTTTATGTACCTTTGTTATCTCCTCTCCAAATTCTCTCCGTGATTTTTTTGTTTTTTATGGCTTTTTACTGTTTCTCTTACTATTGTATCCTTTTTTGTCTATCTGCTTTCTTGTTTGAATATATTTTGACAGTCTTTTAATGTCATTGTTCCATCAGTTTGTCTTTTTCAGGTAATTGTTATACTTGTTCTTTCCGCATATGTTTTCCGGTATCTTCAGCGTTGTCTCTTTCTTACTTCTTCCATTCTTTGGAGTTCTATATTTATCTTTTTATTATAATTTTTATTTTCTGTATTTTTAAAATTATATATTACCACGGTACAATATTTTCTTTTCTTTTCATTGTTGTTTATTCTTGCATGGTATTTTGTTGTTGCTAGTTTGTGATATGTTCCATTTTTTATTTTTTATTTTTTTATGATTTTTGGATTGCCCTGTTAATTCTTTTGTATATGTTATGTAGTCCATCAGGCTTTTGGGGTTTCTTTCGTTTGCCACAAACGTGTATTTATCTTCTATTGTTTATTTCCACATTGTATTTTTTGTTATTAGATCGTTACTTTTAGAAAAATCTATAATTTTTTTTATTTCTATTTTGGGTTTACAATCATCTATTATTTTGGTTTTCTTATTTTCTTTCTTTATTTCGTCTTATGTACGTTGTAAGGTGTAGAAGTTTATTATTTCTTCGTCTGATGTTCCTTCGATCAATCCATAAATTTAGATAATGATAATTATTTCTGATAGTTCTTTACTAACTGCTATTATTGTTGAGTCAGCTGTTAATGTTAGTAATTTATTTGTTCATTTCCTTTGTGATTATTGTTCCTAGTCCCTCCTTTGCTCTCAGTTATGGATCCACTTTCGACTAATATAAAATTTGTTTAATAGTGAGATATGTTCTTCCCTTGTCATTTTTTTTTTGTTTTACTTATCCCTACAATTGATTATTATTCCTATTTCATTCGATAATTCTATCTTTATTTCTTTTAGTGCATTTGTGTTCCAAATATCTATACTTATCATTCCATTTTTTTTTAATTTTTTTTTTCTATTCGAGTCCTTTTTCATGTTCTGTTTTGGCGCCTGTGTCGTTATATTTATTTGTTTATATATTAACTCCTGTATAAGTTTTTTGGAATTGTTTCAGTATTTCTGTTTATTCTAGTTATTTTATTTGGATTTAAATGTTCTTGTTTCTCTACATCTGGAAACATTTCACTGATTATTTGTGCACCCGTTTTCCTCTTGGCGTTTTTCATTTCCTAATTATGTTTTAGGTTCATTTCCTATTTCCTGTAATTATTCTAGGTAGTATTCATTTCCGTTAATTATTAGTTTATTGTATATGATGATTACTTGTTGTCACTGTAGCCTTATTGCATTTCTGTATTGTTATTAGTTTTCTAATTTCTTTCATCTTCTATGTAAATTTTTGTACCTTTTAGTTTTGTAGTTACCTTTGCCGTAGTTCCCTCAGGATTGGTCTGTTTTTTACTTTCTCTTTTAAGTGTAAATCACTCCCCTCGCCTTTTTTATAATTACATGTATAATTATATTCCCTTTTTTATTTCTCCACTCATTTCTTCCATTTTATTTTCTTATTATGTTATTCTTTGTTTTAATTGTTAATATTTATTCCTAAACTGTTTGTTTTCTTCTTTAACTTTATTCAGTTCTTTTTTAAATAAATCTATTTCATTTCTCTTTCATTCTATCTAATTTATTTTTAATCTCTTCTAACATTTTTTGCATGTTACCGAGTTTTAATTCGTTTTCTTGTAAATGTAAATTTCCTCGGGCGGTCTCTGTTTATTGTGTATATTTGAGTGACGTTTACTTGTACTGCGTAAAGCAGCTGGTCCCTGTCGACCCATTGCAGGTCAGCTCTTTATCAGTGCCTGAATTCTAAAGTGCTTTAAGTTACTTCTAAATCTAATCCCAAATCAGATCTTCTCCTTCCTTTCTTTTACTTGTTTTACAGTTGCTTCTATAAATATTGACTTTTATTTAACCGGCTTATTTTCAGTAATGCGAAACAAAAATTATTCGACTATTCTCCTGCTATTTCAAAACCGGACATCAAAAATTGAAATAAAGTAGAGAAAATGATGTTATTGTTAGTAATTTTGTAGGGTCCAAATAACATTGATAAAGGGGAAACTAAGTATATAAATAATAGAAATTTGCAAAGGAAGAATTGAGGTGACAGGATATTTAAATGGCACGACTGGCGGAAAGGATAACAGAGCTAACGAAGTAATAGAAAACAATGCATTTAATTTATCAAAAAAAATTTAACGGTTGAAAATGTAGGGTACAATGGTTAAGTTAAAAAATATCAGGTAGTCCTTACGGTACAATTGCTGTCTAGATTTGGTACCGTAAGCACTTATTTAATTACATAACAATTTGTGTAAACTGCTGCGCAAACTTTTAATGTTAAGAAACACATTTTTACTCTAAAAATCATGTATTACATTACATAAGCCTAATATTTAAAGATGTAGAGATTTTTTAGACAAATTGGGTTAGTTTTTATTGATGTAGTTCTAGAAGACTACTAGTATAATTTATAATGTAAGTTTGGCACCTATTTCCAAAGAATACAGCATCTCTTTTGAGTCTTCGGTGTTGTTTTATTTTCATCTTTTATTTTTAGTTGTAACAGTATATTGAAATTAATCTATATTAGCTCTGAACCTTCTAAACTCTCAATTGAGACTACTGTCGGGTTATTACATAGTCTAATATATATTTCAGTTGTCTGTTAGACATATGCTGAGTATGAGCATGTATTTCTTTATATTAATAAAAGCCACTGTTAATTATTGGTTGTCAGTATTTGCAAGTCTCTGTCCATTATTTTTTATTTCTTATTTTCCATGTGGTCCTACTATTTTGTCACCTATTTTTTACCTTTTTATATTTTACTTTATTTGCTATTTTAGCAGTGTTCCATAAAGTATTTGCACATTTTCTACCTTTTTTAGCGTTTCAGTCTTTTAACATAATTAATTATTTTTCCTCACTTCCTTCCTCAACCATCTTATTAATCTTCTCTTAGAGTACAACTTTATTTGGTGTGGTTTTACTATTACTTAGCCCATGTACTCCGACGATAGTTGTTTTAGTCATATATTTTTATATTTATTTTTATCATAATGAATACTTCTCTCTTTGCTCTTGCTTTTTTAGACATGTAGCCCCATAAATATGTATAGAGATATTGTTGTTTAATTTCTCCCCTTTTTTTTTTTTTTTTGTAGTCATCGTAATTTATTCCCTACTTAGACATTTTACATTTTAACTTTTTAGTTCTTTTTCTAGATTTTAGTTTTCGTTGATCCAATTTGTCCGTCTGATTTATAACAAGATTTTTACTGATATTGGGGTGCCGGCCCAATAATTCAATCGGCAGCATGAACGACAGGTCCATTTTCAACGAACTTAAAAAGTTCGTTACTGAATTCTATATGTCTGTCGGTCTGTCTGTCTGTCTGTCGCTGTCACAAAATTATGGATTTTTTAAAATTTTAAAATGGATTCTTATAGGAAATTGTACGCTGATTTCAAAATCGAAATCAAAAAGTTTCTATCTCGAATAGTTTTCGAGATATTCGACTTCGAATTTCGGGAAAATTTCGGCATTGCGATTTTATGAGTAATTCTTAAAGAAAATTTTACGCTGATTTCAATAATGAAATCGAAAAATTCTATGTCGAATAGTTTTCAGATATTCGACTTCGAATTTCGGAAAATTTTCGACATTACGATTTTAAATGTGATTCTTATAGGAAATTTTGCTGAATTCAAAATGAAGAAAAATTCTATGTCGAATAATTTTCAGATATTCGATTTCGAATTTCGAAATTCGAAATCGAAATCGAAAGGTTTTTTTAAGTTCGTTCTGGGATTGCTTACAGAGCAATCTCTTTGCCGGTATGTTGTACAATGGGTATGTATTTCTTCAAGACCTTCCGACACCATTGATTTGCAGTGGCAGCGCTTTCCCTAAATTGCAATGGACACGTATCTGATGGAAATACATAGCAAATTCCTATACGTTTGTCTGCAAACTTAATCAAAAAAAGTGTAAACAAAAAAACGTGAATTACCATCAAAATAGACTGTGCATATGAATAACAAATTATTATTTATCAATTCTTACTTATCCGCAAATAGTTATGAGGAATACACAAAAGTATTTCTAGATATAGCATATAAAAAAAAAACATAATCTTGTTATAATGTTATTTCCCCAGCCTAGTACACCGGCACTACTAAATTTGATAGAAATGATTTTGGCTTAAAATCTGTTTCCATCATAACTAATTTTTGTGTCAATGCATTATATGGTAGAACATCCTATATAAAAACTTAGGAATAATTAGTATAGAAAATTACTATAAATAATAAAAAGGTAAACCTTGAAAGAAATGTGCCATAGATATTTTTGGTCAAATTTGCTCAAAATCATAGGGTCTCCCTTAGGTCCTAAAAAATAGATATGAAAGTTTTGGGTTTATCGGACAAGCCGCATTGAAGAGATCGATTGGACATATATTCAAACTTACAAACTCACAGACCGACAAAATGTTGGTACCCACCACTATCCTGCATTCCTATAATGTACCATAGTACCTAGGGCACATAATAAAATATAAACACAAATATTTTTAAAAATTTAAATTAAAGTAAGGACAATAAAAAATAATACTAAATGAAGTAACAAATTTGCTCCTCCTACTCACAAGATTTCTTTTGATCCAGAAATGTGTGTATTTAAGTTTAAAAACTGTGTTTTGTAAAGAAATACATAGACAAACCACAAAAAATATGAAATTAAGGATCCAAAGAAACAAAGCTTTATAACAGTATTTAGTTTGTTATTTTACAAACTTTCAAAGAAAAGCAATCTCGTCAGGCCCCGTTAATGAAGATGTAAAGCAAAGAAAATGTTAGTTTTGTCTTCAACGATACATCAATTAGTAGTCGACATATAACGAACAATATACAACTAATTTTTCATGGTGAACATTATGTAATGTTACACGGCGAATCAAATATAAATTGAAATGCACACCCCGCGAGGTAAATGAAGAGAGATATAGCTTGTGTGTAAGCGTATAAGGAAGAACGCCTTATAGAGATTAATCCTATAAGGTACCTCGCATTACTGCTTTTTTAATCAGTATCACGATGTACTCTTATCCGTTACGCAATGGACTATTATTCAAAACCACCGAAATGTTGAAATAACTAAGGCACATTATGGCAATAACACCCTTAAAAAGACTCAAGTGTACGTAATATGCACAATTTTTGCAAGGACGAGTCGTTAAAAATAAAAATCGTCGACATCGCCCGAGAACTAATGCAAATAAAGAATGTTTGCATTATTTGCTTTCTTCTCGTGCATGACTACCATTAATGATTACTAAAGTCGCAGCTATAATGCGCCCAAACTCGATAAAAAATTGAGGATTTCTTCTAGACTACACTGGAACATTTTCTCTACAATCCGCACTTATCTATCGGCGATTATAATTTATTTGAACTACTAAGAAAAGCATTTCAAGGATAAAGATTTGCTGTCAAAGTGTTAATGCGCGATCGGTTACTGTCACAGCCACCTGCATTTTAAAACAGCTAAATTAAAAAACTATATACTCCTTGAAAAATGAATTTTTAAGTCAAGAGATTATATAGAAAAAAAATTTAAATGTTTGTATTTTATAAATATAAATTTAAAAAGTAATTTTAGTTTATATTTGACTTACTCACATACATTTATGCCATCTCCTTTGCAAGCTTTACAGTCCAAAGACACACGGCAATGATTGGTATATTAATAAACTAAATTTAAATAAAATATTTCTTGTAACAAAATATTGAAGGGATATGTAACAATTTGATACACAAAGCTATTTATTTACATACCTCTCTTCGTCTGTTTTAATGCATTTTTGATCTAGCGAATATGCTACTTTCATAAATAGACATGAATTGATTTGTTGTACTTGATTGTTGCTTTTAAACTGCCACATTTCTAAAACAACCTCAACATGCTTAAATAAACAAGCGGTTCAAGTCGGGGCGGTAAGAAGGATTATTTGTTGTTGACCTCTGTATTTGCTTCAATTTGGATGGACTTACACTGACAGTGTAAGAGCAGACGTAGAAAAGAAGAAATACACTTTTTATTGAAACTTCGCGTTTCTTTGGGCACTAGGCAGGCCTCATTTTCATCAATAAAGTGTAGTAATATTAAGCATTAAATTGTATTTCGTTTTGTCAACCATTCAGTGAAAACTACTTTATACCATTGCAAAACACAATTGAAATAACTTTCCTACCAGACAGCTTTGTTTTGGTTTTGGTTGGTGAATTTTTGTCTTTCATTTTCACTGCATACTTGTTTGTTTTTGTTTGTACTGGATGTGTAATAATAAACATAAGTGTTATCACACATCAGTATTCGATGCAAAAAGTTTCTCATATCTTTGACGTCTGGAATATCTCAAGTTAGGTAGCTGTTTGTTCAGTTTCTTTTTTTTTGAATTTTTGACACGTTTTTGATTATTAACTAGGCAGAGCCATGACTAATGCTGGAGTCGAACAACATTCGCTTCGCTGTTACTCGTACAAGAGCAATAGTGTATTTTTATCCTTTTATCTTATATCAGTTAAACATCTGGTTTCTTAATAACATAGTCTATCCCACACACCGCTAAAAACATTCATCCATTCACGGCATTCCGAGGTTTTCATATACGCAGTAGAACAAAGCATTTTTTTTAATTTACGTACTTATGTATTTCCATCTTTAATTTATCAATGCGGGATACAATAAACCGAAAATGAACATTTTCCAATATTTATCATAAGTTTTAAATTGGACTTTATAAAAAGATAAGGAAAGAAAGTAAAATAGATGACGGCAATTATAGAAAAATTGGATTGTAAAACGAAAAATATGAAAAGCAAATTCAACAAAAAGCACTTGGATATGAAGACAAAATTAGCGGAGATAAAGAAAAAAAATGAGAAGAAAAAGCAAAATAACCGCAAAAGGAAAAAGTAGTGAGAAAAGATCAGTAATCTCTAAAATAAACTAGCAAAGAAAAAAGGTCACTATAAATAAATACAAGAATTAATAAACGGATACTGTCTAAAGGGAAAACAAAAGTAGATGGTATTTATTCCAAAATCAAGCCCAAGAAAAACAAAGAAAGAAGAAGTATATTAAGGGGAACGAAAATTTATATAAATAACAATTAGACATTTAAAGAAAGAAAAATTAAAACTAAATTGCAACGCAAATTTCGTGAGGAAAAGCAAAGAAAGGGCGATTAAGGTTGGATACCAAAAAATAATAGTGGAAGGAGAAGAATTCAAACGAGACTTCAGTAAACAAGGGCTATGAAAAACTTGAAAAAAATGAAAGAAATAAAACGACATGTAATAGAAATACTAGCATTAGAAAAAACAAGGTGTAAAGGGGAAGTAAAAATAAACAAATAAAAAAATATCCAATAATGATAGAGAAAAAACAAGGAAAAATGGTAAGGAATAATCATATGAATCTTGAAAATAAACAATAGAACACCATACTCACGAATAAAAAACAATGTAGCCAATATTACAATTATAAATGCATATACGTCAACATACGTAGCAAAGAATAACAAAAAAAATAAATGTTTTGTGAAATATTGGAAGATTTTGTAATCTGGTAAAACAAATAAATACGATAATATCGAGCATAAGAAAGAGCATAACTATAACCAGCAAAACAATATCTACCACATCATAAAAAAGAGATGAAGAATTGTACAAGATGTAGGATCACACCTAGAAAGTATAGATAATGATCATCAGTTAGTAACAGTAAAATTAAATGTGAGAATAGTTGAGAAGGCATAAGCTAGATATTCTAAAAGAATAGAAAACAGAATATCTAAAAAATTAAGAGAGAAGTAGAGTATATGAAAAAAAAACAAGCACGGCTAATAAAGAAGGAAAACAATAAGAAAAAGAATAAAATAATATAAAAATAATATATCGAAAACAGCAGAACAGATAATAGGAAAAAAACAAGAAAAAATAATTAATCACTGTGAGGTATTACTAAAAAGAAAGAAAGAAGCGAAACTAAAATAACTACGACCCAAATAACGACAATGACTATGAAGAATTTAAACAAATAAGAAACTAAGCAACGACAATAGCAAAAACAAAAGGCAGATAAAATAATAGATAAGAAATAAGAAAAGGAATAGAAAATGGTAAAATTATACAAAAGAAATGACAGAACTAAAGTTATAAAAACGGTTGCAAAGAAAAAATACAAAAAGAAGAAGAAATGAAGGAGTACCAGAATAGGGGGTTAACGGGAAAATTAAAAAAAAAAAAGAAAGGAATGGGACCAGATAACATAACGTCAGTTGATAAGAAAAGGAAAAAAACAAAATTTAAAAAGGATTTTCGACCTAATGATCCAAATGTAAAATAACAAAACTATTTTGGTATACAATAAAAATAATAACTACTATAAAATATTTGAAAGCGGCAGTACTTACACATTAATAATAATTAAATAAGAAAGATTAATTATCGGCGATGCTATTTGACGTAACAACAGAAAAGCTAATAAAAAATTTGACATAAAAGAAGCAATAATAAAAAAATTTATTTAAGTAGATCTGATAACAAAAAACAGATAAAGCTTGGAAGAGGCAATAGAGAATATAAACAAAAAGGCAAGAGTGAGACAATTATAAATAAATCAAGACAAATTCAAGTATAAGCAAATTATCAGGAAAAAGAAGATTAGGCTCACAGAAATAAACATTTACAAAATAAAAGACAAGTTTGAAATATCTAAAAACAACTAAAAATAAGAAAATGATAGAAATGGAGATGTATATCGAAAGTTACAATACATAAAGCTTACTACAAGTGTAAAATGATAATGTGTAACAAAAAGATAAATAAAAATCTAAATTAAGATTAGATAAAACTGTAATAATATCAATGACAACTTATACAGCAAAAATATATAGCGCAAGACAATGTGAAAAACCATTACAAAAATTGGATGAAAATAATAAGACAGATACTTGGAGGAAAGGAAAATACATGAAGAGCAATATGGGAAATTTACGTAACTACAGTAATTAAAGCAAATAAATTATGAATAAAGATTAAATGAATATTCACTAATCAAAAAAATAACAAAATGGAAACCACAAATCAGATCAAAAGGAGACGAAAGCTACGACGAGAAGAACAAGTAGTTACAGTTATAAAAACACAGAAATTCAAGATGAAGAGAAACGATAAAAGACAGAAAAGCTTGAAAAGCAAAATAGTTGACGAAACGAAAAAAATGTATTAAACTGTAAAACGAAAAAGTATAAAGTGGGGTGAAGTGACGTACCACTAATGCTCGCATAGTCTATAAAGCCTATATACGACTTCAATTTGAATAATTTGAAAAAGATGTTCGTCACTATTTATTTTAATATACGAATGTTATGAACATTTCTACTGGTGGTTTTTAAACAGAATTTGTTTACTGCTAACCAAAAACTTGCAATATAAAAAAAATAAAATTGCTACAAATTTATAAACCTTATCAATTATACATATTTACATCAAATTTAGTACAAACAAAATAAGAATTACTTTGTTGCACAATGGTTTATAAACAAATTTTTATCAGTTGTTTATTTATGTTAACAAGAAAACGGTAATTTTATTATTAGTTAATTAAAAAAGTATTAAATACATTAATTCAATTCATAGAAAATAAATAATATAATAGATACATGGGATGGACGACGACTAAGACAATTAATTAATTCAAGCTAATACAAGTACGTTGACGACCTGTAATTTTTGAGCTAATCAATCTGTTTGTTACCGCGGCTAGTTTGTCGCGATAGTTAATAGGGGGAAAAATTGCAATAATAAATCCCCTTATTTGCGATGGTGTTTACCTCAATCAAACACTGCGATTTCGATAATACAATTTAATGTTGACTGAAGTTAAACAAAAATACAAAGTTGCGAATGTGCTCAAGTGCATTAGTCGAGGCTTTCGATGTGGTTGCTTGTTAACGACCGACTGAAATTACAAAACTGAGTCGGCAAGTGAGTGACATCATATTCAAGGGGTGGGTTCTTAAAATCAGGGACAATAATTACCTGCAAAAAGGAAGACGGTTGCAATTGTTTAGCTTAATCACGAGAAAACCCGCTGACAAATCTTAAACTCATAATTATATTTTTGAATAAGGTCATAAAACTTGTATTTAACACAAAAGAGACGACAGCGGTCATCTACCTAAAAGGAACCCACCGACCACTTAGACTTATAAATCTGTCACTCAACTTGCCTGGAGAATCTTAATTCTTAAAATAAGATAATCCTTACAATTATTCTTAATAATAAATTACTAACTATTTCGTACTAAACACAATCGCTTCAGAATTATAAACAATCTCTACTAGCGATTAAAAACAAAATCATTAAGCCATTACATTATAACTATCCATTTTGTTAGTGGTAATCAGTGGGTAGGTACAAACAACTTTATGTCAATTATAGTGATTTATAAACGAATACATTTCCTTAAATCAGTTTCACAAAACCGTATTTCAGATTACAATTAATTAAATTTTGTTGCTGCACCATACTACGCTATTTTAACTTAATATCTAATTGACATTAAAAATAAAGTTTAATTGTTTTTAGCTTGTCTTTAGAATACGGATCGATGTTCAAACATAAAAAGATTAGCACATTAAAAAATAAATTTCAACTTCATTTAAAAGCACTAATAATATTTATTTATATTTATATAATTATATTTATATTAAAAATGATTCACATATGCGTTGCTATGTGAATTATGTCTTAGAATGTTATCTTCACAAAGTATTTCAATTTCTTCTTCTTTAGGTGCCGTCTCCGATGCGAAGGTTGGCAATCATCATCGCTATTCGAATTTTTGACACTGCTGATCTCCAAATAACTGGCTGTAGTACAGTTAAACCATTCTCTCAAGTTCTTTATCCACGAATGTCTTCTTCTTCCCACGCTTCTCCTCCCTTGAATTTTCCTCTGCATTATTATCTGGAGCAGATGGTATCTATCGCCTCTCATAACATGTCCAAGATATTGCAGTTTTCGTTTTTTAATGGTGAAGACAACTTCGGTTTCTTTTCCCATTCTTCTCATCACCTCTACGTTAGTTACATGTTCGGTCCACGATATTTTTAATGTTCTTCTATATAGTCATAACTCAAACACCTCTAATTTTTTCACATCTGTTTTCTTCAGTGTCCATGTTTCCATCCCGTAAAATAGCACAGATAGGACGTAGCACTTTAGTAGTCTTGTTTTTGTCTCTAAACTAAGGTCTCTTGCACAGAATACCCTTTTTATTTTAATAAAAGTTCTCTTGCTTTCTCAATCCTTAATTTTATTTCTTCTGAGCAATTGTTGTCTTTATTGATTATAGTACCCAGATATACGTATTTTTCTGCTTTCTCTATGGGCTCGTTGCTTATGTAAAGATTTCCATATAAAATTCTCGGTGTTTTACTTACTACCATATACTTAGTCTTTTTTGCATTTAGCGATAGTCCGTATTCTTCACTTGTTACTACTACTTTATCAAGTATTATCTGTAGGTCTTCTAGGCTAGTTGCTATCAGGATTGCGTCGTCAGCATGTCTTAGATTGTGAATTGGTATTCCGTTCACTTTTTAGCCTATTGTTTCGTGTAATAACGCTTTCTTCATTATCTCTTCTGCGTACATATTAAAAAGTGTTGGTGACAGCACACAACCGTGCCTAACGGCTCTTTTATGTGTTCAGTGCTATTTTCGTCTATTTTTATAACTGCTTTTTGATCGTAGTATAAGTTACTAATGATTCCGATGTCTTGCATGTCTATATTCTTTTCTTGCAGTAATTTAATTAGTTGTTCGTGGCGTACTTTGTCGAAGGCTTTGTTGAAATCAGTAAAGCAAACATATAGGTCTTGATTCATAACCAGACAACGTTGTATTAAAATATTTAGTGCAAACAAGGCTTCTCTCGTTCCAAGTCCGTCTCTGAAACCGAACTGTGTTTCACTGATATCTTGTTCCAACTTTTTGTATATTCAGCTTTAGATTTCACCGTTTACATGCAACGTATTAGTCCACCTCTTGCGGTTTTAAAGCAATGACATTTGGTCTTTCGAAAAATCGTGCGATTTGGCGTTTGATGCACATAACTTCAATAATCAGCTGTGTTCACGATGGCAATCACAAAAGAGCATATACGATTTTCTATCCACTTCGCGTTTCATCTTAAGAAAAACGCTGCTGAAACCACCGAAATAATTTGTGCTGCATATGGTGAGAATGCTGTAAGTCATGCAACGTGCAAAAATGGTTCCAAAGATTTCGCGGAGGAGAGTTTAGTCTTGAAGATCAACCACGCGCTGGACGCCCTCAAACATTTGACACGGATGAGCTGCAGACGCGTTAGGCTGAGAACTTCTCCCACATATGGCGTATAGCCCAGACAAGGCCTTCCGATTATCATTTATTCCGGTCGTTACAGCATCACTTGGCTGATACGCACTTCAAAACAAGAAGAAGTCCGAAAATGCATCGATAACTTTATCGTCTCGAAGCCGGTGAGCTTCTATCACCAAGGCATTCGCAAGCTACCCGAAAGATGGCAAAAGGTCATCGATACCAACGGAGAATACTTTGATACTTAAGCTTTTTTTGTTTGTTTTTAAATAAAACTTTAATTTTGCAGAAAAAATCTGAGAACTTATTTATACACCTATTATAATTTTCAAAAAGATTTTCAGAGTATGGCTCATAAGACTGTACGATGGTCTGTACACAATTTTGCATTCGGTTTTTTGGGGAGGGTTACGAAGGTCGATACTAGCCAGTCATTCGGTATTACACCTGTTGAATATATGGTGTTAAATAATTCTTGTATGATATTAAGGTTTGTTTCCTCAACCAATTTAATTATTTCTGATGTCAATTCGTCTGGGCCTGGTGATTTTCCAGATTTTATTTCTTTAATGGCGTACTTTATTTCTTCTTTAGTTATTTCTAGCCCGTTGTGGTCTTGTTGATTTTCTACTATATTACTATGCCTGTCGTCTGAAAATAATTCTTCGATATAATCTTTCCACTCGTCTAATTTTTCTTCGGTATTTGTAATTATTCGTCCATTTTTGTTAATTAACACACTTGCTTTCTTATGTTTCTGTACTCCTGTGAGCTCTTTTATTTTCTTGTGTATATTGAAATTACCGTATTTTAATTGTAATTGTTCTATTTCCTCGCATTTACTTTTATACCATTTTTCTTTTGCTTCCCTTATCTCTGTACGTATTTGTTTTTGGATTTTCTTATATTCCGTATTGTTATTTTTATTACTCCTTCTTATATCCATGAGGTGAAGGATTTCTGTTGTCATCCACTCGTGTTTTATTATTTGTTTCCTTTCACAGAGTATTTTTTGCATGGTTTCATTAGTGCATTCTTAAACTTTTTCCATTTTTCATTTGTGTCCAATGTTGTATTTAGTTCTATATTTGTTAGGTTAGGATTTACTTTGTTTTGTAGTTCTCGTTTTATTTGTTGATTTTTTAACTGATGGGCATCTATTCTGTTTTCTCTTGGTTTTAGTTTTCTCGATTTTAGTTTAATTATTGCTGTAGCTGTCACTGGGTTGTGATCGGATGAGACGTCGGAGCTAGGGTAGGTCTTTACACTTTTCATAACATTCTTATATCTTTCGTTGATAAGAACACAGTCAATTTGATTTCTTACGGTTCTGCCGTCTTTGTCTTATGGCCACTTCCAGGTGTAAAGTCGGCGTTTTGTAAGTTGATAAAACGTATTCTTTATTATGAAGTTGTTCTCTTGGCATAATTGTAACAAGCGGTCACCCCTGTCATTCCTCGTTCCGAGTCCATATTTTCCAACGCATTTGTCGCATTCGCCTCTCCCAATTTTGGCATTGAAATCACCTAACACTACAGTAATATCAAGCACTTTGACTGATTGCAGGATTATGTTAATTTGTGCATAGAATTCCTCCACTTCATCTTCTGATTTGTCTTCAGTAGGAGCATATGTCTGAATTATGTTAAGTTTGCAGTGCTTAGTCTGTAATTGTAGCAGCATGACTCGATCTGATATCGAGATGAAATTTATTACTGATTTATTTACTTCTTTTGAGACAATTACTGCTGCACCGTATAAGTGTTTAGGGTCTTCGTTTCTTGAAAAGTATATCGTACCATTTTTTGTATGCTTTTGACCACTATTTGGCCATCTTGTACCACTAATACCTAAAATGTTTAACTTCATTTTGTTCATTTCTTGTACTACGTAGTGTATTTTACCGGGCTCGTACATGCTTCGTACGTTCCATGTACCAATTCTTATAGCGTTCTTCAAAACTGTCCCCTCCGGAGATCCGATTAGCGGACTATTTGATTTTGAAACTAGCCATGATGATTATTTACTAAGAATATCCACTTGGAATCTTTAATGCAGTGGTTTTCCGTTGCCTTCTGCATCTTCATGCTGTTGACCTTGTTAGGCTCATCCGTCTTTTGGGGCAATTTGTCACTCCAAGGGCAAGAGGGTTCCCTTACTCTTACCAGCTCCTCCACCCGAAGCTGTTGGCTAGTAATAAAAACTGCTTATAGCGACAGTATTCGGTGCATAGGACTAGGGACCATTAAAATTTGTCATTCAAAAGTTACTCCCATGCTAGTTTTGGTCCGCCCCGGATATTTTATTTCCCCGGTACCCGCTATATCTAGCGAGCATTCCCCTGTCCTGGGAAGACCACCTGGGGAGACGCCCGGTTGGGGACTAGCAACCCCGCTGGAAGTATTTCAATAAGATGTATAATGAAAGATTAGAAATTTTATTTTGCTTTCTATTACCATCAATCTTATGTCACACCATTGAGAGATGACAGTATAATTAATGAATATGTTAATATAACACAGTGTCAAGTAAATTTATTAGTTTTAATCATATCCAACGAATACATTTAGTTACGTAACATTACGAGTTATTTACATCATGTAAGTCAGTTTTTTTATATAATACCATAACCGTAGATAGAATAAGTTACGAACTTAGTGGTCAACACGTCATGATTATTGGGTGTTTTATTTGCGAGGTTTTAGGTAAGGCCTTACACAAAACTGGATCATCTACTTATTAAAGAAAAAAGTACTGAAGTTATATGAACTCAGACCCAATAAAACAAAAAGTTAACATGTTAGAAACATCAACGATATCAAACAGCAAAGCTTCTTTACAAATGATGCTCAAAGATTTTCAATCAACGTCGAGATGTGACATAAATTATTACACTTAGATGCAGTGGTTCAATTATAACTCATCAGTCTAAAATTGTTGTACAAACATTATTTTCAGAATACCTCACTGTTAAAAGAATAAAAAAATCTCACATATAGTGGCAGTCCGATCCGTTGGTGACCATTACTTGCAGAACTATATATTTCCCACTATAAAATTTAGAGAAATGAAATAATACAATCTTAATCACTGCTTTAAATAATTCGTGAACAGCAGAGGCTATAAATATTGAATTATTTATCGCCCTTTTTACTATTACAATAAATTAAAATTTTCAACTACTGTCTTATGTTGTTTAAAATCATGAAAACGGATAAATAGCTATTCAAAAATTTTAATCTCAATTTTGTTAAACGTCTTTATAAGTTGAAAAAGCAGGAAAACCACCACCAGAACACACAAAATTGAGCTCGTTTGATTATTTACTTCTACTTAATAATTATTTGACAGTGTACAGACATTACTTATTTCTACAATAAGCTAGAAATTAATTAAGTGACTCACTAATATTCATTATTAAGTGGCGAAGCGAAATGGAGTCACTTACTAACTTCATGTTGTCTGTCCGTCCGTCCGAGAAATAGCTCGAGAACGGCTGGGAATTTCCAAATTCTGTTTTCACCTATCGACAGGTGACCAAAAAGGCTTGTTTGCTAGTGATTTTGAAACTGATTGGTCAAAGGTCAGCTAGACTAGAGGGTTCTCAAATTTGGGAGACTACTTCGCCACTTCGCTATGCGTTGCAAGCTTTGCAGGTTTATTTATATTTAATAGCCGATCTATTTAACGCCTCACTTAGATCGACTGCCTTCTTGACTTTCCTCGTAAATACTTAAACAGACACACCTTTTATTTCAAAAGCATTAAAATACCGCGTTGGTGCGCCAAGTACATTACTGTACCTTCTTTGGAGACAGCATCAAACTCCTGAAAATCTTCGACAGGTGTCTTTTTGTCATGCTGGCTCTTTCAGAAAGCCTAGTTTTCTTGGGTCGACCGTTACACTAGTTTCTCCTTAAAAACTTTCTATCCCAGAACTTCGATGATTTATGCCACTTGTGAAAAGGGCTGTAGAGAAATCATGATTCTACTCTAAATAGTAGTGTACCGTAGATGACTGTTAATTTAGTATTGGGTACGTTTCAAACCCGTTGGTAAAATAACCTACAGCAACAAAGATATCTTCGTTGTCGTCGCTTATCTCTAGAGATGGATGGAAAATGTCAATTGTCCTTGTTTTCTTGAACTTCTAAAATTGATTTCGAAATTGTTGTTCTCCTTCCAAAGGCCATATTTCCCCTTGCACATGATTTGCATTTCTGGTACCATTTCTTTGCGTTTTTTTACAGTTTACCCAATAGAGCCGCTCTCAAAGTTTTTATAGCTTCTTCTTAATCTAAAAGTTATCCCCTGGCGTTTTTTCATGCAAGTGACGTAAAACTTACGATGATCGGCTTCTCAATGCTAAACAAGTACGGACGTGGAACTCCGGTTCCACAAATGTCCGGAGCTTCTATACATAAACAAAAATTTGCGGCTACTTCCAGTCAAACCAGTCTCGAGATTTTCCGATCAGGCTGATATTTGGCGTCTGGACTTGACTTATGGTTCTTAGTTGAGTAATAAAAAAGTTATTTGTCTATCTAATTATAAGGCGTGACAGATGTCAGAAATGACAGAAGTAGAAGCTGGTCTCCAGCTTGGAAGCTGCCTTGATCAAAAGTTATAAGAAATAACATATTGAAAGCTGGATCCGCTAAAAGCCTTATTACATTGTTGTGGGACATCCCACTTATCTCAGCTCACGGACGTGAACCCGGTAGGTCATAGGCTTTCGAATGATACCCCCCTTATGTCTGTAGGTTTAGTAGTTCTCGTTGAAAATCACGACGGACAGACAGGCGTCCGCACTGGTGTCATTAGGCTTCCCTTTCAGGTATAAAACCACGATCCCAATTTAGCTCTATCCATGTTCTTTAAGGTGCTCTCCAGAAGACCATCTTTTAATATCAAGGAATCCCTAACAAGCGTTTCTCAATTCTATTACTGATAGATATAGAACATATCAGTTGTACTAACAATTTTAAGAGATCGTGAAATAATTATGTTGTAGTTACCTTCATATACTTTACACTTACGGTAGCTAATGTGTTAAGGTTTTTAGTTTTTGTTACAATCAAACAGCAGATAAGTGGCTTTCCATCAATTTTGATAAAACCATAACACATTTTAAAAATTTAAAGTTAGTTGTAAAATGTGTGTTAGTTACTTTAATTAGAAATGTTAAAACTGATAAAAATATTTTTGGCGATAACGAATTTGTTAGTATTTCTAATCAAAGCACAGAAAACCAAAGTTCGAAAGAAAATCAAAGAGATATTTTGCCAGATTTTGTTGAACTTATGTGTTTTTATATAGAAATCTAGATAAGCTGTTTCCACTAATGGCTGACAGTTCTAAAATGTAGATTATAAGAAAACATTGAAATATATTTAAATACTGAAGAACAAGATCTAAAAAAACTCAGCATGTCAAAACGATGTTCAAGAAAAGGATAATAAAAATATATTTTAATATGCATGCTTAGTTTATTACTATTTTTTCTCATTTGAACTAAAATTTTATAACAAAGAAATTTTCTCAATGATGAGGTTTTAGCCAATCAAAATCGTTGCGGCACTGATTATGAAAATGTCTTGTCAAATAAGATTATGTAGTAACAATGCATTCACTAATACCGTCTATTTGAAATCACTGCTCAGCAATAAGACTTTTCTATAGGATCAAAAATTCCCCACTTGGTAAATATAGAACCTCAGATGGATAACACCTGTTGTATAATAGGTTTTCTAAGTCTATTAAATTATTTAAACACTTGTAAGTCTGCAATCATAAATCCAAGTTATTATATTTGTTTATCTGATATTTTCTTTTTATTTTTCCGAAATTTCAACCAACTGGCAGAATAAGAATTGGGTTGCACTTTTTGTAGCATTTGCCTGTTATAGAAATTACGCTATCTGATTCTGCACTAGCTGATTAAACATTACCACAGTTTACTAGTTCATGACATAAATTTATTTGCGAATATTTTCGATTACTTTTTTTGTAAATGGATAATAAAAAATATTATTTGAGGATTTTAATTAAATGTTATTGAAATTAAAATTAATTGCAGTTTTACTGAAGAAGAGGTAAGGCAAGCAATTGATGAAGCTGTATAATAATTTTTGGTGGTCTAATTTAAGGCACATTTAAGATTTTTTAACTACAGAAGTAGTTGCTGGAAGTCTCATACTCTAAAGGAAAGAAAATATTATGAGCTATAAGACTCACATTAGAAGTGACTTGTTATGATAACTAATAGTTCCCTAAACTCTTACATTCATAGTTGCTGTTTCATGTCTCAAATGAAAGTAGTTTTTCTTTCTATTATCATTTCTGTACAGATAAAATTTAAATTCACAAAGAAGACAATTCTACGCCACTCGAATCTCTTATTATTTTCGATGCAAAGAAGTCGGTAGTAGCCACAACACAAGTTGTTAGTTATATTACGAATAATCGACGCCAAACAGTGATGATAGATAGTCATAACCGTGTAATGGTCCACCATTACTTCGCTAAAGTCGCTCTATGATTCTCTACTCATTAGGCTCCGATTCTTCCAGATGGTAATCCTGCTTACCGCTTCACTACTTGGTCATCACAAATAAATTACTTTTCCACGCACTAGTTCCATATTTGTGTGACAATACTGCTATAGACTATTTCCTGTAAAGAAACATCAAACTCTCTTGGTGTAGACTTGCAAGTTTTTAAATTCACTGACTTATCGAAAAAGTATGCTTTGCAAACGATGACAAAGTCTTACACTAAACGTTAACATGGTAAATCTAAAAGGCTAAGAACACGTATTTTACACATAATATCATTATATTCGATTGCCTTCAGAAAGAACTGCGTCTCCCAAAAAGTAAAGTGACATTATATACCAATGATCTGTTCAAGATAAAGTAGAGATATGTTAGCGTAATTTTTAGAAACGACACATAACGACGGTTAAAATTGAATGTAAAAATTCACTTGTACGTCTTGTAGTTTGCTCGAGATTAACAACATATTGATAAAGGTGTATAAATAGCATATAAACATAGTGAAAATGTTTGCTTGTAAGTAATATGTAAATAAATTAAAATTCGAACCAAAAACTAAAAAATGTTGCAATAGTCATGTGCAATAAAACGTAGATGAATTATTTCCCAAAAGAAACAGCGTTGAATGCCTGTGAGGGTGGAAAATAAAATTACAACTCTACTGGTAATTTTTTTTTAATATTAATAATGACTTTTACTTTATCACCATCATTAATTTATTTTTATTTCAGTAGACTTTTAATTTTTAAAATAATGTATTCCAAGAATGGCATTTGCGCTTCATTGTTTATTAGAAGAATTATGTATTTATCTTCGTTTTCCAATTCACATTTTAACATTAAGTTTTCTTTGTTTGTTTCCACTTCTAAAACGTTATCATTTTCGCCAAATCTACTGCATATAGCAATGTCATCCTCTATTCATATATTAATTAAAGATAATCTCAAAGTTTATTATACTCTAATGTGCAACTTAACCAACATTAAAACGCACTTTCTGTGGTTTTCTTTAATTTTTGCATAATAACTAAGTTTCTTAAAACAGTTTTAAGTTATTCCTGTTTTTCATATTCATCCATATTTGATCCTAACGAAACAGTAATTCTTTCCTTACCTATGTTCTTTCTCTATTCTTTCTTTAAACTGATAACATTTATAATTTATGAATACTCTTCTGTCTTGTTAACGCTAATCCACTTACAACAATGTTGTTATTGCGGATCCCTTTAAATCACCTAAAAGTACATTCTTGAAGTTTATTAAAACGCGGTCCACAGATTTCGGTAGAACTCAAAACTGCTAAGATCATATCGTTATTATTAAAATTGTGAAAAAGTATTCGGTTAAAGTACAAAATTTTGACATTACATTTTTCTTTCATATCACTGTCTCGGCTTTGACTCAATGGCTTCTTATATTCAAGGCTTAGTGTTTTTCACAAAAACCATAATTTCAAATTTTTCTCATGAAATCTCAAAATAAGTTGAAATACATACGCAAAAATTATAGACATATAGACAATATTGAAGAAATTGGCCGACTTATATAATATTCTACAATAACAAATAAATTGAACATTTTAAATGAACAAGATATTTATCAACTTAATATTTAAAATTTTTTAAAAATCCATTTTAATATTTAGATTTAAACTGCATGTATAACATAGAAGAGTGTAATTGTAAATCAAACGCTCGCGTTTCACAGTTTTTTAAAGATATTTAAGGAATTATTACAATTACTATTGGTTATATATATCTCACAATTTAGACGATTGAATACGCTGCTGTACCGAAAAGGAAAGTAATATCACAAGGAACGCAAGCGCTTAATAACTGTCAGAATGGGCGCACTTCGTTCCTTAATCTTGTCTTTGAGATTCATTTACAAGAGGCTTTGTATATTACGCCCCTTCAATAACAAGTAAACCTACCTAAAATTTTCTACGAATTTATTTTAAGCTTTAATTTCGAATACAATACAATAATAATATGAAAAAAAATATATTATTTAAAACTTGATAGTAAATAAAATATATATACATAAAATAGTAAATAAAAAAAATTCATATCTAAAGGGTCTTTCATTAATCGCTTCCTATCTTTAAATTTAAATAAAACAAAGTGTGTGTGAGATATTATCGAAATTTTTTATTCGTTTGAAAGGCCTATCGCTGCCATTATGTATGGAATATAACATCGTGCAAATGTCCGCCGCGATTTCGCTGGGTGGTGAGCATCCGAAATATCCAATTTTCTAAGACTCTGGCGCATAAATCAGGCTGAATTTGACCGATGGCATGGGTTATGTTGGCTTTGAGGGTCGCTGTGGTTTGTGGCTTATTCGCATAGATCTGCGACTTAAGAAAACCCCACAAGAAAAAGTCTAACGGGGTCAAATCGCACGATCTCGGTGGCCAGTTCACATCACCTCCACGTGAGATGACCATGCCCTCAAATCGCTCGTGCAGAATGTCCAATGTGGCATGAGCTGTGAGGCACGTAGCGCCGACCTGTTGAAATCACATGTCGTTGGGGTCCTTATCATCCAATTCAGGCCAAAAGAAGTTGGTAATCATCGACCTGTAGCGCTCGCTGTTGACGGTGATGGCCTGGCCAACGTCGTTCTCAAAGAAATATAGACCGATGACGCCGCCAGCCCAAAATCCACACCAAACAGTGACTTTTTCGGGATGCATTGGACGCTCTTGGATCTCGTGTGGATTGGAATCGCCCTAAATTCGACAATTTTGTTTGTTGACGTACCCATTCATCCAGATATGGGCCTCATCGCTAAAGATATTTTTCGATGAAAATTAATGTCAGTTTCCAACTGCTCCAGGGCCCACTCAGCGAACACACGTCGTTGTCTATGGTCGTTTACCTTCAGCTCTTGGGTCAGTTGAATTTTTTACGGGTGCAGGCCCAAGTCACGACGCAAAATTCACCAAGTTGTGGTCTACGAAAGGCCGAGTTCTTGTGAGCGACACGAAATTGACTGTCTCGGATTCTCCTGCACACTCTCACGGATAGCGGCAATGTTTTCGGCAGATCTTGCGTTTCGTCGTCGTATGGGTGTTGGTTGATTGTTTACTAAACCAGTGGACTCAAATTTCTCCACCACACAGCAAATAGTCCTCTCGGTAGGGCGATTATGGCGACCGTAAAATGAGCGAAGCGCGCGGAACGTAGCCCGAACAGAACACCCATTTTTATAAAACAATTTTATCATTTGCACGTGTTGTTGAACGCTATATCCGTCCATGGTAATTTGGCTGAACAGACTGAATAAATGACAGCCAATTCGACAGATGTAGCTTCAACAATATAGCCGCTATCAACTGTCAAAGTTCGGAAGTCCCTATCGGAAGACTCTTTACTTTGAATTACTTGATTTTGCTTTCCAACTTTCAAAACACGCAATTATGTGTAATACAAATTTTCATACTATTAACTGCGAAGGAACTTTTTATGATTTTAAAAAATTGTGAACCCTTTTAATGGTTAATAATTTTATGTAATTAAAATTATTGGTTTATTAAACAAACATTTGCAACAATACTTTTTACTTAACCCCGCAACGACTTTGCTATATTCAGTCTTGTAGAGAGGCCAATTTCACATATTTCATAATTATAGAGGCATTTGTTAACATATTTTGCAAGTGATGTGAACTAGGTCTGCACTTACGCTGGGTATGTAATAAATTTATATTTCTTCATTAATTAACTTCCTGTTACTAGGTACATTCAAGCAGCGGAAATTATAAACTATGGCATGATTGCAGATTTTCATTATACACATTTTATTAGAGTGCATTATATAATCTAGCATGACACACGTATATGATTGACCTAACCCACATCTTCAATTACACCATTATAAGAAAATGAGTGCGCATCTAATTTGTCTCTACAGTTGTAATTGTTATATTGTATACTTATTAAAACCTCTAACCTTCATAACTTCAGACATTACATTTTTTAATTATAGATTATTATAGGTAGCCGTTATATGGGCGCGTTAAATATTAATGCTACTATTTATACTTAAAACTTACAGGTCTGTTTTTATACCAACTTTAAAATATCATGTCGTGTTAGGTGATGAAAAACTTTTCAATTATCTCCGAAACATAAAATCTTACTATCTAGCATAGTTGCTATATAACATGCCTAAACCAACCTAAGCAGATTTTTACGAAATATTTTAATTTTTCCGACATTGTCCTTTAGTGTATCGTTTGACAATTCGCCTATTATGAACAAAGTGACAACGTAGCTCTAACACTCTCGTAATTAATTTATGATATAGAGAAATTTGACCATTTTTATTTTAGTTTCTTAGTCTACATCATCGTCAAATAGAGACAAAACAAACACTTCATCTATCAAATACTATAAATTTTGACAGAACTTCTATAAAGCTGTTTTTGTCGATTTTTTCGTAAGCCTTCATAGCCTTCAAAAAGCACAAATCCTTGTAAGGTGGTTTTACCGCTAAAGTGCATTGCAGCCAAGGCTTGACAAAGGATGTCACAACGAACAGGCAGACATCTAACAGAGCTGCCTTATCCTTGTTTGAAATTCTGAATTAAGAGCTAAGTAATAATATGTTTAATGAATAAATTGCTCTTACCATCCATCGAGCTAGATGCATGTCGAATCTTAAATTTCTGCTCTGTATCTCCGCCAAGAAATATTATTGAAAGCTTTATTAATTCTCCATAGTCATCTCTAGAAATTTCTTTAGTCAATTCAGTTCGGTAAAATTCTAGCAGTTTGTCAATTTCTAAAACATTCAGGCATAATAGCTTTTTTGTATAGCTCTTTATTCCCTCGGGATCGACATTTTTCTAATTTTCTCGGAACTTTTTGGACAATGAAATGTCAGGGCTTGTAATCACTTAGCTGATTTTTGCCTTAAACACGCCTTTTAATACCAATTTGGAGACACGATGGCGGCAAGCAAAAGTAAGCATTTCTCTATTCAGTTTCTGCTTGAGAAGCACACAAGCACCATTAATACAACCTGTATTTGAAGCAGCAGTATCTCCACTTTATCTTTAAGATTACAGTCAAAACTAGCGTTCCAAACTGCCTGTGCCTGTTTGCTTCCTGAAGAATTATCAAATTTTGGCACAGCAATAAGTTATTCTTTATTATCATACAAAATAACTATTGATAGAAGTTCTTTTTTAGATTTTCGTGCATCTAAAGCCGACAAAAGTTTGCCAACCCAGTGGACAGTTACAGTATCCGGTACCTCGTTTTGGAAACCAACTTTTATAGCTCCTGCGCGCTCTTTTCGCTTTTCCGTGCGAATTCTTTGAATGGAGGACTTGCTTATAGGAAATTCGTCAGTGTTATGTCCAAGTGCCTCAGTAGTTGCTTCAATAATAAACACAGAATTTCTCATACTCAACTGACACCTATCTAATGCTGCCACTAATTTTTGGGATGATAAAAAATTTTCTCATAGAAGTTTTATTAGTATCGGATTGTATGATCTCAGTTGGGATGGGCAAATTTTCTTGTAAATCCATTATTTCAGAATCAAATGACGAATTTGCTTGTAGTGGCTTATAAGTTGATGTCGAAAGAGTTAAGGATGAAAAATATTTACCACGCCGCTTTTGTTCGTCAATGTTTCTAAGGCGCGCCTTTTCCTCTTTTTCGGTCAGTTTTTGTTCACTCCAGCTAAGTGAGCAGGTCGACCTATCTCTCTCTGCCGTTGCAAGAAGATCCTATCTTCATTTATCTTTATTAATTGAAGCGCATCGGTGTGTGCTTTGTCAAACAAATTGTCTAAGTTTGTAACAAACTCTTGTCGATTCTGCTCAAACACGTCTTGTACTTTTCGCAAACCTCTCCAAACTTGGTATAAGGTAACTAGTTTCCTAACCCTGTTAGGTAAAGATTTAGTCGGTATACGTGTCTTTTCCCAATAAATAATTCACTTACAAATAATAAGATTTGCACTTTCATTGGCCCTTAAATTTACTTTACGAATATTATAAAACAGAACTGCCAGTACTTGTCCATTAGACGGAAGTTTTGAACCAGTAATTTGATGTTTTATGTCCTCTATTAAAAATATTCCCTTTTTATAACTGTGTAATTCCACTGACATGTTGACAAAATGAAATCAATGCGTTTACTAATAAAACAAACAAGCAATTATAAGCACAACGATACGTTAGCTCCCGCAAGTACTGACATGTTTCGATGCAAGTCGGCACGAGTTGCCGTGGTTCTAAGTACATGAAACTTATTTACCATTGTCTTGGCATCATTCAAATCAAATTAGAGAGTATGCGTTGTGGGGGGACACCTTAATATACATATATAGAAAAGCTCTACACACAGTTCAATATCTTTCGAATTACCATTCAAATAAAAAAGATTTATGAAGTGCGATATAAATAACTAATTCAGTTCTGACACGAAACTTTCTAAAGGACAATAAAACTACGGTTAGAATCATTCACAGCTAGAAATTTTTTTTTGCAATATATAGATATGTTCACGGGCCAAATATAGAGAATCCTAGATGAATGTAAGATAAAAGCTATTACAATAAAAAAATGATTAGTTACGACTAGACAGACACAAAACCCTATAACCAAGACATACTGCATACAGTATTTGTGAGAGCAAACGGATCAAACAAATACTACTAAAATAGAAGAATATCAACAACATCTATATTTGAACCACTCGTAACAATTACCTTCAGCATCACAAAATCCCAATTTCAAGATATGTTTCGAAAAAAATACGAATTTTGTTTAGATTTATATACATAAAAATAATCATAACAAAGACAATGAGTTCTAGCTATTCACATCCCTCCATGAAGTACAAAACCACAGCAGCTAGTAACATCACTAGGGTTTCATTACCTGCCGCAAGGCAAATGACGTCGTACAGTTCTCCACCCTATGGCACACACACGAGTGCAAAGGCTACGCGCGAAAAATATCTAATTTATTTTGGCAGATTTCTCTTCTGAACATGTCTGTTGCAGCTATGGACGAAACATCAAAAGTTTCAAAACTTCGAACATTACCCAACAACTGAAGATATTAAAAAATACAAGAAACCTAAAAGGAACAAATATCCGGGTAGACAAAGATTATCTCAAAAAACATAGAAAAAGACAAAAAACTGTTGTAAACAATATTTAAAAAAACTAGAAATAAGGGAGATAAGACAATCGTGAGATATAACAAATTAATAATAAATAGCAAAGTATATGAGACGTTAAGAACAAAAAGGTGCAAGGTAAGGAAGAAGAACCAAAAAATAAAGATTACCGGATGGCGACAAAGCAGCAGAATAATTAAGGAACATAAGCAAAATCATGAGGCGAAAAAACTAGAGAATAGATATAAGGGAGGGAAAAAAACGACAAGCAAAGAAACCTAGATCACAAATAAATAAGAAAAGAGACTGAAAATAATATAATAACTACAAAGAGGGGTACACAACAAAATAACAAGAGTGGCTCAAAACCTATACAAAACCAATGCAAACTGTGATAAGAAATAACATAAAATCAGGAAAATTGAAAATTGGTATGCGACTAAGACAAAGAGAAGGTGTAAGTCCAACATTATTCAACGTACATATGAACCATATTATCAAGAAACGCGAACGGAAAATTAATAGCATGCGTGTGGGATACAGAAATCTAAAAAAAGTTAAAATAGCTTCCAGAGTATTTGCAAATAACGTGGTAATAATAGCGGAAAATCAAAAAAATTACAAGAAACTCTAAACATATGAAAAAATAATGGAAGAAGAAGGCATAAAAATAAATACAAATAAACTAAAATACTGATAAGACCAAAATATTAAAAAAAATAAAAAACAATGTTAAAACAGAGCAAGTACAAGAATTTAAATATTTAGGAATAACTATAAACGATACAGGAAAACAAGAAGCTGAAATAAATACAGGGATCGAAAAAACCATAAAATTATATTAGGCTATAAGTAAAAAAAATATCAATAAAAAAATATCTAACCATACAAAGATAAAATTATTCAAGACGATATATTAACCAGTCCTAATAAGAAGAAAAAGAAGATGCAAAAGCAGGAGTGGCGTGTCTAATACAAAAAAGAAGGCCAATAGAAGTGTGGAAGTAAAAGATTTAAACAAACAAATATTATCTCTAGAAATAGGAACAACAAATGAAATAAAAACTATAGTAGTGGCATATGGGCCAGATGAGAATAAGAATAAAAAAAAACAACTTCTAGGAGTTACTACAAGAAATATGCGAAAACAAAAAAGGGGAATAAATTTTGGCAGGTGATATTAACGCGAGAGTAGGAAGGGACGTAGATAAATGAAAAAGGGTAATAGGAAAGTATGGAAAAAGCAATCAAAACAATAATGGAACTAGATTGCTAGAATTCTGTGTAGATAATAATTTGCTGATAACAAATACAACATTCCAACATAAAAAGATACATAAATATACGAAGGAAATGAAAAGCAAAGGAGAGAAGTCAATAATAAATTATATTATTATAGAGCAAGAGAACAAAAAAGTTGTAAAAGACCGCAAAGTGCGAAGAGAATATAAAATAGGAGTCGCACGAATAAAAGAGATCAAAAGCGAAGATACACAGAAAGTAAAAATTAAAGTGTATAAAAAAATCCCAAAGTAAGAAAGCAATGTAAAAGAAAAGTAACAAAACAAATAGAAATGGGATATGGTACTTGAAGTGATGATATAAATGAAAGCTAAAATACACTTAAACAATTACTATGAAGTGCGACAAGGAAGGTATATGGATGCAGCAAGACCAGCAACTATAGAAAAGAACATCTTGGTGGAGTTGTAAGATACAAAAAAAAGTAAAAGAAAAGAAGAAACTATGAAAAACTCAATTTTTCTTAATTCTGCCATGACTAGAAATGACGGCTTTTCCATTAACAACATTTTGGCATACTCCAATAATGTAATATTTCTCATTACTTAGGGGTAGAATCTGCCTTGTCCTTATCCTCCCACAGATAACGTCTTGTTTAGTATTGTCTTTCCAGTTGTGGTCGATTCATTTAGTCATCTATGCGTCCATCCGTCTGGTTTTTCAAGCAGTCCTCGTCTTTTCGCGCGAAGTACCTCCTCTATGAATTCCGGTGTCACGTTCTACCGTTCTTTGTTCGATATCATCTCGTCTACTATATTTTAGGGCGTAATCCTTCTTCCCGTTATTATATCTATTCGCCGTTACGCTTCTGTCCATCATTTGTTTGTCCTCTCCATCATTCCTGCCACTCCTACTGCGCTCTTCCTTAGCCATTTGTGTCCTGTCAACCTCAGAGCTCATTTCGCTCAAGAGAAAGTAGGTCCACGGAGATGACGCCGGAGATCACTACGACCGCTGTCTCGGAGATCGTTCTGTAGACACATGCCACTCTGAGGGCTCCCTTACAATACACCCTTATAATGCACTTCTGATATTTGTTTTTCTGCAAGGCCTCAGCTCACACCCCTATCCCATAAAGGAGTATGGACTGGGTCGTCGCCTCGGGTCTCCCACGTTCGCCATGATCCTACTAATTTGCGCGGCTCTAACTTCGTCCAGCTGTCTTATTTCTTAGTTTTGGTGTGATGCTGATTAGAAGATACCATTAATTGTGTGCTATACCAGGCACGCTCATAAGTTCTATCGGTTTCATCTTTTCTTATGTATGAGTCACAATTTGTAGCCCAGTTTCCAGGGATCCCTGGCAATCTCTGCCCACAACTCCCTCCAGCAATAAAGTTTGCTATGTTTAATGGTGTTCCAGCCCGTACGCGCTGCTTTATGCTCGCTAAAGAGAGCTCACACTTCAGGTCTATATCGAACGCACTGTGCCTTTCGTCTGCGTCTTAGGCATTCTTTGCAAAGATTCGCTATTTTGTCTGTTCACCAGTAAAGCCAGCTGTCGTCAGTCACGCTTTCTCACTCACGGCATAGCTGCATCACATGTACACGTGATCAAAGCTGTCGTGCGGTCAACAAAAGCCTCCACTCTTTCCAGTCTGTTTAGTTCTCGCGGTAGTTTATCGGAGGAACCCCAGACATTCCATCGGAAAGACGCCGCTCTTTGTGCTGGACCTGGCGCTTTGTTCGTTCGTCAGTGTGTAGGTGATGTATATACTCTTCGGTTACCTGCCAATTTTGAATTGTCCTTGCTGGTCCCTCAGAGATAAACCCTGATCTCTTGTTCATAACTAGAAGCCCGAGCCTAACCGTCATGTCAAGTGGTATGCTGTTAGTTCTTTTAGTTTCAGGCGTGTCTCACCAGAGACGGTGCGCGACAACCGGGCAGAGAAGGCAAACATATAAGAGCCTTATCTCTCTGTTCGCAGGCCATTCTCCCACATAGGGAGTTAGAGCCGAGGAAAAATATGTATTCACTTCATTAACGAATATCTTTTTTTGTACAATATTTTTCTAGTACTGTTTTAATATAAACGATAATATTGCAGAATTAAGAATATTTATTTCAATTTAGTAGACTTTGAATACAATGCCATTTATTTTATTAGCTCACAATATCAAGCAACTTTTGTATTTTAAATGTTTCCACAAATATATCATTTTCTTGCCGTACAGTAGATAGCAAAAAATAAGTAATTTCATAAAATATTTTCTGACGTAGACGTAACTATGAAGAAAAAGGTGTACAATAACTTTACAATAAAAAATTGCAGTTATTGACATCTGCACGAAAACATTAAAACATATATCTAAATATTAACTTGTATACCTTCAAGCAAGGTTAAAGTCGTTAAGACATAAAAAATGCACCAAATCCTCACATTTTTAAAACTGAAAAAGTATTTTTGAAGTAAATTTGAACCTAAAAATGTTTTAATCACTAAATTGATGATAGAACGCTAAATATTTTCTAACAGCCTTTTTTAAAACTCAATAATAGTAACTGTAACTACCAAAAGCAATAGCGAGTAAATAAGAACTCAGATTTCGTATAAATATGAGAAAACTTGCTAAATCAATATGATGCTATAACGCGTTTCCTAGGCTACCTCATTACATCACCATAAACGAAAGTTCAAACAGCAATATACAAGAGTATTTTAAAAACTCTTGGCAATAATAATGCCCCGAGGCACATAAAATAGGTTTCACGACTTTTCCTAACTTTATTTATTCTAATCTATTTTTAAGTTTTCCTGCAATCTTTATTTTTAAAGATATATAAATATTAAAATCAAAGCATCCCTCATATGTTAAATGATAATTCGAGGCACATTTCTCTAAACTTATTCTTTCAGCTCTATTAATTGTTGCTTATTTTGTACAGTAAACCTTATTTCTGGTTATCCTCATAACAAAAAGTGAATTGGAGTAAAATCTGGGGAACTCACAAATAATTCAACATCATCTGTTCACCATATCTATTTGTTAGAAAAACTGTAAACAAGACAGTCCCTTATACCACGATGGCAGTGAAAAGGTGCTCCATCTTACTGAAAGTAAATGTCTTCGTCACCAAACAACACTTCGGTACATAGATAGACAAATTTTTGTAGCGTATTTAGGTACGCATCACTAGTGACAATTTCGTCAAAAAATTATTTTGGAATGCCTAATGGTGACATCCTACACCACTAATCCCCGATAAGTTAAAATGATACTCCATAATACGAGGGTTATTTTTGTTTCAAGGTCCGATTGGTCGCTAAATGAAAATCACAGTCAGAATCAAGAAAATTTTATATGGAACAATGTGATACAATATTAAGCTACTTTTCGACGTAATCGCCGTTTCGATTCATACATTTGTCGTAGCGTGGTACCAATTTTTCAATACCTTCATCATAGAAAGCAGCCGCCTGTGTATTCAGCCAATTCTGTATGATGGTCTGCAGCTCGTTGTCTGTGACGAAAGTTTGTCCTCCTAGCCAGCGTTTCATGTGGGCAAAGAGATGAAAATCTCAGGACTGTATGGTGGGTGATCAAAAACTTCCCATACAAAACGCTGCAGGAGGATCGTTGTTGCAACTGCAGTGTGCGGCCGCACATTGTCATGAACAAGGACAATGCCTGACGATAACATTCCTCTTTTCTTGTTCTGAATTGCCCTTCGAAGACGTTGAAGAGTCTTGCTGTACGAAGCTGCAGTAATGGTTGTACCACGTGGCATGAATTCCACCAAGAGAACACCTTTACGGTCCCAAAACACTGTAGCTATACACTGGTTTACGACTCGGAGAGTGTGAATGCATCCACTGTTTGGATGTTTGGTTTCTTTCGTTTTTTCAGTTTCGTAATTGACCCATGTCTCATCTCCTGTGACAATTTTGTCCAAAAACTCATCTTCGTCGTAATGGTAGCGCTGGAGGAAGGTTAATTCGGCGCCCATTTGCTGATTTTTGTGATGGTCAGACAGCATTTTGGGAACCCATCTCGCGCAGGGTTTGCGGTACTCGAGTCTTTCACTCACAATGGTATAGAGAGCTGACCGTGAAATTTCCGGAAACAAATCACTCGTCCCAGAAATTGTGAACCGACGATTTCCGCGAATCGTCTGATCCACGCGCTGAACACTGGCTTCCTTCCCTGGGCGTCTGCATCATGAACATCTGTGCATCCAGTATCAAAGTTCCTGTTGCAGAAATCGAATGACTTCACCCAAATCACATTTGGCGGGAGACTCTATTTTCGAAGCATGTTTATGTGCTCCCTACGCACTCAGAAATGACAACCGCGAATCGACGCGTTCCCCGGGCCAACTACAGACACAGCTCAAGACGTCTACGCACAGACCTAGTGGATTTTTCCCGAAGCTTTCCTTTAGCGACCAATCGGACCTTGAAAAAAATAGGGCTCGTAATATGAGGATTTTAGTAGCTCAGTAGCTACCATCATATTGACTAATTGAGCCATTTAACTTGAAGGTAGCCTCATCGTTTCAGATACTTTTGGTTATAAATTTTGCATCTTCCACATATTTACCCAGGTAATCATAAAATTCGTCACTCTAATTAAGAAAGTTGAACTAATTATGAAGCTAGGGTTTTTAAGACAATAAACACTGCATTAATTTAAAAATTAAATACTTATTTGGGACACTCTGCGTACAAGTTGCTCTAGATATTTATTTGTGCAATAATCCCTTCTAAACCAATTTATTTTCTAAAGTAACCCGCCTTTATAGCCTGTAAAATGTTTTGCTATTTATGACGAAAAGTTGAGGGGTGCTCATCTGACGTGTTTCGCTTTGGGATTCCAACAAAGCGATAGCGTCACAACGTCGAATGAAAAATATGCCCCGACCGCGACGCCCGTTCGCCGCGAAATTGGTTCGGGAGATATGTTTGCAGAGCGTTCAGAGGTCAAATCATCTTTAAAATTGCGGGGTTATATTTAAAACTGCCGGGGCAAAATTTTTCTGTTCAATAAATCACAGTCAAACGTTATCTAGTTAGAACAGCCAAACGCTGAAGCGATAAGCAATTATTTATCGTTGATTAATAATGCCTGTACTATTAATGAAGAACTGTTCTTTTATTGTTTTTATCATTTCTCATTAAACTGTTGACTAAATAGGGAAGTGTCCTATAAGAACCTTCATTAACGAATTCGGACGTATCAAACGACGCAATTTTGATTCTGTAACATTAATTTTGACCTATTATCGCATAGTCAAATAAAAATTTCAACCGAAATTAGCCGAAACCACTTGTGTTCCATAGTTGATAGTCGCTGGATTCGAATCTGAATTTTTTTATGTATTTTAAGAGTTACAAAAAGTTAAACATCATTGGACAACTCCAATAGCCCACTTTATTGGAAACTTCAGTTATTTTTATTATTTAATGTAGATTAACTGATTTTGTTACAATGTTTTACAAAATTAGAACACTCTATATCAGTGGTTCTTCTTCTTCTTCTTCTTTCTACTCCTCATTCGTCCATTGTTGGACGAAGGCCTCCCCCATTCGTTGCCAAATTTCTTGGTTCTGTGTGCTTCTTCTCCATCCTAGTCCAGCTGATCTCTCAATGTCATCTACCCATCTAAGTTGTGGTCGTCCTCTGCTTCTTCTAGCTTCCCATGGCCTCCACAGCTGTATTTTTTTGTTCCATCTTTCACCGTTCTGTCTCATAGTGTGACCGCAAAATCTCCATTTAAGTGAGGCTATGTGTGCTGCTGCTACATCTATTAATCTAGTTTTTTGTCTAATCCATTGTATCTTTTTCCTGTCTGTCAAATTTATATTCAGCATCTAGCGTTCCATTGCTCTCTGTGCTTTTATCATTTTGTCCATATTTAACTTTGTTAATGTCCAGGTCTGGGCGCCGTATATCATTATCGGGAGAACACATTGGTTCTTCGTAATTTAATCGGTATTTTCTGGTTTTTCAGCACATGCGATATTTTTCCAAAGGCAGCCCATCCTAATCTAACCCTCCTAATTATTTCTTCCGTCTGGTTTCCAAACTTTATTAAATAAGGATATCCTTTGGACAAGAATGTTGTTGGCCACCCTTTTCTCTTATCATAATCAACAGAGACTGCACAGCTAAATGACTGAAAACATGTTACCGAGTACTTCAATTTTCTGTTTTTGGCGCCATCTACCGCCAGATAGTGAAATTTTCTTTTATATTACTTTATTAGACCAATAGGTAGTACAGTTACTTTCTTTATTTCAGAAGCTTTTACTATATTTCAGAGTACTAGGTAATACTGAAGCTTTCGAAATTTTCAGTTTGGTTTTTTATTAAATAACAAAACAGAATAAAACATCACTTACAATTTGTGGTTTTAACGACTGAGTGCAATATAAAATATTTAAAGATAAGATTTTTAAAATTATTGGAACTGATAAGTTTGGAAATAACAATAATGAAAATGGAAATGGACTCTACATGAATGAATATCTTAAATATGTTTTTGCCCTTAATTACAATAAGCCGCGGTGTGCTGTCTGTCGAGTAGTTCTATCAAAAGAAAATACAGGATTATCAAAGCGATTTTGACATTTAAAAACAAACATTCATACAAAAAGACTGGAATTTTATTAAAAGAAAGCTAAATTCCCTCCTCAAGGAGCAGCCACTACTGATAAAAAGTATTACCACCAGGTTATTGAACTGAATTTCGCATTGTGAAAATTAGTAAGCAATATACAATTACTGAAGATCTAATTTTACTAAAATGGAATAAATAATGGTTGTTGGAAAAGACTTTGTAAAATTAAAAACTTCTCCATAATGCTATTCTAAAAAGAATAAATTACGTGAGAAAAGACATTCGAACATAAATTGTTGAATGTATTAAGAATTCTTACTACAGATGGAAGAATGTATAATTATTTCTATGTTATACTAATAAGTATGATATTGACCAGACGAAATGTATTGCTATATGCACCAATAGTACCTAGTCTATATCTATGAGTTAATCTAGTCTTATCGTCGAATTACAGGCAGTGGTGGTAAATACTGTATGCCTACACTATTTTTACATCTAAAAGCTTTTGGATCAAAATTTACCTTTTGAAATAAATTGGATTATAAAAAATGAAAAATTTGATTCATGTTAGTACCTTCAAAAGCTCCTAGAAAATTTTAGCTAAGTATATGGTAAATTTTAGGCACACCTATAGAGACATACAAGTCTTTTTGCATAATTTAACTCAATTTCTCTATGATTATCCTCCCAAATAAACTCAATACGGAATCCGTTTTTAGACAATTTGAAAATGCTGAGATTCTGTCAAACACGAAAGGAAATTGAAGTATCAAGTAATGGAATATTAAAAGTAAACATTTTTCCAGGGCCCAAATCAGCTTTGAGCCAAAAATATAAGAAATGCCCAAAGCTGACGAACGACGCTGTCAAGTGTTTGGTTGTATTTAAAACATCATATTTGTGACTGCCATCATTACAAAAGTGAGAAATTGTCTCAAACTTTAAAATTATATCGTTGTGTGTATATTGAACACAGGCCCCAATTTTTAATATTTTAGGCATTAATTTTTTTCCTGTGTTTTTAATGTTTTTGTATATGTTCCGCAAAGTAAAAGAGTAGTCACATTTATCTTCCTAAATTAATGACGTATTATTTATGTTCAGTGATTAAGGCATTATTATGACTAAATAGGATAAAGGGTAGAGTTTAAGGTCGCACAGCGGCTTGTTTGCACATAAATTAGCCCCTGTCATATTTCAACCACCTCGTAATAATGAAATAATTCACAAGTATTTTTTATTGCTGATAATAGCAATGGATTTTTTATAAAAAATTGTTGCACTTATAATTACTATTTTGAAAAATTATATTCAACAATACATTCAAGTTTTTAATTTTAACTAATGACATATTTATGAGTTTTAGTATCATTTGTAATCCATTTCCCCAAGAGTATTTGGATATCCAGCATATGACCCGATATATCAAGTTATTATTAATATAATTTTAACGTATAACTTGCCATACTCTATTCCTATTTGTAAAATGGCATCAAAAAAATTATAGCATACATAAGCGCGCTGCATTATTACAAGAAATATTGAAAATTGTCCGATCGATAATGAAAATGCCACGAAAAAAATGTGGCTCCACAACGGTGTGTAAATTTTAGGCTCGAAAATACAAACCTTAAATCAAGCCGTGTTTCAGGAGGCCAATTATTGATCAAGAAGATTGGGGGACAGTCGTTAAATGAGATCAAACACAGCCGACTTACCCTTCAAATTGGATTTAAACAAGTCAACGGTTTACGAACCTTTGGTTCAATTCGGTTTTAAGAACAAGAGTCCGCATGTCATTTAAACAAATCGAAGCAATATATTGGTGCAAAATATATTTTGAGAAGTAAATGTTAATAATTATATACCCAAATTCTCGCAGAAACAATTTTTTAGATGATAGTAAATATATACATCAATTTGTTGGACATTGTCAAGAAATTCTTGAAGAAGTAAATTTTAGCATTGCGTATACAGTTTTTGGGTAAATACTAAATATTTTCGTTTTGTTATTTGATAAAGTTTAGTAGCTTATCCACGGGATTGCTGTCCCCACCTTCAAGCTTTTCTTTCCCGTTTGCTATGGTTTATCCGATTTAACTAATTTCCACTTTTGAATACTGATATAAAATTGTTTATCCATTTTAAATGAGTTTGAATAAAACGAGATGCGTTCAAGTTGGAAAATTTTTCTGAAAAAGTACTTACCCAAGAAAGTTGAAACTTCTGTTACTGCTCAACGTAATCTCCGTCTAGATATACACATTTTCCAATATCGTCGCCGTAATTTCATAGCTGCTGAGAACACTTCTTTCGCCCACTGGAAAATCGCTGATGCAACAACGGCTCGATTTGAAATGAGCGGCTACGGAGAGTGACCTTCACGGAGGCATCACGTGTCAACATGTCCTGAGACAATGCCACCGCACAGCCTTGTGTTCGTCGGTCAGCATTTGTGGACAGATTTTAACTATACAAAACAATACCCACTGCAATTGAGGTAATTTGGCCTGTGTACATTGTACAGTGCTGCCATCTTTTAAAATTAACCGCATTTTTCTACTTACTCTCACTGCTGGGAGAAAAATTTGGAAACATTTTACATACTTTATCTTCTCCCATTTACCTCATGGTGTTGGGGAAAACAAAAATACAAATATACAATAGTTTAAAAAATACAAGATGGGAAAACCTTAAATGCCGCACATTGCTTTGACTGTCTAATATATAAACCAAAAAATAAATAAATAAACGAAGAAGAAAAATATTGACAAAAATTACTGTTAAGACAGACAACACAAAAAACAATATTATCTTTATTTTTATTTATTTATATTTATTAATACATATGTTTATCTTATAACGTAGAAAGCTAAAATGTTTGTAGACAAAAAATTGATGTATATCGTAGACTAATTTATAATCATAATTTTTAATTCGCTGATCAATAACACGCATCACGTTCTAGCTTGCGTGTTTTCCACTTGAGAGCTTGAACAAACCTCGAGAGATCACTTAAGATGCTTGAAAAATTACGTAATGTATAGAAGGCCGCAGAGTGCATTTACTTTATTACTAATTATTAATAGAAGCCCTAGAGATAACATAATTACTTATTTGTAATTAGTTCAATAAAAATATGACACCCCCACCCCATTTAATTACTTATGGAAAATGAACTAACCTAATTATTAACATTATTATATTTTACACTTAAGATGAATATCTTTTATACAGATTAACATACAAAAAAATTTTGAAACTGCTAGGTGGTGCTATAGTTGCGAATATATTAAGTTTTATGCAGAAATCTATTCAAAAGGTAACTACTAAAAATTCTAATCTACATTCTCGTTGATTTTCTGCTAACAAATAGTAAGAATTAAAATCTGACCGAGGTACCATACAGCCATTTTCCAATCAAAAAACTCTTGAGATTCTTCTTCGACTTCATTAAACAACTCGAATCAACAACCGCTTCGAAAAAAGCACAGTCAAATGGAGCAGCATCCCGGTTTAAGACAAGATGCTACGAGACCAAAAAATTAACAGAATGTTGCACTAAAACCCACAGCTTTAAGAGAAATTTTTTAGCCTCATTTCAAACTTTTCCCCCTTAATATGTTTTTTCGCCCTTATACTTTGACAGTTGTCAGCTACTATTTGGTTCGGTACTAGATAAAACACTTCGCCAGTATTAGTGTAAAATAAGGTTCCGGGGGAATTTTCAAAGGGTTCTGCCAATTCAATAAATTTGGCTCGACAACAATTGAACACGTCTAGAAGCCCTCAACAGCAATTACTACTAAATATCTGCACCTACAAGCGTGCAAAATTCAACTGACGCTTGAGCTTACTGACCATTTTCACCATCGATAACACCGGTGACTCAGTTCTCCCTATGTGTGACTAGTTTCTTTTGCCCTAAAAAGGAGGAAAAATCAATGGTATAATGGTCTGATTTGCTTTTGCGTTAGGGTATTCATTTTGTATGTTTTTATGGTTTTTTCCTGTTTTTTACTGATAGTTAACTCCGGACGACTAATAAAAATTCTTTCTAGCCTAGATAGGCCAAAGGAATCTTCCTACAATAGAAAAAGTGTGATAAAATTGTCGTATAGCTAAAAATAAATTTTCAAAACCATATTTGTTGAAATAAATTGTAATTTTTTGTACTTTTTTCATGAAACCAAAACTGCAAATGAATGGGTAAAACTCGTTTTAAGCGACAACTACTAATGTATTCTAACTAGGATATTAGCAGTTTCAATAATAAATCATACTAGTATTTTTCATTACAATACAGAATTATTGTTTATTTTTTAAAAATCTATTACACAAATGTTTAAAGCAACAGATTTGACAGCTTTTAGTAAAATTCGACGTACGTACACTTAAAATATATACGTATGCATAAAAATAAGGTAGAATTACAAAAAATAAACGCAGAAAAACAAGAAAATAAGAAAACGTCATGGAGGAAATGTTAATGCTGCTATGGTTTTAAAAGTAAACAAATTTATATGGCTTCGACTTTTGTTTGTATTGTAGTGGACTTTTCCCAAAAGTCCTAAGATGTAATCTTCTGTCATGCTCTTTAATTGCTGTCCTTGATATTGGCACTCTTTCATAATATCATGGTGGAACCTTTCTCCCTGTTCCTCCAAAAAGTGGCCCATATCGTCCTCAAAACTCTCAAGATGAAATCCAGCATATGCATTTTGAGAAACATGCGGCATCCCATTTTATCAAAATGGTCTACTAGCTCCATGACCAGGGCTTGACAGTCTTGTATTTTGTGGTTTCCAAGAAAGCTTCTGTTACGCCAATAAAACTTTTCCAGGCTGACTTCTTCCTCATTGAGCTTTTTTACGAAATCTTTGGACTTCGTGATCTTTTTAATCTGTGGTCCGATAACGAATTTCTTTCCTAAAAATTGAAATGATTCAGTCCTTTTACAAATTGTTTCATAATACCTAGCTTTATATACAGTAGCGGCATTAAAATTTTTGTTGGTTGACCAATAGCTATCAGTTAACATTCTTCTCATTATTGAGACCAATTCGTATAATGTTGGTGGTCGCCCCGGCTATTCTATAAATAATCCTATATAAGTATTCTTCGTTAATGCTCCTTTCAGGCCCATGAGAAACAATATCATCTCAAAATCTCCGATGACCTTCCACTTGTGATCTTTGTACCTTAGTTGTTTCAGCAAAATCTTTACACTATTTTAATTTCTCTTGAAATGAGTGAAATATGCAATAGGGACTAATGCGTATTGGTTTCTGTTATGCAGCAGGACCGATTTTAAGCAACAGGAGGATTCGTCTATGAGCAGACACTATTAGTTTGGCTTGTATTCAGTTCCTATCACAATTCTTCTTTTTAGTGTAGAAGCTCGCAAACGTTTGGTGTCGTTTCCTCTGCTCAGGCACGTGCACAGTTTCGTCCACCAAATTCCATTCTTTTAATCTAGAAATCAGAAGTTTAGCTTCAATTTCGGTAGATCAAGATCTCGCACTAAGTCATTCGCATCTTGTTAATTAGGAAAGATGGTGTTTTCTCTACTTCGATCGACTGAAAAATATTTAACGAGCTTACGCGTGTACGATTTGGAGAAAACTAACGTATTGGCACAGGTAAAACATCGGAATGGGTCACAGGCGCAGACAAAGACGGCAAATCTGAACACTCTATTCCGGGTTTACCTTTGGTTTTCTTTTCTGTTTTTGGCTTCACCACGCCGAAATAGCATTCGTAGTCATCGTTGCTTAGCTCCCTCAAAATTCCCGGTATTTCAAATCTCATGGCTCTCTCTCCCCGTTCTGAGCCACACTAAAACATACCGAAACAAAAAAAAACTTAGACTAAATCTCCACTTGAAGGACTTCGTTTAAAATGAATTTTTTTAAGCAAAGGTACTTACTGTACAAAGTCGCTTATGCACGAGCCGCAGCAGTAATTCAAAAGCATTGTTTGTCTATATTTCTCATAGGGATGTTAAAATGTTAAAATTTTATGTTTCTTCGGCGTCATCTTATTAAACTCACCATCAACGGAACAGAATGGGTCCGGTAAATCGTAACAGCATCACACTAAAGAGAGTAGACACACAACCGTCTAAGTCCAGTATGGAGTAAATGCTGCAAAATAATTGATGAAACTACCAAGCACATTACTATCAAACAAGTAACGAAAGAAATTAAAAAAGTTAAAAATCTTAAAGAGAAGTTATGTTCACATATATTTGCAAATATTAATAAGCGCCAAGAATCTCTATAAAACTCAATTAAGGTGCCTGTGCATGGAATCCAAGTTAATTTATTTACTCCCAAACGCTAGAACGAAACGACCCGAAATTCAATAGCTCGTGCGCACACATGAACAAAGAGATTACTGTCAAAAATAATAAGAAATGTGGGATCACAAACAACACAAATGTAACATGCTTTGAGGCACAGCTAAAAACACAGCTAAAAAACACAACTTCCTTTGACCTTTTACCTAACAAAGAAAATAGGCCTGAGCCCGCGGCTTTTACGAGAACGCAAAATATTTTAATAAACACTGTATTATGGTTTGTTTTAATAATATTATCATAATGAGTGACTTTGTGTATTATTCAAAATGCAGTAATAATAAAACCGGCATCGTTGTTAGCACCAAGAGTCAATAAACCTTTTTTATTAAATAATTTAAAAAAAATGATTGTCTTCCTATTTTAATGTTCAGTGCAAAATAATTAGGGATACGCTTATATTTACTACTACAAATTTTGCATTCAAATTTTCCCTGGATTTTTCTAAAGAGGGGTTGTTGAGGAAAAGCACTTTTTAAGGTGACAAGTCGGGATTAAAAAGTTTTAAGTGAATTATTAAAAAAAACATTTTAAAGTAAAGTTGCACTCTCCAATAGTTGAAATTACAAAAAAGTCAAAAGTTACTTATATTCACATACTTCTGAATTGCGCGCTTAAAACGATCAGAATTTTACCTGCTGATAATTGCAGCAATTTTGGGATTGAGCGCGTTTAGAATGGAACATGATAAAGTGCGACCTTCGGGTTAAGAAGCAGTACATTAACCAAGAAATTGCGCATTGTGTTTTTTATCGTAAGTTTATATTTTAATTTTAAGGGCAGAATGGCCTCCTTACCAGTAAATTCAAATCATCAGTATTGTCCGATGAAAGTAGATCAAAACCATCATACGCAATATGTTCCAACGAGATATCAATATTCTCACTAACAGCCTATTAACAATAACTCATACATACACTTTTAATAAATAATAGCATACAACACTCGAACAATACAGTACTTCTAAACTTATCATGTCAAAACGGTGGCACTTATAAGCAACTGCAATCATCAGTTACCCCAATTCACGACGCTAAATAACTACTAGCAAAAAGCAGAAAAAGTACCCGCAAAAAACCTCACCAAACCAAACAAAAGAAAAACTACAATTTATTGGTTAAATCTCCCCGTCCGTTATGGGCTAGTACGTACCATTGATACAGATAAAGCCGAAACCCAAAATACAAGCCCAGCGAAGACCGGCCACAAACCCCCGACAATCTTCGTAGCAGGCGTCGCAATGATTGAACTCTTAAGTCAACTATTATAAACAACAACTAAAACCGAACAGAAAATTTAAGTACTACATAATGCCAAGTTTAAAATTCTACCTAAAACACAAAAAATGCATACAGCTACATAGTATTCCCATAAATATTGTTACACACTAACTTATATAATAAAACGATTAACTGTTTTTGCATAATTTTGTCAAGATTCATTAAATGCTTATTGGCAAATATAATTTTAACGAATTTATTCAAAATGACAACCCTTGATCTCTACACGCTCCACCTACTGATAAAGCAACACGTGTGTGAGCTGACCTGAGGTCAAATGCATATCGTAAGTGCAAAGTTATCACTAGTCAAATAAAGTTTTGCTAACTGTAAATCGTAAATATATTAGCACAACAAACGAACCCCCACGAGAGGGGGGAGGTTCCTTATCATAAAATAACGGGTAAAGGAACAATGATGATCTCTCACCTCTAACTACACTAAACAAAAAATTTCAAACCTAATTCTCCAATCACAGCCAACAAATACTACTATCGAGCGATAGCATTCAAAACGCTACAAACATTATCCATCAAGGTAAATACGCTGCAGCAATCGAACAAATGATTACCAACGAACAAAATAATCGTTCAAGTTTAACACAAGAAACTGAAGTAAAAATTCCACCCATATTTTACACTATGCTTCTCACTTAAAGCATTAAGAAATTATAAAGGATTTTAAAAAAATCACAACAAGAAAATTTGAATCAGCACAAAAAGAGATAAGCTAAGAATTAATCTAAGCACAATAGAAGACTACGGGAAAATTACTAAACACTATACTGACAATAAATTAAACTATCATACATTTAAGGACTCCGAAAAGAACCAATTATCAGTTATAATCCGTAACCTATCGGTTTCAATCACTGAAAAGAAAGTATTAGAATAGTTAAATAATCTAATATACCCAGTGATTAAAATTGCACGTTTTTATAACAAGAGCAGAAGACCCATACTGTTATTTGCGGTAGACCTGAAACACTGAAACTGCAAAAAAAATATGAACTTAAAACTTACAACATGGCATAATAGGAGTAGAAGAAAATCTGAAGACATACCACAATGTAAAAAACTTTACAGACATGTACGGAATTACTGACAATTGGAGTCCCGATGCGTCGAGTATATAAGGAACCATGAGCATAATAAATCTCCAAATAATCTACTAATCCCCCTCCATGTGTTACTTGTAAAGGACTTTATCTTGCCAACTTCAAAGAATATAAATACTACCAAAAAGTCAGCCGTCAACAAAATCCACCAAATCAAATCAAAAACGAACACAAGCGTGGACTCCACCAGACCCAACAAAAGTATCTACGAGGTGGATTCATGTTATAACACCTCAAATTATTTTCTCAGGACTGGAAACAGATAGAAGCATGCAGTTTGTTTCAAAATAAGTGCGTACTCCTTGTGAATGCGTGACAGAGATGGCAGCACTTCACAGCGCACAGGACTCTAGCGACAGCGGCGAAAGTTCGGACTGTTTTTGATGCTTAAAATGACGACGTTTTCATTACAAGAACAACGTGTAATCATCGTTTTCTCTATTTACGTAGTGTGACACCGTTAGAAATTCATCGCCAGTTGAGTGAGACATGTGGCAATGGTGTTATGGAGTGTCTAATGTGCGTTTGTGAGTGCGACAGTTAAAAGAAGGCAGAACGTCGTCTGACAACAAACCAAGACAATCTCGACCTCGCACCAGACGGTCTAACGACAATCAAGCGAGTGGAAAAAACTTGATTTGAGGATCGCCGAATGAGTGTGGAGCACATCGCCTCCAAAGTTGCCATTTCCGTGGAATCTGTACACACAATCCTGCATGAAGATCTGAAAATGCGAAAAGTGTCCTCCAGGTGGGTGCCACGAATGCTGACAACTTTAAAATAATTTCTCATGCTCCTTACTCACCTAGCTCTTAGCGACTTTTGGCTGTTTCTAACGACAAAAGACACTATCTACGGTTACAAATTCACCAGTCGTGCCGTTATTGCATTAGCGATTTTCCAGTGGCCAAAGAAGATTCTTAAAGAAGTGTTCGGCCGTGAAATCATGGCGTCAACGTTATAAAAAATGTGTACGGCTACAGGAAAATTACATCGAGAAGTGACACAAGTTTCACAATTTTCGTATAATTGATTGTGAGAAAAAATCGGAGATGTTATAACTTAAATGCACCTCGTAACATCCGAAACAATCAACCGCTGTACATACAAGAGCAACAAGACTACAATAGATTATTTCGTAGACTACCAACAAATCTAATATAAATCACGACTCTAATCAGGAAGAACCGGGCTTACTGACCAGCACTGACCACACCTTGATAAAATTATACCCTCTTCAGAAGCCTTCAAACTATTAGGTTACGAAGTATACAGAACGACAAGAAGCGCGGGCTGCATTAGGAGATGTGGCAACCGTAATCAAACGAATTTAGCTCATCATTCGTTAACAGATGTAGATCTTCAAAGTCGTAAAACAGAAGATATAAATATGATATTAGGTAATAAAGCCGAAATTTCATTTTATGCAACTTATAAACAACCAAACAAAACACAAAAAGATATTATTAAAATATGTTACACAAGCAAACCAACATATTAATTGGTGATCTAAACTGCAAACTTAAATATTGGGTGCAGGCTAAACTCATTATTTACTAACCAAAACATACAAATATCGATTCCTAACGATTATACCTACTATCCCTATAGACCAGATTACAAACCGGATATTTTAGGTATCATTTTACTCAAAAAATTTCAAAAACCTATCTATCAAACTGCCCTGCATAAACTAGACTTAAATCACGTAACCGTCATTGCATCCTTCCACATTGAACCACAGCAAATATCCGCATCACCTAAAGTAATAGAAGGCAAAATAGACTGATTAAGATTCAACGCAAGCTAGACAAAAATATAAAAAGCCATTGACCTATTCACTCGACCGATGTTTTAGACAAGATTGTCAACCACTATATAGAAGCAATGCAAACTAGTATTCAATCAGCGTTAACGCCGTGGAAACAGAAAAAGCGTAACTGTTTTCACACACCACTTAAAATAGTAAACTTAATTAAACTAAAAAACAGAAATCGACATGAATGGCAAAGGACTAGACGGCTACATTTAAAAGCACTAACTAAGCAGTTACCCACCAAGTCATAATACAACTGGACCAATACAGATTTAATTTACAGAACAAATACATTAAAAAATTTCAAACAAGATATGCGACTATGTGGTAGGGTACTAACAAAATTTTAAGAGAACCGAAAATTATTGATCCGCTAACTGATAATGGGAATACATACACAACCGACGAAGGTAAAGCCCTAAAGCTATGTATCTCAAAGTATTCACACCAAATGACACAAATATCACACCAAACCTATTATAGGAATTAATTGAAACAAACAATAATTTTAACAGTCAGCACCCAACGGCATACTAAAGCAACTAACTAAAAAGTGTTTTGCCATTCTAGCAACTATTTTTAATGCTTGACTTAGACTTGGATATTTTCCAAATGAATGGGAAATGCCCACATACTTTCCTTTCATAAATTCGGCAAAGACAAACACAGACCAGTTAAGTTATCGACCCATAAGTTAATTATCGTCACTCTCCAAACTGCTCGCAAGTGTTATGCAATAGCCGATTTAAAAAATATTGAAGGAGCGTAATATCATGCCCCATCACCAAATGAGATTTAAAAAGAAGCATTCGACACTGCACTAGTTAATAAGAATTACCGAATCAATTGAGACAAGCTTACAATTACACTGTAATAGCCTTCAGTAATCTTCAAAATGCCTTCAACAAAGTTTGGCATTTAGGACTGAAATATAAAATAATAAAACTTGGGGTTCCTGATTACCTTATTAATATAATCTCATCATTCTTAAAGGTAGGACATTCTTAGTGAAGGTGTTTGCCACCAAATCCAATAGAAGGCCAATTTCAGCGGGAGTACCGCAAGGCAGTATATTGGGGCCAATCTTGTTCAACATTTACGGAGACGACTTGTAAACCACCAACAACACTACCTTGGCTATGTTCACGGATGATACCGCTGTCCTATCTCAAAGCATAAATCTTCAAACAGCGGTTAGTCGCTTATAAAGTGCCTTAGACAAGATGAGCAGATGGTTTGACAATTGAAAAATCATAATTAATACAAAAACTCAAGCAAATCAAAAACTTACCTATTATAAGATTAAATCAAAGCAGAATCGAGTAGAACGGCAAGAACTCAACAATTAAATATTTGGGTGTCTATCTGAATTCTAGGCTTGGATGGGGATATCAGTAAACAATTAAGTGAGCGTTGCGCCAGACTTGGAAAGTTGTACTCACTAATAAATAAAAAATCACACCTGTGTGTTGAGTGCATAAGGTTAATCTATCGGACAATACTAAGACCCATCTTGACCTACGCGTGTCCCTTATGGAGGAACACATCAAGTACACACCTCAAAAAACTTCAAGTATTGCAAAACAAAGTTACTCGTATGGTAGTGAACGCACCGTGGTTCGTGCGAAATAAATAGTTACACAAAGAAGTTAATTTAGCACATAAATAATGTACTAAATTTTTCGATACGATCAATGAGTGCCCAAGTGCAATGACGTATAACCTCGGTCAAAAAGACAAACACCATAGATTAAAAAGAAGACTCCCACAAGACGTATTATGCACAATCTGTATTCACAAACAATGAACAATGTAAACTACGAGTATTTCAGTCAATCCTCACTATGTTAGTTTAAGTTAAGTACAATATCCAATTGAATCATGTATAGCAAATTAAATGCTAAGCTGATTTAATTAAAAAAGATCCAAGGCACATCTTGAAAAAGCGTGTGATTCAAATTTTTCACTACACCTCCCAAAACATTCTGTTGGTACGCAGTGGCCAAAGTTTTGACTCCCTTTTCACAAAAATAAATGCCAGTTACTCTATCATGACACACTCCCCATCACACCATTACATCTGATGGATGATGGCCCCTTTAAATCTCTGACACTAGCTGAGATGCTTCTTTGGGTGTATATCTTGTCATTTTGTCTGTAAAAATTCTCCATCTGTATACAAAGTTTCTGTTGCCATCATACATGTACTCAATCAACAATCTCTTTGCTTTTTTCCCCTGACTTTCTTTAAAACATCTGTCAGCAAATGTCCAATAAGTCTTTTGTAAACAGGTAGTCCTAGGCCTTGCTTAGTATGAGACATCAAAGTTTTAGAAATTTGAATCTCCCGAGACATAATCTTCTGCGTACGAAGAGGATTTCATTTAATTCAGGCACTTGCGGCTGTGACTGCCTAAACAATCCGAACTGAACGTGGTTTTCCAGATCTTGGACGATCCTCAACACCTCCAGTCTTATTAAATAATGTTATAGCCCAATACACAAGCAAACGGCTCAAGCTGATAGACTCCAGAGCCTTAAAGATTACACTTTTTCAGTTGCATACTTATGTAATGCTGTTGCAGCAATGAGGTTTTCTTTGTCACCCCATTCCATTGATAAACAATCAAACTTGATAAAAAAAAACACAATTGCAGCCACATGTTAACGTCACAGCTATCTTGAGCTGTGTAAAGCAAGGGTAGGTTTGATTTATAACAGTATTTATGGGAATACTATGTACAATTAAGACGTTAGGAAATAAAAATACAAATCTTCACACTACCAAAGACAGCAGGGATGCATTTCAAGGTAGTCATTAAAAATTTACACTCGACCACTAATATAGAACAACTAAAAAGGACTAAAAGCATACCAGGCTTTTAATATCTGGAATGTCAAATAAAGAGTTAAAAAAAAGCTACCACTTATTCTTCGTTGAATTAAAACCGACCAATAATAACAAGGACGTAAATAGTATTGATAGACTAGCCCAATCACTAGTGAAAATTAAACCACTTCATGTTAAATATCAATTTCCCCTAATATGCCAGATGTGAAAGCTTTGACCGTACAAAAGAGTTTCATAGTAGAACTTCAAAATGTTAAATGCGCTTGGAAATTACGCGACATCTTAATACCAACGAAATGATAGAAATAATGACGTAATATGTGTCAACGGCAAACTTTAGAGGATGTACTGTATGAAAGAAAATCTAACAGACTAGAAAAGAAGCGGCTTGAAGTTACTACAAAGTAAAAGGTAATCCACTCGTAATCCTCAATCATACATTTCAACCACAACAAACACCAACAAATGGCCCATCAGAGGATTAATGGGCTGAATATGTTGAAAGAACTAATGGAGACCATGTTAAATCTACTAACAATTCTCGTCCAAAAACCAATAATAACGCATCACATTAGATTCACTGAATGAAAGGCCAATGGGCTGATACAACATAAACATGAAATAATATTTCTTACAAATTAATGCACAGATTCACATTTATTGCAGAATCGCATTTTACATATAAAACTTTATTAAGAATTTTGGGATATACGGTTTATACAATTTACATCTTAATGGCAGAGCACATGTAGGTAGAGTAGTGTACAACTCAATTAAGGACCATGAACTTCCGCTGTCAGCGACTACACATTGGCCCACCGATTCAATAAAATTGCCCGATTTACTTGATTTTGGTATAGAAGATATCAAATCGAACTACCTAAAAATCGAGTCCTTCCTATATTTGTCAGTTCACGACTCATCGACAATAATAACTCTGGGATCTTTGTGTAACAAATAAACAAATTGGGAGATATTTAGATAATTTATAAATGAAGCACTGTTACTAGACGCTTCCTTAAAAACAGCAAAAGAACCGACTTTCTTCTTCTTCTTTTTCTTCTTGTTCTTCTTCTTCTTCTTCTTCTTCGGTGCTCATACGAGTCCGAAATCTACCATAGTAAAATCTCATCTGTTTTGAGTAGTATGGAATAACGGTTGAGTGTTTGGATCAGTTCATTCCATTATATTCTTAAACCATGATTTTCTCTTTCTTCCTTGGCCTCTCTTCCCTTCTATTTTCCCTCAAGTAAAGTTTGTAACATTTCATATTATGATATTTCATATCCCTCATAATATGACCAAAATATCCTGCTTTAGGTTTCTTTATTATTATTTATCAAGTATGGCTGTTCTATGTTAATCCTATGTAATACTTCATCGTTGGTTACTTGGGCAGTCCATGATTAAAATAATTCTGGATGAGACGAAAATGATTCTAAAGGTATTCTGCGTTGGTAAGCAGGACTGCTGTGTCATTAGACAAAATAACAAGCGTCTTCTTCTGGCAGTGCCTATCCGTTTCGGATGTTGGGTATTAACATGGCTATCCTAGCTTTATTGGCTGCTGTACGGAAAAGTTGAGTTGTTGTTAAAGAGAACCATTTCCTTAGGTTCTGTAGCCATGATATTCTTCTACGTCCTGGGCCTCGTTTTCCGTACACTTTCCCCTGCAAGATGAGTTGCAGTAGGCCATATCGATGTTCGTTACGCATTATGTGCCCCAGGTATTCCATTTTACGTTTTTTTTTGGCAGTGATGATTATTTTACAGTCTTTCTGCATTCTACGCAGTACTTCTCTATTTGTAATCCGGTCGACCCATGAGATTTTCAGGATGCGTCTATAACACCACATTTCGAACGCCTCTAACTTCTTGGTAGTAGCCTCGGTCAGCGTCCAAGATTCCACCCCGTACAGGAGCACTGCGAATACGTAGCATCTCAGTAAACGAATTTTTATTGGTATTAAGAGGTCGTGGCTCTTGAATATTGTGTTCATTTTAATGAACGCTGCCCTGGCTTTTTCAATTCTTTGTTTTATTTCAGTTGAGTGATCCCATTGTTCGTTTAGACTTGTCCCTAGATATGTGTATTTCTCAACTCGTGTTATCTGTTGTTGGTTAACTATTAGACGTCCCGGTGGTATTGGATTCTTGCTGATGACCATGTATTTAGTTTTTTGTATGTTAAAGTTTAGACCATATTTTGGCTTGATTCTGCTACGCGTGTTATTAGGGCTTGTAGGCCTTCTAGGTTATCTGACAGTATAATTGTATCGTCTGCGTATCTTACGTTGTTCAGCCGTTCTCCGTTGATGAGTATTCCCTCGTCAATATCTTCTAAGGCTGTTTTCATGATGTGTTCGGAGTAGATGTTAAAGAGTAGCGGAGATAGCACACAGCCTTGTCTCACACCTCTTTCTATTTTGATCTCCTCAGTCATTTGGTTATCTATCTTGATAGTTGCTGATTGGTTATAGTAAATGTTGTTAATGATACGTAGATCTTTATCATCTAGACCAATTGTTTTAAGATTGATATTAACTCGTCGTGTTTGACCCGATCGAAAGCCTTTTGATAGTCTACAAAACACATATACACGTCACAGTTCACGTCTCTGCATCTTTGTATGAGGACTTGAATGGCGAAAAGAGCGTCTCTTGTACCTAATGAGTCTCGAAAGCCAAATTGTGTGCGAGTTAGTTGCGCTTCGCATTTTTTGTATGTCCTCCTATGTATTATTTTTAGCATTATTTTAAGAAGGTGGCTCATTAGACTAATAATTCTATAGTCTTCACATTTTTCGCATTCGGTTTTTTCGGTAGGGTTATAAATGTGGATTTAAGCCATTCAAGGGATTACTCCTGTTTCGTATATGTTATTAAACATGGCCGTGAGCCATTTAATTTCATCGTTCTCCATGTTTTTAGAATTTCTGCGTGGAAGTTGTCTGGCCCGTCGCCTTTCCGTCCTTTATTCCTTTATTGCGGCTATCACTTCTTCTTGAGTAATTTCGGTCCTGTGTTACCTATGGAGTCCCCTGTTTTAGTGTATCGTTGTTTCTCTTATCTTCGAAGGTCTTCTCAACATAGTTTTTCCAAACTGTTTTTATTTCATTTACATCTAATATTGTATTGCCCTCATTATCTTGTAAGCATCCGGTTTTCTTTGGTCGTTGTAATCCTGCTGCTTCTTTCACTTTTTTGTGCAGATTGAAAGAGTCATGTTTACCATCTAGTAATTCAATCTCTTTGCACTTTTCCTCCATCCAAGCGTTTTTGGCGTCTCTAATCTTTTTCTTTATTTCTTTGTCGATTTGTGTGTATCTGGTATTGTCTTTGTTCTTATTTTTCCGTCTTTCCTCCATCATATTCAATATGTCGTCTGTCATCCAAATCTTTTTCGCTCTTATTGGGCGTAAATATGTGTCAAGAATTTCTTGATTTGTCTCTTTAAGCTTCTGGATTTTCTCTTTTGTGTCGGCTGCTATATCTGTTTCTTTGATTTTTCTTTTAATATGTTGCTGTATTTCTTGTTTTATATCTTTATCCTTCAGTTTCCTCAAATCATATTTCTTCGCTTGTTGTTGTTTAACTTTCTTGAATTTGAGTGTTATCGTGCCGACAAGAGGGTTATGGTCAAATTTGGCATCCCCACTTGGATATGTCTTTACTGCTGTTATTGCATTTCTGTATCTTTTATTGATCAAGATATAGTCGATCTGATTTCTGACGACGTGTTCTGGGTTATCTTGGGGGGGCCCTCCAAGTGTATAAGCTTCTTGGTGGTAACTTGAAGAACGTGTTGGTGATGACTAGTTGTTGTTCTGTTGCAAAAATACTTAATCGATTTCCTCGTTCATTACGTTCTCCCACTCCAAACGGTCCTATGATTTCACCACAGCTTCCTTGGCCTATCTTGGCATTGAAGTCGCCCATTACTAATGTCAGTTCATTCTTTTTTACTTTCTTCGTGACGTTATTCAGATCATCATAAAATGTTTCAATTATATCGTCGGATTTGTCAGCCGTTGGTGCGTATATTTGGATTATATTGGTTTTGATGGGGAAGGTGTTAATCTGAATTAAAAGTATTCTCTCAGAGATTGGGACAAAGTTTGTAACATATCTGCTAATTTTTTGTTAATGATAATGCCAACTCCATGTATATGTTCACCGTTAGTGTTTCCTGAGTAGTAAATATTGTGTTCGTTTATTAAGCATTGTCCTGATTCAGTCCATCGCATCTCACTGATCCCCAGAATATCTACGGATAGCCTTGTCATTTCCTTGATGGTATTATGTATTTTACCATCTTCGTACATGGTTTTCAGATTCCATGTACCTATCTTAGTAGTTCGTCTGTAGGTATTCAAGACAGGTGTATTTTTATTGAAAATGTAGGGATTTCGCATGCTGACGACCTGAGAGGCCCTACTTTTTGAAGGATGTCCTCTCCTGCCGGATCTTGGAGTCCGATCTCCATGATCAGTAACGAATCTATTATCTTGAGTCTGTGCCATGTTAGTTGTACTAGGGAAAACATAATGGGGTAGTTTCCCGTTGCCTTCCCCATCGCAGTCTTCTAGCCGATTAATCTGAAGTGATTGTCGCCTAGAAGTCTCTGTTGTTGGGCCCTTAAGGAAGTCATTCTTCAGTGGTCACAACACAGTGATGTCGTAGCTGCTGCCCTACGTCATGCCAGTTTTGGTCCGCCCCGGATATTTTATTTCTCCGGTACCATCCATATCTGGAAGGCATTCCCCTATCCGCCACCTGGGGAGGCGCCCGATGGGGGATCTAGCAACCCCGCACGGGATAACAAGCGTAATTAAGCTTAATATTTGAAGCATCTGCAGTATGTATGTACCAGTATATAGGGGACCCATTGCGCTTCCTTGCAATACTTCAACAGTGATGTGTCGGTAATTAGAAAGATCGTCAATTACTCTGACTGCCAAACTTTATCAAATTCTTGCTTAATATCTAAAAAAGTTGAAATTCAATATATTTTGGTTGTCAATCATTATTTTTATAACAGTTCTGCGGGAATAGCCAATAGTTTCTTCTACTCTTTTTAGGTGTAATCTTTCAAAAATTTTGGATATTGATAAAAAGAGACTTATTAGTCTACATAATACTGGTTCTATTGGCGGTTTTCCATATTTAGTCATCATAATCATAATTACAGCATATTTCCACTGAAGTGGAAAACAACATAATCATAATATGCTGTTATAGATGGTAGCGTGCAATAGTAATGTTTTTCTGGAAATGTTGCGTCCTATTATGAGATGGTAACTAGGAAATTTATTAGCGTTGATGCATTTAATTTTCTATTTGATTTGATTTGATTGGTAACGACAATTGACAAGGTGCATAAATGAAATCTTCTATTTCTTCTTGGTGCTATTTACACTCAGAAAATACATTTGCTTTGCCAGTATGATAAGTCCTGACCCATTTTCTATCAATTTTTTTTTTATTGGTAGAGTTACAGTCTTCAAAATCTTTCTATAATTATTTACAATGAGCAACCACTGTTTGATAAATCTGATATAGAGTACTTAAAAGTGTTATTTCTTTTATTTTTATCTGTTACATATTGTTTTATCATGAAGATTGCTAGTTATCTGATATTTGCCTCATGGTCTATACCTTTTAAAAGCTAGTTCTTTTATGTGACGAGTCACGTCTTTGTATATGACTCAGTAGATTCAAGTTAAATAATCTGTTCTTCTTCTTCTTCTAACTTCTATATTGGCTCACGCCTGTTCACGCCAATTTATCATGCCTCTCTCCGTCTTCTCATTAGTCTTCCCCTGGGTATTTTTTTGCTGATGATTTATCTCTATTTTGGCGAATTAGGCGGGTTTCCTCCATCCTCAAAATGTAATTGTTCCACTTTTCCCTTCTAGTTTTAATCCACTTGTTTATAGGCTGAATCTTACATTGGTCTCAAATATCTTCATTTCGGATGCGGTTCATTCTTGTTTTACCAACTATCTTTCTTAATGTCTTCATATCTTTTTCATCAGTAGTGTATCTGCGAGTTTCCGCTGCCTATGTTAGTACTGGCCGTACGACACTTTTATGTATTCTGCTTTTAACTTCGGTGTTGATGTCTTATGATGCTATTTAATGCTCCTGGTACCTTGGCGGCTTTTATTGCTTGATGTTTTGCCTATTCTTTTGGTTTTTCAGCTAGATATATTTATTCCTAGATAACTGAATGCGGTAACTTGCGGGCTTTTTACCGATTGTCATATATTTTGTCTTCTTCATTGATATTTCCGTATTGTATCTTTTACAGGTTTGCATTATTTTACTAGCATCCTTTGTAACTAGTCTTTATCCTTTGCAATTAGTATTGCGCCGTCAATATAACATACTATTTTTGTCTGCGTCTCGCATTTTATGGCCTTTTCAATTATCTCACCCATCATGATATTAAGCAGTAGCGGACTTAGAGAATTCTACTGCCGTTTTTGTGTAGATATTTTACACGAGTTCATACGGTTCTTTGGCGATTTTCCTTTTCTATAAGACTGTATGATATATTTAGCAGTATTCGGTTACAAGCTCTTTCTAAATTCCCCATACACATAAAATCCGGTTTATTAAATTCCAATAAAATTTGGCATTTCAATTACTCGAGGGGAATTTGAAAAAACCTCCGTTTGGTTACTAATAACAGACACGTGCAGATAAAGAATCTTTATTATGCAAAAAACTACAATAGGGTATTATTTTTCAACATAATCGCCATGTTAATTAAAGGATTCATTATGATTTTTACAAGGTTTGTAATTCCTTCTACAAAAACTCTTCCATTTGGGAATGAGTCATCCTGTAACAGCATTTTGAAGCGCTGTGTTATTGTCAAAGCCACGTAACACAAGTTACAGTTTTATCTAAATAACGGCCCTTTTTGTCAATTTCCTGCACAAGTTCACCTGCATCTTAAAAAATGCAACATTAGTGATGTACTACACCTTCAATCATTACCTTTAATTCGTACACATTACACAGTTTGTCATGAATCGCAGTTTCCGAAAGTTTTTTCTCACACAGAAATCGTATTACTGCATGCATTTCACATATCTCAGAATGTTCTATGGTTGCGTTCATTGACAATTAATCTAGTGGACGAGTAAATTATAACACAACGTTATTCTTCTACTCTGCACTAGCTCTTAACTACTGCGTACAGCACCACAGGAAGGAACTCGCCATTCCCGTCTATTTTTCGCTCATACGCGAAGCCTTCTTTCCGAATAGCTCTTGTGGTTTCATCTGTAGCATGCATTTCTGAAATAAGCAGCACGATAGTTTTTAGGCTTTTATGCATATAAAAATAAAAGTCTGTTGTGTGATACGGTCCGTCGGTTTTTTCAGCTTTTTACCTAAATTAGAAAGTGACTTGTCAGAAGTGGGATTCGAACCCACACCCATAGAGTGGACCGCAACCTAAACGGAGCGTCTTAAATCACTCAGTCACCTTGACAACATGATAATCTTATAATAAAGTTTATATGTATAAAAACCTGGAATATCTATAGAAATTATTCCACATTCCCGCCTTTTTTATAGTTGTAAAAATATTGATCTTTTTAGTATGTGATTATTTTACTTACATTCCACAATGTTGTTTTATGTCTTCTGTTGATATATAATAGTACATATTTCAATTTCAAGTGGATATTATCTATTTTTAACTTTTGATTGTATTGTTTGTTAAAGCTTTGTCGTAAAGCTGTTCCTTTACTATGACTTTCGATAAATTTATCTATAGTTGAGTACACCTTGTATAAGAATGGGTGATCTGGGCGTTTTTGGTTGTTTGCAGTTTTATTTAATTGAGTATTACTATTATCTTCTGGTTAAAGCAGAGCATCAAATTTGTCATTGGTGTTATTATAAATTCTAGTAGGAGGTTAACTTTCCTTTTCCTAAACGTGTTAATTTGCTGTATATTATTATTTCCTATTCACTTATTGTTTCTATGTGGCTCGTGGAAGGTTTTCCTGAGTTGTGCTTTCATCTTAGTAGTTTAAGTTAAGTTGCGGTAATCGATGGAAATATTTGTTCCCCAATTAGAGGGTGCTGATGTAGCGTCATGGCTTGATTAACTGAATAATGTAAATCATATGCGAACATACTTTATGTTTGACATAATGCATTTTACACTTTCACTGAGAGCGCTATCTTCATAATCACCGTAGTTGATTAACACTTTTATTTGTTGCACAACACTTGAATTTTTATGAACTCCAACCGGCGACTCACACGTTTTTATATTACAAAAGTCAAACAAAAAGTTATTTTAACGTTCAGTTTTGGCTGCGGGTTTATAATATTTTCGCCACACCAGTGGAAAATATTATCGCCATAATCCTTGTTGTTAAAATATTAAATAACCACATAACATTTAGTAGTGTATTAAAGTAAACGTCTAACTAAATTGGTTTCAGATGATAAATTAATTGGAAAACAATTAATAAACGTTATTTTTTAAAAAAAATTTACATCTGTGCTTTATTGTGCTTTTGACACTACACTCTTTGTTGCTACAGTAAAATGGGTATTACGTAACATTTTAAATTTTTAAGGCATAGAAACCCAAAATTTTTCACTAGAAGCAGTCTCATTGTACAGTTTCTCCTCGTTAGTCTATTTAGATAAAAAATATGTAAGAATAAGTGGGTAAATGCAGTTTTCTAGTTCATTTATATACGCCGGCACAATTTCCATAGCAAAAGTTGCTTTCTACTTCCGGCGTTATAAAGTTAAAAGCAAAGTGTAACAATAAAAACGCCATTTACATACAATGAGCGTATTGTTTGAATTGAACTTAGCATATCATTATATTTTATTGCGTGATTCTCAACATAAAACTTCTTTTTCCCACATTAAAAACGCGTTGCCGCCCATTTTTTTTGTGCTTGATTTACGGAAGTAACTAGAAAATGCCAATTTAAGTGAATTGAAATTTATTAAATAAAAATTATTATCTAACGAATAAGTGGCTATATATTTTTTACTTTTACTTTATCTTTTATTTAGCAAACTAAATCAACAAAATGAAAACATGGCATACACAAAATGATCAATAAACAAGTGCATTGTAACAATTTAAAACTCATGTTTAAATAACTAACAACTTATCCCCAAAGAAACTAGAAAACACTACATTAAAATTGCTCACTTACAAGCTGATCCTTGTAAGTAATTTTAATGCCAAAAAAGCAGTCGCTTCTTTAAAAGAAAACATGTACTACGATCAAACAAAATTTGCTCTACGAATTTGAAATTTAAAGCTTGTAAAATTTTACAAGCTTTGGAAGCATTTACGTCAGATGTCGATTGAAGAAAATCATTTAGAACATTTCTAATCATTAAATATGTTATATAGTTTTCAAAAGACATGATATTATGTCTTATATCGGCTAAAACATGCTCTTATTCTCAAAACTCGAATGTAGCACAGATGACGAAATTATTATTAAATAATCTCCAGGCCCGTTTCTCAGTAGGTCCTACGGAAAGCGAGTGTGAGGCTATAAAATCATTAAGCCGAGAAAACTGATCGTTTCTTACCCGCAAAACCGTCAGCTACCACCTAAATTTCAATCTTCGCATGTAAGTAGTTTGCTGTACAGCGAACCAGTAAATAAAATTAGTATCTGACAACCCAGCGTATGATTGCGCGTACGCAACATCATCTCAATTTGGCGACCCCGATGTGATATGATTTCGAGAAGTGGGCGCGTGCCGCAAAGTCGTTAAGTCGCCGCTCCGGAAATAAGCATTTGTTGGTCGCACTTATCTTTTTAAACGAACTAAAGGGTGCCTACGTGTTAAAGCAATAGCTAGAGGCAAATGTAGAAACACCTCTACCACCACATAAAATGCACATATCAAATTCTGAAAATAAATAGTTGGTGAGCGACGAAATACCTATTCTAAAATTCTGGCCCAACAAGACAGACCTCAGGTTCAAGTTGTTGGAACACCAATTTTGATGACGAAGAATTAACTTATTAAGCGCGTTGTTGGTTTAGACATGGTTCATGAAAACGCAGATTGGCGATTTACGGAATGGCTAAAGCGCCCCTATCGGGTAATTTTGTATTGCATACTTGATGCAACCTTGTCCCAGTACATCTGTTCCAACTCAGCAGAAAAATGTAACAGTGCTCACTGACTTGTGTAGTGGTAAGCCTCCAGGTTAAGGCAAGTCACTAAATTACACGCCCACATCCGAAAACGCGGTTGAACTGCGCAAACACAAATCGACAAATACCAGGTTGTGGATGCGCAGCCAGAGACAATAATTCACCAAAGATTTTGTGGTATCAAAAGCAAAAGCAAAAGCAATCAAGTGTAGCACGTCCTGCTTTCGGGAAACTGCCCTGAAATTGCACAGTTTTAAGTAGAGTCTTGTGGTAGCCTGCGTCGATACACCGATTATTAACATTATTTTTTTTATGGATTATTAATTGACCTGTGAAAACAAGCGTCTTCTAGACAGAATCACGAAACTATTCCGTACTCAGAGTATCAGACAGCGATGATTTGATATTGACAAATCACAATATATCAGCAACAACAACATGCGCCACCGCATCGCAATGACGCCGAGACCTTCAGTCCACAGCAAATCGCATCGTCTAGTTTCAAACCGGCTGATGCAAGTATAAGCGGAAATTGACTTAATATGCAACAGAAAATAACACAGGATTAGCTAATTAGATTCTTATAGAAAACCATTGATCATGTGATCTAATTGTAAACATTAAATCCTTAACCATCCAAGAAAGGCTGTTGTACAGACATTTTAAGAATTTGGAAGAAATTGTGTTCTGGTCCGACGAGCCTTTAAAAGTCTCCCTTAAGGAAAGACAAATATTTTGAAAAAGCGATAAGTAGGTGAGAAAGAGTAAGTAAAGTTTCGGTGTAAAAATGTACAGTCTGTGAAAATTTTTCTCGCTACTTTTAGGATTTTAAGCCGACCCGAAAACTCTGGTCAGCTATCTACCGCTGTGACGTCACAAAATATTGAAAAGGTTGGAGATCTTTTTGAAGATCAACCCGATTTGTCAACTCGGCGAATAACTCGACAAGCAAAGATCAGCTATGGAAGCGTCCAAACAATCATAACAAAACATTTGGAAATGTTCCCATACAAGATTATAGTTCAACGTCTGAAGCCGCACAATATCGAAAGAAGATTCCAGTTTGGCCAATTGACTTTTTTATAGAGATACCTAAAAGACTAGGTCTACAAAGGGTCTCCAAGGATACTAAAGATCTCAAAATAGCCATAAAAAAATAAAATTTCGGCCATTGGAAAGAGGCACGCTTCAATCAGTAAATGAGGCTTTGAAAGTAGGCTGCGGCATCTTGTTGCTGGCCAAAATTCACATTTTAAAAACTTGTAAAGCTAAACTTCAGAACATACTTACTTACTTAATCCAAAACCTTTCTACCTTTCGGTGTAAGGCTAACTTCAGAACATGCTGAATAAAACATATTTTTAATTTATAGAAGAAATTATAAGCAAATATTTTCCGGCACGTTTTATTGATCATCGTATACAGCCTTTGAAGAGACCATAAGTATCACTACTCCGCGTGGTTTATAAAAAGAGTGAAAATCTTCATGTCTATGGAAATTATCAAATCCTCAATATGTATATGATTTCGGAGAAGTATGTGCTTAACTACTAAATTTTTCATACCCGAACAACAAAACACAAATTTGTAGTTTGTAAAATAACACATCCGTTCCAACACAGCGTACCCAATAAGGTAAAACGTAATTTAAAAAAATGGTTTCAAAAAGTACGCGACGTTTTCCTGCGAAGTGACGCTATACACGACTTACTCTGATTGCCATACAAAGGGCTGTATGAGGTAATCGAACGAGGTAAAAAAATAGGTAATTAAGATCCATGGTGATAACGTAAGGCTTTTAATCGACATACTTAAGGACAGCTTTGTTTTAGCCGAAGATGACGGTAACGCAGTATCAATTTCGTTCTCCCCAAAAAGAACTATGATAAATTGAAAAAACCCAATCAAATCACGTAGCATGTAGAGAAATCAAACCAAATTTACTTAAAGTAATAATTTAAAAAAAGGGCTAAAATGGAGAGGACCCTAAGAAATGAGGGTATCACTCTACTAAGTGCCGTAAACAAGATATCCTACAGGATTGTTTTGAACCGAGTGCTAGTAGAAATAGATAAGAAACTATGTAAAGAGTAGTGAGGTTTTAGATAGGGAAAGTCATAGATCATTACAGAACAATCTAGAAAATTCGGGTCACCATTGTATCTGATTTTTGTGTATTTTGAAAGGGCCTTTGACTCCTTGATAAGGGAATATGTATGAAGTATCCTTAAAAATCTAGGATTATTTAAAAAAAATAATTAACCTTATTAACGAAGTGTGTAATGGTTATTCATGCAGAGTAATTCACGATGGGACGCTATCACAAAAGTTTCAGCAAAACATGTGAATACGCCAGGGTTGTATATCATTACCTTTATTGTTCCTGATAGTACTACATACACAAAACACAAATTCGGTGTGTTATGGGAGAAACCTTGGAGTATCTTGACTTTTCAGATGACATGATCTCCTTTCATTTAATGCCAAATATGCACAAGAAAAAATTAGTGCGATACAGTCGCAAAAAGTGTTGCAGCCGTAAAAAACAGGGGTTGAAGATGTGGTCACTAAAACATATAAAGCCGGGATGTGTGTGTACATCTGTCTAGTGTTTGTAAGACACATAACATTTCAATTAAATCTAAAATAAATGTGTTTAAATGGTGCAGTTAGGACGATGCTATTTTATGGTTCCGAAACGTGGTTGGTCACGAATGTAGTAAGACACTAGTTGCAAACTTTTATAAAAATATGCTTATGGTTAATATTTAAAATAATAGTGGCCAGAAGCAATAACAAGAGGAAAGATCGCGGCAGAGTGATGTGGATGAGAAATTAGAAGAAAAAAGTATAGGTAGTTAGTTCATACCCTAAGAAAAGAAAGAATGGAAGTATGTAGAAAAGCCGTGAAATAGAATCCGCAAGGAAAAAGAAAAAGAGGTTATCCAAAGAAACGCAAATAAACTAGACCATGACCTCTGCCGACAGACAAGAAGAAATGGAAAAAACATATAATTTTCCTATGTCTTGCAAAGGAATAATGGACACTACTACTTTTAATATTTTAAAACTTTAATTCTTTTAAACGTAGTATATAGAAATAGCTTTATGATCTCCAAATCTTTTCCCGAAAAATTGGGACCGGCCAACTAGATTTTAAACCCCTGCGAAAAGCAAGAGTAGGAGTATAAAAGCATTAATCTGAAAGAAATCGCTCTCTTTTTATCCCCAAGACGAAAATCATTACTATCAGCTGCGGCCTGTGCTTTAATCTCAGTATGTAAGTAGTTTTCTATAAAACTACTCAATGAATAAAGTTAGTTCTTAATGACTCACTGTTTGGTTACTCGTATACGGCACCACCTCAGTCTCAGCTATAACTTCATCTCCTGATCTTGTTTTAACATTCTCACGCCACAAATAAATTTAAAAATTACCTTTCCAGGCCATATATAGTTTTTTACAGTACTTGAACTTTATTAAATATGCAATTTGATATTTTTGTTCTTATATCATCAATAACAACAAGCACTACATTTGTTAATTATTTTTCTAATTAGAAACTTCCTAATATTGCCTATGGAAGTCCAGTTGTTTAAGACGTTCACGTGACACGTAAGAATGTTAAAATAAAATTTAAAATATCTGGTGTGTACATCACACGACTTTCCTTATCCTATTACTTGAGTAATTCCGGCAACAATCCTGGGCTTCAATTTTTTTCGATTTCCTATTTTACCAACTTTTACTTTAAATTCATGTTTATCTCGTGATAACAAATCATTTTTATTCTCATGAATTTTTTGTATCTTCAACTGTTTAGATTCGCGACCGCTTACGACCGATTTTGCGACCATGCGACCAATCGGCTCAGCCGATTTTTACCAAAAGCTTCGCACTGCGTCCCCTGCCCACAAGTAACTTGCATACCAAATTTCAAGTCTCTAGCTCTTACGGTTCTCGAGATATCCTGTTTACTGACAGACCGACACACACACACACACACACGCGCGCGCGCCGCCACCGCACACACGCACACACACACACACACACACGAACCAATGGCCCAAACCAACTTTTTTGGTGTCCTGAGGCTATAATTCGTCCAGAAATGTGAAAAACTAGGTAGGTCAAATTTCCGCCGATTACATAAAAAAAAACAGTACAATAGAATTTAAAACAACATAAAAATATCGCCAGTGGAAATAACTGCAATAACATGGAAAAACGCAAATAACGACTTTATTTTCACTACGCGTTATGATGACAACGAGGAAAAACACAAATATTGGTGGGCAGGTAGAAAAACCCCAGTGTGCTTTTGACTATGATAGAAAGAAATTGTTGATAGATGTTATTGATCAGCTCGTATCGTATGAGGCATCGCCGAATAGATTTCCAAAAAAGTACAGAAAACATATGATAAATTTTTTGGGACGCTAGTATTATATTTACCCAGAAAATTGAGAACAACCATCTAACTATTATTAAATGTAGAGAACAAATAATAAATTATTTCTTAGAAAAACATACCTAAAACTTGGTGTTTCTAGTATAATAAAAGTACAACACGTTGTTTTAATAGAAAAGGGAGCAATCAAATGAAGAATGGTCCTAATTAAAATCCAAATTTAAATTTTAAATAAATCGAATTTTGAAATGATTTTATTTACAATGCCTTTTAACAATAATAACTTGCTATTATTTCTTTTTTTAAATAACATTTATTGCCAGATCATCAAATATTTCTGTTATACATAGCAATGATGTTATAGAATGTGCTACTGGGACTAAATAAAATAAGGAGACTTTTAGCTGTCTCGGTGAATTCGCATTCAGGTAATATAATATCCTGACGTAGTAAACGTTTGAGTCTTGTGTGAATCTTTGTTCGAAAAATATCATAATGAACCGCACCACTACACGCACTGCTGGTAATAACCTTTTTTGCACTTTTTTGAATGTGGTCTTCAATGTACATAATTCTTAGTTCATGATAGAGTTGTGTATTTCGAAAATACCAGGGCGCGTTGACTGCGATCCGCAACACTTTGTTTTGGAACCTCTGTAGCTTTCGTATGTTGGTTTGAGATGTATGACACCATATCGGTGATCCATACAGAATTAAAGGTCGTAGCAGGGTTTATATAGCAAGATAGTACATTCAATTGTTAAGGAAAATTTGCGATAAATTAATGAATACAACCGTTTGAGTTTAGTACGACCTTGGATTAATTTCTCATTAATATGAAAGTCCCTGGTATTGGTTTATTATTCTTGTGTACGGAATTGGGATTTTTGAATCTTCTGAGCGTGAAGATTTTGGTTTGGCATTTTTCTAGGTTTATTTGAGTGTTCCACTGTTGGAACCACCGAGAAAGTTGGTTTGTAGCTTGTTAGAGTGCTAGCAGTGCTTCACCCAATAACGTCGGCTGGGTGAAGATATCTGTGTCATCCGCAAAGGTAGCAATAGTTGCCTTCGTTTCGGGCCCTCGGTTGAACCCAGCGTGGATATTCCTGGTTTCTGATAGTGATGAGTTCACTTGGACAGCAAACGTTCTATCTTCCACAAATGAAAATAAGATGGCTTTTAGATAAAGTGATAAGTTAATATCCAGAATTTCTTTTTTAAACCTTCAAGCCAAACTCTTTCGGAGGCCATTGAGATATCAAGAAATAAGGCCGTGGTGTATAGTTTATTTTCGAAGCCGCGCTCAATATGTTCACTTATTCGTTGTAATTGGTAACATGAGTGTCCTTTTTTAAATCCAAACTGAAAGATGGGAATTGTGTTGAGACATAAATTATTTTTTCTAGCAGTTTGGATAGAGTGGTTAGTAAACTTATTGGTCTATAGTTGCTAATTTTAGTTTTGTTTTTGCCCGGTTTTAAAAACATTAGAACTTGGGTGTGTTTCCATGCCTGAGGAAAGTAACCTAGCCTTAGGCAAGCATTAAAGATTGTACTTATACTGGCTAGGGCTTTCTTGGTAAGATGCTGAAGGATAGAGTTTGTGATAAGATCATGGCTTGGAGACTGTTTTGTTGAAAGTGTATCTATATAAGTTTTAAGTTAATTAGAGGACATGGATTTAATTTTACCAGAGTTAATTTTGGCCACCCTTTATTATAGAAATTTTACAATATAGTAATTGTGACATCTGCTATAAGTCTCTATTCTTTTACAGAGACCATTTCAACGAATTCCCTTCAGCATATGTATTTTGTTCATCACTTACATTCTGTATAAATTAATTTTCAATAAAAAATACATTTTGTTATATTTTTCCTTAATGACTAGAGGTAAGTCACTGCTATCGGTGGCATTTAAAAGCACTAAAACAACTAGCGAATTTTATTTCGAGAATAAATAATAAACGATATCCACATGTGGTATGTTGTTTAAAATGTAACTAAACATACTTGCCATAAAATAAAATTGTAAGAAAAAATAAAGATAGAGATCAAATATCACAATACCAATTAATACAGCACACTCAACTGAACCTAACAGAACAACGCAGAATTTTGGACAAGACAAATTATTTCACTGAGTAATCTAAATCTCATTTAATGCTCAATCGAGAAATATTAAACGTCATAAAGGCTATTGTAAGCAAAATATTTTTAAAGATTAAAATCTGTTGGAATGGGAAGCAAAATTTGGAACCAGCTCAATTTAAGGCGAGTTGCCCAATCTCATGGAATTTGTTAAAATACTAAATTTGAATTCACCTCAATAAAACGCTTTGAGATTTTTAACTGGTCATACTGATTGACAGTTTTACTGTTTGTTCTTTATATTCAGTCATTCTGATAAGATATCAAATGCATATCTTGTTCTAAAGTAATATGATTATCAAAATAGTGAATTTTTGGTGCTAAGAATCATCAAAATTGAAATGAGTACTAAAAATCGGCGATTAGAACACAAAAATTATTTATTACTAAGCTATTAACATAAGAAACAAATATCTTTCTATTGGCTACATAACTAAATTACTAATCACATAATTATGTCACTAAAATTAGTCTATTTTAACTGTCTAGTTTTATTGTCATTATTAATCAAATAACTCATTAGTACACCGGGATGATCACTAATCCTGTTCTTGTATCTGTTAGATTACTCTTTAATAACATATTTAACCCATGGCACCTTTAGGTTAGCATGTATTGTGCGACTGTTGACGTACCATTTAATGTTTGTCATCATACGAAGTAGAAATTTATTATTTAAACTTAACTAAACTCTTCACCCTAAAAAACAGAACATCTTTTTTACTTTGATATCTAATTCTTTCTTTTGATGTCAATATGTTTTTTTTTCCATTTCAGCTTATTATCACGATACTTTATATCGTCTTTGTAAGGCATTGCATTTTGGGTTAAGGTGAGAATTACTCTTTCGTAAAGCGGCAATTTTAGATATTCATTTAGTTTTATTTATCCCTATTCGCCAGATATTTGTCCAATTCTGTATAGTTTCCAGAATTTCTTATAAGTTTGTTGACACTTTTTTTTTATATATATATATATATATCATTTAATTAGCAATCAGAATTACAAGTCATTCTATAAGCTAATATGCTGTTTTTTAATTACTAGGGTAGGCGTGGTTGGTATGAAGAGGACTTCTCCAGTGAGTTGCCCTCGCTAATCCTGTTTCAGATCTGCTGGCCAGTTTCGTTTCAGTCTTCTACCATTTTGCGCATCAAGCAGTGGGTGCAACAGGGGGTTGACGTGGGTTTTCAGTTTGTTGTGATGTCTTGTACTTTTTTCTTTTATGGCGTCCCTCACGTAAGGAATTTTTAGATCATTGTGAATCGTCAGATTGGAGAAGTACCATGATGCGTTCGTGATCATACGAAGTATTTTTGATTGGCATCTTTGAATTTTGTTTAAGTTAGATTTACTCGCGCATCCCCATAGTTCTGCTCCATACATCCAGATTGGTTTAATTACAGTGTTGTAGACTAACAGTTTGTTTTCAAGTGTGAGTTTAGATTTTCGTCCAATTAGCCATTGGAGTTCTTTCATCCTCAAGTCAATCTGTTTACGTTTCTTATCTACATGTTCTTTCCACGTCAATCTGTTATCCAGGTGTATTCCTAAATATCTTGCACTTGTAGATTGCGGCATTGGTATATTGTTAAAATATAATAGTGGGCATAACCCTTTTCGTAGTGTAAAATTTACTTGCACAGATTTTGTCTCATTAATTTTGATTTTCCATTTACGAGTCCATGTCTGTATTTGGTCCAGGTGGTTTTGTAGAGTGGTCGATGCTATGAGTGGGTCAATGGCAGTTGAGAGAATGACAGTGTCATCGGCAAACGTACCCATTGTTGTGTTTTCATTGGTGGGAAGATCGGCTGTATAGAGACGTAGAGCAGGGTCCCAAGACGCTGCCTTGGGGCACTCCAGATTTAATTGGACGTTGGACCGACACCTCGTCATTGACTTTGATGCAAAATTCTCTACTACTTAGGTAAGATTTTATCAGTTTGAAGTAGATGATGGGTAGAAGTTCTTTGATCTTATATAGTAATCCAGTATGCCATACCTTATCAAAGGCTTTACTGACATCTAGAAAAACTGATAGACAGTATTTCTTTTGGTCTAATGCTTGATTTCTTTGGTGACTGATTCGATGCACTTGCTGTATAGTGGAATGGTTATTGCGGAAGCCAAACTGATGCACAGGTATCCAATCTTCTGTCATTGGGTCAGAGTTTATTCTTTGCAGGAGGAGTCGTTCGAGTAATTTTGAGATAATTGGTAACAGACTTATAGGACGGTACGATGATACGTCGGTGGGTTCTTTATATGGTTTAAGGATTAGTATTATTTCGGCAATTTTTAATTGTTTTGGCAGTAGTTTAGTCTTGCGATAGCATTGAAAATGTAGGTAAGTAAAACTAACCCTTTCCTTGGCATCTCCTTTAACATTTTTGTAGTCACTTTATCTATTCCTAGAGCTTTTCGAGGATTTAATAAGCTGATTTCCTTCTCAATCTCTTTCGGAGTAAAGGATTTTATCTTTGGTATGTTGATAGGGATCTCGGATAAATGTTTGTCTATAACATTGTCTGTAAGGTCATTATTAGGCGTAAATACTTCTGCAAAGTAGTCTGCAACTAGGACGGCCTTTTCCTTATCACTTCTAGCCCACTGTTGATATGCTATTGCTGTGTTACGGAGGGGAGGTATTGGCGCTTTAGGTTTTGTTTTTATGTTTTATAGGTTTCCATATGGAATTGTCGTATCTGTTGAGATTGGTAACATAATCATGGAATGACTTTTCTTTCATTTCTTTTATTTGACGCTGCAGTTGGTTATTTAATCTATTTAGTACAGTTTTATCTGCTGGTGCATGGGTACAGTTCCACTTTGCCCTGGCTCTTCTTTTTTCTGCTATAAGCCTCTTAATGACCGTAGGTATTATATACTTGTGATTTTGGAATTCTGCGTGAGGAGTGGCATGTTGAGCGGCCTGTTTGAGGATGTTTACTAGGGTGGTTAGGACGGTGTCAATTTCCTCTGGAGTTTTCAGACTTACTCTCAATTTATGTCTTCTTGTATCTTGTTCCTGTAATGTTCCCAATTTGTGTTTTTGTTATGAAGTCTGGGCGTTGGTTTTTTATGAATAGCATATTGACTGATTGTTGCAATTACCGGCGAGTGATCAGAGGAGAGATCGTAGCATGGTGTTACGTTCATATACGCTTGCGAGATCCCATTGGTTACATAAAAGTCCAAAAAATCTGGGATCTTATTGGGGTCTGACGGTCAATAGGTTGGTGTACCCGTTGAAAAGAAGGAGTAATTATTTTCCTGTATGAGATTAGTCAACTGGCTGCCTTTTGTTGTGATTAGTCGAAATCCCCACAACGTATGCTTACTATTGTAGTCTCCACCTGCAACAAATTTATGCTCTAGTGTCTGGAAGAATTCCTTGAAATTTTCTTTTTTGACATTGTACCGTGATAGGCAATATACTGCTGCTACTGTTAATTCGTATGGGAGTGTCTTTACTTTAATGGCTGTGGCTTGTAAGTGATTGGTTACATATTTTGGCAGTTCGATGTGGCTTATAGAACTTTTTATTAAAATGGCGGTCCCAGCATGTGCAGTATTATCTGGATGATTGGTTATGTAGGTTGTGAACTTAGGTATGCGAAAGTATGATCTGTCTGTGAAATGTGTTTCGCTGACTAGCATGATGTCCACTGAATTATGATGAAGGAATATTTCAACTTCATTTTTGTGCTGTAGAAGGCCATTGGCATTCCACAGGGCTATTGTTAGAAATTTAGTGAATTTTACTTATCAGCGTGGTAAGCAGGTTGTACGAGTTGCTGAAACATAGCCTTAAACTCATCTAGAAATTTGCACAGGCTGATAGTGGGTGTTCCTGTATGATGTTCGTTGTATTCTCTACTCTCAGTTGAGCGTAATTTATTTTGTTCGATGGTTTTGTTATGTTTCACTGCTCTTGCATTGCTTAAATTTTGTTGGATACTATTTGTTTGAGGTTGGTTTTCTGTATAGATGGCTGTTAACGGGTTGTGTTGAATGTTTAGTCTATTGTTAGCATTGTTGGATTTTTTTAGTAAGCCTTGGTAGAATTCGCAGCCTTTATAGCTAGCCGGATGAGGACCATTGCATAATGCACATCGTGCAAGTGTGTCTTTGTTTTTTGTACAATTATTCGTGCTATGAGTCCCTCCGCATTTAACAGATACATAGGGTTTAGTACAATAAGCTTTAGTATGACCATATTGCTGACAGCACATGCACTGTGACATACCTTTAACTTTTTTGGGTGGTTCAATAGTTATTAGTTGGTTTTGTATTTTTTGTATTTTATAAATATTTTTATTGCTTTGTGCTGGCTCTAGGTCAACAAAGAATAGGTTTAAAGGTTCTTTTGTTATTCGTTTTCTTGCGTTCATAATATTTCTGACTTGATGTCCGTCTTTGCTAAGTTCTTTTTTAATGCTTTCTGTGCTAGTTGTAAAATGTAAGTGCTTGAGTACTACCCTATAGCCTCGTTCCTTCTTCGGTTGATATGTATGGTGCACAATTTTGTTTACTTGCATGAAGTGAATCAGTTTTCGGTAAGTATCAGAGGTATTGCAATTGATTTTTATTGTATTGTTAACTAGAGATTTTGTGCTGTACTGCTCTATTTCTATGATTTCATTTAATTTGTTTATCATTTGTTGGTAATTTATTACGCCGTAGACAAAGATTGTCGGGGGTCGTGGGACCTTGTTTTCTACTTGTGTTGTGTTAGTTTCTTCTTCCATGGCATCGGTTAAATGGCTATATTTATTTCGTAGTAAAATGTTTTGACTATTGGGTATATTTATTTTTCTTCGTTTGGTTTTGTTTTACTTTTTGCCATGGGTTTTCTTTGGAGTTTTCATTTGGGTTTTCTTCTGTTTCATCATCGCTGATTGAGGTCAGTCTGTAGTACTGGCGTTCGTTGTTTTATTGCTGCTGCTGAGTGGGATGGGAATGGGCTGGTGGGTTAATGTTCTGTTGCGGTATGAAGAAGTTGCTACTAGTGGGTATTAATTGACTTTGTTGTTGAAAGTTATAGTACTGCGGCATTTGTGTGTTAGCTAATGTAACACCCGGTGTAACGTTGTTCATTGGGATTACCTGCATGGGATTATTATATGGTACGCCATTTTTGTTGTAATTAACTCCTGGGCCATTATATGCTGGTAACATTTTGAATTTGTTTAATGAAGTTTAATAGGTAAACACAGTTACCTTTTATTTAATTTCCTAACATTTATTAACCGCTAGTGATTATTAGTTATTATGTCCGTTACTTTTACAAAATATTTAATCTTAGTGTAATGTAGATAATGAGAAATAATTTACTTGCCGTTCGGCCAGCTGTTTATTGTGTATAAAATCGTTATCACTTGAACTTTCATGCACTCGGAGCGGCGATTAGCACGTCTATCCGCTACAAAAGTCAAATGGGAACTGTTTTGACACTTGAATTTAATATTCGTACGACAATATTATCAACAAATCTTCTTTACAAGATAAATTTGTCGTGAATAACTAGTATAGTACCCTAAAACACCCCATTGCGCTACATCTGCCTCAACGAAATGAATTGAAGGGCGACTATCATCGATTGTTATGTAAAAGGATTTGTCTTCCACATAAGTTTTGAAAATACGTAGTATTTGTGGAAAAAAAATTTCTTCTTTTTATATAACACACCAAGATACCGAACCCGATTAAAAGTTTGACATATCTAAGAACACCCTTGAGTACGTTATTTTATCTTCAGAACTTTGGGTTTCTTTAAAGTTGACTATTTTTGACGAAATCCGAATTGTTGTTTAGGGATTATAATTTTCGTCTAGCTATTTCGAAACTACTGGTAACAATGCTACCAGTCTATATGGACATGGTACATAAACTGGTCTTTTTAGTTTCTTTATCAGAATTACCTCAGAAAATTTTTGCTGCGGAGGAAACTATTGCAGATAGTATTTGAATTTATGGGTACCGACCGCCAGAGTGGTCCAAGCGGTTGAGGCGCGGGCAGCAATGCGACGGACCCGGGTTCCATTTCCGAAGCACTCTGATACCTGGCGGGTGGCCTACTCAGTCACTATAAATAATTGAGTACCTGCATTCACTCGGACAAGGGGAAATATTGGCGGTCTTCTAAGGCGCGGCGCTTGCCATATCGCCCCGCATCAGAGGTGGTGCGCGACGACTGGGCAGACAGAGCGAACATATAAGAGCCTCAACCTCTCAGTTCGCGGGTTATGCTCCCACGCGGGTCATTAGAGTCTTACCATTATGGGTACCACGCCCTTATTTTATAGATCAATCTCTAGGGATTTAAGAGTTTTTAAGCTTTCAACCTCATTTAGAATTGACTGGGAGTATAACGTTTTCTAGATAAATCAAATTAAAGAGGAGACTTGAAAAATGGAATATTTATTGGTAATTTGTGTTATTCTTTGCTATTACATTTCTTCTTCTTCTTTAGGTGCCGTCTCCGTTGCGAAGGTTGGCAATCATCATCGCTATTCGAATTTTTGACACTGCTGATCCAAATAACTGGCTGGTAGTACAGTTAAACCATTATCTCAAGTTCTTCATCCACGAATGTCTTCTTCTTCCCACGCGTCTCCTCCCTTAAATTTTCCCCTGTATTATTATCTGGAGCAGATGGTATCTATCGCCTTTCATAACATGTCCAAGATATTGCAGTTTTCGTTTTTAATGGTGAAGACAACTTCGGTTTCTTTTCCCATTCTTCTCTATTACATGCAGCTGGAAAATAATGGCTAAACGTTGCCCAAATACATTTTCTTCATTACCACAAGCCTAGGAATTGTTATTTTTACTAATAGAAGGAATAGAAACATTAGGTTAGTCAGTATGTTGGTTAAGCCATTTTATGCATAATCGTAGAATATATCTTTTTTAGATGTGTAATTAGGGCGTTTAATTTATTTTATCCTTAGGATACCCTATGTATGACAAATTACCGCTTTTCTTTTTTTCTTGTTCTTTTTATTCTAATGCTTAGGAATAGTTATGTACTCAGAATTTCCGTCGAATCTTTTATTGCATGCTCTCACTCTATTGTGTTGAATAGTGTATTAATAATTAGGTGATTTCTATGCATTGTTTAAAAATATTGCAATCTGTGCACTTGTTATAAATAATGCTTGGCCCATTCGGTATGCATATTGTAAGAGAATGATCTGAATTTAGCTTGTAGCAATCAGTAATACTTTGTTAGTTTTTTGCGATATCGAGCAGCAAACGTATTATTGAAACATTTTATTTACTAAGCTAAGTTAAGATTAAATTTAGCTAATTACATAATATTTTGGTGGATAAGTTGAATAAATATAGCCTCAAATTTTGCTCAAAATTGTGATAGAAGTAGAAGGGGAACTGGCGATGTAAAGAAGAAAAGAGGGGAGGAAGCAAGAGATATGGATAAATAGATAGAGCGGAAAAAAAGACGTGAGGGGGAGAGGGGGGAAAGAGAGGGAATACAGAGACTTTGTCTACATGCTGTTTTTAGAACATTGAGTCTATTGTATTTCCGTGTTGTTTTCGGAAACTCTAACTAATCTTTTTCTTCTTTTTACCATTTGCGAACTTGTTTACGGATACCTGTCATAATTAGACGAATTACTAGTTGAATATATTGGCTGACTTAGAAATCCTAATTGTTATTAAGTCGTCGTTACTATAACGTTTTTTTAATCAACAGTAATGAATCACACTTAAATGTACTTAAAATACGTATTTATTTTACTTACAGGAAATTATATTACTTAATAATATTTATGTACACTACAAGAAGTTACTAAAGTAAAATTAGACTCTATAGCTATAGTTATCTATAACACGATTTATGTTACAGTCACTTCGCTTTCTTGGCTTTTACTTTATCTGGGTGCGTGATATTTATGCAATTCAAGCCTATTTTGAGGCCAACACAAACCTTCTGCAAATTTCTGCATTGTTCTAGTATTCACACGTGCACAAGCAGCGCGGCTGCACTCCTTGAAGACATTGTGTTCGCCCCTCGACTGTGGTAGTTCGGCGGCAACAAAAGCGATAAACTCGGTATTAGCCCTGAAAGTCTAACGCAACGGTGCACTTATAGGGGGCTTTCAAAAATTCGTTACACACACTGCCTCCTTCTTAAGGATCCCGGATAATTATGTCCGACGTTTGGATGGGTCATGGAGGTATTTGCCTTTCTTACATTATCGGCTTTAAGAATGATAGCTGCAAACCAGGACGTCGATGACAGATCGTTGAAACAACTTTTCTATCATATTCCTAACTATTCTCCAGTCAAGACCGTCCAATCAACACGCAGGTTTTGGTATTGCCAGGTTCCAAATATTTTCGTTTAATAAATGACTGTAGCTTCGTCAGCGTTTTTCACAACGCGCGATAGGTCGGTTTGTCCTGTGAAGATTTTTTGATCACAAGATAATAAATCTTTTTGCCACTCAATGTGCCATTGTATACTTCACCGATACATTGAATGGGTCTTGTTATACTTCTCTGGTTACATAACAAACCCACTGAACTCATAAAGTCTTTGAACCCTAACTCTCACTTGAGGGACATCAAGTCCTCTAACGGCGGCGTTCCATCTCCGACAGTAGGACACAGTCGATTGTAATGAACGATCCTAGCCTTGCCACTTGATAATTTCCGGATTCGATACACAGCATCGCTTATTTTCTTCAGCATTTCACATGGATCTTCGTAGGAGCGTTGGAATTTTGGGAACAACCCAATCTCACTGCTCGACCGTGATGACTGGGAGACAACAAAAACGGTAAACTCGTTATTAGCCACAAGCATCTAACTCGACGGTGCATCTATAGGGGCGTTCGAAAATTCCTTAAAATATATTTTTGCGATTTATAAATACCTTAACTTACAGTATAATTAGGTGAGTCAGTACCAGTCTAGTTATTGTAGAGAAGCGCGCTCACGCTCTAATAAACACTAGCTCTTAAGACCATGCGTGCAATACAAATGAATGAAAAAAATTAATCGATATAAAATGTAATACCTTTTAAATTATGTACTTGAAAATGATTGGCAAAAAATAAAACTGTTTCTATTAAACAATTACCACCTTTTTGATTGGCTTTGGAAATATAATTTGTCTACGATCATAAACAACAATATCAATTATTATTATTAATGGGCTTCATCAGATCCAGATTCTCCGATAAATATTTATCGAACTTAACTTTTGTATAGGAAATGACTAACTTTATTTTATTAATCACACCTCCTTGCCTCAATCTATGACTTTGTATATAACGAGAAGTTACCCGCAGAAAGGTATTTTTGGCGTCCTAGGCTGACAATGTTTCGCCATCTTTCCTCAAATTTTTGCAAGGTGGGGACGTGTAACAATTTATTACAAATGATAACAATGGGATTAGTCGGTGCGGTAAAATAAGAAATGCAAAACGATCCTAAAGATAGGCAACCAAACGTACGCTCAGAGCTGAGCTACGCCACATTTCATATCAGCTGTTTTTGTTTACTTTCTGTTCAAATGTATAGTAGATTGATTGATTATATAAAAAATCGAAATTCATGCAGACAAGAGTTGACTTTAAAGACAAAATCTTTGACAATGTAAACGGCCTAAACTCTAATCAACTTTTCAACTGCATTAAAATTATTGAAATAAAATACCACGAACATTAACCACCTTAAAATGAGATTTCTTTGAATTTTCAAATCCTGTGATATCATTGAAGGTTGCAATTTTTGCATTTGATTTCTATGACGTTTTCTTTACATTTTAAACAAAAAATTTGTACATTTATTTACTGAATTTTCTCGTAAAAGTGCTTTAGTATATTGGTAATGAATGTGACCTGATTCGTTTTTAAAATACGAAATACCTTCAACACGTAGACATTTATCAATAACTAACAAACCACAAAAACTGCAAGGAAAAGCAATGGTTTTATTTCTTCACAGTTCAACAAGCCAACAATGATATTGAGAATGCTTTGACTTATTAGTTTTTTCGTTTCATCGACCATAAAAAAGCGCAGAAACTCAGCGGCCGTTAACTTTACTCTTTTAATTGTTTGTGAGTGTGCTTAAAAAATAAATCCATGTACTTCACTACAGATACACACTAACAAAACTTACCATATCTACTTCCCGATCGAATTTTTCACATACAAACAGTCGTTTTCGTCAGCACCGAATAAAAGATGAAAATAATACACTGCAAAGACATACTACATAAAGTTTTGACCACATTATCACCAAAACAGTCTCTTGCACACTCATTTTATGTCAATTTTCAAATGTTCAATTTTGAAGTAAAAGTTCGTTCTGTTAGAAAAATATTTAAGGAAGATTGTTAAAATCGGTAAGTAATACACTGAATCTATTTCAGACATTAACATTTTTTCATAAATACTGCTTTGATAATCAGTCAGCTAATAAGAGAGTCAATTAGAAAAAACGATAAAAATTTAGATTAATGTATATAAGTGGGGTAGCGTATTATAGGTTCTAGAGTGGGAATTGTAAATATAAACACAATCGATGTGCGAAATGTACATTTTAATGTATGCGGTAACGTGGCATGCAAGCCAAATCTAGCTAGCGACAAAATTTCCATAGGCAGACGTGCACCTGACTAGGGCTCGCCGCCTTCCACTTTGGTACAGTCCGATGTACCTCTTACAACAGCTGAAACTCCCTGCTTTTGTCGCTCGTAAATCGATCGCAGGTAAAGTTGAAACTTATCCATCGGTCTAAAACTGAAAAAATTATCCAGGACTCTATTCTTCCGACTGTCAAACACGAAGGTGGGTCTGTTTTAGTGCGAAGATGTTTCTCTTTGGCTGGTGTGGGGGACTTAGTAAAAGTCAACAGCATTATGAGAAAAGAATATTACAAAAAAAATTAACAAAAATCGCAATACCATCTGGGTTGCGATTAAGCAGGTAAAGGTTGAAACTTGTCCATCGGTCTAAGACTAAAAAATGATCCAGGACTGTATTCTTCCGACGGTCAAGCACGAGATGGGTCTGTTTTAGTGCAAAGCTGTTTCTCTTTGACTGGTATGGGGGACTTAGTAAAAATTTAATGGAGAACGCAATACCATCTGAGTTGTTATAAATGCGGAAGGGATTTTTGATGATGCAAACCAACGATTCTACATATACTTCAAAGCTTTTTAAGGACTATCTAGTAAACCAAGAAGAACAAAAAATACTCTAAATTATGACATGGCTACCACAGAGTCCGGACGTCAACCCCATAGAATTCCTATGGGATGAGCTAGACAGAACAGTAAGAAAGGAGCGTCCCTCGTCCAAAAATCATTTTAGGAGTCTTCTTCAAGGTATCTGGAAAGAATGCGCAGAATCGTACAAGAGATATTAAATTCAAAAGACGTTTTTTTATGAAACAATAGTTTAATATTCAAATTAATTTTTTCCATCGTTTCCACACTTCCATGAACGGTAGTATTTGTGCAGTAACAGTGTTTGTCAGTCAGCGATAAAAAAATATGATACCTGATTATTAATCAAACTGCATTTTTAAAGTTTTACAATAAAAAAATACTAGGGTTTTTAAAGACATTTAACTTACGAAAACTATTATCAAAGAGGAAATTTTATTGACTTAATTTAATAGCGTAATTACGAATTTTAATTCATCACACCTTAAACATCTTTGTTGCATTTCTTTATTAGTTGCACGTAAACGAAAAACTGATAAATAACAGAATATTTTTTCAGATACACTGGCCACTGCCCAACACTACGATTCCACTTCGGAAAGTGCTACGGCACAAAGACAAAGGAAATACTTCAGGTACTCGAGTCCTTATGGCCCTCTCTTTTCCAATTACATTAATTGTCTTTACCGACTCCGCCGCTCAATCTAGGACCTCCGAGATAAGGGCGTATACCGAGAGATAGAACAGCGCCCTTATCGGGCCGACGATCCCGGCAAGGCCATCCTGAAGCCGATCGAACGAAGCAAGGGGCAAATGAGGGACTTCGCGACGGACACCTTCAACAGGTGCCCGAAGTATATCCTTGGTTACACAGGTCGATACCAGCCGCCCCCACGAAACCGCAAACACCTATGTGCTCTCTTGCAGGGTTCATCCCGACGATAAACTTCCGCTACGGAAAGTCCTTCGGGCGCGCCGCCGACGACAGCATCGCCGACTTCAAGATCTACCAGTCGAGGGTCAGGCAGAGCCGCGAGGAGCTCGACAAGATGCTGCGGATTAGGAGCGCCCCGAGAATGACCTCCATAAGGCAAAGGGACGACGTCACGAGGACTCTCCGCAATTACGAGGAGCGGATACGGTTCAAAGGTCCGGAAACAAATGCTCTTGGCGTGCTGCCTTACCAGGCGCGTGATCTTGCAGAAAAGGAGATCTCCCCGGACTGCCCGCCCATCGCTGGCTACACGGGCACATTCCCAGGGTTAAAGGCAGTGAGGAGTCGCTCTCGCAGAGGTACAACACCGTCGTCAAACGGGGCTTCTCGATTTTGAGGGAGGAGCAGGAGAAGCGGCAGGAGCTTCTGAAGGCCAAGCACAAGATCACGGAGATATTTAAGGACGGAGAGGGAAAATACACCTATACAGACAGCTGAACCTTGTAGGTGTGATTGGCTAAACAGTTGTTCTTCGCGGTATTTAGTTGAATATCGCGAAAGATGCAGATGCTTTCGTGGTAGATTTTCATATTTCGTCGGATATTTAGGGTGAAATATGTTAAAACATTAAAGAAACGAAGTAGTCTTCGTTGAGCTCTTGCATACTGCTGAATGACTGAATATCATATCAAAGTAACGACAAGATTTTAAAATATATATCCTAGGTAATTAAGCCCAATAGGTAGCAAAGAGTTGAACTACTTCCGTTTAGAGTAAGTTGGTAAAGACTGTTAATAACACTAAAAGTAAATGAGGTACCAGAAAAATAGCGGTACACATTTTAATACAGTCGGGTCATTACAAATTAGATATGTAGAAGATATGTTTGTACAAATGATGCAACCGAATAATCACAAAAATTTGTCATTTATCATTATCTTCACACATACAAACTACTACTAACGATTAACATACTAACTTGAACATGAAACAACTTTTCCGTACATTATATTACTGCGTTTTTTTTAATACAGAGTTATTTATAAGTCCGGGAAACTTTTAAAATATTTGCAAATAAACTAAGCAACCGATACCAAAATGCACTACATTTAAATATAGATAATATATTTTTTTACGTTTACACATATGCTCAATGTGTATTTTCGGTATATCACAGTCAATCAGAAGTGCAGTAGCGGTGATACAATTTCTAAGATGCTGGGGTTTAACGGATGACAGTGGGACAAAAAGGATATCTTTTACAACCCCCACAACGAGCGAACTGGAGTGACCATTTTTGTGGCAAATTAAAAAAAATGAAAGATTACTGTTTTTATTCAACCGTCTTTCAACTTGTCCAAGTAAATCAACCCGGTAGCGATGGGCCTTTCAAAGAAAATGATCCATAAACCCCTCTTTTAAAATAGCGCAGAAGATATTCATCTTAGGTGAGTCACACACACGTTCTGTAACTACGCGGGGATCTTCGACCTCCCAGATGCGCACGTTGTGCTTATTTACCCTTTCAACTAGTTGCTTCGTCGTTGGGGATGAATAAATCTGCGAAGCTGTTAATTTCAAGGCTCTTACATTTCAATACAGAAATTCAAACGCACAGTTTCGTCATTTTTGCTGAAATACTCATACAGATGAAGCTTGTGAAGTTTACATAAATAATTTTCAATACTGCAGATTGCACTTACAGTGGACTTACGGCGGAAGAAGGCTGGCATGCTTCTCTAACACAATTAACCTTTATTTGATCGTGGATATATCGACCAAAGAGCTGTGCACAGACAGCCTCCATCCCAGAGTATCTCACAGCACTTATTGGTACTAAATGGAACAAGTTCTGCCTTCTAGAATTTTGCTCAGAATCATCGCTATACATTCACAACATATGAGATTCTTGTATATTTAAAAATACAACATGACTGTTCACTTTTACTAAACACCATATTGCTAATATACGCAGGCTTTCTTTAAAAATATATTTAAAAACATATCATGAGTTTTATTGCACCGATAGAATTAGAGAAAAGCCTACCTGCATAGAAAGGAGACAACATAAATACAAGCATTAAGAGGCTTCTGATCCCATTGCTTAACAATTTTTCTCAGACCGATCGGTCCCTGACTCTTCTTCACCAATATCTAACTCATTTTTCTTCAAAGTCGTTTATTGCGGTTGCTTTCTACAACACCCTACTCTCCGCGTGCCCTCCATCTCCCTCTTTATTAGTTGGTTTAGCACTCTATGATGGACCATCCTTTGCAAGTGTCCGAGCCACCCTTTAATTCTGTGCCTTTATAACTTGCGTTATACTTGGTCCGTTGTAAAGACGGATTATTACAAAGTTAATTTTCCTTTTCCACTGGTCAGCTGTTTTCTTTCCGGTAAATATTCTTCTTAACATCCTTTTCTCCCATACCTCAACCTTATTTTGATAGCTATGAGACAATAGTAGCAAATATGGAGTTCAGTCATTTTGTTCGTTCAAGTCAATTACGTGTACAAATTTAAAGATTGATATTTCTCAATCAACAGTGTGATAAATAATTCATTAGAGACTAAAGTGTAACCATGCAGCCTTCAGTGTCATCAAAATTTCAATTAAGATGACACCAACCTGTGTTTCAATTTCACCTTTAGTGATAAGGTAACTTTCCAACTTTCTGGAAAGGTAAATAGGCACAATGTCTGTATCTAAAAAATCTACACGTAATCATAGAATAAGCACAAGACTCACCATAAAATGTCTTTATCCAAATTTGAAAAAGAAGATTCATGGACCAATTTAAAGAAGCGACTATTATTGTAAGGACTACATCTTACTGCCGCGAAGACATGCAAAAGTATTTTAAACCAAAATTGTGCAAGATAACGTGTTAACGTGGTAATTCCCGTTAATCTCCAAAATCCATCATCACAGCTCTAGACGACTGCGGTATGCTGTCGCGTGTACAAGGTGCAATGAATTATAGCAAAAGTTGGACACATTAAGCATGTGTGAAATATGGTAAAACATAAAAATTACTTCTCTACGGGCATAATTACCATGGTCGGTTGCGTAGTTCACTTGTGCAAATTTTTAAAATACTCGACCGGCTTGCAAATAATTCCGTATAATTTGGTGATTTTATTTATTTTATGTTATTTCTTTCTTTGTTGTTTCAGGACGGTAGCTTAATCACGCAACCTAGTATTTTTGACTAAAAATACCCATTCCCGAATGTAGCTGCAATAAATACATATTCTACTTCCTTCATAGAGTTGTAATTTACGCTAACTATCCAAACTGCGACTTATAAGCTGATTACCAAAATAATATTCTTCACGAACATAGAGATAATATCATTTCGCTAATTGAACTAACAGCTTATTTTTATTGCAATCAAAGGTGTTGGAGATAAGCATGACTTTTACATTACTAAACTAACTCTTGATGCAGCGTGAAGTAACAACGACGACCATAATTATTTAAAAAGGCTGTGACATAATTAACGATATTATGACTTAACGGACAAGCGGAGGAGAACTACCACACGAACCTTGCAATGGTAGTATGGGCATATTGACTATTTATGTGACGATTGACTGAAACTCATAAAGTAATGATAAATAACAAATTGAACCAATAATTTTTGTATGTACGGATTTGCATTAAGCATCCGTGCATTGTACAAAATAGTTATTTATCTAAAAGCTCTCGCGTATAATAAAAATAAATGAAATAAGACAAATTTTCAGTAACAACTGTCACTGTCATTTACATTTTGTATTCTAAAAGGAAAATAAAATTTTCTAGAAAATGACTCCTTTTATTAAAGAACCCCGCCCAGAGGACACAAAAGAGCGTCGCCTTCAGCTAAAGCGATGCGTCGTTTTCAAGAGAGAACGCTGGGCACGGGCAACATCGCACTTTCTACAAAAAGCCTTTGGTGTTCCAAATAACTTTTTAAACTGCAAAATCGATTATTCAGAACTAAAAGAAAACTATAAATCTATTTACAAACTTCTGCTGAGTTTCTGTGTTGAGCTTATTAGAAGCTTAAGTTGGCGCGACGATGCGAAAAGGTATAAAAAGTTTGTAAATACAAAATACACTGCCTTGACTGCTATTCTTTTCAGCTTAACGCAATGGAACTGGCACAAATTGCGAAACATTTTCATGGATCAATTAGAAACACGCGTTGCAAAGTACTGCGCCGCGTGTTTGCGGGGTAAAATGAACGGCACCAAATCGTACATATTCATGAGACTATTTTTGTCATTTATGCAAAAGCTGCTCCGTGAAAGTACACCAGCTTTTGAAAGTCCAATTTAAATGTTTATTTTGCAAAAGGTTGTAATAATCTGCATTTTCCATTCGTCTACTTCAATTATAAAATGAAAAGTCTGTTGTTGGATATCTGGTTTTTCTAAAAGAATAAAATTATTACCTCAAGAGCAACTTCTTGCACAAAACATGTACATACGTTTAATAAAAACATCTATTATAACAACCAAGACCTATAATCATGTGATTATAGATGAGATCCTAACTGATGAACAAAAAGGATGCCGTAAAAATAGGCAAAGATCCAAGGATCAGGTCATTATAAACTCAATAATTACTAATCAAACCATAAAACATTGGAAAAACATAAGCATGGCATGTACAGATTATCAAAAAGCTTTTAATTCTATACCACATTCCTGCGTCATAGAAATATTACACATATATATATTAAAACACATCCATCAGCTATAAAATTCAAAACTGCAATGGTTAAATAGTCTATAGCACTACACATAACTAAAGGCCGAATTTGTAGGCAAAATAAAATATGAAATTAGGCAAAAAAATTAAAAACAGGCACTTTTCAGGCAAAAACAATCTGATTAATATTCTGAAGCAAAGAAATAAAAATCGCTAATTTTTGGAAGTTTTATTTTTACTGTTTTTTATTTACATGTAAAAAATGCGCTACTATGTATTTCTCTAAATTATTTTCTGTAAAATTCGTTCTCTATAAGTCAAAATGTGTTTATGTTGTGAAAATGAACGTTCCACATCACAAGAAGTGATAGGCGCGTATTTAAAACAGGATACTTCTTCAGGGGACAAGCTATCCATTATTCCCACACCCTCTCCCTCAAAAGCATTTTTGATGATAATTTTTTCAGACTTGGATTTTCCCCAGGACCATAGCAATTTTCTGATAAATTCTTTCTTCCTTGACTCCAGGAAAGTTCAATGAAACTTGATTCACTAATTTCGTGCTCTCCGTCAGAGGTAGAGATGGATCTTCCAATTGCTTGATTAAACCTGGAAGATGGCTAAAATGGGCTCCAATGTAGCCTAAATCAGTCACTACAGAATCAAAAGTAAACGTAGCTTTGGCATCTTTCAGAATTAGGCGTATGTCTTTGCACCTCGATTCTTCCTTTTCTTCGCACAAGTGATCTACAACCTGTGAAGAAAATAAAAACAATTAAGGTTTCAAAATTGACATATCTAACATGTACTTATAAAAGAATTTGAATGTGCACCTTTTTAATCTCTTCTTGTTGCAATAAAGCCGCCTCCAATCAAGTCCCCCAACGAGTGATGGATGGAACTGGAGGAAGGAAAGTCTCGGGAAGCATATTTTTAAAGGTAGCGCACCTACTGGGGGCTTTTAGAAAAACTTTCTTAACTGCTAAAATTAGAGGATTAATATCGAGGAAAATATTTCTAATTTCCCATTTTTTCATAAAAAAGCATTAAAGCTTTTCTTGCTTTTACCATGTAGGAGTCTGCATCTGTTACCAGCAGCAAGAGGCGGTCGTCCCGGTCTTCAGAAGGCCACAAAATTTCTATTGAAATTAAATGGAAAGAGTAAATTAAATCTGTTTAGTTAGTTATTTGAAATCTACCTACTTAATCCCACTTTTACTGCACGGGCTATCGAGGCACGATTTGGAGCATCCAAAAATTTTGATAAAATAAGACGAGGCTTTGTGCCATTTGGAGAAAACCATCAACCACAGCATTTACAACATATCGCCCAAGGGCGTCCGTTTTCTCAGCAATTAAAAGCCAAATAGGATTTTCACCTACTTCCTCCCGGATGGATGTTATTACCTGAATTTTTTAGAAAAAAATTGTATTTAGTACCATCTTTTATATTAAAACACGTTATCTATGTACTTACTGTGTCGTACATGTTTTAAAGGTATTGTTTTTGAGGTACATTTTGCTAAAAAATTACAAAATACGGGGTTTGATAGACCATAGAATATTGACAGCTACCAACGCCACGCAAAGATCTTTTGAAAATATATTCTGGTCGAATGATTTTTCTTACGTAGTAGTCAAAAGCGCCTGTGTTGGCGAAGTTCTTGCATCTTTAGCTCGTTTCAGATGCCCGACCGAGCCTGCATATTGATCTACATGATACTTTTTTTACATGCAACCTAAAATAACAAACAAAATTAATCAAATGATTACTTAATTAATTAATATGATGCTTGCCTATTTTAGAATATTCAAATACTGCAAGTGAAATTCATAATTAACAAAATGCAAATGTGCACTTACTTCTTTACTACAGACTTCACAAAAAATAATTTCGCCATCAGTTGTGTAGACATCATTCCCAGAAATCCATTGCTTTAGATACCAACTACGGCTTTCTTTAACTTTCGGCATTATTCGGCAAAAAATATTCCACAAAGAAATGTTAATAAACATAAAACATAAATTCTCAACAGTCACTTAAACAAACAGAGTTGTACACACAAATAGACAGAACGCAAAATGCAACTTTGGCATGCGGATTTCTGTTTGGAACAGATCGAGCACTTCTTGGAAAAAATATTTACTTTATGACCATCGGCTTATCGGTTTTCCCGTCATTAGTGACTTACCCCTAAGAAGGTAGTAGAAAAACACGTTTTAGAATCCCAAGAAAAAATTTTGCCATTTCCAAGGAGACTCGTTGTGCGCATTATGGTTCTACCTAGGACTAAACCCTCGCAACCATCTAATACGAACTACCAATCAAGCATTCCAAATACATATAAAATCATCTCCTATAATGGTAAGGCTCTACGCCCCGAGTGGGAGCACGGCCTGAGAACTGAAAGGTTGAAGATCTCATATGTTCGCTACTATGCCCGGTCGTCGCGCACCGTCTCTGATGCGAAGCGATGTGGTAGCCACCGCGCTTTAGACGACCGCCATTATTCGAGTGGACGCAGGTAACTCGATTATTTTTAGTGACTGAGTAGGCCACCCGCCAGTCATCAGAGAGCTCCAGAAATGAACTTGAATCCGTCCGCACCGCAGCCCGCCCCTCAACCACGAGATCACGCTGGCTATCCTATACATAATAATAATGGTAAGGCTCTACGCCCCGCGTGGGAGCATGGCCTGCGAACTGAGAGGTTAAGGCTCTCTCTGCCCGGTAGTCGCGCGCCATCTCTGATGCAGGGCGATGTAGCAAGCATTATTACCCTTTGTTCGAATGAACGCAGGTACTCAATTATTTTTAGTGACTGAGTAGGCCACCCGCCAGGCATCAGAGAGCACCGGGAATTGAACCCGGGTCCGTCAGCATCGCAGCCCGTCCCTCAACCACGGGACCACGCTGGCACATCCTATGCATAGATGATCTAAAAATTCTACGCTACTTCAAAAACCAAGGGTCCTAGGTCTACTAACAAGCACTTCAGCACAGACATCCATATGAATTTTTTTAACAACATTATTGTCAGTATACGATAGCTGGGTATTATAAACTTTTAATTTTGTATTAGATGCGTTTCTATAGCACATGCTACATCAATTGTATGTCTGACCATAGAGGAAATAAAGATTGCTTTTTGATATTTTAACCCATTGACATTTCATTTGAGGAAAGTTAACTTATTTTTAAGGATAATAGAAAATTTTTGATTTGATTTAATGTAAGGAGTGAGAGCTTTTAAAATAGATCGAAAAATATTGGAGATAATATTAGATCCAGATGTAACTGGGATACTGTTACTAGGATCAGAGGTATCAGGGAAGGAGAGACGTTTTTTGAGGACGTACTGCGTACGTTCGACTCGATGTTTTTTTACCAATGATTGAGACAGTAGGTTTAAGAAGAATTATGGAGTGTGTAGTTTTGTTGGTATACTGCTTTATATAGGACAGCCTCTATAGTTTTCTCTATGTTTCCATCTGCAATTAACACAAACAGGTTTACAAATCTTCGTTGACTTTGCATTGCAAATGGTGATGTTTTGTGCATTTAACACAATGCAAAGGTAGATGGCAATAATTTTTTGTGTGTCCTATAAATTGGCAGTTAGCGAGTGTATTGCGGTATCTCACTGTTTTTACGTCGAGGTTTCACAGTATGTTAATCTAGTCAGGTTAAATATATCCTTTTTCATCTTTGCGTAATTCAATTGCAAATATTGGCATAGGGTTTTAATTACAGGGTTCTTTAAGGCAACTAGTTCAGGTACAACTTCTTTTTTCATAATAGATACAGGGACAATAATTTACTTTATGTTTATCATCCAGATTCGTGAGATTTTTTTATTGGTGGTGGCAAAATCTCCCGTGATAATTGTTTTTATACCTTGAATATTTTAGAAGTTTGTTTCTTGAGGGAAAAATACTGGGTTTGTTGGTTGTTTCATTTGGATTTTGTGACAAAAAAGAGTGTTGTTCATTATTTTGTAGAATTTATTTTTGGTGATTAAGAACTCATTATTGGATAAATGGCGTTTGGTAAAGTCATTTATGTCTGGGGAGGATAGCGGTCGCTTGTTTTTATTTACTTGTGGAAGTTCGATAGTCCATTGTAGTTGAGTTGAGGTTTACCAGGAGATTAGGGAGGTCCTTTACTTGCTGGAGATCTAGAAGCAGCGGTTTATTCTAAAGTATCGAACTATATTTCATGGATAGGAAGCGTCGTATGACCTTAAAATGAGCTTGTCTTAAGATGTAAATACTTATGTCTTACAAATCATCCTATCTGCTTCGGTTGAGAGGTCAACTACTGGTGATAACTCGCAATAATCTCCATACAACAGAATCACACTCTATAACGACCGACACAGAAATCGGATTGTAGTCGTACTGCCGTTGCAATATCTGGTAAGTTCCGCGAGTTTCCAACAGCTAGTATATTATACGTTCTATAAAGCCTGTTGTACAAGCTATAGAATCTTTTGTTGCAAACTCTTTCTCTGATAATATATATATATATATATATATATATATATATATATATATATATATATATGATAGTATATATATAGCTAAAAAGGCCCTTGGGCCCATGGCTATGGTCTTCCTCCATTATTTCCTGTTGAGGACTAATTGCTCTCAGTTATCTGCAAATACCCAAGGTTGCTAGGTCTTTCTTAACATCATCGGCCCATGTTGTTGGCGGTCTGCCCCTTCTATTTCTTCCTTCCGGTTCTATCTTGAGGGTTTTCTTGGGCATCCTGTTGTTATCCATTCTTGTCACATGTCCCCACCAACGCAATCTGCCTTGCTTGATAATATTAATTATGGGTGGATCTGGGTAAAGCACGTAGATTTCTTCGTTTGCCCTTCTCCTCCAATGTGTCTTTCAGTTTGACCGTCCATAGATTTTCCTCAGTATTTTCCTTTCCCATCGTGCTACCTTACTCTGGCAGCACTGGTTAGCACCCACACTACACTCCATACGTTATCACCGATCTTATTATTGACTTGTACACATGGATTTTAAGAGCACGCGATGTTAATTTATTATTTAGCACTGATTTTAGCAACGCAGCACTTCTAGTTCCTGCTGTTATTCTTCTTTCTATTTCCTCATTACCATCCCCACTGCTTGTGACATCTATTCCTAGGAATGTGAAATTTCGGACCTTTTCAAACTTATATTTTGTGTTGTCTTGATTACTTGTAATCGTTAACATAGAGTTAATTGTATCTTTTGTGTTAAAAAAACATGTATTTTGACTTTTTTGCACTTATTTCCAAACCGAATTTTCTTGCTTCCCTTTCAATGCTCAGGAAGACATCTTTTAAGCTCTTTCTGTGTTCTAGCCAATATTGTCAGATCGTCAGCATATGCCATTGCTTGATGGGGATTATTTAATATACGTTTATCTGGTTGAATTCCACTTCTTCTAATGATCACTTCCAGTGCTAGATTGAAAAGGATAGGAGAGAGTGGGTCACCTTGTCTAAGTCCCCTTTCAGTCCCGAAACTTTCCGACATTTCACCTTCCACCATTACTTTATTTTCTGTGATCTTTAAAGTCACTCTCACTAGTTGTATCAGCTAACCTGGAATTTGCAGTTATCTTAATGCTTCTTGTAGTTGTGACTTGTTTACTGCTTCATACGCCTCTTTGAAATCAATAAAAAGGGCGTGTATCTGCGTCCCCTTTCTTTTTGTTTTCTCCTGAATGATTTTCAGCATGAAAATTTGATCCATCACTGATCTCTGTGTTCTGAACCCAGCCTGGTATTCGCCTATTTTTTGTTCTCCTAGTTCATTTAGCCTTTAATTAATTAACGTTGCCATTAATTTGCATGTAACATTCAGCAGTGATATGGGTCTGTAATTAGTACATTCTAGCCTATCACTTTTTTTAAAAATTGGTACTATTGCATCACTCCATTCTCTAGGCATTTTGGATGTTGTCTATATTTCTGCAATTAGGTCGTAGATCTTCTCCTCCAGAACCTTTCCTCCATACTTTATTAACTCTGACCGAATCTCATCTGATCCTGGAGTTTTGTTGTTCTTCAATTTCTTAATGGATTTTCTGACATCTTCTAATGTGGGTAAGTTATTTTGTGCTTCTTAAAATTGTTCCAGTTCTGTCTCTATTCCCAAGTCTTCTTGCAATTCTTCCGCTGTATTTTCACTGTAATATTCACGCCATATTTTTGTTTTTCTACCCACCATTAAGTCGCCTTTCTTATTCTTACACATCAGCAATCTAGGTTGGTACCCTTTTTTGCTTGTTTTTACAATAGTTTTCTCCTATATTTTCTATTAGTTTATGTTATATTTTTCTTTTCTTCTCTCTGAGCAACTTCTTAACTTCTCTTCTTTTTTCCTTAAAAATTTCCTCACTTTTTCTAGTTTTCTTATTTATCATCTTCAGTCTTTCCTTTCTCAACTCTTCCAGTGCCACCTCTGCTTCCTTATCAGACCAATGGTTCTTCTGATCTCTCTGTCGTGGTAGCGTCTCCTCTGCTGCATGGTTAATTGATTCCTCCAAAATTTCCCACTTTTTCTCTACATTATTTGCAGTTGCTATATTTAGCATCTTTTCTTCTAGTTGATTTTCATATTTTGCTCTGTGCTCACTGGTTTTTAGCAATGCCACCTGTATTTTCTTTTCCTGTCTTCTGGTCTCATTTGGCATTTAGGTTATAAAAATGTAATTTTTTTACAGAGCACAATTTTCACTTAACAGTTGACGTTTATGTATTTTACTCACATGAAATTCGGAATTGAGAAATGTAAATCCGTACATCTACAAAAAGGGCATATAACAACAACAGACGGATTCACGCTAGAAGAAAATAAAAATATTAATGACTTTTCAGAAACGGGCTCATACAAATATCTCGAATTCCTATAGCTGAAAGGAATTAAACATACAGGTATCAAACAGACTATCAAAAAGTTTCGAAAAACGCTTACATGCAATTCTAAAAACCAAACTAAACACAAATAATATGTTAACAATTAACAACTAGACCACTCTTTTACTCACGTATTCATTTAATATAGTCAAATACAGTATAGCCGATACGGATACTGAAAACCTTCAAAGAATAATCATAGTAAATAAGATAAAACATCACAACCGACATCCAAAAAATTACACTACCATGCGACGAGATAAATTAGGAAGAATTGATATGTGCTACAATCAAATTCAAAATTTACTACTTTTTGAAATTTGAAGTATGGCAGCTGTCGTCTGAAAAATTTATATATTTAACAAATTAAAAATTGGTGAAAAGATATGTCCAATACAGTCTTCTGTCCTTGCGGTCGCTTTGATAGAACCTCCACTACACAGGCTATATTCCGCAATTCGTCTTCTCATTAGTTTCATTTTGATTGCGGTTCTTAACTGATATTGATGTTGTGAAGATGGGGAAATCGTCCTCTTCTTGGTTTTACCAATCTTGTGTAACCAATGAAACCACCCAAGATCTTGAGACTCTATAATCGAATATGAACATTGTCACAAATTATTTAAGAGACAGGACTACAGATTCACCTCTCAATAAAGCACAAAGATCACGCACTCCAAACTAATATTCTAAATTCGGAATCACTTAGTTCATTTACAAATCTTTTGCAAATCTAAAAAGAAATTCTAGAGTTCTTAAAAGAATCTCTAAAATAGCCCGAATTGTCACAGCTTATACAGTTGCTAATCTGATAAATGACTCGAAATCTTGGCGATCTCTACTTACTTTTACATTTTATGCCCTTCAAATTTCCGGCAAATAACAAGAAGTCCCTTGGATATAACGTAAAACAACATCATAATAAAACATTTTCATCGATATTCAAAAAAATTAGGTGTACTACCAGCACCCCGAAACGTGTCGAAAGCAAAGTGTCTGATGAAGACATTTCCGGAGCCATTCGGATCCTTTCCTCTTCCGAAGAGTTAGCCCCAGAACATTCGTCTACTTATATAAAATTACCCTTCTGAAGAAATACTTTACTGATGCACCAAAGCCTGATTTCAGCTTTACTCCTCTAACCGTCACTGAGGATGACGTTATCTTGGCAATTTTAAAAGGGGACTTGCAGGAAGAGTAGGCGCATTCACTCCTCAACATTTTATGGATTTATGCGCTTCTATAGGAGATCATGTCAACAAATTAGATCTTGCTCTCACGAAATTGTGCAATGTGACACTTACTGGTAAAATTCTTTCCTATCTTGCATGAAGCATCTCTGTATGCCCTTTTTATGAAGGTTGGTGGAGTTTGGCCGATTAAAGTAAGAGATTTCTTTAGAAAATTGGCCTCGAAGATTGCTTGTGTACCAATATCATACTTAGGACCTCAACAGCTGAGCTTTACTTCTCCGGGTGGATATAAAGCTGCTTTACATTCTCTAAGAAATTACATTATCCATTATTCAAAGACCCAGAAAGTTTCTTAAAGTCAACGCCAAGATCGCCTTTAATACTCTCGAATATGTGGATATATTCGAAACGATCAAGAATACAATTCCATTACTTTCCCCCTTTTTTCTGCAATGTTATCGTTAACACTAGTTAAAAGGACGGGAAACCCAAGCTAAATATTCGGTTCAGAGTATCGTCGACAATTGAAGAAAAAATAAGCTAATAATCGTTTTATCGCCCATATCTAAGCATGACGGCATTCGTCCGGCTATATTCTGTTTCGCATAAATCAAAGTTGTATTGCATGCGGCTACTAACGGCAAGAAACATCGATAGGTGGCGCAAACTGTCTAATTACTTCATGATATTTTATGTTTTGACCGCAACAAGCAAACCGTGACTTAAATCGAAAATCTAAAACCTTTATGTGAGGTTTGGCAACAAAGCGGTTCGAATGAGGCACTGGCATTTGAAATCAGTTCATAACTGTAGGAGGAATTGCAATGTTAGTTACAAACAAACATGCATAGTTACATTTTTGCAGTTTTATAGAGTAAATTCCTTACTTTTTCATGGCTTGAAATCTGTTGACTCGAGGACTGGTGTACAACAAAGTAATCCTTTCGGACCTTCACTCTTTAACTCGTGTATCCATCCTGCTATTACGAAACTTAAATAAAAAATAAATGTGTAATGAATGATGGAACAATAAACCGAAATACTGTTTTACAAAAGTTCCTATACGTTCAAAAACATTTTGAGTATTTGGGACTTGTCATCAATCCAAACAAATGTAAATTGTTCTTTCTTGATGACGTTGATCCATCTATGGTAACCAAATTCAACGCTATCTCACCAGGAATAACAATAATCAAAGAAGGTCTTTCTTTCCTCGAAGCTCAAAAGAATACAATTTTGCCAATTTTTGAAAAAAAAATTATCGGAGACAAATTTCTCGCCTGTAGACCATCAAATCTCAGCATATTACCTTCTTCAACATTTCCTACTCGTACCAAATTTAGCATACCTTCTGCTGCCTTCAAAGCTTCAGGGCTCCTAGAAACTGTGATTAATACATTCAAATGTGAATTAGAATCTCTTTTTAATGTTTCTCTTAGTAATGATCAATGGCTACAAGCGACGTTACCCTTTCGTTATGGAGGTCTAGAAATAACGACGACAGTAAATCTTTCTCCGCCCGTTTTTCTTTCTTATTTGTACTCAACTCTGACTCGTCAATATACTAATACCTTTTTCTCAAGACTTTGCTAGTGTCGATACTTATCAGGATGCTTTATGAACGCGCGAAGAGTTAAATGGGGAACCAGTTCCGGAATGCCCCACTTTTAAAAAGGATTGGGATATCAATTTGAAACGAATAATTGATTCAATTAATTGTGGAAGTGATCAATAGAGGATCTGTTTTAAATCCAGTAATTGTCACGAATCTTCCGCTTGGCGCAACGAAGTACCTTCTTTAGCTCTAGATACATTTCTTAATGACAACTCATTTAGGATTGCTGTTGATCTTCGCCTTGGATTAAACATCCGCTTTCCCTAAAAAATGCGTTTACGAAGCATAAGTGGATAGTCTCGGTTATCACGGTCTCCGTTGTAAGAAGATCGCAGGAAGGCACTATAGACACAAAAGAATTAATAAAGTTTTAAAGTGTGCAATTTCTTCTACCGGTACACTTTCTTGCTTGGAACTTAATGGCTTGTGTCACAATGATGGGAAGCGCCCAGACGAAATGACTTTAGTACCTTGGAATAAAGAATTTCACATACAGTGTCACAATGTACCCTTCATACTTGGACATTTCTTAAAAGTAAACTGGTTCTGTTACCAAACTAGCTACTACAAAGAAAAGGGTTAAATACAAAATCAACAATGATCAAGGTTATTTATTCATCCCTGTTGCTGTTGAGACTTTCGGTCCTTGATGTGATGATGCTACTACTTTACTTAATGATATTAGTTTATGTCTATGAATTATCAGTGGTAAATTAGTTCTCGTTCGTATCTATCCTAGCGCATTAGTTTGGAAGCTTTAGATGCTTATATTTTTTGTATAAGTAAAAATTTTGTAAAACATTTTTCGGACAATGCAATGCTCTTGGATGAAGACCTAAATTTACATATGAGAAATAATATAATTAAATTATTGTTACTAATACATAACCAATTCTCATCTCCACGTTATCAAAATATTTTCAAATATTCATGGTACAAGAACGGCTATTTTGTTGATAGGCCAAGAGATTTCAAAAATCCTATACATTTCGGTTTCAGTAATTCATGTATATATAACACGTTGTAAAATTAATGGTTGTAAAAATGTTGCTATAATTCCATGTTTTTGGTGTAAAAATCGTTATGCCTAAAATATTTAGTTTTTATTATCTTATCATTATTATTCTGCTAATAATCCATAAGACTTTTACTGTTCACACTAACAAGTGACTACATAATTATGTATAATAATTTTATTGATGTACTTTAATACCAATCTTTACATTTTCCTTTTTTTAATCTGAAAACATTAGTTTACTTTTTTTTTATGAAAAAAAAATCTACCTGCCAATAAGATATTTGATATTTTTTAGAATAAGAATAGAAGAAGGAAATAGAAGTTTATTCTTATATAAATAAAAAACAAACCTCTCAAATTGTAAATGTGGATGTATAAAAAAATTATTTATTTTATCATTGTGAATTATAAATTCTCAAAGAATTACTAAAAATTTGTATGATAAATACAAAGTTACTAGAAAATCCAGCCAGCTAGCTTGGCTGCTATAGAGAATATAAGTGTTACGAACTTTCTGTAGGAATCGTTACTATTCTGCAGCTATTTCTTCCGATGTTCTATGAGAACGTCGCAGTCCCTTGCTTGGTTTCTCGCTGCTATTTCTTCCGGGGTTCTTCATAAATTTTGCTGTCGCCTTGCTTCGTTCTCTGCAGCTATTTCTTCCGGTGTTTTTGAGAACGTCGTTGTCGTCTTGCTTGGTTTTCTACTTCAAATTCCTCTGGAGTTCTTTCGTCACATATACGTCGCCTCACTTCATTTATTGCTGCCCTTTCATCCGCAGTCTGCTCACTTCTTCGTTTTTTCATGTAATTTCTGTGGTGCTGAGCTGTTTGTACCCGTTCCATATCAAAGAATGCTTATTTGCAAAAAAGTACAGAAAAACTAAAACAGTAGGACATAAATAATTTAATTTTAATTTAAGTTTTTAAAATTGCATTGTGCAAGATACGACGATCGTTCGTGTATTTTCGCGTAGCCCCGAACGCGTTAGTCTGACAACCAATGCTTTTCATATGGCTGGGGGGCCGGAGACCTCCACATCGCGCTTTAAATATATTAGATTAGATATGATAGATATGAGTACAACCAATAGACATGAACTAATTCTACAGCTAAAATGGGCTATATTTATGCTTTCAAAACTTATTTGTAATAAACACATAAAAAAAACTCCGCCTGTGACATATGATGGGTGGATTGAGTAATTTATCAGTACTATTACCAATCCCAGGCCCAAATAAAGGAGAGGGAGTTGGGGGAACGAACTAGTGACCTACCATCTGTAAAATTGAGCTCATGCTCATAGAACCAATACATTATCTTGGAATAGAATGGATAATCAGATGACGAATATGGCTAGACAACGGAAAAAAAGAATATGGAGAAAGAATCATATTAGAGTGGAAATCTGGAACATCAGAAGTTGAAATTAAAAAGACCAAGAAATAGTGATGGAAATGGAAAGAAATAAGGTAGAAATATGGGCCCTTACAGAGACAAAGAAAAAAGGAAAAAACGAGAAAATATAATTCTTATACCCTAATTTACAGGATTTTTTAAGAAATTCTATACAGGAGACAACAGTAGACAGTTCAAAAATAGAATTATAATAGAAAGAAAAAGAAATCCTAAAACAAAAATAATAGAAGCAGTCGGAAAATTAAAAATCTGCAGGACATAACAATATATATAATAAATTACTAAAATATGGCATAAAGCTCTGCAAAAGGAATTAACAAAATCACTACAAACAGTTTTCATAAACAAAAGAATCCCCAATAGTTGGAGAACAAGAGTGTAATATCAGTTTTTAAAAAAAACCCAATATCTACTAAAAAGTAACAGTTAGATACTACCTTAAAATTAACGACAAAAATACTAAGTAATAGAATCAATAATCAATATTCTTAGCAGAGGAATAACAGGAGTTTAGGAAAGGAAGTGTAGATGGTATTTTTATAATACAGCAATAGTGGAAAAATCCTTGGAATTTAATAAATCAGTTTTTATATGAATCGTGAATTTAGAGAGCCTTTGGCCGAACACTGTTAAATGATATCAAATAACTCTTACAGAACAGAGAAATTGATCAAGAATTCAATGAACTCATGAAAGATATTTATACAAATATCAAAGGTAAATGAAGAGTATGTAAGACCTATAGAAATGGCAGTAATAATAAGACAGGGAGATTCTCTAAGTTCACTACTGTTTAATATTGTGATGAATGAGGTAATTGAAAAGGTGAAGATCCAAGAAGGTTATAAAATGCGAGAGATAGACATAAAAATAGTATGTTATACTGACGATGCAATGCTATTTGCAAAGAATATAGACCAGTTGCAAAGGATGTTAATGAAAATAAAGCAAAACTAGAAAAGATACAACATGAAAATATCAACGAAGAAGACCAAATGTATGACAATCAATAAAGAGCCCATAAGGTGCAAATTACAAGTAGAGCAGTTACCACATTTAATTATTTAGGAATAAATATATCTAGTTGGGTATACCAAAAGAACAGGCAAAATATCAAACAATAAAAGCTGCCAAGGTATCAGGAGGATTAAATAGCATCATATGACATGACAAATTTATCGACGCACAAGTTAAAAGAAGATACACAACAGACAAGACAAATAAGGAAAACGACAAAAATAAAAATATTTAATGTAAGATACAACCTATAAACTAATAGATTAAAACTAGAAGAGTAGGACAATCACATTTCTAGGATGGAGGAAACCTGCCTAGTATGCCAAGCTAGAGACAATCATCAGTGGGAAAAGTCATTGTAAATTGGAGTGAATAGACGTGAGCCTATATAAAGTTGAAAGAAGAAGACAAAAAAATTACACTTGTTTAATGTATTACTATTTTTTCCATTTAAAAGTCGGGTACTAGTAAGGGGTGATTTAGTCGCTACGATTGTTTCTTAATTTTTTTTTAAAAAGACTAAAATACGTAAATTTTGTTGTAATGTATCCTTTATAAAAAAATATTTTTAAGAAATTCTAACAGATTTTGTAATTTTAAAGTAAAAATTCATAAAAAAAATCCTTATAAAAAATTAGAGATGAATCTTTCGAGAGTGAAATTACCAAAGTTCTGCTCTTTTTCAATAACAATTAATTTCCATTTTGTTTTGTGAAGGTACTTAAATAAACTTAAGATATACTGAAAAAACTGTTTTTATGGGGGAACTTTAGGTGGTTTTTACCCATTTAACGTGCTTATGAGCAGCTAAAAAATACGCCTCTTATTTTTTGCCTTCTACAACATATCTAAGTTTCATTGAATTGGTGACAGACACTTTGATAGTGTTCCTTGTAAGATCTGAGAGTTTTTTAACACATTCTACGTGAAAAAACCTTATTAAAACAATATATTCATTTTGGAAATGTATTATGGCAAAATATCAAAATTACATTTATAAATAATACAACACAAAAAGTTCATTTGAACAATTTGAAAACTGGCCTTTAAAGCCGACGTTTTCGCTCTGCTTCTAGATCACAGGCTTTCTTCCAACATTCAGCATCCAAACTAGCTTTTCCCTCTGACAAGCACACCAGCCTGGCCACAACAAGAAGCTGGTGCAAGTCGTCAGGCGTGACAGTCTTCTCTTGCCTCATTCGCACAAATTCATTTTGCACCAACTAAAAAAACTGTCTTTAATAAGCTGCTCTTGATTTATCTCAAAAGCTTAGCTTTACCTCCTGAACGTTATTAGACAACTCATACTTGCCATTCCTGGCAAGCGTCAAGTACACGCGTAAGCTGTTCAACAGCTCGGGCTTGAGAAAGTGTCTAGCTGCCTCAGCAATCTCATTAAATGTGGAAATGCATGTTTGATCTGGCCGTAATGGTACATGGAAGTCACTCTAAAAAAACATAAATGGAAATTTATTACACTTCTCCATGAAAATTGCTACAAACAGGCAGCAAGCTTTTCCCTTCAGAAAGAATCAAAAATGGGATGTCGCAGTCAAATTCCATAGGAAAATAATTGAAGTCATAGGTTGTCTTCTGTAATTTTATTGTGTTAGCTAAGGCAGCTACTGCTTTAACGCCTGCTGCGTTAAGCTGGCCAGGAGTCAGTTTAGTTTCATCGAGGACCAAGTGGGTGCCGTTGCTCAACTGGAGTAGACCACTTGTCACTCGATCACACTCATAGTCTTTTCTGTAAATAAGATACACATAATGTAATAAAACATATGTAAATATATAAATACTAGGTTTCTTCAACAAAAACTGAATTGGAAGAAATCTAAATTAGGCTACATATATCTAAAAAGTTATTTGATTTAATTTTTTCATGATTATCTCATTATGCTTTACATTTTAAATAATTTAATCTGCAGGTTTAGTCAAAATCTCTCTGGAAAAAACAAAAGGGGCAGCCAAATTTGACGTAGAATCCGAAATCGCTATCAGAAATTCAATAAAACCAGTGCAAGTACCCTAAAAATTAGCACCTTTCATTTTAAAAATCTATACTCAGTTGAGAAAAACCTTCAGAAATCCCTTATAATACATAACCACAGATCCCCTAGTCGCCAGTTCCTTCTGGAAAAAACAAAAGGGACATCCAAATTTGAAGTAGAATCCGTATTCGTGATCAGAAATTCAAGGAAACAAGTACAAGTGGCCTAAAAATAGCCCCTTTTACATTTATATGCCAGTGGATACATTTAAGTGGGCGAAAGGTAGGACTTGCACTTCTTACAACGCGTGAAGCGGCTCAACGCGCACCACTCGAAAGCTTTACCATATCATGCATAGAAGTATACGTAGGTACCTCAAGAACTGAATGATAACCAAGGAAATAGCTGTTATAAAATATGTTCCTTGCTTTTTTATGCAACAAAACCAATGCATTTCTAGACTACTAAGAAGTAAATTCTCTATAACGACAGAGTGTGTTCTAATCAATAGGTGGACAAGGATACAGCACTGAACCACTTGCCTAAACCAAAACTGCATCAAAAAAGGGCTTGGTTAGTGTACAGCGGTCTACCATTATCATCACTCATCACATGTTCTATACATCACAGCAAAAAGGTATTATCAAGAAATTTATTAAATGCACCAGAAACTGGAACAAATTTGTCTGGCATTGGTCAACAGAAAAGGTTCAATCCTCTTACATAAGAATGCCATCTAATGCTGTGGACACTCAGTGAATTGGGATACAGATGGATCTCTCTCTAACTAATTAGCACTTCTTCAAACATCCTGACAGCTTCCTGCTAAAGAAATGCTTCTGGAACCAGAAGGCTGCTAGATTTCATAAACTCCAGAAGCCCAGAGTTTTATGCAACCGGAATAAACAAACTGATTTTTCGTTGGCAATCATGTAGATTATAATGGTTTTTATTTCAATTAATAAAGTTCCAATTTAGCCAAATAATCGTTTTAAAGTTAAAATCCTGTATTATTTTTGCACCAACCTGTACAAATTTTTGTAATTTTGTCAATTAACAACAATGATTCAAATAAAAACTTGGTGGATTATTGAAAAATCCCAATTTAATAATTTTTTACAACTAACAGTAGTTTCAAAATGTTGTTGGCTTTGGAATGGATCTTTTACATTTCTCCATGAATTTTTTTATTTTTTAAACAATCCATTGTTACATTTAAATTTTTGAAAATCTTCAATTTACCAATCAGAAGCAAGTAAGGTTTGAGTTCTGCAAACATTTGCATATAACAGAATAGTGATATCTACCTATACACCGTAAGGTAGAAGAGGATCGATTAAGTATATATGTAGGAATAGTAATGCCTTCTTTACTCTTTTTAAATCCAGGTAATGGAAATTTTAGAGGACAAACTTTTATCCAAAAAAATTCTAAAATATTTATTTTCATCACAATTATACATTACCTATCTAATATGCTATATAAACAGCCTTCAAAACATGCTATGCAAAGAGGTAATAATTCAAAAAGATGCTGATACCAAATGGTCACCTGCTGATCCCCCAATTCCTATACATTTTAAAGTGGTAGTGTAAATTCGCTTTTTCAAGTCAAACTACAAGTGACGATTTGGTTGAAATTAGATGAAATCAAAAATATCTTGATATTAGTCTGTTGCCACAAAAAGGTGAACCTGAACTACAATGATGTTGATACTCTAGATACCAGTCTATAAAGATAAAATACCATACTATAAAGATAATCATCCACTCCATAACACTGCCACTGCTGACCTATGTTTGCTAATAAATCCAAGTATATATAATTTTCCCTTGTAAGCAGCATATCTACATTCAACCAGCAACACAATTCACCAGAAGACATGATCCATTGGACCATTTGTCTTTCACTCCTCCACAATCCACTCGCAATGTTCTTGGGTGCATTGTAAGTGCTGTTAACAATGGCGTTCCAAAAACAAGATTTTGCTACACTGTGTGCTGCAACATATCACCCTAGTCACTATTCTTATAGCTGCTAGTGGCTCAACACACTGTGGCTAGACGCCAGTTCATTGTTTTTTTATCCATTCACCATCCTTGAAAGATATTCGCTCTTCCTGAAATTAAAATTCCAAGACTGTAGGCCATACCAAGTCATCCTTTATTGAACTCCAATAAATTTGATGTTCTTCCTGTCTGACCTTCACCATATGTTCCTATAAAAAGTCATTTCGTACTGATGGAATTTATGCAGGATACTAATTAGAGGGCACATAAAATCTGGTCGTTGAATGAACTTCATTTCATTCAGTTCAGGCTCATTCTATTAGTTTTCCCTGCACAGCCAAAGACCATCCATAGTTTCCCAGGTTTGGTTGGATTTCTTCTTCAAAAATAAGCAAGAAACTACTTCCAATCGCTTTTCCCATAAACTTCTTCTTCAGTGAGCTTGTGACAGAATTTCTTCTCCACATATTCCTTAATCTTTGTCCATTTTCTTTTCCAGATGTAGCAATCGCTAAAATGCTGTCTTTTGCTTTCAGGCAATATAAGGTTTTCTGACTTCCATAGCATTAGTGCTATCCAGGAATCTCCAACATTTTTGGCGTATTGTTCCATTAGTTGTTCGGCTTGCTCATTACTCCTCAGCAATGGTAACTTCTTGCAGTTAACTATTCCAAGTACCTCCAAGCAAAACTGCATCTGGCTAAAACCTAAAATTCAATGACAAGGTCCATTCCTTCTGTAGTACACAGTGAGATTACTTTAACTCGCGGCCCCTATTTTCCATAGATTCCTGAAACAAACCAGCTAAGTTAAGTTCAACTTGCCACTGGTGCATTTCATGGTTCTTCCACAATCTTCCTTTCAATCATGAGGAAATATTGCTAGAGATTTATAATAATAAAGACACTTTGGTAACGCTTCAGGGAATGGAACGTTCTCCAAATGAGTCCACTTTTTTAGTCACTTAAAGTTAGCTAACGGCTGCACAGGGAGTCTGGGGTTCTTCTTCGTCCACATGTTCTCCAACTCAAATTCTTCAGTCTCGTTGACGCCACGAATCTTCAGAGTCACAATTCCGAAAATCTTGTCAACGTCAGCTTTTCCTCCTTACCATTTCAGATGTAAAGGACACTGTTTCTCCAACCAATCATGTCCGAGGCTGCATCGTGGCAATGGTAGGACCACAGCCACAATTCAAGAAACATTTGCCAGAAATACTGCTTTTTGGACCAGCCAGGATAACAAGAACTTCAGAAGGACTTTCCCAATTATCACACCATTCGCTGGTTTTGTATGTCAGACCATCTTGAACCCATCTTCGTTTGAAGATTTCGGTTTCCTTCTTGTTACCACTTTTCTGGTTTTTTGATTTCCAGTCATCATCACGTAACAAGACATGATGGTATCTTATGCCTTCAATGATATTGCTGAGAATGGAATGAGGACATCTTGGCTTTCTATGACCTTTCTCCAAGCAAATAAAACAGATTCGGTTTCTTCGGCACATTCCTACAATCGCTAACTTTCATCTTAAATTTTTCAGTGTTTCCTTGGAACCAATCAGGCATTTACACTCTACACTTTACTATGTGGTCAAGAATCTTCTCTGCTGGACTTCCTTACATGCAGCACACGAACAGCAATAGCTGACGATACTTCGTCTAGGAAAGCCAAAAGTTTGCTAAGATCTACTTCCTTTTTCAACTTTGCAATGTGTCTTTCTCATTCCAGCTGCAAGTTAAATGGTAGTTTCTTCTTAGATTCGTCCACCGGGATGGAATTCTTTGCACTTTAGAGGATTGTCCAAAGCTTTCCAAACAAATTTCATATTTATAATATTTTGGTAATTTGTTCCATTTCAAGAAAATATTGGTAGCACCTCTGGTTTTTGAGCTGTTTCATTTGTCTTTGATGATTGAGATGTGTTTGATTCAAATGTCTGCAATGAATAAAATTTATTTTTTGCAATTTAATTCAATAGACGATATTTGTGTTTAATGGAATTTCTAAATTAAAATCAGTCAGAATCAAGAAAATTTTATATGGAACAATATGATACAACTTTAAGTACTTTTCGACGTAATTACCGAGATTCAGGCGGTTGTCAATTGGCAAATTACAATTCAAACCTTCATTTTAGCAATAGCGCCTGTGATATTAACCAATAATATGATTAATAACTCATGCTTCAGTTTCAAAATGGACCCATGTCTCATCTCCATGACAATTTTCCAAACTCATCTCCGTCGTAACGTAGCCTGGAGGAAGATAATGCGCGCCCATTCGCTGATTTGTGATGGTCAGATAGCAGCATGAGAACCCATCTCGCGCAGAGTTTGCGGTACTCGAGTCTTTCACTCACAATGGTATAGAGAGCTGACCGTGAAATTTCCGGAAACAAATCACTCGACCCAGAAATTGTGAACCGACGATTTCCGCGAATCGCCTGATCCACGCGCTGAACAAGATCATCGGTTGACACTGGCTTCCTTCCCTGGCCGCCTGCATCATGAACATCTGTGCGTCCAGCATCAAAGTTCCTGCACCATTTCCGCACTTTGCTGTCACTCATGAACGTTTCTCCGTACACTTTACTCATTCATCTATGAATTTCAGCTGCATTGCTTCCTTCAGCATGCAGAAATCGAATGACTTCAGGCAATTCACATTTGGCGGGAGACTATTTTTCAAAGCATGTTTATGTGCTCCCTACGTACTCAGAAATGACAACCGCGAATCGACGCGTTCCCCGGGCCAACTACAGACACAGCCAAGACATCTGTGCACAGACCTAGAGGATTTTCCCCGAAGCTTTCCTTTAGCGACCAATCAGACCTTGAAAAAAAAATAGCCCTCGCAGATACCACTTGTTGCAACCCCCATCTTCAAGTAAACTCAGAGATGTTTTTTATTTTTGTTTATCTCAGTGATTAAAGTATTTTCATAATCAATTTCATTTAGATTTGCAATATTATCTCAATGGACGATATTTGGAGGTTTTAAATGGAATTTCGCAAGTTCAGGGATATTAATATTTGCATTTATTTATGAGTGATAATATCAACTGCGCTTTATGTGAAGTTATTTCAGATTACCAGCAAGATATCTAGGCTGGTTGCAATTGGCAAATTACAATAAGTGGAGAGCACTTTATTTTACAATATGTTGGGTGATATATTAACTCATAATAATTATTAAAAATAAACCTGCAAAGCTTGCAATGCATAGCAAAATGGCAAAGCAGTCTCCCAAATTTGAGAACCCTCTAGTCTAGCTGACCTTTTGACCAATCAGTTTCAAAATTACTAGCAAACACCTGGTCATCTGTCAATTGGTGAAAACAGAATTTGAAAATTCCCAGCCGTTCTCGAGTTTTTGCTCGGACGGACGGACAGACAGACAGACAGACATGAAGTTAGTAAGTGACTCCGCTTCGCTTCGCCACTTAATAATTCACATCATATCCATATGTGAACTTGTCTCACACAAAACTGCTCGTAACAGATCCTATGCACACATTAAGAGACATGCTGCAAAAACTGTAGAGTTGATTTGTTCTATTTATATAAAATTTAAATAACATGCAACAGGAAAAAATTAGTATCCAACATTTCAGAAGGAATTTTGATCTTAACAACCAACCCTATTCTAACCAATCTTTAGGTAAAAATGTCACATTCCGGCTGTCGATTTGGTTATTTATTTTTTTGCGAAAAATACTCTATGATTTGAGTATATTTTTATGTTGGTTAGTCAACAAATAAAAAAGTTAAAAATAATACTAAAAAAGGGGCACTCGCCATGGGGACTATGAAGTAATAGTGCCTGAGACATTCGAATAAATTCAAATTGTAATGGTCACTTTAATGTTGATGTAAAATAATGGCGCCACACTCCGATAAATTCAAATTTTAAATGGTTGCCATGGTGACGATATGAAATAATGGCGCCAAGTTAAAAAAAATTATTTGTAACTTTTTATTTGTTGGTTAACCTACATAAAAATAGTTAGTTATATTCAGCTCATAGAGTATTTTTTATAAATAAATAATAAAATAACCAAATCGACAGCCGGGTAGGATCACTACAGCCCAATTACTAATACTCTGAAGCAACAAACATCAGTTAACACTCCACAAAAAATAAACAGAATAATTCAGTATTTGAACACAGAATTAATTTGGATTAATCAAAATGAACCTTACTTGGGTATAAAAGTAGTTTCGTTCATGTTATCCAGAGTCATTGGCAAATAATGGCTTTTTGGTACAAGAATCTCTACAAAATCATACAGCCGCTTCCCAAAGTCGGGAACATCATCAGCAGGAATCTGTGATAAATTTAGCGTAAACTTTCCAAGGGCCATCATTTCATTCCTCAAGTACCTACAAAAAATTTAAAATTATTTTCCATTAACACACTGAAGAAGCATAATGCAAAAATTGTGCGCAACAATATACACCAATAATCAAAGTCTCAAAGTTATTGGCACCTGGTTTGCACAAACGATCTTCTTCTAGGCCCCTCTCAACTGCTTACCAATATAACAATACATAAAGGTAAGACAGTAGAGGCCATTCATAATTAATATTGCAACTTACACTTGGGAAATAAGGTGATAAATGAAATACTCTGCGGCTGTCGTATCACCTAAAAGCAACTGTGACAGAACCAGGTGCAATTCCTTTTTAAGACACTGCATGTTCGCCACTTCTACATTTATAAAGCCCATCAATGGGTTATCATGCTGCATCCGCTTCTGTGCAATACAATGTATTCTGGGTATCAGAGAGGGTGGGGGATTGTGCGTCTGTATTTCTAGTTTGCTGTCGTATTCATCATAATCTACATCCGTCATGACAGGATCCATGGAAAGAAAACCCACAACATCCAGCATGTCGTTCAATTTAATACCATTGAAATCGTTGTAGACTTTCACATGACACACTTTTCCTATTCGATCTGCTAAAGGAAAATTCAACAAATGCTCTCGAGACACATGCACACTAAATTTGGGCTTCGTTTTTGAACATGGTTTCTTTACATTACTGTTTGAATTTTGTTCCGTCTCCATGCAATCATCAGTTTCTAATGCACGTTTATTTGCTCTAGTAGGTGATTCTACATCACTGTGCAAGTTTGTATTTAATTTATGTTGTTCTTTTTCTATCTGCATATATGTTAAGAAAAAACCTATTAAATTCCTATTTAAACATCCTATTTTAAAAAGGATACGTTCTGTGCCCATTCATTTAATCCGGTACAGACACTACTACCAAGGTCTGACGTTCACCTGTAACGTTATCATTGCTGTCGTAATTGATAACCTCATTATCCTACAACACATTAGATTACTAAAGCAACCTGCACTATTACGTGAACTTACCTTGCAACACGTTACGTCGATGAATTTTCCGTTCCTGATCGACTTGGTGCTGGCCTGCTCGTCGATGACTTCGTACTTCTCATAGTAGTATTCCGGATTGAACATGTCCTGCACCATGCCGCGGAAACGCACCAGGCGTCCATCTTGCAGGTTTTGTAAATCATTGGCGTTAAGTAGAGGTATCTTTAGACAGAAAAGCTATAAGCAGCGGGCGGGCCGCCCCTCTAAGGGCATCTTACCGAGTTCCACTGCAGGTCATTGGAAAGCCTTTCGAGGCACTCGGCCTCGCACTGTGGCCACAAATCGGGGGTTATGCTTAGCAAATCCATGGACGGGGCTGCCCAGCAAGCTTGCAGAACTTTTATAAATCTTACAACCACAAACTAAACGCGAGCTGTTAATCTGCGACTGCGACCAAATCCCGCCAATTAAACGTTAGGTTATATTTCCTTACTAGCAGAGCGTTGTTGCCACTTTTACTATTCCGAAATGTAGGGATTAACTTTCTACAGCGGAGCTTATAGTAGTAAATTAATGAGATTATCATCTTGTCTGTCTGTCTGTGTGTTTGGAAACAAGATAACTTCCGTTCTATCCAACTGATTCATTTCAAACTTGGCATACACACATCATAGGTCTGTACCTTTCGTGGGAATGATTTTCAGCCAAATTGGTTAACGGCAACCGGAAGTGACCCTTACGATTTCACACCGATGTAGAAAGTTTCTTTTATGGTATTACACCGTTCTTGTCCAAACATTTATTTTTTTCAATTTATCAAGACACGTCCAATTGAAATATCATTCAAAAATTGAAGTATTTACAGCTCAATCTTCCCAGATTAAAAAATATTTACTTATCATTAAACTAACATAAAGGACACCCTGACCACAAAGTAGTTAAACTCATGAACAGGTTCTTTACTTTTTCTTTCCGTCTTTCAAAGCTTTCCTAAAGCTGTGATAAAGTATCTGAAATAGTGTTCTAAACGTTTTTTTAATTTTTTTTATTTTATTATTACTTTAAGCTGCATTTTTAGTGTAACTACTACTAATAATAGGTCGGAAAATTAATTTCTTCTTCTTATAAATGGGGGAGGACTTCACAAATGGGCTTCATTATCTAAACATGTTCATTGAAACATAATTTCGTTGCTTTAACCGTGACTTTTATACCAATTGGTCTATTAGATGATGTAGCGATAGGGAGATTCCATCCAAACGTCAAAGACGACCTTTCTAGAGAGTTGTGTCTTTTTTAAGACAAGTAAATTTTCCTTAATAATTTTTAGCATATCTGTCATAGTGTTTGGTTTAGTTATAATTAAAAAATAAAGTAAAACTTTTATGGTTTAAACAATAAGAAATCTGAGCTCTCTGTTAAGACTAAAAATTATATTAATTCATAACACTTAACCCAGGTAGAGAAACTACAAGTGAAACAATGAACTTTTTATGATTTGAACTTCATATGATTTGATCCATTGTTACTCGTTATTGCTACAATGTTGTCCTGCAGCTTACACAAAATAGCATTATAAAACCTCCTATAACCCAAAACAAGTCTCCTCATAGTTATTATTAATCTGTATGTAACAAAAGTCAGTTCGTTGGTGAAATAAGAGATATTTTATAGCAATAAAAATAGAATTTTTTCATAAAATGAATAACGTAACGTAACTGGCTTAACATTCCTAAAAGGAATTTAGTCACCCATTTGGGCTTCTCATATCTGTTTTTCGGGGTAGATTAGTCTCCTTGTTGTTCATCACACTTTCACTATTTTACTTAAACTTAACGAAAACTATCACTATATCACTACTACCCTCTTTCCATTTCTTTTTGTTTTTTGCCTTCTCTTTCCAGTTTGTGATTTTCAATGTCCTTAGATATTTTTTCACTTCGTCCGTCCATCTCAACCTTGGCCTTCCCCTTGCTCTATCCTCCATTGGTTTCCATTCCAGTAATTTTTTTAGTGTGTTGTCTTCTTCTTTTTTGCTTATATATCCTAGCCATTCTATTCTTCCAGACTTCACAAATTTTATTATGTCTTCTCCGTTTATTTGTGCAACTATTTCATGATTCATTATTTGTCTACTTTCGTTTTTGTTAATTTTCATTGGTCCTGGAGTTGTTCTTAGAAATTTCTCTAATTTGTTCCTCCTCTTGCACCTGTTAAGCACATCGTTTGTATAGTGTGTTATTACCGGTCTAATTAATGTCTTATATATTCGCATTTTTGTACTTTTGCTTATTTTGTTGCTTTTGAGCAATGCTTTGTTTGCATAGTATGCTTTTAAACCTGTTTGTATTCTCTCTCTTATTTTTTTTCTTTGTTCGCGTTTCCCTTTACCGTTGTTCCTAAATATTTAAATTTATTCACTCACTCCAATATATATTCATTGATTTTTAAGTTTCTCTTTGTTCCTGCGTCATCTCTACTATATTGTAAATATCTCTTTCAGTTTCATTTCCGTTCTGATTATTATCACCACATCATCCGCAAATGCTATTATTTGCCCGTCTTTGTTCGGTTTCCTTATAACACTTTCCAGCGCTAAAATGGATAGAGAAGTAAAAATATATATTATGAAAGCTGTAGCTCTGTAGTCAGTAGTCAGTTCTCGGCCTCTTTCATTTTTCCCACATAGCTCTAACTGAATCACGCACTTGGTCCACTGATTCTTCTACTGATTGGCGTTGAGCAACGCTAACTTGGACATCCGGAGTATCTCGGTTCCACTTTGATCTCAGTGACAAGATGGCAGGTACTCCTTTAGCCAGCGTTTCCAGAAGTAATTAGCAAGCACTTAGGCATGTTTCTATCTCTTTTTAAGACACAAATACTTGCCATCAGATATTCCAAGTAGCTGCTTGATGCCGGTGGCTCCAATAAGGAAACAATAAGGCGTAATAGCTTTCAGGTCATTTTTGTCGGTGGAAACAGTTATCAGAGGGCGACTATTCACTAATGTTTTAGCTTCCACCAGCACAGTAAGCAACAACTGATCATTAAGGGTTCGGGTTCTCATAATTGTGGTCACAACTGTCTTTACAGGCCTCATGAGCCGCTCCCAGGCTGCACGTGAAATTAACATTCAGTTAATTTCTTGAATGGGAAAGCTGCTTGTAACTCCTTCAGGTTTTTCACGCCGACAGATAAATCGATTCAACGCCATGATAAAACTGTCCGTTAAGAGCGAATTGACTATCTCCAAGTAAACTGCACGCGTACTAAAACATGTAAACAAAGCTCCATACATGTTTTCCCATTTTCTTCTATTAACCATTTTCATAGGTCCAAAATGTCCACACCCACAAAGATAAATGGTCAACTCGGCTTTGTCACTCGTGATTCCGGGAGAGCAGCCATAGCATGTGGAACTTGCTTGCTTTCTCCATTTTACACTGGAGATACTCCCTTGCAAATTTCTTCCCAGTGATCAATTTTTTTTAATCTACAAGTTATTGTCAGATCAACAAAGGAAATTGTTATACATGACATATGTAATATAGACTAACAATTACAATAAATGGCTTGGCAAGACTATTTATAACGTCTTGTTTACAATAATTACAATAATAAATGTTGCAATTAGTACTTAATTACGTATGAGAAATTGACAATAATTGAAGACCTAGGGAAATTATTGCGTTAATCATTATTTTCGTCAGAGGCTACTGGATCCTGTGGTAGTCTTCGTTTTAATCTACCATGTATGTTCAACTGGCACAAGTTGTAGTGAAGGACACCAGAACATGTTCTCGCGTTTTGTAAAAACTTTTTAGTGGTTTGACGAATGAACTCGTTCACATGAGATACACCTAGCTCGTAGTGCAACTGGTAGTTACTAATATACCACGGCGCGTTCACTGCTATTCGTAAAACTTTGTTTTGGAATTGTTGTAGTTTATTGATGTTCGTTTGGGATGTAGTACACCAGACTGGACAGGCATAGAGAATTAATGGGCGTAGTAGCGTTTTGTACATTAAGATGGTGCATTCAGGCTTCAATGTTGACTTGCGATTAATCAATAGATAAAGTTGCTTTAACCTATTGTTGCCCTGTAATAGCTTGTGATTGAGATGAAAGCTCCAGGTTAGGCGCGTGTCCAAGTATACTCCCAAGATATCTGACTGCCGAGTCCATTGGATTCCATTGTATGGGATTTCCGTCCATGATGATGTTAGATACGTTAGCTATTTTCCTTAAAGTAAAGATTTTAGTCTGACACTTCGTGGGGTTAATTTGAATATTCCAACTTTTAAACCAATTAGTGATCTTGTCTGCGAATTTTTGTAATTGATACACAACCTCTTGTAGATCGGCATTTTGAGTGATAATTGCTGTGTCGTCTCCAAATGCGGCTATGGATGCTGTGGTTACCGGGAGATCGGATGTGTAGATGTTAAACAGCAGAGGTCCTAGTATGCTGACTTGTGGAACTCCAGCATGCACTTGTTTACCCTCAGATATACAAGAGTTGAGTTTAACCGCAAACGTTCTATCTTCTAAAAATGAGAAAATAATTGCTAACAAATAATTAGGAGCATTTATGTTAAGGAGCTTTTTCTTTAGGCCTTTGATCCACCCCTTATCAAAGGCCTGAGCAACATCCAAAAAGAGGACTGTAGTGTAGTATTTCTTGTGGTATCCTTTTTCTATTATTTCAGTAATTCGATGGAGCTGATGATAGGTTGAGTGTCCTCTCTTGAAGCCAAATTGAAATGGTGGTACTATGTTTTGGGTTTCGACGAATTCTAGTAATTTAATGTAAATAATTTTTTCTAAGATCTTGGACAATGTAGTAAGTAGGCTTATTGGTCGATAGTTCTTAATGTCTCCTTTGTTTTTCCCGGGCTTGGCGAACATAAGTGATCCATTAACACTGCCTAACCTAATTCAAAATCAAATCCACTCCAAATAAGTGGTGGTACTACTGTATGAGCAGCTTTGTACAAGGATGCTTCTTGTCTAGAATAAACGAAACTTTTTTGTGTTTTGTGATTGATGAAGAATATCCACACAAATGAATCCATCTATAAATACTGGGAATAATGAAGGTTCTGGACGACATGCTGACATTTCGCTCCTTTCGTAGATCTTCAAATTTCTCTTCGTACGAGACTTCTTGCACGTATGTAATCCAAAAAGTTGTGGCACTATGTATGTATTTCATAAATCGAGAACACACGCCACCAACTGGTGCACATCCAACTGCTGAAATCTCCCACTTTAATGAATACACCAAACATTCTTGAATTCCAGGTTTTCTGAATTGATTCCATTGTGTAGCTGGTCCGCTTTGACCGACCACCTCGAATTTTGATTTATATCAGCTACTACTGAGTCTCGTGTACCTATCCCCAGTCTGACTTCTCTGCGAGGTCCAAAATTTCTTCAATACTGTGAGCGATGTACATTTCGCGCCAATCCAACACATCCTAAAATCACTCCCTAAATTGTCATCAGAATTGGGATATCCAGTTCTTCACAAATAAACTTGGACGTTCTGGCTCCAATTAATGCTGCTTCCATCTCCAGTCGTGAAAGTGGCACAGATTTGATATGAGCTATTCTATTTTTTTCCATCATAACGTTGTCCTAGCGGCACAAAGAAACGCGCAAGCATAAAATGCTTACTGTCTGGTGTCACACATGACACATGGTTGCAATTCGTGACATTTTGACATTGTAGCTGCTACACATCTTAGGATGGATGATCGCCTTCGGAATTTGCACCGCCTGTTCCCAGAACCGATACCTTTTTATTGACAGCTATGTCTTTATCCCAACCAATCGCAGCTCTCCATGCATCTTCAAAGAGGATCCTTCCACGTATTGTCAAATTGCTGTAAATTCTAAGTAGTCGAACATACTTGTAATGAGTTTTTTAGAAGTTCCGTTTTGTTGAAACCTTCCCCTTTGTAACAATCTTCGCACTTGGCCGTTCTAGTCCAAGAACTCGTTCCGCCTAATCCCCTTTCAAGTCCTTGGTAAGATTAGCTGTTGACTTTCCTGGTATAACCGCCTTCAACACATCTTCCACGTTGCTTAGCAAACCTCTGAACCATCGAACAGCTGTCTAAATAATCATCAACATAATGGTGGTTAATGATTACATCCAGGGCTTCAGGGAATCTCTGGTAACTTCTTGCAATTGACAATTCCAAATACCTAAAAGCAGAACTGCTTTTTAAGTAAATTCTGAGATTCAATGTCTGGATTCACTCCTTTTTTAATACAAAATGAGACTGTTTTTATTCGCTATTCCGGTTTTCTATAGATCCTTGATGCGAGCCAGATAAGTGCAACTTGCCACTGGTCCGTTTCGTGGTCCTTCCACAATTTTCTTTTTTCATAATGAGGTACTATTACTCGAAACCTATAACAATCACACGTAACGCTTCAACGAATAGAACGTTCTCCAAACCACTTAAAGTTAGCCAAAGACTGTACGCAAAGCCCGAGGTCCTTCTTCGTCCTCATGTTCTTCAACTCAAATTCTTCAGTCTCATCCACGTTGCGAATCTTTAGAGATACAATTCTGGAAGTCTTGTCAACGTCCGATTTTCCTCCTTGCCATTCTAGATGTAGTAGACAACTCTCTCCCTCCATCCTGAGAAAGTTCAAAATCTCATCGTCAATAATGGTAGGACCACAGTCACAATCCTATAAGGCGTTTGTTAGGCCACTGCTTTTTAAATCAGTTAAGATAACAGAAACCATCTTCAGAAGGACTTTCCCAAATCTGAGATATCACACTGAGATATCACACAAAACATCTGCTTGTCTGATGTTAGACTTTCTCCTTTTTCTTCTTTGCTTGAAGATGCTTTTTCCTTTTGATGCACCTTTCTGGTTCTTCGACTTCCAGTCAGCATCATGTAACAAGACGTGATGGTATCTTTTGCATCCATTGATACTGCAGAGAACGGAACGGAGAGAGCTTAAATTTCCATAGCCTTTCTCCAAGCAAATAGAAGAGACTCGACTTCTTCGGCACATTAGAAGAATCGCTGACTTCCATTTTCTTAAATTTGTTCTCCTTGCAACCAATCTGGCATTTACACTCCACAAGCAACATACAGTGGTTACGGTTCTTCTTTTCCTGACTCGGGACTACCACACACAACAGTAACAACTGACGAGAGTTCATATAGGAAAACCAAAAGAAAGTTCGCTTGAAATCCGCTTTCTTTTTTCAACTTCACAATGGGTCTTTCCATTCCAATTGCAGGTTAGATAATGGTTTCTTCTTAGGTTCGTCAACCAGTGTGACATTCTTCACGCACAGGAAAAGTCCAAGTAACTCTGCAGTTGTACACAATAAGAAAATCCACAATGGACAGGAAATCCCCCTCCGTTAGTGGTGCAACATTTTTCGCTTTTTTATCACACTTTTGATGATCATTTTCTCGTCCAAAACGCATTTTCAGAACGCCCATAATCAAGGTAAAACTGCTACCTAAAATTAGCATTAACTGAATTGATTTCTTTGCTTTCCCCTCGGGTATCGCTGCAATCTGATTAAATTTTCCTCTTCAGAAATTCCACAGAGTTCAGTCGACTTTCTGAATTATGATTCGAAAGCGGCCGGTCTTCAGGATTCCAGTGAGACTCCGAGAGGTTGCTCGCTGTAGTCTGTCGCGACACAAAGTTCTTTATGTCGTGCTGAGTTGAATAGATTGGATTATATTTTTCACCGCTGTAGCTATGGTATCTGCCATAATTTGGAACAGCTAGGAACTTCGTTTTCGTTCTTCATCAGGATGGGCATGAGCTGTTGATATGGTAACGTTATGTACTGGATCACTTACCAGTTGGGCCTTGGGTAAATGTCCATCTGTTTGCTTTATTTACCGAACCTTTTTAGCTTAGTTTGTTGCCCTATTTGTCCACGTCTGGACCACCTGTGAGTTGCTAAAGACATTTTATTGTTTATTCTCTTCTTTATATTCTCGCTGAGTTCCTCTTCCTGGACCCGCAACTCTATCTCTATTCGACGCTTTCCTTTAGGTTCCATTTCCATGCTTAGCAGTAATCATCGCTCTTCATCCTGAATTTCTACTAATTGCTATTCTTTTCTAGTTACCCGCTTTAGTCTTCATGATAGGTAATTCGCTAGAGCTTTCCCTTGCTAGCAATCATAAATGAAGATTAAAATCAATTTGTCAAGATCAGGTAAAAATCTCAAAAATGTGGTCTTATGACGCTTATCTAACAACTGAAGTGGGGGAGGTTTGGTCTAGAGTTACAGTTACACACACAAAATTGAAGAGAAGGTATAATTGAAAACTCTGATTGGTTAGAAATTGATGTTGCAACAGTGGTTTGATGGAAGGGATAATCTTATATAAATATTGGATCTCAACATGTGTGTGCAAATGCAAAAGTACAAAAACAATATCACAAAATTATGGTATTCAAGTTCCTGATATTTCAAGTATAGAGAATACAATGGCTGGGTTATGTTATTATTTGATTGTATAGCAAGCAATGTGTGCTTTAATGCCATTTATAACATTGCTCTACTATAAGGCATATGCTTTCTTCTCTCATTCTCCATCTGCAGAATTTCTAAAGTTTTTTAATTATCCGTATATTTCAAATTGGCCCAACTACGATTTTAATAATTCCAATATTTTTGGGGATTTACCTCACAATCGTAACATCGATTATAAAATACTAGAGGCCATGTAAGCCTATGATTTTTTAAATGTTTCTTCTGCTCCTTCCTCTCTGAGAACTTTTCCTTCTAATTCCTGTGCAATTGATGTAATTCTTCGTCCACCTCTACATTCCATTTTAATTTAGGTTTTCTCCTTCTTCTCCTGCCCCTTATAGTGCAGCTCAAAATTCTCCTTGGTATTCTTCCTCTGTGTTATCCACCTTATTTCGTTTGCCCTTACCACTTTCACCAGTACAGGTTGATTGAACAACTATCGCATTTTTCGTTTCAATTACTTTCCTATTTCCAATTGACTTTCGTCTTTCCCTAATATTTTCACGAATACTCTCTTTTTCCATCTTCTCAGTGCTCTTTCTTCTTCTCTTCATAATATCTATACCTATCACTTCCAAAGTTACTATTAGTCGGATAATAGAACTTTAAATCATATGATATTTGTTTATGCCTTTTTATATTATGTAATACACAGTCTTTTACATTCTGGTACTCATGCCCTCACATATCGTATTATTCCTGGAACCCTATCGAATCTCGTTCCTAGACAACAAAAACTATCCATTTTTTTAATTTTCATTGTTATATTCATCCTCACTTCCACCTCAAAAAAAGTACTAAAGTACCGCATTATGTATCATAGATATTTCAACCTTATTCTCAGCTCTCCTTGCAAGACTTATTATTATCCTTTTCAGTTCTTTCTTGCTTCTTGAATCAACGTGAAATCAACAAATGCTAACTATTGATGTGTCTTGTGCAGTGGTATAAGGCTTTTTCATAGAATTTTCTCTAGTATGATGTTAAGTGATATCAGTAACAATATGACCCCTGTTTTAATTCGTCCTCAACCAGGAAGGCCTCAGATTTTTGGCCTTTTAATCTTACTTTGCTAAGGAGGAAAAAAGACCAACAGATAAAGAGAACGACAATTAGTATAAAGGAGCAATTCCAAAACATAAAAACTAGACACAGACTATGTTAGCACTTTATGGAAAAGAAAGCAGAAGATAGAACGCATAAAGGATAGACTGCTGGTAGAGGAAGACAAATTAAATGCAATACTCAGATATTACGAAAACAGGGAGAAACCAAAATAGTTTAAAAAAGGAGTAGAAGACAATACGCAAAAGGAAAGGACAAAAAGGAAAAACAAAGGTAAAGGTAAAAGAATAATAACATAGTAAAAATATTGCAAAAGAAAGGGCAGAAGAAGTAGGTATAGGGACATAGAATATAAACATCATAAAAAACAAAGAAACAGAAAAATAGCGGAAGAAATGGAAAATAATAAAATACAAATAATGGGTTTAAGTGAAACAAAGAGTAAAGGAAACACGTAATGTATTATTCAGGAGTGAACATAGAAAAGAGAGCATATGAAGGGGTCGTAATTCCAAGAATAATATTAAAATCTATTCAACTCGAAACAAAGAACCTGTAGAAGGAACGCCAGAGGAAGAAGTATAGGAATTTTATAACACTCTACAAGAAATTCTGCTCAAAGCAAGAGAAGAAATAGAAGCATCTATCATAACGGGAGACTAAAATGCAAGAGTAGGAAAAGATCAGAACAGATGCATAGGGTGCATAGAAAAAAATCTGGTTTGAACATCACACGACTTTCTTTATCCTATTATTTGGGTAATTCTGGCAAGAATCCTGGGCTCAACTTTTTTTTCGAGTTCCTATTTTACCAACTTTTACTTTAAATTCATGTTTACCTCGTGATAACAAATCATTTTTATTATCATGAATTTTTTGTATCTTCAACCGTTTAGATTCGCGACCGTTTTGCGATCGATTTTGTGACCGTGCGACCAAACAGCTCGGCCGGTTTTACCAAAAGCTTAGCGTACCTACAATAAGCTGAATACCAAATTTCAAGTCTCTAGCTCTTGCGGTTCTCGAGATATCCTGTTTAATAACAGACCGACAGACACACACACACACAAGCGAAACCAATGGACCAAACCAATTAGGTGTCCTGAGGCTATAAATCTCTGCAAAAGGAAAAAGTAGGTTAGGACATAGAATATAAACATCATAATAACAAAGGAAACTATTATAGCGAAGAAATGGAAAATAATAAAATACAAATAATGGGTTATTTAAGTAACCAAAGAGTAAATGAAACACGTAATGTATTATTCATGGAGTGAACCAGAAAATGAGCATATGAAGGGTCGTAATATCCAAGAATAATGATTAAAATCTATTCAACTCGAAATAAAGAACCTGTAGAAGGAACGCCAGAGGAAGAAGATTTAGAATTTTATGGACAGCTCTTCAAGAAACTATCTGCTCAAAGCAAGCAGAAGAAAGTAGAAGAACAAGTCTAATAAACACTTAACGAGACTAAAATGCAAGAGGAATAAGATCAAACAGATGCATAGGGTATAGAAAAAATCTGGTTTGGAAGATCACGACTTTCTTTATCCTATTATTTGGGTAATTATGGCAAGAATCCTGTGCTCAACTTTTCGAGTTCCTATTTTACCAACTTTTACTTTAAATTATGTTTACCAAACAGTTAGATATACAAAAATTTTAACTAATGAAGTTTTGTATCTGAAATCAACAAGTTTAGATTCGAATCAAAAGTTTTGCGACAACAGTGACCAAAGATTGAGAAGAACAAAAAACAAAGCAATAAAAAATAAGAATAACAAACTGAAAGTGGAAACCAAGGAAATATTGGAAACTTAGAAAAAGTTTTATGAAAAGAAATTCGGAACCGTAACAAGAAATGAAAACGAGGAAAGAAAGGTAACAGAAGTTCGAGGAATTTCAAAAGAATAACTCCAAGAAGCAATAAAACAAAATCAGGGAAAGCAAGTGGGAGGCTAAAATAACACCAGAAATAATAAAACGTCTAGGAGAAGATGGGAAGAAGTGGCTATGGGAAGTATTAAAAGAAGCCTGGAAACAGAAGAAGATCCCCAGAGACCGGGAAATCAACTTAATTATACCAATACATAAGAAGAAACCAAACTGTGAGAATTACAGAGCGATCTGTCTAGCCCAAACCACATTAAAAATATATACAAGAATTTTGGAAAAACGACTAAGAACATATGTAGAAGACAAATTAGAAGAAGAGCAAATGGCATTCAGACCAGACAGATAAACAAACGACAAAATTTACATACTAAGAACCTAATAGAAAGAACAATAGAAGAGAGGAAGGACAATAGAAAAGAGAAAGTACATTTATCAATTTAAAAGCGGCATTCGATATGGAAGACTGACAATATAGAGCCGCCTAGTAAAATTAGAAATGCCAAGAAAACTCATTTAAATAATAAAAAGCACGTTCAAAACAGGAAAAAGAAAAATACAAATTGCAGAACAACGTTTAGAAAATTCGGAAGAAAAGGAACAAAACAAAGTGATAGTTTAAGCCCACTACTATTCGTGATAATAATTAATAAATTGACAAAACAAATTAAAGCTAAAAGAGAATTTAATAATATAGTTGGATATATCAATCTAAAACCCTTATAAAGGGTCTTCCAATAGGGACTTTGACAGTATATAGCGGCCATATTGTTGAAGCTACATCTGTCGAATTGGCTGTCATTTATTCAGTCTGTTTTGCAAAATCACCATGGATGGATAAAATGGGTGTTCTGTTCGGGCAACGTTCCGTGCGCTTCGCCCATTTTACGGTCGCCATAATCGCCCTACCAAGAGGTCTATTCACAGTGTGATGGATAAATTTGAGTCCACTGATTCAGTAAACAATCAACCAACACCCGTACAACGACGAAACGCAAGATCTGCCGAAAACATCGCCGCTGTCCGTGAGAGTGTGAAGTCGATTTCGCGTCCATATTTCTTTGAGAACGACGTTGGCCAGGCCATCACCGTCAACAGCGAGCGCTATAGGTCGATGATTACCAAATTCTTTTGGCCTGAATTGGATGACATGGACACCAATGGCATGTGGTTTCAAGAGGACGGCGCTGCGTGCCACACAGCTGATGCCACATTGGACATTCTGCACGAGCGATGTGAGAGCATGGTCATCTCACGTGGAGGTGATGTGAACTGGCCACCGAGATCGTGCGATTTGACCCCGTTAGACTTTTTCTTGTGGGGTTTTCTTAAGTCGCAGGTCTATGCAAACCACAGCGGCCCTCAAAGCCAACATAACCCATGCCATCGGTCAAATTCAGGCTGATTTATGCGCCAGAGTCTTAGAAAATTGGACATTTCGGATGCGCACCACCCAGTGAAGCTGCGGCGGACATTTGCACGATGTTATATTCCATACATAATAGCATCGATAGGCCTTTCAAACGAATAAAAAGTTTTGATATCTCACACACTTTGTTTTATTTAAATTTAAAGATAGGAAGCCCTTAATGAAAGACCCTTTATAAACAGTATATAGATAATATTTCCTCTGGATGCTGAGGTTTTTCTTCACTTCTGTCTAAAATCTTCCTAAAGTAAATGCAGAATTGTCAACTTTCTTATGTAGGTTGCTTATTAACTAAAAAATAAAACGTTTTACTAATTTTATTTTTTAGTTAGAACCTTCAAATAAAACTAGTGAGTGACTATGAAAAAGCAAAATTCTTTATTTGGTAGATGTTCATCCAGAAGACCCATTAAATCTCAAACAAAACCACATGACAGTATATCACTGTAATCGGTACATTAAGAGCATACAAGACATTCGTAAACTAAAACAGTCTGAGTTACAAGACTCGTTAATGTATAAAACTGTAAAATCTTGCATTATAAAATTTAATAAACAATTTCCGTTCACTGCCTATCGCTTACAACTTAATGCTCCAGACTATCGCAGGTTCGACAATTATTAAAGTAATTAATACTTTGTGATGGCTGCAAGATCTGTGTTACAAACGTAACGACTTCTTACTAGTTAAAACAATCACATTTACACAACCCATTAAAATCTCAAACAAATTGGGAAGAGTTGTACAAGCCAACGAATATGTACAAAAATACTAGGGATACTTCGTGTGAAAGTCTATAGTGCTGGTCCTGCATCGTCTTCCACGTCTGAGAACACCTCGGGTCGCTCCTCTATGCGGTCCATATTTTCCAGCGTGGCCGCAATCATTCGTAGGTTATCAACGCCTAATAATAGCTGCCTGAAAATAAAATTCATGCAATAAACAAATAGCTGAAATCGATGTTTGAAAATACCTCAACGAATGCTCTGCTGTAGTAGCAGATGACCTAAGCTCTTGTGCCAGTCTCTGAGTGTGAGATTCACTAAGTGATGAAATACTAGGCCCTCCGGCAGCCCCCTGCTCACCACGCAGGTTCTCATTTTCTTGTCTCAGTCGGTTGTTCTCATTCTGCAACCACACTCAATGATTAAACAAAAATTTGATTGTTTCTCTTACACAAAACATACTTTAAGCGATCGTATCTCCTGCCTTAACTTCGCTATAACATTTTCTGCAGACGCAGTCCTTTGCTGAAAAAAAATATAAAGCAAACCATAAAATGCAAATCAAAACCTACCTACATTGCTTCTTTCTAAACTTTCTTCAACCTGTTCTAGAGCTTTCGCTAGATTCTGTGTGTATTCGTGCTCTTTACTTTTACTTGCATCAAGTTGCCTCTGCAATGACTCAATTCGTCTAGTTTGTTCAGTCAATTGTTGTCTGTACAGTTCAATCTCTTGCCGCAGCCGATCCACTTCTGATTCTGGACTGTGACCTGTTTGTGTATCTTCATTAGCTTGCACAGCCCCATCAGTCAGGAAATCAGGCAAACTTTTCGATACACTAACCTAATGACATCACTATTTTAGTGTGTTTAAATCATAACACAAATGTAAACTACCTCCACAGAAGTAGGACAACTTCTGCATCCAGTAGGCTGTGATTCTAAAATGGGCAAGTCTAGCGGGAACCCTACTGATGGTTTTACCGGCAGGTCCAGTGGGATTGCTAAATTACTTGGATTAGAGTCAGCCCTCCTTCCTATGCTACGACTAGATTCACCATTCAAGCGACTATAGTTGGCCGAACTTCGGCCCAAGGTAAAGTCTGGCAAGTTATCCATCATGTTCAAGCTGAACTCATCGCGTGGCACGTTCTCCTTATCTAAATAGCATTGTTCTACGACTAGGTGGTCTTGTACAAAGTCGGGTAAGGCCGAGGAGTATTCAGGAACGATGCGGGTCTGCTTAATGGCAGAGGACTGATGCAAGTCCAGGTCTGATATCGACGATATCGGCCGACCATCGCAATACACTTTCGGCTTCGCGCCCTGGTTCTGGTAGTTCGTTGAGCCGCTGCGCAGAAAGTGTTTGAATGAGAAAGGATTGTCTTCTCGCTTAGGGGTTTCGTTTGAGTGCGAGCCTGCAAGTGCAAGATGCTATCAGCCCGCCTTAAACTTCGAGAAGTGAAACCGAATAAAGAAAATGCCAAATTACCCGCCGCCGCTTCGTCGGAACCAGAGCCCCTGTCGAAGGTCCGCGCTGGGTTTATGCCCAGGTCCGGCCGCGCCGCCTCCTCTAGGTCGGAGTTATCGTTCTCCACCGAGTTGTGCGGCCTCCCGAAGCGTTCGGGTGAGAAATCCTTGTCTTCAGCCATAACATATACATTAAACCTCCAAACGTCAAACCCTTGACAGTTATTTGTCAAATTCGGTTTGGAGGTTTTCATTGGTTGCGTTCGATGGCGCGCGCGGCAATGGGCGGCAATTTGAAATTCAAAGCGACCAATATGGAACTAAAACAGGTTTCTGCAACGGTCATTTACAATTAACCATATGTAAGTTAGTACTTAATTTATATTCTACCCGAATGTTTAAGAAAGCTTTGAACGACAAAATTATGGCGTTACAGTAGATGATAAACCAGTTAGTACAATTTGAGCATCTACTAATAAAACTTAAATAATTCCGTATAAGCCCTGCCCCTAAATAAGTAGGCGGAGTCTACACATAAACTGACCTCTTTGTACAGGTACCAGCGCCTAGGTGACGAAGCTATCACCTTAAAGTGTAATGCTTTTGGATGTCATTAGTCTTAACTCAAAGGTGATGGAGAATGATAAACAGAGAAAGAAATAAACGTTGTTTGCTTAAGTATAAAATTGGATTAAGAGTAAACGTTGTTACCAAAATTATGATTACTTTTCTCCCGTCAACAACATTGTATACAAGTAGGTATATTCTTTGTAATTACTTAATTAGAGCATCATTTTCAGACCATTGTTGATTTTTGACATCATCTCTCATTTTGCTTTTAGTGTTCAGTGAATTAAGTTACCATTGCCTTTTACTAATTCTAGTTAGATTATCTGCCCCTGTTGGAGCAAAGAATATATAAAACAAAAGGATGATGAAGTGAAAAATTGTCATAACTTTTGTATGGTTATTTCATGGGGCTGGTCTCATTTGATCCAAGAGGTGAACCCATGTTAGACACCGTCTATTTTGTTTAGAGAAGGGGGAGGTAAATTTAAGTCTGCAAGTAAACATTTTGAAAAACAATTTTACAATTTTTTCCTTAGGAAGGTAAATTTTGACGTTGACGTATAGCGATCTTTTATCCGTCACTCGCGATGATGTATCGCACGTTGTTGTGGACCTCTATCATTCTTATTGGGTCATTGACGTAATCTTCTTCGGCTATGTTTTCTTCAGTTTTATTTCAAAAAAAGAAGGTCACATAGCAGCTTCAGTTGACCGAAGAGAACATTGGTCGGTGTTTGATTCATGGACGGACGAACGATACGCCGACAAGAACAATTGGAGATATTGATCCCAGTCCCGTTGATAGTTAGAGACTTTTGACAGATACGTCCCTATTGTCCTATTCATGCGCTCATTCATTCCATATAATTGCGACTCTCGTCTTCAAAAATTCAATCTTAATCTAAATATAGTTCTAGCCGTACTCCAAATCTTTTGATTAATTTTTTTTTATCAACACTTCAACAATGATTTGGTACTGAATAAACTTAAACCTATTTGCTGATATAATCCGTCGCCACTAGAATACATTTATTTTCACTGTCACTTGTAGGGAACGGACCAGCTATGTTAATAGCAATTCTCTTGAAATGATTTTCCACATTGTATTGTCTCATTTGTGTCTTTGGTTTCATTGCAATATATTCTCCACACTTCTCATCTTTGAAGGTCAAAAAAATCTCCCCATTTATCTTTGAAGGTCGAAAGGAGAATTGCAAAATCCAAAGGGCATCGCCATGAATTGTCATATCCCAGACCCAATAGAAAAATAAAAAGGTGTCCATGAACTTCTTGAAAGGTTCAATCAGGCCATTCTTTTTTATCTAAAATTTTCTTTTCAGCTTCCTCCTGTTAGGTTAGTCGCAATCGTCTAGCACTCATATGGGACTGGCACTGCTGGTATTTATTTTGTAGTACACAATATTGGTCCTACCTTTTAAACCCTCGTCATATAGAAAAACTTCTTGATTTTGGTGCAACAGATTATTAACTTTTCTCTGTTGGTCAGAACTCAAATCACCGCAGGATGTGGTGACATTACTAATCTCAATTCATCAGGTATTTTGCTTCACCTTGGCTAGATACTGTCACTTTGACAAATCACTGAGAAAATTGAAGTACGATGACTGAGAGTTGTTTCTTCTTTCAGCATCTAAGCATACCCATTAACATTCATCACGCAAACCGATATCATTTTGCCACTTTGAACCGGTGTCTTTCCAACCAGTATCCATTTTCCGGAACTTCTTATCATTAATTGGTTCTATCATGATAACGCTTCTTTCTGGAAGATTGCAATACAAAACTTCTAATTCACTGCGTTATGGAAGGATGGTATCAACAGTTAACTTCATACCTGTGCTACGACTTCGTCTCGATCACAAAGAACAACTTCTTCTCCTTTATCTTCAGTGCTCCGTGCTTCAAGTAGACTTTACATCCATTCCGAAGATGTTGTTTTCAACGTACTGTTTCCGTTGATTATTTGGGCTTCTATCTCTCCATGAATCTTTGTTAAAACCCTATTTTCCATCCGAAGTTTTCAGTTGGTTGGTAGAAAACGTCGGGATGTCTCGATAATATTGAATCTCGCAATAGACATAGACACTAGTGGAATTATAGTTAAGAGCTGCAATATGCGTTTTTGTGACTGAGGCTTCGCCGTTATGAATTAGATTAACTTCTAATACGCCCTGTATCACCACAATTCCAGCAGCGTAATCGCCTCGGTCTGTTTCCCAATAGCTTGGCGACCTTTTCTTGCTAAGTCCTTCACGGACACCTTATTTATTTCATTGGTACCCGTTGCTAGTTTTCTTATATTGCCGTCTCCTGGACGCCTGTTTGATAGATTCAAATTGTTTTTGATAATCCATCCAAGCCCCTGTCGGCTTTCTTGACTGCTTTCAATAGACTCGCCAGGCACGCTACTAAAAGTTATCTTTATTGAAGCACGGAGTCTACTTTCACTTTCCTTTATTTTCTCTTCAAGAGCATCAATTTTCTCGTCTCGCTCATCTATCACTAAATTTGCTTCAGTAATTTCGCTTTTAATTTATGCTTTTACTTCGTTGATTTCTGACTTATTTTGTCGTCCAATATTCTGTATTTTTTTTTTAGTCTGTCAATGTTCCAGCATAAACCTGCTTTTACACTATATTCGAATTAAAATCTGCTTTTAACCCGCTTAAGATGACGCTCATATCAAACAGTCTGCAATTTCAGAATAAAAACTTTCTGGATCTTCACCGACATTTAATAAGGCTTGTTAAGTCGAAGATGTAATACGGCCTTACTTCCAAAAAATTCTAAATTTCTTTCCTCTAGCTTACGTTTCAGATCGGCAACTTTAAAGTCACTTTCTTCGCGGTTGTGGTTCACTTCATTTTATTTAAATTTAACACACGTTATGAACGCAGAAGTCTTATAGGTACCTGGCAGCAATTGCAACAAAGAATTACTCTATAGCTAGATGTATAACACAATTTATATCACATTTTTACTGGCTGCTTTTTTACGTGATATTTAAGCACGGTTTAAGAACCGGTTCTAAAACCTACACGAAGCATTCAATGAACATTTGGAAAATTCCCATTGTTCGCGTCTTTGTACTTACGCAGCGGCATTCCTGTAAGGCATTATGTCTATCGCTCGACCGTGGCGGCGCGGCGACCAATACGGAAAGCGTTTGGAAATTTGTTACAATATATTTTTGTGTTAATACAAAAATGTCACTACAGGAATTGAAAAGGATCTAGTTGAATATATATATATATCTTGTTCCACGTTTTTCTTGGTCTTTCTCTCCCTTTTTCTTTCTTCCTCCATTTGCACTACGTGCCCAAACCATCGTAGCTGCTGTCGTTTCATATCTTTCATGATCGGTTCAACTTTTAATTCTTCTCTTATTTTCATTTCTGATTCAATCTCTTCTCGTGACCCCCTGTATAGCTCTTAGGAATTTTTATCTCGATGGCCTGTATTTTACTTTGCATTTGTTTTGTCAACACCCAGCTTTCGCTACCGTATCTCAATATGGGTTTGAAAATGGATTTAAACACCGTAATTTTTGTCTTTTTCGATATTTCTTTCTTCCGAGTGAACGAATTGTTTAATGCATGGTAAAGTTTGGCCGCACTTTCTAATCTATCATTTAATTCCGCATCTATTCTTCCATTATTTTGTACTTTCTAAATATTTTTTTACTAAATATTTAAATGATTGTACTTGTTTTAACTCTGTCTCGTTTAGTTTTATTACTATGTTTGTGCCCTCTTTTCCTATCACCGTCACCTTAGTTTTCTGAGTATTCATTTTTAAGTTTTTATTACGTAGATCATTATTCCATAGCTGTAGGTTGTACTGTAAATCTTTCTCATTCTTTGCATATATAATTAGATCGTCCGCAAATATACTTTCAGCTATTTCTACTACTTCCATGTTCCTGTATCCTACTTTTAATTTCTTTAGTTTGTCTTTTATCTCCTTTAAAACATAATCCATTATTATATTGAACAGTGCAGGACTGAGGACTCTTCCGATTGCATATTTCCCGTTCTTACGTAGTTTCTTGTATTTTCATATAAACTCCTTATACATTTTATCAGTTTGTCATTTATTCCTCTCTTTCTTAAACTTCTCCATACAGATTTTCTTAGTACGCTGTCAAAGGCCTTTTCCAGGTCGATAAAGGCTACAAATATTTCTTCTGTGGTAAATTTTTCTATTATTTGTTTTAATACAAATATATGATCTTGGGCCCCTCTACCTTTCCTGAATCCACACTGTGAGTCTTCTAATTGTATTTCTGTTATTTTCCTTAGTCTTGCTTCTAGGATACGTTCATATAACTTCGTTATTATGGGTAACATTGTAATCCTTCTATAGTTTGTGCAGTCCCTTTTATCTCCCTTCTTAAATATTGGGAGCAGTATTCCCAGTTCCCAACCTTTTGGAATCTTCTCTTCCTGCTAAACTTTATTAAACAGTTTAGTTAGCATTTTTATACCCGTTTTATCCAAATTCATAACCATTTCTGTCGTTATAGCTTTACCCCGCAGCTTTACCTCTTTTTAACTTTTTCTCGGCTTCTCGTACTTCTTTTTCCTCTATTTCATACTTATCTACACTTTCTTCCGTATTCGTTTCTTCCTCATCTTCTGTTGTTATGTTATGCCTCTCTTCTATCGTTAATATTTCCTGAAAATACTCTTTCCATTTTTCTATGATATCATCTTCCTTTCCTAACGTTCTCCCATCTTTCGTTTTTATATATTTAATTTTCTCTGTCTTTCCTTTCCGTAGTGTATTAAGTACCTTCTAAAATAACTTTTGGTTCACCAAACTCTTCCCAGACTTTTACTTTCGCTTGTTTGACCTTTTCTTTTACTTTGGCTCTCTGTTCTTTATAGCTATCATACTTTTCCTGTGTTCTATTTCCCAAATATTCTTTCCATAATTGTTTCTTTCTTTGTACTTCCTTTATTATGTCTTCATTCCACCAGCTTGTTTGCCTCTTACCTTTGATAATTTTTGTACTTCCACGTACTTCTTTTGCCGTTGTTAATAATGCTTCTTTGATACATTTCCATGCTGCTTCTAGTGGCAGGTTATTAATTTTTTTGCTGATTTCTTTCATCTTTTCTTCCACTCTTTTTTTGTATTCTTTTGCTGTCTCCTCATTTCCCAATTTGTAAGATTTGATTGATTCGTTAATACTTCTGCCCTTTCCAGTATTCCTAGTTGCCTTATACCTTTCTGTTTGTATCTCTAGCTTTGACATCACTAAATAGTGATCTGAATATATCTCAGGTCCTCTTTTCACCCTTGTATCCTTTATTTCGTTTCTATATTGTCTGTTTATTATTATATAATCTATAATAGATTTTTCTTTCCTGCTCACTACTTCTCTAGTATATTTATGAATATCCCTATGCTTGTAGAAGGTATTCGTTATTATCAAGTGATTCTGAATATAAAAATCAATCGGTCGTAAATCATTATTATTTCTGACGTCCTCGCCGTGACTTCCTAGTACTTCTTCCGTTTCCTCATTTTCCTTCCTACTCTTCCATTTAAATCCCCTATTATTATCGTTCTTCCTCTAAATTCCTTCTATTGTTCTATTGTTCCTTCTAATTGCTCCCAGAATTCTTCTTTCTTTTGTGCAATCTCATCTTCGTCTGGTTCATAGACCACTAGGATAGTTATTCTTGTTTCTTTTTCCATTTCCATTTGTATCATTAATATTCTTTCAGAGACTCCCGTCCATTTATTTATGTATTTCGCTTTCTCCTTTCTAATTATTCATCCTACTCCTTTTTTTGCTCTCTGTGTTGTCTCTACCCCGCTGTATATTAATATATGTCCTCCTTGTAATTCGATTTCCCTTTTCCCTTTCTTCTTTGTTTCTGTTAAGCCTAGCATATCTAAGTCAGCTTTCTCGAATTCCTCTTCTAGTTGTCTTTCTTTTCCCGCTTATTTATGCCTATTTTCAAATACGTTTTGTTCTTTTCCATTTCCTCTCTTTTCCTAATTTCATATTACTATTGTCTTTTTGTTTCATTTGCCCCATATTCGTATCCTTTAACTTTGTCCTGTCCGTCTTCTTGCGTTTCTTTTCTCTATTATTAATTAGTTTTCTGGAATTTCACTTGTTTCTTTCTTCTAGCTCGTTCGTTATTTTGTTCCTTTTCCACTCCTTTCCATCAATAAACAACTTTCGGTAACCGCTTTTGATGATTTTCCCTCTCTTCTTTTCCTCTCCTGCTCTCTTCCGGATCTGCGCATCTATCGCCCTTTCTTGTTCTGTTAGATCATTATATATCTTATCGTCGTTTAATTTCCTTAAATTCGCTTTTCTTTTCATTATCTCTATTTTATCGCCTGGGTTTTCTAGTTCAATTATGCAGATTATGGTCCTGCTTTATAGGCATTTTTAATTTGGGTGTCAATTTCTAGATTGTCTTTTAGAAATTTTTCCATTTCCTGCTTTATTTCTGATGCATTATTTAAATATATCGTTAGTCCATGCATTACTATGTTGTTTCTTCCCTTTTCTCTTTCAAGCTGCTCCAATCTTTCGGTCGTGTCCTGCAACTCTTTTTTAACTCTATGTAGTTACTTTTTATGACAGTATTTTCTTCCATTAAATTTTTATTTTCCTTCCATCTCCTTATTGAATTTTAGCTGCTCCATTTTATTTGGTTCACATCTACCGTTAACTGTTGTAGCATATCTAATACTCTATCTAATTTGTCCTTCTTTTGTTTATGGCTTGTTGGCGATCTTATTTTCCTTGAGTGTTATTTTATTTGTGATTACCGATTACTCGCGCCTATCTGTCCGGGTCGACCCCTCGGAGACCGACAAGCGCTGCGTCAACTTCTCTCGCTAACCTGCTCTCTTAGCTCTAACGCTTTTAATAATTACTTATTGCAATTCGCTCACCTAATTGTCCTGTTCTTCACCGACTTCAAATTATTTAAATAGCTGACCTTAGTAGGGATACTCTGTCCTTTTTCGTAAATTTAATCTCACTAACACTATGTTAAATTGCTTGACAACATCGCGAAACGTTCGTCTTTCACGTCCACGAGGATTGTATTTATAAAATTACGAGGTATAATGTGTTGCCTATCCTCCAAGATTCGGGGTGACCTCGGTATATATGTAGGTATTCTTCTTATCTGTTAGTTGCATGCAACTTTCAGCTTTATTTATTTCTGTTAACAGCAAAACTAGTCTTATTTATTATAGCATTCCTCACTCTTATGTTGGATTATCCTAGTTTCCAATTCTTTCTGCTTTGTAAAACACTTAGCTTTTTCTGATTACCCACTTCTCGTGTTTTAAAAACGACTCGATATGGTCAAATTGGACTTTAACTATCGGAGGTTTCCAAAACACTTAGTCAACAAATGAACGCTCGACCCAATCTTCTAGTTGAATATACTCTTTCAATATGATCGCAAAATCAAAGACTATCTACAGTACGAATTTAGAGAAGCGTGTACCAGAAAACGCAAAAAAATCCCGTGGAGCATTATTTAGAGAAACATTAGATGGAAAAAAATGTGTGGTTTGTACGAAAAATGTTAGGAAACAATGTGTAATATGTGATGTCGGGTTACATGTAGACGGTATTATTTAATGAGATTTATAAAATGGTGATACAGTTATTTACATGTCATCTCAAAGTGGGATTTTTTTTTAAATCAATAAAAATCATAAAATTGGATATCCCATGTTTGTTTACATGCATAAACATTACTTTATTCAAAAAAATAATTTTAAAAATCTGACAGGATACTGGATAATAATAGTACCGGTGAAAAAATTGGTAGCTTTGAGATGTGGGTGTACTGACATAATTAAAATAAGTTGTATAGACCTCATATAAATTGATCGCGTTTTAAACTGAATTAAAAAAGGAGACATCCTGAACAGTTAAAACCTGGAAGCAGTTCGCATTTGACTTTCACAGAGTAAAGACCAAATCAGCTCTCGGTGAATTGGTAAACGTGATAAGTACGGGGCCGCAAGGTTAGGTTAGTATTGGCCGTTATTCCGATAAACACTAAAATATCTGTTAAAACAAACTCTTTCAACTGGCTGCATTGCAAAATAGTACAGCATTACATGTAAATGTAAATGGTCTTACTATTCAAAATTTGCTGTACTCTTCAATATGTCGTTGAACAACACACTCCAACATTTACACAGAACTACAACTACAGGTGCAGTGGTTTACCCAATCTCAATCGCAATCGCAAATTGTTCCTCAATCGTTATTAAACGTAGGTTAACAACAACCACAACAAACATTTTTCCCGTACCCTCAAAGTTATCAACAATCGAATTTATTTACACATACAAGAACCTCTGTATACTCGTCAATAATAGATTAGAATAGATGTGAACAAATGCAAGAAAGGGCTACTCTAACTCTAAGCACGAAAACTGCATATCTCGCAAGCGAGGCATCATTATATATCACGAATACATCCAGACAACGAGTATAATTGTAGAAAACTGGGTAGGTCTTGTAACAATCTCTAAGATCCGGACCTTGTCCCAACTCAGAAAATCCAGAAGAATATTTTAAATCACTTGGTAAAAGATTCCTGGCTAGAGGTGACTTTAACCTTAAACATCCTCACTTGGTTTTTCCTAAGAGGACGTATTATACTGTCCATCATGCAACAATATCACCTAGCTCACCTATTTACCAAACAGCCGACCATGTTTTGATTTATCCTCGAACCACCCCTTAATAATAGCAATTATAAGCATCTCTTTTATAATAATAATTAAATCAGCAACCCTGATCAATTGTAAAACTAATTGGGAGTACTTCTTAGTTATATTAAAAGAACGACTAACTGCCAATATCCCATTAAAAATATCTGACAGTGAGAATGCTCTAGAAAAATTTACACATTCAATACAAGTATTTGCTACCAAAGCTATAACACAAATAGGAGAAAAAACATTTCAATCTTGCTACTCGGTAGAAATTAAGCTAAAGATTGCTGAAAAACGAAGTTTTCGAGAAACATGTCACATTAATATATTACCTAGTGACAAACGAAAATTCAGCACAGCAACTCAGGAACTAAATGAAATGATCAAACGATGGAAAAATAAGTATATTAACAAATATCTTAAAAAACTGATTGCTGCGAAGAATATTGAATACCTTCTCTGGAAAGTCACTAGTAATCCGAAACAAAGATGGATAATGGGCGCGCACCTATATGAGCAAAGTTGAAGTTTTTGCTACTCATCTTCTGGAAGGCTTCCAGCCACTGCCATCTGAAGACGAAGACGGTGAAATTATTTATCAGCCTCTAACCAGCTTTTGCTCCCCATCAAACATTTCCCTATTATAGAAATAGAAACTGGGTGAAAACTGAAGGAGCCGCTCCCTCAAAGCAATCAGATTAACTATGCTAATCTTTTCCCAGTCCAGTGGAAAGTTGCCTAAATAATCCTTATTCAGAAGCCCGGTTAACCAATCAATAACCTGTTTTCCTACAGGCCCGTAAGTTTGCTACCATTGCTCTCTAAACTTTTTGAATGACTATTACTCAAAAAACTCTCTCCCATCCTCGAAGACCAAAAGCTCATACCTGATCATCAATTTGGCTTTCAGAGTGCACATTCCACAATTGAGCAGATTCGTAGATTATTAGACAACATCAACACCGCCATCAAAGACATGAAATACTGCGCTGCAATCTTTATCGAAGTTAGCTAGGCCTTCGATAAGGTCTGTCACAAATGTCTATTATTCAACTTAAAACGGGCCATTCTACAACTTTACTACAGCATCATCAAATCTTACTTTGAAAATAAGGAAAGTAAAAATATACTTCTAAGTGAAGTTTGGATATATATATATTAAATCCGGAATTTCCCAAGGAAGCGTTTTAGAAGCAGTTCTATATGTTCTATACACAGTCCATATACCCACATACCGCTAGAGATTAGACAGAAAATTGTACAGAAAAGATGTGCAAATCGCACATGGCAAAGAACTCGCAATCCTGTTGATAAAAATACATATAACAGGTATACAAGATTACTTAAAACTACACTAAAGAAGATCACTCAGTGTGGAAAGCTACAAAGAAGCTCAAAAGACTTACTAATGACATACCACCATTAAGGAAGTAAGATGGAACCTGGGCAAGAACAGATCAAGAGAATGCAAATGCTTTTGCAGAGCACTTAACCCGAACTTTTAGTCCTCCAGAACTTAACCCTTACATCAATATTGAGAATATCAATAATTCCTTAGCTGCACCATGACCAATGACCCACCCAATCAAACCGTTGACACCATCTAAAATAAAACAGAAAATTAACAATTGTAACACACACAAAGCTCCTGGATTCGACCTTATAACTGGGCAGATTCTTAAGAAACTACCGAAAAAGGCAATAACAATATTAACTACCATTTACAATAGTATGATAAGACTCACCCATTTCCCCATTTCTTGGAAATTTGCCCAGATCATATTAGTACCTAAATCTGCTAAACCACCTAATTCAACTTCTTCAAACCGTCCTATAAGCCTGCTTCCTCTGCTATCTAAAATATTTGAAAGATTACTACTAAAGAGATATTAACCTGAACGAGATACTACTTAAACATCAATCTGGATTCAGAGAAGGCCACTCCACAATTCACTACTGTCACAGAATCGTTAACGAGATCATAAGATGTATGGAAGAAAAAAAGGTTTGCGTCGCAGCATTCTTAGATATTGCTCAAGCTTTTGACCGTGTTTGGCTTAAAGGTCTTCTATTTAAGCTAAAACAAATCCTTCATACATACTATTGTCTCATCCTAAAGTCCTATCTCAGCGATCGCTTTTTCCAAACTAAATTTAATAATGATATTTCCACAATCGATCCAATCGAGAAGGAGAACTACAGGGTAGTGTCCTAGGACCATTCTTGTACCTTGTATTTACGGCGGACATACCAACTACTGATAGCACAACCATTGCCACTTTTCCAGACGATACTGCGATACTGTCAGCGGACAATGATCCTCAACTAGCTGCTGATTATGTGCAACCTCATCTAGATAGACTTGAAGAATGACTCAGAATCAGTTCCTGGTGTGTCAATGTAAATGCTGCTAAGTCAACACAGATAAATTTCAAAACTAGACAGACTGCCAAAATGTCTCCATTAACAATACCCAGTTATATGTCCAAAACGAGGTCAAATATCTAGGACTAATACTAGAATCGAAACTCACATGGCGGCTACCCTTAATATCCAGAAGGAATCACATAAACAACAAGATTCAACAAATGTATTGGTTACTTGGTCGTAATTCTCAATTGAAAATAGAAAATAAAATACTTCTATATAAATGTATTATAAAACCCATCTGGACATATGGGATTCAACTGTGGGGATGCACGAAGGCCTCAAATTCAAAAATTATACAACGACTGCAGTCCAAAATTCTACGCATGATTCTAAATGCGCCTTTGTATATAAGCAATAAAACCATTCACGATGACTTCGCCATTCCTACAGTTGATGAAGAAATCCAAAGATTCAGCACCACTTATTTCCGCAATCTTCCAGAGCATCACAATGAGGAGGTTAACCACCTAATAAATGAACTAGCCGTACCTAGAAGACTGAAGAGGAAAGGCCCCACTGATCTACAAAACTAAATTACTTGAGTATCACTTATATTACCTTTGTCATATATAAATGTAAATATACGGAGAGTGGTCGCTGGATCACTTCTTCCCTCATGTTGTATCTACTAATTAACCTGTTTACAAAATGTTCTCATAGAACAGATTGTAAATTTCTATGTAAACAAAAAAATATTACATTTTATTATACAATGAAAAATTGTGAGCAAAAAAGCTCTAGGAAGAAGAACATTCTGCGTGAAGAATTTAAAAGAATGGGTTGTGTTAACAACAGCTGCACCCTTTCGAGCACCGATAAATAATGTTTACATTAGCTGACATGATTGGCAACGTTTGATAATTCGGGTAAGATTCAAGAAGAATTAGCATCCGACGGCAGCTCGCTTAGTGGGAGGAAACAGCCAGACGGCATTAATCGATCTTTACACTTTCTCAGGCGCGAGGTCGCTTTACCTGGCAACAGCGCGTGCAGTTATAAACTTCGCCGCGAGAGGGCGCCGGCGCAGGGTAGTGGGGAAAATGGCAGCGAAAATTAACAATTTGGATCCTCCGTCCTCGGCGAGCTCTGACAGGTATTTTCTCTTGCAAAATCACGCAGGATCAGTGTCCTGCGGCCGTGCGCGCTACAATGATCTCCCCCTGCAACTGCCTGCCGCGCATGAAGGCGGCGGACGCGCTGGAGTTTCTCATGTACGTCTCAGTGTTGTTTACGCTTTCGGCTGCGGCTTATTTGAATTTCCGCACGAGTTGCCGCGGCCCAGGGCCGCCGCCGTCGCCCGGCGCTCGGGGCCGCCCTGCGGGCGATCGACCGCGGGGATGATGCGGCCCTTTCGGCGGCTCCTAACCTGCAAAAGCGCACGCCTGCAGGGCTATTTTTGCAATTGCACGTGGCGGCCGCAGCAGCCAGAAGGCTGGGTCTTTGTCTAGCGCTGCCGGCGCGGACGCACTGATTTTCTGTTGATGTTTGCAGTGACGGAGGCGAGACCCAGGCCGATTTCTCGGAGGTGTTCCCCGACGGCGACGGCGACGAGGAGAGGAGCGGCGACTTTTATAACACCCCGGCGTCCCCTATTACCGTGCCCTATTGCCCACGACCACCCTCAACTGGTAATCAATCATTTTGCGACTTTTAAGAGCTTCTACACATTTTGCTGCGCCAGTAGAGAGGATTAAGACGAACGCCTGCAAATTATCACCTAATTTGCAGGCTGCATGTTAGACCTGAGGTGAAAATTTGATTAAGAATAAGCTGAATTAGGAGTCGTCACTTAAGCCGGTATATTTAGCAAATTATAAAGGGTTTTATCAACAAAAATAAGATAATGAAATTATTGGCTATGTGTTTACTATTCAGAGATAACTCTCAAGGTCACTTTGCTTGCAACTGTACTACTAACAGATTAGTCTGCTTGCTCCACTAGGAACATGACCTTGAGCTAATTCGCTTCATGAATTATGCCATTGTAATTCTTCTGGTGAGCGTGTTAATCTTTCACTGTGCTGGAAGTGTTAATTATCTTTATAATTGCTTTATTATAAGGAGTCTGAATTGGAAATGATGAATTTAAAAACAAAACATGGAGAATGATTTAATGTATTTGATTTTACTTTTTGGGGCCTGACTTTTCAAGGACGTTGAAACGTATCTGAAAAACCCACTTTTTTGAGGAGCTTAGATATGGAATTTAGAGATTAAGCTCCTTGTAATATGTTACATAATGATTGTTCATGTGTAATTCAGCTAATATGTTGCTTAAATTTTATATAATTAGTGGTGTTCTTTTCAGTAATTCTTTATGATGTGCATGTTCCATCACTATAAGTAGTTGTGAATTTTTAATTTTTAGGGGTAATAAAAAATATCCCTTTGATAACTAGTAAAAACAATTGAAGGTTGCTTGACCATCTATTAAATGAATTGTATGTGGTAAAATTAAATGTTGCTTTGGCAACCAGATCGAAACCCAATATAGTTCAGTGTAATAGAGAGCCTATTGATTAGTGGAAATAAAACCTACTGCTACTGCTATTCATTTTTGAATTACAAGGCATAATTTTGAGTGTCTAGTGTATATAATTAATTGTAACTTAATTCTGTACATTGATTTGGAACGATTTCAACTAATCAAATATCCTTATCCTATAATAAGGAAAATAATGTAATCAGAGGAAATTGGAACTACCCAGTTTTTCACATTTCTGGACGAATTATATAATTTATAAAAAAGTTGGTTTGGGCCATTGGTTCATGTGTGTGTGTGTGTCTGTGTGCCTGTGTGTCTGTCTGTCTGTCGGTCTGTCAGTAAACAGGATATCTCGAGAACTGTAAGAGCTAGAGACTTGAAATTTGGTATGCAAGTTACTTGTAGGTAGGGGACGGAGCCGTTTGGTCGCAAGGTCGCAAAATCGGTCGCGAATCTAAACGGTTGAATATACAAAAAATTCATGAGAATAAAAATGATTTGTTATCACGAGATAAACATGAATTTAAAATAAAATTTGGTAAAATAGGAACTCGAATAAAAATTGAAGCCCAGAATTTTTGCCAGAATTACCCAAACAATAGGATAAGGAAAGTCGTGTAATGTTCACACCAGATTTTTTTTAAATAGATATACCTTGCCTTATTGAGGTGATTATTTTGGTCTATATTAGCTTTTCTATGTGTTCCTATTTGTTACAATTTTCTTACTATCTGTATTGCTATATATAATATGTTTGAAAAATTAGAATTAACACCACAAATAAAGAAGGATGCGGTTTTCGCTGTTTGATAGCTTGAAGCATACTTCAGTATACTGAACGGTGTAAACAATTTTTTCAAAAAATAAGAGATGCGTCAAAAATAGATCCCAAAATATTTCCAAACTTTTTTGGTTTCTCTGGTTCTATAGATGCGCATCTCTGAATGTTTGATATGCTATAGAAATCTCGAGGGACATTATTGTAAATGATTAATTAGAATATGGCTGTAAGAAGCTCAAATTTGGCGAATCAATTTCAATATCGATAGTCAAAAATAGATTTGCTAAAGAGGATTAAAAAATGTAAGACAACTTGCGGTCTGCCGCCACACCTTTATGCTTGCAATGGGGGTTGAATTTGGAAAACTGAACAAACTCTTGGTGTTTCAAACAACAAAGAGAGATAATTGCCTGGCATCTTGGAGAAATACTTTCGACCAAATTGATGGCGAGTTCATCCGTTAAGGACTTTCAAATGCAACGAATTTCTCGTGTTAACTGTTTCAAAGTGAACACTTTCCTTCCACGAAGCTTGTGCTTGATGTATGCCCACACATACTCAATCGGATTTGCATCGGGCGACTGGGACTGTTAATCTAGTGTAACGATGCCAGACTGGTCGTTCCACTCGATACAAAGCCTGCTGCGATGTTTGGGGTCGTTGTCCTCCTGCAGCATCCAGTCCACGTCGGTAACAAGTATTTATTATAAATCTCTAGCATTTTCGGGTCATTTAGGTTGTACGTAAACGGATGCATCGGTCCGAAACACAGTTTTGAGAAGCAGCTCCAAAGATGGACTTTTACTGGGCGTTTAACGGTCCGCTGTACCAACCTGTTGGTTGACCAGGCTCGTGGGACGATAACACATCCCCAAACAGAATTTTCTCCGTAAAAATTGCACTGCTCCAATCTCGGTCGATATTGTTTTGCCCAAGCAAGTCGCTTCGTCACATGATTTGCACTGAACAAAGGTTTCCTCACTGAACTACGGCATTTGATATTATGCGCACGGAGATTGGTTCGGATAGTTACGTCCGATATATCCAGACCTTTTTGTTTCAGTTTTGTTGTTTCTTGACACATTGTTAACCCCGGATTTCGCGAAAACAAGTTAATGATCTGCTTTTAGATTTTAGGGGATATTGCTTATGAGCCACGTTTTCGACTTGTTCATGTACTTAGCAGCCGTCGTACGAAAATTTTCGAACCTTTCGGGTTGGTAAGAACATAGCCTCGCCGCGCGACGCGTACGCGGCACTCATGGTGATTTACGCGTTTCTCTAGCAAGAATTCAATTCCAACTGAAGCTATTTAACAAAGTATCGAGGACAAGGTTGTCTATTGATTCACGAAACAATAAGGACGATACTTTGTAGCAAATTCTAATAATCTCGTACACGCTCTTACTTAACTGACTATTTTCTAAAAATGCATATTTAAAGTACGTCAAAACTTAAACGTAAACTATTTTATTAAATAATATCTTCCGAACTTTGTGACTTTCACCAGTTGATAGCACTTAGTGAGTAAATACAGGGTGTTCAGAAATAGTAATGTCTGAAATCACCCTTAACCTTTACAACATTGTAGATCGTGTCTAATATAGTATACACTAAAAACTCAATTGCATATTGTTTTTGAAATAGTTTAGTGAGATAATTAGGACTTACCGTTTTAATAGCAATTGCCAAATGCAATCTAATGAAGCCCAAAGTTTTCGTTACAACACACTGTGTGGCCCATGTTCATTATAGCATCTATCAAACATGAGTATCTATCAAAGTGCGACAAAATATTAAATATTCTTATTCTATAAAATAATGTATTTGAACAGTGCTGTTTTGGTCATTACATTTATAAAAACTCCATAGTAACTTTAGAAACCGTTAAAAACATGCAGAACAAGAAGTGTTTAATTACACAAGCCTTTGATGTATGTATTTGTTAGTTTTTGATAATTGATTCTAATGTATTTTTAGCACTGAATTCTAAAAGTATTTTTATTTTTTACAATCACGTCAGGATTTTTGGAAAATCACAAATTTAAAAATTTTTAAAAATCCGAAAAATTGCGAACATTTATTTGATACTATAAAATAGTCATAAAACGTCTTTTATTCTTATATTTATAATATGCATTCTTATATCAAAACAGTTAGGGGGTTGGATGAAGGGTAGAGGGGGTTTATTGACCCTTTACATTGTCTAATGAAAATTGCTATAAATGAGCCTAATTTTCTACTTTATTACATTTTTCATTTATTTTTATTATTACTTTTTAATTTCTAAGAGATACATTGGGCCCTTGAAACCCTATCCCTCCCCCTTCTTTCCTCTAAATGTGCTTTAGGGACTCTACAAAATTGTTTGAGTTGAAGATGACGAGAAGGTGGGAGAGTATGCGTTAATACCCGTCGGATATTTGCCCATTTGCAAGAGTGTTACGAAAATGTGGAATTCGTTCTTGATAAAATTAAATACGACAATTATAAGTGGATTACGTCCAGCGACCTCAAAATAATATCGATGCTCCTAGGACAGACAGCAAGGAGGGTACACAAAGTTTCTTTATTTTTTGTGTGAATGGGATACAGAGACAGAAAATCATTGGATAAAGAAAGAGCTTCATTAGAACCTGGAAGCAAAAATGTGTTCCAAAAAGCTCTCATAGATCCGAATAAAGTTCTCCTTCCACCTCTGCATATCAAGGTAGGCTTATGAAGAAATTAGTCAAAGCCTTACCAAAAGAAGGTAACTGTTTTAAATACATCTATGACAAATTTCCAGTCTTATCAACCGCCAAACTAAAAGAGGGTGTCTTTACTGATCCGGACATTAAAAAACTCCTCAAAGATTGTAATTTTGAGAAACAAATGAAAGTTGCAGAAAAAGAAGCCTGAGCAGCGTTTAAAGACGTAGTAACCAAGTTTCTGGGCGATAAGGATCCGAATCATAGTTGAGAATATGCTGCAGAAGTACAAAAATTTAGGCTGTTTTATGAGCTTAAAGGTTCACTTCCTAAATTTACATTTGGACTATTTTCCTGAAAATGTGGGTGTCGTTAGCGAAGTGATGGGGCATCAAAGAAATGGAAAGGAGGTATCAAGGAAAATGGATTATTACGATGATGACTGACTATTGGTGGATGTTACACCGAGATGAACTCTATATAATAATAATGGTAAGGCTCTAACGCTCCGCGTGGGAGCACGGCCTGCGAACTGAGAGGTTAAGGCTCTCATATGTTCTCTCTCTGCATGGTTGTTGCGCACCATCTCCGATGGGGGGTGATGTGGCAAGCATCGCGCCTTAGACGACTGCCATTGTTGCCCCTTGTTCGAGCGAACGCACTTTTTTCTTTATGACATCGCTAACAATTTGCGGTTCCTGTCTGATACTGTTTTCATAGAATGGGCTTCAGTTGCCTTTTAGCGTTTGCAAATAGCGATGTTAGGGTCACTAGACTCGCGCATACATTTCGTGAATACACTAGAATAGTTTTTATGAAAATGTAATATCGGCATACTGAATTCAAAAAATTACTTTTCATATCCGTTTAGTTTGACGCATTCTCAAAACACAAAGTTGAGTATAATAAAAGAAATTTTGAATTTTTTTCTGCTAGCTTAAAAGTAAGGAATAATTACTAAAAAAAATATTACATATGGAAAAAATAACATACATTAAATCAATCTTAAATTTATTTTATCACAAATACTCAGTGTCTTTGTGTACTCCAATCTATTTGAAAACTAAATAGAAAATTATAAATTCTCATTGTTATTTTGTGTTTGTCGACGAATAATCGGAAATTCAATTTTTTTAATCAACTTATTATTGTGATCAGAATGTAACTAAATATTTAAAAGCACTTTTATGATTCTTTGATAAAACTCCAAAGAATGTGTATTAATTAATTTGCAAATGAGCTATTTATGTATTTATTATTCCTATTAGCGTTAATTAAATTATTGTTTTTATCTAACCGTTCTTGCATCTAAATGTACATGCATTTAAAAGTCCCGTTCCGTTTTTCTGTTGTAATTATGGTGTCTAGAAGTTTTATTAACGGGAGTTTTGTACACTGATTGCTTCTTTTGTTTTCTTGGTTCTTTTCAGGCGTCCGATTGCATTTTTAAATCATCCGGTACCCATGTTTTCTTACTGGAAATTTTATTTCCAATTGATTTTTCTTTTTCCCACTTTTTTGTTTGGTATATCCATTTTTTTGCCGTGTTTCATTTTTGGCTCTCTTCTATTATAATTTTTGTCATTCTATTATATTTTCAATTTCTTGTATTATTGGTTTGTTTTGTTATTTTTCTAATCTGTTTCATCTATATTTTTTTATTTTATTTTTACGTCCAAATTTTAATTTCTATGTGTTATTTTGCTATAGACGTTTACTTTTACTTCCGTTTTTATTTCTGTGTGCCCTTATACTGTTTTGTTTAATGCATAGTAGATTTTTGGTTTATTTACTTATTCCGATAATTATTTGATTTTCCATTTTCCGTCGCAGTAATATCTAATTATTCATATGTTACACTGATAGTTTTTATTTACATTTGATGTCTTTTTTATTTTGATCATCTGTGTCTTTCATTTATCATCTTTATCTATGTGTATTGGGACTGAAAGCTGTTTATTTTTCGTCTAGTTTCGGTTCTACATATTTTCTCAAGCATCTTTACTCTAATATTCTTGCATATAATTTCATGATAGCTTTTTTACTTTGTTTTTTAATTAATCAATCTCGGGAGCTTTTTTATCTATTCCCTATATCTTTGCTGTTTTGATTTTTAAAGAGCTTCTTTCGTTTTTGTCTTACTTCTTGTGAATGTTTTTTTATCTTTTCTGTCTATCGATCTTGGATGCATTAAACCAGTGTTTTCTAAATTTTCTTCTACATATTTTCTCTGTTATGCTTTTACATTTTTTTTTTATTAAATACTGCTATCTTTCATTTATAGCCTATTCAAATTTTTCTATATTTTCTTTATTTACTTTATTGGTTTTAATAGATTATTCTGTCACTTCTAGCCTATGGTTAGATCCTATTTCTGATGGTTTTTCGTTTTAATTTATTATTTTATTCTCATATATTTTGTGTGCGTACTAAATAGTTGCTCAAACTTTTTGCGGTCCGCTCTTTTATAACAAATATATGCTTATATTTGTTTCCATTTTGTATTTTTTATTATCAAATCATTGCTTTGACAAAAATCAACTGTGTTTATATTATTTTCAACGAACTTAAAAGTTCGTTACTGAATTCTATGTCTGTCGGTCTGTCGATCTGTCTGTCGCTGTCACAAAATTATGGATTTTTTAAAATTTTAAAATGGATTCTTATAGGAAATTTTACGCTGATTTCGAAATCGAAATCAAAAAGTTTCTATCTCGAATAGTTTTCGAGATATTCGACTTCGAATTTCGGGAAAATTTCGACATTGCGATTTTATGAGTAATTCTTAAAGAAAATTTTACGCTGATTTCAATAATGAAATCGAAAAAATTCTATGTCGAATAGTTTTCGAGATATTCGACTTCGAATTCCGGGAAAATTTTCGACATTACGATTGTAAATGTGATTCTTATAGGAAATTTTACGCTGAATTCGAAAATGAAGAAAAAATTCTATGTCGAATCATTTTCCCGAAATTCTAAATCGAAATCGAAAGGTTTTTTAAAGTTCGTTCTGGGATTGCTTACAGAGCAATCTCTTCGCCGGCCTCATGTTTTCTTTATAGATCTCATTCCTCGATTGTGATCTCTCCTTACTTTGGTATTCCAGACCCCAATCATTATGTTTTTTTATTTATTTTCCTAATTTTATTTAATACTAACGAGGCCTGACCGGAGCTTGTCCAACTCCGACAGTTGAGCTCCTTCATAGTAGTTTTAAAATAATAAAACACGATTAAAAAGCTCTGTTTGACATAATTGACGTACTCCGCATGATAACGCATTTACGTATACCCAGTTAGAGTTGAACTTTGACCTTTGACCTTGACCTGTGACAGCACTCATAATTTTTTTTATATATAAGTGCTTTATTGCCCGCTCTCAAACGAAAATTTTCCATTGCTTGCGGTTCCGGAAATATATTACCTCGGTCGCGCCTGCCACCGGGCCGAAATTTGTCCTTCGGAGGCGCTCGGGTCGGCACGGAAAGGCACGAACGATTTGACCTTTGACCTGTGTGACAGCAGCAGCAGCAGCAGCACTCATAATTTTTTTTTATATATATAATTATAGTTTTATATAAAAATCCATCACGTTTTCTTCTGCCGCTTTCTGTATCTTTTGATATTAACTCTTTCTGTAAATATATCACTATTCTCGAGTCGACAGCATTAAATTTATTACTTTTTTGTTTAATCCGCCTGTATTACTTTTCCCATTCCTTCTTTTTTTTTGTTTTTTATTTTTCCCAGAGTAGTACCCCAGAATATGTGATTGTTTGTTGGTTAAAGCTTATCTCTTTTTTTTTCGTTTAGCTCAGTGCTACTATTTGAATATTATTCCTATCCACTTATTCTTCAGCTTTTCAATTTATATTCTTGTCAATGTATTTATGTCTCAAATTTTTTATTCCTATTTCTGAATTTTCCTGAATATTCTAACATTATATATGCATTATCTGTGCATGCGTAGACTTGAAATTCGGTATGCAAGTTACATGTTGGTAGGGGACGCAGTACGAAGCTTTTGGTAAAAATCGGCCTAGTGGTTTGGTCAAGGTCCAAAATCAGCAAAGCGGTCGCGAATCTAAACAGTTGAAGATACAAAAATTCATGAGAATAAAAATGATTTGTTATCACGAGATAAACATGAATTTAAAATAAAAGTTGGTAAAATAGGAACTCGAAACAAATTGAAACTCAGGATTTTTAATATACCGGGTGTTTCGAGAAATTTATATTACCGGATAGATCAGACCAAAACGAACAAAAAATTACAATAACATTTTTTGATCCGAGGTAAAATAAGTAAGTTATAGCCGATTAAAAATTAATTAAACGGACCAATCACAGCGCGCTCAATTTCTGGCCTACAGGCTGGAGCGCTTGGCCTAAGCAGCAGCAGGCGATAATGGGGAAGGCTGTGCAGCCGAGCTCGCACGGTTACCTTCAGTAACGTAGCAAATTAATTAACGTTGTTTTGTACTGTTTATTTTAATCAGCTTTCGAGTGTTGGACTCGCGCCTCGTCCTTTTTTAAAATAACAAGTTCCGGGACGAGAGCAGCGCAGGGCCGAGACGATGGACCAGGTATAATATATAATAATAGGATAAGGAAAGTCGTGTGATGTTCACACCAGATTTTTGAAATACTGCCATTTGTTCAGTCGCAGTTTTTATCTCTCTGATTATGTGAAAAAACCAATTTCATTATAATTAACTATTAGCCTTCTACCTTTAAGGTCGATTATTTCATTTTTATACATCTTTTCAATGTCGGTATAAAATTTTTGAATAATAAAATAATTTGTATCGTATGCTTGGTTCTCGGGTTGACGAAACGTCAAGTTTCCAAACTCCGACCACTGCCTAACTACTCGAAAACTAACCACACGATGTACGATAACATCGTCCGCAAAAACCTTCGCATTTATTTAATAGAAGAATTTATTTCTTTTAGTTTTTATGAGCTGGGAGCCGAAATCTGTTATACCTATTTTATTATGTGTTTTGTGGATGTAAATTCTGACACAAGTCGAATAATTCCTTTACAAGTAAGGCATTCATCATCTAATGCACCTATTTGCAAGTATTTAGCAAGATTATTTTCATCTTTTTCACTTCGAGCTTGCAATTTTAACACCATAGCGTTTATAAAGTGTCCTATGGCACCTCAACGTTCTAGAATTATTCAGAGTGTTTAGTCTCGTTGCACAGTATCTGCAGCTTCTACCATTTTTTTAGGGTCATCTAACTTTTTTTTTTTTTGGTTATTTTCAAGCATATTAAAGTAGTTGAAGTAATTTTGAACAAATAAGAAATTACATTTCCTGTCATAAAAATATATGAATAAAAAATTGTTTTATTTGAAATAGAAAAACCTTACAAAGGTAAGGAAATTTTTCCGAAAAATATAAAAGTGACAATTTTTTTACATATTGGGAGAAATTAATTTGAGCCCATAATCCATAAATCATAACACAAAACAATATCTATTTTATTGCTCTCCTTATTCAATCCTTTCCTAAGATTAAGGCAAAATTTACTCAATTATACAATAATTGCAGAAAGGGTACATTAAGTATTTGGTTGGAGTCTCTCCAAAACATCTTTCAGAAATCTATTTTTAGACTACTAAATAAGCCTAGATCTAAGAATAGTTTATTGTATTTATGTGCCATGGTTAATTTAGAAATTATTTCTGAATAATCGAACAACACGCCATTTAAATGGCGCAGATTTAATTTTAACGGTGAGACGAGACACTATGTTTAACAATATCTTTTTATTGGTTTTTCTTGATAATTTCAAATTCAAAGCAACTAATCACAGAAATTTGTTTTCTATGTCCAGAAGAATAACATAACTATATTCAATTATGAAAATAAAATATTTTTCAGACAAATGAGATTAATAATCAAGTGTTTGAAAATTTACATATGAGTGTGGTTTGATGATCAACTTGTTTTGCATAGTCAACAGTGCTACCTGTTTATGTGGTCATAAAGTTCTCCTATAAATTAATTTTCTATAATAATAAATTCTTGACATTAATTAAAAGAGACAGTGCAAATTGGATAAAATTAAAATGCATGGTCTGATGTTTTTTAAAAAGTAAAGCGGCGAAGGAAATCCATGAAAGGATGTGACCCATGGCTTTCATATGGAGCTGTTAGGCTTTTGGTATATTCATTCAAATGTTGAAAAGCAAACCACGTCTTGTAGATCTCAAAATAGCTATCACGCCAGAAACTATCGATAAAGTTCATGTAGATAAATGAAAGTTTCCGAATTATCTGAGGTTATGGGCATCTTAATTATGCTAATTTATTTCATTTTGTGTAATGAATTATATATATAAAAAAAATTATGAGTGCTGCTGCTGCTGTCACACAGGTCACAGGTCAAATCGTTCGTGCCTTTCCGTGCCGACCCGAGCGCCTCCGAAGGACAAATTTCGGTCCGGCGGCAGGCGCGACCTAGGTAATATATTTCCGGAACCGCAAGCGATGGAAAATTTTCGTTTGAGAGCGGGTAATAAAGCACTTATACATAAAAAAAATTATGAGTGCTGTCACACAGGTCAATGGTTAAGGGTCAAAGTTCAACTCTAACTGGGTATACGTAAATGCGTTGTCATGGCAACGGCGTACGTCAATTATGTCAAATACAGTTTTTTAATCGTGTTTTTATTTATTTTTAAAAACTACTATGCGAAGGGGCTCAAGCATGTCGGAGTTGGACAAGCTCTTCGGGGGGCCGCTGCCAGACCTCGTTAAATATGAAAAAAAATATTCCGCGTCTGCTCATTATAGAATTCATATTACTTAAATTGCCGTCTTTAATAGCAAATCAAGTTACCTATGGAGCCACCATCGTAAGAGAACTTTTTTTTTTTTAATTTTAACAGTTAATTTGTTTCGTGTTGTATTAAAATCGTGTTATAAGAAATTAGAAATAGTACAGATCAGGGATGTGGCTTGTGTTATAAGATGTAAAGTCATACAAAAGTGAAGCTATCTTTCTATAGCATATATTTCCACGTATAAAAGACACAAGTTTATTGAACGTTTTTATTGATCTTAATACTTAAAACTTCATACAGTGAAATTAATATAAATCAAAAATAAAATTAATAAAATTTAAAATTTAGTATGTAAATCTAAACCAACTAGAAGTTTGTATCATCACTATCGTCTGAAACCACTGTCGGTCTAACTTTTTTTCTTATAATACACTGAAAGTCCTTATCAGATGTATTTTAGTTACAAAGAGCGATTGAATTAGTTGTAAACATTCATGTATTCTCACTTTGTAGTTTTTCCAAAAGTTCTTGATAAAGAGCTAAGCAGCTTTGCAGTTCTTTTTTAGACTTTCCACTACGTAGTATAGAAGGATCTTTATTGATGAAGTAAAGTTCTAATTTTTTGGCCAAGCGTATTTCACTTTGGACATCATTTAAACTTCAATTTGAAATCGATTCATCGTTTATGCTTTCAAAGTTTTCATGTTTGATGCATTTGAGGTAGAGTTGTCTATAAGTTCTGTTAATTCCTCTTCACTTAGTTTTTTCTTGAAATAATTCTTCCACATCTAGGCTATTCATATCTACAAGCCCTTCACCTTTTAAACGTAAAGCAGTGTTTAGTGTTCTGACATAATCTACACTACGATGTGGGATAACATTTTATTTTTGGTTTATGTGGGGTAACATAGCTTTCCAACCTATTTTAAGAATTGATGCTTTTATTTTCTTGCAAGCTGAATACATTGTTTTAACACAATTCCCCTGTTGCCCTATATGAGTGTTGGATATTCCTTTGATGTTTCATTTATCCAAGCTGTCCAATTTTTCGGTCTCTGGTACATACTTATATTTCATTTTGGGTTTTTTCTCTAAGTGTCTTATTTTGGTAATTAGATCACTCAAGTTTGCCTCGGCCTTCCTCTCTTTCTTTTTTACTACTTTTAGCTCCCCCAATTTTCCTTGGTAGTCTTTCACTAGTCATTCTATAAAGATAAACGTACCATTCTAGTTAACTTATTTCTATTTTCTTGCAAATTGACTCCTGTTGCAGTGTAACTCTGATGTCTTCATTCTTTATGTAATCTAGTTTTGTTTTATTTGCTGTCTTAGGATTTTCATTTCGGTGGATATCAATTTTGATTTGTGTTTTGTTTTGGATGGCCCTGTTTCACTAGACTAGTGCGTTGTTGGAGATAGGATGGTATTATATATTGTTAGTTTGTTCTTTCTACTAATCTCTTTTTTCAAAGATGGTTTTACTCAGTATATAGTACTGCTTGTTTGTCTTTCTTGTTTTATTAGCTATTTCTGTCAATTTTACCACCACTTGTAAACGTGTATTCTATCGTCGTAACCTAATCCAATATTTTCCCTTTATAACTTATACTGCATAATTTGTCTATTACTGTTTTGTTAAGTATTATTATTTTTTTGCTTTTGTTTATGTTAACTGTCATATGTAGGTTCTCTATTTCGTCTATCCATGTATCTAATATTCTTTCCAAATTCCGCAAGAATATATTATCTGCATATAGTAGTGTATCGATTCGTATTGGTGTCATATTCAACGAACTTCAAAAGTTCGTTACTGAATTCTGTCTGTCTGTCGGTCCGCCAGAAAAATTGAGATTTTTTAAAATTTGAAAATGGATTCTCATAGGAAATTTTACGCTGATTTCGAATTCGAAATTAAAAAATTTCTATCTCGAACAGTTTTCGAGATATTCGACTTCGAATTTCGGGAAAATTTTCGACATTACGATTTTAAATGTGATTCTTATAGGAAATTTTACGCTGAATTCGAAAATAAAGTCGAAAAAATTCTATGTCGAATAATTTTCGAGATATTCGATTTCGAATTTTTAAGTTCGTTCTGGGATTGCTTACAGAGCAATCTCTTCGCCGGCCCCATGTTTTTGTAGTGTATTATAGTTTAACAGACCTTTATTTTTTTTAACGTTCTTCAGTGTTCTCTCCATAACTATTATAAATAGCAGCGAGCTCAAACTATCTTATTGTTTGATTCCTACTTTTAGTTGTAACTTGTTCATGTTTTAACACAATTCGAAATAGAAAATTCTTTCCACATCTAAATAACCGTTTTGTTCTTGCAAAAACAAAAATTCAGAATGCCGTGTTGCAGAAGGTTTAGTTATGTAATGTCTATTTTTGATGACATTTCAGTGTTCGCTGAGTAGCTTTTGAGAAATAAAAAAGTGCAGCTTAAGAGGCCTATATTTTTCGACATTCGTAATTCAGTGTTTTTGTTTGTTGATCAGTGCATATGGTTTTGCACGCAGACAGCTTCAAGCCTACAAATTGATATATGTTCTGACGTATTTGAACAAATTGTTTATGTCAATGATTAGGAATTACTTGAAAGTTTCCGTAACTGAACAGTCATTCTGCGGAAGTGTCAAACCGTTTAAATAAATAAATGGATATTTACGCTTATCACCGGAATTGAACTGATTAGCCAAAAGATTAGGCATTTGCTCGAAAGAAGCAATTGAAAAAGTAAATACATATTTTCTTATTCTATTCTTACTATAGTCAAAATTAATTAGCAGAACGTCGTGCATTTTGTATTGAGATATTTATTAAATTAACTATTTAATATCTATTAATGTTGTGGATGTAAGACCAATACGCCTTGCATTTATAAAGTGGGGAACAGTTCTATTGTGGACAAAAGAATAAGAGCGAGAACTTGAATTAAGTGAACGAGATAAGATTTGGCTGGAATGCGTTAATCAACAATAATAATCAAAATGATTGAAAAATATAAAATTATCCTTATGGGGCTCTTGAGCATTTTTGAGAAATTCACCAGCAATTACGACATAACCCTAAGGTAACTGTTGTTCCTTGTTCTTGTGTGAAAAAATTGGACTTTATTTTGAAAATCTTTTTAGACAGTAATGGTTACGTTGTGTCGTCGGAGTTCGAAAACTTGACGTTTCATTGCAAACTGCGGCGGACACCTTCAGAAGAAAATCTCTTAAAAATTAAGTAACTGTCCCGTGCATTTTTATTTTTATACTCGTGCGGGTGTGGTAGGGATGGATGGTGGTGTTGGGGGGGCTGTTGTTGACGTCACCTGGTTGATTGCTAACATAATCGGGCTAGCTGCTGGTGTCAGTCGGGTTGTTGCAGGTAACATCTCGGCATTCGTTGACGTCACTCGTTCTTTTTCCATATTGCGGTTTGTTTTTTGCCCCTTAAGAGCTATAAACTAAGATTTAGGTAGCTAGAATCCATCGTCCCTGTTAAAATTATTTTTATATTTATAAATCTCCACCGTCTTCTATATAATATTGGCTAATAATAAACCTGCAAAGCTTGCAACGCATAGCGAAGTGGCGAAGCAGTCTCCCAAAATAACGCTGACCTTTGACCAATCAGCTTCAAAATCACTAGCAAACAAGCCTTTTTGGTCACGTGTCGATTGGTGGAAACAGAATTTGGAAATTCCCAGCCGTTCTCGAATTTTTGCTCGGACGGACGGACGGACAGACAGACGGACAGACGGACATGAAGTTAGTGACTCCGCTTCGCTTTGCCACTTAATAATTAGATAAAACTTCTGTTTGTCCGAATTCTATCTCGTGGTCAGAATTTTCCAAAACATATTAGCAACTGCTGATTTTTCGGGTTGATTGAGGAGCACATGAAGTTTGTGTTCCTTTATTTTAGTGGTAATCGTTTCGCCTGTAGTCATAATGTAGATCTACTCACATAAATAAGGTATGCAATATACCCCTGGTGTATCCTGTGGATTTTTTCTGCCCTTGGATAGTTGAAGCATCTCACATCTTGTTGGTAGTAGTATAGATGGTTTCCACTTTGTGTTTATTGAGAATTTTTCCGAGCCAGTTTGTAACCCTGTTTGATATAAGGTAAAAAAAACTTTGCTTACCGTGATCGATTTTGGTTGTGTTTTGCCTGCGCATTTGTTAGGTTTCGTTGTTCTATTTATCTCCGTCTTCGAGTAGTCATTCTCTTGTAAGGCTTGTTCGAAATGTTTTAATTCATTATCCAAAGACCGTGGTTGACATATTCATCGTGCTCGATCTACTCATGTTTTTACAACCGTTCTTTTTTGACTTGGGTGGTGATTCGACTGCTTATGAAGGTATCTATCCGTATGCGTGGGTTTTTTGTACACATTGTGTTGTAAATGTTCATTCTCCGGTCTCAATACCTGTACGTCTAATAAAACAATTCTATCGTTCGATTCCAGTTCCATTGTAAACTATATGCTTAGATGTATAGAATTCAAGTGTTTGAACAAATTCTGGAAGTGTCTCCTTTCCGTGTCTCCATATTACAAACGTGTCATCGATGTATCTTAGCTATATCGCAGGTTTTAATGGTGGTACATTGATAGCGATCTCTTCATATGTCTCCATGTAGTTTGCGATTCCAGGGTTGAGTGAGCTACCCATTGCTACTCCATATTTTTGTTCGTAATATATTTCCTGCCAGACAAAGTAACTGGACGCAAGGCACTGTCGAAATAGCTGTAAGATATCGTTAGGGAAAATTTTCTTAAAGTGGTCCAAGGTATCTTCAATCAGCACTTTGGTAAACAGGGATGTTACATTGAAACTCACCATTAGAGCTCTTTCCTGTAGCTGGATGTTTTGAAGCTGGTTGACAAAATATGCGGAATCCTTGATGTAATTGCTAGTATGGCCAATATACGGTTGTAACAGACTGGATAGATATTTGGCCAATTTGTAGGTAGACCCTGGTTTTTTTTTATCAGTTTGCTCGCGTCACGTAGTATCCACGTTGAAGAATCACGTATGAGCACGGTGTAAGTGTTCCTATCGAGCAGTTCGGTGATCTTCTCTGTATAGTCCTCCTGTGGCATTACCTTTATTTACTGGTAAGATGATTATGGTGTCGTCATTCTTAAGTTTAAGTAGAGCATTTACTTCCTCTGCTTCATCCCTGGAAGGTTCCAGCAGCCTGCTTCTATGTTACCTATGATGTCCTCAACTGGAATGGATTTAGGGGTTACCGCAAAATTTTTACTTTTGCATATTACAGTTTGCTTATAATCCAGCTGTGTAGGGGCGCTTTTATTCTGTAAACGCCGAAACTTAGAATATTGTGTTTCTCCACAGAATTGAAAGTGATGCGGTCTGCAGTATCCCACTCGTTTTTACGAATTCTGCTGGCGAAGCTAACATGAACTTGTATCAATTCTAGTGAACATAGCGATGCTGTAACGACCGTGTCAATTGACACGGATGAACTGCAGACGCGGGAACTTCTCCTACATGCGGCGTATAGCCCAGACATGGCCCCTTCCGATTATCATTTATTCCGGTCGTTACAGCATCACTTGGCTGATACGCACTTCAAAACAGAAGAAGAAATTCGAAAATGCATCGATAACTTTATCGTCTCGAAGCCGGTGAGCTTCTATCACCAGGGAATTCGCAAGCTACCCGAAAGATGGCAAAAGGTCATCGATGCCAACGGAGAATACTTTGATACTTAAGCTTTTTTGGTTTGTTTTAAATAAAACTTTAATTTTGCAGAAAAAGTTGAGAACTTATTTATACCTATTTATATATATATATATATATATATATATATATATATATATATATATATATATATAGGTGTATAAATATATTAATAATAAATTATATGATATATATATATATATATATATATATATATATATGTATATATATATATTATATATATATATATATATATATATATATATATGATGTGTATAGTATCTATTTATTATAGTTACTCAAAATTTTGGAATTGTACAAAAGTTTCACAATAAAGAACAATAATGTCGTAAACTGGTTAATGCAGCAATAAGTTACAGATAAAATTGAAACGGTTCAGCAACAAATGCTTTACGTCACATTCCAAATAAATAAACTGCTAGTGAGCTCAATTATATTATATATGATCCGTTTGACCCATTATTTATAATTAATTATTAATTAAATTTTATTATCTTGGTAAGACATTTTATATGATAATATTTAGCACTATATTATTTGCTGTTGTTGTTTATGGAAATACTAAATTATTTAAAATTGTTACACAACTTTAAATTGGATCCTTGAAACTATATATATTTTCTTTTCACTTATTTTCAATTTTATTATTATTATTATTATTATTATCATTATATGTAATTAATATTTATACTTGTAGGTCTTAAAATTTTGTCACATTGTAACGTTTTAGTCATATCTCTAGTACATGTTACAAATAATTTTAGATTATCTACGTTCCTATTATTATTACGACATGCCAAACATCCAGGAGTGTATCTTTCAGTGCGCTCATTTCTTCTTCATCGTCTGTGGCTTCTACGACTACTAGCTGAATACAGACGCCCGCCATAAGCGCCCGCAGAATCTGATCATCTCGTAAGGCGGTACAAGGAGCAGCCTAACGCAGGCTTACCAATATCCACACCAGGTCACCGAAGAAGTAGGGCGTTAGGAATTGGACTCTAGTAAAAACCAACATAAAACACAACGAGCTCAACAAATTTACAAGCTACAATCACATTAATTGAAGATCAGATAGCTCTGCTGAAATTTACTGCCATCTACTGCCCACATAAGTACTTTTATCACTTACTTAAGGCTTGTAACAACAGATTACTAATGGATTTTAATGCAAATGACGGACAGTGGTATTCACGTGTAACGAGACCTGATGAACGGCGCTTACTAGCCACTGTTAATCAAAAAAACAATCTCAACTATATATCCACTGAAGAACCCATATAGTCGCCTACGAATTCGAAAAGAGTTTCGGACTTAATCAATTTCGGTATAATAAAGAGATTAACTGACAGGCAGTTTGAAATAAAAACATTTCTAGAGTTAACTTGTGGATAATTGATCTTTAATAATTATGTTTCATACAAATATAATTAAAATGCAAAAGCAACCCACACTAACTAATAAAAATTTCGACTGGAAATATTTTTGTAGCTGGTTTGAGCATATCATAAATCTAGATATTTCTCTAAAAGTAGCTGAGACATAAAATACGCTGTAATGTCATTCACGGAGTTAACATAGTCAGTAGATTGAGAAACAACACTGGAATTACAAGTTATCTCATGATTCACTGATTGTTCCATAAAATTAAAAAAAAAAGATAATAAATAAGAAGACTTAGATAGTGTTGGTAAATCATTAGATCAGAAGCAGCTAAACGGGAACTAGGGTTCACACTTAAAGATACTGTCATATTACTAAAACTAAAAACATCTTAGATTATCTCGAATTCCTTCCTACCGAAAAAAAAACAAACTATTTGTGGAAAGCGGTCAAGAAAACGAAGAGATTCCACCTGTAAAAAAAACGAGGCGGTAACTGGGCCAGAATTAACAAAGACAAGGCAACGATATTTGCTGAATACTTAGAGAATATTTTGAAATCCTGATCTAGTCACTATTTAAAAGATAAGAAAATAAATATAATTTTTAGAATCTCTACATCAGGTGAGCTTATTAATCCAACTAGTAACAATTATGGACGTAGCTAAAGCTATCGAAAGAGAAACTAATAGAAAAACTCCAGGCTACGATTTGATCATTAGAATGACATATTACTCAGCACTAGAGAATAAAAAATTAATTTTGAATCACCAATTTGGATTTAGGAATCGACACAGAACGATAAAAGAGATCCACCGCATAGCAAATAAGATTCATAGATACTTAAGAGGGAACATACACTGCATTTTTAGATATACCTCAGGCTTTTGATAAGATTTGATTTAGATGCTCTATCAACTTTATTAAATGCTGAAATCATACTTTACAGAAACTTATACAATTAGGAGTCCCACAAGGTAACATAATGGGACCAGTTTTGTATTTGTTGCACACATATGACCTTCCAACATGAAGGTTAACTACAACTCTAACCTTTGTGGATGATACGTCTGTCCTAGCCCGTAATTGGGTTTAGATACTTACAAGCCCATGGGAACAACATCTAACATTGGATTAAAATAACTTTACATGTAACATCCACGATGAAACACGATAACTGTTCATCGGTCAACAATTTGAACATACAGAATCAGTAAAATGTGGTAAATATTGAAAAGCAGTTGAGCTTGTCGCTGTGTCATATTTTACTTCAGTAAGTCTCGTTTGAATTTGAAAATTGTGGGCACGTTTTTTGCGAATGAGATTATTTGAACCGAAAGTTACATGCAATATGTAAGAATAAACATGCTCAAATAAAAATTTTAAGCTGTAAAAGACATTCTAAAATTTAGAGTGCTAACAACAGCAAAATTATAAAGGAAAATAGACTTGTACCCATAACAAAGTCAACAAATAAAAATGACATATTTAAGTCAATTAAAAAATTGTATCAAAATTTTATAATTTGCTAAAAGTGCGAAAATTTTAGACATTTCAAGGAAGTTTTTCTAAATAGTTCGATTCTAAGAAATAGCAATGTTCTTTAGTTAGCAAGATGTTAGTTATGGATGATTCATTTTCCGATTTTTGTATTCTTTGGAGTATAGGTATGTGAATAATTCCAGAAATGTAGAAATGTACAATCTTCTAGTTTAATAATATGTATTTATATGTGTTCTGTTCTAGAATAATATTTTAATAAATTGTTTATTAAATTTGGATTATTTGCAGAATCTTCTATAATCATTTCTTAGACAAAACATAAACATATACAAGGTTAGCTTCCGGAATCACCATTAGGGAGTTACGTTTCTTCAAACATTTTTTATCTAATTTGGGTTTTGGCAACTCTTTTGTATGAATTGACCGTTAGTATTAAATCTGGTGTGAACATTACTTTCCTTATCCTAGAATAAGGAACATTACTTTTCCTTATCCTATAATAAGTAAAGTAATGTAATCGGCGGAAATTTGACCTACCCAGTTTTTCACATTTCTGGACGAAATATAGCCTCAGGACACCAAAAAAGTTGGTTTGAGCCATTGGTTCGTGTGTGTGCGTGTGCGTGTCTGTCTGTCTGTCTGTCTGTCTGTTTGTTGGTCTGTCGGTAAACCGAATGTTTTGTTGACAAAATGGAACAAAAACAATGGTTATCCGATAATGCATCGATTCCGTGTTCTTCTCATTACTTCAATGGGCAGCTAATAATGAAGTCTTACACATCGCCTTACGACGGATGTCAATAATTTGCTTGACACTGATTTGAAAGTAAGATCTGCTTCAATAAGATTCCACACAAAATCAAAACTCTATCCTCTTTCACTAATGAACCTTCTGAATTATTGTGTAAACGAGCCAACGACAGCATTAGCAGGCATTTTTTCCTTAATTCTTTAGCTCTTAAATGCCGTGTGATTTTTACATCTAGATAACCATTCAACACTTGTTTAAAAAGCGATTACTAAGCTTTCGATCCAAGTTTAAACTAAGTGAACGCAGCGTCCCCCAAAAGTGATCATTTTACATAAGGAACCTTAATCTCTTGTGAGGATGCGACTAAACTTTACTATAGATTTTTTAAAAGCTGTCATTGGTAATATTCCCCTTTCATACTTGTCCACAATTTTTTTTTTTAGTTTGCAACTAGCTTCCCCCTCTGCAAACACTGTCCAAGTGTAGATAACAAATTTTCGGATAATGGGTATTCTAACTGTCGTATACTAATTTTTTTTATTCGACTTTCTGTGCGCCAACTGACTAACGCTGCTGCCTCCCTGTTCACACGACAGTTAGAATAACCCTCGCTGTGCCTCAGTACACATTTAAACTTATTACAGAAGCTATGTGATTGTTGAGAAAGTCGAAAGTGAAGTTGTGTTTGTAAAGTGCATTACAAAAGTGACCTAACAAAAAATTGAGCAACATTATTCTATCTAATTTTATGTAAAGCTTGTCGAATCCTCTAATATGACATAAAAAGTTACATTCCCTATCCAAAACACAAGTATTCAGATGCCACCAAGCTTTTTTAGATGGCCGAAAAGAAGTGAACGACGGATTTTTTGAGAAAGAACCTTAAACCTCAAAAACGGGCGACAATATGGAAAGGGAGGGCTCTTGTGATATCAGATCGTCGACTAACGACGAGAGTAATCAATAGTGAGTGAAATTGGGGTATAAGAAAATGTGAGCCAACAAATTTTTTTAGCAGAAACAAAGCATGAATTTGGTTTTCCAACCTCCTTATTCGCCGGATATCAGTCGCTGTAATTTTTTATTCCCCCGGTTGAAAAGCCATTTGAAAGGACGCCATTTTGGTGCTTGGGACAATAACGAGAAAAGCGTAATCGACGAGTTAAAAAGTATTGTAGTAGCAGCGTTCCAGGACTATTACAAACAATGGAAAAAAGCCTCTGTCGGTGTATGACTGTCCAAGAAGAGAACTACTTTGAAGGATTATCCCAATTCTTGATTTGTAGAGACTAAAATTCATAATTTAAAAAAAATCAGTATCATTATTTTTCAGCCAAACCTCATGTATCTTCCTACTTGTTCAAATCTATTACTTTTTATCACTGATCCAGTTTCGCTTCATTAGATACTATACATTTGTAATCAGTCGTTTCACAACATTCCAATCAAATTTCGTCATTATCTTCTACTTCAGTTGATTCAATTATTTTTAATCTTTTCTTTTCAATTAATCACAGATTTTTATTATTTCTTGATATAATAATTATATATAGTATGTTCCAAATCTTCAAATATCGCAACGTTAATATTTATATTGTATATTCAAAACATATTTTACGTCATTTATTAGCTTAATTGGGAATAATACATTAATTTCAAATTAAAAAAATACATTTGCAAAATAATCTAACATTATCTTACAACTTTTAAACATCTATGATTTCCAATTTAAAATAGAAAATAGAAACATACAATTATAAATAAATAATATATTAAAAGTAGACATATAATTGTTTCTACAAGAAATTGGTTATCAGAATATTCAAGATTCGAAATTCGACTCGTACCCAAAAATATAAAAATTTAGATAAATAGCCCGTGGGCATTTTGAGTTTGCAAGATTTTAATTTTAAAAAAGTTTATCTATAATTTTATTTGAAACCGTTAAATTAAGTTTAAAATCAATGACGAACATTAAAAAAGAATATAAAACACAGGCGGACATATAAAAAATAAATACACCATATGCATCACCCTTTAAAATAAACGCTTTTCTGTCTACATTCATGTTTCCACCATACGTTTATAAAATTGATGTATTTCCTCTCTAAACATAAGAAAATGCTAGGAACAATTGTCACCTTTACATTATTGCTATATTCAAAAACATCTTACCAAAATTATGAATTATTAATCATGGAACGGTCGCCAAAGATTTATCTATATGAATTTACGTAAATTTAAAAAAGTTTCCGAATAATCTGTACAAAGCCTCTAAGATTTAAGGTGGATAGCACGGACACTAGTATTGTATTCATTTTTTTTATTTGGATTATTTTTAAAGTTGCATTTAAATTCATTCTAATTATTTTTTTAGTAGAATAAAATTTAAAAAAATAATATTGCGTTTAAATATTCCTCGTGTCTGTAAAATCTGTTATTTCTAACTAGATTTATATACTCATATAGGCCACGAAATACCCAGTCTGACATTAGTTCCTGCATTACTTTTAATGCATATGGTCATTCGTTGTTATGAACCACGATCTATTTTTCAATGCATCACTTAAATTATCGAACCGTTGGTAGCAATCCGTCGTGAATGTCCAGGTTAATTTTAAAGTTCATAATGCACAACACTTTTATGTAGAACTATATGTAGAATATCTTCGTGTAATGTTCAACAACCTTGCAGTCAAAACCACAATTTAAGCTAAGCCTAAGCACTTATTGCACTTGGAATTATCATAAAAGTCTACTAGGGAAAATCCCGTATCCATTGCGTAACACTTGAAAAATGGTTTTACTCTTTGTTTTGTCTTTGATGAAATGCAGAATAAACAGTATAGAAACATATACAAGGTACGTCTAAATAGTAATGAGCCATTCCATAAAATTCGTTTAATTGAAAAAATGTTTTTTAAAATAACATTTTTCAGGATCAGTATGTTTTGAACTGAAATCTCTTTCAAATTGCTCGTCACTGCAGCTTGCACATATTTAACAGTACCAAATTATGTTCTTCCAGCTTCATTTAGCACAAATTTTCCGTATCTGCAATCCATTCCATTTTATCTGCTACCAAAACACTCAGACGTCTATCAATCCAAAAGCGCTTTCACCTTAACCACATTGTCCGAGGTGTCAGACGTAGTTACTCGACGTTCTCTCTTCCTTCTTTAAACGTTTTGTGACATCTAAATATTTGTACTTTAAGATAAAATATCCTTCCCGTAGGCTTTCTCTATTATACCAAGCGTCTCGGTTGCAGATTTTTCTAGTTTAACGCAAAATTTTATCGCTTGTCGCTGATTGACACTGCGCTGCATTTGACCCTGATACAATACTCAAATATCTGTCCATTTCGCAAGCAATCCGCATTTTGTAAAAATTTAAAGACCAACGAGTTGGATCAGACCGTTTACCTGACATCCCTCGCCAACTCTAAGACTCGAAAACTCCGCCTCCCAACACTTCCGTTTGGATAAAGCAAATCCGTCTTATTACTTTCTGGACGTACCTTATATTAAAAATTCTGATTCGATTTTCATTTTTCATTATATTTTTCAAAGTAATCCTAATACAACACTTTTGGTCCACCGTTGTTCTAGCTTATCGATTCCATTCAGAATTAAAAAATTCATAATTAAAACGCACAGTCACTTAATTTGAATACTTCTAAAAAAATCTGGTGTGAACATCACACGACTTTCCTTATCCTATTATTATGTATTATACCGGGTCCATCGTCTCAGCCCTGCGCTGCTCTCGTCCCGGAACTTGTTATTTTAAAAAAGGACGAGGCGCGAGTCCATTGTCTCGGCCCTGCGCTGCTCTCGTCACGGAACTTGTTATTTTAAAAAAGGACGAGGCGCGAGTCAAACACTCGAAAGCTGATTAAAATAAACAGTACAAGACAATAATTGACTCGTACTTAAAATTTTGCTACGTCACTGAAGGTAACCGTGCGAGCTCGGTCGCACGGCCTTTCTCCCCGTCCTCCCGCAGTCGGCCAGGAAGCTCTTCGAGCGCGATTGGTCCGTTTAATTAATTTTTAATCGGCTATAACTTATCTATTTGACCTCGGATCAAAAAATTTCATTGTAATTTTTTGTTCGTCTCGGTCTGATCTATCCGGTAATATAAAAAAGAAGATATCCTCAAATTTCGAATATTACCGCTAGTGCACTTGCTCCTAACGTGATCATGTAGCAGGGCTAGTTGTGAGCGGGATGGTTGTTATAGTGCAGCATAAGCTTTTTGCATTCGTGAGTTCAGTTAAAGTCAAAGTTGGCGACTGCGGTGCAATGTACATTTCGTTGTCAGTACAACATTGAATCTCCAACAAGGAAGAGCAAGAGCATTTGTCATGGGAATTATCAACTTGATCAAACTTGCTGTTTGTGTAAAGGTAAAAACATAGACGTGTATGTGAAGAAAATTTGGGACGAGTTCGAGAGTGTTTAGAGCGTAGTCCCATGAAGTCGACTAGTAGAGTGAGCAGAGAACTTGGACTGTCACGAACAACTATTTAGCATGTGTTGAGGCGCCGTTTAATGTTTAAACTATATTACTTACAACTGGTACAGGCTCTTCGCGCAAACGACAACTTAAAGATTGTACTAGAATTTTGTAATAGTATGCTCGAAAACATGGAAGATGGCGCTTTTCTGCTGTGTTTAATTTATAGTGACAAGATAACGTTCTACATAACTGGGAAAGTAAATCGACACAATGTGGGTGGATATGGAAGCTTGAAAATAACCACGGAACATGAGGAGGACTCATTTTGTTTTGAGCCGTATCGAGAAGAAATGTTTATAGGCCTTTCTTTTTTGATGGTAACACCGCCAGTGGGGTATCTGGCGATCCTGCGAAACTGGTATTTTCCTTAAATGAATGAAAATCTGGAAAACTTCATTTTCCAACAGGATGGCGCTCTATCCCATTAGCACCGGGTTGTTCGACGTTTTCTGAATGAATTTACCTCAACGATGGATAGAGGATAGAGGAATGAAAATTTGGCAATTATAATTTGACAACTCCAAATCTCCTGATCTCACATCTTGAGAATTTTTGTCGTGGGGGTTTATAAAAGCAGTTTATGTATGTATTATCTCTACCAACAACTTTGGACGACCTAAGAAAAACTAAATATGAGTGAGCAAGTAAATGTAAATTACATCATACTTGTTAGTAGTTGTAATTTTGAACTATAAACTTAAAAAAAATTGTCTTTCATTTTGGATCACTATGTATAATTAAATATTTTAATATTTGCAAATTAATTAAATAAGAAGTTTTAAATAAATTTAGTGTTTTATTTACTACTTTTGGTGTTAAAATGCTTATTAATGTGATCAACAGGGATGTGTCTCTATAGTGAATATTAGAATTGCGGATGTGTCCTCTTGATTTTTTATACGCAATTTATGTAACCAGTCTTACATGTTAAGAGATCTTTATAAACTTGTATCAACTTGTATGGTTTCTGTATAGGAAGTTAACTACAAACGTATTATTTTTTGGAAATGTGGCAGTGACTATATTCTCGTTGCTTAATAGGTCAGCTGCAAATACTTCTTACAAAATGGACCCAAAGACACTTCCCTAAGGAATGCTACTAGGCTGGTTGTTCTCAATGCTTGGTCTGATAATAGTTCTTACTTGGGTATGGCTATGAGAAGGTACAAATGATGGGGTAAAACTAATTCATAGTATTGGATTTAGTGAAAAGCTAGACTATCCAGAAATACTACAACTGTTTTTTAGCATATTTTTCGAGCACGTCTATCACTCCAAATTTGATCTAAATTGATATTGAGGAATTAATTCGAGTTTTTGTGTCAGTAGCGTTAGTTTCTTTAATATTTACTTTTCTAGCAATTTGAATATGCTATAATTTCATGTGAATGTTTTTCTGGTTTTTGTAATAAAGTTAGTTAATCAAATTTGTGTTCTGTTGGGAAGTACTGTAATCTTAGTAATGTATTTTTTTTGTAATTGCTATTATTTCCTTTCCAGGCAGTTTTGTTCAGGTTTAAAGTGCTGTATGTATGGGTAGACTTAATTGCAATGGAGCATTTAGATCAGAGGCTCCCAAACTTTTTTTCCTCATAGACCACTTTAAAAGTTTTGCTGGTTCCGGTGGACCCCCTGCAGCTACATTTCTACCGTATTCCCAAAACTCGAAAAAAATGTGAAGATTAGATCTAACTATGGAAATTTTCGTTGCGGCTGAGTTATTGGTTAATTAATTAATTGATTGTGCTGTGAGTCGATGTCAAAAAGTAAAGTTAGCCAATCAAAAAAGTCATTCCATCTAACTTTACTCCTTTGACATCTACCCACAACACAAGAAACCAATCAATTCTCACATATTTTATTTGGAAAACTCCCCATTCGGAGTGGTAAAAATAAAAAGAAAAATAGTATATTTCCTTGTGTTGTATTTATTCAAATATGTAATTATTACACTATCAATTATATATAATTAAAATAAAATATTAATAACGTAACGTAACTTCTACAATGACAATCACAAAATAGTCATAATTTTAGTGGGAGGGATGTACTTGATGGATTAACAGCAAATTATCAATATTTGGCTTCAGTTTTGTTAGGAATAACCGCAAATCTCCCCGTTCTGTGATATTCAATCTGCTCATTTTTTTGTCAAAAGGTTTCTAACGACACTAAAACTTTTCTCGACAAGATATGACGAGGGAAACGCTATCAAAAGCTTTCTCGCAATTCCCCACAGTCCAGGATATTTTTCGGGTATTTCTACCTGCAGCCAAAATGTTTGATACCCTCTTTTAAATTTCACCTTCAGTTCCTCATTAATGCTAAGCTCGAGTAGCTCCTCTTGTAATATCACATTCTCCACTTCCGTTTCATCAAGTGGATTTATGATCCATGGTGGTATTTCCATCGTCAGAATATCTTCAAATCTGATTTTAAAGTCATCATGCAGGGCAATTAAATGTTGAACGTATGTGTGAATACCCTCATCAAGGCATTCTACCTGTGACAAGTGTGAAAACTGGGAAAATTTGCGCCGATTAATATTTTGCTTCATAAATTTCAATTTTCCAAGAAAAGCTGAAATTACACCCTTTGTTTTTATTAAATTGAGGCTGTCCCCTTGTAATTGTAAGTTAATGTCATTAAATTTTTTGAACAAATCTGTCAAATACGCGATGTCGCTTTCAAATTGATCAGGTTTTCCAGGTTTTCTTTTAAATCTGGATCTTTACTTTCCAGAAACTGTAAAACTGATTCAAAAAGTGAGAAAAATCTTGTTAAACATGCACCTTTCGACAACCAGCGTACTTCAGTATGTAAGAGCAATCGTTGGAAGTCTTCATCATTTTCATTGCACAATTGTGCAAATAAACGCGTATTCAATGCATTGCTTCTTATTTTGTTAACTGCATTAATAACAAATTGAAACGATTGGTGCAATTTAGCACTCAAATTTTTCGCTACTAGTTGTTGTCGGTGGATGACACAGTGAATTGCAGTTACCTCTGGTATAATTCTTTTAAGATGGCTTATAAACCCACGACATCGCCCGGCCATGCAGGAGCTCCATCTGTTGCCACCGAAATAATGTTTGTGAATGGAATCGATTTTTTCTTAAAAAATCACTCAGGACATTAAATATTGATTCACCTTTAGTGTCCGTTGTTTGCAGATAATTACACAAGAAACTTTCAATATCAGAGCTCATTTCATCAATACGTCTTTGTACAGTGTTGTTACTCAAAGGAATTCTTTTGAGTATGTCAAATGGAGATTTGTGCAGAACAGTTTTTAAAACCTCTTCAACAGCGGGTAAAATTAACTGTTCTCCAATGGTGTGCGATTTTCCAGATTTCGCTATAAGTAATGAGATATTGTAAGATGCCTGCAAGCCATCATCGTTACTTTCCGACGTTGAAGCGAACATACTGTGCACGGTGGGTCTCTTTTCATATTTTTCCTTCAATGTTTGAAAATATTTCAAATCTTTACCTATTTTATCAGGATGACACCTTCTTAGATGATCTCGAGCTTCGATGGTTTCATAGAGTCATTGCTCAAAAATTTGTTGCATAAAAGGCATATGGGCAATCGCTTTCTGCTTTAGAAAACCAAATTTTAAAGAATCAACACTGTACTGTCGACATTTCTTCTTAGATTCAGCTATGTTTCGTATCAGTTACCTACATGTAAATAAAAAAAAAACTGTTGTAGTAATCTTAAGGTGGTCTTACTTAACAGGATATGGCTATTTTAACAGGATTAATTGATTATTGCAATGAAATAAAGTACCGGCGGCAAACTGATTTTAATTATTATAAGCAATAAATCGCTAAGATCAATAATTGAGTTTTATGAAAACGGCTGAACCGATTTTAATGTAATGTAAAACATTTTTTCATTAATTATATTTTGATATATTTCTGTAAATTCGATAGAAAATCCTTGTAAATAATATTTTGATATCAAAACTTCGCTATTTTAATTATTTATTTATTACTTTGATGCACGTTACGAGTATGTAGTATATAAAGACACGTACATTTTATGAACCACCACACAGTCGGATAATAAGAAAATTACTAATAAAGTAGGGACAAGAAGTTCAATTTTTCTCGGCTTTCTGTTCTTTTACGGAAGTATCTAATAATGGCTCTGTTCAGTATTTCATTTTTAATACGTACCTACTACACGCAAACATTACAAATATACTTATTACAACATAAATATATCTCCTATCGCAGGTGGGTTGGAAGAGATTTCTTTTGGGAATAAGCCCCACCTTTTGTACCTACGTATTTTTTTGTAATTTGTCCATTTTTTGTTTACTTACGTGTACAATAAATTGTAAAATAAATAGATAAATAATAAATAAAATAAAAGTATGTACAACAAATAGGCAGGTAAGTACTTACTTTTCCGACAGTGGCAAACACTAACATCGATTCACTTTACTTTACTTTTCGAAATTCGGAAACAAATGAATAACGTTTATCCGTGGCAATCGTATTTATATTGGTGAAGAATCAAACAAGTTCATGCAAGATTGCAAGCACACACACCAAGTCGTACTTCGTCCCTTTGCACGTCTGAACAAGCATTGCGGACGGCAGCGCGCAGCGCATTGTCGCAGTCTGAACGTTGTACTGAATATGGAAAAGCAAGTTTTACGAATACAGTCGCTGAGCTTCTTAAAAATTATCTGCCTACATTGATAGGAATCAAGCTAGCTTCTTAATATTATTCAATTGATAAATTTTCGTGGACGCCGCTTACGAATTGTGAACCCATTTTTGATCAGCAACGTGGACCCGCGAGTCTTCATTGGAACCTGTCCACCTTGCACTGGAATCAATGATTTAGATAATCCAAAATTTTTAGTTTTTTTGTTGTTTTACCAAAAGGCATGGTCGTTGTGTAGGGACTGCGGTAGAGTACTTACATATTCATCGAGTGTTAAATTTTTCCAATTCTTCAGTAAGTTTTTCACTTTTCTAGTTAATCTATACAATCTACTTTTATCGTTAGGGTGCCTGATATCTAAAGGTTTATTATTAACAGTGACGTTTTTTGAAGATTACGTGGAGTAGAATACCAGAATATATGTTGTAAGATGTCAGACTGAAATATCAATTTCATTCGTTTCAGAACTTTATTATTTACTTAAGATTTCAATGTATTTTTAAATAAGTTTTTTTGTTTTATTATAGAGTGTTGATTGAGCTATTACGGATTTATGAAAATAGATCAAAGCAAGTGTTCGATTGAAATAATTTAAAACAATTTTTGAATGAAATCTCAGTTTTGTTTTTTAATCAACAAGTAGTCCCAAGTAGTTGAGTGTATAGATTTGCCATCTAGTTTTTACTTTTCTTGATGTTAATGTTTGATAAGACCGATAATTTGTTCTTCAATTTTAAAATGACAGTTATTTAATGATTATAGTAAAGCCAGCACGAGCTGTCATCAGTTTATTTTAATTTGGAGTCTCGAATTGGCGAAAAGCGCAAGTGTATTAAAGCTTTATAACTGCCTTACAACTGGACAGTTCAACTTGGCTTGAAATTTTTTAATGTTTGCATCAAGCTCAAGAATTTTTTGTCTAAATATTTGAATGGTATGCTTAATATTTTTAGACGATTATTTGCATATTTTGCCATAATTGTTTGCAAAATTGTACAAATAATTCATTATTTTTTATATGTAATGTTATTACAAAAATATAACCTTTGTCAGAAAAGTTCCAGGGTTGATTGTAGAAGCCTTCATGTCACGACTTATATAAACCATTTTTCGTTTTATGAGGGTGGAGGGATATGACTAAACATTTTTACGCATAACACATTAAGTTCTGATTAGATTTGCATTACGAAATTGACCTACCTCTTGGGGGACTTACTACAAGTGGTATTTTAATATTTTACTTGAAATATTTATAGACAAAAAATGGGTGTTATTCACCTGATATGTGTTCTGAATATATATGGCCTTGAAAATGTTTCTATGTAAACCTAGGCTGTACTTAGCAATATATTGTTCGGCTTGTTGGCTCATCTAGTTGGAAGTTGCACAAGTGACGTGATGGGTACGGATTACCAGCAAAGAGTTAACATTAAGTTTTGCATTAAGCTAGGAAAACCTTTAGTGACACAAGAAGCTTTATCGAAAATCCATGTCTTTAAATGGCACAAAATATTTCAGGGGAGCAGAGATATGCAGTACAGAACGATCCGAGAGTCGGCCTCCCGTCGACATCCTTTTTGTTTTAAAAGTGACACGAAGATATTGTAGCAATCCAAATGTGTGATAGATGTGTTGAGAGGCATCCCGTATCAAGCTTTCTTTGCTTGCTTCACGATCTTTAAAAATGGCGGTAGCTCTATACTTAGATAGCTGAGGGGGAACTACTTTGACCAGACCTGGGACCATTAGTTGGTAAGTTGAATAAATTATTTTTTACGAACCTAGCCCTGGAACTTTTTTGACGAAGGTTGTATGAATAATGTGTATTTTTGAGTGTTTCTATTAGCTGCTAATAACCCTTAGTGCTGTAGGAATTCTTGTAGTACTTCTGAGTTTTTCCTAAAATTCAAATAATTGCAAATTGTTTTAATTTTGTAGATCATTATTTTCAGTTTTATAAAAAAGCATAATTATAAAGAGTTATAATAAATATTTTATTTGAATAAAATTTCAATATTATATTAAACCTGAAAGAGTTAGTTGGATATATTTAGACAGTGAAATATTGACAATTAAGTTCATTCGATGAAATTGTCTTGTAGGTGCACATGTGGATTGTTGGTTAGGCAAAGTTCTTTATAATTTGCCACTTAAATATTACAAATCACTTAGATGTTATGAAGGTGACAATAGTATTTCATTAATTCTTTAGACAGATTCTTGGATAAAGTGTGCACTGGGTTATACAAATGTTTAAATTTAGAAACTACGTTTACAGTGCTGTTATGGTGAGTCGCTCAGAAGAATTCGAACTGTAGAGTTTTTCTAGATGAAGTCGTAGCCTGAACTGGTAAATTGTAAAATTTGCAAATATGGACCTAAATATAATTGCTCATTTACCGAATGATATAAATGTCAATCGACGTTGAAAGGTTTCCAAAATCTTACATACAAAGTCATGGCAATTATGTGTCAAGGTGTAAAAGGATTGCTTAATGGTGGAAAGTAACTTATGCGATGACATGACACATATGAAATGTGCGTTAATTCAATTATTTCCCTAAAACAGTATTACCTTCAGCAACTTCATTAAGAATAATTAGTTATGTTTGACCTTGTACGCCGTTTCAAGTGGTAGAATTTTCAAAAATATTGAGAAGCGGGGTGAGAGTTGTCAAGCAGAAACTACTGTATATTAACAAGAACGATTGCGATAGCTTAAAAGTTGCTGCATTAATTTACTGTAAGGGATATGTTGAGTTAGACCTAGTGTGTTAGTAACGAAAATTTAGAAATTTAAAATTAACTACTGTATGTAGTAAATAATGTGTTTGTGAACCACTACCTGTCTTTAACAAAGTAGGTGAACCATAGATAATGATATATAGTCTCACAGTAATAAATTATTAGTTTACTGAGACCTATCTTCTTAACACAATATGTTAGTCATAGTGAGCTTATGGGATAAATAATAATCTTAAATTCCAGTATTAAAAAATATAATTTTGTGTATACAATTCGACTTTATTTTTTAAATCATTGGATATATCATATGAAAACGAATCAGTAGAATTCGTGGTAAGTTAATTTTAGTAACAATATGGGACAACTGACAGCTTTAAATCTTCTATATCTCAAAAATAATAAGGTAATGGAAATATTAAAATGTTTATTTAGATTACTTAAAGTATTTCTATCGTTATTGATTGTCTGTCGTATTTTGGATTTTTAAACACTCAAAAAAAATTTCAAATCGTTATAGGAATTTATAAATGTTTTGTGATTGGTTTATGGTCTATCTGGAATATACATTTCATACACTTACATATGTGTACATGCACACGCGCAAATGCGTTTGTGCGTGCGTACGTGCGTGTGTGTGTTTTTATACACTCACTCACACACACACACAAACACACGCACGCACGCACGCACGCACGCACGCCCCCTCCCCCACACAAACGCATTTGCGCGTGTGCATGTATATATATGCAGCCACAGTCACACATGGAGACACACGCATTCCTCTACACACAGCAATATTTTCCTTTGTAAAAATCTTAATATTGCGTTGTCCCTAAAGTTATGTAATCCTTCCCAGAAAAATAATTTTTATGGATGAACTGATTTAAAAACAACAAAAACTATTCTTGGAAATAGAGCCTATTATTTTCTACGATCTTTTGCCACCAATCTGCAAGTTTTCGGATCTGATCGAAGTACCACTCGAACGGCTTTGAATCGAAGAATTCTTGGTACGCTTCCTCAAGTTCTTAAAATAATTCGAATTGTCGACCACGCAAGAAGTGTTTCATAGAGGGGAAAAGTTCATAATCTGACGGAACTGGATGCGGAAGAACTCTTCAAATTTTTCATTAGTAGTTTTATTGGTAGTGTGGCTACTTCTCCTTCAGTTTGTAGTGATACGATTCAAATGTTGGCATTAAAATTCGGAATTGATGGGGCGGTAATTCGGCACAAGTTCAAAATGCAAAATTCCTTCAAAAGTTTCACCAAACATAAAATCATGACCTTGCGGAAATTGTTCTTGGTGCGGAACCTACGGCGGAGTTCGGTCTTGTGGAACCCATTTCTTCTGACTGTTGTCATTGACCAAGAAAGGCCACTTCTTATCCGATGTCACAATTCGTTTTCAGAATCTGTTTTTTAAAGAATTGTTGAACAGTTGGCCGCAAATCTTGACTCTTTTGGTGGTTTCCGCTTCAGTGAGTTTATGCGGATTCTTGTGCACAAAGTCAAGATGTAGATATCGATGAACCGTTTATTTGCTAACTCTAAGAACTGATCCCAAATCTCGAGTGCACAACGAAGGGTCATATTCCAACGTTTAAGCAAGTCTTGATTGTCCAACTTTAACGGCCGACCTGAACGAGACTGATCTCTCAGACTCATGTTTCTAGCAACAGCGAATCAAAATCTGGAGTTCAGTTTTGTCCAAAATTATCTGAAATCCGAAAATGTAAGTTGCTACTACACTAAAAACAAAAAATTCACAAAAATCAAATTTTTCTCATGTGTTGTATAACTTTTGGGCATTGTGTAATAACTTGATATGGTTGTTTAGTCATCGCGATTGCTACTGATGAAATGATGTGAAAGACTGACCACTCATGCTTAATGTTTCAGTTGCTCCATCGACAGTGGAACAAAAATATTTTTGTATAATTTTGACTCATCTACGTACGTAAAATAGCCTTGACCAATTGCAGTTGTACGTAAATGTCTACTGTTCACTTTATCACCTTGTGATAAAATGAAAAACTTTAAAGCTGAATGCAATTCTTAAAGCATATTCGTCAGTGAATATTAATTTCTTTTATTTATTATTTTTTAGCCATGTCTTACCTCGTCACTATAAATAATTTTCGTCAATCATTTCACAGATTGCATCTCGTCGCGTATATTCGTCCGGGTGTAAAGTTTACGTTTTAAAAATAGAACAAGGATGTTTCTGTTGTTTGCAAGAATTCTCGGAATTGATTTTCATTTCAATTTATGCATTTACCTATAAATATATCAAAACACTTACTTAAATGTATACTCACGAATCAAGTCTGTGGTTTATATCTCACACCGCTAACAATTTACTTTTTTAAAATTTTGTTTTGCATGTAGCTTCAAAACATTAGATAATTCTCATTAAATGCTTGGCAAATTCTATCAGCAACGGCAGTATGCATTATTTTTAAACGTTTTTCTGTAACAGGTACTTTACTAAGCCTCACTTGAGAACAAAATGTTTGCTGTTAAAATCATTTGACCGTGACCTTGAATGTACTGCAATTGACTTTCAAGCGTTAACCTACGCGAATAGATACAAACGTGTGGGATAATTAAACTGACAATGTGACGTGATTCAGCATTAATTTAATTTGATTTATTAGTTTTTTAAAGCTCATTAAAAAATCTGCAGATTATTAGATCCTCAGCATGAATTTATAACTAGATGATATTATTTTTATTTCTTAAGAATGTGGAGCGGAGATGAATAAATTTGGAAAAGTGGTTCATGAAATTTATTATAATGGATATTCATTCTTATTAAAACGATCTATTATTGTAGCGTAAGCTTTTTGGATAATAAAGTGGATTTTGTACAATAATATAGCCCAAATGAAGTGTACAAAAAAGATGCGTCATCATTATTAAGTCCAAAAGTAGAACTAAAGGTAATTTGTTGTAACTGATGGAACTGAAAACAAATCTTGCATTACTTCTTCTTCTGGTTCCACTCTTATTGAAACCAGCATAGCTATTCGGATTTTATTCACCGCCGCTATAAACAATTCTGAACTGCTGCATCCAAAACACTTAGATTTCTAAGCCATTATAGCCTACTCCTGCGTATACTTCGCTTTCTTGAATTCTACCTTGTATTATTAATTGTAGCAATGTGTATTTCTGTTCTCTCATTACATGTCCCAAATATCCAAGTTTCCTTTTTTTAATGGTTATCAGGCCTTTGAATGGCCTATATATTTGACAATTTGTCCAAGACATTCGTAGAATTCTCCTATAGCACCAACGCTCGAAAGCCATATAGAAGAGTGAAAAACAGCACCGGGTATTCTCAAAGGAAGTGTCAGGCTTATATATCAAGGCACCACAAGAATTTTCTGAAAAAGTCGTGACAGATCTCTTGATTTGATCTGATATCCACGTTCTCAAATACTTGTATATATTCACCCTTTCAAAGTCTATGTTTTCAATGTTTAGGATGGTGTTTACAATTCTTGATTTAATAATAACTATATATTTGATTTTGTTTAAATTAATATTGAGCACATATTCGTTACAGTGTACAATAAGACGTTGCGTTTTGTTCGGAAAGTCGTTGATATAGTTTCATTATTACCGTAACATCTGTAAAATATAAGTTATTGAGAATTTTTCAATTTATGGATATACCTTCTATGGAATCTGTTAATGTTTTTTTGAAATATTGCTTTACTATAGACATTACAAAGTGACGGAGACTGCACGCACCCTTGGCTGATCCCTTGCTAAATTTCAACGTTCTTAATAAATTTAACTTTAAACTTTGAGTCTAACTCCAGTATAAACCAGAAATAATTTCTATATTGCAACTATCTATATTCTTATTTAGGATCTTTATTAGTATACCTGTTGGACCTTACTAAAAGCATTTTCAAAGTCCCCAAAGCAGATGTGATTCATGTTAAGACAGCCTGCCTTGTGCTCATACTATTCCCGAAACCAAGTTGTATCACTTATCTCGTTTTCTAGAGTTTTAACAATTCTGCCCTGTAAGATTTTCAAGAACGCTTTAAACGTGTGGCTCATTAAGGCTACGGTTCTGTGATCTGAACAAGTGGTTGTGTGAGGTTTTTTGGGGATTGCCACAAAGGTTGATTGAAGTCACTGTTTGGGAATTGTACCAATCTGAAAATATGATTGAGAAGTTTAACCAAGACGCCGATACAGTCTTTATCAATGGATAGGTCTTATTAGTTCAGTGGATACTTCATTCGATTCTATTGCTTTACTATTTTTTGTATTTTTATAGCATAAATTACTTCGTAATATTGGTGGATCTGTGTCTTCTATTTTTTTGTATTACTGATTTTCCTCTTTTATAATTAAATAATTTTCTAATGTAGTTGGTTCATTGTTTTAGTCCGCTAATCACATTTCCCTGGTCGTCCTTGAGAATTTTCAAAGATGAATTATTTCGAATTCCCGTCATTCCCTTTATCTTTTTATGTGCGTTATATTATCGAGGTCTTCTATTTCCTTGTATTTATCAGCGAACTAAATTTATTTCGCCTCTAATTTTTTTTTCTGTTGTTTCTGTGGATTTATCCGTATTTTTTTCGTCTCTTGATTTATGCTGTCTTCTTCCTTCCACGAGTTTCAGAATATCTAGTGTGACCCGGAGCTTTAATTTTCCTTTAAGTGGCTGTTTTACTTTTCCATTTGAGATCGGAACGCTTTGTATGTCTTGTCATCAAAAGATGGGATATATTTACTGTTCCTGTGAGTATTTCGCTAATCTTTTTTAGACTTTTATTTATTTTTATTTTAGTTTCTTTATACGTGTTGTCCTCTTTAAGCCTTGTGGGGTCTATATATTTTTTTACGATTAGGCTCTTGACTTCCTTCGTTTCGATTTCCATCGTTACAACAGGGTTATCGGAAAATATTTTTTATTTTTCGAATGATATGATGGAATTTCTGCATTTTATTAACAATAATGTAATCTATTTGATTTCTATTTTGTCACTAATCAGCTGGAGATTTCCAAATATATAATTTACGCTTATGAAGTTTAAACGATGCATTTGTAATTATAAGCTCTTCGCTGGTATAAAATTCAATCAGCTTATTACCGCTATCATTTAGTTTTCCAAGTTCATGTCTTCCTACACAGTCTGCAACTTTGCCTCCACCCACCATTTATGTCTTGTCTTTTGGCTAATTTAATAACATTGTTAAGTTGTTCCTAGATGGTTTTAATTTCGTTCTCATGTTTGTCTGCAGTGGGTGTATACCGGGTGTTCCACAAAAGCTTCCATTCATGATAACGTCTTTATTACCGGATTTTAATAATTCGTATACTAAATATAACAGTTTCAGATATACTATATACAGTAATGCAAATTGTCTTTTTCTCGCGCATAGTTTGCCAAGAACGTTTGTGAACTTTTTTATTTTAAATTGTACATCTTTTTTTAATAATTTCTAAAATACGATTTTCTACTTTTTCAATCATGTTGTAAAAAAACTTAAATAAGAAAACATTTTTTTCGACAGTTGTATACTCATAACGTCGAATTTAATATTAATTACATATTTACGGTTACTGTCAGTATTAAAAAACAAACTTAAATAACTCTAAAGAGGAAAGATCTGAGGAACAGGCGGACCATTGAATAGGTTTATAAGTACTATTCACCTGTGATCAAACTGTCTATTTAAGAAATGTGCGTTTATTAATGCATTATGTGGAGCAGCTTCATCTTCCTGTAAAAATAGCTGTGCATATTGATTAATAGGTAATTCTTTCTAAATTCTCCACTATTTCTTTAAGAATCGTTATGGTATTTATCTTGATTTAGGTTACTGTCAATAAAATATGGTCCATTTACTCTGCTGTCTAAAATCCCATACCAAGTTTTTAAATTAAATCTTCTTTGGGTATTATTTTCAACAACAAATCTAGGATTTTCGTCGCTCCTATATCTATAATTGTTTCTCGTTTGACCATAGAATTTTATAATATAAAAGTGGATCTTTCCGTACTTTATTTAAGTAAAAATTTCAAAATGCGTTCTTCGCGGATGATCGTCTCGCAACAAACGATGATGAGTAATTTGAGGAATGTATGCTCTCAATTTATATTTTTTGTTTTACTTTCCTTATCTTATAATAAGGAAATTAATGTAACCGGTGGAAATTTGACCTACCCAGTTTTTCACATTTCTAGACGAATTATAGTCCCAGGACACCAAAAAGTTGGTTTGGGCTGTTGGTTCCTGTGCGTGTGTGTGTCTGTCTGTCGGTCGGTTTGTCAGTAAACAGGATATCTCGAGAACCGTAAGAAGTAGAGACTTGAAATTTGGTACGCAAGTTACTTATAGGTAGGGTACGAAGTACGAAGTTTTTGGTAAAAATCGGCATAGTCATTTGATCGCAAGGTCACAAAATCGGCCACAAAGCGGTTGCGAATCTAAACGGTTGAAGATACAAAAAATTTATGAGAATAAAAATGATTTGTTATCATGAGATAAACATGAATTTAAAATAAAAGTTGATAAAATAGGAACTCGAAAAAAAATTGAAGTTCAGGATTTTTAATATACCGGTGTTCATAAAATGTCTCGGGAAATTTATATTACCGGATAGACCAGACCGAGACGAACAAAAAATTACAATAAAATTTTTTGATTCGAGGTCAAATAAATAAGTTATAGCCGATTAAAGATTATTTAAACGGACCAATCACAGCGCGGGGGACGGGGGGGGAGCGCTTGGCCACTAGGAGGGAGGACGCAGGCGATAATGGGGAAGGCTGTGCGGCCGAGCTCGCACGGTTATCTTCAGTGACGTAGAAAAATTTTAAGTAAGAGTCAATTATTGTCTTGTACTGTTTATTTTAATCAGCTTTCGAGTGTTGGACTTGCGCCTCGTTCTTTTTTAAAATAACAAGTTCCCCGGTATAATATATAATAATAGGATAAGGAAAGTCGTGTGATGTTCACACCAGATTTTTTTAAATATAATGCACATATATATTAGAGAATCTTACGCTGCTAGCAGCCTATGCAACGGACGTCTTGGGATTTTCTTGAACGTTCAATGAAACGTTTAAATCTAGATTTTCATCTGTAATTTGTACTTCTTTTTTTGTGTCTATCTCCGCAATGTTAAATTTTATAGTGATTTTTCTATGTAATTATCAACTCTATGGTGTTGAAATTTGGTACACAAATAGATTGATGGTTTCTGTACAAATTGACATTTTTTAAAATGTTTTAGGCTAACAAACACCTAAAAAAATATTTTTCTTGAAGTGAATAACACTAATTTTACACAAGGGTATATTTAAATATTTTGGAAGTTTTTGAGTTAGAAACTTAAAAAAATGTTAATATATTCTTTAGTTACCACGGAAGAACTGGTAAAAATTTAATGCTAGTAGCTTACATAGTTCTTGAGAAAAACATGATTGAATCTTTAAATCTCACTTGGGAAATAAGTGAGATAAAGATATGTGTTACGTTAGTGCATTCCTGGTTCATATTCCGTGTCATCTGGATCATTATCTTTATCCTCCTGTGCTTTTCTTTTGTTCCTGGTTAGTACCCTGCAATTTTTCTTGGTCACATCAACTTGCAGATCTACTGCACCAGCAGCCTCCATTCTACTGACCCCAGTGTAATTACTTTTGCACTCATCGCTGGCTTTATGTTATTTCAATTTCTGTTCAACATTCCTTACATTCTCACACTTTTGACGGTATTTACTCAAGGGTTCAACATCTATGACCTTTCCTGTATTAATACTTGTTGCCGAAACTATACCGTTGGCACTTGTATATCCTCGCTTCTGCCAAGAACCATCTAGAGCAATGGTCAAATCAGTAGAACCTTTTTGCACTGTACAAAATTATTCAATACACTTGCCAGTATTTGAATATTAATTATATGGTTCACTTGGTTCAATTGTCCATTGTCACACTCATTATTTTCCTCACAATCAGTGAAAAGGAGGCCGTTACCCGAACTGCCATAATGACATTTAAATCACATTTAAGACGTTTACAGATGAATGTTATAAAATAAGTAAAGGTATATTATAAAATAGACTATGTAGAACTATAATACACAAAAAACAAAAAAAAAATTTTTTTGACCACAAATGGTGTACCTACCACCTCCCCTTAAAAGATCTGTGTATCCTCAAATTAGCTTCCAGTTGCACAATTTTTTTACGATGTGGTAATTTCCTATTAGGATAAAGTTCCTGGTAAATTCGAATAGTATCACATGGTCTTTTACCACATTCAAAACTTGAAGCATATCCGTTAAACACTCAAAATTCATATTTTGCATTAATAATAATTAAAATCAAGAAAACTTACTAACAATTGTTTACTGATTATGATCGTTGAGATTCCCTCAAACTGACAATGACAATAGATGATTAATAAATTTGACGTTATGAGTGCACAACCGTCTACACTAACTCATTGCCAACTACGAATTGCGTTATAAAAAATTAACAAATAAACTTTGTTTTATTGCATATTTTCTTATTTAAGTATGTGTCTTCATAACATTATTGGAAACAGTAGAAAATCGTCATAAAAATATAAAAAAATTGTACAATTGAAATTAAAAATTGATAAACGTTCTTCGCAAGCTATGTGCGAGAAAAAGATAATTTGCATTACTATATGTAGTGTTTCTGAAATTGTGTTATTTGGTATACGAATGATAAAATCCGATAATAAAGAAAGATGTTATGGAAGTTTTTGTGGAACACCCGGTATACCTGTATGATATTTATTTTTCTTTAAAAGTAGGAATTGAATGTTAAGATTATAACATGATCAGAGCAGGGAACAAAGTTGCAAACTGTTTTTACTATCTTTGTTTAGGACACCTTTTCTGTGTTCGGGTTCATTTTTCTCGAATAATATATCATTCCATTCCTTGTCATATATTTGCCGGATCCCGGCATTGCACATCTATAATTTCCAAAACATCGAACTTCAATTTATATATTTCGAATATAGCATTATCTATTTTGCCTGCTTCAAACAGACTTTTCATGTTCCAACTCCCGATTCTTATAACATTTTCATGTTTTTCGCTTATTTCGTATAAATTTTTGGTTTCCGATTTCCACGATCAGTAATAATATTTGATGGTCATGTTGATTCGACTCGGGATGCTCATGTGAGCAGTGGCTTCCTATTCCCTTCTGTATCTTCATGCCGTTGACCTTTTAAAAGTTCATTCGCCTTCAGAGCCGATTTCTTAATGCAAGGATACGAGGGCGCCCCTCTCACTTGTTCTTCCACTTTTAGCTATTGACTAATAAGATGAGATTGCTTATATCGGCAGTAATTCGGTGTTCGCCACTTTTGATCTGCTACAGGTAATTTATTTTTATTTGTTCTACATGTACTCTTTGAACATGATTGGGAAAATTGTGTGGAAACATCTTGGGAAGCGTGCCACATGATGTAGTTGTTTTCTTTAATGATGAAGCACATTTCCACTGGTCAGGATGCGTTAGTAAACAATACTATCGCTATTGAAGAGATATATATGAAAGTTGTTTCGATAAAAAACGTGCTACTGTTTAGTGTCCAAAGAGTAAAGTTGATATATTTGATTCTTATTTTTTTTAAGAAGGGAGGCTACTGTCACGTTCAAATAATATGTGGAAATGATTCGACATATTTTTTTGCACCGAATTTAGTTGGATTTTAACGTTTGGTTCCAACAGGATGGAGGTGCAGCTGATTTAATGATATTGGGCGCCTAATCGGTTAACCAGCTGACATCACTTCGTCAGTCCACTTACCGAATTTTGTTTTGTGTAATTTCTTTATTAAGGATATTGTTAGATTATTTACAAACAGCCCTATAGGACCCTTCAACCCTTACGCAATGCAATAGGTTAAGAAATTAGGTGTATTCCTCAATATATATATATATATATATTGGAAAAAGCAACTCTAAATTATAAGAAATTTATTTTCCATGCAAATATTAAAAAACGAACGAAAATACAGCGTCGATTAAAAAGTTGTAATTGTATTAACAATATTATGAAGAGACTTGAAATATATTAATGAAGTGATTGTTGCAGAACTGCTTATTTATAGTAACTTTATTTTTATGGGTTAAAATAATAATTTTCAAATAAAGATATTTTTATTTGAACAGGTAGTTCATTTGAGTTAAATAGTTCAATAGGAGACAAAAAAGTTATTTACCTCACCAGTTAATTACCTTTGTACAATCAGTTGTGCCAAATTTATTTAAAGGTGATCATATTTGGTGTTTCATAGGATTTCAAGATATTATTATATTAATAGTTTCAATATCATATTTGTCTTCAACGTGAATCGTGAACTTTTTCAAATTAACGTTCTGCTATAAGACCCATAAAATGTTTTACTAAAATTTGAATATTTAAGATGTTCTTCAGTAACAAAAAAATATATTCGAAAAATCAGCTAAATATTTGTTTATGATGCTAACAATGTTTTCGTGAAGGTGCTAATTTTGATAAGCTATCAGCGTTCCAAACTATAATGTTAAAAACAGTGGACTGATAAGAACCACACGAACTTTACGACAAACAAACGTAGGAAGCAAAATAATTGAAGGTTATGCGAATTAAGCAATAAACTTTTAAGCAATTTTAATTCATTGTGAGAATCTGCTAATTTGAGATTAGTTTAAGCGATTGCGTTTCAGTTTAAATGATAATTTATACAGTTGCGTATCATTTGACACTGTTGCTGTAATGATTTATTTTTGAAGTCCTTTAATTAATGATCATGATTACTTATACCTTAAATATGGTGTTACCATTAAATACAAGCGTACGTATATTTAATAGACTTATTGGGGGCGAAATTAATTCAGATAATTTCCGGATAACATGAAATCGTATAGGTATTGAATATTTCTTAAAAAATGGTTAACGTGTTTAGTAATATGCAAAGCTCTATTAGATGAATAAATTAAACGAGCTCCTGACATTACGCATTTATTGGATTCAGTAAAAAAACATGGGGCCGGCGAAGAGATTGCTCTGTAAGCAATCCCAGAACGAACTTTAAAAAACCTTTCGATTTCGATTACGAATTTCGGGAAAATTCGAAATCGAATATCTGGAAAATTATTCGACATAGAATTTTTTCTTCATTTTCGAATTCAGCGTAAAATTTCCTATAAGAATCACATTTAAAATCGTAATGTCGAAAATTTTCCCGAAATTCGAAGTCGAATATCTCGAAAACTATTCGACATAGAATTTTTTCGATTTCATTATTGAAATCAGCGTAAAATTTTCTTTAAGAATTACTCATAAAATCGCAATGTCGAAATTTTCCCGAAATTCGAAGTCGAATATGTCGAAAACTATTCTAGATAGAAACTTTTTGATTTCAATTTTGAAATCAGCGTTAAATTTCCTATAAGAATCCATTTTAAAATTTTAAAAAATCCATAATTTTGTGACAGCGACAGACAGACCGACAGACATATAGAATTCAGTAACGAATTTTTTAAGTTCGTTGATAAGTGTTTTGCGAGTCGATGACTTTAAGAAGAAGGGCTTAATGCAATTCTCACTCATTACCTAATAAAATATATTTTTCTGAATTTGTTTGTCTGTATATTCAAAGCTGTCTTTTTTCGAAGTCTTTTCGTTATTTTTTATTTGGAGGCATTGTAAACAAGCAGTAAAATAACAGTATTTTTGATTTTTAGTGAATTTCTACTTTCGCAAAGCCAAAAATGTGCTATATACGGAGAAGCTGTATGCTAAAAAATGGATTTCGAATTTTTGTTCTTATGACACATGTTAAGATAGTAAGCTGTTAAGGTAGACGTTAGTGACTCATGACAACCAAACCAAGCGATTGTTAGAAGACATAACCGAAGTATCCCAAAGGATCGTTGTGTAAACTATTGTAAATGCTTGATCAAGTGCTTTGGTACGATTTTGAGCACCTGGGAATTTGAGCGAAAAAATTTAAGGAGCCGCATCTTTATCTTAGATTTCTTGCCTAAATGCAATGGAAATGTCATTTTTTATAATGGATAACAAGTGACGAAATGAGGATTGTATATAATAACATTCATACGAGAGATATGGTGGGATTCAAAGAGAATTGTGCGCTACGAGAGCAGCTTCTCCAAAACCAAATAATTGTAATAAGTATTGTTCTCAATTAGAATGTTTGAAAGCAATACTAGGAGGGAATAATCTAGAATTGAGCAAGAATTGTGGTTTCATATACCACAAAGACAATGCTAGACCTAACGTAATTATGGAAGTTTGGCTCTTTATTCGTCCAACTTCATCATTAGATTTTTTTTCAATAAAACAAATTTGAAGGTTTGCGAAAAATAACTTGAGCAGTTTCTCTTCTCTGGAACTGTGAAAATGGTATTAGGTTATTTAACAAAACAGTGCATAATTCGTTGTTTGATAAAGATATTTTTTAATACGAATATTTTATTTTACATAAAAATACGAGAATGTATGTACATATACGCATACATATAAGTCAGTACAATAGTTTTTAAGTTACCATCAAATTTTCAGAAATACATGCAAAGCTTTATTATATGATTGCATTTTAGCATTTCTTGCTGGTTTTTCGAACGACTGATTGTCAGACAGTTGGTATTATACTACATTATTATTTTAAAGCCATCCAATTGTTTTTTTGACAAATGTAATTTACAATCTACTTTTACAGAAAGTATTAAGTAAATTTGATGTCCATGTCAATGATATTTCTAAGGAGATCCATTGACTGTGGTTTGATTGCAGCAGGTCTTGGGGCCGTGTTTTCTTCAGTAGGCATTTGCTAAATTAATTCATTGCTGTGTTTGTCTAATTTAAGGTAGTAATTCGTTACGAATCTTTTAATTTTATTAGCAACGAATGGTATGTCAGGGTATTTATGAATTGTTTGGTTGGTAATGAACCAAAGCGCGTCAACTATTGCATGAAGTATTTTAGACTGGAATTTTTGCCGCGTTTTAATTCTAGTTGGCTTGGCACATAAAGTTGTACACCAACAAAGAATTATAAAGTAATATGTAGTTTGTTTCTTATAGTTTTCATTTATTACCAAGAAGCCAATGCATTTCATGTAATTTAAGATTTGATTGTTTGCGCTTAGCTTATATTTGTTTGTTTCACGTGAGTCGTCGGTCAAGATATAGTTTTAAGTACTTAATTTCCGTTTTTATCGGAACCGTTAACTAGTGAGCAAATGCTAGCTTTCATAGTAAATGTTACTTGAGTTGATTTTAATTGGTTAACTTCTTTCTATTCTCTATTTGTCGAACTATCTGCTAATTTTGTTGAGATGCTGAGGTTAACAGTTGCAATTACCGGGTTTTTGTGTATGTCAACGATGTAGGCAGGTGGCAGTTACAGTATTATCAGTTTCTGGTAAATCAGCTGTATAGAATCTTCTCGTAGTCATTTAAGAAAGAGTTTCTCTAAAAATTTATTCGTCATGGCCAAGATATGAGGAGTTCCGACTTCTCGGAAGCATTATATTTCGCAACAATGTCGTATACAGTTGATGTCGGGTACTAGAAGAACTGAATTATATCAGTTGTCGAATGCCCAGCGCGAAGACTTTCGATAATCGCGGCTCTTCAGTTATACTCTGCACATGTACGCAAAAGCTCATTCATTTTAAGGTTATGACTTTTTTAAGAGCATATGGCTTTACATGATATGGGGACATTCAAATTTAATTTTTGTCGATTTAAGTACTGTACTCTGTATTTCAATAACGAATTCCCGAAGGGGGAGGAGGATGATTTGTGCGTCATTAGGTGAAGAAGATCTTGTGTCGTCTAGGTTGTATAAAACTTAGGTCTATAGGTTACGGAATGGAAAATTTTAATCTGAAAGAGACGATCGCCTTGGACAATCAAAAATTTGGTTGAGGACAGTTCAGAGAAAATCGATTCCAAACTCAAGCAAAATATGTAGGTGCTTTGGAAGTTACCCGGAAAATAATTTGTATCTGATTTTAAAAGTCGAATAAAACTTCAATAAAGGGTCGTTGGGCATCGCAGATATTGGTTGACAACAAAGCCAGATATTCCGGTGTAGGCTTGTTTTTATTGTGAACTTTTTGTACAAAATAATAATGATAAATGATAAATGGTAAAAAAATGGAGGCAATTACGACGAAAACCGTAAAATAATTTTGGTAAACCATTAACATTGAACACAAAACAATGTAACAAGGATCTTTTTTCTGCACTTGTTAGGATTTTAAGGGTATGATATATTCCAAGTTCTTAAAACTAGATGAAACCAATACTGATTAGTGAAGAGAATATCGGCCAACTGGCATCGTTCTTTACTTTAGTTATGCTGGTTTTTCGTTACTCTTTCCAACATGTATGAGGAGTACGTCTGATATCTTGAAGTATTGTATTTCGTAGGGCTTTAAAGCTTATAGGAAAATGTTTATAAACCTCAGTCGTGAAATTATAGGAAGAAGTTACACAGAATAAAATATTTGACATAGTACTTGGAGCGAAGCTCTTGTTGATATGGGTTGTGGTTCCATCATGTTGCAATAAAACTTTTCCTAGCTGGAGTGCATTAAGATTCGACAATAACACAAAAAAGTAAGGGCCAATAACACCAATTTTATTCACCGTACACCAAACTGTGGTATGTTTGCTGTGGAGCAGTTTTTATGGATATCTCGTGGACTGTTTATCAATCCAATAACGATATTTATAAACGTATGCCGACAAGTGTAAGTGCGCTTATCTGATAAAGAAAATAACTGCGTTAAGTGGCACGCTTTCCAAGATGTACCCACGATTTTGTCAATTACGCTCGGAAAGTTTCTGTACAAAAATCATATTTGATGGATAAGAATGCAGGATATCGTGCAAAATTCTCCGTACAGTAGGAAGTGAAGACTAGGACATGTTTCTTCTCCCGTCTCTTGTCACTATAGAATTAGTATTTCTGAAGTTTCCTACCTACAACAAAATCGATTTTTGATTGGTAATGGAGGGCCGATGTGCATTTAAAAACGCGTCCAAGAATATGTTGTGCAGCCACAATAAAGCCATTAGTTCGAATGTACGCTTCGACAGCAAACATTTTTTGTTCGTTTGCTCACGTTAGCTGCTAAGAGGCTCTATAGGCAAAACTTCCGGACACCTGCGTTTGATTAAGCCACTTTTTTAAAGATTTGGAAGGTGTCATATTGTTAGTACTATACTATTAAAATTTTTTAAGTAATTCTTAATATGTATGTTTTTAATATAAATCTTACTGAGTAGTACATCTAAAATTATTTTACTTTATTAATTCGTATTTTTGAGTTTGATTCAGTGCATACGATGTCTTGATAAAATTTGCACAGAATTTAAGGTACATTTACTGTGATAAATTAAGTAATTACTTAGAATATACCTACTTGCTTGGATACGATGTTTACGAGAGAAAAGTAATCATAATTGTTTTTGTTATGGTTTGCTTTGACAGTTGTAAGATCTTTATTTAATCCTATAGGTCAAATTCGATTAGGGTAACGTTTACTCTTTAATGGTTCGAACTGCGAACTGAGTGGTTAAGGTTCTCCTACGTTCGCTCTCTCTGCCCGGTCGTCACACACCATCTCTGATGCGGGGCGATGTGGCAAGCACCGCGCCTTAGACGACCGTCACTATTACCCCTTGTTCGAGTGAACGCAGATACTCAGTTATTTTTAGTGACTGTGTAGGCCACCTGCCCGGCATATGAGAGCTCCGGGAATGAAACACGGGTCCGTCTGCATCGTAGTCCGCACTTAACTGCTTGCACCACCATATATACATACTTATTTAATCCTATGGTTTTTCTACCCATTCGGATATAAGGCGGTTAGAGTTGAGTTACTGTTTTTTATTGTATATCTTTTCTATTATTTTCTGATTTGTGCCTTTTTTTCACTTCATGCCACTTAATGTTATGTTTTTTCGCTGGACTTTTCACTTCTTCTATCCACGTTCTTGTCGGTCTTCCTTTCTTCTTCATTTTATAATGTTTTGCTTACAACACTTTTTTTTACCGTTTTCTCTTCCTCCACCCTCATTACGTATCTTAACCATCCCAATTTTCCTTCCCCTACTGTATATCGTATTGCTTTTGTTTTCAGGATTTTTCTAAAATATTGTTTATTGTTTTATCTTTTCTCTTTCCTTTTATTTTCCGTAGGAATCGCATTTCTGAGCTTTGAGTTTTGCTTATCTGGTTCTGTGTTAAAGTCCATATCTCGTAACCGTAAGTGATGGTTACTTTCTTAAAAACCCGTTTTACTTTTCTCGGTATTTCTTTTTTTGCCAGAAAGGTGTTCTTTATGCGTTAAAGAATTTTTCTGCTGCTCCCGTCCTTGCGTTTATTTCTTCGTTTATTCTACCTTGTGATATTGTTGTCTCTAGGTACTGTTGTTCTTTCAATTACATCTGGTGTGTTTTACTTTACCTACTTACAATCATCATTTTCGTTTTGAGTTTGTTGGTTTTCATTTAATGATTTTAATCTGTTATTATAAATATTTATCGTTTATTGTCCTTTCGTCCTTTGCAATGATGACCATATCGCCCGCATATAATAATTCTAAAATTTTTATTTCTAACTATCAATGCTCTATATCGTTTTACTTTTTGATAGTTTTATTAAAGGGCTTAGGATGTACCCTTGTCTTACTCTTTTTGTTGTGACCTCTCATGTTTAAATCTGACAAAGTTTTTAGCCTTTCTAGATAGTGCTTTTACTTCTTCCATTATTTTGTTATTTATTTTTATTTCTTTCACTATTCTCCTGTTCTATTTGCTCTATCTTCTTTAAGTTGATAAAACAGAGATGGATATCTCTGTATTCTCTAATTATTTTTTCAATTATTTGGTGTACTATGGCATTTGCGTCTGTCAATCTATAGAATCAGTATTGTATTAAAAGTTTTTGCCACTTTTTGTTTATATTACACATCCTTGATAAACACGTTTTAAATAATGTCATATGTTTTGTATTATTTTAAGCAATAATAAAAAATGTATTAGTTTGTGATGCATTTATTTTTTCCTTCAATTTATTGATATGAAGCCTTTATAATGTTTATTGAAAGTGTGAAATTGTGCTTTAATACATTATAGAAAAATAGGATGTAATGCAACGACTGCAGCAAGACAAATTTGTGAAATTGAAGGTGCAAACGTAACCAATCGACAAATGGTGTCAGATTGATTCAATCACTTTTTTGATGGAGTCTTGAAGCTTGGATGATCAGTTGTGTTCAGATTGACTATCAATTTTAACTGAAAAGGCTATATACGTACTGGAAGAGCAACCTTATGTCAGCAGTTGTAAATTAGGCATTGGGACCTCAAAAGTGCTGTTGTTCGACATTTGCATGGTTCTATTTTTTTGCGCCCCCGAACTGATTCATATGAATTAACCAAAAATTAAACCCAACTACAGATAACTATCTGCAGACAATTGTTTAAAAACTGCACGGATGATCGTGTTTGGTGCCAACTTTGGACGAGAAAATATTATGTTAAGCATATAGTAGAATTATGAAGGGTTGAATGATAGAGCTGTTAATATTGTTAAAAATTGATGTAACATTTACGTTGATTAGTAAATTTTTTTTGATATGCAATTCCTATAGTTTTCTGTAATAAATAGTACGTCTTCAAAAAGTGTCGGAAACTTTTCATACATCTTAGTAGTATGCATTAAAAGATTTGAAAGTAGCTTTTTCATTTATTATTGTGATATTTGAAAAATGAAAAAAAATGAATGACTATGATCACTTTTTTAGTTTGACTTTTTTTATGATTTTTATTTAAATTATTTTTACCAGCATTTTCTGTTTTTCTTCTTATTTCCTGACTTGCCATTTCTCATATCTAAATAGTGGACTAAATGCAAGACATCTTTAAATTGAACTAAAAACTGTGATCTTTACCATCTTTATAATGTTGCTTATATTTATATTTGAAAAATGACCAAAGGCGTTCATTAGAGTGTTGTTTATGTAAATGAAAAGGAGTATATTCTAAATATAGAACTATTGTATCCTCACTTATGTTACTAATAAACTACACTTAATTGTTGTGTTGTATGTATTAAACTTAATTTTTTTGTCCAAAATGATAGTATAAGGAGAAGAATACATTATAGTGGATCGCAAATAATTAAAAATAATAAGTTGTCTTTTATGCTACTTAATTAAAATTTATATTAGATGGGTTAGTAGCTTCACATCTTATCAGTTTATGTTGTCTTACTGACTCAACAATGTTTTACGTAATCACATTACAATGCAAACATTAAATATGCTTTTATACCATGTCTTATCTCATTTATTTTTGTTTTTGTGTAACGTGTTGTATTATAAAGGATAACATTTATTGTAAGGTAACGGTGGTTTGAGGAGTAACTTGGTTTTATAAGAAGTACAAGAATTTAGCTACTTTATTCTATAACATAGTTACTTCGAAGTATAACACATTTACTTGCCTTTTCGTATGTCCGTTCTGGAAAGTTTTAAGTTTCAAGAACCGATGTAGTTAAATTGGGCGAATATGGTGGTTTTTAGAATTTTAAACCTTAGTTCAGTTAATTTCTGCTCGGTAACACGGCTTCAATGTGTAATAATTGCCAGTAACGGCAGTCCTTTTCTTAGGATACTCTATCAGGAAATTTTTTATGCCATATGTGAATATCTTTTTTTCTTTCTTGTATCCGTTTTACCTCATGTAGCCTGCTGTCTACATTGCAATTTTGTTTTTGGTATGTACTGCTGAATTTAACTTTCGTCGCATAAAGTTCATTGGATTTTTCTTAAATATCGGTGAAGAATCGGCCGATGTTCGTATATGAATTCGCTTTTGTTCTGTTGCGAGCACACGTACTCACTCTTCTTGTGCAAAGTGTTTTCATATGTAATTCATTACGTAAATGGAAGTGAGTTCGCTCAGTCCAGATGCCTCTGTTAACTTCAGAGCTTGTTCTGCCGTGCATAAGTTCGTTTACTTACAGTCGAATTGTATCATACGAAAGACCTGATTTTCAGAAATGTTTTTGCTGTTTTTCTGAAAAAAGGAAATTACAATTTTATCTAATTTGCACTATCACTCGAAACGCACGTGTTTAACCAATTGTAAGGCAACGAACTTAATGATTTATAACTATAGAATATGTATTTATACGAAGGAAACCGTATGTGGGGCAAAACGCCTCAACTGCCCCAGCGCTACCACAGACGTCCGTGCGAGCGCCAAACACGACGTTCGCGGCGCGCGGCGACTCGCATCTTCGTATTCGTCGTTTAAATACTCTAAAAAAACAAAAAAACTGCGGGGAGTTAGTTCTTTTCGGTCTTACTGATGGCCTTTTTCTGAAAATTTTTGTCTATGGTTTATTATCTTATTTTTTTACTCGCCATATTATTATAATTTCTTTTTCTTCAATTATTGGTTTTATTTTTAGTTCCTCTCTGTATTTCACATCCATTTGGGTTTTATCTTCAATTTTTTTAAGTATCTCATTTCTATAGTTATCATTTCCTTTTTTTGTGGTTTAGTTAAAATCCATGTTTCTGCACCAGATGTTAATAGCAGAGTAAGAACTTGTTTGAAAATTTGCACCTTTTATTTTCTTTAGTATTCTCTTTTTTCCGATGAAAAGCCTTTGTACAGTTGTGATTTTTCTTTTATTTTTGCATTCATTTTTCCATTTCTGTAATTGTTGATTCTAAATATTTAAATTTTTGTTTTTGTTCTAGTTTTTATCTTCTAATTATACCGCGTGTTTTGTAGTTATAGTCTTTGCCTTTTCCTTGTTTATTTTCTTATTGAATTTTCTAATACATTTCTGTATACTTCCAAGTTCTTCTTCAGGGCCCTTTTATCCTTCGCTTATTTTAATTTGTTTCATCGTCTAGTAATCCACTTCATATAATCTCTTTTCTTGCTTTGCTTACTTTAGTGCCTCGTTTAAGACCAGTGGAAACAACAGTGTGTATTACGTCTGATGTTTCAAATACATTCGATTTTTCTTGTCTTGTTCTGACGTAATCTGTGTATTTTCATATAGACGCTATGTTGCTCTATTTATTCTATGTGGTACTCTTCTTTTTAATAGTGTCTTTTGTTATAATTTCGTCAAAGGCTGTTTCCTTATCAATGAAGCACATATGTACGTTGATCAAGGTTTTGTAGCGTTCACTAGTTCAACAGTGTTGCCGACGCCGTCGTAGAAAAAATGTGGACCAATCGCCTTTGTGTCTTATTTCTTTTTTTTTCTTATAGCATTTAATTTTGTTGTTAGCGATCTTTATTTTTGTCTGTTATTCTTTGTTTCGTTTTGTGTATATTTTAATGTTTATTTCTAACAAAACCTGATAGCTATTTCAGGTCACCTTCTTACTGTTATTTCTTTATTATTTTCATATCTCCTTATTTATCAGTAAATAATTAATTATTTATTTTGCATTTTTACTTATTACTTGTCTTGCTAGTTTGTGGATGTTTTTTAGCGTGTATTTCCAATTTTATTTTTTTTCCAGACGGCGCAATAATTCCCTCTGCTATTATTTTTTTCCGTTTTTTCTAAGCACTGTTTGATTCCCTGGTTTTTGTTCTTGACTCTTCTTCTGCACTATTTTAATTACGAATGCTACTCCCGCTTTAGTGGTGTTTTTTATTTATACTTCTGACCAGTGCATCTAATATCCATTTGATAATTTTTTAACACCTCTATCTTTTCTTTTTTTTTTGTGATTCCTATGAAGTACATGTTTATTTTTCTTAGTTCGTGTGTTAAATCGTCCTCTTTACTATTTATACTCTTCGTATTCCATGTTCCTAATTTAATAATTTATTATTATTTTGTTAATTCAATATTATTATTATCATTATAGATGTATTTCCTGTTCCCACTCTTACTAACCCTAAGTCTATTGTATGTTATTCTTTACTATGTTTAGTATCACTCATTACACATTATTACAGTTACTCATTTTCTATTTTATCTTTTTATTTTTGCTATTAGTTTTTTGAAGTTGTGGCTATGTTTATGTTTTTCAGTTTTAAATGAAAAGACACAGCACTTAAAGGTATGCAATCTGAAATAATATCTTTGTAAAAATAATAGCTAGAAGGCCAACCCTTTTAGAATTTTGGTTTCATTAAATTTAAGTATTTTTTTCTGTTTTAATCTGAAATTAAAAATGGAAAATAATAATATATATAAAGGGTGTCCCAAAAATCAACGTCAAGCCGGAAACGGGTGATAGACCAGGTAGTGACAGTTATCAGAAATATAATAAAAAAAAATCTTAGTTGTGTACTTTTAAAATTATAGACATTCAAAGAAAATCCAGAATATTGACACCCTGTGATGATCTTTCAAATACTGTGACTACAAATCCTTATTGTTCTTCATTTTTTGTGTGTGATGTAACCCTGAATAACCCTTCTGTTAATTAAAGTCTAAAATTATAACACAACTGTCTCAGGTTTAAAGAAAATATCACTTTGTTACCCAATCGTGCACTCAAAATTATTACATCGCCCAACTTTAACTGACTGTACTGAAAGAAAATGTACAACGCTATTTTGGCAAGTGACTGTTAAAGATGGCGCATTTACTCCAGATTCCAAAATGGTATGACACTTGCTAAATTAATTCTTAAATAAGGAAAAAATATCATTTTTTCTAAAGAAACCCGATCTCAAGCTAATTCTTTTTACTTTATTATTTTTCTGATAACTGTCTCTACTTGGTCTATCACTCTTTTCCGGCTTGACGTTGATTTTTGGACACCCTGTATAAAAAATATTTAATTATATTTACTTTTTTTAGAAATTCTTATTTTTGTTCTGGAAGCTAATATTTAATTGCATTAAGTAGAGTAATTTTTGAAGTTTTTACAACGAGATGACCGTTGCAATTTGTGTGATCATTAATCAAACAGGAATGTTTTTTGGAATAATAAATTTTCTTGTGTTTTATTGTAAAAGGAAATTTTGCTACAAAATTGTTTTTAACAAGGTTTGGTAATCCTTTCAATCTCGATTGAATTTATTTTTTATTTTATGTACTAGGAAAAACATGAATTTGAAATATGATAAAATTCTTGTTTCTCCTTCTATCAAATCGTAAAATACGCCAAAGAAACAAAAAAAAGTGGGGCGCAGGCTGGTTGAGGCTGTAGTGAGGTTGGGGAAAAGTTGCCGTGATTTGTTTCGTCAGAAACTCATTAGCAGGGATGCATCGCTTCGTTGTTGTAGTGAAGAATTCGGATATTGAAGATCTCTGGGAGGACTCGCATGTCTTTTTATCAGCTATTTAACCACTTTCACATAAAATGCATCATTTATCGCTCAAAAATCTGACTTACTACTCACACGCTCCTGTAGGAATTAGTTCAGCATAAATTTTCTGTATCTGCAATTTCGTCATAGTGATTTTGCGCACATTGAATTTTGGAGGTCTTACATAATCTGTTATTAAGCTAACACGTAGAAGTTGGTCAGAGTTCAAAACTTCGTTCACCTTAGCCAAACTGTCTGAAACGTGAGAGACGTACGTGAGTGGGCGTCCTGTATGTTGGTCATTTTCGATTTCGCCTCTTTGTTTTCTAAACACTATCCGACCTAAATACTTGTGTTTTTCCTAAATTATTCTTTACCTAGGTTTTCTGTATTATAGCAAGCGTCTTGTTTGCGAATTTTTCGAGTTTAACGAAAAATTTTATCGCGTATTTTAACCCGTGGCGTTACGCTTAGTTGATCGCTTCTCAAGCGATCCGTACTTTGTAACGGCTCAAACCTAAGATCTTTTACCAACCGTCAGGTCCTAAGACTCTTCGCCTCTCTCTCCCGCTCCTTATGCTTAGACTAGACAATCGGTTTCAGAATTTTGCGGGCGTACCGTATGCGAGCAATCCTATAATATTTTGACTTACATGATGTGTAAGAAAATAGAAAAAGAAAACCTTTATCGCTTACTTTTTTTTAAAAGAAATTTTGGATAAATGTAGAATAGCGATGTGCTAGAATAAAATTTACGTATTAAAATTATACATCAATAACTGTTGCAAGTAATAAACATTTGTGGGTACTTTTGGTAGTCTATTGTAATGGAGAGTAAAGTGTTGCAAAACTAACAGACTAACACCACAAAAAATTAAGAAAAGACAACCTTGGGGCTGATCAGAAGTTATATTAAATTTTTTATTCAAAATATAGAGATACGTTTTACAAGAGACGGTAACATTTAGGAATTTTGTTCTTGAAAAGGTAGAAAATTTTTTTAATACTTAAGTCTTTCGGCAAAGACTTGAATTGTGCGTACTGTAATGCAATAATTTGCTTTGAAAGATTTTGTATAGTTAAATATATATTAATACGTATCATTTGGCAGTTTTTAAATTGACGGTATTTTCCAGAATTTTTGTTTTTAAGAATCCTATGTACATTTTTTTTCTACAAACACTTAGAGACAATTCAGTACTTTTATATCATTTTTTATCTAACCCGGTATCAAAAATAAACGCAATCATGGAACATTGCTTCTGGTTGTGATACTCTGTTTTTACATCTTTGCACTGGTGTTATCGACATTAAACCACATAAATAACTACTTTGGCTATTATTAGTACGTCGATTATTAAAATGAATAAAAATAAGTGTTCTTCTTTATTCATCTTTTCAAGGCACTTTATTTGCTTACAGAGGCATATGTTACTTTTGTGACATGCTAATTGAATTTCTTTTTTTTATATTCTATCAGTTTTCCTTTTTTCTTGCACTATACTTCGTTATTTTTTGTTTTTATTTTCTGATAAATGGCCACTTCGGTTTCGGGTGCAAATCTTGGCATTCTTCACAAAATTTTCGATTATAATTTCGCACATGTTCTGATCTATTTCAACAATAATACGACGGATTTTGTTCTTGAAATTGTCAATTGGTGTAGACTTTAGATTTCAGATAACTTCACAAAAACAAGTCGAGCGGTTTATAATCACAAGATCCTGCTAATCATTTTATGTCGGCATTTTGTGGAATTACGTGACAACAATCACGCATGGGTTGGAGTTTATATTGATTTATTCTGTTTATTAAATTTTCTTAATGAATCAATCCAAAATCTATTAGTCAGTCGTTTACGTGGTTTTCATTGCCGTTTTCGTATGTGTATTTAGATGTAGATATACGGAAATGTACTGTGTTATCTATAGTAAACATCTAGACATTTTACTTGTACAGATGTATTGTAGTACTGTCGGTCTTAACAGAAATAATTTCGAAAATTTGATGAATATTAACAAACTAATATTTATTTGCAGGATCTCAGAAATCACCAAGAGCTCGGCGTCAACGTACCACATCTATAAATCAATCCTCCAAGAAGACCGCAGCGGAATCGGTGCTACGAACGCAACATCGCACGATTTACACCGCCGGTCGGCCGCCATGGTACAATTCTGCAGGCCAGCAAGTAGAACCATTTGTCATAGGTACAAACCCATTCGCTTTATGTTTGCCACTTTTATGTCTTGAGTACCCAATATGGTTGGCACAGGAATTTGCGGCGGTAGCGCCTCTGGAAAGACCACGGTCGCCGCCAAGATCATCGCAGCTTTGGACATGCCATGGGTCACCCTGTTGAGCATGGACTCGTTTTACAAGGTGCTGAACGAGAAGCAGCACGCGCTAGCCGATAACAATGAGTATAACTTTGACCACCCTGACGCGTTCGACTTTGACATACTGCTGGAGACTTTGCAGCGTCTGAAGGAGGGTCGCAAGGTCGAAGTTCCGATCTACAATTTTGTGACGCACGCAAGGGAAACCAGAACTGTAAGTGTGTGGTGCGGAAAGGGGACGCAATAACATCAAGAGCTTTTCAGAAAACTATGTATGGTGCGAACGTGATCATCTTTGAAGGAATTTTGGCATTTTACAACCCTAAACTTCTGGAGAAGTTGGATATGAAGATCTTTGTGGACACGGATGCTGATATAAGGCTGGCAAGACGTCTTAGGCGGGACATATCACAGAGAGGACGAGATCTCGACGGGGTTATCAAGCAGTATACAAAGATGGTGCAGCCATCATTCAACCACTATATAGCCCCATTGATGGCCCACGCGGACATTATTGTGCCAAGAGGTGGTGAGAACGAGGTTGCTATTCAGCTGATTGTACAGCATGTTTATGCTCAACTACAGTTGGTGAGTAGCTTATTTAATTTTTTTTATTTGCGTTTTCGATTCAATAAGGTGGAACAATGTGAATCAAAATAATTGTTTGTTTTATAAATTTATACTTGAAAGATTATGTTGTTATGTGAACTGTATACAATTTATTATTATTGTTTCTTTTTATATATTCTAGCATTCTCATAAAGTAAATTAATTATATTAGCTTTGCAGAATAGTAACTGGATTTTACTACTTTCCTACTTTATATGTTTTGCCATTGTTTTGCAAGTTGTCAGATCTGATGAAAGTACCTCTCTTGTTTTCTTTAAATCAAAGAATTCTTGACACACTTCTTCAAATTCATCAAAAGCCACAAATTGATGACTACCCAAGACATGCTCTATTGATCAGAAGAGATGATAGTCAAATGGAGCAGTGTGTGGATTGTAGGCTGAATGCAGAAGAACCTCGACGCCGTTTAGTTTCTCTAACTTCTTGTTAGTTGACCAATTGACAGCTTGTTAGCCTGTGCTTCAGTGAGTTTGTGCAGATCCAGTCAGGACTAATTGTCAACAAAGTCTAGTTGATGCAAATGGTTGAGCAAGGTTTGATGAGATTAAACTCCAAAAACCAATGACAGATCATGGCTACTTGATGAAGGCTCATCTTTTAACACTGTCAATAAATCTTCGTTGTTTAACTTTGATGGCCGACCAGAACAAGGCTTTGTTCAAGATTAAAATATCCTTCATTGAAGCGCTTAAACCATTTGGCCACTGTGTGTTGAGCTTGCCTTTCACTTTAGAAATTGCCTTGACAATATCTCTTGTAGGCAGACATTTTTTCCAATAATATTGTAATAAAACCTGGTCACTGTTTCTAATCTCATAATTAGCTATTCTGAAAAGTGATTAAAAATGATTATAATTACCAACATGAAATAACATCAGAAATTAAAGAAAAAACAAACAAAATTGTTATTTTTTTTCCTGATCAACCTTTAAAAAAAAACATTGTCTAATATATGTTTCGGAATGCTCTCTGAATACAAAACGTTTTTATAAAATACATAGGCTTAAAAAAATTATATGGTTATCCTATTTCAGTTTTGAATTCATTACTTTTGGAGTATTAGCACTTGTTTACATTTTAATATAGCATATATTATGTATAATTTTATTTACAGTATTACTCTCCTTCAATTTTGAAAAATAAACTGATTGTCACAAAATTTTGCTAATAGAAGTTGAATTATATCAGCTTAATTAGCTCTTTCAAATAACACCCTGTAATGTGTACCTCTTGGGTTGAATCTTTTACTTTGCACATAAATGATTATGGCGTTCTTGGTTGTTCGACTGCGCACAGTTTTTGAAACACCCTGCATGATATTTAGTAATAATCCTTATTTTACTAATATTAATCAAGGCAACGGCGGTTAGCAAATCATGGAAAATTTTGCAGAGCATTTTTATACCCCTTCAAAATTATGCACTCCAAGTTGAATAAGGAGTTTTTCAATCATTGTAACTAAAGCAATTTCTGTAACGATACGAGAACTTAAATTTATATAAAAAATGAACTTAAAGGACAATATGAGAGTCAATATTGTATTTATCATGTTCCAAGTTCAAAAGACTCCAGTGGTGGAAGTAATTATAAAGGCACCTAGGGGTTTTTTGCTAATTTTAAAGGACACGTCAGATAGTTATAGTCCTAGCTCAATTTGGATGCCTAGCACACTAGTTCAGTCGACAGAAATATTTATTGAAATAAAATCTGAAGTTTTCTCATAAATGTGCATGGAAAAAATTATATAGGCTACTTTAGTAGATTACATATCACATGTCTTTTTACCATTGTTTTGAGTAATGCTTAATAGTCGATTTAATAATTTTTTACGAGTATCTTTTGTAATATATATATTGCATAATAGCCTACTTGAGATCAGGGACAGTGGAATATTGCTTGTTATTCTTGTTATTCTTGTATCCATTGCGGAAAATAATTTGCCAGGGATTCTCAATAAGGCTTAAGTCGGGACTGATGGCAGGCCACTCTAAAAACTTAATTTCATGTGCAGTCATTAAAATATCCTTGTGATAAATATCAAATTGGGAATATTGTCCTGACAGAAATAAGTTCAGCTCATGGAACAGGGCTTTATGCTGTACTTTATCAAAAGCCTGTGCTACATCTAGGAAGATAGTGGAATAGACTTTTTTCCTGAATTCTGTGATTCTATGAACTGATGACGTTGACGTTAACATGTCTGGTAATACAAGGTACCTCGGTCTTAACCCTTAACCTTTCTTCTCTAAGAAACCTCTGATGTTAAAGAGTTGGTGTGTTTAGTGTTTGCCAAATATGCCAAGGATGACCTTCATATCTTGCTTGCAGGACATCATTCCTGCAACGATTTTTACAAATCTGCTGGCATTCTATTGCTGCCGCGATATTTCCAATGGCTCACAAGAGCGTGGCGGGATCCACGTTCTGGAAAACCATTTCTCCAGTGTTGCCCAACGTTGATGTTTGTGCTGCTGAGGGTTGGATTGCGACTGACGCTAGGGAGCTGGCTGTGGCGATACTTAATAGGGGCTGTGCCGTTCCTGCGATCTGGTGCAGCAAAAGAGTGGCCTGGGGTGGTTGTTGCTAGACGGTGAACTGGCTTAGCAATTCTTGCAGTCGCCGGAGTGGTGTTTATCACTGCATTTCACACTTTGGGGCGACGCTGCAGAAATGCTGACCGTGCCCTAGCGTTGCCATTGGTGGTACGACTGACAATTTTCCTCTACCTTGGCTGCTTAATTGAGACAGCTAGGTCATGGATGCACCGTAGGTTGTAGATCCTCTTCCTCTTGTTGAACCACTCATCCTCCTGATATTGAGGATTGGGAAGTCGTGCTCCAGGTGTTTGCTCTTGAGCTTCTCCTTGAGGATGATCTTCAAGACACCTCTTATAACGACCCAGAGAAGCTAATCTTGTTTTAGTAGTTGGACATGGAACGAAGTTTTGTCCTCAGCGAAGAAGCGGATCAGTCATCTGTGGTCACTTACCATAGCGAGCTGTATGGAAATACCATCCGCTTACTTTTTGTGGGTGTCAGGAACCCTACGTTATTCTCGGTAGGGCTTTCCTCACTGAAGACCAGGTCTCTTTATTTCGCACTGCCATGGGAGGGATTCGTTCCCGGAGGGGAGCGCTTGCTGGGCGAGATGACGTGCCTGGCGGAGGTTGGAGACAGCTGGCATCTCAACATCATCTTCTTGGTTGTTGAGTGCCTTGAAGGCATTGGCTATCGGGGGGATGGCGGCATTATCGTGATCCTGGCACGACGCCGCTGACTGGGGCGGCTACACTGCCAGTGGGCAAATTCCGTCCAGACATGTACGCGCTTTGATCTTAGGCCAATCATTAGAGTTTTTACGTGAGCAAAATTGTTTGGCAATAATTTGTTTATCAAAAAATGTTTTATCCTATTTTCGGTGGCATTTTTCGACAAGTTAATGGCAAAGTTTTTATAGTACATTTTTAGTTTCTAAACCCATCTTTAAAATCTCTCTAGGGTCATCCCTCGAGCAACCACAGAATTTAAAAAGAACATTAAGAAAAATATTGCAAAAAGAATAAAACAATAACTGTTGCATCTACAGAGCCCAACTTCTGTTTATATTTATGTGTACAAATAAGTTTCCGCCGTTTTTTTTTATAAACAATTAAGAATTTATTGTAAAGAAAAGGTACAAATAATGTCATTCAAAATATTGCCCATTGCTTTCTACTACTTTTGACCATCTTTCGGGCAGCAAGTGGATACCCCGTCTAAAAAATTGCTCGTGTTTTGAGGCGATCCACGAATCGACCCATTTCTTCAATTCCTCGTAAGAAGTGAAGTGCTGCTCAGCCAGACCATGAGTCATCGACCGGAATAGATGGTAATCTGAAGGAGCAATGTCTGGTGAATACGGCGGGTGGGGTAGGACGTCCCAATTCAGTCCTTCCAACGTTTCCTTCACGATTTTTCCAACGTGTAGCCGAGCGTTGTCATGCTGAAAAATGACTTTATCATGCCTTTTGGCATATTGTGGACGTTTAATCTTCAATGCTCGGCTCAATTGCATCAGTTGTTGTTGGTAACGTTCCCTGGTGACGGTTTGATTAGGTTGGAGTAGTTCGTAATAGATTACTCCAAGCTGATCCCACCAAATGCACAGCATTAGCTTCTTACCATGAATGTTTGGCTTGGCCATCGAAGTAGAGGCATGCCCGGGCTTACCCCATGACTTCCTATGCTTTGGGTTGTAGTAGTGGATTCATTTTTCGTCTCCCGTCACTATTCGATGCAGAAATCCTTTGCGATTTTGCCTTTTGGGCAATTGTTCGCAAGCTAATAAGCGACGCTCGACGTCTCTTGGCTTCAGTTCGTAAGGAACCCAATTTCCTTGCTTTTGAACCATACCCAGGGCCTTAAGACGTTGTGAAATAGCTTGCTAAGTCACTCCTAACTCTTGTACAAGTTCTTCTTGCGTTTGGTACGGATCTTCCTCCAGTAAAGCTTCCAATTCTGTGTCATCATACACTTTGGGCCTTCCACTACGTGTTTTGTCCTCCACGTCAAAATCACCACTTTTAAATTTCTGGAACCACTCCCGACAACTTCTCTCACTCAAATTAACATTACCGTATGCTTCTACGAGTAGCTTATGCGCCTCAGCTGCAGATTTCTTTAAATTACAGAAGTAAATTAGCAATTCCCGCAAATGACGCTTATTTGGCTCAAAACTTGACATCTTAACACGATGAAAACTAAGTGATGCTAGCAAAAAGTCAGAGGTATTAAAAGGTTATACTGTTGCCAGATGTCAACATATACTATACGACTTTTTACAGTTGACAATTTCGATGTTATTTTATCGGTGGCGCCATCTTTTGAAAACGGCGGAAACTTATTTGTACACCCATTATCTTAAGTACATTGAAGTGCATATTTTTATATAGTACCAAGCTGTAAGTTGTAAATTTGCAAAAGTTATTGTTAATATAATAACAGGCCATTTTTAACGGTTTTTTCATTTTTTGAAACAACAAATTAACAAATTTTAGCGTTCGACCTTTTATAGATCTTTTTAATCTCTACATGATGTTTCATTGAAGTACTAATTTTAAATTATTACTTATTTTTCTAGAACCGAAAACCACTTTTCGCCATCTTTTAATTATATATATAAAAAAAATTATGAGTGCTGCTGTCACACAGGTCAAAGGTCAAAGGTCAAAGTTCAACTCTAACTGGGGTATACGTAAATGCGTTGTCATGGCAACGGCGTACGCCAATTATGTCAAACAGAGATTTTTAATCGTGTTTTTATTTTTAAAAACTACTATGCGAAGGGGCTCAAGCATTACGGAGTTGGACAAGCTCTCCGGGGGCTGCCAGACCTCGTATTGTTTAAAAATATTCTACATGAAAATTTGCTACAGGAAACATGCCTTCTGTACGACGGCATTATTAGTTACGTGTTAACAATTTTGCTCTAATGATTGACTGACTTGGGAGGCCCTCAATTAGGGCCTTCTAGATGTTCGTTGTAGAAAGCTGGTAAATCGTTGCGTTTTATATTATCGGTTTTTGTCTGTTAAGAAGCAATTTTTCGTAATGTTTTAAGATGACAAGCACCGAAGAGATTTATACGGTGTAAATATATAGGGAAACTTTTGTGATTTGGAGATCATCATAATTTTATGTTGCTTTTCTTGGAAGTTGTTTCAAGACTTTTCCAGTAATTAGCCAAAACCAGGAGCCTTTTTGGGCTTATCTTGGTCTTAATTGTATCAAAAGCTTCTTTTGTTGCAAGTCGAACGTCAGTATTTTCTTGTGTTGGTTCAGCTCACTCCTGAGGATCATTTGCATCATTCAGCCTAAAAGTAGGTCGTCTATATAAATCTGAAAGCTTTTTGGTGATTGTTATGAGCCCAATTTTCATCTAAATTTCTGATTGTTTTTTGGTTTTTTGAATTTATTCAGAGGGAAACAAACATAACAAAAAGACTGAGTACATGTTGTATAATCAGTGAGGGACCGGATTTTAGGTAAAATAGAAAGTTAATTAGATGAAATTAAAGAGATGAAAAAGGCAAAAAAGTAAAATAGGTAAAAAGAGTTTAAATAAATTTTGCACTACATTTACAATTTTGGTATATACAATTTACATTATATAAAGAATTTAGGCTTTGTACATACTGACAAACTTCTAAGCACAAATTAACAATATTTCTAAATTTTCTGGATTCAGATTTGTTCTCTCGTTCGTTAAAAAAGATGAATATTTTAATACGTACATGAATAACAGCAAAAATAAATTGCATGCATTGAGTTGAGTGTCAAAAAATTGCCAACCAATCTGTCTTGGTTGAATTGGGGAGGTTAAAAGGTTAAGTATTTGTTGTTTTTAATACGCAAGTCAGAGTTGGTAATGACATCTTAGAAAATGTAGAAGATTACATCTGTTTAGACCACATACTAAAATTTGCCAAAGAAAATCAAACTGCCGAAATAAGCAGACGAATTTGAATTATGGACTCTACTACAACTAGGATTCATACTTCAAGACTTGAAAATACCAATCAACTTAAAGAGAGAAGTATTTGATGGTGTTAACGTAAGGCGTTGAGATCGAAGTCGAAGAAATTAAAAGATGAACTAGAGTAGATGATGGCAGAAAAAGGAACGCAAGAGCAAACTAGAGATGATCAGGGCGTATACTAGGATAAGAAGAATAAACTAGACAAAGCACATTTTTAATTGGAGACCAAGGCTGTATAAATGTAGGGTGGGAAGACGAATGGAAGGAGATGAGTAGACGATAATTAAGGGAAAAGTTGGGAACTGGCACATAACAGAATGGAGCAAAAAGAGGCATATGTTCAGGAGTGAATATTTAAATACTGAAGAAAATAACGCAAGGCATTTATTATATCTTAATTTTTTTATATAAATTCTAATATTGAGGCGTTCAATTTTAAGTTTTCTTTTACTTTTTCTATTTTTCTTTTTGTTCTATTTGGTTTTTCTTTCTAGATTTTAGATTATTAAATAATTTAACTAAATATATTTCTGAATTATTTGTACCTTGTTAACCGCTTTATTTTATCTTTAAACATTTTTGCCCAATTTTTTTTTTTTAGTTATCAAATTATGGGGGTATTCATAATCTAGATAGCCGTTTTCAAGGTGATTTTTGGAAATTAATTGTACAAAAACGGTTAAACCTACTGATCTCAAGTTTTGTGTTCATATTTATTCATATTTAAAGTAGCACCTAAAGTTTTTATATCGGATATAAAAAATATATATCGGGCGTGGTGATTGCCGTCGTCCTCGTCATCTGAAATAAAGGATTTTTTTTAAATTTTATTCTGTAGACATGTGGTTATCGTTCGGACCTTTAATAAATAATTTGAAAAAAAAAACTGACAAAATGGCGGCGCTTGAAAGAGAATATTTCGATTTTTACTAAAAAATTTCACTTATCACGGTCTGAAAAAATAGTAATTGTAAACAGATATAAAAGTTGGAGGTTCAAACGATAGCTGAACATGTACACTATATGTGTAAAAAGTTGGATGTTGATCGGCCCAGTAGTTTGTGAGAAAAATACACGTCCGACTTGATAAATGTCGTTTTGAGAAAAACGCGTTTAAAGTTTTCTTCTACTGATTCTGGATTTCTTCGTATTGCCAAGCCGTAGTACGTACCTAATTCATTTATAATAACATCTGTCAATTTCCCTGTTCCTTTTCCATCGATGCCTTTGTTGTTTTTTTTAGCATTGCGTAGTCTCGTATTCACACGCTTTTTTGCGTAGCTAACGCATACTTTTTTCAACAACATAATTTTCACCATATACCATAGCCTCCAAAACAGATTTAAATCTAAACCTTTATATCTCGATCAATTTGACGAATTTCATTGTAATATTTTACGCACATTCTCAAGACCCCGAACCAAATAAAAAAATCGATTTTTTGGATTGGCTAGACTATAATACGCCCTTAATGTGATTTTTATTTTTCTGTTTTTCTTCATGCGTTTCAGAAAGTTATCCCAAATTTTTTTTGATGCTCGAATAACTAAAAGAAAAATACACACATATTTGATAAAATCAAGTTGTAACAATACATTGCAATTATTTTTTCCACCGAACAGTAGGTTTTGAGAGAATCTCAGTATATTTCGAAAACATATAATCTCTTTCTCCATTGCACTATTTTTGCTAAATCTTTGATAGGATAGTTTTTCAAAAGTTAAAATATGATATTTGTATGCCTATAGCATAATTGATTTATTAGAAACAAAAAAGTATTCAAAAATGTATGTTGCATTATAATTTTTAGTACTTTACAATTAAAATGGTATGCGATTAAAACTCATATGTATTGTCATCTATTTAACTTCAATTTAATCTTTATTTGTGTTATTTTAATATTTCTTCATATATTTTACCAGTGTCTTCATAATGGGGTTTCTTCTTTACTTGCTGATGTTTGTTACTTAAACCTTTAAGATGAGATTTTTAAATTTTAAATTTGTTGCTTTTATAATAAATTAAATAAATTATAAAAGACCTTTTTACAGAATCATTTATTCAGTAATGGCACGATAATTTTAAATACAAACTCCGTCTATGCAATAGGTTCCTGTCTTGCAAACAGGTGTGGGAATTACTCCCAATAGATCCAAACACGCACTTCCTGGCGCTAAAAGAAATAAAAGTTAAATTTGATTTACATAGCTTATTTCTAGATGCTTACGAATCACTTTTACGCATTGGCGGCAGCACTCGCAAAACGTTGGTACTAGCATATAACCAAAGGGACATGCAGATGGTGACTTGCATTTTACTTTATAACATGCGCCAGGAGGACATTTTATTAAATATGAAAGTCTCACCATACATAACAGTAGCAATAACGTGAATTTCCACATCGCAGTCATTTTCCGGAATGATTTTGGTTTATTGTAAATTAACTAAAATCAGTAAATAAATGTTAGGCACATAAACAACTAGAATTTAAAAGTTCTGAAGTTAACTTCTTTTTTGTTCTCTTAGTCTATGAAACTAATGCCAAATTTGAGTGTGTATGAAGATATCATAGCACACTTAAAAATAATAACTGCTTTTTAGAATTTAGTTATAAAGTATATGACTATAAAAGAAAAAATGTAAATTGGGCACATATATTACTTAAAAATGGAAACCGATAGCTTCTGAAGTCAGTAAAAATTATACTTTACCTCAAAATTATTAGGCAGTTAGATATAACAATAGTTTTAATGAAACAACAAATTGGAATGGCATCTATTGCAAACTAACGGCTAGATCAAATAAAAGAGCTCAAGCTGCACTAGTTTAATATAATTTATATTGATATTCGCAAATATTTTTAGGCAGACCAATAATATCACGGTTATGCATAAAACATCTAGACTAGTTACTTACATATATCCGTTTTACTGCATCACACAACTGTAATTAAACTGTAATGCCAGATTTTACGTGGGCAATCTTGTTACTGGGGCCAACATAGTCGCGGAAGCAATTTATAATAGAGATGAAACGATAATCTATGATTTATGTTTACAATTGTCTACTAAAATACTAAATCATAATACGTAAAGGCAAATTTTATTAGTCAGACGAAAATGACGAAAGAGGAATTTTATCTGTTAATTGGTAATTTTTTATTTCCTATAAGATTGACTATTGAAACTAACATTTTAGAATTGCAATGGCAAAATAGACAATAAGGAAGTATTGCAATTGCGAATACAGATGATGAAAAGGAATTTTAATAGTTATAGAATGATTTATTTTTCGCTTAAAATCAATTAATTTCTACTTAAGCTTCAATGCTTAATTTGAATTAGTTATCTTTTACAGTTCGTGGATTTTGAATTTTAATTTTCACTATTTTCTGCCTTGCACTTTTTTCTCTGTTCCCTTTTTACCTTTATTGTTTGTACTTTCGGTACTTTTACTTTAAGTGCTACATGCATGTTTTATTCAGGATGGTTTTATTTCGATAATTTTTTTAATTTATTTTCTTGTTTTTTTGACCTACATATATACGAAGGAAACTTTATGACTACCGGTATAGTTTTTGTTGAACATGCGAACCAAGTTACTTATCAAACTATTAGATGTTAATAGTTTATAATTATTTTTTCTTTACATCTGTGTATGAATGTAAATACGGATGCGCCATAAGTTATATGTTATACATATAGGTTCCTTTAACAGTAAGCTTTTAATTAGTATTAAAAATGAATTTGCTTTTGTTATTGGACGAGTTTAGAATTTGAACTTTTATATGGTAATAGGAATACTTTTGTCCTCACAGAAAGTTCTATTTTAAACTTCGTTTTATTGACATTTCTTAATGTTTGAGGCTCAGCAGAGCAGTTATTTGATGAATATTTTTTATATTAATTATGTAGTTCGGCATTTAGTCTTGTTTTTTTTTATAATTTCAATATAACTAGTTGTGTTTTTGTGTATTCTTTGTTATGTTGTCAGCTGTCTGTCTTCTAGATTACAGGAAGCAGTAAATATCTTTCAACTGTTCTAAAAGCTGTATGTCCTTTCCCGAGTTTTGACGGCATGTCATTATTAGCAAATCGACGGGTCCATTGTTCCCATACCCATTACTGAACCCACATAATCTTGCAGCCGTTATTTCCTTTTTTCTGTAGTTTATGCTAATGTCAGGGAAACTCATCTGGTTTATTTAAATTGCATTTTATTCGTCACTAAAAATAACATTTTGTCACTCTCGTGTCCAACTCATTTTTACATTAGCAAATCAGAGATCCCTGGAATACAATGTCTTTAAAGCAGGTCGTCGTTGAATTTTTCGATGTTTCAATATTGGGCAGCTCTTAAAAAGCTTCTAAATAGATAAGAATGTATTCAATATTTTAGTTATAACTTTAAAATTACTCGCCATCAGATTTTGTATATAACTTTATCTTTCTAAACCAAGACATAAAGCAGAATCAAAAGCATTTGTGTAAGTTCGGGAATTGAATTTAGCTAAATAGGAAGTAATCACAAGATGTCAAAATTGGACGGGTGTATCATTTCTTGGAGTTCTGTGATATTTACAAAATTGGACTTTCTTAAGGTGTTTTTAAAATTCAGGTCTTGTTCTTTTAAACGCTCGATATAAGTGGGAAGCAGAGTTCAGTGTACTACTTAAGAATGGCCGGTTTCCTGTTTTGTCTCAAAAAGCATTAACGGAGTGACAATTTCCAGAAAAAATATAGTATCATTTTTGACATTTTCAGATATTCGAAAATTATATAAATATATAAAATATATGTTCGTTTATGAAAAGAAATCGATTAGCATAAACCTCATCCCGCTATTTTTAAACCGTTTTGGAAATACAAGCCAAAAGTCATTTTTGGTCAATTTTTATAGTACCGTAAGTTCGTTGTTTATGAATATCTTTTAAAACTGTAAGAACATTTTGACGCAAATTCTTGCGGGTGTCCCATACAGTTTAAATTATTTTTTTTAGAATTTAGATATTTGAGACAAACTTGTATTTTTTAAAATTGGAACCATAATTGGCCATGTCAACAAAAATTGCTTATTATTTCAGCTTTCCAAAAATAGTTTGTTACCTTTATTTTGACTGTTGTAATATTTATGGCCATTTTCTTAATTTTTTCCCCCCGTAATATAGTTGCTTTCCATGACAACGCATGAAAACAAGTTAAAAAATAAAAACAAAAATTTTTGGACATTTATTTTGTATTACAAATGTGGAAAACTGTTAACAATTAAAAAATGTATGAGTATTTTAAAAATTTTGGAAAAACCAAACATGGTAAAGTGCTATCTAGAAACAGGAAAAATTCAAGAAATTCATATTTCAATTTATATTGTAAAAGTGGAAACTAAACATTAAAATATTTGCAAGACTTGCAGGTAACCAAAAAATTGGCTCCTTTTAAAAAACAAGGAGATAAAATTACAACAAACTTAGCAAAATTTGGATCTACCATGCATTTTTGAATGTTCCACCTGGAAAAGTTTTGACGTCTTTCTGGATCTGCATGATTTAATTTTCGAGTTATTCTTACCGCGTACGGAAGATATTCGTATTTTTTTAATATTCTATTATCACTTGATTTACTAAAACCTATTTATTGCTCTATTTCACGTACTTATCGATATTTTGGATTTACAATAGCATAAACATATGTTTCCATTGTTTCTTTGTTAGCTTTATATATGTGTCTAGGTATGTATGTATGTATGTATGTTACGCAGGTATGGTAGAATTTGATCTTTATAATAATATCTTTGATTGAAGTCATTTTGAAGAAGATGGTTTTATTTATGACACGCCTTTTATTTTTTTAACAACTCTATAAATTATAAATTTAAGCAAATGTATTATTTTGCAGTATCATGTATTTTTGTAAATATGGTTAATTTAGGTTTCGTACAAGTCCCATTTTTACAATACGTTCCTTTGGCACAGACAGCAGTAGGAGGCGGCCCTCTATATACAAAGCACCTACCTCCTGGTGCTGAAAAAAACGACCGTGAAGAAAAAACAACAATAAGTTAGATCGATACTTACGAATTATTTTCACGCATTGCTTACAGCAGTCGCAAAACGTTGGTCCCAATTCATAGTTGGGTGGACACGACTTCGGTATAGTGCACTGCACTTTATCACATGCGTTTGGAAGACATACTAGTTGGAAAGAATTCTTCAACATGTACAGCAATATAAGCAGCTTCAACATTGTGCAGTTTTGTTTTTCGTGTGCTTCTAGTAATCCTTATATACCATAGATATAGAATTAATTAGTAGTTTCTGTGAATGCAGATAATAAAGTATATGACAAGATAAAAGCGCCTTAATTGGCTTTCTTGAAATTACTGTTCTAGGTCATTGTATGTTTTATTAACATGGAGAAGGTTAAATAGTATATTAGTTTCTAACTAAGAGCATGTGTGTTGTTTTAATTAGTTTACTTTCGTTACTAATGTAAACAATGCAAACATGTTCTTGAACACTTAAAAGACCCTAGTCGAATATTTTGGTTATTAGTTTTGCAGATTTTAAGGCAGAATCAAGTTTTCTCATTTTTCATATTAGACCCAATGAATTGGAAGGATGCGGAGGGGGGGAGGGTGGCAAAGATATAGTTTATCAGATATTTTTTTAAGAAACAATACATAAGATCAAAATAGTGGTGAATGTTGCAACTATGATCTGAAGATAATTAAAAAAATTAATCTAAGTTGAAAAGCAAATATAGCGAATGAGGAATTTGCTTAAGCTATTTATTCTTTAGACATTGTCAAGGTTAGTTGAAATTTATAATATGAAATAATAGTTCTAGATTTTAGTTTTTTTTAATTGCTACATTGGGATAGATAATATTTCCGTGGTTTCCCTCATACAAATGACATATCATTTGTAGAAGGTCATTAATTACAGACTTCTAAACATACCAGGTGTGCAAGTATGAAGTGCAGATTTGAGACAACAGATGGTGAGCCAATGCACTGTGGAGTATAAAAATTTGACGTATATGCCATTTTGTTGTGTCAACAAGAGTCAACGCACACAAGTGATAAGTTGAAAAAGTGTTTGCATAGTATTATTTTGCTGTGTTCAATATGTCCAAATATGTTCCAAATAAAAAGCATTCGCAGACAGCATTAATTTTTTATTTTTATTTGAAAAAAATTGCTGCTGAACCATACCGATTACTTCGAGAAGCTTATGGTAAACTTGCTTCATCGCAAGATACGTGTGAACGATGGTTTCGGCGTTTCAAAGTGGCGATTTCGATGTTGCAGACAAGGATTACGGAAAACCGCCAAAAAAGTACGAAGATGTGGATAAGCAAGCATTGTTGGACGAAAACGATTTACAAACACAAAAACAACTCGCAGAGCAATTGAATGTTAGACAACAAGCTGTTTCTAATCGCCTACGAGAGAGGCGAAATATTCAGAAGGTCGGCAGATGGATATCACATGAGCTGAACGAGAGGCAGATGGAAAGGCACAAAAGCACACCTGAAATTTTGCTCGAACGATGTAAAAGAAAGTCGTTTCCACGTATCGTTACTGGGAATGAAAAGTAGATATATGTTGAGAATCCCGAGTGCACAAAATTGAGGCACACTTTCCACATGAAGACCGAATCGCTTTGGCAGAATGAAAGTTGTCTAGGACCAAAAGGTGTGGTCTATTGAATTTAAAGCCTGGTGAAACGTTTAATACCAAACGCTACCAACAACAATTGATCGATTTGAACCGTTCGCTACTAGCAATGCGACCAGAATATCGAAAAAGGCATCACAAGATCATCTTCCTCCATGACAATCCTCCATCACATACTGGGAAGTGCTACCCCATGCGGCTTACTCACCAGACTTGGCTTCTTCCGATGACCACTTGTTTGCATCGATGGGCCACGCACTTGCTGAGCAGCGCTTTGGCTCGTTCGAAGATGTGAAAAAATGGATCGGTAAATGGTTCGCGGTAAAGGGGGAAGATTTTTACTGGCGTGGTATCTACAAATCACCCGAAAGATGGGAAAAATGTGTAACTAGCAATGGAGCATATTTTGAATAAACCACTTTTTATCATTTTTCTGAATTTAATGTTTTTTTTTTTTGGAACAAAATCCGCATTTTATACTTGTATACCTGGTACATTTAACGTCGCTATTCTTCTACGTTTTATTAACTAAATATGACCAATTAAGGCATGACTTAACAACCGCTCAACTTTTTTTAAAAAACATGATACGAAAATAGTTTATTTATTTTTAGGTTTACTTATTGGGTATACAGAAAACTGTTCTAAAATTGTAGTGTAGGAGAAAAAATGGATTCAAGAAATTTGCAGTTTGTTTTGATTCTTTACGGAATTAATTTAATTAATTTTATTAATTGATTTTAAAAGTGTTGCACTTGATAGCGTGATTTTGAGAAGTAGAACGTTGATAGTCAGTTTTCTAATTTCTTTTAATTATATAATTTTCTTCAAATTGTTTTCGTCTTGTTTTCTTTTTGTATTTTTAGATTTTATTTTTATTATTATGGGAGTTCAGTCCTGGGCGCAAAGAGATATCACGTGTTGTTATTTGTATTTGAATTCATACGCTAAATTGGCAGTTTTTTAAAACATCTGGGTAACATCGAAAGAGAGTAGTGGACTGCAACATTGAAGGTAACAAGGTAGGGCACTTAATTAACTTTTAGTAAATAAAGAATCAAATCGCCGATAAAAGTCTGGTTTTCGATACGGTCAATTGAGACCTCGACTCGCCGCGAACGGTTGTAACGATAATATTCCAACATAGCAGGAAAGCAGGGCCATATTCAGGAAAATGAGCGAATCGGATACGGCAGACGAAAAAAATAAAAGAAGACAATGCGGAAGCGATGATGATGATGATGAACGAGCATTTATAAAAAGTTGAAAAACAACAAGATCACCAGATAAGACGCAAAAAATAACGACGAGTTAATATTAAAAGTAATAAAAGCAATGAGAAAACAAATGAAGAACTATAGAAATTAAAAAAAATTAGATAAAAGAATTAAAAGAAAAAGAAGAGCCATTGAAATGTGAAAAACAGCAGTTAATTAATAGAATTATAAAAGGGGAAGAAATAATTGAAAAGCAAGACCACAACAAGAGGAAAAATAATATAGTAATAGAGGCTGAAAATCGATAATGAGGAGATTGGAAAAAAGGTTGAACAGTTCTTGTACAATGAAATAAAGGTGATTGCGGCATATAAAATACCAGAAAAGTATTGTTGCAAAAATTGAGAGATTCGATCAAAAAATGGAAAAAGATCTGCATAGAAAGTGATTAACAAAAAATGAAAGAGAATAAAAGCAAATATAAAAAACCTTATTTCGACATATATACATCTTTAGAGATTTTCTTTAGATTTAATATTTTTGTAAACTTTAGATGGCAATAATAAAGTTTTAAGGGGGGCCTACGGAGTCCTTGAATTTTGTTGGCGGGCGCTCTGTACGCCGTAATTTTGATCTGAAACAGTCGGGCAAAAGAATTTACATTAATTACAGTTACAGTTAGTCGATGAATTAAAAAAAAGTGAATAAGAAAAATTCGACATCTGGTGCAAGTTTTTCGAAAAAACCGGGGGTTTTCCACCATTTTAGCAATATTTTTTACATTTAGCAATAATTAAAAATTACAGAAAAATGATATTTAGCTAATCGTAATGCCTCGCCAACTCAAAAGGTGCTGTTTTGAGTAAAACGCGTTTAAAGTTTTGATTACCGAAAAATGATATTTACCTTCTAATCGGCAATTCCAGGACCGTACAAAAGACCTTCAGTCTCTTCGAAAAAGTGATTCTCTTTAGCCAGTAAGTCACGTATACAACCCTCCTAGGTATATAAATTTCTTTCATAAGTATCCCAAAATAAGATACAATAGAAAAAGAGTCTCTATGTCAACGGTTCGCAAATACCTGCTGCGCGCTCCGAAAGGCGTCTTCGAAAAACGTCGAAAAAAAATAGGACTTTGAATTTCAATTCCGGGGTTTCACCATCGTATTCTACGGAAAATTTACTATATTTTTAACAAAAAAAAAAAAAAAAGAATTCGATTTTTTTACCCTCTAATTGTATCTCCCCCCTTAAACATTGCTTTTGATTCAATCCTGAACATGGCTGGTAAACAAGGGCTGTTTGATTAAATAACTAATCATGTAACTTTGTTGCATCTATGAAGCGAAACATGTTTTGAATGTCTTGATTGGCTGGTTTTACTGACCTCTGGCTTATGATTGTGCTGCGATTTTCCGTTGTCTAAGTTTAAGAGGGCTAGAGTGTAGTTAATTCCTTAACAATAGTTGTCATTATTATACTGTATGATGTGAGGGGTTCTAATTATAAAATATATGCCCGTCCTTTGGTAAGCTATCTCTTCAACTTTTTTGGGCTTTTGTTCGCAATAAGACGAACTCGGTCTACCTATATGTTAGGTTTATTTTATATTCTGTTCATTTCCAAGTGAAGAATGGGTTTATAAATCTATTCTTTTCTTATTTTCTTGTTAATAAGTTCCATATAATAATAAAATATTTTTGTTGTAACATTATCAAATCTTTATGAAATTCCAGTTTTTATTTTATCTTGATCTTTATGTCTAAATACTAAGCATGTAGTTCGTTCCTGACCCCAAACATCTTAACCGGTTAGTAATAGTAATGAAATTCGTTCCTTGATAACAATATCTTCATTTTACAAATCGTTTCAATAGTTTATATTGTAAAGTTATTTTCATCGTGGCAAATTTTGTTTATTAACTGTAACAATAAATATAACTTGCTACAAGAAGAGATGAAAGGTGCAGGAATATCCGCAACTGGACAAAAATTAATTTTGATCAACTATTCCATATTGCAAGAAATAGAGACGAATTTGGTAGTAGCCAACTTCTAACGTAGAGAAGGCGCCCAAAAAAGAATTATAACCAAATATTTATTGCAAATGGTTTGGGTTGTTGCACTTTAGTGTTTTTTACATGAAGAATTTGCGCCAAAAATAGTTCTTTTCTTATTAGAGGGATTTTGGAACGTATCGCTTGTAACAAAATCGAAAAAATTATATTTCAACCAAATACAACAACATGTACGTTGCACACTTGTTAGCGATTCTCAAAATATTGAACTCTTTTTAGATGTCAAAAACTTTTAACCGGTTCATTTCCATCAAAACCAATTTGTAGTAAAAAAGCGTAAAAATATAATAATCCTATCTGTTAACTTAATTTTTCCTTAAGATACCGTAGTGTTTTTGAGTTTTGACGCCAATATAGATATTACTACAACGAATGTTATAATAAATTAATTTTACTATTCTAATTGAAATTATGAAAGAATTTTGTTTGTATTGTAGATATTCTAATAGAAGTATCTGTTAATGAAATAATTTAACAATTTTTTATTACTGAAATATTGCTATTTAATTTTTTCGTTTTGCTTATATTCATATGCACGTTGGAGTTTTTAGGGATATATTGTAATTTTTTGTGGACTTCGTAAAATATTCTGCTCTTAGATAAAAATATCTGATTATAGATCAGAAGAATATAACATAGCTCGATAAAAATACAGGGTGTTGCAAAACTCATTCTCTAGTTTTGAAGGTAAATTACTAAAAAGTACTCGAAATATAAAAAATTATTTTTAGATCCAAAATTTACAATATGGGAAGTTTTATCTTGTGATTCTGTAAATAATGTTGGCCAAGTGATGTTTGTTATTGTCCAAACACTGCTGCAAGAAACTTATGAAGTTTCTCATAACTCTTTCGAGCATTTCTTGAAGTATATGGCGAATTTCTATGTGGATTGCCTTTTTAAGATTTGCAGGTTCCTTGGGCGATGTTTATAAACCTCGATTTTGAGAGAATCTCACAGAAAAAGTCGCACAGTGTCAAATTTGTCGAGAGGGAGGGTTACGGGATATCTCCTCTCAAAAAGATTGCATTGATGCTTGTGTTGTGCGAGCCGTGGTTCCATCCTGCTTAAAGCATATGTTATACAAACCAGGTTCTTAAAGAGTGAGGGCAAAAAATTTTAGCATGTCCACATACCGCTCAGAATTGACGGTAGCTGCCCGATTTCTCTTTCAAAAAAGTAAGGTTTGATGATGCCCATTAAACTGTGATATGATTACTATGCAAATCACTATAGTCGATCACCCTTGGGTGTTTTTAGTATACTATCAAAAGTTTTGCTTATTTACACAGCCAGAAAGGATTTAAATATGCCTCGACGCTGAAGAAAATAATCACCCCAAGTTTCAATCGTTTCTTCACATACCACAATTCTTGAATAACGACATCTTAAACGGATGAAGACAAACGTCTTTTAGAAAAATTCGCCGCACAGTACGATCAAAAGCTGAAATGTGATTGTATGTTTTTGAGTGGAGAATTTAGGTGAATGCAAACTTGAATGTCTGACGGCGTTTATGTTTTCGGGTGTGTATTCAAGAATCCCGAGGTTGTTCACCTCCTTCCCTGACAACAGATTCTGTTTTTTACCTACAACGAAATCAATTTTTGACCCGAAACTGCTTGGTGAGGAGGAATTTGAAACCAAGAACGGAACGCGCTTTGAACGCCGACTACAGACTCCTTTTGGTAAATGCGCATTGGTCGTTTGTCCACATTGTAATAGGTCTGGTAAAAAGAAATCCATTATTTTTCCAACCGATGGCTTTAATAAATTGTATGTTGCCCTCTAAAAGTCCGGTCGGTTTAGACTAGATGGTGTTAGAAAACTGACATTTCGTACTACAAGAACTTATTTGACAGTTTTGTGAATGGTTGAGCTCACGTCAAAGATAGACACCAGCAAAGAGAAAATACGCTATATTTTACAGTTTTTGTTCGATAAAGGTGCAAACGCAAGCCAGGTGGCTGAAAATGTGAATAAAATCATGGAAATGGCCGAGTCCGACTGTCATATAAGCACTGTTTCTATTGTCCAAGAGTTAAACATTGCACAAAAAATCGTTTGGAACCATTTGGAAAAGGCTAGATACAAAAGAAGCTGGATGTATGGGTGCCATACGAGTTAACGCAAAAAACCTGATGGACCGAATCTCCATCTGCGAATCACTGCTGAATCGCAACAAAGTCGATCCATTTCTGAAGCGGATGGTGACTGGCGATGAAAAGTGGATCACTTACGACGTCAAGCGAAAATGGTCGTGGTCGAAGCGTGATGAGCCGGCGCAAACGGTGGCCAAGCCAGGATTGACGGCCAGGAAGGTTTTGCTGTGCGTTTGGTGGGATTGGCAAGGAATCATATACTATGAGCTGCTCCCCTACGGCCAAACCCTTGATTCGAACCTCTAATGTGAACAATTGGACCGTCTGAAGGAAGCATTCGTCCAGAAGCGCCAAACTTTGGCCACTATGACAGGAATTGTGTTTCATCAAGACAACTCCAGACCACACACATCGATAGCGACTCGCCGGAAGCTCCGGGAGTTTGGTTGGGAGGTTCTTATGCATCCAACTTATAGTCCGGACCTGGCACCAAGTGATTATTACCTGTTCCTGTCCATGGCGAACTATTTTTCTGATGAAAAATTCTCCTCAAGAGAGGCTTGTGAAAGTCGACTGCCAATAGGGACAAGGTTTTTCACATGAAGAATTAGGGAAAACTTTATAGGCATTCTGTGTATGTATTTTAATCTTTTGTCTTCAGAATATTACAATGCTTAAGAATGCAGTTTGCTTTTATTTTTTAATAACTTAGTCAAGACTTTATAGCATTATTTTTTATCGAATTTGTGTATTAATCAAATTTCAAATACTGGAATAGCACAAATGTACATATGCTTTGATTGGTTGTTTCTATTATTAAACTTAATGATTAAAATATATATCTAAATAATCTAAAATTAAAGTATTATCTGCTAGTACAATATCTATGTGAATCTGTCTTTATTTTGGACCTAAATATTACACTAACAATCCTCTCTGTGTCTTTCGCTTTTCAGCTGGTTTGTCGCAGTTCTCCATTCTTTCTTATTCATACATTTATTTTTCATAGATCTGTACGTGGCACATTCGGTGTTGTTTAATATATTCCATCCGTGGTCTGTTACGAGCATTCTTTGCTTCTATATGCCTTTCAATAATTGTGGTTAATAGTCTTCCCTTCTTTATTATGTGTCCCATTAGTGTGCTCCTTTGTTTTTGTATGTTCTTTCACAAACACTTCTCTTGTTCAATCCTTCTCAGTATTCCTCGTTTGTTATTATAACGAGATAGCTGAATCTTTAAAGTTCTTTTATAACACTACTATTCGTACGCTTCTAGTCTCTTTTTGCATGCCAATCCGATAGTCCACGTTTCGGTCCCATATTTAGTCAAAATGGGGATTGCGCTTGTTATTTAGCTATTTTAGCTAGTGCAATTCTAGTTCTAATTTCCCTTTCGCATCTTCCATCTCTTGTTATTTTGCTGCCTAGGTAAGGATATTCATTAACTTGTAGTCATATCCCACGTAGGTCAATATTTATAATCTCTATATTATGTTTACCACATGCCATTACTTTAGTTTTTTTCTGTTTTGTATTGTAATTTGTTTTTAGTATAACTTTCAGTTGTCCAAGCTGCAATTTAAGTTCCTCTTCGTTTTCAGTTAATAACGCTATGTAATCCGCGTACCGTATCATATATATATTCTCTCTCTATGTATTTTTATATCCTCGTTAGTCTGCTCTAAAAATTTATTTACAGCTTGTATATATACTACTCTGATTAAATTTTACCCGGACTGGTTAAAAAAAACATTTTTATGTATTTTAATACAAATCTTTATTATCGCCTTCAAAATAGGCTCCTTTTGAGCCAATACAAGCATGCGGTTAATTCAATTTTCTATACACTTACAGGTATTGGGCGGGATGGCCTTTAGTTTCTTCAGCGAATTTCTTTTTATGGCCTCAATCGACTCATGGCGCGTTCACCGAAGCCGATATTTCATTTTCGAAAACAGAAAAAAGTTACAGGGATCCAAATCTGGCGAATACGGTGGCTGAGCGATGACTATCGTTTCGTGTTTGGCCAAAAATTCAGCCATAATCAAGCTGGAATGTGACGGCGCATTATCCTGGTGAAAAATCCATGAATTGTCTGCCCACAAATCCGGCCGTTTACGACGAATTGCTTCACGTAGACGCTTCAAAACGGCCAAATAGTATTCCTTATTGACCGTTTGACCCCCTGGAACAAATTCATGGAGAACTACACCACGTTAATCGATGAGCATCACTTTGATTTTAGACCGACTTTGACGTAGTTTTTTCGGTTTCGGCTCATTTTTGGCGCGCATTCGCTAAATTGTTGAGTAGTTTCGATGTCATATTCATAAACCCACATCTCGTCACCAGTAATGATGCGTTTGATGAATGTAGGGTCATCTCCTTTGCGACCTCTACTCGACATTCTTTTTGCAAAAAATTCATACCCAAAATATCAACCAAAATGTGTTGAGTCGATCCATAAGAGATGTTGAGAGCCTGTGCTATCTTTCTAATGCCAACACGACAATTTTTGAACACAATTTCTTTCACTTTTTCTATGTTATCGTCGTTAACAGAAGTGGATGGACGACTCACATGAGGCGAGTTTTCTACGACCTCACGACCCTGACTGAATGCTTTATGCCACTCAAATACTTGCGTTCTCGATAGAGTAGACTCCTCAAAACACTTCTGCAACATTTTCAATGATTCCGTAGCCGTAATTCTGTAATTCCATTGGAAACACAACATTTAAAGCAAACTCGTTGTTCAATATTTTTTTCCATAATAAAAATTGCCAGACAAACTTTTCGCGTCGTAAACAATTTTCTGCCAAATACATACTAATTGATGTATCCCGCTCAAACTTCACACGAATGTCAAAGAAGGGTGTACCAACCTAGAAAAAGAATTTTTACCGATTCAGTTTACGTAGGCGGGCGGTTTAAATGGACCAGTCCGGTTCAAATTTGATCAGATGGTATGTTAAAAGTAACGACGAGAGAACACATCCTTGCCTCACAACTTTTTCTATTTTGGCTTGTCTAATTCCATCCCCTTGTGTGATTGTTGTAATTTGATTATACTACAGTTGTTTCAGGATCCTTCTGTCTTTGTTTCATTCTGATCTTTTTTGTGTGCGTAAACATGATTTGCCAGTTATGGTCAAAAAAATTCTAAAATTTTTTAATGTCGATATGGTTATTCGAATTTTTGAATTCACATACTATTAATGAGCTCGATTATTGTCAATATTCTAGATTATTCATTATTTGCGGATACGGTTCTATTTAAAAGACTTATTATGTGTATATTTAATAATTTTGATTATCGACAAGAATTTTTTTATTGTATATGTTTATTCCAGCAAGAGGTATATTAAATTATAAAAACATTGTTTTTTTTTGAGAATGACATATTTTTATTTAAATGCAGAGCTCAAAATCGGCCATTAATCATGGAGTACAATGCCTTTCAAGGGGCCGCCTCAGCTCTTCTTGCAGACGTCATTAGTTCAACCATTTCTCTTGGATTTTTAAAACTCCAGATGCGACAGTTTTGCTTATGTACGTACCCAGTGAGGCAGAAATGGGCTTAATGAAGCCTATCCTGATTAATGCAGTATAATAGAAGTCAGTTCTTGCATCTTCAACATCCAAATAACGAATAATAAACGTCGTTCATGATCTGCTGCCCTAAGTTCTTGTGACAGCTGGGCTTTGTAAGCCTTTAAACCAAGATCTATGTGCAATATACCTTGCAGTTTTGAAATCGATAAATGTAGATCTTCTGCTAGATTGCAGCTACAGCTGTGGTATTTCCAACAGATCTGGCTGACCGAGCACGCTTAGGGTTCTTTACACCCGAAGTTAGACAGAAAATCTTGAAGTTTTCGATTACTTTTACAATTTTCGCATTTTCACTTAAAACTGGCCGACATACATTCACAATATTTTCGCCATTTTTATAGTAATTATTTACAATTTTAATCTTTATGTTAATCGTATAGTTTTTATTACTCGCATGTCAAAGAATGACAGCTCACACATTAACAGATAACAAATAGCGCAATTTTAAAATAATACCTCTTAATAAGAGGCCCTTTATCAACAATTCGTAGTTTTCAACCAGCATTAAATAAAAATTATGCGAGTTTCGACATATCCATTAAGTATTGTTTGGGTGTATTGAATATACTACTCTGTTTAAAAGTAAGGTGACTGGTTAAACAAAATTTATTTTGTCTACTTGTAATCTCTTCGTTGCGATAAATATACTCCAATGTTTAATCCAATCTTGGAACACTTTTCATAATTACTTATTGGAATTTCCATCAGCACTTCCTTCGATTTTTGTTTTATCGATGTAACTGTGTCAAATCGGATCATACGTTTGATGAATGGTTGGATCATTATTCACTCGTTCAAGCATTTCTTCAGCAACATCAACACTATTCTTGTTTGCAAATAATTAAATGATTTTGGAACAAGTTTTGTTGACAAAGTTTTAAGCCCAAAATATCTATTACAATTAAATGACGATTTCCTATTACTTTGGTTTCAGATTTTTAGGTTATTGATGTTGATGGAAGACCATAACGAAGTTCACCTTCTACGGATTTACGATCTTTTCTGAACAGTTCATGCTTCTGGACTATAGTTTTTCTCGAATGCTTTCTACACCATTTTAAACGTTTCAGTACCATTAGTTTCATTTTTGAATTAAATTTAACGCAACTTCTTTGTTCAACAATATTAGACATTTTGAAAATCGAAAAAGGCAAAATATTGATGTAGCTACACTTCTGTAACGTATAAGCTATTTGATATGTTAAATTGAAATTAAGAGCGATGTTACTCTAGGCTGTGCCGATATAAATAGTTTTTTGAACTATGACTTTTGCGCGAATTTCAAATTAAAAAGCCACCTTATTTTTTGAACAAAGTAGTATCTTAAAGAAAAACGTTTTGAACTCCATTTATTGCTTTATGTCACATACTTTATAGAATGTATACATTTCTACATAGCTTTTTATATTATTTGATATTAATTTACGTATGTAGTTTCTTCCATTCTGCAATCATGTGCATTTACCTTTTAAACAGTTAGTTCCCGGTGGACATACGGCTTTGATGTGATTTGCGTCTGTTGGTTTTGTACACTTTCCTCCTATAGCTTTAAAAAGCGTATGTTGACATAGCTTACACAAATAGATAAATAAATAATACTTACGAATGATAGGTACACTTCAGACAACCGTTAGAATGCGGTTTGTACGTACGCGTGATTTACTGGACATGAGCACGGCGCCTTACATTTTAAACCATTGCATTTATACGAGCAGTTATCTTGGAGCGCAACTTTTATTATAAACAATAGAACAACCAACTGCAGAAAATGTCCCATTGTTGGAGTTTTCTGTGTTACTGTTTGTTTTTAGGTTCTTTATATAAGCCTAAACTAATAGCACGCATGCAACCACAAGGTTTTAGATAAGTTTAGTTAGTCACAAATGATAAGTATTGTTAATTGCATTTACATACTTGTGTATCATAAATAATAGTTTATGATATTGGTTTATCTGTAGATAGCTACTAATAATGTTATTTGCGTTACAAAAATGCCACCCCATTTTTCAATATGAAGTCCTGTAAAAATGAACGACATTCGACAATACGAGGGTAATTCAATGAGTAACTTGGTTTGCTGATAAAGACAACAGTTTTAATTTTATGAGATATTTTTCAATTTTTCAACATAATCAATCTCTTCGAAGTTTAATGCACTCGCGGTATTAAGCTTCTTAACTTAAAATAGTCGTTTATCACATTTTTGTACTGTGAAGATAGTTTTGAGTTTCGTGAGCAGAATATAATCACAAGGAGCTAGATTAGGGGAATAGGGTGGTTACGGGAGAATTTCTAACCTTTGTTTAGTCAATTTTTTTTAGTAACGCGGTTTGAATGCTTCGAATAAATTGGGCGGTAAAAAGCAATAAAGTATTTTTTAAAGAGCTTTTTAAATATGCAAACAAAGTAAACTAATGGCAAAGAGAAACTTTAACTAGTTGTTAGTGCCGCGTTCGTATAGAATGTTTAAACAATTGTTTAAAATTTAAACTGTCTGAAATTAAAGAAAATTAGAATTACGGAATGTATTTATTGAACAATAAATAAAGAGTTTTAAGCATGTACTTATGTTATTTAAATATTTTTCTTTACATTATCTATTTATTTTCAAATAACTTATATGTAAATTACTGTATTTTATTTATTTTTAAGTTTTTTACATAAATATATCAGTTGTTAGCAGCTAGTGTTCCGGGTGGTTTGTATAGAAATATAATATTCAATTATTTATTTGTTATTATTAAAAATTAAAATTCTTTTTAAAAAATAATTTACTGGCTTTGCTGTAATTGTAGCAGCTAATAAAAGAATATTGAAACCTACGTTTCGAGCAAAATAAAAATCACTCGGTGGCCAAAGTGCAGTCTTTCAGATTGAAAGGGACATGATAGATCGAGTTTTGAACACATTTTTGTTTATCTCAGTACTACCAATCTTAGGTCAAGATACAAATGCGTGCACACAAAATTAATATAATTATCTTTTATATTTTATTTGTGATATAATGGACAATTTTTCACACGCATTTTAAATTAAAATGGAGTATCCACATAAATTATTTTGATAATTTTGCGTTCCGCTTTCAAATTTAATATTAATGTCTCTCTAATTTTAACCTCGAGTTTGATCTCAAGCACGTACCCCAAACATCTTACGATTTGTGCTATGTGAAAACATTGTCGCTGGTATATACTAATATAATGCTTTTATTTAAAAATTAATCATTTTGTACTTAGTACTAAGGTGTTATTAAAGAAAATTATGAATATTGTAGATTAAACTGAAATTATTTAAAATAACGTAAAACTGTAGAATTAAAAATATTACTATTATTCTAGAAATCACTACATAACTTCCTTTTTTTACTTAATGATGTTCTATATTCTAGGAAGCATTGTTTTACATTTTTATAGGTTTCCCTTGTAATCGTACCATAAAGACGCTCTGTAGGTGAAAGATTAGTATTTTGAAAGGCGAGTTTATTGAATGCATTTTACTTTCTTCTTCTTTAAGTGGCTTGCTTTCCAAGAACATTTGTGATCAATAACGTGGTTTTCACTTTATCAACTGCCGTTCTAAATAGTACTGTTGTGTTGAGTCCATACCACTGATGTAAATTTTGAGTCTCGTTTGCTTCAATTTTTCCGTGAATAATGATATGAAGTAGATTGTATTTATCATTTCTCATAATATGGCCCAGATATACAATTTTTTGTGTCATTAAGAATTTCACGTTGTAGTACTTCCTTATTTGTGACCTTGTCCATCCGTGAAATCTTCAAAATTCTGCGATAGATCCATATCTCAAAAGCTTCCAGTCTTTTGCAAATTGCCTTCGCAAGCGTCCATGCTTCAACGCCATATAAGAGAATACTGAAGACATAACATCTTAATAATCGAATACGTAAGGGAGTGGACAAGGCTCTACGGTCAAAATTTTCTTTATCTTTTGAAAGGCTTGTCTTGATTGCCCTATCCTACATCTAATTTCCTGTGTTAAGTCCCAATTTTCGTTGACATAGCAGCCAAGATATTTATACGATGTTACTCTCTCTATCAATTCCTCTCCCACAAGTATATTATTCTGTATGTCATTATGTTGTTTACTAACGATTAGCCATTTGGTTTTTTTGACGTGTCAGCCTCATTTGTTCACTACGGTTTGTCTCTGCTGAATAAAGAATATTTGTAGGTCTTGCATGCTTGTGCTTTTGGTCTTTCCCAGAGCCTCACGAAATATTTTTTTATAGTATAAATTAATCAACAGGGGGGATAGAACAGTATAGGCATGTCTTGTGGTAATTGACTATCCACAATAACAATCGCTGTCCCCAATATAGGTTGGTTATTATAGGTACGTATATCTCTGCCATCTAGACCAATTTCCCTGAGAACTTATTGTTAGAATAATTTATCGTGCCGAACGGTGTCAAATGCTTTTTTATAGTCCACGAAGCACACATACACATTCACGTTGACATTCTGACAGCGTTGAGTAAGCACTTGCATGTTAAATAAGGCATTTCGTCTTCCAAACCCATTTCTGAAGCCAAATTGAGAGTCACTAATATTTTGCTCACATTTTTGATATATACTGGCATGTATATTTTTGAGAACTACTTTTATGACATGACTCATCGAAATGATAGTTCTATAGTCTTTACAGTATTTTGCACTGTTTTTTTAGGCATTGTTATAAGATAGATTTAAGGCAGTCTTGCGGAATCATACCAGTTTTATATATGCACTTGAAGAGTTTCAGAAGCAGGGTAATAAAACTGTCCTCCTTCAATACTTTTAGGACGTCAAATTTTCAATTTTGTTCTAGCTAGAACGTTCAATTTCTGCTACGTTAATATTAAGGCCATCGTCTGAATCTACACCGTGAGTTAAGTTTCTTGTGTTATTGAAAAGGCTTTTTATATAATTTGTCCATTCAATTAGTTTTTCTTGAATATTTGTTAATAGTTGTTTACTTTCATTAATTAACTAGTTATTATTGTATATCGTTAAACTTCTGGTGCATACATCGTAGAGACCTCAGACTAGTGTCATTCGACTCAGATTGAAGAGTAGAATCCGAAAAACTAAGGTCATCCTCGGGCGCTCAAAGGTTAAAAAGTTATAAGCCTTTAAAGTAGTAAGTGCAGGCTAATTTACTTTAATATCTAGGAGGCGTACATGTGAAATAATTAATAAGACTTGTAAGAATTTGACTGTTTTTATTTGGGTACATACCTGCTGCATGTTTGACTTTCTTGTACATATTAAAAAAGTTATGCTTTGCTTCAAGTTCTTCTATCTCGTCACACTGTTCTCGTAACTATTTTTCTTTTAAGTCTCCTACTTTACGTCTGATGTTTTTCTGAATTTCGAGGTATTTGTCTGGTTGTTGGTTTTTGTAGGTTCTTCTGAGATCCATCAGTCTTAGTATTTCCTGGGTCATCAATTTTTTGTGTTTAGATTTGTTGGATTGTAATAAATTATGGTTTATCTCTTGTATTAATGTTTTTATTGAATTCTAGATCGCTTCAGTATTATTATGGTCTGGGCTTATGTTTTGATATTTCTGGGCCTTGTATTTCCTAGTATTTCAATGTTGTTGATTTTTACTGATACTAATTGTAAGTTTTTTAAGCTTAATCTTTATTTTTGCCGATAAAAGAATGTAATCAGAGAAAGCGTAGCACTAGAATAAGTCTTTGTGTTCTTTATGATGTTTCTGAATCTTTTATTGGTGCCTATATAATCGATTTGGTTTTTCACGTTCCTGTTTCTATTGGATATCCAAGTGTAGAGATTTATTCTCTGTAAGCCAAATTGAATTATTTTTGCTGTATAGCAAGTAGCGCCATCTAGTTGGAAAAGGAGATAGTTATCATCAGCACAGTTTAGGAATAAATGGTAAAATATTATTTTATGATATATCTTACTATTTTGAAACATTGTCGGTTGCATATATAAAATGAAGATGTCTCACTCCTTGAACGGATATACCTAAACCATTAATAATTTTTAGTTTTTAAAGCAATTCTTGAGCCTCCGAAAGCTTCTTCTCTCGTTTATATTTTCCTTCTACAGTGAACCTCGCGGCGCGTAAAAAAGAAACTCCGGTTTATATCTGATTCACCTACATAGCTACGTTTATTTTATCAAATAAATTTGAATATTAATTCCACCCGAATCGCAACATGAGCGGACAAAATTAAAGTTCAAATAACGCATATCAATTATTATACAGTTTTTGAAATACAAAGGACTATCTAAGAAATATATTTTATATTAGTTCGAAAGAATTAGTATTAAAAAAATTAAAAACAAGTCACCTAAAAGATGATTATTTTTAATGTTTTGTCCAGCTCATCCCATAACAACTCTATGGTTTGCTAAATAGTCGTTACAAAGCTTTGAAGTTTGTTTAGGATCGTTGTCTTGCATCTATCATAAACCCCGTTCCTATTAATCGGAACCCAGATGGAATGGCGTTTTCCGGTAAATTTTTTTATAATGTTCTTTTCTCATAATCCCATCGAGCTTACTAAGTCCTCTATTCCAGCCAAAGAAAACCCACTCCGCACTAAAATGGACTTAACTCCGTGCTTGACAGTTGGAACAATAAAGTTCTGGTTAATATCGAAATAACCATAAAATCATTATGGACAACCGCAAAGTGAAGTTGAGAGAGATAGCTGACACTGAAGATATCAGAAGGTAGTGCTTTCACTATTAGACACGAACATTTGGGTATGAGAAAGCTGTTTTCGAAATGGGTGCCTTTTGCTCACACCGGAACAAAAACAACAACGAATTGCTCATTCAGAGCTCTGTTTGGGCATATTTATGCGCAATAAGTCGGAGTTTTGCGTCAATATGAGACAATCGATGAAACATGGATCCATCCACCATTTCACTCCGGAATCAAACCGGCAGTCTTCTGAGTGGAAAGCAGTCGTTGAAAGCCCTCCGAAGCGACCAAACACGCAGTAGTTAGCTGGCAAGGTTATGGCCTCTGTATTTTGGAATGCACAAAGTATAATATTTATCGACTGTATGGAACATGGAAAAACAATCAACAGTGACTATTATATTGGGTTATTGGAGCGTTTGAAGGCCGAAATCGCAACAAAGACCACATTTGGCGAAGAAAAAAATTTTGTTTCACCAAGTCGTGTCACAAGTCGCTCAAAACAATGCCAAAAATGCAATAATTGGGCTCTGAATTGCTTCTGCACCCACCGTATAGTCCAGCTCTGACCCCCAGCAATTATCACCTCTTTGTCGAACTCCGTCGCAAGAGATTTAACTGAGATGAAGACGATAAATCGTTCTACATGGGTGGTATCGAAAAGTTAGAGAAGCATTGGCATGATTGTATCGCCGCTAAAGGAGACTATTTTAATGAATAAAGAAGAATTTTTGCAAAAAATTGTTGTTTTATTACTTAGACCCGGGACTTATTGAGTGATGTGTTTGCATCTTTGCTGTGGCTAAAAACCATAGACAGGTTTTTTTCTTGAAAAGTATCTAATATCGCACGTAAGTTAATTTCGGTTTTAGTTGCTGAAATTTCTTCCTCCTATTATTAGACACTTTAAGAGCCAAAGCGAAGAAATTACATCGTCTGTGATGGTTCTAGAATTAAAAGCTTAATTTATATTTGTCATCGCAAGAAGTTTTAAAGCGTACGTGGTTCGTGCAAAAAGATTGAGAATAGATTGTAATGCGCATGCCTAATTAAGGACCTCAATGACCGAGTCAGTTAGGAGTTAGATGCCGTTAAGAGACCAGTTTAGTGTGTGATCGTCACATTTGCAATGGTTGAGCAAGTAGAGAAGCGAATCTACATGAAATTTCTTGTAAAGCGGCTCGGCCATTCTATAATTCGTATTTGTTGCCCTGGAACTTCTGGCTGTTTCCAAAACTTAAATTAAATTTTAAAGGGAGAAATTCTAGACCGTTGACGAAATTTAGAAAGTAAAATGTATGGAATAGAGAAAACGGCGTTGTGAGAATTGCATGAGATCTCAAGGAGCTTATTTTAAAAGGGACTGAGGAAAGTACGTACAATGTTTTTTTTGTATTATTTTACTCAATGAATAGATTTTCAACGAACTTAAAAAATTCGTTACTGAATTTTATGTCTGTCTGTCGGTCTGTCGGTCCGTCACAAAATTTGAGATTTTTTAAAATTTGAAAATGAATTCTTATAGGAAATTTTACGCTGAATTCGAGAATGAAGTCGAAAAAATTCTATGTCGAATAATTTTCGAGATATTCGATTTCGAATTTTCCCAAAATTCGAAATCGAAATCGAAAGGTCTTTTTAAGTTCGTTCTGGGATTGCTTACAGAGCAATCTCTTCGCCGGCCCCATGTTTTACTGTTGTAATTGTAATGTTTTATATTATATGGCTCAATATTTTATGAACAGACTATATATTTTAACATTTCTTGTTTTTCAAACTGTATAAACATACGTGTTAGTATTTTTCTTTGTTTCAAGTTACAGAGAAGCAATTAGGATAAATATTTATATTTTCTTAGAACCTTGAAGCAAGTGTATTTTATTTGCTTGTAAATTGATAAAAATTGATATTGGCTATTTGTATCTACTAATAGAGTGGTTAACATACACATAAATTATCATATGACCTCGTACATATAATTTAGTACTCCACTTTTATGTTTAAACACGTTGAGCTGTGTGTTTTAAAATGACGAAGAAAAAAACATACAACCTTCATAAGAAAAGTTTCAGTACTAGATTCGTAAAAAATAATTTATTCAACTTACCAACCAATGGTCCTAGGTCTTATCAAAGTAGCCTTCTTGGCTATTTATACATAGCTGCCATAGTTTCTAGAGGTCATGGGAGTAAACAGAAAACTTCATCCGAGATGGTTTTCAGCACATCTGTCACAGAAGTTTGAATTGTTTGAAATATCTTTAAGAGGCTTCTCTTTCAGCGGCATGTTAACGCGGCAAACAAAAAAAATATCATACGGTTACAGGTCTCGTGAATATGGAGGATTTCGGACTGGTACAGCAGTATGGTATCTTGTATTGCCGTGCAATAAGAACCACTGCCTAAATGCTTACGATTCAGGACGGCACCGCATAATTTCTTGACGCAATCATTTCAACATGTCAATGTAAAAGGTTTGGTTTCTTGTTTGTCCTTCAGAGAGATATTCATGATGCACCAAATTCCAGCATCAAAAAATGCGATCAACATTACCTTTGTTTTCGAAGGTTGTCTCAATTTTTTTGGTGACTCGTGAACAACGACTTCGCATTCGATCCTTTGGCGCTTCGTTTAAGAGTCATACTGGTAGCACCAACTATCGTCTTGTGTTTTAACACAAATGTGGGATCAGTTCTGGCTCTTTCCAATAGTTCAATGAGGGACTATTTTTGCATTAAGTTTTCGTTTTCTTAAATCGTACCGTTAAAATGTGGCGACACACATTGTTATTGAATTTTAGATCTTCTAATATTATGCGCACAGTAAGTTGTAGTGACTACTTCACAGGTTCCACATTTTCACCGGTATACCTATCATCTTGACGGGTGAGAGAACATTACAACAGAAAAATATTTCAAGTTGCAACGAATCAAGACCTATTCAATAGATCCACTGATCACTTCTTTTCGCAAATTTTCCCAGAAGACAAAGTCAAAATTGTTACCTGAAGTGTTTAGGCTTTTAAAAGAACCCACAATTCCATCTTCTAAGGAGAATGTGACCAGACATCCAAATACCAAAAGTATACGTGGAAGTGACACAGGCTCGACTGATACTGATGAATAATTGACGTTTCTCTCTTTTGTATTAATAAGGATATAGGTATGCATCTTTTGCGTTATATATCTCTGTTAATTATTAGTATTGGACTATATTTTTTACATTATTTTTCTTGTATTTTGTGAGTCATTTTCAATAGAATGTGTATATATATATATATATATATATATATATATATATATATATATATTGAGAAAACGGCTCGACCGTTTTTGCTATAAACTTGGATTTCAACTTATTTTAATGTTCATAATTGAAATGCAGTCATAAAAAACCGTGATTCAAATCCGGTCGATTTAAAGGCCTTTCAGGTTCACCGTGGTTTTCCTATACTACCACGTAATAAAAAAATTCTTAATACTTGCAAAACAAAAAATGTATGTATTTATGATTATACGATGGCCGAAGAACGTAAACGTAGAACGGAGGCACACGAATCGATTTGTAACGGAGATTTTCTCACGGAAAAAATTATGTTCTTTGACTATAAGAAAATGCATGTCTGTGACCTAGCCAAGGAGTTGAAAAATGTCATCATAGATAACGAATTTTTCATCTACACGGTTTTTCTGAAAAGCAATGCAATTAGTTCGAAAAAAATACATTCAAGATATTGTGATAAAATTCTTTAAAATACTCTTCTTGGGCATCCACACACTTTTGCCAGCGACTTTTCTATGCACTGTACGCATCCTGGAAGGCGTCCACGGGGACCTCGTTTTTAGAGTCTGTCACGGCGGTTCGGATTGCTTCAATGGTTCCAAAACGGGTTTCTTTCATAGCGGACTTGATCCTCGGGAACAAAAAGAAGTCTGCCGGAGTCACGTCAGGACTGCAGTGGGGCTGGGGCAACGTTGCCAAGCTTCGCTTGACAAGAAACTGCTGGACGCGCAGAGCGGTATGCAAATTATCGGTAACAATTTTATGCACAGTGGTTTTCGGAATACTGAGAGTCTCTGCTATCGAACACTCATTCGACGATCGGTATTTAAAAGATCACGAACACGAGACACATTTTTGTCACTTGCTGGTTGACGGCCGGCTAGAGCGGGGGTCATCCTACACCTCGTTCCGGCTATTTTTAAACAATTTCAACCACCTGGAAACGAGAGAGCAGAGTCCCTGTAGGCTGTTTGCTGAATCATTTGGTAGGCTTTTGTTCAGTTTAGCACAGAACTTGATCGGTAACGTTGTTCGACAGTTTTCCCCATTGCGAGTCATGACACAGATACTAACAGCAGGTTCACGGAAACAGCGATTCTGACGCTCCTAGAGCTCATAGCAGGCCCAGCTTCGAAGCGTTTTGAAACTAAGAGCTTGTCGTTTGCTCAAAGAGCCTGTACCAGTTGCAGGCGATATGGTTTGAACACCGAACGGCACCTCAACACTAGACAGTTGTTTGTGGCAGTCCCAAGTTTTTCTGCTAAGTCGACTAGTTGACTTAATTGGGCTATGTGTTAAACCCTTTCGAATTCGCCCCAAATTATCCTCTAATATATGCGGTTGGTTCGTGCTATTACCTTTACACAAATAATCAGTTTGATCAGATTTATGATTCCAACGACAAATGCTGTTTCTTGTTGGAAGTTTAATATTGTAATGACAACGAAATGCACGTTGCACTGCAGTCGCCGATTTTGTTTTACCGAACTTACAAATGCAAAAAAGCCGTGATAGTATTCCAAACTTTATGAAATCATAATAGATGTGAAGGCTTTCACGATTGGTGTTGTGGTCCATCGTGTGGTTGGTTCCCAGTTTGTTAGGCCGTGGTCGGAGTTTGGAAACTCTTGTAGTTTCGTCCACAACTGCGGCGGACATCTTCAGGAGAGTTTCTGGACTCCGACCATGACCTAGCAACTCGAGAGCCAACCACACAATGCACTTTAGGACATTCTCTTTGAAATGTTATGTGAATAATTCACATACAATGTATAATTTAGGAAATACAGCTGCATGAAATTAAGTATCATTTTTAATCACTCTGTATATTATCACCGGTTTCTTTATTTTTGACTCCTTTTCAGATTCGACTGCAATTTCTATTATTTGTAAGGTGTAGTCGAAGTAAAGATTAATGAGAAACAGTCCTACTAAGGATGATTTCAAAATCAATCATGAAATTGATGATTCACATGGACAAGGAACCCAAGTTGGTTTGAAAATGATTTAGGTCCAAGTTATAGAATATCACGGTAGCTGATTGAAGCTACATCGAATAATTTTATTCTTACTTGTTGCTTGAATTGTGCAAGTAATTTATTTTTCCTTGTACATTTCTTTAATAAATGTTCCGAATTTACCTTGACGATCACGTACATTTATGTTTAGTTTTGTGTCGTATTGTGATCTACAAACACTTTTATGTTCTAATTACTTAGCTAAATGTACAATCGCTGAATAACTGGACATTTATTTTTCAGAGAGGCTTCAAGGTGCGAGAAGAGTTGGCCCATTCTTCTCAGCAGGCCAACCGCTTCCGGACACTGTGCACCTCTTGCCGACGACGCCGCAAATTAGAGGCCTCCACACTTTCATACGCAACAAGGACACTCCCCGCGACGAGTTTATTTTTTACAGCAAGCGCTTGATACGGCTGGTCATAGAGTACACCCTCTCTCTGATGGCGTTTGTTGAAAAGACTGTTGAAACTCCTCAAGGCGTACTGTATAATGGTAAGAACAATGGCGCAAGTCTGATGTTAAGTTTTATTTGATTTACGTTAGGTAAGAGGATGGCCACTGATAAAATATGCGGGGTGTCGATATTGCGGGCGGGCGAAACAATGGAACAGGCAGTTTGCGATGTTTATAAGGACATACGGATCGGGAAGATCTTGATACAAACGAATTTTCAAACCGGAGAACCAGAGGTGACGTTTGGGCAGAAGTTGTCAGGTGATTGTTGATAGTTTTGAATTGTAGCTGTTCTATCTGAGGCTTCCTAAGGACATAAAGGATTACAAGGTTATTCTCATGGATGCGACAGTGGCAACAGGAGCAGCAGCTATGATGGCTATTCGTGTCCTGCTTGATCATGACGTGCCTGAAAGCAACATATTGATTGTATCGTTGTTAATGGCCGAATCTGGGGTGCATTCTATTGCTTACGCGTTTCCAAAAGTCCGGATAGTGACTTCGGCGATCGATCCCGAAATTAACGATAAGTTTTATGTTTTACCAGGAATTGGTAATTTCGGTGATCGTTACTTTGGGACCGAACCTTCGGAGGAGTGAAGGTTATTTGGTTTTTACATAGTGATATTATTCGACTTTTTATTTTTATTTATTTATTATTTAATTTAAAGCACACATTTAATAGAAATGTTGTTTTTATAATTAAAGGCCGTTATATCTTCTTTAAGTGATTTTAAAGAATGGTAACATGCATTTTTTGGTTATAGGAAAGATCAAAGGATGTGTTCTAAATTATACTTTTGATATAGACTGCATTTTAAAGCTTTTCCAAAGATATTTTTTTATTGCTCTAGTCTGTTTCTTTAAGGAAACGTTTGAGTTTGCTATTAAAATTTCATATTTTGATTTACTTAAACAATTATTACTACAAAGTTGCTGCTTTTTACATAAAAAATTGAATTCTTTTGTTACGTCCAGTCAGACTTAATTATTATCTCTGGGTATATCCTCAGGCTGGTACTTAACTTATTAATATAAACATTAGTGATACCATCGTAATTTATAATTGTTTATTGTACATAATGTCTTTAATGTAACATCGACTTTCCATGGGTTTTAACTTTTACTTCTCACATTTTGTACTTAACTATATAGTGTAGTGGTAGTTACTGATTGGTTCCTTAGTAGTTTTGTTGTTATTTAATCATCTTCCACTTGCAAGGATGCATTTGATATATCAGGTGGCATTATTGTGATTTAAAATGTTTAGTTGCGCCATACTGATCACTTCCCAGGTTTGCAATTTGATTTACTGATATGTGATGCATCCGTTTTCTGTTAAAATGGAATTCCAATCTCAGTGGTTACAGTGATTTTTTTGTAAGGTAAGCAACTGTGAAGGTATCTTCTTTTTAATACCTGGAAGTGTAGTTTTTATATTGTAATTTATATGAATAAATTATATGATACTTTTATGAAGAACTTATTTTGTAAATCTACCTTCAGTACCTTACTATACATAAAAATTTCACCCTATAAATTTCTATTAAAATGCTATCTATAGAGTTGCCATTTTTCCAATTTTATTAGTACAATTAAAGGGCGATTTATATAGATTTTTCTGTCTCTTGAACTTTGTACCATTTCTTTCATAAAAGTAAAAGGAACAATATGTATATTTCAATCTCTTGTTTTATTTATCATTGTCATGTTGAAGTAAGATGCTGAGAAATAGCAAAAGAGTGTAAGTGAATTAATGTACTGTAATTGACATCCCTTCTTTGTGGAGTAATTCTTTAAATGATACAAAAACTGCAACAGAATTTAGTTTTATATAAAAATTAATAAACTCAAAAGATAAATATTACCAAAATAGTGTACTTGCCTCTTTTTGGTACTTGCCAAGTCATAAAGCCTTAAAAGCACAGGTGTAATACTTAACAATGAACAATGTAATTCATTCTACTCCTGTTTTTTTAATTATAATGTTGTGAAACTGGAAATGCTATTAAATTCTTTAAGTTGTAATAAAAAGTAGAAAGATCCAAAAAATGGAAAAAAGACACGAATAAGTTACAATATAAACGAATGACAAAAAAGTACAATAAACTATATACAATATTTAGAATCTGTTGAGTTAATGTACTAATTTTCGCTGCAGCAAAAAAGTGTGGTACAATCAGAGGAAAATGAAAGAGAAAAAGTAATTAGTAGAATTTTAAAAATGAAAAAATTATTAGAGAAAATATGGTGTACTATACTTTCTACTTTAGATTTATTCAAATTTTTGTAGCGTAATTTTTAAGGTTCTTTGTAGGTTTATGCATTAATTAAAGATCATCTGTTATAAGTGGTGTATATTACTTTACCCTCTCTCCCTCCCTCTCTTGCTGGTTTCACGGGTTATATCTGTCCCTTCAGATTTCTTCATTTCGCTTGGTTCTGCCATTCTCCTTCTTGTATATTTCTTCTCTCCATTGCTATTCATATTCCTTCATACCAGCTCTTTCTCGGCCTTTCCCCTTTTCTCCTTTCTGGAGATATTCATTCCATAGCAATTTTTGGTATTCACCTCAACCATTATTTGTACATGTCTATACTAAATTAGTTGCCTCCTTTTTGTTTCTTCTACTATGATGCTGTTGATTTCCATAATTTTCCTTATCTTTTCATTTCTTACTCTGTAGATTCTTGATATCTGCTGCCATTTTCAGAAAGTTTATTTTTAATACTCTCAGTTTACTTTTGTTAGTGTTTTACACTATTTATTATATTATATATTTGTATTTTATTTTTTGATAGATTCATACCCCAGTATGCTGTTTATTGTTCCAATTGCTTTTTTATTCTTTTTAATTCTTTTATTCATTTCGTTTAGATTCTTACTTTCTTCTATACTTGTTTTTAAATACGTGTATTCTTCACATTTTTCTATTATTTTTCCTGTGTCTAATTGAAACCTTTCTGACTGTACTTCTAGCGGTAAATATTTTGTCTTGTCTATGTTTAATATTAATTCTCATTTTTCATATTCCTCCTTTAGTTTCCTAGTTACATATTCCGCATCGTCTTTCTCTTGAGCAATAACTACGTGGTCGTCCGCAAATTGTAATGTACATATAGTCCTCTCCCCTACTGATATATCCATTCTACTACACTTTGATTAAGGTTGGTGACAGCGGGCATCCCTGTCTCCAGTCCCTTTGTGTATACAAATTATTGAGTTAGTACTGTTCCTATCTTGACTTTGGCTATTTGTCCTCTGTATAAGTTTTTCACAGTATTAACTAGCATATAATTCAGATTTCTCTTCTAACGTTTCCCGCATTTTCTGTATTGGTACGCTAGTATACGCTTTTGCGATATCAATCATTACTAGGTGCAATTCTCTTCCTATGACTTGTTTTTTTTTGTATTATTTGTGACAATGTGAATAGATTGTTTAGACAGGATCTACCCGCACTGTTTTCTTCTGATTCCCTATCTTTGTATTGTTTTTCAACTACATTCCTTATTATTCTGCTGTATAATTTACTAAAACTGTTTAGGACCGCAATTCCTCTATAGTGTATATATATATAAATTGAGTGAAGTTGTAAATTAAATGGGGAATGGAATTTTGCTTGTAATTGCTACCTATTATATGCATTTATACTTGCTTCTGTTTCTTTATTTTTAGTAGTTTTGTAATATTGCTATTCTTTGTTTGCAAGTTTTCTTATAGATTCTATATTTTTGTACGCATTTTATTATTTAGTCTTTTTTATATTTGTATATTTTTTATTTTTGTATACAATCCAATAGTTTTTTTCTCATATGCCCTTAGATTTCCTATTTTTTTTTCGTTTTTAGGTAAAGTTTTTAAAAACATTAACAATTGCAGAAAGGCCAGGCCAGGCCTTAAAAAAATTACTGTAGTTTTCATTTTATATCTCTTAGACCTCTTCACTATGTTATGAGTTCAGGGAGATGATTTGAGTTTAGTTCTGGTATTACAATTTGTTGAATTGGAATATGCATATTTTTGTATATCACTATGTCAGCGGTGTCTGGTTGATGGTCATGTCTGTAGGGATAATCTGGTGCTTGTATTTATTTAAAACTGATATTTTGTAGCCCAGATGTTCAGTTTGTTACCGTTGGGGTTATCAGCTCGGCAGCTCCAGAGTCGACGCTTGCGATATTTATATCACTTATAACTAATGTTGGTATTAAATATATTTTGTTTGTCTGCTTCTGAGAGACGCTTGTTAGGTTCCCTGTAAGCCGTTGTGATTTGAATAGATTTAACGTTGCTGGAATTCATGGTAAGGGTAATCATTTCCAGGTGGTCTATAATAACTTAATTGAGGCTAGTATGCTTTAATTTTTGTTTGATGAATACGACTCCGTGCTAATCCTTCATGTCTGTCATTTTGATAAATCCAGTAGCTGCTATTTTAAATATTTTCCCCGTCAGATAGATGGGTTTCGGTGATGCATGCGATATCCACATTATATCTTGCTAGAAATGAAATAAAAATCATTCTTTGTGATTGTATTCCGTTGGCATTCCAGTTTAGGATTGTTAATTTCTATATTGTTAGGAGTTGATTATCAATTGATAATGTTTGGTAATAAATATGTTATTATAAATTATTTAATTTGTAACAGGAAAGAATGATTAGTTTTATAAAAGACTATAAGATAATGTCGATATTGAAAGACTTTTGGTAGCAATTAGACTGTACTGTTTGGATGAATGTCATATTCTGGGTTACTCTTGGGAAGTGTCCGGTGGTTTCTTCATGGCGCGCGTTGATTGAACAGTTCTAGGTGGTGACGGCAGCCTCTGTAACTAGCTGGATGGTTTCCTCCACAGTTTACACATTTAGTAAGGTCGAAGGATTTTTTTTCAAATGCATTATGTGGGTGCTCTAAATTACATTCGACGCATCTTGATTTAACAGCGCAGTAGTTCTTTTTATGGCCAACTCTTTGGCATCTGTAATATTGTGGAATGTTAAATAAATTTCTTTGGGGGCGTCGCTTGAAGTTAGGATTATATACATATATATATATATATATATATATATATATATATATATATGTATTTTTTTATTGAGTCATGCATATATGTATTTATGTATATACGTGTATATGTACACGCGCACGCAGCGCGCGCACACACACACACACACACACATATATATATATATAGATACATACATGTATATATGTATGTATGTATATTATAGTGTTAAAATGTCATTTATATTGTATTTCGTTTATATACAAATTATGCCCATTATTTTTGTTTATTGCCATTTTCCTTGCTTTATTACAGGTTCAAACATTCTGCTATTACTTCGTCCCATGTTTTTTTTTGATTATCTTGTTTTATTTTTTTTTTGTTTGTGCTTTCCATATCTTTTTCGTTTGTCTTTTTTTGTTATTATTACGTTTCTAAATCATTTTAATTGATGATTTTATGATTGATTTTATTTTTAATTGTTTTTTCACTTTTTTATTATGAATTTTATCTTTCCTTGTATAATGCCTTTGGTGCCTCTGAGATTTTTATTTTCAACGATCTTAAAAAGTTCGTTACTGAATTCTATATGTTTGTCTGTCTGTCGGTCTATCACATAATTTGAGATTTTTTAAAATTTGATGATGAATTCTTATAGGAAATTATACGCTGATTCGAATTCGAAATTAAAAAATTTCTATCTCCAATAATTTTCGAGATATTCGACTTCGAATTTCGGGAAAATTTTCGACATTACGATTTTAAATGTGATTCTTATAGGAAATTTTACGTTGAATTCGAAAATGAAGTCGAAAAGTTTTCATGATATTCGATTTCGAATTTTCCCGAAATTCGAAATCGAAATCGAAAGGTCTTTTTAAGTTCGTTCTGGGTTTGTCTACAGAGCAATCTCTTCGCCGGCCCCATGTTTTTACTTTGTATTTTTCATTTTACTTATTTTGATAGAACTCAATTTTTACTTTGGTATGTCAGGAAATGGTTTGTATATTAAATTATAAACTGCTACTTCTGTTTCGTTAGATAGGTTATTTCCTTTTTTTGTATAAAGATGTTCAGAGCTTGATGTAGTTTAATTGCATTATCTACTGTGCCGTTTATTTCAGCGTCGTTCTTTTTATTTTATTGTACAATATCTATGTTCCTGAGTATTTAAATGTCTTTACTTGTTATAGATTTCTTTTATTTAGCTGTATTGATATATTATATTTTTCCGTTGCTACCGCCATTACTTTTTTTCTCATTATTTATTTTCAAATATCTCATGTGCGACTTCATTTTATATTGTAAGTTGTACTGTAACTTTTGTTTGTTATTTGTGTAAATAATTAGGTTGTTAGAAAATGCGCATTCTGATATTGCCCCCGTTTCTATATTCTTGTAACTCATTTGCATCTTTTTTACTTTTTGTTTTATTTCACTAATTATATTATCTAATAGTATATTGCATAATGTTGGGATTAATACTCCTCCTTGACTTATTCCCTTATTAGTTATAAATTCCTTATATTGTATATTTCCTGTTCTTATAATAGGTCTACTAAAAAGAAATCCATTATTTTTGCATGAAATTGAAAGTTTTATTTAACATACTTACAATGAACCGATTTAGGTCAAATATGCGCCGTTTTGCTTGATAACTTGTTGCCATTTTGAAGGTAATTCCATTATGCCTCTCTCATAGAAGGCCTTGTCCTATTGGCAAAAAACTGGGACAGTCGATTTTCACAAGAGTCTCTTGAGGCGAATTTTTCACCAGTACAATAGTTCGCCATGGACAGGAACAGGTGATAATCACTTGGTTCCAGGTTCGAGCTATAAGATGAATGCATAAGAACCTCATAATCAAGCTCCCCGGAGCCTCTGGCGAGTCGCTAACGATGTGTGTGGCTTGGGTTGTCTTAATAAAACACAATTCCTGTCCTAGTGGCCAAAGTTGGCCGCTTCTGGGCGATTGCTTCCTTCAGACGGTCCAATTGTTCACAGTATAGGTTCAAATTAAGAGTTTGGCCGTAGGGGAGCATATGATTCCTTGCCAATCCCACCAAACGCACAGCAAAACCTTCCTGGCCGTCAATCCTGGCTTGGCCACCGTTTTCGTTTTCGCTTGACGTTGTTGTAAGTGATCCATTTTTTATCGCCAGTCACCATCCGCTTCAGAAACGGGTCGACGTTGTTGCGATTCAGCAGCGATTCACAGATGGAGATTCGGTCCATGAGGTTTTTTTGCGTTAACTCGTGTGCACCCATACATCCAGCTTCTTTTTGTATCTAGCCTTTTCCAAAAATAGAAACAGTGCTTATGTGACGGTCGGACTCGAACATTTCCATGATTGTATCCACATTTTCGACAATTGGCCTTTCAGAGCGTGGTGCACCTTTGACATCGAAATTACCGGAACGGAATCGACGAAACCAAAACTGCTCTTGATTAGCTGTTACAGTATCATAACTATAAACGCTATTCACATTTTCAGCCGCCTGGCTTGCGTTTTTACCTTTATCGAAAAAACTGTAAAATATGGCGTATTTTCTATTTTGCTGTTTTCCATCTTTGACGTGAGCTCAAACAAAACTGAGTCAACCATTCAGAAAACTGTCAAATAAGTTTTTTTTTAGTACGAAATGTGAGCATTCTAATGCCATTCAGTGTAAACCGATCGGACTTTTAGAGCGCGAGATACAATTTATTAAAGCCATCTATTGGAAAAATAATGGATTTCTTTTTATTAGACCTATTATAGCTGCTTTAGTTATTGTATAAACTGATTATATTATTGTGAATTTTACTGTTTATTCCTCTTTATTCCTCTTTCTAAACTACTCCAAACTATTCTTTTTGGTATACTGTCTAACGTTTGATCTATATCTATAAATGCCCCTAATATATTGTTTGTTTCGTTTTCCTTAATAATTATTTAATTTTTACTATTTATAATAGTGCCAGCGTAGTTGGTTGATTGAGGCATTTGGTTGTGGCACAAGCGGACCTGGATTTATTCCCGAAGCTCTTAGATGTCTGGTAGATGGTCCATTCAGTGACTAAAATAATTGAGTACCTGCATTTACTTCGAGCAAGGAGTAACAATGGCGGTCGTCTAAGGCGCGATGTTTGCCACATCGTTCCGTATCAGAAATGATAAGAGACGACCGAGCAGTGAGGCGGGGCATATGAGACCCTTAACTTTTCAGTTCGCAGACTGTGCTCTTACGTATAGTGTTAGAGAAAAATATTTTTAATATTTAATTTTTTATTGTAAAGTAAGTGTTTCTGTACTCTCGCTTTTCTTTGAATCTACTATATGTTTTTCTAACTACTCTTCCAGAATGTTTTTGAATCTTTTCTCTTATATTTTGTCTTATATTTTTAATATTATTTTTATGTTTGGACACGTGTCCAAATTTATCACCATTTCAGCTGTTATGTCATCATGTCCCTTTTTCAGAATTTATTACTTTTACTACTTTTTCTATTTTTCTCTTTATTCTCTATATTTTATGTATTCTTAATTTTCTTTTTTATTTCTCATTTGTTCTATATTTCTTGTTCCGTATTTAGCATGTTCCCGAAGTACTCTACAATGCGCTATTATCTCATTTTATTTGATATTTTTCTGCTTTTATCTTTTATGTTTCAATTTCTACGTTGTTTACCTTTTATGAGCGTTTTAAAAATTTATAAATTATATAATAATTTTCAAGTTTCCATTTTTTAACAAACTTTTACATGATTGTTTAGCTTTTTTACTATTTATTTAACTTTTAACCTTTGTTTTTTATATCTGTTATAGTTTTCTTAATTTCTGTTCTTTTAATTTTATTTTCCTTATTTCACCACTTGGCCAGATTTATTCAGTCTTTTACTTCCATATGCCTCTTACTATCTTTTTTTAGTGTGTTTACTTTTTTTCATTTTTTATGCATTACTAATTTTATTTTTCTTTGTATAATTGTATAATTTTTTTCATTTTATAATTTATCTTTACTATTACCAAGAAGTGGTCTGAGTAAATTTCTGGATGTCATTTTACTCTTGTATCTTTTACTTCTTTTCTATAATGGAGTTGATTATTACATAGTTAATTATTGAGTTTATGTGTTTATAATATAATTTTTTAAATTTTTTATAGTATTACTTGTTGCTTGGTTTGTATGATACTATTAACGTGGCTTTCATTTGTTTATTAATTTATAATTCTATCTTTAATATAATTCTATAATACCTATCCAATTGCGTATATATTTTGCTATATTATGTTTTACAATATCTCCTATTATATATTTTTTGCCTATTCGTTCTAATCTACTCCACTGTTTACCATTAAGCATCATTTTTCTTTTGCCTTTTTTTTCAGTTACGTTCAGAATGTGTAAGCCCCTCTTTTTAAATTTTTCAGTAACTTATTTTTATTACCAGTTGAACTTTTAAAGTTCCATGTTGTTATCTTTCTGATTTTTGACTTTATTTTTTTATTTTTTGATATCCTTTATCTTTTCCTAATCGTTATCATTATATCCATCCCTCGTTTGTTATCTTGTTCCACTTCTATAGCTCATTGTTAGCTGTTGCCTCATTGAATCTCATTCTAACATTTTCCCCAGTTTATTCTCTTTTTTAACCTTTGCTTTTTGTTTCTTTGCGCATGTCTCTTTCTTTGTTATATTATTATATATGTATATTGGAAGCTCCTATCAAATTTTAACTTATTTTTTCTTTTTATAATATTCTTATCTCGTTAGTTGCCTAATTCTATGAGTCATGTTCTTTGGCTAAGTTTATGTGCTGTTTTAATGTTCATTTAATTATTAGATATCCTTCTTTATTTATTTTTTGGGCGATCTTTTCCGTGTCTCCGCTATTTATTTTAAGTCTAATTGGTATTACTTTTTTCCTTTTCCAATCATTCGACGTTATATCGCAATATGTTCAGTTTATTTTTTATTCTCTTACACTTGTTTCAGGTTTTTATATTTCTATTAATTTCCATTATTATTTCAAGCATCATATTTAGCGCTTTGTCACGTTTTCTGTCTTTTTTTATTATCTTTGTGAAGTTTTTTATCTACCAAACGCTTCCTTTTCTTTTTCACAATTCCTTCTCTTTTTACTTGATTCTTTCGTAGATGTCGTTCTTTTTCACTTATTTTTTATAATATTTAGTTATATTTTATTGATTATCACTATTATTGTCAATTTGTACTTAGGTTTTAATTTTCCAGACTGTTAATTTACCTTCACCTTGTAAAGGGTCTTCCAATAGGGACTTCCGAACTTTGACAGTTGATAGCGGCCATATTGTTGAAGCTACATCTGTCGAATTGGTTGTCATTTATTCAGTCTGTTTTGTCAAATCACCATGGACGGATATAGCGTTCAACAACACCTGCAAATGATAAAATTGTTTTATCAAAATGGGTGTTCTGTTTGGGCAACGTTCGCGCGCTTTGCCATACGGTCGCCATAATCGCCCTACCGAGAGGACTATTCGCAGTGTGGTGGATAAATTTGAGTCTACTGATTCAGTAAACAATCAACCAACACCCGTACGACGACGAAACACAAGATCTGCCGAAAACATCGCCGATGTCCGTGAGAGTGTGTGCAGGATAATTCGAGGCAGTCGATTTCGCGTCGCTCACAAGAACTCGGCTTTTTGCAGACCACAACTTGGCGAATTTTGCGTCGTGACTTGGGCCTGCACCCGTACAAAATTCAACTGACCCAGGAGCTGAAGTAAACGACCATAGACAACGTGTGTCCGCTGAATGGGCCTTGGAGCAGTTGGAAACTGACCCTAATTTTCATCGAAAAATCATCTTCAGCGAAGAGGTCCATTTCTGGGTGAATGGGTATGTCAATAAACAAAATGTCAAATTTGGGACGATTCCAATCCAAATGAGAGCCAAGAGCGTCCAATGCATCCCGAAAAAGTCACTGTTTGGTGTGAATTTTGGGCTTGCGACGTCATCGGTCCATATTTCTTTAAGAACGACGTTAGCCAGGTCAGATCGTGCGATTTGACCCCGTTATACTTTTTCTTGTGGGGTTTTCTTAAGTCGCAGGTCGCGAATAAGCCACAAACCGCAGCGGCCATCAAAGCCAACATAACCCATGCCATCGGTCAAATTCAGCCTGATTTATGCGCCAGAGTCTTGGAAAATTGGACATTTTGGATGCGCACCATCCAGCGAAGCCGCGGCTGACATTTGCACGATGTGGTGTTCCATACATAATGGCACAGATAGGCCTTTCAAACGAATAAAAAATTTCGATGATATCTCAGACATACTTTGTTTTATTTAAATTTAAAGATAGGAAGCGCTTAATGAAAGACCCTTTATATAACTTTTAGTTGAATAAATTAATTTATTTATTTCAGTTCGATTCGAATTTATCCTATTAATAGTATTTACCATATATGGTTAACATTCACCTGTATGACGTATTGTTCTGTATGCTTATTTTTTGCCTTATTTAGTATTATTCTACCTAATGTTTGTTGAATATTTTTATAATTTCATTTTCATTTACATTTCTTCTAGTGATTGTTTCTTACTTTTGCACCAAAATTTTTCTATTTTTTAATTGCGACCGGATTGTGTGAACAATGCTTGTAAGTTTCAGCAATAACAGGTAAATGTGTATATTACATTATGAAAAAATAATGGAATAGGAAAGATTGAATCCTAGACTATGTCCAGATTATCAAGTTAATGAACTGTTGAACCATGATGGTAATAAATCAAACAGTTCTCAATCATCTAGACAATGAAGCACAAAGAAATAGATGTATTAATAGTAAATAGCAAAAATCTATTAAGGGTGGCGGCACTCTTCTATAGTTATTTCGCACTTCTTAACGCAAATAAAGGGTGTTCCATAAAGGGCGCTGAATTTGGAAATTAAATAAATCAGTTAAATTTTCATAAAAGTGGATATATTTAACATAATTGTAATTAGTGAAGTCTTCCATTTATGTATGTCAGGCACTGAGTTTGCACGTGTCCTTAAAATTACAGTTAACTCTCTTTCAGATGCCTGTCCGATGCTTCTACTCAGGCGTATAATTTCCGTTTTCAGCTTCAGAATTGTGCTGGCTTGTTAGCGTACATCTGTGATTATACAAATCCCCATTAGGAGAAACCACAGGGTGTAAGATCGTAAAACCTTGCCGGCCATTCTTGGTCACTATGCAGAGGTATCAGTCGTGGGAATTTTTCGTAGAGTAAGGTAATCGTATCAAGCGAAGTGTGGCAGGTCGCTCTGTCCTACTGAAACTAGAGATCGTCAATATCCATATCTTCAAAAGTAGGCCACAACTAATTAGATATCATGTTACGGTAACGGTATTCAATGAAGGTAACTGCATGTTTCTCATCATCTTCAAAAAAATTCACTTCCACTTACCCAAAAACCACACCACATTTGGTGGATACATTTTATGCTTTCTGGATTATTCGCGGATTTTCATTTCCCTAAATCCGGCAGTTCTGTTTATTGACGAACCCGCTCAAGTGGGCTTCCTCACAAAATTATTTTTGTTGGAAATTTTTGTCATTAGGAGTCGAGGCCTAGCACGATTTGAAGTACTTAGTTAAATTTTGTGTGTTGTATCAATGAATGCTTATTTGAGAGCCGTAAAAAATTGTGGGTTGTGGTACGACAGTGCCACTATCTGTTCATATAGTAAAAGTCGACTACTGTACATATGAAACTCATTAGCAATGGTGACGTAAAAACTGAAAAATGTTAAAGTATATGAAACGAGTGCATCGTGTTCGTTCTCGAGTTGTTAGTTCGTGGTCGGAGTTCGAAAAATCTTGACGTTTCGTCTACAATTGCGCCGAACATCTTCAGAAGAAAATCTTCTAAAAATGAATAGAAGAATTTTCTTCTGAGGATGATCAGATTAAGAAGTTTGAACAGAAGCGCTCAATCATATAAAACCAGCATCGGTGGTTCAACCACTTTTTGTACAATTTTTCCATTTTTTAATGCAGTGTAGTATCAGTAATCAGAAAAACTATACTCTTTTTAACAATCTCGGAAAAAGGCAAAAAGTAATGCTGAGTTTCTCAATTTCGTTTATTTTGCAAAAATTTATTTTTAGATATCTTATATCCTAGTAGACGCCTTCCCACTTTTTACAGAAGTTGTAGTTTCTATTCAATCAACAATTATGGTTCGTGTGTTAAATAAACGAGGCTGGAATCGACTGCGAAATGATACCCGGTTTAAGAATTCCTTTAAAGTAATGATTTATAGTTTGCATACTTTTATATTACTTTTATTAATGAACAAATGGAGATACAATATTTATAATACTTCTATATTATTGACTTGTTTAAGTGAATCGTTTATTGCAGTGTTATTTACAACGGATGAGGTTATCTGCACGTTTCTACACGGAAAGATGAGAAGGACAACATTAATATGTTACATCTCATGCACAAAACCAACAACGTTATCAGCAGAGGTTGGTATGTATACAACACAAACTTTAATCGCTAAATTAGACGACTAGTTCTTATATCTTACCGCTTGATTTGTGAAATAACTAAAACTTACAATTTATGGAATCAGTCACCGTTGTTCGCCAATACGAGTTAACGCTACAAGTTTAAAAACTGTGCAAAAATGCGTACGTTACTTTATATTAAAGCTGAAGGCAGTCGTCTAGTGCTAGTTGTAAGGTGACTAACGTGTGGTCTGACTATAAAATTGTTGCACAATTTTATTTTTTTTGATATTTTCGAATGGTTAAAATACATAAACAAACAACGTGTTTATTTATTAAAGAGGCGTAATTTAGAATTATGCAAACCATAAAACGCAGGAAATTTTATCATCAGACCATGTATAAACAAAGGTTAATTTAAACTAGGAACCAATAACGGGAAAATTATTTAACTTACATCGTACGACTTTGATAGGAACAGTTACAATGACGTTTACTGCGCGTTTCATTTTGGTCCAAAGCATAGGGTTTGAAGAGAGAAAGGGTGACAGGTTAAGGTCCCAAGTTCTACGCTTTGGTCCGCAATGGGAGTTACAATAAGAGTTGGTACACCAATTGCCTCGAGTTACTACATTCCTAACTCCAAGAGTTTGATTATACCTATGGTTATATTTATCCATACGATGGGATTTCGAAGAACCACTGAGAACGCTTCTAGCATCTTTATACAAGAACGTTTGACATTGAGTATACGGCAATGGCGCGCGCAGGATTGCATTTTACTTGCTCTTCTTGCGCCCGCCACTGGTACAAATCGATGATATACTGTAGCAGTAGATGCGTGTGCGTATAAAATACACTGAAGTCGAACTAATTTGAAGGCTTAAACAGCTATACAACTACATTACGTACGCAAAGGTCGACAACATAAACTGGAAGACAACGTATTTAATTTACCTAATATTATTGAAAAGCGTTTGGTTATCCCTTCGATGCCTTAGAAGCTAGGCTAAGCGCATCAATAAATTTGACGACAGAAATTCAACAGCAAACATAACATCGACACGAATTTTACACAAAATTGCCGTGAGTCGGAGAGTGGAGTTGATGAGGATGAGTGTTCAGTTTATTAGTGATCAGTGTTTAATGTATAGTACTTTTCGCACTTTATTTTTTAACTGCGCATGTTTTAATTACTACTGTCATTTATACCTTGAAAGTTTAACGGGAGGTTTCAATCATTTACACAACTCAAAATGTGATCTTGTTTAAAAGTCAAGAGGAGCAAAATAGATGTCTACGGCGTGATGTTTATGTCGCGCGGATCAATGATATTATAAAAACACATTACTGACACAATCGAATGCTTCTTACATGCTAGTGATATACATATACATAATGAGAGCAGGTGATAACATCAACAATAACAGCAACAACATGTTAGCAACAACAATATCGAATTTAGAGAGTTATATAGACATTCACTAGACTCTAATTTATTATCCACAAAAAATATTTATTTGCCACAGTTATCGACACTAACACTAAGACTCATTTATCGTCGTGATTATGCAGGCGGGTTCACCGGAACATCGTTATATTAGGTGCATCTATCTATATAACTTTCTAGACACAACGGTATAACCAAAAGCGAACAGACCGACTAACTATGCCATGCACGAGTCTGTTGCTACTCTTCGATAAAGGAAATTCACAGCTGTCTGTGGCACTCGTGCTCGACACTAGGTAACAGTCGCACACAGTCAGTAGTTGCGGGTTTGTGGATTAAATTACGTCATGGGTGTGGGGTTGCAGTAGTTGTTGGTGTTGATCCTTTTAACGTTGAGAGTACATCACAGAACCGTTTCCATCTCCGCTATTTCCGTTCTGGGACTTGAAAAGAAATATTGAGTAAAGTTTTGTTGTAATATAGACATTATAATGTATGTGTCTAAGCGCAAAATAAACAATATAAATTAGTTTTTTTTGGTTTTCACTTGCTAAGCAATGGAATAAAATACAATGATAGTAAAAAATAGAAAAATGTATGGCACATTTCTTTGTTCTAATAGTTAAAGGATTGTAAAATTCATACGCATCACATTTTTGCGTACTTTTAATATAATAAGTCCAAATAATCATAGGTTTACAATAAATATTAAAAACCCTATGAAAGGGTATCACAAGGAAATTAAGAAAAGACGTAGGAGAAAATAAAGGCAGGAGGTAGTTGTTTATTTCTAGTTTTTAAAGTAAAGTAAAGCAACAACGAAAAGCTACAAATGCTTCCCATCATTTAGATGGCAATAGTAAGGCTGTAACGCCTCGCGTGGAAGCACAGCCTGCGAACTGAGAGGTTAAGGCTCTCATATGTTCGCCACTATGCTCGGTCATCGCGCACCATCTCTGAGGCTGGGCGATGTGGCAAACACCGCGCCTTAGACCACCGCCATTATTACCCCTTGTTCGAAGTGAACGCAGTTATTCAGTTATTTTTAGCCGCCAGGCATCGGAGATCTCTGGGAATGAACTCGCACCGCAGTTCGCCTCTTAACCACGGGACGCGGTGGCAATTTCATCATTTAGATAATAAGAATTAAAATTAAGGCTTTGATCAGTCTTAACTATTAAGTTAAAAATAATAAAAAAAGAGAAAAACACGAAAAATGGCCAAAACAAAAATTATTAAGATAAAGTGGATGACTGCATTAGAAGAAGAAATTCGCAGTTGTGAATTGAAACTGCATCAGTGTTGAAAGTGAATATTGTGTAGAGAAAACATGATAATTCAGAACATATCTTTCCAGGAGAAATGATAGGAAAAGTGGTCATTTTTAGCTAAGCATATCAGAATAAAAGAAAGTAAATAGTAAGATACCATCCAAATTAATCTTGTTAATAAAATTTAAGATATTTTGAGAGTAGACATTAAAGCGTAGTAATTGAAGGAAGAACAAAATCACAAATGTAGAAAGTAGTGTCATATCTTCTAGAAGGTAGAACAAGATGGCAATATAATGTTCTGAAGAACGGAATGAGGAAGTAATGAAATAATGAATTTAGAATTCACTACTATTAAAAATAAAGGAAGCGAAAAAAACAGATTAGATAGATTAAAAAAAAATATTGAAACAGAAGCATGGAAAGTGAAGGCGATTTTAAATAGCGTGAAAATATAGTGTGAATAAAACGAGAAGAGAAGTTTTGTGAAAAAAGAATTGAAGATAGAAAGAAAGAAATACATTAAAAGCAACTGTAAATTAGTGCGAATTAAGTACTATGCCCATTTGACTAATAATTTAAGTAACTTTGTTAAAATGTTTATTCACATCATTTTACTAACTTTATCTACAAGTTTCTTTTTCATTTACACAATTTTACAGATTATAGAGTAGATAATAAAATAATATTTAATAATTAGAAAAAGAACGCAATATTTCTTCTTATATGTGGTACACAGTTTATGGAAGCTATAAAAATAATTCTAGCTGATAACTGAAAATGGCAAAGGAAATTCTGAAAAAAGTGTGAACTACTTGCAGTTAAACACTTACCTGGCTGATCAAGAAATATGCGTGTTTAAAAATCCAGTTATTAAAGTCCAGTTATTACTTTATTTAAAACAATAAGAACTTCCAAGTCCCCTATCAAGGGCTCTGAAAACAAACAAAACAAGCAGCGATTAGAGAAGCTGTTAAAGGCCCACGGAAAATACAGCTGAACTAGCGGTGGTGTCATAAAAAGGGAGGAACACCACCCTAGGCTATTTGTGTGATGTGGAGCTATACAAACGCATCGCTAAGACAAGACACTTGCTGACACCGTTCTAAAATAAACCTTAAACGAATTGGGCAACCTGGATGTATTCTGGATATATTCGTTAAGGAAAATATTATTCTCATGGAGAAATGTCTTTTCTCACCGACCTCGTACAACCTTCATGTGGAAAGAGATAGAATCAAATAGACTTTTATTGTGGCCGGAGCAATTTCCAGATATGAACCTGATTGAAAACCTGTAGCACATTATGGGCAAAAAAGATCATGTAATCCAAGCAAAATCCTAGTTAATGGGAGCAGTGACAGAAGGACGGTAGAAAATACTGTAGATAATGATAGCATATCCAAAAAAATTAATAACTTTGATGGGTGAACATGGGTATGGCTATGAATACGCATTGTATTACCTTTGGTTTTACCTGTCACTCGGAGATGACCAGATATTATTGCCGGATCGGAAGAAACGGTTATTGCCACGTTAAAGAGGGGATTTTTTCATGTATATCCCTCAAAGAATTAGCTGCCGAGCTCCGAACCCCTCGGAGCTACGGTAGCTTAAAATAAGTGTAAGGAATGCACAGGAAAGTCGACCCGTATTCTATTCTTCATTTCTACTCATGCCAAATGTTCTATGCATGCTCCACTGACATGTGCACAAGTCAGCGAATGGCCCAGCCGGTTAGGCGTCGTGCTTGTAACCGGTGGTCGAGGGTTCGATTCCCATCTAGTGCAATTTCGTGATAATATTGTAAAAACTGTTTCCCTTCTCTATCGTCAAGTTACTCATACTCGATTCCGCAATTTCTTGTCATACTCATGGCACAAGGCCGGATTTGCCTTAGCTTCACATATTTATCCTAGAAGAAGCACGGGCAACTGTCTGCAGACTCATGCAAGGACAAAATCCAATAATTTCCATGCATGTAGGAGAGTATCAAAAACTGAGGGTGTAGTTGGAGGTGAAGGACATATTGGGCATGCCCACCGACAACATGGTTCTCAGTTACTTTAAATTTGGAAAAAACTTCAAAATTATGGTATCAGATAGAGAAGACTTAAACGAAGGACTTCTAGCCTGCGCAGACTTCATCTGGTATAATGATGGCTAAGACTGTATTAGGCACAGGAGCAGGAATCTATGGTCCAAAAAGAAACGTTAACATTTCAATAACGCTTGGAACATGCTATACAGTCTTTCAGGGAGAAACCATAGCTGTAGAACACTATGTGAAGAAGATCAAAAGGTTTAACATTAGGGGTAAGGGGATAGCCATCTTTTCGGACACTAAAGAAGCACTTAAAGCTCTAATCACACTTGTGAAGTCAAATACTGTTTGAGACTGCATAGGTGCTCTGACAGAGATAGGAAAAGACAGTTGTCTGATCATTTCCTGGGTACTGAGACATAGGCGTTTCAGGAGATGGCAAACTTATTGGCCAAGGAAGGATCAGGAACAAAACCCATCGGACCCGAACCCCACTGTGGTATTTAAAATAGCCACAAAAGAGCACCCACTAATGAATAGATACTCAATAAAACTCAAGAAAGATGGAACAATACCAGTCATTTGATACAATCGAAGAAGTTTATACAGGGACCGTCACAAAAATTTACAGTAGGCCACCGATGACTAAACAGATTCAGGGTTGTAGTTGGCCTGCTGGCATTGTTGCTTTAGGAGGCATTTAAGTCTCCCAAAAGTACCAGATAGCAGCCTATGCAGATTTGCTGAGAAGAGGAGACTGCTGACCATATTTTGTGCTACTGTTTGAAGGCCTTACGATGTGATTCTTACAACTAGGCGAAGAAAAACCAAAGCCAGAGAGTTACATAAAAGAGATTTTCTCTAGATTCTGGGGGCTAGTCAAAAGCCTAGGCCTAGAGAGGGAGCTTTAACAAATTATAAGCGTGCACAATAGACCCTAAGGGTCACAGTGCAGAAGATCGTTGGGTCCACCCCATTCTATATCTATCTATCTATCTATCTAGCTTGACATATGTAAAACTATTCTGTCAAGTTGTTATTAACTGTCTAGTAACATATAAACGAACTATTTTGTGGCAGCTGAGTAACCGCTATCTACTTTAATCCTCAACAAGCTACGAAAATGAATGGTTTGACCTGCATAATTTGTTTGAGTGCAATTGCAGTCATCACAAATTGGATGTCGCCACTCGTTGACGTTATCTTGCCAACATTTTTAGTTGATACATTCCATCTAGTAGAATAATCGGACGATTTAAGTTGAATTCATGAAATAGAATTTGGTTATATTTTATGAACACTGTTGACGGTTGAGAGTTTTGAGCACAAGACGTTAAATTGTTCAAGAATTGTAGATTAACACCAATATAGTTTAATAAAGGCTCAAATATTGCTTGTAAAAGTGTTTTATAGATGCAATGGAAAATTGTGTGTCTGTGTCCTTTGACCAGATATATGTTGCACATATTTGTTTAATGTCCCGAGGAAAGCCCTGTTATCGGAGCATGCGGCAGACAAGTATTTGGAATCTCTCGCACAAGTTCATTGAAACCTGTTCTCAACAATTTATTTTATCGAAGATGATTGTCAAGCTTATTTTGAGTTTTAACATGCTGGAAGTACTTAAAACGTCTTTAGTTATGATTTGAGAAATGGCAATGGCTTACTCTCAAACGTCCGGTATTTTAAAAGTGACCTTGGCAAACGCGTCACCCATTTGGTAGATAAATGTTAATTTGAAAGAGAAATTGCATTTATTGTTGCCAATTTAATGTTGTGTATTTTGGTTGGTCAGATATTCAAAAGTGCAATGGCAGTGTTGAGACGAGGGAGGCTGAATTTCTTCTGCCGGGTATTCTCTGATATCGGCTCTGATTTTAACGTCTACGGCTGTAGCTCTTCAGGACAAATGCACATTTGGGCAGCTCGATGAAGCTATGCACGGTTTGCTGATTTGTATCGTGGAGGAGGAGACCAAAGTCAAAGCTGGAACGGTTTATGCGGAATTCGCAGACTGTATGGCAGATTAAGCACAGACACAAACGCAAATAAGCAAAGGCCGCAGAGTTGGGCAAAAAGTGTGCTTGTACCAGATAAGAACTTTAAGGACTAAGTAGATAGAAAGGTAGTGATAGTTTAAAGTAGAAGAATCTGTTTTTTAACAGAAATGTAATTTTTAAGGAGACTCGGGGCCATAGTGATTCTAAGTCGCTTACGCTAACTATTTTTCTAGTTTGTCCAAGTTCTGTTCCAAAATTGCGGCCACCATTGATATAAAATTTGAGGAAGTGAAAGTAGAAACTTAGAGCAAGACTACTATAGTTGTGTTAGCGCTGAAGTTATGTCGAAAGTTCTATCTTGAAGAATTTGTAGGTTGTAGCTCTATCTTTAATGAAAGCATCTGATTTGGACCTATTTTAAAGGTTGGATTTAGGAAGATTTGTTTTACATATGTGAAAAATTGCTTATTATCAAACATGTATTACGACAATACATAATAGCCATCACATTTTGTATGGGTTGTGGATGCTCGGAATTGTGGTATTATAATAATTGTTGAGGAATTTTTTCTGTTTGTGTTATTCTGTCGAAACATGGTAGAAATTTGAGTATCATGTGATGATATAATAACTTATATTACCAATTAGTCTGTAGCTACCTTGAAGGACTGATTTTTTTTAGATTTTGACCTATCGGATTTTTCATTATAGGAGTATTTTGATAGTAAGGTGTTTGCTCATACATTTAATGATCGATTGATCATAAAGATCATATATGAGGTGTCATCGTATAATGGAGATTATTATTTATGCTCACAGTAGTAAACATTAGGCGTTCGACTAATTGTTTTTCCCAATTTTGCTTTTCTTTAGTTTTTTGTCTACAATATCATTTTCACCCATGGATGTATAGAAAAATAATTTTACTTTAAACTACTTCATTAAGCTGCATTTTAAAATATTTTGGAGGTATTGTTATTGTGAGTGGCTGATTTTTAGGGCCCAATTAAAAACATTAAGTGGTATCCGTGTCTGCATTAATAACAGTCGCTGACGAATTTACTAGGAGAGCTTAAGGGCTCCACGTCCCTACAAAGAAACATAAAGATTGTAATAATTAAGAGTTCGATCAAAATTCGGGCTCACTTAATACTAAAAAATCAGTTGCTATATTTTTCACTTCTATTGTGTTATCGGGGGAGGGGAGCATACGGTCAAATTAAGAAGTTTCTGAAAAATGATTCTTAAATATTTGGCTTTAGTCCAATATTTTTCTACTTTAATTTTTATTTAAAAAATTCCATACCCTTTTCTGTAATTTTTATTACATTTGGAAATATTGGTTGCCAATATACATACGTCCTCATGCAACTTACATTCAAATCGATGTAAGTTATGGATGTTATTCGTTAATTTGCGAATACATTTATTGATTGTAATAAGAATTTATACTTTTAAAGACAATTCTGCTTGTCATATATCATAATGCTTTCGTTTCAGCAGAGTAGTCGTGGGTAACATATTTTTTTACGGTGGGGGGTTAGTTTAAAGGTGTTTTTTACTTTCAAGGCAAATTTCATACTAAAAATTAGCTTTAATTTTCTTCTTTTCCTTTGTGGTTTTCTTACATATAGACATGTGGACTGAAGAACAAATTTTCACTTGGAGAGAATTTGTCAATGTGGGTAATGGTATGCAGCTGCCTACCATAACTTGCGTCTGCGTACTATTAATCGCAGTTTGCTGGTTGACTAACCAGAATTTACTTAATTGCAGATGCTGCGCAAGCACACACGTCAAATTGAGAACGCAAAATGGTTGTCTGAGCTCTTTGAAGAAGTTTTGTAATGTATCGAGAATTGCTGTGGTATAACAGCAACAGCTTGACTGTTCAGTATTCTTGAGCCAACACCGAGGAAACGTCAAGCCCAAAATGGGTTTTTGATTCTGAACAAGAGAAACACTTCATTGAACACGCCATGTTATTCACATGACAATGGTACAACAATAAAGATGCAAGACTTGCGGACAAGGATTGGCCGTTGGATTCATGCGGAGATGTGGTATCGAACATTGCAACGTTGACAGCAGTTCAAGAAGTTCCAGGAGTTGTCCCTAAGGAAAAGAAGCATTAATTGTGAGCGAGGCAGTAACATTACACTGTATTGAACACAGTTTATTTTTTTTGAGCACAAAATAAAAAAAGAAGGTCTGACTGGATGACGGAGGAGACTCAAACGAAAATAAAATTTGATTACTCCTAAGAAATCACAACAGTTACACTTTGCAAAAAGAAAGGGATATTGCTTCTAGCCTTTTGGTCACACCCGTTTTACCACCCTCAACTTTTATATTTTTTTGGCTCTTCAAACGAGCTTATTTTGAAGAGCAATACTTTTAGGAAATAGTAGGAAGATACACCCGGTTTTGTCAACTCATAAAAGTTGCCAACGTGGAAAGAGTCGGGTCTATCTTCCCCAAGACTGCGATATACCCCTTCAATTTTAATAATTTTGAAGACGAGTTCTCTGTTACTTCAAATGAGCAAACTACGATTTTTAACGCACCTTCTGTCTGAGTCAGACATCACAATACTTCTCTCTATTGTAATAGGCTCAGTGGATTAAAGGTCGAAACAGCACTCTATTCTGACTACTGCACCACGCAAAGAGATTTTTGAAGAAAAGAAACAAGACGACTAGCGCAAACAAAAGAAAGTTGAACTAGAAGAAAAAATATACAAAAACGAAGAAAGTATCTAAACAGGAGGAAAAATCTGAAAGCATTAAAGAGGAAAACCGCAAAAGTCCTATGAAAAGAAGAAATATTTAAAAGATACTTTTCTTTGAAACCAGATGTTCAAATTCTGAAAATCAAGATATAAATTTTGAGTTTAAAGAAAGGATACATATATCTGATCTTGCTGATTCCGGAAAGCAGACAACCGAAATTAAAGTCAGAGCATGTCTGTGACGAATGCGGAAAAGAAACGAACTATAGTTTCGTTGTGTTTCGTGTGCTGGCTGGGTTTATACAACATGTAGTTGTAATTGTGACTTTTACTTCTAGTATTTTTATTCACCTGAAGAAATTTTTGACTGTTATTTTTGGAAAATAAATTTCAGTTGTCCTTTTTTACTTTTTGTTTTGATATTCATGCAATATTACTTTCGTAAATTTTGCAATAGACAGAATTTGTAACGATGCAGGTTCAAAACACCAAGTAAAAGAAAATTAAAAAAAGGAAAGTATGTTTCTATTTCTGCCTTATATATTTCAGTAGTCCAATTGATAATTTAATTATGCAAAGAATAATATTTTAAAAGATGAATCTGTTAGCTCAAAAATAACATTTCGCTTTGGGTCGTCTGTTCTTGGCTGTGATTGATTTAGGTCAGCCTAATAGGCATGCATTTTTTAAAAATATATAGGGGTAGAAACACATTTGTGTCTATTTTTAATCTAGGATGCTTCAGAGTTGCATTATTACAAAATGATCTGGATGACAATTTGTTTTTAAATGTAGATTACCACAATTGCATCAAGAGCATCTATTATTATTATTATTATTATTTGATACTTATTTATATAAGCTCATTGACAAAAATGATATTGCATATAAAATTAAAAAAGCTAAAATTATTAAACTTAAAATATTAACTTAGAAGTATACATTTTTTAAATAACGCATATAGCAAGTGAAAACACCAAACATTAATACTAAAATGCAAACAAATCGCTATCACATTTGTGCATGCTGTTGCGAACATGTAGTAAACGTTTATAAAAGAGTCTTCGTTTATGTTTCTTTCGAAATTGCATTCATCGGCGAAACAGGTAAATTTAGTGGTTCTTAAAGTAACTGAGGTAATGAAGAGTACCTGAACAAGTCCGTATTGCTCCCCATTTGATCAATATTTAAGCTTTTCAATCTGGCTCGCGCTCTCTCCGCTGTCATGAGCACCCTGCAAATAAATGTTTCATTAAGCTAACAGCGTTTTTGACAGGCGGCTGCTTGGCAAGTGTTTGATATCTAAATGTGCTAACATCCCTTTAGCCACGTTCACAGCGCCATACCTAGTCAAACTATCCAGATAGGCACAGCTAGAGAGACACAGAAACATACAATCAATCGTCTATGCAGCACATTTAGTACGGTCGAGCATATGCAACAGCAAGATAACACCGAGTACAAACATTCTGGATGTACATGCAGAGTGGTAAACCATAACTTACTCTGGTGAGTCAGACGAAGAACGAAAGCAGGACGTAAGACAATTGGTGCTACGTTGACGCTGCCTACCATACATAACAATTAACGATGGTAGTAGTAATGAGCGCCTAGCGGCGTTTTGTGCATTGTGTTTTTGATGACTACTACAAAGATAAGCGACAACGTTTACATAGCTGAGGTGGCAGTGGAAAAAGACGTTTGCGTACTTTACCGAATTGTAAACTTGCGTTCTTCAACAGTCATCAAACACATGTGAAGGGGGTGTCGTGTAATGCGAAAATGTAAACTTGCCAATTAAATGTAGGTGAATGATCTATTACAAATTGATACGGTGGGAAATTTTGGAGTTCGTACAGCCCATGCTGCGTGCGTGAATGATTTACTTAGGTGTGGTAATCAAATAACTAATCTACTCAAAAAGTTGAAAGAAGGCACACTTACTGTTTGGGAGGCGGAGGTTTTATCCCGTGCGCTTCGAGCTCCTTCTCGAGCTGTTTACACCTCATCTGAGATACGTCGAGTTCCCGCTTCACTTTCCATAAGTGGGTGTCGCAGATCGGATCGCGGCAGCGATGGTTCCTCAAGATATCCTGAGCTTCGTACACCGCTCCTCTGAATGTCAGGCTCTTACCCATCGACAGGCTTATGAGGGCGCAGCAGCCGCCCCTGTCTGTTTTGGCCAGGTGTTTGCGAACGTACTTGAAGTACAAGTGCTCCAGGAAAAGCAGCAGCGCGGCTAGCAGTATGCCCGCCATCAGCAGCAGGAATGCCGACAGGAACTGCTCCAGAGCCAAGGGGTCCGAGCTCTTGTGCTCTTGCTTGCCCGGCTTGCACGTGCCCGTCATCCAATACCTTCGCAGCCGCTCCAGGTCGCCGTTTTCTCTGAAATCCAGCAGTCTTTTGTTGAACATTTTCAGGTACTTTGAGTTGCGCGGAAAAGCAAGCCCGTAGCCCGTCATGGCGTACCACGACCCTACGGTCAGCAGTCTGCAGTCCTCGTCCTGCACGGTTAGGTAGTCTAAGACTGTTCCGTCGTAGATGAAAGCGTCCAGATCAGAGTTGAGCACGGCGTCCACTCCCTCTAAAATGTTGGTTTTGTTGAACTGCCGCATGTACGTGTGCATTTCTTTGAAGTATTTTGCTATTGTGGAGTCCGTGTGGGACCACGGAATGGTGCCGAACTTGAACATAGGCTTGTTTGAATACGGTTTTGATAGACGATGATCGTCAAGACCTAAAAACATAAAAATATTAGTTCAAGCATCCTTTAACGACTTTTGTACAAACAGCAGTATACTCTTATAAAGACCTAAAAACTAATTTGCAAACATAAGGTTCTTAAGCACTAATGGGAATTTTATTTGAAGATATACTATATAAGCTGTTACTTTGGATAATTCTTTTCCCGAACCTCCCTTTTAGTCATCGTACTGTCATCACCATAACTACTATTAAGGTGTAACTTTTTATTACATTCATAATTAGTCAATCGTTTATCATCTTTTGAATCTTCAATTCATTTTAATTTGCTGTAAGATAACATCTGTCAAGATCTTCAAAATATTTATTTAGAGGCGTCGTTATTTTTTTATTTGTTTAATATTTTTATGATATTTTGACCTTGGTCACAAAGCGATATGAAAAAATCTGCCAAATCTTTGTAAAAATGATCCAAATTAGTCCGAAAATGTTGACTTCAAATGGGTATAATCTTCTCAAATAGCAAATATAGCAACTATCTTGTAGATAAATTGTTTATTTTAGTTCTTTCCTCGGAATACTATAAACCTGTTTTCTTGTTATTCTTATTACTTTTGCTACTTCTTGCATGAAATGGTGGCGGCATGGACTTAACAAATCATTTCTGGAGTTTAGACTAGCTTTGACTGTTTACTGCTACAACAAGTTTGTGGTAACAAGCAAACATTTTTTTTAGTAGGTGGGCGAATCAAATATAACTCGGAATTTCTATTTAACGCGCTGCGAAGTGAAGGGAGAGGAGCTCGACTTCTAATTATTGTAGGTAAGGGGGTCTGAAGGGGATTTGTCTCGTAGAGCACCTCTTGCTATCACTTTTATAATTAGTATCACGATATCAGAGGAAAGGATGCCTTCGTTTGTTGTACAACGGATTATTATCAAGTTACTTACCACAGAAGGATGTAAAACTTTTTGAAATTTTGAAAAAAATTTGAATTCTTAAGAAGAAGACTGGATTATATGCGTGGTACAAACAACTTGTAGTTTACCTTTCTTTACAACAATACCAGGTTTTATACATCTGTCCAAATTCAATAAAAAATTGAAGATTTGTTCTCGGTTACATTTCTTACAGTTTTCACTTACCGTCCTGAGATTATCATTCATTTTCAACTACTAAAAACACACTTATAAGGCAGAGATTTGACGACTATTATAGTCTAAGTGTTTTTATGTAATTGGCAGGTGTCATAAACACCTTCAGTTTACAATAGCGCAATAACAAACTAGTGTTTGTCGGGAAAAATGTAATTTTAACTCGGGAGGTTCTGTAGAAGAATTACGTTTTATATTTGTTTTTTTATGATATTTTAATAGCTTAAGAAAATATAATTTCAAATGATATTTTATTCATTCACGTATATTGTAACTGCGCAATTTTTTGAATAGTTTATTATAAAACAAACCCACAAAAATTCCACTTACCGTGTTTGCTGAAATCAAAATATACGAAAAAATAAAATAAAATGTTACAATTAATATATTCAAACATTATAAAAAAATCTATTATATTGTTATTACTGATACGAATTTTTATTACCAGTTTATGTTACCTATGGTTTCGCCTTCATATTTACTTGGAAATAAATAATTACTGTAGGATTGCGTTCTTACTTTTTTGTTACAAAATGAGTAACATTAAAAATAAATAAATAATAATCAGTATTATTATTAATTTGTTTCTAAGAAATTTATCATTATTAGGCTTAATAGTTCATTGTGGGGATCTAAAAGTACAAGAACAAGTGAACTGAAAGGAGGGGGGTAAGGTCAACAGTATCCACATGCTAAATAACTACTGTAGCTCTGGCGATCCAGCGTCGAGCGATACAGTCCGATACCAGTTTCGCGAGCTAACGGGTCCACCTTCGTTGGACTAATCACCCATAAGATAGTAAAGAAGATTTAAAGTGAAAATACTAGTCTCGGGTCAGGACCGAAATTTCGAAGACGACAAACGCAACAAAAAAATGAGAGAACGGAAAGAACACCAAAGAGTTAAAAATAAATACTTTGAACAGAGAAAGTTACTGGAAATACCACAGAGCAAGGAGAAAATGAGAAAGAAGAAGTAAAGTTAAAGCAAGCAGACTATTAAACACAAAAACTTATTTGTGTAGAGCTGTCCAAAATTTTAAATGTGTTGAAGTCACAAAAAAAAACAACGCAAAGAAAAAATATCAACAGTCGAGAGAAAAATAACTGGAAGAACCAAAAAATTAAATAATCATAAAATTAAATAAGTTGCATATTTTCAGAAATATGGGTACTGTAATGATTAAAATAGCGCGGGATAGGACTGCTCCAAAAATTAAAATTAGACGTTGTTATTAAATTAACGAGGACAAAGATCTTTTGATATTGCAATGAATTTCCGAACACCCAGCGTAGCAATCGCCGCGCCACCTCGGTGAAGCGGATAATAATGTCTTCCAGGAATGCACTCGTACACGTGCAAGGATTTGAACAATGGGATATTTTTATATGTTTACTAGATGTTTCGCATAGGCGCTAGAACCAGTCCTGAATTGCTTAAATATAACGTAGCAGTCAGGGAAAGTTAAGTATCGGAAACAGAACGAATAGTGTTATGTAATATAACATGTGTTATACATTAATATTATTGAGTAATTTAATTTTTTTCAAGTAAAGTAAATAAGTAGTTAAGTAAATTTATGCATGTTATTCACCATTGCTGAAAGCAAAAATGTTACAACATTAAATTTAAGGTAAGAAAGGAATTTGAGTTAGTTTAGGTGACTATATCGGGGAAAAATTAAGCGTTAAATTCTTATATTCTACAAAATATACGAAGAAATATATTTGTACATTACAGATATAGAAATTTTTGATTCTGTATCAAAAAAGGATATATGCAACATACCAAGGCAATGAAAAGTCGATATCGTTTCTCTAGAAACATACATTCAACGCAATATTTGGGTTTAGATTGAAGAAATTAATAAATATCATTTAAAAAATAAATAAAGATTAAACAAGAATAATAGTAACATCAAGAAGTACACAGAACATGTAAACATTTCAAATATATAAGCATAACAGATAATAAAAGGGATGGCAAAAATAGAATTAGAACTAACATAAAACAAAAGTAGAATTTATAATTCACTGTTTGTTTCCATACCGAACACAGTCAAGCGAAATGACGACTTAGAAGATTAGAAAGTTTAAAACCATCAGATAAAGTCAGAAACATGAAAATAAAAAAAATGGAAGTGCAATCGACTAAAAAAGTAAGAGATAATTTATTTAGAATAAAAGCAACGACTCTAATAAAAATAATATGAAAAATAGGAAGAGAAAAGGGAAAAGAAGAAGAAGAAGAAGGAAGTGTAATGATGAAATAGATACTTAAAACAGATAGTATTGGAGTAGAAAAGACAAAAGAAAAGCGAAACTTAAAGGTGGGAAGAAAAAGAAGACAATAGTTAGAAGAAATGTTCTCAACGCGGGTATTACAAATTTTCAGATATATACGCATCTGCATTGATACATAGAACGTTGATTAAAATAATTTTATTATGCAAAACAATCAGTTCAAAATGCTTCAGGAATTTTGTATTAATAATACATATTTTACAATCTGTTTTGGTGGGGTAATAAATAAGATTATAAACTACTACATGATTAGAGAAGTTGTCCAGTGGTAATACTCCTAAATTATTGATTGCATATAAGAATATCATATATCATAGGACTACATGAGTATAATATGTATTTTGTTATTAATTGTTCATTTCTGCAAGGAAATGTTAACTTAATTTAGCTGAAAACAGTTGACTCAATTTTTCAACAAGGTTGCGAGTCGTCGAATTGTAGTATGTGTTTTAATAGATTTTTATAAAACAAAAGACTAATGTTTTGATATGAAACACTTTTTTGAAAAGAAATATTTTCTTGTAAAATACATTATCGTTTGTAGTTCCTTACTTTTCTAAAGTGAAACCTCTTTTATTATTAGAATTTTGTTGGCGACTCAACCTTTTTTTTTCTATACTTTATTCATAATAAAATAACGACTGCGCGGCCAAACAACTGGGAACATCTGTTACTAAGTGGTTCAAATTGTTTTTTGTTGCTGGTAATCAAGAAGCGATTTTTTTTGTCTCGAAACTTTTTATTATAATCGAGAAAGTATTAGATAGCACTGAAGCCTTCTGAAAATTTTATTTTGGTCTTACATAAGCGACAAAGGGCGATGAGGACTATTGAGTGCAGTATCGAATATTTAACGATAAGTTTTCTTAAATAGGAATCTTAAAAAAGAATTATTAGAACTATCTACGTTTGGAAGTGATAAACAAAAATGCATTGCACATCGACATATACTTTAAATATAGCTTCGCTGTTATTTTCAATAAACCAGGTATGTTGCTTGTTGAAAAGTCTTGTCAAAAGAAAGTATTAAGCCATTTTAATATTTAAATAGCCAACATCCAGTCGGAAGGAGGGTAATGAGTGGAACCAAACCTAGAATCTCAAATATCAACCTCACTTGCACGTGGTACCCCCTCTAGAAAATGAACGAGGATCTGGCAACCGAATATTGGCGGTATAACCATAACAAATACCGGTATGCCCGAGGCGTGTCTGAATGGTACATATGGCAGCCTCATTACGAGAATCGGCTGATGTGTTATCACCCATAAAGTTTAAATCAACTGATTAAGTATTTGGAACAATGAATAGCAGGAATTGGTACCTGAAATGCAAAAATGCTAATAGAGGGCAGCAGACTCCGTCAAGCAATACAAGAAATGAAAACTTATAAAATAGAAATGTCAGGTCACAGCGAGGCAGTTTTGGAGAAAAGACAACCAATGGAATAACTTCTCGACTTAGGAAAGGAAAATGTAAACGACAATCATAAAGAAGAAGTAGGTCTGTTATTGAGCAGCAATCCAAAGGATAATTTGATGGAAACCAATATTCAAAAAATATTTTGGTCCGCTTTAAATCTAAAATATGAAAAGTTTTTATAATACAATGCAGCTGCGGAAGATGATTATGAGAAGAAAAAAATATTTTACTCTAAGCTACCTGAAACTATGACGAAAATTAAAAAGAATATATGTTGTGGGTGCTTTAAATGCTAAAGTTGTAAAAAATATAGAAACTCTTAGGTAACAATGGATTAAGGATCAGCAATGAAAATTGGGATATGTTATCGACTTCTGTAACCAACACGATCTAGTCATAGGAGAAACACCTGCACAAGGAATGTCAGAAATACACGTGGACCTCTCCAGATAACAAGAAAAACTAGATAAATCTCATAACTATCAGTAAAAAATGAAGATAATCACTTCTGGACATGAGAAACAAAAAAGGTGCAGACATAGATAAAGATCAACACCTAGTAATAAGCAAACTTACATTAAAAATAGCCAGTCCTAAAAAAATATTAACGAGACGTCCAGAATATATGAAATATTAAAATTAAGATATAGAAATGCAAGCCACAATTTTGTAGCTAACCTAAAAGAAAATTGTGAAACTAAACAACAAAAGCGGCTAAAGAAAACATGCAAAGAAACTGTAGGGTTCAGAGAAAGAGAAAGAAAACCGCGAAAGTGCCCAAACAAAAAATAAATATTAAGTAAAATCAAAATAAAATAACCATTCTCAAACATAACTATGCAGAAAAGTGAATAGAAATAAAACGAAGTGCACGACAAGACAAAAGAAGAAGGGCAAATCAGCTGTTTAAACAAGCAGAAACAGTAGTAAGACATCATAATATGGGAGAATTATATAGAACTACTGAACAGCTTGCTAACTGAAATATACAAACGAGTCTATATGTTAAAGGTAAGGAAGGAAAACTGCCAGTAACTACAGAAAAACAACTTACAAGGTGGCATGAATATTTTACACGGATATTTAACGCTTTTCAAATGGAAACAACGAAGAAAATATTGAAGATAACGATATTAGTAACAAAAATTACAACAATAAGGAAGATGCACAGTAGAATATAAGACTTAGAATAGCTACAACACTTCCTACAAATAGAGAAATAAGGAACAGTGTTGCGGCCAAAAGTGGAATGTATCGTAATTTTAAATTTAAACAAAGGAACTTCAAACAAAAGTTAGAGCTAAAACACTAATCTGTGGAAACGGCGCTTTTCCGCAGAAATCAGTTCTTTGTTCTGTTGGAAATAAGGGTGTGGGTGAAAAGATAGGAGAAGTTACCCCAATCTTTATAGCGGAGCCGATCGGTAGCGTTTTCCCTGGTGCAAAGGTTCCTTTTTCGTTCTTTGTCGGGCCAGAAGCAAAGGAAAATGGACCGAGTTTTCTCACCGGTAAAATTTCAACCTCGAAATGCTATCGGGAAACAAAACAACCTCCGGGTAGAGGATAATCTGGACGACAAAATATCGAATTTCGCCACAAAATTAGCTTTTAACAAAACGGCCTCGCAGAAATGAAAACTTCTGCTGCCAATCAAACACGCCGCCGAATTCTCGTCAAAAAACGCTCTCGGCTTACGGAAAATTTAAAGCCGGTCGCTCGCTTTCTAAACTATCATAAACTAAATTCAAAACAAATCGAGCGAAAAAGCCAGGTCAGCGAAACCAGACAGGGACGAGAGCAGAGGCAAAGGCGAGCGCACCGCGGCCCAAATCGCGGCCTTATATCATCGCTACGCGGGCTCGTGCAAATTCGCCGCCGATATCTCAAATCTAAAATATACAGGAGGGAAGCAAAAGACGGCCGGCCCTAATTTAAAATTTCAAATAAAAGTAATTGGAGATTGTCGCTAATAAACAGTATAAAGAAAATGAAAAACGAAAAATCGCCAGGAATCAATAATATCTCAGATGAAGTATTTAAATTAGACCCGCAAATATCAGTAAACATACTTCATCCCCTACTAGCTAAAGTATGGGAAAATAAAATTATATCAGACGAATCAAGGAGTACTAGTCAAAGTGCCAAAGAAAGATAACCTGAGCAAATGTGACAACCGGAGGGAAATAACCCCGCTGATATTTGCATCAAAGATATTCAGAAGGATATTACTAAACCGAATATAACATGCCGTTGAACAAATCATAATGTCTGATTAGGTGGGTTTTAGGTCAAATATATCATGCATAGACCACACTAGTACTTTGAGAATTATCATAGAACAAAGCTCAGAGTGGAGAAGAAACGCATATCTAGTATTTATCGATTTTAATAAAGAAGCAGCTTATGATGTATATTAAAAAAGAGGAGTACTAGCAAAATTATACGATTAATTAAACAACTTTACGAATCGTACAATTGCAGAGTTAAACATGATAGATTCCTAACGGATACTATAGAAGTAAAATGTGGGACCAATCAGGGATGCTTACTATCTTCTCTACTTTTCTTTTTGGTAATGGATGATATTATGGGAAATGTCACAAACGGAACTCATCTTGGAATGCAATGGGACATTTACGTATATGACTCTACGTATATGACTCCTAGCTAGGTACCAAAGTCCTAAACCATAAAATGCAGATCTTTATAAACAGATGCTTAAGACTTATCTTGGGTAGAAGCCATAAGTAATATCCAATGCAGATCTGTGGTAACTGCTGAAGAAAAACCAGTGCAAACAAATAAAGAGAACAAAATGAAACTGGATAGGACACACACTCCGTAGAGAAACAAAAACAAAGAAAATAGCTCTGGGCCCGCAGGGATCACAAACTCCAAACCGGTCAAAAATCACGTTGTTAAGAATGATCACTAATAAAGCCAAGACAACACAGAAAGAATGGAGAGAACTAAAAACGTCGACAAAAAAGTATAATATATAATATTAATATCTCCGTTTAATAGTACTATACATACGCAGCTATGAAATAACACTTAAAATTTTTGTTATGATGTTTTCAATGATTTGTCTAGCCATTATAATTTCTGATTGGTTGTCTTATCATTATGCTTAATAAGAATGTATTTTAATTTTTGTTGCTACCAGATAATGTTAATTAATCTTTTATTTGTATCGCCTTTTGCACGTAAATTTTGTTTCCGTCATTAGATTTTTAATTATTAATAAAATAAACCATAAATGATTAGAGGGGAGGTAACAGAGCTTTTTAGTAGTTGTTGAAAATTGTACAGAAAACAAGAAAATGGTCTCAATCTATGAAAAGAGGAACAATCTGATTACAATAATTACAAGGTCGTCGAGGTAAATCTAGAATTTTAGTAATTTGTATTGCGATAAAGCCGAAAGACGTAGTTCCCTATTAGGTAACACAAGTTAGCGTCTCATAATCAGCAACGTAAGATTGTCGACAAAATGAGTCGAAAACATGACCATAGAGCTACTATACTCGAATCGTCTTGTGATGTAAGGAATTCGACCACTAGAAAAAGAAGTGATGAATTCGTACGCGAATTGAAAAAGATCGCGCAGGATCCTGGACAAGGCATGACTGACCTGGTAAAAGAAATGGGCGTGGCGAGGTGGACGCTTAGTCTAGTAGTGCACCAGAATCTGCATTACAAAAATCGCTAAATGTTGGCCAAGAAAAAGAAGATGGACAGGAAATTGAAGGCTCCATTACTGCTGAAGTACATCGATTATGACAGTGCTGATCCCTGAGATTCTTTTCGAACGAAAAGTATTTCATTCAGGACAGGAAGGTGAATTGCTAAAATTAATTTTGGGTCTACCAAGATGTTCCTGAAGTTTCTATCGTCATAAAGACAAAGTTTTCTATCTTTGTGATGCTGTTGGCGCTGGCGAGCAACGACGCGGATGTCATGGCACTCCACTTTTTTAAGGAAGGACTGAAAGTGACTGCCGAAAGCTATATCAACGTGCTGGGGATAGTTATCAATCTCTGTATAAAGGAGGTGAACGCTGGGCAAGGAAGACCTAGGCATGGCTAGACAACAATTTGTGTTACCTCTCGTCCTTCGACTTGTGGTGGAGTCTCTAGCCTCTAGCAATCCCTTTGAGGTGAAGATTAATGAAAAACTTTGTAACACTAAGTACAGCTTAAGGGCCTTCACCATGGTCTCTGATGGGGGCTACATTGAATAATATGTTTCTCCGTAGCATTTACTTTAATTGTGCTAAGTTTCATGTAAAAAATTTAACATTTGTTTTATTGTCATGTTATTTTTATTATTTATTTATTTTCCGGATTTATCTCAACGACCCTGTGTAGACCAATGTGCTTGTCATGTCTTTCTCTAACAAGTTTTAGTTTATTTATAATGATACCTTATGCTACTATAAAAATAAAAAAACAATGACAGTAGTAATAAAGAAATATAACTTAAATAAATGGAATAAGAGTAAAATATTAAAAAAGAACAATTTAATTAAACTTGGCCGATTCTTGCAAATGAAGCCATAATGTATCCTACGCCGACGTTTTCACAGAAACCCTTTTATTGTACAAACCTGAAAATTCGAAATATTCCTCCCTTGTTATCATGAACGCGGCGAGGTTGGCAGTGTAAATAGCGAGAAAGACGACGGCAAACATGGCCCAAACGTTGGTCATAAAGCGAGCAGTAAAGCCCCTGGGCGAGTCCACATGAACGGCTGCTTGGAAAAGGACAGCCCACACCAGCCAGTACGTCCGGAACAGGGAGAATCTGTGCGACGAGGACGGCGTGCTCTGGCAAATTGAGCGTCATTGTTAACGGTTGCTAATTAATTCATCGCTCGCGCTACCTGATTGAGCGACAGCCGCATGTCGAACCCGCTGGGCGATAGCCACTCGAACAGGAATATGGTGAAGGTCGCCGCTTGGATCGCCACCACCCCCACGAGCATCCAGGACGCCGTGTCGAACGGCTCCAGGAAGGCTGTCGGCGAAATGATCCCCGTGCGCTTGGCAACAACGATGGCAATCCCCGTCTCCATGAAGGGGACGCTGAAGTCCACCTGCAATATTAAAGAGCCGGTGTTATCGGAGCCTCGCTATAAACAGAAAAAGCTAATTCCACGGCGGAACAAAAGCTGCGGAGTTCCTATTTCTATGCAAAGTGCAGCCGTAAAACGGCTTTAGACTTGCAGATTTTTGTTGCTTTGTTTATTTTTTAAGACTTCTTTCTTTCTTGCTAGTTTCTGAAGGCTAGTAATTAGGTACTTCTAACGCATAAAAAATATTATTAAATTTTCAATAATAAACGACCTCACTTTTATTTTGTTTGCACCTGTGGAAGCTGAACTTATTTCAAGGTTGTTATGAAAGCGCACAGGCTTAATTAGAGCAGGTCTGAATTTCTCGTAAATAATATTCTAGTAGTTAATTCAATTTACAATCACAGGGACAAATTAATTTTGTAACATTGTAATTTACACAGACTAGAAGGATGTATTTGTAGTGCAGTGAAATGCCAATTTAATAACCTGAATGGTAAAGTTGGTTTATTTTGTTGGATGTATCTTACACTGTACTATGCCACTCAAAAAAACAAATTTTCTATATTAGACATTAGAATTTTTTTTAATTGAACATAACTATACAATCTGTCAGTATTTGACATTCAGTAAGTAATTTAACACATATATAATTACATCCTTAACATGTACATATATATATATATATATATATATATATATATATATATATATATACATACATACATACATAAATATATATATATATATATATATTTTTTTTTTTTTTTTGAAGAGGTTTAAGCCATACCGCCATACCGCCATACTGCTTTGCATAACTAATGTATGCGTGTATATATGTACGTGAAACTATCATCCAGATGCGGGTAAACGGGAGACCCCATACCGTTTACCCATAAAACTGCGGGTGGAGCTACCCTATCCCACATCCGTGGGTAACAGATGCCGCCTGTAGTAACGATGTGGGGTAGAGGTACACGCAAGTGACCTCGCCGGCAACTCGTCAAACGAGGCAGGAGAAATCCAGCCAACACGAGTACTATCGACTGGAGTATTTGCTGCATCGATTAGGCCCAAGGCCTACGGAGACGTTAGACCACATGACATTATCCCGGGTAAACGGGAGACCCCACATCGTTTATCCATAAAACTGCGGGTGGAGGTACCCTATCCCACATCCGTGGGTAACAGATGCCGCCTGTAGTAACGATGTGGGGAGAGGCTTACGCAAGTGACCTCGCCGGCAACTCGTCAAACGAGGCATGAGAAATCATACCAACACGAATACTATCGACTGGAGTATTTGCTACATCGATTAGGCCCAAGGCCTACGGAGACGTTAGACCACATGACGTTATCCCGTTAAAACTGCTCGCAGTCCACCCAATCCACAAGGGCAACGGGCGACGTAGCAGTAGCGATATGTGGTAGAGGATCGCTCAAGCGACCTCGACGGCTGCTCGTCAAACGAGGTGGAGGAAACTCTACCAACACGAGTGGGCCTGCGTGTACTTCACGCGCAGGTTCGTAAAGGCGCTTCTACCCAATCCCACAATTGTGGGTAACGGATGCAGCCCCAACGATGTGAAGTAGAGGCTCACGTAAGTGACCTCGACGGCCGCTCGTCCAACGTGGTAAAAGAAACTTTACCGACACGAGTGGGTAGTGCGTCTCACCCCGTGGCGCGAGATACCCGTAAAACTGCTAGTGGAGCTACCCAATCCCACAATTGTGGGCAACGGATGCCGCTAGTAGTAACAGAGGGGTAGAGGTATCACGTGAGTGACCTCGACGGGTACTCGTCAAACGAGATAAGGGGAACCTTACCGACACGAGGACTAAGGGGAAGGGGAAGCCAACCGAGGCGGCTTCTCGGTTCCCCCTCGATGGTGTTGGACTCTTAGGGGTAGTGGCACCGCTTTTAGGGACAGGAGGGCCTGGTTAGCCTCGTGTGAGCGCATGCCCTTAAGTGGGGGCTTCGGCCTACCCCCACCACCCGTCAAAAGCCAGACCGGCCCATGTCGGTCCTTGGCGGGTGGCGCTGGTGCTGCCTCCGACTCACTGATTGACAAAATTTAGTGGTCATGGTTCGGTACCTGAGCTTCCCAGCCTCGACTTGCACGATTGTCCGGGTACATGCGTTTGTGTTACACTGTAAGGAGGGCTAACCTCCCGGTTCGTGTTTGGAGACTCGGCAATAAGGGTACTCGGTACTGCCTCCGACACCAGCAGGATATGGCTGGTTCTGGGGGCTTAACAGCCCCCAGTCCCCCTGTTGCGGTCGTAACTTTGACTCTCTTATATATATATATATATATATATATATATATATATATATATATATATATATATATAATAGTCCAATCACAATTTCCCTAGAGTATGTGGATGGTAGTTTGACGTACATATATACACGCATAGTTATGCAAAGCGGTATGGCAACTGCGATGGCTTAAACCTCTTCAGTCTAGGTTCGTCTTCCTCGCTTTCCAGTAGATGCTCTACTAGCGTGTTTGGATGGGCCACAAGCCGGTCGTGGTAACGGGTACTGAATCTTCGTATTTCTTCATCTATTGTGGGAATGTCAAGGTCACGGCGTATGACCTCGTGTGGTATATACCATGGAGCATTGACTATTGAACGTAGTACTTTGGCTTGGGATCTTCTCAAAATGTCTATGTTGGAGTTACTGACCGTTCCCCACAACTGTATTCCATATGACCAAACGGGTTTATCTATGGCTTTATACAATAGTATTTTGTTTTTCAAGGATAATTGGGATTTGCGTCCCATAAGCCAATACATTTTGCTGAACAAAGTCCCCAATTGTTTACGTTTTGTCCATATGTACTTTTTCCAAGTAAGGCGTCTATTTGAATGGATCCCTAAGTATTTGGCGCTTTCTGCTATAGGAACTTGTTGATTATTAAGCCATACAGGGGGACAGGTGTTTCTTCTTGTACTGAAGGTTACATGAATAGATTTCATCTCGTTGATTTTGATACGCCTTTTGTAAACCATAGCTGTAGTGTGTTCAGCTGGCTTTGAAGAATATGCGATGTTATTTGTGGGTCAGAGTTGGAAGCTAGAACGGCGGTATCGTCCGCAAATGTAGCTGTCAGTGTATCTCTTGTTGTTGACAGGTCTGCAGTAAATAGTAGGTACAATAGATGGCCTAACACGCTTCCTTGGGGGACGCCAGCACTTATAGGATATAAATTGGTGTAGGATTTGCCATACTTGACCATAAAGTGCCTGTCTGCAAGGTAAGCTTTGATAATTTCGAAGGCGTCTGAAGGCAATGATTTTATGCAATAAACCGATATGCCAAACTCTATCAAATGCTTGCGAAACATCAACAAACACGGCTGAGCAATATTTCTGGACTTCAAAATCGCCAAGAATTTTATCTATAACCCTGTGAATTTACTCAATTGTGGCATGGTGTTGTCTAAACCCAAATTGATTATTAGGAATTAATTTGTTGGTTAAGAATAACGGTGTTATTCTTTTCAACAGCAATTTTTCAAAGATCTTAGACATCACTGGAAGCAAACTGATTGGTCGATATGATGAGGCATTTTTTTGGGCTTTGCTCGGTCTGGGCATTAAGATAACGGTAGCGACTTTCCATTGTGGTGGGAAGAAACGCAATCTTAGTATGGCGTTGAATAGATACGTTATAAATCTATAGCCTTTATCCGTCAGTTCCTTTAGAACTTTTCTAGTGATTAAATTATAGCCTGGTGCTTTACGAAGATTTAGATTAGAAGTAATTTCGAGTTTGACTTCATTTATGGAAAATTGTTTTATTGGAAGGATAAACTGGAAAGGAGATTCAAGAAATTGCTGTATTTCATTCCCTTCTACGTTCGAGCTTACAAATGGAAATGGTTTAAATACTTAGGCTAGGTGATTTGCAAAAACTAGCACTTTATCTGAGTCACTTCGGGCCCAAGTTCCATTGTCGGCTCGAAGAGGCGATTTGTGTTGCTGCGGTTGGTTCAGTTTGTTGGTTGCTTTCCAGATAGAATATTCGCTGGCTTCGGTTAGTGACAATTGTTTTAGATAGTTTTGTATCGACTGGTTTCTGATGTCAGAAAGTAGCTTTTTAAGATTAGAAGCAGCTTGATTTAATATATGTTTGCCATTTGGATGCCTTGTTGTTTGCCATCGCCTGCGTAGTTTCCACTTTTCAGCGATTTTTTGTTTAACAATTACTGAGCAAGCAGTATTCGGAATATACAATGTATTGTTGAATGACGTTAGTAAAATGCTCTGTAACTAAAATTAAATCATTTTCTGATTTTAAAGGAACGTCTAGCGATAATGTGTCATCTGCTATTTCTCAGAATAAGTCCCAGTTTGCGGTTTCATTTCCCAGAGTAAGAGCTTTCCCGTTAATGACTACATGTGATCCTAGCGTAATTATAATAGGCGAGTGGTCAGCTGATATATCTAGGCAAGATTCTACCTTTAAGTTGTTTGGGCTAATTCCTTTGAATACGCAGAAATCAAGCAGATCTGGTAGTTTCGATGGGTCTGACGGCCAATGTATTGGTTCACCAGTAGATAGGTGTCGCATGCCATTACTATTAATTGCCTTCAGTAATTCGCGGCCTTTAGTTAGAGTTAACCTGAATCCCCAGGCCACGTGTTTGGCGTAAAAGTCTCCAGCTGATAAAAACTAGTAGTTAGTAATGTTCATAGTGACCTTGTTTGTTATTGTGGCTAGGTGGACAATAAACCGCCGAGATTACAAATGATCCCGTCCAGCCTGTTACCATTACGCTTGTAGCTTAAAGGTGGTCTTTATATTTTTGTAGTTCATAGTGCTTGATACTACTTTTAATGATAATTGCTGTGCCAGCATGAGCTCCTCCATCCGGATGTTGTTCTACATACAGTATATAACCTGGGATTCTGATAAAATTTCTGTCTGTGAAATGTGCTTCTGACACCAACATGATGTCTATGCATTGGTTTGAAAGAAAGGATAGCAATTCATCTTTGTGTTGTGACAGCCCGTTGACCCATTACCAATTTTGGAGGCAATGGTTGTTAGGAGATTTAACATTGTTCCTATTTGTACCATTAAAGATTTCATCATTTTTTTTAGCTCACTCATATCGTCAGTCTGGTTGTTTGCTTGCTGCTGCTGCTGCTGCTGCAACTGCAAAGCGACATTGGAGTTACTGTTCTTCGGAACTTGGGCATGAGTAAGATTTGGACGAACGTATTGTCCAATATGTTGAGTAGCTACTGCAGGCTGCTTGACTCTGAGTGCGGGAAACATTTTTTCTTGAAGATGTTTATAAACGAGGCAACCTCGATAATTGACTGGGTGATTCCCACTGCAATTAACGCATTTTACGTCCTTGCTTCTTTCCTTCCTCTGGGAATTTGAAGTTAAGTGGTTGCTTTCACGCTTCACGCATCTTGGGCTCCTGCTACAAAAATTTCTCGTGTGGCCAAACCTCTGGCAATTAGCACATTGAGGGGTTTGGCGTTTTGGGTGGGGCGGTTCAATTTTGATCACAGAATGAGCTAGTTTTGTGATATTGTACATATCTTTGTTATTATTAGCCCGGCTTAAGTTTGAGGAAGAACGGAGGCAATTCTTTCTTTGTGACTCGTTTAACGTCCCAGATGTTGGTTGCTGCGTGACCATGAGTAAACAGTTCTTCCTTTAGTTCTTCTACATTAGTAGTTGGATGTAAATTCCTAAGTAACACTCTGAAGGAACGCTCTTGTTTTTCCTTTGATATGTGTGAAATTCCGTATTTTTTTTGCTAAGGCTTTAATTATGGATGTATATTTCTCAGAGGTTTTTCATTATGTAACACTTTCAGTTTAACACAGCTCATGTTCATTTTTAGCTACTGTTTCGAGTAGACGAACTAGTGGTTCGATTATTCTTACTCCTGACACAAACAACGGTGAAGGTTTGGGAACTGTTTTTGAGGCATCTTGGGTTTCTCTTTTTGTGCATTGTCGCCACTTAGTGGATCAAATCTGTTTTTGGGATTCAACCAGTATTCTACCGCTTTTGGTTATTTATTCTGTTGAGCGGATTTTTCAACAAACTCTTTCCGAGTACGCTTTCTATTTGCTACCAATATCCATGGCTCTTAGCTTAATTGTTGTGCTTGAGGCTGTTGATATATAACGTTGTTTTGTCAAGATGGATTTGTAGCCACAGGGTTAATGGTTGAGAGCTGTACAACATCATTCATAGGATATGACGTGTATGCGCTATTTACTGGCTGCTGCATTGGCTGATAGTTGGGTGGTACATGTTGCGCTTGGTAAATTTGTTCAACTTGCATAGCGCAAGGCTGGTGTCCTGAGTTTGGTGTTGTGGTAGGCGAATAATAGTAGGCCATAATGGCTTTATAATAAGGATGTACTCAACCCACGATGCTTCGATGCACTGGGCTAACGGCGGCAGGAACGACCAGAAACTACGGAACGGCGACAGAACGGCGGAACCGGGCGGAACTAGGTCATATCGGGGCCCGCCAATACACTGGCGGAATTATGTATACTTATTTACAATAAGCAATATACAAAAAAATAAGAAATGAAAATAGTTTATTCCAGTTAATCACTGTTTTAACATCGCTTAAGGTTCACTGTGCGATTACGGTAACACGCTACGCGCACGGTATGTGCTCGGCTTGAGCGCTCGAACCGCACTATGACATTAGAATGAAAGAATTATTATAAAAAAAATACACAAACGATTTTCCGCTTAAAGTGATGTAATAAGATAAAGAGCTATACTCTTTATAGGTATAACTTAAATAAATAATACTGAATTGTTTTGTTGATTCCCAGATACCTTTTTTTGTGGAATAGTCCACTATAGTTAGAATGTAATGCAGGCGGCATTTGTTACATATTGGTTTCAATTAGAATATAAAAATGTAAAGCAATGTTTATTTTTAAAGTTTTTATTACTCTTATTAACAAGATTTATATATACAATAAAGTTCGCTTAGCGGCCTTGTTAAAGTACACTTCTATGCATGAGATGGTAAAACTTTCGAGCGGTGTGCGTTGAGGCACTTCGCGTTTGTAATAAGTGCAAGCCCTACCTTCTCCCACATTTAAATGTAGCCAATGTTGCAAAAAAAAAGACGGCAACCACCAAAGAGATTGAATTCACAAACCTCGCATCTCGAACCAAACCCGCTACCAACTCGACCAATTGGGCACTATGGGAAAGGGCGCTTTGTGCGTTGGTTCGTTCGGTCTGTTTTTCTGTCATATCCGACATCTGTCAAGCCTTATAATTTTTAAAGGGGCTATTTTTTAGACCACTTGCACTGGTTTTCTTGAATATCTGATCGCGGTTTCAGATTCTACGTCAAATTTAGCTTTCCCTTTCGTTTTTTCCAGAGGAAACCGGCGGCCAGGGTATTTTATGTGCTATCCTTATATTTTATAGAGAGAATGAATTACATTTATATGAGAACATATTGGAAAGTTTTCGGAAACAGGTATTTCTGTAATTTCTTTTTTTTCTTTTAATTCATTTGTCAGTTCAACAATAATTTACAATGTTATTCATGGCATTGTTGAGAAAAAGCAGGATAACAAGTAGCAATAATATAAGTTATAATTTATGGGAATTGTTAGTTCCCTTACAGATTTTATTAACAATTGCTTACAGGCTAATCATTTTCCAGTTCGGTTACGTATAAGTCTTGTGGTAGCTTACGTTCTAGTCTTTGATGAGTATTTTGTCTGCTCATGTTATAGTAAACAGTACCGTGCCATTTATAAATGGCCGTAAAGAACTTTTTGGCAGTCGTACTGATGTAACCTAGAACTGTAGGTGTGTCTAATTCTTAGTGTAGCTGTTCATTGCGAATGAACCATGGGGTGTTCACTGCGATGCATAAGATTTTATTTTGGAGTCTTTGTATCATTACCAAGTTAGTCTTCGCTGTGTTACTCCATATTGGCGATGCGTAGAGCACCGATGGTTTTATACATCATGATGGTGTATTTTGGCTTAAGCGATGATTTTCTATTAATGAGGGGTAGAGCTGTGCCAACCTCGCATATCCTTATCGTATTTAATTTGTGATTTACATGGAGTTTCCAGTTGAGCCGTGTATCGAGTAACACCCTCAGGTACTTTATGGCAGCGTCAATGTTGTTGTTTATTACTATGTTGGGAGTATTTGTGATTCTTCTTAAGGAGAATATTTTTGCTTGACATTTGGCACGGTTAATTTCGATATTCCATCTGGTGTACCATAAGTATATTCGATATATTGCTATCTGCAGTTTCTCTATGGCCTGGTTGAGATCGGCGTGTTGAAAAAGTATTGCAGTATCGTTCGCGAAGGTCGCTAAAGTTGCCTCTATAGTGAGGATGTCTGATGTAAATATATCAAATAGCACCGGTTCCGGCACACTTTCTTGTGGTACTACTGCGCGAATGGTCTTTGTTTCTGATATTGTGGTGTTGATACGTACTGCAAATGTTCGGTTGTCAAAGGAGAAGATTATCGCTACTATTATGGCTAATCTGATCTTGATTATTTTGCTTTTTAAGCCTTCGAGCCAGACCTTGTCGAAGGCCTGGGCAACATCAAGGAAAACAGCGACGGTGTAACTTTTGTTTTCGAATCCCTTTTCTATTTTTTCGGAAATTCGTTGTAGCTGATGTAGCGTTGAATATGATTTCCTGAAGCCAAATTGGAACATTGAGTGCACATGTTAGTTCATTCATTAACTGACAGTGGATGATCTTCTCTAGGACTTTTGAGAGTGTAGTTAACAGGCTTATTGGCCTGTAACTGTTTATCAGTTTTTTATCTTTACCCGGCTTGGGAAAGACCAGTATGTGGGCATCTTTCCATGCTTTTGGAAAGTATCCTTGTAGGAAACATGCATTATATAGAGTGGCGAGGTAAGCTACGGGTTTGTTGGTAAGGTGAGTTAATACTAAGTTAGTTATGAGGTCGTGGCCAAAGATTTTTTCTTTGGGAGTTTGTTTATTAGGTCTTTGATTTCTTGGGGGGGTTGTAGGGATTATTGGTTCAGATATCACTGGTTGGTTGGTTTTAATATGGTTGATTATGTACACTGCTTCATGTGGAGCACAGGTATATTTTGGAGTAAAAACTTTCTCATAGTGAGCTGCAAAGGCTGCTGCTTTTTCTTCGTCGGAGGAAAGGGGTGCATTATCTACGCTTAGTGTTGGGAATTCCTTGCGTTGTTTTAGTATACGCCTGGTGGCTCTCCACATACCGATGTCACCTGGTTGAAGGTCTTCGATGTATTTCTGTTATGAGTTGACTCTCAACTCATCCAGTTCGCGTTTTAGACTGTGTGTTAACTTGTTTAGTAGACGTTTTCTTTCCGGATTTCTGGTTCTTTGCCATTCTCGCCTGGTTTGGTTTTTTTTTTTAATTAGCTCTGTGATTTCGTATGGTAGATAATGATGGTTAGGTTTTGGAAGCAAGGGTTGTCTTTTGTACACTGTTGGTTATTGATGTTGTTAGCTTGGATATTGCGATATTTATGTCTTCGTTATTGTTTAAGTTGGTTGGGCACTTCAGCTGGTTATCCAGGTTGGTTTGAAAGTTGTCCCAGTTTATTACCCCGTTTATAAGTCTAGGAGTTGGCTGTGCCATTTGCGGAGTGCTGATAAATGATATAATTACAGGTAAGTGGTCTGAGTCAAGCTCCTCTACTACCTTTTGAAATATCGGTTTTGTGAAGTTCTTTTGTAATACAATGTCCAGTATGTCTGGCAGGTGATCGCTACGATATGGATAGTAGGTATATTTTTCGGGAGCTATTACATGGAAGGAATATTTGGTCGCGTAACCTTCCATCTTAATTCCCTCGGGATTATTAGCTTTGCATCCCATAATTGATTCTTGGAGTTGAAATCTCCAATCATTAAGAGTGGTTCGGCAGTATTGAATGTAGCTTTGAGATCTTCCTCTACTATTTTCTTGTTTGGTTGTCTATAAGTGCTTATTAATGTGAAGTTTTGGTCATTTAATTTAATTTTAGTTTCGACTGTTTCTAGGGTTAGGTTTGCGATGCCCGGGATAGGGTTATGGTTAATTTTCTTTTTAATAAGCATAGCTACTTTGCCGGCTGCTGTACGGGCGTTTCTATCTTTCCTGTACACTAGGTAGCTTGGTATTTTGAATGTGTTTATTTCAGATAGGTGGGTTTCACTGATACATGCTACGTTTATATGGTGTCTGGCAAGAAAGGGTATAAGGAATGATCGTTGGGCTAGGATACCGTTGGCATTCCAATTAAGGATTGATAGCTTTTCTATGGGTTTCTGGAGGTTAGGGTCCATTGAAGAGTAAGGGAAGGATTGTACTGGTGATAAAGTATTTAATTAGGGGAAGGTAAGGGGTTAACAGGTCAATGAGGATTTTGACTATGTTACTGGTGTCAGTTGGGACAGTCTGATCGGCTGGTTGGTTTGCGTTGTTTGGGTTGGAGTTGGTTGCTGATAGACTTCGTGCTTGTTCTGCGTATGAGCGGTTAGAGTTGATAAGATAGTTTCTATTGTTTTTGCTATTATTTTTCATTCGTTTTTGGCTGCATCCGCGATAGCTTGCAGGATGTGGGCCTCCGCAGTTGTCACACTTAGGTGCTTCTTCTGTTTTTTTTGCATAGTTGGTGTTGATGGTCGCCTTCGCATTTCAAGCATTGGGGATCTAGGGTACAATAATTTTTGGTGTGGTTGTAGCCTTGTCAGCGATGGCACTGGGTTCTGTCATTTCTAACATCTGTCACGCCTTATAATTTTTGATTTATGATAGATAGAGACATAACGTTTTTGGTATTTAACTAAGAAAGATAAGTCAAGTCTAGACGCCAAAAATCAGCCTGATCGGAAAATCTCGAGACCGTTTTAACGGGAAGTGGCCGAAAATTTTTGTTTATATATAGAAGCCCTGGAAATTGGTAGAAAAGGAGTTCCACATTCGTACTTGTTTGTTTTTATTTGTAGTTTTATCCTGGTTTTTAGACATTAATTTTTTAATTCAATCCCTGAAGTTGTGCTCTTGAATTCTACATCTATTCTCCATTTATTGTTATTTTATTGCATAGAATTTTGCCTTTTCTTCTGCTTTTCCCTTATTTTTCTGGTTTTCTCTTTCCAGTTTTGTTAAATCGTTATTAATAAATATTTTTGCTGCTGAATTTTTTAGCACTGCTTTTATTTTCCATAACTTTCTTTTCTGGTTCTCATTTTGCAGTACTATTAGAGACAGCCTCTCTACCATTTTATATATTGTGTTAATTTTAACATCTATTTTCAATTGGCTTTTTATAAAGTTCCCAATTGCCTTTTTCAATCGTGCTGTTTCGTTTAAATTTATTTTAAATTCACTCAGCATCACATTATCCTTCCTAGTTTTCCATCTATTCCACATTTTCTTTGATAAATCTTATTTCTTCTTGATTTCAATATTATATTGCTTTTTTTCTTTGCTTAAGATTTGTTTTTGTTTTAATTTTCTTAATTTCTTCTACATTTACTTTGAGTTCTTGGCTTAGTTTATCTTGAGTTTTTCTCAAGTCTTCTTTCATTCACGCAACATGTTTTTGATTTCTTCCGTTTTTTTCGGTTTTATGTCTGTTTCAGTTTTTCTTATCTTTTTTGCTTGTTTCCTGGGTTTCTGTCTCTTGCTCTAATCGATTAGCTTTTTTGTTCCTTTGCAATGTTATACCCCCTAGTAATAAATATACAAAGTTTTTATTATGTAAAAAGTTCTCTAAAAACAAATTTCAAAAACTGATTTACTTTCGCTCTCTTAAAAGTATTTTCTCCTCTCAACACACTGTGCATTAGCAGATTTATTTTACAGCTGAAACTTTCTTTTGTGTATAACAAATTTGGTAAAATATGTTAATTTAATTAGAAACATAGAGCCATATAAGGTTAAGTGGTTTAAAGGACAAGGTCGAAAACAAATTAAAATATCTGCATATATAGAGTAGAATAAAAAGAAATATTTGCAGAAAATTTGTAGTAGTTTATTATTTAGCGACTATCGAACTATCTATACAAACGTGGGCTTCTAGTCGATGCGAACTCAAAAGTGAGAGTGCCCCCTGTTTCGAACAGCGCTGCCTCGATACATTGAGACGCCGTATTTGCAAACCTGGACGGTTCGTCACTTACGTGCAGATAATTTTCGTCGAAACTGAATGTTGAGTCGATTACTCTGTCTGAAAACCAAACCATCTGGACCATCTCGACCAACCGGACCATTTCCATTCTTATACAACCAACCGCATCGAAAAGGCTCTAACATCTAAACTGTCCGTTACCCATGTGCAGCTTATTGGGGAGGGGGGGTGGCTCAGAATACCCCATGGCATATGACCCCGTGTAACCGCCGGACCATTTGGACCGTCTAGATCGCCCACTGCTCGAATGGGAATCTCAAAGCTACAGTTGCAGGAGCGGAGACAACTCGCAGCTGCAGTCAACGAAATATGTATACCAAATATCTCCTTATTCAAGTAACCGTTATAAATGCTTACAATATACATAGGTTTGCAAATCAACCGTTTCCTAGTAGATACTTCAATTATTCAACACATCTCAGCAACGGATATTAAGAATTCTATTCATGTGGAGCGTGTGTTTATTTTAAATCATATATTTTACATATGGATTTTGTTTGCTGACCAGTGTTGGCTTTGGATCATATACCTTGTTTTAAGACAACTCATTTTAAAGTTTCGTCCGAATAGTGCAATTATTACCAGTTACAATAGTTGAGTATTCAATTGTTGAAATGGTGGATTCGGTGTTCAGGTGCCAATAGTAATGTGTTGAGTGCACGTTGGCTCTATACTGAAGCGTTTCCCAATTGGTAACTGCTTTCGCAGGTGATGTTTCAATCGGCTTTCAACAAATAAGAGAAACTGATTTGTCGCAAAAAACATCTTAGGATAATGGGCGAGAAAGATCATCATGTACACCGGAACTAAAAGAACAAATATTGAATATTGTTGGTGAACACTCCCAAGCAGGTGTTAAAAGAATTTTGACTTACATGGGTATAACAAGACATCTTGTTTGGGAACTCTTGCCATATCCAACGGGTACAAACCCTTACTCTTTTGGATTATCAAGCTGGAATGATATGTTGTAAATGTCCAGATTTTGTTTCTAAAATCCTTTTTACTGATAAAGTTGTTTTTACCAAAGATTAATAAAGACTTTTAATTTACACCATTATCATGTTTCACCTGACAAAAATTCCCAAGACGTCGTTGAATTCGAACATCAACATCGTTTCAGTGTAAATATCTTGTTAGGCATATTAGGGTAGAGGTTGTTAGTACAATTTTTTGGAAAATATTCTTTCTGAACTTTTGAGAGATTTACCTTTAAGTTTCACCGCATTTTTGACGTTTGCTGTTAGGGAATACCTGAACGATGTATATCCTAAGAAATGGATAAAGAGAGGGAGTCCTATTGTGTGGCCGCCAAGATATCATCATTTTTCTCCATTAGAGTTTTGTATTTGGCGTTATTTAAAAAGTTTAGTTTAAACAACACCTGTTCTAGATTTGCACTAACGATAGAACAATGTTACCAGATAATTCAAGCAAAACTCGGGGTTTTGGAAGGATTTGGAAAAAAAACAATAAAATGAATTATTATACTATTGCCACAGTTCCTCTCTTATTTCCAAAACGAGTGAATTTGCGGACTTGTTTTAGCTTGTTTTTGACAGTACGAGGTGTGTTCAAGTTCTAATGTCTCCATTTTTTTTTCAACAGTGAAAGTAAGTAGAAAGATGCAGTTACTTTTAAAAGACGCGGAAATATATCTGAATTTCAAGAACAATATGTAATCATCCGTTTTTTCCTCTTGCGCGATGAAACTCCCAGCGAAATTCATCGCCAATTGGGTGAGTGTTAAAAATGTGCGTTCGTGAGTGCAAAGTTTAAAGAACATTGAGAGTTGTGTAACAATGAATCGAAATAGTCTTAGCCACGAAACAGTCGGACCAAAACCATGATTGCATGAGTGGAGTCCATTTTGCACGATTACCTGAAAATACGGAAAGTTTCTTAAAGGTGGGTTCCATGAATGCTAAACGATGAAACAAGGCTGCGCGGGTGACAATGTTTCAGAATATGTTGACACGTGATGCCACCATGCATTTCCGTCTATGAAGGTCTCTCCGTGGTTGCTCATTTTCCAATGGAGCCGCTGTTGCATAAGCGATTTTACAATGGGCAAAACACACCCCTAAATAAGTGTTTTTAGCAGCCCTGGAATTCTGGCGACAACGTTGTGAATAATGTGTTCGTCTAGACAGAGATTACGTTGAGAAGTAACAGAAGTTTCAGCTTTATTGGGCAAGTACTTTTTCAGAAAAAAATTGTAGAACTTAGAACTTTAACCCACCTCGTACTACATCCCCTGAAAGTCTTTAGGCGTTGTTTTGGAATACTCTGTATATTAACTAGTTAACTATTCGCTATACCTGACACTTTATTATCAAAACAGAAATATGTAATTTTTGGCAATTCCTAAAAAGCAATACTGTTGCTGAGCTTCGCTTTTTTGCCCTTGTTCATTTCCACGTGCTACAATTTTTTATTTATGTGCACACGGAAATCAAACATCAGATTTATACTCACAGCGGCCTCTCGCTCCGCGTTAATCATCAGCGAAGTCATCACCATGTCCGTTTTCCGATTAGCGAGTTCCGCAATCAGGCCGTTCCATTTTCCGTTCTCGTTGGTTCCCCATCGGCCATCCTCCACGCGAACCAACTCATACGTGAAGCCCAGCTCTTCGGAAAACTTTTCCAGCAGATCTATGCAGAAGCCCGAGCAGCACTGGTAGAAGGTGCCGTTTCGATGTGCCTGGCTCATATCGACCCTAGAAATAATTTGTACAATTCAGTTTTAGGAAAATCATTCATTTTACTTTAAGCGCGACATGGGAGATAAATTAATTTTACAAAGCTAGACTTATGCCCGGTTATTTCAGAATTATGTCCGTAAGCCCGGGTGGCATTACACTACACAATAAATCACTAAACAAGAAGTTCAGGGCACGCTTCGTCTAAGGATGTAAACATAAAATGCGATAGCGCCGTTCAATAAACTTCCGACGGGAAAACGTTGCTTGGTTTACGGCGCCAGGTAGACAGCAAAGAACAAACGCTGTAAAATCTCGAAGTAAAGTTAACGCCAGTTGTTTGCTCTTTAGTGCATGAGTTTATTTTTGAAAAGTTTGGAGCGGGTGGCGCGACTAATGAATTAGCTGCTGGCGTAATGATCTAAAGTAGGCTGTTTGCTTTTGCAAACTACAGCAATGTTTATATATTCAGATTAAAAAAACGACTTAAAAACTAGAAAATAATTGTACGAAGTTAAGAACTAGTGATTTTATCTGTTTTTTTCTAAACCTCCTTTTGGAATTTCCTTAGTTTCTCAATGGTTCACTAGACAATTTTAGGATAATTGTCAGGGTTGTGATACTGCTAATATTATGTTGACTATTTTTTTGAATTTCTTTATACATGGTTAACATCATCCTCCTTATTAATTTATTGATTCATTGATATAAAGTGTCTAGATCCACTTTTCTTAGTTATCTCTGAACCATTGGTTGAATCATTTATAATGCATTAGTGTTGTTATTGATTGCTATCAGTTCCTCCGGTAACAGTCTTCTTTGTTTCGTGGTCGATGGCTGGTCGAGTTTTCTATTCGGAGGTTATAAATGAGTTTTTCTGTTTTTGTCGCTCAAGGGTCTATCTAGTGGCATCCCAAGCCTTTATGGAAAGTTTTTTTTTTGAAACGTACCATGAAGGGTCTATTATCATTCTGATAGATTTCGATTGATATGTTGAAGAATTTTTGTTGTTTTTAGGTTGCAAGGCCAGCTTCGCTTCAATCTTTTGCTGAATATTTGGGCATCAGTTAATTGTTGTATCAGTACATTGTTGTGATCTTGGATCCTATTAGTTTTCGGCAAATCTAAAAGTCCCCTTAACAACAAGTGGGATACCGAGGTCCTCATGAAGGGTCTGATTTGCGACATACCGCGAAGCATTAGAATTGTTAGATGGTTTAGTACGTTTCCACAATTGTACTCCACAAATCCATATTAGTTTGATCATTATCTTGTAGAGCAGAAATTTTAACTTTAAATATTGGATTTTAAAGTGATTTTCGATTGTAATTTTTCATTTATCAAGCCATTTATTTAATAAGTTTTGGTGATGTTGAAGATTTGGTATAGCTTGTTATTACGCTTCTTGGATAAAATTAATAATGTTCTGTATTGATTTACTTGGGAATCAGGTTTCTTTACATTGAGACTTTTTTTATCTTTAAGACTTTGGTGGAATTTTTGCAATAGAAAGCGCGGAGATAATTCTTTATTGAATAGTTCTTGTGCTTACGTTCCTTATTACTGGCACATGATCCAATGATTAATTATTATTTGATTCCGTTAAGACTGTGTTTATAGCTACCTCTGTCGATATACAGAAATCTAATAGTCTGGAATATTATTTGGATTGGTAGACCAGTATATTGGCTCACCAGTAGAGTGATAATTGTGGTTGTTAATCATAAATACTTTGAATAGATTTCTGCCTTGTGTTGTTATGAATCGGAATTTCCAGTGGGCGTGATTGGCATTCCAACCACCACCAACCACCAATTTAGCCTACGGAAAAATTAATTGTAATTATTAGCAATTATTGTGTGTCTAGGGCAAAGGTAAACGATATTAATTATAAAAGACCAAGATGTGTTTCTTTTTAAGTTTGTGGTTTGGATTTCTTTGGTTTGATGATGACATATAGAAGATTACTGTGAGTCCTTTATTACTCGTAAATTTGGAATTTAAAACGTAATTCTATCTGTAAAATGTGTTTCCGAGATTAACATTATATCAGTTTAGGTTTAATTTAAAATCTTTGTTAAAGGTTTACAAGCGATCCAAATAGCGATAGGTGGTATGCTGACCATTATGATGATGCTTTAGTAAGTAACGTTGACAATAACTTTAGCTTAGTGTTATTAAGATGGATTAATTGTGTGAATATATTTTTAAATCATTTAGAAAGATTTTTAATTCTTTTCTTATATTGGTATGTTGACAAGTATTATTGTTTACGGCAGAATTTGTTGCTACATTTTGTTAAATGTCTGACTCTAATGGCAAGGAATGTTACTGTGATATATTTTCTTTATAATGATTAAATATAATTGATTATATATAATTAACTATATATAATCAATTACATGAAACCCTTCTGAAAACAAACCATGTGAGAGTATAAAATTAAATCTTTTATGATAGATATGTTTGTTAATTAGCAACTTTTTAAGTAATTTGTTGAATAGTGACAACAAACTAATTGGTTATGGGAGGTTGTTTCATTAAGCAATTTTTAGGATTAATTACTATAATTACTTGAGGATCTTTCCAATGTGTCGGCGAATAGCTCAATTATAATGCATAACTATAAATAATTGTTAACATAACCAAACCGTTGCGAGAAAGCTTTTTAATTAAACGCCATGTTAATAAAGATCATGAGCTTTGTCTGCTTTAATAAATTTGCTAATTACCTCGACGGTGAATAGTTTTGGTATAGGATGTATTTGCTATGGGATGTCTAGATGTTCTTGAATTTTAAAATATTTTTCTGGTTTTATCGATCAAGATAGAGGTTAAAAACTTTTTTTAGATGTTGCGCAACACTTTTGCTTTCTTCGAGACAGTATGTGCCCAGCTCTGATTTATTTTGTGTACAGAAGAAATTATTTGATTTTGGAGGTTTATTCTTTTGGCCACTAACTATAAAATATAATTTGTGTTGTTTGTGGAGCTATAGTTTTCAAGGTATTCTCGGAAGATTTTGTGTTTTAGATCTTTAGTTGACGCTTTCAATGTAGCTGAAGTATTATTATAGCATGTCGTATTGAAAGGATATTCAGTTCCTTTTTCTGAAATTTTCTTTACGATAGTAAATAAAAAGTATTTTCATGTACTTTTTTGGTGAAGTTCCATGCCGATTATTCAATTGTTTGCGTAAAATGGGATACAACTGACTTTAGGTCACCATTCTCATTGAGTGTAGTTTTTCTTTTGCTTTGCTTCCCTATACATAGAATACATATTTACCACTTTCATAGAATTTATAATATTTACCACTTTATGTTCTTCATTTGACACTGCTTGTCGAATTTGTTTAATATATGTAGAATGACGTATATGTTTTAATACGACTACGAAATTCTTCTTTTTTTCGAGGCACTATGTATTTTTAGGATTTTTTGATATCACAAACACCCGTATGTCTTTTATAATAATCAAATAAAATTATCCTGCATTATCTGGTAACAGTAATTTTTTGTTTATGTAGCTATTTGCTAAATTCAACGGATTGTTATTTGCTTTATGAAAGAAGAAACTATTTTCTTTGGCAATTTGCTTGCCACTTGAATGATCCTCTGCATATATATTTACGAAAACCTAACATACATTAGTATAATGGTTACCTTTCAGACTGCTTTACATTCTACAATGAAAAATAAGTGCTTTTGTCATTAAGAGATCTAGAAAATCGTTAAGAATTATCAATTCTGACTTATTACTAAGAACTGACATACTATTTTCATTAGAATGTATGTTATTGTTTACAATATTGCTATCGGTGTACAAAGTATTTTATTGTAAGTTGAATTTTCTGGAATAATGTGAAGGTGCATTCAAGTTACAACACCTCAGATTTTTTTTCTCAGGAATGTTTTTGATACTTAAAATGGCGACGTTTTCATGACAAGAACACCGCGTAATCATTCGTTTTCTCCATTTGCGTGGTGTGACACCGATTGAAATTCATCGCCAGTTGGGTGAGACACGTGGTATTATCGATGTGTCTAATGTGCGTTTATGGGTGCGAGGTAGAACATCGTGTGACAACAAACCAAGACAATATCGGCCTCGCACCAGCAGGTTTGACGACATGATCGAGCGAGTGCAGAAACCTGTTTTGGAAGATCGCCGAATGAGTGTGCAACATATCGCTTCCAAAGTTAACAATTCGGCATGAAGACCTGAAAATGCTAAAAGTGTCCTCCAGGTGGGTGCCACAAATGCCGACAACTTTGAAGTGATTTCTCATGCTTGCTACTTACCTGACCTTGCTCCTAGTGACTTTTGGCTGTTTCCAACGAATATAAGACACTGTCCGTGGCCTCAAATTTACTAGTTGTGCTGCTATTGCACCAGTGAGTTTCCAGTGGTCAAATAAGACTCCTAAAGAAACGTTCGCAGCGGCCATAGAATCATGGCGTCGACGTTGTGAAAAATGTGTACGGCTGCAGGGAGATTACGTCGAGAAGTGACACGAGTTTCACAGTTTTCGTTCGATTAGTTTGTGAGAAAAAAATCGGAAATGCTATTACTTTGAATGCACCTCGTGATGAACTGGTGTTGGTTGTTGGAAAGATTAAAGGGTAAATGTTTGTTGAAAATGTCACTATTGCATTATTTGTGACGGTCGATAATATATCTGTCACTGCATTTGACGTTACAAAATATAAAACATAGAAGCGTGACTTATTGTTTGCTGCGAATAGTAATTGCGTGAATTTTCCGGGTAGCCGATATTGGTGTAAACATATTGATTTATTTGTTATATATTTGAAATGTTAATAAATTTGCAGCTGAAAAATAGGTACGGCTTAAAGTTGAACTGAATTATTAGCATATGAACTTCTAAACTCTTTATGGTTTTAAAAATTAAGTTAAAATGAACAATGAATTAACCGCTGCATTTTTGACGTAACACCTTTTTCGGTTCTTACATCTTAAGAAGTTTTTATTAATTCTTTTTGAAGACTAGTCTGAAAAAAAATCAGTTCTTTCTGGCTTTGATTTTAAAAATACAAAGCATTATTGGTTTCATATTTACTAAGACTTCTTCTTCTTCTTCTTCTCCTAAGTCCAATTAATTATGTAATTAATTAAATCCATTTTTGGATGTAGGCCTTCCCTAACTCCTTCCACCTATCACGATTTTGTGCGATTTGGATCCAATTTAGTCCAGCTGTACGTTTAAAATCATCATACCAACGCATAGGTGGTCGTCCTCGTCCTCTCTTATGCTCGTACGGTCTCCATTCCATTATTTTACGGTTCCATCTATTTTTGTCACTTCTCGCCACGTGTCTTGCGTAACTCCATTTTAATTGGGCAATCTTAATACCAATGTCTGTCACTTTTGTAATTGATCTTATTCTGTCATTCCTAACTTTATCTCTCCTTGTTATATTTAACATTGCTCTCTCCATTCCTCTTTGTGCTATTCTCATTGATTCTATGTTGCTTTTTGTTGTTGCCCAATTCTCTACTCCATATGTCATGGCCGGTAGAATACATTGTTCGAATACTTTTGTTTTCAGGCGTTGATCTATTTTTGTGTTTTTCAAAATGAAGGATAGTCTTCCAAATGCGATCCATCCACTTTTTATTCGTCTTTTTATTTCCTTCTTTTCACTACTTCGTCCTAGTTCTATTTTTTGGCCTAGGTATATATATTCTTCTATTCGTTCAATTTGAGAATCGTCAATTCTAATTTCTACATCTGGACCAGGGTGCATTACTTTTGTTTTTCTTAAATTCATTTTTAATCCTATTTTGTTTGACTCTCTATTTAGATCAATGATCATTTCTTTCAGGTCTTCTAAATTTTCCGCGAGTAGTATGATATCATCAGCATAGCGTAGGTTAGTAAGCCGCTCTCCGTTTACATTTATTCCTTTATCTGGCCATTCTATCTTCTTGAACACGTCCTCCAGTGTTAGGGTAAAGAGTTTCGGCGACAGTGTATCACCCTGTCGCACTCCTCTCAAGTGGTACTGGGTTAGTTTTCGCGTGTAATTTATATGTTGCTGTGACTCCCTCGTTTAGTTGTTGTATGAGTTGTATGTATCTTTGATCTATTCGACTGTTTGCTAATGCTCTATATATTGCCCAGTGTTCAATGGTATCAAACGCCTTTTCATAATCTACAAAGGCCATGCATACGGGGAATCCATAGTCGTTTGATTTTCGATGATTATTTTATTGTTAATAGGTGGTCTCTAGTGCTGTACTCCTTCCTGAATCCCGCCTGTTCCCGGGTTGGTACTCATCCAGCTTTCTTCCTAGTCTGTTGGTAATAATCTTTGTTAGCAGTTTGTACAAATGTGACAATAAACTAATGGGTCTATAATTTTCAAGTTTTGTGTTTTCTCCTTTTTTGTATAATAATATGACGTTTGAGTTTTTCCAGGTTTTGGGTATTTGAGTTGTTTTTAAGCATGTGTTTAATAGTTTTGCTATTTTTGATACTAAATTATCCCCAGCCTCTCTGATCACATCTATTGATATTTCGTCATCTCCTGTAGCTTTATTAAATTTGAATTCTCTCATAGTGCTCTTCACTTCTTCTATGGTTATATCGGGTTGTTCTTCGGATCCCACGTTTTGAATCTTTCTAGTTCTAATGGCATTGTCTTCTATTTCTTGATGTACTTTGGATTCATATAATTCGGTGTAAAACTCTTCTATAATTTTTTGAATTTCATCTCTGTCGTGGATTATTATACCATCTTTGTTACGTAATGCGTACGTTTCTTTCTTTCTCATTTTTTGTTGAAGTATTTTCATTCCTTGGTTTTTCTTTATTACTTCATTAATTTGTTGTTCTTGTATTTGTCTTCTGTGTACTCTTATCTGTTTTCTTATTTGTTTATTCACTTGCTTAAATTCTTCTGTTATTCTTTTATTTTCCTTTGGTAGTCGTCTGCGTTTTTCCATTAGACTCTTGAAATCTGCATTAATAATATCTCTGTTCTTTTTGCGTGGTATAATTCTCCGTAGTTCCTTTATCGAAGTGTTAATTATTGTAGTTATTTTATTATTTACTTCATCTATTGTGAGTATTTTGTCATCAATATCATCATTAGCTAACTGTTTGTTTATTATTTCTCTATACGCCTCTCCCTTCACTAATTAGTCAGAGGGACAATTTTATAATTATCTTTACGGCAAGACACGTTTTAGGTCATTGTTTTTCAATTATTTGACTGAATACCTGTTGCTCCACATTGGAATGTAGATCGTCCATAAAATGGTGGCATCTAATTATATACTTCACTAGAATCTTGCTTTTATTTCATGTTCTATCTACCAGCTACTTTGTTTTGGTGGATTACTATTTATTCTTTCTAAATTGGTGGCACTGGCAAGGTTGATCAATGTTCACAGTATTTACAAATATTTACAGAAAGAGTAGTTAAGTTATATTTGATTTTTACTTTCCTTATCCTATAATAAGGAAAGTAATGTAATCGGCGGAAATTTAACCTACCCAGTTTTTCACATTTCTGGACGAAATATAGCTCCAGGACACCAAAAAAGTTGGTTTTAGCCATTGGTTCGTGTGTGTGTGTGTGTGTGTGTGTGTGTGTGTCTGTCTATCAGTAAACAGGATATCTCGAGAACCGTAAGAGCTAGAGACTTTAAATTTGGTATTCAAGTTACTTGTAGGTAGGGGACGCAGTGCGAAGCTTTTGGTAAAAATCGGCCAAGCCGTTTGGTCGCAAGGTCGCAAAATCGGTCGCAAAGCGGTCGCGAATCTAAACGGTTGAAGATCCAAAAAATTTATGAGAATAAAAATGATTTATTATCATGAGATAAACATGAATTTAAAATAAAAGTTGGTAAAATAAGAACTCGAAAAAAAATTGAAACTCAGGATTTTTAATATACCGGGTGTTCATAAAATGTTTCGGGCAATTTATATTACTGGATAGATCAAACCGAGACGAACAAAAAATTAAAATGAAATTTTTTAATCCGAGGTCAAATAAATAAGTTATAGCCAATTAAAAATTAATTAAACGGACCAATCACAGCGCGCTCGGAGAGCAACCGGGCCGACTGCGGGAGGACGGGGGGGAGCGCTTGGCCGCTAGGAGGGAGCACGCAGGCTGTGCGACCGAGCCCGCACGGTTACCTTCAGTGACGTAGTAAAATTGTAAGTACGAGTCAATTATTGTCTTGTACTGTTTATTTTAATCAGCTTTCGAGTGTTGGACTCGCGCCTCGTCCTTTTTTAAAATAACAAGTTCTGGGACAAGAGCAGCGCAGGCCCGATATATATATATATATATAATATATATATATATATATATATATATATATATATATATATATATATATATATATATATATATATATATATATAATAGGATAAGAAATTTGTGTGATGTTCACACCAGATTTTAAATTATATAAGCAACTCTTTCTGATACTGATTTAAAGGTTTTTATATATGGTGTCCATTTTTGTTAACGAACAGTCCGATTCCTGCCGTGGTTCCATCTATTCCGCCTTTGGGTATTAGCGTGTTTCCTGACTTGAGCTTAATCCATTCTTCTCCTTTTCTTCATTTCACTTATTCCAACAATATCCCAATTGATTTTTGTTAGTTCCTCTTCCATCTCTATAATCATATCATCCGTTCTGAGTGTACGAGCATTGTAGGTTGCAATCCATAGTTTGCTTATCTGTATTGATTTGTGGTTACATTTCAAAGTCGAAATCTTGCCCCAGAATCCTTGGGGCAGCCTGACGCATCAGGGTTAGATTGTGAGCTGTTCGCTCTACTAACCTGGGGTAATTTCGTTGTGGAGTTCGACATTATCATTATCATTAGGGAGTAATTGGCAGTAAAAGAGTAGCGGATAGACACTCTCTACGACCCCGGTAGAGATAGGTCTGTCTCAGGGAAGCGACCCTGCCTACGCGAGCCTTGGTTCTCCCTCAACTCCCAATACCGAGGGAAATCATGTCCTAACCTTGTAATCATAACCACACCACATTCAATCCTACCCAATTCGCCAAGACGCCTGGCAAGCGTGGCGTTTTACTGCCAATTACTCCCTAATGAAAGCAGTGTCTTATAACAAAAGTATTTCTTTATTTCTTGAAAGGGTTGACATAGTACTGCCTTTACCAGTAAATTTCTTTATCTTCTGATAAAAATTTCTTTACTCTTTGCTAACATACTGCTCTTCAATTACATATAACTTCTTCTTCATGTAGTCTTTGCTTTTCTGTCTGCTTATAGTCTTTGCTGTTTGTCGTAGATTTTATTCTCCTCTGTATACTTTTTGAATGTCTCCATTTTTATGTTGTTTTCTTCTGTTGAAGCTTTCTTGCACTGTTAGTAGTGCCAATCCTTTATTTTATTTTTTTGTATTTCCTAACTATTTTCCAGAATTTTTGTTATTACTTTAATATTTTAACCCATAGCTTCGGCTGGTTCTTTCTCTTTCAAATATGTTGTTATTGGATTTCCAGCTTGATGACTATTTCTCGGTGGTACAATTTTTCTGTGTTGTATTTTTTATAGTTGCAATGTTAGCTTTCTTGAGTGATCGTAGTTCTTACCTTAACTTAGCTATAACCAAGAAGTAATTTAAACTAGCATCGGCATCCTTATAACTTCTAACGCCTTTTATTATAGTGCTTGTTTTCTATCAAAACGTAGTTTATCTGATTACATGTTTGACTGTCCTGTGATTTTTATGTCATCTTGTGGATATCTTTATGGTTAAAACTTAAACTGTGATTTTCGTGTTGCTCTTTGCAACAAACCCAATGGCCAGTTTCCTATTCTCGTTACTTTCCAGTCACTTCTATATATTATTCTTTTTTTTAAATCGTATCTTAGAATATTTTCTAGCATGGCTAAAACTTGTCTTTAGCAGGCGCGCGTATATTTATAATACTTATTTTTCTATATCTTTCTTGTATCCGTAATGTACATATCTGATCTCATGCGCTTCCAAATTAATTATTTTCTGTTTCATCCTGTTCCTTAAAACAAACCCCGTTCTAAAATATCCATTATTTGTCTCTTATATAGTCAATATATCTAGTAGGTAACACTACATAACTTATGCCACGTTTCTTAAAGCCCCTTCTTCATAATTACCTCGTATATTTATGTTCCAATTTTAATGTTTCCTTTTGCTATTGTTACTTTTTGCCAACTTGTCTCTTTTCTTTTTTCTACTGATACACAATTGCCAATTTACTGTTTTCCATTTGATTGTCCTTTTCCGTAGCCGTGTTGCTTATTATTAATTTTCCGTCACTATATTTTTCCACTACTTCTTTAAGAATCTTTCCAACTTTTCTATGTTATTATCCCGTGAGGGGTAACTAGTCCTCCATCGGGCGCCTCCCCAGGTGGCGGATAGGGGAATGCTCACCAGATATGGCGGGTACCGGGGAAATAAAATACCCGGGGCGGACCAAAACTAGTAGGTATTGGGAAGCAGCAAGTACCACAACTGGACTAAGGCGGAGGAGATGGACTATGGAACGGCTTACCCCCCAGATAGTCATAGGCGACGGCCACATAATGGCCCTACCGGTTATGATACTGCGATGGGGAAGGCAACGGAAAACCACCTCATTACTTATTTCCTAGTACAATCATCATGGCTGAGAACATACAAACCACGGTCCTCAGTCCCCGGCAGACCTTCAATAGTCAGAGGGTGCGAAGAATCCCCGGGGCAGCTATGAAAATTGCAACATGGAATGTGCGAAGTATATTTGGAGCAGGAAGACTGCAAAATGTAACCAAAGAGATGAATCGACTACAGCTGGACATTCTCGGAATTAGTGAAGTACGGTGGCCAGGACCTGGTAAAATAAAAACAGATAATGGAGCAATGTACTACTCAGGCAGTAATGAAGCAAAACACCAACATGGAGTCGGGATAATAGTCACCAAAGAAACTAACAAAAGCGTCATTAGTTTCACACCACTATCTGAAAGAGCAATGTTAATACAGCTATGTGCCACAGTAGGTAAAATAAATATAATCCAAGTCTATACACTTACCAATGAGAAAAACGCGGATGAAGTAGAAGAATTCTATGAACAAATAGACACCATTCTATCCCTAACCAAAAAGAGCAATGTGACATTAATAATAGGAGACTTTAATGCCAAAATTGGAAAAGGAAGAAGTGGAGAACATGTAGGAGAGTTCGGTCTTGGAATGCGAAATGAAAGGGGTGATAGACTGATCCAATTTTGCCAAGAAATAGAATTTATAGTAGCCAACATATTCTTTAAACTGCCAGATAGAAGATTATGGACTTGGAAATCACCACAAGACACACCACAGAATATTTGCCGAAATCAAATTGACTATGTTTTAATTAGAAAACGATACAGAAATAGTATAAAGTCGGCAAAAACATATCCAGGGACAGATATAGCGTCTGATCACAATCCTGTTGTCATAAAAATGTATATAAAACTTAAGAAGATAAAAATAACAAAGAAGACAAGTAGAATAGAAGTGCAACACCTGAAGGAAGAAAACATAAGAACACAAGTTAAAAATGAAATAAATAACAATTTAAGCAACATGGGAAGACACTCCTTGGATAACAACGACAACATAGACTCAAGATGGCATACCATAAAAGATGCGATAATGAAACCAGCGAAAGAAATACTCACCGAAAGAAAACCAACAAAGAAAAAAAGGTGGATGACAGACGAAATCTTAGAGCTGATGGAAGAGAGAAGAAAAAGTAAGATAAAAGAGGACGGCAAATACAGTGAAATCCACAAATTGATAAGGAAAAAAATTAAAACGGAAAAAGAAAATTGGATGAAACAAGAATGTGAAGAAATAGAAAAGGCACAACAGAAACACGATATGTTTAACGTACACAGAAAGATTAAAGATGTCACAGGTACATACAAGAAGAGACAATCAAACATTTTAAAAGACAAACAAGGAATAATTATACTAGATGTAAAACAAAAAATAGAAAGATGGAAACAATATATTAAAAACTATTCGCCGATGACAAAAAGGAAGACTATAAAATTATTGAAGGAGAACATGGCCCCAAAATAACAAAAGAAGAAGTCATTAAAGCATTTGAAACATCAAAATGCGGTAAAGCAACTGGACCAGACGAAGTTCCAATTGAACTAATTAAACTAATAGACGACGACCAAGTAAATATTCTTGTAGATTTATGCAACACCATATACTCAACTAGTATAATACCGAAAGAATGGCTGAATTCAACGTTTATTACAATACCAAAGAAAAACAACGCAAAGGAATGTGAACATAGAACGATAAGCTTAATGAGCCACACGCTTAAAGCCTTTCTAAAGATCATACACGCAAGAATATATAAAAACTAGAAGTAGATATTAGTGAGACACAGTTTGGCTTTAGAAATGGTTTTGGAACAAGAGAAGCATTGTTCACACTAAACATACTAATACAGAGATGCAGAGATATTAATAAAGAAGTATACGCATGCTTCATAGACTACGAAAAAGCGTTCGATAAAGTTAGACACGATAAACTAATGAAACTCCTAAAACAAAAGAACATAGACGTAGAAGACATGCGGATAATTGCAAACTTATATTGGCAACAAAAAACAACAGTAAAAGTAGAAAATCAGCTGACAGAAGAAATAAAAATACAGAGAGGAGTTCGGCAAGGTTGTATTCTTTCGCCCATGCTGTTCAACCTATACTCGGATGCAATATTTCAAGAAGCACTAATAGTAGAAAACGGTGGTATAGTAGTAAACGGAAAGATAATTAACAACATACGTTATGCTGATGATACTGTACTTTTAGCAGATAATATTCCAGATTTACAGAGACTTATTGAACGGACAAACGACATCAGCAGAAAATATGGTCTCCGAATGAATTTAAATAAAACTAAATACATGGCAATCACAAAAACACCAGTGAACATTCCTGACATTAGAATAGATAATGTGAGTATAGAGAGAGTAAACAAATATAAATACCTGGGAACATGGGTGAATGATAATTGGGAATACACAAATGAAATAAGGACACGTATTGAAATGGCTAGAGCCACGTTTGTAAAAATGAAACAAATTCTAACCAACAGGGATTTAAGCTTGGAAATACGGATGAGGACAACCAGATGCTATGTTTTCAGTGTTCTCTTATATGGAATGGAGGCATGGACCCTAAATAAAGAAATTAGCAGAAAAATAGAAGCATTCGAACTCTGGATATACCGGCGAATATTGAAAATATCATGGATGGATAGAGTGACAAACGAGGAGGTGCTACGACGAATGAACAAGAACAAAGAACTCCTGTATACAATAAAGAAAGCTGGAATATTTAGGCCACGTAATGAGAGGGAACAAATACCAAATTCTACAACTGGTAATACAAGGAAAACGAGACGTGGGAAGAAGAAGAATATCCTGGCTTAAAAACCTACGCCAGCGGTACGACTGCACGTCAAGAGAATTGTTTAGAGCAGCAATGTCCAAAGTTAGAATAGCAATGATGGTTGCCAACATCCGATAGGATACGGCACTTAAAGAAGAATATATATTATATATATTTTTAACCTCAACATGTTTTAAAATATATATAAGAATTGTCATTGACACAATAAGTGGAATTATAAAATTACACTTACAAGACGAACAAGCACCATACAGAGCAAACAGACAAACTAAGTATAACACATTTATTCTAAGAAATATTATAGAAAGAGTTTGTAAGAAAAGGAGAAGAGTTATACTTAGCATTCATAGAATTTATAATAAACATTCGACACAATACAAAGAAAAATTATCTGAGAATGTTAGAACTATTAAAAGTATATAGTAAATTAAGAAATGTAATAAAAAGTATATACAGAAATGTACAGTATTAGTTCTCTGTTATTTGTAATATTAATAGATAGCCCAAATAAAACTACAAGAAATGCGACAATTACAAACAGCAATTGGATACCGAAAAAAAGAAAATTTGTTGCATGCAGATGATATTGTGTCTATAGCAGATTTACTAATAAAAATACAAAAATTATTTAATATACGAAATAACTATATTAAAAAACTAAAATTAAAAATATATATAAGCAAAAGCAAACCAATGATAGTGAATATTAAGGAAAGGAATAATATAAGAAATATAAAAGCGGCTTGCAAACATCAAAATTTAGAAAAGATGATAAAATAGGAATATTTAGCAAATATACTAAAATGGGAAAGAAGATAGTGAAATTGTAAATAAAAAAATGGAAAGCCAGAAACGTATACCTAGAAACAAATAAAATAATAACTGGGAAGAAGGAAATATAATTAGGAATTAAAAGTATGTATATAGCACCATAGCTTTACTTACATATACATGGAAATAATTCTTGGGCACTTCCAAAAACACATAAAGTAAAATAAAGAAAAATTAGAAATACAATAGAATAGATTCAGTAATATGGAAAGTTAAAAGAACAATTAATATAACAACACAAAATAAACGTGTTAAAAAAGTAATGAAAGCTGGAAAAGAGAAGAAAAAAGACGAGGGAGATAAAGAAAAAGAGAGAAAAAACGATGGGACAGATACGAGCAGATCAGATTGCAGAAAATGGATCCGTAGATAAAAGTTAAAGTAAAAAAATAGATAACATATATCCCACTCTATATAAGGACATAAGGAATAAGAGAAGAAGAAGCAGAAGTATTTTTATAGTTTACATAATTTAAATCTATTGCACTGAAAAAGTACTTAAACTTTTTAAAACTAAACTATTGACTTTTTAGCTTTCTTGCAAATCGTAGTAATATTTTTTGAAGGGGATAAAATACCATTGATGTTTATAATGAATATTCTGTAGTTTTCAAGGCAATGGAACTATTTATAGGTTTGGGCCAGTCATTCAATATTGGTACATCCACTAGTATAATGTTTGTATAAAGTTATGAGTTGCATAGTAATGGCAAACGATCAAAAGCAACAAAATAAACAAAAGTACAAAAATGCGAATATATAAGACATTGATTAGACTTACTCTATGGAAAGGATGTGCTTAACAGGACAAGAACTGAGAGAAAAATTCTCAGAATAATTCTAGGACCAGTGAAAATTAATGAAAACGAAAGTAGACAAAGAATGAATCATAAAATAGTTGCAGAAATATACGGCGAAAACATAATAAAATTTATCAAGTCCAGAAGAATAAAATGGCTGGCATATGTAAGCAGAAAAGAAGACGACGGCATACTAAAGAAATTACTGGAATGGAAACCAATGGAGGATAGATCAAGGGAAGGCCAAGGTTGGGATGGATGGACGATGTGAAAAAAGATCTAAGCACAATTAGAGCGCAACATTTCAGTTTTGTTAATTATCATGTATCGCGTAATATACCAATAACTTCGCATTTTCTTTAACAGTAAGAATCTTTCTTAGTTTGGAGTTTATAAAACCCGCACGTTAAATATTTAAGGGCAGGCAAAAAGTTTCGGCCCAGAATGACTTATTCATTGTCTTTATAAACTCATGAAAACGAAACTGCTACCAACAAAGAGTTCGCACAGCAACCCGCATGAAGTTCAACAAGTTTGTGTCTCTCAGGCGTGATTTATGGAACAATATGTTTCGGGAGCAGAAACGCACCGGAAGTACCGAAAATCCAATTTTCACCGAACGAATGTCTCTCAATCCAAAAGCCGCTATTAAAATGCAATGAAATATTGCTACGGCACGATCCCATTGTTTGCACCCCCGGAAAACCACCAGTGTGTGAAATGAAAATTTAAATTTCTTTTTTGTGGAACATTAATTCCCTTTACGATATTTAATCGGAACGTTACAAGCACTAGAATGCTGCCAAGAGGAGCTTGTTCGATTGCGCTAAGAGCAACGTTATCATTTGTGCTATTATCGTAATTTCACTGAATCGTGCGGTGTCTTCGACAGATGGTTTCTTTACATCGATTATTATGATTCACTAAGATGTATTACCGCGCTATTTGTTTTATTGGTGACATCTATTTAAGCGATGCTGGGGGTGACAGCTGGGAGATTTATTATTGGGCGTTTAAAAGGCGTGGTATTATGTTAGGGTATAGGAGATTTTTTAAATAAAAATAAAGATGTTACGAAACAGGTCACACGATATAAAGTAGTCTGAGTTAAAATTGCTATTTACATTCAAATAATTTTTCAAGTTAGAATGCAAATGAAAAAACTTGTTATCCAGTTATTTAACATAATTACTTCTTCATGAAATATTAAGGTAGTTTTTCATGCTTGAGTGTCTTTTAGTTTTTTTTATATTTTATTTTCAGGTATCCAACAAAATAATTGCTTTAAAAAATGACAATTTTCAGCTATTATATCCACTTGAGAACAAAACAATCGACTCGGCTTGAGAGCATTTACTCCGATAGCATTTCAAGTAAAGTTCAGTGCATTTGTTGAAAGCTTAAAAACTGTAGTTGCAAATGATACCACTTTGATTGGAATCGGACCTGTTCTGGAAAAGTTATGGGCCTAAGAATATGTGTAACACAAAATAGTTGAAAGGAAAATATGCTTATAAAGGAAAAAAAATAATAAAATCCTTAGTTGAAATGAATTTAATGATTTTTTCAATACATGGTATTGCCATTTCTATTCCTAATTGCACTTTCCAAGCGATTACACATGTATTGGAAGACTTTTCATATGCTGTCTTGAGGAATTGCTTCCTACTCTTCAATAAACGCCGCTCTCAGTTCCATTACGCTCCCTGGTGGAAGATTTCTGGCTCGGATTTTTCGCTTAAGCTCATACCAAACATGCTCAATTTTATTCAAGTCAGGGCTATACGGAGGCCGGTTCATTTTCGACATATGAAGTTCTTATAACAAATTTCGCAAACGAAACAACATCCACAATGTTCTGATATCCTGATATCTTGGATTCGTCGGTGAATAATATTTGACTTCAATGGCCGAGGTCCCAATCTAGATGTTCGCGAGCAAATTACAGTCACTTTAGTTTTGGTCAGCAGTCAGATTGAGACCTGTAGCTGCCTCTTTTGGAGACAGGTCGGCTGTTTCCCGTCTTCTTTTTATTGCCCAGGCGCTGGTAACTATAACTCTGGCCGCATTCAACTCTTGCTTGAAGTCAACGCCAAGTCATATGTCAATTTCTGAGGGTTATTAAGACGATAAATCGATCGTTTCTCTCTGTTGTCACGCGCCTACGGTTGTCTTCTTGTCGGGGGACGTAACCACCGGTTTTCCGGTACCGACGCCACACTCTCGACACAGCTGATTAACTCAAATTTAGTCGATTTGCTACAGCTCTCTGACTGAGGCCCTCTCTCAACAATGCAAATACAAATCACTTGAGCGCTTACGTTACTTACTTACTTATGTGAACTTTGGGTAAGCAATCACAGTCGTCGCACACGTGCGTTATAATTAGCAAGATTCGTAAAAGCCTGTTCGTTATGTATATATTTTTTTTGAATGCGTCATCCGATTAATGCAATAGCAACAATTTTTTAAAACTTAATAATAAAGGTACATCTTGCACGTTAATGTTTTTATTTTCATTTTTCTTCGACTGAAACAGGAGTCGAAAATGCACGAGCAGATTGTCTTGCTCTCAAGTGTAGTTTATAGTTATTATTTCAACTTACTTTCCAAATACTAGAAAATAATTTTGGATACAGTAATGAAAGACTTTAATTGCTTCTCAAATGATTTCGAAGTTAGTAAGCAGCGCTAAGCTTTTCTCCCTTATAATATTAGATTTTAAACTTTTTTAATAAACTATAAATTTGGTAAAGCATTAAACATGAAAAAGTAATGCACATCAGTTTTTAGACGTCAGCTAAATCTTCGACAAGGTATGGACCCTGGCTTTCTATATAAAGTCAAACAGTTCTACCCTGTATCCTATTATTATTTTTGAAATCATGTTTGAGTGCGAGGGAATTTAGAACTAGAGTAAATGATAGCATATCCAAAAGCTTTGCTATTAAATTTGGAGCCCCTTAAGGCAGTGTTTTCGAACCTTTACTCTATGTACGCTATACTGCAGATCATCCAGACGCCACAGTACATTTGCTGATGATACGGTTATTTTTGAATCTAGTAAAAATCCAATCGAAGCTTCAAACGATTTACAGCCTGTATTCCACCCAAACTCAAACCTAAAGAAGAAAATGGAAGATCAAAAAGATCAATGAAACATAATCCGTACAAATCAACTTTACCCTCAAAAAAAACCATGTCGTACCCTACACTTAAATAATATAGCAATTTCTACATCCAACAGCACAAAATATTTACGGTTAGATATGGACTGCAAATTGAATTATCTCTCCACATTTGTTTCGCACAGCCAAAATGTTTAATTACGTCTGCATTGAAGTCTTCTATCATTATTGTTATTTCTTGTGATTTGAATGAATGGAGAAAGATTGGTACAATTTTACATGAAAGAATATTTACTAATCAAAAACACATATGATCTACATCCAAGATGTTTTTATACTTGGCGGCACATAGTAAGAAATCAAATAATTATTTCCTCATTAAAAAACGCCCCAAAATAATATAGAGCCATTGCGCATCCAGGAGCAAAATCGACTATGATCACAATTATCAAGGCCTAGGCAAAAGATAAAAAAATATAATAATGATACCTTGAGAGAATTGCAAAAAAAACTCAAAAAACTGAAGCATAATTTAGAAAACACTAACCAAAATAAAAAGCATATTGGAAAACAATAGAAACAAACCTTAATCAATCAACCGAGAAAGTGGATTAGGTACAAATATTAGGTATAAATATAGGAAGCGAATAAATTATGAACGGCAAGAAGAATTTTTGATAGAATGGAAAAAAGGACGATTAGCAAAGATGAAACAAGACAAAGATAAATACAACAAAATACATAAAGACATACCAAACAACATAAGACATACGAGGGAGGAATGGCTAACAGAACAATGTCAAGAGGCAGAAAGACTACACAAAATACACGACACTTTCAAATTTCAGATAAAGTGAGGCAACGTGGAAACGTTGAATTTGACCAGGAGATCCCTCACAATCCACGCGCCGTAGCACGGCGCCTTGTCATGGTGGAGCTTCCACTTTCCACCAGGTCTGGTCGCCGCGTTTGATCCGATTTCGCAGCCGTGTGAGCATTTCCACGTAAAATCTTGCATTTACAGTCTGTCCAGGATGTACAAACTCCTTATGGACAATACCACGACGGTCAAAAAGTGCAATCAACATCGATTTCGACATTCTGGCCTTCTTTTTACGGGGTGATTGTGCGGTGTGCCATTCTTCGCTCTGACGTTTTGTTTCCGGGTCGTATTGGAAGGCCCAGGTTTCATCTCCGGTGATGACATTATCGAGAAAATGTTCGTCTTCTTCAAACAGTTCAGTATTTCTTGGGAAATCTTAACACGCAGTTCTTTTTTCTCGTCACTCAACACTTTCGGCACGATTCTCGCGCACACTTTTCTCATCGACAAATCCTCTGTGATGATGCGTTGGACTGTCCCGTACGAAAGATTCATCTCATCACTAATTAATTTAATGCCCAACCGTCGGTCAGAGTTCAAAAGTTGCTTAACTTTCAGCACATTGTCGTCCGTTCGCGAGGTTGACGGACGCCCAGCGCGTTGGTCGTCCTCGACGAGCTCCCTCCCCTCCTGAAACAACTTGTGCCACTCAAATATCGAGGAACGGCTCATGGTATCCTTCTTGTAAGCCTGCGTAAGCATATCCTTGGTTTCGGTCGCTGATTATCCAAGTTTGTAGTAAAACTTGATGGCGTACCGCTGCTCCAAATTTCGCTCCATCGCAACTGACGACGAGGCGTCACAACAGGAGGTCACTAAAACAGTGGTCCACACTGAACTAACGCACGCAAGCGACTGCCGCAGGTCGAAACCCGTTTCCAAGGCTCCCTCCATAACATCCTGCCTTGCAGACCCCCCTCCATCGCTCCGCGCACGCGGAAAAAAAGCAGTCCTACTACTTCTGGATACAACCCTGTACATGGCACATGAGTCTGATTCTATAACAGAGGGTGTTCAGGTAAGGAGGTTTTAGATATCCAAAGTGAACTCTGTGACTTTTTTGAAATGTTATAAGCTGTTTGATTCTGATGATTTCAGCATTGGCTGTGGTAATGCACACTTTCGCCTACCCAAGTTTGTCGCTGTATACCGCTAGATATATTTTGCCTGTCTACCACGAATATCGCGTACATTAAAGCATATATTCGTAATTGATTGGTTTTTTATTTATAACTCACCACCCCAATACCTATACAACGAAATCATTCAACATGTGAAACAATATAAATATTTGGACACGGTAGTAAACTCTATTGGAAATCATCGTCAAGAGATACTGGTAAGAATAGATCAAGTAGAAAAAAGTCTTTTTGTCAAAACGAGAAAATTAATTGACATTAATTTGCGTAGGCGAATTCTTGAATGTTAAATCATTTTAATATATGGAATGGAAAGCTAAATCTTAACTGAAAAAACAACAAAAATAATTGAAGCTTTTGAGATGTGGCTCTATCGCTGGATGCTGAGAATAGCATGAAGAGATAAACAATGAACGTCGAATTTTTAAACAGAATGCAAATTATCCGCTTTAGACATTAAGACAAATAAGCCTATGGCATGTAACATAACGATCTAAATATAAAATGTTATAATTGATTATGTGGGGTTACCGGGTACAAGAAACTGGGAAAAGAAAATCATCTTGGCTTCGAAACTCAAGTTTGTTTAATTCTTTAGAAATTTAGCTTTAGAGATTAAAATTGGTGCAATGATTAGCCGACTATGAAAAAAGATGCTTAAAAAAGACGAAAATATGTGATAATAAAAATATAACTTTTTATCTTTTTGATTTATTTAGAATAGAACATGGTAAAGTAAACTTATGGTTAAAACAAAATTAGTGGAAAATTCATATAATTAAGTTATGGAATTAAATTAATTAATTAAAGAAGGTAACAAATATTTAGGAAAAATAATTAAAATATTCAATAAAATTACTAAAAATCTATTATCGTGTATCCTAAGCGGTTAAGGTTCAGTTCGGGATCTAAAATGTGGTCTCTTATTTTGACTTCATATTCTGAGGCTTTTTTTCTGTTCGTACAAGCACAGTGTTCGCCGCCAGCAAAGCAATTTTGTTGTCTCATAATTGAATCCATGGCTGATCTTCTATGGAAGTCTGGATGTTAACATTGATGTGTTCAAGGTCGGGGACTAATATGCCCAGTTTCTTGAATTAAAAAACTATCTAACTTTGAAGTTGTCACTTGGAGTGATTTTAAAGGGAAAAGATCCAGTTTTTGCCAACAAGGGTTCTTTCTTATTTAAACTATTAATCAAATTTTCCGATAGGCCATCGTATTCAAAGTCATGTGTATGTATGTATGTCGCGGGGATCTGGTGTGCATCTGGTGTTCCAGCTTATCTGGGTGCGCTCTGCAGATAGTCTGTTTGGTGAAACTCTGTTAGATCGAGTACAACAGGAACACGATCTTGTCATTGTGCTCATCCTGGCGCTCGTTGAGATACCGGCTTTCACTTTTATGAGTCTATTGGTCAGTTCTGGCGAGAGGTCGAACGAGGGTCGAGTTTGGTCTTGGGATGAATAAGACTGCCGATATGTGAAATGCTCACGGCGCGTGGGCTCGTTCTCCTTACACAAAATCTCTGACCGCCCAGACCTCGATATCCCCGTCTTTTTTTTTTGATTTCTCCTGTTTCCTTGCACTATCAGACAGAAACAAAATACTCAAATATAATAGATCAACGTCGTTTAAACAGTAACTGTCACTGTCACTAGAATCTTTTACTCCATCCTCTTCGGATGTCCAACTACTTTCGCATTATCTGCGTGCCCAATTAAAATTTTTCAAGTAAACGAAAGTACAGTGACAAATACGAATGTGCCGTTGAGGATCCATTTAAGAAAGTAAAAATTGTTTAAATTAACTTAAATATTACAAAGATTGAAAAGACATATAGAGGGATTATTCGACTTTCTCTTTCTTTTTATAGGCAATCAATTAATACGTGCCCGTATTTAGTAATAGTAAAAACTATTAATAGTTATTTACAGTTACCATTTCTATTTTTTAAACCTTTAGATTTACATTAACCATTTTCTTGTGAGTGATATTATAGTTCAGTTTTCAATTTGTTATTTTTTTACTTTTAGGTTAGGGAGTTTTAAAAAACCTACCCAACAATGACTAAGTCTGTCGTTTCCTTAGGACCTTTCTATAGAGATTAATAACACTGTTATTGAAGATATTGCTGTCTCTAGAAATAATGGTCTAATTTGGATGCTACCTGTGAACAAATTTTTCTAATTTGCCCCAGTGCTGTTTCTTTAAGTAATTCTAAAAATATTTAATTTTCCTTCTGGTCATTTTCTTTCCTGTCCCCTTCTTACATCCTGTGGCCGGTTAGGGGCCAGCTGTATCTGTATCTTTAGGTCATTCCAAAGCAGTTCTTTTGAAACAATCGGAATATGACTTTTTTCAGATTTATTTAATGTTGTCATAGAAATATCCTTCTATACCTGATTAATAAGGTTTTGATCATTTATACGATTCTTCCAGAATTTCTCTGATCTGTGTCGATAGTAACTTCAAAACATTTTTGGAAAAGAGCTTTGGTATAAAGCTTTTTGAAGTTAGTAATATCATAGTGATCCATTTTTTGTAGGAGCGATATGATATTAGGAAGCAAAAACTAAATTTAGTGAAATCAAATCCATTATAAGAAGTTTTTAATGTAGCCCCTCTTCTTGTAGATAGGAATACTATTTTATGGTGGGAGCAAAGACGTCCATTATTCACTCGCAGAAGAATTGTCTAGCTAGTTAGACTCTTCTGTTAGCTTTTCACAGAACATAAAGCTTGTGTCTATTAATATTCTGCTTTTTAAATACGTAAGCATTTTTAGACAGATAAATCAACAAAGACTTTATTTTTAAGTTACCAATCGCACTGACAGAAAAAACCAAATTTGGCCTATCTTTTATTGACGTGTGTCCTGATAATGCCGTTTTTTCCTTAGTGATGAATGCTCTTTTAAGATTCTTTCCAATAAAATTTTAGTCTCATCGTACTTTAAAACTTGTTTTGGTTTATAATCTTCTTCAGTTTCTGAAATTTCTTCACGCCTTTTTCGGAGGTTCCTTTGTCACCACTAGCTTCTTCTCTACAGGTATTGGACAAAAAAACACTTGTGGAAGTTGGAATATCTTGTATCAATAAGATGTTTGTTAAACTTTAACACGTAATCCGGCTTGAATTCTGGGCGGAATCGACCGACACAAGTCCTGTATAATGGTGAGTGGAATATGAAGCCACTCTTCATGCGATATGACCTCCGGGTTAGGTAGAGACGAAGGAGGTGGAAACCGACGCCGAACTCTATTTTCCAAAATAGCTCATAGAAGATCGACGGTATTCAGGTCTGGGAACTGGGCGGGCTAGGGAAGATATTGAACCTCATCAGAATGCTTTTGAAATCACTCTTGAACAGGACCAGCGGTGAGGATGGGTGCATTATCATTCTGAAATATGGCATTCCTTTCTGAAAATAAAGTTTGCACTATTGGGTGGACCTGGTTACCCAATAATTCTCTATACACTACTGCTGCGATCTGACCGTAATGTGACAAGGGGGGCTGCCGGATACCATGATATAGCGCCCAAGATTACAATAGAGCCGCTACCATGTGGACAGTCGGGCGAAGACACAGTCCATATCGTAGGCTTCAGAGGGTGTTCGCCAAATAAACACGATTTAGTGGTTGGGAAGAGGGTAAATGGTGACTCCGTCCGACCAAACAACACGTTGCCTAGTCCTTCAAAGTCTAGTTTTTGTAGGCATTGCACCATGCGCGTCGCCTTTGAGTACTCGTGTATGTTATTAGGAGCTTGACGATATTAACATGCCCATGGATACCCATTTTATGCAATTCGCCTTACTGCTTTGGATACTGGGGTGTTTAGGTGCTGATTAAGTATGTTTTCTTTTGCGACATTAAATACACCTAAAGGCCCAGCGGTCCCTATCCTGCAGTTTTGTCTTTTGATCACCATTATGAGGTCATTACTTTCAAGATTATATTACACCGCATAATGTCGCTCTTTTGCTAACATTTGTTTCAACTAGACGGGCATCAATCAATTAAACCTCTTTGAAACTCTGTCAGGCCGGACATATTGGTCACTCACCACATTTGCACAACGTTCACAACCATACTGCCTCACTCTATTATTAATGTGTTACCGTCCACACTACCCGCAGCGAACAAGAGACAGCTGATTAACGCAGTGCCCATTGTTACCAGGTGCAGTGAAAATATGTCTCACATTTGACAAGTGTTTGTATTGTTTTATCCAATATCTGTGTGTCTACAACACTGTGTGTATCGCTTCTTAAATATCTCAAACTTTTTTTACTAATTTTAAATACTTTATCTATATTTTTATTACTGTTAGTGGATGACAAGTTCTACGAATAGCTTGAGCTTTTAAACAGATCATATTTTGACAATTACTATCTCATTATTATTGCATGTCATTAATCTAGTCGAGTAGCAAAGTTTCGATTTCTTCTATTACTTTATTTCTAGGAGATTAAACGATGGCTACTTCTTTAGTCACAATTAGTTTCTTCAAATCTTTTTTATTGATAATTGTAGATATAGTGAATATGGATAAGTTAAACTGCTTGCACAGATCGCTTAAGTTCTTTCTCACATTTTTCCATAATCTCTTTTTAATGCTTTTTGTAATTTTCTTCTCTTCCATGTTAATTCTATTTAGCCCCGTGATAAAAATAAAAGGCTTGTCAGTAGAATGGCGTTTATCATATAGATTATTCATAAAATAAACGTGAAGGTACAATAAAAAATATCGCTCGTTTAACAAATATCAAATATACAAAACTGCAAATACGTGACGTGTTCGTCGCACAATGAATACAAAGTAGCAAATACAGTTACACGCTGAATGTGTATATGTTACAGGACAATCAGACTGCGGTAATATGACCAATTACACGATAATTCAGGAAGAGGGGAATAGTTATCGTCAAAGCCAGCAAATAAATCACTTGCTGTAAATTTAGGCTTTAGAATTTCCTTTGCCTTTGGCGCTTTTTGTGGTCTGTTTTTGTGCGTTTTTTGTCATATTAACAATTATATCTACATATTTAAAAATTAATTGAGATATTTTTATACAAAACTTATAAAAAATATTTAAAAACTGTTAAGGTTATGTCTCGGAAATAAGTTTGACTACTGTAAGTAAAATAATTAAAAATAAGCAGCAAATACCTTACATTCATTTTGAGAAAATTCTACAATGTAGTTTACAACTGATGCTCTAACATGCACTTTGAGGTAAAGTTTTGGACGGGCTGCATACAGCAGACTCGGCGCTGGCCGTTAGGAATTTGCGAGGGCGCTACGAAGTGCATTTGTGCTAACATCGTTACGCGAAAAGTTAAATTGGAAATTTCGTACTGGATACTCCCGGTTTAACGTGTGGCCAACGCTTTAATGCCTTCTTTATTAAGTTAGTTTTCCTCTCGCTTCGTATTAAGGGAAGGCTGGTGCAGCTGCTCTGGCACGACGTGGCTTTGGGGTTTTGAAAGTGGCTTGGGACAGCAAATGTTTGCAAAAAGAAGCATGGTGTACAAAAGAGATTTTTCTTTTTTTAAATACAGCCCGACATTTTAACAGATTAGAACTGACACGAATATTTTTTGTTTTCATTTTTAAATTAATGTAGCCTATATGATTATGCCAAATGTTCTGTAATATATATGACCAATTTATTATATTTGTGTAAAGGAAGGTAACTGATGCTTTCCTCTATAACAAGTTAGATGTGCTCTAGTGCTTTTTGCACTTTGTTCTTGTGGCGACGTTATTATTTTGACAACGAGCAGTAAGTCAAACAAAATAGTGAATTATCTAAACGTGGAAATAAAAGGCGTGGATTTTATACAGGGTTCTCGAAGTATATTTAAAAAATATTGGAATACAAAAAAAATTAAATTTATTTATATGACACTTAGCACAATTAATGTAAATAGTAATGAGAATCCCGTGTGGGGTTGCTAGTCCCCCATCGGGCGCCTCCCCAGGTGGCGGATAGGGGAATGCCTCCCAGATATGGGTGGTACCTGGGAAATGAAATACCAGGGGCGGACCAAAACTAGCATGGCATAGGAAGCAGCTGTGTCATTAATGAGTCAAGGCTGCAGAAGAATGACTTCGGTAACAGGCTGGTCATCATATACTTACAGGTGGCTATCAAATTATGATACACCCGGCTGTAACACTGCGATGAGGAAAGCAACGGGAAACTACCTCATTATATTCCCAAGAAAAATCAGGATGGCAGAGAAATATAATGTTAAAGAATGTACTGATCATGGGCTCGGAAACCAAGATCCGGCAAGGGAAGATCACAGGGCTTCCCAGGTCGTTAGCCAGCGAAATCCCTGTACAATAAGAGACAATATTGTCCCAAAATTAAAACTGAAACAAAAACTGAACATAGGCACGTGGAATATACGAAGCATGTTCCAAGCAGGGAAAGCAGCCAACGTGGTTAAAGAAATGCGACGGCTACATATTGACATATTGGGATGCAGCGAAATGAGATGGCCAGGCGAAGGAACGTGTGTGGTAGATGAACATCAAATATACTATATTGGTGATGATAGTCCGCAACATCGCAATGGAGTTAGTTTTATAATAACAAAGGACGTTCAAAAAGCAGTAAGCGGATTCCTACCAATATCGGATAGAGTTACTATGTTAAAAATAAATGCACAACCTTGTAGTTTGAGCATAATACAAACTTATGCGCCAACAACAGACAGCAATGATGAAGTCATAAACAATTTTATGACGACGTAAAGAAAGCAATAAAATATACAAAGAAATAAGACATATCCTTAATTATGGGAGATTTAAACGCTAAAGTTGGCAACGAAGCAACCGAAGGAATAGTAGGAACATATGGTCTTGGAATACGTAATGAGCGTGGAGAAATGCTGGTACAGTTTTGTAAAGAAATACAATTTTCTATTATGAATACTTATTTTGAATTACTAAGCAGAAGATTATATACATGGAAATCCCCCGCTGATAGAAACGGCAACGTTGTAAGAAATCAGATTGATTACGTAATGATAAACAAACGATTCCGCAATTCGATTACATCGGTTAAAACATATCCTGGCGCAGATGTTCCATCTGACCACAATCTCTTGCTAGCTGTATTCAGGTTACGATTAAAGAAAGCAACGGAAAGTGGTACGAGACAAACAAGAATAGATGTACAGAAACTGAAAACAGAGAATGTACGACAGGAAGTAAAACAACAGCTAAATCAAAAATTCTCTGAAATCAATATAAGTACGGGCAACGATATAGAACAAAAATGGGAAACAATTAAAGAAACGCTGAACGTCATTGCAAAGAATAAGCTAGCAAATAACCCAAGAAAGAAAAACAATGATTGGATGACGGACGAAATACTAGATCTTATGGAAGAAAGGCGCAGATATAAATAAAAGTGAACTAAATTATAAGCGAATACACAATATTATTAGACAAAAAACCAAGGAAGCGAAGGAAGCCTGGTTAGGAAGCAAATGTGCAGAAATTGAAACCTTAGAGGGAAAACATGATACACTAAACCTACATAAAAAGATCAAGGAAACTGCAGGAATAGTAAGAACAAAATCCAATGGAATAGTCACAGACAAAGATAATAAAGCAATATTCGACAAAGAGAAAATACTAGAAAGATGGAAAGAGTACATGGAGGAATCATTTTCGGATGAACATAGAGATGACGCTGATGTAATAGTTGGCACATTAGGACCAACTATAACTAGACAAGAGTTGTTGAAAGCCATCAAGAGAATAAAAAACAACAAGTCAGCAAGACCATATGAAACCCATGGAGAACTTCTAAAGTTATTGGAAGAAGAACACACGCAGGCCGTATTAGATTTGTTGAATAGAATATACGAAACAGGAAATATGCCCAATGACTGGTTACTCTCTACGTTCATCCCATTACCAAAAAAGCCAGGGGCCAAGAAATGTGAAGATCATCGCACAATTAGTTTAATGAGCCATATACTAAAGGTTTTTCTACACATCATCCACCAACGTGTATACAGCAAGTTAGAATAAAATATCGGCGAATCGCAATTTGGTTTCAGAGATGGCCTTGGAACAAGGGAAGCCTTATTCTCGATACAAGTACTAATACAAAGAGCGCGTGATGTCAACTACGATATATTTGCATGTTTTATTGATTTTGAAAGAGCGTTTGACCGCGTAAAACACGAGCAATTAATACAAACATTAAAATCAGCAGGAATAGATAACAGTGATACCAGAATCATTGCCAACTTGTACTGGCAACAAAGAGCCACAATCCGTATAGGGGACAGAACATCAGAACATCATCCGCAAAGGTGTTCGACAAGGATGCGTATTGTCCCCGATGTTATTTAACGCCTACTCTGAAAACCTCTTCAAAGAAGCCCTAGAGGGTGCAGAAGATGGAATCAAAATAAACGGAGAGATAGTCAACAACATTAGATATGCGGACGACACGGTTCTGCTGGCCAACACTTCAGAAGGATTGCAAAGATTAATAGACCGCGTAACAGAAACTAGTAAAAATTACGGTATGCGGCTTAACATAAGTAAAACAAAAGTGATGATCATGAGTAAAAATGCCAACATAAACGTGAATTTCCACATAAATCAATCCCCTTTACAAAGAGTACAGGCGTTTAATTACTTGGGATGTACGTTAAACGAGAGATGGGACCATACTCAGGAAATAAAAGTTCGAATCGAAAAGACGCGGAGTGCATTTAACCGCCTAAAGAAAGTACTTTGTAATTTGAGTTTAAATTTGCAACTTCGTACTCAAATACTTAGCTGTTATGTTTTCTCAATTCTTTTATATGGGACAGAAGCATGGACTCTCACAGAAGCTGCAAACAAACGATTGGGAGCTTTTGAGCTATCGCCGTATGCTCAGAATTTCATGGGTACACCATGTAACAAATGAGACAGTCGTTCAGCGCATGAACAAGGACAGAGAGATCCTTAATGCTGTTAAGAAAAGGAAACTAGCATACTTTGGTCACGTCTTGCGAAATGATAAATATCGTCTTTTGCAGTTGATTATGCAAGGAAAAATCGAAAGCAAACGAGGTCCTGGTAGACGAAGAATCTCATGGCTTCGCAGCCTTAGGCAGTGGACAGGAATGACATCGGTCGCCCTGTTCCGAACAGCGATAAACAAGATTAGATGGGCCAGACTGATCGCCAACGTCCAATGAGGATACGGCACAAGCAGAAGAAGAAGAAGTAATGAGAATCACATTATTCAATGAAGCTCCCATCAGCAGCTACGACCCTCTTGAGCAGGGACCTTAACTTGTTGCAGGCCAACACAACTTCCTCCTTGTCCATATCTATCATTATCTCCATGACGGAGGCCCTTAAGCTATCCCTGGTGTTATGATGTCACTCATTGACCTTCGCCTTGACCACGTTTTACACGTAGTAGTCGAGGAATAATATAAATTGTTGTATAGTCATGCTTAGGTCTTTCTTGCCTTGTGGGTTGGAGCGGAGTCTTGCTGGAACACACCTTCAAACCTTTCTTAAACAAATAAAGCCCCATAGCATTTCTTTTGCGGATCACAAGTCTCATCACCATCGTAGAGGCGGGAAACTTTGCATTCATGACGGTGGGAACTTCAAAGGGATCTTCTCAAATATTAAAGATCATTTTAGCGATTTATCTTCTTGCCCTAGATGAAAATCTTTTCGTCCAAAAAGAATCTCATAAAGCCACCGCTGTCGTGCTTGATGTCATTCAGCAGTGTTAGCGCCGAAAGGCTTATGATGCACTGCTAAACCGACTGCAGACTTCGTCACGCCTATTTCTTTTGCCAGATCAATAATTGGTCCACCAAGGATTCTGATCGATCTTTTCTTTCAATTCGCGGACGAATTCATCATTGTCCTTATGGTCTGGTCGCTTGCTATTAGTTGCACTGTTAACAAATACCTCCTTTTAGGGTTTAGATATTCCACACTTCTTTTTGTAGGTGCAGGAGAAGCAAAACAGACATTTATCAGATAAGAAAGAAGAATGTTTAATATTGACAAAATTTATTAGTTTTCAAAATATTACTCTTGAAAAGCCAGTTTAACAACATGCTCAGTAAGTAAAATGCTGATATTAATACATGAAGAATAAAAGAGGGGTTTTGTTACAGATTTTGATAACATTTTTATATATTAGCAATTAATTATTTTTGGTTTATGATTAGACACGTAGGGTGATAGCCAACAATTTTAAATTATTCTATTTTTTAATTTAACGGCATTTTAAATTTCCTGCGTTACAAATATTTTGATTTTGTAATACAGTTTCTGTAATATAAGTATATTATTCTAACTGATATTTAAAATATTTATTATTATAAAATCCTTCCTAAATTTGTAATAAAACTTAATTATTTTATAAATACTTCTTTCAACATTTATATAAATTTTTTTCAGGTGTCCTTTAAGCCCCGACTTGTAATATACATATGTATTTTATATGAAACAAATTTTGTAATGTTGTATGAATCCTATAAAACTCAAAAGATAAATCTTTGAATATATTTTTGTATCTCTTACGTAACATAAATACATTCTTACTTTTCCATATTTAATAATCTTAGCTCTCCTAATATGTCAGGTAAATTATATACAAAGTTCTTAAATCCAATTTTCGTGAATATAATAACATCATTCTCTAATATTCTTTAACATTTATATAAGTGGTCCAAGATATTAAAATGGGACTTATCAATAATAATTTTCTAAGCTGGGCAAGCACTTTCTATTTCTTTCCCAGATTGCTGTTCCAATCTTCGGTCGCATGAATAACATATAGTATGTTCTTTCTTTTGCATTATTTTTTTGAAAAAAGTTCACATTATTAAAACTGGTACAAAGGCGTCATCGTTGTTTAACAATTTGTAGAATATAGTTTATAGCATTTACTGCACACTCTTAGATTTTTTATTTTTTTTTCAAATATAACAATATTAATATAATTTGTAAACAATCACAAGCGACTGTACCTTAAATTTTCACTTCAGACTCATTTTATAGCTATACCACAAAACAATTCTTACATATTGAAGTATTTCAATAAAATATTCAGATAGATTTAATAAAATTCAACGTTACTACTCATATTATTTACTAACTTTCTCATAATGTAGCAACTTTCTAAATTTTACTAGGACACCAACTTTGTTCTTATTGTTAAGGCACATATAAGAACTTATCAAAACTATTAATTCTGCAATATCATAACTCGTGGAGATTTGTTAGTTATTAGAGAAATTTCACCGGCTCTGCAGTCTGTCGGTGTTGTAGCGAGGAAATAAAATAATCATCATAAAAAAAGCTGAATCCATTTGGCAGCTTGGAAATTAGATTATTGTGACATATTATTATCTATTCGCAAAGAGAAATATTTAGATCCAGACGCATTGAATCGACCAAGAAGCTAAAAAAAGGTCTATAATAATCGGAACGTGGAATGTGCAAGGTATAAAGAAAAAAATAAAAAAATTACAATGGAAGTAGAAAAAAATGTGGACGTATTAATAATAATGAAAAAAAAAGAACGAAGTTCTTATATACATTTATGGAGAAAGTGGCTATATAAGTAAGAGCAAATTATTATAAAAAAGAAATTAATAAAGTATGTGATGAACTAGGGGTGTATGGGGTTACATCATAGAGGTAGTACCTTTCTTACGGAAACGGTCACATCAAGTGTCATAGACAGGAGATGGTTTCCGAAGTCTGGTCCTCATGAAGTACCCACCTCTCACTTATGGCTCCAAGCGCCACACCCTGGTAACTGCATTGACCTGCAGGCAAAACTAAGTGAGGGTAGCCAGATATCGCGAAAACTAACAAGTGGCAGCAGGCTTGTCATAGCGGAAATCAAGTGGGTTGGAACGGTATTGTGTAGCATATCTTTAGGCATGGTCAGAATGACTTGAATGGTTATAGAACTGCGTATGTGGAAAGCAACGGAAAACTACCACATATTATAGATCTTCCAAGAACAATCATGACAGGGAACCAAACAGAAATGGCCTTGAGTACTGGGCAGGACTTAAATGTCCACAAGGTGCTAAGAATCTCCCAGCCTGTTAGGATCGCTACTTGGAACGTAAAAAGTCTATTTCAAATGGGAAAATTTCATAACACCGTAAAAGAAATGAATAGACTAAAAATTGATTTACTTGGGCTAAGTGAAGTTCGATGGCCTAACAATGGACAAATAAATACAGAAGAAGGAGAAATAATATATTATTCGGGTGATAGTAACACATTAAACCAACATGGTGTTGCAGTATTGGTATCTTCAAAATTTAAACAATATGTAGAAAGTTATTTCCCGCTTTCCAATAGAATTATAATGTTGCAACTAAGATCTTCAAAAATAAAAATCAACATCATTCAGGTATATGCACCAACTGCAGAAAGTGACGAAGACGATATAGAAAAGTTTTACCATGATTTAGATCAAATTCTAAAAGTAACACACAAACACGATACGAACACAGTCTTAGGCGACTTTAATGCTAAAGTCGGCAAACAACGCTGTCAGGATATTGTAGGTGATTATGGATTATGGAATTCTGTCAAGAACACGATCTGGCCATAATGAACACATGGTTTAAACTTCCAAACCGTCGTCTATATACGTGGCGTTCCCCAGCAGATAATCCAGATCACATTATACGCAACCAGATAGATTATATTATAGTAAACAAACGATTTAGAAATGCTTTTAAAGCGATAAAAACTTATCCTGGTTCAGACGTGGCCTCTGATCATAATCCCGTAGTTGCCAATATCAAAATTACACTAAGAAAAGCACGAAAACCTTGTACAAAGAAATTTGACATTGAAAATCTCAGAAACAGCGACGTGTTCGAAAGAGTGACGGAAACATTCAACAAACGTTTAAAAAGCGAATACAAATTTAATGAAGGCATAGAAAAGAAATGGGCAACTATCCGATCCATTTCAACAAGCACTTGTGATGAAATGAAAAAAGAAAAACTTGGATGACGGATACTATACTCGAAATGATGGAAAGAAGAAGATTAATGAAATTATGCAATAATAGTGTTGCATATTGGGAGTTGCACAAAAACATAAAGAAAGAAATAAGAAAAGCAAAGAGTAATTGGTTGAAAATAAAATGAGAAAACATTGAACATCTGGAAAAATTACATGACTCAAGGAATCTGCATAAGCAAGTCCGTGAATTAAATGGAAAAGCGTATAATAATAACCAAGGTAATATATCAATAAACTCAAAAGGAGAAATTCTTATCATAATTGAAGATAAAATAAAAGAATGGAAAAATTATTCATACAATCTTTTCAAAGATGACAGAGGTGTTAAACCAAATACAAATGTAAACAAAGACAATATCCTAGAAATAACAAAGGATGAAATTATACAAGCAATAAAATCATCACAAACAGGAAAAGCCTTAGGACCAGATGAGGTACCTACTGAAATTATGAAACTGATAAAAGACGAAAACATCCCAATACTAGTAGATCTTTTCAATTGTATATATAAAAGCGGGACAATTCCAAAAGACTGGTTACACTCTGTGTTTGTAACATTGCCAAAAATTAATAAACCAAAACAGTGTAAAGATTTTCGAACAATAAGTTTAATGAGCCATGTTCTCAAAATATTTTTAAAATCATACATAGCAGGATCTACAAGAAATGTGAAGAACGACTAACAGAACATCAGTTCGGTTTCAGGGATAGATTGGGTACACGCGAAGCTTTATTGTTTATGCGAATTTTATTAGAAAGATGCCGTGATGTAAATAAAGATGCATATCTGCTCTTTATTGACTACGAAAAAGCTTTTGACGAAGTCAAACATGATAAACTTCTTGAAGTATTGACTGCGATACAACTAGATCAAGTTGATATTCGTGTAATAACCAATTTATACTGGCACCAAACTGCAGGTGTAAGAGTTGATGGACACAGTACGGAAGAAATGGACATTCTGCGCGGAGTAAGACAGGGATGTGTGTTATCACCCTTACTTTTCAACTTGTATTCAGAAGAGATTTTTAGACAAGCTTTTGACAATTCTGATGATGGAATACTATTAAATGGAGAACGAATAACCTCAATAAGATATGCCGATGATACGGTATTAATGTCTGAATCAGTTCAAGGATTGCAAAGAATGCTGGACCAGATATCAGTCATTAGTCAAGATTTCGGTCTCTCCATAAACACAACAAAAACAAAATCAATGGTGATCAGCAGAAATCCTCACTCAAGGCAAATAGCACTACGGCATAACAATAGAATAATTGAAAACGTATCTCAATATCGTTACCTGGGCTCATGGATAAACGATCAGTGTAATTGTCTGCAAGAAATCAAGGTGAGAATAGAAATGGCCCGCTCAGCATTTATGAAAATGAAAGCAACATTATGCTCTCACGAGATAGATCTACAGATACGTATCAGACTATTACGCTGCTATGTGTACTCTGTGCTGTTTTATGGTGCTGAAACGTGGACATTAACGAAGGATGCCCTTAAAAGAGTAGAGGCTTTTGAAATGTGGACATACAGAAGAATGCTTAGAGTTCCATAGATCCACAGAGTGAATAACAAGGAAATTTTGAAAAGGATGCAAAAAGAAACAGAATGTATTGAGAAAATAAAAACAAATAAACTGCAATACCTCGGCCACATTATGAGAAACACTAAATATCGGTTATTGCAACTAGCACTACAAGGGAAGATTAACGGCCGACGCCCACCAGGTCGCAGACGTATATCTTCGCTGAGAAATCTAAGAGATTGGTATAAACTGACATCATCACAACTGTTTAGAATTGCAGTATCCCGAATCATGATTGCAAACACTCTTTCCCGAAGAGTATGCACTTGAAGAAGAAGAAGATGAACTAGGAAAGAATAACGTATAATAAGAAATAAATTGCCAGTAATAAAAACTAATATAAAACTACATGGATATAAAATGACTATCATCGGAGTATACCGACCAAGTGATAATGAAAGCACAATAAAGAAAGACAAATTCTACGAAAAAATTAATGAAATACTAGACGAAGGAAACAAAAAGAGACAAGACTGGAATGTCAGAACAGACCGAAAAATAAATAATAAAATAGTAGGACCGTATGGAGAACAAGAAATGAACAATAATGGACAGGGACTTGTAAAAAACTGAAAATTAAGAGTGGACATTCTCACAATAAAGAAATACACACTTAAACTTGACATAAACATTTGACAACTCTTATAGATTCGATGTTAACTGAATAGTACTTTTGGTTGGGAACTCAGGATGTAGAGAACGGCTGTTTTTTTTATTAAATTAAAATATGCTCAGATCAATAACATGAAAATAAACAACAAAAATACCAAGAATAGAGTTTCAAATATAAAAATATTTATATAAGCAGAGGTTAAATACAAAACCGGTAGAATATGAAAAACACGATAACTGAGAAATTGTATAGACAAACGATTTATATAGGAAGCATCAAATCAAGCAGTAGGATACAGGACGAATAAAAAATATAAAAGTAATTGAAAGAACAATGACAAAATAGCAAACTAAGTGAGACAAAAAAAGCAGCTGTACCTGAAATGGCTTATCACAAACAAAAAATAAGATAGTAATGGATAGAATATTAAACAAAGAGAAGTGAGAAATATGACTATAGAAAAGATATATAAAATACGGGAGAAGATACGCAGAGAATGGAAAGTCATAAAAGATGAAAGACGAGAAGCATGGAAATTTCTAAAGTCCACTACAACCTAAAAAGCAAATTGGTATAACTTACCATTATCATCTATCTATATGAAATAAAATGGAGAGTTATCGAAGACTATTTACGGAAAATAGATCACTTTTCCAAGTAAAAGAAAAAACAAAAATAAGAGATCGATATATATATATATAATAGGAAAAGGGAAACTCCCAAGACATTAAAAAAAAACGGTAAAGCTTCTGAATCAGAAAATTAATAAACAAAGGCATGAACAACCAAATTAATAGCAAGACTAAAACTACATTGCGGCAAAGCGGCCATGAGGTAGATAGTCTTCGTAATGTAGAAACATGATGTGAATCTCATCACAGAATTCAATGTGTTACGTCTAGGAATCAAAATATTTATCATTTTCATTTTTGGATTGTATCTAGGTATATGCCTAAGGAATATATATGATCTAAATTTGAGGAGAGTTGTGAAAGTTTGGTAAAATAAAAAAAATAATTGAAGGACATTTCCCCCCACTCTTTTAATTGATTTTCTCCAATAACAAACTTAGCCGAGATTAGCCTAATTAATGTGGGTGCAAAATTTTATTTAAATTCGATAAGAATGTATACAAAGTTTCAAACTAGGATGAAAACTACAATAATAATTTTTCGCAAATTGTAGTATTTCTATGAGAGTTACTTAATGACTAAACACATAAATAAGAGTAGAATGACCAACAGGACAGTGAAGAATCTATCTCTCTATACATTTGAACAGAAAGTAAACAAGAAGGAAGAAATGTGAAGTGCCCTACGATCTTAATTTACACAAGGAGGTCCGTGCGTAGTAAAGAAAGACAGCCTATACATTTGAAGGGAAAGTGAACAAAGGCGGCCGACATGAAATTTTGCGTGCCGCGCTCTGAGTACTTAATTTACACGAGGAGGTCCGTGCGTTCGTGCATGCACGTCGGGGCCCCTTTCGCTTCTCCGGGCGGCCGTGGCTGTCATCGGGCCACTACATTGCCATACGCAAAAAGCGTGTCTGCGACGGCCATTTGGTTTGCTTCCGCCGAGTGGAAGTTCGCGGAGGTAAACGCTCATTCATAATGGACATAAGCAAAAGCCGCCCATAAGAAATACGTATAATGAACGTAAGCTTTATGTAAACATTTAAAAGTTGCACATGTTCAATCAAAGTAGCGGCAGCAATGTTCTTCCAGACATTTTGCATAATTATGTTGTTTTTGTACCTGTTATCCCTTTTATGGTGTAGGAACAGATGAATATTTACTACTCAATTAATAGTTCCATATTCGTTGTAGAAACAAAGCCAAAATGTCGACAATACTAATGTTAGGTTATGCAATTTCAGAATCAAAACAAACATTCTGTTACTTCTGCCATCATTAATCTAAGGAAAAATTAAAAATTACTGCAAATAAATGTAAGATACGTAAAGCTAAACCGATTTCTTACGTATGAATGTAAAACGTAAAAATTATGGGCGTGCATTATGAACGAGCGCATAAGCTTTGTATTGTTCAACTTTACGTATTTCTTATGCTTATGTCTATTATGAATGGGCGCTAAGTTAAATTGTTCCACATTTACGATCCAGGGAAAAATTGGTCCAATTAAAAATCTAATGTTTCTACATTACAGAAATTTGAGGGACGGTGGGTGAAAAACTGTTAGCCTAAAACGCCAAAAATACCTTTTGGTGGGCAACCCCTTGTAGGATAACAAAAGAGAAGAAAACGCGGGAGTGCTTAATTAGGTATTGTGAGATAGAAACATAAGCAGAGAAAGAAAAAACAATTATATAATGGTATAATAAAAAATATAACAATATATGGAGCGGAGTCATGACAATGAACGAAAAAAAAACAAAAAGATCTAAAAAAATTCCAACAAATTACTGAAAACCCTCAGCTATAACTTCAAAATTAGAGAGAGTTTAAAACACAAAATAAAGTACATAATTGGGGTGAAGGAAGATGAAGAAGAAAATATAAAAATGCAATTGAGATTGTATGCACATATTCAGATGATCTACGAGACGCGCATTTCAAAAAAAAAAAACAATGGAATGGATCCCAAAAAATGCAGAAACCGGGGAACGCCGAGCAAAAGCAGAAGAGAGAAACAAAAATAATGGGCATAAATAAAAGAGGTTTGAGAGACAGAGAGAGATGGAAGAAAATATTGTATACTGGGAGGCAATAGATACCAAAAAACACCAAAAGAAGAAGACAGTATTATAATATGAAAGACATGCATTTTATTTTTGAATAACTTCTGCACATATGTAAAATTTTCCACGTCCTACAATAATTATCTAATATTTAACTGTCGATACTCGACATATCTTATCATAAATTGAAAATAATTAATTACTAATGTTTGAAAATGTTATCGAAGTTGGTCAAGCAGTGGGATTATTATAAATATTTTAAGGAAGGTCAGTATGATAGGCCGGAAAATGTATTTTCCACATTTTAGTAGTTACAAATACAAAACAGGAAATTATCAATTATTCGTTAAGGTGTGTACAAAATTAAATAAATTTAACAGATGCTTTATAATATATTCATCGTTTAATTAATTTTAGTTAAGAACGGATATAATCTAAAAGAAGATCATCTATTTTTCAATTAATGATTCTCTGATATAAATTCTTAAGTTTTCTCAATTTGAATTTTATGATTAAAGCAATTATTCTAACATACATATTTTTTAAATAATTTATTAGAAAGTAATAAATCTGGTGGACTGATATTATTAAACGTCTTTAACTTTTAGGTTTACTCATTAACATGCAATAATCCTGGGTCCAATTAGATCAAAAGGTAAAATTTTGTCCAATTCTACTTTTGCAACATGAACTGTTTAAAAATGATTACTTCTTTCTTTACTTTTATAAAGGGTGTCCCAGAATTAACGCAAGATTAAATTTGCCGCCATTTATGCAGTAAAGTGTTGACAACCCTAAAACAAAAACAAATCGACAGCTGACAGTTTAGGGTTAATAAAAATGGAGCGTTACACGATAGAACAACGTGTCTTTATTATTGAACAATATTTCAAAAATAATGAAAGCTTGGCGGCCGCTGTTCGAAAATTTCATACAAAATATGGTCGGAATAGTTTTTTAATTTCGTCAACTGTGAAGAGATTAATTGAAAAATTCCGAAAGACAAGATCCGTTGGAGACGCCAAACACACTGGTCGTCCAAAAACAAGCTGTTCAAATGTCAACACCGAAGCAGTGCGTGAGAGTGTCGGTGACAATCCAGGAACCTCAATTCGGCGTCGTGGACAAGAATTGCGAATTTCAAGAAGCTCTCTACAGCGTATACTCACTAAAGATCTGTGTCTCCATGCTTACAAAATTCAATTAACACAACAACTGAAGCCTAATGACCATGCACAGCGAAGAGAGTTTGTTGAATGGATTACTGAGCATCAACAAATGGATGCTGCTTTTTCGAGCAAAACCATCCTAAGCGACGAAGCACATTTTCACCTTGATGGGTTTGTTAATCGCCAATATTGCCGTTTTTGGAGTTTTGAGAACCCACATGTGATTGTCGAAAAACAAATGCATCCACAACGTGTCACTGTTTGGTGTGGATTTTGGGCTGGAGGCATAATTGGACCATACTTTTTTGAAAATGAGGCTGGTCAAGCAGTGACTGTTACTGGTGCTCGATATCGCGACATGATAACACAGTTCTTTTTGCCGAAATTGGATGATATTGATGCGGCCAATATGTGGTTTCAACAAGACGGTACCACATGTCATACAGCACGTGAAACACTTCAATTACTGCATGAGACATTTCCAGGTCGTGTACTCTCTCGTTTCGGTGATCAGAATTGGCCCCCTAGATCGTGTGATTTAACACCATTAGATTTATTTTTATGGGGTTATTTAAAATCACAGGTCTATGTCAACAAGCCCACAACCATGCGTGCATTAAAGGAGGAGATTCAACGTTGCATCAACGAAATTCAGCCACATTTATGCAGAATGGTCATGGAAAATTTCGACAAATGAGTGCGTATGTGTATGCAAAGCCGTGGAGGCCATTTGCCCGATGTGTTATTCCATAAATAACCCTATGCTATGTACTTTATGATTCAATAAAAAAATTACAATCAAAAGACTAAAAACTGTGTTTTCTATTTAATTCAAATTTGCGTTAATTTTGGGACACCTTTCATTTATATTTTACAGATGTCTGGCAATGTCTTTTTCTGTGTTTCTACCTAATAAAAATTTAGTAGATATAGATTTGTTATTATTTATGAACCTCATCATTGAATTAAAGAAAATCTACGTGTCATTTGTTGATCAGTACATTAACAGAAATTCAGAGCCAATGTATGAATAGGAATTTGTTTTAGTTGTTGGAAGAATAACTGCAATCTTGTGTAAATTTCTTTATAAACCAACTGTATACACTGTTTAGGGAGAGAATGTTTATAAAAATGATGTACACCAACGTTTCGGACAAAAAGTACGAAGTACCTTAAATGAAAGATTTCCCGATAAATATATAAGTAGAGCAGAATTTATTGGTTTGGTTTGTGTGTTTTCTAGAGGAAAATCATCGGCGGCAATTACATAAAAATCCAGTTGGTGAAAGCTAAACGTCCTACGGGCAATTAATTTTACGATTATTGCAATGGATTGCGCAATACTTAGAACATTATTGAGGATATAAACTTAAATGGGGACCTGCCATTTCATGTTCCTGGCGGGCATAACCAGGATAAATAGGGGACACCTTTTACAACTTCGTGTTCAGAAATTTGCAAATTAATTTTCTTGTCGTCCTAAGTGAAGGGCCTCCCTCATTTAAATTAAAATAAAAACAAATTGCTTATTGAACACATCAAGTTTAAGAAACGTTATTAACGAAAGTAAATGTTTCTTTGGAACATGTTTTTCAAACTAATGAAAAATGTGATAATGTAATAATAAAAATTAGTTATAACATCATATCAGATTAAATTGTGATATAAAGTATTTAAAGGATAATAGTGGGCCGCAAAAATAACATTTAGAGGATTAAACAAAATAACAACAATAAAAGGAAGCTATAATAATTTACACATTTATAAAGAATAAACAGTAAGATTCACATTTATTTCTTACGTCACTTCGAAATGTTGGGGAAAAAAGAATAACATAATAATAACAAAAAAAAGATATGATTACATTCATACCAAGAATAAAGCATCAATCATAAAATATAAAAAAATAAACTAAGTTTACTTATGATTTTTCAATAGTTTCAATAAAAAGAGAAAATAAATTGAATTTAAGTATATAAACAGTTCTTAACGTTGTAACAATAATTATAATCAAAAAAAGACAAAAAAATTAAAAATTTGATAATTTTAAAATAAACGAGGTCTGGCAGCGGCCTCCCGGAGAGCTTGTCCAACTCTGACATGCTTGTGCCCCTTCGCATAGTAGTTTTTAAAAATAATAAAAACACGATTAAAAAGCTCTGTTTCACATAATCGGCGTACGCCGTTGCCATGACAACGCATTTACGTATACCCAGTTAGAGTTGAACTTTGACCTTTGACCTTTGACCTGTGTGACAGCACTCATAATTTTTTTTATGTATAAGTGCTTTATTACCCGCTCTCAAACGAAAATTTTCCATCGCTTGCGGTTCCGGAAATATATTGCCTCGGTCGCGCCTGCCGCCGGTCCGAAATTAGTTCTTCGGAGGCGCTCGGGTCGGCACGGAAAGGCACGAACGATTTGACCTTTGAGCTGTGTGACAGCAGCAGCAGCACTCATAATTTTTTTTATATATATAATTTAAAAAATAAGAAATAAAGTATATTTAGGATTCTTCGAAGAATAACTCGAATTATTTAAAAAACAAATAATAAAATAATAAACAAATTTAAGAAGCATCAAATGCAAACAGAATAATTAAGCAGTAAAATGAAAATACAATAAAATAATTTAAAAAACTAACATTAGATCGAAGATATGCGGGCACCTACCAATAAATTAAGTGCGATCTAGTACAACAGATGATTTTGGGTCCGGTTTATAAATAATTTTTGTGACTAATAGGCCCTGTAGCCTTGGTGGTAAGCGAAAGTAAGAGCATAAAAGTGTTGGGATAAATTATTCCAAATTTTTCATTACGAGTAGCTCCTACCAAAGCTTTTGAGCCGATACTAGTAATTTTTGTTGTAAGTAATAATTGCATTTCAGTCCTAGTAAGTAAATATATTGCTTGGAGACTTAGCGTTTCCATTATTTCAAATATTATTAATGTTCTTAACTATGTTGTTAACTTAAAAAGGAACTAAAAAATAAATTTGCGTTGAAGACTATGAACAAAGATGGAAGTTTTCACATTTTTCCCGAAATCGTGATCTAGTTCTTCAGTTCATGGATCGGCCCGGCCCGTAGATAAGTTAATGGATCTTGATAAAAGATAAGTGTGCTATAGAAGGAATGCTGCAAAATAGGTAAATTTGGAATGAACAGAAAGAATGCATTTATTAACTTTCTACGGCGGAGCTTATAGCAGAAAATTAATGAGATTATCATCCTGTCTGTCTGTCTGTGTGTTTGGAGACAAGATAACTTCCGTTTTATCCAACGGATTCACTTCAAACTTGGCATACACACATCTTAGGTCAGTACCTTTCAGGGGATTGATTTTTAGCTAAATCGGTTAACGGCAACTGGAAGTGACCTTACGATTTCGAAAATTCATGTCTTTCTGTGTGTCTGGAGACCCTATAACTTCCGTTCTATTCAACGGATTCACCTCGAACTTGCCATACACACATCTTAGGTCAGTACCTCTCAGGGTATTGATTTTCAGCCAAATCGGTTAACGGCAACCGGAAGTGACCATTACGATTTCGCACCGCTGTAGAAAGTTTCCTTTACGGTATTACACTGTTTTTGTTATTTTATGATAAGACAACAATTTATAAAAGAGAAACAATTAATGAAGGTGATAATAAAATGAAAGAATCTCGTAATAATTCCTTTTATTTTATCGTTTCAGTTTTAAATTTGAAAAGGTAATGACAGAACCAATATCTAAGATATGGTTTGTGTTTACTTACTCAATAAAGAGCTTTGTGGTGATGATGCCTCCAGATGAAAGAAAATTTTAATTTTGACTTTAGTAATCAAAAATTAAAACTAATATGTACTTGATCGTTATTAATAAGGTAGAAACCTCTAGATATTTTAAGTTTTTTCTTTGTATAGTTCAAAGCAATTGACAAAGTACGCTAACCCATTTCCTTTTAGGTAAAATACTGTGCTGTCGAGTATTATACAAACTTGAGTAGCACCCCACTTGGTTATTTGAAACAGTCAACATTAACTGCTAAAAAGATCCGAATGATTGTGTATTATATCAATAACAACAACTCAAAACATAATGTGCAGTTTAATGGGAAACCCAGAGGTATACTAATTGAAATCATAGATCATTTACCGCAGTAGTTTATCAAAGTAAAAAATATAAAATACCTTGTTTATGCTTCTAACCAGTATTTTGTTGGCTTACCGTGAGATACCAGACGCACACTTTCTGTTTATCTTATTTTTGTCTATTTTATATTTTTTGGAAAATCAAAAAGGTAAAGGTTAATTTATGACGTCTCATTTGATAGACAGTTTTACTTTAATCATCCTATTTCGAATGACTTTTTTGAATCAAAATCTATTAGTTTGTTTATAAGTTTGTCAGCTAATTTTTACTATAACTTAATATTTAGAGAAAGGTTTGGGGAAAAATTTGTTGTTTAGTTTTCGTGACATTGCCTTTTTACGGTATGTGATCGTTTGCCAACATATCAACCCTCGCCCTTCTTGGGCTTGGGATCAGCAGGGCACCGCAATACAACCGTCGCGTCCTGGCAGAGAAGAAAGAAGGAAAGCAAATAAAGTGTGCGGGAAAAAGAAGTGCAACTATATGCAGAAAAGAATAGCACAAGTAGAAGAATACCACAGAGGAAGGCAAACCAGAAACAAGACATTTATCGAAATAAAGAAAGGTTTTCAGCTCTGTTCCAACATACGTAGAAGTCAAATTAGAGAGCTATTATGCAGCAAAGAATTAACATTGGAAAGATGGATGCAACACTTTACTGAAGTATTGAATGGAAGTGAAAACATCGGAATAATAGAAGAGGAGGAAGAAAACGAAAATGAAGAACAATAAGAAGTAAAAGAAGAAATACAGGAACTATTAATGGATGAAACAGAAAATGCCATCAGAGCCATGCGAAACAACAAAGCTCCAGGAACTGATAACATACCTGCTGAGTTAATAAAAGCTAGGGACGAAGAATTGATTAATATACTACACAAATTGATCACGACCATTTGGAGGAAAAAAGAACTAGCACAGGGATGGAAAATCGGTATTATTTACCCGATTTACAAAAAGGACGACAAATTGTTATGTGACAACTACCGAAGTATTTGCCTACTGAATATTGTTTATAAAGTATTTGCTAATATAATCAATCAAAGGATTATCCCACTAGCAGAGGATCTAGTGGGAGACTATCAGGCAGGTTTTCGAAAGGGGAGATCAGAGGTAGATCACATGAGAATGATCTTCGAAAGTGCTGGGAATTTAATGTTGATTTAGTGCAGCTTTATATCGATTATAAACAAGCCTACGATAGAATCAAACGCAATTCCAATTGGTAGATCTTGCAAGAATTTAAAATTCTACCAAAATTAATACGACTGCTTAAAGCGACCATGGGAAATACCAAATTTGCGTGTAGGATTAGCCAACACATATCCAGGGAATTTGAAATAACTAGGAGTGTGAGACAAGGAGACGCAGTCGCCTATAATTTTTAATATGGTACTAGAAACTACCATTAGAAAATCTCGAGTAAGAGTAGCAGGTACTTTGTAGAACAGAAGCTCACAACTTCTTGCTTATGCAGATTATGTCGTGCTACAAAGAAGAAGGGAGATAGACGTAATCAACATTTTTACAGGTATCGAACAAGCTGGAAGATACGCAGGGTTAGTAGAAAACGTTGATAAAACCAGAATACTAACAACGCAACATGAACAACCACAAAAAGAGGATGATGAACTTCTAATAGGCCAAGTGCGGCTTAGCAGAGATAATGAAGTTTAATGCCTGGGAACAACAGTAAACCGAAATAACGACATAACTAGAAAAATTAAAGAAAGAATAATGGAGGGCAGCAGATTTATTTAGCCTCAGCAGCATCCTAAATTAGGATCAGTATCTACAACGTGTAAACTGCGACTATATAGAACAGTCATAAGACCTGTGAAGACGTTTGGATGCGAAGCATAGACACTAACCTAAAAACTGAAGAATTACTCAACCGTTGCAAAAGAGGGGTACTCAGGAAAATTTTGTGTCGATCTATGATGACTATGAAAATGGATGGAGAATGCGCATGAACCATGAACTACTAGAAGTATACGACGATCAAGATTTTATAGGGTGGATTAAAAGACAAAGGTTAAGATGGTTGTGACATATGTGGAGAATGCCTCAGACAAGAGCAGCTAGAAATGTTTTCACTGGGAATCCAGAAGGAAGAGGCACAAGGGGATCTCGTTTAAGATGGCGGGACAATGTATCAACGGATCTACAAAACACTAAGGGTGCAAAATTGGAGCAACTAAGCACAAAATTGACAAAACTGGAAGACAGGTGTTAAAGAAGCCAAAGTTCTCCATGCGCCGTAGTGTTATGTGTGTGGGGGGGGGGAAGGAACTTAAAAAGTTCGTTACTGAATTCTATATGTCTGTCTGTCGACCGGTCTGTTGGTCCGTCCCAAAATTTGAGATTTTTTAAAATTTGAAAATGGATTCTTATAGGAAATTTTAAGCTGAATTCGAAAATGAAGTCGAAAAAAGTCTATGTCGAATAATTTTCGATATATTCGATTTCGAATTTTTAAGTTCGTTCTGGGATTGCTTACAGAGCAATCTCTTCGCCGGCCCCATGTTTTTGATTTGCATTTGCTTGTTTGATACTATCTTCTTCTTGTCGTGCCTTCTCTTAATAGAGGTTGGCGATTACATTGGCAAATGTTTCTCTTTCTGCAGCTGCTCTAAATATTTATTGCACATTCATGCCTGTCCACTGCCTTATATTCCTAAGCCAAGAAGTTTTCCTTCTACCCCTTCCGCGTTTGCCTTCAACCTTACCCTGTATGGTAAGTTGGGGGTAGGTTATATTTTTTATTTCTTGTTAGGTGTCCCGAGTAGGCGGTTTTTCTTCTTTTTATGGTAGTTATAATTTCTCTATTACAGTTCATTCTTTGTAGTACCTCTTGGTTTGTAATCCTGGCTGTCCATGGGATTTTAAGTATTCGTCTCATCAACCACATTTCAAAGGCTTGCAGTTTGTCTATCTCGTGTTTATTTAGTGTCCAGACTTCCGTTCCATATAACAATATTGACCATATATAACTCTTTACCATTCTCCATCTGATTTGTAAATTTAGATTTTTATTTGTCAGGAGTGTTTTCATTTTTATAAATCCTTGCCTAGCTATTTCTATTCTACTCCTTATTTCTATATTTGAGTTTAGATCTGAGTTTATCCAGCAACCTAAATATTTGAATTTTCCAACTTCTTCTAAAGCGTTGCCAACAATTGTAAAATTTATACCCCTAGGATTTTTACTCACTTGCATGACTTTTGTTTTCTTAGTATTGATTGTTAGGCCCATTTGTAAACTTGCTTCGTGTACTTTGTTAATTAGCTGTTGTAATGCAATGATACTATATTGATACTATATTGAAAAATAAAAATAATTTATAATTGTATTCCTTCACCAGTGACCTTGCTTTGTTATTATGAATTTAACTAATCCTTTTGGTTAATCTTTTGTTAACGCAAATTCTTGATACTATTCTTAAGCTTAAATAAAAAGAAAATCATGATCTGTATTTGATAATTTGTTTTTGCCAGTTGTACTAAAGTTCAGCTAAGTGCGAGCTACAAAATTTGTACGATATTCGTAAAAAGTTTTATAAGCTTTAAAAATGTATGTACTGCGATTCTTCTACAACAGTGAAAAATGTCAGTTTCTGTGTCTTTATTTAGAGTGCTTTTGTAATTTTTGTTGATGTGCCAGTACAACAAAAATATGCTATCTGAAAGATACCATAAACTTAGAATTAAATTTCATATAAAACATGCTTACTTCCGTTGTTTATACATATGCAGTTACAAGTGACCATCCAAAAAATTAAAAATAAATAGAAAAATATGATAAAAGACGAAACACAGAAAGTAACAAGATCTGAAATATAAAAAAAGTGCCAGTCCTAGACAATATAACGAATAAACTGATAGAAAACGTAGGAAAGCATTTAGAAAATAAACCAACCCTATTCTAATAAAGTAAACGTGCCTAAAAATTAAAAAAAAATAGTTTGGCAGTCTCAATTTTCCAAAAGGGGGATAACATCACTTCGCCAATTATTAAAAATAGTCACTAAATAACTAGAGCCGAATGTGAAACTTATCATAGAACATCAAGGTTTCTATAAGACGGGTCCTCGATAGATCTAATGTATAAGGGGCGTCCAAAAGTTTCTTTGTAAATATATTAGTACAATACTTTGTTATAACATTGATTATATAAGATGCATTCTACTCTATTACTTTCTTTCAACTCCAATAACAGACATGTTATTTTTCCAAAACTTCTTTGGTTTGCTAGCAAAATATCCTTCTTAGCATATATTTATGTCATTTATTGAACCAAACATTTTACTGTGAAGAAAAGAGGAGAAATATATAGTAGTTATAGCGAGAGATACGTGGAATATGGTGTTATTGCGCTGGAAGCCTCGCCTGTCCGTCAATTCTGGCCTTTTTGCACTCATTATTTTCTTAAATCTGTCCAGTTGGAAACAGAATTCTTTTGAATTAATGGTGGAAACATTTCATAATAAATGGCACCCTATTAGTTTCATCCGATAAACATCAAAACTTTCTTCGAGTAAAAATTAGGCATTTATGCCGTTAAAGACTTTGCTGGACTAGGAATACAAATGATCGAAGTATTATCTTCAGTAACTAATTTTTCAAATCATTATTCTTCGCTTTGCTGAAGGAGCAAATTACATGTGGAAACAGTTAAGAAGGTTGCTCTATATCAGTCGAGGCGGAATTTATATCTCACCGCGATTCACGTGGTTGAGCTTTACGCTACCATTGCGTACTTTTGATCGAAGAATGTTGAAAGCATCTACAAATAGTATATTGCAAATTATCGTCAATTATGGTTCTAACGAGGTTTGTATCTCTATATGTCTTTATCTCCCACATTATAATTATTAGCTTTAAACTTTTAAAAAAGTCTGAAAAATTGTAACATCACTTTCATAAACGGTGCACATCTCGTTTGCGCTGTCATTATCTTTCTTAAAACAATACTTTATATGTTGCAAATACGTATATTGATGTTCCATACTTAAAGGCAGAAGAAGGTATATGCATAATTTGACTTAAAGAAGTATTTCGATCAATGAGGCTGCGGATATAATTATCATACTGTAAAAAACACTGGTATTAATAAACTTTATAATAGTTATTTATATGAACAGAAACTACCACAAGGATAGTAACATAAATAGACATAACAGAAGACATTCTTAATACTATTAGTATTTAATATGGGAAAGGGCTTTTTAAGCCTCAAACTTTTCAACATGTTTATACACATTATATAAAACATGAACAAATTAAGGATATACAAAACGGATGAAAACTATTTTAATGAACCAAACCAATATAACGGTACTATGGAACAAATCTATACTATGTAAGTTTATTTTTTTTATTAAATTGCATATTTACAATCTATTCAGAGTAGGTGAATAATAAGTAAATTTTATAATGGTTTATGTGACATATGGGGAAGTGCAGCCAGCGCTATTCTCCCGGAAAATATTATATTAGCGTTGATTGTGCTGGGTGGGAAAGTCCTGTAGTTAACTCCCCTGAAGTCTGCGTGCGACTGGTGGATGGTTTGATAGCTGCTGTACAAGGCCATTTTTATGTCTTGCTAGATTATGTGTGCATGCGCTTGCAAATCTATATATGTCACTGGCAACATGTGGGATTTTTAAGTCGGTATGTAGTGTCTCATTTCTAATGTACCATAATGCGTTTGTTAACATTAGAAGGGTCTTGGACTGGAATCTCTGCAATTTGGTGTGAGGGGCTTTGGTGTAACCCTACAGTTGAATACCATATGCCCATATGGGTTTCAATATTACTTTGTATAGGAGCAGCTTATTGGATCGGGAGAGATGTGAGCAAGATCCAAGCAGCTAGTACGTTTTTTTAAATTTCTATGTGGAGATGTTTTCTTTTCGCTTTGATGTGGACGCTCCAGGTGACCTTATCAAACCGCATTTTAAGGTATTGTATTTCTGATTTCATTGACAGCAAAGTATTGTTGAATGTAGTTTGTAGACAGATTGTGTGTCTGTTGGTGAAGGTTATTTGCGTGATTTTTCACTGTTGATCGTTACCCTCGTTTTTTGTTGGCCCAGTCCCCTAATAAGTCAAAATAGTGTTGTAGGTGTTCTGCTGCAATTTGTGGTGTTTTGCTAGTTGCTGTATCATCTGAAAATGTAGCGGTCATAGTGTTATCAATGGTTGGCAGGATGGAGGAGTACATCAGATAGAATAGTGGTCTTCACACGCTGCCCTGAGGAACTCCAGACGCAATTAAGTGGTAGTCTGATAGCTCGTTGTTGATCCTAACTTGAAAAAACTACTCTTCAAGATTCGATTTTAGCAAAAGATAGATCTGACTTGATTTTGTGCAATAATTCTTTGTCAGATCTTATCGAATGTTTTTTAATTTTTTGTTTAAATGCATAGATCAGGGGTTTATGATTAGTAAATATTACAAAATTCCTACCCTCGAAAATAAGCCTCAATTTCTTATTCGCTAAGTGCTCAGCTAAGAGTTCCTTATCATAGGCACTATAATTTGTTTGAGCATCCGTCAACTTCTTAGAGAAAAACGCCTATGGTTTGTACTGTTGGGCCACAGCTTCAACTACCATATCTGTAAACAGTGCTAGAGGCGATGCTAAGGTGTGCTAAATAGAAATGCGTGGATTAGATTTGCACTTCTCAAAGTGGGTTATTGCTTTAGGAGTTTAAGATACTTTCCTTTTGTCTCGTTTTTAAATACTTTGAGAAAGTCGTTAAGGAGAGGCTGGGTAGTACCGGCATCCCTGAGATAGCCTGCGGTAATCTCCACAAACTTGCCAGGTCTCATTCTTTTTTGCGTCTAAGTGCAAAGAGCTCGCCCATTGTGACTTTGACGGTGATATTATTTATTCCGTGTTCCAACATAAATTGAAACTCTTGCTTAGCTGCTTTTAATCCATCTAGACAGAGTCTTTGTGCACGAGCGAAAACATAGATTTAGTTTTAATGTGATGTTCAACTTTGTGTCACATATTTGGGAGTAATTCTCGGTTTTGTCAATCCGGGTATTTCTTAAAAATGTGCTGGAACTTACGTGTTACATCAAGAGCGGAAATACTTTCAAAATCTGTTATCGTAGATATTTCACCCGAGACAACCAACTTAGTGCGTTCATCGATTAATTTTTGATTTTTTAAATCCACGATTAGTCCAAAATAGTAAAGTAAATCATCACCTAAAATACCTTTAGACGTTTGGGCTATCACAAATGACCACTCGATTTTTTTTAAGTCCAAATTCAATATTTGGCAGTTTAGAACCAAATGTTGGTATTTCCGAACCGTTCGAGTTGTATAATTTAATAGCAGAATTATGATTAGCGCTGATTTTTGGCCTCGCAGGCAGAATGAAACATCAGCGTCGGTATTTATTAAAAATTTCATGCTTGATTTCAAATCCAGGATAAAAGTCTGTATAAGCGAGCATTTCGTTCACCAGCAGCATCGGCGGTCGCTATTGTTGCTGCCGACTCCCGTTTTCCGTATCGATATACGAATAAGGCGGTTTACAAGTGTCAGGCCTATATTTGTCACCGAAACTAATATCGTAAAAACAATATCCGCCACGAGGATCATACTATCCACTGGAGGACTCACTTCGTGGACGACTGAGTGATGATCGGATTTCTTGAACTTCTTTGTCGATTGAGACAATTTTCTTGTACAAATCTTGCAAATAAATTTCTGTAAGCTGTGCATTTATCCGGGCAAGATCTACAAAAGGTCCGTTTTCTATCATTTTATCAGCCATTTGTGCTATCTTGTCAAGAATCTCTTCACTGACTACCATTATACTTTGAACTGAAGCTGGAAGTTTTTCCAAACGGAAAGTTCTAAGCACCTTGTCGGAAACCTTGCCAAGTTTTCAAACTTTTGGGAAGGTTAGCTAGGTTTTAAGTCGCTTAACTCGAGTTCCGTTAATAAGCGCTTCAATTTAAGCTCTTTACTCTCCTTAAAAATGTCGAATAATTGTTTTTTGTCAGAGTTACTTGTTATTGACGTTTTCGCCTGTAACAATATCCCAAATGTTGTCAACATACTTTGGGTCTAACTGCGAAACTAAGTAATTAAATTTCGTACTCTTCCGGATAATATTATTAATCGAAAACTGTAAGAACCAGATCTCCAGTTTGGCGTTCAAAAAAGGAGGAATCTTGATTGAAACTCATCTAAGTTTAATCAAGAGATGTCGGGAGATGATTGACTTGACGCTCCGGAGCCGCGAGATTCTATTATTCTCTTTCAGTCATGATCGAGACGGAGATCACATCGGGGTCCCCAATTGCTGTGGGATTCTTTTTCGGTTTGGGTTCAAACTACGTTAGGAGTCTTAAAATCAATTTGTTGAATCACATTCACTTCGGATTGTCAATAACAAACAGACATGTGCCTACTAAATCAAAAAATCAAAACCTTACTAGGCCCCTTTGTTTTATTTTATCTGTGAGTCAGTGTAGGCGCCTAATGCCACAATATCATTGCTATTTTGACTTAACAAATGGGAGAACATTTAATTTGAATTCGAGCAGAAAATGTAATAGCGTTTCATAGATGTTTTTCTGGTAGGCAGAATTTGGCGGGTTCTTATTTCTTTGAGACCAAGTTGAAAGATAAATATGTACTTTTGTGTGAGTGGTTGGTGCTCATTATGTTGACTTGGAAAAAAGGAAAATCATTTGTGTTTATAGTGGGGAGTTTGTTGTTGCGGATGAGTTTTGTTTGTTATTTATTTGAACCGCGCGATTCCGGTTCTTTACAGGTCCTGGTAAATTACAGCCTTTATAATCAGCCGGATGGCTTCAACCGTATAAGGCACCCTTAGTTGGTGTTGGCATCTTTTTTGCATGCTGAAGTATTGTGTCAACCATATTATTTGGCGTAGGTAAAAGGTTTGTTGCAATATGTTTTTGTATATGGGTAGTCTTGGCACTTCAAGCATTGGGGATCAATATTTTTATTTATAAGTGTTGGGTGGTTATCTTATAAGCTCTAGCCTCTAATTGAGATCAGAGCAACGTCTTTAGCACTTAGAACTCATCAACTATGTTTGTAAACAACCTTGCATTTTAACTTTGACCCGTGGAAAAATAAAATACAATGAATATATAAAATTTAGAGAAAATAAGTTTTTAAAATTTTTTATATTCAAATTTTAGTCTTAGGTATGGAAAGCGTAAAACTATTAAAAATGAACCTGAACTACGAAAATGGAATAGTAATGTTAAATAAAAAATGTTATGAATTTGAAAATGTCATTAGAAACTGCGGTATAATGAAAAGTAGAGAAAGTGTACCGAAAAACAAACATTTTTACAACAAAGATAAAGAAGGGATCGGCCATAACTCCTAATCAAAAAAGCAAAAAAAAAGTAATACGAGCCAAATGAATCATGATACAGAATTATCATTGTCGAGTACTATGTCTCCTCGGTGCTTTAAAGTATATACTAGAACTTTGGAGGGAAAACTTAGAAAAGTGATAAAAAATAAACTAGAGGGGGGACAAGGGACATTTAGGGCAAATAGGGAAACTAATAACGACATATGCATATTGATTAATATTATAGTAGGTGTATAAATAAGTTCTCTTCTTTTTTCTGCAAAATTAAAGTTTTATTTAAAAAACAAACAAAAAAAGCTTAAGTATTAAAGTATTCTCCGTTGGCATCAATGACCTTTTGCCATTTTTAGGGTAGCTTGCGAATTCCCTGGTGATAGAAGCTCACCGACTTCGAGACGATAAAGTTATCGATGCATTTTCGGACTTCTTCTTCTGTTTTGAAGTGCGTATCAGCCAAGTGATGCTGTAACGACCGGAATAAATGATAATCGGAAGGGGCCATGTCTGGGCTATACGCCGCATGTGGAAGAAGTTCCCAGTCTAACGCGTCTGCAGCTCATCCGTGTCAAATGTTTGAGGGCGTTCAGCGTGTGGTTGATCTTCAAGACTAAACTCTCCTCCGCGAAATATTTGGTACCACTTTTTGCACGTTGTATGACTTACAGAATTCTCGCCATATGCAGCACAAATCACTTCGGTGGCTTCAGCAGCGTTTTTCTTGATGATGAAACGCGAAGTGGATAGAAAATCGAATATGCTCTTTTGTGATTGCTGATTATTCAGGTTATGTGCATCAAACGCCAAATCGCATGATGTTTCAAAAGACCAAATGTCATTGCTTTAAAACCGCAAGAGGGCGGACTAATACGTTACATGTAAACGGTGATTTGCGTCCTGTGAAATCTAAAGCTGAGAACTTATTTATACACCTAAAGAAAGAAAAATAGAGGAAGGAGATGAATTACTGTTAACCTTTCTAGATATAAGAGCAGCTTTTGATTCAGTTGAGAGAGGAAAAATAATTGAATGCTTAGAGGAACTGGAAGTGACAACGAAACTAATAGAAGCCATCAGAAGTATATACAAAGTAGTTAGAGAAAAAATTCAAACAGCTAGACTGAAATCAGGGGAATTCAAAATGGAGAGCGGCATAAAACAAGAGCATAGTTTAAGCCCATTACTTTTTATAATAATGTAATAAATAAATAAAATAGTAAACATTTTAAAAGAAACAACGAGAGGATTGGGCACAATAATAGGATATAGAAATCTGGAACCAGTTACAGTGAAATGTCTAATGTACGCGGATGACATAGTTATAACGGCAGATACGGATAGTAAATTACAAAAGTTAGTCAATATATGGGTGGAGGAAATAGAGAAAATGAAAATAGAGGTCAACATTAAGAAAATTAAAACGTTGATAGTAAATCAAAACCATGAGAGGAGATAAAATAGAGAAGTAAAGTGCAAAGGGAGTAATATGGAAAGACTTTTAACATTTGAGTATTTGGGAGCAATAATAACAGAGGATGGCAGAATAGAAGCAGAACTGAGGAACAGAATGAGGAGAGGGAATAGGCTCTACTATACATTAACATAGAAGGATATTGAGAAAAAAGGAGATAGACCAAAAGGTGAAATTAATGGTATATAACGAGATAACAATACCGACAGTATTGTACGCTAGCGAAAATTGGGTGACACATACTAAACATAAAATTGAAACACTTAAGAAGGATAGCGAATAAGACAAAGTTTGATAGAGTACGGAATGAGGAAATAAGAGAAATTCTACAACAGGGATCACTAGTGAAGAAAATTAAAAACAGACAGTTAACATGGTACGGTCATATATAACGAATGAAACCAGAGAAAATATGCAGAAAAGTGTTCGAAGCAAGAAGTGCGAAGAAAAGAAGAAAGGGAAGACCCAGGGAGAAATGGATAAGTCAGATCATCGATGTGGGAAAGACAAGAGAAAAGACAGTAAACTAAATGAAAAGTTTAGCAAGAGACAGAAAAGAAATCAACTAATTTGATTAAAACCCAAAGCATTGATGAGGTTCAAATGAACATATGTAATTTACAACTAATATGAAAATATCAAAAATAAGTTAAAGTGAATGCATTATTAACGCACTTTATTCCAGAAGGGCTAGATGTGATTATAACTTATATAGTAAATACAAAGAGATGTTTTACAAAGATGGGGATTTTCTAAACTTTATCAACGCTTCAAAACTCAAGATATCGTTACAATCAAAAGGAAGTTTTAGAATCCTTTATGTTCAACGTAAAGAACTAGAAAAACTAAAAAGATAAAATATTATTGGAGAGAACGACTTACCATATAGCCCAATAATCTTTTTAGTACTAAAGAAGCCTGATAAAAAAGTCGAAATGTACTATAGAATAGTAGTAGACCTTTTTTAACTTAAGCAGATAACAATAAAGTTCTGTAAAAAAGGATAAACACAGCAAAATTGGAGCTTTGAAGTTGAAATAATTTATACAAAATGTTGGGAAGTAGTCTTGAAACACAATACTAAGCCTTAAACTATAAAATAGTTCTTCATACAAGAACATTGCAGTATTCTGCTGCGCTAATTTTTGAATTTTCTACGTTGCTCAGAGCTACTTGGAATGGAACTCTTCTATGATTTGAGATTTTGTACATGTTTTTTGCAATATTACTCAATGAGCCTAAGTTTTGGACTGTTTGGTCGATTTATTTGTTTTGGTGCATAATCCACACCATTAGCAGCGTACCACTCTTTTGTTGACTTAGAGTAGTGGCACGCCGCAAGATCTGGTCAAAAATTGGTTTAACTTTATGCTGCTGAAGGAACGACAAAAGAAGTTTTTGGAAATACTCTTTTTGATAGATGTTCAAGTTGATAGAGCCAATGATGTTCTTCAAACCGCAATTGCATATGGTTTTGCCAAACAAAGAATTATGCTTTCTGTTTTCTTTTGCAGTGCTCTGGAGCATTTTCCTGACTGCAAGCAGTGTAATAATCTTACTCAGCAATATAATTGAAGATGGCAAAGCAATATGTCACATCGTCCGTTACCACGCACTGATATCGTGTCAATAGATTTTGGTACAACTTATGGTAACGGATCTGTCTGTGCTGTTTGGTTCTGTTTTGCAACCCGATGAAGGGTTGTTTGAGCCATAAAACTTTTCAGGCCGATTCTAGCTTTTACTTTTTGCACGAAAAACTGTGACATTTTGAATTTCTTGTCTTTCTTGACCATCCTTCGCGAAGAAATCTTTGGATTTTCTTTAAACAACTGCAATACTCTCGTCTTTCTTCTAATTTGTCATTCAATGTTTACTTCGACTTTCTGATTTCATATATAGTTAAGTCGCTCTCTAAATTATTTCACCACACGAAGGAACATTTGCTTTTCAAGCAAGCTGACGAACACTCAGGTTGGGATTATGGACGTGTTTGTGCAAAATTAATTTGCGGCGTCCCATTCCATTCAACGACATTGTGATAACTGACTCGTCTAGACAAGTTTATCCTTACCAAATGATATATTTGCGCTGAATACATAGTTTGTTTAAGCAGGCAGCTCATAAAATGCTGTACTTACAATATTATATTTCATTTTCGGTGTTCCTATTTTGCTGTGTTCATCTTATATACAAGAAATTTTCAAAAATGTGATAGTCTGCAGTTATTGTATCACGTACAAAATATGGGCATGTACTACTCCTCGCGGCTAATGCTTGCACTTTGTATTTAGAGACTGTTTTCATCGTGATACTACAATTCTATAACTAATTTAAATACCTAGTTATTTTTACCTCATCCTATATATGGTTATCTAATAGAAAAACATTTAAAAATGTAAAAATTAGTTTCTTAGATTTCTTATTACTTAATTATTTTATTTAGACAAAGTATATAATGTATAAAAATGTACATTTTCTTTTTATGAAGGATAAGTTTACACAGATGAGATGTACAAGTAAAAAATAGTAATATGTGTGCGCAATTTTACAGCACTATTTTTTGTAAAGTATTTCGAATTTAACAAATCAATACACACTAGTTAAATAAAAACTAAAACGGCTTCGCTGGTCTTGACGTACTCCCCGAATTCCTTTTTATCCAGAGGCAGCTTCAGCGAACTGGTAATAAATTCAGCGAAGACAAGAGCATGCTTTCATGCGACATGAATTACGCTCGATTGGTTCACCACTGCGCTCCAATATAAATCAAAACACACGATGCAGCTGCAGCCCTTTGTTTCCGAAGAACATCTCTTATCGACGTGGTGCAGCTACGCATGTAGTGCACGCTCCAGAGCGTCAGGCTAAGTGCTGCAGACGGGAAACCCGAGCCGTTTTTTCCTCGATAGAGCTGCAGAGCACGTCCAATATTAAATAACGAGAGTCCTACGTGCAGGACTCTTGCGGATGCGGAGCCATCAATCTTGCGCAGCTTTATATTTCTTTGTTACATGAGAAATTTCTACGAAAATCATTTTGAAGCACTTATTAAAAACAGTTTTCAGCAAGAGGTTGCAATTTTTGTTTTTGAAGTCACCCAGAAGGCTCCAATACAGGAGTATCTCTTAGTCACTGCAGATATTTTTAATTGAGGATGGCTGGTTTTTAGGAATTGATGAATAAATTAATAATAAACGATAGCATATTAATATATTTATTTAATAGATCGGCCGATCTGATTGTTGCAGTCATTATTTAGAAATCTGAATAGGTTGTTTGGGCCTTGATATTGTGGTTGTACATCTGAGTTGAAGGGCTTATGCTAAATGAACAGACATCTCTGTGGGTTACAACGGCATATAATGATTTGTTTTGTGAGCAAACAGGAAGCAAACGAGGCCAGCATTTGGAAACAACTAGACATCTCTTGTAATTTTCTAATTGGGGTCACGGCAATTTTGGCACAATAACCGAAGAGACGTTCGGCTCTGCATTTTACAAGTATGATGGCCGTGCTCGTTCATGAATGCTTTATTTTAACTTCAATTTAAAATTCTCTTAACATGCAATTCTCTTTTAAGCCATTTCCCCGAGTGGAACTTCGACATTTTACAAGCGCCCGCTGCAAGAACTAGTCTGCTTTCAGCAGATATAAGTAATGGAAATCTCTTACTTTGGCACGGTAATGAATAAACGACGATACTAGATAGCTGAGATTTGCCGTGGGACTTCAGAATCTAATTAGTGAGATTGGGACTTTGTACTAAAGTTAATAATTAAAATAGAATTATTACTTCAAATAAATGGACTCGATATTTTTTACTGTATTAAAAAAAGTTAGAGCTAAGTACGTAGAGTTGTTTATTCAATAGTTTAAAGGTTTTTGTATCGTTCAGCTTTTTCGTTTCCGCAAAGAATGAAAAGGAAATCTTTTTACTCGCAAAGACCTGCGTAACTAGGACAATCTAGCGGGACAAAGACGCAGCAGTACTTTCTGGAGGTGTTTCCGTTTCATAATTATTTTCAATTTTACTAAAGGCATTAAAATAATGAATAATTGCTACCAGTATGATTATAACCATGACTCTAGCGCTGCGGTAGATATGTTAAAGTTTGAGTGACAGTTTATAACTACTGTCTGATTTTCTGGAATGTGGAAATGAACAATATTTAGTGCTCACAGTCGATCTTTGGTAATTGAAATAAAGATGACTGTTAAAAGCTGTCATTAGTGAAGATGATGGTGGGACTAACTTTTTACTTTTAAACACTTACATCCTAATGGTGGCAGAAATCTTACAAGAGCAGTTCTGACTGTTCTACCTTACTGTCACTGCTAATTTTCACCAATACAAATAAGAACGTTAAGCATTTCTGAAGTTAATTTCACGTAAAAAATAAAACAATATGAAAATTCTAAAAACGACAAACATACAGATCTCCTGTCGGCTGCAAAAAATCAGCTATTTATTATTCAAAAGTTGTTACTAAGACACGTAGAACTTTCTTACCACTTTATTTGCAATTTGTCTTACAGCACAATAAGCAAATATTTTAACAATATTAACTAAATAATAATAATTAATAATCAAGTCATTATGCTCTGTTCTTAGGTCATATAGGTTGCGTCAATTTTATTTCCTGTGCTATTCTTATAGAAAAGTAAGTGTTCATTGCTTTGAGCTGGTGGTTTTTCATGAAGTTCATCAGCAGTCGGCTTTTCTTATTTCGCGAATATATTCCATGTTCTGGGTAGCGGGTAGATACTCCTCTATGACCCCAATAGAGGATAGATCTACTTCAGGGAGGCGACCCTGCCCACGCGAGCCTCGACTCTTCTCCATCTCCTAACACCGGGGAAAAGTCGTGTCCCAACCTTAGTCCTACCCATAATCTATATACTCTTATCCTCCATGCACCCTATCCACTCGCCAACCCGCCCGGCAAGCGTGGCGTTTAATTGCCAAATTCCCCTTGAATTGCAAAACTGCAAAATTCAATGGAGGCCTACGTCCTGCAATGGACTTCAATGGCTGTGTGATGATGTGATGATTCCATGTTTGCCTATTAAGTTCCCTCTATTTTCCTTGTCGATTTTTGATTTGAAGTCACCGATTAAGATTGTGTAGAAAGCTTTAGCACTGTTTAATACTCCCTCAACTTAGTCGCAGAACTGTTCTGCTTTTTCGTTAGTGCGATCGGAAGTAGGAGCGTAGACCTGGATTATTTTTAGTGTTTAGCGTCTATTAATCGTAAATATAGAGTATATCTGTAATCACTGAAAAAAATACACAATAAAATGGAAATGAAGGAGCACCGTTTGGTACTAACTTAAGTGAAAATCAATATTAAAGTTGAAAGGAAACAGTTAGTTAAAAGGAAGCAATTACACTCGACGGTAAGATTATACGCAGAAACGTAGTTTCTTATAAAAAGGTATTAGAAGTCCAGATCTTAGGAAAAGACATTCAAGACAATACATCCTTAGATCATATTACCACCAATATACACAACTTTAAGAAAATTGAAATTCAAAAAACCAAAAAATGCATCAACAAGTTAAAGAAGAAGACAAGACATCCAATAGAGAGGGGAAATAAACACAAGAAACATCTAACAAGAATATTGAAATCCACGAAAAATATAATAGATCATAGAGGAAAATAAGAGACTCAAGGTATTCAAAAGGTTATTTATGGAAAAAGAGTTTATAAGTCTGACCGATGAAACGGGGAATATTTACCAAACCAGAACAGATATACTGTGTTGTGTAAAAATCTTCTATGCGAATTTATATTTGTTCATTTCCCATTATGCAAGAGATTTTAGAGAACCTCTCACTAAGAACCACACGGAAGACATACCGGAAATTACAACCGATAAAATAAAACAAACGTTACGACAACTATTCAACAACAAATTGCTGGAACCGATAAAATAATTATAGAAATGGACCAGGCAGGCTCTAGACTAGGGTATAGTACTCTAGATCACATACAATCAGTGAGACAAGTGATGAAAAAGTTTTGTGAATGCAACCAACTAACTCCATATGATTTTTATAGACTTCCACAAGGCGTTCGTCAAAATCTGGGTATTAGCTAACGCCCTTCTAAGATGCAGAATCGATTTTCGTTACGTCTAAGAAATATGCAAATATTGTTGTCAAACTGCTTAAAGATACAAAACCTATCATGATCAAGTAATAAGTAAAACAGAGTGATCCTCTCTCCTCTAAGCTATTCACAAACTTACTAGAAGATGCCTCAAAAAACTCCAGTGAAGAACGAAAGGGATAAATATAAACGGCGAATACCTCACTAAGCGGAGATTTGATGACAATATTTTGATGTTCGAAACTATAGTAGAATAGTTACAAGGGGCCACACAGGAGATAGCACTTACAATCAATATGGCAAAAACAAAACTAATGACAAATAAAAATGAAAGGATGGAGTTAGTATTAAATGGACAACGAACAGGGCTGGCTAATGAGTACACATATCTGGGGCAAAAATTGATATTTAGAGAGCCCATCCGAACAGTCGAGATTAATCAAATAATTCAACTTATATGGTTGGCTTTTGGCAAACTAAGAAATGCTTTTAAGGGAATATTTATGCAAACCCCAAAAGACAAAGGTATTCAACCAAGACGTCCTAACATATGCTTCTGACAAACTAAAGGTGACACAAATAAAAATGGAAAGAGCAATGATAGTAGTCAAACTACTGGATAGAAGAAATAATGTATGAATAAGAAAATCAACGAAAGTCGACGATCTATCGGAGAGAAGGCAAATAAAAATGAAGATGGGTAGGCCACCTTGTACATAGAGACAACGAAAAATGGAGCAAAAAGACTGTCTTATAAAGACCTCGAACAGACAAGTGGGATGGAAGAAATCCGAGAGCATGGAGGGATAATATTGCAAAACGACAGAAACACAAAGGACAAGATACAAAAACCGCAACCCAATATGTTACCCTTTATTTACCATTTGGATTGAAAAAATTTGAAAGTTGAAATATTCCCAGACAGAATCATCTACTAGAAATCGGCGAATCTATGAGACGCACCTCAGTTTTATAGTGTTAGGTTTGCCACAAGAAATAGCTTCAATGCTTTTCTTTGTTGTAGGAAGTTTATTCAACAATATATCTCCTACATATATGTTAAGATTCATTCATTAAAACTCACCAAATGAGCTTCTCGCCGGTATGTACATATAAATGTCAGATGGAATATATCAATATAAATGATGATGTTTCTGCTTGCTGAATTGCCTTAACTCAGTCGATAAATAGGCTTAAACGCTAGCTTAGTTTAGCAGGTGGGCAAGTATTATGCTTTAGGGTGAACCTAACTAGTACTGATTTTTGTTTATTTCCTTGGTTGCGTTATTATTTAACGCAACATTGAATTGTGTTTAGATGCTTTTGCGAAAATGGGGATGCTATTTTGAGGTTATATGTCATTACGATGGCATCATCCGCGAATATTGAATCCCGAGGAACTTCGTAATTAATTCTTATAAAGTTGTATTTTCGTACAAGTATCTTGGCATTTTACTCTAAACTACCTCTTATTAAGATGCGATTTAAGTAAGTCGTAAAAATGAGGGAGGTACTGATTTTACACACTACTCTATTTATTTAGTCTACTGTGCCATGTCTCTGTCTAAATCCAACCTGGTGATACGAACTTAATTGCTTTTCTCCTAAGAGTGGTGCAACTCGTTTTAGAAGTAGTTTTTTAAAAATATTCGATATTATGGGGAAGCAAGCTTGTTCGCTTATATTATCGGGATCTTTTTTTGGGTCGCTTTATAGAAATTAAATATATACAAAAAAAATCAATAAAATAAAATAAAAATGAAAATAGGATCAAAACACCAAATACTGGGCCTACATGTTTTAAAAAAAAAAAAAATTAAGTCGACAAAAATTAAAAATTCATTTTTCTATTGTTTAACTTTGTTTTAATTATCTACTGCAATATACTGACATATCAGATTATACAAGTAGTTCCTTAAAATCGCGAAACTTTTGATATGAATTAATTTTTTGTTCCTTTTCTTGTTTCTGGTGTAGTAACAATTTTTTTAAATTGTAGATGGCAACTGACAAAATTAAACTTTAAATTTTGATTTGCTGTTATTGGAAACAAGATGTGATGCAAAGAAAATAATTCTACTCTGTTAATTTTGAACGTTCATTGAGTTCATTGGGATCAAAATCGACAGAATGACTTTGGCAAGAAAGTCGCAATCTCGATACGGTAGAATGTCGACGGTTGCTCTTTTAATTGGTAGAAGAACCGTAATTAGTATATGTACAACGAGCAGCTGGAAAGTATTTATGAAGGTTTAAAACACAGTTGATGTTAAATCATTAAGAATTAAATTTCGGCAAGTATTAGGAAATTTTCTTAAAAATTGTGGTTTTCTATAACCAAGAACCACTTTGACAAATTTTAAAGTTTCTCAACTTTTTTTTATTTTCTAAACCAGTTCTATAGTAAGTTTAGGTGATTTTGTAGAATTATGGTGATTTGCAAACCGTCTTTGTGACAGTATAACTGTATCGTTTCCAAACATAGTAATAGAACAATTTTTACTGACTACGAATCGAATGCGTATATTATATATAATAGTGGTCATGAATATTTCGCTGAGAGATTCTAGAGTTATTCTTTTTTCGTAAATATTTCAAAAGAATAGGATTTTATTGGAATATACAGTTGACTTGATAAATTTTATTAGAATTTATATTAAAGTTCATTGTGTCTTGTTTTACGATAAAAGTATCGCAGTATATATAAATTCTATTTCTATAATTTTTATAATTTAGGTAATAATTCGACGTTCCTGTTGGATAGTGCAATTTCGGAAAACCAAATTGATACATTGGTATTATTTGATCTAAATTTATTAATTGTTTAATTCTTTTGAAAAGAACTTTCCTTGTATTTCTGACATAAAAGGTACTAATAATGTTTGTCAAACATATTGGTTCTAAACAGGACAGTAACATAGTGTGGGTACCGGGTTAATAAATTACCCGGAGTGGACCAAAACTAGTAATCGAATGATCGTCTGGATAAGCGGCTCTCGTAACCCGCCAACTGTCTATATACAACAAAGTGGACAAGCAGATACAGATGGGCACTGTCTTGTCCTTGGTGTGAGAAATCGCAGCAAAAGACGGATAAACCAAGCAATAGGTCAATGGTATAGGACGTTAAGCGCAATGGAAAACAACATTAAAGATCTTTATGGATATCTTTAGTATATCGAAATGGCTAGTTTTAATACAAAAAATTCCGGAGTTCCAATTTCCCCAATTGAATCTCCGGGGAATGCATTTAAAAGAGCTGACAAATGTAAACTGACATTCAAAAGTAAAACACCTATTAAGATATGCACGTAGAATGTAAAAATAGTACCTCAAGCAGGAAAAATATACAATGTAATAAAAGAAATAAAAAGAATGATTATCAAAATTATGGGAGGGAGTAAGCGAAATGAGATGGCCAGGTTCAGAACAATTAAACATTAACGATTATAAAATATATTACTGGGGAGAATATCAACATGGAGTAGGAGTGATTGTAGAAAGAAACATTGCAAGATATGTAACAAACTTTGTGATTATGTCAAAGCAGATATTGCTACTCCAAATATCAAGTAGTCCCATTAAACACAATCCAAATATATGCCTTGATTATTGACTACACTGATGAGGAAGTAGAACAGTTTTACTGACGGACATCAGAAATATTGAATAAGCTCCCCAAATAAGATCTTACAGTAATAATGGGAGACTTCGATGCCAAAATGGGCATATAGTACTAAATACTTTCTTGTAACTTCCACCAAGAAGGCTGTATACTTGGAGATCAACGGCAGACACCTCAGATACGATTGTTAGAAATCAAATAGATTACATCCTTGCAAATCAAAGATATAGAAACATAAACGGTAGTAGGAAAAATAAATGTCAAAAAAAAGAATATCAACATAAGACGTGACATGCGTACGAGTTATCGGAAAAATACCAACTAAAACACCGCTAATATAGAAGATGAAATAAGGTGATTAAACGATACAATGGAAAAAAATTAAAAAAAGAAACTTTGAAGAAAAGCGAAACAAATAAAACAAAACCGTGGATGGCTTATAAATTCTTACAACTGATGCAAAAGAGAACAAATTGTAAGAATGTAGATATCGAATAACATAATAGAGTACAGAAAAATATAAGACAAAAGATACGAGAAGCGAAAAAAGAGACATTAGAGAAAAATTTGAAGAAATAGAAACTCTCCAAAAGAAACACGACAACTTCAATGTACACCGGCAAATAAAGTAAGCCATTAGACAATATAAAACAAAAACAGCAAACTAAATTATAAACAATCAATAAACGATACCAATTGACAAGGAAGAAGTCAAGAACATCTGGAAACTATATATTGAACAATTTTTTCCAGATGAAAGATCAGAACAACCTGAAATAAAAGCAGATACTGGACCAAATATGTTAGCTGCAGAAGTAAGAACTATAATAAAACAAATGAAAAATGGCAAGGCTCCAGATTCAGATAATTTCTAAGCCGAACTCTTAAAACTAATGGACGATGAGGGAATCAAATGGTTAATGAAGATGTTCAATCTTATCTACAACACGGTAGTTCATAACTATACCAAAAAAGTCGGGAGCCAAAAAATTTGAGGAATATAGAACAATGAGCCTTATGAGCCACTTATTGAAAATATTTTTAAAAATCATACACAGAAGAATTTACAAGAAGCAATACTGGTAAACGGACAGCGCTTAAATAACATTAGTTTACTGGTAATATGCAAGATCTGAAACAACTAATGAATAGATTAACATATAGTGGCCACCGATACGGACTGGATATCAACATCGAAAGAACTAAACATATGATCATAACCAAGAACAACATTCTTATCCGACAACTAAGAAACAATTAAAAGAGTCGACAAATACACACATCTCAGTACTCTTAGTAATGATCAATGGGACCACACTCTAGAAGTTAAATGTCGAATAGAAAAGAGCAGATGTCAGCAGGAGTTAGTAGCGGAGAACTAACTATGAATACAAAACTCAGAATGCTGCGCTGCTATGTGTTTTTATATTATTATACGGAGCGGAAACATGGACAATGAGGAAAGCAACAACGAAAAAGATCGAAGCATTCGAGATGTGGCTTTATAGAAGGATGCCCGTGTGGGGTTGCTAGTCCCCCATCGGGCGCCTTCCCAGGTGGCGGATAGGGGAATGCTCACGAGATATGGTGGGTACCGGGGAATAAAATACCCGGACTACCGGGAGAAAAAACACTGTACTGAAAAGTGGCCATATACTTTATAACAAAAATTCTGATACGAAAGACTATATAGGAGGTGTAGGTTTCATAGTGAACAAAAAGATTAAACATAGAGTAATCAAATACCAGGCCATATCGGACCGCGTCATATACATAATAATTAGACTAAACGTACGTTATACACTTCAAATCATAAATGTATATGCTCCAACAAGTACAGCGGAAGACGAGGAAATTACGCAATTTTATGAAGATATATCAACGGCGAAACAACAGGAACAATCTCACTACTTGGTCATTACCGGAGATTTCAATGCAAAAATAGGAAATAAAATACAAAATGATATGGGATTTATAGGTAATTATGGTCTAGGTATTAGAAATAACAGAGGGGATACACTTTCCAACTTTCTTCAAAACGAACGGCTATACTGCCTCAACACATTCTTTAAGAAACCACCACAAAGAAAATGGACATGGCGAAGCCCCGACAACAAGATAAAAAATGAGATAGATTTCATCCTCTGCCGAGATCGAAAAATATGTAGACTTATCAGTTCTGAACAGATTCGATACTGGGAGCGACCACAGGATGGCCCGAGCACTGATAAGCATCAAAATTAAACAAGAAAGACATAAATTAGTTAGACAACAACGTTTTCCCACTAACACAGAAATAACGAAAAATCAAGATGAATATAAACAAGAACTCTCAACGAGACTTGATACAACTATACTATCAGACATGGACATTAACCAAATAAATGACAGAATTACAACTACTATCCAGATAACGACAAAGAAATTGTGCTCAAGAAAAAAGGGTCAAACAGATCAAAAACTCAAAAATACCATTATAAAACTCATAGAAAAAGGAACAGACGAATGTAAATCAATAAACAAAGAAGTAAAGAAAGCAATAAGAAAAGACATAAGAGAACATAGAACTAGAACAATTTTGATGACTATTGAAGACAACGCCAACATGAGAATACTAAGATCAAAAATATCCAACGGACCGCAGAAGATGACAAAAATAAAGAACAAAGAGGGATTAGAAGTGACAAAACCGGAAGACATCATCAGAGCAATTGAGCACTTCTATACCGAATTATATGTAGCACATACACCGCATAGGGAATCACAAACACAAAGAAATATACTCAATGCAGGCTCTGAAGATATTCCAGAGATATCCATTGATGAAATTAGACTAGCTCTGAAACAAATGAAAAACAATAGATGCCCCGGAGAAGATCGCGTAACAACAGAGATGATAAAACTTGGAGGAACAAATCTCGAACGTGCAATACATATTTTACTAAACAAGTGCCTACGAGAAGGAAGAATACCTGACAGATGGCACAATGCGGAAACAGTACTCCTGTCCAAAAAAGGTGCGATTGCTAACATAGAGAACTACCGCGCAATCAGTTTACTATCACAACTATATAAACTGTCGACGAGAATTATTACCAACCGCCTGACAAACAAATTCGATTACTACCAACCAGTGGAGCAGGCGGGCTTCCGCAAAGAATATAGCACTATTGACCATCTACAGACTCTACGCACTATCATAGAGAAGACGACCGAGTATAATGTGCCCATACATCTAGCCTTCATAGATTTCTACAAGGCATTCGATTCTATAAGTACGACTCATATATTAGAATCAATGAATAACGCAAGAATCGACAGTAGATATACTACTATAATAAAAGACATCTACGAAAAGGCAACAATGCACGTGAAAATAAATCAAGACCTTAAAACGGACAAAATAACATTAGGAGAGGCGTACGACAGGGGACGTTATCTCCCAAAACTTTCACGCTAGTTTTAGAAGATGTTTTAAGAAACTTCAATGGCAAGAGAAGGGTTTAAAATTGACGGTTGCTTCCTCAGTCACCTACGCTTTGCTGATGATGTGGTGATTATGTCTGAAGACCTAGAGGAACTAAAAACCATGATGCAAAAACTCAAACAAGCAGCAGAAAAGTCAGGTCTGAAGATAAATCCTGCTAAGACTAAAATCATGAGCCAAAACAATATGCAAATTACAGTAGACGGCCAAACGCTGGAGAACGTGACAGGATATATATATATATATATACCTAGGACAATTAGGAAAATAAAACCAAGGTACTGAAATTACAAGACGAATATCTCTGACATGGGCCGCCTTTGGCAAATTGTCATATATTCTAAGGAATCCAGATGTACCGATCAACCTCAAACGTAAAGTTCACGATACTTGTATCCTACCAGTGACTACATACGGTATGGAAACGATGGCTCTTACAAAACGGAATGAAAATAGATTGAGAGTGCTGCAGAGAGCTATGGAGCGTGCTATGCTGGGATATCATTAAGAGATAAAATCCGAAATGAAGAACCAAAATAACTGACGTCGTAGAACGCATAGCAAGCCTCAAATGGAGATGGGCCAGACATATCGCGAGACAGGTGGATGAGAGATGGACAACGAAATCACTATTATGGCGCCCCCGTGAAACTAAGCGAAAAAAAGGTCGACCTCAGAAACGATGGGTGGATGACATTCGGAAGATAGCTGGTAGGAACTGGACAAAACAAACCAGTGACCGACACAGATGGAGAGAAATGGGTGAGGCTTACATTCAGGAGTGGATGGCAGAAGGCTGAAGAAGAAGAAGAAGAAGGATGCTAAGGGTATCATGGACATGATATGCAACGAACACTAAAATCTTTAGAAAAATGTCAAAAGAAAAGGAAATCTTGAATACAATTAAAACAAGGAAATTACAACACCTAGGCCACATCATGAAAAATAAAAACAGATATAACCTCTTGCAGTGCATACTACAAGGCAATCTGAAGGGAAAGAGAAGAAGAAGAATATCATGATTGAAAAATTTAAGAACCTGGTTTTTTATGACAAGCATTGAACTATTCCGAGCGGCTATACATAAAGTCAGATTGGCCAACATAAGGAACAGATAGGCATCTGAAGAAAAACAAGAATATAGTTTTAGTATGCTGTTTTAAATAATGATTAACAATATTAGGGACATTAGGAAGACAATTTAGTATACTTCTGTAATGAAATTATAGCTCAAGACCTTTCTAGTATTTGTCTTTTATTACTTTCATCGGTGAAAAAGTTTTGGCAGGTGATAATAACCTGGAAGCTGTGCAATAGTAAAAACTGGCCTAAGGTGTTAGACGCAAAAGTCTTGTTCTTTATCGGATCTAGCTGGTGTATGCTTTTCGAAGTGGGGGAATTGCTACAGTTTTTAGAATTTAATACTCGTTTTCTTACACATGTATATTAAACGGTCGTCTCTGAATAGTTGTGTAAGTAATGCCTAAAATTTTCATTTTTTGTTCTTATTTTACTCTGCATAGTTGGTGGGTAAGTCTGTTATAATTAGTCTTAAGTTATATACTTTTAGCTTATTACCATTGATTTCAATTTTTAAATTCCCATCATTAAGCCATAATTATTAATTTCCATCGTATTTCAATTACCAGGTATGTTAGTCAGTTCAGAATGACTGTTTGTGATACCTAGCATAATTGCCAGGTTCTATCTTGTATGAAAGAAGTCAAATATTGAGTCGCTTCATCGCTATCATGAATAAAACTTATTTTGATCCTGTTTTTGTAAATTATCCCAGAGTGCTTATTGTTAGTTTAAGTCTCACTGTTGTGTTAATTGTAATAAATAAAATTTGTTTATATCAGAAGGCTAGTAAAATTTGGTCTCCCCGTTTGCACTTGAATTTCCGCCAGCAACAATTGGTTGCTTGAAAATGGGAAAAAGCTTTCATGTCTTTTTGTGATAATTAGTTTCTTTAGAAGAGAGTGTATTACAGGAATTGGTAATGAGACTTGAGAGATATTTAAATTTTTCCTAATGAGCAACAGAATCTTTTATAATAATAACTGATTTACTATGTCTAGTTGTATCTAGGTGGTGTGTTTCTCAGTCTTTGTAAGAATTACGAACAAACATTTTTTGTACTTAGCTCGATGATCATTTTTATAATGCGGTGACTAAGTATGCTCGCTGATTTTCTTACAGAGATTGCCCCAACAAATTTAATGCTAATAGACGATATATCGATTGAATTTTGTTTTAGAAATATTACATTTCTTCTCTGTGATTTAGAAGACCATTGGAGCTCCATTGGGGGAATAATCAGAAAGTTAACTATTTTTCATTTACTGTATTCAGTAGCATTAAAAACATGTTGATAATCGAGCTATTTTGTTGTATTAATTGCTTAATTAACAGAAAGAAATTAGCTATTGTGGAAGCTTGCTTGCATTTTTGTTGATTTGAGTGAGATGTAGGTTCAATGTTTTTTTATGTATTCTTGAGTTGGTATTGGACGAGTTTGTGTATGTAGTTGATATTTTCTTTGACTAGGTTGAGACAGTGTTGTAAGGCCCACCATATTTGATAGATTTGTAGGGTTTATGGCAATAGTTTTTAGAGTGTCCGTATTTTTGGCATATCATATGTTTTTCATGGAAAACAGGGGTTCCATTCGTATATCTTTGTTTTGGAGACTAGTTACTTTATACACTTCTTTAATGTTATCAGCTGGTTTTAGAAAAGCTAAGAACACACCCGCCGGTTATTTAGTGATGTGTTTGGATAGTTATTTCACAATGTCATTTATTGTATATTGACAGAATGATATAGGTATTTCATAATTGTTCTGAATGTTTGTTTTTCTTCTAATTGATACATGTGGTGGTAGATATGTTACTCTTTAAATTCTTTAACTAGTAGAAGTCAGGAATTTTAAAATTGATTTTAATTAGATTATTTGTAAGTGATCTCGTGATCTTTATGATGCGCTTTACCATATTGTTATAATTGTTACATCGTGAACAGCTACTGGAAAATGGGGTTGATATTATGATTGTTGTTGAATTATTTTTTTTTGAGACTCTTCCTTCCTGGTTTAGTGGATCGAAACGTTGAACATCACATTCTTTTTTACTTGTGAATAATATTTGCAGTAGTTGTATATTTATAATTATCTCTATATGAGCAATTGTGTCGTAGTGCGATTATTTGTAGGGGCGCAGTTGTTAATTTTAGTAGTGGTGTTTGTAAGATGTAATTAAAAGGCATTTGTTGTAGTAAACTGTTGCGTTTGTTGGGTTATGAGAAGTGTTTACGCACCCTATAAGTCCAGATTACAGGAACGTTATTTCAGGGTAAACCAGAACAAATTCTTAATTTGTTGTCAAACTTGAGTAGCTTCATGGGGCCGGGCGTTGTAGCGAAATAAAATCTTAATTCGCACGTCTATTCCAACGATAAATAAGTTTTAGTCTGCCCAAGAGTTGACAGAAACAACTTCAACAAGCGTTAACTGAAGTAATCTTCGAGAAGGCTGCGAACAATGCAAGTATTCTCCTCAGTATGTCGGTACTAGGGAGACGTCAGTGATTCTTATTTTCAAATGCATCTCGTCTTCCTTCCCAAAGCCGTTGTCGTTGAACTGTGTTTTTCAAAATATGGATATGCCCATGAGAATATTGATACTAATCCGTTGCATAGAAGAGGAGGCTACATTTTGTTCGGACATCGTAATACGGACTAAAGTAGCTGTAGTTCGAGGTACCCTATGCAGAAGCCCCCCTTTAGGCAACCATCTACGCCACGCCCCTCTTTGTTTATCTCACGGCGTAAATTCGGAAATACTCGTTGATTTATTATAGGAAAATTATAATGAGAACAGAAAAATCCATAGTGTATGTACGCGCGCATGCTTGTATTAAGTCTATTTTTATGATTAATATTTTATTGTAAAATTTATTAAAAACTTTCCTTAAAACGCTATTCAAATACTTAACATTTAAAAATAAAAATAGTATACATTTTTGAATAACTCCGTATTGGCCACTTGCTTTGGTTAAATACTTTATATAGTGTAGGATATGTTCATTAATTTTTATTTATTATAGTTATTTTTATCCTTTACATTTGGTACTAAAGCTGAATTTATTTTTTGACAATTTTTAAAAATTATAATAAAATAATAAAATAGATAGTTCCATTGTAAGAGAACAAAAAAATAAATAGAAAAATTTAAAACCATAAATTTTTAACTAAGAAATATGTAAAGGAGTAAGAGGCTTTTAAGGACAACCCACGTAACTAAAACTTTAAAAACTCGGGGAATTAAATATAAAATTCACAGCACCAAAACCTTAATCTTTATAATTCCGAGTTTACTTAAAATTTTTGTAAAGTATGATACTATACAACTATCGTTAATGGAAAACGTTTTTGTAATAGATCGTCGCAAAGTTCAATTAGGATTTAATACGGAAAAGTTTTGTTCTTTATGATCGCATTAAATCTAAATCAACGGCAGCGCTCTTAAAAATTGAGTTTTCTATTGGGGACGCGGAAATTTATCGGAAGGCGGTAAAAGCTTGTGGCTGGAGATGTACGATCAATTTAGCTGCCCTGTACACAACTAGATCTACTTCAAGGTAAAGATTGGGTTAAGTCGCGCTAGTAGTTCGCTTCCAGGGAAAATTGGAAGCTGGATTATAAAGATAAACTGCTGAAGGGGCGGAAACTGCGTTGTTCCTGCTGTACGCTAGCTCGACCGATTAGAATTTCCAGAAGCAGTTTCACAACAAACGCCAGTTAATTTGGTTATCTTGTGCGGTTGTAATGCAGAATTTTTGCACCCTCGTAGCGCATGTGTTATATAATATTTATCGGCTGAAATGCACTCGTGAATATTTTAAGCCGGCCCTGGCTGATACCGGCGTTCTGTTTTAAATATTCAGTGTAGGTTCGAAAATCCACTATAGTTGTGGTTGTTTTGGCGCGCGATCTTCGCATGGAAAGTAACCCCACATCCGAGGGATGCACAAGCGCAAACAAACACGTGCTCGGATTTGTAAGCTGCGGAACCATAAAGTGTGATGGATTGCAGAGTTTATTTCTTGTGATTGAATCGATGATGAATGATAACGGTAAGCAGCCTCTCAGGAGCTGTCTCGGAAAGGCTTTTGAAGGATTCCAGTATATAGCCGTTTTCCTTTTGTCTATTACGTTTCGTAATGTTTTCCAACGTCGAAACTACGAAGAAGTTCTTATATATTTACGAAGTTTTAAGCTAGTGGAAAATTTTAATAATGCATTGCAGTACATAAACTGCTAGTAGCTTTTAAAATTTTTAAAGTACCTATTAACCAGAGAAGTTCTTTAGAATTGCTTCCTATATTAATTTTGGTCTTGAATGATGCAAAAATGACCAACGTGGGTAATACAACATTTTAACTAGTAATTTTATGAATAAGAATTAGGTTTATAGTGTATAGTTCAATTTCTCACATATAGATTAAAATTTCAGTATTTTTAAATTTGCCTTAAGATCCTAATGTTAGTGAGCTAATGCAATTTGTTAGCTTAAAGAATTGTAATAATTGTAATTGTAATAATAAAAAGGGTAGGCTTCAGCTTTCAAAACGCCCTTAAAGCGGCCTTTGTTCCTCAAAGTGTTATAGGAAGAACAAGAAGTAAGAAGAATAAGATCAGGTAGGATATGTTGCAAATTTCTACAATTAATACAGCTTTTTTTTAGCGTCACTACCTCTTTAGTCTAAACAAACCTTTGCCCCCCTAGAAGCGGTTCACTTAATTACAATTATTTTCTCAATCCTAAAATTTAAAGTTAGATAAAATATACGTCAATATGTAAATGCTTTGGTGAAACAACAAAATTGGTATGATAAATAAAAAATAAATTAGTCTTTTGTTTTTACAATACTTTTTATGTTTACTATGTTAAATCGTAGAAAATCACTGCGTGAAATGCAGAAAAATAAACTTTTTAATTCATTAAATTGTCTCTAAAATGTTTTGTGTTTTTTGTCACAGCTGTGGAGGAATAGACAGGAGAGTTAGAATCTCGAAAACTAATGGCAACGATAGGCAAGGTGAAATATTAAATCATATACTTTAAACGCCCTCTCATTTAAGTTATTTTTGCTTAACAATTTTATTTTTTTGAACAGACAGTAAATAGAAGATACATGAAGTCTTGTCCTTTACGGGGGTGACGCAATGTCAACCACCAAAAGAAACAGTGGTCATCTCTTAGTACCCATCACTAACCTCCAAAAGAAGTACTACTGGAGCAAAATAAATATTACCTGCCTGGTCACATTGATCCCTCTACTCCAAGTGAACAAGAAAAGACTAAGGCTAAAAATTTTTACACGGACCAAACATTCACTGTCCTTAGCGAAACATTTTTAAAAATTATCCTGAACTCGGAGAATGACTACAGAACTCGCGCTAAATACTATCTAACTAACAAAATATCCTTTCATACTTATCGAAACTCAATTGAAAGGCCTCTTTCAGTGGTTATTAAAATGTGCCCCTCTCACTAACAGAACAAGATATACAAGAGGAACTCGCCCAGTATAATATCGCTATAACTAGGATCACCAGACTTTTTAATAAAAGCAAAGAACCAATGCCTATATGTGCAGTGCTAGTTACAGCAAATGAAAAGGCGAAGGAAATTTATAAAATTGATACCGTATGCCATACACTTGTCACGATTAGACCAAGACGAACATCAAGAAACACATCTCAGTGCCATAGATGCCAACGCTATGGACTTATAAACAATTACTGTTGTCCACAGCCAAGGCGTATCAAATGTAGGTAACCATCAATACACTGCCTGCAACAAGGACAAAAACAATTTGTGTCAACTGCGGAGGATTAAGTATAATAAAAATAAATTACTAAGTCCTAATACTAAAACCGACAGCAATAGACAATAACTTCCTCCAAACAACAACGCCTATTTTCCACCTCTTCCAAATACTATCGGATCAGCAACTCACAGCCAGTCGTGGAGTACTAAAAATCATAAAACAGAATCTCTAATATGATCTCAATAACAATTCTTAACTTGGTTCAGCTATGTCTAGGACAAATCAAGCAATTCTTATTAACAAACTTAGTACCTACACTCCTTAGTAGATCATAATCACCTCAAAACTATTAATCATTTAATACTCTTTAACTGGAACGCAAATGGCTCTAAAGCCCAGCGAGCAATATTTTCAGCCTTTCTCGCAAGACATAATGTTGATGTAGTATGTGGTACAGAGAGACATTTAACAATATACGACCGCTTTAAAATTTTAGGCACCACTGTTACCGTACAGATAGAAATGCAACGTACGCCTCAGGAGTTACAGTCATCCTTGTTAAGCCCGAAATTGACCGTCATAAGTTACCGCAAATTAACACTACAAATCTCGAACCCATTGCAACTAATGTTAATGCAAAAGAAGGTAACTACATTAAAATAATAATAATCTCCAACCCAATAAGAACCTTCTAGAAATGGACATGTATACAATCTTTAACTCAGTAGAACCGACGCTACTGATTGGAGATTTAAAATCTAAAAACACAATTTGGGGATGCAGGAAAGTTAACTCATCCAGATTAAGACTTCATACCTACTCAGCAAAGTATGTTTTCTTCCCATACCAAACGGCTCATGAACCCGACGTGCTGGATGTAATTGTACAAAATAATATCCGAATGCAGATTTTCCAAAAAGTTTGCACAGAACTTCACTCCGGTCATCTGCCGGTCCTAATTTGAAACCAAGTTGATAATAGAATTCTAGACTGGAACTATCTTTGCGAAAAATTTGATGTAAAGCTGAAGTATTCCAGTCACTTAAAAACACCAGAGGACATAGATGAAATGATAGCTCATGCTAAATATGTGTAACCGAAAGTGTACAAGCATCTACAATTACAAAAAAAAACTTAGACATGCTAATTCAAAAACACTCCCGCTACATATTATTAAGCTAATCAAAAAAGCCAACTTTGCAGGGAATGGCAACGTACCAGAAATCCGATAACAAAGAACCTAGTCTATAACTTAAGTCATCGTATCCAAAAAATGATCAAAAATAAATCAGCACCTATAAACCTGGCAATCTAGATTTTTGGAAAATTACAAAGAAGTTTTTCGTTAGCTACAAAATTGAATACTAAATACAGATGAAGAAAAATGTTAAGCTTTCGTCGATCACCCAGAACAAACCTACATATTGCGTCAACACCAATCTTTGGGGTATACTAATACAATAAACAGACATCTAGAAAAACATCAACCAATGGCAGGAAATAATATGAAATTAACCTCTCCTAAGGAATTGACCGGCATAATAAAAACGCTTCCAGTTAATAAAGCGCCAGGGGAAGATAAAATAACCAATTTCATACTCAAAACTTCACAAAAAAGCGTTGGCATGCTTATCCACACTTTATAATACATATCTCAGAAGTCGGCTATTTTCCCAACAAATGGAAGCACGGAATCATACTGATGTTTTCTAAGCCGGGAAAAAAAAAAAATAGCGTAATGGATATAGGCGATTTAGGTTTCCAACTGCAATCTCTAAAGTGTTTAAAAAAGTAATTAAGACAAGATTAACCATCAAATTATCAAGAGTGGAGCTCATCCCTACATTTCAATTTAGGTTTAAAAATGGAGACTCCACCGGTCATCAGCTGCAACGCATAATAGAGGAAAGTTATAAGACAAAGCAATATTTGTAGACTTGGATCAGGCCTTTGGTAGAGTGTGGATCGAAGGGCTTAAATACAAAATTTCTCGATTAAACATTACGAAATATCTAAGAGCAATACTATTCTTATATCTTAAAAACCATTAATTTGTAGTAAAAATACACACAGCTATCTCCTCAATAAGACCTATTAAATCGGGGGTGTCTTAGGGTAGCATACTGTGACCTGTCTTATTTAATATTTTCCTTTATGACACTGAGCTATTATTTAAAGATGTTTATTAGAGGTTATAGTACAACTTCAAAACGTTATGAGTACTAGAGCAAGATGGTTCAGATTTTGGAACTTGACCATTAATCGTACAAAGAGCGCTACAAAGATCTTTGCTCTTAAATGGATTTAGAGTCTGTCGTTGCTACGCATTTAATAATTATGATATACCTTGGAATACTACTGCAGAACCAGTTAAATATTTAGGCATTTGTTTAGACACCCGTCTCACGTGGAAGTATCACATTAATAAAAAGCTTAATGAGAGTTACACTAGACTCGTACAACTCTACCCGTTAAGCAATAGAATCATCCTTGCAAGCAGAATGTGCTACACTACTTTATAAATACTTGATACGGCCATTAGTCTTATATGGATGCACAATTTGAGGAAACACTTTAAAATCAAGTTCAAACAGAATTCAAGGACTACAAAATAAAGTTCTCAGATTGGCAATTAACGCCCTCTGGTATATTACGAACAAGACGGACGGACAACATGAAGTTAGTAAGTGACTCCGCTTCGCTTCGCCACTTAATAATATAATAATTACCGCAAAAAAAAAACAGAAATACGCCAGAAGTGCAACTATAGTACGTACTATGGAAATTAGTTCTAGCGTATGGAACAATATTTTGATCGTCTAGAAGAAAATTTTGAAAAACAAGAAAATTTTGGACATTGAACTTTTGTTTTTGTTAGTTTTTCGCAGTAGATATCGTGCAACCCTCCTTTAAATTGGGAGGGATGCATGATTCTAAACTTGTGTTTTAATGCCAAGGCTCTTATCCAAGTTACTCGTGATAACAAAAATGCTATCAACATTTATATCTAAACCGGTATGAGAGCCATCTCTACGAGTAGCTCTGTGGAACAGCTTTTGCCCTATATCAAAATTCCTTATTACACTGCTTATATATAGTGATATGGTCATAAAAAAAACTTTATTGTATATAATGAAATACCACAATATAAAACTGATCGCTTACAAGCTACTAATATACAAGATAAAAAAGCTCATTGTCAAAAAAAATATATCAAAAAAGTATTCCAACTTTATTTCAAAACACTGCGTCATACATTTATTGTTTCTTATTATTTTTACTTGATTCCGTTTTATATATTTTGTTTTTATAATTGTCATACTTATTTTGTTTCATTAAAACTTAAACCATTTTCATTATAATTTTTTATTTATTTTTATACGTGTCAAGTGATAATATACTTGAGATTATTATTTATTAATGTAATGTTGTTAATCCTCCTTTATTCCTTGTTATTTGTAATATCTTTGAGAAATCGATTACTTTTATTTTTTATTTTTAACAATAAAACTGCTTTTGTAATTTCGTAAACATTGTTTATTGTAATTTTATAATTTTTATAGACATTCTGTTTCTTTTTTTCTTTATAAATTCATATATTTTGTAGGGCGACATATGTAACGTAATTAAAACACAATAAATTGTTAATTTTTCTAATACTAACACGTTTCTCTGTGGAAATTTTTTTTATTGATTGTCCTCCTCCCCTTTTCACCACTTGGCTTGTTTCCATTATGTTATTGATTTGCATGCTTTGTCCTATTTTGAACAGCACACAGGTTATAAATAAAAGCCCCTTTTATAACTGTATTGTAGCTATTGATTTCCCCCTCAATTTATTTATTTATTTTCTTAAATGTGATTTTTTTAAAGGCTTAATAAATATAATCTGTCTTATATGTCCAAAATGAGCTTTTTCTTTTCTACTGTAACACTAGAAATATATCATGACTACTGCATGGTCTGCTCTTTAATATTTATTATGCACTCTTTCCTATATGTTCGATTATTCTATTATATTATATTGTTAGATAATCCAGACAAAAATTCACAATACTAAAAAAGAAAATAAATAAAAATAATAACGCACACAAAAAATTATTTATAATAATAGAACATGTGAGAGAAGAGAACATAATAAACACATGAAGGTTACATAATCTGCGTAAAATATGTCTGCTACACTGTATTTTATTTTTTTTTATTATTATATAGTTTATTACTAACTTGTGCTTTTTGTTTGATTTATTGGTTTTGTAAGCCACATGTGTATAATGTTCTATAGATTTTTTCTAAATATCGTATCAAAGGTACATTTTTTAGAGATCAGTAAGAATTTTTAATTTTCTATAATCTTCTCTCTTAAAAGTATGGGGTATTTTAGAAAAATCACACTCTATAGTTTATTGGTGCCTATGGAAGAAAAGCCCGCCAGTTTAATTTGAATATTTAGCTTTCGGTACTCGACAGGTTTCATTTTAATCCATTTTTCTTATACAATTTATTTGAAGTACTCGTTTTACCTTTAAAGAGTGAAGACGTGTTAGATGTCGCTCTAGCAGTGATATCTAATACGAGATTGCGAGTACGTGTAAAACGCGAAGTGAAGTGTGATAAGGATCCTGCCGAGAAAGTGCAACTGCCTGAAAATGTGATTGTACTCTGCTCGGTAAGATAACAAGCTAATCATTTTGCAGCAGTGCAAATATGCACACAGCAACAGAATGAATAATCTCCCGCTAATACAACGACCACCAACACCAGCTGAGGCTTTATTATCTCAGCAAAACCAGATTCTTGTACAAGAGAATCAATTAAAAACTCAAAATGAGCTTAATTTATGGAACGCTTGGCAACAATCCTCGCAACCATCGAAACTCTACAGGATAATATCAACCAGCTAATGCAAAGGGTAAAAGCCTCGAGAACCCAGTGGCGGCCCAAAGCAGAGCAAGTAACTGATGAAAAGTCGAATATCACACCGACGAAGAAGAATTAGCCAGAGAAACAAACTGGATAGTTCAGAAATCAAGACATAAAAACGGAAAGCAATTGCGTCCCCGGAGATCTCTCCACAGCAGCAATCAACAACCGCTAAACAATCAGACAATAAGTCGAAAGAGAAGAAAACACCCTACCTCCACCAATAAATCTGGTGAATATAAAAGAATACGAAACTGTACATGACATATTGCAATCAGCAAAGGTTAGTTATAGAGTAACCGCTATGAATAATGATGTATTTAAGATCAACGTCTCAGATGAAACGCAATACCGTAGTCTGATCTCAACTCTACGCAATTACGATGTCGAATATTACACCTATGAAGACAAACAAAACCGACCCATAAAAGTTATGGCCAGAGGTATACACCCGACGTGTTCAATAAAATGATCACAGAAGACTTAAAAGAAAGAGGATTTAAAATCGTAAATGTTACTAACATTATGAAAAAACGAAAACAGAGAATGGCATCATCACTAAGCCACTGCCTCTATACATGTTAGATTTTGACAAATCAGAAGATATTAAAGATATTCACAAAATTAGTATGATTGCAGGATTGAGGGTAAAATTGAACCTCTACGTAAGAAAACAACCCTTATCCCGCAATGCAAAAGTGCCAGGCGTATGGACACACCCAATCCTTCTGCCACAAAGAGGCAAGGTGCGTAAAGTGTGCAGGACCTCACGCTACTAAGGACTGCAAGTTAACTAAACCTGCAAAAGCTAAATGCGTCAATTGTGGAGAAGCTCACCCGGCAAACTATCGCGGGTGCGTAGTCGCAAAGGAACTTCAAAAACGTAGGGAAAAACCCTACAAGAAAACAAACGAAACAACCGAAGAACAACTAATGCCCAAGAAACGGCACCAATAAAGAAAACGCTGCAAAATTTTCCAACCTTACCTAAGGCTAGTACGGCTGTGCAAAATAGCTCAGCAGGTACCAGATACGCACGAATGGCAAAAGGTAAAACTCAACAAGGCAAGATCGAAGAAGCTAATATGGATGTAATCAACAAAACATTGCAACAATTCTTGGAAAACTCGAAAAGCAAGAAGATTCCATAAAGTCTATCTTAACTAGAGTGACGAAACTAGAAAATAGCAATAGGGTCGCGCCCATAACTAGGAAATAAAATGGCTATGTCAATTAGAATAGCAGCATGGAATGCAAATGGGCTTCTCCAGCACGCCCATGAATTAGAACTATTCCTCTGGGATCAAAAATAGACATCTGCCTAATTTCTGAAACCCATTTTACTAAGGAAAACTACCTAAATATAAAAGGGTACAAACTATACACACCCCCATCCAGATAATACAGCAAGGGTGGATCGGCGGTATTATTAAAAATAACGTAAAACATTATGAAGAAGTAAACTACAACACTCATGAAATACAAGCAACAGCGGTAAAAATCCTCACAAAGTCCAAGGATTATACAGTTGCTGCAATATACTGTCCACCAAGGTACGCACTAGAAAAAGATGACTTTATAAGGCTTTTCCAAGAGCTAGGAGATCACTTCCTATTAGGAGGTGACTTCAACGCCAAACATACCCACTGGGGATCCAGACTTGTCACTACTAAAGGAAAACAGCTATATGAAGCGATCAAGCAAGCTAAATGCGTATGTCATTCAACTGGCAAACCAACATACTGGCCGTCAGATAGCAACAAAATACCAGATCTGATAGACTTCTTCATACTGAAAAGCGTATCTTCCAACTACATTGGTATTGAAGATAACTACAACATGTCATCAGACCACTCCCCCATTATCCTGACACTAAGCGAAACAATAATCAATAAATCATCTTCACCATCACTAACAAACAAATGGACTGACTGGGATGGATTTAGAGCAGAAGTAGAACAGCGTATCAAACTAAATGTTCCACTAAGATCAATTGAGCAGCTAGATGAACAAGCAGAGCGGTTTGTAATCGACCTGCAGCAAGCCGCATGGAGCAATACCCTGAGCCAAAAAGAAAAACAATTGGCGTGAACTACCCTAGGAGATCAGAGAACTTGTCTCAGCGAAACGAAAAGGACGGAAGAAATGGCAACAAACCAGAGCTCCGGCAGACAAACAACTGCTACACCGGCTAAGCCAACAACTCAAAGAAGAGATCCGTTCTGTTAAGAATGAAACGTTCACTGAATTCCTAAAGGGACTAACAGACGATAAAGATACCGAATACTCTCTGGAAAGCCACAAGGAGATTAAAGCGGCTCATAATCATAATCCACCCATTCGTAAAAATGATGGCGGATGGGCTAGAAAAGACGAGGAAAAAGCAGAAATATTTGCTGAACACTTAGCGAATACATTCCAACCACATCCAGCTGATAACAATGAGAACCTACCAGAGATAAACAATAGAGAGGACAGGGCCATATTGCCAGTAACTCCAAAAGAAATTTACAATGAGATACAAAAGAATCTCAGTGCCAAAAAAGCCCCCGGCTATGACTTAATAACTGGACAACTGCTGAAGGAACTACTAGAAAAGGGTATAATGAAGCTTACGCATCTATTCAATGCTGCGCTACGACTACAGTACGTACCGCTGCAGTGGAAAGTTGCGGAAGTTATTATGATCCCCAAACCAGGGAAGCCACCCAATGAGAAAGCATCTTACCGCCCGATTTCACTACTACCAAACATATCCAAACTGTTCGAAAAACTGCTTCTGAAACGCCTCAAGCCAATTATTGAAGAAAAGCAGCTCATTCCAACTCACCAGTTTGGATTTCGGAACAAACATTCGACCATTGATCAAGTGCACCGAATCACTGATGTAATTGAAAGAACCCTAGAAGAAAAGAAATATGCGCAGCGATATTTCTTGACGTGGCCCAAGCTTTTGACAAAGTATGGCACGAGGGCCTCGAATACAAAATAACTAAAAATCTGCCTAGGCAGGTGAGCCACATTCTGATATCATACATCTCTGGCCGACAGTTCAGAGTGAGATATGGCGAAGAATACTCCGAACTAAAAGCTATTGCCGCAGGTGTACCGCAAGGAAGCGTCCTTGGGCCAGTTCTATACTTGCTTTATACTAGTGACATCCCCATGAGTGATGGAGTGACGACAGCCACATTTGCTGACGACACTCCATTACTGGCCACAAGCAACGAAATAGAAGTAGCTACTAATAAACTACAATTAGCCGTCAACAACGTCACCAGGTGGACCAAGAAGTGGCGAATTAAACTAAACGAGGCGAAGTCTACCCATATAAACTTCACCAATAAAAGCATTGATTACTTGCCTGTAGTGATCAATCAGCAAACAATTCCTTACGCTAACACAGCTAAATACCTGGGTATGACACTAGATTCCAAGCTCAGGTGGAAAGCACATATAAAGAAAAAACGCGAAGAACTTTGCATTAGCTTCAGAAAAATGTGGTGGTTGCTTGGACGACATTCCGAGCTGTCTCTGCATAACAAACTATTGTTGTATAAACAAATTCTAAAACCAATTTGGACTTACGGTGTGCAGCTGTGGGGATGCACAAAGAAATCTAATGTAAAAATTATTCAAACCTTTCAAAACAAAGTACTGCGCAGCATTGTCAACGCTCCATGGTACATTAGAAATGAAGACATCCACAGAGACCTATGGTCAGTGAGAAAATTAAACGGTTTGCGAAAAAACACGAAACAAGACTACATGAACATGTGAATGTCGAAGTGCTACAATTACTCGACAACAGTGGACTTATACGTAGGCTAAAAAGGCAAAAACCTTTTGAACTAGTGTAAGTTAAGTTAAGTGAATTATGAGCAATTAAAACATGCGAACGAAGTGTTTTAACATATGTGGAGTGCGCCAATGGGAATATATCCACCAACTGCTAAGACTTACCTAGATTTAAGACTTTAAACTTGAATTTAAGTGAGAATTTATTAAGAACAAATTGCTAGATAGTATTTACTAGTTGCAATGTATACGCTTAGTGCGTGTTATAAAATAAAAAAAACTTATTTGACACATTTTTAACGTCACGTTATGTTCGTATATTTAGTACACCCCAAAAATGCTCAATGGGTTTAAATTTAACTATTGGCCTGATCTGCAGTATTTTATTTACGGATTTGTGGTAGAGTGCATTATCTTACTAAAATTTAATATCAATCTTTACAGACTTACCATTTAGTAACTCACAACAGGTGTATCAAACACCTAAACAATTGTCAAAATTAAAAATGAGTTATAGTAATACACGTATGTGTACGTATAATAGTATGGTTGCGATCTAAACATTAACAATAATACTAAAGAGCAGTACCGACACTTTTAGAGAAGCTGGTGATATGAAACGGGGTTGTAATATGAAATAGCACAGTATTTGTCAAGGGAGTGCAGCCACATACCGGAAAAAATGTTTAGATTCCGCTTTAGTCCCCAAAAGCAGCAGCTGTCAGTTGTTGTGATCGTAAATCGAAGCGACGAATTTTTTAAATGTCAAAACTTTTAGCAAGGTAAGATTCAACATTTTTCTCGTACCTATATTAACAAATAATATATTATTATTAGTGTATCAGATAGTATACGATTAAGATCTAAAATGTCAGGATAGTTACTTAAAATGATATTTTATACATTATGATTATCGGGATAGATTGAAAAATGACGTCGGGTAATAATATAAACCATAATCGCTTACATGAGTGCAGAAGGAAATTTTGTCCCCCCAATGATTATTTTTCCACGCACCAACTGGACGACAGGATAGTTTCAGTCTAACCTTTTCACCGAATGGTTTTTCCTTTTGATTGGGCACACAAAACCGACATATGAATCTGCAGTTTTACTTCTGCTGGACGGACACTTTTCGCCTACAAAGAACCTGGATGTTATCTTAAAAGCAAAAGATAATTAATTAACTATCTTGTGCTTGTCGCCTTACACAACTCATAGACTTCAGTCTCTGGACTGAAAATCCATGAGTCTCCTAAAAACCTATTATAGTGAAGAGATTAGTCAGACACTGAGAACAGGCCGGATGGATACATATGACATTATTTAGAAGTTTTCAAAGGCATATCTCAAGATTCAAACTGGAACAATAGCAGTTAGTAGTTTTAAGTGAACTGGAATATACCCACTAAACAGGAATGTGTGCTCCAAGACTGACTTCATTGCTAACAACGGTGAACTTCATGAGGGCGGTGACCGCAAAGAAGATGATGATGACACACATGATTGAACAGGACGCATATAATTTACATCAATCCACAACACATATTTCCAGTTCCAAGTGCAAAAAAGAGGAGAACGTCGAACAGAGGTCGGAAAGCACTTGCAGCCACCACTATAATCTTTTCTTCCTATAAAGGCGCTTTAAAATAGTCACTTGATAAAAAAAAGCAACTAAACCGAATTCAAATAGGAAGGGGGCACCAGCTCACAAAGCAGCCGTCAGAGAAAAACAGATGTATTAACCAGGAACTAACAAAAAACGACACAGAACAATAAAAATAAAAGACAAAGGCTATTTTCCAAGATAAGGAGAAATGAAAATGACATTTCTAGCAATGGGAAAGAGACGGGAAGGTGTCTCTCGGAACTCAAAGATATCAGAACCTATTAAACAGATAGTTCCAGCGAAAGATGATGCAGAATGTCTACTTCGTGGCGAGACATTTAAGACGCCCAAAAAATCAAAATCAGGAGAACTTTGAAATAATGTTTTCATTTACGACTTCTGTTCGTAAAAAACTTTAGAATAATTTGTATGTATTAGACGCCCTAACAAGAAGCCTACGAAGGAAGAAGAAGTGTTAGCTTAATATTTTTCCTAATGTTCAAAACATTTTATTAACATCTAAAAATATAATTTGTTTTTTAGAATAGTATAGACCATTACCCTAATAATAAAAGCAATAAAGTACTCACAACAACACCTAAAATAAAAATTTTCTATCTATTTTATTCTTGTTTCGTATTACCACCCTACTCTCCAAAACCTATATTTTGCAGTAAATTTTAAAAAAATAGTGTACCATAGAACAGTTTCATTTTTGTCCATAGCTACTCATAATGCATTACAAAAAACGTATTTGTTAACTATATTAATGATTAATAATGCAATAGCTACATTCAAAATCTAGCATTTTGTCCAAAACAAAAAAGTGGTTCATATTACCACCATCTCCCCCACTTAGTAAATTAGGCGGTTGCCTTAAGATTCTTCAAGTCGGCATCTATCTTAACGTAAAACTAAAAATGGAGTAACTAATCCAGAGCACTACGTAATGACTCCAAAGTATTGTACTTCACCTTCTATGATATATCAGTCGATCAGTTATCTGCACGTTTTTGTCTAATCAACAAGTTTGTCAGTATTAATTATTCGAATTAATTTTATATCTTCACGTACGAAACCAGTTTTCTATCGCTTCCTACAACACGTTTATCATTATCTAAATTGTCTACGTGTAACTTTATCATTGATTTTCTAATCATCTATCTAGTCAAATAACGCAAGAAATAATACCGCAAAAGATTAGACAAATAATTCATTTTCGAGCACATCATCCGAATGCCAGAACAAAGAATAGTAAAAATAGTACTGGATGGAGAAGAAGTAGGTAAAAGGAGGAAGAAACCTCCAAGGAAAAACTGGTTTTAAAAAGAAAGAACCAATGTAGTGGAAATAGAAATAGAAGACTGGAGAGAAAGAGCAAAGAAGCGGAAGGATTGTAAACAAGTAGTTAAATTGATAGAAGCCAAGGACCATCACAGCTTGTAGCCGATAGCGGATAGTACACTAAATAAACTAACGCCTTAAAGTGCACTCTTATACGCTTCATAAGTTGTAACTCAGTGGTTCTACTGCGAGCGAAAGTGATATTGCTTGAAGTGCTTCCCAAATAAGTATTGCAGCTTTAGTGTGTTACTTGCACAAGTCTCCTTATATTGTGCAGAAGTGCGATACCAGAACACAAAAGCTGTGCTTAATTGCCAAATTAAAGAAAGAGATAAAAAACTTGAAAAAGGACTGTCAAATTGTTGATTAAATAAATTCAAATTTAATTCTTCATCAAGCTGGCCTAAACCTTCACAAAAAGGGTGTTAAATAGAAATTCATGACAATTGAACAACGATTAGAAAACCACAAATTTACATGGCAAAGTTCAACAGTGAAAGTGTTGTTTATCATTTAAATAAACAACGTTAGTAAGCAGAGAGAAATAAAAAAAGAACTGAAACAATATCATATTAATGAACAGGCCATACTTTTAGGCTTCGTCCTCTAGAAACGGTCCTGGTTTATACGTGGGGAGGATCTAGTCCAGTGTCTATTAAAGATCCTGTTAAACTGCATGTTGTAATAAATAGGAATTTGAAAAACTATACTTCTTTACAGAGACATTAAAGGCAGAAGTATAGGTAAAATATATAAAAAGTGTTTGCTATGATATCAAAAATAGCTTTAAGGCGAAAATGAAGCGTGGTTTTTGCAGGAGGATAACAACTTGAAATATTGTAACCGTGTGTGTAAGAAACAGAATGGAATCAATATGTTGGATTGATTGTCACGATCTAATGCCAATAGAATCAAAGATACCTGCTCTTACATCGAAAACGGATTAAAGGTTAAACGCATATTAATTATCACGAAATTATCTCAACGGATTTGAGAGATATGGTGCACATTTCTCGTTTCTTACATTATATGTAAGCTGTCTGAAAAATTGTCTCAACATGAAGATGTTCCTACTCATGAAAACCATTCTGCTACTACAATTGTATATGCTTGAAAGATACTTGTAAAATTTTAGCCATTTTGGACGCTTGGTTGTTGTTTAACAGCCGTTAGTGTCTGTTGTTATCAATGCTTTTGTAAAAATGGAAAAAATCGAATACCGTGCTGTAATTGACTACTTGCATTTGAAAGACAATACGTCTATGCAAATTAAGGCCTAGTTAGATGCCATTTACAAGGACTCTGTCCCATCATTTGCTACCGTGAAAAGATGGCCAGTTGAATTAAAACGTGGTCATACCAGCTTGGCTGATGAGCGTTCAAGACCACTGCGACGTCCACCGATAACATCGAAAAATGGTAGTGGATGACCATAGAATCCAGGTTAGATAGCAAAGGCTGTGGACATATCGAAAAAACCTGGTTACAAAGAAACAGTCAAATAGTACACTGCGAAGATTGAACCTAGTCCGAAAAGGACAAAGATGGTTTCATCAGCCGGGAAGGTGATAGCGAGTGTTTTATTATTTGATAATCGGGAAATTTCGTTCACTACTAAAAAAGGAAAAAAAATAACCACTCGTACTATTCATCGTTAATGGACCAGTTAAAGGCAGCAATTTCCGAAAAACAACTCTCTGTTAAGTGGAAGAAAATGGTCTTCATAAAGACAACGCATCGGCTCATACATTGGCGTTCGCTAGGCCATAATTTACAAATTGCAGTTTAAATTGATTGGCCATCCAGCATATTCACCAGATCTGGCCTCAGCGACCATTTCCTATTTCCTAAGCTCGAAGTTTCGCTGGGAGGATAGATATTTTCATCAAACGAGGTCCTTGCAATCGTAGGCGTCTATTTGTCAGATTTTAAAAGGAGACTACGTTAAAAAATAAAATTGAATTTGACAAAAAATGTTTGTTTTTATGTTAGGCTCAGACTGCCTACGTAAACCTAGTCGCCAGCATGCGAAATGTTACCATGCGTCACTAGATAACAGGTTTTCGTAATATTTCACAGCACTTTATGAATTGCATTTTCTTTTATTTTCTAAATAATTTTTTTCTTAAAATTGGCTGGGATTAACTGCTTATACTTATAATTCAAATTAACATTTAATCTGTAATGAATATTTTGTAAATAACGTATAAAATTACAAAGCATCTATCTATACATTTGAACAGAAAGTAAACAAAGACAGCTCATATGAAATGTGGCGTGGCTGTCTTTAGGATCATTTTGCATATCTTACTTTTATAAGGTCACTTATCTGTTATCATTTATAAATAAATTGTTCCACGTTCCTATCTTGCAAAAATTTGAGGGAATACGTGTGAAAAATTGTCAGTTTAGGACGGCAAAAATACTTTTCTGCCGAAAACTCTTCGTTTAATAACATGCTAACATTTTTTTTAATTATTAGTTTAACTTAAGATTAAGCCCAAACTTTACTCCAGGCTGCAATTTCAGCAAACGTGCTTTCGAGGGAAGAGAATGCAGCCTGTCTACAAACAACATCCAGATATGAGTGGAATTGAAGGTACTTGAAATTCCACTCTGTGCAAAACTATCCGACGACGCCATGCACCGCGAAAGCTTTGCGAAGGCGCCCGCTTAACCGGCACTTGTTTGGGATGTATGCACCCCGAATAGAAAATACATTTAGCGTGCGCCGACCCGGCTAGGGCGCCAGAGCTTGGTATAAAGCGGAGTAAAAGGATTACTCCCAGACAGGATGAGCACTCTGTCGCTCGACTTCCTTTGCTGGTTATGAGCGGGCGTCGTTTCATTCGACCACAATAACGGCATGTCCTCCTCCAGTTGCATTAATAAAAGCAAAACGTAAAAGGCGCCCCCTCGCCTTAACCGAGTTGTTGTGAAACGTCTATAAAATAGCAACCTCCATGTAATGCAATTTTAGTTTTATAGCAAGTCGTTCTAGAAGTGTTGGAGCATTTTTGTTTGCGCAAAATAAAAATGGCCTGCACTGTGAAAATGTCAGCTCCAAAGGGCTAGAAATATTTTATGTAGCTATTATTTGAAAAAAATTTATTATAGAGATCAAATTATCCTGTGATAGAGAACATATAAAGAAACAAATGTAAAGTAAAATACAAATTTTTGTAATATAAACTGGAAACGTCTTTTTTCGATAACATAGCATAAAGCTTGCATAAAGCATCTATGCCCTTGTTATAAAATAATTATTTTGAAAATGAAAAAAATTGTTTTTATAAGCTGTCGCGACAAGACGCAAGTGATAGTGAAGAAATCTCAAAACGAATAAAGTTGAAATTCCGGCAGATTAGCGCAGAAAAATCCATTAGTGAAATAATAAACCTCCTTTATTGCAACTGAAGCCCCAGCAAAAACAATTATCTGTGCTCTCCAGTATCACTCGTAGCGTTTCGTTTTAAAATCTTCGAACTCGTTGCTTTGATCCCACTTGAATAACTGGCCCGTTGGTGCGTGCACCTGAACAAAGGCTCTAATTTCTCTCAGTAATGAAGAGACACCGTCTTCTGCTTTCTAATTACCTTGCTATCTAATTCGGCGCTCTAAAGGCTTCCGCCTCTGTTGTATTTAATCCCTAAGATCAAAATAAGCAGTACGTTGAAGATAGTGCAACCTCGTCGTGAAATTCTGCAATTTCAGCATAACGAAACTAAGGTACTTTCTTTGGCTAGCTAAAAGTTACTAAAGAATCTCTTGCCCTACATCTGGAAACTGAAATTGAAAATCATAACACCGAACAGCTTTCTAGCGCAACGATTTGTGATAAGCCTGAAACATTAAGTGCCTTTTTGTTTTACTTCTTTAAGCAATCGCATTTTTATGAAATTCTTAATTAAAATTAATATAATTTACATACTTTTGTTAAATTAGTTTATTATGTCAACACTTAATGTGTTAAAATAAAAATTCTCGTATTTATCATGACAACAAAGTGATGGCTGACGTCACTGTCTATAATATTTAAAATTTTCCAGAAACACTGACAATTTTTTATGTTCTACTCAAGGAATATCTAAAGTATGAACTTTATTATATATAATATTTGGTACACAGTGTGATTTAACATGCTAAGAATAATAACATGTTTATATAACGATCGCCGAGGAGTGTTTAGAATAGAGTAGGTCACCCACTCGTCTAATAGTTTCAGTAGTTCTTACATTACACGGTCTTTAAAGCAGAAGTTGTTTGCCTGAAGTAGTAAACTATCATTGCGGTTCATATTGTTAATATTTTGGTAAATAAGAAATTTGAGCTTATGACACGTGTGTATTATGCTATAGAAATTAATTTTTTTAATTACTTAATTGTGAATATTGAATAATTACATTTTAAAAATTATGCTTTTTGCATGTCTTGTACACCAGTTCTTTAATATAATGATAACGTTTCATTTTGTCTTTTTTATAACGTAATTTCAAGCTTCCATTTCTTTTTCTTGTAGTGCCTCTTCTATCGGAGGTTGTACTTTACCCGCACCAGTCTCTTAAATTCTTCAGCCATACTTCCCACACTTCTCTTTTCTTCTATTTCTTCTTGTATAATTTCTTACATAATTTTGTACCGTTCATGTATCAAGTGTCCGAAGTATTCTAATTCCCTTTTTTCTATTTCCATATTCTTATTTTATCTTTGCAGGACTTCATCATTTCGCACTCAGCCCGTTCATGGTATTTTTAGGATTCGATAAACCCACATTTCGAAGGAATTTAGTTTTTTCATTTCAGCTTTGTTAATTGTACAGCACCCTGCACTAGACAAGAGGATAGCATCGTACAAATCGAATTATTTCATCTAGACTTAGCTTTTGCTGCATCAAACTTTGTTCATTTTTACATACCCTGATCATGTATGGGAGTCTAACTAGAGGTAGTACCTCTACACTCAGGGTTGCCGGACCTTCGGGTCACTTTGAGATATTGGTCCTCAGTTAGATTCTCACTATCATTTATGGCTCCTAGAAGCTTCATAAGCGGCCACATCCCGGTGACTGTGTCGGCACACAGGCTAAACTAAATGAGAGGCTATGGGAGGCAACTTCGAAATCCTAGATTTAATGGCTCCCATAGTAAGCAGCGTCTGACCCGGAGCGGGCGGCTGCAAACAGCGTCTGTTCCCATAGTGGGCGGCTGAAAATAAACTCGCCAACACGTTCGGCAAGCGCGGCGAGAAAATGCCAAACCCTCTCTTTTAAACCATGATGAAAACGTCGAATTCACAAACAGGAATACCCCAGGTGGGTAGAGATGCACTCCACAATCCCACACTGATCAACGATCAGTCAGCCCCAAGGATTCTGGGGGCAAGAACTCGACAAACCTCAAAGCTAGACCACAGCAAAGAAGACATACAAACACGAAAAATTTATAATAGCAACATACAACATTAGAACAATGCGAACAGAAGAATACAGAGAAGAGCTAGAACTGGAACTATCGAAAATAAAGTGGGATATCGTTGGATTATGAAACACGTCTACCGGGAAAGGAACTCAATATTGAAATCAGGACACGTCCTATACCAGAACAACTCAGACACAGACCATAAATATGGCGGGTAGCTTTTATCATCAACCGTAAGATAAAACACCTAGTAACGAAATTCCAAGTGTCAAAAGAGTCATATACCTTACTCTGAAAATTAACAAACGATATAATATGCAACTCATACACGTATATGCACCGACGAAGTCTGAAGACGACCAATACATTGGAAGATATGGTTTGGGAATTAGGAATCCCAAAGGCGAAATGTTAGCAAACTTCCTCAGTAGCGAAAAGCTATACTGTTTAAACACATTCTTCAAAAACAAAGACAAAGAAAATGGACATGGAGAAGTCCGACCAAAAACAAAAACGAAATAGACTACATCATGTCGAACGACAAAACACTATGTACGGACGTAGCAGTGCTAAATAGATTTAATACAGGCAGTGACCATAGATTAGTTAGGTCGGTGCTAGAAATAAAACCGAAACTGGAAAGGAAAAAGTTACAACACCAACAAAACTTTCCAACCATACAAGAATTGAGCCTCAATCAAGAAAAATACCAATTACAACTACAGCGAAAACTAGAACCTACAGATAAGCTAAAGAACCTATACATAGATGCGCTAAATGAAAAAATTAAAATAGTATCCACGAATCAGTTAAAAAAATATGTGCCAATAAGAAACCTAGCGATAGCAAACTAAAACAAGAAACCCTGAATTTAATAGAAGAAAGAAGACGAACAAATAGAGAAGCCCAAAATTTTCAAGAAATTAACAAGAAGGTCAAAGTGATGATTAGGAAGGACATAAGAGCACATAGAAATAAGCAAATTGAAGAAGCAATAGAGGACAACAGAAATATGAAGTATTAAGATCGAAACTATCACAGAGTAAACAGAAAATAATAAAAATAAAGAATCAAGAAGGTACTGTAGTAGCAAACAGAAGAGATATAGTACATACAATAGAAAACTTCTACACAAAGCTATATTCATCTAACATATCTATACAGAGCTCGGTTAATAAAACTATTTCTAACGTGGGTTCCGAGGAAATACCCGAGATAACTAGACTTGAGGTTAAACAAACCCTCAAGCAACTGAAAAATAGAAAAGCGCCAGGAGAAGACCGGATAACAGCCGAAATGCTGAAAATGGGGGGTGAAATAGTAGAAAATATTGTCACGGTGCTACTAAACCAATGTTTGATTGAGGGAAAGATACCAAAGGCGTGGAATAACGCTGAGGTAATTCTTCTCTTCAAAAAAGGCGACACATCAAATATTGAAAACTACCGCCCCATAAGCTTACTCTAACTAAAACTAAAATCATCACAAATCGCCTCACTCAAAAATTAGACTTCTACCAGCCAGTAGAGCAGGCGGGCTTTAGAAAAGGGTTCAGTACCATGGATCACATTCAAACCATCAGAACATTAATTGAAAAGACAACGGAATACAACACCCCCATTCACTTGGCATTCGTGGACTATCGAAAGGCGTTTGACTCAATTGAAATACACGCCGTCCTCCAAGCACTAAATAACACAAGAGTTGACTCCAGATACTCGCAGCTAATTAAACACATCTACGAAGAGGCTACATTTCACGTAAAGGTAGATGAAGACCTTCAAACTAACAAAATAAAGGTTGAAAAGGGAGTCCGCCAAGGAGACACAATGTCTCCAAAATTGTTCACGTCGGCGATGGAGGATGTGTTCAAGCAAATGAATTGGGAAGGGATGGGTATTAACATTGACGGATGTCTGCTAAACCACCTGAGATTTGCGGACGACGTACTGATTTCTAGCAATATTGACGAACTTGAAGCTATGCTAATACAATTGAATGAGGCATCCAAGACCGTAGGGCTGGAGATAAATATAAATAAAACCAAAATAATGACAAAGCGATGCAGTTGTTTTTATTGATAATCAACCGGTGGAAAGAGTGGACGAATATATTTATCTGGGTCATTCAATTAGGATTGGAAAGGAAAACCAAACATCTGAAATTAGAAGAAGAATAAGAGTCACCTGGTCAGCCTTTGGGAGGCTACAGCATATTCTCAAAAATTCCGATATTCCCAATAGCCTGAAAAGAAAAGTGTATGAAACATGTATACTGCTCGTGGCAACCTATGGTTTAGAGACGGTGACGTTAACCCAGAAGAGCGCCGAGCAGCTAAGAGTTTGCCAAAGAGCGATGGAGCGCAGAATGTTGGGAGTGAGTCTAAGAGATAGACTGAAATACGAGGAAATAAGGCGTAGAACGAAAATACCCGATATAATGCAGAGAGTAGCTCAAGCAAAGTGGCAATGGGCGGGACATATAGCACGGCATGAACCAAACCGCGGGACCTCAAAACTCTTGAGATGGAGGCCCCGTTTAACGAAAAGAGGTGTAGGAAGACCACCAAAAAGATGGAGCGACGATATCCGAGACTTTGCGGGAAGAGATTGGATCCAGAAGGCTCAAAACAGAAATGCATGGAAACAAATGAGAGAGGCCTACGTCCAACGATGGACGGTTGCAGGCTGATGATGATGATGATGATGATCATTTAATATGCAGCCTATATATTTAACTAATTTCGTATTTTGTAATACTCCATTATTTATTGTTAAGTGAGAATTATTGACTTGTTAATTTGTGACTCTAATAATAATAAAAAGCAACTACTAAAGTTGCAACATGGATTGTAAGATCCCTAGGAACATGTGAAAAATTAGAAAATATAAAACTTGAAATAAAAATACTAGACATTAACATACTCAAAATGAGCGAAATTAAATGGTAGGATGACCATTGTAGCGGAAACTGTAGAAGAATATTCGGGGCACTGCGATAGAATAACAGGAGTAGGAATTGTACTAGGAAAGAACTGGGCAGAAGAGTAAACAGCTACTGCCTATATAATGATACAATAATGTTAATAAGAATGCAACTAAACAATGAAGATTTAGTAATTATACAGATATATATGCACATAGGGATATTCTGATAAAGAAGTGGAAGATGTATACGAGCAAATAGAACAAATCCTTGAATGCGTAAATCAAAGATAATAATTTAATTATACTGAGTGATTGGAATACAGTAGTGAGAGATGAAAGAGAAAACAATACAAATGGAAAATTTGTACATGGTAAAATAAATAAAAAAGGGAGAAGACCAATAAACTTCTGTAAAGAAAAACAATTAATTATAGCAAATACACAAACAACCATTAAGAAAAAGGTATATATGGGTTAAACCCGGAGTCACACTAAATTGACTTAATTATTGCAAGGAGAACACAACAACCTTAAGTAACACAAAGTAAGACATACCGAGAAGTAGATATAAAGAGTTACCACAATTTGGTGTGTATGAAGTACAAAGTAAAGTGCAAAAGATTTTATAAACACTTAAACACAATTAAAAAATGAGACACAATAAAACTAAAAACAATAACATCTAGAACAGCACCAAACAGCAGTTAAACTAAACCTAAATAAAAATAACTATAACTAAAAGATGGGAAAAATTAAAACATGCAATTACCAAAGCAGTAACTGATGCTATACGATTAGTAAAGAATAACCCTCAAAAACCGTAAAAAACGACGAAATTATAAAATTAATAGAAGTAAGAAGAAAACATAAAAAGGCCAAAATAAAATATATAAACAATTAAAAAACGCCGTTAACAGAGCAGACAAGAAAGCAAAAAGAAGAATAGGTAAATGATATATGTAACGAAGTAGATGAACACTTAAATAAAAGTAATTTGGAAAAAGCATATAATTTAATCAATAGACACCTTAGATATCCTAAAATGAAGAGAAGTATAATACAGGCAAAAGATGGAAAACTTTTAATAAAGAAAAGTCAGATAGCTGAACGGTGGGAAGAATATACTGAAAAATTGTATAGTGAAGAGGAGGAAAACACATATGAAATAGAAAACGAGCAAATAGAAGATGATAATTTAGACCTAGATATAATATAAATGCACAAATAATAGAAATGCTAAGGTTTGCAGACGACGTCGCAATTATTTCCTCAGATGAAACTAACTTAAGAAGATCATTGCAATGCATAAATAATATATTTAAAAAATATATAAGATGATTATAACTAAGAAGGAAACTGAAATATTAGTATGTTCAAAAGAACCTGAAGAAATTAAAGTCAATCTGAAAAACGAGGCTATTAAACAAGCGGAGACAGCTAAATACTTGCGTAGCATGATAACAGAAGGTAGCAAAAGCTCTACCGATATTAAACAAAGACTAATAGTAGCTAAATCCGCATTCAATAGAAAGAGAAACCTATTATGCTCTAATAGCATATACATAAACGTTAAAAAACGCTCAATAAAAGATTAATCTGGAGTACAGATTTATATAAATGCGAGACTTGGACAATAAGTCAATCAGATAAAAAAGCTATAGAAGCATTTAAGATATGGTGTTAGAGAAGAACGTTAAAAATACCAAATGATAAATGCTGAAGTGTTGGGACAAATTGAAGAAGACCGCCAACTGTGAAATCTAATACAATAAAGAAATAAAAAATGGATAAGACATATATACCGACACAACAAATTTATCATAAATGTAATAGAAGTACAAAGACAAGAAAGACCGGTAAGACGAAGAACACGCCTTCAATTTATAAAACAAAGTGATAGAATACGCTGGTACCGATAACCATAAGAATATGAAGCAAATGGCCAGAGATAAAAAAAGATGGAACACTGCAAACCAATCTACGGATTGATAATAGAGAAAGAGAAAGAGTTTGTCACAACCATAGTTTTGATTTTCTTGATGTTTATAGTCAAGACATACTCTTCACTTTTTCGTATAACTAAATTTAGTAAATTTAGTAAATTTCTGCATAACATCTCTTATCGTAAGTTATTAATTATTCTTCCTCCAATCACAACTCCTTTATCGCAATGTTCGAATGCCTTTTTAAATATTGTTTCAAAATAGAGATTTAACTAGCCTTCTATTGTAATCTTACCTTTCTGATTCCGATACAGATTTTTAATTACTTTGTCTCTGTTGTCTAAATTTAGATTATTTAATATTATCGGGACAAGTACTTCCACGAAGCAAAAAAATTAGCCTAATATCGAAACACAAAGTGTTTTCGCGAAGCGAACGAATTAGCCTAATGCCGGGCCGAGAAGCATTCCGAGAAACCGGCAATTGGGAGTGCAAGCCTGCCCATTCACGCAATCTTTTTAGAAGGAGCCGGCCGCCACGCACAAAAAATAAAATCGTGCCTCACGCCAATTTAAGACAGTTCGCTTACGCTACTCTAAAGCCTTCGAACTAGCCTTGACCCTCATAGAACAGCACTCACCTACGACAACTACGTGACCATGGCCTATGGTCCCCAGGAGGACCAGCATTAACATCGTCCGATCGACACCTCTGAAAAAGTACTATCAAAACCAGTGGCCAGCCTACCGCCGAAGAACGCCGGTACCAGAACCACTGTCCCAGTTGCCACCAACACCCTAGAAGAGGCCCGCCGAGGGACGCCGAGCATGGCTCCTGAAAGAGCTGTTCGGTGAATCTCCATCCTCCCTGAAACCGACAGCGGCGTCACCGACTGAAGAACGAATTCAGCGCATCCTGCGAACACTGTTCGGGTCACCACCGGATCGCAAGAACCAATCCTTAACGTACGCCGACGCCACGGACAAGATCCAACTGTCCGGCCGGGACCTCAGCACTCTCGTGGCCATAATAAACTCTTGTTGTAAATAATGTAAAAAAGCGTTTGTAAATATAATAAATATGTGAGGAATATTCGTTATACCGTCCCTATAAATATAGATGACAAATTTTCATATTTTACAGTATCAATCATCTTATTGTAATCCAATAGCACAAATAAACCTTCTTATTTACGCCTCGGCACCGTTGAAAACATTAAATACCGAGTTGCTAATAAATCTGAACTGTGTATCCGTAATATTCACATTTACAATTTTGCCAAGGTAACAAAAATAGGAGTTAACACTTCTTTTGGAATTAGCCCTGTTAAATGTTTATTATTAATTAATTCTGTTGACCTTTTCAATTCATCGTCATCTAATAGTTTCAACATTTCTGTTTCAATTTTATCAGGGTCATCACTTTCCCTGTTTTTGATGATTACATAGCTTTTGTAACTTCATCTATCTGAATATCTGCGCCTTCATCATTATTGCGTGTTTCAAGCTCCGAAGGTTTGTTGTCGTCGAAGAGATTTTGAAGATAATTTTTGCAAGTCGGATTTTTTGCTCGGGACCTATGATTATATAGTTTTCGTCTACTAATACATCATTTCATATCGTCTATGACTTGTTCCTGTCATTTCTTTTCATTTTTGTATAAGTTGAAGTTATAATGTTTCTTTCAAAGCTTTTATCTTTTAACATTTTCCGTTAAGCCTTGTCTCCTTAGCAACTTTGACCTTTCTGGATATTTCTTTCTGTATATCTCGAAAGCGTTATTCATTTTTGTTTTTAAATATATATATATACAAAAGGATCTTCACAGCTGACGCTGTCTTCCTTCACTCAACCGTTTCTTCCACTCCTTCTTGTCTTCCCAATCTCCGTCTGCTAGCCCTCTTCTTTCCATGGCTTCGTCCACCTCATCTCTGAAAGATCTTCGGGGTCTTCCTCTCTTTCGTTTTCCTGGAGGGCTCCATTCTGTTATTTTCTTTATCCATCGATTATTGTCCGTCCTTCTAACATGGCCGTACCATATTAATTTCTTTTCCTCGATGTAAGTCAGTGTGTCTTTTTCTACATTCATTCTCCTCTCTATTTCTGTATTTCTAATTCTGTCCAGTCGTGTCACCTGGCAGCACCTTCTCCAAAATTCCATTTCTGTGGCTTTTATTTTTCCTCTATTTTTCTTATTAATTATCCAGTTTTCTGCCCCATATGTCATGATACTTCTGATAATTGTGTTGTATATTCTGTGTTTTGTATTTTTTGTAATGTGTGTGTTCGATAGAAAGGGATGTAGTTGTCTGATACTTATTCTAGTTTGTCCTAACCTGTTCTTTATTTCTTCTTCTGTAGATGTATCTTTTGATATAGTAAAGCCTAGGTATTTGAACTTATTTTTCCCTCTTATTTCTACATTGTCGTCTATTTCTAAGTTTTTTACCTCTTCTTCTGTAATCGCTAAATATTCTGTCTTGTCGAAGTTTATTTCCATACCGGCCTTAGTGTACTCGTCTTTTAGTTTTCGTAGCATATAACTCAGGTCCTCTTCATCTTGGGCTATTACCACTTGATCATCTGCGTAGCTTAGTGTATAAAGATGTTCATTGCGCACTGGTATCCCCATTCCCTCACATTTCCTTTTCCAATTCTTTAAGGTATCTTCTAAGAATATCTTGAATAGGGTTGGAGATGTGCAGCATCCTTGTAGGAGCCCTTTTGTTGTCTTAAAGTAATTACTGATCGTCTGCCCCACTTTCACTGCCACTTGGTTGTTTCCATAAAATTGCTGTATTGCCCTGATTAGACTTTTGTTGATCCCTGTATTACTCATCGCTTCCCACAGAACCGAGTCGTACGTTTTTCTGAGGTCTATGAAGGCCAAGTGAATGTCCCTGTTTTTCGCTCTTTTCTTCGCTATAAGTTGTTGGATAGTATATATGTTGTCTATACAGGATTTTCCGGCTGTGAATCCTGTTTGGTCTTCTCCCATTTTTCCATGAATATTGTCTTCTATTTTGTTTTTACTATTTTTGCATAAATTCTTCCCATTAGAGAGATCACACTAATACCTCTATAGTTGTCACATATTCTGCGATTACCTTTTTAAATATCGACGTTATATACGCTTTTGTCTATTCATTCGGTAGTACATCCCATTTAGTGCTTTACGAAACATATGTTGCATCATGCGTAGTAATTTCGGGGTTCCATACTTTACCATTTCGGGTACTATTCCTCCCGGTCCTCCTGATTTTCTATTTTTTAATGATTGTGTGGCCTTTTTGACTTCTCCAATTGTTATTTCTACTTCTTCGTGTTCTATTTGGTCATTTTGTTTATTTTCTATCGTTTGTCCTTTAAACTCTTCTCTATTTTCTGTTAGTAGGTCCTGGTAGTATTGCTCCCATTTTTCTTGTTGTATGAACGGTATGTATGCCTTTTCTTTTGAATTTGTTCTTAACGTTTTTAGTATTCGCCATGCTTCTGAACTCTTTGTTCCCCCTATGTATTGGTCAATGTTTGTGCACATGGTTTTCCACTGATCATTCTTTTCTCTTGTTACTAATCGTTTTACCTCTTTGTTCTTCTCTTTGTACTTTTGTTGATCTTCTTGCGTTTTGGTGCTTAGCCACCTATTATATTGTTCTTTCTTTTCCTGGATACTTTTTAGCGTATTTTTACCAAGGATTATCTTGTGATTATTGTTCTTTTTTATTCTGACTCCCAGTACCTCCCGAGCTGTTTCTTTTATACTAGTTTTTATATGTTCGTACATGTCTGTTATATTATCAAATGTGAATTCATTTAGTTTCTGATCCAATTTTCTTTGGTGGAGTTATTTTATTTTTTCGTCTTGTAGCTGGTCGACTTGGTAGTGCTGATCCTTTATTTTTTCCTGTGTTTGTTTGTAGGTTATTGTTGTTTTCCTATACCAAGGGAATTCCATCTTTGCGATTAATAATTTGTGGTCTGTGCCACATTCCGCCCCTCTTTTAACTCGTACATCTTTTATTTTTATTTTGGTGTTGATTCTTATTTTAAATAATGTACTTTTTTCTATTAATTGAAAAATTTCATCATTCATCCGTTCATGCGTTTCTTGCGCTTTACTGAATTTTAAATTATTGGTTTCTTTTTTAGTTATAATCATTTTTGTTCAAGGTGGTAATACAAAAAAGGCATTTAAAATCACTATATATTATACTTGACAAAACTGTATCAGTTTGTCGCTTCGCTCATTTCTTGTTCCAAAACCATATTTTCCAACTATATCTAAACATTCGCCTTCGCCTATTTTTGAGTTAGTATTTCCCATTACTATATTGTTGCTTGAAGTACTTGGCTAATCTTTCCACTTCTATATCGCCTGCTTTGGTGGTCGGTGCATATCTATAATAGAGAGGATATCTTTCCACCAGAAATACGTATTTACCATTCTGCACAACTACATTCCAGTCAAAAAAGTTTTTTTCCTTTCACTACCTCGTGGCTCAAAGAAGCAAATTGCACGACACGTTCCATCATGTTGCAATATACATATTTTAAAAATGCAGCACGTTGATATGTCAACAGCATCATAACAGGTTTTGATTATTTTCATCAAATGAAGAACAATCATATGACTTTACAACAAACAGGATAACATCTAATAACATAAGAAGACGAGTTCCTTAAGAAACGTGGAAGAGGTGGTTTAATGATTAGTTTCGAAAAATACAGAAGTGCACAGTGCGGTGAAAATATTTTAAAAAATATTGCAATATATATATATATATATATATACATTGGTTAAGTTGGTCAGACCTCCTTGTAGATTCTTGGCTGCTGTGTTGATGTTGTAATTTTTTTTCAAATTTATTTTCAAAGCATTCTTCAATTAATTCTGTGATTCACAATATCTGATGAACCGTTAAGTATGAATTCCCGAATCACAATTGAAATTGAGTAATTATGTTATTGGTTTCTTACTGGTTGTTGAGTCATGTATGTATAGTTTTACAAGAAGTTTAAATACAGTGAAGAGGACGCTGACTGGGCGATGGTTTACAGGATCTTCATGTTATTTGCAAGGTTTTGGGAACATTAATGCTGTTGCTCTTTTTCAAACAGTGGGAAAATATCCTATCTTTAGACAAGCATTGAATATCGCTCTTAGCTGAGTTATGGATTGGTCTGGGAGTTTTTTTAGAAGTAAGTTGGGGATTAGATCTGGTCTCGGCGATTTTTTAGATTTAAATTTTTTGATGTGTTTTGTTTGACTTCTGTTGGGGAAACCGGCTTAATAAGTATGGTGTCGTTAGAACAGATTTTGTTGATTTCTGATAGCTGGACTTTATTTGTGGCGGTTTTTTGTGGAGTGGTGAAGATTTTTTCTAAGTGAACTGCAAATAGCCCGCATTTTTTTTGGTCTTCAGAATATATTTGCTCTTTGTGTCGAAGTGACCATAGGTTACTTTAAGATTTTTTTTGTGGTTCTCTACATGTTGTCTTTTGGATAAAGAGCTTCTATGTATTTTTGGTAAGAAGAGAAACAATGTTGATCTAGTTTATGTCTTACCAGTCTTTTGAGTCGATTTAAATGTTTCTTGGGAACTGGGTTTCGGATACTTGCCACAATCTTCGTGCCGTGGGTTTTTTTTATCAGTTGTATGTGTAATGGAGGGGTTTGATCTTTATGTGGCCGACAAGTTTGATTTTTGTTAGTCTTGAGTAATCGCTAACGTGGTTGCTACTTTGAATGTTTCAATCTCATTATTTAGTTCTTCGTTAGTGTTTAGGTTTTTTGGGCAGGACAGTTATTTGATCATGATAGTTCTGAAATTTTCCCATTCTATTAGTCCTTCGATTAGTCTTGGGAGCTTGGGATAATTATAAGGCGAGCAGTTAAGGGTAAATATAACAGGGAGATGATTGAAATCCAAATCAGTAAGCACACTTTTGTTATTGGTAGGTTGACATTTTTATTTAGTATGATGTCCAAGATGTCTGTAGGGGTAGCAGGCATATTCAGTGGGAGCAGCTATCATAACACCCAGTTGGGAGGTGTAGTCATTTAGTTTTATTTCACTGGGGCTGGTTGCTCTGCAATCTTAGTTTTTATGTTTACAGTTGAGATCTCATGCTAATATGGAATGATGACCTTTGATGTTGAGCTGATTATTGGGTGGTTTCTAGGCGGGCACTAGTTAGTGTAGAGTTATTATTTAGGGTTAGCCTGACTTCAACGGCTTTTAGATTTCTGACATTATCTAGTTCTATTGTTGATGCAATTATATTATAATAATAGTTCCCCGTAACAGGCCTTAAAGGCCCTTTGGGGTCGTAACAGGATAGATCTGCTACAATCTAGAGCCTACGGTACGCAAGGGTAGTAACGTGGCTAGCGCTATGTACCGACCGCCTATTATTACCCCAGAGTTTGACCTCCAGGTACTCATTTATTGCAGTCTGAGTCGAGCTGGGCCGTAAAAATGCCAGCGATAGAATTGGCGAGAGCGGGATTCGAACCCGCAACTCTTGGTTTCGTAGTCTAGCGATCTATCCACTAAACCACCACGGCTCTGATGCAATTATATTACACTTTATAACTGTGGCAGAACCGCCCCAGCCAACTTCTGTAATTTTATCATTTCTATAGATATTGTACCCTGGAATTGTGAATTTTTCGTTTAAAATAAGGTGTACATGCTACATCAATGTCTATTTAGGAAGGGGATAAATACAGATCGTTGACTTTTAAGGTCATTGCCGTTCCGATTGAGTAGAGTTAACTTATTTGTAGAAATATTATTTACCGCCATTTTGAAAAGCATGGGAATTAATAAAGTAATAAATTAATAATTAATAGTTCTATAATAACTTGGAGGAAATTAGGTAGAGCGGCATTAGTGTCAATTGATTTACGTTGCTTGAGTTAGGATCAGTTGTTTGGATGATATGACTATTATTATATAGGATAGATGTGTAAGTTCGGTTATTTGTAATTTTTCTGGAAAAATTGGAGTTGAGGTTTGTTGGTTTGGTTTTGGGGTAGGAGTGTGGGTTGTATTTTTTAATATATGGGCTGCCTTTATAGTTAGCGGTATGCTCATCTCAGCAGTTTACACATTTTGGAGATCCAGAAAGCTTTGTTTTTTTTACATTGAGAGTAGTGGTGATTCTTTGGGCATTTCTGACAGCAAGGTGGCAACTGATAGTAGTTTTTCGTGTAGCCTATTACTTGGCAGTTGGTGCACTGTGGTGTGTCACTGCTTCTTCTACGCGGTTCAACTGAAACCACACAATAATGTAGTCTATTCAGGTTTAAAATACTGTTAGCATTTTTTGTTTTATTCAATTTTAGAGCAATAATTGGTATTGGGACTTTTGTTTAATTAAGCAGTCGTGTAACCTTAGTTATTGGATATTTTAATTTTACTAGTTCGGCCATTGTTTCTTCTTCAGTTATTAAAATGAGAACGTTGCCTATAATTGCTGAGATGTTTGTGTTTTCCGGATTTCTATATGTGTAATAGTTGATTAGATTAATCTTTAATTCCTTGCATTTCTAAAATGTGGAGAAGTCTTTAACTATCTGTAATTATATTTTGATAGTTGGTGCCATTATGAATGAATATTGGTGGGATTTTAGGTTTGTCAGTAATAATATTTGTTATCTGTGATTGTTAGTTGATTGTAAGGTATAAAATTTATTTTGAGAGATTAGAGAGTTAATGTTAAATAGATATGGTATGTTGTAGTCAGATTCAGGAGGTGAAGATAAGGGTCTTCTTCGATTATTCGGGTCATTCCTGAAATTTAATTTTGTCTGAGTTGTTAATTGTGTTACTTTTTATAAATTATGTTTGGAGGCTTGAGTTGGAAATCGTCCCGTCCACTCATATTTAAAACGCTTTTGTGTAGAGGTATTGCTTAGTTATGATTGAAATGCGGCGGCGTCCACCTGCTCCATTCGTATTTAATGTAATTATTAATTTTGTTAAGAACTAAATTTTAATATTTTATTGGTTAAGTTACACACTTTTGAGGAGGAAACTCTCTTAGCTCGAACTAGTCGGTAGTTCAATTGTGACATTTTTCTTTTGTATAAATTCTATTTTATAAATTAAAGACGGTTGGACGAGGTTTCCTTTTTGTTTCCCTTGTTTATTGTATTTTGAACTTTGTGTTTGAGTGTCGGTATTTTTGCTTTTACTTTTTCCCCTAGAATGGTTTGGTATGACTCTTTAGATCAAGCTTTATTTCACATGTATGGTAAATTACATTATTGCAGTGTAATTGGCTGCTAAATTATCTACATGAGTCTTTATTGTATTGTTCATTTTATTCAATATTTCTGAAGTCTTTAATCATTTTGGCTAATCCTTTATGCTATGGTTAAAATTTGAGAGCAAGAAATTTTTGTGCTTAATAATATTTTTTCTGGGGTCTCCATAGAAATATCAGTTTTGTTTACTTCAGATTCAGAATTTCGTAACTTAAGAAGTCTTATGCATTTTTCATTTATTTGTTATTTACTGCTATTTATTATGACTTTTTTTTCTAAATTGGTATAAATTTATTTTGATTTAAATTTGTTTGTGGGTTTTTGCGACATGCGTTTGTGAAGACTATGGTTATGAGTTATGCAGGAATTACATAAGCGACTGATTAGATTGTGATGAGAGCTTGATCTAATTACTTATGCTGCTAATGTATGTCCATTTAATATTTGCCGATTTAAATTGACTGAGTTCGATTGCGTTTGAACATCAATTGCCGCGGAGTATAGGGTATAATTAGCTATTGCTGACCAATAATCCCGTTTGAGCACCGAAACTACTTCTGACGAGAAATACTAAAGCTTATTTTAGTGTATTAAATTAGCGTAGAAATACCCCAGTAATAATTTATAATTGCTATTACATTTTTTATTTTAAAACGTTGATCACAAAACTCAGCTTACACAACTGCCTTTTGTAAATTCGCTGGCGTAACTGTCTTATAAAGATATAAATAAATAATTTTCGTTGTTTTGAAACCTTTAATTTAAACCCGAAAAGCTTTTAATTTTGCTTATCAGAAACAAATGTTTATTTGTGTTGGGAGATATTTATTGCATTATGTTGGCAATATGTTCTATTAACATAAAATATTAATATTTAGAATAGCCAACTCTAATTTCTAAATTGTGATTTAATATTTTGTGCACTTATATTATGCGAATTAATAGAAAATTTGGGATATCCCAAGTTCTGTGCCCATTGGATATTAAAATTCCTATCTGAAGAACACAAAACACAACGTGTGTTTATTTTATTTCTTGTTATTGTCATCATTTGTTTTTTAGTACTAACTACTTTTTTGATCCAAGCTCACTTTTATTTACAATTATTATCTCTTTAAGGCACAATTTATGCAATTCTACATTCGTTGAACTTTTTCTGTTCTTATGCTTCTTCAATTTTCCCTTTGACATTTACTTCTTGTCTTAAGAACCTCTTTAGTTCTTTGATATTTTCTTCTTTGAAGTGGATACCTTTTATTACTGTATTATTTTTTCTCTTTGCTTTTTTGCTCTCATTTTTTCTAGGTTTACTATTCTTACTTTTAACTCTCCGTTTTCTTTCCTTACTTTTGTTATTTCTTTTCATGTTTTGGTCTTATCATTTTTATGTCGTTTATCATAGATGCAAGTTTTTGCTTTAACTTATGTAAATATTTGCCTAATGAGTCGTCTCTTTTTATAGGTAATAAGTATGTATTGTTTTTAAATATTGGAGAAGCTACTAACTTTTCTTTTTTCTTCATCCTAACTGGAACTTTTCTACCTACATCATTACAGTATCTTTGCATTTATATATTGGTTTTGACAGTTTGATGAATTAATTGCTTTTTGGCAACGCATCTCTTCTTCGTGCGAGGTTATTTATATCATGAGCATTTAATAACTTCTTCCTTGCGTCACCGTGTTCCAGTTACTTTACCTTTTTATTACAAAAGTGTAATTTCTTTTTTATTTTTATTTTTTTAATATTTACTTGAACTTTTGTGTTCAAATTAATTCTATTAAGTTATTAATTGGTTGTAACATTGGAAAAAATTTAAACAACACTTAACCATTAGGCAACACACTACCTCAAAATAAATAATTAATTAATTTCAATTAGAAATAAGAAATTTTTTAGTAAATGAAGGCTTTCTATCTGAAGATTATTTAGAACTACATAAAATACTAAATTAAACGGTAAACACTAAAAACTGGCTAAGTACAAATAAGCTCTAAATAATTTCAGTAATTAATACAAAAAAATTATTATTCTGGTATTAATTACCTCTATACTTCATTTTTCTACCGTAAGTTGTCGAAGTTGTTACTCTTGTATGATTTTTTTTGTGGAGTATTTCTTTCCTAAATAGGGACTTTTGTAATCAACAATTATTTTTAAAACTTACAGCAAAAAGAAAGCTTTTCCATTTAAAGTCTGTCCTGTAGGTAAAAATTACCGAATTGTAAATCGATGAAACATTTTGTAGATTATTGGAAAGTGTACTGAAGAGATGATAATTTTGCTAAATTAACGATACAGATAATAAAGAAACATTATTCCGTTAAGCCGTACATCTATTAAATATAAAACTTTGCATTGTTGTTTTTCTAACACCTTATAGTGGATTACACGTTTTCAAGTCCATCAAATACAAACCACGGACTTGTTTTGAGCTGTTGCTTGCTTGTTGGAGCTCATTTTTATTATAGGAAGCTTGATATAGAGCAAGCAAACTGGCAGAGATAGTGGAGTGTATTTTTTTGTTTTGTTGAGTTAAAATAGCGACGGTATAATCAGAGCATTTCGTCTGCTGTGCCAATTTTCAGGCGAACTGGCGCGGGTTCTCGTAGACAAATTCGTTCAATCGATTTTTAAATGAGGAATTCGGCACAAACGGAGAAAACTTGAAAGATCAGATTTTCCGTTTGTCTTGGGGAGCTCAAGCAGCTTTGAAACCTTGATAGAATAGAATAAAAGCAGGTGTCGAAAAACTCAATTTATCTACTTAATACTTCATTATCATGTGGCTAAAATACTTAAAAGTAATCAAAGGATTATAAGGGAACGGCAGAGCTATAAAAGTTATATATAATTAGGATAAAAATATTTTTTCATTAACTCAAATATCACTGAAAAAAATAATTAATTATAATCATAACTTATTGTAGTAATTAATAAGTCGATGTATTTATACTACAGAGGACTGTTTTATGATCTAATTTCTAATTGTGATTAGTAAAAACACAAATCAGTTTTTTAAACACCAAAATACTATATATTAATAGTTAATTATTCTGTTGCGTATAAGAATAAACAACATATTTTTTGACTTATATTCAAATTCTTTTCCTTAAATAGAAACTTACATTTTTTATTTTTTAAATTAGTTGATACAATTGTATTTAAGTTTCTAAATATGTATACCCACAAGAATTGTTTTCGGGATTGTCAGTATTTGTTATCAAAAATAAATATATTTTTGAAAAAACTTTTTGTGTCTAAACTAACACTATTTACAAAACGATTAACATAAAGAAATTTTAAATATGCATAAGCAAATTAATATAATTCGTGTTTTTGATGTCAAAAATAAAAATCACAAATGGTTTTTAAATTAAGAGTATACAGTGTATCCGTTTAGTGGGTAATTGTTCGATATATCCTAAACGGTACATTACATGTAAAAAAAGCATTATTCAAGTTTTTGCATATTTTAAATATTTTTTTAAATATAAAGGGTAGCACTAAAATACGTGGTGAAACTACACTTAGTTTTTTTAAGTAGAACATCCTGTATTTTTTTTAATCCAATAATTACTACTTGTACTTGTCTTTCTAATGATGTATTATTTTTGAGATTTTTTGCGCCGTTGCCAAGTTATTCAAAAAAAGGCAAATAAAACTGAAAAATCGGGCCCTAACAAAAGTAATCACAGTGACTTTTAAATAAAATTTAAAAACGGTATTTGGCACATTTAAAGTGAAGAGTTTAAACTAACTGAAAATTATTCAATTTTTGCTTATTATTGTACAGGGTGTTCTCTACAGGCTGATTTATATGGTAATTTTCAAACGCTAGTTACTCCAGTTTTTCAAATGGAACACCCTATATTTTATTATTTGTTATGACGCCCATTTTAATTCTCTTTCATTTTTGTCCTGACAACACCATGTGTAAAATTACTATTTCATTGAGAAAATTAACATGTTATAGATAAACATGTAATTTTTTAGTTTTCTCCAAGTTACTCTTGAAAAAAATAGTTTTGTATTTTAGCATTTTCTTTTTGGTTTATTATTAGGTTTAATTACACATTATTTACGTTCATTAAACTCTCCTTATTTATTTACGACTTTTGACTCAGTGTCTAATGATCTCGATCAGAGTGTTGATGCACAATCAATAAATTATGATCAAAGAAGCATGTCGTGAAAATATCTGTGGTAGAGCTGTCAAGTTATAAATTATTATTTTGTATTAGTTTTGTTAAATTTTTATTTTCTTTAAGAAAAATAAATTATTCTAATACTGAATTAGTCGACATGACATTTGCTCTCGGCGAGAGTGACAGAAATTGTTTATCAGCTAGTAGAATGAATGCTGCAAGATACCCCGCGAAAAGACATCCATAAGAAAATTATTTCCGAATATTATTAGATCCGTTTTTGGCCACCGTCAGTGTAACTAAAGAAAAAAGAAGCGATCCAATATCTTTGATTTTTTGCAGGATTGCTAGCATTATTTTTAAATAAAGGAGCATAAAAATATTGCAAAGTAAAGAAAAAGTAAAACAGAAAGCACTGCACCATATATGAAAGTAAGTTTCGTAATAAAACAAATATAAAAAGTTAGATATCTACATTTTTTCCGTAATTTTAAAGGTATATCTGAAATCTTTGAGATGATGTCAACATTTGTTTATTAGTATTTATAGCGTTAAAAAACTAAATATTAGATAGAATGGAACGTGGATTTAATGAAAAAAATTAACCAATTTCAAATGCTTTTGCGAGGATCTCTAGCTGCGGAAACATCCAAACGGAATGAATGACAAGAATTTAATTTAAGAATTATGTAGTGTTTTTATTAAGTCCAACAGTCCCCTTAAAAAATTTTAAGACATTAGTTTTGTCATTTTTAGAAAAACGTGGTAACAGAAAATGCCGGACGAAAGTACACTGAGAAAAACATACATCAACGAACTGTACTTTGAAAGCATTAAAAATATAAAAAAAAAATTGTCAAAAACCAGTACATATATTTTATAGTAAACGAAACCACAGATACTGGCGGAAGATATGTTGTTAACCTTCTAATTGGTTGTTTGAAAGAAGACATATCTAGTAGGTCTTATTTAATTGCCTTAGTCCTCGTGTCGGTAAGGTTCCCCTTACCACGTTTGACGAGTACCCGTCGAGGTCACTCTCGTAATACCTCTACCCCTCTGTTACTGACTAGCGGCATCCGTTGCCCACAGTTGTGGGATTGGGTCTAGCAGTTTTACGGGTATCACGCGCCACGGGGTAAGGCGCACTACCCACTCGTGTCGGTAAAGTTTTCTTTACCACGTTAGACGAGTGGCCGTCGAGGTCACTTGCGTGAGGCTCTACTCTACATCTGTTGATACTTGTTGCGCCCGTTACCCACACTATTGTGGGATAGGAAGCACCTTTACGAGTCTGCGTCGTAGAGTGAAACGCAACCCCACTCGTGTTGGTAGAGTTTCCTCTACCACGTTGGACGAGTAGCCGTCGAGGTCGCTTGGGCGAACCTCTACCACATATCGCTACTGCTACTGGCGTCCTTTGCCCACAAGTGTGGGATCGGATAGCCTGCATAACAGTTTTAACGGGATAACGTCATGTGGTCTAACGTCTCCGTAGGCCTTGGGCCTAATCGATGCAGCAAATACTCCAGTCGATATCTTGTTGGCAGGATTTCTCCTGCCTCGTTTGACGGTTGCCGGCGAGGTCACTTGAAACCTCTACAACGTCATTACAGGTGTTCTGTTACCCACGAATTGTAGGATGGGGTAGCTCCACCGCAGTTTTAGGGGTAACCGGTGTGGGTCTCCGGTTTACCCTTAAGGTTCTATAAAACATCATTTACAAATTAGATTTATTAATCAGGCCTTTAAAAATAATCACTTGACTTTTAAAAAAGTAAAAATTATTTATTTGGCATATTTAAAGTGAAGAGTTTAAACTGATAATTTTCAATTTTGGCTTATTATTGTAACAGATTTCTCTACAGGCTATTTTATGGTAATTTTCAAACGCAGTATCCAGCAATGGAAACCATATTTTATTATAATTCTTATACGCAATTTTAATTCTATTAATTTTGTCCTGACAACACCATGTCAATTACTTTGCATTGAACATTAACATGTTATAGATAAACTTGTTAGGTAAGCGGATAGACTCTCTTTATTCCTTTTGAAGAGATAGGTATTTTTATTAAGACCCTGCCTACGCCTTGGTTAATCCTCAACAATCCAGGGAAATTTTAAGATAACTAAACCTTGTAATCATTAGCATCCACATTCAATTCTACCCATATTCACGAACAAAGACGCCATGAAGCGTGGCGTTTGATGCCAATTACTCCTAAATGATAATGATAATTGTCGTTCTCCAGAAATATCGGAATTTTTTTAGAATTGGACATTCAGAACAAAAGGATTCTGGGGAAGATTTCGACTTTGAAATGTAACCACAAATCAACAGATAAGCAAACTATGGATTGCAACGTACAATGCTCGTACACTCAGAACGGATGCCTGATTATAGAATGGAAGAGGAACTAACAAAATCATTGGATATCTGGATATTGTCTGAACAAGCGTCAAAATTATGGATTAAGCTCAAGTCAGGAAACACGCTAATACACAAATGTGATAGATGGAACCATTTAGGAATATGTTGTTGTTTACAAAATGTTCATATATAAAACTTTAATATCAGTATCAAAAAGATCGGCTTCTATAATTCTAAAATTACGGTATAATAAGGATCAAAGTTATACAGTTATACGCCTTTACTTCCTCCTCACGGACGAACGAGAGAAATTTTCGTGAACATCTAAATAATAGCTATTTAAATGAATCCCTCAGGTTGGACCATCGTTATGGACTTTTAATTGCCAATTTTAGGCTAATATATACCTCGATGAAGCATACATGGGTTATTTTCGTTTGACCAAAGAAATTAAAGAGGAGACATGCTAATGAATTTCATGAACGAGTTAAACTATATGCTATGAATTCCTTCTTTAAAAAGACCCAGTCGAAAATGGAACCTGGGTATCACCATCCGGAAATATAAATCGAAATAGATTTATTTTGACAAACTAAATAATCCTGACGCTGCCGTATTAAACCTATTTAATACGGAGTATACAGATGGTTAAGATGTACTGACTATTAATAAAAGAAAACTCGAAAACAATTAATCGGAACAATTTCAATTAAACCTTTTTTCCGAAGAATCAAAGTTTTACGAGAGCGGCAAATAAAAAATAACAGTTAGCTAATGATGATATTGATTTCGAAATACTCACAATAGATGAAGTAAATAATAAAATAACTACAATAATTAACACTTCGATAAAAGAACTACGGAGAATTATACCATAAAAGAACAGAGATATTATTAATGCAGATATCAAGAGTCTAATGGAAAAACGCAGACGACTACCAAAGGAAAATAAAAGAATAACAGAAGAATTTAAGCAAGTGAATAAACAAATAAGAAAACAGATAAGAGTACATAGAAGACAAATACAAGAACAACAAATTAATGAAGTAATAAAGAAAAACCAAGGAATGAAAATACTTCAACAAAAATGAGAAAGAAAGAAAGGTACGCATTACGTAACAAAGATGGTATAATAATCCACGACAGAGATGAAATTCAAAAAATTATAGAAGAGTTTTACACCGAATTATATGAATCCAAAGTACATCAAGAAATAGAAGACAATGCCATTAGAACTAGGAAGATTCAAAACGTGGGATCCGAAGAACAACCCGATATAACCATAGAAGAAGTGAAGAGCACTATGAGAGAATTCAAATTTAATAAAGCTACAGGAGATGACGAAATATCAATAGATATGATCAGAGAGGCTGGGGATAATTTAATATCAAAAATAGCAAAACTATTAAACACATGCTTAAAAACAACTCAAATACCCAAAACCTGGCAAAACTCAAACGTCATATTATTATAAAAAAAAGGAGAAAACACAAAACTTGAAAATTATAGACCCATAAGTTTATTGTCACATTTGTACAAATTGTTAACAAAGATTATTACCAACAGACTAGGAAGAAAGCTGGATGAGTACCAACCCCGGGAACAGGCGGGATTCAGGAAGGAGTACAGCACTAGAGACCACCTATTAACAATAAAAATAATCATCGAAAAATCAAACGAATATGGATTCCCCGTATGCATGGCCTTTGTAGATTATGAAAAGGCGTTGGATACCATTGAACACTGAGCAATATATAGAGCATTAGCAAACAGTCGAATAGGTCAAAGATACATACAACTCATATAACAACTAAACGAGGGAGTCACAGCAACATATACATTACACGCGAAAACTAACCCAGTACCACTTGCAGAGGAGTGCGACAGGGTGATACACTGTCGCCGAAACTCTTACCCTAACACTGGAGGACGTGTTCAAGAAGATAGAATGGCCAGATAAAGGAATAAATGTAAACGGAGAGCGGCTTACTAACCTACGCTATGCTGATGATATCATACTACTCGGGAAAATTTAGAAGACTTGAAAGAAATGATCATTAATCTAAATAGAGAGTCAAACAAAATAGGATTAAAAATGAATTTAAGAAAAACAAAAGTAATGCACCCTGGTCCAGATGTAGAAATTAGAATTGACGATTCTCAAATTGAACAAGTATAATAATATATATACCTAGGCCAAAGAATAAAACTAGGACGAAGCAGTGAAAAGAAGGAAATAAAAAGACGAATAAAAGTGGATGGATCGCATTTGGAAGACTATCCTTCATTTTGAAAAACACAAAAATAGATCAACGCCTGAAAACAAAAGTATTCGAACAATGTATTTTACCGGCCATGACATATGGAGTAGAGAATTGGGCAACAACAAAAAGCAACATATATATATATAACAAGGAGAGATAAAGTTAGGAATGACAGAATAAGAGCAATTACAAAAGTGACAGACATTGGTATTAAGATTGCCCAATTAAAATGGAGTTACGCAGGACACGTGGCGAGAAGTGACAAAAATAGATGGAACCGTAAAATAATTGAATGGAGACCGTACGAGCATAAGAGAGGAAGAGGACGACCACCTATGCGTTGGTATGATGATTTTAAACGTACAGCTGGACTAAATTGGATCCAAATCGCACAAAATCGTGATAGGTGGAAGGAGTTAGGGAAGGCCTATATCCAAAAATGGATTTAATTAATTACATAATTAATTGGGCTTAGGAGAAGAAGAGAAGATAAACATGTAATTTTTTAGTTTTCTCCAAGTTACTATTGAAAAAAATAGTTTTGTACTTTAGCATTTTGTTTTTGGTTTATTATTAGGTTTAATTACACAATAGTTACGTTCATTAAACTCTCCTTATTTATTTACGACTTTTGATTCAGTGTCTAATGATCTCGATTAGGGTGTTGATGCACAATAAATAAATTATGATTAAAGCATGTCGTGAAAATATCTGTGGTAAAGCTATCAAGTTATAAATTATTATTTTGTATTAGTTTTGTTAAATTTTTATTTTCTTTAAGAAAAATAAATTATTCTAATACTGAATTAGTCGACATTTGTTCTCGGCGAGAGTGTCAGAAATTGTTTTTCAGCTAGTAGAATGAATGCTGCAAGATACCCCGCGAAAACACATCCATAAGAAAATTATTTCCGAATATTATTAGATCCGTTTTTGGCCAGCGGCAGTGTAACTAAAGAAAAAAGAAGCGATCCAATATCTTTGATTTTTTGCAGGATTGCTAGCATTATTTTTAAATAAAGGAGCATAAAAATATTTCAAAGTAAAGAAAAAGTAAAACAGAAAGCACTGCACCATATATGAAAGTAAGTTTGGTAATAAAACAAATATAAAAAGGTAGATATATACATTTTTTCCGTAATTTTAAAGGAATATCTGAAATCTTTGAGATGATGTCAACATTTGTTTATTAGTATTTATAGCGTTAAAAAACTAAATATTATATAGAATGGAACGTGGATTTAATGAAAAAAATTAACCAACTTCAAATGCTTTTGCGAGGATCTGTAGCTGCGGAAACATCCATACGGAATGAACGACAAGAATTTAATTTAGAATTATGTAGTGTTTTTATTAAGTCCAACAGTCCCTTTAAAAAATTTCAAGACATTAGTTTTGTCATTTTTAGAAAAACTTGGTAACAGAAAAATCCGGACGAAAGCACACTGATAAAAACATACATCAACGAACTGTACCTTGAAACCATTAAAAATATAAAAAAAAATTGTCAAAAACCAGTACATATATTTTATAGTAGACGAAACCACAGATACTGGGGGAAGATATGTTGCTAACCTTCTAATTGGTTGTTTGAAAGAAGACATATCTAGTAGGTCTTATTTAAGTGCCTTAGTCCTGGTGTCGGTAAGATTCCCCTTACCACGTTTGACGAGTACCCGTCGACGTCACTCTCTTGATACCTCTACTCCTCTGTTACTGACTTCGGCATCCGTTGCCCACAGTTGTGGGATTGGCTAGCTCCACTAGCAGTTTTACGGGTATCACGCGCCACGGGGTAAGGCGCACTACCCACTCGTGTCGGTAAAGTTTCCTTTACCACGTTGGACGAGCGGCCGTTGAGGTCACTTGCGTGAGCCTCTACTCTACATCTGTTGATACTTGTTGCGCTCGTTACCCACATTATTGTCGGATAGGGTGGCTCGAAGCACCTTTACGAGTCTGCGTCGTAGAGTGAAACGCAGCCCCACTCGTGTCGGTAGAGTTTCCTCTACCACGTTGGACGAGCAGCCGTCGAGGTAGCTTGGGCGAACCTCTACCACATATCGCTACTGCTACCGGCGTCCTTTGCCCACAAGTGTGGGATCGAATAGCCTGCATAACAGTTTTAACGGGATAACGTCATGTGGTCTAACGTCTCCGTAGGCCTTGGGCCTAATCGATGCAGCAAATACTCCAGTCGATAGTATTCGTGTTGGCAGGATTTCTCCTGCCTCGTTTGACGGGTTGCCGGCGAGGTCACTTGCGTGAACCTCTACCCCACATCATTACTACAGGCGGCATCTGTTACCCACAAATGTGGGATGGGGTAGCTCCACCCGCAGTTTTAGGGGTAAACGGTGTGGGGTCTCCCGTTTACCCGTTTAAGGTTCTTGATAAAACCAATCATTTGACAATAGTTAGATTTATTAATGAATCTTTAATGCAATTCTTTCTTCCCGATGTTGTACCCACAGAAGAAATTATTTTGATGCTGCCCGACGCAGCACCATACATGACAAAAGCAGTGGTTGAAGCAATTCGAAATGCATTTCTCTTAGTAAATTCATTAAGTATCATAAAAAAGTGTTTATAAAGGTGCAATGATATAGAGAAAAATTACCCGACGTTCCGTTGTTTTTCTGAGCCTGTAATCATGCGATGAGGTACTTAACTTAACGCAGCTCTTTTTTACGCTGAGCATTTTGAAAAGATAAAGACTAATTTTTTAATTTTCAGATAGTTCTAGTAATTTAATTGAAAAATCTCAATCTATTTTAAGCAAACTAGAACTATGCGATCAGTTAGCATTATTAATTTGCAAGTAAATAAATTACAGTACTGGAAGTTGGTAGTTGGTTGATAACACCCAGTCTCAGTATCTGGAGCATTTTGAGCAGGTTGAGATGCTGGTATATATGCTGATTTAAGTCAGTCGACGGATATATTGACCGGCTTGTTTTTAACATCTAGAGTAAAATATTTCTCATTTCTCTGTAGCACTAAGGCTTTCTGACCCTATCTAGGAGCACAAGTACCTAAGTACAAGATTTTACGTCCTTATGCACAAAAATCGAGCGTGCAGTTTTATTAGCAACTTTCATTGTTTTTAACGATTTATGTGTTGGTGCAAATTGTATACAAAAGTCATTGGATATTGCTCCTTAGCATGTGTGCAATGAAGCTATTAGTGTCTTTACGAATAGCAGCTCGTCAGATTAACAAAACTGTTGGTATAGTTTTAGACCATTTAGAAGATTCATGAGCGGTGATAGCTGCTTTTAGTGTTCGATGAAGCTACTCAACATTGCTATTGCACTGTGTGTATCACGGTGTTATATGTTTCAACCGTATTCCACACGAGAACGCAAATATAATAAAAAGTTCAGAAATGTCGACCTTGGTCAGTGACGACAGGTGCCGGTGTTCCGTATGGCGTTATCCAATGCTCGTAGAAAGCTTTTACGGCAGATTCCGTAGTAATAGGCGTCAATGGCACAATATTTGCCTATGAAATAAAGCCATCTATGAAAGTTAGGTAATAGAAAAAGACCGATGAGGTCTGTCCCAATTTGTGATTTTGTGTGCCTATTGATCTTGCTTTTTTTGGCAATCGACACGCGTTTGTGCCCACTGTTTGGTATTCCGACGCATGCTTAGCCAAGTGAATTTGATGCTCAGATTTTTAACAGATGCCTTAACTCTAGGGTGTGCCAATCTGTGAAGACTATTTTCCTAAATGCTTCAGGAATGTAAGGACGAATGTTATCGGTTGACACATCGTAGAACAGAGTCCTTCCAGAAGGCAAATAATGCTTTTTGAATTTAAGCGTCTTGTTTTCATTGACTAGAGCTTTTAATGCAGGATTTTTTTGTTGGACGCCAGCAATTCTATCATAATTAATGACATTACTTTCTTCTACTCTTGATGGAGTGTCGGTCACAATATTCTCCCGTCCGCTAACATGTCAAATGTTCATGGAGTGTTGCGAAATAAATTGAAGATGTTTCCTTTGACGCAAAGTCGCCTTTTCATTTTTTTTAAATTTAAATGCATAGATCAGGCAGGGGTTTATGATCAATAAATATTACAAAATCTCTACCCTCTAAAATATGCGTCAATTTTTTAATCGTTAAGTATACAGCTAAGTGTTCCTTATCATAGGCAGTAGTTTGCTTGAGCATCCGTCAACTTCTTAGAGAAAAACGCCAGTAGTCTTTGACTTAGTTTTGTACTTTTGGACCACAGCTTCAACTGACACATCTGATGGATTCGCGAACAGCATTCAGTGCGTTAAGTAGAGACGTGTGATTATTGCTTCAGTGGTTCAAGGTACTATCCTTTTATTCTGTTTTAGATCCCTTAATAATATCGTTAAGCAGTCGTTAAGTATTACTGGCATCCTTGAGATACGGTCTCTAAAAAGGCGATATTTTCTTTGTAGATCACTGCTACTGGTCTAAACGTTTCGACGGACATGAGAGTCATCTTTAGGAGAAATCCAGAAAACATGTTTTCCATGTATATAATTATCTTATTTTTTATTGTATTGTGTGTAATTCGCCGGAATATATGAGAATGGAGGGAAAGTGAGAGTAGAAGTGGAGATAGCGAGAGCAAGTTGTGGACCGGAGGAGAGATCTATATACGCATAGCTTGAATGTTGTACTCAAAATTATATTTTTTTACTTTTGCCCCCATGCAACAAACCCATATTTATAAAAAAGGGTGTTCATGTTGCAATAAATAAATATATATGTACCAAGGGGGTCCCAGATAACAAGGTTGGAGAGACTAAGTTTCTTACCAAAGCATTTTTTATATAATGTGGAAGTGTAACTATATCAAAAGGGGGAGATAATTACCCCGTTTAGCCCCACCAATTTTGTCATTCTTATGTAAATAAATAATCACATATAGATAAGAAATGAAAGAAAAGGCATTTGTAGAACTTTTCTTTTTCTTTTGTTTTGCGTTCAGACAGACAAATTTGTGAATACATACCAGTAGCTAAAGGGTTAAACAAATGATAATAATAAACATTTTTTTAATAATGCATATTCTTGCATATTTTGATCATATTTTAGTGCATATTTATGCACATGTTTTGTCATTTTTTAGTGCATAAAATCCGTTTTCTAGTAAAAACTTTATAGCTGTATGATAATGAACATGAAGGAATGGAAGTTTTCAAAAACGTAAAATGTTGTAGTTAGAAGGGAAATAAGTCATAGATATAATCTAACAAGCCTTAAAATTGTTACAATAGGGAATATAGATAACATGAAAAATAGAACTTAAGTTAAAGATTATTAATGAAAAATTTCTGGAGAATCATAGTTGGCAATTCTATAAAAAGAAATACTTACAGAGAATATATAATACGTTTTTAGATGGTTATAGCTTCTGATAAATAATTTTATAATCACAAAAGTGCAGTAAGTATCAGAAATTTATGATCTTCTGTGATTCACATAATTGGACGATTTTGTTCACTGTATCTGGTTCTTGATTAACATAGAATAACCAAAGAGGTTCTTTGATTATTTTATATTACGAATTATATAATCATTTCAGTTACTCTTGTGTCTTGTTAGTTGGTTAAGTAGTGAAGGTTTTTGGTAATGATCTTTTACGTTCTCTCCTGCTTTAACTGTTATACGTGATAAATCATCGTTTTATCTTCTAAGTGTCCTATTATTTTTTGCAGTATGGGAATTAATGTTTACTGTATTATTTGCTAGAACTCTGCTACGATGTGTTTTGTCTGAAATAACATTGCAAAATGATCTGCTATGTCTTTAAAATTATTTACATCGTAACTGAATGTGAGTAGTAATTTTAGCTTACTTGAATTGTTTATTATTGTCGTAATTTGGTACATGGCATAACTTTTTGAGTTTTGATTACTTCGATACAATAATTTAATCCATTTTAAATATATCTTTTTATTAAAAGTTATTATTTGTAAAAAAGGAAAGGAAATTCTTAAAGATATTATATAAATAAAATTGAAAACTAAATGATATCACTGACCCCGAAACACACTAAATTCACAAACATGCACCAGATCCAAATATCGTTGTGGAAATCGGATATCTCTCCCTGCTTGGACCATCTTGGAGTTCCCTTCAGAAGTCTGGGCTGATGATTCGGTACTAGGTTGAGACGGAGGCGTATCAGTTGATAGTTGGTTGATAACACTCAGTCTCAGTATCTGTAGCATTTTGAGCAGATTGAGATGGGTTTGATGCTGGTATATACGCTGGTTTAAGTTAGTTGACGGATATGTTGACCGGCTTGTTTTTAATATCCAGAGTAAAATATTTCTCATTTTTCTGTAGCACTAAAGCTTTCTGACCCGATCTAGAAACACAAATACCTAAGTACAAGATTTTACGTCCTTATGCACCAAAATCGAGAGTGCAGTTTTACTAGCAACTTTGATTGTTTTTAACGATTTATGTGTTTGTGCAAATTGTATACAAAAGTCATTGGATCTTGCTCCTTAGCATGTGTGCAATGGAGGAGCTATTAGTGTCTTCACGTATAGCAGCTCGTCAGATTAACAAAACTGTTGGTATAGTTTTGGACCATTTAGAAGATTCATGAGCGGTGATAGCTGCTTTTAGTGTTCGATGAAGCTACTCAACATTGCTATTGCACTGTGTGTAGCACGGTGTTATATGTTTCAACCGTATTCCACACGAGAACGCAAATATAATAAAAAGTTCAGAAATGTCGACCTTGGTCAGTGACGACAGGTGCCGGTGTTCCGTATGGCGTTATCCAACGCTCGTAGAAAGCTTTTACGGCAGATTCCGTAGTAATAGACGTCAATGGCACAATATTTGCCTATGAAATAAAGCCATCTATGAAAGTTAGGTAATAGAAAAAGCTGTCTGAAAGAGATAAAAGACCGATGAGGTCTGTCCCAATTTGTGATTTTGTGTGCCTATTGATCTTGCTTTTTTTGGCAATCGACACGCGTTTGTGCCCACTGTTTGGCATTCCGACGCATGCTTAGCCAAGTGAATTTGATGCTCAGATTTTTAACAGATGCCTTAACTCTAGGGTGTGCCAATCTGTGAAGACTATTTTCCTAAATGCTTCAGGAATGTAAGGACGAATGTTATCGGTTGACACATCGTAGAACAGAGTCCTTCCAGAAGGCAAATAATGCTTTTTGAATTTAAGCGTTTTCATTGACTAGAGCTTTTAATGCAGGATTTTTTTGTTGGACGCCAGCAATTCTATCATAATTAATGACATTACTTTCTTCTACTCTTGATGGAGTGTCGGTCACAATATTCTCCCGTCCGCTAACATGTCAAATGTTCATGGAGTGTTGCGAAATAAATTGAAGATGTTTCCTTTGACGGAAAGTCGCCTTTTCATTTTTTTTAAATTTAAATGCATAGATCAGGCAGGGGTTTATGATCAATAAATATTACAAAATCTCTACCCTCTAAAATATGCGTCAATTATTGAATCGTTAAGTATACAGCTAAGTGTTCCTTATCATAGGCAGTAGTTTGCTTGAGCATCCGTCAACTTCTTAGAGAAAAACGCCAGTAGTCTTTGGCTTAGTTTTGTACTTTTGGACCACAGCTTCAACTGATACATCTGATGGATTCGCGAACAGAATTCAGTGCGTTAAGTAGAGATGTGTGGTTATTGCTTCAGTGGTTCAAGGTACTTTTTTTTTATTCCGTCTTTAGATCCCTTAATAATATCGTTAAGCAGTCGTTAAGTATTACTGGCATCCTTGATATACGGTCTCTAAAAAGGCGATATTTTCTTTGTAGATCACTGCTACTGGAATCTGGTGCGTGCAACAAGTCCAAGTTTGTAAACACCTTTTTTCCCAAAATGGATTTCACGTTGTCGATTCTGGGAATGGGATAACGATCAGATATAGTGATGTCATTCAGTCTACGATAATTTTCACAAACTCGCCAGGTCTCATTCTCTTATGCGAAGGACACGTATATTGTGACTGACAGTAATATTATTCCGCATTCGGACATAAATTTGTTTGGCTGATGTAATCTATCTATACCGAGACAGGGGTCACAGGTTTGGTTTTAATGTGGTGTTTAACTTTATGCGTCACATATTTAGGAGTAATTTTGCAAATTCGGGTACTTTTTAAAAAACCTCTTGAACTTATATGTCGCATCAAGAGCGGAAATACTTTTGAAATCCGTTATTGTAGATATTTCATCCGAGCCAGTTAACTTAATTTTTGATTAGTCCAAAATAGTGAAGAAAATGGGCACCTCAAATATCTTTAGACGTTCGGCATATCACAAATGACCGCTAGAATTTTCTTTTTAGTACCAAATGAATATTTACAGTTTAGAACCAAATATTGGTATTTGTGAATCGCCCGCGGCGTATAATTTGATAGCAGAAGTATGATTAGGGCTAATTTTTGGCTTCGCAGCGAGAACTTAAACATCAGCACCGCTATCTATTAAAAATATACCAAATGTTAACATACTTTGGGTCTAACTGCGAAACTAAATAGTTAAATTGTGTGCCCTTTCGGGTGATATTATTAATCTCAAAACAAGCCTCGACCTGGAAGAACTAGATCTAAAGTTTAGCACCCCGAAAAAGGAATCTGAATTGAAACTCGACTCATTTCAGTTTGATCAAGAAGACTCTCCGGCGCCGCGAGATTCTGTTGTCCTTCTCCTTTAGCCATAATTGAGACAGAGATCACATCGGGGTGCCACCACTTGTTGGGGATTCTTCTTCAGTTTGGGTGCAAACAACGTTAGGAGTCTTAAAATCACTTTATTAATTGACATGCGGTTCGAGTTATCAATAACAACCCGAAAATTTAATCAAAAAATCAAAACCTTTCTAGGCCTCTTCTTTTCTTTTATCCGTGAGGCAATGTAGGCATTTAACGCCACAAAGCCTTTCTTTTCTTAACTACTTGCCGTTCGTGTCTAGTTATCTGCATTTCGCCTTTGCTATAACTTTGATAACTGGTAGCTTATTGATTCCATTATGTAGGTTATAGCGATAGGTGCACGATTAGGTTATACGTAGGCATGAATAATAATGCATTTGATAAAGTACTTCTTGATTGCAAGATTTTTGGATTAGAATTAGAACAAATTTATTGATGTTGATAAAAACAAATAAAAAAAATATTGTCTTTGTTTGTAAACTTTACTGCAGATTTACGACTAATGCATCTTTACGTTTTTAAAGTTAAATATGTTTATCAATCTAAAACAGAGATGCTAGTCTCTGGATGACAGATTATGAAACTTTTGACAAATGAGAATTTAATAAAAAATTTTTCGTTTATTAGTCGAGAACAATAAGTAACAATATTTAACTGTACTTAGAAAATAGATCTAAAATCGTGCAATGTTATCTTTTGTGCTTATTTTAAATTTAAAATCTAACCTGAATAATTTCATTTAGCTTTTCAACGGTAGTCGCCGAGACCAAAAAAATTCGAATTACATTGCGTTGTTTAATATTTTTGATTTCAATAAACTAAAAATTTTAATATTTTTTTAAATATTTTGCTAATGTGTAGTATAATTTAATGCTAAGGTATATAGGTAGCATTACGTATCATTTAAAATAATGCAAAATTATGGTAAAATATAAAAAGTTAAATTTTTATTATATTTTTGTAATTTAGAACGTAAATGTATCAGTGACACAACAAATTAAATTCTTTGGCGCGGTTATTATTATCCCTGCTGCTGAAAAGCTCAATGTTCCATTTTCCAAACGATTAGTTAGCCGCATTATTGCCGATGCTGGCTATTGTGTTTGCACTGTTTTATTAAAGCACTGAATCAACAAGAGAAATTTCAGAAAACAACACGCTGCATGTTTGCTTTGGACTAAAAATTAAACGATAAACAAACGAGTCGTTGCAGATTGTTTGGCGGATTTAGCCGGTTTGTAAATTAAATGCTAGTGTGCAATCAGTGGAGACGCGCCTGTTTGGGTTTTCGGGAAGATGGCTTTATTTTTAAGGACGCTGCTTTACCGTTGGAAGGTGGCTTCTGGAAAATTACTCAGTCGTTGTAAATAACAAGGTATGTTCATTTAGTGTGATTATAATAGTAATTAATTATGTCAAGTTATTGTGGCATTTCCAAAGCAGGTGGGGAAGGGTTGTTACAACACCGCAAGAATAAGCTGGGATGAGCCTGTTCCTAATCAACGCACCAGAACGGCAAAAGACAAAGAAAGATGATGATTGTTATCTGGTCGCTGTATAAGTAAATAGTAATATTGTATCTCAGTATTAGTGGACTGTTGGTGGTAAGGGAAGAAATGCATGGATTAATAGAAAATATTTGTAAACAAAAGTAAGACTATGAGAATGGCAAGTAGCTTATATACATAAAAGTGGTGACAAGATGGTGTGCATTAATTATAGGGGCATAACTTTACTTTACATAGACTACAAGATACTAAGGAAATTAATGGAAAGGAAGCTGAATAAATAGATGGAGATTAATAGTGTGGTTTTAGAGTGAACAGGGACGACTAACTAAATATTTACCATTAGACATTTGCTGAAAAAATGTTGGGAATACAACATAGATTTACATCGATTATTTATAGACTTTCGACAAGTATCCGAAACAACAGTTAGAATTTCTCCGAGGCTTAGACGAATTTGGAATACCCAGGAAACTAACAAGATTAACTAAAGTGTGTTTAGAAGATACTAGAGTCAAAGTAAAATATGGAGATAGTTATTGGATGATTTTGTAATCAATACTGGATTAAAACAGAGAAATGCTATATTACCCACATTGTTTAATTTTGCGTTGGTATTAATCCTAGAAGACCAATTTATAATAGACACTGCCAGGTGCTAACATACGCGAGTAATATAGATGTTATAAGCAGGATAACAAATTGACTTGAAAGAAAGTAAAATGTTTGGGAAACGCATCAGTTGTACAAGAGTTAAAGATAAACACCATAATCACGATTTGTAATAGAAATATAAAGGGAATAATGCTGAACCAACAAAGTTATGAAAGGACTAACAACTTTAACTATCTAGGATTGATAATTAATGTTAAAAATAGCATACGAGAAGAAATATTTAGATTTTGGCAGGTAACAGGTGTCGTTGCGGATTAAAAAGTATCGTAAAATCAAAACTACTCCCAGTAAACAATAAAATTAAAATGTATAAGTCAGTGTTAAAATCTATAGTGACATTCTGTAGAAACATGGCTCCCAATTAAAGCTGAAAGGAAAAAACTGATCTATGGGAACGGAAAATTTTCAGGAATATATGTGATCCGGTAAATGAAATGGCGTATGGCAAGTGTTAACTAATTAAGAAATATAAAAAGTCAGTATGCAAAAGCAAGCATATCTGCAGATATTAAAAATAAAAGAGTCAAATGGATGGGACACGTTGAGCGGTGGTAATCTACAAGGAAGGAGAGGAAGAGTTAAACCAAGACTGAGATAATTAGAAAAACAAAAAAATACTTATATGATGAAAAGAAAAGGAAGATAGTAGCGGACGTTAAGAAGCGAGAAGAAGAGTATAATAATCGACCATCCCTGCAAGTAAAGAGTGATAGGAATTGTCTCCTTTGGGATAGAATTCCAAAAATTTGGAAATCGGGTGACAACCGCATTTTTGTAAAAGCAGGAAGCAGTTGGAAAGCTTTTATGAGAGATCAAGACTTTTTAAGGTCCGTAGAATTAAGGATTAGTAGCAATATCAAATGTAATTATATATCAATGTACTTGTAATTACTCAAAATCTTTGAAAAATTAGTTGTTTTTATTTGAGAACTCTAATGGTAAATATCTTTTAAGAGTAAATTAGCCTTAGGTTATAGTTCTCCCAATTATTTTAAGCCTGGTATTTAGGTAAGTGTTAAATTTGTTTAAACGTTGATTGTAAATTGGGTTGTCGGTGAATTATACTTCTTATTTAAGTTTCTGTTTAATTTTCTTAAATGTGAATCTACAATTTCTATGAATATTAACTATTAATCAGTTTTGTAAAGAAGAAGAGATTTAACAAGTGCCAAAGTTCAGGCCATGCTTGAAAAGGAGTTTTTTATATTGCTTGAAATGAATCGATTAATAGATGGAAAAGAGTGGCAGTAGAAAGAAAAGCAATTACAAAATGAATTAAAATGAAGTTTAATATTTGAAGTTTCTAATACATAGGCGAGTCATTTAAACCGTTGATGAAGTTGATATTCTTAAAGTTCGATATAAGAGATGTGTTACAAATACCGAATTTTGTTTTGGTTCCAAAGATTAAAGTTTTCCGCGCGAAATTTATTTCAAAATTAAAACAAAATAAAAGAACGCACTGTGTGGATGACGACGGTTGCTTTAGTTTGAAAATTTTGGTAGGAAAAGGGTTTAATAATAAAAAATAAAATGCGGGATTTTCAGCATAAAAACCTATTGCTCTACATGGTTAATTTGTACAAGTTGCTAATTAAGAGTGAGTGGAGACGCGTTGTGTTTTAAAAGAGCGTATAAGAGATAGTTGAAAACGTAATAACACGAGGCAAATTTTGTCGTCTTGAGTAAATAAATTGAAGATTTCAAAAACCACATATTTATTTATTTACGTATCGTGGTCCTCTTCTACTTACTCCCCATGGTTGACATATGCCTTCCATATACATTTCTATTAGTGGACAACATTTTTACTTCACTCCAGGTGGTGCCTTTTCATTTAGAATTTTCTTAATTTGCTGATTCTGAGATTGCTAGGTCTACCTCTTTTTACTAATGGACGAGTTCTCCACATCTACTTAGTTATTGCATCTTTTTTTATTCTAACAATATGCCCAAACCAAGATATTTGTCTCTTTTTCTATAATTCTGAAGTGCATTTACTTGCAATCTTTGTCCTTATTTTGGAATTTTCTATTCCATACATTTTACTCACATTCACTATAGCCCACAATTATTACTTCTCAGGTTTGTAGTTTGGCTATGGTTTTTTTAATTAGTACCCGGATATCATATCCCATATGTTAGAAACTGAATCATTTTTGCTTTGTATGTTTTAAGTTTAGTTTTTGCGGTAATTTTTTTTTGTTTTGAAGAATGAGTTGTCAAGTGTTCTATATAGTTTTATGGTATTGTTAATTCTGTTGTTCACTTTGGTTTCGATATATCCATTTTTTAGTTATAGTAGATTCCAGGTATTTAATTTTATTTATTTGGTTAAGATTTTCATTTTCATCGTCACTAGACATGTCTGTGTCCTCATGCGCCTTTTCTGAAAGTACACCCATCACTACAATAAACAACAACATACTTAGGAATCCTTCTTGTCTTACTTTTCTGTGTTCTAAATGTACATGTTATCGTTCTGTTCAGTTTTACTACATTGACGATCCTTTGGTATGTACTTTGTATCCTAACAATTAATTCTGTTGGCACGTTTTTCTTACGTCACTTCTCGCGGTAAGGTATCAACAGCCTTTTCCAAATCGATTGCCTCTATATATGTCTTGTTGACTCAAATGCTTTTCTGCAATTTGTCCGGGTCCGAATATCCACCCTTGTGTATTTCTTCCAGCACGGAATTGAGTTTGGTATTGTTTCTAGCGGGGCTCGTAACTTATCTTCTAAAATACTTTTATAAAGTTTGTATACGTTAGAAAGAAAAGGAAATACTTGTATAATTATTACAATTTGTAAATTCCCCTACCTTATGAATTGGTGTGATAGCTGCTGATTTCCAATCTTTAGGTATTGCTGTTCCATATTTTGTTAAATAATTTATGTAGCCATTTAACTCCTGAATTTTCTAAATATTGTACTAATGCTGGTGTTATGTTTATATCGTTACCCGACTCCTTACCTATTTTTTGCTTTTTAAGCGCATCTTTACTTATTTCACTGAAATTCTTTGGAGGATGTTTACATCGTATCTTACAAGCCTGAAAAATACCTCTTTTACATCTTCTAATAATAGTTTTACATCTTTTGCTTTAATTGCTTTAAATTACTATTATTTTTTCAAGATTTCAACTATGCTCAATAATAATCATGCACTGCCTTTACTTTGGTTTTTTATTTTTGTTCCCAGGATCTCTAATTAAGAGTAAGTTCTTTTACTATGTTTTTAGCATGTGTTCTTTGTATTTTGTATGTTTTATAGTCTTCTTCTTTGCTTGCATTTGAGCACCTCCTCCAAGACAGTGTCTTCTTATTAATTACATTTTGAATGACAAGGCTCTACATAATGTTTTTTCGTTTCATTTGTTTGTTTGAAAATACCACACGTCTTTGTGATAGAATCTAGTATAATTTTTTTGAATATTTTCGAAAGATCTTCTGCCTCTTCCTCTCCTTTCAAGTCTATATTTTCCGACTTTTCTACATATAATAACCTGGAATTTAGAGCTTCTATTGGGATATTGGACCGTCCATTTTTGAGGATCTATAAATTATGTAAGTATTCAAGACGCCAGAATTTATAAAATTTTTAAACAATGCTACCTGACAAAGGTTCAGAAGAGTAAAAAATGAGAACAGGGGGAGTCTTTGAATTTAAAAGTGATTTAATATGGGCAAGTCTTCGTATGTTAGAATTTGATTGCTTATTATTTTTTTAGGTGGCTTTTAGCAAACAACGTTCTTCTTCTAAATGCTGCCAAAATGAGGAATTGTGGGAAATTTTAAAATGCTTTTTTTAAATAACTCTTTTGTAAGAGAGTTTACTGTATCGGTATAACGTTTTAAGCATATAAGGTCTTTCTTTTATATTCCGATCTTGCTCTTATAGAATTCGTCCAGTAGTCGAAGTAAATTATTTTAGTGATATCTGGGAGTACTATAAAACGTTTAAAAGCTTCATACAAGACTGAGGTTGACAAATCGGAACCTAATTCTAAATGAACAGCTTTCACGCCCAAATGTACAAAAGATACGTATAGGATTTTTAAGGGCAGACACCTCAGAACTAAAAAGGGGCTGGCGCAATCCACACCCAAATCAAGGAAATGTTTAGCTTTTTGCGCCTGTTCTGTGGGACAATAACCTCTAATCGGCTGTTAGGATTATATATAAAACAGAAATTACATTTTTGTAGAACACTCCTAATCACATTATGGAAGTATGGACATTTTGTAAATTTAATTGAGTACATATTGCTGACTCAGCAGAAGTAGGATTTCAAAATTTTTGTAACTGTTGATTAATCGACGACTCCAAAGTGTAATTGATTAATATACAGTCATGCTCTAAAGAAGAGATGAAATTAGAAGTATGCCCTTTTCCCACTTAACATAGATGAAGAAGAGGAAAATTTAATTTAATTTAAATAATTGCGAAAACATATTTGCTTCTAATAAGACATCGATAGTAATACTCTGGTATTGGTTTTGCGTCGGTGAGAGGAATATATTTAAATATTTTTAAATGTAAAGAAATGGTTTCATAAGTGGAAATATTGTCTGGTATTTTAATGATAACTGAGGGATTAATTTTGTACATTAATTTAGTGCAAAACCGCGAACAAAATGATTAAATAGTGGCAAAATGTAGGCAGTAAAATCAAACAGACAGCAAATTCAATTTATAACAGGACAGCCCCGTTTTAGAGATATTTGAGTCTATACCCGGTGAATTTATCGTATAGTGCTTTCGCTTTATCAGATCATGCCTAAGTATCACTTGACATGTTAATTTATGGCCATTTGATTTTTTTATATTCCTGTTTGAGTGTTCAGTGTGCTTGTGACGCTAGCGGATAGCTTGCGGTGAACTTTGAACGGCCCGAAATTTGTATTTTGTTTTATTCAATCAAATTTTATATGTATATCAATCAAACAAATTATATCAATCCTAATCTATATTACACATTCGTTACCAACAAAAAAATTGTAACAATTAAAATTAATCCGATGATTCAGAAATTGAAACTAATTGTCTTACTAGCTAGTAATTAGTTAAGGACTGCAAAAAAACGAATAACAAATTCCAATACTTAATTGCACATTACTGAGGAGTACATTACCTATGTAAATCGCTATTCAGCGTTAACACAAGACGACGGTGAAATGATTCATCTTCAACAAAAACAGCGTTGCTTAAAACGCCTCCCATCTTTGTAGACGGTGTTGTACATTATCAAAAATGACACACAACTTTCTTGCAATATACTACGAAAGGCTTAGCAAATAGTTCAGTTAAAATTAATAGAACAAATCCAGACGTATATCAAAAACTAGCCAAGTACATGAAAAGGATATTGTATACCACACCTATCAAATGAAGCAAGTTTGGCTATGTCAAATAATAATAAAACATTTGCACGCTTCTACACCAACCGAAGAAATAGTAGGACATCAAGTTCAAAACTTAACGAACTTACAAAGAAGTTTAAGCAAAAATCATTTGCCAATATTTTTCGTCGATCTCGAACCAGCAAAAATAATAAATATATCTATAACTTGCAATCCTTTCATAATAGGCATGTTTTAGTAGAATCTCCGATGACTACAATGTACCGGATGCCAAAACTACAACCACAATGAAAGATATTGTAATCAATCTTCACATAACACCAAAACATGCACGAAATCAAGGTAAACCCAAGCAATCTGCGTTCTATGCCGCGGAGTGCACCCAGCCAACTATAAAGGGTGTACAATCTGCCAAGAACTGCAACAAAAATATCAATCAAACAAACAACCTCCAATTACCAGATTTTGCGCTCAATATTTTCCCTTTCTACCACCAACAACAAAGTAACTACATCCCTACCAACAAGCCAATGCAAAACTCGCCCTGCTCAGAAATTCTCAAATCTCTACCCCTAATTTCCAAGAACTAAGTCTTAGCCAATTCCTCGATGAGATTAACGATTTATTTAATCAATACAATATGATTATCAATATGTTAACTACCGTCAACAACAAATTTATTCAATAATGACTAAATTCGTAAGAATTGCTTTATGAAATATCAATGATTTACAACATAAGAATTTAGAAGTAGAAACATTGTTATGACTATACGATATAGTAATCATTTTGGAAACACATTTTACTGATAGAACATACAAAACATCCGGATGGGATGGCCTATAGTGGTAGAGCAATAATAATCAAAAATTCTATCGTACATCACAAATTTTCATTATATAAAAGAGGCGGGCCACAAAAATTCAGATACAAAAACTTCCAATGAGATTAAATCTTTCAGCGGTTTACTATTCATGAAGGCATAATGTTATGAAGCAGATGATGCAACCTTTCTTTAGTTTTTTGAGGCCAATATTTATAGCATTAGAATGGTTAATAACGATAAAAAGCAGAGAAATCTATAAACTCATTACAGGAAACAACTACAACTACCTTTTACAAGCAATCCAAACTATTGGCCAACGGATCTATTAGACTTTTTATCACCAATGGTATGTTTTCTAATTACATGGTTATTAATTTAAATTATTATTTAATATCCGATCATACTTTAGTAATTTCACGTTAAGCGAAACAATAATTTATAAACACCTAATCCTAGACTAAGTAATTATAAAACAAATTGGGAAACATTTAAGGAGCACATTAATAAAAATCTAAAAATTTACGTTAGTCTTAAAATACCTAACGAATTAGAAAATGCCGCAAGTCGTTTTATAACCATCATTCAAGAAGCTGGATAGACACAACAAAAAAACTTGAGAAACAATTCCTTTAATATTTTTATGGAAATAATGGAGCTAGTAAGAGGAAGACGAAAAGCAAGAATACAATAGCAAGGTAGCCACAACATTAACGACCCTACCAATTGAACAACAAATTGAGAAGAAAACTTAAAGGAATTTGAAGCAAAATCTTTAAAATATATATTAATTTACTTAATACGCATATTAATACAATTTGGAAGGCTACCAAGCATTAAACAGCCCACAACGCGTGTTCCTCCTCTACAAGACTAAACAGATAACCGTGTGAGAATTGAGCAGGAAAATGCAAAAGCATTGCTAAACATTTAGTATTTATTCCGCATTCTGAAAAATGGACGAGGAAGTTGAAGACTACCTAAACACTCCAATACAAATATCACCACCAATATCTATTTTCACTCTAAATGGAATTCATGAGGAAATAAGATTACTTAATAACGAAAAGTCTCCTGAAGTTGACCATATAACTGTGATAGTACTGGAACAACTACCTGCAAAAGGAGTTTAATTTTTGCGAGCACTATTCATTAGAATTTTGCGTTTGATATATTAATCATTGCAATTCCCAAATAAATCGCCGTCTCATCGGTTTACTCCCTTTAACATCAAGTTTTCTAGAAAAATTAATACTAAAACGAATAAAGTAAAATGAACTTCAAAACTAATGGCCTTGGTCACCAAAATTCTACAATTCAGCAGTATCACCGAGCGGTGAAAACTATTCAAGCGGCTCTGGAAAACAAAATTTATTGTACTGCAGTGTTCTTGGACATTAGCCAGGCATTTGCTAGGGTTTGGCACAGAGGACTACTTTGTAAAATAAAGAAATTATTTCCACGTCATTACGATTTACTTCTCTAATCTTATCTAGGAAATTGTGTTTTCAAACTAAAATAAGAGATGAAACTTCTGAAATAAAACAAATTGAAACAAATGTACCTCAGGGTAGTGTGTTGGAACCTCTACTCTATTATAATTTTGATTTATCAACTACAGAACAAAGTGATACTGGTATTTTTGCTGACGATACAATGATATTGGTATGTAGTGAAGGTCAAATTGCAGCATCAACCACGTCGCAACATCATTTTAATATGATAGAAGAATGGTTACCCAAATGGAGAGCAAAAGTTTAATGAAAGTAAGTCTGTACACATTATCTTTACTAGAAAATAATCAACTTGTCCTTCAGCTACTATAAATAATAAACCGAATCCTTACAAAAACATAGTTTAATGCCTGAGTTTACATCTAGATAGACGTTTGATCTGGAAAATACATATAATTAAAAAACAAAAGAAAACAGCTTTAAAAATTTGCCATTTAGTGCTTTAACAGAAGTCTTCAACATCGCTATCACAATGAACGTAAAGAAAAAAAATTGAATCTACTTTAGGCTTCGAATTCCCAAAAGTTTCAAAACAATAAATGTATAAGCGTTTTCATCGTCGTCCTTATCATTACTGCTTTCTTTCTGGTTTTCAGGCTTTAATGTTTTCTTTTATTTTTTCCTTGAATTCTGAAACAGTTTTTTAGCCAGTTTCTTGTTCTAGAAATCTGTCGTTCTTCCCTAAGTGCATTTTTTATTGGCGTGTCTGTCAAAATTAAGGATTTTCTCTTGCCGCGTTTTGTTTCCTTTCTTGGCGCTGCTTTCTGAAAAGGACAAACTGCTTCGGGAGCAGGGATGCGTTCTTTTGATATGGAAGGGACCGCCACATTGGCATCGCTTGAGTTAGGATGTCGTAAAGGAGAACTTATGGGGCTACTAAGTTGTTCTGGCCCGTAAGTCGGGTTAGGAATGAATTCAACTGCATTAACTTCAACTAAAGGGGGTCTATTAGTGAAGTATGATGGCATAAAATCAACGTCTGTAAAAATTCCTGGGTTTAGTGGATAAATTCCGAAAACCCGAAACTCAGATATAATGTTAACTGGAGTCATTGCTTGGGTAGTGGCTGTAGTTAAAAAGAAATGGGACATCGTAGATTGTCATAAGGCCTTTTATTAAGTTAAATCTAAGCATTAGAAGCAATGTCGATATGCTTTTTAAGTGGACCATATACACCTAGGTTCAATGGTTGCAGCTTATGGCTACAGTGTGGCGGAAACGATAGCAAATCTACGCCATTGTCCTTAAAGAAATCCAACGCTTCTGCAGAAAGATGGAATTAATGATTATCTAACAGTGGCAGACTTGGATTTTGTTTAGAGCATCGTGCATAAGACACAAAGTGCTTAACAAACTTAACAAAATTTGCTTCCGTCATCCAGCCTGATGGGTTTGCATCCCTCGCGCATCCCAAGGGTCCGCCACGAATGAAGTGATCATGGAATTTCACTCTTGGGAAAACTAAAAATGGTGAAGTGCTGTTGCCAGCAGCATTCACAGCATAAGCCGCAGTGACTAACATACCTCTTTCTGCCGACGTTAATTTGCCTATTTGTTTTAATCTACAGCGTGCTACTATCCTGTCTGGCTTTTGAACGGTAGTGACCCTTGTTTCGTCTATGTTTCATATATCATTAGGCTCTAACTGCAACATATAATACTGTTTTTAAATTTCCGAAAAACATGTCAACATTTGTCCTGTTGAAGCTAGTCGCTCGGGACACGCCTCTAGCCTGGGGGGTCCTAATAGATAGTTCTTTGTTTATTTTCAAAAAAGTTTTCCCGTAGGATTACTTGCCTCTCGTGTTTTTGGAAAATATGCCCCAATGCCATATTTGATCTTCATCATGACATCAACGAATGAAGATGATATTTATTTATAAACACAAACCCATCGCTAGAAGCAGTAGCAATGTATGTATCAACGAAATATCTAGCTTGATAGATGTAAGTTTTACTACAAAAAAGAATTATCTGAAAAATTTACTCACTGATGAAAAAAACACAAAAATGAATCTCCTACTACAAACAATGAAGCAAACCAACTAAATGTGACGTGGAAGGTGCGGACAGTGTTGGCACGTTGACTAATACCGTGAGTGGAACGGTCTACGGGCTGGTTCGGAAATTATTACGCGTTAGAAAACATGCCCCGTGGAAAAACATGCCCCGGTCTCCCCTACTTTACTTCGTTATCTAGTTCTTGAACTATTTTTATACAATTAAAAAGTCTAGTGAGTTATTAACGATATTTATTAGCGTCTTTAATTGCAGTTTTTGAGAAAACGACTGAGCCCATTTGCGAATTTGTCTCATCTACAGAAACATCACCATTATTAAAAACCTAAGAATGGAGAAATATATTTTTATTCGCTCAAAACACTACAACGATGCAATAATTAGAACTTAATTTAATTAAAAATAGAACTTAAGTTAATTGGATATTTAATATAAAAAAGCAACAGTGGTTTTAATTAAGTGTGATAACAATCCACCCATAAAATAGTCAATGAGAATTTTTGAAAAGGCTGGCTCGCGCTTCGATTCTGTACTTTATTTTAATTAATGTAATGTACATTTTTTTTTATTTAGTACTCATTGTCTTGTATAAATTTGTACTTTGTACTATATATTTTTGTCATCGTGTGCCACTTCATAGTCCCACTATGTCAGGTCAAGATTTAAGACCAGATTCAGTTTTAGGTTGTGCTCGCGATAAATCCTATTAGAGCAGACTGTTTCCAATTTGTACGACTCTTATATCTTTGTTCAAAGAGGTCGTACCGGGTTGGTTCCTTAGACAATATTGCTCAGGACACTTAGAGGTTTTGATTGACATAGGTTTTGTCTGGGTACCCGAATTTTCAATGTGGGGCACAATCTGCCCATCCTTCTTCTAGTTGTGTGTTGTGTATTGACAGAATAGATAAAAATCGATCCTGATTTTGTTTGGCAATACATATTTTTATAATTATAAAAAAATTTTTTTATAAATTATAAAACAGATTCAATTGCTCAAACCATTCGATAAGCAATTGCGGCTGGTTCAGTCTTATCTGTCAGAATATTTAAAATATCCGTTAAATTTAAAGGAAATGTAATGCTTTATTACTTATGATTACGCAGACTCTATAGCGTCAGAGCTAAGAGTGCCCCTATTCCAAACAACACTGTCTCGATACCTATAGATGCTGTTAAATGTATTCTAGGCGGTCCATCGTTCATGTGCGCTCAACCATCATCGCAAACAAAGGCCTAGTCCATGATTCCGTTTCACCGCCGGACTACTTAGCTTATTTGGGGCATTTCCATTCTTACAACACTAAATACATCAAAGGACTCTAATTTATAGACCATCTGGACCTCTCTATGCTCGAACGAGGAGCTCGTAGCTGTAACCAACAAAATGTGTCTTTCAAATGTCTTATCAAATTCTTACAAAATTTAAGACGAGACTGAATCCAATGTGAACCAAAATTATTTTTTTATGAGTTATGAGGTCAGCCAAGACGATCTCGACTTTTGAATGTTGTAAATAGGGATACCTGAATCATTCTCTCCATAGAATACTCTTTAGTCGCACTACAAGCAAGACGTACCTTTTTATGTTGCACAATGGATTATTATAAAGTTTGTCACAAGAAAAAACGTAAAATCCTTGAAATTTTGAGAAAACAAAGCATAGTTTAGAGAAAACACCTTTAAGAAAATTTAAATGTACGTGTAAGCAATTATTGGAAAGACGAGTATTAGCTTACCGAGAGAAATATTTTGCATTGTTCATCACTTACTCAAGGATGAACATTGATTATTATTAGCTAATGAAGCTATATTTGGAGACAGAATAAGCTACGGTAGTTGTCAGACAATTCCAGTCGCTTAGAATTACCTAAACTCGATAAAAACTTGAGGATTTTTTCCGTATAACCGTGTTTATATCCCTATTATTAATATTATTGGACCACTAAAGAAGCACTCCTTAGGAAAGAGATTTGACGACGATGATTCTGTCAAAGCATTCGTGTACGGTTCGCAGTTTCATTTTGTGATAGCGGAATAAAAAACTAACTATCTGGTGAAAAAAATGTATCTCCAAATTAGGAGATTATGTACAAAGATGACTTTGTATGTTTATTTTTTTATTATGCTTCAATAAATTAAAAAAGTCATTTCAGTTTATATTTTATTTATAACACAGTGTGAGACATATGGAAACTGGCGATAAAAATGATATTAAAAGAAATAAAACCTTAAATATACTGCGACTGTATATTAGGGGAAGAAGCGCGGCTATTATTGCACATACATTTTGGAATAATTTTTTCCGTTTTTTCTCAAGACTAAGGAATTGAGGAAGCTTCTTAATGGCAGAGTTGCTTTAACTCTAAAACAAGACGCATTTTTATCTTGCAAGATCAAAACTTTTACTAGGCCTAATAAAAAATAGATGTTCAAATTGGGGTTGTAACTTTTCCGGTACCATCATTCATTTTCTGATGAGTATTTTAGACATTGCTAAAACGGTAAGATTATGTAATAAATAGTTAGATGCGAAAACTTTCCATAATAAATAGTTGCTTATTATTCTAATTTTTTTTCTTAATATAAGTCTCAGTAATAATATCTAATATTTAAGCCTATTTTGACGATTCATCTTAACATAGAAAAAGTAACATTTTTAAACAGTGACAATTTATAAGTAGTTTTAATTAAAATTCAGTTCTTTAAGGAGCGTGTGAGCAACATGGCAGGTATAATTTCCGCTCGAACAAATTCTGATTAGAACAGCACATGAAACCCCATTTACAACGCCTGAAAGCCTGCTTTATGTGCCTTTTTGCATTTTCATAAGCCTTTATTGCGGTTGCTAGTTGATTTAACCGCAGGTGATAAATATACCCCACGCCTAGTAGTAGGGAAATTTAGCACGAGGCGTAATGCAAACTTATTACGGCTTCGCGTTGGGATGGAGGCAAGGAGACGTCGCCACCTCGAAGGCGGGCCGGTTAAGACATCGATATTGCTGCGAATGTAATGTTTCTTAAAGCACAATTGAAGACATAAAGCGTTCTAGCAGTCGCTTTACGACAGTTCTGTTCCGAACGCACTCTTTATTTGTTTGCTACGTGCTGTGTGAATGACATGGCTGAAATACAACTTAGCGAATATTAAGTCAAACGTTCGGACTCTTGCACGTTTCTTTATTTGAAAAATTACATTTTCAATAAACATTTAATATCGAAAGATTTATTTTATGGGGAGAAATAGATTTTTCTGTACTTACTACATATAATTCAGCATGTGTAGGTATTTATTTTGTTTTCTTGCAAAAAACTGCAAGATTGTTTTTTTCAAAAATCTATCTAAAATATTCACACTTAGAATTATCAAAAATCCAACGTTAATTACAATCAATGGACATACTATACAATGGAATGCCAAAGACGAGCCCGTGAAATATCTGGGTATCCATCTCGATACTGGCTCACATGGAAATACCATATATTAAAAAGCTGAACGAAGGCCACACGCGTTTAATCCAGCTCTACCCAATCATAAATAAAAGTCCACTATGAAAATCGAATGCATGACGCTCTTGTATAAATCTCTAATACGTCCATTGATTCTGTACGGATGTGTGATATGGGCTAACACTTCCAAAACCAATCTCAACCGAATCCAGACGTTACAAAATAAAATTCTTCGAACAACAGTCAACGCCCCGTGGTTCATTACAAATCAACAACTTCATCACGAATTAAACATGCCCACAATTCAAGAACATATTGCAAAACTGACTAAAACCTTCCATGACAACCTTACCAACTGCAATGGTGCCACCTTCTATGAACTATGCCAAAGAAGTATTCATAGACGATTAAAACGAAAGTTACCCCAAGACATATACTTGAGTGATAGTGGTGATGACTAATCTCCAAATAACTATTTGATCAAAATACGTAAGTGATAGTCTTGATGTCTAAGTGCAATTAATTCTCAATTAACTATGTGATCAAATGGTAAATCCAAATGACTATTAACACAGCTATTTCAAGTGGTTATTAGGTACTATTCTGTTATTTCCCTTCGTTAAGTATTAAGTGTCAAACATACTTTGTATAACAATGTATATTGTTGAGCAGGTAAAAGTTCTATTAAAAAAAAAATCTATCTATACTTTTGAACGGAAATAAGCAATATGAAATATGGCGTGGCTGAGGTCTGAGCGACCGTTTGGTTGCCTATCTTCAGGATCATTTTGCATATCTTATTTTCGTAAAGTCACTGTTATTTGTAAATTGTTCTACGTTTGAACCTTGCAAAAATTTGAGGAAAAGCTAGTGGAAAATTGTCAGCCTAGAATGCCAAAAATGCCATTTGCGCGCAACCTCTCGTAATTGCATATTTTCGGTGACAATTGTTTTGGATTATTTTTTTCAAAATGTATTGTACACTATGGTATTTGTAAGATCTAAGAAGTGAGGAGAAGCATAAAAAATTTTGAATTTGTGGGTACACAATTCAGTTTTGTTCAGTCTGCTTATTTTCACTTATCTCAGGTTGATTGATTACAAATTTGTGTAACATAAAATATCAATTAAAAATATTAAATTAGATTTGCCTAAAAGTTCGGTTTCTCTATTAATAATAACTCAAAATAAAAGGTCTCAACAATAAAAACGTAACATAAAAGGTGCCTTATACATTTGAAGCAAATTTATAAATAAATCAAACTCTTAATAACTGAATAATAAAAATCTTACTGCAGCAAGTAAGAGGTTTTGGAAAAAATGTGATGCTTCAGTTTCTCAATGGAAAAACAAAAATCAAATAACTAACATGTAAAATCAATTACTGACATCGATTTTATTTTTCTAAATGAAATAATCGAGTCATAATAAACAAATAACCAACCACCCCAATGGAACAGCACCGCAATATTTGTCAAACAAACAGTTAAGCAGCATGAACTGCCAAAATACGAAGAACAATATATTCAAGCAACGTCAGTACTAATACAAACCCTTCCATACAATTTAACCGTCACAGCAGTCTACAGTCCCCCACGACACAACCTAAAACGAGAACACATTGAAAGCTTTTGCAAACACTGGGGCAAAAATTCATTGCAGGAGGGGATTATAACTGTAAACATACGCTATGTGGTTCGCGACTGACTATAACTAAGGGTAGATAACTAGTAAAAGTTCTCTAAGATAAGAACTACCAGTATATTTCGTTGGGAGCATCAACATACTGGCCACCAGACCCCTACAAAATTCCAGTCTTATTGGACTTCTTCATTACTAACGGGATAGCACCAACATACATAAACATTACACCCAGCTACGATCTATCTTCGGACCATAGCCCAATCATAGCTACGATAATCATATTCGCAATCTACAAGAGACACAAACCATACTTGCATAACCCAAAAACAAACTGGGACACATATCGGCAAATGCTACAAGACAACATTGTACTATCCACCCGACTGAAAGAACCAAAGGAAGTCGAGAAAGAATATAATAACTTTGTCAATGTTCTACAACAGGCCGCGAAAGCAACCATCCCTAACATCAAACACAAGAAATCAACCAATAATATACCTCTAGAAATCAAAAAACTGGTATCTGAAAAACGAATAGCCAGATCAACTTGGCAACGAACTAGAACACCAGATAATAGAGTTAAATATAACCATCTAAGAAACAAGCTAAAAACCAAGCTACAAGAATTCAAAAACAACTCAATTGGTACATGCATTTCTAACCTTTCAAGTTTCGATAACTCCATTTGGAAGCCCATAAAAAATAAGAAAACCTTTAACAACATCTCCCCCATACGGAAATACTCAACACCACCAACTGCGTGGGCAACAAAAGATAAACAAAAGGCCGTCCTCTTCGCCGAGCACCTTGCAGCGGTCTTTCAACCCCAAAATAATGATCAGGTACAGGAAGTCGAACAGGTTCTAAGTACGCCTACACGAGCACAACCCTTAAAATTATTTATTCCAAAAGAAATAAGGGACGCAATAAATAACCTAAATCCCAAAAAGGCCCTGGCATAGACCTCATCACAGCGAAAATGTTAAAAGAATTGCCAAAACAAGGACTTGTAAAACTCCTGTACATCTTCGACGCAATAATTAGACTCGACTACTGGCCTACATCACTTAAAATAGCTCAAATCATAATGATATCAAAACCTGGCAAAAATCCGTCAGATGTCACATATTATCGCCCGATAAGTTTACTACCCGCACTTTCAAAACTACTCGAAAGATTTCTACCCAACAGACTGATCACAGACTTAAAAATTCACAGGATTTGATCTCAAACCATCAGTTCGGGTTTCGACATGCACACTTGACAACCCAACAATGTCACCAAATTGTCAACATTATAAACAAGTCATTTGAAGACAAACAATACTGCACAGCTGCATTTATAGATATCAGTCAAGCTTTTGACAAAGTGTGGCACCCTGGTCTACTATCAAAAATAAAAAGAATCCTTCCATCCTGCTACTTTAAACTGATGAAGTCATACCTACAAGAACACCAATTTGAAGTGAGAGTGAACGAAGCTACATCAAATCGACAACCAGTTCTATCAGGAGAACTGCAAGGTAGCATCCTAGGACCACTACTATATGTCCTATACACACACGACTTACCCCTAACAACAGGCACCTTCGCGGACGACACCGCGATATTCTCAGCGCACGAAGATCCAGTAGAAGCCTCCTCAAATCTACAACACCATTTAAACTTAATAAACACATGGATGAAAAAATGGAAGATTAAGGCTAATGAATCCAAATCGACACAGGTAACCTACACCCTCAGAAAAGGTATATGCCCACTTGTAAACCTCAATTAAGTAATACTACCACAAAGCGACAATGTAAAATACTTAGGCCTAACCTTCGACAGTAAATTAAATTGGAAACAACACATTAAAAAGAAAAGAACTCATCTTGATTTAAAAGCTAAAGAACTCCCCTGGCTTATTGGAAGGAAATCCCGACTGTCAATGGAAAACAAGATGTTGATCTATAAAATAGTGCTCAAGCCAATATGGACTTACGGCATCGAACTCTGGGGATGCGCCAGCAAGTCTATCACAGCAATAATCAGAGAGCTCAATCTAAAATACTCCGAGCCATAACGTATGCGCGTGTGTCTCGAACCATACAGATCTCAAAATCCCATGCGTCAGTGAAGTAATCAGAGAAACAGCCACCAAACATCACACCAAACTCAAATTCCACCCAAATTCACTGCTACAACCCCTGCTTCATCTTCCAGAAAATAGAAGACTCAGAAAATAGACATTAAAGAAAAACTGAAGCAACATCACTGGATGTTAGCTTCTCCAAGTTATTATTATTGTACATTATTTATACCAATGTACTAGCCATCTGATTGGCTTATAAATTGTATTTCATCATAAATTTTATATATCTTTAAGTTATTAAATAAACAATTTTCATATTTAAAAAAGCAGGCATTTTGCACCATTCTAATATATTTTTTCTTACTTTGTTAATGTAATCTTGTTTTACACTTTAATTTCCACTAAATAAATAATGCGATAATTTTGATGTCTGTTTATATTATTATGCTATATGTGTAATACAAACTAATTTAGATGAACTTGCGGCATTATAATTACGTCTGCTGATTTCATATCCGAGCAACTGTTATATTTAGGGTGTTACGGAGCGAATGTATTAATACAGTGGATGGAGATCTGTACTGGAAGTCAGTTAAGGGTGAAATGAGTGACAGGTATCAAACGACGGTTTTGGTGTTCGATCATGTGGGTGAAGTTAGTTAATTAAAATAATTAACCATCGACTGTAACATGTCAGTTAGTCGTTTAATGTCTGCGACAGCAAACTGTTGTGCATGAAACAATTAATAAAATTTCTTTATTAGTGTATTTTTAAATAAAATTACTTATAATACTACACAGGTTGCCAGTCTACAATAATCAACATCAGACAGCATTACATAGTGTTTAAGTTACAGAAAGGTTTACCTAATTTAGAACTTTCCCATGTGTCGTTATTGGCAGTTGGTTTTTTCTAGTATTTCTTTTCAGCTGCTTCTGATCTCATTGTTCGCGAGAGATTTCGTTGCCTTTGATGTAGAATCGTAGAGACCATCTCATATCAAAAGCTTTGAGGTATTTCTTGTTCCTTTGTAGACCTGTGTTTGTTGTCACATCCTAAAGCAAACGAATTCGTGTTTTTGTGTAAAAAAAGCTTCTTGTATTTTAATATATTATTCTTTTTTTCACAATCTTGAAGTACACGAAAAAGCGGTGGTAACGGAATTTGTACCCTTGAATGCACAATGTTAGATAAAAGTCAGTTTTAGTGTGTTCTAAAGTTTTATAATAAAATTAAATAACATTAATGTTATCTCATTGTAGTGATAGAAGTGCTATTTGTATATCACTAGCAGATAAAATGAAACTATGAAACCATTAATTTTATTAAAAATTGCTTCTTCCAAAATATATATGCAATTATAATTTAATAAGAGTGCACATCCCACTAAATATTTATTAATGATTTTATAAACAGATTTTCCATTTGTATTAGTGTATTCTTTTGTTCACTAAAGATTAACTTTTTTGTGAGAAGTTTTTTGTTTATATAAAATAAAACATTAATCATTTTATATAACTATTAAAATATTAATTTTAAGTTGAATTAACCTTTAAAATTTTATATTTATCAATTATATACAATGTAAATTCGATTTGGAACATTGAGCTGAACGCACGCATGTGAAAAAGGCTGATATTGTTACGTAAACATTAAAGCATACTATACGTGTAGTTATAGTATACTTAAAGTGACAAATAAATAAATAAACCGAGTTATAAAACAAAATAAGGCGTCTAATAGCAAAACGGGATAAAATATTCTAGCAATTATTGATAGATACAAACACTAAGTACATAATGAAGCATAGGAAAATTGAACAATTTAAAATACCAAATATATTATGACAACAGGGAATCATCAACCAAAGATAACATTAGGGAAATAAAGACAAAGAAGAAGAAGAAAAGTAGCAAAATGTTTAATTAAAAAAACACAAAAAAGTATGACGAGAGAGATTTAAAATATAATAAAACAACTAATGATTGATATAAAGAAAATTAGATTGTAGGAAGAGATTGTAAGAAGAAAATTGACCCTTCAGAGAACAAAACAAAAAATTGGTAAGAAGAGTTGAAACTATTAATTAAACTCCTGAATACAAAGAAAGGAAGGATAACACTGTAATAAAACAAGTGGATTTTCGTAACAAATAATTAAAGGAGTAGAAAAAATTAAAAAAGAACACTAAGGTTGGATGCAAAAACAATCATAGTAGTTACGATAAAACTGAAAGTAGAAGCGCCTATTCTAGTAGCTAAAATGAAAAAACGGGAGAATAAATCGAAAGTGATTAAAACGAAAAATAAATTGAGGACAACCGAACGACATAAAAAAGGCTAAGCGAATTTAAAGAAAATAGCAGAAACAAAAGGAAGATGGGAAAGAACTAAAGGTGAGGTATAAAAATATAAGTAAATGAAGAGAGATAAAACTTGAACATGCAGTCTAACAACCTAATTCAAATAAGAATAAATAAATAACTTTTGGCACAAAGCTGGAAATTAAATATTACGGGAAGGCAATTAGTTACAGGACCCAAGAGAAGGAGAAAAGGAAGAAAAAAATCACTTTTTTTGAAGCAAATGCGGGCAAAGTCAAAAATAAGAAGTGAAAAGTATTTTTAGGAACATAGAATGTGAAAGAGATAAATAAAAAATATGTTCTGAAGAAATTGGCAAAACAAATTTACAAATATTGTGGCGGTGCAGAAAACTAAATAAAAAAAAATAAATAAAGATAGAAAATAGAAAAGGAAGTTCTTGAACATTGATGGCGAAAAAAAATTTATTTATAAACTTTAAAATTGAAATTCTAAATTTTAAACCTACATTACAAGGCCGTTTTTAAAATTTTGCCCTTCTAATTTTCCATGTGACAATGGAAGTAGATGAAACAGTTGCAAATGAAGAATTTTATAGACAATCAGGAGAAGAATATAGTAGCATACTTAAAAATAGATCTGGAGGATTTTAACGCAAAAATAGGGAAGTGATTTATAAACATATAGAAAAATATAGTAATAATACTATGAATAATAAATGGGTAAATGTTGATTGAGTTTTCCGGAGGTATAAATATAAAAATAATGAGCATTTATTTCAAGCGAAAGAAACCTAGACATCTTATGATTACAGCTGCACTAATCAATCGCATATTGTATCAAATAAACAGGAAATATGTATTACAAATACTAAAAGCTACAGAAGATCAGACGTGTACTTCAACTAAAATATGGTAGCGATGCAGCTGAAACAAATAATACCAATGAGCATAAAGACCAATGAAAAAAACGAAATCAAACCGGCGTGAACGGATTACAACAAATAACTAAGAAGTAGGTATATCAAGCGAGTAAATAAAGCAATAAGCGAAATTAAGAAAAATCAGCTTGTCGAAGACCAATAGAAACCAATAAACAGGGTGTTGGGAAAAGCAGTGAAAGAAATAATGGGCCCCACAAATATATATATATCCGGGAGTACATTCCTATGTGGAATTGGTGCCGCTTTTTCGAGCTCTTCTGACTTTTAAATTTGTGGAGTGGTTCATCACTCCTCTCCACTGTTCTTTATAATCCTTTGTGATTCTTTGCTTTCTACTATTTCTCCATAATTTTCTATTTTTAATTTTTCTCTCCAATTGTCAATTCTCATTGTTTTATGTCCTCTATTACTTGGTCTTCCCATCTTGTCTTCGGTCTCCCCCTTGGTCTCATTTTCTGTGGTTTCCATTTCATTATCTTCTGCGTAATTGAGTTGTCATCTTTTCTATTTATGTGTCGATACCAACGTATTCTTCTGGCTTTTATTTCTTTTACTATATTTTCTCCTTTTAGTAGATCCTCTATTTCTTGGTTTGTTAATCTTATATATAATTCTTCGTTTGTCTTCTTTGGTCCATATATTCTTCTAATTATTTTTCTTTCGAATGTTTTAATTTTTTCTGCGTCTTTATTTGTAATACACATGGTTTCGCTTGCATATAATACTGGTGATCTATTGCAACCTTGTAAACTCTCATTTTTGTTTTCTTGCTTATCTGTTTACTTCTCATAATTTCCTTAAATCTGTGGTATGCATTGGGCCACACAAATAGGGAAGAAAAAAATATGCTGTAAAGAAAATCAAGGCTAAGAAAAAGAACTAAACAAGTGATAAGCTATAACAAAAGTGCAAAAGATTGCGTAGAAAAAAGAAGAGAAGATAAAACAAGGAGATTGGGAGCCTTAGGAAGAACTTCAAAAACAAAGAAATTAAAAACTTTTACCAGGAGTGAAAAAGAAATAAAAGATACAAAAGTCAACAAATATATTGCAAGGTAGAAAACGGTGAGCTGGCGTCTATTGAAAAACTAATAAAAGAGAGGAACAAATCCAACCATTTACAAAAGTACCCAAACGAAGAATAAAAAATCAACGTGAACAGTGGACATGAAAAGGATTTACCACAACAAAACGAAATAGTAGTAATACTAAAAGGTTTGATAACAAAAGGAGCGATAAATTAATGGAAAAATTGATTAAATATGTAGACAAAGAAATCTGGAAGAGGATACACAAAGATGTCTCAGGCCTGGGCGGAGAAGATATTCATTTTCAACGAACTTAAAAAGTTCGTTACTGAATTCTATATGTCTGTCGGTCTGTCTGTCTGTCTGTCGCTGTCACAAAATTATGGATGTTTTAAAATTTTAAAATGGATTCTTCTAGGAAATTTTACCCCGATTTCAAAATCGAAATCAAAACGTTTCTATCTCGAATAGTTTTCGAGATATTCGACTTCGAATTTCGGGAAAATTTCGACATTGTGATTTTATGAGTAATTCTTAAAGAAAATTTTATGCTGATTTCAATAATGAAATCGAAATATTCTATGTCGAATAGTTTTCGAGATATTCGACTTCGAATTTCAAAATTTTCGACATTACGATTTTAAATGTGATTCTTATGGGAAATTTTACGCTGAATTCGAAAATGAAGTAAAAATTCTGTCGAATAATTTTCCAGATATTCGATTTCGAATTTTCCCGAAAATGTTTTTTTAAGTTCGTTCTGGGATTGCTTACAGAGCAATCTCTTCGCCGGCCCCATGTTTAAAAACTAGAATTGAAACAAATTAAATGCAGTCTTAACATTATGAGCGCAATTTATGTATCGACTTTATACAAACGTATGACAGGATCTGAAGAGAAAAAGAAAGAAATTAACTTATTAGATTGGTGAAAATGACACTAATAAGTGTAATCAACAGAGTAAAAGTGAAACAAGACCTATATCACAAAAATTTAAAGTTAAATATCCTATAGCAAGAATACTAGCTCCCAGCAGAGTTATTTAACGCACTGAAAAAATATATAGAACGGGATTACTATATCATTAGTGCAATCAATGTGTTGCTTTTGCAGATTATGTTGCATTACTAACTCAAAGTAAAGAGAAGTTATAAGGTGCTGTAAGTGGTTTTCAACACCGCACAGAAAATAGGTCTGTCCGTAAATAAAAAGAAAAACATAATCTAAGAATAAAATCAACATCAAACTAGACGTACACAATCGAGGAGGTAAAAAGATTCAGTTATTTCAGTAAGATATGTGAGGAAAAACCAGAAGCCGTAGATGAAATAGTGGCAAGATCAACGGCAAGAAACAAGAATACATATGCTTTAACCAAATTTTAACAAATAAGATGATGTTGCGATTTCAATAGAGGAAAATCAAAAAATATTGGGAGTACGGGAGAGGAAATATTTGGCGGAAAAAAGGTGGAACAAAAGAACTGATCAAGAACGAAACCAGTTGTAAGAAAATAAGTACAGAAAGAAAGATGGCGGGACATTTAATGAGAATGACATAAGAACGCTTTTATAAGAAGATCCATATTTATTATTACTTTTATATTTATATCATTAGAGAAGATAATACCGCTTGGTATATTTTCTGTGAGATCCATTATGGCTGTTGGTGGTTATGTTCTATTTTTTATATTTGTTGTATTGATATGGATAAAAGTCATTGCATTTATATTCTAAATTGTCCTAAAAATACAGAAATATTACTGACAAAAGTGATAACTTCCTTTTAAGTCTGGTGTGTAAGTTTTCAGTGCCCAAGTTGTAGTGAACCGCACCACTGCATTGATTTATGTTATCATAAAATTTTTGGGCTGTTTTCTTTATGAATTCTTCCACTGTCAGGATTCCTGTTTCTCGGTGGAGCTGCGAGATTCTTGCGTACCACTGTGCATTTGTTATTATACGGATAATTTTATTTTGTAACACTTGGAGTTTGCGAAGATTAGTTTTTGATGTTGCGCACCAGACACTGCACCCGTATGTAAAAATTAGTCGAATGATGGTCGTGTAGAAGAGAATCCCACATTTTATTTTCAATGTTGACTTCTTCTTGATGATGGGATAGAGCATGGCCAGTCTTGCGTATGATTCAGTCAGTTTTTTATTGGTGTGGAAGCTCCATGTTAATCTACGGTCGAGAAAGACCCCTAGATATTTCACCGCGCTATCTTTCGGATTCCAAGGGATAGGTACATTATTGATAACGGTGTTAGATGGGTCTTGTGGGTGACGCAAGGTAAAGATTTTGGCATCACATTTGCTGGGATTAATTCGTATAAACCATTTGTTAAACCATGAGTTAAGATGATTCAGACTTTGTTGCAGATTGTTTGCGGCTAGGTTAATGTCGTAGTGTTGAGTTATGATTGCTGTATCGTCGGCATATATTGCGATGTCAGAGTTTGGTGTTGTAGGAGCATCGTGCATGAAAATATTGAATAACAAGGGACTCAGTACGGATCCCTGTGGTACTCCCGCATTGATTTCACGTACTGATGAGGTATATCCTTTTATTCTTGTCTGGAACGTTCTGTCAGTTAAAAATGATTTAACTATGTTTAATAGGTAAACAGGGATTGCAAAATTTTTCATTTTGTATAATAAGCCGTTTATCTATATACGATCAAAGGCTTGCGCCATATCTACAAGTGCCATTATCGTGTGCATTTTGTTTTCGTTACCCTTTTCAATTATAAATGATAAATTATAAATTCAATTATAAATATCAATGATAAAAGTGCTGTAATATGATAAATAGAATACAGTTGCTTTTAAAAATAAAACATACACCGACGAAGAGGATACTGAAGCTGCTTAAGATAGTTTAAGTTTAGATAGTTCTGTTAAATGTAATGATACAGAAAAGCATTTTATTGCACAAGCCTTCTAACTGCCAAAAGTCAAATTTATTTGTTGTAGAAAAATCTAAATAAAAAACATAATTACACAAGTTACGGGTATGGAATAAGACAAAGTAAGCTAAAACATCGAAGTACTATTGGAATTGTTTTATAACAGTTGTAATCTTAGTTAAAATAATTTATTATATAACTGAGTACATCAATATAATACGAAGAAATTTCAAACATAAAGAGGTGCATAAGTTACAAACAAAATTAAAATCAAATCTTTTATAGGTACTTTGTTAGTGTTTTTAGAAGAGATGTGGAACACAAATCAAAATGTTTGCTTAGTTATGAATTTAACCCTTATTAATTTTTTCTTTCATATATGATTGGATAATAGGATGACTTAAGACCGAAGAAAATTTAATAGACTTGCTCTGCTTATTGTACGTAAAGTGTTTACTATTTTTAGTGCAAACTGTAACAAAAATAATTCTTTTTGGGCAAGCGTAATTATCAATGAGAAACTAAAAGGTTTGCAAAGCTTAATAAAAATGTTTTTGAATATACTTACTTTGTTGGAAAGCAATCTAAAGAACTCTATAATATTAGTAGCAAAACAACTAATGTTGTAGAGTTTATGTATACGCACAACATAACGGTAGCTAATTGGTTTATGAGTGTAGAACTTATGAAATTTTTACATAACAAGGAATTGACTTAACACCATAAAAGAGAAAAAAATAACAACTCCTCTTTCGTTGTTAATCAAGAGTAGATTCACCAGTCCAAGTTTATTTGGGATTCACAGTGTTTATATTTCTAAAAGAGGCAACAATGTAATACTTATATGAAGATTACACAATGCTGATAGAATGGTTATACCACAAGAAAGAGTTATAAAACATAAGTAGGTATATATTATAATAAATCAAAATCAGAAATTGAATTAATAGATAAAATGTGTACAACTTATAAAATTGCACGGAATAATTTTCGTTGGCTACTGGCCATCCTTTTCTCTGTACTGAATATTGCCGGTACAGATACACGAAATTATTAACTGCAAGGATAAAGGTGAAGTCCAAAGATGCCTTTTATTTCCAAAACAGCTTTTTGTACAGATTTCTCAACAATTAAATTGAAGAAGTCTAAATCTTACGGAATTTCCATATTTTTTAGAAAAAACCTAGAGAAGTATAAACCAGTTATGGAGTAACAGAACATAGAAACTCCTACCACTTTCCGGTATAAAAAGTAAACGCTGCTCAAGAGGTGATACTAAGAAAAAAATGTATATTAAGCATTCTTGCAAATTGTTTAACAGATATTTTTACAATAATGGTATGCAACAATTATTTTAAAAACAAACAATATGTAGTTGATACGAAGATTTTAACAAGGTCTAAATAGATCTTTTTATTAAATATTGTATTATTAAATTTAGACAGAAATAAATGTTTTCTTAAACTTTATTTTGATAATTCAATGAAAGTACAGTAATTAATATTTCACATTGTGTTTCACATAAAGTGTTATTAAATATGAAATGCATTTTAAAAATGCATTGCGCCAGAAATAGTCAATGTTGCTCTTGACGGAAGGTTAAAAGAGATCATTTTAATTACGGTTATTAATACTAAAATGTTGCTAAATTAAATAAATAAAAAAAATAACCAAAATGACTTTTACCAATTTTTGCTGCATTGTGTAACGTGTGAAATGCTAGTTGAAAGTTTGTTGGTTTTGGTAATGTGAAGGTAGGTCTTCACAAATCACCAAAGAACTTAATCATACGAAATTATTACATATTTTTGGTGCGAGCTATCTATATCTGCCTCATTGCAGCGATAAACACTGCAGCCTTAGGCCAACGAGTCACCCGGCGAGCCATCTGTCGATCAACTGCTGGTCTTGGACCAAAGTTATATACAACAGAGGTAGAAATCCTTAAGATGACTTAGAAAAAAAACCAAACATTCGAAAGACAATGTATATTGGTTAAATCCACCGTCCACCTCTATTAGTTACTCATCCCTAGAAAAAAAAGGAACATGATGATACTCAATTTTAATTTTTTTTATAAATGGTGTTATAAATATTGCACCGTTTATTAAACTCGCACACCAAGTCACAAAACAGCAGTATGAAATTAAAGCTCTCACTGGAAATCAGGTAAAAGTCCAACCTAAAACGGCTGAATATTATGGTATTATAATAAAAGCTTAGGTAGCAGATAGGTACTCCTATGCAATCCTGGCATGGAACAGGCCTATTACAGGGACGCGACCCTGCCTTATGCGAGCAATGATTTGCCCCTACCTCCACTTCTGGGGGAAAATCATTTCCTACCCTTTACACCTACCTATCTCCCATCCCTTACCAAACTCGCCAACACGCAATGGCAAGCGTGGCGTTTTTAATGCCAAATACCCCTCATTCTCTTTAACTATGGTAATGTTAGTATCCAAAACAAAATTACCCCAGGTGGGTAGAGCTCAAAGCTCAGAATCCCACACTGATCTTTCAGTTTGTCCCAAGCATTCTGTGGGGGACAAGACACTGATACATAAGAAGAAATGTTCACTCCTGGTAGCCACCAGATCCCTATTAGATGATTTACAACTATACGATCTGGAAAACGAAGCAAGTAAAATTAATTGGGACGTATTGGGACTTGCAGAAGTAAGGAGAAAAGGAGAAAGCTATATCACTCTACCATCAGGAAATGCACTAATGTATAGCGGCCATGAAAGCGACAGTCAAAGAGGAGTAGGTTTCCTTGTTAAGAAATCAATAATACCAAATATTATTAGCTTCAAAGGAATATCTGAACGAGTAGCGTATATGATCATAGAAACATCAAAGAACTACCGCATAAAAATAATACAAGTTTATGCACCTACTTCGACATATACTGACGAGGATGTTGAAATATTATACGAGGACATTATAAATGCGAGGAAAGAGGGAATGTCTAATCTTGATATAGTCATGGGCGACTTCAATGCGATTATAGGACATATAAAAGAGGACGAAAAATACATCGGAAATTATGGATTGGGCGAAAGAAACCTAAGAGGAAATATGCTAGCAGCTTTCTTGGCAGATCAAAAATTGTACGCCATGAACACCTTTTTCAGTAAAAAAGCCCAGCGCAAGTGGACGTGGATAAGCCCAAATGGGCAGACCAAGAATGACATTGACTATATACTCTCATCCAAAAAGTTAAGCATAAACGATGTCACAGTCTTAAATTCATTTAACACGGGAAGCGACCATCGGCTCGTAAGGGCAAAGGTTACTGTTCAAAAGTTCAACAGATATAAATATAGATATAAAAGAACGATAAATGCCCAGACACTCAAACAAAACAGGGAAACCTATCAAAAGTACACACGACAATCATTGCTATTAAAGGAATATAATGACAACAATCTAAACCAAATATCTTGTGATCTGACACTAGCATTAACAGAAGCGTCGGAAAAAATCACAAAGACGACATGCCAAAAGATAAATAAAATTACTCAACAAACAAAACAAAAAATAGAAGAAAGAAGAGAGTTATATAAAGAAGGAAAATATGTAACTGATGAATATCGAGAAGTGAGAAAAGAAGCGAGGCGTATGATAAGAAAAGATTTAAAAAATTCTATGAAGAACAAATAGAGCAAGTAATAGAGGACAACAAAAGCATGAAGTGCCTAAAAAGAAGATATGGGAAACGAGAAATCATTGTAGTGAAAGACTCCGCCGGAACAGAAATAAGAAACACAGACGAGATCCTAAAACTACGGAGAAATACTATAAAACACTATATGGGTCGCACATTAAACAACCTGAGGGGCCAAAAGAGAATTCTAAAATAGTAAATGTAGGATCTGAGGATATGCCGGAGATCAGTGAAGACAAAATTTTGCATGCCCTGCAGACGATGAAAAACAATAAAGCGCCGGAGATGATAATATAATAATAGAAATGATCAAAGAAGCCAAAGAAATAGTAATCCCCAAGCTAAAAATCCTATTTAACGTGTGCCTACAACAAGGAGAATACCAGATAACTGGGATAACGCCGTGATAGTAATTTTGTTTAAAAAGGGACGCATTACTATTACAAAATTACCGCCCTATCAGCCTACTTTCTCAAATGTATAAATTGTTAACAAAGATCTTGACTAACAGATTATCACAAAATTAGATGATTATCAGACAGTAGAGCAAGCAGCTTTCAGAAAGGGTATGGTACCTGTGACCATTTACTTACTGTTAAAATTCTAATCGAGAAATCCATCGAATATAACCTGCCTTTGTTCAGGGCTTTATTGATTATGAGAAGGCGTTTGACTGCGTTGAACACTGGGCAATAATGAAGGAACTTAATTGTGCTAGAATAGATTCCCGATATACAGCACTGATTAGTAATATATACAAACACGCTACAGCAACAATTAAATTACATGCATATAGTAATAAATTCTCAATTGATAGAGGTATTAGACAAGGAGACACAATGTCTCCAAAATTATTTAATTTGGCACTTGAAGGAATATTTAAAAATCTGGACTGGTCAAATAGGGGTATTAATGTAAATGGGGAAAAAATGAATCATTTAAGATTTGCCGACGACGTAGTTCTATTGCAGACAACAAAGACGACCTACAAATTATGATAAACGAATTAGAAAAAACGTCTAAGAAAATAGGTCTAAAAGTAAATTTGACAATGTGTCTTGAGAACCCACAAATAAACATAAATGGAACTATCCTAGAAAATGTCAACGAGTATATATATCTAGGACAAACTGTAACATTAAGGAAGGAAAACAGAGAACACGAGATAAATAGAAGAAGACGTCTGGCGTGAGCAGCTTTTGGAAAGCTAGCTTATATTTTAAAAAACAACAAAATACCCCAACGCTTGCGAACTAAGGTATATGACCAATGTATACTTCCCATAATGACATACGGCGCTCAAACATGGACATTAACGAAACAAGTAAAAACAAAACTGGAAGTCACTCAGCGAGCAATGGAGAGAGCAATGATTGGAATTACAATACGAGACAAAAAAGAAATAAATGGATAAGAGATAGAACTGGGGTCGCGGATGTAGTGAAAAGAGTGACGAAATTGAAATGGGAATGTGCAGGACATACAGCTCGGATCAAAGACAGTAGGTGGAACGTTAAAATCCTCCAATGGAGACCATGGACAGGCAAGAGGCAGCGTGGCAGGCCAATAATGAGATGGCAAGACGACATTAAGAGAGTAGCAGGACTGCCATGGATGAGAGTCGCACAGAATCGCGCTACATGGAAGAATTTGAGGGAGACCTATGCCCAATACTGGGCGCAATGAGGGTTAAAGAAGAAAGAAGAAGAAGATAATAAAAGCCTTAAATAAAAAACAGACTGAATTTTATATCTACATAAATTAAAAGAGGAAAGTACAAGTAGTATTAAAAAATATGCACTACTCCATCAGCACCAAAGAAATCAACGCGGAAATAGAGAAATTAGGATACACGATCACGAATATTTGGAACGTCAACCAATTACCACTTCCAACGTTCTTTATTGAATTGAAATCAATAACCAATAATAAAGACATCTACAATGTTGAGTACATACGGCAGTGTAAAATAAAATTTGAACTACCGAAACAGAAAAGAGAAATCGCCAGTGTGCGAAATACTACAGTTACGGTTACACCAAAAATTTCTGCTACTTAAAACCCGGATACGTAAAATGTACAAAATTGTGCGATGTGTCTTGTGCGGAGGTAATCACCCTACCAATTTTAAGGGGCGTATAATCTGTAAATAATTTTAAAAGAAAAAATTTCTACAGCTTACACCAAAGAATATACTCAATCGTACGTCATCAACAATTTCAACCAGGATTATCATGCGTTCACGCAATAAATGGAAACCAGCAACCTTCTCACTTTCCCACCAACAAGATGCATCTTTCAAACGCTAATCAACCTAATCAGCAATTCAATGACTTGCAAGACCTAAAAAATGTTATGGAAAATATGTTTGATCAAATAAGAACTCTACTAAAGCTCCTGACAACCGTTCTTTCCAAACTTAAATAACGGCCAAAAATTTACAATTTGCTTTATGGAATGCCAACGACTTATCAAACCACATCGAAGAGCTAAAAACATTTATACTAATTCATAACATTAACGTCATTTGTTTTAATAATTTTTTTAATGAATTATTTGAAAATTTCCAACTACAGTATCTATAATACTAATCATCTAGCAGAAACAGCCCGAGGTGGAGCCGCTATGATTATCAAAGACTCAATAAAACACCACAAACTAAGCAGTTACAGCAGACATTTTCTCCAAGCAACCAGTGTGTCTATAGAAGGTTCAGCTAGCTGTTAACAATTTTAGCTGTGTATTTTCTCCTTAAATTAACAGTACAACAGGAGCATTTCAAGGATTTTTATAGTACCTTAGGTTGATGGTTTATTACAGGATGCAATTACAACGCTACACACACTGACTGGGGATTTCGAATTATAACACCTGAAAAACGCGAGCTACTTAAAAAATATTGAAGGCAATAATTTGAAATATGTCTGTACCGGTGAATCCATTACTGGGTATCTGACAGGAACAAACAACCTGATATAATAGATTTCTGCGTTACAAAGGGTATCTCTCAGGACCTTATTGTCGCTTGACTTTGTTTCGATTTATCTTCGGATCATTTTCTAGTCTTAGTTTTATTTTCAACAAAAGTAATAAGTAGAGAAAAATAACCAAGTCTACGTACTAAATACACAAACTGGGATTATTTCAGAATTCTAATTAATCAAAAACTAACATTAAGCGTATTTTTCAAGACCGAAACAGACATGGAAGCATTTCGCCGATACAATACAATGGATAGCTTGGAATTCAACGCTTGAACAGTTAGAGATTCTCATAGCTTATGACTTATATACACAAGCAAAATAAGGTTTCCCATTTTACGTTTACTCAATGCAGCCACATAAGAACTAAAAGAACTGCTAAATAAAAACAAAAATAAATACATCCAAACTTTCTTAGAAAAGCTCACAGCTACTGAAGCTACCAACTACTCTCTTTGGAAGACGACTAAAAAGCAAACAGGTAAAAAACATCCCCCGTCCATCTGAAAACCTCAAGGGGAGTGGCCTAAACCAAATTACAAAAAAGTACATGTCTTTGCAAACCCTCTAGCAAATGTCTTTCAGCCACATCAACTAGATAATTGGTCCGAAGAAGAATCAGAAATGATTCAGCAATTAGAGTCCCCATGTCAACTACAATTGCCAATTCACAGACTCAAATCTGCTGATGTCGAGGAAATCATTAGCAATTTAAATCTAAACCAGGACATGAGCTAATTACTGGTAAAATCTTTAAAGAACTACCTTTCATTGGGATTAAATATCTTACTTAGCTCTTCAATGCATTTCTTCGCACAGGGTATTTCCCATATCAATGGAAAGTGGCGCAAGTTATTTTAATATTAAAACCAGGGAAGCCCTCCAGCGAACCAGTAAGCCTACTGTCAATTGTTTTAAAAGTGTTTGAAAAGCTTCTACTAAAAAGGCTCTTACCAATCTTGGAAAACAATGATATAATACCCAATCACCAATTTTGGCTCAAGCGGATGCACTTCACGATAGAACAAATACACCCAGTCGTACAAAGGATCAACGATACCTTCGAAAGCAAAGAACTGTTCCGCTGCATTTTTAAATATCACGCAAGCGTTTGACAAAGTCTGGCACACTGGATTACTATACAAGTTGCGCCTACTTCTCTCCTTATCCTTAAATCTTACCTGAATAACAGATCCCTTCCTGGTAAAGTTTTAAACCAAATATACGAAACTTTTTCCAATAAACACCGGTGTGCCACAGGGAAGTGTCCTTGGGCTACTGTTATATTTGTCATACACTGCAGACTTGTCAATTACGCCAGAAACTCTGACAGCAACCTTTGCCGACGACACTGCTGTCTTAGCGTCTGACAGAGATCCCAACATCGCCTCGCAGAAACTGCAAACTAACCTCATTGCAATCCAAAACTGGTTAAAAAAGTGGAGGATCAAAGCCAATGACACCAAATCTGTTCACATAATTTTTACCACTCGCAGATCTACTCGTCCTCCTGTTTGTCTAAACAATAGCCTACTTCCACAACAAGATGATGTTAAGTACCTTGCTCTACACCTTGACAGAAGGCTAAATTGGCGCAAACATATCTTCACAAAACAAACGCAACTAGGATTAACCCTTATTAAGAAGCCATTTGAAGGAAAGAGTTAATATCTGCAAACCTGCTATGTTTCCGCGGTTAAAAGAGAGAATCGGACGCGCAATTGCTGAAATGGAGCAGCATTTATGAGAAATCATTATAGAAAACTTTTCTAAAAAGAAATTGTCGCATGTGAACGTTGTCGAGGAGGGGAATTTTCTGAGATATTTCTATTTGTTTCATCCCACTTATGTCATTTTCAACGCACGTATATCTACCAAATATGTATAACGTGTGTATAAACATAGCAGGTTTGTAGATATAAACTTTTTCCTTCTTTGTAAAGAGAACTTTATGTTTACTGTCTAAAATGCGGCAACAATATAATATTAAAAATTTAATTAATAAGCTTCAGTACCAATAGATTAAAAAAATCAAAAAACAGTTGTCTGTTTCCAATTAATGTTATACGTCTTTTTCCTGAACAAGTAATGAGCAATTGGTTTATTTTTTAATTCACGTGTCTGCATTTTAAACCACATTATTAAATATAATATATAAATAAGTGCCCATTAGCATTTTAATATCAAGAAAACCATGGATGTAAAGCAGACAATTAAATAAACTCCGCGTGGTTATAAAGCAAATCCAAATAACTTTTTCAACGGATGAAAAAACGCTAAAGCGTAAAGCAGGTGTTGCGGACTACTCCAAAAAAGCCGTTAAAATGATGAAATTGCAGCTCAAAAATGTAAATCTAAAAGGCTTTGTATGTTATACCTGCCCTGATGAGACCTTTGCAATTCTACTGTTCGCTTGGATTTGTATGTCGGCAAATTAAATTAATAAATCACGCCCATGCGCCTGGTGCTTTGTAAGAGCGCGGGCAGCGTGCGTTATGCACGAAAATAAATGTGCAGAACGTTTTGCTTTGTGTGAAGGTTTGCATTATGCAGCTCTCATTTTGGGAAAAACGAGCGCCGAAAATGGCATAACGAAAAAGAAGCGCACTATAATTGTTTTGTTCATATTAATAAAACATAAAGGCTTTTAGCATTATCGTACGTTATGATAAATTTAATGTGACAAATAAAAATTTTTTAGATTCAAATAAATTATGCAATTTTAAAATTATAAAATATGTTAGTAACTTGTTGAATTTTGTTTTAGATTGATTTCGTCTTTTATAATTTAGTTAGGCTGTTTCGTTTACATTTATTTTATTGAGTTTATTATAATTTTTTTTTTTTGTTGTTTGTTTTAACAAACCAATGTAGCCGCGCAGTTGAAGCACTTGGCTGGTTGCGGATGGACCCAGGTTTAATCCTGGTCTCAGATATTTGGCGGGTGGCCTATTGAGTCAATAAATATAATTGAGTACCTGCTTTTACTTTAACCAGGAGATGTGATCATCTAGGGTGTGGTCTTACCACATACATTAGAGCAGGTAATGCACAACGCCGTATGGTGAGGTGATACGATACCTCACGCACTCAGGACCAAATAGAACAGTAAATAGTCCGTGATGCGGTATTATACTAGTACTGTTTAAGTAAACCGATAAGGCTCAAATTCTTAAACGGCCAGCGCAAAAGCGGATCGTTCGATATCCCCAAAGTAAAGCCAAATCGCTCACCTGAATCGGCCTCGGCTTTGCTTCGTCGGCGATGTTTAGTTAACTTTAAATTTCTTCTTGTAAATGCGGGATGTTAAATGGGCCGTACTGGACGTGATGCGGTGAATATAGCGTTTTAAGCACAGACCAAATTCTGGCGCCTGCAACTATTATGCGGGTTTAAGACACGACCAATTGGCCGAGCTGCGGAAGTATTTGCCGGCTGACCAAAAGCTCTTAAATAAGAGTGTGACGGCAAACTGCGGCAGATGTAGCGGGCATGTCGCGATATAAACGTTCAAAACTGAAATTAACGGCGGGACAACATAGTTTCAGTAATGCACAACGACCGTTAATGAGATCGCAAGGTGTTACAGCTTCACCACCAGGACAATTAAAATCAAAAAGCACTAAGATTAATAACTTTACATAGAAGAAAACATTATAGTAGATAGCGCAAAAGTCATCGTTCGATTTCCCAAGGCAGTAACTTTGTAAATAAAAATAATTAGTTTTGTTTGTTGATTATGTTATTTAAACATTTAAATTTTTTCTTATTAAATCGCGAAGATAGTATCGATCAAGTGGATCGCCGCCAGAGTTGATGCACATTCGAGCTCGTTTTACAGCAGTTTCATGGCTTTTCTCAGAAACTTCTGGCGACACTCTCCACTTATTATTGGGTGTTCTCTTTTAAGGCCGCCAATCTCTGTAGCTTGTTCGAATAGATCCGTTACTTCAAAAAGCTCTAAATAAAGAAGTCTAGAACGGTTAAATCGGATGATCTTGCGGGCCAGTGTAAATCGTCAAAACTAGAAATTAAGCGGTCGGGAAACACTTGCTTCAGAATGTCACTGTCGCTCGTGCTGTGTATGCAGTTACACCGTCCTGCTAGAACCACATGTTTTCCAAACCCAATTTGTCAATTTGCGGCAACAAGAAGTCACTGACTATGATTCTGTGACGCTCATTACTCACAGTATCAGTGTTGCCGACGCTGTCCTCGAAGAAATATGGGCCAATCTCCTTTTCTCTGTAAATGCCGCACGAAACAGTGACTTCGAGAGGATTTAATGGCTGTTCGCGCATTATACGCGGATTTTCAGTGTTTCAGAAACGACAGTTTTTTATTCATGTATCCGCAAAGGCGGGAAAGCGCTTTGTCGCTTTTAATTTTAACAGAAAATCGTCCTCAACGCGGTCGAGGTTTAGGAGGGCTTGGCTGAAATGTAAACGCGATTGGCGGTCTACAGGCAAAAGCTGTTTGTACAGGAACATCTTAAAGTCTTTTACCAAATTCGCTGTAAAGACCGTATGTTGGTGCCCAATTGCGTGGGCCGTCGTCTGGTTTGGACATCTGCAGCCACAGCAGCGATATTCTCGACCGTGTTGAGCCAGTTTCATCAAGCTGAGCAGTTAAACGCTGCAGTGTTTTTCCAGATGGTGCCACACGACCACGGAATTCACGACGAAATTCACATTGAGCCAAAACCACCGACCGATTATTTATCAAATATTCTGCGTTCTTGTAGAGTATACTGATTCATGGTTTTCCTACGCGTATTCTGCGTCTGTTTACTTCACAAATGATAAAGTCGCGGTGACATGAGAGCAAAAATGAGAGCATCTTTCGATAAGATGATGACTTTTGCGCCATATATTACTGATACAACTGCTGAAATTGAAAATGTAATAACACATAATAATAATAGATAATAAGCATTCACAAATTTTAGTACTTACAAGTAATGAATTTAAATTTCCCTATAAAAAGAAAGGCATTTCTCGTTGCACAAAAAGTTGAACTTATAGACATATTAAGAATTACAGTTATAGGCAATCCCGATTTGTTAAATATACTGATGATCATTCATAGACAGAAAAACAATGAGATATTTTTTACTGCAAGTGCGAAGGTAATCACCTTCCAAGCTACAAGAATGTAGTATACGAAATCAACTACAACAAATGTTATACCCCGTTTTAAAAATAATCGTTACTAGGCCAACAAATCCATCTAACAAAGCCAGCACTGAAAGCAAAAAACACTGTTATATACCTAAATGTTTAGTTCTATGCTCAAATAATAAAAATAATTTACAGAATCTGCCAATGAATCGATTTACACCAATACAAAAAACTAGCCCGTTTACTACGATTGCATCACAAAATCGGAACTGGCAAGTAAACTATCAGAAAGAACAGATTTAATGCGTACTTTATTATTGCCCTGTTAGCTAAGCCTAAAAATAGCTAATCTGCTAAAAACAGGAATGTTGATGGCTAGGCTCAAAGAAGCTGAGAATTAATCTATTATAGTACTATATAATATAAATGTTATGTTTATGCGATGCAAGCTAACAATTTAACCTTTTGTCCAAAATATAAAATCGTAATTCGATGTGTCATCTAATTATTTGTCCATAATTGTAACAGAACACTTCTTACATAATAAAACAATTTGTAGGTCCTTAAAGATATACTAAATATAAAACAACATAATGGTCAGGTACAATGGTTGACAAACTAAATCAGTTGAACAGCAACTTTTCCAGAAAAATAAAGATAATTCCAAAAAAACTGTCCTAAAATAACAATCAAAAGGTAATGGAAAAGCGCAAACTCAGAAAGTAATGGCAACAGACCAAATTGCCACATGATACAGCCAAAATCAGAGAAGAAAATGAAGTTTCTTGAAAAGGAAGTTCTAAATAGACATCTACATGGCTCTTAACCAACCATAGATATAGAATACTTACTGTGATAAAATCATGTAAAACATGAACCACTAATAATCTACAATTAAAACGAAAGATGAGCTCGAATTAACAAGCAAAAAACGTAAACCGCCTACAATGGCATTTACACCACTTCCTAGTGAGACTTCAAGGGAAGAAGACAACATGTGCAGTTATGTATATTGTTATCTGCAAATGGAAATGCCAATAAAGAAAATTAAAATAAAAGAGATCAAATGTTTAATGCGCAAGAGTCTCAATACAGAAAAGGCACCAGAATGGGGCTCAAAATGGCGACATCCTTAAAAAATTACCAGAAAACATCACTAATATAACTGCACTATTCACCTGGTAACTGGTAAAACCCTGAAAATGTAAGGTCTTACTGTCCAATTAGTTTAATGTTGGTGATGTATAAATTATTTATATATTATAAGAAACTTACCATTAGAACAAGATTGTCAGTATGGTTTTAGAGAGCAGCACAGAACGATAGAATAGATGCAGATTTAAGTAAATTTGAACATTTAAGAGGGATGGTAGATTTTTCAAGTTGTCCAACGAATCTGATAAGGTATAACATCTGGGATTGCTTTATAAACGTCGGTCAGTGCGCGATATATGTACTTATAGTATTGAAAGTATTGACATTTTATTTAAGTGCCAGATAATTCTGCATTAAACATCAAAATCAATACACAAACTTGTTATCTATATAGTTCGATGTGCCCCATGAGAGCATATTTGGGCAAAACTTGTACATATCTGCATAGCCAACGTATCAGTATCTACATTTACAACCATAACAACTTTTGCAGATTATCCAGAGTGAGGCAAATCGCAACTCAATTTAGAAAACAAAATTTATTGTGCCAAGCCTCTTTGAAACACATTTAGAATTACTGCATACATTTATATTGACATTCTTAAGAGACTTTAGTGAAGGTTTCTACTCATTACATGGTCAATGCTTTATATTTTATGAGGAATACAATAATTAAAAAATATCTGTAAATATCCATAGCAAAAGAAGAGGATTATAAACGATGTACAAGTCTAGTGATCAATTTTTAGCTCATGCAATACGATTTGTGCGCAGACTAGTAGATGAACCCAATGATGCGCATAGATTCAAGCAATACAAAACCATAAAACATAAACAATAGATAACTAGAAAGTGATAGATATCAGAATAAGTTTACATAGAAGAGGTTAAAATTAGATGCGCAATTAACTGGAAAACTGAAGATATGCTATTAATTAGTTATTGTTACCATATTTGCTTAATGTTCAAAGTTCATTGTAAATAAACATAAATTTACCTTTTGTACGAACTATAAAAATAAATGTTATGTAATGAGTGTATGTTTTGATTGTAGGCATAGTAACATTTTACTTTTTCTTCTCAGCTGCCCCTCTGTTGATTTTTAAACGTAGCCGCTTTCATTATAGTTTCTACTCTTCTTTATTATAATATTTATTCTTCTTCTTTCAGTTTTTGTATTATATAAAGCCTCAATCTTTCTTCCAATCATGTATAAAATTTAAAACTTGTTTGAGATAAACATATTGTTTGTATGTTTGTCCTCCCTTCTTGTATGTAGGTTGTGCCCGGTTATTTTTTCATTATTTAGGTATCTACTGTGTAGTATATATCTGAATATAGTCCAAAACTAAGTTTTTTTAGGGACTATTTCATCTTCTCCATATGTTTCTTTTATTTTAATTTAAAGAAATTCTTTTTGTTTCTTTCTTTTTCATTTTTTCATTTATTTTTCAGAAGTATATGTTAATGTTTCCAAATTTCTAAGATTGCTGTCGTTTCTATTTCATTATATTTATATTTCTTTGTTCTTATTTCTTTCTTTTTATTTTTGCTCAAAATTTTTATTACGTGTATTAGAATATAGCGTCCCTTTTCAAATTTCCTCTAATTTTTTTTGCATTTTTACTGTTTCGTTTGCTTTAATTTCCTTTTCCTTTGGTAATATTATTTGTCATTCTGTGTTTTATTTTAGATATATTTTTTCAGGTTGTTTATTTTTTTTATTAATGCTTCTATTTGGTTATTTCACCATTTTACTCTTTAATTTTTCTGAATTTGTTTCTTCTACATATTTCTTTAAATTCTCCCTATTGTTCCTTCAGAATTAATTATAGTTATTTATTTTCTAATATTTGGGATTTATTGTTTATACCTTTTGCTTCTTTTCTATATCTTCTTTGTTTTTAGTTTATAAACTGCTATTCTGCTATATATTTTTTTCTATTACTGAATTAAGAACTTTGCTGGTCTATGTTTAGATTCTTGTTTGAATATCTTGCAACATACTGCCTAAAATGCTTAGTACACCTGTAACATGATTTGCATTGCGTTTTGATATTTGACCTTTAAGAGTTGCGTCTGAGCTCCGAACAATCGCTTTTCTTTGCATAAAATTTTGGATTTGCTCTTTTCATTTATTGTTAGTTTATGTAATAAATTTTATTTAAGATTAAGTACAAACATAATATCAAATTAGATTTTCAGAAATTCTAATGGGAACATTCCAGAACGAGGTCTCCAGATCGTATGTGTACCAACTAATTTCCGTTTCTGCTGCTTTATTTGTTTTAGTTTGTTGGATTGTTTCTAATAAATTTTTATATCAAACTCTTGGCATTTCTCTCTTCTACATAAAACGTATATTTATGTTCTATTTTTGTTCTTATTTAGCATTTTATATTATGAAGTAGTTATTTTAAGAAAAATCCTTTACTCTACTTCTATTTATTATTTCTTCTTTACAGTTCCTTAAGAAACCATTTTTCAATTATGGTTTTATTTAACACTGTTCATAGTCTTGTTAAAAAACCAGCACTTTCTCTTACGCTGTTATTTTATTGAATTACAAATTTGTATGATGATGACCTTTTCCTTTAGTTACCAACATATAACTACCATGCCTAAGTTGAAGGTATTAAATTTAATCACTTATTTGTTTAATTTATCTGTAATTATTATTTTCTCCTCTTTTTGCTTTTTATTCTGTAGTATATATAAGCTTAATTGTTAGTTGTGTCTTTTGTTCTTCGTTTTGTTCAATCCTATTATCTGATTACTACTGTCCATTTCTTCAGTTATTTCATGTATATTTGTATTTGAGGTCATAATTACTATTTTTTGCCATTATTTTAGCATTCTATGAACTTTTTCTGTTTAACATTTAATTCTTTCTCTATACAAATCTTGATATTTAAAAATTTTATTAGTTTTTGTTCTGTTCATATTTTGCACTCCATTTTTCTAACGTTTGACCGTTTTATAACTTTTCGTTTTGTTTTCTTATAACATCTGGCTTATTATCCTATTTTGTCAGTCTACTTTATCCCAGTTCTTCTAGTATGCAAGGCTGCTAATTTGCCTTAAATTTGTGATAGATTATTTAATTAATATTTTCTTTCCGGGACCTATTGTAGTTATTATTAGACAAAGTGATTTTTATTTGTTGTTCCTCTTTTTTATAGTTTTTATTTTTTGGTTTTGAAATATTATTTTTATCATTTTTGGGCGTATTTTCTTCTGCATATAAAGAATTCTAATTTTTTCTATTAACAATGGTTTTGCCTTGTTTTCTGTTTCTTTTAGATCTTGTATTACTATTTTATTTTGACTTATTTCATTCTCCCGTGCTTTTATCTGATTTTTAAATTTTTTTTTTGGTTTTTTGTTTTCCTATTTTATATTTACCTTGCCTTGTTTCATTATTTTTAATTATATTTGAATCTTATCTGGTTTAGCTTCTACTAATTTTTAAATTGAGATATTTAAATTGTTTATCTTTAAACTTTTGAAATAGTTTTTTCTTTATTAATTGCTACTAAATTTATTTTTAACCACTAATTATTAAATTTAACATTTTAAATTTTTCTTTTGTTTGTATTGGGTTTATTTATTTCACCCCATTTTCCTAACGTTTGGCTTTTTTCACTGCCATGAATTTTTGCACTTCCATGCTTTCTTTCAATTTATTTATAGGTGGATTCCCGCATTAGTAATTTTCCGCCGTAAATTTATTAAATTTATTGGGGTCACCACTCCACCTTTGCAATAATTATATTTATAATGAAGGTCCTGACCGACTTGTGGGAGGCACTGGTACATCTCAAAGTTATTTTGATTTAATTCAGTTTAATTTAGAATATTATATCTGATGATTCGGCTTGCTTCATAAGCAAAGTTTATAATTTGAAAGCTAACATAAAGTTCAGCGTATAATTCCCAATATTTACAAATTTATATAAAATTTAATACTTCGAAGTTTGAACATTGCTTGTTGGTGAATCAATATAGAAAAAAAAAAAATACGATGAAGGTTCAAAGATATAACACGTAGCAGAAAAGTTATTCAAAATATTTTGAACTTAGCTTAGTTATAATGACAGAAATTATTATATTTATCACACAAATTGTATGTAGATCAAAATGCGCCTTAATATTAATTCGGAAATTCTAATAATGTAGAAGACGATTTTACCTAATGACAAACTTTCATTTATAACATCGCAAATTTATGCACAATTGATATATAGGTTTAAACTAATTTTGAAACCATTATTAGTAGTATCAGAACTGGTATTCAAAAATTTATAACTTACGCAAATATTAAAGCAAAAATTTGTGTGATTGTATATTTATAGTACCCAATAATATCTAATTTTAATGCATAGTTTGATAACAAAAATACAATGTTATCAATTGCCGTACTTTCTGAAGAGGCTTTTAAAAATAAATATTTCTGATAATATTGTCAAAGTTATGCAAAAAATATTTTAGGAGATTATAAGTTACTAATAAATACACTACATAGTTAACATTCTTTTGGGTAACTTTTAATGTATACGGCAAAAACATATATAAAGTGCAGATGTGTTTAAAAAGTATCATAGAGACACAAAATATAATCACCAAAATAAAAATACGCTACAAATCGGTAGACCTATACAAGAGAATTACTTTAAAAATAAAAATTTATAATAGTTGTAATGATATTAAAAAGAAATAATATGATATAAACAAGATGCAACAACTCAAGCCTTTAAAATCCTATTTAGAGATATAACGAACAATGGAGGTTTACATGTAGTAATATTTTTATAACTTTAATAAAAATGTATGAAAATAAAATATTTTATACCAAAGCTCTTAACTTCAGGTAATTGCAATCAAGAATAATTATCACCTGAATCTGTTTTGAGAATGACCCTCACATTTTATTCAAGAAGAAGCATAACCAGATTACATCTGTTTGGATTGCATGCAAACGCCAGCACCGGTAAATATCACCGCACAAATCATTTTCCAAGTTCGCTGCACCGCGAGAGGCACTAATCCGAAGAGATAACATAAATTGTGTGCGCTCCTGCGCCATAAATTACCGTGCCAGATAACTTCGGCGATACATGTGTGAAGTTGTTGTGCACAACTTCACTTGTACATCATCAAGCCCCTTTGCATCGCAGCCAAGTTGTGCATTCCAGCTTAACGCGGCCAAGTTCGGGCATTTGTCAAAACTTTTCGCATGAAGGGTTGATGCTGTTAGCTTAACCGCTGTTGGCATTCCTGGTTGGGGCGGAAAATGAAGGTGTTTCCGACTGAGGTCGTATAAAATTGCCTTAAGGTGAGATTATTGTAAATAACTTTATATTTTATTGCTATCTTAACAGTTTATTTTATAAGACCGAATGAAATTTTGAGTAACTAACGTTTATATGAAAAACAAATATATTAAAAACATAGAGAAGAAAAGCACAATGCATACATAGAATATAACGAACATAACGTAATATATTTGCAGAAATTTAGATGATTTACTCAGAGATTCTTCTTTTTTGTATGATGGGCTGTGTTCTTATTTTTTTGAGAATGATAATAAAATCGCAATAACTGTAGAGTCTGAATCCTATGTTGTTATGATGAACACGTTTATTGCCCAGGAACTGAATTGCTTTACCACATTTGTGTTAATATGTGGTTTCAACAAGACGGAACAACATTTCATACTAGGCCAATTGCAGCTCTACAACAGTTGTTTGGATACTTATCATCCTGGTTACTTGCGATGGTTTCCAAGATACCTTATTGGCAGTATTTTGATTTTTCTTATAGGATTACCTTAAGAAAAGGATATAACATTTTCGACCTCTTACAATTAAAAAATTTAAAAGAATCTTTGAAGGTATTTATTACAATATTTACAGCGTAGTCACCATTAAGTGAAACTAAAAGTCAAATTTTAAAATTATGCGAGTTGCGATTTGACTTTCCTAGCGTTAAGATCGGTGTCCCGTTCCGCTCGCTCGAAAGTACAAGTGTCAACGGCTATCGCGTGTTATCGCCGCCTGCGGCTATTACTAGTGATAGTACATTCCTTACAACAATTAACATTAGTAAGTACTAAATTCACTATAATAGAACCCCTGCGGAGGGGTTCCTGTCCATTATGAGCGCTAACGATAACAAAAGAAACAGTGACGATTTATCGCCATCAGAATATGAACCGAATAAAAATATTTGTTCGAGCCAAAAACTTAATTACAAAAACAAATTCTATTTAAATGAAAACAAATCGAAAATGCTGGCAAAATTATCTATCAAGGCAAGCACGCTGCGGCAATCAACTCGATACAGCTAATCTGCAGACGCAAGTCACACCAGTACCCGTTGAAAAGAAAATAAAATTCCACCTTTATATTTGCATAATGCTGATAAACTCAATTACCAGGAAATACTACAGGAACTAAAAGATAAAACCACAACTGAATTTACAACAGTCCACAAAACAATCAACTAAGATTAAATCTAACAAGCATAGAAGATTATCGATGTATGACAAAACACTACAGTGAAATGAAATTAAGTTATCACACTTTTAAGGACCCAGAACCAAATAATCTTTCGGTAATTATCCGGAATATTCCTGTATCACTGACGGAAAAAGAAATAGAAACCGAATTAACAGACTTAAAATACCCCATTAGAAAAGATCGCGCGCTTGTATAACAAGAATAGATATCCAATCCCTCTTTGTGCGGTGGATCTTGAAAATACACAGGAAGGTAGGAAAATCTTTAGCTTAACAAGACTTAATTATTACGTAATTGACGTTGAACTACGAAGAAAATCTTCAGAAATCCGCAGTGTAAAAATGCCAACTATATGGCCACACGCGCAACTACTGCCAATCTCTGCCACGATGTGTGAAATGCACAGGTAACCATCTATATGATAACTGCCCCAAAAACCAAATGAGGAACCACAGTGTGTTAACTGTTTGGAAAAACACCCGCAAACTATAGAGGATGCAGCTACTTCCTTAAGATAAAGCAGTCAACAAATAGCAACTACAGAACACCGAATAAGACATTTGCACAAGCAACCTTAAATAAGCAGGAGAGCCATAAACCAGCCGCCCTCACCTAGTCAACGCCAAGGACGTGCACCCCAAGCTAATGCCAACCAGGCGGGCGAATCTCAAAAAACTGACTTTATCACAACTATATTAACAAAACTTGTTGAATTACTCATTCCACACCTAGAAAACTAACGCCATTATTAGCATCTATACTTCCTACCTTGCTAACTAATGGACCCAAATAAACAGCAAATAGTTACTAAATTAACCTTGACTAATTGAATGCCAATGGTCTAAAAATGCAACGCTCCATTTTTATTGATTTTATGACTGTTATGACATAGATATCGCTTGTGTAACAGAAACGCACTTTATTAACACTGAAGCATTCCGCATCCCAGGATATTTAGTGCACCGAAAAGATAGAGTAGCTGATAAGGCCTGGGGAGTAGCGATCATAGTAAAGAAAAAATTAAAACATCACCTACTTCATCTTGTTGATATAGAAAACTTAGAAGCTGTAGCCATACAAGTACAATGGGTAGTAACCCCCTAAAATTAGTCTGTGCGTACAAACAACCCAATAAAAGACTATTAGACCTCGATATAGGTAAATTATTCAACAGCACGGAGCCTACGATGCTACTAGGTGATCTAAATGCAAAACACCACCTGGGGATGAACTAGCAACCCTGAGGGTATAATACACAACATTACGGCGAACCATTGCATACTTATATCAGCACCTAATGAATTTACCTACTATCCGTATAGGGCTGACTATCAGCCTGACATTTTAGACGTTGTGCTACAAAATCTTCAAAACCAATCCAACAAACGGTAACAAACGAACTAGACTCGGACCATCTACCCGTAATCTTGTCGTTCTATGACATACCTCAAATAAAGCCACCTACTCCTAAACTTGTTGATGGAATAACGACTGGACAACTTTTCAAAAAGCTAGACCAAAACTAATCTGGACGGGACCCACAATCTCCTATGTGTATCGATGAAGCAATAACACAATATACGGCTGCAATACAAGAAAGCGCACATGAAGCTACAACACCACGGAAACGAAGAAATATTGCTTCGCACAAATAACACCTGATTATATAATAAAGCTTATAAGATCAAAAAACAGATACAGAAGAGAATGGCAAAGGTCACGACTACCATACTATAAAACGTTGTATAACAAATTAAATCATTTAGTAAAACAAGAGCTAGATAACCTTCGAATAATAAGATACAATAGTTACCTTGAAGATATTCATCCCGGTGACTCCACTATGTGGAAGGCAACTAAAAGATTGCTAAGACAACCAAATGTTATTTATCCATTAGTAGATAACAACACGACCCACTCATCTGAAGAAGAAAAATCAGAAATATTGGCCGCGCACCTAGAGAAAGTCTTTACTCCAAATGCAGATGAACACGACCCCATACTTGCGACCCAAATAGCAAACACTTTAGCTGACTTTCATATACGGGAGACTACTGAAATAACCCCTGTGACTGCCCAAGAACTGAGGCTATACATACAGCGTCTTCCTAGGCGCAAGTCCCTGGACCAGACTTGATAAACAATGAAATATTAAAACACCTATCCAAAAAAGCAGTAGCCTACCTAACGTCAATTTGTAATGGCTGTATGAGGCTAGGTTACTTTCCACTACCTTGGCGAACTGCGAACATACTACCAATTTACAAAACTGGTAAAGACAAGCACAATCCTGATAGCTACCGACCTATTAGTTTACTATCTACCCTAGCCAAACTTCTGGAAAAGGTGATACTCACTCGTCTGCAAGACTTTATACTGAAAACGAAGTCATTCCGCCTCACCAGTTTGGGTTCAGACGGTCGCACTCAACAGCTCACCAACTTATTAGATTAACAGAACTCATTGAGAAAGGGTTTGAAAAAAGAAATATACCGCAGCAATATTTCTAGATTTGGAAAGAGCCTTTGATAAGGTTTGGCTTGAAGGAATCCTGTATAAAATGATCAAGATAAACATCCCGGCTTATATAATAAAAATTGTAAATTCCTTTCTCAACAACAGAACTTTCAGAGTAAGAATCAACGCAACGCTTTCTAGCATCAAAACAACAAAGGCAGGAGTACCTCAGGGGAGCCTATTGGGTCCAACCTTATTCAACCTTTATGTACATGACTTGCCCACGGTAAACAATTCAACGCTAGCCATGTTTGCCGACGATACGGCGATACTAACGCAGGGCGCTACAATTGAAACAACAATAGAACGACTACAAAATGCAGTAAACATAACGTGTGACTGGTTTAAAAAGTGGAAAATAAAAATCAATCCTACCAAATCGCAAGCAAAGATGTTTGCACTCAAACGTTACACCCATCTCCCAACAGTCAGACTAAACAATGATGATATACCATGGAACCCAAAGGATGCTGCAGTAAAGTACCTAGGAGTCCACTTACATTCAAAACTCAACTGGGGGTATCACATAAATAAAAAAATTAATGAGTGCCACACAAGACTCATTCTATTGTACCCGCTGATCAACCGAAAATCCCATCTTAGATCTGAATGCTCATTATTGATCTATAAGGCGATCCTCCGCCCTATATTAACTTATACATGCCCAGTTTGGAGTAACGCACCCAAAACATCATTGAAGAAACTTCAAACTATGCAGAACAAAGTGCTACGTCTTGCAATTAACTGCCCTTGGTTCATACGCAACAGCCAAATACATCAAGAGTTAAGTGTTCCACTAATCTCAGACTACATTCACAAGCTAACTAGTAATTTCTTTAAAAAATTAGTGATGTGTACAAGTGCAACTAAATTAAACCTCGGCCAAAAGAACATACACTCTAGGATCAAGCGTAAGCTACCACAGGACCTACTCTAGATTAACTAGCTTTAAGTAATAGTAGAACTCAAATGTTGTAAGTCAGAGGTGTGAATGCACTCACTTAATCCTCTCTCAAAAATTAATGTACTCCTAGTTATAAGTTTATTCATGTAACATAGCCGTGTATTGCATCTTGTTTGCAGAACCAGCTAATATATATTAAAAAAAAAAAACAATATTTATATAGAAGACGATTTTACCTAATGACAAACTTTCATTTTAACATCGCAAATTGATGCACAATTGATATATAGGTTTAAAGTCATTTTGAAACCATTATTAGTAGTATCAGAACTGGTATTCAAAAATTTATAAACGCAAATATTAAAAAAATTTGTGTGATTTATATTTATAGTAAATAATATCTAATTTTAATGCATAGTTTGATAACAAAAATACAATTTTATCAATTGCCGTACTTTCTGAAGAGGCTTTTAAAAATAAATACTTCTGATAATATTGTCAAAGTTATGCAAAAAATATTTTAGGAGATTATAAGTTACTAATAAATACACTACATAGTTAACATTCTTTTGGGTAACTTTTAATGTATACGGCAAAAACATATATAAAGTGCAGATGTGTTTAAAAAGGATCATAGAGACACAAAATATAATCAGCAAAATAAAAATACCCTACAAATCGGTAGACCTATATAAGAGAATTACTTTAAAAATAAAAATTTATAATAGTTATAATGATATTAAAAAGAAATAAAACAAGATGCAACAACTCAAGCCTTTAAAATCCTATTTAGAGATATAACGAACAATGGAGGTTTACATGTAGTATTAATTTTATAACTTTAATAAAAATGTATGAAAATAAAATATTTTATACCAAAGCTCTTAACTTCAGGTAATTGAAATCAAGAATAATTATCACCTGAATCTGTTTTGAGAATGACCCTCACATTGTATTCAAGAAGGAACATAACCAGATTACATCTGTTTGGATTGCATGCAAACGCCAGCACCGGTAAATATCACCGCACAAATCATTTTCCAAGTTCGCTGCACCGCGAGAGGCACTAATCCGAAGAGATAACATAAATTGTGTGCGCTCCTGCGCCATAAATTACCGTGCCAGATAACTTCGGCGATACATGTGTGAAGTTGTTGTGCACAACTTCATGACATCATCAAGCCTTTCATCGCAGCCAGTTGTGCATTCCAGCTTAACGCGGCCAAGTTCGGCATTTGTCAAAACTTTTCGCATGAAGGGTTGATGCTGTTAGCTTAACCGCTGTTGGCATTCCTGGTTGGGGCGGAAAATGAAGGTGTTTCCGACTGAGGTCGTATAAAATTGCCTTAAGGTGAGATTATTGTAAATAACTTTATATTTTATTGCTATCTTAACAGTTTATTTTATAATACCGAGTGCAATTTTGAGTAACTGCCGTTTATATTAAAAACAAAGATATTAAAAACATAGAGAAGAAAAGCACAATACATACATTTTGTATGATGGGCTGTGTTCTTATTTTTTTGAGAATGATAATAAAATCGCAATAACTGTAGAGTCTGAAACCTATGTTGTTATGATGAACACATTGCCCAGGAACTGAATTGCTTTACCACATTTGTGCTAATATGTGGTTTCAACAAGACGGAACAACATTCCATACTAGGGCAATTGCAGCTCTACAACAGTTGTTTGGATACTTAATAATATATCATCCTGGTTACTTGCGATGGTTTCCGAGATACCTTATTGGCAGTATTTTGATATTTCTTATAGGATCACCTTAAGAAAAAGATATAACGTTTTCGACCTCTTACAATTAAAAAATTAAAAAGAATCTTTGAAGGTATTTATTACAATATTTATATAGAAGTGGTGACCAAACACTTAACATTATTTTTCAGTAGGTAATGATATTTATTACCATGATCAAATCCTGTTTAAATATTCATTTTATTTTCTTTGTTCTTGTATCAAAATTTTTCTTTTATATCAAATTATAAAGCGAGAGGTGTACCGCACAAAAAAAGTATACATAATAACAAATGATGTATGTTACAGTAGGAGGATGCGGTGGCTCAGATGGTTCAACTAGTTGGCTCTGTCTTCTAGCCGGCGCGCGCGAGTTCGAGTCTCGCTCAACCCATGGGTGTGTGTGAATGGCATAGCATTTAAGTGCATGTTAGTGGGCACAATAAGCCCTTGAGGCTGCAGTTCCTGAAAGTGCGCACAAAAAAAATGTTACAGTAGACTATAAATTGTTGCCAAGACTGCTATGTGACTATTGCTATGTAACGGATTGGAAAATCAAACTAAAAAATTACGGAAAAAAAGTTGTGGCATAGCAGGTAATATGCCAGTGTAGGATAAAGTCATTATCCCTTTAATAATCGCTGAATTATATGTCAAAAGCATCAACTTAAGCTTTCCTACGAAAGATAAGAAAGAACAGTATCTATGCATTACGTTGGTTTGATTTAGCAGCTTATTATGTATCTATGACATGCAGTAATATAAAAGCAGTGCTAAACTTGTAATGAAAAATAAATCTAAAATTGTAAGAATTATGTCTAATTAAATAGGTTAAACTTATTTAAAGGTATATTTTCAAAAAATGTTTGCCTTATTAGTTACTGTTTTACACAGACCAGAATGGAAGAAATTATAAAAAATTGATATCTCACGTTTTATCAGAAGCACAAGAATCGTCTTCCAGAACTAGCCACAAATGGTTAATTGTATACTTATGTAGAACTTTTGTTTTTTAACTTTGCATTCAGTGTCTAATGTGTGAACTGAATATCTTAGAAAAAAGAATGTTCATAAAACCAACCATATATATGATACGCACAAAATTAGGAAATGATTAAGGAATGGGGATATTAGTTTTGCGCCATAAGAATAACTATAACTAAACAGGCAGCTATAGATAGCAACAAAGTAAGCTTTAGATAACGATGGGAAACTGTAATGACAAATAGGCAACAAATAAGGAATAAACGAATGAACTGTAAAGATACTATGAGAGTGAGAATTTGGAACATTATGTCATTGCCCAACAAGGACTAAGAGATATTTATTGCCGAAAAAAATAAGTATATGTGGTAGCTCTGAAGTAAAAAAAGTAAAAGCACAAAAATAAAGACACAAAATTCGTAGGAAATTACATTTTGGTTTATATTGGAAAGAATTACAAAACATTATAGAGATATACCCCATAACCACCAAGTTATGATAATTGAAAATTCTAATGCGAGAGTGGGTAATGTACCTTTACAGGGTGTTAAACAAAGATGTAACGAACAAGAATCCAACGACAACTAATTTCTGTGCTCAGAACAGTTTACGTGTAAGTAACCTTTTTCCACTACAATACAGAATACAAATACACACAAGCAATCAAGAATACCAATCTGCAAAACACTATATAATAAGAAAAAATTGAAATTTTAGAATTGAGAACACCAGGTACGGCCAATATAGGCTCCAATAGGATCCAACCTAAAACAGATAAAATGTTCAATGTAGAGTCGCTAAAGAATGAGAGCACCAGACAACTGTATGCTAACAAATAAAAAATAAAAATAAAACATAATCCAATAATTAATGAAGATAATTCAGAAGAAGTATGGATAAAAGTGAAAACTAACATAATAAAAGCAGGAGAGAAATCAGTGGACAAGAAAAATATTAGAACAAAAGTACTATACAGAAACAAAACATCATAGTTCACTGATTAAGTGAAAGAGATAGCAAAGAAAAAGAAAGACGCATTTTAAAATACTAAACAATTGGGAAACCGAAAGATAAATAAGGGCTTATAACGATATAGCAAATGCTAATGAATAAGAAAGTTGAAACTAGGGTTACCATAAAAATAAATGCTATATATGCAAAACAATAAAGGCAATATTTCAAGAGCTTGTAAAATGAAGAAACGACTGAAGCTGGCATACCACCAAATTAAAAAAATTAAGACGAATCTGTCAATGTATGAGTGGAAGATCAGAACACTCAAAAATAGAAAGGCGCCTAGATAGGGCAGAATAAAGAAAGAGGCCGATAATTAAATAAACAGTTCTAAAAGTTATTTAATATAATAATTGAGAAGAAAAAGCGCCGGCAAAATGAAGAGTAGATACAAGTATCTGAGTACGTAAAATCGGGGGAAAGTATCGAGGGCCAACACAAAAGCTACTGACTGAACTAATATTAGACTAGATGCAATTACATTAGCACATAAGTAAAAAACAGCGGGTTTTCCGTTTTAATCAATTCACAATCAAAGTTCAACACACCAGCCTTTATGTTTTATTTATTTATTTATTCACTATTTGCAATCTGTATACACAATAAGCAAATTTGATGCATAAGTGACTGATGAATAGGCGTTAGGATTAAAGTTCAACGACTTATGTTACTTAAAAAGTGTGGAGATGTTGGTTAGGTTATTACAATGGAAAAACAAGAACCGTAATCTTAATTGCTAGATAAATTTGGTAATTGTTTCTTTCACTGTGTCCACTTTCAAGTCGCGCAAGAGTAATGTGCGTCACACATTGCACGTAGCACTTTTGCCTGGAATCTTTCGATGATTTGTATGTTGGTATTTGCTGCTGCACCCCATAGCTGAATGTTACAGGCCCAAATTATAAATCTTATAAACCAGGAGTTTATTTTGGAGTGATAACTTGGATCTCCTTTCGAGCATCCAGTAACGTTAGCTGAACTTGATCCCTAATTCTTTTCTTTTATGCCAAATATGTGCCCTCTATGTTAGCCCCTTGTCGAGATGCATGCCGAGATATTTTACCTCCTCAACCTGCGGCAATGATGTATTGTTAATATAGATTTGCGGTGTATTTCTCAACATTTTGTGAAGGTGATACGAAGTGATTTGGTTTTGTTCAGTTTAATCCTCCAACGCTTAGTCCATTTAACTACTTCGTTTAGATGTTCTTGCAGCATTTTGACGGCTATTTCAGGATCTTTATATTTAACAAAGATGCCTTTATCATCCGCAAATGTGGTTGTCAGATTGTGTGTTAGTGGGTACATCAGCCGTGTAGAGCAGGTATAACGCACTGCTTTATGAGACTTCAGATCGTGCCGGGTACAGTTCACTTAGCTGTTCGTATTTAATCTGAAAAAATCTATCCTCTAGTTAGAATTTCCATATGATATAATATGAATGAGTCAATGTGTGTTTTAGTTTATGAAGGAAGACATTATGCCACACTTTATTAAACACTTGGCTGTCATCCAGGAACACTGCTGTGCAGTATAGCTTCTCTTCAAATGATTAGTTGATGTAGTCAACTACTCGATGAAATTGCTGGATAGTGGAATACTATTTCTGAAGCCACACTGATGATTAAGTATAAGATTTAGCTCTTCTACAACAGGTGATGGTCTTTTGGCAAACATTTTTTCAAATAGCTTACTTATAATTGCAAAAGACTGATTGGTCTGTAGGACTCAACGACGTTTGGTGTTTTCCTGGCTTAAAAATCATAATTACTTGAGAAACTTTTCATTGTGCCGGAAAGTAGTCTAGTTTCAAAATCGCGTTGTAAATAGTTGTTAATATTACAAATCCTTTGCGGGGGAGTTCTTTTTGCCCCGTTGGTAAATCAAAATCTGGAGCTTTATTTGGGTGAAGATTTGTGTTTATCATTTCACAAACTTTTTTACCATGAACAGCTTTGGCATTGACGAAAACTCAGGTAGGAAATTGCTTTATTTTGAAGCACAATTAAATTTATATCAAATGCATACAAAACAAAAAAAAAACAGAACTGTGTAAACTATATATTGAACCCAAATAAATATTAATAACCAAATAAATGAAAAATAAATGAAAACCAACAAAGAAATTAATGAAAGACAATACAATTAATTAAATTAGATTCAAATACGGTGGACGGCATGTCAGCTGCGAACTCTCCGGACTACGGAAAAAAGTGTTGTTGAGATCAAAATTCACGATGGAAGAACTAAAAGAGACATACTACACGCGAAGTTCTCTTGTAGCTTGGCGGTGTCGAACTCGGGGGTGGGTTTTTACGTAGTCAGATGTATACTCATTGGAGCACCACGGACGGTTGCAGAACACACAAAAAAGGGCAACCGACAACGCGCAATCAAAGCGCGCTATTGGATTTGCACAGAAACCTGGTCAGCCTCGGCTGGGGCCAGCAACTGAGTCAGTGGTCATACGGTTCTTTTTTTTGTAAAAATTTTTTTAGCTGTGAATAGAGGTAAGCGGACAAGTCAAGGTTGTGGGTAGAGATGGGATTAGGGCCAAAAGTGGCTTAGAGGTGTGCACAAAACAGGTATCAATTAACAAAGCATAAGATGTTGCATGGAAATCCGACAAAAACACTTTTGGCCTTAATCTTTTATAAGGAATACAATTTTTAGTGTAGTAAAAGATGGGTATAAAATGAAACAAATAAACATTTCTGCAGTATGTTACGCGGACGTGTAGTGCTAATTGGGGAATCTGAGGACGACTTGCACTACTTTCTACATAAGTTCGTGACGAACGCTGAAAACATCTGCTATGGAAGTCTCGACTGATAAAATCAAATTGATGGTAATATTCAAAGAACCGCCTCACTGTAAGCTACAGATAGAAAGAAAAATAATGGAATAGGATATGAATTTCCAATATCTGAGAGTAGATGTCTTTATTGACAGCAATACTTACAACAAAATCAAACAACAAATTATAAAAGGTTTACCAGTCTTTAGTTATTTAGGAGATGATTTAGGAATGATTGCAACAACTTGATATGTGAGAAGATGAAGAAAAAAATAAGATAAATAGGTAAACAGACCCAATGACAAAATGTGGCAGGCAGGTCATAAAAGAATTGGATAGAACACTGGATTGTAACATCGGTGGAAGCTTTGTTATTAATGAGAGAAGAAAAAGAAACTTAAGCCTACATAAGACAAGATGAGGGAAAATATTGGTCTTTTAAAGACATTAAGTATTAATTTGTGAATATATTAATAAGTTGAAAGCCACTGTATACTTAAACATAGAGTAGAAATTAATTACTAGGTTTGTTTTCGCATTTCTATTAAACCAGATATTTGCGAAGAGCCACAAAATGACTGTAAATCTTTGAATTGTCTTATAAAACCTTTCAATTGGTATCAGTCAAAATTTTTATATGAGGCACACCATTGTTTACAATTCTGTAAGTTGTTTTGAATGAAGAAGACAAAGCAATAATATTATTGATAAAATTACGTTAGCCGACAATTAAATTTTTAATTTCTGCAACTTAATTACGTCTGAATAGAAAACTATGTAATAATTAAATTACAGTTAAAATAGCTGAAGATTAGAATTAGGGTGGATTTTCCATTATTCTTATTATTATTATTTCTTATTATTCTTGAAGAACAATTACCCGACAAGTAAGTACGAGATATCGTTAAAAGTTTTTAGCTTGTCTATGTTCCAGTAATAATAGAAACAAAATAGCAGTAGTGCCATCTTTAATAGAATGTCCGTAAAAATTTCGGCACCCGGCTTGTCTTTAGCGTAGCAAGAGTCACTTGAGTTGGTAGTGCCACATCATTTTGCACAATGTTCAAGATTGCGTACCGAGCCGTGACTAAATTTCTCACTAAAGGTTTTAGTACCGGTGATTTTATACAAAGTTTTAATGATGTTTACGGTGAACTTTCGTCTTTAAAATTGTGTTTGGTCCAGGAAATATCAAAGAAGAAGCACATACAGGTCGGCCACTTGAAATGCTTCCGGAAGAAGATGTTGCTCTCGTCGAGCGTGATGTGCTGCAAAGTATACGTTTAAAAATAAAAGAATTATCAACAACGTTGGCGCTGTCCAATACAGTTGTGCGATGGAATTATCCGTGCGCATCGTTATTTGAAAAAAGTCAGTGTTAGATGGGTACCCCGATATTTGTTAGTGGTTCAAAAACAACAACGTGTGATCTGTTGAGAAAAATTTTTAAACTTCTGTTACAATAAAGAAGACGTTTATCAATTCATTATTGCACGAGATAAAACTATGGTTCTGTACCATGATTCTCTACCAGAAGGAAAGTCAATGGAATGGCACAGACTGAACGAAAAACGGCCAAGAAAGCAAATGTAGTTTAATCAACGAAAAAGATCTTAGGGAAGGAATACAGTGGTAAACAGAGAGCATTATGGTGCATCGTGTGGTTGGTTCTCGGGTTATAAGGCCGTGGTCGGAGTTCAGAAACTCTTGACATTTCGTCCACAACTGCGACAGACATCTTCAGAAGAAAATTTTCTAAAAAATTTTAGAAGATGTCTGCCGCAGTTGTGGACGAAACGTCAAGAGGTTTTATAACCCGAGAACCAACCACACGATGCACCATAACACCGGCCGTGAAAGCCTTCGCATCTATTAGAGAGTATTATGTTAAATTGCTGCATAAAACATAAACTGAAAATAATGAATTTCTTTTCGTTCACAAAGAAAGTTGTAAAGAGACATGTCACGAAGAAGCAGGGAAAAACTACTACATTATAAACCAAGACACAATAATTACGAATACATGATGTAATATTAAAACGAAATGTAATTTGTTGTAATGACCATGATTTGGTGTTAGCTAAGATATATGCTCTATTTATAAAACAATAACCTAACAGAACAGCGACAACGAGAATACAAACAATATTACGGTAAAGTTACACAATTTAGATAGTCTACAAAATGAGAGTAAAGTATAGCTCTATTAAAAAGACTAGATGGAAATCTGAAAACAGGTAACAAAATTATAGAACAATAATAGGAGCATATTAAGAATAACATACAAAAGGACAAAAAACCGTACTGGTGGGACAGAGATATCTAACAAAAGATTGTTCAAAACTTCTACAAGCAATAAAGTAAACTTAACAAACATACAATTAAAAAGTGGGTGAGTTAATTTAAAACTTACTGGAAGAAACAATCATTATTTTTAGAAAAAGCAATCTTAAAGAACACAAAGATGCCACGAATAGAACTAAATGCTATAGAAAAAAAAGAAGCCATTCTAACAACAAAAAATAAGAAATTGTAAGGACCAGGCCGGAAAAACCTAAAATAATAAAATGTAACAAGCATAAATAAAATGCTTAATAAACTGTATGAAATATGTTTAAATAAAGAAACCGCCCCAAAGGCGAAGGTCATATGCTAGCCCCATCATCAGTGCGAAGAAAACCATTCCAGGCATACTCTCTTGTTTTATAAAATAATTCCTTCATCAAATTTTTGTCTTCTATCATTTTAATTTTAAAAAGAAAATTTTCTATTAATTTTTTTTGTCATGTTACAAAAATAAAAAATGTTTGAACAAGTTACTAGTGGAGATTTGATTTCTGATTACAGATAAGTGAGTAAATATTTAATATAGCAATAGCTACTGTAGTCTATATAAAAAAAAGATAAAATTATTGAGGAATTTGTTAAGAATTATTGCAACGAAAAGAAAACAACAGAAAAATAAAGAATGCAAATGCAAAATGCTGCAGCAAACAGTTGATCTAATTGCCCAAAAATGTTCCAAACCGGAGTTTAAGACAAGTAACGGATGGTTAGACGAGTTCACTACAAGATATAATGTACAGGCCAAAAGCACTACAGTTAAAAAATTCCAGACTTGATTGCTGGGTATCAATTGCAGAATGCATAGGCAAGTGCGGAAAAAAACTTTGGAATTAAAAGTGATAGTTTAAAGGAGGCAAACTGGCGAAAGAAAAGCTCAGTATTTTGTTTTACTGTAGTGCTTTATGGAGAAAATGAAACCGGCAAGGCAAAAAATTCCCGGATTTTCAAAGAAATGGGAGTGATAAGTTGAGTGGCGGTCAAACTTCAAAACTTGGATGATCGCCACGATATTCACGGAACAGCTTATTAATGCTCAAGCCACGCAGTAGTAAACTTGAGCAATATAAAGCTTTTGTCCAATACCACTAGTCACTTCCAACTCTTAGATAAGAGTGTTATCGAACAAATCAAGAGGTCAGTTATAACAGAAGCACTTGGTGGAAAAAGTAGTAGCGAGAATAGCTCACGCTGACAACGCAGATGAGATTGGTGAAAAAATACACAAATTCAAAAGCTTGGTGTGAAATCCGGGTCCATACAATCACAAGTTTTTTTGAGCTGTGGATTTGCCGTTGAATAATCGGAGGAGTTGAATAGCACCACTCAAGAACTTTGCCGTTATTATAATTTATGACCTCATGTCTATAGAGGACATGGGTATGTACGACAACGAACTGCTGAGTAGTGAAGAGATTGGCAACAAAGAGAAAATTTTAGAGTCTATAGTGACAAGACACCAGTAATGACACAGATAAGCTTTAAGTTACCTTGGATCACAAGCTTAATTTCCGAATTGTTATAGTTAAGAATAAACTTTGTTTGCATGTTGCAAATGACGGAGATGAAACTGGTGGATATAAACCAAGTGGAGACGGCACTTTTAGCTATGAAATCATTTTGACAATTGATAATTGACAAATAATTTAGAAGTCAGAGGCAGACAAAAAGACTAAAACCCAAAAACAAACAACTATCGCCAATTAGTTTAAAAATTAATGTTGTTTTTTATTGTTCATATTGTACTTACATGTCTAAATTCTCGATTATTTTCTACTTTTTCATATATTTTTTCTATAGTTTAGTATAATATAGTTTTAGTTTTCTACAATTTTTATTATAATTCTAGATTGTAAATGTAAATTCAGTTTTGTTTTCCGACTCAACTGTTAACATTTTTATACCTTCCAGAATTAAACCTTCAGATATGTTATATTCTACTATTGGACTGTAGTTATAAAACAAATGAACGAATATAAAGAAAATGTTGAAGATATATAATCCAGTTACTATTTAGCTAATTCAGATTGCCATCTACTCAATGGAGAATGGGAAGGAGTTTCAAAATGTGTTCTATAACTGCAGATGAATCTTTTTAGAAAACAAAGAATGGGGTTTCCAATATTTGTTAGAATATAAACAAAAATTTATTGCAATTATTGCAGATATTACAAAATCAATTCGAAAGAACTATTGTAAAAGAACAACAATTTTATATATAGAAGCGTACACGTTCTGGCATTTTCAAATTTGCATTTTTTCTGTTATCAGCATAAATGCGGTTCCATCCATTCAAAAATTATCCGGCCGTTTTTTAAGGCTCACGCCTCCGCATGCCCGACGCCCTGGACCCTCTCTGCATTAAAATGAGGCAGAATTTCGGCGTTCCGAAATCCAATTAGGCGCCCGCGTCCCTCCTGCGAGCGCGGCGCGGCGCTGCGTTAATTTAAATTTAGATAAGAAGGGCGGCCGTTTTTCAAAATTAAGCGGGTTAGTTAGCGTCGCGGCGGAACCAGAGGCCACAGGTACTTCCTGTAGCTGTCGCCGGTGCTTCCGCGCGCAGCTGCCCCGTCATGTCGGCTGCCGGCGAGCTTTGCGCTTATCTGCACGTCCGAATGCAGACGCATAAATTTCCATGCAAATCTGGCCCCGCGCCAAGCGCCAACAGCGCCGATTATTGCGCGGGCGTTTACTGGAGCTCCTGCGGCCGCTGCCAGTCTGATTATTATTCATTTCGCGACCAATCGGAAGTTTATGGGGCTTCGAATGGCCCCGCGCTTTATCTCAGGTTCCCATAAATTTCTGAATTTTTCTGAGCGCTGAGAGATGTATGCGCTCTTTTATAGCCTAATTAAAGTGCAAGCGCTGCAGAAGCCCGCCTTTGTTATTTCGCTGTATATTTCTTTATAATCCTGGAAACAATCCAGAAACGGATTTACTTCCTTTACGTTAGTGCTGAGGCAAAATATTAAATTTTCGATTAGTTGTTGATTTTTTTTAAATTAAGAGTTTATTTAGCAATCCGAATAATACAAAATTCTATGAGCTAAAGTGCTGACAGCTACTAGATGTACTAGTATTAAGAACATGATCAGGGGGATATCTATTGATACCACCTGTTGAAACTTAAATAATTGAGGTATACAATAACTTAAACTAGTTCATCTGTTACAACTTAATTATAACTAATACACATTAACTTAAAATAGTTCACTTGGTCACAGTTTTATGAGTCTTTTGTTGAGCACTGGTTCGAGAAATTATTCCATTAGAGGATTAGGATGGTTGTCTAAAACGGCTTGATGTTTGATGGCTTTTTTACGGATTTCTTCATGTACTGTTGGAACATGAAGATCGGTATGTAGTGTATGGTTCGTTACGTACCAGGGAGCGTTTGAAATTTGTCGAAGTATCTTGGATTGACCCCTTTGTATGATTTCTGTGTTTGATTTGGAGGCACACCCTCAGAGTTCTAGTCCGTATGCCCATATTGGTTTGATGACTGCTTTATATATCAGGATTTTATTTTCCAATGATATCCGTGATTTCCTTCCTATCAGCCACTGTAGTTCTCTTGTCTTGACATCTGCTTGTTTTCTCTTGTTTGTAATATGATGTTTCCAATTTAATTTGGTGTCTGAATGCAGTCCTAAATATCGTACCGATTGTATTTGTGGTATGATCACATTGTTTATTGTGACTGCGGGGCATGTTCCTTTGCGTAGTGTAAAAGTAACATGCGCAGATTTGTTCTCGTTCACTTTTATTTTCCATTTTCCCAGCCATTGTTGAAGGTTATTTAAAGAATTTTGGGTAATGTTTGAGGCTGCTTGAGGATCTTCATGGCAAGAAATAATAGCTGTATCATCGGCAAAAGTCCCTATTGCTGCATTTTGTGCTATTGGTAGATCGGAAGTGTACAAGACATATAGTAGCGGTCCAAGGACACTGCCTTGAGGCACTCCTGAGTTGATTGGAAGTAGGCAGATTTCTCTTCATTTACCTTAGTTTGAAATGTCCTCTCGTTCAAATATGATTTTAAGAAGGTGAAGTAGGCTGGAGGAAAACTACACTTGATTTTGTGAATCAGTCCGGGGTGTCAGACTTTGTCTGATGTCAAGGAAAACTCCACTACAGTATTGTTTCTTTTCAAATGCTTTGTTTATGGTTTGTAAAATTCGGTGAACTTGTTGTACAGTCGAGTGTTTCTGACGAAATCCGAACTGATGCTCTGGTATCCAGGTATCTAAGGGCAGGTCTTCGTGTCATCTGCGAAGCACTAGTCTTTCAAGTAGTTTTGATATTAATGACAGTAGAGTTATAGGTTTGTAAGAGGAAACATCAGTTGGATCTTTCCCTGGTTTACCTATCATTATAATTTGCGCTTTTTTAAGACATTTTGGCCAATATCCAAGACGTAGAATAGCATTATAAATTTGGGTTAGTATAATTATTCCTTTTTCAGATAATTTGTTCAACATTGTAGCCGTAACAAGATCGATTCCGGGTGATTTTTTTTGGATTTAGAATTTAATTTCTTCCGCAATTTCTTTTGATGACAGTGGTTTGATAGGCGTGTGTATTGCAGGTGGGGTAGAAAGACTTTGTTCTATTTCTTGATCTGCTACATTATCTATCGGTTGGAATACGGAAACCAAATGTTCTGCAAATAGCTTGGCTTTCTCAGCATCACTTTTTGCCCATGGTTCATTGATGCTTTTTCTAATTGGTGGAGCAGGAGTTTTAGGTTTACTTGAATTTTTGGCTGGCTTCCAAATGGAATTATCTGTTCTGCTTAGTTTAGATATATATTGTTCGAAGTCGTGGTTTCGTACTTCTTTTAGCTTGCTCTTTAATCTTTCACTTAATCGATTATAAACCTGTCTGTCGGCAGGAGTGTAGGTACGCTACCATCTTGATCTGGCACGTCTTTTTACAGCTACGGCCTTTTTTATTTCTAAGGGTATGTCCCGCATCATTATCCTTGGCTGAAGTATAGGTGAAAACTGTTGCTCAGCTTGTTGTAGTTGACTTAGAAATACTTCTGTAGCTTTTTCTAATTCATCAGCTTCCTTCAACCGAATTTTTATATTTATGCTATCATTTAATATAATCCAGAAGGTCTCCCAGTTTGTTTGATGATTGTGTAATCTACGGGGGGGTTCCTTGTATATTACAGATGTTCCGATAGTTGCTATAATAGGAGAATGGTCGGATGTCAAGTTGTAGCTAGGTATAATGTTAGTGTATATCGAGTTAATTCCATTTATAACGTAAACGTCCAACAAATCAGGAACTTTCCCTGGGTCAGTCGGCCAATAAGTAGGTGTGCCAGTTGATATAAAAGAGTATCTGTGATCTTTTATTGTTTTTAACAGTCTCTGCCTTTGGTTGTTATTAGGCACGAGCCCCACCTTGTGTGTTTGCTGTTGTAATCTCCACCGACTAAAAATTTATTACCTAATGTTTGGAAATATTCTTCAAAATCATTCTTTTTGATATTGTGACGAGGTGGGCAATAGAGAGCTGCTACTGTAAGTTCATATGGTAGTGTTGATACTTTTATTGCAGTTGATTGTAGGAGATTTGTTTGATATTTCGGTACTACGTAATGGCGGATTGTATTTTTGATAAGTACTGCTGTTCCGCCGTGTTCCGTACCATCAGGATGATTAGTATTATACGTTACGTTTGTCAAAAATTTTTACTTCTTCTTTATGCTGTTCAAGACCGTTGGCGTTCCACAGTGCAATTCGTAAGAACTTGGCCATAATCAAGCTAGTTTACCGATTAACGTTGTTAACATGTTAAGTACCATGCTGTTTTGTTGTATTAATTGGTTGAACATGGCTTTGAATTCATTAAGAAATTGCGATAATATATTATTTGATAGTTCTGATGTATTATCATTGTTTGGTTGATTATTTTTGATTACACTGCTATAAGTTCTATTTTGTGTTTGAAAATTGTTCTGATAAAAGTTCGGTCTAATGTTAAGATTATTTGTAGTTGGTGATTTTGTAGCACTGGCCCTTTTTTTGAGTCTGATTCCCCTAAATTAGCTTGTGGTAATATTCACATCCTTTATAATTGACCGGATGGTCTCCCCCGCATAAGGCACAAATGGCCGGCGCGTCTCTAGATTTCTTACAGCTTCCAGTACTGTGAGATCCTCCGCATTTTACACAGACGTAAGATGTGTTACAATAAGTTTTAGAATGCCCGTATAGTTGGCACCTTGTACACTGCACGATATCATTTTTGGACTTGTGGGGTGGTTCAATTGTAACATTTATGTTATGTAGATTTACTGTTTTATGTACATCTTTATTTTTGTTAGCTGGCTCGAGGTCAACAAAAAAGAGATTTAGCGGCTCATTTGTTGTTCTATGTCTAGCATTAATGATGTTTCTCGCCTTGTGCCCTAGTTTCGTTACTTCTTCTGCTATTTCAGCAGTTGGTATAGAGTTGTGTAGATGTTTCATAATCACCCTGTAGGCTCGATCCTCTTTCAGTTGGTAACTGTGGTGAATTATATTTTCTTCTTTTAAATATTTGATTAATTTACGTTAATTTTCTACAATTAAACAATTTATCTTGATGGTTACTACATATATGTAAATGGGATGGGGTCTCCTGATCTTTACACAAAGGATCAGTATTTTGATCGTTGTTTTTTTCAATTACTAATGTGCTGTACTTGTTAGTGGTGATTATATTGTTGTTTACACAATTAATTGTAGTTCTTGAAGTCTTCTTTCGTTTTGTACTTCTTACTTGTTGCCATGGGATGTTATTAGTTTGCTGTATGTTATCTGGTTCATCTTCACTGGTCGATGGCATTCTTGTAATTTGTTGAGGGTGATATCCCTGTTGTGATATATTAGTTGACGTAGTAGGTGATGCTTGGTATTGCGTTTGCTGTAAAGGTACTTGCGAAATCAATTCAAATGCTGTTTGGTGGGGTATCATACCGTTACAGTTCAATAGCTGTGGTTGTATGGCTTGTTGAGGATTTTTCATTACATGTGGAAAATTATTTGGATACGCCCCTGGCGTAATGGGAGGAACGATTGCATATACATGTTTTGTTGTTGGTTCATTGCGTTTTTTCCACTTAGCTTTTATTATGTACATATTTATGGTTTAACGACCTCGGTTAATCGACTCACGATTATGATTACACTTGAACTTTATAGCAGGCAGCTGACCACACGTCTAGGAACTAGTTATTGATGAGATAGTTTTTTTTTTTATTTAAAAAACTGGCATCATTGTACATAGTATGCCCATAAATACCGTTAAGCACTGATTAGAACAAAAAAAGGACAACTGTTTTTGCATAACATTTTCAGGATTGATTAAAATATTATTAGCAAGTATAATTATAAGGCCATCTTTGGCCTTAACGCAAGCTTGATACGGTAACGAATTTCCGAATGCCAATCGTAGCGCTGCAGCTAGACATCCGTACCTCGTCAAGCTCAGCACCCTATAAAATGTTTTCTAGGAATCCAGCTGCCGCACGCGTGTGCGGCAAACATTCCAGAAGGTTCAAGTCCGGCGCGTCCAGATGTTTTGCAACCCTTCTGGTACTTTCGAGCTGCTAAAATATCGTGCAGCTGGGCGGTAAGGCTATACAAGAGATATTATTACATTTTCCGAAACTTTCTGTTGATACACAGCGACCGAAGTTTTGACTGCCTTTTCAAATATGAACGTCATTTACTCCAATAGAATAAACTCCTTGATGATGGTCTTTTTTAACTCTTTGCACTTGCTAAGATGATTTTTTAGATGACCTAGCATAAACCTTGTCATTTTGTTTATAGAAAAAAATTTTTTCACCCGTAAACAACTCTTTTCTGTGGCCATCATGCCCGTACTTTACTTTTGCTTTCCTATCTTTCTTTAAAGCATCTGCCAGAAAAAATCCCGCGTGTATTTTGTAAGTAGTAATCCTAGGTGTTGCTTAATAGTATAAGACTTGATGTCTTATTATTAGGAAATTTGCATTTATCGACACATAATCTGCTTACGAAGAGGAATCCATTTAATTCGGGTACTTATGACTTTGACTGCTTCGACAATATCAAATAAATTTGGTTTACCAGATCTTGGACGATCCTCGACACCAGTCTCATTAAAGAAGTTTATAGTCCGATACATAAACTTATGGCTAATGCTGAGAGAATGTACTGTCTTAAAGATTACACTTATGTAGTGCTATTACAGCATGACAATTTTTTGTCACCCCACTCCATTGGTCAAAAACCAAACTTGACAATAAACACAATGTATTTTTCAACTTTAAGATTTTCCAATTGCCATCGTATGTCAATGTCATAGCTTAATGCTGTGAAAAGCAAAGGTAATTTTGTAGCCCCATTTATGGAAATACTAGATATAAACTTTCTACATTTTATATTAATTCAAGTTTTAAAAAGTTAACATGGATCTAGATGAAGTCATTGGTTTAAGACACTATAGTTATTTTACAGACAATATTATTATAAGCCATCTTTAAGTGAAAGCAAACTGCAAATGGATTATTTTCTTAAATCATTTTGGGTGTAACTTAAATGTTCTGCTTGAGAAAAATATCGGTTATAAGCTGGTAGTGCGGTTAGCTTTTTCTTAAAGTGTGGATCAATGCAGATTATTCTAGAACAAATAAAACTTGTTAAAATCTATACGGTGCGGCTCTGTTTATTCACATTAATAAGAAGATGGTGCAATGGGCGAATACAGTTAATTTTAGAACATTACATAATCTGCCCCATTCGGCTGATTTTGGCACTAGCTGCTAGCAGAGCCAAGACCTTGAAGAGTCAGAGTAGAAGTATTGAGAGGCTCAGTTGTGTTGCCTTTAAAACAAAACAAATGACCACACCGGCCTATAGAAAAGCATATAAGATAGTGACAACTTCCACATTATTGAAAGTGTAGAACTCCGTCGTGCATCTTAGGAAAGAACTTTGTCTGATTTGGTTTGTGAACAGCTGGATAAAGCATAATTCATCTTTACCCTGCATTACAGCTGAACAAACTAAAGTGTCAGGTAGTAAAAGCAACCATAAATATTTAATTAATTAATAGCTGGCACTAAAGGGTAGTGAATTTTAATATAAATATGTCGAAAACATATGGATATCACTGAATAAAAATGTAACAAACAACATATACATAGACTAAGATAAATATGTAAGAATCATAGAAATAAAAAAAAGACAAACAATGTGTGGTAAGAATTAAAAAGTTTATAACAGTGGGAGAAGAGGGGTTTCTTTACTTATATTAAAATAATTACGTATTGAAAATCAAGAAGGAAACAGTTAAGATAAAATTAGAGAATTCAAAAATATTCAAATGAAAATCAAATGATATCCTTAAGATCAAAATTCTTCATAAATTATTTTTTAGAAAAAAGAACGAAAGTGCTGACAAATACAGATATATTAAAAGTAAATCTGTCATGCGTGGTAACAAAATGTGACAAAGGTTACAAAAAGGGGTGTAAGGGGCCCAACAACATCCAAGGGCTCAAATGTCAACCCCACCTGCAAGAGAGGCACAATAAAATGCCCGGTACACCCTGCTAGAAAACAAACGGGGCTCTGGCGACCCAGCGTCGGGGGGTATAACCTGACACCAGTTGTCCCGAGGTAACGGGACACTTGTCGTTGGGCTAATCACCCACACAAGGTATCATGATTCAGAGTAATTCAAGGAGCCTCGGAAATGGACGGTCAACCCGAAGACGACTAAAAGCAGGACCATAGAACAAATAAAGATCTTGGCAAGGGATAGAAACGCTTACAACCGATGGCTCAAAACCCCAACACCGTGAGGTAAAATGGGAGAAGAGAAAGAAGAAGAAGAAGAAGTTACAAAAAGAGTAATAAAAATTATTTGGGGTATAGAATTTATGGCAGTGCAATAAACAATACAATGAAACTTGTGATAATATACCGTTGCACTGAAAGTTACAGAATGTTTTTCACTGCTATGTTAGAACTACCAAAGTATATTATTTCTTATTACTATTAACTAAGCATTATTACGAACATTACTAAGAAAATAATTTTCTTAAATAACTTTTATATATCTACCTGTTAGTTAACCAACTTTCTGAAAGTTAAATAAACTATAAGCACTACATATCGATGCTTTATTTATAAAAGCATACAGTGTTGTTGCTTCTGACTGGCAATTATTAGAAAATAGACTTCACTAGTTTTTACTTTTAACTGATAGTTCCACAAACAACCATTACGCTTAATTGCTAGCTAACATTGATATTTAAGCCTAATCTTTAAGTTTAACGTGACAACTAAAGGCCTATTTTCTTATATATAATTAGTTCTTAACTAGAAATAAAATTCCAGAAATATAGTTACTATAATAATTATTTTCATAAAATTTACAAAGATTTTAAAAAGTCTGATCGTCATTTAAAAATAATAGTTAAGCCTAATTTCCATTTAAAGTAACAATTAAGGCAAATTATGTAGAGTAAATACATAGTAATACATGTTTATTGTTTTCTGTCTATTGCTACATACATTTCACTAAATAAGGTATATACACTTCATAAATATACATTGCTTTCTCGTTACTATTAATCCACTTTGTTCAATTTAAATTGTTGGGTAATCGTCAGAAACAAATTCTAGATATTTCCGTTTCATGTAACAAATTCTGATTTTGTTTCTTTACTATTTAAGATTCAATTGTAATATTGTGTCAGCAGTTTGATCTATTATTCCTTAATTATTTTTTAAATTAAACTTATTTTGAATTTTTACCAAAGAATAAGTTAAAATTAAATAATAATCTAAAACATTTTTTCTTTCCTTATCCTATAATAAGGAAAGTAATGTAATCGGCGGAAATGTGACCTACCCATTTTTCACATTTCTGGGCGAATTATAGCCTCAGGACACCAAAAAAGTTGGTTTGGGCCATTGGTTCGTGTGTGTGTGTGCGCGTGTGTGTGTGTCTGTCTCTCGGTCTGTCAGTAAACAGGATATCTCGAGAACCGTAAGAGCTAGAGACTTGAAATTTGGTATGCAAGTTGCTTGTAGGTAGGGGATGCAGTGCGAAACTTTTGGTAAAAATCGGTATAGCCGTTTGGTCGCAAGGTCGCAAAATCGATCGTAAAGTGGTCGCGAATCTAAATGGTTGAGGATACAAAAAATTTATGAGAATAAAAATGACTTGTCACGAGAGAAACATAAATTTATAGTAAAAGTTCGTAAAATAGAAACTTGAAAAAAAATTGAAGACCAGAATTTTTGCCAGAATTACCCAAATAATAGGATAAGGAAAGTCGTGTGATGTTCACACCAGATTTTTACTTAATTCAAATAACTTTGTTCCAGAAAATGTCCCAAATTATTATTCTTATAAAAATTAATGCTGGCTCGACTTATCGCCAATGTAAAATGAAAAAGCATGCGATAAAAAATGAAATATATGCGCCAAGGTTTAAAAAGCTATGTAGAAGGTGGCATTGCAGCAATGTTTAAATATTGCTGAAGTATCTTAAATGTCTTTAGAATCCTCAAACTCTTCAGAAAATTGTACATTTTTGCCACAATGTTAGCTGACATCGCATATGCAGTTTAAAAAAAGATGAAAGACTTTCTTACGTATTGAGTTGTCCAAAAATTTTCAAGTGTTTTGCCTTTATTTGATATTTTTTGCATTGTTGTTGCATAATTTTGGTATTATTTGAAAGCTCGTAGTGTTTCGCGCATTTTAATATATAATACTTGTATATTTGTTTCAGCATGAATCTTACAAGCGAGCAAAAAAGATTGTTAATGCTGAACGAGTACAAGTTGAGTTTAAAACCAAATGCTGCTGAAACCGTTCGCCGAATCAATAAAGCATGGGACGAAGGTACGGTTGGAGAGTCGACGGTCCGAACGCAATGCCGGCAATGAAGACTTGGATCACAAGCAAGGAGCTGGACGTCCAAAAGCCTTCAGACTATTGACAATATCCTCCACGAGTTTGGTAAGGTCTGGAAGAAGACGCATTAGGTTCCATATGAGTTGTCTGCTGCTTAAAAGACGAAACGGATGAATGCTAGTCAAACTTTGTTGGGTCGTCAAATGAAACTCCGGTCTTGGCCAATCGATTGCTTGCGGAAGATGACAAATGGATCAGATTTAAAAACCTAGATTCTTAACACGAATGGCGTCTACCAGGCCAAAAAATTCTTTGATTTGAAAGATGCTGAATTTTACTGTTGCGTGATTATGAAGCTGCCGAAAAAGTCGGAGGAAGTGATCAGTGTTGACGGAGAATACTTCCATTAGTTATAAGTTGTTTTTGTTGAAAATTTTTGGACAATTTAATAATATGTGTATGTATCATAAATAAAGAAACTGGATTGAAGTGGAGTTTAGTGTAGATATTAGTATTCTTTCAGAAAATAGTAGATTTTAAATATGTAGATGCTTTTAATTGCTGCTATGAATATATAGAAATAATTAGTAAACAAATATATGGAGATATGGATTCTAAAGCAAATTGTTCTTGGAATGCACTGTGTCCCGTAAAACTAAATAAACTCTGACAACGATGCTAACGTTGTGGATATCAACAATGGAAAAACCAGATGTAGAAATAGAACAACTGTACGTGCACATAAATGAACTAAAAAAAACATTAAAACATACGAAGTAACTATTATTATGGTCGACTTCAATGCCAAAGTGGGCCAAGGCAATGTAGAAGACATTGCGGGAAAATTTGGTTTGGGCGAACACAAGGATAGAGGAGAACGACTAATACAATTTTGCCAAGAAGAAAACATGGTCGTCATGAGCACGTGGTTCAAGTTACCACCTAGGCGCCTCTATACATGGTCGTTTCCACAACACACCCCGGAATAGATTATATGAAATCAAATAGATTATCTTCTAATTAACAAGAGCTATAGAAATGGACTAACAGGCATTAAAATATATCCCAGAAGTGATGTGAGCTCAGACCATAATCCTGTTGTAGGAAACATTAACATACGTCTCACAAAACTACGAAAGCGATATAACAAGAAAATAGATTTACAGAAACTGAAAGAACCAGTCCACTGTATGCAATTGGCTCAGACTCTAAACGAAAATATAAAATAAAGTGGAATGCACGAGTTAATAAATAATGTAATTACTGATGTAGACGATACAGACCGCACAGAGATTATCGAGTCTATCTGGAACAAAATAAAACTAGCCATCACAAACACACAAAATACCATAACCGGACATAATCGTAACAAAAATAAGAAACCATGGATGACATCAGAAATATTAACGTTAATGGACAACAGAAGAACATACAAAAACAAAAATCAACAACAATATAAACAACTAAATAAACTAATATAAAGGAAGATAAGGCAAGCGAAGGAGCTATGGCTAAATGAGAAATGCAATTAAATAGAAGGATTAGAAAAGAGATACGATACTTTTAACCTACACAAAAAGATCAAAGAAACTATAGGATGGGCTAAGAAATATAACTACAAAAAAATGTTAAATAATGACAACCAACTAATCACAAGCAAAGAAGATCTAAAACAAGTATGGGAAGAATATATAAAACAGGCCTTTGAAGATGTGAGAACTGAACAACATATAACAACAACGGAGTATGCACCAAGTATATTACAAAGTGAAACAACAAGCGTAATACAAAATTCCAAAAACTGGACCAGACCAGATTCATAACGAATTTTTGAAACTTCTAAATGAAGGAAACATAACATTACTTACTAATCTTTTTAATGCAATCTATCAAACTGGGAAAATGCTTTCTGATTGGATGACATCGGAGTTTATCACTATACCCAAAAAACCCCAACGCAAATAAATGCGATGATTTTCGACTCATAAGCCTGATGAGCCACGTTCTCAAGTTATTTCTAAAAATTTTACACCGTAGGATATATCAGAAATGTGAAATAGATCTGAGCGACTCCCAATTTGGATTTAGAAAAGGGTTTGGTACAAGAGAAAAGCTATTTAGCCTGTCAGTTCTGCTACCAAAATGCCGTGACCAACAAAAAGATATCTATGTGTGCTTCATCGACTATGAAAAAGCCTTCGACCGTGTAAAGCACGACGAACTATTGAGAGTATTGACTGAGAAAGGGCTTGATCAAGAAGACATAATAGCTATTAGAAACCTATACTGGAACCAAAACGCCACAGTGAGAATAGATAATGAAAATACGGAAGCTACTTCAATTAAAAGAGGAGTGAGGCAAGGTTGCATCCTCTCACCACTATTATTTAATATTTATTCAGAGACAGTTTTCGTCAAAGCACTTGAAAACTCCGAAGACGGAATAAAAATAAACGGTAAACTTTTTAATAATATAAGGTACGCTGACAACACCGCAATAATCTCGGATAGCCTAGAAGGACTACAACGGCTGATGGATGCAGTAAGCCGTGTAGGAGACGCAATAGGGTTAAAGATAAATACTAAAAAGACAAAATACATGATTTTCAGCAAAATACCAATAGCACAAACACAACTTATAATACATAATCAACAAATAGAGAAAGTACAAAAATTCAAATACCTGGGAAGCTGACTGACAGAAAATGGAGACCCAAAAACGGAAATAAAAATAAGAATAGAAACAGCAAGATCAGCATTTCAAAAACTCAAGAAACTACTTACCAACCGCAGTCTTCATCTTACAACCAGTTAAAAATTTGTGCAGTGCTACATATACTCAATACTATTATATGGTGCTGAAGCGTGGACCCTCAAGGCTAATACAGAAAAGAGAATACAAGCTTTTGAGTACTGGGTGTTTAGAAGAATGCTACGTACATCTTGGACGAAGCATATCACAAACGAAGAGGTCCTGAGACGAATGAACAGAAGAAATAAACTCCTATTAACTATTCAAAAAAGAAAAACAACTTATCTTGGACATTTATATCGGAATGACAAATACAATACATTGCAGCTCATTATGGAAGGAAAAGTTGAAGGCAGAAGAGGGCGAGGTCGCAGGAGATTGGACCCATATGAGTACACATGAGTTGATAAAAGCCGCTAAAATTTTGCCTCGATTATTGCCAACATTCAATAATGAATAAGGCACTTTAAGAAGAATGCATATTAAAAGATGTACAAAAATATGTTTGTTGTAATTTTTAAAGCAAAATGGCGTCGTAAAAGTCCAATCACCAGAGATGCCTTTTTTTAAGGGGCAAGACGGTGTGCAGGGTAGCGATGTCTAGACAGACTTACAGCAATACAATTTTTTTTATTATTTCATATGAGTTTTCATTTAGAAAGAGAATACCTGGGGATTTTGAAAAATATTAATTGTTAGAAAATTGGCATACATTTGAAGGTTATTTTTGATTTTTGATGAAAGAATCGATCTTAAATTGTTTACAAAAATGTTATTATTAATTAATCGTAAAACCTCCAAATAATTTCATAGATAATGTATTTAAGAAGCTACAGTTAAAATTTCAAGTTAATCGGATGAAAATTGCTCGAGTTATGCTGCACATCAGTTTCAAAAACATAGATTCGAAAAAATCGCGATTGAAGTTTTGAAAAAACCACGTGCTGCGGGAATAGCTACGGTCTAACTGCCGGTACGGCATCATGTGGCTTCTCCGAGTCGATTTCAAATGTTTTCTAAAGCTGTCTATAGGAGGAAACATTTAAGATCGCTCGGAGAGACCTCGGAAAATGAGCAGTAAACATTTTCAAATGTTTTTTCACTCATAAATGTGATGGAATATCGTTTTTAGATAGTTAATATATATTTTAAGCCAATAAAAAAATAGAAAAAAATTTGCTGACTGATCAGTATGGACTATATTTTTGTTAAGGACCATAATCAAGTGATGAGAGAAACTGCGTAGATGAAATGAAGAATTAAGGGTTCTTTTTGATATTACAGTAAAAACGAATAGAGTTGCTAGAAATAGTTGCAAATGTCACAAAATCTTTTTCAATGTTACACCAGGACAATTATCTGCATATGTTCATCGAAGGTTAGTTGCTGTAGTACCCTGAAAATATAATCATAATTATATTGATAGCGTTGATAATTTGCACAAACAGAAACAAAATAAAAGTTTGATATCTCCGACTTACTTTAAATAAAAATTGAATTTATTTATAAAAACATTGTTGTCCCCTGGTTTTCCTGATGTTTTAGTAGGAGAAGACAGCACCATCAAAGTAAAGTATCCTAAAAAGGTTGTGACTATGTTGCCGTTGGATGTAGTTCCCAAAAAAAATTTAATTTCCATAAAAGTAAAAGCATAATAAAGCTAAAAAAGGACCATAGCTATTACTTTTAAATTCAGGGGCATTTAGAAAATACTTTTATTTTGTGATTTAGGTTCCTCGTGACATTAGTGTCGAACAAATTCAAAAGGACAACACATTCTGGCAAAAAAGTTGAAAAGATTTTAATAAATTCTGGGAATTAAAATTTATTTTTGATTAGGTTGAACAATAGTGTGAACAAATGCCAATAGGAAATTTTTAAATAATATGATATATATTGATATTAATCAATATGTATATTATATTAAAAAGCAATTAGAGATTAGAAACAACTAGGGATTTACGTGACTGTTTCCGACAAATAGGCGCCCAATAAAATTCCGAGGAAAATCCTCTATATATGTAAACTTACTTAATTGCACATTTAAACTAAATAACTAACTTAAAAACGATTAAGTTTATAACAGCAGAAATTGTTTTTTATTTTAAAATCACAATTTATCTTCAAATTTTGGTTTTATAACTGAATTTAATTTGTTTTAGTCAGAAATTCATGAAACTACAACATATCTACGTTAGTAACTAAAATTAAACTTGTTAATGTATGGATATCGTTTAATGTATTTATCATTTGTTTATAACTTATTTTAAATGTTAGAATATTGTACTCAAGAATTGATTAAACCTATATGTAATTTAATTAAAACGTTTAATTTTATGAATTATTCAATGATAAGTCTATTATTATTTGTAATTCAATTTATCTTCAAATTTTATTCTTATATACTTATATGAAATATTGAACGAGTACATGTAAATGAAAGAGTAGCAATATCTCTTGAAACTTAAGCAACCGATATTTTGTTCACACTACGACGACAGTTTGTTAGAGACATGTTATCGACAAACGAGGTGTTAATGATGGAATATTTTAATGTGAATAAGTGCACATTTGTTTATAACTGAAAAATATGCATAAGTGGGTATAATTGTCTAGTGATAAATGATGTACCTCAAGAGATTGATTAAACCTGATGATGTAATTTATAATGCTAAAATTCTAATTTGTTACAAAGCGGAATGAGATATTCACATCGAAGTGTAGACTTAGATTATTATTACATGTAGTATAACATCGTTAGCTATAATCAGAAAGTTCTTATACCTGTATATTGACTATTACATAATGAAAGTACAATGTTATTGAATCGACTAGAATTACGATAAATGAACATTTCCAATTTATATTGTTGAATACTGAAAACCGAGCTAGAAAGCCGGTGTTTCAATTATTTTCAAGACTAACGCAAGACGGCAGTAACTTGTATAGAACTGATTATCGGCAAACTTGAGGTGTTCAAATATCTTTTGTGGAAGTGGTCGATAACGAACATGCCGTATGAATATGTAAGAAGAATATAGTGACTTATTAAGCGCCGTATAAGAATTATTGTCGTGTTTAGTTATATAAATGCGAACTTATGCAGATACAATATTTAAGATGCTCTCCCCAATTTCACAGCTTGTTTGTTAATACTGAAAAATTGAACCATTCGATGCTTGTTACATAATCGTTTCGTAATGAGATGGATTTTTACATTTCCGAAGATGCCGTTGCTTAGATTTATCATTACATTAGTGGAGTAGTAAAAAAGTGCATTCGTGAGAAGCTTAAAATTTAGAGCAATTTAGAAGTTTTAAAAATACGCGTTTTGTAAATATCGTTCAATATGAAGTTTTAGCAAACTAATGTTTTAATCGATAGAATTATAAGAAATTTCCAATAATTTATAATAAGTAAAATTGAAAGTCAGTAAATTGTTAACTAGCAATTAGTATGCTAAAAAATACGGTTTTTGTAAATATCTTCTTCAATTACAATTTATAGCAAAGATACTAAATAGCAGTCGACATCGAAAAACGAAATTTCTCGAAGTATATAATATTTGATACAACTTAAGTAAAATTGAGCAAGCTTATATTCAAGTTAAGTGGACCACTAGTGACGCTGTATTGCTACGAAATTCAGGCCCGAATTGTTATAAACTAAGTAACATAAACAAAAAAAAAAAAAAGAATAAGTGGATAGTATATCTAAAGTGATTATTTAAAATATCTGATCAGTCAAAAACATTAGAAAATTTATTTTGCAAAAGTACGATAATTTTCAAAAATTACTTTTCTCCGCTTCGAGTTTGTAACTTTGACCATTTATATTGAAGTCTTACAAAATGATATTTATGTTTTACAAATAATCAATTTGTACCTTATGATCTGTATTTTAAGTTGATATACTCTATTTTATAATAATTATTATATTTCATAGCACTTTTAAGAAAACAGATGAAAAACAATTTTCGTCATTAAAATTTGGGGAATTTGACAATGAAAAAATTGTTATAATTATATATAAAAAATTATTGTGTTCACAGGTTACAGGTCAAAGGTCAAATCATAATTTTATCTTGTCCTACTAGTCCTAGAAAATTCGGTACGGAAGCGGATTGAATAATTTCGAACGCAAGCGATGGAAAATTTTCCTTGGAGCCCGAAAAGTTGGCATTATACATAAAAATTATGAGTGCTGTCGGTCAAAGGTCAAAGGTCAAAGTTCAACTCTAAACCGTAAAGTAAATGCGTTTCATGGCAAGGTAGCCAATTATGTCAAAGGAGCTTAATCGTGTTTTGTAAATTTAAAACGCGAAGGGCTCAAGGATGTCGGAATGGACAAAGCGGTCGCGAATCTAAACAGTTGAATACAAAAATTATTCTGCCATAAAAGATTTATTACATATAATAGAAATATTTGAAATCATTGGTAAAAACCGAACGAAAAGATTGAAGCTCAGGATTGTTAGGTATATAGTCTAAAGGATTGCCCTCGTTTAAATACAAAAAATTTAATTTATTTAACACAAAGTTACCATGAAATTTTTGATATCAATTTTAATTTTACCTTATAAAATGGTAATAACGGACAATCACAACGCTTTAAAAATACGACTTTTGGAGATAAAAGGGTTTTAGTTAAAAATTCAGAACAAAACAGCTATGGACGTGACTGAATGTTACAAGTTTTCAGGTAGTCTCTAACCTGGTCAAAGAGTAGCAAATTTTGACGTACACGGAAATGAAGTTGTTTGTTTATTATCAACGACAACTAAAATTCTGGTACTTATAATCCAATACTGTATGCAAAAACTTTTATATGTTTTAATTTTTCTAATTGAATGGACTACTAATACTTAATTTTAAATAAAAGTTCCAGGTGGACACGGCATATTATAATAATAGGATAAGGAAAGTCGTGTGATGTTCACACCAGACTTTTTAATTATTAAATGGTGATAACTGATAATACAAAAAAACTTTAAAAATACGGCTTTTTGGAGATAAAAAGGGTTTTAGTTAAAAAATTCAGAACAAAACAGCTATACACGTGACTATGATATACAAGCGTTTTCAGGTAGTCTCTAACGTGGTGAAAGAGACCCTACGCTTCTCTTCGAAAAAGTACGTGTCATTCTGCGCGTTGTTGCGTCGTAACACGTGAAATGAAGTGTAGTGAGTAAGTGCTATATTCGATGCTTTTTATTATCAACGACAACTAAAATATCTGTAGGTACTTATAATCCAATACTGGTATTGCAAAAAACTAATATATGTTTTAATTTTTCTAATTGATGTTCATAATTAAATAACTTAAATTTTATAAATCATCTAATTAAAATCATTTTGGAAAAATAGGTTATGTGCGTACGAAAAAATGCTATCCTTTATGCACGCAATACTCTTAATACGGTTAATAGCTCCAGAAAAGCTTTTACAGACATTATCCTGCAGTTGTAAAAGCGGCTGTGGAAATAATTGCGTTTGCAGAAAAACTGGATTGTACTACAGTACTGCGTGTATTAATTGCAGTGGGGTAAATTGTACCAATACTTTACAAGTAATGAATGCGAATGAAAATTCTCCAAAAATATTTCTGAAAGTTTGGAGAACGTGCCAATGATTGCAGATGAATAATGAGATTGATATCTTTACATATTTATATCTTTGTACCTTTGTATTTCATACATATGTATATATTTTTTAAATAAACGCATTGTTTACCCAACAAATATTATTGTACTAATTCAATTCTTGAAAATAAATTTTTACATTATTTTTTGCACCATTACTATGCTAACGCTATTCATAATATGTTCAACTGTTGTGAATTTTGCAAAATTGACTTCAGATTCGTAATCAGCACACCCAAAAACCACTAATAATAATTATGTCAATTTTTTTTAGTTAATTTTGCATTCTTCAGTCGGCCATTTTGTATCCTACGTTTCTAATTTTGCAAATCTGACTTCAGATTCGTAAACAGCACACCCGAAAACCCCTAAGAATAAATTTTCAGATTTTTTCATTGATTTATACTCCAGATATTCAACTTTACAAGTAATTTGTTGTTAATAAACAAATAAACATTTTCACATTTTTTCGAGTGGCAACATTTTTTTACGGTATTTAAAAGCTAATGCAAAAGATTTCATTAAAAAATAATGAAACTGTAATTATTCCAAAGTTTAGGCCTATTTTTGTCTAATTTGACCCACTATAAAATCTAACGCTCGTATACGAAGGACATAGCAATCTCTTTTAATAAACATTCTTCACAATTATCCCCTCCAGAAAGGAACAACTAGATTATAGCACAAAATCTATTTTTAATAGTCTTTTTACTAATCTATCTACATATCAAGTCTCCACCCCGGGAAGAATTGCCAAATAAAAAGATATTAAAATATGTAATGCTTTGTTTTCTTATTTTTATTCACTTATGTTTAGTATTCACAATAATGCATAAAAATTATTTTGTTTCGTTTTTTCTAACTTTAAAATTAAAAAAAAAATACATTTTCGAAACATACTTTCTTTTATTAACAGAAATGTGACGGCGGTGGTTAATATATGGCTGGAGGGTAAAATACAGATTTTTGCCTAAAGAGATTCAAGTACTTTAACATCAACACACCAAAAGTATAAAATTGTTATGGAATTATCCTAAAACTAAAGCACTACTAAACTTATTGTTTGTTTATATGTTAAAAATAATAAATAAGTTATCTACGTATACTATCATTGAAAGTGTTTTGTTCTTCAGTTTTTATTTTAAGTTTTTGTTTAATTGGTTCATCCTCATTCATAGTCTTTATTAAATAAAAACTTGCCCCTAAAACTGTGGCGTACGTGCTCAAAGAAGCCAAATGCACGCGTAGGCGGGCGTCCTGCTCTATTGTTACACGTAACACGTACGAGTGTTTTTGTATATTTTATTCATAGCCACTCTGTTGTAGCACGATATTATTCTCCAGCGTGTTGAATTTCAGCCTGCATATAACATAAAAAACCATCAGAACAAATAGAGAGCAAATACGTTATGATTAACGTCACGTCAATGATAAAACAGTGATATAGCAATTTTAAGAAAACTACGTATCTATGTGTGTGAAAACAATATCGCAAAATATATAAAATGAATTAATTACAATAGGGACGGCTATAGGGTCATTAGTGTAAAAAGTTAGGTATTGTAAATCTTGAAAGCAAATAATTATAAGCAGTGATTTTTGGAAAGAGAAGGGAGAAACGAGAAAGAGATAAGGGAGAGAGAAATGAGACGAAAGAAAGAGAATGAGAAAGAATTATATTGCAAAAAAGGGAGGGAGCAGAGAAATAGGAGAAAGAGAGAGTAGGAAAATGAAGGAGGGAGAAATTATCCTTACAAAATTAGTAATCTTGTGTGAGAATACAACACCGAGCCACAGAACTGTTTCGATGAATATCTGAGTTCACAGGTGATACGGATTTTTGTTTAGAAAGACAAAATTAGCGAACGTCTGTTAAATGCACGCAAGTCAGACATTATCAATTGTGTGTTCAACTTGATGATGCTGAACAGGCCAATCCTGTTCAATGAACCGGTGGATGCTGATTTTGCATATCGCCATCTATAAGAATCCGAAATGAAAAAGCCTGTACACAATGGGCTTCTCACATTTTTGACACTCAACAGAAGAGTATGGAAGTATGATAAAAATTGCTGTAACTATACACAGCTCCTCATTGCAAAAATGACGGTTGTCTTTTGGTATCAGGAAGACAAACTGTTGATTTATTATTTGTGTCTTTGTGAAAGCATTACAAGTGAACGAATTCTACAGAAAACATAGACGCGTCACATCGCTTCAGCATATCAATGAGCGGCAAAATGTCAGTTGTTATACCTTTGACATCCTGAAATCTTTCAGGCACACCGTACTGTCTTACTTCTAGGTTCGCTGAATCTTTCAATGGGTGACTATGCTTTATTAGACGTAAAAGGCAGTGCGCAGTAAAAAGTTTTATTTCATCTACAAGTTTCAGTTAACTGTCTACAAGTAATACCGTGCTACTCAAAGAATATTTTGTCGAAGTGATAGCAACAGTCAATAGACATCGATAAAGAAACTTTTCATTGACGCTTAGCTACTGTACAAATCGTGACCCTGATTTGTATAGTCCTAAAACATATACCCAAGTTTTAAAGCAACATCTAATGAAATGATATGTTTTTTAACTCCTCTTGCCAAAAATAATTTATGATCAACATTAATTTCTTGAGTTATGACTACTCATATTGTAGTTCTACAAATCATGTATTAGCTGTCTTGTATCTCTTTTTCTCTGGATTTATATTCAAATGCTAGACTTTACCATTTTGTTTACATATTCGTCATGTCCTCTTTGTCGTTTTATTTTACTTGTATCGAAAACATACGTAAATTCTGTAACGTTTTTGTTTCTTGTTTAGTCTATCATACTACTAAAATTTTGATTTTGAAGGCTGCATTGTTTATGTTTTTGTATTTTCGTATTAACTATACAAATTTTGTAGTGGAATTCTAAGGACTACTACTTTTGCTTTAGTCTTAATTTTTTTTAGATTGTATAGTCTAATGTGTTCCTGTAGTAAATTGATTATTGATGATGATATCATAGTTTAATCGTCTGAAAATAATGCGGTGTTTTCTTATTATTTTATTAAATGAACCATATCCGAGGTGCATTCAAGTTACAATGCCTCCGTTTTTTTTCTCACAAACTAATTACACGAAAATTGTGAAACTCTCGACGTAATCTCCCTGCAGCCGCACACATTTTTCACAACGTCGACGCCATGATTCCATAACCTATGCGAACGCTTTTTTAGGAGTCTTCATTAACTACTGGAAAATCGCTAACGCAATAGCGGTACAACTAGTGAACTTGTGACCACGGACAGTGTCTGTTATTGTTGGAAGAGTCAAAAATCGCTAGAAGCTAGTTCAGGTGAGTAGAGAGCATGACAAATCACCTCAAAGTTGTCAGAATTTGTGGTACCCACCTAGAAGACACTTTTCACATTTTCAGGTTTTTCTGCAGGATAGTGTGCACATATCCCACGGAAATGCCAACTTTGGAAGCGATGTGTTCTACACTTATTCGGCGATCCTCCAAAACAAGTTTCTCCATTTGCTTGATCATGTCGTTATATCGGCTTGTGCGAGACCGAGATTGTCTTGGTTTGTTGTCACACGACGTTCTGCCTTCTCTGAACTGTCGCATCCACAAACGCACATTAGACACATCCATAACACCATCACTACATGTCTCACTCAACTGTCGATTAATTTCAATCGGTGTTACACCACGCATATGGAGAAAACAAATGATTACACGCTGTAGCCATTTTAAGTATCAAAAACAGTCTTCACTTTCGCCACTGCCCCTAGAGTCTGTGTGCCGCGCGGTGTTCCCATCTCTGCACACACTCAGAAAGAGTATGTGCGTAATTTGAAATAAACTGGATGTTTCTACCTGTTCCCAATCATGAGAAAAAAATTTGGAAGTGTTATAACTTGAATGCACCTCGTATATGTAGAACTTTGGTAGTGTCTTAATTTCAGATTTATTTTAATTATTTGTTCTAAGGTTTGCCTGACTTTTGTATTAGTATTTATTCTTTTCTTTCTCTCTTTTCTATTACTAGTTGTGTTGTCAAAACGACATCTTTACGAAAGCGTCTGTTACGAAATCCTATTTGCTTTTCTCCTAATACAGCTTCAATAATGATTTTGCATTTTTTTTAGCAATTATTGCAACATTTGTATCCCGAGTTAAGTAAGCTAATTTCAATATAGTTGTTGTAATAATCCCCGTTTATTCTTTTAAACGTAAAATATTTTTGCTGTTTTACATTATTTTGGATTATTTTGCTTCCAACTTATATTAAAAAAATGTAAAAGTCCCAGCTTGAACAGTATTTTGCTGTGTTTGTATAATTCTGTTTATATCATTAGCACCTGTAGATTTCCTATTTTTTTTTTTTGTAATAATTGAAATTGATTTACCCGTTTTTTCTGAACTGTATTAATTGCTATATAGCCGTGACCAAAATTATGAAGCACTTTTACATTTGTATGTTAATAATTAAAGGACATAAACATTTCTGTTGCTGTTACTACGTTACCAATAACTATAAATTGAAATGTAAGTGTGGTCTATATTTTTATACAACGCCAATAAAACATTTGATCGGCAAAACTTCAAAACGTGTATTTTCTATACAAATATTTTAAATAATAAACAGCGCTCCTAGTACAAGCAAGTGACTCGTTAACATCCATATGTCAACGAAAGAGTGGAGTGCCAGTTATTATGCAACAAAATGCCTAAAATAGCAGAGACGTCTATAGACGTACATTTTACGCAAACAAGGCAAGTGTAAAGTACTATGGCGTGTATTAAGGGCACCAAATCTTCCGTAAATCAGAAGAGAACAGTCTAAAAAGGTTAACTTTGAAAAAACCTATTTTGAACTCTCTGCTAGAATGTTTTTAGAAATTGGACGGCTCTTAAGTACTGGAACCGTGAGAAACAGACTCGGAAAAGCAGGCCTGAAACGCTACAATGTCAGGAAAAAGCTATAATTCTCATAAAAGAATAAAAAAGCTTATTTGTAGAGAATTCTACAGCACCAACATTGAAAACCAGATGAAGATTGAGCAAATATTCTGTGGTGAGAACCAGTTTAACTTTGAGATAGGTTTATTGAGGCACTTTGCTATTTTTTTCAAAGTTTAAGTCATAAAGATAGGCCTGTTATATATACACACATATGTAATAAAATAATATTTAATTCTGACACTTGTTCAGGTGTTTGTCATTCCTATGAAGCGACGATTAAGCGAAGATTATATTCCCCAGTGTATGGTGCTTACAGCCAAATACGTGATGATCTGAGGTTGCGTGATGACCAACTGCGCAGGAGAAATAGTTATTTGCACAGAACGGATGAACACTGAACAACATATTGCTGTATTTTTTTTGTTTTATTTTTGGTGATATCGACATGAACATTAAATTTCAACAAGATAATATACTCTATCATAGATCTGCAAACAGAACGCAATGGTTTCAAAGCAATCAAGTGCAATCAAGTGAGACTAGCCAGTACAATGGCCATATCTAAACCCGATTATCTCTGAGGGACATTAAAGCGGAAGATAAAAATAATAACATAATATCAAAGAAAAAAAAAACGTTCCAATAAAATTCTACAAAATGAGTGAAATGCTGTTACATTTGAAGATTGTCGAAAGTTTGCTTTTATTAAAACTAAACGTAATCCAACAAGACAATAAAACAAAAAATAGCTAATAAATAGTAAAACACAATCACCGCTACTGCAATTCTGTTCTCAGCAGTGATGCTAACAACAAGTGATGAACTGGATCCTCCACCGCTCAGGGCAGTGGACGAAGTTTGTGAGACCGCAGAAACATTGGCCTGCAGATGCTCATTGGCTACGACGCCAATGCACGCCATCTCTCATGGGACAGCACCGACACCAACATCAGATGTGAGTTAATTTTACAATTCACTGTGGCAAATAATTTAGACATATTGAATAAGGGTAACAAACCAACCTTCTTAACTAGACGAAGGAGGGAGTAATTGATATAACAATTGGTACTACTTTTGTAAGTAACTTTGTTAGAAATTGGCAAGTATCTAATGAAGAGAGTTATTCAGACCACAGATACATTAAGTTTCGAAATCATTGGGATTCAGCGAGTGATAGGAAACTATTGTAATCCTCGTAAAATGGACTGGGAAGCCTATAAGGCGGACCTAGACTAAAACTTGACGAGTACGATAAGAAAGGTTCATAATAACCTTGAGCTTGAAATGACCATGGATCAGTTAACTGAGGCAGTTATTTCAACGTAAAATGAAAACTGTTGTAAAGGCCTCCAGCAGGAATGTACCCTGGTGAAATGAAGACCTTGCAACCATGAGAAAACAAGTAAGAAAACTGTTTAACAGGACTAAAATATCAGGTGACTGGGATACCTATAGGGCATCCATAATTGAATATAACAAAGCATTGAGAGATGCTAAGAGAATATCATGGAGGAGGTACTGCGAGCAGATTGAAAATACTCTAGCTTGTGCCAGACTCTGAAAAGTACTCTCGAAAGACTCTCACTGCAATTTGATTGGTACTCTTGAATCTGAATTTGGAGAGTACACCAAAACAGGTAAAAAACATTGACCGAACTTACTCGGATACACTTTCCTGGATCTGCAATTATACAACAGTTTCCTTCAAGCTGGAGAGACCAGGTATCCCTTGATCTTGGTAACACACTATCAAGGGAAGTCTGGAAGACTGCAAGAAGAGTGGTAATTTTCAACAAAATCAAATGGGCTATAAACTCATTTGAAGCTTATAAATCTCCAGAACCGGGCGGAATCATTCCTGCCATGCTACAGAAGGGCTCGGAACTTCTAATGACAAAGATTTGCATGGTACTCAGAGTCACTTTGGGCCCTAAAATACTTGCCAAAATTATGGATACTTACCAGAGTGGTATTTATACCAAAGCCTGGTCGGGCCCACTATTTGCAGGCAAAGAGCTACAGACCAATTAGTCTTATGTTTTTCTGCTTAAAACGTTGGAAAAACTGCTCGATAAGCACATTAGGGTAGGTATACTGGTACACCAACATATGAGGGCCAATTTGCCTACGAAGCTGGTCTTTCAACTTAAACAGCACTTTACTACCTCACCTGGAGAGTAAAGAAAGCGCTGGACAACAAAGAAATCTTTCTATGTGCCCTTTTGGACATGGAAGGGGCCTTTGACAATAAATTTTTCAACTCCATGACCTGTTGCAGGTGGATAGACTGCATATTCAAAGGAAGAATGGTTTATTCGTCAATGTATGACGAAAATATTATGGTCCAGGTAACGGGGGGGGGGTCCTCAGGGAGGACTTCTCTCCCCCCTGCTATGGAACCTGGTAATGGATGGACTTTTAAAGAACTTAAAAGACGAAGGATTCTCTTCTGTAAGTTACGCCGATGACCTAGTTGTCTTGGTGGAAGGGAACGGATGCAGAGGTCTGAACAGGGAGGCCTCAAGGTTAGTTCCGTAAAAACCAAAATTATACCCTTCACATTTCACATATTTACACCTCTTCTCCTTGGCGAAAAATAAATCACCATATGGAGAGAAGTATTTAGGAGTCGTTTTTGATTCTAAACTTACTTGTAACTGTCATATTAAGAAAGTAGTCGACAAATCGGTGACAACTTTAGCAGTTGTCAGATGGATGTACGACAAATCGTGGGGCTAAAACCAGGAATGGTGCACTGGTTGTACACCAAAGTGGTTAGACCCTCTCTTACATACTCAGCTTTGGTCTGGTGGCCCAAAGTTACACAAGAAACTACCAAACTAAAACTAGCCAATGTACAAAGACTTGTCTGTTTGGGAATTACAGGGGCAATGAGAACTACGCCCACTGCAGCAGCGAGACCCTTCTAGACCTCCCATTCTACACATAGTGATTTAGGGGTAGGCAGAATTTGGTCACTACAGACTGCATCATTCACTGTACAAGACACATACGGGTACAGGTCATACTAGAATAATTGATAGTCAGGGAGGCCATCTGCTTGAAATGAGGACGGATCACATAACCTCAAAAATATGTGACGACTTTCTATTCGAGGTGATCACGCAGAATCGACGAAGGAGCGAGACTTGTAAACAGGCAATTGCACTTGGTAGCCTAATCTAGTACACAGATGGTTTTAAAACCGAGGTGGGTACCGGAGCTGGAATGTATGCTGAGCCTACTAAATTAGAGCTAAGCTTTCCGCTGGTATAGTACGCATCCTGTCTTTCAGACAAAAATATACGCCGTACTATAGTGTGTGCGTGAAAACGGTAAGAGGGTTTACAGGAGGAAGCTGATCTATATCAGACAGCCAGGCAGCTTTAAAGGCTGTATCATGCATTAAAGCATCATCTAGACTGGTATGGGAATGCATCAACGAACTCAATATATTGGCAGAACACAACACGGTGAAACTATTATGGGCACACCTGGGCATTGCGGTATTTTTGGCAATAAGAAAGTCGACGAATTGGCTAGGCAAGGATCTAGTGAGGCTTATATCTGAAGATTTATTAAGAAGAGACACGCACTCATAATCGAATGTACTGAAAGTATCAACCAGGACATAATTCCAACAAAACCTTTAATAATGTACCTTGCCAAAAGAGAGCTACAGAACTCCTTAACCTAAGTAGGCCACAGCTAAAGATAACTATAGGTTTTCTTATAGGACATGCGACTGTTAAAGAACGCCTCTGAAAAATTGGTAAATTTAATAGTGACCTTGCATGTAGACTTTGTAGCAAGGAACTAGAAACAGCTTTACATATGCTATGTAAGTGGGATGCGCTATGAAGGAAAAGGCAACATATATTCAGGAAACCGATCCTGGAACCGGAAGATTTTCAGACACACTTTATAAAGGACCTGTATCTGCTGATTCAGGGGACAGCAATTACAGATTGGTTGTAAATTTACTTTATTAGGGTAATCACAATAAGTCATAGGCTGCAGTGGATTCATCAAGGAAAACATACCCTAAGAAAAAACAGTTACACAAATATATTTAGAGAGTGATTTTCAAAGGATGCCTCATAGTTTTGGCTGTATGTTCCTCACCATTGATGTTACTATTGTACCGAAGATCTGTATAGGGTTTAATTAATTTTCTTTATTATTATATTTTCGTTGATTTGTCTCTTTTTCTTTTCAAATATTTCAAATATTTCAAAATATTATATATATTTTTTCTATAAAAGTCACCTTTAATATCATTTGTATACAACTTGCTCATTGCGCCTCTTTTATTAGGTATTTAACTATATTTTTTATCTTTATATATGTTATTTTCTTGAACCGCGTTTAAAGAATATGTCGATTATATTCTTCTTATATGCATTTTTGTCTCTTTAAATTTCGTTCGATACTTTTCAACTACTTTTGCATGTAGTTTTTGTGTTTACTTTCTAAAACCCTTAAAGTTGTTTCACCTTGATTGTTGTTTTGAGTGTTATCCATTGCTGACCTATTTTTAAATTCAAAGTACTATTTATATTCATATTTTACGCAAGATGTTACAGAAGATGTTTCATATTATTTTTTACATTTTAAAAATGTGGAGGATATCATGGACGAAAAGAGTAACCAATAGGGAAGTACTGCTGAAGATGGGGAGGGAGTGTGAAATAATAAAAACTATAAAAAATAAAAAATTTGAATACCTAGGCCATATAATCAAAGAGAGAAATACTTGTTATTGCGGATTATAATACAAGGAAAAATTAAAGGAAAGAGAAGCGTGGTCCAAAGAAGAACTTTCTGGCTATGAAAGCTAAAGGAATGGTACGGCTGTAGTACAAGTGAACTGTTTAGAGCTGTTGTAAACAAAGTGTGAATTGCAATGATGGTTTCCAACTTCTGATAGGAGACGGAACTGGAAGAAGAAGAAGTTAAACATATAAAATAAATACATACAGATATTAGAGGATATAAAACCCAAATTTAATTAGGTGTTTCTGTAATTGGACCATTTGTAACATTAAAAGAATCAGAAAGAACGATTACATTTGTAAAAAACATAAAAGCACATGGACCCGACCGAATTCCGGTAGAATCATTGAAACTGTTTTAAGTTTCAGAAAAGAAAACCCTAATATGACTTCTCAACGGAATTCATGACTCGAGAAATATTTAACGTACTTTTCACACGTAATGCGATACTTTGAGAGCTACAACATTCTACAACTCGCCATGCAAGGCAAATACTAGGGAAATGAAGTACGGGTAGAAGAAAAACTTCTTGACCATAATCCGAACAGTAGCGAATAAAGATAAACTGGCCAATGTGACCGCTAATCCAATTTGTCACATGAAGAAGTCTGAAGAAATTCTTAGTTCTAGTCTTCTAGTGAATATCCTAGAATTTAATAATTTGAATTTTTAAGAAAAACAGTTCAAATACTATTTTCCTTCCTTGCATTACCTAGGGTATTGAAACTAGACGATCAATATTTGTTATTATGTCAATTCTAAATCAAACAAAAGATACAAAAATATAATACCTCAATTGTACTGTAATAAACGTACATTAGAAGTATTATATTTCTAATAGAAAATTGTACTTAATGTTGCCATTAGTAATTTTGCAAAAGTTTTTACTTAAAGCATCTTATTTATATTATTAAGCTTTTTATTAAAATCCAAAAAATTTCCATCTTGTTTTGCAAAATTTCTCATCTAAAGACTGGCAGTAATTGAACTCTCAATCGTAAACAGATTGCAAGCAATTGTTTGCCACTTTTGCCTCGGCTTCGAAATTCCTACAAAGTGCCAAATAATAAAATTTGCGGCACGAAGCGCTGCTTTAAATAATAAATTGGGGTCGACGTACCTTTTACAATAATGCATAAGGCTTTAGGAAGCATGCCGAAAGTGAAAAGCTCGTTCTCCTTATATAATTCACCGGCAGATAAAAATTTAACGACAAGTATGGCAGGCATTGAAGAAGGCGCTATATATAAGTAATTCCTCAGGGGGCCGATTTAACGCTCTGGCGAACAAGCGGAAGAAAAGTTCTCGGAATCCCATGGTAGGCAATAACGCCCAGAAATGTATTTACAAATGTTTCTTCGGCCTTTTTGCGTTTTAGCGCTTTATGTAAGCAACCTCGGAAAAATGTAGGATTTACGAATTTTATTCCAGTAAATGGAAGGACTTGAAAATAAAGACCAAACAGTATTGGAATGGCCGCGAAAAATTATTTAGAACTGTCAAATATCTGTTTTAAAAATTAAATAGATCTAAAAAGAAAGGCAATTGAAAAAACTATCGAGAAAATAAATATATTAAAAACCGACACAGTTGAATTGAATAGTAAAAATATGTATAATGGATAATGACTATTGCACTATTAAAGTAAGTAGAGCATTCATTTGAAAAAGGCTTCTATATAATGCTATAACTAAAAAACAGTTGCCGTTACAAACCAACTCTTCTAAGATATTCTTGAATAGTTACAAACGATTTCTTAACGAACTTCCATTTGCCTCAAAAGAGCAGTGCGATTTCATCTCAGGAGACAGTAAAGAATAAATACAAAGACAGAGGCTTGACAGAACATCAACAAATTTAGAGAGTGTAAAGTAAACTGTGCATCCGTATATTTTACCGATTTTACTCAAAATATGACTTTAAGTAATCTTTAATTTAAAACCCATGTAGGGAGCCTGTAACCTTCTGTGGGTGCGTCTCCTGGGTGGCGGAGAGGGGAACGCTCTTCAGATACGAAGGAGCAGGAAAATAAAATACCTCGCACCAACCAAAAGGCAAAGTAGCATTTAATCCAAAATGGACGGTTACAAGCAGCGTCGGACCCGAAGTCGGTGGCTGAATATAGATGGCGATGGGCTAGCAACTCATCACGTAATTTTAAAATAACAGAATGAAAAATTCGTAACAGAAGAGGAGTCTCCGGGTAGAAATCTAATTCTTGTTTAGGGGGAAGCTTCAAGGATACAGAGGGAGGTTCTAGACACCACAAATATAGGAACATAAAATATACACAGGCTGACAACTGAGAAAGGAGAAGTATCCCAAGAACTAAAGAAGTATAAGATTGACATCAGAATACTGATAAAAAAGGATAGTAATGAATATTTTGATGACTATATTATGTTCTATCTATCCCAGCGGGGTTGGTGGATCCTCAACTGGGCGCCTCCCCAGGTGGCGGATAGGGGAACGCTCACTAGATATAGTGGGTACCGGAGAAATAAAATACCCGGGGAGGACCAAAACCACACAGAAGACAATTTCCGAATGACGGACCTAATGGCTCAATTTTGGGAAAGCAGGAACAGGCTTTCTCCTTATGGAAAGACGGCGGATGAACTAACATAGTCAACGGCGGCTACCAAAGTTTTAGTAAGTTAGACTACTGAACGCTCCCCAACCCATCTTGCCAACGTGGGGTTCTAAAGGCTAAAAAACCCTTCATGAAGAAATGCAAAACAAGTACCGGCCCTCAGTCTCCGGCAGCCGGAAAACCGATGGGATTAAACAGCAAAAAGGTGGCGACCATCGATGGAACGGCAAAGAGGGTGCTAAGAATCCCCGGAGTCTAAACGAAAGCCATCACCAGAAAACCACGAAAACCACAAAACTATGGATAGGAACTCAAAACATAAGAACATTACGAGTACAAGACCGCATAATAGAACTAGAAAACGAATTGGAAACAATTAACTGGTATATAATAGGTCTCAGTGAAACAAAAAGAAAAGGAGAAACATGGTTAACACTAAATTCCGGCAATATACTACTAAACAAAGGAAAAGACGACGAAAGTTTGAATGGAGTAGGCTTTATAATTCGGAAGATACATGCACATCGCATACTAAACTTTACAGCCATATCAGATCGTGTAGCATATATAATATTCCAACTGAACAAAACAAGTGTATTAAAAATAATTCAAATATATGCTCCTACAACATCTCATGAAGAAGAAGAAATAGAAGAGTTTACGACCACATTAGAATCGCCTTAAACGAACCTGTCAAAGGAAAAAACAATACAGTATACTCATGGGAGATTTTAATGCAAAATTAGGTGTAGAGAAACAGAAAAGGAATATTGGGAAAACATGGATTAGGACATCGAAACGAAAGAGGGACAAATTAATTGAATTCTTAAATGAAAATAAATTATATGCAATGAATACATTCTTCAAGAAAAACCAAATAGACGATGGACCTGGATAAGTCCGAATGGCAAAGTAAAAATGAAATTGATTTCATTCTAAGTAACAATAAAACATCATTCATGACGTATCTACCTTAAATCGTTTCGATGTAGGAAGCGACCATCGACTCGTAAGAGCGAAAGTAATAATTAACACAAAGATGGAACGCCTAAAAGATTTAAAAGAATGACACCGATATTAAAATACAGGACATAGAAAACAAGAAGGAGGAATATCAACAAGCAGTCGAAAATAAACTAAACGATCTCGAACAACGAAATAATGATAATAAAATTGAAACATTGCACAAGGAAATCTTAGATGCTATCTCCCATGGGACCAAAATAACAAAAATAACAAAGAAAGTAAATGGAAAATCCCAACTCAAAACGAAATACAACAACTTTTAAGAGAAAGAAGACAACTAGTTAGTGAAAATAAAAGAAATACAACAGAATACGGCAACTTATGTAAGACTATTAGACGAAAAATCAAAGAAAACAGAATCAAAAGACAAGAAGAGAAATAAATAAAATAATTCAGCAAATGGAGCAATGAAGGTACTACGACCAACATTCGGGAAAAACAAATATGTGCATTACGAAACAGAAATGGGGACATAATAAGAGATAAAGATGAAATACTAAAAATAGTACAGGAATTCTATAAAGAACTATATGAATCGAAAGTAATAAGAATCGAAAACACCCAAGAAACCCGTAAAGAAACTGCCAAAATCCAAAATGTTGGTTCTGAAGAATTGCCCGATATAGAAGAATACGAACTAGAGAACGCACTAAAGCAAATGAAAGCAAATAAATCACCTGGGAAAGACGGCGTCGTAATAGAACTGATCAAATGGGGAACAAAATTAAAACGAAAAATAGTAAATATGCTAAACAAATGTCTGATCCAAGCAGCTATACCGCAAGATTGGAACGATTCCATTGTCATTCTTCTACACAAAAAAGGAGATCACACGCGATTAGAGAATTACAGACCGATAAGTTTGTTATCAGTATTATACAAGCTAATGACAAACTATAATAACAAATCGATTAACCATCAAACTGGACGCATACCAATCAGAAACTCAAGCCGGATTTAGAAAAGGCTATGGAACCAGAGATCACCTATTTACAATGAAACTATTAATTGAAAAAACCAATGAATATAACATATCTCTTTACCTGGCTTTCATAGACTTTGAAAAGGCCTTTGACTCGGTAGAAACATGGGCAATTACAGAAGCACTTAAAACGGTAGAATTGACCAAAGATACATAAATCTTTTGAACAACATCAGCAATAAAACTACTGCTACCTACAAATTACACGATGAAACAAAACCGGTTGAGTTAAAACGCGGGGTTCGGCAAGGCGATTGTCTGTCTCCTAAACTGTTCACGCTAGTGTTAGAAGATATGTTTCGAAAAATTAAATGGGAAAACTATGGGGTAAACATAAATGGCAGAAAAATAAACCACCTACTGTATGCAGATGATATCGTTATCATTGCTACGAACCAAAACGACCTACAGTATATGGTACAAGACTTAAAACAACAAGCAGAAAAGATCGGTCTGAAAATGAATTTAAACAAAACAAAAACAATGATGCCAGAACATCAGGACATAGACGAAACATTAAAAGTTGAAAATGTAACGATTGAAAATGTTAGTGAATATATATACTTAGGACAAACACTCAGGATTGACCGTGACAACCAAATAACAGAAATCAAAAGAAGATCTCGATTAGCATGGATAGCCTATGGTAAACTTAGTTTTATTTTGAACTCCAAAAATATTGCCCAACATCTTGAGACGAAAGTTTTTGATAAATGCATCTTACCTGTAATGACCTACGGAAGCGAAAACTGGACCCTAACAAAAACCCACTTGCACAAATTAACAACCACTCAAAGAGCAATGGAACAAAAAATGCTAGGCATATCACTACGTGACAGAAAAACTAATGTATGGATTAGGGAGAAAACAAAAGCGACAAATGTTATTGAAGTAATAGCAAATCTGAAATGGAGTTGGGCCGGACACCTTGCCAGAACACAAGAAACTAGATGGACCAAAACAATGCTTCAGTGGCGGCCGTGGGAAGACCACCCAATAGATGGTACAACGATATAAAAAAAGTGGCCGGATTGAAATGGATACAGGAAGCTCAAAATAGGACCAAGTGGAAGTCAATGAAGGAGGCATTCGTCCAGTTATGGACCGAAACGGGCTAAGAAGAGGAAGAAGAAGATTATGTTCTATACCTGAGTAGAAGCGCACAAAAGGGTAAAAGCAGGAGTGGCTATTGTATTCCACAAGAAGCTTAGAAAATACATTCGAAACTGACAGGAAATCAGTGAAAGAATAATAATGATGGAATTAAAAATAGAAACATATACGATAATCCTAGTGGCAGCATATGCGTCATTAGAAGATGTTACTATTGAAGACAAAAAAAAAATCGAGGAAGATTTAACTAAATTCCTTAGCGACACGTGCACCGGAAAATAATTAATAACAGTGGACTTAAATGCTAAAACTAATCGGAGAGAACATGATCTAGTAGTAGAAAGATTTGGAGAAGAAGGACCTTAATAGAAATGGGGAAATACTGATAGAAATACGTCAGAAGTTTCTTCTCAAAATAATGAACGGGTTATTCTAACATAAAAATACTCACAAATTTGCCTGACATCAACCAACAAGGCAACTCGAGTTCATTTTAGGTTACATGATCCAAAGACAAAATTCCCAGATAAAAACAGACGTAAGGGTGTACAGGGCGGCTAGAATGCAGTGCGAATTATTTTCTATTAAAACGATAATGTACTATCCACATAAAATATAAGAAGAAGGCATTTAAGAGGATGACAAAGTAGAAGATAATAAATATAATACAAAATTACTAAATGGCGAATCCATAGACTTCTTGTACAAACCAAGGATAGCCTCAAAATTACAAGAAGAAATGGAAGGTACAGCACAACAAGAAAAATGAAAAAATAAAAAAAGTTTTACACGAAGCAGCGTAGAACCAAAAACAAAAAGACCAAAAAAAAGCTGTTGGGGCGAAGAAGTAGAAGAGATAATAGAAGAAAAGAAAAATGTGTATAACGTCTGGCTGATAAAAACAAGATCCGAAAGAAGTGAAAGATATAAAGAAATAAATAAAGCAGTGAGGAGAAGAGCTATAAAGGCAAAGAACGAAGTTCGGGAAGAAGGTGTTCTAAAGTTGGAATAATACATAAGAGAAACAAGAACAAAATAAGCTTGGGAGACGATAAAAAGCTTAAGGAAAGAAGATAAATTTAGGAATCTCAGTATGCTACCAATAGCGGAATGGTAGCAATATTACTCAAACGTGATACAGGAAGACCTAGTACAATACAAAGAACGTGGAAACCAAATATATCAAAAAATATATCAAAGCTTTTAAAAGAAATAAATTATTGCAACAGGAATGTTCATTTAATTTTGTTTAAAATATTCTTATTGTTAAAATATATTTTAAACAGATGGAAAAGAACATGCTAACAAAGATCTATAAAAATAGACCAAGAATTGCATCCAGACTTTATCATTTGCAGACGATCAAGTCCTGATAGCTGGAGATGCGAATAATATCTATTATATGATGAGAAAATTGACCGAAGTATACAAAAAACTGACCTAAAGGTAAATTATGGAAAAACAAAATATCTAGCGACATAACGACAAGGAGTTGATCTAGACATTAGTAGAGTAAGTGATAAGAACGAGTAAAGAATATAATTATTTGAGAACCATATTACCAAGAGAAAATTAATAACAAAATTATTCAAGCTAAACAGGCGACACAAAAGTTGAACTCATTGTTGTGGTTAAATAAATAAGAAATAAAACTAAAACTCTGAATATAGTGGTACTGAATGTGAGTATACTTTTATATGGAGCGGAGACGTAGTCCATCATAAAACGAGACAAGCAAAGACTGGAAGTGATGGAAATGGACTTTTTGAGGCGAGGCTGCAGAGAATTAAAATTAGAGCATGTCTACAACACTAAAATTTGTAGAAGAATAAATACGCTTATCAAAGCATCAGAGAAGATGTAAAATAGTAGATAAATTTGGTATGGACACGTTTACAGGAAGCTTACTTCGTAAAGTCATTCATGAATGCCTTATTTGTCACAAATTCTGAGCCAAAATCAGTCAGCCGAAAGTGTCCGACTTGCTCTCTGCCGTGTTGAAGTTTCTTGGCGCTTTGCTTATGTCGGAACGGATTTGTCAGATCAATTTGATGTGAGATCCGGAAATCCTCGTAAACCACATACCACTAAGGAGTATTTATGCATATTTATATGTTTAGCTACCAAATATGTACATTTGGAGTTTGTTCTGGAGCTTTTATTCCCTGCCATTCTTGCTTCTTTGGATTGTTTGGTTCCTCTCTGAAATGTATTAAGAGCGGGGTCGTAATTTTTGTGGAGCCAATCGCGCTCTCAAGGAAGCTTTTTAGTTTTAGAATTTAAATAAAAACTTCTTTTTCGACCATCTTGCCTCCCGTCAAATTATGTGGAAATTTAGTCTACCTTATGCCCCAAATTTTGGTGGTTTGTGGTAGGCAGGAATAAAGTCGACTAAGAACCTTATGGTCCGTCTCATTGGACAATCTGCGCTGACTTGCGAAGAGTACTTGTTCGCTCGAATAGAATCGATTTTAAATAATCGCACGGTTTGTTCCTTCTCCTGATCCCACGAAAGCGTCTCGTTGTTATCACCTTCTGCGGTTCTTACGTCGACCAACTAGACTTTGAAAATTAAATTGGATTAAGTTGCAACGGCTTCTGAAAACCTTTTGGAAACGCTGGTCGCGGAAATACCTTAATATTTTAATACATCGAACAAAGTGATCGCAGTCCCGAGCATTGCCAAAGGTGACAAAGCCGTCCTTCTGTTTGCTGTCTCTGAGTCTAAAATCACCGAGGCCGAAAAGAACAACGCTTTCCACGAGTCGCTCCCAGGCGTTCTCATTAACCGGTAAAGAACTCAAGTAACATGGGCGTATCCTACCTTTTTTCTATTAACAGATCCGTTTGAGTGACCAGAGGTAAGGAAGAACTTATGTTAGCGCAACTTTTTTTGCCACTAGCTCCTACTACGTCTTACGTCGCGTCAACAAGGCTTATTTGTTGATCAACTTCAACGACACCTATAATTTCGGATTTATGAATTTCTGTCCTCTTCTTTGTGAGAAAATCTTGGCAATACGCTTTCACTTTTATATATGTAACTTTGTTTTTTATAATTTGTAAGTTCTTTCAAGGTTTCTATGTCTTCGATGCCCTTGCAATTCTTAGGTCTCTATTAAATTTTTACACTCTTTCTCAAAACCAATTTTTTTTCGGCAACTAAATTCTTTACATACCAACCGTGTATATATTTTCCAATCTTCGTTAATAGCGAATTTCGTTAAGCTGATTTTTAAGTGTGGTTGTGTTTTATTTAAATCAGAAACGTTAGGATTCAGAGAGATTTGTTATATTTTTTATAGGTTAGAGATTTGTGGCTGCTACCAATAAAAAATTTTAATTTGAACAGTCGCGCTATGAAAACCGATGCTTCACATTTTACAATATTTCGGTTCTACGGGTACTAATTGAGGATGTTATTATTAAAATAAAAGGAGCGTTTGCTGATATTTATCTTGTAATTAATGAAAAAAGAGCTTTAAAACGAAAGTTTTGGTATTAAAAATTTAAAAATAATATTATAAAATGATTATTTAAATAGTTACATAAAAAACTAACAATTAAACAAGTCAGTTTTAATTAGGGATGATTTCAAACCTCTAAAAACAAAAAATAAAATTTGTATGACGCAGAGCTTTGCCTCTGGCGGATTTTCTGAGAAATTTAACCTAACTGCCGCATTTCAGAGCAGCTTTGCTGGCATGCAGCTCATGCGGCTTGCATTCCTGCAAGCGCCGGCTAAGAAAACTTAGCCAGCTTATAGCGAATATATCGCATTCTTTGGCGCAAGTCGGTCTTCCATTAGAACTTCATCGGCATTCACGAGATTTTAACTACGTGCAATGGTTTATGATATTAAAAATAGCGGCAGCTTTAATTTTCGCCAGGGAGCAAAATGTTACTATAATGAATAATGTTTACATTTATACTTGTGTTTGCGTAAGTTCTGATGAATTATCCAATATGTTCAAAAATGATAATAAATTTAATAATTGATTTAAGGCATAGAAAAAGTGAAAATAGCAGCTAAATTCAATAAACAAATTTTCGAGGGAAAATAAACTGGCTTTGATACCAAAGTCGCGCTTTAGTGCTTACTGGCATTTCCCTATTTTGCGTGCCACAATTGGTAGAGGAAATTGTCTCTATATAAAAGACGTTGAATTTATTTCTGTTATTGTCAGGTTATGTAAGAAAAAAAATTGATAAAATCTTTGATTAGCTCGTACTTCAGGTCTGACTTGACTATTTATTAGCAAATGTATTTGTAACATTGTACTCAAATAGCCTAGTGCCTTACATTTAAGAGAAGTACTTGGTAGGTTAATTTAACTATGTATCAGGCCAGTTCATACTATGCAAAAATGTGTCCCAAGAGATTTTTAGCTAAGAGAGATAATTCTGCAAACTTTTGGAATATTTTTGTTTTTATATGAGACCGCCGAATACTCTATTATGCATATCACATTGAAGAACATTAATAAGACTGTAGTGTACCGTCTCGCAAGAATGCAGAAAATTTAAAATTATTTATATTGGACTTCAAGACATTATTGAGAGCAGAAATATATAAGTTAAAAATTTTCTCTTTTCTAAATTGATGTATTGTACAAGTTCCAGTTATTTGTTTGAAAAATAAAGGATAAGATCGTAAATTCACTTTATTCTAGACAACTGTTATTAAATAAAGAAAAGTCGTCAGGTTATAAGATTATGTAAAAAAGTACTAATCTGATTATCAATCAAAATTAAGATAAATTCGATGAACTATATGTAGCTATAATTGTTTTACCCTTTTGATATAGTGCATATTTGCATTATAATATTACGTTATTTAAGAAATTTATATAAAACATTTAGTGTAGTAGCCTTTAGAGATGTAATTTTTCAAAAATGTAGCCCCCAATTTTGATCAAATGTTTTTATATGGAAGTGCTGAGTTATCTAACTATGAGTTTTTATTAGGTTTTAACCAACTTTATCCACATTTTAACAGGGTTAATGTTCCATTTAAGCTTTGTAAGGCAAAAATAAGCTAACCGCCTTGTTTGCAACTGCTCTTAACGCCTCTTTCTTTCCAAGTACTTAATTACACTGAAAATTTCCAAGTAGAAATTTAAAGTTTTAGTGATGATACTGACTGAAAAGGAGCAATAAGACAGTAGCAAGGGGAGGCATTATTGTAAGGTAGGAAAAGATAGTTTTTAGTTTATTTAAAACAGGATTTTAGTAGACGGCAAGAAGCGGGCGACGACCTTTGCGGAGCTGATCTAGGGCGGCCCCTTATCGTGCTGTTTAAAAACACTCGCCTAGAAATATAGGCCTGGCTTAAATTTACTTTTGTTTTAACAGTTATAATTTACATATTAAATATAACTGCTAGAAATGGGGGAATATGATAAAACTTTTACAGTATATAAACAGTAAATTAGATATAATAGAATGAAAAAGAAGATAAATAAATTTTGGTAAGAGATAAATAAACTAAAAGGACAATGCACTGTTAAATAATGGGAATCAATTACTGAAACAAAAATTTTTATTGCAAGAAAGGAAAGTAGAGAAGTTATAGTGGGAAATTAGAAAGAAAAAAAAATTATATATAGAGTGGAGAAAAAAATAAATATTCAAATAAAGAAAAGCGTAAGAAATTCTAAGAGATATGGGTATATACATAAATATAAAAAAGAGATAACAGAGATAAGAGGATTAGGAAGAGACATAAGGGAGGCAGAAAACCAATAATGATAGAATTAAAGAGCTGAAATAAAAAGATCAAAATTTTAAATTCAACAAAATAATTAAAGGACACCAAAATATGTATAGAGGATGATTTCTCTAAAGAAATTCAAGAACAATGAAGGGAATTAGTATGAATCAATATAGAGAAAAGGGGCATCATGCCATTTTAAAATATAATAAACTGATAATTAATGAGAGGTGTTTTCTTTGAATTGTCTAAAGCTTTTTGATAATCAGGCTAGAAAGGAAGCATATGAGAATCGGGAAGAAGATAAGGAAAAGATGATTAGTGATAGTCAAGATGATAAAAAAACTTAATTGTAATGATTCAAGTAAAACCTTAAAGAACCAAAAAAGGTAGAACCATGAGCCAGAGATTCCCAGAGAGCAATGAGGATGAGGAACTACGGGATAAGCTACTCAAGATAACTAAGACGAGAAAGTACTCAAAAAAACAAGTAAATGAGGATATGAAACGGCTAATAATGACGACTAAATAAGGAATAAATGGTATAAAGATAATAAAGGATATAAACATGCAATAAAACTACATACAGAGGAACTTGGAATATTATATCTATTTTTAGTAAAGAGGAGGAAATTATAGAAGACATTAATATACATTATACACAACTGATTGGAGTTAGCGAGACAAAAAAGAGGAACCTGGAACACAATGGATATTAGATGAGTACGTACTATATTATTCAAGGGCACAGCCAGATAAAAGAAGAAAGGAAGGGGTGGGAATAATTATGGCAAAAGAATTTTATAAGATAATAACAAAATTTAATCCCGTCTCCGCAAGAATAATAGATATTAGAATAGAGGAAGGAACGCACTTAATAGATATAATACAACTATATGCATCAATAGAAGGAACTCAAGATGAAATTACGGAAAAATATTATTAAGAGCCTACAGAACGTAGTAGATTTAATAAAAATGGTGACGCTTTAATGCCAAGTATTCACAATTGATTGCAACTTAGAGAAGCTTTTGTGTCCTAATTACTGTGGGAAACTTTGGGTCGTTTGATTACTTGAAAATTAGAAGTCATATTGCTTTCACACTACATTATTTAGAAGAGAATCATTGATATCACTATTAATACCGACAAGTTAGTGTTAGTAAAGCGAATATACAAACATTATAGCCTATAGCATCATAAAAATCATAAATAAAACTCATAAATGAACTATCAGCTCCAAGATATTTACAATAACGTGAACGATTACAAATCATAATATCAAAATCTTCTAAATGTACAATTAACATAACTATAGAGGAAAAAGGTTTCTTGAACAAATAGAATAAAACAAATAATTTTTCTTCGTAATCTTCTAACTGATTTTTTTATCGTTTAGGTAGCCCATTAACTCACTATCATAAAATAAAGGTGGTTGTATCGCCCATTAACGCTTTGACAGCAACGTCGTCATCAAAACTCTTTTAGTGTTTCGAACAAATGATAAGCACAGAACGATAAGTTTGAACTATAGAAATTGTGTTCCAGTTTAGTCTAGAATAAATTCTCAATTTTTTGTTCAGGTTAGGCAGGTGTGTATAGTTAGGCATTATAAAGCAGGATAATATTGTCAACTGGAAATTCACGTCAGTTTCCTTTTGTTCAAAAGTCAGCACAAGCAACTTCAATAATTGATAATCGGCTGACATCCTCGAAAAAGCAGCGAGCAATGTGAAATTTTCCCAAAAATGTGGCAAATAAAACCAGGCAAGATGTAGCCAAATATCAAAGCCTCCAAATTACACGCCTTAAAAGCTTTAAAAGAAAATAATAATATTACAATTTTACAGGCAGATAAGGGCAGCGCTACAGTAATCCTAAATACAACAGACTACATCGGTAAGATGCACAATTTACTTAAATCCTCTGATTATCGCCATGTACCTAATAATCCCTCGAGAAGAAAACCAAAATCCTCATTACTAACTCCAACCTATCATCCGATACCAATAAACTCCTCATACCCCGAGAAAAAACTTTCAGAATTCCCAAATTGTATGGTCTCCCAAAAATTCACAAAGAGAATATTCCTTTACATCCTATAGTTAGTGCGTTCGGTTCTCCCACCCACAACCTAGCCAAGTAACTTACCAAAACTCTCCAACCTCTCACAGAGCAGGCATCATCAACCTTTTTATGACCGATTTTGAAATAAAAGCCCTCGCCTCCATTTACCTTAAACCTACCTGCTGGATACGATATGTCGATGACACTTTTGTTATCTGATCTCATGGACATGATACCCTTCCAGAATTCCTTTGCCACCTTAACCAAATCCACACCAATACCAAATTTACTATGGAAACTGAACATAGCAATTCCCTTCCCTTCTTAGATACTCTCATAACAAGAAATCCTTCTAATGACAGCTTTTATTGCACTGTCTACAGAAAACCCACTCACACTAACCGCTACCTAAATGCCATATCCCACCACCACCTTGCCCAAATTCGTTCCGTTTGAAAATCCCTAATCACCAGATCCATCAGACTTTCCGATACAAAAATCGCCGAACAGAAATCAATTCCATTACCACCACCCTACTGCAAAATGGATATTCTAACAAATCCTTAACCAATATAATCTATTGTGCTGTCAGGGTGAACTATGCACAGCAGACTGCACTATATATGATTCTTTTATATGTACTACTGTATTATGGTACTAATTAGTGTAAGCATAAGGTAAACAATATACTAGAAAGAATAATATATATATTTTTATTTAAAAAATGAATCGAAGATAAGAAGATATAATTGTTAAAACATTAATTATAAGGAGATAATAATAATGAGAGCAATAACGAAAATTAGCAATAAATAAAACATTTCAAGATGTTCAAGTAAATTATTCAATTCATTAATTTAAATTTTTAATTGCTCAATATTTGCCAAACTCTCAATGTTGCTACTCCCAAAAACAAGTTGAGACATTTGCTGGCAGTAGGCCCTCGGCTGAAAGCCGCTGTTAGGCTTCGGTCGCTACAATGCAGCCCCAAAATACAGTTCAATTAGCTCCTGCTTCTCTCAAAGAAGCCCGAAAAACTCAATTTCTTCTCCGACTCGTTATTAACACTGGCGTTTCCACAAATTACCATCCCTAAAAAATGCTTGGCGGGTTTTCATTAAGGCGGGGAATTCGCTTGTTCTTTATTAAATTGGGCAGGCATGACGTAAACAGATTGTTGTTTTGAGGGAGGCTCTTCGGCCGATGCCTGCAAGGACATCAGGTAATATAGCCTGCGTTTAATTAATAAAAGCGGAGGTAATTAGCGGCGTGGAAATATTGCAAAATATTTCGTGCTACTTTTAATGGGAACTGAACATTTTGAACAAATAATTTGATATTAATGTATAATACACAGAAAAAATAATTTATTTATGCAGAAAAACTATTATATCTACCTCTGGTAAATGCTACTTTCTTATTAAATAAAATGATCGTATGTAGAAGTTAAAAGATAAATAACTTTTGTTTAAAAATTTAACAGCTCTTTTTCAGTTTATTTTGTAGTATTAAAATTTATTTATCTTTAATTAATATTACCCATAAAATTTACTCAAAACACTAATACAAGAATAATAATGAATGGACTGGATATAATTCAAAAAGGGACAATAGTTTATAGAAGTTCTGCTAAATTACTACAAATTTAAAAATAAAATAAGTTGTAATGTAATAGGCAAGACATTATCATTACTAAATCTAATAAATAGTTTATTTTACTCTGTTTCTTCTATATTGATTTCTAAAAACCATCATGTTAATAATGTGTACCGACTATTAAGTTCAAACTTGGTTTATTTCTGTTTATCTAGTATATGTTAAACAAAACATGATCGATTTAACTATTATGTTGAACTTATGGTTTTTGAAACAAACATAAGGTAAAATATGAAACACCCTGGTTTTACAACGAAATTAAAAAACAAGGATTTTCAAAAAGAAAGTCATGTTTGAAGTACAGATCACAATAAACTTCAGAATAGTAGGATGAGTATAAAATCGACAGATGTAAAATAAACGCAATAATAAGAAAGACAAAAAGAAACTGGGAGCTTTTATTTAAGTGTATGGTATACAGAATAATATAGAGAGAGTAATAAGAATTTAATAATTTGAAATAGAAGCAACGAAAATTAGAAATGAATAATGGGTACGGTATTTTGCTGGACCATTTAAAAAGAACAATTCGATCAAATATAATAATCAAAAGACTGGGAGGCAAAATTATTAATAGTATTGCTGGGAAGGGAAATAAAAGAAATCCAAAGGACTATAGATCAATTAATTTGCTTAATACTTAATACAATGGCAAACAACGGAATTTCGAAAAGGAAGATCTTGCACAGGTGCAATATTTTTAATAAAAGAGATAGTAAAAAAGTATTATAGTTCAATGCACCAACCTTTTTTTGATTCACAGATCTACAAAAATGCTTGATCTCCTTTATTTAAATGGTATAATTAACTTACTGCATAAAAAGCAAGTGCCAATCAATTTGATTAATGTAGTCCAAATGTGATTTGGTTAGGTAAGTAGGCTCAATTCCAGTTGAAAGGAAACATTGCAAAGTGACTCATTAAATTCGCTACTATTTAACGTTATTACGAATGAAATAGCCAAAAGCTTAGACAATTATAAGGAATGCAGAATAGAAAACGCTGAGCTGAGGATCGTGTGCTGCTCTCATGATGTGCGAACAGCAGAAACAGAAAATTATTTGCAAAAGTTTCTAGTAGAATTTTACAGATCATATGAGAAACATAATAATCACCAAAAAAGAAAACAACAGTGATAGCAAAAGACCCAATTGGATGTAAACCAGTTTTAAATAAAATCATAATAGAACAAACCATGCCACTTAAATACTTAGGCGTGAAAATAACAAATCTCGGCAACACTATAAATAAGGTACATGAGGTCAACGATGATATGAACGACAGGAACGAGAGTAAATATAGAAAAAAACGAAATGCCATTGGAAATCACTGAAAAGAAAGTATTAAGAAAGATAGTCAATAAAATCAAGCGGGTTAGAGTAAGAAACGAGCAAATAAGAGAAATTTGCAACATACAACTGGTAACAAACTGGGTTAATCATAGGAGAAAATAATGGAACAAACGTGTTAAGATGAACAGATCTGTAAATCTACTGCGTGAGAAATCCCCACAAGGCAAGAGAAGTATCTGCAGATTACGTGAAAGATGATTAAAGAACAGGCTAATTCGACTTATTATCAAGAGGAAGTAAAAGGAAACGAAGGTCTGTATTGTTGTAGAAAAAAATATAATACAATTTTTCCTTTTTGAAATCTAGATTAGTATTTTTTTTTTCTTTTTTTCTTCAGCCTTGTAGCGCCCAGTATTGAGCATAGGCCTCCCTTTTTGGGGGGGGATTTGGCAATTAAACGCCACGCTTGCCGGGCGGGTTGGCGACTGGATAGTGAATGTACTTTTTACGACCGCCAAAGGTGTTTGTATGACGGCCGGAGAGCATTAAATGTTTTTGTCATTGCCGGGGTTCGAACCCGGACCCGCCGTGCGCCAGTTTGGCAGGTTGAGGCCTTTACCTCGCGGCTGTCGTGCTCTCTATTATTACTGTTACTAAAATTTTGCAATAACTTTTTCATGTTTTTAAATAGTTTTTGTTTTATCCCTTTATTTTATTTCATTTCGTTACTATTTTTAAGTATCATTTTAAGTCGAGCATGAGCAGTGAATCATTGCGGATGTCCTATATGTCGTCCGATAACAGTGCGATACGCTTGGTCGTAGCTACATTATTTCTCTATAAACACAGTAGGTTTAGACTTTACCGAACATCTCAACAATTACTATTCATGCAATTAAAATGGATTATCAAGTACCTAATAAGGCCAAATTTGACAATTTGTCGCCACCAGTAAACAAAGTTCAAAACAAATGTATGCATGGACCGTTACAAACCTCATCGAAAGCAATAAATACCATCTTCCGTCAGATTTCAAACTTCGCTAGATGATAAACAATCTCCCAATAAAGATACGCAAAAGACTTAGTCAGATACGATGAAAATTATAATTCCACCCATTTATCTGCACAATGTAGTAAATCACAATGCTCTTGTAGTCGATATCCAAAAACATGCAGTCGGCATATTTACAACGACCTATAACACATCTACGCTACGAATAAATCTTACAAATATCACACATATTAAAACAGACCAGGAAATTAAAAATGAACTCATAGATAAGATTCCAATTATTAAAGTAACGCGATTATACACCAAAGAAAGGAACCCGCTACCCGTCTGCGCAGTTGATCTCGCCAAAAACGAAGAAGCAAAACGCATATTCACATTAAAAGCATTATTTTACTCCGTAATAACCGTTAAAGTAAGAAGAAAATCCAAGATCATACCCCATTGCTATAGATATTAACAGTATGGACATTACAAGAATTACTGCAGCCAAAAATTTGCGTGTCAATACACTTAATGTAAAAAATAGCCCAAAGCCCTTCCGAAATGCACAATCTGTGGAGGAGGCTGCGGTGCAAATTATCGTGGTTATCCCCATTATATTAAACTAATATAGCAAAGTACAAAAACTCAAATATCTATACCAAAAATCAATTATATGCGAAACATGTACATTAACAGCGAACAGACTTATTCAGACAAAATTAAGGGGGGACCCTACCCTGAGCGCGCTAAAAATAGTCAAAGTTTTACGATTTTTTTCTCCCAGAGATATAAGTGAAAACAACCCTAGTTTTTATATGTTGTAGAGTATTATTTCAATTATCTTAACCAATTTTTTTCATTAAAAATCTTATATAGGGGATCGATAATCATCGGCTAAGTCGAGCATCGCACCTTTGTCATTGCTGGCTGGTGGTCACTTTCGAGAAGTACTCAAACAAGATAAAGCAATTTGAATGAAAGAACCTTTATTCATAAGCTTGTGGCTAAAAAGAGAAGTAGCATTTTTTTGAAATTCGAAAAATTACGAAAATGGCGGCGTTTTGAAAAAAAAACGTGATTTTTCGATAAAAAAAATTGAATTCAATTGTGCACCAAAAATTAAATAATTAAAGTATCGATAAAATCCTACGTCACTTTGTAGATATACTATTTTGAATCATTAAACAGAAAGAAATAAGTAGATTCGATAAATAGGTTCAGAGATTTGGTAACTACGAGCTAAAAAAATGTTGTTTCAAGAAAAACGCATTTAAAATTTTAAGTTATCTTTAAAGTTATAGTACTTGTAAATAATGCTTTGATTCTTTACCATATGATTAGTCAGCTATCCCTGCACCATACACGTCCCCCTCGATTTCGTGGAAGCTGTCTTCAGTAGCTTTTTTGGCCGCCAGTAGCTTCTGGCGCGCTTCTTTACTGCTTGCAAAATTTTTCACTTCCGCCTTTGCCACTCGTTTCTCGTCCAAATTTTGACAATATACGTAGCAGTTTGTTCCAGTGGTTAAGTCCATACATTGCATCATAAAGAACGCTGTCGTAGCCATCATTGAATGTAGCAGTAGCTGCATTAGCAGCAAAGTCAATTGTATGCTTACCACAGAACTTTGTTTTCGGAGCGATTGATCAAATAAGTGCGTTTATACTTTCATTGGAGATCTGTGTGAAGCCTCCTTCGCATCTTTTCAACAATTCTTCGGCACTAAGATCCATATAAACTGGTCGAATTGCGTCTTGCACTTTTTGAAGTAAAGGGTTGGAATGTTTGTAATTTTGCAGTTCATCTTTCTCTTTTGCCTGGAGCCAAGAACACCAAGACAAATCACAAAGAACGTGTTGTGGATGTTTGTCTGTCGAAATTTTGTGAAAAAATGATGCCCAAATAGCGTCTTTCATTGCTTCCTTGCTGTTTTTGTTTCTTCTAATTGCCAATCCGTAATAAATAGTTAACTCATTTATCAATTTATTTGTCAAATTTCCTTTGCCCCCAAGACCTTTTATATTCTTTTTTATATTTCGCAAACGGGTTCTCATGCGTTTTTGTACGTGTCCGATGCATTCCTTTTTTGTAATCGTAACATCTTCATATGGATTACAGTCCAATAAAGCTTTAAATGTCTTATTATCACCGTCACCAATATAATTGTGATATTGTATTCCATGCTTCTCCTCAGACCGTTGACCGATATTTCGCTGTAACTTTGTAACGAGTTTGAATATCATAAAACAGTTTCAAGACAACATTCTTGACAATTCAAACTATTGAAAAATGAAATAAAAATTTTTTCGATTTTTTGAACATCTCAGGGTAGGGTCCCCCCTTAAAAGCAGGGTCAATCTCAACGCTAACATATTAACCCCAGTTAATAGCCCAGAACTTTTCAACAACATTATTCAGTTCCCCTTCGAATTACTTACACCTCACCTCGATCAATTTAAATAGTTCATTACCAACACCTTTCTATCAAAGCTCTTCAATGGACTACGATCAACAGAAACCAATTCAGTGCTTAACAATCCTCAACTGGAATGCCAATTGGCTCCTAAATCAACGCTCCTTATTCATTGCCTTCTTAGCTAGACACGAAGTTGGCGTCGCTTGTATCACTACGACGCACCTAGACGAAACAATTAACTTTAAAAATTCTGGTTACTACGTCTATCGCAAGGACCGAATCTCCCCGATTGCGTTAGGAAGGGTGGCGATCCTAATCAAAAAAAGGTTTAAACACACGCGACTCCCTGACATTTCCAACTTAAACATTGAAATTACTTCAGTTAAAGTAACACTTGACGACAAAAGCAACGTAACAATAGCTAGCGCTTGCAGGCATCTAAATAAAAAGTTAACGTGACGACATAAAAACAATATTTGATACAACCCAACCACTATTGGTCATTGGTAATATGAACGATAAACATACCTTATCGGGCTGCAGAGCGTCCAACTCCGACGGGAATAAACTCGAGAATCTCGCAACGGCTCCTTCCAGATCCTAGCACCGAATGAGTATACTTATTACCTTTATCGAAGAGGCCATAAGCTCGACATATTTAACATTGTTTTGCAGAAGAATTTCAGCAAGCCATTATATTAACGAGTCATAACCAACCAGATCACATCTCTGTTCTAGTGTCCTTTATTAATAACTTTGCAGCTAAACAACCAATGCCCAAGCTTGCAAATGGCAAAATAAATTGTGAATTATTTGAAAAAATAGTAGATAGTAAATGTCTTGTCCCACAAATATTCAAAGTAAGCAAGATATTGACACTACGATTGCTAACCTCACTACATCGATCGGTGACAGTGCATGTGCATCAGCACGTGTAACCGTTTTATCAGATTACAATTACCCCCGAGGCATATAATCAATCTAATCAACGAGAAAAGTTAACTTAGCATGTAATCAACCTAATCAACGAAAAAAGTCAAGTTAGCCGCGAATGACAAAGAACTAGAAATTCATTAAACAAAAACCCACTAAACAATCTTGCCCGTTAGATCAAAAAAGAACTCGACTTCCGAGTCAACACTTATAAACAACACATAGCTAACTTTAGCCCAGGAGATAGGAGATTATGAAAAACCATTAAAAAGATCCTAAAGAGAAGAACTACCTACACTCACAACAGGTACCGGTAAAGACAGCTACATTTCAAACGAAGAAAAAGCTTCCGCTTGACCTTTACTTCCATCATTACTTGTACTCCTACACACTTTAACCATATGATAGCTTATAACAAAGCAAATGTGCCTCACCCTGGTAGAATTAAACCCACCTTCACCAAGAAATATAAAACCTGCATAGATATACTTTGAACAAAAATGTCTCCCGGCCTTGAATTTATCGCAAACTCCATCCTCCAGCATCTTACCAAAAGAACTGTAGCCTGTATAAGTACACTCTTTAATGCATGCCTTTTCTCAGACATGGAAATACGCCCAAATCCTAACCAGGTAAAAATAAAATTAAAATTAGCAGCTATAGACCAATAATTCTGCTAACCACTCCATCCAAACTGGTAGAAAAAATATTTTATGTTAGATTAAATGCTGTTTTAACACAATTTTTATTTTCTAGTTTTGATTTAGAAGAGGACACTCTACATGTTACCAGTTACAATGAATAAGTGACCATATTGAGTGCGGTTTTGAAAATGAACTATACACCACGGCTTTATTTCTTGATATCTCACAGGCCTTCGACAGAATTTGGCTTAAAGGTTTAAAAAAGAAAATTCTGGATATTAACTTACCACTCTATCTAAAAGCCATTTTATTTTTATTTGTTGAAATTAGAACCTTTGCTGTCCAAATGAACTCAACGCTATCAGAAACCAAGGATATCCACGCTGGCGTCCTACAAGGCAGCATTCTGGGTCCAACCCTATTCTGCATTTACACATCCGACCTGCCGAAAACCAAGGCAACTATTGTTACCTTTGCTGATGACACAGCCATCTTCACCCAAGCAACGTTATTGGATGAAGCAGTGTTAGCACTCCAACAAGCTACAAATCATCTTTCTCAGTACCTCCAGCAGTGGAATGCTCAAATAAACCCACAGAAATGCTAAGAGAAAAACTTTACGCTCCGTACACATTAATAATAAACCAATACCATGGAAACCAAATGACTCGGCAGTAAAACACCTTGGCATCTACCTCGGCACATGGATGAGTTGAGGTTTTCATATTAATCAGAAGTTAATCCAAAGTTATGCCAAACTCAAACAGTTGTAGCCACTAATTAATTTCAAATCTTTCTTAAAAATTGATTGCTATATAAAACTTTTAATTCTATATGGTTTACCGATATGATGTAATATATCTCGATCATACAAAAGCTATAGAGGTTCCAAAACAAAATGTTACAGTCAACGCGCTCTAGTATTTTCGAAATACACAGCTGCATCATAAACTAAAAATTATGTCCATTGAAGACCACATTAAAAAAAGGGCAAAAACCTTATAACCAACTCAAGTGCGTGTAGTGGTGCGGTTCATTATGATCTTTTTCGAACAAAGATCCACACAAGACTCAAACGTCAACTACCTCAGGACATTATATTAGCTGATTGCAAGAATCACTGAAACTGTTATTCAAAAGTTCACCGCGACAGCTAAAAGTTTCCTTATCTTAATTCCTGTTAATCACATTGTGACATCAAAGCTATGTGTAACAAAAATATTTGTTGATTTGGCAATAAATGTAACATTAAAAAAGTATAATTTTGTAATTCTAGTTTACCAGAAGATATATTTTTCAGTCTTCTTTAATTTGTATTGTTTACCTTAGCCTCTTTGTAGACAAATATTAATTTGTTTAACAATTCTTGTGTTTTGCACAGTTGCATATTTATAATTTCATAACTTCTCTAAATGTAGCCTTCAGACTTTACATCTATCTAATTATTCTAGCTTATTCATATCATATATGAGTATTGCTTTACTATGAATATGAGTTAGATAAAATTGTGCATTAAGCATACCGAAACAAATTATTAAAGAATCCCGATAATATTTAATAACAACTTACTTATGTTAACTTCGGCACCGAAAGGTAGAAAAGGCTACCTCTTCTATCTTTCGGTCCCGAGGTTAACATATGCTTTCCATCTTTTCTTATTATTGGTGAGTGTTCTTCATTTGCTCCAATCAGCACCCCTCTCCTCCAGAATTTTCCCAATTTGCTGATTCCAAAATTGCTTTGGGCTACCTCTGCATTACTTTTCCAGCGGGCGAGCACAAAACGTTCATAAAAGGAAGAGGGGGCGTTAAAGATGATCAACGCGCAGGGCGTTTATCAATGCCTCTCACTTATGTTGATATTAGATAAAATTGGACTTCTAACATTTGTTGTGCATGAAATTGAATTTTCAATTAAATGGATTTTCTAAAATGTGTCATTATTTTCCAAACGTAATCTGTATATGGTAAATCATGTTAATTTGATACAAATATCTTGTATCAGTCTTCTATTAGTTTTGTTTTTTGTCATACATTTTACATTAATAATGGTAAGGCCCTACGTCCCGCGTGGGAGCACGGCCTGCGAACTGAGAGGTTAAGGCTCTCATACGTTCGCTCTTTCTGCCCGGTCGTCGGGCACCATCTCTGATGCGGGGAGATGTGGCAAGCACCGCACCTTAGACGACCGCCATTATTACTCCTTGTTCGAATGAACGCAGGTACTCAATTATTTTTAGTGACTGAGTAGACCACCCGCCAGGCATCAGAGAGCACCGGGAATTAAACCCGGTCCGTCAGCATCGCAGCCCGCCCCCCAACCACGGGACCACGCTGGCTGTACATTTTACGTTACCTTTTTTATTTCATTTAAATATAAATTCCGATATTCTTGACCATATAACTTTTCCATGTAATTGTTAGGTTTTTTGTTTCCAGCTGTCTCTTATAGCACACTCTGGCTTTTTTGCAATATTCGTTTGGTTTTCTTAATATATGTTTAACCATTTCCATTTTATTCTCTTAACGTTCATAATAACTGATGTCTGATTAGTTTTACTCTATAGCTATTTACTTGCAATTATGGAGCATTAATATATATTTAGAATTCTATTTGAGAATTTGTTTACAAGCTATTGTAACATATTAAAATGTTTTTTTATATATTCTCATAATTCACAGCGGTAAACCAATGTGCTTTTAAAGTTTAAATTAATAATACGTATGTTATTTCTAGTTAACTATACTTTTGCATTCCGAATTTTTATCAGCTGCTAAAAGTAATTTGAGTTTCTATTATACTATGATCTATGTCTGTTGTTTTTAAATAATACAAAATTGAATTTCTTAGTTACTTCAATTTCCATTTCTTTCGTATCTTTTGGATTTATCTGCACGATAGTTGTTTATTGACGATTTACTCTTAGAAACCTACTATTTGCTTGCTTACGTGTCAATTTTCTGTTACATGACATACGTAATTCACGAATTTCGCAACTTAGGCACTTTTCAAAATTCCATATTAATTTTTTTGCTTCAAAGTTCATTTCAATTATTGTTAAGGAGAAGAGTATGAAAGTATGCAGCCTTGTGTGATTCCGCCGTCAATTTCATTTTGTCAGTAACAGTACAATTATTTAATTATTCGAATTACAGTGATTGCAATTCTTATTATTCTACTATTTTTCGTAAAATTTCGCGATTTCTTTTGTAAAAAGCATTTTTTAAATTTGTAAATTTCAAATATATATTTTTTCCATTTTTTTGTCTATAATTTTTCGTAGTATTTCACTTGATTTCTTCTTAAAATAATGTTTATCGTTTTTCTTTCAATTGTTTGTTATACGCGTTAAAAATTTTACTTGTTATGTTTAATAAAGTACTTGACCGCTAGTTTTCGAAACACGTGGTATCTTTTTTTACAGTTTTTATGATTAGTCCTTATATCAATTTTTGAACTATTTTTTGCTTTTCATACTTTATTTAATAGATAGTAGATTAGCTATATCTCCTCTTACTTTTGTTAAATCCATTGATTCCTTGTCTGCTATTTTTTTTAGTTCATGCATAGCTCTTATTATTCTTTTTTGTGATTTGTTTGAAATTTAGATCTATTTTTTAGTTATATTCATTTGCGTAAATTTATTTTGTGTATATATTATGTATTGTATAAATGTTACTTTTTTTTATAGATGTATATTAGAAATAAGAACTATTACATTCTATGGGCTAATTGTATATCAGAATTTCAGCTTGAAATGATGTGACGAGAGCTCTTCCAGTGAAGGACTCTCTTAATCCACAAGAAGGTCAGCTGGAAAAAGTCTATGTAGTCGTCGTGGGTGTTCTCTTTCCAGTAATGGTTGAAGCAGGTTATTTGAGTGGGCTGCCAATTTATCGTGGTCGGTTTTACTTCGTAACTTGATGACAACTTTGACATAGGGAATCCTCAGGTCGTCGTGTAGCGTTTGGTTTGAGACATACCACGGTGCTTGAGATATCATACGTAGCACTTTAGATTGGCTTCTTTGGAGCAATGTTATATTGGATTTGCTTGCGCAACCCCAGATTTCTATTCCGTACGTCCAAATAGGGATGCTGATTGTTTTATATAGCAGTATTTTGTTTTCTAGGGAAATTTTTGAGTTCTTCCCTAACAGCCAATAGAGTTCTTTGATCTTCAAGTCAATCTGCTTCCGTTTTTTGGTAATGTGATCTTTCCATGTTAACCTAGTGTCCAGGTGGAATCCAAGATATTTGATAGATATAGCTCGAGGGAGTTCGACGTTATTGAGAAAAAGCGGAGGACAACGTTCGTGTCTTAGAGTGAAGTCTATGTCCTGTGATTTGTTTTCGTTTATTTTAATTTTCCAGAGATGCAACCAAGCCTGGAGTACATTTAAGTGGATTTGTACTAGGTTAGATGCTATTGCTGGGTCTTCATGAGCTGCTAGTATGGCAGTGTCATCAGCAAAAGTACAGATAGTAGTTTCAGTGGTTGTTGGGATATCGGATGTATATAGGTTGTAGAGGGTCGGTCCCAAGACGCTTCCCTGTGGTACACCTGCTTCTATGGAATGATAGTCTGATTTGGCATCTCCTACTTTGGTTCTAAATTTGCGGTCTGAAAGGTAGGATTTCAAGATGTCGAAATACTTTAGTGGGAGGGTTTCCTTGACTTTATATAAGAGACCTGTATGCCAGACCTTATCAAAGGCCTGGCTAACGTCCAGTAGAACTGAAGTACAATAATGTTTTTGTTCAAAAGCGTGGTTAATAACTTGGATTAATCTATGTGTTTGCTGAACTGTAGAATGTCCTGCTCGGAAACCAAATTGACGGGGAGGAAGCCAGGTATCTGGTGAAATATCGGCATTTAGTCTCTGTAGTAATAAGCGTTCTAATACCTTGAAAATTGTAGGGAGCACACTAATTGGACGGTATGAGGTTACGTCATTTAGGTTCTTTCCTGGCTTATTTATTAAGATTATTTCTGCCGTTTTTATTATTGGAGGCCAGTGCTGCAGTCTTAAAATGGCATTAAAAATGTAGGTAGTAAAGAGTATCCATTTTTTCGGCAATTCCCTGAGCATTTTTGGCGTCACACCGTCTGTACCTGGTGGTTTTCGGATGTTAAGATGGTTAAGTTCGTTCTGAACTTCGTGTGGAGTGAAGGATTTAATTCGTAATGGGAATTGTGGAATGTTGGATAAACTTGCTACGATGTCATTAATTATATCTTGATTGTTGGGCTTAAAGACAGATGCGAGATGATTTGCAAAAAGTTCAGCCTTTTCTTGGTCGTTTCTCGCCCATTTAGCGTTGTGATCAGCAAGATTTTTTATTGGAGCGTTGTGTTCTTTTGGTTTTTTCTTGGATTTAATTGGTCTCCAGATAGAGCTGTCGAATCTATTTAGTCTTGTCACGTAGTCAGTGAAGGATTGTTCACGGAGTTCTCTAAGTTGCGCCTTTAATTGATTGCTAATGCGATTCAGTATATTTTTATCCACGGGTGCCTGGGTTGTGTGCCACCTAGACCGTGCCTTCTGTTTTTCACCAATTAAATGTTTTATTTCAAGTGGTATTGATGTTGTGGTATTAGCTATTGGCAGAGATGGAGTACTTTCCATAACTGAATGTTTAAGGGTACTTGTGAGGGCATCCAAAGCGTCTTCGATTTCGTTATGGGTTTTGAGGGTTGTTTTTAGATTAATCCGTTGTTCCACTTAATTTTGTATTTATCCCAGTTGGTTTTGTTGTTATGAAGTTTAGGTGTAAAATTCTTAATAATTACGAAAGTACTAATAGTTGCAATTATCGGGGAATGGTCAGATGACAAATCATAACTAGGAAATACTTCCATGTACGGTGAGGAGATTCCGTTGGTGATAAAGAAGTCCAACAGATCAGGAGTTTTATTTGGATCACTGGGGCAGTATGTTGGTTTACCGGTGGACAGAAATAAATAGTTTTTTTCCTGGATTAGATTAGCTAGCTCACGACCTTTGGTAGTTATTAGCTGAGAGCCCCAGAGAGTATGTTTACTGTTGAAATCACCTCCAGCAATAAATTTGGAGCCGAGTGTGTTGAAGGAGTCCCTCAAGTGGTTGATTTTCAAGTAGTGCCTAGGAGGGCAATATACTGGAGAAACTATTATCTCGTAGGAGGACGTTTTGACTTTGAGTGAAGTGGCTTGCAAGTGATTTGTTTCATACTTTGGTAATATGTAGTGACTTATAGTATTTTTTATTAAAATTGCAGTACCTGCATGTGCAGTGTTGTCCGGGTGGTTTGTATTATAGGTTAAATAGGATGGGATACGAAAGAAGGATCTGTCGGTATAGTGCGTTTCGCTAACAAGTAGTATGTCGATTGAATTGTGATGTAGAAAAGCCTCTACTTCGTTTTTGTGTTGAATGATGCCGTTGGCATTCAATTGGGCAATTCGTACAAATTTAGCGAATTTTATTGATGAGTGTTGTAAGCATGGTAAGAATTAAGCTGTTTTGTTGCATTAGCTGTTGGAACATATTTTTAAACTCATTTACAAAAGTGCTGAGAGTAATTGAGTTTTCCTCTGGTGGTTTTTGGTGGTTTTGATTTCTTAATATATTCGAATACGTATTGGCCTGTTGTGCCTGAATTATTGGTTGTATTCTGTGTCGTGGGATAGGGTGCATCGGTGCTGGTAATTGTTGAATATTAAGTCTGTTGTTGGTATTATTGGGTTGTTTGAGGAGAGTATGGTAGAATTCGCATCCTCTATAGTTGGCAGGGTGGGGACCACCGTATAGTGCACATGTGGCAGGGGTGTTGTTTGGTTTTGTACAGCTTGTGGATTTATGGGCTGCTCCACATTTCACACAGTAGTAAGGTCTGTTACAATATGTTTTAGTGTGACCATATTGCTGACAACGTGTACACTGAGTAAGGCCCTTGGTTTTTCTGGGTGGCTCGACTTGTACCATTCTGTTCTGAATACCTCGTAAATTATATATTTTTTTATTGTTATCCGCTGGCTCGAGGTCTACAAAGAATAGGTTTAATGGTTCTTTAGACACTCTACTTCCATTTAAAATATTCCTGACTTGGTGTCCCTGATTGGCTAGCTCTTGCTTAATTTCATTTATATCGGTTGCAAAGTGTAAGTTTTTGATAACCACTCTGAAGGCACGGTCCTCTTTTGGCTGGTACGTATGGTGAACAATGTTGGCATCTTTCATGTGATGAATTAGTTTCCTGTAGGTTTCCGGAGTATGACAGTTTATTTTTATGGTATTATCTGTTAAAGTTTTTGTTTTAAATTGTTCAGTTTCCGCAACTGTATTTAAACTTTGATCATGTCACTGTAGTGTGTAACTCCGTACACAAATATCGGAGGAGGTTTTATGGTTGTATTGTTTACTTGTCTGGTAAGGGTGCTTCCCTCTTCTTCTTCATTTAGCTGGTTATATCTGTTTGTTAAAGGTATTTGCGTAGTTTCTTTGATAGGTTGGGATAGTTTTCTACGTTTAAGACGTTTAACGGTTTGCCACTTGTTAGTGTTGATGGAATTATCGTTTACGACTTCTTGAATTTCTTCGTCACTAGTAGACGTCATTCGACAGAGAATTCTGTCGTTGTTGATTAAAGATTGTGAGGTAGTTGCCATCAAATTGTTGTTGAGATTGGTGGGAAGATACTGATTTTGAGGTAAGTTAAAATTATTACCTGTTGATAGCTGTTGGCTTACGAATTGAAGGTTGGGGGGAAGTGGAAGTTGCATTGGAGCACCCTGTGCATAGTTGATGTTCGAATTATTAGGTTGTCCGTAGGCGATGCTTATTTGTTGATCCATTTCCATTTTGGTTGTTTGCTAGAGTTGTTTAATCACAGGTATGTGGCTGGGCCGATGGCGCGGTGCGAATGGCGCAGTGCAGATGGCACGGCGCGTATGGCGCGGCGGGGTCACCGATACCGCGCGAGAAAATCGCAGGAAACACTCTGAAAACACTCTGAATTCGCACGTCTGCACTGCTTGAGCTACAAAACTCGAATGTAAATATTACTAAAGTATTTTTTCCTTTAAAATTTTCCGTTTTGTATTTAATAAGTTTTTTCTTTGCCCATTAGCTGTTGATTGGTTTGGTTTTTGTCTAGAAAGTGCTTTTGTTAATCAGTACATTATTGTCCTATAGTTTGACTCTACCATACATTTAGCTTTTCTAGTTATTATTTCTCTGGGATTTTTTGTTTCTTCTAATACACTTTGTAACTTTTTTTATCTATTTCTCTATGTAACTTCGTTAAATTCTTTCTTTTCCATTAATTATTTTACTCAGTATTCTTAAATTTATTTTACTTTTATCTTCTAAGTTTTATTTGATTTTAATTTTTTTATTTAATTCCTTTTTAAACCTATCGTTTATGTAGCTGTTTTTATGCAATAATTGTCTTATAACAATTCTAAAGTTTTTTAATGCTTCAACTATTTATATCTTCCATATTTTATATTTTAGTTGTGGCTTGAGTTGAAAATTCCTGAGTACCCCTTTATTATGGTGTCAAGCCATCTTGTGTGATTTTTGCTATAGTTTAAATGTATTTCTCAAAAAATATTATGATTGAAGCTTAGAACAGCTCTCCATATTGTTTTTATGTATAAAATATTTCTTCCAAATGCTAAGTGATCTATTTAGTTTTTAATGTTCTCCCGGTAATTTACAAGTAACTTTATGTTTTAAATATCAAAATATGCTATTCACAATTATCAAACTGCTTAATTCATAAAAGTTTACAAAAAATGTTTCATTTTTATTTATGTCACAAAGTAATATACTTTGGTTGTAATTGATAAAAATTTATTTACTTACTATTACATATGTTTATCCGGAGCATATGTTAATAATGGATAAGTTTATGTATTTTCTCTGACTTTAACTATATTTTTAGGTATTGGATCACATGCTATAAAATTTTTCCTAACAATGTCTTTAGTACTACCACCATATATTGTGTAGCAATTTTTTTTATATCCGGACCATATTATTGTGTTTCATAAAATCCCAAAATATTAAAATTATATTTATTCACGCATTGTGTTATTTGATTGGTTTTTATTTATTTTATACATTGTTCTTATGTTCGAACTACTAATAAATATTTTAGTGTGTATACCAAATTCTTTATCTTTGTATTGTTGTCATTACACCTTGATTTGTAGTAATGATAGTTATTCAATTCTATTAATTACATCAATTGCTCATTTATCAAGAGATTTTGTTTATAATGTACTTGTTCTAGTACTGTTTTGAATTGGGTATGGTACTTTTATTGACATTTGATTGAGCATTGACAAACAGGTTTTTCCATATTCTTATATTTAATTGTTCCGTTACCAATCTTCATTACTTATTTTAGTTTTCTATTGATTAGTTTTACCGCTTATGTGTAACTTATTGCATTTCAGAAACTCCCTGTATCCTTTTTCTTGTGCCACTTTAGGTTAACTGACTAATTGTTTTCTTTATTCCTGCATGTTCTTTGGAAAATCTATACAGATGAGAATATTTGAATTTTTCAAATTTTTGAATAATTCTACAATACCATTTTATTTGTTCAGATGTGTTACTCAGATTTTATTTATTTGAAGTTTGCCCAGCGTTTGTACATGCCGGGTTTCTTTTGTCGGGTTAATTTAATCAATTATTTAGGTAATAGCTGCATAATTTTTTCTTCGTCTGTGTATTAAAATTTGGATTACTAAATTTTCTTCTTCTTATTTCCTCCTACAGCGTACGTTTACCTTGTTCCTTATTTAAAATATTATTTTCCCATTTGAATAGCTCCATTTCACATATATTTGCTTCGAGTTATTGATCTAACCCTTTAATTTGTTGTTTTAATTCTTTAAACGTTTTTCTGATTTCATCCATTTATAATTATTTTAAATCTTATTAACAATTCCTTTAATGTTTACTTTAAAATTTTGTTAATGTGCATTCAAGCTTAATTTTAATATGTAGATTTAAATTTAATTTGTACGTCATCGACCTCAGTCGCTATCGGTCTCCCTATCTGCCCGCAGACCCATCATTCAGCGCTATCACACTAAGCGCTACGGATTTGGTTCACGATAACTGCTAACAGTAATGGAAACACGCCTTTCGGGCGCAAACCGAACGGTTTCGCGTGCTTGAACTTGAGTTATACATATGTTGTAAGGGCGTGTCGACCTAAAATTTGTAACTTAAGAAGCTTCGGGAAAGTTGTTAGGTCATTAAAGTTTGTACGTGTCAGTATAAAAACACCAAAACAGAACTCACGTAAAATCTTGCATTTTTATGAGTAACATAGGGGGTAAGGTAAAGCATACACTTTAAGTCATTTTAAAAAAAGACAGAAAAACCAGAAAGCACTATAAACATTGTCAAACATGCAAAGACTGGAAAAACATTGAATCGAGTTGAAAGAAGTGAAAGGTTCGCAAAGCAAATATCCAAAAGGAAGACAAAACTGTGTAAAAAGCACTGAGATTATTTAAGATGTCACAAGTTTGCAAAGAAAATGTTAAAGAAAGAAAACAAAATAGTAGTTTTTACAAAACGCCAAAAATATATATTGCTGCGGGAAGGGTATTTATTATTTAAATAAAACTTTTGTGGGATAACACGATGATTCCTTCTTCACATTAAATGGAAATGATGTTGCCAGTAATAATAATTGCTTCTACAAAAAAGATATTAATTTTGTTTGTTTATTGAGAACCGTTTGATTTATGACTCCGGTTTAGCACTGCAGCTTTATGGATTTCTTGTGCTTCTCTCATTTCCTTTACAGAACTTTTTTCACTATCCTTATTCCTTGTAACAACCTGCACAAGTCTTTTACTAGATAGTCACTGTATTCTTCTAGATTTATTATTAATTTCTTTTCCCATGTGAGCTAAAGCTTCATGCTTGCACAATTTATGAGTTTGATCACCGTGGTGTATATACATCACTTTGGGTTTAAGAGCTTATGTTTTTCAATAAGCTCGTCTGACGAACACCGGTGGCTCCTCCCCATCTGAAATTACTACAAAATACTTTATCTCACTTTATTTCTATATTTTAGAGCCTAAGAGATTTTAGGTCTTCTAAACGCCTCATTCAGGGCTAACTGTATCATTCAATATTTTCTAGTGTAGCATGTATATATGCACCTGTATCCATTATCCTTGTTTTTAATAGCTCGTCCATTACAATATTTCACAGTAGAGGAGATGGAACTCCTACGTGCGAATATCCTCTTGTAATCTGAGTCTTTATTGTTTCACCCATCAGAGGTGCGTATATTAGTCTTTCTGCAGATTATTTCGTTTCTCAATGTTCTAGTGATTGGATCTAGGGATATATTATTAAACATTCTCTTAATTTTCAAAAAGACAGCCAAAAGTACCTCTTTGCCTTCTACATAAATTATTCTTCACTTTGGTAACAAATCGATGCAATGCTGTTCTGTACTACCTTTTATGTATAATGATTTTAATGTAGAGGTCGGGTGACTAATACACCATCTCTTACCATATATGCCGTTCAAACAGATTTTCTAGAGCTGTCAGAGCAAAAGTCATTAAATTAATATATTTGATTTTAGAGCCTTAGCCTTATTCTATCCTATTTATCTAGGTTTTTGTATAAATTAATTTTAATTAGATCTCTCTATATACCCCAAAAAAAGTATAGAAGATTCTGCAACAAAATAAGATAAATGTCGTCAAGTACTAGCGATTTATAAGGTTGGAATGAGTTAATTTGCCACTTTATTTTGTTACAGATAATTTTGAAGTAATCTATAAAAGACGCCCCAGGTTTGCTAAGAAGCTTTCGGTTCTTCTAGCAATAAGTAGCACAAACAATCTGCTTCCTTTATCGCCCCTTTGGAATTTATTGGGAACATTTACAGAAGACTTATATCATTTATACGAAAACATAACAATAATGAAAATTATATCTTTTGGCCAAACATGGCAACGTTGCACTATGCATAGATGCATAATATGAGTACATTTATTCTACTGACAAAATGTTATTAACGTTCCCTAGTTGAGAATAATTAAATATTTTTGGAACGAACTAAACTAAAATGTTTATAAAGGTGACAAAGCAGCAAAACCAAAGAAGGAATTAAAAGCTCGATTCAATAAATTATGGACCAAATTATGTAGTTTTACATTAAATCTATTGTTGTCTGGTTTAAGTGCAGCAATGTTTATTTTAAATAATAAAATTTTGCTAAAAAGATGTTGAGTTTTCTAGTCGAGCCACCATTACATAATTATGCGTATATTGTATAACAATTATGGAAGAGGAAATAAACTGGAACGTACGCTTTGCACTAAAGTGCTTGTTGTGCCGATTTATACTTATAATAAGCATATACATGGATAAAGTATCATTTTTAGGTACCTATGTTAAATATTTTGAACACATTGATACAATAAGACCGTATCCTTGTAAAGATCTTTAACAAATACTTCTAGAGTGAATATTGATCTGAAAAATAAATTGGATATAATCATAATTCTGAATAGTATTAAAAATCCATATGCATTGAAAGACCAAATATAAAACTTAACATCAAAAAGTATTTGTTTATAAACCGTTATTGTACAAATGGTAAAAAAACTACATAAAGAAAGTATTAGTAATGAATCAGAGTAGTTTCAATAACCAAGAGAAATTAGTTTGGTATCTAGCAAATTTAACTTAATGCTAAAAAAAATTTAAGTTCAAAATTAAAAATGTTTATTTAGAAATGTTTACAGTTTATTTTCTGAGGTCCGTTCGACCGATCATAAATGTTTGAAAATTTCGCTGCGCCATACACAGTATTGTGGAGTGGCCAAGCTGGTTACGTTTTGTCAATATGGGTTACTTAAGTTTTCTCAGATAAAATATACATGGCTTTAGAAAGCATTTGAAATCAACTCGGAGAAGCCACAGGATGCCGTAACGGCAGTTAGACCGTAGCTATTCTCGCAGCACGTGGTTTTTTCAAAACTTCAAACGCGATTTTCTCGAAACTGTGTTTTTGAAACTGGTGTGCAGCATAACTCGAGCAATTTTCATCCGATTAACTTGAAAATGTAACTGTAGCTTCTTAAATACATTATCTATGGAAGTACCTTTACAATTAATAATAACATTTTTTTATAAAAAATTCAAGACTGATTTTTTCATCAAAAAGCTAAAAATAACATTCAAATGTATGCTAAATTTGTAAAAATCAATATTTTTAAAAATCCTCAGGTATTTCCAAAGAAAAACTCATATGGAATAATAAAACAAAATTTGTATTGCTGTAAGTGCTGTCTGGACATCGCTACTCTGCACACCATTTTGCCTCTTAAAAAAGGCGTCTCTGGTGATTGGACCTTTACAACGCCATTTTGTTTTAAAGATCACAAAAAAAATATTTTTGTACACTTTTTAATATGTATAATAAACCCTTAAAACTTTACTTTGGTTGCTTTATTAGTAGTGGAGAAAAAAATTCCCGAAAATAACCTTACTTTTCAGCGCCCCTGACTGATGTAACTCCTTAAACATCTATAGGAACCGCCATATAGGTATTTACAGATTATTCCTCTAAGAAGAACGATATTATTTTTTCCACGAGTATTTTTGAGGGAAAATATTTTTGAGTGACAAAATATAACTTCTTTCCTCTTTTTTCTCATACATAGACACTCAAAAATAATAATCCGTGCGTATCACTTTTAGTGATCAAATAATTTACATAAGTAAAACTTACATTTATATGCAACAAAAGTACCAAAGCATCTCATATAACATGTTACAAAAATACGAAAATATGCGGTGTAATATATAATTAAAATGTGAACGAAAATAACTTTGTGTAAACAAGCAAAGTAAAAGAAGATATCGTAATATATAAAATTAAAAAAATAATATATATGTAGAATGAACCAAAAATTTTCAAATCATGTGTAACTATGAAACATAAGATATTCAAATTTAGAAAAGTTATATTAAATATTAATGCTAAGAAGAAATTAAAGTAAAGTTTTCCATTTTTAGATTGAAAAGATTTTACTCGATGATACAGTATTTTTTTAACCATGTCGTGTTTGTTGTTGTAAGACTTGTATTTTAGTTCAGATATCTCGTAGGTTTATAATGGTTTCTAGTTTATTGTAGTACATTTTCGCTTTTATGTAAATTTATAAAAGTCAGCGACTGTTCAATCTAGAAGTTGTACTAGAAATTCAATTTTGATTTACTACAAAATTAGCTACTCTTTGCAAATGTGCTTTGTTTGATATATTAAGAAATATGCCTAAAATCTATTTTTAATTACAAGACCATCTAAAATTCGGCACTATATAGCTTACAGGTAGCGAATATTGTACTACAAGAGCAATTTCAATGACTCCTTTGGTTGTGACTATAAATTGTCTATTGGTTACCTCAATAAAGTTCAGATTAATTCAAATTTTTGTATGTATATTTGTATTTAACTTACCAAAACTAAAAAAGGTAAAACTTTGTTGCCGAATAAAATGCACATAGTCAATTTTTTAAAGTACACACAATTAAAACTCTTAAAAATTAGTATTTTTTATTTAAAGAAACTTCAATAAAATTTGGGCATCGACATAAGAAATAATTTTTATTACATACTGCCTTTTTAGAGCCCTGTCTATCGAGAGAAAAAGGCACATGTAAAAATAACTCAGCTCAAAGAACCAAAAATTCTGAAAGAGCGGGTATACATATGAAGGTACGAGGTGCGTTCATGTTCTAAGGCCTCCAAGTTTTTTTTCTGAAAAAGTACTACATACGAAAGTTTAAACTTCTGTTACTTTTCAACATAATCTCCAGCAGTCTAGACGTACATATTTTCTATAACGTCATCGCCATGTTTGAATGGCTGCTGAGGACACTTTTTTATGGGTGTGTTTTGCCCATTGGAAAATCGCTGATGCAATAGCGTCACGATTGGAAAATGAGCGGCCATAGAGAGTGCCTTCATGGTGGAAAATTTATGGCGGCATCACGTGTCAACATGTTCTAAGGCATTACCACCCGCGTACCCTTGTGTTGGTCGGTTAGCATTCTTGGGACTTACTTTGAAAAAAGTTTTTGCATTTTTATGTTATTCTGCAAAATGGACTTTACAGATTCAACAAAAATGACGAACTTAGAGGCGATATCATGCACAGATAATCGATGGTTTCCCTTAACAACTTGTCTCACTCGCGCAATCATGGTTTCAGTCCGGCTGGTTCGTTGTCCAAGCTGCTTCGGTTCATTGTCATACAACTCTAGACCTTTTTTAAACTTTTGAACATACAAATTCACATTTTAAACTTCCATAGCGCCTTCACAACATGTCTCATTCAATTGGCGATACATATATAAAACAACACTTACTGCAATGGCGGTAAATCAACTTGTGTACATTGTATCGTATACAAATTTAGAAATATCTCTCGCGTTTTTTAAAAGTAACCACATCTTTCTACTTATTGTCACTGCCGAGAAAAAATTTAGAAACTTTAGAATTTGAACGCGCCTCGTAAAATAAATATTGTCTTGTAAATTGTGCAGTCACATAAGGTAATTACCAAAGGAAAAAGTTATAAAATATAAAAGTTATACTTACTCTTTGGAAGCGACCGTCAGTCTCTTTAGATTTACAAAGATTGATCCACTCTATATAACCAAAAACAACTTTTATCGTTATCGTAGTTGTCGAGCTAGTTGAAGGGTGATGGAATTTGGGTAAATGAAATCAATAAAATAGCGAATAATCCAGGCTAAAGCCTATAATAGGGGCAAGAGCAGTGCACATAGAGAAGAATTATTGCAGAAGTGGTAATATAAATGAGGCGTAAAGGCACCAAATACAAAACGGAATCAAATTACTTAGGTACGTCGTTCTCAACTAATTTGAAGACCATACAACATTTAATAGATGCACAAATTATTAATGCTTTACATCACAATATTACGCAAACCTCCATACTTAGTTGCTACAATAATAGGCTTGCAAGACACGTGCATTGTACATTGGATATCAAAAAGCATTCTGCTAGAGATTCATATTTTAAGAATGAGCGCGGTTTTAGTGTACAAGAGCATAATCATTTTGGCTACAATGTCAAACTTTTATTAGACAAAAACATAAACGAATTAATTTATGTATTGAAATATGCAAAAAATATATGTAATTAACTTCAAAGTTGCCAAAACAGTTTAGAATAAGAAAACTTAAAACCTTTGAAATTTCAACTCAATAAATGCATTTCCATATACATCCGAACATTAATGGTAAGGATGCTATGGGAAATATAGATTACCGTACATAGTAGGCGAAATAAACAGGATTACAAAAGAATTATTTAGAATCAGAATCCATTTCTAGTTCATTCTAAAGTACGCCCTTTGACATTAACAAATAAAACGTTCATATGTATGTAGTAGACATCTATTTTAAATCAAATTGTTCGGAATACTATTTGCTGATGACTCAAGATTTTTCCTTGTGTGATACGATAGATACGTGAGCTGCATATCTATTGCGAATTGGCAACTCTTCGTGTGCTAGGTGCGATTTAACATTTGCATTATACAGTTTGACATTTTTGGCTGCATACGTATCCGTTATTTGTTTTACTGTCATAAAGTTAAAACTTTTCTTTGGCCAAAAAATAGAATTAACTCATGAACTTATTCGTGCGATGATTTTTTACGACCTTCAACATGGATTATCTCAACAACAGTGCGTCGATCAACTCACTTCAACTTTTGATGACAAAGCCTCACACATAGCTGTTCTATATCGTTGATTAAATGAATGTAATCGTGGTTGTAGTTCGTTGGTGAATGAATTTAAAAAGACCATCCAAAATCGGCTGTGGTGCCAGCAAATATCAATGCCGTGCGCTAACTGATAAAGCAAGATCGCCATGTGACATTGTAAAATTTAGGCATCCTTAGCCATTATTATGATTAGCAAACATTTGATATTGCATGAACATACAACCGTAAAAAAACTGTGTGCACGTTGGATTCCGCATAAGTTAAGCATCGTTCAAAAGAAGGCTCATGTATATTTACCGAAAGAAATGCTAAAGAAACATAATCATGGTGCTTCAAAAACTGTTTACAACAGCATTACAGGTGACGAATCTTGGATTTATGCGTATGAGCTCTAATGTTAACAGTAGTCGACTGTATGAGTTTTCCAATATGAGCCAAACCCAACAAAAGCCGTTCGCTCTCAAAGAACTTCGAAGCAAATGGTCGCCTGTTTTTTTTGGGAAAAACTGGATATGTTGCAACCGTGGTTTGATAGCATCGCAAAACGATCAATTTTGAATTTTGTTTTCCCGGAAATAATGCATATTCACACACATCAACGTAATTAACTGTCTTTTTAGCTCTCAAAACGTCAAATTAATGAGTCATCCACCACACAGTCGTGATTTTGCCCCTAATAATTTTTTTCGTATTACACTTAAAGAACAAACTGCGTGAACGATTTTCTATGCCTGAAGAGGCGGTTGATGCAAAGATACTGATAACCTAAAAGTTCTTTCAACATTACAGTCTTAGTTAAATTTTTAACTCAAACCACATAACACGTTACAAATCCGCTGCAAAACACAAAACAACTTACTAGTAAAAAACATGCTACTGAACGAAAATGCATTATCGTTTAAAAACCGAAATACGCTTTTAACTGGATTTCCAAATCGGCATGAATGCGCAAACGATTAGTTTATAGCCATTCCGACAAAACCGCCCTTCATTTTAATATTAGATGTGATTTGTATGGCTGCATGCCAAATGGAATGCAGGGCGCCGCCGCTGCTCCCGTTCGCAACAAAAAGAAGAATGCGACAGCACCGACGCAAGTTTAATTAACTTAGGCCGCGTGATGCTCTCGATTACATCGAACGTAGCCGAGTTTTGCAGAAAATTTGAAATGCAAAGCTACAATCGCTGTCAAATAAACCGCGACGCTGCAATGCAATTTCGGGGCCCGAGCGAACAGCGTCGTTCTGACGCGGGCAAGAATTCAATTAAAAACCTTACCCTTTACTGAACTGCATTCTGGGATAGCTTCAAAATGACAAAATCGACGCGTTATTGTGTCATCTGCTATTTGGGTAGCAATTTCCAGCAGGGAATGTAAATACAGAGCTGTAGCTCGTTTGCATTATAATGGGATTTGAATGTCCTGTAATTTGTTTTTTCCTTGTAGCAAACATTTGCAGGTACTTACATCAGTTTTAATGGCGGTGCCCATTAAATTTCAGAATTACATAATTTTGCATATTTGCTTTTTATTTTCAGATTATAGTTACGAGTAGTAGATGTAAATTCGATTTTAGGTTTTTAAGTATGGATTGTCAAAGTCAATTAAGAACTTTTTAGGTTGTTTTGCGGGAAAGTCAAAAGGCGTCTTGTACGCATGTGCATTCCCTTATTAGGTAATACATAATTAACAATCTGCAATAGTCAACAAATGAGTCGAGGGTATGACCGTAGACCTGCTATATTAGAATCCTTTTACGCCTAGTTTGGCAACAAAAAGAATCAAGTTGACAACACAACAAAGAGGTACAAGGAATTTAAACGCCAGGAGATAACTGCTGACAGGACAACCCACAGCAAGCGATGTGATTGCAAGACAAGAATTCGTCTGCGAATTGAAAGAGAAAATCAATCAGGATTCTGGGCGGAGCATGATTGAGTAAGCAAAAGAATTAGTCATAGCGAGGTCGACAATCAGTTTAGTGTTGCACCAGGACCTGAACTACAAGTCTTTCGTCCTAAAAAAACTGCCAACTATTGACTGAGAAAAATAAAATCGACGGAAAGTTAAAGGTCTAAGCACTGTTGAACGACAGCATTGGTTTTTTGATCGTTGGATCTACTAAGATGTCTCTGAAGTACCTATAGTCATACATACAAAATTTCTGGATTCGTGAACAACAAAGGAGACGTTATGGCACTCCATTTCTTTGAGAAAGATTTCAAAGTAACCGTTCTCAACTATATTAGTGTACTGAGGATAGTTCTCAAGTTCTGGGATAGAGGAGGTGGCTATTGGGAGGGAGTAGGTGTGTCATAAAGCCGATAAGACAAGTACGACTTAGACACGACTATACATCAATTTGTATTACAACTGGCTTTTTGACTTGTGGGCACCTTTCAGCCCCAACTACAATCTCCTTGGTTACTACGAACAATTTAACACAGTAAACTAAAAAAATTCGCCCATTTACTAAAAACTACAAAACAACATATTCACCAGATTACCAGAAGTTTCAGATAAAACCAACAATAGGAAATAGAACTATATTTAATTTTCATATATGGAGTTAGCAACTATTGGGAAATTATAAATAGCTTGAATGATATTATAAAATAAGAGTAGTCTGGGCAATATCGGTCAAATTCGATGCACAGAACCCAAACCTGTACGAAAAGCATTTGAAAAAAAAATAATATTATTCGCCATACTCACCAAATCAAGCATTCTGATAGCTGACATAATAGTTCCATTATCACAAAGTCGGAAACACTATTATGATAAAGTATAAGAAAACAAAAAAGCACTACCATTACACTTTGTTAACTTGGAATCTGCTACTAATAACAAAGATATTTATAACTTAAAATATTTACAAAACACGAACTGTCCTATAAAATTGTAAACTTGGTTTAGTGCACAAGATACCAAAAATATCATAAAATCATACCGGTGAACTATATAAATTTCCTCCTATTTGTAAATTATGCAATGGAGCACATCCTGAAAATTTAATCTACCAAAGCCTACAAAACGAAATTAAACGGAACACACAAACACAATGAAACATACCTGCTTGCTTTAAGCCAGAACTATACAATTTTTATCCCTGACTAAGTGGTATATTACATAACACCGAATACTTATTCTCTTGCAGTTGTTAAAAAAGTACAAGGGTATGGCCAAACTACTAATACACTGAAATACGATATTGAAGATGTTTACGACAGTCATAAATAAAATTGTTCATTAATGGTTAAATCCCTAAAATAACAATTTGAAAGGGTAAAGGCTCCCAATAAAAAAAAAACAAAAACAAGAAATCTTCCTCAGCTTTAATTACATTGATCTTCTCCTCACATCAGAAACTCATTTTACCACATAATCCATATAAAAATACCACATTATTATGATTAGTGTACTGAAAATTAAGATGGTACGGCACGTGACATAACAAAAACAGCCATTGTAATTAAAGTAATCTAACTACCAAACACAATTACAATAACCTCAGCCTGTTGTTCGTTCGACATAACGTAACAAAACCCATGCTGCAATTCTATATTAATAAACTCATAACTAACATACAAGAGATAGCGTGATACGCTGCACTGTAAATGGTAATTCGAAAACCTAACTCACAAAACATTCCTAGAGAAGTGATACAACTGGTTAGAGAAAAAAAAAGAACTAGGGAAATCTGGTAAAATAATTTTAGCAATTTGTAACTTATCTTTCCAGAGACGATGGCAGTATAAAGAAAAGGCAACATATCCGTGTACCTACATTATGTAACCAAGATTGCACATAAGGTTAGGTCAGAACAAGAACAAGAACAAGAAAAAGCTGACCTATTTGCATAACATCTAACATAAGTGTTTAAACACAATCTTAAAAAACATATTTAGAAGTAAAAATTTTTGGTGAAGCCCCAATGTAGGATTTTATAATTAATGAATTACACTACAAGATAAAATTATCTAGCAATAAGAAAATACTTCGCTACTATTATAATTATTTCTATATTTAAACAATTACGAGAGAAGGAAAGCTTACAGGCATATTTGACTTAATTGTGTGCTTAACTAAGAATAGTAAAAGTTATCGTGGTATTGAAACCTGATAAACCGTCGAACGAAGTGCAACTTTATCGCTCAATTAGTCTATTATAAGTAGTATCTAAACTCGCAGAAAAGCTGATATCTAATTGAAGGTAAACTCCGAACTGTAATAGAACCAACGTTATCAGAAGCACAGAGCGGTTTCCGTAAGGGTAGAAGCGCACAAGACCATATATTTACTGTTAAGCAAATAACTACAAAAACAATCCAATACAACGAGAAAGCTTTCGATAGAACGCCTAGAGAGAGAGTGTGGAAAAGTTTGAGCAACAGAGGAGTAAGCCCAAAAGTAACGAGGGTAATTAAAAGTTTGTACCAAAAGACAAGGAATTATGTGATAAATAATAACAGAATATCAGAAGAGTTTGACACAAATGAAGGTCTAAGACAAGGAGAGGTAATGAGCCCGGTACTATTCACCATCTTTATAGACGAAATAATACGAACATGCCACCAGAGAATCAAAGGGTTAAATGTAGGATACAGAAAATCACAACCCACATTCATACAAGATTGTGCATTTGCAGATGATATTATAGTAATGCCAGGAAGAGAAGAAGAACTACAGCGAAACCTACTGATATGGAACGAAGAATTAACATATAACGGAATGAAGATGAATATCAGCAAAACAAAAGTAATGACCATTGGGAAAGATCACCAAAAGATAAATATACAGATAAATGGAGGAGATAAACAGATAAAACATTTTAAGTATCTAGGGTTACTATCGATGATAGTGGAAGACAAGAAATAGACATAACTGAACGGATAGTAAATGTAACAAATTATATTATGCAATGAATGTAAACTTTATAAATAAACGAGAGATGTCACAAAAACCAACTTACAGTGTACAAAACAATCTTTAGAAATACTCTGCAAGTCAAAAACAAATATGGAAAGAAAAGTAGGCAAAACGAAACAGAATGAAAGTACATGGGACAATGTCATAGGAAAATATTAACAAGGAAAGGAAAAACAATGGTGGAGGCAAAGGAAATGACAAGTAACATAAAAAATGGTAAAATTTGTACATAACTAAATTAATTAAGTTAAGAAAGTAGGTATATAGGTATCATAACACATAATGTATTTATTTTATTTTATTTTAGTTTATTTTATAAGCTAACACCAATTTGGTAAATGGCTTTGATTATATATATATATATATATATATATATATATATATATATATAATATAAATTGATGTGTGTGTGTGTGTGTGTGTGTGTGTGTGTGTGTGTGAAACCTGTGTAGTGTGTGTGTGTGTGATGTGTGTATAGAAGTGTAGCGTGATAGCGTGTAATGTACATTTCAGAACACTACCAAAGTACTATTCAGTAAAGTTTTAAACCTTTCTATTTAAACAAATTTATGCCAAATTGGTTATCGTAAATTAGAATAATAAGCACATTCGTAAACAATATATCTGAAGTATAGTTTTCAGACAAACTAAGTCTATTTTCTTATTGTTCGTTGATAAAATTTTCATCCTTTCAGAAGACCAGAACTTTTGTTTTAGATATTTACTTCAGGCTACTGTAATTAACCATAACCATGCGACTTATTTATCATGATTTTAAGGGCCGACGAATCACAAACGTAGCCAATGTTATTACGATAGAAAACTTTAATTTTTATTCTTTTATTGGCAATCTTTTCTCAAAAGTAATCATCTAAAATTAAGAAAATTTTTGCACACCTTAAAGCTTTCAATAATTTTATTTGTCAGTAAAATTCTACGTTCACATGAATATGGTATTCAGTTATATCTGTAATTACTTTGGAAATTTACATAAATAATTCTTAATAGATTGTTCCCATGATTGATGAATCAAAGATCAGTTAGAAATTCTGAAAAAACGCCTATACATTTTGATAATTTTAATTTTAACAATCTTACTTAGAATGGTGTTGTAATTTGCGCTGATTTCTTAATATTGGCCTAGAAGTTGCTAAACATATTTTGTACTCATTTCTAGATGTAATCTTTAAAATATATAATCCTAAAATAGTATGTTTATAATATGAATCTATAAATTATTAACAGAACTTGGTGATATTAAATGGAAGTTAAAAACCTAATTATACTTTTGCAAAATTTGTTGACCAATATTGATCAATATGTTGAATAGTGAACTTTCATTTGATTTTCTGGACAAGAAAAATTATATTTTATTGATATCAAACGGTTTACCTAAATCATTTGCATTGTTGGAAAAGCAAGTCAATTTGAGGTGAATAAAGTTTCAAGACTGAATAAGCAAAAAAGTTTACTTTTAAAGTGATTTATATAGGTTGCAAATTAAATTTGTTATTTCTTGACATAGAATAAAATGTTTTTACTATAAAGGTTAATAATCGTTAAATTAAATTTAAGTTTGTGAGGATTTAACTCACGAATTTGATAAGATCACAAACTGGACAGGGTGGTCAGAAAGAATTCTCACGGTAGAACTAGAAATGCAAGGAAAAGAAAGAATATCGATAATTGCAGTCTATGGTCCCGATGAAAACCAGAAAAAAGAAGTAAAAGATAAATTCTGGGATGAATTAACAATGATAACAGAAACGAGTAAAGGGAAAATATTCGTAGCAGGTGACTTCAACAGTAGAGTGGGGAAGAGAGAAAATGATATAGAAAATTTGGTGAAGATAAAAGGAATAACAACGGAAAGAGATTAATAGAATACTGCTCCCAAAACAACCTGATTATAGCAAACTCATTCTTCCAACATAAAAAGATACACACATACATACACACGAGAGGTTAAAAGTAGAGATGAGAGATCTATATTAGAATACATAATAGTAGAAAAAAACAACAGACCTACAGTGAAAGATGTTAGAGTTAAAAGAGGAGCTGAGATATACAGCGACCATTACCTATTAGTAGAAAAAATAAGGAGGCCAGAAGAACAGAAGCAAACAGTAAAAGAAGAATACACAGTTCAAAAAGAAACAATAATAATCTATAAACTACAATAAACAGAAACAGCAAGGGAGTATGAGAACATAATAAGCAGAGACATACTGTTAGATGAAGAGAAGTTTGAACAGTTAAAGGTAGAAGAGATGTGGAACAAGATAAAAAACATTCTACTAAAAGCAGCAAGGTACGCATGCGGTGTAATTAAGACAAACAAACATATGAAAAGAACCGCCCGGTGGAACGAAGAAATAAAAATACAAGTTAAACTAAAGAAGAAGAGGTGGACAGACTACTTAGGAAGAAAATCAGAAGATACCTACAATGCGTACAAAGAACAACGGACAATAGTAAAACACATGGAGAGAGAAGCGAAAGGAAAGGCGTGGAAAGACTTTGGCGAAAAACTAGAAAAGAACAGTAGAGCAAACCAGAAACTATTTTATAAAGTTTTAAAAAACCTAAAGAAAGGAAAAACAACAGAGAACACAGTAATAAAAGATAAAAATGGAAAGGTATTGATAAAATCAACAGAAATAATGAGCAGATGGAGGCAATATTTCCAAGAACTCCTATAGACCCAAGTCATGATTAAAGAAGAAAGTACACAGATAGAAGACAGACGCCAGAATACAGGAAATGAAGAAGAAGGTATAACAGAAGAAGAATTAGTAGCAGCATTAAAGAAAATCAAAAATGGAAAGTCACCAGGACATGACGGAATCACAGGCGAAATGTTAAAAAAAAATGGGAGAACAAGGAATTAAGACACTACTAAAAATGTTTAATAAAATATGGAAAGAGGAGAAAATACCAAAAGACTGGGAAGTAGGACAGATTGTCCCAATATTTAAGAAAGGAGATAGGAAGATATGCAATAACTACAGATGCATAACGCTGCTCAGTATTCCTTTAAAACTGTATGAACAAATACTTGAAGGTAAACTCCGAACTGTAATAGAACCAACGTTATCAGAAGCACAGAGCGGTTTCCGTAAGGGTAGAAGCGCACAAGACCATATATTTACTGTTAAGCAAATAACTACAAAAACAATCCAATGCAACGAGAAAGCTGCCTTTGGATTTATTGATCTCGAGAAAGCTTTCGATAGAACGCCTAGAGAGAGAGAGTGTGGAAAAGTTTGAGCAATAGAGGAGTAAGTCCAAAAGTAACGAGGGTAATTAAAAGTTTGTACCAAAAGACAAGGAATTACGTGATAAATAATAACAGAATATCAGAAGAGTTTGACACAAATGAAGGTTTAAGACAAGGAGGGGCAATGAGCCCGGTACTATTCACCATCTTTATAGACGAAATAATACGAACATGCCACCAGAGAATCAAAGGGTTAAATGTAGGATACAGAAAATTACAACCCACATTCATACAAGATTGTGCATTTGCAGATGATATTATAGTAATTGCAGGAAAAGAAGAAGAACTACAGCTAAACCTACTGATATAGAACGAAGAATTAACAGATAACGGAATGAAGATGAATATCAGCAAAACAAAAGTAATGACTATTGGGAAAGATCACCATAAGATAAATATACAGATATATGGAGAGAGATAAACAGATAAAACATTTTAAGTATCTAGGGTTACTATCGATGATAGTGGAAGACAAGAAATAGACATAACTGAACGGATAGAGAAATGTAACAAATTATATTATGCAATGAATGTAAACTTTATAAATAAACGAGAGCTGTCACAAAAAACCAAACTTACAGTGTACAAAACAATCTTTAGACCCATCATGACCTATGGATGCGAATCGTGGGTACTGACACAAAAAATGAAATCAAGATTGGAAGCCACAGAAATGAAATACCTGAGAAGAGTGAAAGGTGTCACCCTGAGAGATAGAATAAGAAGCAAACAGATAAGGGAAGAATTAGAGATCAACCCAATAACAAGTTTCATCGAAGGACGACAGTTAACGTGGTGGGGTCATTTGCAACGGATGGATCAAGATAGACAAGTCAAACAAATATGGGAAACGAGAAAAGTAGGCAAAAGAAACAGGAAGGCCACAAGAAACATGGGACAATGTCATAGGAAAAATATTAACAAGGAAAGGAAAAACAATGGTGGAGGCAAAGGAAATGACAAGTAACATAAAAGAATGGTAAAAATTTGTACATAACTAAATAAGTTAATTAAGTTAAGAAAGTAGGTATATAGGTATCATAACACATAATGTATTTATTTTATTTTATTTTATAAGCTAACACCAATTTGGTAAATGGCTTTTGATTATATATATATATATATATATATATATATATATATATATATATATATACATAAATAATTCTTAATAGATTGTTCCCATGATTGATGAATCAAAGATCAGTTAGAAATTCTGAAAAAACGCCTATACATTTTGATAATTTTTAATTTTAACAATCTTACTTAGAATGGTGTTGTAATTTGCGCTGTATGTTCTTTTAATATTGGCCTAGAAGTTGCTAAACATATTTTTTACTCAATTTCTAGATGTAATCTTTATAAAATATATAATCCTAAAAATATATATAGTTATAATATGTGCCCATAAATTATTAACAGAACTTGGTGATATTAAATGGAAGTTAAAAACCTAATTATACTTTTGCAAATATTTGTTGACCAATATTGATCACAGCATATGTTCGCAAGAAGTGAACTTTCTTTTTGATTTTCTGGACAAGAAAAATTATATTTTATTGATATTAAACGGTTTACCTAAATCATTTGCATTGTTGGAAAAGCGAGTCGAATTTGAGGTGAATGAGTTTCAAGACTGAATAAAACAAAATAAGTTTACTTTTAAAGTGATTTATATAGGTTCACACAATTAAATTTTTATTTCTTGACATAGAATAAAATGTTTTTTTAGCTATAAAGTTTTTCTACATATATCGTTAAATTTTAAATTTAAAATTTGTGAGGGGCTTAACTCGCCGAGAAATCACCAAGCTCGTCGTTATGTCAAATAAATTTTAAAGTATAGGAGTATTTCACCGAAAATATGCAGCTGCTCTTTTTTTTATTATAAAATGAACAGCGTACGTAGATCATAGATAATATAATTATCTTTAATTGAAGCGGTAATAAATGTTTACATGAGAAGGGGATTTTGAAGTGACAGCACATCGAATTGTTGTATACATTATTCAGGCTACGATAAACGAATTTGCTTTTAAAGTTTGTTTTATATATGAGGTTTCCTTTATGCTAAGTGTCTTAATTAACGAACACTATTGGATCTACTAGGCTCCTTAAAATCAACATTAGAAATTTTAAGGCTATTCTTTGACCAACCAGTGACTGGTGATATTGATACAGAGATCCATCGGTCTATGTGTGTAAGAGTTGTTTAGTGAAGAAAACATTTTCTTTTAGTATTAAAAGTAAAATTACAATGTAATGTAATGTAATGTAATGAATAGGTAATGTGTTTTCCAGACTTTTTTGTGGGTGTACCTAAATAATAAAGTCTACTGTCTAAAACCATCAGTTTAGGTTTTCAGCTATGTGTATGAGAGAAAGTGATTGTCACATTAAATAATTGTAAGCATGTATTTAAGACAAAACATTAAACTATTATTTGTAAGTCACTAAATACTTAAAGAGCGAGAACATTTTTAACGCGTTATAAAAACACCAAATAGACAAAATCCAAGCTAGAAGTGTCCAAGTGAATCCAATGCCATGACATTTTAATATATTTGCAATTAATATTTAATATATCACCAAGACATACAGTACCTACAGAGGAATATAAAGCCTCTTTCAATCTCTTTACAATAGATTTGTGGTTGATGAAGAGTAAAATGCGAAGCACACGCGTTTGGGTCGAAACTCAACAACAAAAGGTCAAAATCTTTTAAAAGCCTTACCTGACAACAACTATGACTGCCTTACTAATAAAATTTTCACGTACTGACTGACTGATCCCAGAAAACTTCCCGACCTACTTGCCTTCTTTGCAACAAAAATAATATCTAGGAACAACTGCTCAAGAGAATCCAATTATGATATTACTGTCTATTACATCACTACAATTGTATCTAGAAATAATATAGATCCACATACTTACAATAGACAATTAAATTGAGCCATATGTTATAAATATTGCAGTAAATGATTAGATACCCAAAAATTCCACTAAGCAACTGAAAAGATCGTATAAGACTGTCCCTTCCATTCATAATCTAAATAAGAAATAGCCCCGCTCTGATAAAGAAACAGCCGACACATTTGCTTCATATTTAACCAATTTTTTTCAAACTAAACGAGAAACTGTTTATGAAGAATTGGAAGAAATCATCGATGTGGCATGCCCTACTTATTAAAAGTTTTAGTCTTACAGAAATCAAGAAACAAGTAGAGAAAATTTAACATATGAAAGACTTTAAGATACGATCTAATCTCAGGTCTAACATAAAATGACTTCCTAATAAGGTTATTGTTCTCTTGACAGTTTATTTAGTCGCATGCCAAGTTTATCCCAATTTCCCATAGTATGGAAATATACTAAAATTATTATATTCCCAAGCCGGAAAAAATAACACAATTGAAGTTACGTTCTATCAACCCATCAGTTTTCGAACGATTGTTACTGCAGAGGATTTACTCAGACCACGAACTTCTGACACTACTTCCAAAGCATAAATTTGGTTTTAGAGAAAACAATTTAAAAAGTCCTTTGAATAGTACATGAAATCTCAAAAAGTCCAGAAAATAAGAAATTCTGCAATGCTACATTCTTAGACCAAGCGTCCGACGAAATGCTCTATTCAATAACTGTTATCCCCTAATTAATCTATCTTCTATTCTATCAATTCTGGTGTCCCTCAGGGTAGTTACTTAGACCGCTGCTTTTTCCATTTCTAATCTAATATACTTTAAACCAATAACACTACTATATAAGAGCCTCTCAAAACCTACCACATCTGGATATACTTAATGATTGGTATACTCGATGGCCAACAAAGTAAACTAAACAAAATTATGTTCTCCATGCAACACTACATCTACCCTCTCCTCTATGAAATGGTTAATGTATGCATACCTGTTGAAATATAAGTTTTATCTGGAAGAAGTATAATCAAATCAAAAGAAGACAACTTGACCTAAAGTTCCGGCAAAGTTCTGGTTTCTAGGTTGAAAGCCAAAACGCTCTTTCTCTCTCTCCAATAAAACTTTACTATATAAAGCTATGCTTAAGCCTATATAAGCTTATGGACTCCAACTATTGGGTTGTGCAAAACCAACATCATCCAGAGATTTAGTCTAACTGCTAAGATCAATAATTGTATCCAAGAAAACAGCACTTCAAAATGATTTGAAATTTTTTTTATCAGAGATGAAATTCATGAAAATGACAGCGTCGTACAACGAAGAAATCTCAAAAATGAGTTAATAGACGAACTATTCAACAATGGTCCCTCCACAATAGGATCTGATAAAACTTGCCCCTAAAATCCGCTTCAAAGTTAAACAATGTAGAAAGGTGTCATTGACTACTTCTTAAGCGTTGGCACGCTTTCGGTAGTTAATAAAGAATAAGAATAAAATATTAGCTATTATTAAAAATATGGTAGTCAAAGATATGAGTACATAGCATAGTATAACATGTACCAACCCAATTCGCACAAGAAAAAAACTGCATCTTCGATTGGCAAAAGAATAACAACCGTCTTTTGAGATTAACACGGTTTTTATGTATGACAAAGGCTCAGTTCGTCTATGTATTACCAAATACTAAAAGGCCTTCGGGCTGTTATTCGTCGGAAACTGCCTAGCTTTTTCAAACAAACGAGTTTTTCTTAGCCATAACAAGGCATGTCCACATTTTTCAAACTTACGGATGTACAATATCCTCACATCCTTCACATTTGTTGAAGTTGGTGCTGACAGCTTACAGCTATTCCTGTATTTATAAAAAAAATATTAAACATTGAAGGTTTTATGAATTGTACGACGTTATAATAAATATTTTGAAAGAGTGAGCACCGAGAAAAATAACTAAACTGAAAAATAAACTGTTTTGAAAATCTCAGCTAGATTGCTTTACATAAGTCCGAGAAAAGAAAGAAAAAACTTTTGATATTACCCTCTTAATTTATTAAATTCTATGAGAATACTGTTTTGTTGATAGTCTCTTTGTTACCAAAATGTATTATGCTTTATGGTACCATGCGCATCAAAATTTACGAGTATACTTAATTTTGAAATCCAACAGCTTTGGAAAATACCTTTATAAAGTTTATGAACTCGGCAAAATAAAACTCTGCTGGCCGCATTTACTCTAGTTCATTATAAGTAACGCTGTTGTAGCCGACGTAAATTGGGTAAATTAGTTAAGATATGTTTTCCGGAACCCTACGTTCAAATGTGGCTCATATGTGGTTTAAAGACACATAAATGTCTTCTGTATTTTAGAAAGTGTCTATTTAGAGGTAAAAGTTAATGATCTGTAAAAGGTCAAATGTTTTTGGAAAAGGTTTACTTACATCTACAAAATTTGAAGATTAATCTATGTTGGAGTTATGGAAGATTAAAAGGTTAAACTGTACAGGGCAGAACAAATTAGAGGATTTGTTGAGTTTTCTTTTTTAAACCTTGATGTTAACACAAAACAGTGTATTGCGTACTTTAACCAAAATTCTTCCTTATCTTTAGTTTCACGTTCTGTATTTTGGTTTCGTTTTTTGCTATGTGGGACTTGTCATCCATAACATGTCCTTGACTTTTGTATAAATTATGTGGTTGGGGTGATATTGAATTTGTTGCAGGTACTTAGCGATATTTTGCAGATGACTGGTAGATAGGTATTATTTTCCATTTAGTAAATATGGAAGTTGTAACAATTCTAGTTATGGTTTTGGTTCTAAATAATCGTTGGTATTTCGCTGAGATTTTTATTTTCTTTTATTTCTTGCTATAGTACATAATATTTCAAAGAGGATGTCCTAAGGTTCCGAATAGTACCACTAGAGTGCTCGAGCCTAGCACACAGTCACACATGAGCGTTAGTTGTTTTATCAAACTGGTTGTGTGTATAAAGGATAAGCATGTATCGACCGCGTATATCAGAACAGAATGTAAGAATTCATAGTGTAACCCAATCAACTTGGATTGTTATGAACAACTATCTGGCATGAGTTGAAGCGACGTTTAATGTTCAAACCTTACCACCTACAACTGGTACAGCTTTTTTGCGCAAACGGCAAGCTAAAGTATGTAAAATTTTGCAAACAAACACAAAATATCAAAGATGACACTTTTCGATTGTATTTTATTTATCATCCGAGAAACGGAACCGACATAACATTCCAAATATGGGGGCTACAATGAGACATCAGAGAAAAGAAAAAAGTTAATATTTATGGATTTTACTTTTATTATAGTAACACGGTTACTGAGGTAATGTACTGGCTTCTACTTTCAATAAATGGAGATTGGCACCGGGGTGCTTGATGTTTTCTGAATGAATCTCTACTTCAATAATAGCAAGGTTACAAGAGGGATGAAGACTTGTCACTTACATTCTGGTCCCTGAGACATTTTGATCTTGCGACTTTCTCTTGTGGCTATTTGTAAAATATGAAGTTTATGTACCACATCTACCGGCAACTTTGGACGGTCTAAGAATTCCTATCACAGGTGCGGTGAATTCGATGATGGAAGATATTTTTCATTAAATGTGGGATACATTCTACTACCGTTTAGATGTTATCCTTGTAGCCGAAGTCGGGCACACAGAACATACCTGAATGTACGTAAAATTAAATGTAATTTGAGTCCATCACTTTAATCACCCTATAGACTGCTTAAAACTTTACATTTGAAAATTAAAATAGCAACTCGATTTTCGCCTACAGTCAGTGATTGATTAAAAATAGAATAATTGACTGGCCCAAACTATAATAAATATTTAATTTAAAATTACCGTGTTGCAATTCCTAAATGCAAATAATTATGCAAATCGTTTCAATAATGCAATAGTGTAAAACATTTTACGTCATACGGAAATGTAATATCTGTAACAATTGCATATTTGCCAAATAACGTAAAACGTGGCTTTAATTAACGAAATAACCGTAACGCTTGCAGCAATAGTAATCAAATCTGATGATATTACACACGGCAAAGCTTTATTAATAGCTAAATATGAGATATAACCTCTTTACGGTTTGCAGCAGTTGGCAACGCGTTAACGAACGATTTGCAGGGCCGACAGGAAAGGGCTTATCAATGTCATAATGGCAAACCAACCTAGAAATACAGTTTATGCCTAATTAAGCAAAATGATGAGTCGGGATACTACAAGCGTGGGCTGGCAAACAAAATATAAATAAAACCATAAAACATATTTTCCAACTCCAACTTGAACTCAAAGCAATTTCGCAGGCTTCAGCTTCGTTGCTGGAAATAAATTTAGACCATAAATTTGGAGAAATCTGTATCGAGAAAGTTTTAGAATTTAACGAGAAAAACTTAAGGGAGTCTATTAATCACAATGTCTGGGCTTATAACTGCATTAGCTTAAAGCTGTCCGATAAATTAGAACTTTTAATAGCATACGTCTGAGGAGACAACGACAAACCACAAAAACACTTTTGATGGTATAGAATTTAAAAGTCCTGCGCTGTTCCATCAGTCGGGTTATCATTAGTATCTTCACAAAATGAGCAATGAGCAAAGAGTTATTAACGTTCGAGAGCTACAAAAATTGCTAATTAACAAAACATTATCACACGTATTGCAAAAAAAAACCTTTAAGGAGAATTTCTAAATTGCAATAAATAAATCTGCGCAAGGCATGTGAAAGTGACTTCCCATTACATTCAACTTTCCTACAACATGAAAGCGGAAATATAATTAAACATATGATGAGACATATAGCTTTCAGGATTTACAAATATACGAAATAAATTGGACATTAGTCTGCAGAACAACAAAATCAGCCATTTACTACAAGTAAAAGCGAAAGAAACATTTTTGCATAAATTTACACTGAAAATACGTAAAATTAGAAACAGAGGGTAGTATGCCGCAAATCTGATTTTCAACGCTGATGAGATAGATAGATTGCCTTCTCGGACAAAGATTCTCCAAAATGTAAAACGGGCATCAGGGTTTAAAACTTATAAAGATTGTGTCACTCTGCTTACGTGTAGTAACTTACCATGAAGTTTTATATTAAAACCAATAGTAATATTTTAATCTCCAAGAAATGGAAAGATAAATTCCAACTACTTCTATTCTAACAATCCAATCATAAAGCTTAGATAACTAAAATTATGTTTGATGGCTGGTTTAATAATTGCTTTCTCTCATATTTAGAAAGTTATGTGAAGGAACGTTATATGACGCAACTAGCTAATGTGAAGACTGTCTTTTCCCCCCTAATTTAAATTCTTATATTAGACTACGGAATAATTCACACTCTCAAGACCTACTGTTTGCCAAACATTTAAAATATTTTTAATAGAATAAAAAGTGGCGACAGTAAAACACTTATTTAGATATAGAAATAATTATCTATTTGGATTGTGTTACCTTTTCTGTTACCCTACATGACCCAAAAAATGCTATCCCAGAATTCAACAGGATAGCAAACGCTGTTTTAAGTTTTGAGAATGAAAAGCTTGTAGACATAAATATTCAAGGTGTGTAAGAATTATTGCGGGAACAAACGAAATGAAGTGGAGTTAATGGAACGTATAAACAAGTCCTCCTTAAATGAGCCTAAAGATAAAAACTTCGAAAGTATAAACAATAAATGGTTTCAAAATTTAAGCTTAAATGGTGTCCAAAAGGGACTAGATTTGACCAAAACTACTTTACTGATAAATATTTTTCTGTAGTGCATAGTGGAATGTTTAGAAAAGAACTATAAAGCTGCTTAGCTCCTCATCAAGAACTTTTGGCAGAACTACAACGTGAGAACACATGGGTTTACAACTAATTCGATCAAACTTAACAATGAAAAGATACAGCATCTGATGAAGTCTTTCAGATTATTATAAAAAAGTGTTACATAGTGGTTTTACAGGATAGTAATGACTCAAATTAAACTATTGTTTTTGTTATTGCTAGAATTTGTATGGTTTAGTTTTACATCCTACATTTTGAATTTTTATTCATTTTCTTTTTGGTCTATTTTAATTTTTGATGTATGAAATTTTAAGTTTTAAAATAATTAAAAGCTTTGCAACAAATTTGTGCTTTTATGCATGGAAATATATGCTGTAAACAGATATTTTTGTTCTTGTATAACTTCATATTGATACAACACGGAACAAATTAACTGTGGTGTAGGAGGGTTGGTTGCAATTATTTAATTAAATTACTAAACTTTGTATGCTTTAAATGTGTAGTTGTTTTTGTTTTAATAGAATACTTGCTAATACATTAAAATGATCACTAATCTGATTCTTTTATTTACCACAACGGTCTTTGATAACATCTTAATTGAACCTAGTTTAGTGTCATTTCGTATTGTACCTTTGAAACATGTTATCGTTAAATTTTTTGCCATTAACTTACATTTTCAGTAGACCTACGTCGTCTTTGTCTATGTTTTTCTGAATAATTAGTCTTATGTTTTCAATAGGTTTTCTGTTTGGCCCACTCCATGGCAAAACTCAAATTTTTTGCTCCCCTTTTGACGCTTGATGACAAGGAATATCATTCTCTATGAAAATAACATTTTTCTTGATAGAAATATTATTATTAAACAACACTAAAAGTCCGCCATTTAAAAAGTTTTCAAGACATTTACAGTGTCACCACATACAATTAAAAATAATCTACCACCCTACCAAATGGCACCTCGCAGCATTGTGCTAATTTCTCCATATTTTACAGTTCATTGAAAACAATTACTATACAATTAGCTCGACAAACGCCTTCATATCTAGGCTTTCGGCTTTTTCCAAAAAAATAATAGACAACCAAAAGTCGCCCGGTTAAAAAGTATTTTTGTTACTTAACATTATATACGTTTTATTGGGTGTGAGCAAGGATATCCTTCTCAGCAACGCGTTTGTATAGCTACACACTATACAAAAATCGGTAAACGACGGCATTATTCAAACAGTACTAACCATCCACAGATGTTTAACAAAGTTGTTTAGCTACAAATAGCTCACACCTTCCTGCACATATTTCTTTACTACGTTGAATTACTAGTTTTTAATTAGTGTCTTGGGTTTAATATGAATCTGAGCAAGACTAAATTTATGGTAGTAACTAGAACAGCAAATGCTAATGCAAATATTACCATAAATAACACAATAATAGAAAAGGTAGACACATATAAATACTTAGGAACATGAGTAACTAACGATGCAAAGCACTCAAAAGAAATAAAGACAAGGATAGAAATAGTCAGAAATACTTTTGTAAAGCTCAAAGGTTTCCTTTGTAATAGAGACCTCAACTTAAATCTTAGAACAAGAATATTACGCTGCTACGTCTTCTCAACCCTATTATATGGAGCCGAGGCTTGGACCGTAAGACAGAACGAAGTCAAGAAAATAGAAGCCTTCGAGAGATGGTGTTATAGAAGAATGCTTCGCATTTCATGGGTGCACCATATCACAAATGCCATAGTCCTACAAAGAATGGGCAAAGAAGAAGAAGTAATAAAAACAATAAAACGGAGGAAGCTAGAATACTTGGGATACATAATGAGGGGCGAGGTGCTAAGACTGATAATGGAGGGCAAAATACAAGGGAAGAGAAACATAGGGAGACGGAAAATGTCCTGGCTTCGAAATCTTAGAGAATGGTTCGGGATAACATCGGCAAAACTTTTCAGAATTGCTGTAAACAAAGTGAAGATAGCCATGATGATCTCCAACCTCCGTTAGGAGACGGAACATCAAGAAGAAGAATTAGTGTCTATTTTACTCTGACGTTCAGTTTATATCCAAGTTTGATTATTTTGCATAACATCAAAACTGGATAACATAAGTTCATTTCGGCAAAATCGCCCGGAAATGTATTAGAAACACATGGGAAAATGTTCCACTTCTTCAGATACGTCAATAAACAATTTTTTTCTTATTTAGAGCGATAATAAACAGCGAGATTTGTAAAAGATTTTGATACATTAAATACGTCATTGTTTGGTATATTTTAAGTAAAGTTAAGACCATAGGCCTTCAATTTTTAAATAGGTAGACTAAGATGTTACTGTCACTGCCAATAATATGTGAAAATGATTAGACAGTTTTTTGCAACTAATCTCGATCCACTTTAACTAGAAAACGATTAGATTCAATAGAATATGCTCACTCGATCTCGTTCCGTGCGGCCCCAGAGAGGTATATGTAATTAATTTAAGTCCAACGTAGACGCCGTAATTCCTATACACAGACTAATGTACAACTAGAAGTCCGCTTTGAACCATAACACGACTTTACGCAAGTGTGCTCTGCATTGGCCAACGGCTGACAAATGAATGGTCAGGCGAAAGAAGAACATGGCTACTATAATGTCACCTTGAATAATATTCAACATGAGTATCATGTCTGGGGCAAAGGTTAAGGAAAAAAAACACGTAATGAAATTCGTCTTACTCAACATATGTTGGAAAGAGTAATGAAGAACCTCATAATACAACTTCAACAGAGCATCAAAAATAAAAGACATTAAAATAAAACTATTATCTTTGTAGTTTTAACCTGCAAAAATAAATACTATTATTTATTCATTTACGCTCACCTCCGGGGGAACCTGTAACCTTTAGAGGGCGCGTCTCCAGGTAGCGGATCGGAGAAAACCTTCTACATATAGGTGGTAGGAGGAAAATGAAATACCCCCCGCGCACCAACAGGCACACAGGCAGCGTCTGATCCACAGTGGGCGGGGCTAAGTTAAAGGTCCTCCATTAGGGGGTTGTGGCGTTAGGCCTGAGAATCCTAACACACTTAAAACTGAAAGGGAGAAGAGAGCTAAAAGCAGGATGAAAAACAATAAAAGAATAAATAATCCGCGGGTGATAACCCACACCTCGTCTGGAGACAGCCCCGGCGGATACGGGGGTAGGGGGGGGCAGTTCTGTTTAGAGTTATCCAAAGCGGTTTCAAAAAAGCCCAGTACTAAAAAACCGAAGAGAAGTCGAGCCAAGCAAAGGGAAAGGATTATGAATACAGGATCAGGGAATAACCAATGCCCATCAGATAAGAGTCAAGAAGTTTTTACGGAAATTGCGTATATTAATATGGATATAATAGCCCTGACAGAGACCAAAAAGAAATGCACAGGAATAGAGGAAATAGAACAGTACATACATATACGGAATGGAGTCTCTAAGATCAAAGAGGGATATGAGGTGTTTCCATAATTATTAAAAAGAAATATAAAAAGCAAATCAAAAGTTGAGAAACCATAAACGAGAGGATCAAAGGTAAACCTTGATAGTTATAAGTATTGAATGACGGTCGTAACCATATATGCACCAAATAAAGATGACAACTTCAATAATATTGACGATTTTTACGTTACGTTGAACGAAGTAATCTGCGAAATGGAAAACAATAGACAGATTATGCTTCTGGGAGATTTTAACGCCAGAACTAGCCAAGAAGAAGAGGATTTTCTTGTGAAACAAATCAATTTTTAGTTAAAGCCAAAATAGTGTTTTAGCACAAAGAGAGACAAGATGCTGCAAATAATACGCAAAATAACATAGAAAAAGCTAAGAAACTAAAATACAATATACAAAGCTTAGAACATCCTGGAACATCATATTTATATCAAAACAGATTAAACAATTACCTAAACGGAAACTTTGAAGGCACAAATAATGAAGTATATGAACATTATAAAAAATCTACCAAAAAGGCTGCGATGGAAACTCTAGAAAAGAAATCAAAAAATCTAAATTTAAGAACTATTGGATAAACAAGGAAATTAAAGAAGAAATTAATTACAAAAGTGACTTGTACAGAAATGTAAAAAAGTGGAGATGCGCATAAATGGATGTAGAACATCGGAAGCATGGAGATTTATAAGAAATACGAGAGTAGAGCACAGAGAAAGGAAAAGATATTTTTAAGCGTTACTAACAGAAGACAAAATTGAATATCACATAGCCCAGAGCTAGAGAAAAGTAGGATGAACTTTTGAACTAAAGGAAAAACAAGTAAGGAAAGATATTAAGGAACTAAAAAGTGGTAAAAGCAGCAGGACCAGGAGGCATACCAAGAGAATTAGTTAAAGCAGGAACAATAAAGCTATAAAAAATGATTACTAAATTAATAAATAAAGCTGTAAATGCTCAAGATATACCCTAGGAATTGAAAATTTGTTATATTAACACCGGTATATTAGAAATGAAAAAGAAATCAAGGCAAAAAATATCGTGCAATTGCAGTAACTAATGTAAAATATTTTGAAAAGAACTAATAGAGCAGCAATACATTGAAACAACAAGTCGTACAACAATGTGGATTTCGAGCCGGAAGGTCCTGCGTAGACAGCCTCTTTAGTCTAACTTTATTAATACAGAAGAAGCTAAAGACTGGGAGAGAACTGTACTAAATGTTCTTAGATATAGCAAAAGCATACGATAATGTAGCTCAATCAAAGCTATGGGAAGTGTTGAATGACAGCAGCATCAATAAAATATTGGGTAGAGCAGTGCAAAATCTATATAAAGATCAAAAAGCAAAAGTAAAGGTAGGATCGAAGCTGACCACAGCATTTCAAATAACAAAAGGACTGAGACAGGGTTGCTGTATTTCTCCAACATTATTTAAAATATATATCGATAAAGTACTAGAGAGATGAAGAACAATATGTAAAAGAATGGGAATACCGATAGAAGAAAACTCCACACTTTACACGTTACAATTCGCGGATGATCAGGTTATCCGTAGCGCAGGACGAAGAAGACTTAGAATATACGATAAGAAAAGCCGAAGAAGAATATACAAAATGGGGATTGACAATTAACACAAAAAAAATTAAAGTATTTATGTATGGGGAAAAAAATGACACGATAACTCTGGAAACAGGCGAGAATATAAAAGCGTGCTCAGAAGTGAAATACCTGGGAGCTACGATAGGTAATCAAGAGCTATATGATATAGAAATTAAAGAAAGAATGAAATAAGGACGACAGCAACTGGCGCTTTTAATGAAATTTTGTGGCATAAAAATATAGGAAAGAATACGAAAAAAATCAATAGTCGAGACCATAGTAGTAACGACTATGTGAAAGAAGTAATGGGAACTAACGACATAGAAGAAGAAATAAAAAACGAGAATTATTATGGTAACAACCGAAAGAAAGACGTAAAAGGGGTAGACCACGAAAAGGCTGGAAGAAAAATATGTACCACTAACTACAAAAATTGTATATACAACATGATGCGTGGGAAAATAGACAACAATAGAAGGAGATACTGGTCGCTGGAAGACCCACGGCAAAAAGAGAGATTTAAGGTCAAAAATAGGAAAGAAATTTTGCCCTACTCTATATAAAGTGTTTTATGATAAATTTAACTTTTTAATAAGGACATCAAACCATTTATGCAATCAATTACAATTAGTTTTAAGTGCTAAAACTAATGTAAAAGCGGAAAAGGATATAAGAGGAAGCCCGTCTTATAGATCATTTTGAGTAGGCAATAGTAGCTTTAAATGCTAATCAGCAGAAGAGCTTCTAAACAGGTTTATGTATGCACTTCATGTTCCCATGTTCTTAAATTATATAAGAGAAATATCCTTTAGCTGCCATGCATCATTTTAATGTTAGGACAAATTTTATGCATGTTTGGGATGAGACAGAAATTAGAATGGCTTCGTAGAATTTCGTATACTCGCAAAAATACAAAAGTGACAATTATACTTTATGTAATTTAATTTTTAAGATTTAAAATTTCCCGGTGCATATATAGAATATACCCAACTATTTAAAAGTGGAAAGGCTTATTATTTGCACTATTCATTCAAAGGGTTAGTTATGTTAATTGTAACTGCATCGATATAGTTTTTATAATTTGATGTTTAGTTCACATAAATTGATAAAAATTAAAAGTTTATTTTCTGTTAATATAAATTACGTTTTAGAGGTAGTACCTTTAACTAATCGGTAACATGAAACGTTTATGGCAGGTAATTGCTCCTCATAAGTTACCCAGCTTGAGGCTGATTTCAAATAAAATAAGTCACTGGAATATGACTAAGGTATATAATTTTTAAGAAATCACTATAGAAAGAAAAGGGGTGCAAAAAACCCCCCAATCAAAGTAGCAAGATTTACCAATGTTATAACTGAAATTATGCAAACGTCAGATATATATAATATTTTACAAAATCAAACTAATTGGTTCTTTGTCTTAATAATAAGGTGTAATGTGACAAAAGGCACGATTATAGAAAAATGGTTTTATTTTCAACAGTCTGAAAACTTTCACCTACCTAATATATTAAGTTATTGATGTATTGATTAATGATATGGTGTCTTGTTTCCAAAAAAACAGGACTTTCAATACTGTTCACACAAACTGTATAATTAAAAAAAAAATTTTAAATTAATCTCAAAAACTGTATACAATTGTGACCCCATAATTTGAAACAAATAAATAATATAATAACAGTATTTTATGAGCTACTTTTAGCTTTTATTTAAAAAATTTATATTTTGTAATTCTTATGTGAATTACGCGGCACATTAAGATTGCGCATGATAATAATTTACAAAATAAATTTTATTGTTTTAAAGTTGTAGCCATTATGTATGAGGTACGCCTGATATATGTATTGCCTTGGATGTACTAAGGTATTTTTAGCGCTAATCTGACATATTATTACAGCAGCAACTTCTATTTAAGTAAAAATCTAATAATGTTACTAACTTTAGGTGATTAATACATAAAAAGTTTTCCACACAAAAATAAAAATAGGTTTCATTTAAATTTGATGTTATCATATAATTATAAACATAACAAATGACTAAAAAGAGTCATATTTTTAAAGTTAACTTATTTTTCCCTGAATATGAAATTCAGAACCAAAAAATACGTAATGTACTTTTAGCGTTTGGTCTTTACAGGTGTTACAGAGAATGGAATTAAATTCAATACCCTTTAACAATGTCACAGGTTGGTTTGTTATAACAAGTTTACACAAAATCGTTTCATTTTAGCTAGGAATACTTCATATGAGCGATAAAATATGAGTAAATGCACCAAAAATGAAAACTTTAGTCAATGTCTTGTGAGGAAGTATTAGCAATTCAAATAGTATTGCATTTATAAAATGGAAGCACCATATCTTTAATATACTCTTTCCTCCCTCACAAAGCAAAATTATTTAAATATTTCCGTGCTTTGTTAGGAAAATAAGTGATACTCTGTTTGTCTGGTATTTTATTATTACTTCTCCATTTGTGGAAGCGCCTGTACAAAATCACATCTAGAAGAGAGTAACTGACATGTAAAAATGCAAGATTAATTACATGGTCATGTAGAAAGTAAAGAATATGGGTATAGGTAAATGTTAAAAGTAATGTATTTAATTAACAGTATATGGTATTTCTTTTGAAATAAGTTCCGTCATACTCTATGAACTTCTAAGTTCTTTGAATGCAGTCGTCAGAGATCTGAATACACTCGCCATTCTATAGAATTAAAAAGTTTTCGTGTTGGAAAACTCTACACCTTTTAGCTTGTTTTTTATAACATAAACATAAAAACAACTTTTGTAACTTGTTACAATATTGTTGACGTAGCAAATATTCCTGTTTTCCAAAAAGCGATCAACTTAAAATCGCGCTCTGTCTCATTTTTGACAAATATGACATTGCCAAATCTTTTTACCGCCTCTCGTCAAAAACAATTTACACTAAAAAATTGCTTGTTGCATTGTAGATTTCAGTTTATCTTGAAAATTGTAATTATAGGTTTAGGGGTTTTAGGAATCTTATATAACTATTATTCCTTATTAAAAATATAATATACTCTAAATAAAATAATTTTGTCTTTGATAATAAAACCAACAACAAAGTCATGATTATAAGTTAAAGCAAACATTATGTTGTTTCGAAAACCTGAGCAGTAAGTTTAGAAAAAACTAAAACCAAACTTTTTCACAAAAAAATAAAGTGAAAAAAATAAAAATGCATGAATACCCATAAAACGTAAACATTTTTAATTATGAAAAACTAAAAATTTTACCACACAGTTAATTTTTAACCACAAGCCAATTCTAACACACATACGTTTAGTATTTCATTTAAGCTTTGGAAAACTTAATTCTAGTCTGAAAATTTGGTAAAAAATTTTAGAATTTGGAATAGATTTTATATTTATTATACATAATGTGCTAGGGCTGAGCTATAAGCTACTAGTGGAGTCACAGGAAAGGGATAGTAAACAGCTTGTAGATATGCGAATATATTGAATAAGTAATTCCCGAACAAAAAGCGGCGTTGCTGGAGAGCGTAGGTTTGGGAAAGCTTTTTTCAAGAAATTCTGTAATGTTGAATGAAAGCCACGTGTCATAGCGAGTATTGTCGCATAACCAAATCACCTAGGAGCGGTTAGCTGAGTTTCTTAGTATCTTCTGAAGGTAGAAAGCAAACAGCTCGGTACAGTTACACTAGAAGAAAAGCATAGGCGTCGATAAAGATTATCAAGCACGGTAAAGTTACAGCCCGGAGTAGAAGGCAACCGGAAACCGCTACCTCGTAAAAAAGAATTATAGGAAATTACAATCCTTTGGTCTAATCAACATGCGCAGAAATAATATGAATATGGGCCGCTCCAAATGGTGGAAGGGTGCTAAGAATCACTGGGAGGAAAATCAACATGACCACATGGAATGTCAGAAACACATACTTCAGGAAAATTAACCGATAAAACGATTGAATAATGAAATTTTAAAATTGAGTGAAATGAAATTGCGACACGCAGAAAAATGTGAGCCTGACAATTATGTTGTATACCATTCTGGAAGCAACCAACGAAATGAAACCGGCATCGCTTTGATAATGACAAAAGAAATAGATAAATTAGCTAAAAACTTTACTGCACTTCATGATAGAGTAGCAATACTACAATTATCGACAACCGTAATAAATATAAATATAATACAATGTTATGCACCGACCACCAAACCAGAAGATGGAAAAGTGAAACGATTTTACGAAGAAATAAGCCAAGCAACAAAAAAACAAGACATTAATACAGTAATGGGAGATTCCAACTCAAAAGTAGGTCAGAGTGAATGCCTAGACATAGTTAAAAAATACGGCCTTGAAATACGGAATGAACCAGATGACAGAATGGTACAACTTTGTCAAGAACAACTACTTGCCTTAAATATTTTTTTCGCCCTTACCACCCCGGCGTAAATAATGATTATCAAGAAATACAAAAATAGTGCCCTGTCGGTTAAGAATTATCCTGGTTCTGATGTGGGATCGGACCATAATGCTGTATTAGCAAAATTCCGATTGCATCTAAAATAGTAATAGATGAAAAAATAATAAAAATAAAATACTAGAAGATTATAAAACGAAATAATCAGACCTCTCTCCCAAAAAATCTAAATATACCAGCAGGAAATAAAAGCATTGAGCACAAAGCATGAATGGATAAATAACGAAATTCTTAAATTAATGGAGAGACGTGGATTATTTAAAAATAAAAATAAATAATGCTATCGAGAAATGCATAAAAAAATAATCAGAATGGTCAAAGTTGTTAGGAAGACATGGTTTAGGGCGAAATGTCAAAAAAAACACTAATTTCAGAAACGACTAATGCATCAGTAGATGAAAACAACAACATAATAGTACACCTCGAGCAAGAAAATACTGATTTGGAAAAATTAGCTTCAAAACCTTTTTGACGACAACACACCTGCGAAACTTGAAAGACGCAATAATAATGAAGGGTCAGACTTTCAGACAGATGAAGTTAGGAAAGCTGTACAATCATCAAAAACAGGGAAGAGCCTTGATGAAATATTAACAGAAATGTTGAGACTATTAAATGACTATTGAAAATTTTAACAGAATTAATTAATAAGATACGCTCAACAGGAATAATTCAAAAGAGTGGTTCATTTCTATTTTCGTTACTTTGTCAAAAACAAAAAAATGACAGAAAACACAACAAATTTAGAATAAGTCTGATGAGCCAATCTTCTAAAATGCTACTGGGTATTGTACATCAGAGGATATATAGTAAATATGAGGAAAACATTACGGATAGATAGATTGGATTTAGAGACAACTTGGGCACGAATGAGACTATGTTCGGCATTAATCTTCTTCTACAACGGTACAGATACGTAAATAAGAACGTTTATTTATGCTTTCTGGATTATATAATAAGGCGTTTGGTGCTGTAAAACATGAAAAAGTGTTATCTAGATTAAATTATTTAACTTTAAACAACAGAGATATTAGACTAATTAAAAATAGGTACTGGAATCAGAAGGATAAAATTAAAATAGAAGAGCGGTTATCAGAAGAATTTGACATAGTCAAAGGTGTTCGTCAAGGCTATGTATTGCCACTCTTACTGTATTGGTATTCTGAAACAATATTTAAAGAAGCACTCAAACATTGCGATAAAGGAATCGTGATCAGAAGAAGAATTAATAACTTATGAAACACGGACGGTACAGTACTACTGACAGAAGGAAGAGATGATATGCATCAACTACTAAATTTAGTTATTTAAAAATGTGGAGAGTATGGCTTGACTATAAACTTCAAGAAAACTAAAATTATGGTTATCACAAAACAACAAGCGAGTAATCTTCACATAACAATAAATAACAAGATCAATTAAATATATATGTTGCATATTAAGTGATCAGAAGTGAAAAGTAGAATCGACCAATCAAGGCAGCCATTTGTAAAAATGAACAAAGTTTGATGCAACAAAAACCTAAGCCTAGATTTAAGAATTGGACTTGTATGATGCTACATATTTACTACCCTGTTGTATGGTGCAGAGTGCTGGACAGTTAACAAAGTTGAAATGAAAACACTAAGTGCGTTTGAAATGTGGGTTTATGGTAGAATCGTAAAAATACCATGGACAGACGAAGTGCGAAATGATGAATACCTGTAAAGATTAAACAAGAATATGGAAATAGAACTTACTATCAAAAGAAGAAAATTAGGATACTTCGGACACTTGATGGGACATGAGCGAAACAAAAGTTTGCAAGAAACTATACAAGAAAAAATAGAAGGAAGGATCAGTTTGAGAAGAAGAAGGTCTTCATGACTGAAGAATTTAAGAATCTGGTGCGGAAAAATAGTGTTTCGTTGTCTCTAGCCGCAGTAAACAAAGTACAGACAGTGCTGTTAACCACCAACCTCCGATAAGAGAGGGACCAGTAGAAGGTACATAATGTTCCATAACTAGCTCAAAACTTACTTTTCGATGGAGAAATATATTTAAGCGCTTATAACATATTATTGCTAGCATGAACGAAAAACCTTCGCAAAACAGGTTAAGATGTTTGAAAGAAAAAATAAATTGAATGAATACAGTTGAATAAAAAGTTATCTTGATAAAACTAATTTTGGAAGATAAGTATATAGTAATAATATATACAAAACGGCAGAGAAAAAATAATAAGAAAATTGAATTGGTAATTGGAAAATAGCGATAGTGTTATAATTTACAATAATAGTTGAAGTATCTAAATGGCTCGTGTACTGATAATGACAATAATAGTTATTAATTTAAATTTGAATAAATAACCTTTTGCATGCTTTATTACGTTCATGATTAGCCACTTAAAAATACTAAATAATATTTATTACTACATACCACTAATTTATCACTTCTTGTTTACGGGAACAACATAAAAAATATTTAACAATTGAAAATATAGTTTTAAAACAAATAGATAACAGTTGTGTTTCTTGTTACTAATAACAATTAGTAAAGGCCACTACACCATATTTAGCTTTAAGAGATAGTGAATATAAACAACATGTAAAAATCACATAATTAGGTACAATGGATAGGATAGGGACTAGTAAACGAATTAAAATAATTCCAGTTATGGGATTTAAAAATTTGTTCTTCCATTTGCTACTTTTAGATTGTTCCATTTAAACCGTACACTTTTCGCTTAATTTCAAGTTTAATGTCTTATTTCTTACTAGAAGTTATCTGTTTTTTAAACTTAAGTCGTGCTTCAAAGTTATAGTTTTTGTTACCAACATGATAAATAGTAAAAGTCTTATGTGAAATAAAACATTTAAATGTTCTAAATAAGTGTATGCCCAATTGGAAGATTCTTCAATTCTCCATTAAACTATTTCTCGCCTGTCCGACAAAATAATATTTTATTTTTGTTGTATTAAAAATGTAATGACTTAAAGAATTTATCTTCTTCTTCTTAATCTCAGTTTCTCCCTTGGAGGTTGCTGATCAGCATGGCTATTTTGACCTTTGATATAGCTGCTCGGAATAGTTCGGCTGATGTAAGATTGAACCATTCTCGTAGGTTACGTAACCAAGGGATTCTGGGACGTCCGACTCTCCTTCGCCCAGCAATTTTGCCTTGCATAGTGAGCTGCAATATCTCATATTTAGAATTGCGGGAAATGTGGCCTAGGAATTCTAATTTTCTTTTCTTAATGGTAGGTAAGATCTCCAATTCTTTGCGCATCCTACCCAGAACCTGCTGATTCGTAATTCGGTCGGTCCAAGAGATTTTCAATAGTCGTCTATAAATCCATAGCTCGAAGGATTCAAGTCTCTTTGAAGTTTCTTTATTTAAAGTCCAACCTTCTAGACCATACAAGAGCACTGGGAATATGTAACAACGGGCCATTCTTGTCCTTAATGCTAACGATAGGTTCTGAGCAGTCAGTAGTTTTCTCATTTTCATGAAGGCTGCCCTTGCTTGTTCTATTCTTGCTAAGATTTCTTCTCTATGTGTGATGTTTTTGTTTACTATCGTGCCAAGGTACTTGTAGTTTTGAACTTGTTCAATAATCCTATTGTCTATGACCAGCTGACTGTCTGCGGTGTTTCTTTTAGATACTACTAACATTTTTGTTTTACTAATATTAACACTAAGCCCAAATTCTTTACTTGTTTGAGATACTCTATCTCCCAGTGTCTGAAGGTCTTTTAGATTGCTTCCGATCAAAACGGTGTCGTCAGCGTACCGAATGTTATTGATACATTTCCCATTTATTATTAGTCCTGAACTTTCATCTTCTAACGCTTCACGGAATATATATTCTGAATAAATGTTAAATAACATGGGTGAGAGGATACACCCTTGTCTGACACCTTTTTGAATATTAATTTCCTCGGAGAGAGAGTTATCCACTTTTATTTTTGCAGTTTGACCCCAGTAGAGATTGATAATTATTTGTATGTCATGATGGTCTATGTTGAGTTTCTGCAAAATATCAACTAGTTTATCGTGCTTCACGTTGTCGAATGCTTTGCTGTAGTCTGTGAAGCACATGTAAATATCCTGGTTTACATCTAGAGATCTTTGTGCTAAGATGTTAAGAGCAAATATGGCTTCTCTGGTCCCTGTTCCGTTGCGGAAACCGAATTGTGTGTTTGACATTTCCGCTTCACATTTGCTATATAACCTGGTGTGGATGATTCTTAAGAATATTTTTACTACCTGACTCATGAGGCTTATGAGTCTGTACTCATCGCATCTAAACGCTCGGGATTTCTTAGGGATGGGGACAAAGGTGGAAAGTAGCCATTCGCGTGGGATAACCCCTGTTTGGTATATATCGTTAAACAAGTCAACAATTATTGAAACTGACTGTTCAGAATTTATAAGAAGTGTTTCTTGAAATTGGGCAAATTATTAAATCTACTGATTTAAAACTTACTTTGCTAAACGTATTTTATCATAAATACCTTCTATTTTATCAAGAACCTAGTGATTCCAACTTTTATTTGTTTTAGATAAAGCCAATTTACTCTTATCTTTATTGGATAATAAATACAATATTCTTCGTGACATTAGCTTCCTTAAAATAAACTGGTATGACTTATGGTGTTTTTATAAGTTTTTTTTTATTTTTATATCTGTTTTTAAGTGAAGTATGACAAACCACTGGTAATTTTTTCTTGCACAGCTGATGTACTTCAACTGCCTAATTTGAAAGTTACTAAAAATAAATGGAACAACGTAGTGTGATGTAATGATTCACCATGCTTTTTCCAACATATGCTAGTATGATATATTTGTTTCTTTTTCCCTTCGGAACCACTTTCTGAAGTTTCTTCTTCTTCGCTCTTATCCTTATGCCTTCCAGCGTCGGATTTATACGTCACGGTCCTGCTTAACCCACTTCTTCCATTCTCTTCTGTCTCTTGTTAAACTTTTCATTTCGTTTACTGTCTTTCCTCTTGCTTTTCCCACCTCAATGATTTGACTTATCCATTTCTTCCTGGGTCTTCCCTTTCTCCTTTTCTTTACACTTCTTCCTTCGAACACTTTTCTGCATATTCTCTCTGGTTTCATTCGTTGTATATGACCGTACCATGTTAACTGTCTCTTTTTGATTTTGTTCACTATTGGTTCCTGTTGTAAAGTTTCTCTTATTTCCTCATTCCGTACTCTATCAAACTTTGTCTTATCCGCTATCCTTCTCAAGTGTTTCATTTCTATGGCCGTTATTACACCCTCATGTTTGGTTTGTATCGTCCAATTTTCACTGGCGTATAATACTGTTGGTATTGTTATTGCATTATGTACCATTAATTTCACTTTTTGGTCTATCTCCTTTTTTCCCAATATCGTTCTATGTAATGCATAGTAGATCCTATTCCCTCTCCTCATTCTGTTATTCAGTTCTGCTTCTATTCGGCCGTCATCTGTTATTATTGTTCCCAAATACTCAAATGTTGAGACACTTTCCATATTATGTCCTTTACACTTTACTTCTCTATTTTGTCCCCTCTCCTGGTTTTGATTCACTATCATTGTTTTACTTTTCTTAATGTTGACCTCCATTTTCATTTTCTCTATTTCCTCTACCCATATGTTGACTAGCTTTTGTAATTTATTATCCGTATTTGCCATTATGACTATGTCATCTGCATACATTAAACTTTTCACCTTGACTGGTTCCATGTTTCTATATCCTATTATTGTATCCAATCCTTTCGTTTTTTTCTTTTAGATATTTTGCTATTTTATCCATTATTATTATAAAAAGTAGTGGGCTTAGGCTATCGCCCTGTTTTATGCCGCTCTCCATTTTGAATTCCCCGGATGTCAGTCCAGCTATTTGAATTTTTCCTCTAACTACTTTGTATATACTTCTGATGGCCTCTGTTAGTTCCTTTGTCACTTCCAGTTCCTCTAAGCATTTCCATATTTTTCCTCTCTCAACTGTATCAAAAGCTGCTCTTATGTCTAGAAAGGTAAGCAGTAGTTCATCTCCTTCCTCTATTTTTCGTTTTATAATGTTCCTCAATATGCATATGTTGTCATTAGCTTGCCTATTTGCCCTAAATGCCCTTTGTTCCTCCTCTAGTTTATTTTCTATCACTTTTCTAAGTTTCCCCTCCAGAATTCTGGTATATACTTTAAAGCACACCGAGGAGAGACAAATGGCTCTATAATATCGCATTCCGTCTGATCCCCTTTCTTATATATTGGAACTATCAAGTTCTTTTCCCAGTCTTCTGGAATTTTCTTAGTTCTCCATGCCTCCTCACATATTTTCCAGAGCCATTCTTTACCCTTTTCTCCAATCCATTTTATCATTTCCGGGTCTATTTTGCCCCCGCCCCCTGCTTTCCCAATCTTTATCTTTTTCAGTGAATTTTCTAGTTCCTCTCTGAAGTTTATTTCTATAAATTGTTCTTTTGCATACTTTATTTTTATTTGACACACATTTTATAATTTTTCAACTACTGAATTAGACTTTGATTAAAAAACTATTAGTGGCCAATGTGTTTATAGTCTTTATAATAAATTTAAATTATATTTTAACGTCTATATACACGGAAAATAATCTTATGATATATAAAAAAATCTGAACACATTTCTGCATATGTGTATCTACTCAAGTGACTACCACATCACAAAGATTAAGCATTTATCTGTTGGAAAAAATAGTTAGTTGATATATTATCTAGATTATTGCAGGTAACATGCTTGCACGCTACAACTTGTAGCTTGCAATTGCTGTAAGTGGTTCCTATCAATTATCCATTTCATAAATAAGTGTGTATTTTTAAGGATATACCTACCTTCACCTAAAGATTAAGAACTAGAAACACACTGCAAATAAAACCGTTGTCACATCAATGCACAGAAACGTTTAATTTTATAGCAGAGATGTAGGTAATTTTAATTTGTTTGTCTTCCACATCTTATCCTATATTGATTGTATCTATAGAAATAAACAAAACTCACCAAAAAACAGCGCGACATTCAAATTAGAATAAAAGAGAACTAGTGGCAAATTGTATAAAAAATCCTAAATCATAAAAACATACCAAAATATAATATGCGTACTACAAATCATCTTAGTCAGACCGTTCATGGAAACAGGGTAATAAAGGGTGGCCGAAGTCAAACACCGGATTTACCCCTTGCGCCTTTTTGTTTTAAATTCGGTAATTCTAATACAGTGACAAATGTTTCATACTATTATTAATGTTAAAATTCAGTAAAAATTTGCGGAGGATACAAGCATGCAGTAAAATTTTTAGTCAACTCTCCAAAGACTGATTATAAAATTTGATAAAACTAGTAATGGATACAAGGCCTCGTGAGTATCAGTACGGGGTAAGCTCTCCTGAATATTGACACTGATAATACAAGTGTCACTGCAAATCCGAAAATATTGACTCGGCATCGTGCATGATTAGATTTAGCCCATGGTTTGGTATATGGAGATTAAAAACATATTAATAGCATTGCTATTGTTTTTTAATTTCCAGAGGTATATTATCTACATTATGTTGCGCGTCTAGATTAAGTGTAGCTTATTTGGCAGCTTATTGTATAATTGTGATTAATATGTTAACGTCTTCTTTGCCTCAAAGAAGTTTTTAATCTTGTATTTAAATTAATTTTAGTTGCATCTCATATATGTACATATATACTAGTTTGTTTATGTGGTTGTACATTTCATATTTATAACTGATGAACTAACTCTTGGTATAACTAGTGCGTGGTTGGCAAATACAGTCAGTTAAGTAAGAGCGTGTTGGTGAAAGGTATTGCCTTATTGCTTTCGTGAATTGTTAAAGAGAACCCTTGTTCTCGATAATTTGTCACAAAATTGAATTTTTGTTAGAAAAACGCGTAAAACCCCATATGTGTCGCGTACGTGTCGCTCTATGAGACTGTGTTTTTTTGTACACATCTGAAAGGTCCGAAAAAGTCTCATGCAACGACTACTAAGTACATGAGCAAATTGAAAACATTAGCCAGCAAGTGGGTGCAGCGATATAAGGATATAAAAACGGCCGATGACTTGCCGGAATATGGCTTGATAGGCAAAGTGGCCCCTAAAGTTGACAAAGAGATCGTGAACTTAACATTGCGTTAAGAAGCAGCAAAATTGAAACATAAAGCTGTAGATATATTATACGTAGCTATCTGAACCCATCTCCGTGCGTAAGATATCAAATGTCGTAGTTCAATGAAGAAATCTTTGTGAGGTAAAAATCATATGCAACTGGCTTGGATAAAGGGCAATATCAACCAAGATTTGACCAACGTAATTTTTACAGACAAAGCTTCTGTTTGGGAATAGGTTATCGTCTCATTAGCTTGGTCAACCTTAACTAATAAGTTGGTACAGTGGACCATTAAACAGCCAGTAAAAGTGAAGCTTTGGGGCTCCGGAAAGTTGCATCTGTTTACGTACAACCTAAATGCTTCAAAAATGCTGGAGACATAAGAAGTATTTGTTATCGACTGCCGAACGTTAGTTCATCAAGAAAAACGAGGACTGAAACCTCCAGGAGGGCAACTACCCCAAATCCCTCAGCAAGCTTTGCATCACTTGGAAAAAGCAGTCTGACATCGCTACACTTGGTTGACTGTCGCAGTCGCAATGCAAATCCGATTAAGAATGTGTGGGCATACATTAAGCACAAACTTTACAGAAGAAAAGTGTTTGCTTTGAAACAGTTAACACGAGAAATTTGTCATATTTGGAGGCTCTTGCCGGATGAATACGCTATCAATTTGGTCAAAAGCATTCCTCGAAAATGCCAAGCAATTATCGACGCAGCTGGTGGCTGGACACATTAATGATACAATAGCATCTTTATTCTGATGGAGTAAAAAATACCCATGTATTTAAAATTGTTTTTAAATAATTTTTTCTCCACATTAACCCAAATACGCTCTTACTTAACTGACTGTAAAGCGTAATTTGGTATAGGAATACCACTAGTCATAAAAAGGTCTGGAAAATCTGAAATTTTGTTGTGTGGGGATTTCTATTGAAAAAAATAGGTAGTTCTTGGCATGCAATACCTTTGATAATTCTCTACATTCGGTTGTAGTAATTCTACACTACAATTTCCCCCATTTGTAAAGTTGTGACCTAAAGGAAAATTTTTTGAATGTGTACTTTCTCAAGTTATGACGGAATGAATAACAATCCTCAGAGAGTGCTAAATAGGAGATTTAATTTAGTTTAAGTTTTCAAAGTTTATAATAGCTAACTGATGCATTTATTAGAACTGTACGAGCAGGGTTATCAGAGTGTGTCGTACGGTAGAGATGGAAATGTGGTATTTCAAAGTTCTTGGAGGAAAATTTTTATTTATTCTTTACCCTGCACCAGCTCATTAGCATTTCATACTAGTGTATATTACTTATTATAATTGTAAGCGTATACAATACAATACTGTCCCATGCTTTCAAATATATATAAAAATTTATTCAGGGACAATACTGACGATTTTATTTTCTAGTGGACAGGTTTCTTAATTTTTTTGTTATTTTTGAATAGATTGGTTTGTGTCCGAAACTGTGGAGTTGAACTTTTGGTTGTTACAGAAGATTAACATCTTGATTTTGTCATAATAATTGGTAGAGAACTGTCTTTAGTTGGTAACTATTGGTTGTGTATAGTTTAAGATAGTATAAATTTACCGGTGTGGCCCACCATTTTGTTGAAGTGCTTTGATTTTAATGTAACATTTCTAACTCAGATTTGTTGCAGTATGATTTACTGTAGCGGTGCAACTAGTAGTTATACATTATGGAATGTTTTTATCCCGCCTAGGTGATTAAATGAGCGCTGTCTTGTTATACAAATTTTTATTTTCCTTAATTTTGATTAGTTTTTATATTAGTGTTGTATTAAGAATCTGTATCCATTGTTTTTGTTTCTTTAGAAGGAACTGTGTCGTCTACTTAAATTATATCTGTTGTGCTTTTCTTCTTTTTAGATTCTCAACTACTTGCCACGGATTTTCTTTATTAATATATTTTTTTGTCACTTGTTGCAAACATTAGGAGAATTGAATAGGGGCATCATTTTGTTCATATTGTTCTTCATTTGAAAATCACATCAATTGATCATTTAAACACAGCTGCGATTGGTTTGATGAAAGTGACTGCGTCTACATTTGCGGAGTTGGAATAGGAGGCATTTGTATCTGAGGCAATTGTGGTCGATACAGTGGCGTTTGTGGCTGATGTATATTGAGTAATAGATGACCTTGTATAAAATTTAAAGATAGCACATTGTTTATGCGCCTGATAATATTTTCCGAAGCGAACATTTTTATTATTCATTTTAACCAGTTTTTAAAGTAAAGCAAAATAAAAAGCTAGTGCATCAAACCAAGTTATTCAATTTACCAGATGCAATGTCAAATAATAACATGAGTAAAAATATGCATACTTTAAGACACTAAATATAGTAGTCATTTGTAAAAAATAAAAGGGCTATTTTTGCATACTATTTCAGCAGAGAAACTCTTCAGTCTAATCCCAAATGTACTGGATATCATCATGAACCGTATTCATGTGAAATTATAAACTAATTCCAAATTTCTAGGTTAGTACTTAAATCAAGATGTGTATCGCTAGATAAGCGTGTAGATAAATGTAGGTTTAGATTTGTATATTTATAAAAAAAATTAGAGTTTTTGTTCTGTCTGCAGAAATTCAATAGTTTAAGGGGGTTATGAAAAGATCAATTTTTATGTGTGGTTAATAGGTAATTTTGGACAGCACAACAATAGTGGCTCATTCAACTGTTGCAAATCCAGTTTCGAAGCTGAACATTTCTGCAACTCGGCGCACATTTTATCGGGGAATTCTGTGGGGAAACGAGCGAGAACAGCGAACTTGCTTATGCGCCAGGGGATTCGTCGCTGCCTGTTGCGTGGTTTGCAGTATTTTAGTAAACTCTGACGCTTAAGTGAGAATTTGAAAAGTACTTCTTAACTAATGGTGGGTTATATCCGTTTAATGTTTCACTTGTGTTCCGTATCTAGAGGGTAATTACTGAAAAGGCCTAATTGTAGAATATTTTACTATCCTAACATTAAATAATTTTAGTTTAATTGATATAAAAATAATAAATACAGTTTTATATATAAATGTAGTGTTTATTTTTTTGCTTATTCTTATGTGTTTGATGTACGATTGCAAATAATTGTGTCAAGATCAAGTCAAGGAAGCGTTAAGAATAGTGTAAAAATTATTATATCACAATAGGTTGCTACTCAAAACAATATTCTTCTGCCTTTCAGCGTCGGATTTAGGAGTCTATGTTTTCTTGCACTCGGTTTTTCCATTTACTTGTATTTTTTTGCCAAAATTTTCAATTCTTTCAACGTCTTTCCACTTTCCTTCCCTATTTCTGCAAATTCTTCTATCCACGTTTTTTTCGGTTTTTTCCTCTTCTCTTCTTTATTATTTCTACCTCAAATATTTTTCTACACAGTATATGCCCATATCAGTTGAGTTGTCTATTTTAAATTTTCCTAGTTATTGATTTCCGCTCTAGTACTTTTTTAATTTTCTCATTTCGTGCTCTTTCTCATCTTTTTGGCTATACTTCTTAGATGTTTCATCTCAATTATAGTTGCTAGATATTGAAATGTTGTAACGCTTTCCAATTTGATTATATTGCATTTTAAATCTTTGTTGTGGTATTTCCGTTATTTTTCATCTAATATGATTGTTTTAGTTTTATTAATATCTCTATTTTTATTCTCTTAATTTGTTCTACCTATAAATTTATTAGACTTTGCATTTTATTATCTGTGTCTGTTCGTATTACTATGTCATCCGCGTATATTGCACTATTCATTTTCGCTGGTCCCATGGTTTCTATTGTCAATTACTGTCTCAAATCTCTTCTTTTTTCTTCTATATTTTTTATTATCCTGACCATAACCACTATAAACAGCAGTGGCCTTATACTATCCCGTTGCTCTATATTAAATTCTTTTGATCTCTGTGATCTCTGTCCAGCGATTTGTATTCTACCCTTTACTGTCTTGTATATACAAGGAACACGGTATGACGCAAAATGCGTCCTATTTAAAGTCAAACATATTAACTTAATGAATTCCATGCATTACTTATAGCACGTAACGAACGACACTCAATTGCTTTAAAGTGATACTTTTTATGGTAAGGTCTGGTTGTGTTGAATGTTCTTGCTTGGCTAAATTATTTAATTAATCTCATTGAATACATTTACAAATCTTAAATTATAGAAGAGTTTTCATTAGCTTTATGAGAAGAAATGGTTCCACTTTATCATACACGAAACAGTGTCGCAATGCTTATGAACATAAATGACACACGGCACTTAATTAGATTATTGCAGCGGCGGGAATGAATAAGATTAGTCGGAAAATGCTGCAAATAAAATGAACATCGAACAGATGTCAAGCGCTTTACGCCATTTTGCGCGCGCTTCCGTCGCAATACCATTTTCGGTCACAAGATAACCCTTTTTCTGCTATTATCTGACCATGGTTAATTCAGATCACATTCAAAACTATAACTCGCACCCCGTCTCTTTAAAACAAATCTAAAAAGCCCCCAACTATTAAAATCGGTTGCTTCTTCTATTCACAGCATATGTTTTTCCTTGGCGCTTTAATAATATAGATTTCTAGTGATGTCTGTTAGTTTGATTGGCAAATTTAGCTTCTCTAAACACTTCTGTATTCTTGTGTTTTATATCGATTGTGTCAAATGCTACTCTTAAATTTATAAATATTAATAATTGTTCTCCCTTTTCCTCTATTTTTCTTTTTGTCAAATTTCTCAGTATAAATATATTATCACTGGTCTGTATATTTGCTCTGAACGCTACCTGTTCATCTTTTAGTTTACTCTCTACTACTTTCCTCAGTTTTTCTTCCATTATTCTAGCATATATCTTGAAGCATAATAAAGAGAGACATATTGCTCTATAATTATCACAATTCGTTTGATCCCCTTTTTTATAGATTGGGACTATCAGGTTGTTTTCCTTTTCTTTTGGAATTTCTCCATGCCTCTCTGCAAATTTTCCATGACCATTCTATACCCACTGATCTCATCCATTTTATCATTTCTGGTTCCAAATTATCCTCTCCACAAGCTGGGACTTTTCCACTTCTTCTTTCCTTATAATTTCGGTTTGCTCTGCCTCATCTCTTTGTTCTAGTTCTTCTTTATTTAGCTCATCTAATTTATTTTCTAGTTGTTCTAATTTCTGCACAAAGTATTCTCTTTACGTTTTGATTATTTCTTTTTGTCTATTCTAATCAGGTTATTATTGTCTGTAATTTCTCTTGTTTATTTTCTTTGGTTTTTTCATGCTACTTATCTTGACCCAGAAAATTCTATTGTTTTTCTTTTTATTTGCTCTGTTTTTTATACATTCCCTTTGTCTTGCTATAGTCCAGTCGGCATATATTTTTTCCAGGCCTTCTTTTTCTTGTGTGCTTCTATGTTGTTCTTTTCTTGTCGTTATATTTTCTCCTTATTCTACACATTTCTACTGTTTTCTGGTATAATGCATCTTTAAATGTTTCTCATTTTTTCTCTAATGTTCAATCCTCTTTTTCTAGTTCTAGTTTCTAGTTCTAATTCCTCATCAGTCTCCTGTTGGTATTTCAGTCTGTACTGTCGTTTTTTAGATTATTTGTTACTATCTTTATAAATTAAATTTCTTCTTCTTCTAGTTTAAACTTTCTTGTATTCCACATCGTTTTTACTAACCTCTGATTTGTTCCTAATTTTGTCTCCTTTTCTGTTTTGATTTGCTGAAAACTTATAAAACTTATAATAGACTTCTCTTTTCTTCAATCAAAAATACATATTGTACACATTTGTAATAACTTAACTACTTAGGGTCTGTATTTTAAGTAATGGGAATATTTTTGTCCTGGCGCGAATACGCGCGATCTTGAATACGCTCCAAGCGGCAGTCGCCTGCTGGATTTCGTTGAGGCGCGACGCGGACGTCTGCAAAGAAGTGTGTGTAAGCTTCAAATGCAGCAAAGCATTGAACAGCGTTACGCAATCAAATTTCGTCCTCGCCTTGGAAAATCTGGTGCATTAACGCTGGAAATAATTCGGCAAGCGTACGGCAGTGAAAACTTATCAGGTTTTAGGTAGCACAAAATGTTCAAAGAAGGTCAGGGGAGCGTGGAGGACAAATCCCGCACATGTTGCTCAAGAACAGGAGACAACGAACAACGTGTGCGAGATTTGCTGAACTCGGACCGGCGTTTAAGTATTCGTTTTATCGTGGATAAGATAGCAATCGACAAAATGGTTGTTCATAAAATCATCGTCGAGGATCTTAGGATGAGTAAGATTTGCGCCAAGCTTGTCCCGAAAGTTTTGACGGACGAGTACCTGACGAAAAATGCTATCACAACGATTCTTCAGCCTTCCTCTAGCCCCGACTTGCCCCTAAAGACTTTTTCCTCTTTCCCACAGTGAAAACAGCTCTCAAAGGACCCCACCACGGAACCTTGGATGTTGCTGACTTTCAGGAATTGTACGAAGCCTGGAAAACTCACTCAAGAAGCATACTTTAAAGACTATTAAGGTTTTGTAGTGATATCTGTTATAAATTTTGTTTTGCGGATTTATTCTTATTACTTAAAATACAGACCCTGTATGTAGGCTTTTAAAAGAAATTTTAAAAACTTTTGAATTTAGCTTATTTTAAATAATTATTTGTATAATTGTCGCAAGTCTAAAAATTAAATATGCCATAACATTTACTACTGACTTCAGATGACACATTATTATTTAAACAAAACATTGACAAATTCAGTAATGTGATATAAAAGCTGAATAATTTTGAATCAGTTGTTGCGCTTCTTAACTAATTTGTCACTTAAATAGTGTGTGTGACATTTTACAGTTACTAAGAAATGAATAACACAAAATGCGTTTTATAAATGAAATTTTCTACATCTGTACTGTCAGACTGACACGTATCAAGGAAGGAAGATTTAATAAAATTTAAATAAAAAACATAAAAGTGTAAACATAAATTCTATGAATATAGTATTGCGAACGAAATTGATGAAGAAAGAATTCCAAAAGTAAAACTAGAGTGTAGTGCTAGTTTTAGCTGCGATAACTCAACATTCAAAAATCAGCTATATATGTGTTTAAGTTATTAGGCAAATAAGATCATCGAGAAATTACTACATATCGGTACCAGTAAAATGTACACACTTGGACATGTTTGCAAAAAGACGATCGATTTATGAAACATATTTATATCTAAATAACTTTAACATGTTAAACCACAGACTAGGACATCTATTAAAATAGACTTTAAAATAAACGTTTTATCAATTGATTCGGTTACCAACGGAAGTTTATCAACTCTGAAGTATGTTTGAAGTAACTGAGTACTAGTACTAAAAGTAGTATTTGTTATTAGAGAAATAAAAGATACGTACAGGTACATATATGCTATACCAGCAAGAACCACTTTTTCGGTTAATAATTAACTGCGATTTATGTAAAATAAATAGAATGTTTGGTAAATTAGAGACATAAAACATATATTTATCTTATTACCAGTAACACAAATTTAGGAAATGTTTTTTACAACGTATGTATAAAAAAAATAAAGTCTTATTAACTCCAGAATTTTAACATTAGACATGCCACACAAAAAATGTTCTGTGACGTTCATAATACTAAGAAATATTTTTATTAAGGAAACAAACGGCTATGATGTAACTAGTGAGCTGCACTAATTACAATAGTTTTGTCAACTAATTGACATAACTTTATCTTTCAATGCCACATATTTATTTATCAACTAGTCCACTACAACTTATCAATTCGAAGTGCCTATATAACAAAAAAAAAACACGAACCTACTGCAAAATGTGGAAATTAGTACAACTACTTGTATTGCTGTTGTTGTTGGGAAAAGGCACATCGAGATTGGTTTGTCATCCTGATTCATGCAATAATGTTAATTGCCATATACCGACGTCGTGCCCACCTAATCATGTGTTAGGACCAACATCTTGTAACTGCTGCAAGCAGTGCGTATACTTAATACGTAAATACCGACTAATAATATAAATAATTATATTTTGTTTATAACTACTATTTCAGCGCCAGGAGGTTATTGTAGCAGAGCAGTAGGAGGGCCGGCACCAACAGCTGTTTGCTCCAACGGAACTCATTGTAATTCAGAAGGAATTTGTGTATAACATATGTTACATTTACCGAATAAAAGAATCTGTGAGTGGACTATAGTTTATGTATTTCTAAATTTTTAGTCAAATAAATGTTTCTTTGGGTACGTTAATCTAAACAAACCGTATAAACAGTCCAAATGAAAGCCCTGAATGCTTGCGATATATTTAATTATTTATAAATACATAAGTTATTCAACATTTTATGGTACTAAATCCTTCAAAACTAAACATTTTAAAGAAGACGTATACAATTTTAGAAAACCGTCTTTATAACTTATCTAAGAAATGAACTAAAACAACTATTAACATGTAAAGTTGTTTCAAAAGGTTTGTGTACAATCTGCATGCAGTTACTTTATCTAGCAGTTGTCCCAAAAGTTTAGATTTTGTGGATTTTTGTGTTTATAGTGCAGTAATAAGTTGCATCTTCGTATTTTAGATGGCTTTGGATAAAATGTAATTCCGAGTTTTGATGCACTATTGCTGCAAGCAGGGACTTTTATCCAGAGATACTGCAAAGGAAATCTATGATGCTAAAGGTGAAGGAAGTATTCACTACTCTACTGTCTCCAGACTGTACAAACTCTTCTACTCCGCCGGTATGAGTCTCAAAGATTAGTTTTATTCTGTTAAGTGTCGACAAGAAGTCATCATTTGCGTTTCGTGGGACTTTGAAAGAGTTGTGCATTTTAAACTTTTGCCGAATGGCCGCGCCATCAATGCCTAACTTTATTGCTAAAAGTTAAACCGTGTCTACGTCGAACTGAAGGAGAAAACCTGACCTTGGTCAACCGAAATCGCGCTTTGTTTCAGCAAGACAACGTCTAATCCCACACTGCCAAGAAATCTGAGGAAAAATTTGATTGATTTATAATAAATTTTTTAAATTTAACTGTTTAACGCAACCTTAAGACTATATTTCATTCGCAATGGAAAGTTACTGTCACTATTATAATCCCTAAAGTGAGGAAGCCTAAAAAGATTTTGTATTTCATACATCTATTGGTTTGTTTATTACAGATACTATGAAAAGCATTTGAAAAACTTTGCTAAGTAGAATTACGTCTATCTTGCTGGATAACAATTTAAATTCTGATTACCAGTTTGGGTTTCGCAAGCAAAATACTACTACGAAACAAATTTGTAGAGTCGTTAAGAGGTCTATTAAATATTAAAAGTAAAATAAACTGTTGAGGAATAGTTTTAGATGGAATACAAGCTTTTGATAAAGTCTAATACCAAGACTTACTTTACAAATTTAAGACCACTAGTTATGAAATCAGATATTTAGTAGAAAATTTGTTGAATATTTATTTATGCCAACTTTAGTGTATCTCATGATAATGTTCTGGGGCCAATACTGCGCATCCTGCACACAGCAGATTTTTCGCTCTCAATACAGGATTGTAACCTGTGCTAATAACTATACATAAATTTAAGCATCTTATCCTGATTCGCAAACGGCATAGAATATGTACAAAGATAGTTTAGGAAATGGCGCAATTAATTTAATAATACTAAATCAGTTCACGTAAGTTTTACTATCCACAAAGATACAAGTCTTCAAACTAATAGCGCCTGATATCTCAGACCTCAAGTTGACAGAAGATTAAGCTGGAAGAAACACATCTAGTTCGATTTGCAAATAACTAGAAAAAATGTATCATAAAGTGCGCTAGCTGCAGAGTCTTACTCCACAAAGCCACCCTATCGCCCTATGGTGTACAAACATAGGAAACAATTAGTAACTGCGCTACCCTAAAACGTCTCCAAACTAAGGCATTAAGAAGCATTGTCAACGCCCAATAGTACGTACCAATAAAGGTGGTACTGTGCGATTTTAATTTTCCACAAGTAATAGGAAAATACAAAATACAGCTTTTTATATTACGACCGGTTTGCTGCCAACCCTAATTTGCTTGTTGATTACTTTCTAGAAAGAGATGTAGATGAGTCTAGACTCTAGAGATTCAAGTATTTGGACTTTACAAACCGTGTTTTATAATTTTATGATTGTCAATTTAAGTTTTATCTAGACTAATAATTTATTGTAATATAAAAAATTCATTATTGAACTTTTTCTTACAATTTACTAAATGTTACTGTATAATAGATTGTAATGTATCAAATTAAAAAAAAATAAGCAAAATTTAAAAAATGTAATTTTACATTTATATTTTTTTGGGTTCAATTTTTATATTTAACCGTTAATTAAGTTGACTGATTATCGCAGGAGTTAATCGTAGGTTACGATCCCACTTTAACACTACGACTCTGCGGATTTTTGTGCGCCCCTTTTCCTAATCTGTACCTTCAACTAATTTTAGAATGTTCATTATGAAGTTCTCGTAATTGGATAGATTTTCTAAAGAGTTCCTCCTTTTGCGGTATAATGCTGGACAGTCAAAGATTATGTGTAAGGATGTTTCTTCCTCTTCTTCACATAATCTACAGAGTGTGTCATCTCTGTTTACTCTTATTTTATGGAGGTGATTTTTCAGGTGACAGTGTCCTGTTATAAGTCCTACTACCCGTCTTATCTGAGTAGGTCCTAAATTGAGTACGTCATCACTTAGCCTACTGGAAGATTTCCCAATGAGTGCCTTGTGTGGCATCCCAGCGAGATAAGTGTTGTCCTTGCATCTACTCTTTTATCGCCGATAGTATGCTACATTTTGGTATGCCTAGAACAGGTACCGGTCCTGTAAAAGGAGTGTTAGCACCACTTTTTACGAGTACGTCTGCCCCTTTGTTTCCGTCCACTCCAGAGTGGCCTGGTACCCAGATAAAGTTGATCTTGTTATCTTCAGATAGGGTAACCAGATGGGCTAGGCACTCTTTTACAAGCTTGGAATTGATATGAGGTGACTCCAGCGCTTTGAGCGCAGCTTGGCTGTTAGTTAGGATACTAATGCGTCGTTGAGTGTATCCGCGTCTAGTATTCTCTATTATGCATTAAATGATCGCAAATATTTCAGCTTAAAACACTGTGGCGTACCTGCCTAAGGGTAAGCTAAGGTTTACCTTTGGTTTTATGCCATGTATGCCCGGCCCTGTTCTTTGGGTAGTGCGGGATCCATCTGTATACCAGGCCAGCCCACTTCTGAGTTGTGATGGGTTGCCTTTTGGCCAGTCATGATCGTAGCTCACATTGAAAGGTTTTTCAAATGGGTATACCGGTAGGGTGGGGGTCAGTAGCCATGCTTAGGATGGTATTTCCTTTGACTACTTCCTGTATCCGTTTATACCCACACCGTTCGTGCCTATGTCAGGTACCGGTGGATTTCATTCTATGTGCAGCAATCCAAGCTTCTCCCTTTAGATAAATATCCAAGAGGATGAGATTCAGGAGTGCTTGTATAGATGCTGTAGGAGTACTGCTCATGACTCCGTAGATACACAAGCATGCTAGTCTTTATATTCTAGTTAGCTTAATGATTGTCATTTTTGTTCAAGTTTTGGTTAAACAGCCACGTTACCATTTTTGGTTTTTAGTCCCCATGTTCTCCCAAACGTACGCCTGCTGCCAACAAGTGATAGTTTGGCTTTGTTGGTTACCTTTTCCAGATGAGCATTCCAGTTTAGTTTGCATCTAAGTGTTGCCCAGATATTTAACTTGTTGAACCATCTGTACACTTTCACCAAAAATTGTAAGGTTATAAAATTGCCTTACTTTTTTTTCTTTGTGAAATGTATTAGTGGGGTCTTTTTAGGGTTCACCTTGAGGTCTTTCGTTTCACACCATATTTGTGTTATTATCCTATGATCATTATGACAATGTCATTCGCGTAACTTTGGGTATAGAATACTTTACCATTTAGTAACACTAGTAGCTGGTTTGCCACTAGATTCCACATAAGGAGGAAAATAACTTCCCCTTACAGATAGCGTTTTGTGGTATGAACCTTGAGAGATTCTTCTCCCAAGTTTGCTTTGAGTGTATCCAATTACTGAAGACGTGGTCAACTCCGTGTCTTAGGGTTGCATTGGTTATTGAGTTAGAGGAGGTATTATCAGAGTCTCCTTCTAGTTAATAAGGTTACCTAGGATCAAATAAATTTCACATTTTCTTATAAATTAGAAGTTAAGCTATAAAAGGCATTACCACAATCATTATTCATGTTTCAATTAAGAAGAATGGGAAAATTTTTTGATAAATTACATAAGACATTAAACCAATTACCGAAAAGCGATAAAGTCTTCGTAATAGGTGACACAATGAGGAAATAATAAACGAAAACGGAAACAGATTTATCGGACTATGCCCACAATGAACTGAGAATTAATAACACTCTCTTTAACGATAAAGATCAACATAAATATATATTTTCCAACACACGAGGACAAAATCAACGATTGACTATGTGATCACGAACTGAAACATATATCCTAGCCAAATATTTGATATGAGAACCTTGACTTTGCCTAATGTAGGAATATAACACGGAATTTCGCTTACAACGCATATCAACAAAAAGAAAAACAGCCGAATACCTCATCACATACAATACAGAATCATTAACAGACGACAGTACAAAAACACTACATGAACAAAGATCAAACGAGAAAATTTCCTAGAACTGTATTGAGACGGATAACACTGTAGAAGTAGCCTGAAATAAAATCAAAGAAAACCTGATAAAGAATGCAATAGAAGCTTTATGAGAAAGAACAATCAACATAAATGGCAAAAAACAATAAACCATAGTTCATTAGAAGAAGCAACAGGAAAGAAAGAAGCATATATTAAATATATTAACAACAGATCACCAGAAGAGTATGAAGAAAAAAGAGGTTGTGAATTGAACAAATGAAAATAAGACGAGAATAAAATTAGTTGTGGTCTATTAGAGGACTTCCAAATATCAATAAGTATCCGATAAGAAGATACATTAGTTCGATATTGTTTAATATAATCATGGACTGAATCATCAATAGAGAAAACTAAATCAATGCAGGTTATAGAATAGGAAACCGTTCTCTCAAAATATTATGTGAAGCGATGCTATTCTCACAGCAGAGAATAAAGACGACCTACAGTGTCTCCTAAACGAATTTAAAATAAACGCAGAAAAAATTATAATGTGTATTTCCTATGACAAATCCCAGTCAATGGTTATCTCGAAACAACCAATTAGGTGCAAATTAGTAGTAGATGATAATATAATACAACAGGTATCAAGATTAAACTACCTGGGAGTAATTATATCACCGATGTGTTAAAAATGAAGTCCGGACACAGGCCAAACAAGCAGCAAAAATTGGTGGATGTCTCAGAGATATCATCTGGACCAACAAAGCCCTGAGTAATGAGAGCAAAACACGAGTCTATAAGACATGTGTGAAACCAGTATGCCGCCGAAACGAGAGCAGAAACAACAGTTAGTAAAAGAATATTGAAAACAACTGAAATGGAAATTTTAAGATCTATTAAAGGATAAGAAGTAAACAAATATGAGAAAAACTAGAGATACAAGATGTGGTAATGTGAACTAAAACATAGAGGAGGTTTTAGAGAAATCATGTGGAAAGGATGCCCGAAAAACGATTAGCCAAATGGACTAAAATACATTGACCTGATACCTGTAGACCAGTGGGCAGACCTTCAAAAAGTTGGAAGAATAGCTGAACCTCAACATCATAAGAGACAGACGAACAATAATTAACAGAAGACACATTTTTATTTTCTATTTAAAAGAAAAAGATGAAGAAAAAGCTATTAATGTTTGACGAAATTCATAATTCTAAAGAAATCTATAAAGTATATATACGTGTATATCTGAATGAACTTCTGTCCTTTTTCAATTACAATTTATCTTTAACTAGGTCGCATAAGTGCAAGTTATTTTTATTACGTGTAATTCAAATGATCTGTGTCCACCTTCGATTGTCAATACAACAGAGAAACCCTAATCACACAACGTTACGTAACACTTTTGGACAAGCCCATTGTTTTGCAATATATCCATGTGTACAAATACAGTAGCTCAGAAAAATGTAATCGAACTGAAATTAAAATCTTTTAAGATTCAAAATATTTGTTTGATTTAGCAGGTTTATATAAATATACCCTATTATTCTATCTACTGTACCCAACACCCTTACGGGACAGCCCATGGTGGCTCGGCAGTGATAATTCGAAACTCAATTGTGCACCACAAATTACCACATTTTAAAGAAAATTTCCGACAAGCAGCAACAATTCAAGTACAAAAACTTCCTATGCCTATCAACATCTCAGCTATCTACTACCCCCAAGACACAATTTTACAAATGACCTATTACAAGTCTCCTTTGATTCTATTGAACCAACATTTACTGCAGGGGGTGATTTCAACGCAAAACACACGCACTTTGGATGCCGATTAACAACAACAAAAAGTAGAGAAATGCTGAAAGTAATTTCCGGCAGAGGATACAACTATTTGTATACAGGCACTCCTACCTACTGGCCCACGGATTCTAACAAAATCCCCGACTTGTTAGATTATTTTGTAATCAATAGCCTATCTTCAGATTATATAAATATCTCTTCCAACTACGATTTAATATCTTATCATTCTGCAGTGATTGCAACTGTAAGTGCAACAATAATACATAAAATAGCTAAATCAGTCCTAAGAAACAGTAGAAACATTTAAGTAAATTAAAAGAAAACCGCAATCACACCTTCCAAGCTTACCTCAGTTTACTATCAGTACATGATAGCACAATTTGGAGAGCTACCAGAGGAATCAAGCAACCTAAAACACACATAGCACCCCTACAAAATCAAACAGGAACCTGAGCAAGAACTGATAAAGAAAAAGCAGAAGGGTTCGCTCAACACCTTCAATTTGTTTTACTCCTAATTCAGAAGAAATTGATAAGGACATTGAAACTTATTTAAATGCCCCGTTATAAATGTCATCATCAATACGTAACTTCACAAAAAGGAGGAAATAAACTACCTGTGTAATAGAAAATCTCCAGGGTTTGATCTAATAACAACGGCTGTCTTAAAAGAGCTCCAGAAAAGGGAATACAGTATATCCAACTACTATTTAATGGAATTCTTCGCCTTACTAACCACTCCAGTTAAAATTTGCCCATATCATTCTCATCTTTAAACCCAGTAAACCCCCTAATGATGTTAACTCCTATCGCCCTATCAGCCTTCTTCCGCTGCTATCTAAATTGCTTGAATAATTAATCCTAAAGAGAATAAATCAAAGTGAAATATTACAAGTAGGCTTCCGGGCTCAACACTCGACTGTCCAACAGTGTCATCCACTAGTTAATAAAATTCAAACCACTCTTGAAAATAGACTACTCCGCAGTATTCTTAGATGTTAAACATGTTTGGCACAGCGGACCTCTATACAAAATCAAAAATACATTTCTTCAGCACTACTACCTATTGTTACAGTCTTACCTTAAAAATCGTCACTTCCAAGTCATAGTAGGCGATGAAACATTACAAATAAGGCAAATCCAAGCAGGCGTACCTCAAAGTAGTGTGTTAGGACCCTGTATTATACCTTCTGTATTCGCATAACATTCCAATCCTGGAATATAATACTATGGGAACTTTTGCCGATGACATAGCAATACTAACAAGTAGTGAGGATCCAGTCGTAGTAATGAATAGAACCCAAGATCACCTAATCTTAATTGAGGAATGGACACACAAATGGAGAATAAAAATTAGTGGAAATAAATCTTCCCACGTCACCGTTTACTATGAAACGATCAACCTGTGCTCCAGTTTACATCAACGATCACCCCATCACCCAAGCGAACGAAGCTACTTACCTCAACCTTTACCTTGACAAACGTCTAACCTGGAGAATGCACGTATCCAAGAAAAGGAAAGAGATGGACATTAAAATTAGAAACATGTATTGGCTCCTTTGCAAAAAATCAATTCTCTCTTTGGATAACAAATTACTGATATACAAGACCATAAGCCGACCTATATGGCTCCAAGGCTGTGAGATATGGGGTTGTGCAAGCAATTCAATGATAGAAATCAAAGACATTACGAAGCATACATCTCTAATAGAACCCGCCACACCGATCTTAATGTACCATACGTGAAGGACGCAATCAAGCAAAAAGCCATAAAACACCACGACTAGCTAGCAACTCATCCCAACGAAACCATTATTCCATTAAGAGAAGATCCCATGACTCGATGCTTGAATAAGAAATGGCCAAACGATTTAGTGCAATAAAGAGGTGACTTCAATGGGAGTCTTCCTCTCCACGACATATACCTAGTGATAAAATTAGCTCATAGAATGTATGTTGTATCTTTCTGATTGCTAATAAACTAAATAATAATAAAAAAATTTGCTGGTTAAAAACATATCCAGTGAATGAAAGAGATATCAATATGGTAACTAGATATTCTGAGAATCTTGCTTAAAGTTACGTGTAAGAGAGAATCCAAAAACTAGAGTAATGTTAAGCAAAGTTTGCAAATTTAATTTTATTGTACTGATATTTTGTAACTTTTAATGCACACAGTGCGTTGCATATGTGCGTTTTTAAGAACTCAAATATTCCATGCTCACCCATATCAAAATGCACTTACATACGTTTATATGCGAGTGCAGTTGCGTCACACAATTCGTCTATTTGCGAAAGTGCTGCCGATGACAGCAGCGACTGAACGTGTTCCGAATCTGCAGAACGGAAACATTCAGGATTGCAAGGTAAGCGGTACGCCAATTTGTTTACAGGTGGATGCCCCGCACAGGCAACACGTGCTTCAGCAGCTTTCAACGCAGATCTCGGCGTGAGTGCTTTTTTGCGGCCGTCCAAACAAGTCAAAACGGTGCCGAGGATGTTTAAAATTTCCCTGGGGAAAAGGGTGGCGCTAAATGGCGCGGCCGAGAACAAAAGCGGTCTCGGAATCTGCCTGGAGCAGTGCCTTTTTTGCAGCTCTGCCGGCTTGCTTTATTGCCGCTACGCGTGTGTTTATTCTCTTCCTGTTTTATAAATTTTTAATAGATATTCAGATTTGCTTGGTAACCTTCAAGTCATTTAAAAACCTATATAAATAATATTTTAATAAAAGCATTGATGGGTATATTAACAGAACATAAATGTCGTATGTATTTAATTACGATTACCCGTTATGTACAATACCCTGCAGAAGCCGGAATTCGTCCAACTGTAAGCCAATTCGAAACTAACGGCTTGGTGCAAAATCAAACAGTGCCGGGAATATGCAGGGGTTTATGGCAGTGCGGCCGAAAATGTAAACATGGCGGTTAGACAACGTTCGTAATAATCATGCATATATGCAACCTCAACCTGAAAATAAAGGATACGGGAATGCATGTGTACAAAATTAGATTGAAGTCAGAACCGAGCCGAATAATCATTTAATGCACTGTTAGTTCGCATAATGACAGCTGATCTAGGGCTGCAGAAGAAAGTTATTTGCAGTGACAAGAAAAGGCGGTATCAAGGTTTAATAACAATTGCTGTAGCTAAAGTTACAACGTACGATTTTGAGGAAATTTGTATAGGATGTTCAATAAAGGGTGCCAAAGTTAAAAATTCAATAAATCAGTCACATTTTCATGTAAGAAGTTATATCTATCATTGTAATTAGTAAAATTTCCTATTTATGTATGAAGCATGATGTCAAGCATATGTCCGCCCGCACTGAATCTGTAGGTATTTATGCATTCCCCAAAATTACTGATGATTCTCTCGTAGATGTCGGGCCTGGTGCCCCTAATCCCTCGTATGATTTTCGCATTCAATTCCAGAATTGTGCATCGTTTGTTAGCGTAAACTTTTGGTTTCACAAATCTCCATAAGAAGAAATCACATGGTGTAAGATGACAGGACCTTACCAGCTATTCCTGGGCACCTTGTAAAGCAATCACTCGTAAAGTAATGCAACCGTCTCGCGCGACGCTGCTACACTTCCTACACTTGCCCCATTCTGCTGAAACCAGAAATCGTCAATTTTCATATCCTCAAAGGTAGGCCACAACCCATTGTATATTATGTTACGATAACGTTCTCCATTAACGGTAACTGCAGTCCCCCCATCAACTTCAAAGAAAAACGGCCCTGTCATTCCATCGCCCAAAACCACACCACACAGTCGTTCTTAGTGGACGCATTTTGTGCTCTTGGATTATTTCAAGATTTTTACTTTCTCAAATTCGGCAGTTCTGTTTGTTGACAAGCCACTCTGGTAAGAGTAGGGTTTATTGCTAAAAATTAATTTTGTCAGTCTCTCCACAGCCCATTCAGCAAATCGCCTTCGTTTTCCATGATCAGCAGACTGACCTTGCGTCAGTTGGATTGTATACGCGTTCATATGGAAATCATTATGCAAAAGTCGATGTAACAAAGTTATCGAAATGTTTAATTGCTACGAACGTCGATTTCACCGTTCAAATCGAATCAGGCGTCTCAAACTTTCTCATTAATCTTCAAACTGTAGATTCGTTTCTGTACTTTATTTCTCCCGACAAAGTTTTCTCGTTGTCTGTGTGACACTTTCACCGCTTTGATAGAATGTTTTAACAATAGAATATTTTTCTTAGTTGTAAACTATTCTATAACGAAAAAGAATAAAAACAAATTGATGTGCTGAAAAAACAACCAATAGTAAATTAGTTAAAGTGATAATAGATTTAAAAAATAATAAGAAAAGGCCTGGCAAGTTCGAAACAAAAAAATGCGGTCCAGTTCAAATTTGGCGTCGTTTATGGAATGCACTTTATTTCAATAGGAAAATGTTAAATTTTGTGTGTTAAAAGAAACTAAAACCTCCTTTAATAATAAAATTTTAAAATTTCTTACAGTTGGTAGTCAATATTAAAACTATTCCTTCTAGCGTCACGTGATGATTTTCTGTATCACTACATTAAGGAAAAAATGCACAAGTGAATGAGCAACACTAACAATACAGAACTTAATATGAAAGTATGGATGTTATAAAAATGAGACAGTCCTTCAAACGTTATTGCATTCTATCAATTATACCAAATAATTCACAGTTAAGCAAACTTCTGTTGTTGCTGACATAGTCCTCCGTTTAGTTAAATTTAGAACTGAAACACCGATACGGCAATGCGTAAAAAAATTAGATATTTTGGAACAAATATTATGTTCTAATAAATATTGAAGAATATTATAATGCCTGCTCTAAATGTATTTTTGAAAAAGATCTTTGAGCTTTAATGTTGCAAAATATATGGATACATTTACGCTTTTAAATATAAAAGTAAAACTCGCTATAATAAACAAATATTTTCTTTAGAACTGTGTATTAATCAAGAGGAAAATAATTCACACTTGCTGGCAGAAACAAAAAAATTGTTGGGTATTAATAAGAGGTGCCTTCAATTTATAATTTTAATTTTTATTAGCAATAATAGTGAGTAAAAAAATCCGGTTAATTTTAAAAGGTACGGAAAACGTTTATGAATTTGTATAGATGACAGCACCATACTATGCACGCAAATCAAATTACCGTCATTGCAGTGAGTGTTGTTTTATATACTTCATCAATAACGTGTAATCATCCGTTTTTTCCTCTTTCGTAGTGAAACGCCCGTCGATATTCATCGCTAATTTAGTGAGACATGCGCTGAAAGCGTTAGGAATGTTAAAAATGTGCGTTCGTTGGTGAGAATATTTAAAGAAGTCAAGAGTTGTGTGACAATGAACCGAAGCAGCCTCTGCCTCAAAACAGCCGGACCGAAATCCTGATTTCGCGAGTGGAGCAAGTTGTTATAGAAGACAGTTGATTCGGTGTGCGTGATATCGCTTCTGAACTTGCTATTTCTGTAACATTTATGGAGTGCATGCGGAAAGTTTCTTCAACCTAAGAACACAAGGCTGCGTGGGTAGAAATGTCTCAGGACATGTTGATACGTGATGCCGCCATGAATTTTCGACCATGAACGACAGTCTCCATGGCCGCTTACATTACAATCGAGCTGCTGTTGCGTTAGCGGTTTTCCAGTGGGCAAACCACATCTCTAAAGAAATGTTCTTGGCATCCATGGAATCATGACGACGCCGTTGTGTAAAATGTCTACTTTAGACGGAGATTACGTTTAAAAGTAACAGTAGTGTCATCTTTATTAGGTATTTTTTCAGAAAAAAATTGGAGACTTTAGGACTTCAACTAGAACCGTCACTGTTATTCATGGATATTCAAAATATTTGATTATTTAATAACGTTTATTCCTAATAATTACAAAAATTGGGATCATAAAATTTCATTTTCTTTTGGCTTAATAATGTTCGAGATATAAGATATGAGAGAGCACAGTAGAGTTAGACTCAGAATCACTTAAGGTTATTTTTATAGAAGTCAAGACAAACCTGATCATAATAATGAAAAATCTCTCGTTACAAAATAAATATCGAAATAAGGTATTTCTTTCATTGTTAGTCAGTGGATTGATTATTTGCAGATTTTCATTCCCCTTTATCGCTTGTTAGACTTTTGTTAAATATATGTGGAGTATAATCTTTTGGCCGATTGGACGATAGTATCCCGTGGTACGCATAAGGCGACATTGACACCCAGTAACTTTTACAGTTATTTTCATTGTCAAAGTGCTTGCGACATTTTTAGTGGCCGAACATGCGATAGCATTTCTGTACACTGGCTCAGTATTTACTTTTATTTCAGTAGTCGCTTTAAGTTTTTCTTTCTCCGTGTTAAGTTACTTTCAGTTCCTAATAAAATTTCAACCGTTAGCTTTGAGTTTTTTCAGTCAGTGACCACTTTTTTACTTAACTACTATTATCCCTGAACTCGACACTTTTTAATTCGCGGTAGTTGTAGTAGTTAATTTTTTTTTTTTATTAAATTGACATTATTTCATCATTTTTGATGAGTATCACAAGAAAGGTAAAATTACAATTTTATTTTACAAAGCTTGGTTAAAAACTTGCAGTTATTTAGCTAATATAAACAAGGACATAGTATTGACAATGATTTACAATTAAAAAAATAAAAGACCTCGAGAATATTTATAAAAAAGATATAAATAGTTCAACTTTAAATTATTATTATTAAATTGAGTGTTTCTTTTATGTTATTATGAATTATATTTAAAATGTGATCGTTATAAGAGTTATTTGTACAAATACTAAGAAAAAAAATAAGCAAAAAAGAAATATACAGTGGGAAATTGGGAAATTGGATATTTTAAGATATAAAATATAAAAGATCTCAACAGAAAACAGAAAAGTTAATAAATAACAAAGAAAAATAAATATAGAAGGGAAGTGACAACAGAAATTAAAAAACAACAAAACGTAGTTCAATGAAATAGAAAATACAAAAGATATTTTTTTAGAGTAATACCAACATAAAAAACGACAATAGGTAAAGAATATATTGGAAGATTGGGCATGAAAGAATTGTAATGTACGTATATAAATGTAACTCTGTAAAATTAGAAAAAGACAAACCAACTCTAATAGCAATTTATAAAGTTAAGAAAAACAGCAGTTTAAGAAATAAATCAAATTTTGGAAAAATATAGCGACACTTAAAAAGAAAATAGATAAAAAAGTAGGAGAAGAAAATGAGTTAATAAAGAAATTTTGTGCATATATAAAGAAGAACATATAAAATTTAAAACAAATTTCTACAAAGAAAATCAACTTAATATAAATTCATTTCTTAGTAAAATGTACACACGTATTCGAGGAATAAAAGGTAAAGAAGAAAAGTCAAATCCTTATTTCTCTAACGGTACAATGACAGAAAAGTAATAAAATATGTTAGGGTATAAAGAAGATTTGAAATCTATAGAGAGAAAACAAGATACTCTAAAATACAACGTACAATATAAAGTTATAACTTACATAAAAAATAAGATAAAATTAGAATTTTAAGTAGCAGACAGAATGTATAAAAAGAATCAAAAAATAATTGTAGGAGAAGTTTAAAGGACAATTTCCACAAAGAGGCAAAAAATATATGGCGCATAATCCGAAACATTTTAACTACAGCTGCAGAATTTTCAGAACTAACTATTGTAATAACTAAAAAGAATAGCAGAGCGAAAAAATTAAAATAAAGGAAATGGGACCAGCGAAGGGCGAAAGTAGTAGATTTATATATAAAACAAATAAGAAAAGAAGAAAGCCAAATAATTAATAAGATGGAAAAAAGTTACAAAGATATTTGAGATTTAAAATAAAATACATAGGAACTCTAAAATAGACTGAAACATACAAATAAAAAAGATGAAAAATTGTAAGCTTATAATTAAAAAAATCAAATCGATAAAAATAATTAAAGAAATATATTTTCAAACATTTTAATTATGCTGACTAGAAAAAGTAAGAAGAATTAAAAATAAAGAAAGAAATAAAAATAGCGAGTGAGAAATAAAAGAACTATGTCAAACTTCAAAAACAATAGAATATGATGCGGACTAGAGGAAAAAGCAATAAAACTATATGATTATTCTACGTTATCAGAAAGACTTGGCCTACAGAACGATATTTAAAGATTTGGAGGTTGAGATCATATCACTACATAAAAAGGAAAATAGCTTTAGTTGCCAAAATTACTTAGCAGAACATGCAAAGTTTCTTAGCAAATCTCAGAATAAAAAAATAAAGTTATAACACCTGCGAATTTTTTTCTCAGGACTGGAAACATGCGGTTTACCTCAAACCACGCGCGCACTCTTTGTTAATGCGTAACAGAGATGGCAGCAAGGGGTTCAAAAAGGGGTATTGAAGCGCAATACACGGCATCAGATCCCGATTATGCCTCACAGCCTCTCATACCCAATCCCGACTTCTCACTTCCACGTGGTGAACCCTGCCAACCCGAGCAACCCTACCAGAGATCCGGTAACCAACCCGGGTGGATGATAGGGTCGGGATCAAACGAGAGCGGGAGAAATGGTCCTCCGAAAAGGGGGTTGGGCGTGGGGCTAACTACCCCAGGGATTAGCAATCCCTCTCCCCGGAAAAAATCTACAGTTACGAAACCTTCAGATAAGCCTCGGAAAGGACGGAGTTACCGACGACGACTAGCGCAACGAAACATGGAATATGACTTAGGAACTTGGAATGTACTAACAATGCTCAAGCCGGGAGCCCAAAGAAATCTACTCAAAGAAATCGAGAAATACAAAATTGGTATAGCAGCCATACAAGAGACACGATGGATGGGGATACTAAAACTCATACAATATTACATAGCGGTAAAGAAAAAGGGATAAGGGAAAGAGGAACGGCTTTCATAGTTGACAATAGGCTAAAATCAACCATAATAGACTTCCAACCAACTAATGAAAGGATATGCCACCTTCGAATAGCAACCAAATTTTTCAATGTGTCAATAATAAACGTGTATGCACCCATAGAGAATGCAGATGATGAAGTAAAAGACGAATTCTAACAACTATTAGAAAGAGCATACGATGCAGCACCAAAGAACGACATAAAAATCATAATAGGAGACTTAAACGCTAAGATAGGGCGAGAGGAGGAGTATCAAGGCACAATTGGAAGACAGCCTGCATCAAGAGTCAAATCAAAACGGAGAAAGGATAATAAACTTTGCAACCAGCAGAAATATGATCGTCAGCTCAACATATTTCCCACATAAAGACATACACAAGGGCACGTGGCAACCAAATTGACCATCTGCTGATCGACAAAAGAGCCGCAACCAGCATAACGGATGTGAAAACCAGACGTGGTGCTTCCTGTGGATCAGATCACTTCCTAGTGAAAATTAAATTCAGATGCAAAGTCAACAGATGCAAACGCGAGGAACAGCATCACCAAGAAAAGCTTAACGTAGAGAAGCTAAAAGATACAGACACGCTACAAAGATACAAAGAAGAACTTAAACAAAAGCTTGAACCAAATTTGGAACAACAATTACATTTAGAAGAGAACTGGTGCCGAATTAAAACTATATCTATGGAAACAGCCAAAGATATACTAGGAACTCGAAGAGGAACAAATAAAAAGTAATGGTTTGATGGGGAATGTGAACAGGCAATCGAGGAAAGAAACGAAGCATACAAGAAATATATACACAGGCGAACACGAGAAAAAAAAGAACTATTTGATGACAAAAGACGAGCGGCAGAAGAAAAAAGAGGAAGTATGAAAACAATCGGATACAAAAGATGGAGGAAGACTTCAGAGAAAACGAAACGAGGAACGCATATAGATATCTAAAACAACTGAAAGAAGGCTTCAAACCCCGAACAAACTTATGTAGAGATAAGTCCGGTATAATAATAAGCGACACAGAAAACATAAAGGAAACCTGGAAAGGGTATTTTCAAGAACTATTAAGCACAGGATCAAAACGATATTCAACTAGAAACTGACATACCTGAACCAACAGAGAACGATGATTTCTCAGAACCACCATCCAGAGAAGAAGTGCAGCGAGCTATACAAGCGCAAAAGAATAATAAGACTCCGAGCATAGACAAGCTCTCAGCGGAGCTGCTGAAACAGGGGGGCAATACAATGATGCAATCAATATACTTGCTTATGGCAGACATATGGAAAGAAGAAAGAATGCCAGCCGAATGGAGTAAAAGCATAATTTGCCCAATATATAAAAAAGGCGACAAATTACAATGCAAGAACTACAGAGGTATTTCACTATTATGCACAACATATAAAGCATTCACGTACATACTAAGTAAAAAGCTGCAACCGATCACTGAGAATATCATAGGAGAATACCAATCTGGATTCAAATCTGGAAGATCGACCACTGATCAACTGTTCACCGTCAAACAAATTCTAAGCAAAAGTTGGGAATATGACATCGACATATATCAAATATTCGTAGACTTCCGCCAAGCATACGATAATATCAACAGAGACAAACTATATCAGATCATGTTGGATTTTAACATACCTGTAAAACTAATCAGACTTGTCAGAATGACAATGACAAGTACCGAAGCACATATAAGAATACAAAACCAATTGACAGACCCAATAACAATAACGCAAGGATTAAAGCAGGGGGACGGCCTAGCGCCGATGCTATGTAACATAGCCTTAGAGTATGCAGTAAGAAAGATGTCAGTTAACAGAAACAATCTACTATTCAATAAGTTCACTCAATTGGCAGCATATGCGGATGACATTAACATAATGGACAGATCAATTGCTGGAGCAAAAGAAGGATACATAGAATTAGAAAATGGAGCAAAGGAGGTTGGATTGTCCATAAACGTGGAAAAAACAAAGATGCTGAAGCAGACAAGGTCAAATAGAATTCGACAAAATATAACAATAGGGGACGATAACATAGAAGTAGTGCAACATTTCACATATCTAGGTGCTACAATCACAAGTGACGGAAGTGAAGATGCAGAAATTCGCAGAAGGATAACTCTAGCAAACAAAACATATTTCGCCCTGTTGCCAATTTTTAAATCCAGAGACTTACACAGACACACAAAGATCAGAATTTACAAAACAATAATAAAACCCGTGCTATGTTATGGCAGCGAAACATGGACTCTCAATCAGAAAGCAATAGAAACGGTGAACAGGTTTGAGAGGAAAATACTACGACGAATACTTGGACCAGTATGTGAGGATGGCATTTGGAGAATACGCTATAACCATGAGCTATACCAACATCTTAAAGAACCAGCAATTGAGACATACATACGAATAAACAGATTACGATGGGCTGGACACGTCATCAGGATGGAAGAAGCAAGAATACCCAAGAGAGCCCTTGTGGGGAAAATGGAAGGGAGAAGACCTGTAGGAAGACCCAAGAAAAGATGGGAAGACAACGTTGCGGAAGATGCTGCAAACCTCCTGAAAATACGGAATTGGAAAGCCTATGCAGCAGACAGAAGAAGATGGGGGAAAAACTGAAGGAGGCCATGGCCCGATTTGGGCTGTAGCGCCATAGGAGGAGGAGGAGGAGGAGGAGGAGGAGGAGATGGCAGCATTGAACGGTACACAGGACTCTAGCGGCAGAGGCGAGAGTAAGGACTGTTTTTGATACTTAAAATAGCAATGTTTTCATTACAAGAATTACAGCGTGTAATTATTCGCTCTCTCCCTTTGCGTGGTGTGACACCGACTGACATTTATCGCCAGCTGAGTGAGACATGTCGTGATGGTGTTATGGATGTGCCTAATGTGCGCTTGTGGGCGCGACAGTTTAAAGAAGGCAGAACGTCCGGTTTGACGACATGATCAAGCGAGTGACAAAACTTGTTTTGGAGGATCTCCGAATGAGTGTGGAACACATCGCCTTTAAAGTTGGCATTTCCGTGGGATCTGTGCACACCATTTTGCATTAAGCCCTATAAATGTGAAAAGTGTCCTCTAGGTGGGAGCAATAAATGCTTCAGCAGTTGTCAAACTTTGAAGTGATTCTCATACTCCCTACTCATCTGACCTGCTTCCTAGTGATTTTTGGCTGTTTTCAACGATGAAAGACACTACCTGTGGTCGCAAATTCACTAGTCGTGCCACCATTGCATCAGTTATTTTTCAGTGATCAAAAAGACTTCTAAAGAAACGTTCGCAACGGCCATGAAATCATGGCGTTGACGTTGTGAAAAATGTGTACGGCTGCAGGGAGATTACGTCGAGCAGTGACGCAGGTTTCACAGTTTTCGTATGATTAGTTTGTGAGAAAAAAATCGGATGTGTTATAACTTGAATGCACCTCTTGTATATGAAAGAACAGACAATACACAGCGCACTGACAAATTCATTTCTGAATGAAAAGAAACCAAAAATTGCGATATAAAATAACTTATTAATCAACAGTGAACTTCATAGGGAAATTATGGGAAACAACAAATACAGAAGAATAAATAAATCCTAGGAAACAAAAAATAACTAAGAAAAGCATTAAAGATTACCAAAATAACATTATAAGAAACCAAGTAATTTAGTACAAACAAGTATAGCATTGACTAGATTAATTTAAACGCAACAAAAGCAATTATAAGGTCGTATTTATAATAAGAATTAACAAGATGGACAGATATGAAACATATAGGAATCAAAAAGGTACAAATAGGACAAGAGGGAGCTCACAGAAAACATAGACTAATACTGTTGAAGAAATACTTCATTAAAAGCGACGAACGTGACAACACGCAAAGGAATTGGTGCGAAACAAGAAACAGTAGAATGCATACATTCGTGCATCGGAAAAATAAATATAACTAGTTACGTTACTATACTATGTAGATGTTTTGCAAACTTTTGATTCATAGCTGATGGGTATGGTAATAGCGCTTCAAAGGACATGAAAAATGTATCATAATATTCTTATATCAAAACACTCAAGTTCTACTGTAGCGATCAAAGTGATGGACAGACATTTGAAGCAGCGTACTGTTAATGAGTTCCTAAGAGCTAAGGGTTTAGCGCCATTTAAGATTCATTGACGAATGAGTGTCGTTTATGGCAACGCCTATATGTAAAAGGAAGACAATCGAACCACGACAAATCTGTCGATTATGCTTGGCTTTTGGCAGCTACAGATAAATAGCATTAACCACGCATTGACAAATTGGTTTGTGCTAGTCGTCAAGTGAAGCAAAATTATATGGCTGGAACTCTTGAGATTTACCTTAAACAAGCAGGCGCTTGATTTGTTTTTCGATGAGACGAAAACGCTTATTCAACATTGACCTTCGTGTGTAGTTAAAGATAATCACTATATAGAAAAGTAATACATTTATTGATAGAAGACTTTTTATGCTTATGGAAACTATTTAATGAGTTTATATTTATTATCTATTAGCGAAGTTATCGTGAAGTAGACAAGACTATTAAAAACACTTTCGTAAAATTATAGACCATAAATTTAAATTTGATACATAAATAAATTTTGTAAGAACGCATTTTTTCTTTAAGCAATAACGTAACCAAATTAAATTATATTTAAGTGCTTCCATTATTTTTAAAGAGAAACTTGTTGTATTAGTCATCAATAGAACAGACTAGCATTACTTCAGATATCTAGTTAATTCTCAACTTAAAATCTATTTAAAAACTACACATGACCATGAAGCGAATATTTTACATCTTAACAATAATTCAATAATAAACATGAATGATTACATCTGAGATTCTTTCTAAAAGCACACGGAATGATTTTCGATTTCTTTAAAAAAGAAAATATTTAAAAACAGATGTCTTAAGAAATGGCAAACTACCCTCAAATAAAATGCCATATGAATGATTTAATAAATTGAAAGGCCTAGCCAAAGATTTAAAAACAAAATATTTTTAAAAATCTTTGGAGAGCGGTCAAAATAATCAAATATCAAAGATAGGCAGTTCTCCTGCACAAAGAACATGGCAGCTGTGTGAGCACAGACTTGAAAAGTCTGACAATTTATCACAATATCTAGTACAAATGTTTCAATCTCTATTATACTCTAATACTTTGAGATTGAACTGGAAATTATCTAGAAGTTTCTTACCAAATGTCTCCACTATTAAATTTAATTGTAGCCAGCGAAATCACAAACATGACTAAACCAATCTTTATTTAATCTCTTCCCCCGTTGTGACCTCATCACAAGTCAACTTGCAATGAAATTTCCGCGTAGGGCCATCGTTCTGTTAACATCTATCTAGAATTTTATTCTTAGACTGGATTACTTTCAAGTGCCGTAAAATTGAACATTTCAAACCTGCCAAAATTTCCAATTTAAATATGAGCAACAGATCATTGACTTTACCCAGTTCGCTCTTGTGTAGCTCAGGGCGACGCAATAGAACCTCTTTTATACCTTATCTTTACTACGGATCTGCTCACCAGTGATCGCTTATTCACAGTAACCTTTTCTGACAACAAAGCTGTCATGATCAGACATAAGATCCTATATCAGCTGTCGATATCCTGCAAAATAACCTTAGTGATGTGAAAGAGTTGGTAAAACGGCAGAGGATAAAAATAAAACCAAATCGCATTATGTTACTTTCAGAAAATATAAAGTACTATTACCTCATTTGATAGGGGTGAAATACTTAGGTTTGCGTCTAGACAAAGGTCCAACATGGAACGATCGCATACGAAGAAAACGGGAGCAACTTGGCCTAAAATTCAGCAAACAGTTAGGGAAAAAATCCAAATTTTTACTTTACAGAAAATTTCACGTCTATAATGTAACTTTCAAAGTCATATGAAACTAGGGCACACAAAAATTATAGATTGCTTCCAGTCTAAGGTATTACGTGTTGTGTGTGATGCTCCTTTCAATTTCTCATACATCTTAAGTTATCTGAAAACGAATTCAATGAAAAACGCTATAGTGAATAAAGCGATTATTTGCAAAATTTAGGGTAGCGTTGTATCTCCCTTTAAACTTTTTTTTTAATAATACAGAAAGAAGAATTAAGCTATAATTTTATAGATCTGTATAGCAATTCCTACGTATTCAGTAATTGTGTTATGATTTAGTTGTTAAATAGGTACTTTTATAAGTTAGAATTAGGAATCATAACTGTCATGTTTAATTATGTTACTTTAGAGTTTTTTTTCTCATATTTATGTATTTTATTAGTAAAGCTTCCATATCTAAAATAAATTGAAAAGACATTCTTAGCCCTTTGTATTTCGATACGCAGAAAGCAGTAAAAAATACTGCACAAACACATATTTCCTAGAAAAATATACAGTAATTCACAATAAATCTACACCAAAAAGGATAGTAGAGGTTGATGTAATTTCAAATAGGAAATTTGGATACATTTTGGTAAAGATTAAAATAAGATTTGTTAACACAGTTACAATACAAGTATATATAACCACTAGTCAATATAACGATGATGAAATAGAAAAGAATTATGATACCTTAAATAAAGTAATAAATAAATACCATATTATACCGAAAAATATAAAAAAGAGAAATTTCAGAAAAAAATAGTAAACAAAATTTTAAAAAAGCTTTTAAAAAATATAAACTACGTGGGGATATATATAAAACAAGGCATTACAGCAGGATTAAATAAAGTATTAGGAAGAAATACCCAACAAAATATAAAACCCTGGATAACCGAAGAAGTATTACAACTCATTGTAGAAATACCAAAATATAAAAACAGTAACACAGAAGAAGGACAACAAAAGCATAGAAGACTACAAAACAAAGTAAATAAAATAAAGTAGGAGAGCTAAAGAAGAGTACATATTAAATATCTGTAACGAAGTATAAGAAAACTTGAATGTAGGAAATAGTGTTAGAGAATACAGGAAAATTAAAAAAAAGTTTGAAATATGGAAAACAAAATAAAGATAATTCTTACAGAAGGTAAAGATATTGCTGATAGATGGAAAGGATATATCGAAAATCTATATATAATAATAAATATAAAATATATAATATAAAATAATAATATATAATATATATATATATATATATATATATATATATATATATATATATATATATATATATATAGCTCGAAGAGCTAATAATGAACGACGAAGACAAGCGACCGCCAATAATAAAAACAGAATTTGATAAGGCCCTAAAGGTAATAATAAAGCTCCTGGTACTGACTGCCTAAATTAAGAAACCTTACTTAGAATATTTGAAATCATTAAAATTATTCATGAAATTGGACGCATCTCTGAATATTATATCAAAAAGCCTTTACAGTCATAAATGCAAAAACCACTAAATTATAAGCCTTATGCCACACGTTTTAAAATACTGAGGAAGATAATTTATGTAAGAATTAAGACAAAATTTGGCAATATAGTAACAGAAGATCAATTCGGATTTCGTAAAAATACAGGGACAAGGAAAGGAACATTAGCATTAAAATTAATTATCAAAAAATGCATCTAAAAGAACAAAGAAGTTTATATCGCCCTCATTGATGCAAAAAAGAGACTTAACAACGTAAAATGGAACATAGTTCTAAATTTCTAAAAAGGTCCGTTATCGACTACAACCCGTGAGGGGTAACTAGTCCCCCATCGGGTGCCTCCCCAGGTGGCGGATAGGGGAATGCTCACCAGATATGGCGGGTACCGGGGAAATAAAATACCCGGGGCGGACCAAAACTAGTAGGTATTGGGAAGCAGCAAGTACCACAACTGGACTAAGGCGGAGGAGATGGACTCTGGAACGGCTTACCCCCAGATAGTCATAGGCGACGGCCACATAATGACCCTACCGGTTATGATACTGCGATGAGGAACGCAACGGAAAACCAACTCATTACTTATTTCCTAGTACAATCATCATGGCTGAGAACATACAAACCACGACCCTCAGTCCCCGGCAGACCTTCAATGGTCAGAGTGTGCAAAGAATCCCCGGGTCAGCTATGAAAATTGCAACATGGAATGTGCGAAGTATATTTGGAGCAGGAAGACTGCAAAATGTAACCGAAGAGATGAATCGACTACAGCTGGACATTCTCGGAATTAGTGAAGTACGGTGGCCAGGATCTGGTAAAATAAAAACAGATAATGGAGTAATGTACTACTCAGGCAGTAATGAAACAAAACACCAACATGGAGTCGGAATAATAGTCACCAAAGAAACTAACAAAAGCGTCACTAGTTTCACACCACGATCTGAAAGAGCAATGTTAATACAACTATGTGCCACAGTAGGTAAAATAAATATAATCCAAGTCTATGCACCTACCAATGAGAAAAACGCGGATGAAGTAGAAGAATTCTATGAACAAATAGACACCATTCTATCCTTAACCAAAAAGAGCGATGTGACATTAATAGTAGGAGACTTTAATGCCAAAATTGGAAAAGGAAGAAGTGGAGAACGTGTAGGAGAATTCGGTCTTGGAATGCGAAATGAAAGGGGTGATAGACTGATCCAATTTTGCCAAGAAGGAGAATTTATAGTAGCCAACATATTCTTTAAACTGCCAGATAGAAGATTATGGACTTGTAAATCACCACAAGACACACCACAGAATATTTGCCGAAATCAAATTGACTATGTTTTAATTAGAAAACGATACAGAAATAGTATAAAGTCGGCAAAAACATATCCAGGGACAGATATAGCGTCTGATCACAATCCTGTTGTCATAAAAATGCATATAAAACTTAAGAAGATACAAATAACAAAGAAGACAAGTAGAATAGAAGTGCAACACCTGAAGGAAGAAAACATAAGAACACAAGTTAAAAATGAAATAAATAACAATTTAAGCAACATGGGAAGACACTCCTTGGATAACAACGACAACATAGACTCAAGATGGCATACCATAAAAGATGCGATAATGAAACCAGCGAAAGAAATACTCACCGAAAGAAAACCAACAAAGAAAAAAAGGTGGATGACAGACGAAATCTTAGAGCTGATGGAAGAGAGAAGAAAAAGTAAGATAAAAGAGGACGGCAAATACAGTGAAATCCACAAATTGATAAGGAAAAAAATTAAAACGGAAAAAGAAAATTGGATGAAACAAGAATGTGAAGAAATAGAAAAGGCACAACAGAAACACGATATGTTTAACGTACACAGAAAGATCAAAGATGTCACAGGTACATACAAGAAGAGACAATCAAACATTTTAAAAGACAAACAAGGAATAATTATACTAGATGTAAAACAAAAATAGAAAGATGGAAAGAATATATTGAAGAACTATTCGCCGATGACAGAAAGGAAGACTATAAAACTATTGAAGGAGAACATGACCCCAAAATAGCAAAATAAGAAGTCATTAAAGCATTTGAAACATAAAAATGAGGTAAAGCAACTGGACCAGACGAAGTTCCAATTGAACTAATTAAACTAATAGACGACGACCAAGTAAATATTCTTGTAGATTTATACAACACCATATAATCAACTGGTATAATACCGAAAGAATGGCTGAATTCAACGTTTATTACAATACCAAAGAAAAACAACGCACAGGAATGTTGTGAACATAGAACGATAAGCTTAATGAGCCACACGCTTAAAGCCTTTCTAAAGATCATACACGCAAGAATATATAAAAAACTAGAAGTAGATATTAATGAGATACAGTTTGGCTTTAGAAATGGTTTTGGAACAAGAGAAGCATTGTTCACACTAAACATACTAATACAGAGATGCAGAGATATTAATAAAGTATACGCATATTTCATAGACTACGAAAAAGCGTTCGATAAAGTTAGACACGATAAACTAATGAAACTCCTAAAACAAAAGAACATAGACGTAGAAGACATGCGGATAATTGCAAACTTATATTGGCAACAAAAAACAACAGTAAAATTAGAAAATCAGCTGACAGAAGAAATAAAAATACAGAGAGGAGTTCGGCAAGGTTGTATTCTTTCGCCCATGCTGTTCAACCTATACTTGGAAGCAACATTTCAAGAAGCACTAAAGGAAGAAAACGGTGGTATAGTAGTAAACGGAAAGATAATTAACAACATACGTTATGCTGATGATACTGTACTTTTAGCAGATAATATTCCAGATTTACAGAGACTTATTGAACGGACAAACGACATCAGCAGAAAATATGGTCTCCGAATGAATTTAAATAAAATTAAATACATGGCAATCACAAAAATACCAGTGAACATTCCTGACATTAGAATAGGTAATGTGAGTATAGAGAGAGTAAACAAATATAAATACCTGGGAACATGGGTGAATGATAATTGGGAATACACAAATGAAATAAGGACACGTATTGAAATGGCTAGAGCCACGTTTGTAAAAATGAAACAAATTCTAACCAACAGGGATTTAAGCTTGGAAATACGGATGAGGACAGCCAGATGCTGTTTTCAGTGGATGGACCCTAAATAAAGAAATTAGCAGAAAAATAGAAGCATTCGAACTCTGGATATACCGGCGAATATTGAAAATATCATGGATGGATAGAGTGACAAACGAGGAGGTGCTACGACGAATGAACAAGAACAAAGAACTCCTGTATACAATAAAGAAAAGAAAGCTGGAATATTTAGGCCACGTAATGAGAGGGAACAAATACCAAATTCTACAACTGGTAATACAAGGAAAGAGGCGTGGGAAGAAGAAGAATATCCTGGCTTAAAAACCTACGCCAGTGGTACGACTGCACATCAAGAGAATTGTTTAGAGCAGCAATGTCCAAAGTTAGAATAGCAATGATGATTGCCAACATCCGATAGGATACGGCACCTAAAGAAGAAGAAGATCGACTACAAGAATATACGTTTTATTTACAATATGTGCGCAACTCAAAAAGAAATGATATCAGTTAATGATGAAAATAGCAATACAAATAAAAAGAGTTATGTTTTATCTTCTCTCCTTTTTAATTTGTACGTCTAGAAGTCAAACGTTGAAGTTAATGATTCACGCAATACTGGAATTAAGATACCCGGACAAAAAATTAATATATTACGTTTCGCCGACGTCATAGTTCTACTCAAAGTAAAGAGGAAATAGAGTAGACACTGAATATCATAGAAAAGTTAATGAAAAGGAATATAACTTAAAGTTTAATAAAAAGACGACCAAAATCATGATATGTGAAAAATAAATACACAAAACCCAGATTAAAGTAAGAATTGATGGGAAAAAATTAGATAAAGTAAATGAATATACATATCTAGGTAGCAACATTACAAAAAAAAAGATGAACAACCGAATCAAACAACCCAAAAGAGCTTTTTCAAATAAAAGAAGTCTCCTAACATGCAATAATACCTCGTTAAACGAAAAAAGACTTTTGTACACACTTTTGCATGAAACAACGTTTTATATAGATGTGAATCGTAGACCATTGTCGATTAGAGTTTTTGAATTATGGTGAAAAATTAGCTGAATGAATAGGGTTACTAACGAAGAAGTACTGGAAAGGGCTGAAGAAAAGAAGAGGATGTAGGAACAGATACAGGAAAGACTAGATCATCTAATTAGGCGGATTCTTTGCCAGGAAGGAATTATGAAAACAATTATAGGAAAAAGAATAGAGGACGCGACGATATATTAAACAAATTATGGACGACGTAGACGCGAGTAATTATGAAGATATGAAGAGAAAATTCGAGAGAAGCCAAGATTGGAAACGCACATCAAACTAGCCAAAAGACTGAAGATTTCAAGAGAGAAAGAGAAAGATTTAGATACATTTGGGAGGTGCAATAAATTACTAAGCTATTTCCCAATTAAAAATGAAAAATTAACAATGAAAGTCGTAGCGTAAAGACAGTAAGTAAAAGAATCTTTTATATTCTAGTATTTGCATATATTTCTGAAAGTGTGTTAAAGGACCTCATTGTCCCATACTGAACATATGATTTTATTAATACAAAGCAAGGAAAAAGTAAATTGTAGTAAGATCCCAAAACGTCTGCTATAGTTATACTTAAATATAGCAAATTAATTCAGAACCAAAAATCTATAACCGCATAATACTGCCACTAGAACGCGGCTCAAAATTTGCGTTAATATTCAATAGAAAAATTTCGTACAATGTCAATGATGTGGTCCGTATAAATCTCCATATCAATACGCAGCCGGCAGCGGCCGCCGAAATATATTCCCAGCGGATCAATTCCCAAATCCTAAAGCATAGTCTCGTCGAACGCTTCCTGTTAGCTAGCGCGCGCCTTAGTCCCGGGAAATTTATTAGCCTTAGCTCCGCTCGCCACAAGGAAACTTACTCGGTGATCTCGGCGTCCGTGGCCACCCTGCACAGCACCCCCCGGTCCATGGCGCACTTGCCGGTGATGGGGTCCGGTGGCGCCAGGTTAATGTAGGGCGGCTCCTCCAGGAAGGTGATCTTGAGGTGGAACTTTTCGGGAACTCCCTGCGGCGGCGTGTGGCTGTTTCCGGGCCACACGATGTCCTTTATGTCGAGGCCCTCCTTTTGCCAAGACTTCCACACGCCGATCTGAAAGCAAAGGACATCTATACTAGCTGCTTCGGCTGCTTCAAAGCACGTCGCAAGTCAACCCTTACAGACAGAGTGAAGCGGCGAGCCTGATTTTTCACCCTAAGGGTTTGACGTTATTGGACAGAATTGACACTTATTGCCTCGTACATTATACAGCATACTTGTAGAAGCCGTAAGACACCTCAAGTGGAGGCATTAATATAAATGTTTCCTTTCGGTTGTGTAGAATAGATAGAATACACTAAATTCACTGCTATACGTTAAAAGCTTTTATCTGTAATACATTTTTTGTCATTTTATAACTAAACTCGTAAATAAAGATCCAAAAAGTTGACAGATAAAAACACCAATAACTCAGAAATTGGATTGTATTAAAAGAACAAAAATTAAAGCTCTTGAAATAATTTTAAGGCGATTAAGCAAATGAATTTCATTTCAAATTCAATAATGAGCTGCGACAGCTTAAAGAAAACAATAGCTGGCTGCACAATAATAAAATTAATTATCAAAGGAAGAAGCCGTCAGTGAACCGAAATAATTAATGTGCAAGTATCTGTTTCTTTACTGTCGTGCGTAATCAACTGTGCATTAAATTGTAAGAACGGGAAGCTTAGGGCAAATAAATTGTTTTACTAATTAAAACAGACCCAGCAATTTGTTGGGGAATATGACAAATTTGCTTTCGGAATCCCTTAATTTGGCTTATGTTAAACAAAGTAAATTTTAATCGTCAATATTGTTTTGTCTTAAAGTGTACAAATACGAGGTGTGTAAATAAAATAATAAGACTAATTTTTTATCATTTTATTAGGCAATGATAGTTACTCTTGGACAATTTCCCCTTTAAAATAATTGCCTTTGGCACACAGCGCTGGAGACGGTTCTTCCACTCGTCATAGAGGAACAAGGATACTAAAATAGCTTTTAGCTGGTCGGTTACTGCCTTTTCAATGTTCAATACTATTCCAAAATAACGTCCTTTGAGGTGAATTTTCACAAGTAGGAAGAGGATAAAGTCATACGGACTCAAGTCGGATAAATAAGGAGGTTTTGAGAGCTATAGAGATGATTTTACTTGCACATGCATGACTTTTTTTGCAATCGTTCAAGTACCGGTTGATAGAATTGGTGGTTGACCGTGTGCTCTAAGGCACAAACTCTTTATGAATGTTTTCCTGGCTACCAAAGATCAAATCAGCGTGCTTTTAATCCTCGACTTGCTCATTTGCTTTTTTGGCTTGAGTGAACTTGGAGTGTGACATTTTTGGCTCTGGCGCTTCGTTCCGGAATCACACTGAAACACCCAGTCTCGTCATCAGTAATAACGCGTTCCAGAAGACGGAGACTATTTTCAATCCGCTCCAAAAAGTTAAGGCACGTGTTCCTCCGATTGTTCTTTTGTTCCAGTTTTTCGGAACCTTTTTTGCGCAGATTTTCCACATCCCCAATTCGTTAGTCAAAATCTGATAAACGGTGGTCGGCGTCAAATTCAACTCTTCCCCGATCATTTTAACTATTAGCCGACGATCAGGACACGCAAGTTACCGAATTCTGTCGATATTGGTGCCATTCCGTCCTCTGCGCGGTTCATCTTCAATTGTCTCTCTCCATTCTGAAAGTACTTTAAACCACTGAAACACCTGTGTTCTTGACAAAACAGTGTCTCCATAGGATTGGTGAAGTTTTGTAAACATTTTTGTCGCACACCGTTGCTTGACTTTATTGTCACTCATCGTTAAAACGCACTCTCCAAAAACGTTTTACGAAACAAATAGCTATAAACAATGTACAGCCTAGCGAGCGTTGGCAGTCGCATTGAACGCGCATCGGTTGTCGACCCTCCTTTCCTTTAAACGGACAGCCCCCATTGTTCTCAGATCGCACACTACACCTACCAGTCTCATTACTTTAGTTACACCTTGTAGTATAATGATATTTAAGCATAAACTACTAATTGCATCATAAAACCAATTCGTTTTTACAAGATTAATATGTATGACGAATAGTTTATGTAAAAGATTTGTAGTATATGAGTATATGAAAGTATTAGAAACTTCGCATAAGCAGACGTATAGTTTGAGTCGTGTTCAACACCTGTAGTTATGTATAATCTCACGTTGAAGTATAATGTATAACGCGTTTCTGACGTGGTATGTATTTTGCTAGACTTGAGAACTGCGCTTTAATTGTGTGTAGTGATTAGTGCATCATTAGTGTCAATGGTATTGCAAACGCCATCGCCATGCACGCGGTCGTCCAACATACGGTTTAGTTTTTTCGACTAGAGCTTAGCTACTTAATTTGTCTTCTGTATCACCAGAAAAGTCTTACGAGTAGGGAGTCCCAGCCTTTTCACCGCAGGGGGATAAACCCGCAGACGACTGTAGGGATCCTCCGCCGCCGTCAAATCAAAAATTTCGGAAGTTCAAAAAAAAATAAAAAAATGGAGGCCCTGGAGTTTTCTTCCGATTTAAACAGCAAGGGTGCCTCGCCCAACCGCAGTACATCAACTGAGAGTAAAGAGCAGTTCATAGAATTTTTCATAGTGTAGCGCCGCAAGCGAGGCCGCCACCATTCAAACAAAGAACTTGCGGCCAAAACGTTTTAAAGCCATCGAAAAGCAACAGCTGGCTACTACCAGAGTTTCACCTTGAGAGACAAATGAACATGATGCGCCTTGGCAAACAATCTAAAATGGCCGCTTATAAACTTCCCCAAGGTTAAAAACCTATATGAATTGATCAGCATCTAGTTTCATACCATAGAAGATTATAAAAGAGGCACCAGAGCTATGAATGCGTGTAAAATACATTTCCATACCTATCTGCTTTCCAGTGGAAAACCTTTAAGAGTTTTAGGAACTCCAAGGAGTTCCTAAGTATATCTCTAACAGGAAATCAAAGCGGATCTTCTATAAAACATACCTGCTGTTTCTGTCCACCAAATGAAAAACCTCGGTGACAAGCGAACCAATGCTATCCTAGAAGTATAGTATTCATCCTAAAATATGTGACATATTGTGATACAGGTAGACAGTCATGCTTCATTGAGGAGTGTCATCGCTACCAAAATTTTGAGGATGCCTAATTGTGATAGCTTGTCGGTTTCTGATGCATTAAGTGCGTCGGTCGCTACTGCTCAAGGGGTTCTTAGGCCGCCAACACACAAGGTCTGTCCGGAAAGTAATGTGCCCATTTTTGATTTAAGAAATTTATTGAACCGATTCGTACAATTACTTAATATTCTTCGAAATACACCCCTCCTACTTCAACACACTTGTTCAAACGAGATTTCCATGCTTTATATGCGTCCTGGAATATCTTCACTGGGATGTCCTTTAGTAACCTCGTCGTAGCCGTCTTGATGTTCTCCAGGGTCCCCAAATGCTGTCGTTTGAGGGATTTTTTAATCTTCAGGAACAAAGCGGGGATACATCAGGACTGTAGGGCGGCTGGGGGAGCGTTGAGATGCCGGCCTTGGTCAGGTAGTCGGTCGTTACAAAGGCGGTGTGGTTGGGAGCATTGTCATGGTGCAGCTTCCAGGAATTCTTGATCTCGCTCCTGACACGGTTGAACCGTTGCTTTAGTTTTTTCACTACTTCGACGTATAATTTGGCGTTGACTGTTTGGCCAGGTGGAACAAATTCAAAATCTTCCTTGAAATAACAAAAAACAATGATCACCGCTTTTACCTTTGCTTATTATTGCCTTTTTTGAGCGTTGGGACGAAATCGTGTGCCACTCTGCGCTCTGTCTTTTTGTTTTCGGATCGTATTCGAAGATCCAAGATTCGTCAACAGTTATCACATTGTCCAAAAAATTCGGATCGTCTTCACAACACTGCAACAATTCTTGACACACTTCCACTCGATTGTTCTTTTGGTCATCGGTGAGCACTCTTGGGACAAGTTTGGCGGACACCTTCCGCATTTGAAAGTTTTTCGTCACAATCTCGTGCAAATTGGTTTTCGGAATGTCAAGTATTTCTGATATTAGGTGGACACTCAGTCTTCGATCAGAGTTCAACAATTCGCGCACTTTGTGAACCGAACTTTCATCTCGCGACGTTGAGGGGCGACTTAATCATTGTTCGTCGGCGACTTCCTCACGACCCTCCTTGAACATTTTATGCCACATTTTACACTGTGAATATGACATGCAGTCCTTATCAAAAGCCTTCTGAAGCAACTCAAAAGTCTCCGACGGCGTCTTTTCAAGTTTGAAACAAATCTTTATCGCGTATTGCTGCTCGAGAGTTTGTTCCATCTTAATTTCGACAGAGCACTCACACAAGGCTTCACTGAAACAGGTACTGTGACGCTCCAGGAGCTTGGAGCTGACTGGCGCGGGTTGCGCTGTGTTTCCAAGACGCCACCCCTACCCTTCCGTGCAAGCGGTAACGCAGTGCGATGGATAGTTGCGGCAGAAAAAAATAGGGAGCATTACTTTACGGATACACCTTGTAGTCCTCACACTCAGGTAGCAAATAGCTTCAAAATCCACAAACTTTGTATGTACATAAAAATCGCTATCACGATTATTCAAAAATTCAACATGATAAAGTTCTTAAAGTTTATTCACAGTTTAGTCCAAATTGTATGTGGCTCTAAAAATACCGATAAACTAATTATAGGCCTCCTGTAATTTGAATGCTATTTCAGTCAACAAAACCCGTTTTAAGGGCAAGTAGGCAAGAGAAAAATTCTGTGTTTCTGAAGTCCTGGTTAAAGCATCATCTAACCCCGTTTTCGATTATCGACCATTTAGAAACTACCATCGTTTGTTTTCAAACGGAACATTTCAGAGTTATTAGGTTCATTGCCATATATAACTCCCTCATAAATCAGACAGCCTTCCTTCACGAGAATTTAAACCTCGTCTTCAAAGAAGACATCATCGTGGGTAATTTCAACGCAAAGCATCCCCCGTGAAGTAGTCGAGTGGTCAGTAGCATCAACAAAACGTTAGATATACCTGATCCTTCCTGTAACCCACACACTACATCATCGGTTACTAAACGTCCCTGACATCAGTACATCCAAGGGTGTCTCTATGCAATACACGATCGAAAATATCAGCGATCACAATCCGAGCCTTTTCAGCTTAAAGATACCTAGGGTGTAAACAACGTCTCCTTTCACACCTCAGTTCGTGGCCAGTCTTCACTACCGACTTGAAGAATACCATAGAACGACCATCTTCTAGCAATCCTATCCATGATGAGAGAGACTTGCTCTTATGAGAGAGAGAGAAGAACAAAGTGCGAAAACGTCAAGAACGTTCTCTAAACCCTGAAGACCAGCGGGACTACAGGGGGGTTACACCAATGCTAATTTTAACTATATATTTAGCTACCGTCTGCACAAACAGCAGACCGATAAGTGCTTAGAGCCAGCGTCTTATGAACAAGTCCTTCAGCCGACTTTCAAGCATTAAAACTGCGGAAGACTTTGGAAGCTGATGGAATTCCAAACCGCAGCCTTAATTTTTTTCTACAAAATGTAGTCTCACATCCGTATACAACGCTGTTATTTGTCTCCACCACAGTTGAAAAATACGATTATGCTCCCTAAGCCTGGGAAGTTTGTACGTTCTTCCAGGATTATTAGCTAATTAGCGTCCTGTCGCCAATAGAAAAACTTGTAGAGAACATCATCCACCACCATCTAAGAACGTTCGTCAAGCATGTGAAACGAATCAGTTAACTTTTCCCTGGTCATTCCACTAGCTATTTTAGGTGGCGGATAAAATCACAAAAGTGCATCGCGTAGTTCAGAAACTTTTGACGTTTCGCCCACAACTGCGGCGGACATCTTCAGAAAGAAAATCTTCTAAAAATTAAAATATTATTTTTAGAAGAACCGACCACACAATGCGCCATAACACCGTCCGTGAAAGCCTTTGCATCTATTAAATCATGAAAGGCTTCATGAAGAAAGAAGTCACCGGCATAGGTATGGCACCACAGGCTTATCTTTAAAATAGTTTTAGCAGCGTCCGTCCCGTTGCCAACAGTACCACTAACCTAGTTTTTCTGGCCGGGGCACAAGTTCCGGATCAACTTCAGTGGCATAAAGTTATCTGAGAGGTATTTCCGTGCCGGTGTCTCTCAAGGTTTTCTTTGTTCCCCGTGCTATTTAATATCTATGTTCAGCATATGTCAACTATACCAAATCAACAATTATGGCTCAGTACACAGAATATGTGGTGATGTTTCCACCTAATTACATTACCCAGACATCACTGAAGATGCCACCAGTGTAATATAGGAGATAACGCAGAGAAGAGCGCGGTGGTGCTAATCTTCACAACAATAAAACTTTATTGGTATGTCATCTTGGTATCACTCAGGATCTTCAATCAAGAAACATCCTGAAAGAATGCTGCAAAATATCTTGAATTGGCCATAGATAAGCAGTTGATTATCTATGGGCAATTCATATGAGTTTTCCAGGTCCGTTGACCTGGAAAACTCATATGAAGAGAACGACAAGTAAAACAATGTCGACTATCTTTGCGCAAAATCACATATGCAGAAACCCCGATTCTTTACGGTTGAACAATTAGGGCAAATTTTGGTGCTCCATAGTTAATTTGAAATCCTGCTTTGTACCGAAACGCAAGTTTGCCAACTATCCAGGATTTTATCTCACAATATACTGAATAGCTCTACTCAAGTGCCCAGGACTAATAGAGATCTATTTATTCGTGACCTGTGCAATTACGTCAACAGAAACGCTTACTACAAGCACTAGAAGATTCCGATTTTTCTGTAAAATTGTATAGGGGCAATTTAAATATCTGTATCAAAACGCTATAAAAATATGAAAAGAAAATTAATACAGGAAAAATTCAAGCAAAGATGATAGCAGAACAACAAGAAGAAACTAATAGACATATCGAAGGAATAAATATTGAACAAGTAACAAGATTCAAATATTCAGGCACAATTATGGATAGGAACGGAAACAAACATATTGATATTAATGAAAGTATTGAGGAAACTATCAAAATATACTACATAATAAGACAAAATTTTGTAAAGAAAAAAGAAATAATACAAAAATAAAGATGACGATTTTCAAAACGATATGCAGATCAATATTAACGTATGGCAGCAAAACATAGATAATAACCAAACAAAGGAAAAGCAAAATACAGGCAGTCCAGATCAAATATTTATAAGCTGTAAAAGTAATAATGAGGCGAGACAGGATAAGAAATACAAAGGTACGGTAAGAACTAGAAACTAACACAATAATAAAATACATTGAAGAAAGACAATTGAACTTACAACAACTGTATGGGACAAGGCCACTAAAAAGAATATGGAATACCAAATTAATAACAAAAAAAACAAACAGGATAGAAGTAGACCAAAAGAAAATGTGGGAAACATAATAGTGCAAATAATATTCCTAAAAAATAGAGGACAAACAATAGAGGAAGCAAAGAAAACTAGCACAAAATAGAAAACCGTGGAAAAGACTAGTCTACAAACAATATTTTTATAGTGTAATGACACTAAAAAAAATTAGGTGGATAGAAAGAAATTACTGGGAAATTCCCCACGTTTCGGCATCTACTTTGGTGCCATTTTTATAGAATTTAGTTCTTTACTCATGGTCTTAATCTGCTTATTCCCCAAGGAGAAGACTGGCTTTTCGTATGCTCTACTTCACTATTTGTAGAAACAGAAATGGAAGTTTGACGGGGACATGTTTCTGACGGAAGTGCACTGGGTTAGAGAAAGTTTATGTGTCGTAACGGGCTACGTAAGTGATGACGTTTGGTAATTAAAGGTTTCCATATGACGGGTAGTTTTGATCATCGTCTTGAGTATTGAGGCATCGAAGATGTTTTTCATTTTCAATAGCTTCGCGGATAATTCTACTAGTAGGATGGGAAATGGGAACGTTTTAGAATTGGAAAAATTAATCATATGTCCGGTTTTCTTGTGTTTGGCCAAGGCAAAAGATATATCACCCTTACGTACAGCTAAAGAATGTTCGTATGTACAATTAGATATTTTTCTGTTTGTATGGCCTATGTAGGTTCTGTCACAGTTACCACAAGGTATTTCGTAGACACCTTGGGATTTGTGAGCTAATGGTCCTTAGCTGAGCAGATGAAGTCAGCTATGTTATTGTTGGTGGTGAAGACAGTTCGTGTACCTTGTTTATTCAGTATGAGACCTATTCTATACTGATAGAAAAGGCATTATGAATGCCTTTGATGTAAGGTAAAAATGGTTTGGTTTGGTCGGAAAGGTTATGGGATTTGGAAGTGGTATTTTTGTTAATATTGTTAATAATGTGAGTAAGAGATTTTTGAGAATATCAATTTTGTATTAAAGTTTTGGTAATAGTATTGATTTCAGTTTGTCGGTTTACACTGTCGGAAAGTCTGAGAGATCTAGTGATTAGGGATTTTCGATTGAGTGAATTTGAGCAGGAGATGGTGGGATTTTGCGTTTAGATAACGATTAGTATTGGTAGATTTTTGGTAGATAGTATGATAGAAGCTGCTGTTGGAAAGATTTTGATTATTTTAGGGTTAAAAAAGGAAAGAAATTATTATGTTCGACTTCCATTGTAAACGTGATATTGGTATGGAGTTTATTAATGTGGGCAAGGAATTCGGAAAGCGTACTATGTTTGTGAGGCCAGATGATAAACGTATCGTTGACGTATCTTATCCAACAGATCGTTTATAAGAAAAAATATGTAGGGGTTTTTATTTCGAAATAATGAAACAACTTAGCTACGACAAGTGATAGTTGAGAACTCACAGGAGCACCATTGGTAGAATTTATTTTAAAAAGTAAAATAGGTATGGGATAGGCAATGGTTAATTAATTTAAGGGTCTTCTTCCAAATTACGATTAGTTTTTAGAAGCTGCAGGGTCTCTGGAACGGGTATATTGGTAAAAAGGCGGACAACATAGAAACTAATTATTATCTTCTGGAATAGGAAAGAATTTTAGAATTTCTAAGAAATGGTAAGAGTTTCGCACGTATGATGAGGCTTGTTTTAAGGGGTTGAAGAATTTTCGTCAGGTATTTGGCTAAGTTGTGGGTGGGTGAACCAAAGGCACCAACCATGGCTCGTAAGGGCATATTTTCTTTATAGATTTTTGGAAGACTGTACAATTTCGGTATTCTTGAAGAATTCTCTCGAAGTATAAAACATTTTTTAGTATCAAGAGGTAGATTCGAGTTGTTAATATGCGTATTGGTTTTATTTTTGAGGTAGGTTGAGTGTTTGGCGATAGTCGTGGTGATTTTAGTAAGTCGTCCATTTTGGTAATATAGTCAATAGAGGACAACAGTAGCATTACCTTTGTCTGCCTGTAATATGTATATATATATATATATATATATATATATATATATATATATATATATATATATATATATATATATATATATATATATATATATATATATATATAAAGATTACATTACGTAAGGCCAAACTTTTGTGTGACCTTGCGTTCTTAAAATCCTGCAGAGACCAACAGGTGATACCTGTTGGTTTGCGATTAAAACATCATCAGAAATCATCCACCATCTCGCGTACCCTTAAAAAGCAGAGCTATCTCAACTTAGAAACTCCATCCATGCTACCCGTAAAACTCGCCAATACCAATCTGATACTTTATGGCTTTTTCCATAAATTAAGTTCCTACAAAATTCATCATATTATGTGGGATGCTTTCTCCAGGATTATACACGACAAAACGTCGTTCATATCCGAAAAGAAAACCGACACTCAGAAACGCAAACTTTCCAAGTTGTGCCAAAGTAAAATTCCCAATACCCAACCATCCCTGACCAACACGACGGTACATAACCTTTCTGACTACCCTGTAAGTAACCTAGCTATTCAGGCTTTGGAAAAAGGTTTTAACTTTGCTGTAACACCAAACCGCATTCCCAGTGAACAAATTATATCCCAAATAGAATCCTCCATTTCCACCCCTCCCGAAAATGTGGCAAATGAAACCAGACAAGATGTAGCCAAAGTGCTACGTATAGCCGAATTACCAAAACCTCCGAATTACGTGTCCTAAAAGCTTCAAAAGAAAATAATAATATTACAATTTTACAGTAGATAAGGGCAACGCTACAGTGATCCTAAATACAGCGGACTACATCGGTAAGATGCACAATTTATTTAAATTCTCGTGATTATCGCCATGTACCTAATAATCCCACTACCTACCTCGAAAAGAAAACCAAAATCCTTATTACTAACTCCAACCTATCATCCGATACCAAGAAACTCCTCATACTCCGAGAAAAATCTTCCAGAATTCCCAAATTGTATGGTCTTCCAAAAATTCACAAAGAGAACATTCCTTTACGCCCTATAGTTAGTGTGTTTGGTTCTCCCACCCACAACCTAGCCAAATACCTTGCCAAGACTCTCCAACCTTTCACAGAGCAGGCATCATCCTACGTCCGAAACTCCTATCATTTCCTAGAAATACTGAAGACCTCCCCTATACGCAAAGGTGACATCATGGTCAGCTTTAATGTCGTTTTTTTGTTTACAAACATCCAAATTCCTGATACCCTACAGTTATTAAAATCAACCTATAATATAAATAACAATATCCTCTCCCTAATAAATCATTACCTATCCAATACTTACTTTACCTTCCAAAATCAATTTTACCGCTAAACTAATGGTGCTCCCATGGGTTCCCCACTTTCACCTGTCATTGATAACCTTCTTATGACCGATTTTGAAACAAAAGCCCACGCCTCCTTTCACCTTAAACCTACCTGCTGGATACGACATGTCGATGACACTTTTGTTATCTGGCCTCATGGACATTATACTCTTCCAGAATTCCTTTCCCACCTCAACCAAATCCGCACCAATATCAAATTTACCATGGAAACTGAAAATAACAATTCCCTTTTCTTCCTAGATACTCTCATAACAAGAAATCCTTCCAATGACAGATTTCATTACACTGTCTACAGAAAACCCACTCACACCAACCGCTACCTAAATGCCAAATCCCATCACCACCCTGCGCAAATCCATTCGGTTGCAAAATACATTACCACCACTCTACTGCAAAATGGATATTCCAACAAATCCTTAACTAACATAATCAAAAATATAAATAAAAACATCAACTCCCAATCCCAACTCCCTCCTGACCAACAAAAAGCATTCCTACCTTACATTAGAGGCATGACCGATAGAATAAGCCGCTTACTAATGCGCTAAAATATCCGCACGGTCTTTACGACCAATAACCAAATATCTGGGCTTATTCGCTCAGCAAAGGATCACTCCCCCAATGAATCCCAAGGAGTGTATGAAATACCTTGTGGAGACTGCCAAAGGACCTACGTAGGCGAAACAAATCGGCAAATATCTAGCCGAATATACAGGCATTCTTTGGCCGTACGGAAAGGCGATAATGGATCGGCACTTGCCAAGCACACCAAAGAAACATGCCACAAAATTAATTTCTCTGGGGCTAAAACAATTGCCCCCATTTCCCATTTTACCAGCAGAATATTAAGTGAGGCAAATGAAATAGAAAAACGCCCCCAGTGCCTCAACACAAGAGATGACAGCCAGCGTTTGCCTGTCATGTGGAAGTCCCTTATTGCTCCGCACCGCCAATTACGCAACACCCTTAATCCTACAAACTTTCCCGCATCTCCCGCCAAACTTCCAGCCCTATAAAAGATCAAACAGGTCACACGAGTAGGCAGATTGAGACCCCGAGTGAAGAGCTAACCTCTTGAAAATGGCATCAAAGCTGATGCCGAAACGTCGAGAATTTTCCCAAAATAGACGCGGTTCATCCCGTGAACTAAGTTTTTTAAACATAGTTAACCGCGGAAACCTATCCGAACATTATATATATATATATATATATATATATATATATATATATATATATATATATGCAATAAACTTCTCTTTTGCAAAAGTGTGCTAAAATCAATGTGGACCTTTGGCTGGAGCTTAGACTCAACGAACATGGAAATGCACTACTGTGGCTACAACAAAATAGTGCTATTGCAAACATTGTGAGAATTTTTTGAAAACTTCTGCGATAAATGCTTACAATTCACCTCATCTCATTATATGGTGACTTCACATGTCTGACTTTCAACGCTGGTCGCAAACTCTTGAGGAACTATATGATGCTATTTTCAACACAATCGCAGCAATACCAGTTCAAATAACTCAATAAATACAAAAAATGCGGAACTTTAAGGTGAAGGTGCAGAAATATATGCATATGTCTGTGCGGGCAAACAATTGGGCGATATCATCTTCAAAACTGGTTGATTACGAAAAGACAAGCGTTGTTTTTTGTGGTGGTATAATAAAACATTGAACAGAATTTGTTGCTCTTTGTATTGTTATTTCGGGGAAATCTTTCTATTGGAAGCTGTACTTGTTTGAAGAAACTTTTTAAGAAGTGTCATTGATGGATGGTTTCTCCTAACTGTCTCTTAGAACATGTTTACTTAATAATTCTTTATAAAGTATCTTGTAACTATTGAGGTTAAAAAAATCCATTTTTATCCCACTTGCAAGAATATCTGTATACAGGACTTTTTTGATAACCGATTCTTCTTTACCCCCCGTAATTTATTTTATATAGTTTTTTATTTTTTTTTTGTATACACATTGCTTATAATATAATTATGTTTTCTAAAAATTATTAATGTTATTATTTTGCAGCCTATTTTTTATCTAGAGAATCTTCATTGTATTGCTATTTTTAAATAAAATGTGTTTTATCTATAGCACAAAAAAATTGTAACTTCTTGTTGGTCGAATCCAAATTATCCTACAAACTATGTTAAGCCATTTGCATTTATATAAAATAAAAGCTTTTGTCGGTATACAACTAGAGCATTTGAAATTCCGTTAGCACACTATACAAACTTTTCAACTAACTTACTGTACACATTTATCGGAAAAGGCGCTACATAACCGGAATATTAAATAGCCCGCGAAAAAGCGGGCAAGAGCAGCCGAAGCCTCGCCGAGCAATCCAATCTGATCAATACCACACACGCTTGTTTAAGTCCCATCGCGTTGTAAGCGAGCGTATCGAAGATAACCTCTCAATTGACCTTCTCTAAGGTTTTGTGTAGCTGCTGCTTATCGAACAGAAAAGCGGGCTTTGCTGCTGCATTACTGATCGAGCAGCGTGTTCAACGTATGTTGGAGAACTCCGGTCTATTGTGCAGCTAATCCGGGGCAAGAACGTTCCCGCGAACTCCGGGTAGTGGCAAAAAAACGTCTTAAGCTGAGAATAATTAACAGGCTTTTATCAAAACGGCCCCAAGTTTGCCTTCGGTGGTGTAAACGTGGGCGAAGCATTATTTTAGGCTGCAGTGGAATTGCTTGACCGTTTTTGTTTTATTATAAATTGTGCCCGGCAAGGGACAAATTTGGTATAAAGATCTTGAAATAAATAGGTTCCTACACGGTTTTGTTACGCTTGAGATAACTTTATGGTAGACAATGTATACAGCAAACTGTGCTATTTTACAGTCTAAAACTTTGTTGGTTATATAGAATGAGCATTTTTGAGAAATACTATATACATTTGGTTTACAATTTTAAAAGAATAGTTTAATATACAGTGATATTTTGTGTTTTATACAGGATTTTTTCCTGAATAAAACACAAAGTATTGAAAAATATAAATTTTATTAAGAATTGCTGTAAGTGTAAAGCAGCAATAAACAACGCCCGCGTTGTGAAACGGACTTGTTGCTTGTTGGATCATTGGTTCGCTTCTATAAGTGACGAATTTGTCAATGTATGCCGCCCGCGTTGTGAAAACTAAACAGTTTCTGCGACCTGCGGACGTGTTGGTGAGGCCCGTGGCGGTCACAGATATGGCCTGATTCGTCAGGCCTGCAGCTCCTCAGTGCCGTTCCTACCGTCACTTTTGCCATCAGTCCAGAGGGTAAGCGGCTAAGGAGTAAAGTGTTAAATAAAGACCAAAAAATTCAAGTTTGTAAAAAGCGAACATTTAAAGTGAATCAAATACAAGTGAATAGGGCCGCCGTGTTTGACGTACCAAATTTTGGGTTATAACACCTACCAGCTCCAGCAACTATTAAAATCCGTATCAAGCACAATTATTACACCTACCACAAGTCGCAAGTCAGCAGAATGAAAGAATTTTAATTCAGATAAATGGAGAGCAAGAATGGCAAACCCAAAATGGCAAAATTTAAGAAAACGAAAATGCCTAAGTATGTATTCAGTACAAACAAAACAGAAAAAGCTAACTGGCTATTGGTTATGTGCTTCCGCAACATCTAACAGGCACGAAGAACTCTTAGATAACAAAGACAATCAAGAAAACAGTGAAGCAGAACGAGAAGTTAGATCACCCCCTATTTTTGTTTATGATGTCAACAATTTAAAACCACTAACAGACATGCTAAATATTCAATCCAAAGATAATTATTTATTAAGTTAATAGGTAACACTCAAGCCAAGACTCAATTAAGTTACGTAAAGGGGGACGTGGTGGCTCAGATGGTTCAACCAGTTGGCTCTGACCTCTAGCCAGCACGCGCGAGTTCGAGTCTCGCTCAACTCATGGGTGTGTGTGTGTGAATGTCCTAGCATAAGTGCATGTTAGTGGACACAATAAGCCCTTGAGGTCTGTAAGTGCGCAAAAAAAAAGTTATGTAAAGGACTACACAAACGTTATCAAAATTCTAAAGCAAAAGCATACGGAATTTTATTCTTTCCAGCACAAACAAGACAGACATTTTATTGCAACGCTATACAACATGCACTCCACAGTCGACTTAGAAGAACTCCCCAAAGAAATTAATAATTATAGGCTCAAAGTAATCAACATATACAATATCTGACAGAGGGTCAATAAAACACCATTACCAATGTTCTTCGTAGAATTAGAATAAAACAAAAACAATAAAGATATCAAATTCATGTTAAAATCAAGAATTATTTTCGAACCTCTACATGTTAAGCGTGAAATCATACAATGTAAACACTGTCGAAGGTTTGGCCACTCCAGAAACTATTATCACAGGACGCCAAGATGCGTCAAAAGACTGTAAAGAAAACAAAGAAAAACCCGCAAACTAGAAAGGTTGTCTAGTGGCCAAAGAAATTCAAAAACGTAAATTTCCACTATTAAGGCCTGAATAACTAAGTTCACAATTGGTTAGCGAAAAAGGCCCACAACCGCAACAGGTAGACAGTCAACAACAAGTTCAAACACGGAATCAACGGCACACAAATAACAAAATAGAAACAATGATAGTTGAATTAATGGAAAGAATGGAAACTATGCTCAACTTGCTTATTTCCATGATCTCTAAATTACTATAATGGCTCAATCCCTAAACATTGCATTTTGGAATAGCCAAAAAGTTAAAACATTTATAACAAATATACAAAAAAATAAAAAATAAAAAAGCCAAACACCAATTCCCTACGACTTATGAATAAATTCCAGTGCATCCGACAACAATTAGTACGATAGATACAGAGGAATCCTAAATAAGATGTCATTATTTCAGTCAATCCAGCTACAGCCATTCTTCACACAACCCAACCATGTATAGAAACTGTATTGCTAATCTGGTTTCAAAAAGAGAAATAACAAATAATGACATTCATATTATGCTGGCCTCAGAAACACATTTTATTCAAAAATAATACATAAAAATACTCAAGTATTCCATTTATACTGCAAACCACCCAGATGTTACAGCTCATCGGAGCACAGTAGTGATAGTGAAGAACTCAATAAGGTATTATGTAATCTACGAATATCAACATCAACAGTTTTAAGCCAAAAATATTGTAGTTTGAGAAGCTAACAGAGTCATAACATTTACAGCAGTATACTGTCCACCAAAGCATAAAATTAAAAAAGATGCTTTTGATCACTTTTTAATACCTTTGAAATGTAATCATTTCATCTTGGGTGGAGACTATAACGCAAAAATGAATAATGGGGATCAAGATTAACTTTGTCCCAAGATAAAGAGCTACTTAAAGCTATGAGTGAAAATCATTTAAACTAAGTATCAACTGCAGAAGCTACCTATAGGTCATTAGTTCTTAACAAAATTTGTAATGTGCTCGATAGTAATAACCAACATTAACGTTACATAATTTTTCGATCTATCCTCGGACCATTCGCCCTTAATTATCAAATACAGTTGCAGAGCCTTAAAAACATCAAAACCTATTTTACTTTACAATAAAGCAACACACTGGAATAGATACAGGGAGCTAATTGATACGATGTTCATTCAAGTTATAACATCTCCGGATTTTTTCTCAGGACTGGAAACACATAGAAACATGGGGTTTGCTTTAAAATGCGTACATGCTTTGTGTGAACAGGTGACAGATATGTCAGCACTGCACGGTATACAGGACTCTAGCAGCAGCGGCGAGAGTGAGAGTTGTTTTTGATATTTAAAATGGCGACGTTTTCATTACAAGGATAGCGTGTAATCATTCGTTTTCTCCATTTGCGTGGTGCGACACTGATTGAAATTTATCGCCATTTGAGTAAGACATGTGATGATGGTGTTATGGATGTGTCTAATGTACGCTTGTGGGTGCGATAGTTCAAAAAGGCAAAACGTCGTGGCAATAAACCAAGACAATCTTGGCTTCGTACTAGTCGGTCTGACGACATGATCAAGCAAGTGGAGAAAGTTGTTTTAAAGGATCATCGAATGAATGTGAAACACCGCCTACAAAGTTGACATTTCCGTGGGATCTGTGCACACAATCCTGCATGAAGACCTGAAAATGCTAAAAGTATCCTTCAGGTGGATGTCACGAACGCTGACAACTTTGAAGTGATTTTTCATACTCCCTACTTACCTGATCTGGTCCCTAGCGACTTTTGGCTGTTTCCAACGATGAAAGACACTGTTAATGGTAGCAAATTCACTAGTCGTGCCGCTATTGCATCAGAGATTTTTCAATGGACAACGAAGACTCTTAAAGAAGCGTTCGCAGCGGCCATAAAATCATGGCGTCGACGTTGTAAAAATATGTACGGCCGCAGGAGACTATGTCGAGAAGTGACACAAGTGTCACAGTTTTTGTGTGATTAGTCTATGAGAAACAAAGTCGGAATTATTATAACTTGAATGCACCTCGTACTAATGCTTATCTAAATATACTTTTAAAAATAGAAAAAGACGTGCACAATGCTGTAGAACATATCACTCATCATATAATCTTCTGGTTGCGGCGTAACCATTAACCACGAAAACAAGAAGGCGTAGAAGACTATCCACCGTTAGTTAAAAAAATAGCAAAATGGAAACTTAAAATTTTTCCAAAACTATTTAAAAAACTAGATAATACAAGAATATCTCACGAAACTAACCGCTACCGAAGATAAAAATTACTTATTGTGGAAAAACTACTAAAAAGTTAAAACGGCATGGCCAACAATTCCCCACCTATTAGAGTTGCAAATGGAACTTAGGCGAGAAGTGCCAGTGAAAGGACAGCTGCATTTGCGGACCACTTAGTACAAGTATTTCAACTATTTTTTCAGACATACACTTCAGAACAAAAAAAGGCAAATTCACGAATTTGTCGAAAGAAGTCAAGGAGGTTGAGGAAGTTATAAAAAAGCTAAACATAAATAAAGCCTCCGGATACAATTTAATCACTGAAAGAACTATCACAAAAAGGTATGAAAATTATACCATATATTTACCATTGTGAAGCTAAATTGCTTTCCACAGCAATGGAAATTAACTCCTAATTCTAATCCCAACATCAAGAAAGAAACCGGAGAAAACTACGTCATATAGGCCGATCAGTCTTTTTCTAGTCATAGTCAAAGCATTAGAAAAATTAATTTTAAAAAGAATTAAATCAATTCACGAAGATGAAAACCATATACCAAATCACCAGTTTGGTTTAAGAGAAGGACACGGTACCGTAGAACAAGTACACAGATTAATCGCAAAAATTAGTCATAACCTACAGCTTAAAAAATATTGCTCTGGGATCTTTGTAGACGTCAGCTAAGCATTCCATAAGATGTGGCATACAGGATTGCTCAACAAAATCAAAAAGAAACTACCTGATCATTATAAAATCTAAAATAATACCTTAAAGAAAGACCCTTTCAAGTCAAATATCAAGAACGACTATCCCCAATCTACCCAATACAACCTGGAGTTCCACAGGGCAGTATCCTGGGACCAGTTTTATACCTACTGTATACCGCAAACCTGTCATCCATAAGGCAAACGATGGTAACTACTTACGCTGACGATACCGCAGTGTTAGCTTCGCATGACGACCAAAACACAACTTCTCAAATACTTCTGAGAACCTTACAGAAGATAGAAGACTGGTTAAAGATCTGACGCAAGTAAACGAAAGTAAATCAGTTTATGTAACTTTTAGTTTACGAACAGAAACGTATACCCTAATAATGTTAAACGGCAAAGCAATTCCCTAACAAAATAGCGTTAAATTCCTTTGGATACATTTAGATCGATGACTTACCTAGAAAATCCATATTTGGAAGAAAAGGCTACAACGAGGATTAAAATTTCGACAATTATATTGGTTAATCAGCAGGAACTCTTAGCTAACAAGAGAAAATAAGCTCTTTACAAATGCAAAATTAAACCTATTTGGACGATATCCAATTATGGGAATCAAATAGTAATTAGAATCTAGAAGTACTACAAAGATTCCAAAATAAGACCTTAAGAGCAATCGTCAACGCTCTTTAGTACGTTACAAATTGGCTAGTTCAACAAGGTATTTCTGTACTGAATACCCTTAATTTAGCTTTCTTTGATATTTCGTTTGACATACAATTTTTATAATGTTCTAAAGAATGTCCGTCTTAGATCCTCCTTATTTATTTAGTATGCTCTCTAGATAAGTTTTAACATTTTGTATATTATTTCCTTCTATTTTTATTTTGGTTGTATCTTCTGTGTAAGCCAGCGTGGTCCCGTGATTGAGGGGCGGGTTGAGATGCTGACGGACCCGGGTTCCATTCCCAAAGCCCTCTGATGCCTGTCGGGTGGCCTACTCAGTCATTATAAATAATTGAGTACCTGCGTTCACTCGAACAAGGGGTAATAATGGCGGTCGTCTTAGGCAGGGTGCTTGCCACACCGCCCCGCACCAGAGATGGTGCGCAACGACCGGACAGAGAGAGCGAACGTATGAGATCCTTAACCTCTCAGTTCGCATGCCGTGCTCTTACGCGGGGCGTAGAGCCTTACCATTATTATTATCTTCTGTGTATGTTCTCTTCGTCTTCTTTGTGCTAACTTCCAATCTCACTGTACTTGCTGTTATTTTTAGTAAGTCTAATTTGTCTTGTAGTGTTCTCTTTCCTCAGTAATTAAACGGATATCGTCTGCATATTCTAGGTCTTCAAGTTTCGTGTTAAATCCCCATACTAGTCCTTTTTGATTGTTTAATTAGGCAATCGATAATTATTAGAAATAGTACGGGCGACAGTATGCATCCCTGTCTCACGCCATTTTCAATTACAAACTTATCCGATTTTTCTCCATTTTTTATTATACAGGCGTTATAATTCTCATGCAATAGTTTAATATAGTTTAATAACTGCCAGAGTGGTCCAAACGGTTAAGACGCGGGCTGCGATGCGAACGGACCCGGATTCCATTCCCGGAGCTCTCTGATGCCTGGCGGGTGGCCTACTCAGTCACTATAAATAATTAAGTACCTGCGTTCACTCGAACAAGGAGTAATAATGGCGGTTGTCTAAGGATCGGTACTTGCCAGATCGCATCGTATCAGAGATGGTATGCAACGACCGGGAAAAAGAAAGAAAACATATGAGAGCTTTAACCTCTCAGTTTGCAGAGTATGGTCCGATGTCCCCGCAGCTTACCATTATTATTATTATTATTATTTTATAAAATCAACGAAACCTATGTGTAGCTCTTTCTGCATCCAGAATATTGAAGTGATAAATGCAACATATTCGTGGTCTGAACCCGGCTTGATTATCTTTGAGTTTACTTAAGGTTGCTTTCTTTAATCTTTCAAGTATTATTTGCGTTAATATCTTGCTTGTCGTGTTTAATATTGTAATAGCTCTCTAATTATTGCTTTATGCGGATTGTTTTTAGGTATTTCACCAATTAGGCCCTCTAGCCATTATTTTGGGATTTTTTCTTCTGCCCAAATTTTATTTAATAGATTATGTAGAATTCTTCCAATTGATACAGGTCTTGCCTTAATCATCTGTTTTGGGATGTCGGCTAGTCCTGCCGTTTTATCACTTTTCAGCTGTCTAATGGCTTGAACAATCTCTTCCGTTATTTCGTTTATCTTTATATTTAGTTGAAGTTTTTCTTCATTTATAATATTACTTTTTTTGTTTATACTATATATTTCTTTAAAATATTCTATCCATCTATCTAATATTTCTTTTTGCGATGTGAGCATTTTTCTTTTCTTGCCTTTAATGTTATTGATTATTATATTTCTTTTCCCAGCAATTTTTCATGTTATTTTCTACAGCATGCTTGTCATTTCTGCCTGCTGTCCTTTCAGCTTTCCTTAGCAATTTTTCTATTTGTTTTCTTCAGTCCTTTTTGCACTTCTTTTGATTTATTTATTTTTTCCCAGTATTGTTGTTCAAGTAATTTCTTCTCTTTGTCTGTTCTTGCACTTAGTATATTGTGTTTTAGTTTATATTTTTCCTAATAATAAATAATAATAAATTCTTTTCTTTATTCCTATCGATTCTTCTGCTGTTGCCTTCAACACCTCTTTATATTTTCCCAAAGCTGTTCTATGTTTAGTTCATTCATATTTAATTTTACTTTTTCTTCCAATTTTTCGCGAAACTTTCTGTGCAGTTCTTTATCCTCTAATAGATATGTGTTATACTTTGTTTTTATATTGATTTTGTTATCTTTAGTTTTTAGTTTGACTTTGCACTTTGCTCTTATTAAAGTGTGATCCGATCCTACGTCGGCTCCATTCATCGCCTAGTAGATGATTTCTATGTCTTCTCTCGATGGTGACAAGATCAATTTGATTGCGGAGTGTCCCCCCCCCAGTCCAATCCATGTAGTTTTTTATGGGTAGCTTGTTTCTCTTTTTTCCTGAATATGTAGCGTTTTTCTTCGTTCTAAATTTAATTTTTTATTTTCCAGCCATCTTGTTTCACTTAGTGCTAGTATCACTATTCTATATTTTTTCCATTTGGTTTATTATTTAACTTATTTTTTTCTCGTCTACCATGGTTGTTACATTCCAGCAACCTAAATATTTTACTTTTCTTTTATCTATCATTTCTTTAATGTTCGTGTGCTTCTTATCTTCCTTTATATCGTAGCGGTCGTTATCGGTATTTCCTAGTCAAGGCCTATGAAATAGTTTTTAAACTTTTTTAGTTCCTTCTTATACTATTTTATCTCCTCATATTGTCTTCTTCAAATTTGCTTGCAAGCGTTGAGTTATCATTCTTCCTTTTTTACTTTTTTTTTCTTCTAGTTGTGTAAGCGTGAAACTTTTACCATCAATAACTAGTTTATCATAATTCATAAAAGTTGAATGTCCGTTTTCTCTGACGATTTTCATATGTGTTCCCAGTTTCTTCCTTTATTCAAGGACCTTCTTCGGAAAACCGTCTGTGATTCACACTTTTTAGTCTTTTATATTTTTCAAGTTTTTTGCTGCTTTCTTAATTTGCGTTTTTTTCTTTCATATATTTAATTTCACTAATACAGGTCTGATTGTCTCTTGGGTTTCTTGTTGTATATTTATTTCAATTCCTGTATTTCTTCATAATGTGCAAATGTTTTGTTTCAATGTTAAATTCGGTTCTTGTTCCTTTTCCTTAAATCCTTGTAAAATTACCTTCCTTTTTCGCATATTTTTTCTAATAATTCTAATCTTCTTTCTTGTTCAATAGTTGTTTTAATTTATAAGCTTTATTTGTTAATCTCACTTTTTCTATAGTTAATTTTTGATTTCCTGTTGCGATTTACCTAATTTATTTTTTTTTCTTTCGTTCCGTTTGTCTTCTTCAAGTTTATTGTTTATTTTCTCTAGTAATTTTTCCATATTGTCAATATGCTACTTAAGCTAGTATTTTATTTATGACTACAAATATTTGTTAACTCTGCAAATAGATCATTTTTTATTAGAGTGGCTTATTTTTCGATATCGTCGCTGTGATCTACGGCACTCGTTTGCCGCTGATATTTCGATCCCCGTTAACTTGCCTTGCCGAAATTCAGACTTGTATATGTAGGTAGACTCAACTTCCCCGTTTTACTTACTGTATTTACAACCTTTTCAATAATTATCTCATAATTTCCTTTCAATTTATTACGCGTTTGACCCACCCGATTTTTATATTTTAATTTAACTGTTTTCCTGTTGTAAGTCGCTACTTCAGTGCACTGCGTTTTACACGTCCACCTCCGTCGACCGTCCGTACTCGACTCATTTATAGAGATATTGCTTTACTAAACTGTGTCAAGGGCGACAAAGCGTAATAGTTTGAGATTTTAATTAAAATAGTTAAAAATTTTAAGCGAATGAAATCACAAACAAACAAAATCAGATTAAACTTGCAAAAGCAGCCTTTTCTGTCTTAAAATTAAATTTCAGTAGCAGCTTTGGTTATAAAATCGAACATCTCTATGCCAGTCAACCCAGTGTAAATAATTTTGCCATAAATTTTGTTTTTAACACAACAAGCTATATTAATGCTGGTAATTCCGAAAAACTCATTAGATATAATTTTAAAATATCAAAAAGGGACATCACTTGTTTAAAACATTTTATTTTCTTATTATCATATCTTTTCTGCCTTCTCAAATGACTGCTACAGTCTTTTCAAATTTCTAGGTCGTTTATTGCAGATCACGTACTATAAAATTAAGCTGTAGTTTTAGCAATTGTAATAAAACTTTAAAGGGAGGTAGGTACAATACCTTTTAAAAAACTTTTACTATTCTTTGGTGACAAGATAGTGTTGAGAAAAATCATGATGTTTCTCAGCAAATCCTCTAATAAATTCGTTTTGACAATTCTGGCTACAAAGTGATCAGTAGTGATGACTTGTCTGCTTGATGACGCTTAGTACTTTCCAAGGATTGTTAAGATAATTTTGTGCATATTTCATAATTCCTTTAGTTTTATCGTTGTAAGTTTTTTTGCATTATTAAAGTACTTCTGATAACAAAGAAAATGTTTTACGTCTGCTACTAGGTCCTACTTGTCTTAATATTAAGGTTATTCTTAACAAAATAATACATAATGATCTTCCTAGACACATTTACCTTTATTAACAGTGTCTTTTGTGCCCAAAGAAAATTTGTGCGAATTTTTGTAATTGCCGTATAGCTTTTGTAACGTGTTATTAACCCACACAAATATTTATTAGCTTTTAGTTGGTTAAGTATAAGAAATGTGCTTTATTTGAAATTGCATGCCTTTCTTAGGGATGTAAGTAACATTACATTAACTATGCGATTAATGTGAAAGTGTTCGTGTTTTCTTAAAATAATTTTTTGGTATTAAAACAAATAAGTTTTCTTAAAAGCAGTTGCTGCAAATTAGTTAACTTAATAATGTACTGATGTGATAGAAGATGCCTTAAAAACAACGTGAAATAGTCTATTTGATTTAACACTAGGTAAAACTAAATTTATAATCAAAAAGCAAAAAGTTTATAAAATTTTATCTTATTTAATGTTGTATACTACAGACTAGAGACTAGCTTTCATGCACGATGATAATAGCTTATATTGATAATTTATCAGTTTTACTGTAATCAAATATTTACAAGACTGTTGAAAGCTATTAGTATGTAAAAGTTGTTCACTAAATAAAAATCAAGTGGCTTAAAAATCTAAAATTAAAATTCAAACAGTTCTTTAATAAGAATATAATAAAAAATATATTTTTATAACTAAAATATTAAACTTTTGGATTCCTAAATATACTGTAAAAATATAGCTTTCCCATTTGCGTAAGCAAGTTTATATAATTGCCATTCCTTCCCTTATTCATATACGATATTTAATATGGCTTAATTTAATTAACCTACGGTTGCAATAAGCGTAGTTTACTATGTTAAAATCAGTTGCCGTATATACTAGGTCTACCTGTAATCACATCTGTGATTGCTGCACTGTTTTTCGTACAAGTTCGTGCTTAAATTACCCACCACGTGATTTGTATGTGCAATTGCTAAACCTAATATTGGTCAACACTTCGAAAAATACCATCATAAGCTATTTACTGATTTCAGATTTAATGTATGCTAGTAAGCACAAAGCAATCTAACCGTAATTAGCATTCAAAGCAGATTATACGAAAGTTTTGCGTTGCACCAGCAAAGCTAATAAATAATAATATTGTTTTGGCGCATCTTAACTTCTATACATTCACATTTACTTTCTAAACATTCTATTCATAATTAATTAGTAATCTATGCTAACGGCTAATTAATAATGGGTATAAATCTAGTCTATTATTAGTAACAGAAGAAGGTAGTATTAAATTGCTGTGTTAAGCTTTTTATTAATTTTGTTCTAAATAAGCGAAGTACACTCACAATTGAAATCTTTAAATAGTACTGCAAAGATTCTGTTAAAATTATCTTCTTCTTCTTCTCTTTTAAACCAACTTTACAAAGGACATTCTTAACTTTTAGAAAAAATTATTTTACAATCAGTGGATGTAAGATGGCTGTTTTTATAGATTTAAGAAAGCAACAATTAGATAAAAATAAAGTCCTGTAAGAATTTGGAATAGATAAAAAGCTCTGTAGACTAGTAAAATGATTTTAAGTAAAAAAATCTGGTGTGAACATCACACAACTTTCCTTATCCTATTATTATACATTATACCGGGTCCATCGTTTCGGCCCTACGCTGCTCTTCATCCCAGAACTTGTTATTTTAAAAAATGACGAGACACGAGTCCAACACTCGAAAGCTGATTAAAATAAACAGTACAAGACTATAATTGACTCGTACTTAAAATTTTGCTACGTCACCGTACGAGCTCGGTCGCACAGCCTTCCCCAATGTCGCCTGCGTGCTCCCTCCTAGTGGCCAAGCGCTCCCCCCCGTCCGCCTGCAAACGGCAAGAAAGCTCTCCGAGCGCGATGTGATTGGTCCGTTTAATTAATTTTTAATCGGCTATAACTTATTAATTTGACCCCGGATCAAAAAATTTCATTTGTTCGTCTCGGTCTGATCTATCCGGTAATATAAATTTCCCGAAACATTTTATGAACACCCAGCATATTAAAAATCCTGAGCTTCAATTTTTTTTCGAGTTCCTATTTTACCAACTTTTATTTTAAATTCATGTTTATCTCGTGATAACAAATCATTTTTATTCTCATGAATTTTTTGTATCTTCAACCGTTTAGATTCGCGACGGCTTTGCGACCGATTTTGCGACCTTGCGACCAAACGACTCGGCCGATTTTTTCCAAAAGCTTCGCACTGCGTCCCCTACCTACAAGTAAGTGGAATACTAAATTTCGGTTTTCGAGATGTCCTGTTTACTGACAGACCGACCGGCAGACAGACATAAACACACACACACACGAACCAATGGCCCAAACCAACTTTTTTGGTGTCCTGAGGCTATAATTCGTACAGAAATGTGAAAAACTGGGTAGGTCAAATTTCCGCCGATTACATTACTTTCCTTATTATAGGATAAGGAAAGTAAAAATACAAGATAAGGCTAGAGAGGTCAATAACAGAAAGTTTTGAAAGTACTCCAGGATTAAGACAAAAAGACCGCTTTCGATAGTTTTATTTAATTTAGTATTGGAAGCCGTAATAAGAAAAAGTGAGCTGAAAACAAAAAGCATATGCTATAAAATCCATCAATGTATAGCATGGGCGGATGATGTGGTGATCCTGGCTAGAAAAGAAAGAGATTTTAAAAGTGCGACAAGAAAATTTGAAATAGAGGCAAAGTGGTTGGGGCTGCAAATAAATTACAATAAGACAAAATTTATTTAAAAGGGGGCGAAGAAAAAACCTGATTCTGGAAGAAGAACAGGGGTTAAAAGAGACTGAGATAAAAAGAGTAGAAAGTTTACTTTGGAGAGCTCGACAGCCGCGACGTAAAGGCTTCGGCCTGCCAGACTAACGCGCGGCGGGCCCTGGGTTCGACTCCCAGGTCAAAAATAATGGCAAACATCAAGTGCTCTCCGGCCATCATACAAACACCTTTGGCGGTCGTAAAGTACATTCTCCTTCTTCTAACGGGTCAGACTACCCACCGGCCCGGGGTACGCCCAACATGGCTCATAGAACTACACGAAATGTGTAGTTAGAAACAGGCTAATAGCCTATATAAGAGTAAGAAGAAGAATAAAGTTTACTACCGGGAAGCAGCGTTCCATGAAAATGGAAGAAATAAAAAAGAAATAAAATACAGATTAAAAAAGGTTCTACAAGAGCTGGAACTCTCTAACGTCAAAAGCGCTATTGAAAAGCACATAACTCAGAGTTTATAAGACAGTTATCCATTAGTATGTGAAACCTGGACAATTACTAAGAGCGTACTAGAACAAACAGATAGACATTACATTTTCTACTAGTAGACTCATATATTATTAAATTGATATTAGATATATTATAAAATACTTTGTTTATACCAATATCTATTAAATAAAATGTTTAAATACAAAATTTGGTGTATAATTATAATTAGATAATTAGTAAATAAGTCCTTAAAAACATACAAAAGTAAAACACTATTTATGTATACAGGAAAACTAAAGTAACATCCTCTGTTAAAGTGTGACTTTAAAACAAAAATTAGTTGACCAACGGAGAAAACAATATAAACAATACCACCGCAGGCGTCATAAAACTGATGTTAAAAGATAACACAAATCTTTAAAATAACTTGGCCAATTTACTAGTATTTATTATTTTGGTTATTAGCAAGAAAATTTAGCCGTGAAGGGCAAGAACTTTAATTTTTTTGAAATTTCTTAGGAGCGAACTTCCCTGAAAACAACGTTAAGTAGTATGTAGGTTTAGAAATAAATAACCTCCAAGAACAAACTGCAATACCTTATACGGTTGTATATTCAAAATATTAATTGTAATATAAAATATTAAAACCTTGAAAATTCACTAGAAAGAGTTAAATTATTTGTTATTTCAATACCTGCTTATTTACTAAAATTGAAAGTTAAGCTCCTTGATAGACATAGAAGCGTGGAGCAGAGCCGCAATTTAGTAAGATTAACTAGTAATTAACTCAATGTAAACTTATATTTAAGTTAAGGTAAATTATTAATTTGTTGTAAAGCAGCTAGACTAGGCAAATAAATTTCGCCTGGGTAATATAGCTTCACCGCTCAAATTAATTGACAGCGTTCACAGGAACCTAATTTTATTTATTTAGTGGAATTACAAATTATCTTTCTGTGCTTATTTTTATTTTTGTATTTTTAAGACTTATTTTCACTTACCAGTTTATCACCATGTTTATAAAATTGCTTTTGTGTTTTTTTTTTGTAATCCCATATTATTTTACTTTTCTCTGCCTTTTTTATTAGAGTCGTCACAACGAGAACTGCTATGTGAAGCAAGTATCACCTCAATTGTACACTTTAAAAATAGACAACAATCAAAATTTATTTAAAATTTTAATTAATTAAGAACAAAACAAATAAATAATCATAATAACAAATAACATGTAATTTAAAAATTGCTTCGAAGAGAATTAAGATGGTAAAAATGCAAAGTAACAATCACCAGCAAACTTGGATAACAAATAAAAAACATAGGGCAAGAACTTGAATATCATAATTAAATTGGAAAATACACCATTAAAGGCGAAAACGATAAACTTAAAATTAATCTAGTGGAATCAAAGAATTGGCTTGAGACGCTAAAAGGAAAATATGCAAGAAAAATGTTATTTTATATGGGGAAACAAAATACCAAACTGAAATTAAAGAAAAACGTTACAATAGTATGAAAAGATATTAAAATACAATAGACTTACAAAAAGCTCAAACAATAAATATATTAGTATATTTTGACTTAAAAATGGTACGAGCAGCAAAAAAGTTTAAAAGATAAAAATGTAGATAAATAAAGGATACTCAAAACAATACTTGCATAAAAAAGATTTTAATGTAGTATATACCAGAAACAAAGATATACAGGAAAATAATCTCTAATAAGCTAATAAATTGGAAATACGTGAAATATAACACAAATTAAAAATAAATTAAATAAAAATAAAGAACATAATAAATAGTTACGCGTAATATAATATCACTGACTGGTAAGAAAGTAGAATTAATATAAGAAATGGTATAATATAATAAAAACTAATAGTGTTAAGACTAAGTAAAATAAAAAAAAGCAATTAGGAATTAAGACATTATCTAGAAACTACTCTCAGTATTATTTGGTAATAGAATCAAGAGAAAAGGCAAAAATTAAGGAATAGACGGTCGTAAACAAAGATATTAATGAAAAGAATAGATTTCAAAATAATAATTTTAAGAATAATGTGAGTCAGTATAATAGTGACAGAAAGGATAACATTTATTCAAATAAATAAGCACCAACAGAGTGAAATAAAGAAGATATAATAATTAATTTATATAAGGAATTATAAGAGATAGTAAATGGAAAAAGAGAAAAACAGGAAGAACATTATAATCATGGCAAACTGATATAGAAAAATGGAGAACAATAAAAATACCGGACCTGGATATAGATGGTCGTGCTAATAGAAAAATAGAAAAAGAAATGTAATGGAAAGAAATGGTCAGATAAAAAGAACTACAAAAATTATTAAGCAATTTGATTAGCTTCAGAAAGTTTTAAAATATACACTAAAATTGCTGAAAAAAGCAAAGAAAATTATAGAATTAAATCTAAAGATGAATAAGCAGCCTGCTGGGCAAACAGAAAAACTAAAGATAACATGTTTACTTTAAGATATATTATAAAAAGAAAAGAAAAACATTTACAGATAATCAGCGTTTGACACAGTACAAAAAAATTATATATATGAGAATTTTAATGTTTATTTGTTAGTTATTGTTATTATATTAAATAAATTATTTCATAAATCAATGACTTTCTAGCAAGAAGCATATTGCATACAATTTTCATTCTATTTCTAAGAGTAATGCATTTATAATATATCAGGTTATAGAATTTGTTCACTAAAATGGATATACATAAAATTATTGAAAACGTATCTAGTACAAACCATCAATTACCAAACTACAAATAGTTACAAAGCAATTTTGAAAAAAATGTTGAGAAGGAAACTTTATGTTCTAGATGTTTAAAGTAGAGAACTATGAAAATGTTTATTGTTAGCGATAGTTTACGAGGTCACGTATCTTATTCCTGTTCACACTCTAGTTAAGCAACGCAGTGGGTGTACACGAAAATTAAAGTCTACTTGAAAACAATTATTTAAGCTGAAAAGCTCCGTGAAGTTTGGAAGCTGTTTATCATACTGTGAACTAGACCGCTTCAAGGAAGTACTCGTAATTATAAATTATCGCAGTATTCCCCAAAATAATCAAGCGCCATCTTTTTTAAACTCGTTTCTAATGCATAACATATAAATACATATTTCTTGAAAGAAAGCAATTGTGTGTGCAGGCCTCATAATTTATGTATCTCAGTGGTATGTAGAACATTTTGGTAATTTATTTCAGAAACGAAACGTGACAGAATGGGTAGTTTTGATTTGAAAATCTATGTGGTTTTCTGTAGCAATAGATTAGCACATGCGTATCTTATGTAACATCAACCTCTTTTTGTTAACAATGGTCTAAAGAATTGAGTTTAGACACATATATTTTTGTATGTGAGGTTTTTCAGAAATATACTTGTCAGCAAATCCTCTTTCTAGCATTAATTATTTTTGATCAAGTAACTCAATGTATTATTGACTATTCGAACTCCAAGAATAAAAGAGAATCTTCGATTTGATACAAAAATTGAAGTCAAGAATGATAGCCATTGTATTCAGGAAAGGAAGTTTTAGACGAAAACTAACAAACCCATCTCTTAAGGATTCTATGCAATTACAACTATGGTGTGTTCTAAGCGGAGTGCAATATAGAAAGATACTCAAAAAATAATGCCTATCATGGATGACAACCACCTGACACCAGATCATCAGTTTGGGTTTAGAGCCGAACACTCAACCTATTGAGCAAGTCCATCGCGTGATGGGTACTATAAACGCCTTCTTTGAAGCAAAACAATACTAACTTTTGGCGACGTCAGTCAAACGTTTTATAAAGTTTGGCGTACAGGACTTTTATACAAACTGAAGAAGTGGCTACCGGATAACTATAATCTCACACTTAAATCTTACTTGCAAGATAGGCTTTTTTAAGGTAAGTACAAAGAACAACTTACTAACCTGATGCTTATAAACTCTGAAGTGCCTCAAGGCAGTGTTATGTGGACCAATCTTATACTTTCTTAATATGTTAGAGATGACCTACCAGACCGTGAGGAAACTACATATATGCGCTACGTTTGCAGACGATACCGCGCTCCTAGTCACGGACGAAGATTCAGTCAGAGCATTTAAAAAACTGACAAATCATCCGTTAATTCCATTCATGACTAGTTTAAAAAGTGGCTCTAAAAAATCAATTAAACGAAATCTGTCTGTCACATTTACTAAATGACGTAGCATATGACCACCAATTACGGACAACAAGTACCCTATGCTGATTCTAATACATATCTAGGAATGCATTTGGACAAGGGCCTCACCTAAAGAACCCACATATGGAAGAAACGAAAGCAATTAAACGTGAAATTCAGTTAATCACTACTGACGGCTAGGTGGAAACTTTCAACTTTCCTCGATGACAAGTTGCTTGTATACAAGGTTACCTTAAAAACACTCCGAACCATCACTAATGCATAAATAACGCAGATATTTATAGTGATATTAAAATAAGGGACGTGAAAAGTGAGATCATGAAATTTTAGAATAGTAATTTAAGTTGCATTAATACTATTTATATATAAGTAAAAACAGAAGTGACGTTAATAAACCTCTTCTTCCATCTTTACTATTAATGCATATATAATATTTATTTATTGTACTAGTAGATTGCAAATGGTTATTTTACTGATTATAAAATAAATACATACATACATCCATACATGTAAAAAAAACATCGCCATATACCTAATAATCCAACCATCTACCTCGAAAAGAAAACCAAGACACTCATTACTAATTCAAACCTACCATCTGGTACTAGAAAAAACTCTTTATACCACGAGAAAAATTCTCCAGAACTCTTAAATTGTATAGTTTCGAAAAAATTTAGAAAGAGGACATTGCTTTATGCCCCCTTAGTTAGTGCATTCGGCTCTCCCACCCACAACCCAACTAAATACATTGCCAAGACTCTTCAACCTCTTACATAGCAGGCATCATCCTATGTCTGCAACTCTTATCATTTCCTTTAATACTCAAAACCTTCCTCATACGCAAAGAGGGTATTATATTTAGCTTTGATGTCGTTTCTTTGTTTACAAACATCCCAATTTCTGATACCCTACAGTTATTAAAGTCAACGTATAATATAAATAACAATATCCTCTCCTTAATTAATTATTGTTCGTTTAACACTTACTTCACGTTTAAAAATAATTTTTATCGCCAAACCAATGGTGCTCTCATGGGTTCTCCACTTACACCTGTCATCGCCATTTTGTGACCGATTTTGGAACTTTATTTTATCTTAAACCTACCTACTCCAGAATATTTTTCCCACATAAACCAAATTTACACTGACATCAAATTTACCATGGAAACCAAACATGATAACTCCATTCCCTTCCTAGATACTTTATAATAAGAAATTCTCCTAATGAGAGTTTTCATTATGCTGTGTGCAGAAAACCCACTCATACTAACCGTTACTTAAATGCCAAATCCCATCACCACCCTGCCCATTCGATTACAAAATTCATCACCAGATCCATCAGACTTTCCGATATGAAAAACCGCCAAATAGAAATTAAAACCATTACCACTGCCCTACTGTAAAATGGGTATTTCGATAAATCCTTATCCTATGTAATCAAAAATATAAATAAAAACATTAACTCTCAATTCCAAACCCAAAACATGCTTACCTTACATCAGAGGCATCTTCGATAAAATAAGTTGCATACTGATGAGGCAAAACATAAATATCAAATGTATAGGTTTATTTGGAATGGCTATAATAGTTCGGCACTTGCCAAACATAATAAAAAAAAAACAGGTTATAAAATTAGTTTTTTACAGACAAAAGTCATTGCTCCTATTTCCCATCTCACCAAGTACAATCACAAACACATTCAAACTACATTACTAATCATTTAAGAAGACTGGAATGGTTTGATAATTTTAATAATTTATTGTCCTCCACGGCCTAATAACAAACAGCAGCATTAGAAACACTGGTATTAGCATTGATTCTTAATACATAGTCAGAGGTGAACCAACGCACTAATTTGAATTAATAAAATGCCAGATTTTCGAAATATCTGTTTTGTTAAAAATATCGACACCATCGCAATTCAGGATTCTATTAAGTAATCAGCATTTTCTAATTATAGTAAAAGTGTGCTCACAAGTATTATTTAAAACGTATTCTTCTACTCTTAATAAAAAAAAATAAGCAAGTTGAAAACTCTTTAAGGAGTTATTTAATAATTTCTTCATACTGGAAGTAGACTAAATAAGAACTCGTTTTAGCGGTTGAAAGTTTTACTAGTCTAATTCAGCAATTTGTGCGGCACGCTACACCTAAGAAACTTTAGAATGATATGAATTTTGACCACTTTAATAGGAAGATGGCAGAAAAACTCAAAATAAGCAAGCAATAACAAACTACACTTTACTCAGACGACCAAGAAGCTCTTAATCGTAACATGCGGCCCTTGCACGTTTTATCCACAGATTTTTTTAACAATGATTATTAACATATAACAATTATTCTAATACTAAAACTAAGAAAGGCTGATAAACACGTGTCGCCTTGTAGACCAGTCAACCTGTTGTCAAACCTCTAAAAATTTAAAACATTTCTTTTTACGAAACTTACAATTTTGTTTTTAAGCCACCATCCCACAGCAGAACAAACACACAGGGTAGCAGATATAGTTATTAAGGATTTTGAAAATAAACGAAACTGGTCGGAATTTGTTATGATGTTAAACTTTCGAGGTACCAAGACCTACTTTAGAAAATTATAAGTACTCTATTTCCTGACTATTACCAGATACTTCAATAATACCTATGTAATAGGATTATTCTTGTCAGTTATGGTGAAGCTCTTCACAATCTATTAATACTGGTGTTCTGAAATGCAGTATTTTGGACCCAACTCAATTTTATTTTTGTATCAGCATCTAACTATCTTCAAAACAATCTGTGTCAATTAGAGGGCTGATATAAAAAAATGATGCGAAGTAAACTAAGCAAAGTCGGTTCATGTGACCTTCATTATCAAAAGGGGCATTTTCTAACCAATCCAGATACTTCAACCTGACTGAATTTAGCACTAAATTTAGCACCTAGATAAACGACTAACCTAAAAGATACACCTTCGAACAAAAAATGTAGCTGGGTGTTAAAACACAGAAAATGTACTGACTGGTCCTAAGTTCCACTTATTACTTGCCAATAAAATACTTGATCACATGAAATACAGCTATGGGGTACTGTTAATTATTAAAAATATTTACATGTTGGGGTCTCAGTATAAACTACTTCGATCCGTGGTGGACGTATCTTGGTATGTTCCAAGTGAAGTCATATGATGAGATTCGATCATTTTCTTTAATAATGACAAAATTTAAAAAATTATTGCATACTGCAAGAACAGCTATTGAATAAAAACATAAAAGAACTACGACACAAACGTCTTAAGTTCCCAGGCGTTCCCATATTTTGAGTATTATGTGCGGTGTAATCTAATATACAAATTTTCTGTTTAATCAAGAACTATATCTACCATACTACTGAATGTTGCTATTAAACAGATTAAATTTAAAAAGGTTTAACTCCGCCTGCAGCATCGCTGGGTGAAATAAGTAGCTTAGCGGTATTGTCACCAGTCCCAAGCCCGGATAAAAAGGGAGGGTTTTGGCGTTCGGACTAACTATTTAACCTACGTAAAACAATAATTTGTACACTTCCCAAAGAAAGAGCACCAAGTAATACGGGGAGTGGGGGGAATTCTATATCTACAAATAATGTAAAGGAATTTATCAAACAAATGAAAAGTACCAAACTTAAAATAAACAAAGAACGGTCATTACATGACATTTACAAGGCATCGGAACAAAGAAAACAGAAGTAATGATAGACATAGGAATAATGAAGATGTAGATGTGGTCATATTTATTGAAACGAAAGAAAAGAGAAACGGAGAAGAAAAATTTGTAATTATTCCCATATACGGAGCGGAGTAGCGAAAAGTGAGAGAGAGAGTCGTAATTAAAAATAAATGAAGAAATAAAATACAATCATGAGATGAAATAGATGAAAGGTTAATAAGAATAATAATTAAGATGTTTGGACAAACAATTAGAATATTTGGAATATATGGAATTAATGATGATGTAAATGTAGAAAAAAAGTAGCTTTTTGACAAACTAGATAACATTTTAGAAAATAGTAATAAAAAACACAAAGTAATATTTGTTGAAGATCTAAAGTGTAGAGTTGGAAGTGAAAAAATAACTCAGTAATAGGAAAACACGATAAAGAAGTTAAGAATAATAGTGGAGACAGGCTGATCGAGTTATGTAGGGAGAAATATACATCTTGGTGGGGAAATTTGCAAAAAAGCAAACAAATATAAACGATGAATAGCTACAAGAAATAAAACGGTACTACTATAAAACAATTATTTTACAAGGATAGTATAAAACTTTTATACCAAACACAAAGAGAAATTAGACCTACACATGCAAGTATCGCCCACTTAATTGTACAATCATATGGTAATCTTTATTATGGCGGATTTGCATGGAGAGCTATAAAACAAGAACTAATACTAGCAAGGCAATAATATTGTCAGATCAATGGATGGATCATTGTAAGAAATTGCTACAAGAAGAACAAGAAAAATATCAATAGGGGAAAACTATAAATTATGCATCGGACAACCATGAAGAAATGCAAGTGGAAGATGTGAAAGGACGCCTGAAGGAGTCAAAGAATAATAAAGCACTGCGGTCAGGTGGGATTAAGATGGAATTACTGAAATATGGAGAAAGAAAAATCATAGAGTTCCTGACGAGGATCTTTAGGAAAATTGGACAATGGAAAAAAGTTGCAATGGAATGGAATACATCGTATATATCCTCTATTTTTAAAAACGTGGTAAAAATATGTAACAATTACAAAGGTTTAAGCGTCATTTCTTCAATGGCAAGAGTCTTCGTCAGAATAATTAAAAATAAGATTTTACGAAATATGTCAGGAGTTACAGAAGAACAGGGCGGCTTTCTATCCAATCAGACTTAAATAAAATATTTTTTCTTAGCCAATTAATAGAAAAAAGTAAAGACAAGAACATCGAGATGCTTGTAGACTTAGAGAAAGTATATAATAGTGTACACAGATCTGAAATATGGCCAACTATGTAAAGATTAGAAATAAAAGAAAATAGATTGGAATAGTAAAACAACTTTATACACATACAACAGCAAAAATAAAAATTGCTGAAAGCTTGTAACAGATATGTACACTATCGCCGCTCTTATTTACGATATACATAGATAAAATAGTTAAAAGTTGGGAACACAAATGCGAAGGAAGGGGAATTATTATAGAAGACAGAAAGCTAAAACATTTGCTTTTTATTGACGACCAAACATTTTTTACTGAAAACAAAGAAAATATGACATTTATGATTGGAACACTAAAAACCGAACTAATAAACTATGGACTGAAAATTAGCATAAACAAGATAGAATAGGCGAAGAACAACAAGACAACAGCATTGTATACGACACTGTCACAATTATAAATATTTAAGCTCCATTAATTTGGCTAATGGATTAATAGAAAGAGACGTAAACAATGGGGTCAGGCAAAGAAGAGTAACAACTAGAGCATTGCATGGATTTCTATGGAACAAGGACATAAAAAAAGAAACTAAGAAAAATCTGTCATAGTGTAATTCAAAGCATTACTTTGTATGGGAGAGAGGGCTGGTCAATCACAGAAAGCTTGAGAAACAAAATAAGAACGGCCAAATTTAATTTCTTTAGAAGATGCTTGCAAATTGCGAGATGAGAAAGATGGAGAATAGAAAAGATATGGAGAGAAAAGGGAATAACTTAAACTATTACCAGGAACTTAAAAAATAGAACTATTCGTTAGTATGGGTATGCAAAAATGATACAAGACCACAGGCGACCAAAGAAACTTTTGAATTGGTCGTCAAGAGGAAAAAATAGAGGACATCTGTGCTACAAATGGAAAACTCATGTAACATACGTAATGGCAGAAAGAGATTTCCAACAAGGGCATTGGGAGGATTGTAAAAGATGGGGACTAAAGACAATAAATCCATAAAGAGAAAAGATGTCAGGAATAAAAGAGAAAAAAAGATTATCGTAAAACTGTGAGAAAATATATTAACATAATTGTTGAGAAAACAAATAAATAAAAATTAAAATCTAATAATTCTTAAGGATTGTATTGCTTGCTTCAAGGCTTTTCATAAAAAGTTTTTAATGACTTAATATTAATATTAATGGTGTATGGACGTTCACAGCCAATTCTTTAAAATAATTTTTAAAGCATTGTACTATTTTATTTTGTTTGGCAAGTAATTCTCCCTCAAAATTAACATATTTTTATTAGAAACGTTATTCAATATACGAGGTCATCGAGGTAAGTCTGGAATTATTTTAGGTTGCATCGCAGGAAAGCCCAAAGGCCGTCTTATGCGCTTGCGTAATCGCTTATTGGTAACACAAGTTAGCTTAACATAATTAGCAACCTATGATTGTTGACAAAATGGGTCGAGAATACACAGCAGAGTTGCTACACTCGAATCCCTTTGCATCTAAACATCGCCAATAAAAACTGCTGGGTGATTTGGCTTCAAAAATACCCAAAATTACGACGTAGCCAAAAAGTATAGAAAATCTGACCACCAGGAGGAGGAACTGCTGACAGAACAACTCACAGAAAGCGATGTGATCGCAAGGGGAGTGATTACTTCGTCCGCCAATTGAAAGAGAATTTTGACTAGGATCTTGAGCGGAGCATGGCTGATATGATAAAAGAAATAGGCGTGGAGAAGTCGACGGTTAGTCTAGGAGTGCACCAGAATTTGCATTAAAAGTCTTTTGTTTTGATAAACCGCTAAATTTTATTGAAAAAATACAGGCAGGAAGCTAAAGGTCTAAGCATTGCTGAAGGACATCAGGTATGATAGCACTGGCTTTCTGAGATTCTTTTCAAACAATTAAAACTGGAAGGTAAATTGTCAAAATAACTGTCACCGTGCTGGGGCTTGTGAGTAGCGAAGAGGATCTTAGGGTGCCCAATTTTTGAGGTTTGAAGGTAATCGCTGATAGCTATATCAACGTGTTGAAAATAGTTGTTAAGCTGTGGTTAGAGGAGGTGGCAGCTGAGCAGGAAGTACGTGTTCAAGAAATCCTCTGTTTCAATCCACAAGGAAAGGAAGACTTAGACGTGGCTATATAACAATTTATTTTACCACTGGTCTTTCAACTTGTGACCACCCTCGAACTACTATATGTGGGGCGTACAGAAGAAGGTTTTTATCATTAATTATTTTAATTTTATTAGAACTCTTTATGACTATTTGATATAATAAATGAAATAAAATACGTATCCTCAAATTTGATGATTTCAGTGAGTGTTGTAAAATCCCAAAATTTGTGGTATTCTTAGTAAACAGAATTTGTACTTCTTGTTTGAAGAGGCGGCTAATTATTGAACTGGGATTGGAGAGGCAGGCGTGTAAATAGCCGCTCTCGTGATGCGGTGTGTGATACGTAGTACGGCCTGTTTTGGAAGGTAAACCGATAAGGCTCAAATCGTCCCTTAAACGGCCAGCGCGAAAGCGGATGGGGGCGGCTACCGATATCCACCGAAAGTAAAGCCAAATCGCTCACCTGAATCGGCCTCGGCTTCGGCTTCGTCGGCGATGGTTTCACGGTGGCCACCTTGGTGCGCTGTCTTCTTGTATGTTGCGGGATGTTAAATGCGGCCGTACTTGACGTGATGCGGTGTGAATATGAGCGGGTTGTTAAGCACGACCAAATTGGCCGCGCTGCGGAACGTATATATGCGGGGTATTAAGACACGACCGAATTGGCCGAGCTGCAGTGCGTGAATATTTGCGGGGTGTTAAGACACGACCAAATTGGCCGAGCTGCGGAGTGCACTTGTCGGCTGAGCAAAGCCCATATATGCCGTTCTGTGTGTGCGACGGCAAACCTAGCGGCAGATGTCAAAAAGCCGCCCCGGCATGTCGCCGCGATATAAAGCGGTTCAAGGGCGAAAAGGCCGCCACACCAGGGATACTCAAGTTTATGCATCATTATAAGAACCTTTAGAACTTTTTCATGGTAATGCTTTTTTCTTGATCATTTCAGGAACATATGCTGTTTCACATTCTCCGTTAACCGTTTCTTTCAATTAGCCAAACTTTTTATTTTTTTATAATTATAATTAATAATAATAATTATTATTATAATAATAATAATGATAAAACCATTCTATGTAACTGATTGAATGTACTTGCTTGCTTTGGAACTATTTCACTGTAGTCTATCTACTGACTGGATTGGAATTTAATTTATGATGTAGATTTGCATGTTTCAGCCATGAACCCAAATTGCCTCCAAAAATTCATTGGGTTGTTTTTAAACAGCTCAAAACAATCGTCTGAAGGTTATGCACAAATATGATTAATGTTTTTGCCCCGGATTAAACAAATGCGACGCCCATATTGAATAATTTTTTTTTTAGATATAAAAATAATTATGCAAAATTTAAACTACTCATTTATAAGACATGCTCATGGTTTATTTAATTTCAACACATTTTTCTTATAATTAGTTTTATCTACAATTTTTAGTAGGATAGACTGTTTTGGCTCTTCTGGATGTGTCTACATTTGAATTATGAAACCTGCGTGGAAAATATAGACGATGAATTCATAAAAAGAGTTTCAATTATGAATTTAATGTATGTTGTATTTCTTCTCTCCAAATAGTAATGACCACCCGAATGTCGTTATTAGCAATAATTGAAAATATGGAAAATCATTTGATTTGAAAGTATCTTATACAGAATAACTGATTGCCTTAATACCACTCAATATAATTATAATTAAACGCAAGCATATTGAAATATTTGAAGAAAATTAATCTATTAGTGGTGATTCTGCAATTTTTTCACTTTATCCTTCTCAATGATCCATATTATCATAACGTAATTGAATCATTTCAAATGACAACTGCGCGCTGCCTATTTTCAAAACTTTAGTAGTTACAAATGTCGTTTTCTTAAATACAAGTAAGAATTTTAAATTTTTTTACGACTTTTCAGCGCAACCATTACGTATCAAAACTTCTAAATGTACATATAAAATGCAAAAGTTAATTTAGTTTAAGGCTACTCAGTGAATAATACTTTCTAAAGTAAGACCCAGGACTTCACTTCACGCTAAATTAATTTAATTTTAGATTAGCCCCAGTTACTCAAAGTTATGCAAACTCGGCGGAAAGAAAGCGCAAGAGCACCGGCAGAAGTTGTTTAAGAGCTCTCCGAGATCGCTTGCACCGCCGATGTTTGGCAGGAAGTTCATGTCCGCAGCGCTGCAAAAATCCGACGAAGCTCCAGCGTTTATTAAGAAGTAAACTTTTTCATGCCGCAACACACCCTCCAGCTTCGCGCCCTGCCTCAGGTGCGCGGGCTTTGAAATCGCAGCCTAATCCGGGCGGGATCCCCGGCTCCGAGTTTACCGGATGAGGCGAACTTATTTTCGGCGCGGCGCGCGGAAGCCCCGGCTCCGGTGCACTCGGCCGGCGTCCTGAAATTTCAGCCCCGGGGCGGGGCGGCGCCCGCACTTCGATCCGCGCTATTTTTAACCAAATCAACTCTGACAGGGATCGCGCCAATTAATTGTAGGAGCGTTCTCGGCCGCGGCGGCTATCGACAGCAAAAAGTAATCAAAAAGGTTCATTAGGGCGGTGGGGCTGAAACGGCCGGCGAAGTTGCTTTGCTCGAGCTCACGGGCGATGTAATATTTGCAGCGGATTGCGGCTTTTTATTTGCTGCTGAAGTAATTCGCCGATTTGCCTTCTAAATAACGTTTAAATTAATGCAGCGGAAGAAAAACAGAAAATTGCGTCTCATGAATTGTAGCAGAAGTTTAAATAGACTGGTATTAATTACCGCGAAAATAGCTAGAACAGGGTGCTCCAACAAGCAGATGATTTGCATACACAAAACATAAAAAGTGTTCGGCGGTCTTTCGGCGGAAGCCGTTCTGACACAAACAAATCTAGCGTTGGTGTAGGGCGTCGTTGTTTAATTAAAATAAAATCCTGAAACGCGCGCTAATTAATGTTACACGTATTTTCTGCTTTTGCATCTAACGTAATTTAGGTCCATTTGTTTCTGACAACATCAGCGCTTTATTGCAGCATACGTAACGTACATTATTTCCAAAACGTGGATGGAATTTTTTCGCCTCATTTTAAAATGGATTCGGGCCAGTTCAATGTAAACGCGCAAGAAACAAAATAATGTTAATAAAGAAAATGTGGTAGGGAAATGATTGAGTTTATTTAAATTTATAAATACTTCTGACGTTGCAATTTCTGCAAAAAATAATTATTTTATTGGATTTGGATTAATTGGAAAATAAATTATAAAAACATTATGAAACCCCCTCATTCTTTATTAGAGGGAAATTAATTGTAAGTAAATGGTTTTCAACTTTAATTCTTGTAATAATTTATTATAAATATTAATCCCATTCCTCATAAGATGCAAGTCATTAGTAGGTTATCCTGTTCAAATTAGCTCCATTTGGTGTGTTTTCCATTTTTCGTGGTAACCCTAGGATAATTATGAGAGAGTTTTATAGCGGCGTAGTACTCAAAACCTGATTAAATATTTCTGGTTGCTTATCAGGACGATACAAAAGATTAAAACACACATTCATTCGTTTAGCTTTCTGCTCAACTATAAGGTTTTAAAGCACCATCTTGGTGCAAATCCTATGTTAAAATCTGATCGATGCTAAACTGGTTTAACTATAATTCATTTCTGATTATTCCCAACATCGGTTGACGATCTGGCATCGGAAAAGCCCTCGCTCGTTCCACATTGTTGTTCTTGTTGTTAAGTAATACTGGAAGTTAGGGTAAAGCACTGCTTATTTTCGAATAATTCGCTGGGTTGAAGGTCAACATGTTACAGCTCAATATTAATTAAAAAAATTATAGCAATATCTTTAAATGCGACATGCACCCAGACGATCTTCTGTAGTAAATCGGGAAGCTTTACTTCAAATTGTCGAAACATCCGTTGCTATAAGTACCCAAAAATTATGGAATATCCCAATAAAGGATACGTCGTCACTTGGATGAGCTTGGTAAAGTCAGTAAGAGATGTAGAAATGTGTCTTACACTTTCACGTAAGAACAAATTGAATACCTGGTTAATGTGTGAAGACAATACTCAAAATCTTCAACTTTTTCACCGAATTATTACCAGTAACGAAAAGTGAATCTATGTTTTTTCGTAATCCAAATCGATCAAACTAATGGTTAAGTAGAGGATTAACTCATGAAGATCGTTGTTAACAGCTTGAGAAAATGTATGCCTGAAACAACTTAAAACAATAACGCCCTGGTATGGTTACCCGAAGACGGGTGTTACTGTAGATGAGTTACGCAAGATCACTACTTGAAGTTGACCTGGTCGAATTGTTACTCCACTTGTCTACAATTTAGATTCGTAACTGTTGTTTTACCATTTGTGCCAATCTATGGCTTACTTTTTAGCTGAACACCACTTTGCTAACTTTCATAAAAAAGAAGAGGAAAAATGTTGTCACTTTTCTGTTTCCAAACAAGAGTTTTCGTATTAAAAAACGAAGAGGCTTTTGTACCTCGCTAACAAACATTTTTAAAAGTATTTCGGATGGAGTTCGCGATATCTGTGCCCAAAGCGCATAGAAATCTACTGAGGTATGAGGTCAAGTACACTTTCTATTGATAGTCAATTTACATTTAATCTGTTAGTAAAATAACCAATTTATTTACATAAAGAGGCAAATTAATAACCTATGCAGTTATGCTGGCAGCTGCAATGGCTGCTCACAAATGAATGTTTGACAAACCAATTCTCTAGGTGTCATAATACGAAACCTTGAACTTGACCGCGATAGCCTTAAGACAAATTTAATAAGGCTTTCGTTAAAATTTCAAATGTTGTGTACAATTTTGAGTGAAAGTGAAAAAATTATTTTGCCTATTCTATGTATAATCTAACAACATGCGTAATCTACGAATTTGTTATGAAGTCAGATTATAGAGATACAAATTAGGAAGTGATATTTGAACATAATCGTAGAAATTTTCAGTACATATTTAATGATCATATAAATGTTCCCATGGATTTATTGTTAAATTCTGAAAGCATAGGTAATTTTTGCAAATAAAAGAAAAAGGAAAAGTATAATCGTTTTAGGTAATAATTTACTCATACGATAAAATGTCGTCAGAAATCTCAATAAATAAAAAAATAAGACAATTGTAAGTCTTGCAAAGAATAGACGATAGCCCGAATATTTTATGGCTATGTTGGAAATGTATTAAAACATCCCTATTCTGATAATGACTGATGGTCATAAATTGTAGTAAGTCAGTTCTGCATTGCTACTAATATTATTCTTGAATCACTATATGAAAAGTAACTCATTATACCATAAGATGTTTCAATATTTTGTCTTTCAAAAATATCTGGAGAAAAACTGTTTAAGATTTTAATTTGGCTACTAGTATGCTGAGTCTTCTCAGCGGGGTTGCTAGATCCCCAACTGAGCGCCTCCCCAGGTGGCGGATAGGGGAACGCCTGCTAGATATAGCGGGTACCGGGGAAATAAAATACTCGGGGCGGACCAAAACTACCAACAACAATTGCACCGATAACGCCGGTATAAGCGGTCTCCCTCAGCAGCCAACGGTCTGACAAGAGCGGATGAGTAACTGAGGTCAGGGCACTCTCTTGTCCCAGGGAAGAGAAATCGCCCCTAAAGGCAGAAGAACCAAACAGGTCAATGGCAGGGAATGCAGAAGGCAAGGGAAACCACTGCATTAAAGATCCACAAGGATTTCCCTAGTACAATCATCATGGCAAAGTTCAAATCGAAATTTTCCGGAGTTAATAGTCTCCCAATCGGATCTCCGGGGGAGACAGTTTTGAATGAAGCTAACAAGTTAAACAACATAAAGAGAAGAAAAAAGAACATCCTTAAAATCGGAACGTGGAATGTAACCAGTATGTACGAACCAGGTAAAGCCCACAATGTAGCGCAAGAGATGAACAGAATGGATATAGATGTTCTGGACATCAGTGAAACAAGATGGACAAAGGAAGGAAGATGTCAAATTGGTAGCCAACATATAATTTACTACTCAGGTAGTAAGGACAATCAGCACAGACACGGAGTGGCAATCATGCTAAGGAAACACTTCTCCAACTCAGTCATAAACTTTATTCCGTTCTCTGAACGTGTGATGCTATTACAGATAAAATTAGAACACAGGAAACTAAATTTAATACAGGTTTATGCACCCACGGCGGACAAAGAGGACGAACAAATAGAAATATTCTATGAAGAAATCGACGATGCCATTAAGCAGACAAAAAGTAGAGATATTACAGTTCTATTAGGCGACTTTAACGCCAAGGTTGGGACAGGCAGGGTGCAAAACGTTGTTGGAGATTATGCCTTAGGGGAACGAAATGAAAGAGGCCACCGACTTATTCAGTTCTGTCAAGAGCATGAAATGGTGATTACCAATACTTTATACAAATTACCGCCAAGAAGATTGTATACTTGGGTATCACCTCAAGACAATAAGGAAAAAATTGTCCGTAACCAGATAGATTATCTACTAATTGACAACAGATACAAAAATAGTATAAAATCAATAAAGGCATACCCAGGCGCAGACGTGAACTCAAATCATAATCCTATAATTGCAAAATGGAAGTTCGGCTTAAAAATTGCCAGCAACATCAGTTCATACTCGTATTGACTATAAGTGCCTAGAAAATGAGGCGTACAAGGAAAAGTGAAAAGGATGTCGATAGGAATCTGAAAAGCAGAAGAACTTCTCCAGATGATATCAACCTAAATTGGCTGTCATTCAAATCTTCTTTAGTAACACCAACAGAAAAACATTTACAGAAAAAGAAAAGAAATAAAAATAAGGGATGGATGACAGAAGAAATCTTGTCACTTATGGACAAACGAAGACATAACAAAACAATAAGAACGAATACAAAACACACAAAAGAAATTCGCTATAAAATTCGACAGGCCAAGGAAGCTTGGTTTACAAAAAATGCGAAGAGATCGAAAACTAGAAAAGATCACGACGCACATAATCTTCATAAAAGATAAGGGAAGCAACAAGACTTACAAGAAAACAGGAAACCATGTATTTATTAGACGAAAATGGGAAAATAATAGCAGATGTTGAGAGAAAAATAAAATTGTGGAAGGAGTATATAGAAAAACTATTTCAAGATAATCGGGTGAAAGACGAAGGGAAGATAGAAGAAAGTGGCCCTGATATAACTGTAGAAGAAATAAAATATGCCATAAAAAATACGAAAACCGGAAAAGCACCTGGACCAGACAATCTCCCAAGTGAACTTCTTAAGCTGCTAGAAGAAGAACATATTAATACGCTACAAGAATTATTCAACAGTATATACACAACTGGCATTATTCCGGAAGAATGGTTGATCTCCACATTTGTAGCCATTCCAAAAAAGAATAACGCCCGACACTGCAACGAGTATAGGACAATTAGCTTTATGTGTCACACACTAAAAGTATTTCTTAAAATTATCCACCACAGATTCTATAGAAAACTAGAGGAGCACATAGGGAACACAATTCGGGTTTAGGAAGGGACTGGGAACGAGAGAAGCACTTATGGCATATAATATATTAATCCAGCGGTGTCTTGACATGAACCAAGACGTCTTTGTCTGCTTTATAGATTACAATAAAGCATTTGACAAAGTAAAACATGACATCCTAATGAAATTGCTGAAAAATAAGAATATAGATACAAGAGACCTCAGAATTATTGCCAATCTTTACTACAATCAAAAAGCGACAATACGTATAGAAAACCGAACATCAGAAAAAATCGAGATCAAACGAGCGTCCTATCACCAGTTCTATTTAACTTCTATTCAGAACATGTAATAAACGAAGTATTAGAAAATGAAACGGCGGGCGTGGGAGTTAATGGAATTGCAATCAATAACATCAGATATGCGGATGATACCATCATAATCACAGAATCACTCGAAGACCTGGAAAGAGTAATGAGAAGAATCGCGGTGGTTAGTGACGAAATGGGACTAAACCTAAATACAAAGAAAACAAAATTCATGATTATCTCTAAAAGAAACTACTATAACGTTAACTTAAATATTCAAGGAGAGCAGATTGAAAGAGTAAAGAAATACAGATATTTAGGCACTATAGTCAACGATAAAAATCTCTAGGATAGAACAAGCAAGAAATGTATTCTTAAATATGAGAAATGTCCTATGCAGCAAAGACCTCTCCCTAACACTTAAATTACGAATAGTGAAATGTTATGTTCACTCCACACTTTTATATGGAATGGAAGCATGGACATTGAACAAACATCTTATGAAAAAATTAGAAGCATTAGAGATGTGGACATATAGGAGAATTCTGAGAATCTCATTGGTCGAAAAAATAAGGAATACGGATGTCTTAAACAGAGTGAATAAAAAGGAAACTGAAATATTGGATGAAATTAAACGGCGCAAACTTCAATATTTGGGACACGTGATGCGGGGGGAACATTATTATCTGTTGCAACTTATCATGCAGGGAAAAATCAAGGGCAAACGTAGTGTGGGAAGAAGAAGGATGTCGTGGCTGCGCAATCTTAGAGAATGGTATAACTGTAGCTCCAATCAACTCTTTAGAGCAGCAGTTTCAAAAGTGCAAATTGCTAGGATGATTTCCAAACTCCGTAGCGGAGATGGAACATAAAAAAAGATGCTGAGTCTTAATTTAGCCCTTTTCTTGAAATCAGCCTTTAAAGCTCCTACAAAGAGCAATCAGAAACTAATTTTGCAAATGAATAGTGCAAATAGACATGATTTGGTAGATCAACTTACATAAATTGGTATTATGAGCAGGAAACGTATCAGACAACAACATTTTTTGTAATCCACATAAAATCAAGTCGGACGACCTTAGAATTGTTTAACATCATTATCAATATTAATCATTGTACAGGGTATGTCTAGAAATTTGACGATTTTATTTAATGTTTCACAAAAAGTGTCTCAACTGTCTAAAGTTCCATAGTCAGATTTACCGTACTAAATGGAAGAAATTCTAACGGTCTTATCGATTTTAGTAAATAATAATCTTCTTCAAGAAATGCCATCTCCAAAAATTACTGGGACAGCATATGCTTAATAAAGTACAAAGTTTGCTTTGTCTTTAGTATGACAATAAATTCTCAAATATGACGAAAATGTGCGATTATTTTGCGTAGTTTACGTCTAGGACAAAAACTTATCTAAAACGTTTATTAATTTTATAAGTCTTCATTTTTTAGATGAAAATATGTATGTCATCATTGCTAAATAAGTTCTTGTTAAACGGCTTAATTGAATTAGGTTACTAATTGATTTGACGAGTTTCACAATTAAAATAATCAGCTGCTATTCAGTTACTTTGTGTCGCAACAATAGTTATAAAAAAATCCAAATTAAAACATTATTTTCCATTATTTTACGAAAGCAAGCTCTCCGACTTTTAGAAGTTGGGCTCATTGTTATATAAAAAGGATCCTTTTAAAGTTAATAATTGTTTCCCTACATTTGTTCAGTTCATTTTACTAAGGGTGCAAACGAAATTTACAGCATTAGCTTTTGGGATTGCCAATTAGAAGGGAACTTAAAATTGAAGCAATTTCCACTTTTTTAGCATAAATTACTTCCACATTTACCATTGCAAATAAAAGTAGAAAGAAAATAATTGCTATATGGAAAAACGTCCATCACAACGAGTGTTGAACTGTAAAATTTAAATAATTGCAATGTTAGGTGTTAATTCAACAGTAGAACATTATTCAATTACAGTTCAGCTGAAAACCGGAAGATAAATGATTAAAAACAATTAAATAAAGTACCTACACAGAAAATTTAAATAAAAGTATGTTTATCTATAGCTATTAGTGGTATTCAAAAGATTCTTCTTTCTTGTACGAAATAGCTGCAGCTTGAACAGATGAAATTCTAATAGCCATGCCCCTCCTATATTTTTGGTTTTAACATTACTATTAATATTTAATACAGATAGGTTTGTTTTGCAGCAACAAATATGGTAGACGTATTCCATTAGAAACAATGTGTAAAATATGGTTTTGAAATTTCAATTGTGGTGACTTTCACGTGAAAGACAGAATGTTTGGAATTCCCAAAAATTGTGAGAAATATTAGATAAAAATTTATGTCAGGCGCAAAACATTTTCGATGTTACTCACTCTCATATTTCCAAACGTTTAAAAACTATGGGAAATAAATAAATGCGTGCCATACAAATTGAAGGGTAGAGACGGGTAGAAAAACGGAAAACCATGTGCAAAATCCTGCTTGTTTTTTTTTTGATAATATTATTAATGTGACAAAAATTGTATATCTATACACAGTCACAAAGTTAACAAATCAATTTCCGACTATTATACCAAAACAGAATATTTAAGAAAATAAGACAATATCAAACGTCCAGAATGCGCCAAGAAGTATCAGGAAATGGTCTTTCAACAAGACAACGCTCGGCCGCAGAAAGCTTTGAAAGTACTTGCCTAGAATGTCCACTTGTTTAAATTAATGACACACGGTCTTACAAAATAAAAATTTTGATGATATATTTTTATTAAAGTTGCCTATTTACAATCTATTCGTACGCGAGTAGTAAGTAAATCTTATGTAGTTTAACATATCAGTAGGGGATCTGGCTAGCGCCTCTCTCCCCGTAGGCTAAACACTAGGTAGTTCTGGGTGGTTACGCAGGTAGATCTTGTAGCCAATGTCGTTTTAATCGTCTGGTGACGCTCGGCTGGTTAGAGAGCTAATTTTCATGTCTTGGCAGGTTGTGTGGGTATGTTCGGGCAAGCCTCTGGATCTCTGAGGCTACGTACGGAATTCTTAAGTTGGTATGAAAGGTTTCATTGGTGACGTACCATGGATTGTTGGTTATTGTGTTAAGGATTTTTGACTGGCATCGCTGCAGGATTTTGGTATAGGAGACTTTAGCGCAGTCCCTAGCTAGATCCCATATGTCCAGATGGGTTTAATAGTACATTAATGTAGCAAAAATTTGTTCGTAAGTGATAGTTGGAATGTCTGCCGAAGAACCAATGTATTTGCTTTGATGTGTGTGCTCCAGGTTAGCTTAGGTATAAGAGTATTGTTGATACTGTTTCGTAGACTTACGATGCGTTTATTAGTGAACGTAATTTGTGCGGATTTATTGCTATTGTTTGTAATTTTCCATTTATTAAACCAGTTTTGCAGGTGGTGTGAATTAGATTATGCTTAGTGCAGACTGGTATGGTCTGGTTTTGTCTGTGAGTCCTTTGAATGTTGAGTTTCAGGCTTTTCGATGTCTTGCACTCCTTGTAATTGGGCGGGTGTTGTCTAGGGTGTTGGGTTTTGTTTGCATAAATGGGTTGTGTGACTGCCACCGCATTTGACACAGACAAATGGTTTATTACAATATGCTTTTGTGTGGCCGTACTCTTGACAACAGATCCACTGAGGTATGGTTGTGTTTGCTGGGAGGTTTAACTGTAATAATTGTATTACTTAAATGTAGTACATCAAAAATCGACTTACTATTTTCTTTAGGTTTTAGGTCTATCATGAACAGTAATAAGATTGTTTTGTCACTCTATGACGTTAATAATATTACGTACTATATACCCAAGAGTCCCAAGTTTTTTTATTATCTCTGACACTGGTATAGAATGGTGAAGGTTTAAAAATACAATATCCAGTTTACTTAATTGACAACCATAAATCTTATAAAGGAATGTAATAACGACTAGTATATTTTCCCACGGGTGTCATTACAAAACAACAAAATTTTGTATGGCAACCATTTGGATACAGTCAATGCTGTTAAACAGATTAAATTTAAGAAATATAAAAGTACATAATATGCCTATGCATACTGTTTCAAACTGATTAAGGCGAGAAAATAAAACCGTTATTTGTTTTTGTGTAATAATTTCTGGATTTATTGAATGGTTATTGGTAAGTATAGTTGCAACAAATTTATTTCAAATGAAAACTCTTAGGCTCTACACAAGCTTTAAGACGAACGGGGCACTCGTTTATGGTAGCACGCATTACACCAATTGAGAAAATTGACTGCAGCCATCGGGGCTCTTAAAAGAATCAACATCGGGGTGTCTTTTTGAGAAAACCATGCCCTTTACAATTACCCAAAATTTATAATCTAATGGACTGGGATTTGAACTACTAAAAAGTCAATCCCTACTTTTAGAAAATGAGACACATTATTGCTCAGCCAAGTTTGAGTAGATCGTGCTTCGTGAGCGGGTGCAGAGTCTTGCTGAGAGATCCAAGATTGACCTTCAAAAAGCAAAGGTTTTACTATAACTTCTGTTGATACACAGCGACCAAAGTTTTGACTCCTTTTTCACAAAAATTAATATCGGTCATTCCTACTTCTTTGCTTTTTTCCTGCATCTGTCACTGAGGGTCCTTATGTTTTGTAAGCAGCTAGACCTACGTCTTGATTAATAATACAAAACTTTGGAGTTTTGGAAATATGCATCTCCTGAGACATAATATTCTGTTTCTGAAGAGGGTTTCGTTTAGTTCGTGTCCTTATGGCTTTAATTGCTTGTACGCGGTCTTTTAGACTTTGAATAATTTTCGACACCCTTATCTCATTAAACCATTTTAAAGCCCGATACACAAACACAAGACCATTGCTGAGAATATGAAGCGTCTTAAATATTACGCTTTTTTCAGTTTCATACTTAGGCGATGCTATTACAGCAATACAGTTTTCTTTGTCATCCCACTTTATTGGTAAACAACCAAACTTGATCAGAACCGCAATCTAGCTTACGACTTTAAGACAGTTGCAATTATATGTTTAAGTCATCGATACTTATGCTGTGTAAATCAAGGGCAAATTTGATTTTGCAACAGTGCATATGGAAATACTAAGAAAGCAACAATAATAAAAAATAAAATATAATAAAAAATAATAATAAAAAAAAACAAAAATAGACTACTAGTAAACACAAAAATAAAATTTCTGCAATAGATGAGATTTTTAAAAAATAATACACTTTTTCTTTATATTTTTCGAAAAAGGTCATCATTTACAAGAAAAAAGGTGTACCGCCTTAAAGGGCGTAATATCATTAAGAGCTGTACGCTTCATATATGGAAAAAGGAAAGCAATACTATTAAAAAACATTATGTCAGTAACAAAATTCTAATTTATAAACTTAAATTAATTAAACAATACTGACTTTTTCTATTCGATTTGTGCACATAATTTTCTTCTTCTTTAATGCCTTCTCTAATTAGAGGTTGGCGACCACCTGGTGAAATTGTTGACGATCCATGGCAGCTCGGAACAGTTGCTCAACGCTCATGTTAGTCCACGCTCTGATGTTTCTCATCCACGATAATCTTTTTCGACCGATACCTTTCTTTCCCTCAATTTTTCCTTTGATTATAAGCTGCGGTATATTGTATTTATTATTTCTTAGAATATGCCCAAAATATGACGTTTTTCTCATTTTAATTGTAGTCAGTAATTCTTTCTCTACCAATTCTGCGTAATACTTCGATATTGCTTACTCTTTCTATCCATGGTATCTTCAGCATTCTTCTGAATATCCACATCTCAAATGCTTCGATTTTCTTCATTATAGCTTTCTTTAGGGTCCATACTTCAACGCCATACAATAAAATAGACCACACATAACACTTTACAAATTTTATACGGATTAGGCCTTTATTACACAGCATACTTCTGAATTTTATAAATGCGTTTCTTGCAATTTCGATTCTTACTTTTATTTCATCATCCGGATCTAATTCTGTATTTATCCAACAGCCTAGATATTTATATTTGAAGACTCTTTCAATTGACCTATTATTTACTGTAAGTCGAACTCGACCAACAGGCTCTTTGCTGATGACCATAAACTTGGTTTTCTTAATATTCATACTCAGTCCTGCTTCCTCACATTCCTCATTTATTCTTGTCAAGAGATTTTGTAGATCTTCCATATTTTCAGCCAACACCGGAGTATCATCAGCGTATCGGATGTTGTTGATGATCTCACCATTCATTTTTATTCCTTCTGTTGCTTCCCAAACTGCATTTTGAAAAATTTGTTCTGAGTATACATTAAACAGGAGTGGCGATAGAACACACCCTTGTCTCACTCCGCGTTTAATTTTAATCTCATTCGTTTCGCCATCTTCTGTTCGTACTACCGCGGTCTGATTCCAGTATAAGTTTTTAATTAATCTTACGTCTTTGTCGTCAAGTCCTATTTTAGCCAACGATTGTATAAGTTTATTGTGCTGAACTCGGTCAAAGGCCTTCTCAAAATCTATAAAGCAGACGAAGGTTGTTTTTGGTATTCTCTGCACTTCTGCAGAAGGTGTTCATACTGAATAGTGCTTCTCGAGTCCCTAGACCGCTTCTAAATCCAAACTGAGAATTGGCCACCATCATGTCACATTTTCTGTATATTCTATTTTGTATGATTCTTAGTAATAGCTTTAGTGCGTGACTCATTAGGCTAATTAGTCTAAAATCGTTACATGATGTTGGGTTATTTTTCTTCGGGATCGGAATAAATGTAGATTTGATCCAATCTGCGGGTATATTTCCAGTGTTATATATTTGATTAAACATTTGTTAGCTACGTGAATTTTCTTCATCAAATAACTTGAGGATTTCTGACGGATTTCATCTGGACCAGCAGCTTTATTAGTTTTAGCCATTCGCAACACATAGTCGACCTCTGACTGTAATATTTCTGGGCCTTCCATATTTGCTTCTGTATCTTTTCCTATATTTATATCGGCCCTATTATCATCAAATAAGTTTTTAATATAGGTTTCCCACATTTTTACTCTGTCTGCCTGATCTAATACTAATTTATTATCTGCGGTTTTAAGTATGCAGGGTATCTTACGTTTTACATTACCAGTTACTTCCTTCAATCTTTTATGTAAATTAAATTCATCATGTTTGGTTTGTAATTCTTCTATTTCTTTACATCTGTCCTGCATCCAGTTCTCTTAGCTTCCTAATTTTCCTTCGTAATTTTAGCTTTATCTCTTGGTATCTCATTTCGTCCGTATTTTTAAGCCGTCGTCGCTCTTCTAATAAATCTATTATTTCCTTTGTCATCCATTCTTTTTCGCTTCTTTTCTATGTGGTACTAAGACTTCCTTAGAGATTTGATCTATAGTTTTCTTATTTTACCCCAGTTTTCCTCTGCCGTGTCTTCATTCATGTTTATTTTCTTTAGCTCCTTATTTAATTTACATTGTAGTTTTTCTTTCACTTCCGAGTTTTTGATGTCATTTATATTGATGTTGGTAGTATGGGTAGATTTTCGTAGCGCTCTTAGTTTTATTCTTATATTTGCTATTAAGAGATTATGGTCGGAGTCAGCATCAGCTCCAGGGTAGGTCTTTGCGCGTTTAACGCTATTTCTAAAACGTTTATTAATTAGAATAAAATCTATTTGATTTCTCACTATTCTTTCGTTATTATCTTGAGGCGATCTCCATGTATAGAGCCTTCTTGGTGGTAACTGGAACCAGGTATTTGTGACGATCATGTTTTCCTCTTCACAAAATTGAATTAGCCTTTCACCTCGTTCGTTTCTCTGACCCAGTCCATATTCTCCTACTATATCGTTTATTCTACCTTTACCTATCTTAGCGTTATAATCGCCCATAATAACATTAACTTCGTGTTTCTTGAGACATCGTGTCAAGTCTTTTATCTGTGTATAAAATTCTTCAACTTCCTCATCATTTGCATACGCTGTAGGCGCGTATACTTGTATAAGATTTATATTTATTGGTTCGCCTCTCATTTGTATCATTATCACACGATCAGAGTAAGGAACAAAATTTATGACTGCATCACTGATTTTTCTATCAATTAATATAGCTACTCCTTTTTGATGAAAATTATTATAATATATAACGGTGTTATTATATGGCACATAATTACCTTTGTATTCTTAAAAGCTATTATTTCCAGAAACTTTTTAGTAAATTAGCATTTGCAAAAAAACTAAATCAAAGCTAAAAGAGTTAAAAAGCAAGTTCTAATTAAAACAATTTACGTTTCAAAATAGAATGATTTATTTTTGATTGTCTACTAGGAAAAGACCTGTTTTATTATTTAATATCGAAGTGATTTAATTATTTAATTAGAATATGTATAATATTATGTAATTCTTGTTTCTACAAAATAAATTTTATCATGCATAAACCATATTATAGTCTTATATTTTTTGGTTTATTGGATGGCATCAAATAAACTTTTTAAATTTAGGATTTAATTAAAAAACTAAAGCTGGTGTAAGGTACGAAGAAATTTTGTTTAAATATTCCAATTTGCCATAAAATAACACAAAATTAAAAAAATACTTACCTAAACACCCCAAAATAAAAATACAATAAATTTAAAATTACAATTATTTTTTAGTATCTTTAAAACTGCTTGTTGCTACCACATAATTGTATAGACTAAACCGTTTTTTAATATTTGTGTAACTTACTAGTATTTTATCTCTAAGAATAGCTAATAGAGCTGTAAAATATATTAAACTAAAAAAGTTATCATTCCATAGTCCAAATAATAAAAAATGATACCAGCAGGACGTAGCAGCAAAACAAGGAAATAAATAGTAATTTAAAAATTCTGTTTTGATTGAATCAAGGTCATTACTGACATCTACATCAATCTACTGCATTACGATAGTATTTATTTTCTGAGTCAAATGCGAGCAGTGAAGCGGTGCGGACACTAGGTTCACGTTCCGCAATCGTTGCAAAAACAACGAAAACCGCGGGATCACAGGGCCAAGCGAACACTTCTTCAAGTGCTTCCAGGAATGCGCCCACACGGAGGGCAAACTCTGTGGCGATAATCAGGACTACAACGGAGCCAGCAGAGCCAACGGCGGCGATCAGGACTTCAAGGGAACCAGCAGACCGGGCCTCTTCGGCCAGCAACCAGGACCTTCACCCAGCGAGGGCATCTATAGTGCTTCTACGACACTAGCAAGTCGGTGAGTCGCGAGTTAACTGTGATCGGAATCAGACGTATTATCGGTGCGGCCAGTGAACCTCGAGCGATAATTTAACATAATATTTTCCAGCAAATTATTCTACAATACCAGTTGTTCTACTTAAAATTAATAACTAAGTTCCTTAAGCTATATAGGGCCCGTCGGAAAGGTTCCAGGACTAATTAAAAATATGTCTAACACTAATAAACGCGATAGCAGCGACCTAACACCACCTGCAGATAACAGTAAAAGATATGTTTGAACACAGCACGTTAATCGAAGCCAACAAATATTATATCCCGCCAAATACAAACAGCGCGAAATTAAATTACAAAGGGTGTAATGCAACAATACCAACAAACACAGAAACTGAATCTCACGATGCAGCAAATAAGGAGAAAATCCCCCCAATCTACTTACACGAAGGTGACAACTTTCAAAAAGTAATAGAAGATATTTAAAAACTACCAACAACAGATTTTACCACTGCATACAAGGGAAAATTCCTTAGAATAAACCTAACTAGCACAGATGATTACCGAAAACTTACAAGCTTCTATGATAAAAATAACTTAAAATACCACACATTTCGTGATACCGAAGCCCAAGCTAAACAATTATCAGTCGTGATGCGTAGCGCTCCCCCCTGACTGAGCGAAGAGGAAATAAAAAAGGATTTACAAACACTTAAATACCCAATCACAAAAGTCACCAGGCTGTACAATAAAGACAAAATACCAATCCCAATTTGTGCGCTCGAATTCGAGAAAACAGATAACATCAACGAAATATTTAATCTCACCAGATTTATGAATTGCATAGTATCAGTTGAGCCCAGAAAAAGATATCAGGACATACCACAATGCAAGCGCTGTCAACGATACGGACACACACGCAACTATTGCAAATTAGAACCACGATGCCTTAAATGTTTAGGATCACACCTATATACAGACTATCCCAAAAGACCAAATGAAAAACCCAAATGCGTAAATTGCGGAGGAGATCACCCCGCAAATTACAGAGGCGCTGATCATTTTAAGCAAACACAAAGCAGACAAATGACACATAACGCACCAACACGACAACCAAGAACCAACATGAAACCAGCATTTGTAGATGGAAGAACGAGTTACTCGAAAGTAACTCAGCAACAAAACACTAACTTCCCTAAAAACCCAAAAAATTCAACAGACCTCATAACAACGATTATTAATGCGATTTCAGATATACTCAAACTCCATTTACATAAACTTTTACCACTTATCGTACCACTAAAAAAGCCCCAGGAAGCGACCTTATACCAAACATAATAATTAAAAACTTCACAACTAAAATACATGCCTACTTAGCCACAGTTTTCAATGCCTGCATGCGACTTGGTTACTTCCCTGCTGCCTGGAGGCATGCAACCATACTTGTGTTTCACACACCTGGAAAAAATCGGCACTCTCCAACAAGCTATCGACCAATTAGCCTGCTCTCAACTTTATCCAAATTGTTAGGAAAAATAATGAACAGGCGCCTACTTAAAAACCTACACTTGCTTAACATACTCCCTCTATTCCAATTTGGATTTAGATCCAAACACTCAACGACCCATCAGCTACAACGAATTGTGGAATACATAGAAAAAGGCTACGAAAATAAAGCTTATACTACAGCAGCATTCCTGGATATAGTTAAGGCTTTCGACAGGATCTGGATAGAAGGTCTACTTTATACAGTACAGCGCCTCCACATACCAGATTATTTGATACATATTATACGATCATTTCTCACACACCGCACCTTCTCCATTAGAATCAATTCCACATACTCAACAGTTAGACCTATCAATGCAGGCGTCCCACAGGGATCCATATTGGGCCCAACACTATTTAATATCTACGTCCATGATATACCTCAAATAGACAAAGCAGCCATTGCTATGTACGCAGATGATACTGCGCTACTTACCCAGAGCATCAAACGAACTATAATCCAGCCTAAATACAATATCAAGCTGGATGGGAAAATGGCACATAAACCTTAACTCAACCAAATGTCAAGCCCAAGTGTTTACCTTACGACGCCTCAGAGATATACCCAACATTCAAATAAATAACCAAGAAATTCCATGGAACACGCAAAATGGCCCAGTTAAGTATCTAGGGGTATACTTAGACCAACGACTAACTTGGGGGTTCCATATTAACCACAAATTGAATGAAAGCTATGCTACAGTAGCCCTACTATACCCATTGATAAACAGAAAAAATTCTCTACACATAGACTGTACAATGCTAATCTATAAATCAATAATTAGACCAATGGTAATGTACGCATGCTGTGTATGGGGATCTGCTTCACCGACTCACATCCGCAAAATACAAACACTACAAAATAAGATTCGTCGAATAGCCACAAATTCTCCATGGTATATAAGGAACCGCCAACTACACGCTGAACTAATTATCCCAACCATGGAAGAGCACATTAAAAAAATTAGTGGCAACCTTCTTTAAAAATTTAAACAACTGTGCAGGAGCAGCCCATTACGCACTAGGAATGAGACACATACATCAACGCTTGAAACGTAAACTGACGCAAGATCTCCTTTCAACCGATGATAGTAGTGATAATGAAGTGTAGAGTAGTGACAAAACCAAAATAATATAATAATAAAACTAAACAGTGAATGGGTAAACCAATAGGCAATCCCTAAACGACAATAGTGTTACATGTAATCAATAGTTAACAGAACCATGTATAGCACGACGTTGCTGATCTGGTTAAATAAATTTAAAAAAAATTCTGTAAAAATCTACAAAAAACATACACATATGCAGTTGATTCTACGAGCATTTTATTAATATTTGAGATAGATGAGATGGTACACATGTGTGCTTCAAACAAATAAATCCCTTAAAATGCACTTCAAGATGCTTTGTAAGTTGCGCTTAAGACAAGTGATATTATTTTATAATAAATGCTATTTTTTAAAAAAGATTTGAAATGGCATTCCTGTGGTCTTTTCAAAAATGCACAAATAAGTATAAAAAAGCGTTACCCATACAAGTCTCCTAATTTTGTGTGAAACTGATTAAAACGGTACAAGTAAACAAAAACTATAAACTAATTACCCAATAATTAAGGGGGCTTTACACGACGCTAGTAACTCGTACGAGTCACTAAAACCGAGTACTCACTTTTAGTACACTCCTTGTGTAAATTGGTGTTCTGTATTCCAGTAGACCAATTTACACAAGAAATACTAAAGTGAGTACTCTTTAGACTCGTATATAACGTCGTTACCCTAGTCTCCTTTGAAACAGTATTTTACTACTTGTGAAAGGAATCTGTTCGTATGCATTAAATACCTTGTTAAATAGCATGTTTAGGGTTGTTTAAGTAAATGGGGGTTTGGAACGTTACACCTCTTCAGAGATGCTAAGTGCAAGTATTATGATTGCAATATATGTGAACCGTTTACTACAGTTTGCTCGAAATTGTCGAAAGCTGATAACAAGCACAAATCTTGCAGTCGACTTTGTACAAACTGCTGTTGATAGTTAATCACAAACGAAGGAGGATTTTAGTACAAATGGAAATTATTTGCGGGAGTTTATGAGACGCTATTTTGTAAAGATTTAGCATCGAATTGAAAGTAAAGCCCAATATTATTTTTGTACCGAATTTAGTTTTAGATTTTACAATAACTACTCTTCGCCAATAATTAGATAAAATAAAAAAATCTGGTGTGAACATCACACGACTTTCCTTATCCTATTATATATATATCGGCCCTGCGCTGCTCTCGTCCCAGAACTTGTTATTTTAAAAGGACGAGGCGCAGTCCAACACTCAGCTGATTAAAATAAACAGTACAAGACAATAATTGACTCGTACTAATTTTGCTACGTCACTGAAGGTAACCGTGCGAGCTCGGTCGCACAGCCTGCGTGCTCCTCATAGCGGCCAGCGCTCCCCTCCTGAAGTCGGCCCGGTAGCTCTCCGAGCGCGCTGTGATTGGTCCGTTTAATTAATTTTTAATCGGCTACAACTTATTTGACTTCGGATCAAAAAATTTCATTTTAATTTTTTGTTCGTCTCGACTTGATCTATCCAGTAATATAAATTTCCCGAAATATTTTATGAACACCCGGTATATTAAAAATCCTGAGCTTTAATTTTTTCGAGTTCCTATTTTACCAACTTTTATTTTAAATTCATGTTTATCTCATGATAATAAATCATTTTTATTCTCATAAATTTTTTGTATCTTCAACCGTTTAAATACGCGACCGCTTTGAGACCGATTTTGCGACCTTGTGACTAAACGGCACGGCCGATTTTTACCAAAAGCTTCTCACTGCGTTCCCTACCTACAAGCAACTTGCATACCAAATTTCAAGTCTCTATCTCTTACGGTTCTCGAGATGTCTTGTTTACTGACAGACAGACACACACACACACACACGAACCAATGGTTAAAAACAACTTTTTTGGTGTCCTGACGCTATATTTCGCCCAGAAATGTGAAAAACTGGGTAGGTCAAATTTCCGCCGATTACATTACTTTCCTTATTATAGGATAAGGAAAGTAAAAATTAATTGCCGCTTATCTGGCACTTCAGTTTATTGACGATCTTAGTTTATCAATACATTTAAGAATTCAACAAATGTGGCCAATACAATCTTGCGCTATGAAACTTAAAAAATACTAAGAAACGTTTAATTAGGTTCTAATATGGTATTATTTAATTTTTTTTATATTAACACAACAAATAAATACAGAAAAATATTTCATCTTGGACCCGATAATCATCTAAGTGTTGGCTGTGTGAAATAGTTCCTATTAAAAAGTACGGCCCTTACAAAATTGTGGTGACACTTGTCGCATTATAATAAACCACTAATTTATCAAACAAAAAATTCGCGAGCTTCATTATTTCGCAAGTTGGTGATGTTAACAAAGAGCATACAATTTAACGCTGTTGGACTACATTTTATGGGACTGTACCAAACAATCTAAAGAACATCAACATTCTTGAACTCCAGTCTGATTTATGGAAAACGGTTATTGAAAATAAAGTGGACCGAGTTTGCATTATCAAAATAAAAAGTCTCCCATTCTATCAAGTTCTTTTCCATTCACAATACATCCAAATTAAAACTGTTTTATCCGATTTTAAGAATAAAATCCTCTTAATGCGAAAACATTTAAAATAAAATGGTTAATGGAGTGAAAAGATTATATTTTTTCAATAACATACATGTCTAAATTGAACATAACGAAATAAAATGAAAAACTTGTAAACAGTAATTTTTTTTATAAAAGTAGCCGGTAGTTTGCAAACTACAAAAACATTTGCTAATTAGATAAAAAAACATTACATGTAACAAATAAAAATTCTTTACTCAACGTAGTTGTAGCTATTATGTAAAACCACCTTGTAAAGAACATCAAAAATTGCTTTAATTTGTACAGAATAGTGAAAAAGCATTAATAATTCCAGTTTGTAAGTCTATTGCAAAACTAACGTATTTTTTATTTTTTATGATGTAAAAATTAAATTTTTCTAATTATAAGATGTGTAATACAATACATATGTAAATAAATTCTAATGCAATAGTAATTATGTAATTAATGTAAACAAAAAGAGTTTTTGCAGCTTAATGGCATTTTTCAACCAAAATCAAAGCAAAACTTTTCATATTAATATTATTACTTCCTTTAAAAAATACGCTTTTATTCAAAATGTTGTTTTAAATTGGACAATATATCTGTTGTATATAATTTATTTCAAAAACTATTTGAACTTTCTAAAAATAAATTTAAAACGCAATTTAACTTTAAGCTGGCAAATTTGTAAGTCTGGCTTAAGTGAAAGAATACAGCTGATTTAGAAGTTCAAATAAAAGTTTTAGTGATAATACTGATTGAAAAGGTGCACTAAGTAACAAGGGAGAGGCATTATTGTAAGGTGGGAAAAGATAGTATTTAGATTATTTAAAACAGAATTTTAGTAGACGGCAACACGGGGTGATGACCTTCGCGAGGTTGATCCAGGTCGGCCCCTTATCGTGATGTTTAAAAACACTCCCCTTAAAATGCAGGGTCGGCTTAGTTTTATTTTAGTTTTAACAGCTATAACTTAGATTTTGAATATATCTGCTAGAAAGGGAAAATATAAAACCAGATTCACAAAATATGATAAAACTTCTACAGTAAACAGTAAATTAGATATAATGGAAGACAGAAGCCATGAAATGTAAAAGAAGAGTTAAATGTACTAAAAAAGGACAATGAACTACCACATAATAAGAATAAATTACTGAAACAAGGATTTTTATTGCAAGAAAGAAAAACAAAATTAGAGTTAGAGAGGAAATTGGAAAGAAAAAAAGTATGTACGGAGTACAGGAACAAAATAAAGGTAAGCATAAGAACAATTTTTAAAAGATATATGTATCTAAATAAATGTGGAAGAGGAGATAACAGAGAGAGGAAGATTAGGAACAGAGCATAAGGAAGGTAGAAAACCAATAATGATAGAATTAAGAAGCTGGAATAAAAAGATCGAGATTTTATATTTAACAAAAAAGTTACAGGATGCCAAAATATTTATAGAGAGAAAGACGTCTTTAAAAAAATTTAAGAACAACGCAATCATCCCATCTTAATATATAATAAACTGGTAATTAATGAAGAGGTGTTTTTTTTTTACTTTTTGATAATCAGGACAGAGAAGAAGCATATGTGAATTGGGAAGAAAATAAGAAAAAGATGATCAATGAACCAGATACCCTCAAAAAAAGAAAATGAATAATTACGAGATAAGTTACTCAAAATAACTAAGACGAGTAGGCACTCAAAAACTAGTAAATGAGCATACAGGACGGCTACTGATGAGTAAGCAAAGAATAAAGGATATAAAGATAAGTGACAATGAGGAAGAAGTAAATAATATACATAGAGGAAGTTGGAATATTGTATCTATTTTGAATAAAGAGGAGGAATTTATAGAATAATTTTTTTTTATACTTTATTTGCAATCAGGAAATACATTTTATAAGCTAATTTGATGTTATGTACAATGTTATTTATATTGTACAAGAGAATGGCATGAAGACGTTTATCATCCAGCGACTTCGCCTCGGATTCATAGAAGGTCCTGTGGCCAAAATCTTCCTAATCGTTTGTTTCCTATAGGTTGTAGAAGATGTCGTAGCAGTTCATTGGGATGAGCTTCAAGCTTTCCGTGGTGTGAGGTGGCTCGTTTTTGGATAACTGTGTTTATGTATGGAACATTGAGGTCTGTGTGTAATGTGCGAAGGATTTTGGACTGGATTCGTTGGATTATAACTGTGTTGGACTTGCTCGCGCATCCCCAAAGTTCGATTCCATAAGTCCATATGGGTTTTATGACGGTTTTATATACAAGTAATTTATTGTCAGTTGATAGGTGTGAATTACAACCTATTAGCCAATTAAGGTCCTTCATTTTCAATTCAATTTGTTTCCTTTTCTTTGTTATGTGTTGTTTCCAGTTTAATTTCGAATCCAGATGGAGCCCCAAGTATTTCACTACTTCCTGTTGTGGTATGTTGACGTGATTAAGGTTCACGTTTGGACAATTCCCTTTCCTGAGCGTAAAGGTTATGTGTGCCGATTTTGATGCATTGACTTTTATTTTCCATTTTAACAGCCAATCCTCTATGAGGTTCAAGTGCTGCTGAAGTTTTGATGCAGCAGTTATTGGATCATTCTCAGTTGCCAATATTGCAGTATCGTCTGCAAAAGTGCCCATAGTTGTATTTCGAGAAAGAGGTATGTCAGTTGTATAAATCACATAGAGAAGGGGGCCGAGGATACTGCCTTGAGGTACTCCTGATTGTACATAATATCGGTCGGAGGTTTCCCCATTTATTTTAGTTTCAAAGTCTCGTTGCTGTAAATACGATTTAAGTATGGAAAAGTACTGAATTGGAAGCGTGTTTTTGATTTTGTAGAGTAGACCTCGGTGCCAAACCTTATCGAAGGCTTGACTTACGTCTAGGAAAGCGGCTGTGCAGTATTGTTTGTTTTCCATGGCCTGATTGATTTCGTGCACTAACCGATGACATTGTTGTACTGTGGAGTGAGCGTGTCTAAACCAGAATTGGTGGTCTGGAATTCAGTCATCTGGATTTATGTCTTGTTCGATTCTCTTAAGTATAAGCTTTTCGAGGAGCTTTGATAGAATTGGCAATAGGCTAATAGGACGGTATGATGTAACGTCCGTAGGATTTTTTCCGGGTGTCGGTATCATTATTATCTGGGCAGTTTTCAAATATTTGGGCCAGTAGTCTAGTCTTAATATAGAGTTGAATATATACATAAGTTCAACTAGTCCTTTCCGTGGAAGTTCTTTGATCATCTTGGCTGTGATTAAGTCAATACCTGGTGCCATTTTTTCGTTTAGTTTTAGAATTTCGTTCTTAATTTCTTTTGGAGTAAAGAGTTTTAGGTGTTCATGTGTAGGAATAGGTAAAGCTAGTTCTTGCTCTACCTCTGGAGCTTGATCGTTGTGAGGAGTAAATACTTTTGATAAATGCTTCGCAAATAAGGCAGCTTTCTCTTTGTCGCTTTTGGCCCACGGACCCGGTGGAGTGGAATTTTCACGTATAGGTGGTATCGCTAGTTTGGGTTTACTTCTATTTTTAATAGGTTTCCAGATCGAATTGTCTTGCCTAGACAGATTTTGACACAAATTTTTCGAATGATTTATTTCTCATTTCCTGAAGCTTCGTTTTCAATTTGCTACTTATCTGATTGTTTTTTCTCCGGCTATCCGGCGTGTGATTTCGTTGCCAGGTAGATCTAGCTCTGCGTTTCCCTGTTACTAGTTTTTTAATTTTGCATGGTATATTATTTACTATTCGGTGGGGTTAACTTCGTGGAGTAGAAAGTTTGGCAGCGTCCTGAAGTAGGTGGATGAAATTCTCCGTCTTATTATCAATATCTTTTGGTGTTTGTAGTCGTCCAGTTAGGCTTATGTTGTCGTGTATGTTGTCGACTATACATATCCCAGTTTGTTTTGGAATTGTGAAGTCTGGGGGGTTGTTTTTCCGGTTATCACCGATGTGCTTATAGTTACTATTGTAGTACTATGGTCTGAGGTGAGATCGTAGCTCGGAATTACTTCTGTATATGCTTGTGAAAATCCATTGGTTACAAAGAAGTCTAGCAAATCTAGTGTTTTGCTTGGGTAAGACGGCCAGTAAGTTTGTGTCCCAGTAGATAAAAATGAATAATTTTCTTTCTGAATGACCTTAGCTAATTCGCGACCTTTAGTAGTCGTAAGCTGTGAACCCCATAGAGTGTTTTTACAATTGTAGTCGCCACCAGCTGTAAATTTTGGTCCAAGTGTTTTAAAGAATGTTTCCAAATGTTCTTTTTTTAGTTGATGTCTGGGTGGGCAATAAACTGCAGTAATCGTTATTTCGTATAAAAGGGTTCGTATTTTTATAGATGTTGCTTGTATGTGATTTTCTTCGTATTTTGGAAGTTCATAGTGGTCTACATTTTTTTTCACGAGGATTGCCGAACCCCCATGGGCAGTACCATCTGGATAGTTTGTGTGATATAGTTTGTATTTGGGAATGTTGAAATAGCTTCTAGTAGTGAAGTGCGTTTCGCTGATTAGGAAGATGTCGATTAAATTATGTTCCAAAAATAATGTTGTTTCCAATTTGTGGCTCGGAAGGCCGTTGGCATTCCAATGGGCAATCCTAAGAAACTTAGACATTTTTTTGTTTATTTCATATTATTTACAAGCATAGTAATCATATTGAGTACCATGCTGTTCTGTTGTATTAACTGATTGAATAGGTTTTTGAATTCCTCTAGGAATTTTGTTAGTACGCTAGTTGTACTGTCTGCATTGTTTGTATTGTTGGCTGCCATTTCGGCGTAAGTTTTGTGTTGTCAGTGTGGTGTAGGTTTTAAATTTTGAGAATATGCTCTCGTGGCAAATGGTGGAATAGATGACCCATGAACGTTGTTTCTATTATTTCCTCTTATTAATCTATGATAGTGCTCGCAGCCTTTATAATTGGCTGGGTGATCCCCGCCGCATAACGCACATTTTGCCGGATTGGCCTTGGTTTTCGTGCATGTTGTGCTATTGTGGGTTCCGCCGCATTTGACGCAGATAAAAGGTTTGTTACAATATGTTTTGGAGTGTCCATATTGTTGGCACCTTGTACATTGAATTATATTGTTTGTTCGCGGAGGTTCTATTTCTATAATTTTGTTATGAAGTTTTTTTATTTTGTAGACTTCTTTATTATTTGCTGCTGGTTCCAAGTCCACGAAGAATGGATTAAGTGGCTCCTTGGTCGTTCTGTGCCGTGCATTTATTATATTTCGAACTTCGCGGCCCAACTCAAGTAGTTCTCTTTTTATGTTTTCTATATCAGTTGAGTGATAGAGTTATTTTATTACAACTCTATACGCTCGTTCCTCTTTCAGTTGGTACGTGTTGTGGTATATGTTGTTTTCTTTAAAGTTTCTGACGAGTTTCCTGTATGTTTCTCGTGTTCCACTGCTGATTTTCACAACATTGTTAGCTAAACTTTTTGTGCAGTATTGTTCATCCTCTACTATCCCCTGAATTCGCTGTATCATTTTGTTGTAGTCTTGTACTCCGTGTATAAAGATTGGTGGAGGTTTTAGTAAATTTGCAGTAGCAGTGTTTTCCGTATTAGACGTGTTTGTTGCATTAGTTAGTACTTGATAACGATTATTGGTTTCGGTTATATTCATATTATTAAGTTTTTTCGTGACCCTTTTCCTTTTATAACCACGTATGAGTTGCCAGTCATTCTTGATGGTTGTTAGTATTTCTTCTTCGTCTTCGCTTGTAGATGACATTATTTGCAATTGCTGATTTGGGTTTGGAGTATTTGCATAATTAAATTGCATTTGTTATTGGGCTGGAGGGAGAAAGTAATTGGTAGGTGTTTGTTGGAATGATGATGTTTGAGGTATTAGATTAGGTGCGATAGGAACGTTTGTTGTTGGTTGCCATTATTGGTTTGTTGATAATATTGAGGACTATTCATGGCGTTAATATTTCCTAAACCTGTCCCGGATGGAGCCACAGTTTATAGAAAATTACATTGTTTTGCGTATCTGTTTATAATTGATTGAATAAAGTACACTATCAAACTAGTTTTAAGTTTGTTGACACTTGATATCGCACTCGCAGAGCCGTTCTCGGTACGTGTTTACGCTACGAAGCTCAAACACAAAGTCATTGTACGGAGATAGCAATCAAATAAAAATCAAAATTTATAATGCAAAGTAAAATTTCCAAGAGCGACCAAGAAAATATAAATTGGAACAGGTAAAATACGGCTGACCTTAAGCAAGGCTGCGGTCGCTGCCGTTGATAGCGCAGGCACGGGCTGGCTTGTAGATCTGCCGTTTTCCTTCAAAGCAGGAGGGTTAGCGTACACATCTACTCACTAGCACGGTCGCAAAGCGAATAGAATAAATGAAAGTACATAATACGCAACTGAATGGAGTTAGCAAGACGAAAAAAGAGAGAGCTGGAATAAGATGGATATTAGATGAATACATACTTTATTATTCAAGAATCCAGACAGGTAAAAGAAAAAAGGAAGGGTGGGAATAATTATAACAAAAGAAGTACATAAGATAACAACAGAATTTAACCCCATCTTTGCAAGGATAATATATATTAGAATATAGGAAGGGACGCGCTGAATAGATATAATACAACTATACGCACCAATAGAGGAAACGCAAAATGAAATTATGGAAAATTATTACGAAGAACTACAGAACAGAGTAGATTTAATAATGATAATATTTTATTGTTGGGCGATTGGAACTCAAGTGTTGGTAATGATCACAACAAAGGAGATATGGGGAATTAAATTAACCGAAATAAAAGCAAAATGATTAATTTCTGTCAGATGAACGATGTAATAATTGAAAATACATCTTGTAAGCAAAAACTAAAGCAAAAATGTACGTTCTAGGCCGAGGGAAAAGAAGTAAAAAGCATAATTAATTATATGGTATATACCAGAAAAATGATACATTGGATAAGCAATGTTTACCTCGTAAATGAGGTAAAATTATGACCTAAATTTAACAAAAACTAGTAGCACTGAAAATTAAAGCACCAAAAATAGAAGATACGGAGGAATATTGTTAATTTCCTTGTATCATGTTAATTTTCTAGTATGTTAACTGCGTAATTTAATTGTATTAATTTAAAATAGGGTATTGTTTTGGACAGTTTGATACTTTTTTTTAGAGAAATCTGACAATTTATATATATATATATATATATATATATATATATATATATATATATATATCCTTTAGTAAGTAAAATTGCGAACCTTAATTCTGATTGATTATCCGTGATATATTGAGAGATTCGGGAGGCGCTGCACAAGACGGTTTGACAAAATTACTTTTTGGGTGGCCTGGAAGGCGTTTAGATGCTATCAAGCCGGTGAAATAAATTGGAATCCGGTCGATAAGCAAAGTCAAAACGAATAAAACTTCTTTAGCAGGACGTTACCTTTGAGAGTAAATATTGAATATCTTGAGAAAGTAACTCCATTAATGATTTTAAAATATTTATTGTTTTGCATTGTTTGCGGCTATTTTCTACATTTAATTTATCAACATTAAAACCTGTTGTTACGCGTATGTATATATCGGTATAAAAACATTGGAAGGAAAGCCAGAAAACTTATTTCAAAGTTTACGGGACACATACAGAACAAGATAAAACGCCCACAAAGTAATTTCAAAACATGGAGATTTACAAACTACTGTACACGACATTATTAGAGTAAATAGCCTTAAATCGAAACGAGGGAAGTGTGTAGGATAAGATTTTCGAATATTTTTACTAATATATCGATCTGTAGAATAAAAAATGTTTCAGATTCTTTCCCGGCTTTGCCATTATTATGATTTGATAAACTTTTTGTTGCTCCGGAAAGGTTTTTAGTCTCAATAAAGCATGAAATAAAAATAATAAACCGTTTGAAACAGATTCTAGTAGATGTTCTCAACAACCAGAAAACTTGTTTAAGTTTGATTTGTTAATTTTATTTCGAACGTTGTAATTTTTCTTCAATTTGGACAGGTTTTTTGACTAATTGAATGAACAACCTTTTTCTAACACCAGAAAAGATCTGAGGATAAGGCTGCAAAAGTGAAAGCAATTACCCTAAAATAATCACTAGTTTTTGCATTAAGATCAGTTTTGTTCCTAGGATGCCTGGTGTTTTTGTCAAATTCGCCCATTTTTCTTCTGCTACTTTTGCTTAACAGGTGTTTTCTTAATTTATTTATCAGTTTACAATATGTCACTTAGTAACATTCAGAAAGTAGTTTGACATTTTATGTTAAACATGTAGAAAATATTCCATCGAAAATTCCCTAGATAACACAAACAAGTTTTGTAATTAACCAATAACTTACACACTACAGTACACGTTAGACAAAACGATTTGGTTCGTTCGTTTGCTTAAATCTCTTAAGTCTGAGCTCTTTACCATCAGGTTTTAATAGATCCTCGATCAGCAAATTAAGTTGAACATATTATTCTGCCATAATAGTGAACACTGTACTGCATTTCCTCATTTACCGTATTAATACCTAGAGATTGTCGTGAAATCTTTTAATAATGTTGATGTTTGATCTGCGTGCAGTTCTCTCTAGTTCTGTTCCATGGACTAAATAGGGCGTATAATTGATTTATAAAGTAATATTTTACCTTCTAAAGACAGCTGTAATTTGCGAACAATTAGCCAGTACATTTGCTGAATCTGTAAACTCAGCTGCTTTCGTTGAGAAAATTTATGTTTCTTCCACGTAAGACACCTATCTAAATGCATACCTAAGTATTTGACATTGTCATTTTGTGGTATTTGTGTATTAATTATTATAACGGATGGGGGGTCGTAAAAGTTACGCAGAATGATTCAATTTAGTTTTAAGTTGCGCAAACATTTTTGTATATAACCAGATGCTATATTTGGATCAGATTGCGATGAAATAATTCCTGTATAATAATCAAAAATAGCAACTACAGCTCCTGATGAGGTTGGTAAGTCAGCAGTACACAGTAAATATAGAAGCGGGTCCAACACGTTTTCTTGATTGGGAATAAAGAGGTATAAGAATCCCTGTACTTGACGATAAAGTGCCTATTGATGAGATAAGCTTTAAGTACTACATAGTAGTCTGACGGTAGTAGCTTTTTAATTTGGAACTAGAAAATCCATCCAGCTACGCTTGGCTGCTATAGAGAATTCAAGTGTTATGAACTTTCTGTAGTAATCGTTATTATTCTTCAGCAATTTCTTCTGATGTTCTTTGAGAACGTCGCAATTGCTTTGCTTGGTTTCTTGATGCTATTTCTTCCGGAGTTCTTCGTAAACTTCGCTGTCGTCTTGGATCGTTCTCTGCAGCTATTGCTTCCGGTGTTCTTTTAGAACGTCGTTGTCGCCTTGCTTGGTTTTCTATTTCAACTTCCTCCGGAGTTTTTTGGCACATATAAGTCACTTCGCTTCATTTATTTCTGCTCTTTCATCCGCAGCTCACTTCGTTTTCTTATGTAATTCATTTTCATGTAATTTGTGGTGCTCAGCTGTTCGTACCCGTTCCACATCAAGTATGATGATGATGATAACGGACCTTCGTGGCAGACCTTGTCGAAGACCTACACGACATCTAGGAGTACGGCTGAACAATTTCTCTTATTTTCAAAGACTTCTAATAATGTATCCGCAACTCTATGGATTTGTTCAATTTGGCGTGCTGGTTGCGGAAGCTAAATTTTTGGTTGGAAATAATATTATTCTCCAGAACTATAGGCAGTAGTTTTTGCAAAAATAGCTTTTCAAAAATCTTCGATAATATTGGTAGAAGGTTAATTGGTCTCAAATCGCTCATCACTTGTTTTACCCGGTTTGAGTTTCGGTATGATTGTTGCAATCTTTCACTGTTCGGGAAAGCATTGTAAGTCTTATCACGAAGTTGAATAAATAATTGATAATAAATAGGATATGGCTTTTTGGGTCGTAATCAAATCGTAACCAGGAACTTTGTTTGGATTAAAATCTGATATAATTATTACCTTGATGTCATTCACTGTAAAAGGTTGAATTGAAAGAAAGCATCGAAATATTGTCGAATATTATCTTCTTTAGTTATAGTTGATTGCGATTGAAATGGGCTAAATACCTTTGCTAAGTGTGTTACAAAGGCTACAGCTTTATCACAGCTGTTTCTAGCTCAGCTAACGTTTTCTAGTCGTATCGGCTGTATAGATATATTGCTGGGACTGTTTTAATTTTTTGTTGCTTTGCAGAGCGAATATTCTATTGCCTCGGTAAGTGAAAGACGTTTTATATAGTTTTGGATCGGATGATTCCTTATACCAAAAAGTAAATTTTGAGATCTGTGTCTAAGCTTCTTTTTATTATTTGCCACATTCTTCTTTGTTTGCGCTTTTCAGCTATTTTCTTCTTAACATCTATGGGGAAAATTAGATGTGTATTATTTGACATTTTTTTGGTGTTATTTTTCAAATTGGGTATTGGCTTCGTTGAAGTATCCCATTGCTGCTATTATATCCTTATAATTTTTCAAAGATATATCGAATGATAATGTTTTATTTATTATTTTCCTGTAGTGATGCCAGTTCGTGAATTTGCTGCTGAGAGTAACAGAATTTTCTATGTGTAATACTGAGCAGACTATTTAATAATTATTGGCGAGTGATCATACGACAGATCTAAACAGGACTCAACTTTTCAATAGTTTGGATTGATGCCCTTTATAATACAAAAGTTTAGTAGGTCAGGTATTTTCGTCACGTCTAAATGCCAATAGGTCGGCTCAGCTGTGTGCAGGTAATGTAATTTTTTGTTCGTTATTGCCTTTAACAGCTCTTTGCCTATTATAGTCGCCACTCTAGATCCACAATATTCGTGTTTTGCATTGTAGTCTCCGACCGAGATAAATCTGTGACCTAATGTTTCGAAGTATTCTTTAAAGTACTTTAAAGTACTTCTTCTTAATGTTATGTTTTGAAGGACAATAGGCTGCTGATATATTTAATGAGCATTTCCAATCTTCAATCGCAATTATAGTTTTTATTTATAATTACAGGGCCAGCATATGCGGTGCCATCTGAATGATGTCTGACATAAATAGTGTAGGCTAGGATCTTTAGATAACTCCTCTCTGTATAATGAGATTCCGATATTAACATAATGTCGGTTTGTGGGGCCATTAACATTTAATTATAATACTGTGATTTTCGGTAGTTTTTGGTAAAATTTTTACCTTGTTATTATTTAGTTTTTTTTATTTTATCGTAATTTTTTCCTGTTGTTTCCAAAATTTAATCAATTGTTGTATAACCTTTACTGTCTATACACACATTTATATTGGGGAAGGTTTAGATTCTCTTTACTACCGTCTGCTTCTTCTTGTGATGTATCTTTACTTAAATATATCTATTAAAGAAGTTTAACCAATACTCATCATTCAGCGTCCTAAGATAACGTTATTGTGTGAGTCTAATGATAAGCTGAATTGTTCTGGTAAAGTGAGCTTGTATTTTGTGTTTGCGGGATATTATTTAGTTGCATATTTGGATATATTATTACATATATTTAAAACCACGGTTTCTATTCATATATATTTATCACAACAATCGAAGGTCATTGACTTTAAACGTTACCTTAGTTACAGTTAGGTGCTAAGGTAAAAAGACACAGACACTAAGACCATACAATAAAAATGGACCTAAAAATACTACAAATTAATGCAGACCGTATACGGGCAGCTCACGAACTACTGCCAGACATAATAAGTAGGCTCAACATCGACATTGTTATACTCGCCGAGCCAAATCGCAAAATAGCTGAAAAACTAGACTGGGAAAGAGACCACCGAGGAGATGTGGCGCTAGTGATTCATAATAACTCCTTAACATGCGGAGGCATTATTAGAGGCAACGGTTTCATAGGGCTTAGACTGACTACACTTACGGTATTCAGTTGTTACATTTCCCCGAATTGTGACTTTGAAGACTTTAAAAATGATATCGACGAGCTTTGGAATACATTACGCCAACAAAAGGGAAGTATCTTGGTAGGTGGCGACTTAAATGCTGCGTCTAAAGCATGGGGAAGTAAAAAAGGGGACGCAAGGGGTCAATATCTACTCGAAATGCTAGCAGACCTAGACATGGTGGTGCTAAACAAAGGCGAGACCCCAACCTTCGAGCGCGGAGATAGGACATCTAGACCAGACATAACAGTAGCATCTCCAAACCTAGCAGGTAAAATCAGGAACTGGCGGGTCTTGGACGAAGAAACAATGAGCGGACATAAATACATAGCGTTCGAAGTGGAAGACAAAAAACCACAACCATACACAACCCCTGCCAGGTGGAATCTAAAAAAATTAGATCCAAAAAAGTTGGTAGATACACTCGAGCAAGAGCCGTTAGAAACACCACAAGAACTGGTGACCGCTACAATCAAAGCATGTAACGCAGCAATGCCAATGAAGAAGACAGGAAAGAGGAAGGAAGTGTACTGGTGGAGTAATGAAATTGCTGATGCTAGACAATGCTGCCTAGAATCCAGAAGGAGATACACTAGAAGTAATGCAAAAAAAAGAAAGACCCGAAAGACGATAAAACGGAAACACTTAAAGAGCAATACAAAAAAGCTAAACACAACCTACAAATCTTAATCGCTAAATCAAAGGCAAAGTGTTGGGACAGCGTCTGTAAAGAATTGGACGAGGATATATGGGGACGTGGCTACAAAATATCCATAAAAAAATTAAAATGTAACCCACCCTTAAAAATAAACATACAAAAAATGAAGGAAATAGTAGGTTCGCTCTTTCCAGCACACGAAAAAGTTAACAGACCACCAATCATAGAAGCGGAAGTACCAGAGGTCACAATAGATGAATTAAAAGCAGTGGGTAGCCGCATCAAACTCAAAAAGGCACCCGGTCCAGACCTCATCTCACCCGAGGTGATAAAACTGGTAGTAGAAAATGTGACAGATAAAATCGTAAAGGTAATGAACAATGTGCTAAATTTTAATGAATTCCCTCTAATGTGGAAAACAGCAAGACTTGTTCTGCTACGCAAGGCAAACAAACCACCGGAAGATCCCACAGGATACAGACCTTTATGCCTGCTAGACTGCTACGGCAAACTGTCGGAGTCAATAATACTGAACCGAATTGAGGGGCTGCTACCACACCACGGGGGACTAGCAGATGCACAATTCGGATTCAGAAAAGGCAGGTCGACTATTGGGGCGATAGAAAAAGTAGTAAAGATAGCTGAAACTGCAAAACAAGGCACACATCGCACAAGAAATCTCTGCGCTTTAATCGCTCTCGATGTCAGAAATGCCTTCAATTCAGCATCATGGCAAGTTATACTTGAAGAGTTCAAAATAAGAGGATTTCCCCAATATATACAGAACATTTTGAATAGTTACTTGAAACACAGGCATATCATCGCAACAGACGCCGAAGGGAATACAGAAAATATCGAAATCAGCAGTGGAGTACCGCAGGGCTCCATATTAGGCCCTACTCTATGGAACATAGTTGACGACGACATCTTCAAACTAGACCTAGGAGGCAAAGTCCAACTAGTAGGATTTGCGGACGACATCGCCTTAGTGGTGACAGCGCGAGAGGAAGCCAATCTGATGCATAACGCCAACCAAGCCCTCCCGCAAATAAGCGAGTGGATGAAGACCAAGCGACTCCAACTGGCTGCAGAAAAAACATAAGCCATCATGCTAAGCGGCAGGAAAAAACATGCACCAATTTTTTTCATCATGGAAGGCGTCACGATCGAGCTGAGCGACAAACTAAAATACCTCAGAGTCTGGCTGGATAGAAGTCTGCGATTCGACAAACATTTACAAGAAGTGGTCGGAAAAACGGACCGCACCATCACAGCACTAAGCCAAATCATGCCAAGCGTAGGAAGACCCAGAGCAAGCAAAAGAAAACTGCTAGCAGCCGTAGCACATTCAATCATGCTATACGCCGCGCCAATATGGGGACATTCCCTAAAAGTGGCGAAATACAAACAGATGCTAACAAAACTCCAGAGGCAGACGGCAATACGTATATGCGGTGCATATAGAACCATCTCACTGGAAGCGGTACAAGTTACAGCGGGCCTGGTACCGATAGAAAGACTAGCCAAAGAACGGCTGAGGACGCATAGAAAAGAGGACCCTAAAACACCCTAAGAGGAAAGACTTGTTACCATCAAAGAATGGCAAATCGAATGGGAAAAGCCAGGGAAGGGACCTTGGACAAGGAAACTAATCCCAAATATCAAAGAATTAATACAACGGAAACAACGAAGTGGATCGATGGCTAACACAGGTTTTGAGTGGGCCAGGTTTTTGAAATGGCCAAACAAGAGTGGGAAAAACTGGATGCTGACAGAAAAAAGACGGTGGAACCGGGAAACTTAATAAGTAGGATGCTCAGAAATGAAAAACAGTGGAACGAACATGCCGGAGCAATAAGGAAAATAATGAAGAGAAGGGAACATGACGAAAGAGAGAGGCAAAAGGAAAAGGAAAAGGAAGCCTAAGAAGCAGCCATCTCCCCGATGAAATGCATAAGCGGTTCCGGAGAGATAGCCGGTGAAATGGGGGGAGGTTTTAGTCCGTAGGTCACTGGGCACTATTCCCAGCGATGTCGGGCATGCCGGCAGGTACGGGCCGGACGGTATCCATGAGGATTTCCTCCTCCAAAAAAAAAAGGTGCTAAATGCAATTATTACTCATTACACATATTTAAGACGACTGTTTGTATTGATATATATATATAAGGTTAATGACTTAGTACTGCTGAGATCCTGGTAGTTTAAAAATGTTTTTTTCTTATCGAAGTTTCAGTCTGGATAGTTAGTTGTGTAAATGGTATATTTTGAGATTTTCATATAGTTTAAATTAGTACTACGTGATTAAGAACTTACCATAATGCCAATGTTATGATTTTCTAGAAATGTTGCAATTTCTTAACGGTGTTGAGCCAAGTCCTCACCACTCCTGATTGCTAACTTAATAAAATAAGCCGTTGTAAAATTTTGGGGATAGTGGTCGTGAATTTAGTAGCGTACTTATTGGTTTAATTAGTTTCATCATCATTATTTAAATATTGTTATCTTTTTGAATATTTCCAGGACTCTGGCTTGGTCGATGTTTACTGACTGGTTAGTGTTATCTGCACATTTTTTACAATCTAAAATTGTGCCCTTTCAAGCTGGATTTGAGCAGGAGAAACAAAAAAGTCGGACATGTCTAGATCCAGAATGTAGGGAATTGGGTGGAGTATTTCCGCAGTTTGTTTCACTAAAAGTCTTTCTTATAGACAGCAACGCATGCACAATTGTTGAATTGTAAGAAGTTGATGGGCGGAAAGCGTGCAGCTCTTTGTAGGCGGTCTTTATTTATTTTCTAAACGCATTGTGCCACTTAGACGCTTATGCTATCAATTAAGCATCCTTCTTGTGACTTTATGTGTTACAGCAACCCTTTTGATCGACAGTACGATGCATTTTGATACACGATGTGACCCTCAAGCAGCTTTCCACTTTATAAAGGTTTATAGGCAAATGAGCTTTGTCAGACCTTTTACCGGCCATTCTTTCAACCATCAGGTCCAAATACTTTGCCCTCGACCCTTCTGCTTGGAACAAGAAATTCAGACTAAAATAAAATTTAAATAATACAAATTGCTGTTATGTATATCTTTGACTTACCAACCAAGACAGAAAAGAAAAATTATGAACGTTGGTAAAATATAACAAATGTTACAAGACTTTTTAAATATAATAACTTGAAATAATTTTGCAGTGAATTAAGAATTAGAACAAAAAATCAAAATCAAACACAGTAGATAAGAAGACAATCGAGGTAACTGTGTAAAAAGTTTTGCAAAAGCAACTTATACAAACTTCAACTTTGCCAGCTTAAAATTAAATTTCGTATAAATTTGTTTTTGGAAAAGTTCAAATAGTTTTTGAAATTATTTAGATAGAACAATTGTAGTGTGCAAACTCAAGAAAAATTTTGAATAAAAATTTTTCAAAGAAAGTTATAGTAACATTAATATAAAAAGTTTTTTCTTTGATTTTTTTGACAAATGCCAGTAAGCCCCATAAACTATCATATTTTTGTTTCTATTATTTAAATAATTACAGTTACAATAGAATTTATTTATGTTTGTATTGTATTATACAGCTTAAAATTAGGAAAAGTTAATAATTATACTATAAAGATAAACAATACATTAGTTTTGCAATAAACTTAAAAATCTGAATTATTATTGGTTTTTCACTATTCTGTATAAATTAAAGCAACCTTTTATGTCCATTACAATGGAATAAACTATTTTTAGTTGTTAGATACTGTACGTATAATAATTTTTCATCTAATTAGTAAGTGTTTTTGTTGTGTTTGTAAACTATAGGCTACTTTTTAGAAAACATTTTATTGCTGTTCATTAATTCATCATTGTTATTCCGTTATGTTCGGTTTAGACATGTATACTGCTACAAAAAAGTATGATTTTATGACTTTATTAGCTATTTTATTTGAAAGGATTTTCTGATTAAGGGCATCGTATTTTTCACATCAAATAAAACAAATTATGTAAATGCAACAGTTTTAGTTTTGAAAGAGGACTTAATGAATATGGTAAGCTTTTTATTTTGATGATGCGAAGGTTGTCAATTATCTGCAATTTATTAGTCTAACCTGTAATTTAACAAAATTCCATAAAACGTAATCCAATTGCGTTAACTTGTATGCTCTTGATGGCTTGTTAACATCGCCAACTGGCGAAATAATGAACTTACAAATTTGAATTTTGATAAACCACTTATTTATTTTAACGCACCATGTATTGCAAAGTTATTGAAACCACATTTTTAAGGCCCATATTTTTTAATAAACGCACACGGAGACAACACATGACCAGAGGGAAATATATGTCGAGTTTTACTTAGAATTCGATGCCTAACACTTACCAAAACGACGTCTATTACTAATCAAGCACTCCCCTAGCTGGGCTATAAGAATTATCTCAACAACCACAACTCTTAAATAATCTCAAATTGTACTAAAATCTTTCCCCATCGGTGATTAACTATTATCAACATTTTTCACGACTGACTGCTGAATAACCAACAATTGTCAGACTCTTTCTCGGAAGATATTCAAAGCCAAAATTATACAGACATGAAAGTGTATAGCAAGTCAGATAATAAAACTTTAAATAAACAAGATAGTTAGCAAGAAGTACATAGATTTACGCTTAAATGAGCAACTCCAATTCACTCCAAGAAATAACAAGTTAATATTAAAAAAACAATATTTACAGATTACCCTGATATGGATAACAAATTGTTCCATACTTTTGACAACAGAAAACAATTCAAAATCAATGGCAGACAATAAAGTTAAAATTGATGAGAAAACGATTAAATATTATAGAAAAATAAGTAAATACTTATAAGAAAAAGCTAAAAAGACCACCTGTACCAATTCAAACAACAAAAAACTTATTGTGCAGTTAAAAGTCACCTACGTTACACTAATAACCACAAGAGGTAGAGAATTATATAATGTTATTTATGAAAAAATTTAAATAAAATCTTTCTTTAAAACAATTACGCTAATGTCGGACCCATTTATGATTTATCATCGGACCATTCACCACTTAGGGTAACTCTTAGCATTACTACTATTTTTAAAGAACCTCGTCCGGCAACCTATAATCGGTCTACGGATTGCATTAGATTTCAAGAATATGTTGGATGCAATTTAACCTAAATGCTAGCTTAAAAGAGTCAGAATGACTAGAGAAAAATACAAACCATTTTATTGAAACGTTACAAGAAGCAGTGATATGCTACTCCAGCCAAAAAGAGACAAACTACAATAAATATTCCACTGGAAATCAAAAGATTCAAAGCATTAACGATAATGACAACGCATCTATGATCTTTCGAACAAAAAGAGATCTATTTACCTAATCAGTTAAAAGAAAATCAACAAAAGCTTAAAATCAATAGTTTGAAAACTACCTTGACACATTGCCAAGATACAACCATCTTTCTAAAAAGCTACAACAAATCTTAAAAGGCTACAGTCCATTTATAATGGACCAAATTGTTCTGAAGCTTCTATACATTCGATTAGGCTGATTTTGGCGTCTGTACTTGACTTATGGTCGTTAGTTGAATACTGAAAACGTTATTTCTCTATCTATCACAGATCAAAAATTATAAGGCTTCACAGATATCAGAAATGGCAGAAATAGAAACTTGGCTCCAGCTTGGAAGCTGCCTTGATCAAAAGTTAAAAATAAAAGAACGGACAGACGGACAGACAGACGACATTACTCTCTACATAACGCTTCTCATTTTAATGTATAGAAGCCTAAAATCAGAATCGTACATTACCCAACGGAACCCTAAATTCAAAGTCATCGGAATTCTACAATAAAGACGATGAAACATGTACGATTAATGGAACGTTTTTAACGTTAGAGGAAATGTACATAGTGTTGACAGGTCCCGAAGCCTATTGTAACTTAACGCTTTTAGCTGTCTAGTTCAGGTGTTTATATTAATCTATTTTTTATTTCGGGACATTTTATTATTGGATTGGCACAAATGAATCAGTTATTAGCGAATCAAGTCTAACTGAAAGAACCAAATGGAAAACTAGCAACGGTTAATTACTACAAGAAGGCCCTGTCATGTTGATTTATATGGACAACGTCTACTATTTTGTGTATTTTCTATTAAGGGTATCAACTAAATCGTTTATTAATTATTTCTTACGTTTTTGCGAAACGATGTGTTCACTTAGATAACTGCTTTATTTACATCTTTGTTCAAGTTGAGTTAGTCAATTTCTTGTTACCGATATTTTTATTGCATTATCTTTTTGAACCCTTTATTTATGGGGAAGAATATGTTCGCTAAATTCAAGATATTTTCACATAAATTTGTAAAGGAAAAAAGTAATAAAATCTTTCTACTCTCGTTCATACACTAAAAAATGCTAATTTTAAAAATTGTTTACTTTAGATTTGTTAACATTTAAAAAATAAATATTAACAGTGAAATTAGAGTTACTGGCATATTTTTGCATAAAGATCTCCATATGCACGCGTATAAAGTCCAAATGGCAAATGGAGGCGATTTTGCAAAAATATTATTTTAGTGAGGAAGCCCCCTCTCATTTATACTTCAACAAAGAACAGAAATGAAAATTCTCGAATAATCAACAACTGTGTGATGTGTGGTGGATAGGGTCGTTTTTTGTTGAAGATGATGAAAGGGCCGCAGTTACCGTCAATGGAGAACGTTACCTCAACATGATATCTAATCAGTTGTGGCCTAACTTTGAAGTTATGGAGATTGATGATCTCTGGTTTTAGCAAGATGAAGCAAGCTGTCTCTTTGCACAATGCGGTTGCCTTACTCTACGATTTCTTTGTACGGTGACCAGGAATCGCGGCTAAGTTTTTTTAATCTTACACCTTGGGGTTTCTTTTTATGGAAATTAGTAAAATCACAGATGATAAACCACGCACAATTCTGGAACTTAAGGCGATAATCATATGCGTGTTTGGAGGCACCGGGCCAAACAGTAAATTTGAGGAATGCATAAATACATATACTTAGACGGTGCGAGTCGACATATTCCTGACATCCTGTTTAATATACAAATTAATATTACTGACTACAAGTATTTTAAGTATAATCTCTTTGATAAAAATTTGACTGATTTATTAACTTTTCAAATTTGGCACCCTTCATGCGAACAAAAATAATGTTCTGTATCCGATAGAAATCAACTAACACTTTGATTAAGTACCATTTAAAAATTATCAAGTTGTCTACGAACAGCTTTAAAAATCGAAGAAACAGTTTATTTTAAATTATTAAGTAGAGTTAGATACTATAGAAGCTTTAAATTGAGTTTATACAAAAAATTTTAAATATTTCGTCTTTAGGAGCCGAACACCATTAAATATTAATTCAGCACGTTGTATCAACAGAATTTTATTTTGCTACACAAATTAATTTTGTAAAATTGCTTTTGAGTAGCAGTTTAAAAGCGGGTAGGTAGGGTTGGAGCAAACAAGTATTGAAAATCGAAAAAAGTAGGAAAACTGTAATTTAATATTTAAAATGCCAAAGTAAAGTCTGCAGCAATATTTCAAGGACAATATGTTTAATCCCTAATAAATTCTTTAATACTTGAAAGGCGTTCAATTTTCTTGCATAATTTATCTTGAAAATTAAAACGCAAGTTCAGTAAAACCATGAATCTGGAGCAAGAGACTTGCTAACAATAAGCATTCATTCTCTAATTATATCTGTAAGTTAAATAAACAAACTGCATTTATTGATTAAAAAAATGGCATATTATATTAACATTTAGCGTTAGATGCAAAAACTAATGTTATTTTTTGAAGGAAATAATTCCAGAATCTCATGCTGAAACAGATTTACAATATTTGTTAGATTACGTTATCAACAAAGTATTTAAATCCGCAATAATGTTTTAGGAAGTATTTGTTCTCAATTAATAAATAAAATTGTTGATAATAGTACAAGGCATAACAGTCTAAACAAAATCGTCACAATAATAAACAGATAAAATAAAGGCTGCTGATAAATACCTGAAAAAAATTGATCAAAATATGTACGCATTTCGTTTGCCAGTTTTCCATTGATGTATCTGCTTATTAGAATGTTTTATACATATAACATACAAATGTTTATGCTACAGTTAAATTAGATACAGTTCTTCATGCAGAAGGATTTTTTGGAAGAGCAGACTTAATTTTAAATATCCGCGTAGTAGTGTTAGTGAAACTTCAAATGACGGAAATATTGAAAAATTTTCCACAAACTTGATTATATTTTCAAAAATTGTTGGACTACAAGAATATATCTTCCTGGAATGCGGAAACTGAACTGCTGTTTATGGTCTTGGCCACGGCGGTTTGGACTCTCCCCAACGACCCAAAACGGGTTTTTTTCATGTTGGATTTGACTTTTGGAAACAGAAATAACTCGAACAGGGCCAAGTTCGGACTGTACGACGGTTGGGACAAAGTTCCCACGTTATGCGTAGGCTTCCTTTATCAGATTCAATGTGTTGATTTTTAAATTTTTGAGTTTGACACCGCATAACGTTGGTCTAACGTACGCTGTCTATCTCAACCAGATCACATTCTTTACCTAAGACTCTCCGCCATCCATCTCGCCGAAAACCATGTCCCTGTAGTATTTCTGGTTGACTAGAAAAATTATTCTCGATACTTTCCGGACAAACCGTGTAGTTCAAATCACTTAAAAGACCGACGTATTCAAAATACCTATAACTTTAAAATAAAAATTTAATTGTCAGAGACATTTTCAGTTGTCAACACAAGGGCTGTTATCAAAATAAAGACTACTAGGTATATTAGGCAAAGAAAACGTTTATGCAATAGTATATATTTTTAAGTACTTTCTATTTGTTGTCAACATGAAACTTTAATTGTCCGTGTTGCTATTAGTAAATTTAAATTTAAAAACCTGGGGGTTAACAAAAAACTTATCGTTGAAACTGCCGTCATCAAGCACCGCCACAATATCTATCAGCTCTACGTATCCTCTGGAGATGGTCAAGGTTTTGCAGAACCGCCACTCCCCAGTTTTATCTATTTACGGGGAGAATAAATTTTGCTTATAATGTCACCGATAAAACCGAGACCTCGACTGTCAATTTGACAATGCAGTTATTATCAACTGCGTCATCGAATGCCTGCGATAATATCATCCCTACGACTACCTAGAGCTTGCCTTACAAAGAAGTCTTCCAGTTCAACTAAACATTGAAACCTCGTAAGGCTCCGAAACTTGATGGAATTCTAAACCGCGCGGGCAAGGCCCTCCAACGGAAAGCAGTCATTTCTCAGTCATATCCCAGTATGCAGACGACGCGGAGATGCTGTTTAGTTTATTGAGACCACAAGTAGAAGTACGGTGGCTACAAAACCATCCTAGACATCATTGAAGCTTGATGCCACGGTTGGAGAATGGAAGCAAACACACACGGCCTTTAATTAATTATAGGACTTAGTTATTAATATGCAGATTATGTTTTGGGGGTTCAGAATGGGGTAGTGAAGCGCAATACATGGCATCAGATCCAGATTATGCCACATAGCCTCTCCTACTCAATTCCTACTCTCACCTTCACGCGGTGAACCCTGTCAACCTGAGCAACCCTACTGGAGATCTGGTATCCAACTCGGGTGGAAGGTAGGGTTAGGATCGAACGAGAGAGGGAGAAATGGTCCCCCGAAAAGGGGGTTGGGCAGGGGTTAACTACCTCTGGGGGGAAATCCCTTCCCCGGAAAAAAAGCCCTAGTTAAAAACACTCAACATGAGCCTCGGACTGGACGGACTAATGGCAAACGACAAAAGCGACGAAAAAAGAACATTCTACTAGGAACATGGAACTTACTAAGTCTATACAGGCCAGGAGCACTACAACAACTGGCAAAGGAAATAACTAAGTACAAATTAGACATCACGGCAGTTCAAGAAACAAGATGGCCCAATACTGGAGATATTATACATGGGAAATACACGCTACTGTACAGCGGAAAAGAAGATGGACGCCATGAAAGTGGAACCGGCTTTGCGATTAGTAACAGAATCAAACATAAACTTCATCAATTTAAGGCAATACCACACAGATTATGCGCAATTAAAATTAAAGAGAAACTGTGTAATATAACTATAATAAACACATACGCGTCAACAGAAGCGGCAGAAGAAGAAGAAAAACAGAAATTCTACGAAGCCCTGGAAGAAAGCATCGATAGCACCCCAAAGAAAGACATCCTCATAGTAGTGGGCGACTTCAATGCACAAATAGGAAGAGAAGAAACATATAAACCAACAATTGGGAACCATAGCCTACACCGAGAAAGTAATGATAATGGATTAAAACTGATTGAACTAGCGGCAAGCAGGGGTTTAATAATAAGTAGTACCACCTTCCCGCATAAGACTGTACATAAGGGAACCTGGAAATCAAACGATAGAGTAACGGTGAACCAAATCGATCACGTACTAATCAACCTTACAAACCGCACTAAAATAATAGACTTGAGAACAATGAGAGGCGCCGATTGTGACAGCGACCACTTCCTAGTACAAGCAAGATTGCGACAAAAGATATCAAATATCAAACACAACCATCAAAACAAAGAGATACAATTTAGATATGCTGAGGGACCCAGAAACCGAAGAAAGATACCAAAGGACACTAACGGGGAGAATAGAAGAAGAACTGGCAAGCGAAACGGAAACAGTAGAAGAAAACAGCGACAAACAATGGGATGTTATAAAGGAAGCGATTAACAAAACGGCTGAAGAAATCATGGGTACAAAACAATTACAAACACAAGAATGGTTTGACGATGAGTGCAGACAAGCTATAGAAGATAGGAAGAAAGCGCGCATGCGAATGCTTCAACAAAATACAAGACAAGCCAACACAAACTTCGAAGAAACCAGGAAACTAGCCAGAACAATCCTAAGAAGGAAAAAGCGAGAACTAATAAACCGAAAACTATCGCAAATAGAGGAAAGGATGGGAGAAAACGAAATAAGGAAAGCACGCGAAGAAATAAGGTACTTTAGAAGAGGTTTCCAACCCAGTACAAACATGTGTAAAAATAAGGAAGGAACTATAATGATTAACAAGGACGATATTTCCGAAAGATGGAGGGAATACTTCGCTAATTTACTGAACACAGACAATGAAGAAGAAGAGGAAAATGAACAAGAAAACAAAAACATAGAGGTAAATAGAGACGAAAATGAAGAAATACAAGAGCCGGAACCCACATACGACGAAATTAGGAACACTATCCGCAAAATGAAGATGCATAAAGCACCAGGGGAAGACAACATACCAACAGAACTACTGAAATCCGGAGGTCAGGAGTTACGGAGAAAGATACATGAGCTATCCGAATAATGTGGAAGAACGAGAAGATGCCGGGTGCATGGAATATAGGAATCATATGTCCCATACATAAGAAAGGGGACAAGACTGTATGCTCCAACTACAGAGGATTCTGCCTCCTCAACACATACAAAATCCTGTCACACATACTACTGGATAGACTGAAGCCACATGTGGAGAGCAAACTGGGAAATTATCAACCGGGCTTCAGAAAGGCGAATTCAACAACAGACCAAATCTTCATAATGAGACAAATAATGGAAAAAGCAAGAGAGTTCGGAATCGACATACATAGCATCTTTGTAGATTACAAACAAGCGTATGACAGGGAGAGACATAGAGTAGTAAAACAAACCCTAGAGACCTTTGGCGTACCACAGAAACTAAAAAGACTTATAATAATGACTATTAAGGATGCACAATATAAGATAAAGGTAGGAGGACAGAAAATACAGGCCATCAGTAGCAATGTCGGATTGAGACAAGGAGACGCACTGTCCCCCATAATATTTAACATGGTACTAGATATCGCCGTACAAAAAAACCCTGCATGGAATGATCATCTATTTAGGAATCAGAATCAGATATTGGCCTATGCTGATGATATAGCCATAATCAGCACTAACGAAAGGGACGTAACTCAAACGTATAGAACTCTAAAAGACAACTCGGAAGAGATTGGACTCACAATAAATACAGAAAAAACAAAGTACTTACGAATATCAAGACAAATTGAACAGCCAGAACAAGTAACTACAACTACAGGAATAGACAGTCACTAAATTTAAATACCTGGGTACAGTGATCAATGAAACAAATGATATAACTGACGAAATAAAAACCCGAATCTTGACAACTAACAGGGCCTATTTCGCAATGAATGATATTTTCAAGACAAAAGTAATATCCAAGAAAACAAAAGTACGACTATATAAGGCAATAATAAGACCAGTACTAATATATGGATGCGAGTCGTGGACGTTAGTTAAAAAAGAGGAGCAGCGGTTAAGGATATTCGAGAGGAAAATACTGAGAAGAATTTTTGGACCAGTTAACGAAGAGGGAGAATGGCGGCGACGACACAATGAAGAAATTAGGATCCTATATAACGAACCCGACATAGTTAATGTCATTAAACGTATGCGAATACAATGGATAGGGCATGTGGCGCGAATGGCACCCAACACCCCAATCCAGAGGATATTTAATACCACGTCAACAACAACACGACCCAAAGGAAGGTCGCGCAGTACGTGGATTGACAATGTGTTTCAAGACCTCCAAAAGCTCAATGTAAATAACTGGAGGAAAACTGCCAAAAATAGAACAGACTAGAGGAAAATCGTTGAGTCTGTGAAGACCCTTGATGGGTGGTAAAAACCGAGAGAGAGAGAGAGAGAGAGAGATTATGTTTTGAAGGTATATATTTTGGTTTTATATATCGCGGTATTTACAATCTTTTTGCCTCATGGTCCCTTTTAAGTAATTTGTAGTTCAAAAAATTTAAATGGAACCCTGAGGCAATAAGATTGTAAATTTATTAATGCGTCTTCACAATCGGCTCTACAGTTAAAGTGCGTATTTTAAAAAATGGAGTAACGCAAATAGTTTACAATATAAACTTTATTATTCCAAAACTGTTTAAAGTAGTTTCATATAAAACATGGTATAAGCTGTATTGCGTCAGATAACCTTCCTCTCACTCAAATTCCTGTCTGCGGTTTCGTGGACTCAATTAGTTTTGGCGCGTTGTAGTAGACGAATAATTTGATCGATCTTTATAAAATAAACTGTGGACCATGGTTTCATAATGTTATTGCCTGTTTGATGTAAAAATTAATTATTGCGCATATTAAACACGTTAAACTTCAGAGACAAAAATATGAAAAATTACTGTTTACATTTGATTTAAAAATAAATCTTTTATATTCCTTCAGAAGGAAAATATCCTCTTGTATTTTCCTCCAGCGTGATTGAACTCGAAAATTTGAGGCGTCGTAACTTTCTACATAGACTTTTTCTCAACTCAGATCCGTTATTTCGACATTGTTTTTGTTAGAATTTTATTTTATTTGAAACAATAATAAACTTTTAAATATTTAATCTATTAAGTAGATGTACTTTTATTGTAACTAAATACAGAAATTAATTTCAGACAAAATTTAAAATAATGTATTTTAATGAACTCCACTTGGGATTCAGTCCCAAACCTGAATACAGAAGGAGTGTTGATAAGTCAGGTCAGCACCAGGCGTTTCTTTGGAAATAGGGCGGACAAATTGACGACGACCTGACAACGAAGTGGGACTAGAGATAGAAGAAGAAAAATATACTAAAATTTGTAACATTAAATATTGTTACACGAGAAGGCAATAAGTATCTGTATGTAAGCACGTTTACACTTTTGACATCACAAAGCCAAGGACGAAAGAAAAGTGTTTTAACAAGAATTTTAAAATTTGATTCTTAACATACTTGTTAATCACCACTTCATTATATAGGGCGATTTCAACACTATCGGAAATGATCCATAAAATGGTGTCAAATTATCGTTCTAAAAAGGCGTTATTAATGGCCAGACAGACTTTCTGACTGACTTTTATGCCCAAAATAACTTGAGAATTGACAATACGTTATATAAATATTAACTTAAATGCAAACAGACCTCAAAAAACTCACAAGGTCAGCAATATTTTATCGATTATGATCTAAGTGAAACACTAATTGAAACAATTGGCAAAACCGGAATATATAAAGAAGTGCAATGTATCCTTACAAGACAAAATAAGTGAACCTAAGATTAATAAACTACAAAGACGCCCCACAAGTATGGGCAAAACTGAGGCGATATTATCAACGCCGTCAAACAAGCTATCAGTAAAAAAAAGAGTCAAACTATACTCACCACACAAGAAAACCTTTAGTTCACGAAAGAGGTGAAGGAAATCACAAATAATTAGAAAAAAAATTATGCTGCCTCGGAAGGCAGATCAAAAAGTGTACCACAGCTGCGTAAAAGATAAAAGGACTGAAAGAGGTATGTCGGGAAATATATACAAAAGATGTAAAACAAAAATAGATTCACAATAGAAAATATGGAAAATGCTAAGAAATAGAAAATCGGATATTAACGAAACCGTCAGAATAACTACAGTTGACACTAGACAGCAGAACAATTATTTGAAAGAATTATACAAAAAAGATTTTTCACAACAGACAGCGTAGAAAATCCCGGTTCGAATAAAATAGGAAATAAGTCATTTAAATATAAAGAAAGACCTCTAAAAGTAGAACAAAAAAACCTCTTAAATAATATAGTACAATATAGTAAGAGACCCGTGTGGGGTTGCTAGTCCTCCATCGGGCGCCTCCCCAGGTGGCGGATAGGGGAACGCTCGTCAGATATGACGGGTACCGGGGAAATAAAATACCCGGGGTGGACCAAAACTAGCAAAAAGAAATTGATCCGAAAAACTGTCGGTATAAACGGACACCTCTTGTTGACCAACAGCTTCGGGTGGATGAGTCGATAAGAGAAGGGCACTTCTTTGCCCTGGGGCTAAGAAATTGACCCCAAAGGCGGATGAACCACATACAGTCAACGGCATAGGAATGCGGAAGACAAGGAGAAATCACCACATTAAAGATCCTAAGGATATTCTCTAGTGTCACCATGAAAAGGCTATGTTCAAAACAAAATTGTCCGGAGTTTCAAGTCCTCCGATCGAATCTCCGGGGCGGTTATGAACGAAGTCGAGAAATCGAAAAACAACCAGTCGGTAGAAATAAATATGAAAATAGGTACATGGAACGTAAAAACAATGGCACAAACCGGAAAAATTAACAATGCTATCCAAGAAATGGAAAGATTGAAAATCAAAATCCTGGGAATAAGCGAAATAAGATGGCCTGGTGCAAGTTATTGTGATATAAACAAACATCGGGTACATTACTCAGGTTCATCAAATGAGCAATATCAACATGGTGTAGGAATCATAGTTTGTAAATCAATCGCAGAAAGTGTAACAAACTTTATACCAATCTCAGAAAGAATCATGCTACTACAAATAAAAGCTAAACCTACAACATTAAACATTATTCAAATATATGCTCCAACGACAAATCACACAGACGAAGAAATGGAACAGTTCTACTCTCAAATCGCAGATATACTGAAAAACTTGCCAAAACAAGATCTAAATATACTAATGGGAGATTTCAATTCAAAAATCGGAAAAGGTCGGGAAGGTGATTTCATAGGACCGCACGGGTTACGAGAAAGAAATGAGCGTGGAAACCAACTAAGCATATTTGCAGGAGAACAAGGCTTAGCAACAAGGAATACATTTTTCACACTTCCACCAAGAAGACTTTACACGTGGAAATCGCCTACAGACTCACAGGAAAACGTTGTTAGAAATCAGATAGATTTTATCCTGATAAATAAAAGATACAGAAACAGTTGCACCTGTGTAAAAACATATCCAGGTGCAGATATACAGTCAGACCACATCCCATTAGTGGGCACCTTTAAAGTTAAATTAAAAAGAATAAGAAAGAAAGGTACTAATAAGTATGATGTAAGAAAACTAAAAGAACCACTAATAAAACATAAAGCAAAGATAAGGTTAAACGACGAGATTAGATTAAACACAAACATAAATAGACATATGGTCAATATATCAAATATAAAAGAGGAGGTCACTGTGGAAAGTATCAAAAAGGAATTCTTAAAACCAGACACCGTAAAGAAAAAGACATGGATGATAAATGAAATCCTACAACTGATGGAGAAAAGAAGACTCGCAAAAAGCCATCCAGTAGAATATAATACCATTAATAGAAGAATAAAATTGAAAATAAGAGAAGCAAAAGAAAACGAGGTAAAAGAAAAATGTGCGGAAATAGAAACCTTACAAGCGAAACATGACAATTTTAATATATATAAGAAAATTAACGAGGTGACTGGGAAATATAAAAAGAGAACTGTGAACAAACTAGTGAATGAAGAAGGAAAATTATTATCAATAAAATGAAATCAGTGAAACATGGAAAAATATACAGAACAGCTATTTCACGATAATAGACCAAAACCTCTCCAGATAAACAGCGAAACCGGACCAAAAATACTAGTAGAAGAAGTACAAAATGCAATAAAAGTATGAAGGAAGGCAAAGCACCTGGCCCAGACAACATACAGACAGAGTTTTTGAAACTCCTAGATGAAGAAAACGTGAAATGGCTGACAGATCTATTCAACTATATATATGACACTGGAAAATACCTATAGAATGGCTTAAATCTGAATTCATTCTACTACCTAAAAAGCCAGGAGCTAAGAAGTGCAACGAGTATAGAACAATAAGCCTCATGAGCCACCTATTAAAATCATTTATAAAAATAATTTATAATAGAATATACAAACTATGCCAAGAACAAATAGCACCTACACAGTTTGGATTCAGGAACGCAGTCGGAACACGCGAAGCCCTATTTAGCATTCAAGTATTAATTCAACGTTGCAGGGATGTAAACTGCGACGTATATGCCTGCTTCATAGACTTTCAAAAAGCTTTTGATAGAGTCCAACATCAAAAGATGATAGATATTTTAAGAAACATAGGACTAGACGAAAAAGATCTAAGAATTATTATAAATCTATGTTGGAATCAGACGGCATCAATGAAATTAGAAGAAGAAAACATCGTAGATATAAAAATCCAGAGAGGGGTGAGACAGGGGTGTGTACTGTCTCCGCTATTGTTCAACCTTTATTCAGAATACATCTTCAGAGAAGCGTTAGAAAACACAAATATAGGGATTCTCTTAAATGGAGAAAGATTAAATAACATCAGGTACGCAGTAGTTAAAGTTAGAGGACTTACAAGTACTATTAAACAGAGTAACAGAATGTAGTCAGAGACAGGGCATAGACATCAATATAAACAAAACGAAATTAATGATCATCAGTAAAAATAATATCCCCAGATGTCAACTCATGATAAACCATATACCTATAGAACAAGTGGAAAAGTATACTTACCTTGGTAGCACCATTAATGACCAGTGGGATAACTCACAGGAAATAAAGATCCGCATTGAAAAGGCTAGAGCCGTGTTCAACAAAATGAGTACCATCTTCAAAAGCCACAATTTAACAATTAATTCAAAGATGAGATTTCTGAGATGCTACGTCTTCCTATCCTTCTTTATGGAGTAGAGTCATGGACCCTGACAAAACAACAGAAAAAGGCTGGAGGCATTTGAAATGTGGCTCTATCGCAGAATGTTAAGAGTGTCATGGATAGAGAGAGTCAGGAATGACGAAATTCTGCAAAGAATGAAAAAAGAAAAAGAAATACTGACTACAATAAAAACAAGAAAGCTCCAGTACCTAGAACACATTATGCGGAACGAAAACAGATTCCTACTGCTTCAAGTTATACTGCAGGGAAAAGTACAAGGCAAAAGAGATCCGGGTAGAAGAAGGATATCATGGCTTAAAAACCTGGAACATGGTTTTCTATGACCACAACACAGTTATTCAAGACAGCAGTCAACAAAATTATAATAGCCCAAATGGTTGCCAACATCCGGAACGGATAGGAACCGCAAGAAGAAGAAAAAAATAGTAAGAGACGACTGCCATAAAAAACAGTATAACCACTTAAAAAAAAGTCGAAAACAATTCTGGAAATTAGAGTGGAATAACATTGTTAAATTTAACAAAAAAAACTGTTTACAAAGGTAAGTATAAATAAGGAACAATGTGGCTTTTTCAAAACATAACAACAATAACCGCTATATCTGTGATGCATCAGAATAAAGCGACCGAATTTAATGTACCTGTCTTTGTGTTTTGTAAGCATAAAGAAGGCATCCGATTGGGTCACATTAGATGGATATAGTAACGGTATAATAAGAAAAAAACGTACCAGCATAGTTAATAACAATCATAAAAGTTGTCAACAAAACACAACAAAAGTTCAAACCGGAACATAATTACCATGAATACACAAGTGAAATTTATCAAGGGGACTAGACCCAATCATTTTTAACACAACAATAAAAAACGTAATCCATAGCGTAAATAGTAGGGCAACTGTTTTATGTTGCTACTATTGTTAAAATATCTAAGAGACGTTATCCGGAAAAATAAATAGTAAAAATTCATGTTAAGAAGAGATACATGTGGACAAAGTAACAGCTTCAAATTACAGAATTAAATGAGAGTGGGATCCCTCTAACCAAATTTTCAGTTTAATTTTAGTTTTCATTGAGTGAAGACTAAAATTCAATTAAAATGGTTAATTTTGAATTTATCAAAAGTGATTGTGGCAATGATTTGTTAAATTGTAACAACTTTTTATTTGAATGTGAGAAAAACTACACTAATGCCAATAACCAGTGTATTATTTACTGGAAATATATAGAGTTCAAGAGACAAAAATGTCCTGCGAGAGCTAAAACAAGTGATGGCCAGTTAGTTTCAATTGATCCGGTTGAAAAATATGACCACTTATTCAGTTAAAATAGAGCTGTACTTAAGAAAATAATGAATAAAATAAAAGGAAGTTCTTTGATGTCAAAAGATAATCCTTGAAGAATTGTTCAGCGCACACTAGCTATGGTGAATGCAGACGTACAGCCATATTTACCAACTGAATCAGTACTTAAATTGAAGATAATGTAATTGGTTAGAGTGATCGCATTCTAGTTGGCAGTATTTAAGGCGAGAAGAAATCGAAGAAATGAAAGACTTTCCGATGCCTACATCTTTAGTTGATTTGGAAATTCCTCAACAATTTTTTCACTCAGATAGAGATAGATGATGGCTGTATTTTACTATTCACAACAAACGAAAACATTGAATTATTAAGTGCATCGAGGTTTTGGATAATGAATGGCACATTCAAAACAGTTCCGAGGTAAAATAACTTACTAGAATGCGATCACTCTAACCAAATGTTTAGTCTTTTACACCAGATTCAAAGACGAATAGGAACACATAAAGGAGATCCCATCTTTCCTTTAGTTATGCGCTGATGACAAAAAGAAATTTGATTGTGTTTTATTCCAAGAACTCATTGCTAAAGCAGAAAATATTGATAAGGAGCTCAAACCTAAAGTGATTATATTAGATTTGAGCAAGCTGCTATGAGTGCTGTAAGAGCAGAATTTAATGGGGCTCGAACAAGAGGATGTCATTTTCATCTGTGCCAATCAATATTACTTAAGGTCCGGGGAATTGATACACAGACGAAGAAGAATTTAGGATCAATTTGCGTAAATTCGCAGCTTAGGCTTTTCTAAAAGATGCTTTTGCAGCAGTGAGTTAAAAAAAAATTGGTTAGAGTGATCGCATTCTAGTTTTGGAATTCCATTTCAGCTGAGACTGAAATTACAAGGCGCAAAAGATATTTTCAATTGGTTCGATAAAACTTACGTTAATGGACGACAATTCAAAAGATCATCAAGAGCTTTATTCCTTCCTGACGTTTGGTCTGTGTTTATGGACAATTTTTAAGGTTTTCCCGAACTTCAAATAAAGTTAAAGCATGGCATCGCCGATGGAACATCCTTATCGGCAACCCTTACGTTGATTTGTGGAAAATCATTAAAAAGACCATTTTCGAAGAAAACAGAACTGAATTCAAAATTACTGAATTACGAAATCAAGATAAAACTTTGGTTAGAGTAATCGCATTCTAGTAATGTTTGATAACAGAAAATTTGAACACTAATCAAAGAAATCGTGACATTCCTAAAGACGAAATACTTTAAAACATTGTAAGTTTACAATAGATCAGTCGATCAATATATGAAAGCTCTAGGTTATACATTTGATATTTAAATTTGAATAAATTGACATTAATTGAGATAGTTTTGTTTTTATGAATTAAAATTTGGTTAGAGTGATCACACTCTCGTTTCATTGTTAAGTATTTTCAGGCTAATGAGTTTAGGCTAATAATTTTTGGGGCTAATGAGTTCGGGCTAATAAATTTCGGGATAATGCATGTGAATGTTAATAATGATACAAAGAAAATCAAGAAAAGTTAGGATAAGAAATGAACCCGGCGTAATGGATATCATCAAATTCGCCAAGAGAAGACGAAGAGAGAAATGATCATGTCCAAAGAGACAGCGACGATAGACTAATCAAAATAGCAAGACATCCAAGATCCAATTCCATTCAAAAGGATGGCTAGGAAGTTTGGTTTTTCTATCTATAGAAACTAGAATAACAGACTAAACATAGACTTGCAGTTTATTCAAACAAAAATATACTTTTGGCCATATTTGTATTACAAAAATTACTTTCTTCTATTTTTTATATCTGAGTTTTATTTTAAATATTGTTTGTAAGAAACAAAATAACAAATTTATTGTTTCCAAAGAGTTGTTAACGTGTGATATTTTGTTTTTGTTTTATCCACACAACGCTTATACTTCTTTAGCACAAAGAGTTAGTAAATTAACTGATGAATAAGTCAGTGTAGTAAAAATAATTTTAAAATAACTATAAATTTCAAATTTTCTTTATATTCTATGCTATTTGTACACAAAAATTGTATATCAAATTTTATTGTGGTTTTGGCAACAGCGAAGAACTTGAGAAGTATTGAATTTAAAATTTTTCGCAATGAATATATTTAGAAGTGAAGCTTCTATTACACTTCAGAAATTTATTAGCACTACAAATGTGTCATTAAATACTTGCTTTCATGTGCTATCTGCATAAATTTAGAGGGTACCGTGGTAAACAAGCTTTAGGAGTTTCAGACTTAGTGCGTTATCCGGCGTGGTAGCTTGGATGCAATTTACTGCATAATCCTCCCGTTGGACGTACACAGCCCTGTGTTGGAATAGTCAACACGCTAAATCAGTTTATGCTTGCCTAGATGTGTATCGTAATCTCATTAGTTTGAATGTGGATTATTGACCCGCGGTGAAATGAACTACGTAATGTATTTGTAGGGTCAGTAGCCGAAGTTTTGTTATTTATAGGTTTGTACATGGAATACGTAATAAACAAGTATGTAAATAAATTTTGGGATTAAGCTACGTTACTTTGTAATTATTAGTTAGTTAAATATTAACAGACGTATTTCAATAACCTTGTAATACAAATAGCAATTAGAAATTATATATGCATATGTAACTACCACAATAAATCAAATGTAAACAAAATTGTTTTTGCACGATACTTCTGACTGTTATAGCTAGCGATGCTTAAAGATAGTTCCTATAAAGCACTTTGTACTAGCCCTTCTTTAGATACGATGTCGGGAAAGGGCTATCCTCGTTTGTTGTACAATGAACTATTAATAAGTTTCTTATAATAAAAGACGCTAAACCGCCCGAAGCTTTGAGAAAATTAAATTTTGGGGGACAATACATTTTAGGAAAGAAATTTTTTGGGAGAACGAATACGAAGATCGCCCACGTCATCCAGGAGAGACCAGAGCGACTGATGTTAATATTTGTATTATATGGCACATTTGTTCTAAGATTTTTGGGATTCAAAACTTTTTCGCAAGATATGTCATTTTTCTGACTTCCAAATATGACACAAATTGAAGATTTGTTCTAGACTACACCCTTCTTACAGTCCGCACTTATTGTTTTACAATTATTCTTTAGAGTACTTAGAGAACAGGGATTTCACAATGATGCTGTTGTCAAAGCGCTCATGGGCGAATGGCCGGGATCGTAACCACTTTTTATAATATTAGAATCAAAAATTACTTCCCTTGAAGAAAAAGTTTATGTCGGCAGATTATGTAGAAAAATAACTTTGTAAGTTCGAATTTTTATAATCCTTAGGTAAACTAAAATAAATAATTTAGAATGCAATGTGAAATAAAGTGCACTGAATTTAAGAAACTCCTATTGAGATTTATTTAAAGAACAAATCGCATTACTCTTTTATATGTAGAGTGGTGATTAATACATTATTTAGGGATAAAGTATGAATTAAATTTAAAATCACAGAATTTTAAGATGGGAGCTTGCTAAAATGGGGGCTAGATAAAGATCAAGCTAATAAAAAGAAACGCATTAAAGTACAACACATAAAGCACATATTAAGGGTAATATAATTGTTAAAATTGTTATGATTCAATTAAATTTGCTGACATTTAAAAAAATTTAGAAATGTAATAATATTGTAAACATTAATACTGACACCAACGAAATCAAAGATAATCCACATACGAATAATAAGAGTAAAATTTATCCGTATTAAGAAAAAAGAGATGAAAAAAAAATTTTTTTTAAGTTTATTTGCAGATTAACAATCAGAACCATTTTACATAATAAACATATAGTAAGGTCCTATGAGCTAATGAGATGACGGTAGTGACGTGAGGGGAGTCCATCCATCGATGTTATCCCGTTAGTTTCTTCTTAGATCAATGGGTCACGTTTTTGTAGTCGTTTAGGAGGTGGATCATGTTGCAGGCTGGATGCCAGGACATTGGGATGAACTTGAAGTCGCAGGAAATGGTTGTTGCTTCTTTTAGTACGTTCTTCTACTACTGTTGGCATTTCCAGGTCGGTATGCAGGGTGTCGTTGCTAACATACCAGGGAGCATTGGCTAATATTCTCAGTGTTTTGGATTGCATGTGTTGGATTATGTTTACGTTTGACTTGCAGGAGCATCCCCACAGCTCGATGCCATAGGTCCAGATAGGTTTAATTATTATTTTATAAAGTAGAATCTTATTTTCTAAAGATAGACACGATTTCCTACCAAGTGACCAGTACATTTTTTAAGTCGTAGATATTCTTTCGTTTCTTTAAATATAGTTCGCTTTCTAATAGCCCAGGTAGCGGGCTTCATTTGCTTGAGGAATTGTTATATTATTTAGATGCACCGGCGGGCATTCCAAGCGATTTAGGGTAAAATTTACCTGGCTGCATTTGGCTTCGTTCACTTAGATTCTCCATTTGATTAACCAGGTTTGTAAGAGCGACAGATCATGTTGCAAGTTTAAGGAGGCTGTTTGAGGATTGGTATGATGAGAGAGAAGGACTGTATCGTCAGCGAAGGTGCTTATAGTTGTAGCTACTGTTGTAGGTATGTCTGCCGGTACAATGTATATAGAAGAGGTCCAAGAACGCTGCCTTGTGGTACTCCGAAGTTGATTGAATGAATGGCAGAATATTCTTGGCCATACTTTATCTGGAAGTGTCGATTTAATAAATAGGATTTTATAAGTAAATAATATTCACTTGGAAGGTGTAATTTGAGTTTATATAAGAGCCCCTTATGCCATACTTTATCGAACGCCTGTTGTATATCAATAAATACTGCTGGACAGTAAGATTTAGAGTCCAGTGCTGTGTTAATCATATTTACGACGCGATGACATTGCTGAATGGTAGAGTGATACTTTCTGAACCCAAACTGGTGGCCCGGGATGCAGTTTTCCAATATATCTGTTTCATGTATTCTCCTGACTAAAAGTTTTTCTAACAGTTTAGAAACTTGGGGCAGTAAGCTTATTGGACGGTAAGATGTAATTTCCTCAACAGGTTTACCTGGTTTTGGTATGAGAATTATCTGTGCCAATTTAAGTGGTAACGGCCAATAATGGAGGCGTAAGATATAATTGAAAAGTTTCCTTAGAAACACCAGACCGACTCTAGGTAATTCAGCAAGCACTTTACCGGATATTAGTTCGTACCCTGGTGCTTCTTTATGGTTAAGATGTTGAATTTCTTTTTCCAGCTCTGCACAGGTGAATCTCTTGATAGGTAGCGACAGTTGCAATGGTATGTCCAAGAAGCTGTTTACTGTATCATCAGGATCATCTGAGTAGGGCGTAAAAACATTAGCAAAATGTCGTGCAAATAAGTCTGCCTTTTCCTGATCTGTTCTAGCCCACTCGTTATTTGTTTTTCTTAGTGGGGATTTGTTTTTGTGGCCGTTTGTTTGCTTTTGGCGATTTTCCAAATGCTATTATCTGTTCTTGATAATGTAGTTAGATAATGGTTAAAAGTTTCCTGCCTTATCTTGTGTAGTTGGTTCTTTAAGGTATTTGCTAATCTATTATACACTGTTTTGTCAGCTGGATGTTGTGTTCTATGCCATCTAGCTCTCCTCTTCGCTTCTGTCGAACTAATTCAAGTATGTCATTAGGAATATTTATATCTCTTTGAACGCTGTTTGTGATCGTAGGTGTGGATTTCCATGCTGCATTTTGCAGAGTAGTGATAAAGTGATCAGTAGCTTGCTCTAATTCCTGGGGAGTTTTAAACTAATATTTGATTGTAGGGTTTCTTGAAGAATGGCTCTGTATGAGTCCCAATCTGTTTTATTGTTATAAAGTGATGGTCTTGGTGATTTTTTAATTATCGTTGTACTGATTGTAGCGATAACTGGTGTATGATCTGAAGATAAGTCAAGATTACTGATAATATCCGTATAGTTAGAAGAAATTCCATTTGTGACAAAAAAGTCTAGCAAATCAGGTGTTTTATTATGGTCCGTGGGCCAGTATGTTGGCTCCCCAGTTGATAGTATCCATATTTTTCTTCTCGTAGGAGGTTATATAGAGCCCTACCCCTAGTGGTAATTAGCCGAGATCCCCAGTAGGTGTGCTTACAGTTGAAGTCTCCACCGCATATGAATGTACTGCCAAGTGATTAGAAAAACGGCTTGAGGTCCTCCTTGGTAATATTATGTCTTGGTGGACAATAGACAGCAGATATGATAATTGGGTTTGGTAATTTACAAACTTGTATTGTTGTTGCTTGTAGGCATGGATCCTCATATTTTTGTAGTTCCTAATGAACTATTGAACTCTTTATGAGTAGCGCTGTTCCTCCGTGGGCGGTACCATCCGGATGTTCCGTATGATAGCATGTATAGTGCGGAACTCTTAGATAAGATCTGTCCGTAAAATGTGTTTGTGATATAAGAAATATATCTATATTATGAAGTTTTGAAAATAATTCGATTTCTTGAATTTTTGATTGGATGCCATTCGCATTCCATAAACATATTCGTAAGGACTTAGACATTAAAGACAAGTTTATTTATGACAGTAGGCAACATGTTTATTATCATGTTGTTTTGTTGCATTAGTGGACATCATTTTGAATTCTTCTAAGAACTTTTGTAAGATTGTGTCTTGACTGTTGGCTTGTACAGTGTCACCTTGTACTACTTGGCTGTATGTTGAGGGTGTGAACTTTGAGTGTTGTCTATTGTTGCTGGGTGGTGAGTGGTTTGAATTGATAAACCTGTTTTGAGTCTGTGTGTCTGGTTTCAGTCTGTTTTGTAATTCTTTGTGTACTGTACAGCCTCTATAGTTGGAGGGATGATCACCGCCACATAAAGCACATTTAGCCGGCAAATCTTTTAATTTCTTGCATGTCTTAGTGTCATGCGGTCCTCCACATTTAACGCAAGCGTAGGGACGGTTACAGTAGGCTTTGGTGTGGTTATATTGTTGACACCTCGTACACTGGACAATTGATGTATTTTTACGTGGCGGCTCCACTTTTATAACGTGATTATTTAAGAATTTAAGGTTGTAAATGTCTTTATTGTTTTCAAAGGTTCCAAGTCTACAAAAACATTGGTAAGGATAATTTTGTAATTCTGTGTTTGATGTTTGTTACAGCTCTTACTTTGAAACCTTTCTCTTCCAGTGATTTTGCTATTTCGGTAGAGGTACAGTAGGATGGAGGTTACGAATGACAACTCTATAAGCTTTATTTTCTCTCATCTGATATGTGTGGTAAATTATACCTGTTTCCTTCATGAATGTTACTAACTTACGGTATGTGTCGTATTTGCACTTAGCTTAACTATATTTCAGACATTGTTTTGTTTTATATTGTTCTATTTCAGTAACAGCTGTTAGAGCATTTATCATTTTATTATAATCTGTAACTCCATGTACAAATATCGGAGGTGGTCTGGGTATCTTATTTTGTTGAACAACCGGTGCGACTTCAGTAATATCCTCATTAGGCATTAAGGGCAGAATATCTATTATTGTGTGACATGTATCTATTATTTTGTGTGACATGTACTGCTTTACTTTGTGCTGATTGTTTTGTTATTCTTTTCCTTTTTCTGTTTTGTGCACATTGCCATTCTTTATTGGGCATTGTATTCAATTCCACTTCACTATCACTATCGGGTGTATTTATTCCGTTTGATAAATTATTTGTCGGTATGTTATTTAGTTGCATTGATGTAAAAGTATGATTAGTTTGTGTATTCATTTGAGATTGTAAATTTGGGATCTGCACATTTGGCACATATGTCGAGTTGTTATGTAAATAAGGAGTATTAATAATAGGAAATTGGGGATTTACCTGGCTATCCATCGGGGCGAAGCTATTATGTGATTGAGATGCTAGCTGCCGTGTTAATTGCGTTGACGGAATATAGAAATTATTATTGCTGTTGCATGCCATTTTAGTAGCATGTGGATTGGTTTCATATAACTATTTTACGAAATGTGAGTTTATAATTATTATACTTCACTCAGATTAAACCAGCGTATTGCTGACCTAAGGTCAGCGATAACCGCGTTACACACTTTCACTATTATCGCTCAGCACACGTCTTAACGGTATGAAAGTCAAACGCGGACTCAAGAAAAATTTGTGGACAAATTTATAAGGTGAATTTTATTTGAGTCCAAAATCTTTCCACTCGTAAAGTTTGCGTTTACAAGCAAGCGTTATTAAAATTCTCAGTAATCAGTTTGCTTGTTCGGATTTTTGTAATTCAAAATAAATTTAGCCAAGTTATTTTACTTATTAACCAATTTTCCTTTAACCTTCGGCTGTGGAAGCCAAGTTTACTGATGTAGACGCAATTTTGCTTTCGCATTCAAATACATTTTAATTTAGCTTTAAAAGTTGAAAATACTTTATTTATCACTCCCATTTAAGAAATATGTGTCTTTTTTAGAAAAAGTCTAATTTAATCATTACACGTAGGTGGGAAAATCAGTAAAAGTGCAAGTCAGGTAGGCTTTAAAAGTGGCCCCCATATCAAGAAAACTTTATTCTGAATTTAAGTGTTAATATAAGAATGCCTCGGTTAATAGAGAAATGTCTTTGCCTGTTTCTAGACTATGATAAGGCATTTAATAATTTCAAACACGATCAACTGATAGATCTGCTGAGACATAGTAGGCCAGATGGGAAAGTTACACAGATAATTAAAATTATTGAAAAAAGTAGACAAAGTTGTATTTTATTTAATTTTTTTAATCTCTACTTCAAGGTTATATTCTAAAATTCTTCATATAAAATATAATTGAAACTAAATGTTAGCAGTAAGTGAATGAACAATATTCGCTAGACAAATGACATGATACTCCTTGCTAGTGCTGAGAGGAAACAAAAGATTTTGAAGTAGGTATGTAAGGTCAGCAAACGTACGAATTCAAAATACATGTGTATTAAACTAATTTTATTTTAATTAAGATAATACAAAGTCAACCGCAACCGCTATCGACAAGACCCCAAACTAGAAGCTATAGTCGTGTAACTAAACCCCAGAATACAACTCAAGGCGCTGAATCGACCATGTCACTAAATAAATTTTTAGAAGAATTTAAAATAATGTTCAACCAACTGATACAGCAGAATAGTATGGTGCTCAATATGTTAACAATGCTAATCAATAAACAAAACAATGGCTCTTAGAATAGCTTTATGGAATGCCAATGGCCTTGCTCAACGCAAAGATGAAATTCAGTTATTTTTAAAACAAAACTTAATAGATGTCCTCCTGATCAGTGAAACTCATTTCACTGAAAAGACATATTTCAAAATACCAAGTATAATGTATATCACACTAATTACCGGATGGCACTGCACATGCAGGCACAGCTATAATAATAAAACAAACAATAAGTCACTATGAACTACCAAAGTTTGCTGAAGACTATCTCAAGCTACCTCAATTCGTGTCCACATTTCCCATGTGAAATAACAGTTAGTGCAGTCTACTGTCCACCAAAACATAATATAAAAACACCACTTTGAATCCTACTTCAGCACTTTAGGCACCAAATTTCTGGCAGGAGGAGATTACAATAGTAAAACACAGCATGGGGATCGCGACTAACCACCACAAAGGAAGGAGCTATTCAAACTCATTCAAGACAAAAGATATACATACTTATCTACGGGAACTCCAACATATTGGCTGACAGACAGCGATAAGTTACCGGATTTACTAGACTTTTTTGTCACAAACAATATTTCGCCAACCTATATGGACATTACACCTAGCTACGACTTGTCCTCAGATCATTCACCGGTAATAGCCACCTACAGCACATACCCATTATATATTCAACCTGTACCTAGATTACATAATTCGAAAACTGACTGGGACGAATATAGGCGCAATTTGTCAGATACAATATATTTAAATCTAAGGCTTAAAAACTCAAATGAAATTGAGGAAGCTACAAATAGTCTTATAAATACCCTTCAAGAAGCAACAAGCTACTCCAATAGTAACATACAAAAAGATATCACGAATATTCCTCTCGAAATTAAAAACTGGTAGCTGAAAAAGAAAAGCACGAGCCAAATGCCAACGAACACACCCCAGCAGACAAGAAAATATTGAACAGACTTAGTAATAAGCTGAAATCTAAATTAAAATCTCTGAGAGAAGAGTCACTCAAAGATTATTTATCTAACCTTAACCGTTATGACAATTCTATTTGAAACCGATCAAAGCTAAAAGCAAACCAATAATAACTCTTCCCTTTAAGAATGGAACAACCATCACAAGAACAGTGGGCAAAAGTGATAAGGAGAAAACAGAAGTATTTGCGAAACACCTTTCCGATGTTTTTCAGCAGCACGAAAATGACCCAGACGAGGAAATAATGGAAATATTAGAATCTCCCATTTTAGCAACGCAACCAATTAAACCCGTCACACCTAAAGAAATAAAGGAGGAAATAAAACGCCTGAATGCAAAAAGCGGCATGGACCTTATAACAGCAAAAGGCTTAAAGAACTGCCAAAAAAAGGCATAGTATTACTGATGTATATCTTTAATGCAATCCTCCGAATCCAATATTGGCCTCAAAAATTAAAAACTGCCGAGATAATTTTAATCCTTAAGCCTGGAAAAGACCCAAATAGCGCAAAATTATATCGACCTATCAGCTTATTACCAGCTGTTTCAAAATTGCTTGAAAAACTAGTTCTTAAAAGAATCAATACTGAATGGATACCCGATTATCAATTTGGATTTCGACCACCCAACAGTGTCATCGCATATCGCAAACTATCCTCGCCAGTTTAAACAACAAAGAATACTGCGTATCTGTATTCCTAGACGTAAGCCAGGCTTTCGACAGGGTCTGGCACCCAGGATTACTGTTTAAAATTAAAAAACTCATACCAGCGTTTTACAAACTACTTAAAACATACCTAAGTGATAGACACTTCAGAACAAAAGTAAGACAGGAAGTCTCAACTATACTCCCAATCAACTCTGGGGTACCACAGGGCAGTGTCCTGGGCCTACTTTATCTCTATTTACATCAGATCTTCCAGTTTCACCAAACATCACAATGGGCACATTTGCTGATGACACTGTCATACTGGCTAGCCACAATGTAGTCCTCCAAGCACACACTCTAATACAAGATTATCTACATGTTCTAGAACACTGGCTTCAAAAGTGGAATGTAAAAGTAAACGAGACAAAATCTACTCATACCACATTTACCCTGAGAAAAGATCCGTGTCCACCCATATACCTAAACAACATAGTAATACCACAAACTGTGACAGTAAAATACCTGGGAATACACTTAGATTCCAAATTAAACTGGAGAACACATCTGCAAAAAGAAAGCAAATGGACCTAAAACAGAGAGCTATATTGGTTGATCGGTAGAAAGTCTCCGCTATCTATAGAAAACAAACTATTGTTGTACAAATCAGTAATCAAACCCATATGGACGTATGGAATAGAACTATGGGCTGTGCCAGCAAGTCCAATATCGAAATAATCCAAAGGTGCCAGTCCAAAATACTAAGAACGATAGTTAATGCCCCATGGTATATTGCAAATGAAATGATCCACAAAGATTTGAAGATACCAACTATAAAAGAAGTTATCCATGAGAGAAGCATCACCACCACCAAAATTGGAAGCGACACAAATCCTTTAATACAGCCCTTACTAGAAGACACAGCAATAAGAAGACTAAAAGACAGTGGCCAGCTGACCTATAAATAGACTTAGAGAGCTCATCGCTGGATGAGATCTCATCATGTTATTAATCGATCTAAATCCTAAATTTAGATTGTACGTTAACAAATTAGCTTATAGAATACCTTGTATTTTGATTGCTAATTAAATAAATAACAAAAAAAAATTAAGATAATAATTAATAATGTAAGGATTCAACTAAATAGTCAGAATATATAAAGGGTAAAAAGATTGAATGAATCGGTTATCGGCTCAATTAATAATAGGATCTTGACAAAGAAAAGCAGAATTACAAAGGCAAGATACACATTCTTTACAATCAGTTAGTACTATTTAATTGGGACTAAGTTGTTTGTTAAATAAATAACCAAACATTTTTAAGATAAGCATATATTATATATAAATAAACATATTGTAGGCAAATATAAATATACAACATAGTAATTCTCAGATCGGAGAGTATAAAGTAAAAAACTGCAATAATATATTTTAGAAGTTGTGAGCAAAGAAACTCAGCAATATGTAGTATTTTTACAAGGAAAATATGTACGCTCAAAAAGCATTCCTAAAAAAATCCTGTAATGGGATCCACTAGTTCAGTCCAACACCTAAGAGGTTTGTAGTTGGTTAAATATACAAGCAAAGCTTTATTTCTGGCTAAATCGTCAAATAATCGAATGCATTACGAAAATGCCTGTAAATACTGGGGCATTTGCTTCCACTGTTCTTGTAGTGTTACATTTTCCTATTTCACTAATATTGTTTACAATCTGATTTACCTTATGTCCAAGCTATCGATCTGAAAATAAAGTAATAGTAAAAATGTGAAAGTTCAAATTGATGAAAGCTCTAATTGTTTTAAAATAACCATTTTACTTTTGATTGGGATAATTTACCATGCATAAAAGAACTGACTTTTGAGTTCTCCTTTCATTTAAAGTACATATATATAATCAGTAAACCCTGTATACCTTTCGGTGTAGGGTGATTAACCTATCTACTAAAGCTATCAATTGTCTTGTTTAATTTTTATCTACTTAAACTAATTTGTTCTTAATATTTTCTTCAAACAATACGCGTTCTTAAACCTAGCTTAGCAAAAATTCCTTTAGCACTAATTTTCCACATCTCACTATTTGTCGTATGTCTCACTGTGCACAAATTTTGCCCACTCTTTTTTATTTTGCGCCAGTGCTTTCGTTTCTTGCCAGCTTCTGTTTCTCTTTCTTAGGATTTCAGCTATGACCTCATCCCATTTTTTCCTTGATCTTCCTCTTGTTCTTTTTACGATTGTTCTAGCTTGCCATATAATTTTGGTTTGTCTGTTGTTTTTCATCCTATTCAAGTGACCGAACTATCGTAGTTGTTGTCGTTCTATGGTGTTCTTGATTGGCTCTACCCCTAGTATTTCCCGTATTTCTTCATTTCTTAACCTATACATTTTTGTTACTCCCAGGATTCCCCTAAGAAATTTCATTTCGCTGGCTTGAATTTTATTTTCTTGCTGCTTAGTAATCGTCCAGCTTTCGCACCCAAACGTTAGTATTGGTTTATAGACTGAGTTATATACTGTTAGCTTGGTCTTTCTAGTGACTTCTTTTTTCCTAATGAAGGAATCACTTAAGGCGTAGTATAATTTGTTGGCACTCACTATTCTGTTATTAACTTCGGCTTCATTTCTCCCATCCTCCTGTATCGTGATCCCCAGGTATTTAAAGCTGTCTATTTGTTCTATTCCTTTATCATTTAGTTGTATATTTGTTTGTATATTGTTTTATCCCATTACCATTATTTTCGTCTTATCTGTATTTACTTTTAGTTTGCGTCTTTGTAAAGCACTATTCCATATTTCTAAGTTTTCCTGTAAATCCTTTTCGTTTTTGGCATATATCATCAAGTCTTCCGCAAACCCACACTCTGTTATATATATTGGCTCTAAATATCTATACCCCACATACACCTTCTTGCTGCGCCCTTTAACTTCTTTTGTCACATCATCCAGTATTATGTTAAAGAGTGTAGGGCTTAGGACTCCTCCCTGCCTCACTCCTTCTTTTGTCACAAATTCTTCTGATTCTGTGTTATTTGTCCTGACATATTTCCTGGTGCTTTTGTACAAACTGATTATGTTTTTCCTCAATTTTTCCCCTATTCCTCTTTTCTTTAGGCTATTCCATAGTAACTGTCTTGGTACACTGTCAAAAGCCTTCTGTAGGTCAATAAATGCCACATATATATCCGTATTGGGGTGCTTCTCTATCATTTGTTTGACTGTGAATATGTGATCTTGTATTCCTCTCCCTTTCCTGAATCCACTTTGTGATTCCTCCATTTGTGTCTCTATTTTTGCTTTCAATCTTTTATTTAGTAACCTCTCATAAACTTTATATACGTTACTTAAAAGTGTGATCCCTCTACAATTGTTGCAGTCCCGTTTGTTTGCAATATTGGTAATATCGCTCCTAGTTCCCACTCTGTTGGTATTACACACTCCTTCGAGATTTTGCTCAACAATATTGTTAGCGTCTCTATTCCATTAGTCCCTAATAGTTTTAGCATTTCAGTGGTTATGCCATCGTGTCCTGCCGCTTTGCCTCTTTTAAGTTCTTGTGGCTTCTCTTACTTCCTCTGGTCTATATTCTTCTTCTTGTTCGTTGTCCTCCTCCTCCTTCCCTCCCCCTTACCTTGGTCTTCGTTTAGTTCAGTGTTTAGTAAGTTCTCGAAATATTCATTCCAGCGTTTTATTATGTCAGCTTTTTCTGTTAATATTTCACCTTCCTTCGTTGTGGTGTACTGACATTTGTTTTCTTTACCTGTCCTCCACAGTTTCTGGTTCCCCACACTATCTTTTTCAATTTTCTCAACGAATTCTATCCAAGATTGTTGTTTTGCATTTTTCACCAGCTCCTTGGCTCCTGTTCTCTGTTCTTTACACTCTGCATAGTGTTCATTGGTTCTACTTCTTAGGTATTTTTCCCATTTTATTTTCTTTATCTTTATTTCTGTTTTTATATCCTCGTTCCACCAGTGTGTATTCTTTTTGTTTTTGTTGCTGTTTGTTACTCCGCATGTTGATTTGGCTGTTCTGACTATTGCTTCTTTAAATTGTGTCCATATTTCTTCTATTTTGTGGATTTTTACCTTTCGATTTATTTTCCTCATTTCTTGGTCTATCTCTTCGGTATATTTGTTTGCAGTTACTTCTTCTCTCAGCTTGTAAGTTCTTAATGTTATCTTCTTCTGTATGTCCATTTGTGCTTCCTTTTTGTTATCTTTTGTTTCCATTTCAGTTTTCAATTTTGATACCACCAGATAGTGGTCGGTGTACAATTCCGCTCCTCTTCTTACTCGTGTATCTTGTATCTCTTTCCTGTATTTTTTATTTATTATTACGTAATCTATGATCGATTTCTCATTTCTACTCAGTACTTCTCTGGTATACTTGTGTATATATTTATGTTTGTAGAACGAGTTTGTTATGACTAAGTTGTTAATTATATAGAAATCAATTAGTCTTCTTCCGTTGTTATTACGTGTTTCTTCTCCATGTTCACCTATTGTTTCTTCTGTTTCTTCATCTTTCCTCCCTATTCTTCCGTTCAGGTCACCCATTATTATTATTCTTCCTGTTATATTTTCTATTATCTCTGTTAATTGTTCCCAAAACTGATCTTTTAGTTGCGTTCTGTCATCTTCTCCTGGACTGTAAACTATTACTAAGGTTGTTTTGGTTGACTTATGTAGTTGCATTTCTATCTTGAGTATTCTCTCTGTAACAGCTACCCATTTTTTAAGGTGTTCATGGTTTTCTCTTTTTATTAGGCATCCCACTCCCTCTCTTGCCCTCTGATCCTGTTCTACTCCTGCGTATATTAGCACGTTTCCACTTTGTAGCATTTCTTCTCCTTTACCTTTCTTTTTGGTCTCCGTTATTCCCAATATATCTAATTTTGCCATGTTAAATTTTTCATCTAGTTCTTGTTCCTTTCCTCCTATACTTCGTATATCCCATGTCCCTATCTTCCATGTTATACTTTTTTGTTTAATTTGCGTTTGTTGTTTTAGTAATTCATATCCATTATCTTTGCCATTTTCGTCTTTACTAGTGTTATTTGTTACGTCTGCCCTTAGTAATTTTTTGTTCTACGTGTTATTTTACTTAGTTTCCCCTCCAGCCCGCCGTAAGGTGACCTTTCACTTACCGTTCTTTTGCTACTGCTGCTGGTCCCCAGTTGCAAGATTCCTTTCTCTCTTTCTATTTTATCTTCTCCTTCTTTTACCTCATATATTTCATTGTTGCTTACCAGTTTGTTATATTTCAGATGTGCTCTGTGTCCCTGTTTTCTGGCGTCTTTCATCGTTGGAATGAGCTTTTTCCTTTCTTCTATCGTTTCCTTCGTATAGTCCTCATCTATCCATATGCTGGTTCCTTTCAGTTTGTTGGTCTTGCTAAGTATTTCGCTTTTCTTGTTTGCCGTAGTTAACTTCACTAATATTGGTCTTTGTCTATCTGCTTTGTACTTTCCTATTCTCCTCATTTCGTCTATATCTTCCTTGTTCATTTAAAGTACATAACAATATTTTGTAGTATATATTTGTAGTATAATGTTAAAAAAATGTTTATTTTTTCTGGAAGCTAAGAGTAATAATCTTTACGACATATTCAAGTGGAGATATTTCTGTAGAGATGCCAAACATTAATGTTTTAGTTTGTAAATGTAATAAAGAATAATGTCGATTACAATTACATATAGGATATGTGAACTTAAATTTGTATTTGGAACAATAATTTAAACAAATTTCTTTTTTAGTGGAAACCTAATAAAATTTGGACGCCGACAGAATAAGTGATTGTTTCAACAAAGACTAAATAGTAGAACATAATGGGAAGCAATTAAACATTAGGAAGCAAAGAAATTGCGTAGATACTGTGAAAAAAGAAAATTTTGAATTTATTAATATATAAGAGGTTTATAGCTGTTGCGTTTGGCAGCAAATATACAATCTGGTATTTTCAGTAAGTTCGTAGATCCAAACTTGCTCAGCAACAACCTTATTTAATTTAGTTTTAGTATTTTGAGGCACAATTATATTTATTTTCGTATATGAAATAATATTGTTTAAGCTAGGAGACAAAAATTCAAAATTTGCTAAACCCTCTACTGCTAGAGCTCTAACGTGTGGCTAAAGACAATTTAAGTCCGCCCCAAAAAATAGAGTTATAAGTTTTAATTTAATTTTTATTTAAATCGTATTTTAATATACTGGATGCAAAGCAATAGCTACTTTGGATTCTGTGTAACAAAGCAGTAATTTAAAAATTTGAAATTACATGAAAACAAACAATGCAAAATTAGTCTAGAGCATATGTTAATGATTTATTGTTGACTCTTGCAAATACTACCAAGCGTGATAAAACCAAGTCATCCGGCGTACTTTTAATGCTATCATTCTTCAACAGTTTAATTAATATGCTTCGGAAACACTAGATATAGCAAAGACGATCCGCTCAGACGGATAAAAAAATTATGTGAGTCCGTATGTGGGCGTAAAATTGTCAATAAATTACATACTTTATGCAAACAAAGATTACTTTTAACACTATTTTAATTGGCGGACTATTGCTTCTACAAGAGGTTGGAGGTAATAAATACAGTGGTAGCCCAAAATAGAAGTAAAAGGCATAGGTGGTCGGTCACGGGGCATGAAATTAAAAGCCACAAAAATATTTACAAACACACAAATATGACTCGTGTGGCATAAAGACATAAAATACAAAACAAAAACTAAATTATACATGTATAGAAGTTTCAGCTTATTTAAAGATTGCATTAAAAGCTTGATGATTGTAGCAATGCTATACTTTGTCATAAATTGATCCGCTGAAAAGTAAATTTATATAATGACAGTGGAGGTAAATACGCGCACAGTCTAGACGCGTTAAAAGAACAATAATTGTGCATCAGTTGTCGATCTTTTTATCAAAAGCTTACATTCTTAATCTATATGGTTTTCCATTAAGGGTGCTCAAAATTTGAATTTTAATAAATGAAGTTGTGTATGAGATATCATTAAAAAATGTATTTGAAAGAGTATTCGATTACATTATAGAATGGCCGACGAGGTTTCGCTGGGCGGCGCATATCCAAGAGGTCCAATTTTCAATGACTCGTCAGCATAAATTGGGCTCGATATCACTGATGGCATTGGTTATGTTAACTTTTAAGGAATTAATCGTCTATTCGCATAGACCCGTGATTGAACGTAGCCCGACAAGAAAAAGTCTAATGGCGTTAAGTCATTCGATCTTGCTGGGCAGTTGACGTCGTCGAAACGCGAGAAGATCCATTGTTGCATGCGCTGTGTAGCAAGTAGTGCCGTCTTGTTTGAACATGCCGTTGAGATCCATATCTTTCATCTTAGGGTAAAAGAAATTGGTTATCATCGACCTGTATCTTTCGCCGGTGACAGTTATGGCGGTGCCAGCTTCATTTTGGAAGAAGGGCGGGCCAATGACCTCACCGGATCAAAATCCACACCAATCAGTGACTTTTTCTTAATGCATTTACAACTGATGGGTCTCATGTGGATTGTTGTGTCCTAAATGTGACAATTTTGCTTGTTGACATTGCTATTCATCCAAAGAATGGCCCTCGTCGCCGAAGATGATTTTCCGTCCAATTCCAGCTGCTTTACAGTCCAGTTAGTGAATGTTTCACGCTGTCTATGGTCATTTACTTTCAGTTATTGGGTTAATAAAATTGTATATAAATGTAGACCAAAATTCCAACGCAAAATTTGTCAAGTTGAAGTCTCCAAACGGTCAAGTCCTTGGGCGTAACGAGGAATTGACTGCCTCGAGCTTATCCTGCATACTCTCGTTCACTACAACAATGTTTTCTGCAGACCTCACGTTTCGGCGACGTACGGATGTTATTTGATTGTTTACTGAAGCAGTTGATTCGAATTTATCCATCAAACGACGAATAGGCGACTCAACAGGACGATTATGTGGACCATAAAAATTACGTAGCGCACAAAACGTAGCTCAAACTAAGCACTCATTTCGAATATAAAGTGTAATGATTTGTACGTGTTGTTCAACACTATAAGTTACCTCTAAATTTGACAGCTGTAGTTTCACCGAAAGTTCGAGCACCCCTATTGAAAAACCTTTTATATTCAGCGTATCTAAATAAATCCTGTTAAACCAAGTTAAACTAAAACTTAAAGATATCTTGATCTAATACTTTAGTAAAAATTACTAGTCGTCGTGTTTTTGTTTTAAAGTTTGCTTATCTAAGAACTGTTTCTTAAAATTATGTTATGTTTGTGTTTCAAGGTGAAGAATTTCAAGTTGGTGTTATAATGGACATGAGAATATTTTGGTACAATATTTAATGACTTTAAAAATAAAAAGGAGCCAGTAAAAGCTTTCACTATAGCATTTGAAAGCTTTATCGTTTCTAGGACAACAGAATTATGCTACTTAAGAAATTTAAACGTGAATAGCAATCTTTCCGAGATGTATGGCGAATTGGGTGTTCTTATTCTGCTACGACTCACCAGAATGTCGTATAAATTAGTATTTCAATGTTTGGAGAGATGAATCAAGACAACTAACTTCAGGATTTTTTTACAGGATTTTAAAAGTGGTTTGAACGAATGCAACCTCATGTACATAAGCGTGATTTATTAACGTGAATAAATTATTTTATTTTATTAAAACGGTATATGTTTATACATCACTATGCATAGTATGTATTGATATTTAAGTATGAAATTTCCACTTTTATCTTGAAAAGGTAAGGTGCTCTACTCTTCTTCTTTTTTAAATCTATTTTCATCTAACAGTAGATATAGTCCTTCCATTTCTCATTTCATATTTCTCAGTCTTTTGCTAGCCTTCCCCATCGTTTTTCTGCTATCGTCTTCCCAACGTTTAAGTGGTCCTCTTTTCTAGTCTAGGCTTACAATTTAAGAGTCTACTTGTCCATCTTTTTTGTGCTCTTACCAAATGCCCCGCCCAGCTTCTGTTGTGCATCTTTTTCCACTATGTCTTTGACCTTTGTTTTCCCCTTTAACCATTCGATTCAGTTTTTATCTTGCAGTGTTACTGCTAATATTCGTATTTCTATTAATCTTTATGTTGTTTGTAATTTCTTTATTACCTTCATGGTGGTCGTCATAGTTTCGTCGATTTATCTCTGCTTCTTCATTTGCACGAAATTTGTTATTTTTGTCTTCTTTTTGTTGATAGTTAAGCCAATTTTAGCAGATTTTCCTTATTGTTCTGACTTGGTAATTATAACTATGTCATCTGCGCATCTTCAGTGCGTGAACTTTTCACCACCAATCTTTATATCCAATCGAGACCAGTCCAACTACTTAAATATATTTTCTAGTGCCAGTGTAAATAATTTTGGTGGCAATGTATCTCAATATATATATGATACATCTTTCTATTTTTATTTTACTTGATTAAAGTCTTAGTTCAGTACTGCTTGTTACTTTTTTATATATTTTTTGAATAATGTTTAAATAGCAAGTATCAAAGCGGCCTTCGTTTAGAGCTTTCAAAATTAGCATAATCTCTATTGTATTGAAAGCTTTTTTGTAGTCTATAAAAACCAATACTACTGGTATATTATATTAATTGCTTTTCTCTATAAGTTGTCTTAATGGTTGCAGGTGACCATTAGTTCCAAATCTTTTTCTGAATTCTGCCTGTTTTATAGATTGGGTAATGTCTAGTTTTATTGTCTTATCTTATGGCTACTATTTTATGAACAATTTATAGAGATGGGAAAGGAGATTAATAGAACGGTAGTTTACGATGTGTTTTACCTCTTCTTTTATGTAACAGAATAGCTAAAGCTTCATTACAATTATTTGGCATATTTTCTTCTGCTAAGCATAATAACACTTTCAAGATGTGTAGCAGTTTGTATCTTCCGTTTTTGATGTGCTCATTTATTATAGGGTCTTTGGCAGGTGATTTCTTATCTCATTTATCGTTATATCCGGAATATCTTCAGACCACACGTTTCTAATCAACCTTAGTGTTTTTGTACCGATTGCTGGGTTTTTTAATGTCGTAGAATATGATTTCGCTACTTTTAGTATCTATTTTTTGTCTGCAGTTTTATTTCTATCCTGTTTTTGTTTTAGTATATGTTTACTTCCAGTTGGTAAATTTTTTTATTATTTTTAGGTTTCCGTTTTCTTCTTTAGCAAAATCTTTATTGTATTTTCTGATTTTTCTCGTATTTTTTAATTAATTTAGTTTATTTTAGTGTATCTAACATATCCCATTCTCTTTCTTATCTTAGCTGCATTTTTCTCCCCATCAATCGCTTTGTTTTGTCTGGCATCTTTTCATTTCTTTTTATCGTATATCCTTTGGTGCCATATTTATTGCCCGAGTTACTTTTCTATTTACATCATTTGTGATAACTCTTTCAATGTTAAACAAAGGTTTTCTATCAGCTCAAAATTTTATGGATTTTATGTTTCCAGATTTATTTGCAAAACAACCACCCAACTAAAAATGCATCTTGTCGCTACAGAAGACTTTCTTTAAAGGAACATCGTCCGCATGTAATCTCCAAAACAGGATCAGATATCATATGTGGTATTGTAAAAACAGTGTCATCAATTTTATAACAAGGCAATGGTGTGTTCTATGTATAATCTTACAAAGTATAGAATTCATATTCCTAAACACTCTAAATACTGCCTCTGTAGAAAGACTAACTAAAAAAAAGTACACGAATTTTAAATTACAGATAAGTATAACGAAATAAAATGAGCGAATTGTAAGATGCAGACGGAAATATAAACAAATAAAAAAATATGCATAATATTTATTTGAAATGATAGTGGTAATGAGCATTTTCACAAATAAAACAGGTATAAAGGTATGGAGTTTAATGTATAAAAAGTATAAATACATAATTCATTAGTTTCAAACAGATAATAATGATGAGGTAAGTAGTGAGTTGACTAAAGTTGTCGGAGAAAATATACAATAATTAATATCTATATTAGTGTTTGTTTTAAGCTTTTCATCGATTCTCTTTTCTCTATATAATTTTGCATTTATATTTCTTCCCATTGAAAATTAATTTAAGTTGAATTCTTTTATTGTGCTGTTTTTTCTTTATTAAATGACACCTAGCATTCTTTAGTCTACTTTTGTTATACATGCAGGTTTTTGTAGAGTAAATTAAATAACACTTTTTTGAAAATATTCGTTTTTGAATTTATATTTCAAAAGTTAATTTATATAGCTTAGTCGTTATTTATTGGCGAATTATTTAAGTAGTTTTATTCTTCTATAATTAAAATATTGCTTTTATTTATGAGAATCGTCTATGAAGTTAAAAAGCAACTATAAATAAGCAGTACCTGCTTTATATTCACTTATAATTTAACATTTTTAATTAGAACAACAGACAATTTATTTATTTATGTATTTGTTATAACGATTAAATTTTAACATTAAGTCAATACGTTGCAACAAATATAGCCATAAAATATTTATTTTTGCGTCTTTATTTTAATAAACCGATAGAAATGATTTGCTAACATCGTAAAACAAAATCCTTCATAAATAAATATCAATTTTGAGCTAAAAGATTACTTAAACAGTCTGAGTCATTTATCAAAAATGATGATGTGGTACTACACTAAAAATTTCAAAGCACTTGATGTTTATATGTATAACCCACTCAAAAAATGTTATGTATGACCTGCTTGATATATTGTTCAAACTTGTCTTGCGTGCGTGTATTATGTCGTACAGATAAATCACTCTAGAGATAAAATGTATTTACAAAATGCAATTATAAATTTCTATGTCTTTGAACCAGATTCTTCATGCTCTCCGAAAAAAAGCATCCACACATAACTTTCTTTAATTTTCATTTAAAGATAAAGTGACGAATACTCAATCCCATTGTGGATAGATTAAAAAAGTTAAAATCTGAACTGAAGTCTGTAATGTGTATATAATATAAATATTTACTATGCAAAGTTCAAATGTGACTCCTGAAAAAGAACAAAAAATTTACATGAACATTTGTCAGAAAATTTATTCTACAATAGATAAGTTAGTCACTAAAATACTCAGTTCAATTAAGATCTTTATCTATATTTGAAACAGATAGTAAGCAAAAAATGTGGCGCAATTATCGGAACTTAATTAACATGAGGAGGTACGTGCGTAATAAACAAAAACAGCCTATACCTTTGAACGGAAAGAAAACAGTATTTGAGCGTTTACCGACGGAGTTTCGTTAGTACGTCTTCATTGATTGCTTCCGCCGAGGAGTTTCAATTATAAGCGTCCATCCATAATGGACGTAAGCATAAGCCGCCCATAAGAAATACATATAATGCAAGTAAACATTTGAAAGTTGCGCATGTCCAAACATAGCAGCGGCAGCAAAATCCTTCCAGGCATTTTGCATAATTATGTTGCCTTTGTACCTGTTATCCCTTATATGGTGTAGGAACAGATGCATACTTACTAACTTAATTAATAGTTCCCTATCCGTTGTAAAACGAAGCCAAAATGTCGACAACGCTAAAGTTAGGGTATGAAATTTCAAAATCAAAACAAACATCTGTTACTACTACCAACGGTAAACTAGAAAAAAGTAAAAATTACTGTAAAGTTGAACCGATTTCAATTTTACATATTTCTCAGATTTGAACCTAAAACGTAAGAATTACGGGAGTGCATTATGAACGAGCGCATAAGCGTTACATTGATTCAATTTTACCTATTTCTTATGGGCGGGTTATGTTTACGTCCATTATGAATGGGCGCTAAGTTAAATTGTTCCACGTGTCCACCAAGCAAAAATTTGAGGGAAGGAGAGCATAAAATTGTCAGCCTAGGATGCCAAAAATACCTTTTGGCGGGCAAGCCCTTGTATTTATAAATGTATATGTGTTCACCTATAATTTTAAACAGATGAACATGCTTTATAAAGTTGTTACAAAAAGACAATAAAACCTTCATATTGGCAGAAAATTTATTTTTAGCAGTCCCTTTACAACTGGTCCAATTAGGTGGTCACCAGTAATCTCAATCCAATTATTGATGATAAAATTTTAACCATCATATGAGGATTCCACCTAACTTAAAGATAATTTTTGTTATGTAAGTTAATGACACCATCCCTACCAAAGATTATTGTGCCTGTGAATAATGTTGACAACAAAAAGCCTATAATGGTACTGACGTGTTACAAAAACAAGTAATAAAATATTTCTATTAAAAGAAGATCCGCTTGCAATACTCTGTACACACGTTGCGAGTGATAGAAATACCGATGAATAGAATATATTTGTGTTGTAGATGTCAAATTGTGTGAACTAAAAACTACAATATCCACCAATGCATTTTTATATGTTAATCAATTTTGAAGTCAGATGACCATTGAAGTGAAACAGCAATTTTATAAAAATTTTACAATATGTACCCTAAAAAATTTATTCATTATTTCCATAAACTTACTCTTTCTTAGTTAACATAACTGCATTCATGAACTTTTGTATTCGGCCACTTTGCAAGCCCTGCTTGTACAAATTTTTGGCATATCTAATAAATTTGGCCGGGATAACAAACACGGAAACATAAAATATGCATAGAATTATTTTGTATTCCACGAGCTCAAAAATTGTAATTTTCTTTGCGAAGTGAAAGGTTATGCTGCAGAAAATTATTCAGAACTGGGAGACAAACTGGAATTGGCAAGGGCGGGCCTGTGCCGTGCCCAAAGTTGTCCGGAAACTAATTGGTAGGATTCTTTAGCCACCCTCTTCACGCAGTTGGCGGGCTATCACAGCAGGCAAATGTTATAACAGCGTATTTACATTATCGAGTTGCCCTAAAATACCAAAAGCTAGGGAGGGATCTGACGTTTCGCCTGCAAGGACTACCGGGGGATAAGGATAACGGGCTTGCCGATGAAGCTAGTTTATTGGAGTACAGAGAAACTGTAATACACTCCTCTTACATAGTACAGATTTGATTATAAACTGCGGTTTTAGTTCGAAATTATTTTATGATTTGCATATGCAAGCAAACACTTTGATGCTATGTGCGATGGTTGAACTTTTATTTTTGTGTCTAACTAGTAAGCTACAGATAACTTGTCCACATCCCATCTTGCAAGTTTAGTACAAGTAGTGACACGAAAAACTGTGTATTGCACTATGAAGATGTAATACATTCCAATAAAATATTGTTTCATAAATTGTAATTTTTTAAAACTTCTAATTTTATACTTTAAAAATATTTTGATAACTTAAAAATGTTTAATAACGTAGCAGTTTTATTAGCTATTGTAAAGCAGTGGTACAATAAATTCTATCATTTTCTAAAATCCTTAAAGAACTACTCTCAGGGTTACACATTTTGTTGCTGATAAAATCATTGTGACTGTTTGTGTATAAGAGAACGTGTTATGTGTGAACAGTTTCATATACTTTGTCCGTTAGATACTTCATAATTTAATAATGGATTTTAAAACAAATTGTGTTTTAAACGCTTTCTTGAGGATTAGCTTACCGAGACACATTTTAACTAAAAAAGAAAGTTAGATGTATTTGTTTTAAATAAATTTGCACAACATTATAAATTGAATCATTTCTAACAAAAGTCTTCTATACAAAACTTATAAATTGTCGCCACTTTCATGGTATTATTACGAATAACGCAACTGTAACATTTTTGATTTTATTATAAGTAATTTTGTATGGTATGGAGATCTTCAAAGTATTTACTGAAAGTCGCTAACGGTAAGAGAAAGAGTCAACCTGAGAGAAATTGATTGTATTCAATTGTATACGTATATGTAACAACCAAATGAAGTAAAGGTTTTTGTTGCCACCCATAACAGTTGTAAAGTTTATGATGTGCAGAGACAAACACCTGTATCTTACTTAATATTATGCCACCCATTTGCTTCGTTTTGTTTACCAAAACCTTATTTCATTTTAAAACTGTTGTTACTCCAGTTTCGTCAGTGTTCCAAATATAAATTGCTTTATATCTGAATTTTGTCACTTACCGCCGTCTGTCGATAAATAAAACGTTATTTTTATTAAACTTACTGAACAAAAAAGTCCTCATTCTTTTTCAAAGAATCTATAAAGTCTTTCCCACAAATTTGGTCCTATTACGCAACTTTAATCTGTTTTGTATATATTTTTGAAATACTAATTAAAATATGTAAAAAAAAATTTAAAAGCCTATACAATACAACAACTTTATTTTTGAGTACAGTAGTCTGTCTTGATGTATTTGAAATCACACTTGTAAGCCAATTTGCGAAGATGTTTAGGGTTAAGACTAAAATAAATTTGGAGAATGCTTGAGAAACTGTTTTTGATTAAAGACAGGTTTTCTGCTGTACCTAACAGTTTTCCAACTGATGGCACCTTTAACAAGTTAATAAATTTTTCAGTTATTTATAATATTTATGAAATGTAATATGACAGTGTAAAAGTTTTAACTGATTAAATGTTTCTTTCAAATCATATTTTTAGACGCATTGCTTTTATTTTCTTTTAAAATGATCTTATTCTAAAATTAAAAAGCAAGGTATACAATAAATGCATAAAATTTTTCAAAAACCTGTTTATGGTTTTCTAATAATAGAAGGTGGGGCGATTATGTTAGATATCACATTTAACTGCGGTCGATCCTTACAAGGTACCCAGCTCTCACTTATGCCTCCAAATGCTACAAGAAAAAATATATTGATCTTGCAGGTTGAATTAGGTGATGGCCAGATATGGTAAAGCGTAGCGTCTGATCTAAGTGGGATGCTACGACCAGTCATATTGTAGCGGTTAATTTTAATCAAAATAGTAAAGTCCAAAATTGAAATGTCAAAAATCTATTCGCAGCAAAAAAGTTAGATGACAAGAAAATGCCATCATGAAGGTAGGGTGTCGTAATAATCTATGATAGAAGCAACGTTGGCAATCGTCTTCTTCGTAATGAGGAAGGCGTCCTTGTTACCTTGTTTACAAATTATGTCGAGAACGTCATACTAATCTCCAATAGTATAAACATCAACGATGAATGAAAGACGAAATACTTGAGTTTATAAAAGAACGAAGAATACATAAGAAACCAGTATGTAAAACTCTTCAAAATACAATACCATAGAAAATAAAAGCTGTAAAAACTAGACAGAAACTAATGCAATGAAGTAGAAGAATTATTTTAAAAAATCTATTTATATACATAAGAATATAATAAACTACTGGGTGTACAGGAACTATATATAATAAAGTTATTCCAAGACATTAGAACATATATAGATCTCAATAGTGACAACAACAATCTTGAAGGTCCAAACATTTTAAAATCCAAAGTATTACATGCCATGGCAATACCAAGAGTCAACCTGATGGGATTCTTACCGATATAGTAAAACTTATTAGCGAAAATAACATGTATTTAGCAAAAATATATTTAACAGGATATATAACTATGGAAGAATACTAAAAGAGTGGTTGTAGTCCACTTTTATAATGCTTCCTAAGAAGCAGCAGCCTACAAAATGTAGCGATTATTAGTTAACTCATCTAATGAGTCATATGTTAAAAACCTTCCTTCGCATAATATATATTCCTTTATAGGCAAAATGTAAATTTTATTTGATTGACCCACAGTTTGGTTCTCAGAAGGGCCTGCAAAACTAGATAAACGAAGAACAGTACAGCACTCTTAATTAAATTACTGCTATAAGTTAGCGTTAATGAAAAGTAAATTAAAATTACAAATAAAAAACAACACTGACAACAAAATTTACAATTAAGTAATGGACAATTAACTTCATTATATTTAGAAATATAAACAGCAGTATGACAATGGTGTGTTTCTTCTTTTCTATTACTTAACCTGTATGTGAAGAGAATTTTTAAAGAAGTTCTGGAGGGTTTGGGTTTTTATAAAGTACACCATTAAATACGTAAATGATATCACGATCTTTGCTAAAATCGCCAGAAATCTTCAAGCACTTGTAAGCCACATCTCTGTAAGGGGACAACAACTAGGCTTAAACATAGATATTAAAAAAAAATTCATTGTCTTAAGCCGCAACTCTTCATTTATAGAGGAAGCAAACGAAGCCTGCAAATAACTTTAAATATCTGGAATGTTTAAAAAGGAAACCTTAGACACAGGTAAAGAAATTAATAGTCAAATCGAGATTATTCGTAGTAGATTTAACAAAATGTGGCTACCTTTTTGTAATAATAGCATAAATTTTAACTTAAGACAAAGAATAATCAAATGTTGCGGTATTGTACAGGTACAGGTATTCTAAAGACAATAGCAATGAACCGTTTGAAAGCTTTTCAAATGTCGCTACCTAAAAAAATATTAAGAATATCATAGATTCAGAGAGCTATAAAAATCGAAATTCTACAAAGAGCAGACTCTTAATGAAAACTAATAAAATTCATCAAAACGTTTTCTTGGTCATGTACTACGGGAAGGAAAATATCATCTACTGCTTTTTCTAGAGGATAACATTGAGGGCTGACGTGGCATTGGTAGGAATTAAAAATCTTGTCTAAATGATATCCTCAAAAGGGCTGGCATCAGTAGTGCAAAGCAGCTGTTTAGAATGGCAAAATAAAGAATTGTTTATGTCGAAGTGGTCGACAAACTTATGAATACCTAACAAGGCACTTGAAAGAAAATGTGCTGGAGAGGAATTCAAATGTGACATTATATATGCCAAATATGTTAGAAAAGTAATTTAATTTTATTCTTTGGAAGTGCTTCTAAAATATGACTGTATTTTGCAAGAAATCTTCAAACTGTTTTGCATCTTTTATTACTTTTTGATCCATTTTACACAATCTTTACAATACTACTAGAAAATGTAGCTTTGGAATAGTTCAATATTGTTGTTATTCAAGAATACTACAGTAGACCTACAAGATCACGTTATCATTACCTCATATTATCTCCCCTACTATGGAAACATCAAAATTTTAAAATATTATACAAATATTACTATTGTTATTTATAATTATATATGCATATATTTTTATATAAATACAAAAAAAGTTAAATAAAATATAAACATAGAAAGTGAGCATTACAAGAGGCAGTACCTAGAAGTGTGGTGGGAGTTTTAAAAAATAACAAGTACATATATAAAACTCAGGATCACATTATAGAGCAAATACCTTTTGGTCTGCGTAGTCACTTCTAGTGTCTATGACAGAAGAAGATTCCTGACTGATGGTTAAATCTTACTTAAGTCTATAATGCTGCACCTTGGGAAACTGTATTGACTAGCAACTAGATATGATGAGTAAAGGAAACTGTAACAACTTTTACATTACCACCACTACCATGGTATGAGAAAGTAAGCGAAAAACTACTGCACTAGTAGGAATATTCAGATTCAGATCACAACTGTATCGCCCAAATCTCCGAATTCTCTTAAATAGAACAGAAATATTAAGAATCCCAAAGCCAAATGTTTATGGAATAGCTACATCTAATATATAGGCTATGTTTCAAGCTAAAACTATACAATGCTCTTTATACAATAAATAGGCCAGATATTCATATACTAAATGTAGCAAAATGGCCAAAAGCCGACTGGATTAAATCTAATGGTTACATTTTATGTTACTCCAGATTGTTCGGTGATATATACCAAAATCAATTACAGCAGAAAAAAATTAGTAAATTAGTAAAACTTTGTACTTCTCCATATTATATTCTTCGATTAAAAAGCAATCCTGTTAATATTAACATCTTGCTCCCCCCGCGGATAAGCCAGATGCAGAAATAAAAGAAATTTACGACTAACTTAATGCCCTGCTGAAAATTGCATAGCTCACCAAGTGAATATTTTTCGGAGTTGGAATGAGCAGAACAAAAACATAACAGGAGGTGACAAAACGACAGATATTTTTAATAAACTTTTGTGGAAAATAACAATAATTACCAAGATACGGTTTAAATTGCCAAAAAGACAGTTGTACACTTGGAAGAACACAGAAGGCGACCAAAACAAGATAATAAAAATTCAAATTAATTTAACTTTTTAAACAATTCAAAAAACCATAAAAGCGATTAAAATCCGGCACAGATGTTTCATCATCCACAGCTTCTTAATAGTAAAATGCAAATACTACTTAAAAAAGATTATGCATCGATAGCCAAATAGAAATGCACTTAAATAAATAAAATAATAAAATTAGAAACAATCAGAAATGGAAATAAAATAAATAATAATAAATATATAAACAACTTAAAAAAACTAAAAGCAAATATGGTTGACGTATAAAATTAGAGAACTTCTGAAAAACGCAGAAAGCAAAGAATAAGAAAGAAGAAAAATATGAAGGTTTGCAAAAAGAAATACACAAAAAAATTAGAGGTGAAAGGTGTCTGCATGTATGAATAATGCAATGACCTAAAAAAGTTACAATGCAAGCATGACGAGTTCAAGCATAAGAAGACAAAGAAATTGGCGGAAATTTACAGAAATCATAAATTTTCTTATCAGAGAAAAGAAGATTGAATGGGAAAATTATTTGCAGGTGATAAATAAAGAAATATAAACTACGATAGTTGCAACAAATTTAAGTATATTGAAAGAAGAAATAGAGATAATTACAAAGCAAACAAAAACTAATAACGCACCAAGTCCAGATCAAGATTAAAGCTTAACTGTTGAACTGTCTTAACGGTGTAGACATAGAAAATTTAACAAAACTTTTAAACAATATTAATCAAAAAGAACAAACTTTAATTTCTCAACCTTTACGCCACTAGCGAAGAAAAACAATATAAGAACAATGAGTCATTTTGGATTGGTAAGCTCAATTAGCCACATTCAAATTTCTACTTAGAGAGATCCAAAACATAATTTACACTAAATATAGAGTACTTACAACTGATAAATGAGTGAAAGTTGGAACAAGAAAACCCTTACCTTGTATACAGACTGCATTGAATCTGAGAAGTATGCAAACAAATATATGTCGCCTAGGAAAAAAGCACTTGACGGAGTACAGCACATGAAATTAATTAACACGTTGCAGCATATCGATTTACATGACAAAGATTTTTAGCATTTTAAAATTCCTTGAGTAAGCAAAGTTGACGTTTAAGGACGGTCAAGAGTCTCTTAGTGTTTCGAATATGAAAAGAAAATAAAGTGAACTTGCATTGTATAGAAAATTAGCTGTTTAAAAACCATATTTTCGACTAATAAATAAAAGAAAAAGATTTTACTGGAAAATAATATAAACTTTAGATAATTCATAGTCGGAAAAATACTCTGTGAATTTACGAATCCAAATCTGGGGTTTTTGGCCTAAAAAGACGTCTTCAGACGGAGATCAGTTGTAGAACCAACGTCCGATCAGTAAATATTTTTTTCAGTTGAATATGGTGGCAGATCAGTAGCAATACGGGATCGTTTTGCGGAAATATAGATAGAAATTTAAACAAGAAAGATTACAAAAGATTATTAGATCTACATATTCTTTCTGGGGCAAGTGTTGGGAAAATAGTTTTTCAACAGGATAGCGATTCTAAACATACATAAAACTATGCATGAATTTCCTAAATCAAAATTAGGCAGAAAAAAAGCTTAAACTTATAGTGTAGCCTTAGTAATTTCTGAATATTAATTCCATCGAACTCCTATGGAACAAGCTTGATCCATTTGCCCAGCATCGTGAGCAGGATTGTAGAAATAGCAAGGAAAAATTGCCTCAGAAACTTAAAATAAACTTAGCAACTATATAACTAATTATTAAAATACGAAACTCGTCATTTTGACGATTTTAGAATATAAAGAGTAAAATATTGGATGTCCCAAAGAAACGCAGGTTTAAATTGCGCACCATTTGTTTCCTGAAAAGAAAACATTTTGTAGGTAAATACATTGCGATTCGCCAATATTGCACTACTTGACGGAAGAGCGAGTGACGATTGTTAAAATTCATTATGAAGGCGAAGAATGCTTCGCTGAGATTTTGCGCAAATTACGTGGCATTTTGGAAGAAAAATGTACCAAATCAAACAATTATAAAAAGACTAATTAAAAACTTTGAACAAACAAATTAGCTTCTAGACAAAAAAACAGGGCGACCTCGTACCGACCATTTAGCTGAAAAAATTGTCGTTGTGTGATGAATCGGTCAGAAATTTCAGTACGCCGTCAGTCACTGCACCTAATCATTTCAAAAAGTTACATGCAGCGGATTTTAACAATAAATCAGCACTAATTCCAGATTTAGCTAACCCAGGAAGTAAGAGCAAACAACCATTTGAAACGACGTGCATTTGTCGACTGGGTGCTAAGAATCAATAAGTTGACGGTAATTTCGCTAAGAAAATCATCTTTATTGATGAGACGCATTCCATCTTCGTGGGTAGTCGATAAGCAAAATTCTCGCATTTGGGATATAGAAAAAATGGGTCATTCAAAATGGCCTATGCATACCCGTAGGTAATAGCTTGGTGTGGATTTTATGCTGGTGGGCTAACTTGGCTGAAAATGAGATCGAAAATGTAATGATTATTAATGGTAAAGTTTATCATCAGATAATAAATTTTGTGACTGCAAGGATTTGGATGACGCATGGTTCCAGCAGGATGGTGTCATCTATCATACAACGCGTAAAACAATTTAATTGTTGAAGAAAAAATGTAATGGTGATAACTGCAAAAACTCCACCGTGAAATTTTTTCCTCCGACGAAGATCGAAGTTTATGATACAAAAATAAGAATTATTTCTAAATTAAAAGCAAAATGCAGCTAGTTATGCAAAAAATGATCGAGAAGTTTTCAGAAAAATTCGAGTGTCAAATGAACCCTGGAGGGCATTTATTAAATATCTAATCCACATTTAATGGCAATGTTCATTCTTTAAAATAATGTCATAACTTTGCCACCAAATAAATAAATAAAACGTTTTTTTAAAATCAGATCCTGCTTTTCTTTTAAGACGCCATTTAGTTTTGAGTACTTGACATCTTAACGATTTATAAAAAGCATAACAGAATATGAAAAATAAATAAATTTATTGCACTGTTTTTGTGAGAGTGGTTCAGTAGGAAAACAAATATTTTAAGTAAATAACCTAATCATAATGAATAGCTAAATTTACGCGTGCACGTGACACAACAGAAGAAGCTTTAATTTCATAATTCATTTAATACTTATACAACGTTAAATACTAATTTAATATGCCTTTATGAGCAATATGTGTTACACATGCAACCAACTATGCTATAACAATTAAAACCATACATTACAGTCTACCCAGACCTAGTTCCTGCTAACTTCCTGACAAGTTTATTAATTCAAAAGCATAATTATCGACGAAAACCGTCGCTACACGAAATTAATCGCAAACTTTAATTAGGACAACAAAGCTGTAGGTAGCTTATTATGCATTACGATGCACGACAACACCGTGCTTGCCGTTATTTATAATTACATTGTATTTGCAAACTGCGGGAACGACGGCACGTCGTTATAATTTTGCCCAAGTCCTCTCAGGACAGGAAAGTTTAGCGAACAGCGCAATTATCTACGAGCCTTTGTGGCGCTTCAAAGATGTGCGAATTTGACAAAGCAAGCAAAATTTGAAAAAGCAGCGACCCGCTCGAAATAGGCCGATCTTAGTTTTGCTTCGTAATAGCTTTGAGCGCGTTTGTGCTAACAAAAGCAAGGAAATGCGGAGAAACACGGCGAATATAACAATTTCCTAGTACATAAAGCTGGCGCGCTATTCAGCTTTATGCACACTAGCTACCCTGAAGAATTTAAATTAGGGGAACGTTTAATACTGTAGAGTTTTTGTTAGCCCTTGTAAATGATGAACTCCATGAAAAACGCAATGTTTGGTAGAAGGAGTTGTTACTCGTTTTTGTTGGACCTTTGACCTTTAAATAAACTGCTCTACTTTGAATATCATTTTTTCAAGTATAATAATATATAGATTAAATTTTTCTTTTTCTTTTGAACACTACATTATTATTTTTTTACAAAAGCTGGCACCTTCTTGGGCTTCTACACGTTTCTCAACCTATAGAAAGTTACATTGTTGTGTTTGGAAATTTGTCAGAACTTTAACACATTGACTGTCGCCATTTATATACATTTTTCGTTTCTGTAAGATTACATGAGCTGCCATTAACCCACGCTTGTTCATTAGAGCAGTGCACATGATTAAATGTTTTACTGTAGGTAGTTTTGAGTACTTGACATAATAGGATTGAGGTACAAAAATGTTAAGTTCATTTTCCTGGAACCAGGAAGAAAGACTTACAAACAGCCATTACTAAATTGCAAACCATTTAGGTGAGGTAGAAGTCTGACTAGAGAAATAGGAAATGAAGAAAAGTTAAAATAAGATTGTGCAAGTTACTTTTACAGTGAGAAAAAACTAGTGCCCATCAGTCAATCCTAATGGTGTAGACAAGCTACAGTACAACACAGCTAAGAATATATTTGGACAGTGAACTAAATTGGAAAGAACATATAATCAAAAGCGAAAACAGCCGGACTTAAAAACGAAAGACATGTACTGGTCGATTTAAAAAATTACATTTACTCTAGAGAACAAATTACTACTGCGTAAAACCACCATTAAACTTATGTGGCTTTATGGAACTGACCTTTAGGGAACAAAAGCAATATCATTATCATTCAAAGCTGTGAATTGAAAGTACTACGAACAAATGCATTTTGATATGTCATTAATATAATTACACGATGGTTTGAAAGTGGCTTCGACCACGAATGTTATTAAGAAGTAAAGTGAAAGCTATGGCGACATTCTTCTCCATCCATTCCTAGAAGAACCTGTCAACAGATTTGTTGAACGTTTGAAGAGGATACTTTACTGGAAGGATATTCATTATGTAATAGTACTGTAATTTTTCAGTAATTGGGCACATCAGCCTATAGAATTGTAAATCCTGATTACTAAAATATTTAAAAAATGAAAAATAAAGCTTTTTGTAGTATTAAATTAAGTAGCAAAAGTTGTAAAAAATTAAATCAAGCCATATAAAGCATATAAAGATAACGATCTTAACAAAAAAAAATAATTACACAAGTCATAGCTTATAGATCTCCTTGGGAAGTAGCCAGAAAGAAGCTTCGAGTTAAATTCCTCGGAAATGCCATCAAAGCAGATGCTGAAAGGTCGATAATTATCTCAAAAAAGACACGGTTCAACCAGCAAACCAAGTGGCTCAAATTTAGTTAATCGCCAAAAGCTCTTCGATCATTTCACACGCCTCTGCGAGGAGGAAACCGGCAACCTAACTGTACTACTATATTAGTGCTTATTTTACTAGAAGTCAATCTTTTGATTGACATTGCTTTTTTAAAGTCCTGTATAGATCGCCATGCGGTCCTTCTTGAATTACGACTAAAACATTACTAAAATAATTTACTAACCCTTATATTCTTATAAATGTAAATATGTCTCTATTTAAACAATCTGAAGAAATCCTCCTAAAACCAATTTAGAATTTAATGGTATTTTCTATAAATTACATTTACTTCAAAATAGATCTTATTATATATAATATAATACATAACAAAGTAAAAACCAGGATCAAAAAACGTAAATTTCTCAACTTGTGCCAAAACAAATTACCCAACACCCAACCATCACTAACCAATACCTCTGTAAGTAATTATTCAAACTACCTATAGGTGAATCGGTTATTCAGGTTCCTGAAAACGGTTTTCATTTTGTTGTTAGCCTAAATACAATTCTTTATTTCGGCTATTCCTGAAAATTGGCAAATAAAATCAGCCCAGATTAAATATTAAATATTACGAATGGTGTATTTTAAATACAATTAAAATAATTAAAATAATAATATTATAATTTTACAGGCAGACAAAGCAAACGATACAATGATTTTAAATACATTAAACTACATCGATCAGATAGAGAATTTACTAAAACCAGCCGACTATAGCCATGTATCTAATGATCTCACCACCTACCTTGTGAAGAAAATTAGACTCTTCATTATTGACTCAAATTTGCGATCTTCCTGAATTTCAAAATTATATGGTCTAAAAACTGTTTATGAAAAAACATTCCTTTATACCCTATAGTTAATAAATTTGGTTTTCTCACACTCAACCTATTTTTTTTTATTGATATAATTAGTTAGCAATCAGAATTTACAAGAAAATTCTTTAAGCTAATACGCTGACTTAAGAACTAGATAGTTCCTCCTTGACGTGACACGTCTTCTCCAGTGACAAGTCCTTCTTAAACATTTTTTAGATCATTAGGCCAGTTCCGTTTAAACTTTCTCGCATTTTGTATTTCCAAAAGGGGGTTCAGGAAAGCGTGTGGTTTGATAGCTTTATGTGGTGAGTAATGCTTTTTTCGGTTATAACATCTTTAACATATGATACTCTCAAGACTTGATGAATTGTTTCATTAGAAACATACTAAAGGGCATTTGAGATCATCTTGCATAACATCTATTGCATTAAATTCGATCTATCTGTTGACGTTTTTAACCACGTGTTGTTTCACCATATTAATTTTATTTAAATGCATCTCAGGTATTTTGCATTAGATGGTAGGTATTTGTATTGTTAATTGAGTAAGAGGTGTTTTTTCAGGGTAAGTTGACTTTGTAAATATTTATCTTCTATTGATTTTAATTTACCATTTTGTTCCATTTTAATTGTTACAATATTTAGTTTTAGATGATTTTGGTACATTGTAGTGCAGTAGGGGCCATTGTAAGAAAGGATAATAGTTTAGTCAAAAACATTTGTGCCATTGTAGTATTAGAGTGCATTTATTAAAGGTAATCTGAAGTGTACAGAATATTATAATAATGGTCCTAGGACACTACCCTGGGATACGTCAGACTTGATCGTCGATTGACACATCTTTGACTCTTGTTCTAAATTTTCTCATTTTAGAAGATATGTTTGGAAGAAAATTCTGATCTTGTATAATAGGTCCGAGTACCAAACTTTGTCGAAAGCTATACTTACATTTAAGAATGCCGATGTACAATATTTTGTTGTCTTCAAAAGCTTTAAAAATTATGTGACAGATTCCCTGAGTTTGTTGTATCGTTGTTAGTATCAACAAATATTCTTTGCAATATAAGTCTATCCAAGAGTTTTGAGATGGTAGACAACACACTTATTGGGCGATATGAGGATACCTTGTTTAAATCTTTGTCTGGTTTAGGAATTAATATAATTTTCACAGCTTTCAATTGCTTGGGCCAGTAATTTAGCTTAATATAAGGATAGCATTGAATATGTATGTAAGTAACATTAAACCTTTTTTTTGGCAATTCTTTTAACATTTGGGTGTCACACCATCTATGCCAGGAGCTTTGATATCTTTGCTAATCTCTCTAGGTGTGAAAGCTTTTATTCCAGGAGAATTGGTTGAAATGTTACTTAATTGCATCTCTATCTCGTCATTGTTGGAGGTACATACTTCCACAAGGTACTCTGCAAACTATTTAGCCTTTTCCTCATTAATTCTGGCCCATCGTGAATCTGAGTCTGCTTTATTCAGTATGGGGGACATTTGGTTTTTGGACTTTATTGCGTTTTTTACCGGCTTCCAGATTGGGTTGTCATATCTGTTTAGGCTAGTAATATAATGATGAAAGGATTGATTTTGTTCTTCTTAATTTTATGTTTCAGCTGATTGATTTAGACGATTAAAAGTATTTTTATCAGCAGGTGCTTGGGTCCGGCGCCATTTTGCTCTAGCTCTTTTTTCGTAGCAATGAGTTTTTTTAATCTTCACTGGGACATTGTTTGTTGAACTCCGAGGATACACCGGAGGCGTACCTTGTTGAGCAGCTCCCTTAAGGATACTGATGCAATTGTTTAATGCTTCATTAATTTCTTCTGGTTTAGCTAACATTTAAGTTTATGTTTTCTTGGATATAATTTTGGTACGCTTCCAAGTCAGTTTTTCTATTATGTAATCTGACAATCTGCTTTTTATGTATGATACAAGAGCTGATAGTTGCTATTATTGAGGAGTGATTTGAGGAAAGGTCATAGCTAGGCTCAATATCTATGTAGGGTGATGAGATGCCATTTGTTATAAAAAGATCCAGTAGGTCGGGAGTTTTATTAGGATCCGTAGGGCAATAAGGAGGAGTACCTGTGGAGAGGAAAGAATAATTATATTCATTGAGAAGTTTTGCCAGCTCTCTGCCTCTTGTAGTTGTTATGCGGAATCCTAAAGGGAGTTTTTACTGTTAAAATCTCCTTCTACAATAAATTTTGCGCCTAGTGTCTGGAAGGAGTCTTGAAAATGTTCTTTTTTGATGTTGTGACGAGGTGAGCAGTATACAGATGCTACTGTTATTTCATACGGGAGCATTTTAACTTTTATTGCTATAGCTTGTATTTGGGTAGCTCGAAGTGGCTAATAGATGTTTTAATTATTATGGCTGTATCAGCTATGGGCAGTATTATCAGGATGGTGGATGAAATAAATTGAATAGGTAGGTACTTTAAAATAGGATTTATTTGTGAACTGAGTTTCTCCTATTAGCAGTATATCTATAGAGTTCTTATAAAGAAATACTTCAATTTCTAGTTTGTGTTATAGAAGGCCATTGGCATTCCACCGTGCTATTTTTACAATTTTAGTGCATTTTGTTGACCAGCGTTGAAAGCATGTTCAACACCATGTTATTTTGTCGGAATAGTTACTGGATCACAGATTTAAATTCTTTTAAAAATTTTCTCTTAATGGATGAAATGTTGACTTCATATTGTTCACTGCCTGATGTGTGTACATTTGAGTTTAAGATGTATTTTTTTGTTTTGGTATCTTTTAATGCATTCGCATAACTAACATTTTGTTGCACATATGGTGTTTGTGTGCGGTTTGGTGGTGTTGGAAATGTTGTTATATTTTGCTAAATATTTAGTCTGTTGCTTACATTATTGGTCTTTTTTAACAATCTATAATAGAATTTGCAGCCTCTGTAATTTGACGTGTGAGCGCCTCCATACAATGCGCATTTGGCTGGAGCTTCCTTACTTTTCTTGCAGTTGGTTGTGTTATGGACCTCCATATTTTACACAAATTTATGGTTTGTTACAGTAAGTTTTGTGTACCCGTATTGTTGACAACGCGTGCATTGATCTTTTTTGGCGGTTCTATTGTAATTATTTGGTTTTGATATATAATTATTTTATAGATATCTTTATTGTTCTAGATCGACGAAAAACATATTTAGTGGCTCCTTGATTGCTCTACTTTTCACGTTTAAGATGTTTCTGATTTTGCGTTTGATATCGTTTGTATCTGTTGTATGATGGAGATTTTTGATGACGATTCTGAATACTCGGTCTTGCTTCAGTTGGTATGTATGATGAATTATGCTGGGCTCACGCATATATTTTTATCGTATTGTCAGGTAAAGTTTTTGTAGAGTATTGGTCAACTCCAACTAAATCGCTGAGTTTTTTTAATCATTTCTTGATAGTTTAATACTCCGTAAATGAAGGTTGAAGAATATTTTAGAATTGTATTGATTGTTTGTTTGTTGTTGGATGGATCGGAATCCATTTCATTTAGATGGCTGAATTTATTACTTAGAGTAATATTGTAGCTGTTAGGGATACGCATTTTTCTTCTTTTTGTTTGTTTGACATTTTGCCATTTTGTTGGGATCTTGTTCAGGGACTTTTTATCACTAATAGAAGACGTACGATAGTAGTAGTGAGTAGTGTTTGAAGTTTTTTGTGTATGTGGAGTAGGTGGATTAACTAGATGCTCTTATGGTAAGTAATAATTGCTGTCAGCTGATTTACTTGTTGAGAGTTAAAAAATTGCGATAGTTGATTATTTAGCTGAACAGCCTGTATAGCATTATTATTTGGAATGTGCGGCTGGCTATGAATAACACCTGGACTATTACAAGCCGGTAGCATGTTTAGTTTCTAAAATTATATTTCGGTTATTTTTAATAAGACTGGGTTGTACTTGTCTTAGTGTGATTTGCTAGTGTTGTAACAGCGGTCACTTGTTTGTCGTAGTGAAATTGATAACAGATCTCTTGAAGGCACTTGTTTACGCTACGAAATTCAAGCAAAAAGTGACATAACCTATTCAAATACCTTGCCAAAATTCTTCAACCTTTTACAGAGCAAGCTTCATCTTACATTAGAAAGTCCTATTTCGTTCTTATATACATTAAAAACTTTTCCTTTACACAAAGATATGGTATTATAATAAGTTTTGATGCGTCTCTTTGTTTATCAATACTACATTACTGAAATAAATTTACAATATAAGAAAGGACATCCTCTCGAAATTAACTGTTGTGTGTCCAATATCTATTTAGCTTTCAAAATGCATTTTAGCGCCAAGCTAGCGGTACTCCTATATGTTCCTCATTTTCACCTGTCATGGCAAACCTTTTCATGGCTGTTTTAGAGACAGAAACCCTCAGCTCTTTTTAGTTTAAACGTGCCTGTAGGTTAAGATAAGTCGATGATATTTTTGTTATTTCTTACTATGGATAAGATACGCTTCCCAAATTGTTTTTACCTAAACCAACTTCAGACCTATATTAAATTTTCTATGGAAACTACAAAGAACAATTTTACCGTTTCATAAAGGTGCTCATGAAACAAAAAGAATCCTTCATATTTTCTGACATAAAAACTGACAAATATAATTATTGTAACCACCCTAATGCAAAAAACCAATTATCTAACAAATCCTTATATTATATAATTAGAAATTATAATGAAAATATCTACTTCCAGTCCCAAGAGTCTATCCTCAAAAATTTCTATTTTAGAAAACCTCGAAGCAAGTCAGACAGATAAATGAAATTAAAAGAATCAAATAAGAAGAACTAAGAAAATAGGAAACTAATATGACGGAAGTACAAGGGGAGATAAACGGAATAGAGGAAATTGACACAATACGTACCAAAAAGAAAAATATAACACTGGAAGTGATAAAATATATGGAACGAAAATAAATAACCAATTTTCCACAATTACTAAACAAAATAACGAAGACTATAGAAATACCAAACAAATAAAATATTCCGAATACGTAAGTTACGAGATAAAAAATTACAGAGAAATTATAGAGGAATAAGCGAAAGTATTTGATAGAATAATTAAAAAAAGAATCAAGAATAAAACACAACGTAGATTGTAAAAGGGGAACAGTACTGGGACACTTAATATTTACTATTAAACAAAAAATACATATGTACTTTATAGATCTTAAAAAGATATTTGACAAGATACAGGAAGCATAAGAAGAAGAAAGAGAAATAAAAAGACTCTAGAAATAGTGAAATCAATGTATAAAAATAATAAAAACATAATAAATTAAACAGGTAAGAGTTAAAAGAATTTGAACAAAAGTAGGAGTAAAGCAGGTATGTGTATTAAGTCCAAAAATGTGAAGATAAATAAAAAAGATAAAAATGTTATATGCAGACAAAGCCTACATAATTAACTTATAACTGAGAAAATAATGGAAGGGCAACTAGGATGGTCACACATGTGCATCCAAAATTTTCTCGACCTGCAAAAAGTAATGATACCTTATATCAGAGGGAATATCGATGAAATGAGTCGCATATTAATAAGGCAAAACATAAATAAGGCTTTTATAATCAATAATGTAAAGTCAAATTGGCCAAGAATAACAAAAAACAAAGAAGACCTTAATTATATACCAATTAAATATCGTTACACATCAGATTGAAAAACACTTAGAAAATGTTTAGTTGGCTTTGGTCCAAGAGACAGTAGACTATGAATGGTTCTCAAAAAAATCTTAAATCACAGAGAGGAACTGCTGAAGCTCACTTTTGATCATGGTTGCGACAACTACAGCTCAGACGAGAAAAAAGCTGGAACACTTATTGCACACTTAGAATTGGCCAGTACATTTACTCACATTAAACACGTGGTAAAGCATATTGAAAGAAACTTATCTATATTTAATCCCAATTGAACTCATTTCTCCAAAGAATTTCAAAATATTTTTTTGAAATTATCATAACTCAATTTTCTTTATTTTCTAATATTTCGTTGCTATACAATATTTGCAATGCTTTAACACTAGGCTTCCTCTCCATTTTCCTTATTCTTCGAAAAAAATACTTTGTTGTTTTTGTTTTCTTTTTTAAATTTCTTTTGCTTTTTATTTAACCATTCCTTTTTATTTTGTCTACAAGTTTCTATTGCTTCACTTTTGACTATTTTGTGTTGTTCCGTAAGCTTTGCTTATTTCAATTTGATTGTTGACGGGAGATGGCGTAATAAAGTATTACGTAAAAGTCGTTAGGGCAGCAGTGACAATGTTTGTTGCAGAAAAGCGTTAAATTGTAACAGTAGTAACGACTGCTACAGAAATTAATGCTTAAGGATCTTATTAAAGGAACAGTAGGATCGCTGACAAAAAGCCAGTCTGTTTCTATGCACTGTTTGTCATACTAGTTTTCTGATCTTTTTGTTTTATTATATTCTATTATTTGTACTGCTGATTCTATGAAATTACTTTTTATGTTCTTCCACTTCTCTGCAGTCTTCTCTGCATCCTTTTAAATTTTTAACATTTTCTTTTTGTGCATTTCTTTGGCCTCTATTATCCGTATCCCTATTCTACCTATATTTTTGATATACTCTCTTTTTTCATCTTTTACAAAAATTGCTATACTTACGTAGTGGTCACTAGCCGCGTTTGCTTCACTAAATCTCAAATCACGATTCCCTTGATATTAGATTATGATGAATTTGATTTTAGATGTTCTTCCCTGAATGTCTCTGCCTTGAGAAAATTATTTATGGATTGTCTAAAAATTTTTCTTTATTCTTGAATATATTATTGAAGATATTTTTATTTATCTAATAATACTGCCCTGTTTTTGTCGTAATGGTCCTTTCTTTCCTATTTCTTTTATCTCTTAAGTTTCTTTATCCATTTTAATGCCGATATTTTCTTAGTAATATTACAATTTTTCTTTCACTACGAAGTATTTGTCATTTGTTACGTTTTCAATTCCTTTTTATTTTTTTTATATTCCAATTCGCTTTTATGACCTATTAACTAATTAACTATTCGTTTATTTGACAATAAACAAACGTTTTAAAAAATAATACAAGTGTATTATGGCAAAAAGCACTATTTTGTGTATCATTGCAAAGCAGACAAGATAGTTACTTATTCCACAGAGTATTCTACTTGTTGCTAAAACCGAGATTACATTAACTATTAAGTTTTCCTATATATTCAAGAAAAATTTGAGTTTTTAGGACTCATCATCAACCCAAACAAATGCGAGCTATTTTTTCTTGGTGACGTTGACTCATCTATAGTAACCGAATCAACGCTAGCTCACCAGAGTTAACAATAGTCAAGAAAGGTCTCCCTTTACTTAGAGCTCCATTTTGACAGATTGTAATTTTGCCATTTCTAAAAAAATATCAGAGATAAATGAACTCGTTTTCTGCATGAAGACCATCAAATCTCATTTTGCATATTATCTCTTTCAGAATTGCCTACACGTACAAAAATCAGTACATCTTCTTTGTACTAATCCTGCTTTCAAAGTTTCGGGACTCCTAGATATTGAATTAGAATTTTATTTTAATATGTGTCGTAGTAATGATAAATGGCTATAAGCATTGTTACTCGTTCGTTATGAAGGTCTAAGAATAAGGAAGACAATGGATATTTCTCTACCCACCTTTCCTCCTTCTTTAAATTTAACTCTAGTTCTCGTCAGTTCAGTACTTTTTTACAAGACTTGGTTAGTGTTGATGCTTATCAAAATGCTTTAAGAATGTGAGAAGGCTTAAATTGAGAATAAATTCCGGAATTTCCACTTTTTAAAAGGAAACTGGAAACAATTTCTTCAATTAATTATAAAAGTAATAGACGTACTACCTTATTTGGCTCTAGATTCATTTTTTAATGACAACTAATTTGCCATTGCTATTGCCTTGGATTAAACATCTGCTTACTCCACAAATGCGCCTGCGAAGCAAAAATGGATAGTCTCGGTTATCACGGTCTCCATTGTAAGAAGACCGCATAAAGACACTATGAACACAATGAAGTTTTAAAGTGTGTTATTTCTTTTACTAGTACACTTTTTTGCCTGAAAGCTAATAATTTGTGTCGCTATGACAGGAAGCGCTCAGACGGAATTACTTTAGTACCATAAAATAAAAGAAGATATTTGCTTTGATAATGGCTCCTTCATAATTGGGCATTTATTTAAAGAAAACTTGTTCTGTTACCGAACTAGTTGTATGCAAAAAAGAGAAATAGTACAAAACCATCATTGATTAGCGCATTAGTTGGGAAGTTCAACGTGGGAATTCTGCCTGGATTATGGGAACCTTTCCTCCTAACGTCCCCATCGATAAACGTTTTTACTTACATCAATTCTTATTCTTTTTTGCTCAAGCGAATTTATTTGATTTTGTGATAATCCTGATCATATCAAAATATATATTGACTGTGGCCACTATTTTGGTTCAGACAGGAATTAATCCGGCGCACCATAATTTTGAATTTTCTTGTCAGTGCATAAGCTGGCATTGCCTTAATTTCTAGCTGTCCAATTTATTTAGTAAGATGTTAATATAGTGTATCAAAGAACTATTTATGAATACTATGGCATTCCATATCAAATATCAATCTTTTTTGAATGGAAGAATTCTTTATTAAAAGCATAGCAATTTTTATTTATTCAAATGTATCCTGTCAGGCAAAATTACGTTTTGTCCGAAAAATACATGTAGACCAAACTACGCAAATATTTTTGATAATGTATTTGAAATTATATTTAGATATTTCTATCCATAACAATCAAACATAGCCAATGTTGAATAATTTTTAGTGACCTCGTCATTTTGGAGACACCGATCCGCTCGTCCAATCAAATGTCGTTTGATTAATATTTATAAAATTATAATTATTTACAAGGGGGGTTTACCATAACAGATTACAAATCACAGACAAATTAAGGCAATGGCAGCTTATGTACTGTCAAGAACTTTCCGAAACATCATGTGCTTCTCCAAGCCTCACTGAGCCCAAATGGTACTTACTACCAACAATTATTATGATGGGCGACCTTGTCGAAAAAGCATTAAAACCCAAATGCTAGAAAGAAGTTTGAATGGAATAATGATAGAATGGTCAACAAATTTTATTCAAGAAATTATTGTTTTAGACAATGGTACTCCTAATCTTTGACAAATATTAATCTGGTTTTCGCCCAAACATCGAGGAGTGATTTGGAGTTCTAAAGTCTAATTCTGAGAGTTAATTTTAGACTGAACTTAAGTAAAACAGTTTAAGGATTAGCAAAAGGAGTGGATGTGCTAAAAGAAAAGATTCTAGGCTGAGATGGTTCCCACAAAGGCGATAAATTATTTCTAGTCAGTTTATGAAGAATTAATTTTGATTTACAAAGTGAAAACAAACATGGAAAATTGTTGAAAATTCTCTGAATTATTATTGTTGAAGGCGTTAATTATATTAGTAATTTGACAACTAAGTGCTTGAGCACAGAATTAACGGACATTTTAAATTCGATCTGCTCTTGAAACTCTCTATAACAAAAAAATTGCAACTTCGTGAGTATTCGCTGTAGAGAAGTTTTGTTGTATTAGAAAGTACTATAAAACTACAATCATAATAAAAGACGCAATCAAAGTAAAATAATTAATTTAAATATTAATTATCACTTCTGTGTGTAAGGTACGTAAAAAAATGTCGCCACTTTTAAATTTAGTACTACTTTTCTCTATAAGAAATTACTTAACTCCTTACTGCACGACTTTTTCTATTAGTTGTGCTGTTAAGGTATGGAGCGGCCCAGTTCAATTTTCTATTTGGTGAAATAAAGCTATAAATAAAATTTGTACTTTGTGGAAACTTTCCAAATATTTATTTGTGCACATTCAAGCCATCTGTTACATAATACGCGAATTCGGCTGCAATAAAAAGATTTATGTTTATGTGATATAAGCGGATCAAGCGGACGGGCGGGTCAAACAACCCCAACATTTTTTATTTGTAGCCAAACGTTTCACTTAATGGTATATCGTAAAATATCCTTCGGTAGTTTTCCATCACTGTAAAAAGCTGCCATTTAATTGATTTTCTCGATCTTGCTTGTAATTAATTATCACAATTGAATAAAGTTGTTAAAAGCAATTAGACTGAGCTTAAAATAGATTTCTACAGAAATTGTTTATAAAATGGTGGCCAAATTAAACTATTTTTAATTCTTATAATGACACATCTAATTAAACGTGTAATTGCGTAATTGTCTTTATTCATACATATTACATTTATCAAAGCCATTCCTTAAAATTGCTTAGAAAGATAAGGCAATAACTAACCGCGGCGCATTTGTATTTGTGTTTCTGTTGCGCTTCAGTCTTATCAGTGCAGCGCAGGTTTCCATTTGCCAGATTAGAGTCATTACTGTTACCGCGATGCTAACTATGGCTGTCTGGCTTTCCATTTGTGCTAAGTAGATCAGCACTTAGCGATGCACTTTTGCAATCTAAAAGTCACTAGAGACTTTTAAGAAAACTGGAAAACAAAATATTTTAAATTATGTAAACGTTAAGTCTAACAGATAAAAACTAGCTACATATATACATGTACGACTAAATCAAAAATGTTTATTGTTTATATAATACTTCATCAGCTCTTTTCTTTTCTTGATTGCTAATAGTAGGTTTTCTTTAATTACCTTCGAATATTTCTTTTACGACCTTGCTAATAAAGCAGCATAATCGGTTTATATTTTATAAAATAACTTAAATTCACGAGATTTGTTCTTTTAGAAAGTTAAAAGCTTTTAGTTTAGAGGTTTCAATGAGCTTATCTTTTTCTTTTATTGTGATCTTCCAGATTTTAATGCCCAATCAGCTAATACGAGCTAAATTAGTAAAGTTTTTATAATATAAATTGCAAGTTATTGTAATCAGACGATAATATACTTTTTAAATGTACGTAGACTCTTATTGTTCGTTTCCAATATTAACTTTGAAACCAAATTCTTTACGTTTTCATTAATATTTATAATTTTCTAGTAAAGTGATATTAACAGTTTTAAATTTTATTTTAATGTATTATGTACCATGTGAGTAATACGAACGACAATGTGTTGTTTATGGTATTATAAAATTAAAATTATGGAAACCTAAAATGAATAAATAACAATATAACCAAAAATATTTAGACACACTTATAGCATAAAGCTGTAAACCCCACTTTCAACTAAATAAACCTCAATTAAAATTTAAAACCCCAAAATTATTGACTGCAGTTTACTAAAGATGACCACTAAAAGTATATCACATCAAAGCTTGAATTTATGGAGTTTGTAATATTTTTCATTTATATGTTTTGCTTTTATTTATAAAGTTACTTACAGTCGTAATTCCTATGGTAAAAAATTATAAAAAAGTTAATGACAATTAATCAAGATTTTGTTTTGTTTTGCACAAAAGTCGATAAAACCTTGAAGTAGATTGATAAATTAATAATGATTACATACTTACAAAAAATAGAAACGCTATATGATATCGTTTACAACGCTTTTATGTCACAAATATTTGTCTTGAAACCTAAATAACTATCTGTGGCATGAAAGAGTAGAGCGCAATCTAAAATCAGTAATTTTTTGTTGGACAATGTCAAATGTGTTTTAGCTGATCGGCCGATTAAAACTTGAGTCTGGTACTGCAGAGTAACGCGATCTTAATATATACCGAAGTTTAACGTGTAGCAGAGGCATTGGATATCATTTTACAAATTATTCTCGTTTGAGCGTTCAAATAGTGCGGTTTTGCGTTATCTAGCGGATAGCCTGCAGCCTGCAGTAATTTTTTATTCAACCAAACTATGGGTAGTAAACTTTACTTAATTAGAGGGCGTTTCTAATTCCAACGTTGCATAGCAGCCTAAGAAAGTATAATGTTGCTAAAAAACAAAATATCTGTTATCCAGCAACATTCCTAATATGTATTCAGTGCATATAATTAACCAAACAATACCAATTCTAACCTACACTACACACTTGTTACAAACTTTCAAGCCAGTCAATGCAATCTCCGAAAATAGCAGGCTATTAAGAAATTATAGCAATTTAAATTAATGATGATTTAGAAATTGAAAATAATTCTCCTACTAGCTGGCAATTAACATAGTTAACGGCTGCAAAACAAAACGATTAACAAATTCCAATACTCATTTGTTAATTACCGAAACGCAGTCGTCCTCAATCTATGCAAATCTGTATTCAGCTTTACTACAAAACGATGATGAAATGATTCATCTCAACAAACAACATTACCTAAATCTTCTCTCATATTTGCAGGCTTGTACACCAACCAAAGAAATAAAAACAGCTTTAGAGAACGTAGGACATCGAATTCGAAAAGTAATAAACTTAAAAAGAAGATTGAGCAAAAATTCATTGCCAATATTTTTTTGTAGATTTCGAACCAGTACAAAATAACAAATATATCTGTAACTTGCGATCTTTGCATAACGGATATATTTTGTAAAACCCTGAGTACTAAAGAGAATATTGTATAATCTACCAAATGCCACAACTACAACCACACTCAAATTTATTGTAAATAACCTTGCGTGTGCGTGAAATGTGGAGATCCACGAGGCACAAAATCAAAGCAAATCCAAGCAATCTGCCAACTATAAAGGATGTACATACTACCACAAACTGCAACAAAAATATCAATCAAAAGAATAACCTCCAATTACCAGATTTAACTTCATGATTTTCCCTCCCTACTATCGCAACAAAATAACTACATCCCCACCAACAAGCCAGTACAAAACTCATCATATTCAGAGATCCTCAAATGCCAACCTACTAACTCCCAAAAACTGTCTTAGTCAATTCCTCGGTAAGTTTAAAAATTTATTTAATCAATTATTACAGCAAAACAGTATGATTATCAATAGGTAAACTACGGCCATCAACAAAATTATCTAATAATGGCTAAATTTTAATACTTGGTTTATGAAATTAGAAACAAAAACATTTTTACGATTACACAATTTCACTGATAGAACGAATAGATAGATACGAAATATTCGGATGGGATGGCCCATGGTGGTGAAACAATAATAGTCCGTAATTTTATTCTGTGTCACGAATTATCACCATATAAGCAGATTTTTGATGCCACAACAATACATCAATAAAATTCCTGATCTATTAGACGTTTTTATCACCAATGGTATGTCTTCTAGTTACATGGACATTAATTCAAATTATCATTTAACATCTGACCATACTCCACTAATTGTTACCATAAGAGAAACAATAATTTATAGACCACCTAAGCCCACATAAAGTAATCACAAAACAAATTAAGAAAATCTAAGGAGCACATTAATAACATTTAAAAATTAACGTTAGCCTTAAAACACCTATCGAAATAGAAAATGCCACAATTCGTCTTATAATCATAATCCAGGAAGTTGAATGAACTACCGCAAACCAAGAAGCTTGAAAAACAATCCTTTAATATTGCTATAAAAATAATGAAGCTAGTAAGGGGGAAAAGGAAAGCAAGCGCAGTGCATCTACAACATTAATGACCGTATGATATTTAACCAATTAAACAACAAACTGAGACAAAAACTGAAAGAAATTCGAAACAAAACCTTTCAAACATATATTAATTCACTTAACGCGCATTCCTCCTTTGCAAAACCAAACAGAAAACTTGGCGAGAATTGAACAGGAAAATGCAAAAGCATTTTATAAACATCTGAAGTAAGTATTTACTCCACATTCTAAAGAAATCGACGAAGAAGTTGAAGACTACCTAAACCCTCCAGTGCAAATGACACCACCAATATCTAATTTCACTCTCAATGAAATCCATGAAGAAATAAAATTACTTAGTAAAAAAGTCTCCTGCTGTTAACCTTATAAAAGTAGTAGTACTAAAGCAACTACCTGAAAAAGGAGTTTAATTTTTGTCAGTATTATCAGTAGAATGTTGCGTCTGACATATTGGCCATAATAATTTAAATTTTCTCAAATCATACTTATCCTTAAACCCAGAAAACCTCCCAACGTAATAAAGTCTTACCATCCATTAGTTTTCCCCCTATGATATAAAGGTTTCTAGAATAATTGATATTAAAACAAATAAACAAAAATGAACTTCCAAACATCAATTTGGCTTTCGTCCTCAACATTCTGCAATACAGCAGTGTCATCGAGTAGTAAACACTATCCAAACGGTTCTGAAAAACAAGTTTTATTGTTTTGCAGACAGTGTTCTTGGAAATAAGCCAGACATTTGATGTTTCCACATTGCTACTATTTATTTCTCCAGTTCTATCTAGAAAATCGGTGTTTTCAAATTAAAATAAGAGATGAAACTTCTGAAATAAAACAAATTGAAGCAGGTGTATCTCAAGATATTGTGTTGGGACATCTCCTCTATTTACTGTACACCTATAATTGACTAACCACAAAGCAAAGTAACAGAGGTACTTTTGACGACGATATAGTGATGTTGACATGTAGTAAAAATCAAATTGCAGCGTCAACTACGTCGCAACAGCATCTTAATCTGATAAAAGGATGGTTACGCAAATGTAGAGTAAAAGTCACCTTTAATACAAAACAATTAACCTGTCGTTCAGGTTACTATAAATGACAAATCGATTCCTCAAGCAAATATGGTCAAATACCTTGATTTACATCTAAATAAACGTTTGCCCTGGAAGATAAATGTAATTAAAAACGAAAGGAAATGGATTTAAAAATTAATAGTATAAATTGGTTGATTGGAAAATGTCACAACTTACGCGAAATAATAAAATACTTTTATACAAAAACCATAATTCGCCCCATTTGGTTGTACGGTTGTGAACTTTGGGGTTGTGCAAGCCATTCAACGTTACAAATAGTTCAACGATTTCAATTAAAAACCCTGCAAAATGCAGCCAATGCTCCATGGTTTGTATTAAATCAAACTCTGCCCTTGGATCTTAGCATCCCGTATGTGAAAGATATGATGAAGCAAAAGACCTTAAAAGATTATGTTGCACTGGAAAATAATACAAATAAACACTCGATCCGTTGAAGGAAGAACCTCATTATTTAAGACTGAAGAAGTGACCCAAAACTAGAAACTAATGTAGAGGTGACTCCGATGGGAGTTTTTCTCCGTATGTCATTATCACTGTATTTACTTATTGTACATTTATTATATATTTATTTTTATATTTATTTCATTCCTTTAATGAAAATTTTTCCATCCTATTTTTATTTTACTTCTCTTTCCAATACATTATCATATAGTTAGTTAACTCATAGAATATGTTGTAATTAATATTCTGATCGCAAAGAAACAAACAATTAACAAGGAAAAATTACAAATTATGTAAATGCTAACAATTTATCATAATCAAAGTTCCAGTGTTTATTATCTTCATTTCCTGATCCAGTTACTTCGGTAGCTTCTGGAATTAATGTATTCGCCGACAATACGTGTTATGGTACAATAAATAATCAAGCTTTTATGTAGTACGGCAATGGTAGCTCCATCTTTTGACTATTTGCGTTGATTGTAAACAACTAGGTCTTAATTTGAACAATTTAAACAAATTAATAACTTGAGAAAATCGATTATAGCAAAAACAGGTCGCATATATTAAAAATAACAGCAGAGTCGCTTGATGGGTTTTTAAATTCCTTTGCGAGCTATGCGTTCAGAACCCATTCAGAACTTGCTCAAATAAAGAGAAACCTCAAGACCACCAAAAAATATTCTTCATCGCTCAAGATGTATGTACTGAGAGAAACCATACCTATTTTAAATGTAATTCATTTCTGCAGTTTTCTTTTGATCAGAGAGAGAGGGAGAAATGTGCAACAAATCAGTTAGCATGCGACAATTCTTGAAATCAAGAAGATTCTGTCCGCTACCGCCTATCAAAGTACAACTGCATTATTTAAAAAAAGTGGCACCATATGCTTTTGCACACATCAACAGTTAAACCTTTTTAGCAGCAATAGTTCACAAACCATGTAAGTACTTATAAGTACTTACGCATCATTGACTGCCATCCTTTTATCAAAAAGCTTAAGAACGCATTTGGCAATTTTGATATCAGCACTGCACTTCAATTTAGAGATTTAGATTATCTTCATTAATGAGATTGTTTTAACTTATTTTGTATAACCACACATTAATTACAATTATCCTGCTTTTTAAGTGCCATTTAAACACTCCACAGTGGGCCAAAACGCAAAAAAGCTGGTCAAAATGGTCAAACCGCAATATCTCAAAACTGACCTTCAACCCTTATTTTTAGAAAGAGAAATCTTTAAGGTTTCTAATGACGTATTTAACTTTCTAATTGGGTTGAAACTATAAAAACGGTACGCCGTTGAAAAGGGCATTTTGCGATTGCAGTGCTAACGGCGACTAAAGTGATTTGCGTTAAGTGAAATAAAAATTGTTTTTTTCTATTTGGTGTAGCTTTCGGTTAAAGTGACTTATGAAACAACTAAATCTAAGTAAGAATTTACTATTTTATGCTTTACTTCATAGCTAGATGCTTTACTTTACTTTTTATACATGTAAATGCTTGACCATGTTATCAGCTAATTTTCAGTTCTAAAGTAGGACTTTAGTTTGAGCTACAAAACGATTCCGATTAGATCCAGCTCTGAAACTTTTTGAGCGTATTTCTCAAAGTTTAAGCTACAATAGCTCTGAAATTTAGCTGCAGATATTTGCAGAATCAAAAATTATTCAACTTTGTTTTGCGTAATGACGTCGTCGTATCGGATGCAGTTCCAGTTTGCTCGGACGCTATGATACTTTTTCTGGCTGCAATAAATAGCTTTCAACAAATTAGATAAAATAACTCATTTATTAATAGCATAAAAACAAAAATTTCTTTTAATGTATAACCGTTTTGCATTTTTCGTGCAATTTCCTACAACTTTCGTGTTTTACAGATCTTCCTCTAACGAGAAGAAACCTCTTCGACATTTGGCAGCAACTCGATCAAATGTCAACATGTGCAAAACGTCATTCTACATTATATTGAAACTGAAAATTTGAGCGACATCAATATAGAAGAAACAAAACTAGCGATATCTCGTTGTTGCAGTTAATTTGCAAAAAGGTGGCAAAAATGCAACAGGATGTTGAAAGCTTTCCTTTTAAAAAATGCTGATTGGTTGGAAAAAAAAATTTATTGCCTGCAGACTTTTTCGTAGAGGAAGACATCTCGTCAACATCTGGGGTTGGCAAAAAAATGTTTCTTTCAAAGAAAGCAGCGAAAGAAGCAAAAGGCGCAAAACTAAAGGACTTCTGGAAAGAGTATCGACAAGTGGACTAACTTATACTGCTCAGATGAGTGTGCGATCTGCTGGTCAAGAAGATGCCACTAAATTGTTAAACGAGTCTACAACTACTCTTTCAAGAGCATCAAAAATTCGAAAAGCATGGATCAATCGCGAAGCTCAGATTGTAACTCCAAATACCCCATATGCAGCATTGGCTTTATATGTCGACACAAATTTGAGAAAAAATCAATATTCAAAAATTAGGGTAAATGTCAAGTTACGAAACGCGAACATGTTATATCCGAGTTGCTACAAATTAAAAGCATCAAAACAGCGCTGTTATCCACCAAGAACGGCGATTACAATTTCGGAATCTTTGATGGAAATACAGTTACAGGCTCTTATGGACTTAACGGCTTCACGCTTGATGGTTGCTCAAGAGGAAGTTTTTTCCACAAGAGTTTTGGATGTTTCCACCGAGTTAGTATTAATATCAAAATGGGGTTGCGATGAAAGCACAGGTGACAGCGAATATAAACAGAAATGGAAACAAAATTTTAAAGATGCAGATGTGTTTATAACTTTGTTTGTTCCTTTACAATTATCAACTTCTGGTCCAAAGAAAACAATTTCATGGTAGAATCCTCAACCTTCTTCTGTGGGTTTTTGCAGACTCATTAGGATATAGTTCAAGAAAGACTTTACAGACGTGACTCAAGATATTACTTATGTGGAAGTAAATTGGACACAAATATTTTGTAGAGCATCAAATGGTATTAACAATGGTGGATGGTAAAGTTTGTAATGTTGCTACCGCTACTTCTTCGGCTCAAAGATGTTACGTTTGTGGAGCCACTCCAAACAAAATGAACGGCAAAGAAAGATGTGAGAACAAAGAAGTTGATGTTACAACTTACAAATTTGGTTTGTCGTCTCTGTATGCTTGGATTCGCTTTTCAAATGTTTTCTTCATATTTCTTATAGACTGGAATTTAAAAAATCAAGGCGGTACACAAAGAAGGTAAAAAGAAACTATAAGAAAAAACCGCAAAATTTAGGCAGAATTTAGAACTCAGCTGGGTTTACTAGCTGATCATGTTAAACCTGGAGGAAGTGAAACAATGAATGGTGGTAACATGGCCCGAAGATTTTTTAGAAACCTGAGAGTTACATCAGAAATTACAGGCATAAACAAAGAATTGTTACAAAGATGTAGTACTATTCTGCAGGCACTTTCATCAGGCTTTGCTGTAGATGGTGATGCGTTTAATGTTTACGCAAAAGAAACAGCTCGACGATTTGTGCAGGAATATCCGTGGTACTACATGCCAGTTACCATGCATAATATTTTAATCCAAGCGACGTCGTAAAGAATACCATTCTTCCTATTCAGGCAATTGTCAGAAGAGGCCCAGGAAAGCAGAAATAAAGACCTGAAGCAATATAGAAGAAGTCGGACCAGAAAAATTTCACGAGAAGCAACGAATGAAGATCTCTTAAATTTACTTATTGTTTCTTCAGATCCGGTAATTTCTTGTCTGCGAAAACTGCCAAACTGAAAACGTTAGAACATTTCTAGTGGAGTACTGTCACTATTGTGTCCTCCTAATGAGGAAGAAATAGAAATAGAGTCTTCGTACTCCACCAGCGAAGACACGTCTACTGGTGGGACTAATACGGAAACTGAAAACGACTCTGGTGACGATGAAAATAAATAATTTTTTTTAAATAGAAAATTATTGTTAATTAGTGTTTTTTTATTCGTATTTTTACCCGTTTCAGCAAAAAAAAATTTAATTTTGACCAGCTTTTTCACGTTTTGGCCCAAGGTGCACTCCTCATAAGCTCAACACATTTATGTATCATTTACAAACGTAGAGTGTACTAATGAATTTTTTAAACAATCAAATGGCTGCAATAAATCTGTTCCCTGTTAGTCAACCAAAAGCTACTTTGCTGTGCTTGTTCAAAGATAGCGATTCACTTGAAGTTCTTCATGGATCGTTTTGTGTTTAATTATGTGGTTACTAGTCCGATGAGGATTTTATTATTAAAATATTAGTAATAAGGGTCATAATTTTCCTGGCTGTAACGGAGAACTGAATATGTTTTAATTCGTGATTATTGACTCCCTTATATTTTACCAATTCGCTCGTTTTTGTTACTCTAGCTCACATTTCGATCGGCGTCCAAGTTGTGTCCACATGTTAATATAAGGATTCTGGTTAAAATACCTGCACACTTTCCTGAATAAACCTAAATGATTGTACAGCTCTTATCACTCATTCAGACATAAGGCTAGCCTTAACTTGATCCCCTTTATGTTTCGCTTATATCAACATGATAAACAACGATTACATCGATTTGCCAAAATTGAAAAATTAGGACACAACGATCTTTATATTTATTCTTGATACAATGTATATGTAAAAATAATCGACGCCCTTTTGCTTGTTGTTATTCAGTTAGTGTAGTGAAAACAAGACAAACCATTTGATGTTCGAAACAGCCATACTTATTTTCAATACCTTCAAACTTCGATAAAGAACTTTCTCTTAATTCTTCTATTAAAAGACTTTGCCTCTTATTTCTTCCTTATGCTTTTTATCTGTTGCATTATTACTTTTCTTTTCTTCATAGTTGTTCTTTCCATTGTTTCTTCGGTTTGCTTACACTTCTTCTTACTCTTACTTTATACGTATAGTATATCTTTGACAACTTTGTTATTATACATTTTTGTAGATAATTGTACCGCTTGTCCGTGTATTCTTTGATTTTTTAATTCGAATTAAGTACGTAAATTTAATTTATTTTTTATGTCAGTGCTAGATTGTTTGTCTCTTAGAGTATATCCTGCTGCAGTTCGTAGAAATCATATTTCGGTAGTAGTTATTGAGCGTTCTCTATGGTATGTAAAATTAGAAAGAGAAACTGTTTTGTAAAATTTTATTGGTGTTTTTGGATAGACTTTAGCCAAAGTAAGAATATTTATCACTTTGAAAAACTTTAAAATTTTATATCACTTTACACAATGTAATATAGACATTGTGACTAAACTATGTCAACAATGTTTCGCTCATACCACTAAAAATATTAAATTATCATTACGCATTCATAAGGTAATAATCTTTCGGGTTATTGCTGTTTTGTGTAATTAAATTTGTTGTTAATATTTATATCACAACTGATATATTTATTGCATTATATGATTGAAATATCATTAAACCATTTTCTTATTAAGTTTAACTTTATATTCTATTAAATTCAAACATTTCTAAAAATCTATATCGCACATAAATCTAATAATTTTACAGGAAATTAAAATATCTCCTTCAAAATAGCTTTAAAATAACTGATAGCAGGCTTCCGCAATTTTTTTTAATCCACTTTATAATACCCCGTTCAGATCAAATATTTAATAACATTTTAAGTGTAACAATTTCAGGGCTATTGTGTTATAAGTTTTTGATTGCCATTGTGCTTTATACTAGTGGTATACTGAACGTACTTTTAGGTAATTTGTTAAGTAAAAGACAAAAATATATGTTTAATCCTTGCGGAAGACATAGTGATGGTTACAATACTTCCTACAGAATATCGTTATAGAAACTGCATTTTTCTTTAATAAAAGTCATCAGTAATTGTTGTTAATCATCATAAACTGCTTAATAAGTAGTATTATTGTGAGATAGGTCTTTATTTTAGGAACTTTTATAATCTATTCGTGTACATACTTAAACAAAAGTGCCTTAGGTAACTTGCTGATTTACCATTTATCTAATTCAAAATATGTGGTAAAGCTGGTTGTCAAAACTGTCATACGATTTTTCTGTTTTGTTAAATATAGAAAATACATTTTACATTTTACAGAAATTCTTGCACTATAAATAACATTGAAAATGGGTTGTGAATAGTACCGGGGGTTGCATACAGTAAAGAGTGATTTAAATAGTGCCCTTCAAAGGAAAATGCCAAAAACATTGCCCGGAAATCAAAATGTATACGGTAACCTCCAACGAATTTTATCTATCGAAGCTACTGCATCAAATGTCCTAAAATTACTCAAGTTTATAAAAGTTCACGAATAGCTTTATAATGCCAAAAAAGTGCGAATTAGACTAAATCGCTGCCAACAAACTAAAATTCTTACCAGTAGTCGAAAAAGCGTTAGATCGTATAATTACAACACAACACGTCAGAACGGCTGGTTTCATGATCATCAATATGGTTTTCGTACAGAAAAATCTATAACGGATGTAATTACGCACGCGGTATCTCAGATCAAAGACGCAAGACACGTGGAAAATATTGCACATTAATAACTTTATATATCAAAAAGGTGTTCTACAAAATCCCGAAGTCATTCGGGACTGGCCACGAAATCTACTCTCGTTAGTAAAATATTACTTTACCAAGCGGATAGAGCACGTCAAAACGGGAGATGAAAATGCAAGGCGATAAGTGACAACCAGGTGCTACTAGAGCTCGTGCTCCTCACCAGTATAAAAAAAGCTGGCATATAAGTATATTTAGAGTTTACTTGATGTAAAGATTCTGGATCGTAAGCGTAGTTTAAAACATTGAAAACCAAAGCAGTATTATTCAGAATACGTCTGCTACAAAGATCACATTTGGTACTTTGGAGTGGAGATCAACGATCCATCGCATATCCTAAAAAGTCTATGACATGGGGAAGTAAATTTCATATTTAATTGGCGTGGTGGTGCAATTAACATGATTTTTTTGCAGCAAAGCGACGCCAGTATTCGAAAAAGCATCACAGCAGGCGATGTGGTACGCAGCCAAAACTGTACAAAATTCTAAACTAAACAAAATTCTAACTCGCGGTTAAATCGGTGGGTGTATGCAGTACCAAGTTAACAAAACGGCATTAGTATAGTAGTGTGCGGACTAGCTGGCTAAAAAGACAGCAATGAGATGAAACGGGGAAACATACAGAAATGTTTATCCTCATAGTTGACACGGCGCGGTAAGCGGAACTTATCACTGGACACCAAAGACTGGAAGCTAGCGGAGGACCAAGGCAGATAAGCATATGAAAAAGCCAACATGTGCATCCTGCTGACCTGAAATGCGGAGAAACCAGGACAGAGCGGAGGAAACTTTTATTAAGAGCGAGTAAATATGGCCACATTTGCGAGGGGAGAGCGAGAGACTTTCGGCAGTGCACGGTGGTGGACGGCGTAGACGCGGACTTATCATGAGCGCGCAAGGGTTGAGCAAATCAGTGCTGATGTGAGATTCAAATACAAAGACAAATAAACTAAACAAACCAAAACATTGGTGTATATTAAGATAGATTAGCGTGTTTCTTTGGGTAGAATTGTTAATATTAGGAAGACTTGGAGCGGTTTTTAGGTACCTTTTCTGACTGTGGTTCTCGTGGTTTTACCGAGTTCTGCAATAAGGTGAATGTAAATTTGAGGTCACGGTAGAGATTAAGCGAAGATACCAGCGAATATTATTTATACGTATGAATGTTGTACATATTATGATACACAAATTGTATTTACTACAATTTATATTTTAATAGGACATATTAAAGTTTATTCGCGTATCCTATTCTCCACATTAGTGTATTATGATTATAGTGTTTGTTCACTTCCAGTAAAAGTTCATGTGGAATTCTTATACAGGATGGTTCGTATTGGATTTTATGATGGCTTTTCCGAATAAAATACAAAACATTGGAACCATCCAAATTCTTTTATTATTAGTGTAAAATACAGACTAGGCAGTTATGTATAAAATATGATGTCACCTAAATACTCTACACAACTCCGCTAACTAACCACGAAATTTAATTTTAAGTAAAGTCAGTGTTTTAAGTTTTGTGTGACACGTGGCTCCATCCTGCTGAAACCACATATCATTCAAGTTAAATTCGTTGATTTTATTAAAAAATATTTAACATCTCTCGATACTGTACACCATTGACGCGCATTGCCAGCTTATTCCTAAACATTATAAACCAATGATTCCTGCATTTCACAATGCATACCAAACAGTGAATTTTTGTAGATTTATCGTTTTTCCAAAATAGCATTTGGGATTCTACTGCCTCAAACGCGACATTTGACGATTCACAACCCCATTTATAAAGGAATATGAACTTTATCACTAATTTGAGCTTCTTTGAAAAAATAAGTATCAACTGCTATGTACTCTAAAACTTAGTTCCCAAATATATGGAGATTCTGGTGGTTTTTGGTAGACATTAACATATGTTTCGATACGAACTATGCAAATACAAACTTCTAACATTTATAGAACGTAAACGGTGCACAATTTAATTCCTACAGTTCAATTTGGATCATCCTATACATAAACTTTTTAGTATAATCAACATCATACTAGATTACACATAACTTACAGTTAAGGACATTATTTAAGCATAATCCAAAAATTAAATAAGATAAGGTGAAAGTAATTATGCTATTATAAAGAATAACAACCTTCACCCCTCAAAAGTGTTCTTAATGCTCATATACAAGTTTAAAATTGCTGTTCTATAATTTTGCTAATTTTATTTTATATGTTCCTATGATTTGGGCAAGTATTCCATTCGATGTTTGTATAGAGCGCGCCTTTATTTATAGATCTTAACACTTGACATACGTACTGCAAAATATGATATAATTTTGTAATACAGCAAGAATAACAACGACTTATTTTGGAAAGCAAAAACAAACGTATTAACTGACCACTGAACAGTTTTAAAGTAAATTTTAACGCACGGTTACAAGTCGACTTATACTACCAGATATTTTTATAGAGCTGAAAGTATTCCCTACAAAAACTTTTTATGTTCTTTGCAAAGGGAAATTAACATGTTGATTGATGTTGTGGGGGGCAAACCTTAATATCAAAATCCTTTGTATAGTACTTCTGTAATTTAAAATTGCAGTGATAAACCAACACGGCAAGTACACTGATAGAAATTCAATTTAATTAAGTGATTGCGTCGGTGGGTTCAGATGCAGCTGCGACCTAATCAGTCACCCCTGTCAGAACGAATGCAAATTGTTTCTTGGGGTTCATCCGAGCTGCGCAGGTAGTAATCTCCATTCAATTATCAAAACAATGCTGCTATCTGGACTAGCCCCCAAAATTGCCTTTACAAAATAATGGTGTGGTAGGTATTTCAGCAACAGGAAAGTAAACCGGCGAAATCAATTAAGATACGTTATCGCGCCGCTCCGGTGAGCACAGCGACGCGCCGGTAAAGTATGTGTGCGGAAGATAAACATTCAGTTATGAAATCAATTTACTGTCGTTGCGGCCCCAGACACTGGAAAATCGAGATACGACTGAAAGGAGGCATTAATAGAAGTTAACAAAACTTCTGTTGCTCAATGATAATTATGACATAATGTGTAAATAAAAAATATTTGTTATTTTATTTTGTAGAAGATCAAGCAAACTATCCATTTAGCTTTAAACAATAGAAAAAAAATGTATTCAGTTACACTTTTCTATGGTTTTTGCTATTTTATTGTAAAAATAATTAAAAGTGAAATAATTTTTTTTTAATTTTTACAAAAAATTTAAAGAAAGGGTACTTTTAAAAATATATTTAATTGTTAATAATTATAGGTTTATTGTCTCGTAATATCATAAATAAAGCTTATATACCTTATATAAAAAGTAAAGTACAATAAATGTGTGTTATCTAAAGTAATTCGTACATAATGTTATCAAATACTCGATTGATAATTTATAATTTCTGAAACGCAGAACACGAAAATTTATTTTATAAAAATTGTAACTTGTTTTGAAGGCACTAGTATCGATAGTGGAGTAAGGCTAGTACAACACTTTATTACTACCAATGTCAACACCCTTCTAGTGGTGATTGCTATCATCCGGTGCATCCCACTAGGGAACTAACGAGGCTCTGATAGCTGAATATCAGCGAGATAAATGAAAGAATTAGAATTAAAGAAATTCTGTGGATAAGAAAAAGTCGAGAGTAACTAGATACTATAACTTACATTCTATTTATCTCCCCAGGAAATTCAAATTGCCTAAACTTTTTATGTTTAAATTTCTTTTACTATTATGAGAGGAAATCAGAAACAGAGAGCAGGTGTTAAATCACCCGAGAGTGCAAAGAATCTCCCGGCTTCACATAATAAAGCTAAATAACTGAATTACTATATGGATTGTCCGCAAAATATACGCAACACAAAATCTAGACAATGTGTTAAAGGAAATTAAAAGAATAGAAATAGACATTCTAGGACTAAGTGGCTCGAAAATGGAATAGCCAAAAAGAAAATACGACATTATACCAGTCAGGATCAACAAACTTACAAGGAGTGGGCATCTTAGTAAATGAACACATTAAAAAAATAGCGATAAATGTAATAGCTTACTTAGAACGAACAATCGCAATATAGTTGGAAGAAAAAACCACTAAAAATCAATATTTTACAAATCTACGCCCCAATAGAAGACAAAGCAAACCAAGAAATTGAAAAATTTTACGAGAAACTACATGAAGTAAGCCATAGTGATATTAGAGACCAATGCAAAAGTAGGAAGAGGCCAAGCAGTGAAAAACGTAATGGGACGTTTTGGCTGGGTGTGCGAAACTAACGTGGAGAGAAGTTGATACAATTTTACAGAAAAAAAACTTTACTAATCAAAAATACATATTATGATCTATATCCAAAACCTTTATGTACTTATAAATTGCCACAAGACAACTTCTAACACATAGTAAGAAAACAATAGATTACTTCTTCATTAAAAAACTCTATCAAAATAATATTACAAAGTCGCTGCGTAACCAAGATGTGACATCAACTTTAATCATAATATACTCAAAAGAAATTATAAAGATCTATACAAAAGATAAAAAGATATAATATTGATATCTTGAGATAAATAGGGAAAAAATAAAAATTCCAAGAAGAGATTGAAGCTCAGTTCAGAAGAAACAAACCAAATAAAGACTAAAATAAAGAAGCATATTGTAAAACTATAGAACCAACCTTAAACAAGCAACCGTGGATCATCAGAGAAATTCTTGATAGAATGGAAGAAAGACGAGTAGCACAAATAAAACAAGTCAAAAATTAATACAAAATAAGACAGATGAAGGAGGGATGGTTAGCAGAAGAATATAAAGAAACAGAAAGACTACACAAAATACATGAAACTTTCGACTTCCACAAAAAGTTTAAACAAAACATAGAAAGTTGTAAAAACAAAATTATGTGTTTTAAAACAAAATAGCAAAATGGTAACAGACAACGTAAAACTATGACAGAGTTGGGATAAAATATATAAAAAATTTAGAAGATCATCTAATGATGCCTAATCAAAACAAAGCTCACAATCCCACAGGCCACTAATAATTATATCACAATTAAGACATGCGATAAAAAAATAAGACAAACCAGGAGATGACAACCTACACACAGAAACACTGAATTTATTAAATCTAACATATTTATGTATTCTATTTAATAAAATCTTTTAATAATGGACACATTACCCAACAAAAAATAATACTTATAGCTGCGACAACGGTAGATTAATAAGCTATATAAGCTATGCCTTAAAAGCCTTCCTAAAAATTATACACGCGAGAATATATACGAAAAATATAGTGGGAATAAGCAATTTGGATTTAAAAACACAATGACCACAAGAAAAAGCATTATACAGTATGCAAATGCTAAAGGATGTCTTCATAGCTTTTATATATTACCAAAAAGCGTTTGACAGCGTAAAATATCATCCGATGCTTGATACACCACAAGAAATTGGAGTAGATACAAAGATTTCAAGAGTTACAAATTACAAAAGGCGTACGTCAGGGTTGTGTATTATCCCCTTTATTATTTAACGTGTATGTAGAGAGAATCTTCCAAATAGTAGTCTATAACCAAACAAAAGGAATCAAAGTCTATTGAACACCAGTAAACAATATACGATGCTCAGACTACATAGGTATATTAACAGACAATTTAGAGAATTTACAGAAATTATTAAATAGCATAAATAGAATAGGAAACAATTTAGACTTACATTCAAAACAAGCAAGGCAAAATTAATAGTCATTAGCAGACAACAACATAACCAGATCCAAATAACAGCTGATAACAAACCCTTAAACCTCAATAAGTTCACATATCTAGGATTCACAATAAATAATAAAGTTGCCAGTGACACAGAAATACGCATAAAAACAGCGATGATAAGAACGGTATTTATTAGTTTTAATAAATACCTCTGTTGAAGGAAAACACCTTAAGCAAGAATACCCATAACCAAATGTTATATATATATATATATATATATATATATATATATATATATATATATATATATATATATATATATATATATATATATATATATATATATATATATATATATATATATATATATATATAGTACATGGTCACTAAATATAAGATTAATGAACCGAATTGAGGCTTTTGAAATGTTTATTATGCGAAAACTACCACAAATCCCCTGGATGGAACGATGAGGAAATATTAGGCTTAGTCAACACTGAACGCGTACTACTACAAATAATAAAATGACAAAAAGTGTTATACTTAGAATATATATTACGAGACAAAAAGTACGAAACACTAAGACTTATTCTAATGTGGAAAATAGAAGGAAGAAAAGAGAAAGAAAGCAACACTCATGGTTAAGGGGTCCTTCCCCTCCTGTCTAAAATTTTTGAAAGACTATTGCTAAAAAGAATAGAAGAGGCAGTCGACCTACACCAAATCACTACACCAATTCGGTTTTCGTAGGCGACCCTACAATACAGCAAACCCACAGAATTGTTACCAAAATCAAGCAATCACAAAAAACCAAGACATTCTCCATTGCAGCCTTTTGGATATCAAACAAGTATTCGATAGAGTATGGTATTTGGGATTACTATACAGGCAATCTTTTTATGCCAAATTTTCCTATTACTGAAATCTTACCTAAGCGACACAACCTTCCAAGCCAAAATCAACAATGCATTCTCAAACTATCAACCTATATCTGCTGATGTACCACAAGGAAGTGTTCTGGGTCCTCTATTATATCTGGTGTACACTTCAGACGCTCCTACTACAGCCAACACAGAGATCGTCACCTTCGCCGATGACACAGCTGTGCTATCTATCTATTAATAATCCATCTCTCATGGCATCTCAAAACCTCCAAAACCACCTTAACTTCCCCCAGGAATAGTACGGCAAGTGGAGAATTTCCGTCAACAACGATAAATTCACTCACATTATCTTTACAAACAATTGAAGTACATGTCTACCAGTCACCATTAACAATACAGTTATACCAGTCAAACCAAAAGTCAAATATTTAGGGATAAATCTTGACTAGAAACTCACATGGAAGACTCACATAAAGGCAAAAAGAAAACATCTCGACATCAAAGTAAAAGAAATGAACTGGCTTCTTGGAAGGCGTTCGCAGTTATCCCTCAAAAACAAAGTTCTCCTCTACAAAGACGTCTTGAAGCCAATTTCGACATACGGAATTCAACTATGGGGTTACCGTCAAATACTAAAATATTGCAGTGTGTCCAAGACTCTCCGTCTTATGTCAAATGCCCCTTGGTACGTTACCAACCAGACCCTCTACGAAGACCTAGGGATCGCATATGTCTCAAGCTAAATCCAGAGACTAGCAACTTCCTACCAACACACTCTCGTGGGACACGAAAACGAGCTCGTTTATCAGTTATCCCAAGAACCAGTCGTGACAAGAAGACTGCATCTCCAATGGCCCCATGACCTCACACATCAACTCAACCAGGCGTAAGCCTCCTATTTGGGAGTACCATCAATGGATGGACCTCCCTCAACTCTTCTACTTAATCATACGATTTGCTTATTACTCACTTGGATTGTATAGAGTAGATTGTAAATATGCACTCTTGATAAAAAAAAAAAATGGTTAAGGGACCTGAAAAATTGGTGTAGAGTCAGAAATGTAGCAGATATTTGTAGAAGTGCGACGGAAGAAATATTGCACATCCTAAATTAAAAAGATAGAAGAACGTCTATACACCATACAGCGTAAGACACTAGAAACAGAAGAAATATAGACAGTCATCAAAATATCTTACCTTAATTTACATATTTTCCAAACTTATCTCCGTAATATTTTTTCTTATCACCGATTGTATGATTATACTACAATCTAAATTAGTTTGGTAAAAAATATGTTATTTACGAGATAACATATTTTATCATTAAAACATATTGTATTATTAAAAATAATTTAAACTTAATACTTAAATTACAAACTTATATCAGCAAATGGAAAATCAAAATGTTAGCAAAGTTTAAATTAGTTCAAATGTTGTGCTCAGGATCAAAATTATTTAACAATTGTTTTGTTCGTTATAAAAATAAAACTAATTTTAAAAATTTTGTTGATCAATTTATTGATCAAATATACAAATAGTATAGTAGGTATATGGGGTAGAGGCTTTCAAAGCAAGCTCGACCACAAAATATAATTAAACTTGGTTATCCGCTATTAATTACGCGTCTAATTTTCGGGGTGTAGTAAAAACATCAAACTAAATGTACTCAAGTAAATAACTTGATTTTGTCGAACCAAGCTAATCAAATTAATACTAAAAGTGCAGTTTATATTATGAAGCCAACAAATAGCGCCATCAAATGTAACTCTGGTCAACTATCATCATCTACAATGCAAATTTATCCCTTTCAATATTAGTAATGCCAATCCCACTGATAATACCCTAGATAACAATGAAATTCCAAACTCATACAAGTTAACAGGAAACTATCCAACAAATTCTAAGTTACCAGTAAGTGAGGTTATCGACTACCCAAAAATGATTAAAAATCTTACACAAAGTGCAGAGGAAAAAACATTTTATTGCCAAGAATTGTTTAAGGAAATCAAAAATAAATGCAACTCTTAAGATTGTTACCTGGTCCCGATTTCGCCGGGGCTAATGTTACCTGACTCAGAATTTTTCGGCCCGTGGGCAACACAAAGGACATTCTTTGGAATTTATAATCCCAGAGGATTGTTACCTGAGGCCGACCTTGTGGCGACGTGTGCAGAAATATTACCTGAGGCCGACTTTATAGCGCCGTGTGCAACACCAGGATAGTTGACCTGGCGCGATTCCGAGTCGCCCGAACGCCACCGACCATAGCCACCACGGCTTTTTCCAATCAGACCAAAGGCGCCCCTGGCGTTCACCAATCCTGGATAAGCCCTGCATCCTCCAGCGGGCTCAACGTGCTTCCACCCTGAACTCTGCACCCCACCAGCAGAGTGGGGTACGAGCTGAGCCTTTAAAACCTGAGCCACCAAAGAATTCGCTTTTAGTCGTCAGCCGCTTAAGAAGTAACCATCAACTGTCATCAGATGAGTCCCTGCCGCTCGCTGCCTGGTTCCGCCACCGGCCCCACTGCTGCACCTAGCTCGTGGACCGCTTCAGCGCGTATATTAAGTCGTAGGTTAAGTTCTTGTAAATTAGCTAAGTAGATTAAGTTAGCGTAAGGTAGGTTAAGTTTGTAAGATTGTAAATATAATTCTACTCGTAAGTTGGAGCCGACGCTAAAAAAGCCTTCCGTGTCCCACGCGTTACAGGTCGTAGCGTCCCGACGCCCGATTTATTACCGCCCGGGCCCGACCTGGTAACAAGATGCTCACAAGAAACCGATTTGATTTGTAAATGATGATAAGCCTACCCCATTCACTGTTTCAATTTTCGACGTAAAAGAGGTTAAAAATATCATAAATATCAGACATATAACTATTAAACAACATTTAAACTGTTCCATATAGACTTATCTAATAATAAGTCATACAACAAAGCCATACAGTTTGGAATATTTAGGTCATATTAAGGTCTGTGTTGAGTCACTAAATAAAAAAATTATGTTGTATAATGTACACACTGTCTGTTATATCATCATTCAAACTCGTGTTGTTAAATAGCTTGCAAATGCGTAAAATTTAATGGAGACCACACGTCAGTCTCATGTCAGAAACTTAAAACTATGCCACCCAAATGTGTATTATGTTCAAAGATTATAGACCATAGAAATTATAGAGGCTGCAAGGTCTACAAAAATCTTTAAACTTTTAGAAAAATTTTTGAAGAACTTAGAACTAGTCAGAATGAGAAACCTACACACCACCTTCAAAACCAGCTATTCATAAACAGGTAACCCATTTCGATTCTCTAGGAATACTAAAGGAAATCGGAACAACTTCACTGATCAATTAAATAACTTCTCCATTGAATTAAAAAATATGTTTAGTTAACTAATAAGTCAAATGATAGTGAGCATACTCTCGACTGTCATGAATAATGGATAGATCATCTCTATACAATGTCCCCGGGGATGCTAACGGACTAAAATATTGATACAACTGAACTCAGTGATTTTCCCGAAAATAATAAAATAAAAATAATACTTATTTTTGAAATTTATGTTACTGATCGTACAGAAATATACCATACTGCTTGTTCCGTTAGCATAGCCGACGGTGGAGCACCCGTAACAATTTGCAATATATTATCGTACCATAAACTACCCCCAATCTAAACAAATACATTCAAAGCATCAACAGTTTACGTAGACACTAAACCAAATCAAATCACAATAACTATAATTTATAGTTCTAGACACCCTACCAACACTGAAAAATGCGAAGTTTTGTTTAGTTTAATAGGAAACCGATTTATATCCGGAGAAGTTTGGAATGCTAAATACACAATCTGAGATATTGTATTGAAAAATCCGAAAGGAAAACAACTACCTTAAGGGGGCATACCAATTAGAATATCAAAAAAATTGATTTTTTTTTTGTTTTCACAAAATGGTTGCATATCATTCCAAGAATATTCTTGTAAAGTTTTAGATTGAAATTCGAACTCGTTCCAGAGTTATGCTACCTTTTATGACAAGCGCGCGCAAGGGTGGACGCCGCAGGTATACGAAAATCTGAGCGTTCAGAGGGGAGCGCTCTCGCTATCTCTTTCTGTTCCCCCACTTTTTAGCTATTGTAAGGCCTTGAAAGATGGGAACATTTGGGATGTTTTGAAAGTATTGTGTGAATGCGAAACTGTTGAAAGACCGTTAGAAATCGCTTAGAGTGTATAAGCGAGCGCTCCAATTTTTTTTGCTCGTCCAACGTGGTAAAGGAAACTTTACCGACATGAGTAGGTAGTGCGCCTTACCCTATGGCGCGTGTAACCCGTAAAACTGCTGGTGGAACTACCCAATCCCACATTTGTGGACAACGAATGCCGCCTGAAAGTAATAGTGGAATAGAAGATTCACGCGAGTGACCTCGACGACGACTCGTCAAACGTGGTAATGGAAGCCTAACCGATACCAGAACTAGGGGGAGGGGGATAGTCAACCGAGGCGGGTTTCCCGGTTCCCCCTCTATGGTGTTGGACTTTTACGGATGGTGATACCGCTTTAGGGACGGGAGGGCCTTGCTAAACTCATGTGAACGCATGTCCTTAGTGTGTGTGTGTGTGGGGGCTTCGGCCTCAAAGGCCCCCCTAGATCCTTCTGTTGCGGTCATAACTATGACTCTCTTTCTGTTCTACAAACCTTAAAGGGGTTTTATCACAACTTGTGTTTTTTCAACTTCCGTAGAAAACTACGCAAAAACTATACAACCGATCTTTCTGAAATTTTGCACACACATTCCTTATGTAATTCGGAAGTGTATGAACTTAATCGATTAAAAAATATTGTTAAAAAAGTATTTATTTATAACAAAAGTTAAAAAATAGGACATTTTTTAATTTTTCATTATTTACTTAATAAACATGGTGTGTAGGGTGACTGTTAGAGGTAGCACCTCTACTTCCAGTACTGTCGGGCTATCCGGGTAACTGGGTAGTCGTACTGGGGTTTTGGTCCTCAACATTCACCCAACTCTCATTTATGGCTCCTAGTAGCTGTAAAGATAAAACAGCGGCCACACACCGGTAAACTGTATCGACATACAGGCCAAACTAAATGAGGGGCAACCAGGGGCAACTTACAAGTATTGGATTTAATGGCCCTGGTTGTAATAACTTTTGAAGATGGAAGCGGGTCTCTCAAAAAAAAAAAAAAAACTGTAAGTGAAGGTGGAAATCGAGGAGTTTGGAACAGCTTCACTTATGGAACCTGATGGCGGCAGCGATGGACGCTATAATCGGCAATCAGTACCGCGATACAGAAGGCAACGGAAAACCACTGTATTATTCTTCCAAGAAAATTACATGGCAGCACGAAACTTAATTACGGCCCCCAGTCCTCGGCAGGTTTTAAGTAACCAGGGGGTGCTAAGAATCCCCGAGTGGAAAAATATTAATTCAACCATTAAAATAGGCACATGGAACGCCCGTAGCCTATATTCTATATCCTATAGCCTATAAAAGAATAAATTTACAAATTTTAGGAATCAGTGAAGTACGATGGCCTGATTCCGGAATTCTAAGATCTGATGACAAAACCATATATTACTCAGGAAATCAAGACAAACATACAAATGGAGTAGAAATTGTAATAGACAGTAAACTAAAGCAACATGTCCAAAATTTTATACCATACTCTGACAGAGTCATGCTCTTACAGTTGAAAGGCAATCCTGTAAACATAAATATCATTCAAGTATACGCTCCAACAACAGAAAGATCTAATGCTGAAGTTGAAGAATTTTACTCGCAAATCAGAGACATGACACGTTTGACAAAAAAACAAGATATAAACATCATAATGGGTGATCTGAACGCAAAAATTGGAAGTGGGGAAGTCAATGACATTGTAGGTAAATACAGCATAGGAGAAAGAAACGAACGAGGAGATCGGCTAATCCAATTCTGCCAAGAGGAAAATTACGTAATAAGCAACTCATGGTTCAAACTGCCAATTCGCAGACTATATACTTGGACTTCTCCTCAAAACAGGAAGGACAACATAGTTAGAAATCAAATCGACTATGTGCTTATAAATAAAAGATATCGTAGCAATATACTAAGTGCCAAGACATACCCGGGCACAGACATTGGATCAGATCATAACCCCATAATCATCAAAATGCGAGTCAGACTGAAAAAAATTATCAAGAAGAAGAAAACAAACAAAAAACTAAACGTGGATAAACTCCGAAATGCAGAAACAAAAATACAAGTAATAAATAATATAAATAAAGAAATAGCAAGTTTGATAAGTGATGGCCCACAAAAACAGGGAGCACACAAGAAGATATTGATGAAATTGAAAACAACGATACACACAGTTGGAAATGAAAGTCTGAAATTCAAAGGAGAAGAGAACTTTAAACAGAAGTGGATGACGAAAGAAATATTAGACCTAATGGATAGACGGAGAATTGCCAAAAATAACAATGAAACAGAATACAAACAAATAAATAGAATTATACAAATTAAAATTAAAGAAACAAAAGAAAAATGGATGTGCGACAGATGTACAGAAATAGAAAGCTTGAACGAACAACACAACATGTTTGGTTTATATAAGAAAATAAAAGAAGTTGTCGGCACCAACAGAAAGAAAACACAAATGATGATAAGAGATGACAGCAACAAAATAATAATGGACGAAACTGAGAAAATAAGAATCTGGGAACGATATATAGAAAAATTGTTTGACGACGAGAGACCAGAAACAATTATACAAAACAGAGGAGAAGAACAAAAAGGACCCACAATTCTAAAGCGAGAAGTAGAGAATGCAATACACCAAATAAAAATAGGAAAAACCCCAGGACCGGATAACATATATATGGAACTAATTAAACTAATAAATGAAGACAACCTAAAGATAATAGTTGATTTGTATAACAAAATATATGAAACGGGTAACATTCCAAATGACTGGTTGGAATCAATATTTATTAGTTTGCCTAAGAATGCAAATGCGAAATCTTGCAATGATTACAGATTAATAAGTCTCACGAGCCATGCCCTTAAAATACTCTTGCAGATAATGCAAAACCGAATATATAGAAAATGTGAAGAAGTAGTGAGTGACAACCAATTCGGCTTCAGAAATGGAATGGGAACGCGTGAAGCTCTCTTCTGCATACAAGTAATGATGCAGAAATGTAGAGATCAGAAAAAAGATGTGTATCTGTGCTTTCTCGATTATGAGAAAGCATTTGATAAAGTAAGACACATCAAACTCATAGAATATTTGGAAAACATTGGCTTAGACGAAAGAGACATAAAACTAATCAAAAATCTTTATTGAAACCAACGTGCTAAAGTAATGGTAGAAGACACTGAAACAAACAAAGTAGAAATTAAACGCGGGGTACGTCAAGGCTGCATACTGTCCCCAATGTTATTTAACCTCTATTCAGAAGTAGTTTTTCAGAACGCCTTACACAACTGCAATTTAGGAATAAAAATAAACGGGGAAACGATAAATAACATAAGATACGCGGATGACAGCGTACTAATAGCAGACAACCCTAGAGCATTACAACAGCTAATTAACAAAGTACACGAAGCAAGTTTACCAATGGGCCTAACAATCAATACTAAGAAAACAAAAATCATGCAAGTGAGTAAAAATCCTAGGGGTATAAATTTTACAATTGATGGCAACGCTTTAGAAGAAGTTGGAAAGTTCAAATATTTAGGTTGCTGGTTAAACTCAGATCTAAACTCAAATATAGAAATAAGGAGTAGAATAGAAATAGCTAGGCAAGGATTTATAAAAATGAAAACACTCCTGACAAATAAAAATCTAAATTTACAAATCAGATGGAGAATGGTAAAGAGTTATATATGGTCAATATTGTTATATGGAACGGAAGTCTGGACACTAAATAAACACGAGATAGACAAACTGCAAGCCTTTGAAATGTGGTTGATGAGACGAATACTTAAAATCCATGGACAGCCAGGATTACAAACCAAGAGGTATTACAAAGAATGAACTGTAATAGAGAAATTATAACTACCATAAAAGAAGAAAAACCGCCTACTTGGGACACCTAATAAGAAATAAAAAATATAACCTACCCCAACTTATCATACAGGGTAAGGTTGAAGGCAAACGCGGAAGGGGTAGAAGGAAAACTTGTTGGCTTAAGAATATAAGGCAGTGGACAGGCATGAATGTTCAACAAATATTTAGAGCAGCTGCAGAAAGAGAAACATTTGCCAATGTAATCGCCAACCTCTATTAAGAGAAGGCACGACAAGAAGAAGACTTATTAAACAGGCATAATTTTTATATAATTTAGGTTCATAATTTAAAAAATAATGTTTACTTTAAGAATAAACTTTACTTTTATGTTGCAGATCAAAATTCCTGAAGATATGCCTTACTAATTGGTATGTCCCCCTTAGGCTATATAAATAACAATTATTTGTACTTATAACAGGAAAACCAACTTATAGGCTCTTAGATTGAAACCAACTTTTTGTAGGAAATAGCTAACAAATCTATTTTCAAATTGAATTTAACTGGGGCTTGTTATCAGCCCATACTCTAGTAATTCTTACCTTCAGTAACCATATTATTATTAAACTAGGTCCGTTAGCGTGATCTAGAGGAAAATTTTTAAAAAAATATAGAAATATACTTAAAGGTAATGCTATTAAATACTTCGCACGTCTATCTAATCACGAGCACATAGTTTGGAATGCAACTAAAAAATTTAAGAGATCAATAAACCACATATTATCGTTAAAATTAAGCAATAACGAATGGACTAGATTAAAACAAGAAACAGCCATTATCTTTGCTGAACATCTCGCAAAAATCTTAATCTAAATAATACTGACGGTATGATACAAAATTTTCTAGACACTCCTTGCCCAATGAGTTTTCCTGTTAATCAATTCTTTCCTCCAGAAAGAAAATAAAAACGCCTCTAACAATGATAAAACCGAAAATTTGATTTCCTCACAACTTAAATCCTTAAAGAGTTATTAAAAATACCCATAGTTCCCTTAATCACAATTTACGCTAGCATTCCAAGATTAACACGTTGCCTATAATAATACACAATTCTGGAACATTTCTATATCTACCAAATTCGTATCGACCTGTCAATTTATTAGCTTTGTTATCAAAAATGTTTTAGAAACCGTTGACATCATAAGAAGCCTAGAAGAGAGAAAAGTATAAACTGCAGCATTTCTTGATATCGAAAACGTATTTGATCAGATTTGGAAACAATGACTATTATTTAAAATAAGATATATCCCTTTCACAAATTGCTGCCTCATTTTTTAGCCACGTCTCTCCGAGCGCCATTTTCAAACTAAAATGTATCTAAAAAAATATTTAAATTGTTTCACATAACCTATAGCACTATAGCGTAGCGTACTGCATCTACTTCTGTATTTTATTTTTAGGGACAATAACAGAACATTTAATTGCAACTTTTGCTTATTGCCACTAAAAAGCAAATAGTAAATAATTTTATCAATAAAAAATTTAATATTTGTTATATTAGTGTTGTAGTTGATAACGAGTATTGTCAGATTTTAACTGGGATTTGATTGGAATACCACAGTTGCTTTTGCATTTAGAGGTTGTATGTCCTTCTTTATTACGATATTGACTAAATTGTATGTAAAGTACAAACTCAAGAAAGTTAAAATTTTTAGATACGCAAATCTGTTAATTTATTTAGGGGCAACAAAGAACCCAGTTGTCAAATTATTTAGAACAATATCTTCTGTTAGGTTATATTACATCGATGTAATAATAATAGGGAATTCGGAGCGTGCTTTGTAATTTTAATAAGAATTAGATTAAAAAATTCTGAGCTAAACTGTCTTCTGCTTTATATGTAGAAATATTTCCACACTAGAACATTAAAAAAATGTTTGATATTTTTTTATTTCCACGTTAAATTTCCGTTCCTGCCAATAAAACAATTTAATAAACAAAGTTACAATACATTTTTGTGTAAAATAACATGGTAACAATAGATAAATTTAATTAAGAAGAAAAATTACGTTTAAATATTAACTTCAATAAGAATGTAAATTTGTAGCTTCTTGTTAACGAAATCTTTATTGCTTTTATTGGGAGAAAAATAAAAGGCGTTTTAATATTGATGCGCAAAAACATTTTTTGTTACGAAATAAAAAAATTTCACTTATAGAGCAAAACAGAAATATATATAAAATAGACTTTACACCTGGTCTAGTTTGATTTTCACCTTTTATGTATAAATGGTTGCTGATTGTTGTGTAGAATCACTCAAGTCGTTCTTTGATATTTTTGTAATCAAACTAGTTCTGAAATGCTTTACTCTAAAACCCCTGAATTATAAAACCGAACAGGTTGATTTTTTAATAAATGTGTATTTATATATATTTGCAGAAATTTAATAAAATTTATCCAAAAAAAGTTTTTTACTCATTTATCAAATGAAAGTATTCCAAACAGAGCTGTTATTAAACATTTGCAGCTTGAAACCTCAGTAAATGATACAATGGAATATTTAGAAAGAAAAGGTGTCGTTGCGAAAATATAATAAACATGAGACAAATCTCCGTCAAATTATAATTATATATGGTTTTCTTTGATTTAAAACTCCTTAAAAATAATGAATATATTTACAAGTTAAATCATCTGCTATATGTTGCCTTTCAAAGCATAGCGAAGATAACCTTCAACTATATTTGAATTGTTAGGCAAGCACGTAAGCTAAAGTTCAAGGTTAATAATAATAGAGAGCAAAAAATAGACAAAATTATCAGCGAAGGAATTTACGTTATATTGTCTAGAGGAAAACTAGCATGCTGGCCTTCATATCTATACAATTATTTTAACTTCTAAGATTTTTATATTACAAACGACATATAGTCCACCTATATTAATTAATGATTAATAGAATAATTCAAGTCCACAGGTTCGGGGTTTATTTCAAGTGGTGGCTGCAGTTCTAAACATTCCCATTAGGGTTCTAGATTATGCACTTCCAGAAACTATTATTCAAAGTAATGAATAAAAAGCATCTTATTCACACATAATCGACATATTGGCCAATCACCATACAAAAAATTTCAGAGTGCTGAGTTGGCTTTATAACTAGTCGCGTTGGTAAGGTAAATATGAAGGTGAAGTACAGTTTTCGCTTTTTTTATTACGCTTTTGTATGTCTTATGCTAAGCTCGTGTGGGGTTGCTAGTCCCCCATCGGGCGCCTCCCCAGGTGGCGGATAGGGGAATGCCTCCCATATATGGGTGGTACCTGGGAAATGAAATACCAGGTGCGGACCAAAACTAGCATGGCATAGGAAGCAGCTGTGTCATTAATGAGTCAAGGCTGCAGAAGAATGACTTCGGTAACAGGCTTTTCATTATATACTTACAGGTGGCTATTAAATTATGATACACCCGGCTGTAACACTGCGATGAGGAAAGCAACGGGAAACTACCTCATTATATTCCCAAGAAAAATCAGGATGGCAGAGAAATATAATGTTAAAGAATGTACTGATCATGGGATCGAAAACCAAGATCCGGCAAGGGAAGATCACAGGGCTTCCCAGGTCGTCAGCCAGCGAAATCCCTGTACAATAAGAGACAATATTGTCCCAAAATTAAAACTGAAACAAAAACTGAACATAGGCACGTGGAATATACGAAGCATGTTCCAAGCAGGGAAAGCAGCCAACGTGGTTAAAGAAATGCGACGGCTACATATTGACATATTGGGATGCAGCGAAATGAGATGGCCAGGCGAAGGAACGTGTGTGGTAGATGAACATCAAATATACTATATTGGTGATGATAGTCCGCAACATGGCAATGGAGTTGGTTTTATAATAACAAAGGATGTTCAAAAAGCAGTAAGCGGATTCCTACCAATATCGGATAGAGTTGCTATGTTAAAAATAAAAATAAATGCACAACCTTGTAGTTTGAACATAATACAAACTTATGCGCCAACAACAGACAGCAATGATGAAGTCATTGAACAATTTTATGACGACGTAAGGAAAGCAATAAAATATACAAAGAAAGAAGACATATCCTTAATTATGGGAGATTTAAACGCTAAAGTTGGCAACGAATCAACCGAAGGAATAGTAAGAACATATGGTCTTGGAATACGTAATGAGCGTGAAGAAATGCTGGTACAGTTTTGTAAAGAAATACAATTTTCTATTATGAATACTTATTTTGAATTACCAAGCAGAAGATTATATACATGGAAATCCCCCGCTGATAGAAACGGCAACATTGTAAGAAATCAGATTGATTACGTAATGATAAACAAACGATTCCGCAATTCGATTACATCGGTTAAAACATATCCTGGCGCAGATGTTCCATCTGACCACAATCTCTTGCTAGCTGTATTCAGGTTACGATTAAAGAAAGCAACGGCAAGTGGTACGAGACAAACAAGAATAGATGTACAGAAACTGAAAACAGAGAATGTACGGCAGGAAGTAAAACAACAGCTAAATCAAAAATTCTCTGAAATCAATATAAGTACGGGCAACGATATAGAACAAAAATGGAAACAATTAAAGAAACGCTGAACGTCATTGCAAAGAATAAGCTAGCAAAGAACCCAAGAAAGAAAAACAATGATTGGATAACGGACGAAATACTAGATCTTATGGAAGAAAGGCGCAGATATAGAAATAAAAGTGAACTAAATTATAAGCGAATACACAATATTATTAGACAAAAATCAAGGAAGCGAAGGAAGCCTGGTTAGCAAGCAAATGTGCAGAAATTGAAACCTTAGAGGGAAAACATGATACACTAAACCTACATAAAAAGATCAAGGAAACTGCAGGAATAGTAAGAACAAAATCCAATGGAATAGTCACAGACAAAGATAATAAAGCAATATTCGACAAAGAGAAAATATTAGAAAGATGGAAAGAGTACATGGAGGAATGATTTTCGGATGAACATAGAGATGACGCTGATGTAATAGTTGGCACAGTAGGACCAACTATAACTAGACAAGAGTTGTTGAAAGCCATCAAGAAAATAAAAAACAACAAGTCAGCAGGACCAGATGAAACCCATGGAGAACTTCTAAAGTTATTGGAAGAAGAACACACGCAGGCCGTATTAGATTTGTTCAATAGAATATACGAAACAGGAAACATGCCCAATGACTGGTTACTCTCTACGTTCATCCCATTACCAAAAAAGCCAGGGGCCAAGAAATGTGAAGATCATCGCACAATTAGTCTAATGAGCCATATACTAAAGGTTTTTACACATCATCCACCAACGTGTATACAGCAAGTTAGAACAAAATATCGGCGAATCGCAATTTGGTTTCAGAGATGGCCTTGGAACAAGGGAAGTCTTATTCTCGATACAAGTGCTAATACAAAGAGCGCGTGATGTCAACTACGATATATTTGCATGTTTTATTGATTTTGAAAGAGCGTTTGACCGCGTAAAACACGAGCAATTAATACAAACATTAAAATCAGCAGGAATAGATAACAGTGGTACCAGAATCATTGCCAAGTTGTACTGGCAACAAACAGCCACAATCCGTATAGGGGACAGAACATCAGAAGAATTTCACATCCGCAAAGGTGTTCGACAAGGATGCGTATTGTCCCCGATGTTATTTAACGCCTACTCTGAAAACCTCTTCAAAGAAGCCCTAGAGGGTGCAGAAGATAGAATCAAAATAAACGGAGAGATAGTCAACAACATTAGATATGCGGACGACACGGTTCTGCTGGCCAACACTTCAGAAGGATTGCAAAGATTAATAGACCGCGTAACAGAAACTAGTAAAAATTACGGTATGCGGCTTAACATAAGTAAAACAAAAGTGATGATCATGAGTAAAAATGCCAACATAAACGTGAATATCCACATAAATCAATCCCCTTTACAAAGAGTACAGGCGTTTAATTACTTGGGATGTACGTTAAACGAGAGATGGGACCATACTCAGGAAATAAAAGTTCGAATCGAAAAGGCGCGGAGTGCATTTAACCGCCTAAAGAAAGTACTTTGTAATTTGAGTTTAAATTTGCAACTTCGTACTCGAATACTTAGATGTTATATTTTCTCAATTCTTTTATATGGCACAGAAGCATGGACTCTCACAGAAGCTGCAAACAAACGATTGGGAGCTTTTGAGCTATGGTGCTATCGCCGTATGCTCAGAATTTCATGGGTACACCATGTAACAAATGAGACAGCCCTTCAGCGCATGAACAAGGACAGAGAAATCCTTAATGCTGTTAAGAAAAGGAAACTAGCATACTTTGGTCACGTCATGCGAAATGATAAATATCGTCTTTTGCAGTTGATTATGCAAGGAAAAATCGAAAGAAAACGAGGTCCTGGTAGACGAAGAATCTCATGGCTTCGCAACCTTAGGCAGTGGACAGGAATGACATCGATCACCCTGTTCCGAACAGCGATAAACAAAATTAGATGGGCCAGACTGATCACCAACGTCCAATGAGGATACGGCACAAGCAGAAGAAGATTTCTGCTCATACATCATAGTTAAATACGCACCTAACAAATTGAGAGCACTTTCAAAGACTGGTGAATGATAATGCTTCCTTAAAAGTAAATCTTAAAAATGGTAAATATATGGAATGTGCCATCGAAGTATTTAACAATGGTATCTAAAAAGCAATATGAATAGCTATACCTGTCACTCTTAGCAATTCCATTAAACAAAAATTCCGCACTTTAATAAAAAAAAGTACCTGAAAATAGAAGGCACGTAAGCAATGGGAAAATAGCCGTTACTCCAAAGAAAAGTTCAGATACAACAGGGCTTGTAACGAATTTAAAAAATGCTGATTGAATTTAAAAATTAAAAATTTAAACTCATAGGAAGGCTACCGTCTAGTGAAGCTACATACTACTCATTGTGGAAAGCTTAAAAGCTTAAAACAGCTACAACAAATGGTACCGAAAATTGAAAAAGAAGATAGTAACTAGACAAAAGAAGACGATGAGAAAATACAAGTCTTTTCTAAACACCTTAAAAAGGTTTTTAAATCACTAGATGAAGCATAGACAAAAACAGCAAAAACACATGAAGAAATAACAAGCTATCTGAATGCACCTTTCCAATTAATGGTGCCAATTAAAACATTTAAAGTAAACTAAAAATAATAACCTCCAGTTTAACTAATAAAAAAGCCTAAGGATATTACAATGGTTACCTACATCTGCAACTTGAAAATAAGAACTAACTATTTTTTGGCCTATCTGGTTTTACAAAATACAGAAATAGAGCCTAAATTATTAGGACGCTATATTATTAACATGGAAATAAGGACAAAGCTATAGATAAGTTCAATGAAAAATGTAATAGTGCGTACTAGCAAATATGAAAAGAGATAAAACGATCATAAGTATTATAGCATAGAGAGAAAAAATAATTTTAAGGAAATACTAACAGCCAGCAATAAGGTGATAGAAAAGTAAAACAAAAAAAATTTAAAAAACATAGGAAATGAAAAATTGGACATACCCACTGAGAACAATTCAATGAAGTAATCGCAAACCTTAATACGAACAAAATAGAAGGGAAGGATAACATACTCAATGAACTGACAAAATACGAAGTAGAAATTTTAAGACAAAGAATGCTAATCTATATAAAAAAGAAAAAGTGCCTAGCAAATGAAAAAATGAATAATAATACCAATATATAAGAACAAATGCCCAAAACTTTATGAAAAACTACAAAGAATCACCTTACCTAACGTTGTCTATAAGATATTGACCACGCTAAAAAAAATTGATAAAGTACACCGAAAAACAAATGGGAGAATACCAATGCGTTTCTATAAACATGGAACTGGACTGCAATTGTGTATATTAATTTCAAACAAGCCTTTGATAGTCTGAAACTAGAAGATAATAAAAGCCACGAAAGAGATGTAAATACCGGAAAGCTAATGAAAACTGCAAGCAAAAACTATGACAGATTAAGGAGGAACTGAAGATTTTAGAGACGGGTTATCAACAGCACTGTATATTTTAGCACTAAACACAGTAGTCAAATAATAGAATTTTAAGGGAACAACTGTCAATAAGGCGATACAAGTAGTTGCGTTCGCAGACGACCTCACTGTGATAGCTAAAGATAGAAGAAATATGGAAGAAGCAATTGAAAAGTCGAACAGAAGCAAAGAAAATAGACATAACAATAAACCAAGAAAAAGTAAATACATGGAAACAATCAGCAAAAATAGGAAAGTAAAGATAAGAAATTTGGAGTTTTAAATAAATAATTTTAAATACTTAAGAATAATAGTTAACAGAAAATGCGACAGAAACACAAAACAAAACTTACTATAAAAACAAAAACATTCTGAAAAGTAAAAGTATCGGAATAAATACAAAAATGAGGATATACAGAGCAACAATTGGACCGGCAGTGACTTATGGTGCCAAGACAACAAACTTAATAAACTCGGAGTAGGAAAAGCTAAGAATATTCGAGAGAAAAATTGACTAAAGAAAGTTGCAGGTGGCGGATATAGAAGACTAATAAACTTTGAAATAAAAACCATTCTAGAAGGAGAAGGTATAGTAAAGATTATAAAAGTGCAAAGACTTTGCTGGCACGAACATATAAGAAGATTGGAAGATTACAAATAAGTAAAGAAAATTACATGTGGAGATCTGACATTAGCAGAGGAAAAAAAGGAGACCAAAGGGCAGGTGGAAGTCAAACATTAGAATATATAAAGAAGTTAGAGATACGAACAAGGAGGGAAAAGACACAAGACCCGAGATACGTGGAAGAAGAAAACAACAAGAGATGATCTTCTAGAGCACAAACGAGATGAGCGGCTACAATTTCTAAAGGAATGTATAGTCTTATATATATAATTTACTTAATGCTATTAATTATAAGCAGATTGCAATTAAAAATAAATTAACATTTAAAAAAACTAATCCCAATCTAATTTATGTTTGGATAATACAGATATCGTGGCAATAATCAACGCAACTATCAATAAAAAAAATGTAAATCAGTGTTATATAATAAACACACATGGTGACTTTGACGTGTAATACATACCATTAAACCAAAAGTATTCAAAACACCACATAAAACGTTACTCTGTTATAAAAAGAAGGCAAATACAGAATATACCTCAAAAAAGTACAATCTAAATGACAACGCAGTACTATGCATAAGACTTCCTATAATAGGCTCATAAATGATTTAAAATCTGAGCCAAAGAAAATAAAAATAAAAGAATTCGAAAAATGTCGTATTAATCTATGATATATAACTCTATATGAAGTGATACAAGGGTTTAAAAGTCTTCTAAAAATAATTTTTTTGTTCGAAACTCTGATTGTAATTGGACATAAAAGAAACTGAAGTGTTTGCTCAATGCTTTTCTTAAATTTTTCAGTCAGATGAACAAGGAAAAGACAAATTGTGAACGCAATAAAATTTTTAAATAAATAAAAATATTGGGCCGTTACTTAGTTACTAAAAAAATCTTATCCTTAGTTAAAGAAGCCACAGATAACAATTTTAAAACCAGAAAAACTATCATCCGATGTTATCATCTTACAATACTATACATTTTTTAACAACAATGTGAAAACCTTAAATAAGTTAATACTGAAGAAGTTAAGAAAAAACGATTTACTAGAACAACTACTAAATTATCAGTTTAGATTTAGATGCAATCATTCAACAAAGTGATAGAATTACATATATTGTATATAAATTATGCAAAGACGAGAAATTCTGTTCTGTAATTTTGTTAAAACAAACCTTTGGCTTTTGACAAATAAAACCGTTATTAAACAAAAGTTTCCGCACTGTTTTTTCTTTTTATTTTTCTAACTCAAACGGTGAAACATTAATTATTGTCCGCCCCATTCAATCAAGGGTTCCACAGAAAACTGTTTTGTACCAATTTTATGGTTAATATATTCACCGAATTGTGTAGCAAACAATTTAAAACCGAGAAGGGCTTCAAAAACTTATTGATGCAATAACAAGGGAGGTAGATGCATTTGACCTTAAGAAAAACACATAAAAAACAAAGACAATGCTCATTTTCAAAAACAAAAACAAAAATGCAAACACCAACATAATTATATACAACAAACTAATAGAACAGGTAGACCAATTCAAATAATGTCCTTAGGATGCTGGGTAAGAAGGGACTTAAACCCAGTAGTAGAAATGCGCTGCCGGATAGAAAACGCAAGAACGGCATTGCTTATAATGAAAAGCTTACTAACAAACCCCACACTATCGCTAAATATCAGATATAAATTTATGAAAACCTATATATACTCGATTCTATTACATGGAATTGAATCCTGAACACTGAAAGCCTGTTGGATGCGACGATTAGAGGCTTTTGAGATGTGGGTAATGCGTAGAATGATCGAAATATCATGAAACGGTCCTAAGAAGAATGAACGTAGACAGAAAAAGTCTTAAAAAAAAGACAAGCTACTTAGGACATATATACAGAGGCAGAAGATACAAGCTTCTAAGACTGATAATAGGGGGCAAGATTGAGGGTAGAAGAGGACCAGGCAGAAGACGATGTTCATAGTAGAGAAATGTGAAGACTGGACTGATCTAAATTCACAATCGTTGCTAAGAATATCACAAGGTAGAGAACGATTTGGCGAAGTTGTTGCTAACCTAAAAGAAGGCAACACCTTAAGAAGTAACTTAATTAATTTAAAAAATATTAACTTTAACATTCTTTTTTTCAGTCATAGAAGATGTAAAATATTATTTATCTATTAAGTTAGATAAGTTGGAAATTATATAAATCTTTGAAATTTAAATGCACGTTGAAAAGAAATGAGGTGTTTTTAAAACTATCCGATATTATTTACCGAGTTCTATGAATTACAAGATAAAGAACCTGTCATCTCAGATATTAGAGCAACTTAATCCATGATCTCCGAAAGAGCCAAAAACAATGTAATAGAGACATAACGCGCTTAATGGCTATGCTCATAACTCTTACCTCCTCCCACACAAGCTGTTTGCTGACGCCGGGCCTGAGGTTCATGATCTTGAGCTCGGCAGAGCGCAGCACCCCGTCCTGGGTAAACTCGATGTTCGGCTTTCCGGCTTCCGTCTCGACGCTGACGTTCCGCAGGTAGCGGAAGAAGCGGTCCCCAGTGTCCCAGCGCGCCGCTCCCACGCCCTCGCACGACAACTGCGTGTTCAGGGAGCGGTTTATGTTGCGAGGGTCGTTGGTGAAGTCCTCAACCCCGTACGCGTACACCTTAATCGCCGTCGTGATTTCGTTCACCAGGCTGGCGCTGGAGGTGTCGAAGTGCACACCTGGAAGAAGGTCGGCTGTAAGAAGTGTGCTTTTTATAGGGGTTAACTTAAAGATTATTAATATTTCGTCATTTGATGCTAATATAATTTAAAGAAAGTTTAATCCTTACTCAGTCAATCAGTTTTATAACATACATCAATCACGAAAAGTTTGTTAAAGAGAAATGTTAATATTGAGTGTGCACGGCAGTGCTGCTGATCAACTCCGAAACTCTATTAAAAGACGACCTTGTCAATTAACAGCCTTTCTGCATTCATTAGAACAAATGTTGAAGTAAGACTCTTTTTCATACAAAATTCAGTTGGTCCAAGCTCTTCAATCTTAAAACCGACAAGCACGTTTCCAGTATGTTCAGGAGTTTCAAATCTTGGACAAAGCAATGAAAATTTAATGGAAAATGTAATAGGTGACAAAGTATTATTACATTTAAGTAAATTTGTTAATAAACAAAACTGGTGGTTTTGAGATAGGGTAAACTCTACAATAACCACAGGAAAAGCTATAATGCATAGAGCCTATGTAATGGTTTGCTACTATAAATATGGTTTTTAAATTTAAGTAGTGTACTTAAATCTATTTTTCGATAATAAATTAAAAAAATATTTTTTAAACCAATTTGATGGGGGTTACTGGTTAACTTATGTCATAATTACATCTTACTGAAAAAGGCTACAGTGATTGTGTTTGCATACAGTTTGATAAAATTCCTCTATGTAGAGTAACGATTAAACGCCCACTGGTTGAGATGTATTGTACCTCTGTATTGCTTTAAAATCGATAGTAAAATTTTCCTTAAATTTAATTTAGTTCGAGACTAAATAGATTCGACAACTCTATCTGGAGACCAATTAAATACAAGAAAATACCAAAGGAACACAATGCTCCAATAAAAATCTTGCTGATCACAACGCTAAATGGGCGAGAAGCGACCAAGAAAAGGCTGATCTTTTTGCAAATCATCTCGCACCTGTCTAAGCCCAACAATCAAGATATAATTAATGATATCGTAACAAGTTTATCCAACATTCCACAATCCCCATTTCGAATTAAATCCTTCACTCCATACGAAGTTCAGAACGAAATTAACCATCTTAACATCCGAAAAGCACGAGGTACAGACGGTGTGACGCCAAAAATGCTCAGGGAATTGCCGAAAAAAGGGATACTCTTTACTACCTACATTTTTAATGCCATTTTAAGACTGCAGCACTGGCCTCCAATGCTAAAAACGGCAGAAATAATCTTAATAAATAAGCCAGGAAATAACCCAAATGACGTAACCTCATACCGTCCAATTAGTTTGCTCTCTACAATTTCCAAGGTATAAGAACGCTTATTACCACAGAGACTAAATGCCGATATTTCACCAGATACCTGGCTTCCTACCCATCAATTTGGTTTCCGAGCAGGACATTCTACAGTTCAGCAAACACATAGATTAATCCAAGTTATTAACCACGCTTTTGAACAAAAACATTATTGTACTTCAGTTCTACTGGACGTTAGCCAGGCCTTTGATAAGGTCTGGCATACAGGTCTCTTATATAAAGTCAAGGAAATCCTCCCACTAAAGTATTTCGACATCTTCCTACCTTTCAGACCGCAAATTTAGAACCAAAGTAGGAGATGCCAAATTAGACTATCATTCCATAGAAGCAGGTGTACCACAGGGAAGCGTCTTGGGACCGACCCTCTACAACCTATATACATCCGATATCCCAACAACCACTGAAACTACTATCTGTACTTTTGCTGATAACACTGCCATACTAGCAGCTCATGAAGACCTAGCAATAGCATCTAATCTAGTACAAATCCACTTAAATGTACCCCAGGCATCTCTGGAAAATCAAAATAAACGAAAACAAATCATAGCACATAGACTTCACTCTAAGACACGAACGTTGTCCTCCGCTTTTTCTCAATAATGTCGAACTCCCTCGAGCTATATCTATCAAATATCTTGGATTCCACCTGGACACTAGGTTAACATGGAAAGATTACATTACCAAAAAACGGAAGCAGATTGACTTGAAGATCAAAGAACTCTATTGGCTGTTAGGGAAGAACTCAAAACTTTCCCTAGAAAACAAAATACTGCTACATAAAACAATCATCATCCTTATTTGGACGTATGGAATAGAAATCTGGGGTTGCGCAAGCAAATCCAATATAGCATTGCTCCAAAGACGCCAATCTAAAGTGCTACGTATGATATCTCAAGCACCGCGGTATGTCTCAAACCAAACGCTACACGACGACCTGAGGATTCCCTATGTCAAAGATGTCATCAAGCTACGAAGTAGAACCCACCACGATAGATTGGCAGCCCACTCAAATAACCTGCTTTAACCATTACTGGAAAGAGAACACCCACGACGACTACATAGACTTTGGCCAGCAGACCTTCTTGTGGATTAAGAGAGTCCTTCACTGGAAGAGCTCTCGTCACGTCATTTCAAGCTGAAATTCTGATATACAATTAGCCCATAGAATGTAGTACATCTATACAAAAAAAAATTAGTTCTTTTAGAAAATTCCAGGTTTGTTCTACTAGATTAATTGCATTTAGAGAATAAAATGTTTGCGTTAAAACCTTCTCTTTAAGTATAAAGACAGAAAAGTTAAGAAGACTACCACTCTATGCTCTTGATTCTTACCATTGAGCATCCCTTAAACCCAACAATGAATGCGAGAAAGAAACCCACGATAATTGTGTTTAGTATTATACGCTTTTTTCTATAAATTTAAATATTTTAGAAAATATCCGACACACTGTTCGTTAAAAAAAATGTACAGTCAATTCCATTCGACAAGTCTTTGTTGCTTTTTTCACCCTTGTTATTTTACAGTTACAGCTATTGTCACTTAACAACTATTAGTGTGGTGTAAAATTCTTTTTAGTAATTGGTCTAACTAAATTGTTGAAACAACCGAGATATCTAATAAGATATAAGTCATATTAAGGAGCATAATTTATAGATTCATCTTTGTGATAATCTTAAAATTTAAACTAAAAAGAATAGCAGCGTGTTTGATTTGAATATTGAAATTATGCCTGTCTTTCAGTTTTACTGGTCGAACTAATGTACCTAAAAGAATCCTAGGGTTAAAAATCAAGATATTATATCAAATTGTACGACCCAAAATTGGTCAAAAGCCATTTTAATGAACAGTAAGTCGATACTTGCGTAAGCTAGGAAAAGTCAACAGACAATGTAGCAAAGTGAATCATACATTAAAGCATGAGCAAGTCGAACATTGGATTAATATGTGCAAATAAGATGAATCTACCTTTGTAATCCAAACATGTCAAATCAATAGTTAAGTAGGGGTTAAGCCACAGAACCTGTCACAAAACAGGTAAGAGGTTTGAAGCTGTTAGACAAAGTTTTGGCTGCAGCTATAAAATCTTAATTTTTAAAATTAATTATAGAAAGAACACCAGTGCGATTGCGCAGTTGAGGCGCTTGCTACGGTATGAACAGACCCGGGTTCAATTCCACATGAGAACCTTAACGTCTCTGTTCATGGACCTTGCCTCGACGCGGAGCACAGATTCTCACCAATATTTAATTGTAAAAGATCAATAAAAATACATATTTATTTAATAAAAGTTAATCGATTAAAGCCTACCAAAGATCTGGAAAGGTTATAAAATGTCGTTCAATCTTAACCTTGATGTATGAAAAAAGATAGTTAGGCCCCCGTTCTCAGGAATAAATTTAAATTAGCCACACGGAAGGTTACGAACTTGATAAAGTGGAAAATTAGTAAATGCAATGTATGACATGAAGGGATAAGAATCAGAGGCATTAAGGCTGAGCTTAATTAGACGAAAGACATCGGAATAATATTATTTATGATATTGTAATAAGACAAAATTATGTCGATTCAGTTGCATTCAAACTACTTAAAATAAACCTAATCTAAATATAGACCCATACTAGCGACAAATCAGAAACAGAATTAGACAAATTTTACGAACAAGAGGAAATTGTATGAAAATGACGAATTTATGTGACTTGAATATTTATGTGGAGGACTTTAAGGTAAAAGCGGGAGAACATAGAATTAATGATATTTTTGGGAATTGAGGTTTGGTAGTAATAAATGAAAGATTCGTTTTTATGAAGAAGCAAATATGATTATAACAAATACATGGCTTTAATTTCCAAAATGGACATTATATACATAGACCTGATGAAGATCAGATATACTATATCCTGATAAATAGGAGATTTAAAGACGGTATGTAAAGTGCAAAAATATATCCAGGAATAGTATAAGATGCGACTACAATAAAGTAATAACTACAATAAGACTAACAATAAAAAATAACTACATAAAAACTATATCTAAAATTGAGTGGAGAATTGCAGTAAAGCAATGATTAATTAATATAAACAGCACGTTATATAATTTAAATAATATACAATCTAGAAATAAAAAAACAACGGATTCACAATAACAACAAAAATAATAGCACCAAAACAAATATAGAACAGTATTAACATGACATGAATTACAAAATCAGTAAAATTGCATGCACAGAAAGCATAATAGATTATAGAAAAAATATTAGACCTTATAAAAAACAGAAGAAAAAAAACAAAGATATAAAAATTACACAAAATAATAAATAAAAAAGATAAAGAAGCTAAGAAGAATGTACACAGACAAAAAATATAAGAATTTAGAGCAAAAGGAGCTCCAGACTTATGTAGAAAGAAACCTCTAATAAACATTATGAATTATAAAAATAGTATAGAGTTAGATATTCGGACAATTAAAAATAATATAAGGAAATAATTTTATATATATTATATATTATATTGAAAAACTATTTAACGATGAAGCTAGGAATAAATATCCAGAGATAGAATTAAACGACGTGCTATATATTTTTGAAACGAAAGAACAAGCAGCCAGGAGAAAATAGATTAATAATAAAACATTTTAAGTATTTCAGTCCAAATATAATTATCAAACTGACCAAATTACATAATAAAATATACAATAATGAACTTATATAAGACAACTGTCTAAACTATATGTATATACCAAAGAAACCTAAATAAATTGAATGTACTATAAAAATAATATATCAGGTTTTAAAAATATTTTCGAGAATAATATAAAGTTGTATAAGAAGTAACAAGTTTATTAATGATAGTATGGCGTTCTTAAGAAGTCGCGCACGCGAGAAGCTATATTTAGCTTACAATTAGTAATAACGGCAGATAGATGTAAGGAAATATAAAAAGTTTTTTATGTGTATATCAGATTTACTATAAAAACTGTTTCATGAAATAAAACCTAATCATTTATTAAATATATTAGATATAGGTTTACATGGGAATGTATATACCTCGACATCACAAAAGTTATAAAACAAGTATGTGTGTTGTTACCAAGTTTATTTGATTTAAATTTATAATAAGCAATTAATAAAGAACTTAGAAAAAACGATAAATACAAATGAAACAAAAGTAAATAATTTTTTTATGCGGATTACACAACAATTATTACAAAAAACGGAAAACAACTACAAACTTTTATGCAGATACTGAACACTAAAATCAAGAATGTAGCACTTACAATTAACAAACAAAAATAAAAAGCTATGATGTTTATTAAACAATTAACCTCAGTAAATTAGAATATAAGTTTAAACGAAATAGATGTATAGGATGGCAATAGGTACATATGCTAAGAAAGAGAAATTAACACTACATTAGACTACTCAAAAGAATTAAGATCTATAAAAATTATAAAAATGGGCTTATTAAAATGCATAGAGCTTTATGTTATTGAGATTTAAAAAAACATACCAGATGCGGGTACCGTTACGTATGTTTTTATTGTATGCTTGCAAGACATAAACATTAAAAAAAACTGACCTAAAATGATTAGAAAGTTCTAAAACGTCGCAATAGATAAAGAGCAAAATAATCGACTCAGCATCATGCTCGAGTTTTGAGAGAATGTGCATCCACTACGACATCATTCCAAATAAAGTTCAGTGTACTGTCTGAAAGCTTAAAAACTGCGGTTTCAAATGATACCGCTTTGATTAGAATAGGACCTGTTTTAACAAAGTTATGGTCTTAAGAATATGTGTAACACGAAAGAGTTGAAAGGGAAAAGGTGAATATAAAATGAAAAATAAAAATCCTCAGTTGAAATTAACTTAATAATTTTTTCAATACATGATCTTGCCACATCTACTCCTAATTGCACTTTCTAAGCGACTACGCAAGTATCGGATGACTTTTCTATGCTGCCTTGAGCAATTGCTTCCCACTCTTCAATACGTCGCTCTCAGTTCCATCACACTCTCTGCTGCATGATTTCGGGCCCAGACTCTTCGCTTAAGTTTATCTCAAACATGCTCAATTGGATTCAAGTCTGAGCTACACGGAGGCCAGTCCATTTTCCCTACCAAGCAGGTAGGGATCACTCGCGCGGTGTGGCATCGCGCATTATTGTACATTAGCATGAAGTCCTCACCAACAAATCTCTCAAATGGAACATTTTCCTCCAGAATGTCCTTGATGTAGCGGTCCGCTGCTAAACATCCGCGTCCTCCACTAGGCACGAAAACCAACTCAGTTTTCCGTGCATGGAAATTCCCACCTAGAACATGCAAGAGCCACCTCTATATGCAACAGTTTCTTGAATACAGTAATGAGCAAATCGCTTCCTGGTCTTTTATAAACCCGACGTCTCCTGTCATTGCCATGTAGGCACATCCCTGCATTCGTTGGTGAATAATATCTGACTCCATTGGCCGAAGTTCCAATCGAGATGTTCGCGAGCAAATTACAGGCTCCTTTTCTTTTTGACTGTAGTCAGCTGGGACCTGTAACTGCTTTTTAAGGGCAGGTTGGCCGCCTTCAGTCTTCTTTTCACTGCCCAAGTGCTGGCGACGCACCTCTGACTGCACTCAGCTGCTGCTCGAAGTCAACGCCAGTCATATGGCGATTTCTGGGGAATATTGAGACGAGAAATCAATCGCCCCTCTCCGTTTTCACGCGCCAAGGGACGTAGCGACCGGTTTCCCGGTATCGACGCCACACTCTCGACACAGCTGATTGACTCAGATTTAGTCGATTTGCCACAGCCCTCTGACTGAGGTCTTCTATCAACAATACAACTGTTTGGGGTGCTTCGGCGGCTGTAGTATCCGTTTTCTTGCGTATCACTCGAGCACTTACGTCACTTACTTATATCAACTTCGTATAAGTGATTGAGATGAATTACCGGATTGCAAGCGTACTGTAGGTCAATCTCAGTCGTCGCGCACGTGCGTTCAATTAGCAAGATTCGTAAATCGCCGTTTGTAATGCAAATTTCATTGAATGCGTAATGTAATAGCAACGGTTTTAAAGCTCAATAATAAAATAATCCTTGCACGTTAATGTTTTTATTTTCATTTTCCTTAGACTGAAATAGGAAATGAAAGTGCACGTGTATCTAGTGAGTCGATTGTTTTGCTTTCAAATGTAGAAGAATATCTTAGTTTAAACACCTCATGAGAACTTTTACAAATCATGCTATAAGGCAAAATTGAGGATAGAAGAAGTATAGGAAAGAGAAGAGTCATGGTTAAAGAAGTTAAGACAATGGGCAAAACAAAATACAGCGAAAATCTATCATAGTAACCGTCACACAGAAAAAGAATGGGAAGAACAGGAGGAAAAGGAAAAACTAATTAGAAAATTATAAAATACAGAAAAACTTTACATTAAAAAAAATTAATTTTCTCGTGAGACAAAACGTTGGCCTTACTGATAAAATTGAAATTTCGTGAACTGATATACGCTACTCGCCATTCTTGTATATTTTCTTGGTTATTCAACCATAGAAATTCTTTATTACATTGAAATCTGGTCAGCGGAATGACTAATTCATTTTAGAAATTTGTTTTACTGCAACCCTTGCGTAATATTAGCAACATTGCGCACAGTATATTAATATACAAGTATATTATATAATAAGTATATTAGTATGTGCCTTATTGTTTATTTTGCTATTAATAAGTTTTACGTTACTGTTTTGCTTCTAAACTATTGCTGCCCAGACCACAACTGACAATTTTACGTCTCCGAGTACCTTGTATCTTTTTGACAAGTCGTGTTAACAGGAATAGAATTTGTCACATGTATTAAGAGTCAATTTTTTTTGTTAGTAAATAATTTTAGCTATTAACTAAGAGATGTGGTCCCGATCGTCCTTTTGTTGTTGCTACAACTTTGCAGTAATTTTTTGTTTTGACCAGCCTGACTGCTTTTACTCTGTAATTTAATAAATTTAAAACTAATAGCCAGCCTCTTTGGTCTGATAGTATTGTTACGATTACGCAAAAAAAGAACCGAATAAAGAAAACAGTGTACTACAGTGGACCTATAGGGATGGGTCATTAGTCAAATAACTAAATCAAACAAAAACAATTATGTCTAGACCAAAGTTTTGTTGTATGGTAGATTTCAATTTTCAATTAGTGTGCAGACTTGTAAACATTTGGGTTGTGTTGTATGTTTTCCCAACTGAAGAAGTTTGGTTAAACAAATTTGTGTTATTATCACAATTGTTTCTATAAAATTTGAAATTTTATTGGTAAGCCTACAATGCTGTCGTGAATTGTAAGAAGGTTTGATTTGCTTTAAACTGGATTCTAAAATTTGACCCATCGCCGCTAGGCTTTAAAGTCAATAGCCTTACATAACATATGCTAATTTGTATCGTTGTTTCAAAATAGCGTACAACTATGTATCCAATTGTTGCTGCACATACGACTTAAAAAACCCTACAGAAATTTAAAGAATGTGATGAAATCAAACGGTTATCCCACCGCACCTAGAGTTCTAATTTGGCACCATCGGATTACCATCTATAAAGATCAATAACTGACTTACTTCTTAGACGGATGTCACTTTTTCTACTTTCAGAATGGAAATGGGTGTCGTTAGTTTTAGGCTTCTATACCTGAAAGAAAAGGCTAATGAAATCGATGCGGACGTCCGTCTGTCCGTCGCGACTTTTAACTCGAGAACTACTGAACCTAAAGACATAAGGGGGGGTATAATTCGAAATCCCCTGGCCTACCGGGCTCACATCCGCGAGCTGGTATAGGTGGCATGTCCTACAAAAATGCAATAAGGGTCTTTAGCGGACCCGTCTTTCAATATGTCATTCCTTACAACTTTAGATCAAGGCAGCTTACAAGCTGAAGACCAGCTCCTATTTCTGTCATTTCTGACACATGTCACGCCTTATAATTTTTGATCTGGGATAGACAGAGACATAACGTTTTCCGTATTCAACTAAGGACCGTAAGTCAAGTCCAGACGTCAAAAATCAGCCTGATCGGAAAATCTCGAAATCGGTTTGATCGGAAGTGGACGCAAATTTTTGTTTATGTATAGAAGCCCCGAAAATATGTGGAACCGAAGTTCCACTTCTGTACTTGTTTTAGTTCCAAATCATGAGTGGTATCAATAAAGCATAGGAAACTTGACTCGTAGGTTAATGAATACCATATAATACAAAGGCGCATATTATAATTTTTAAGTTCTTATTTTATTTAAAATGTCAAATAAATAATGTTTATGTTAAAAAAGGTATTAATTTTGCAGCACCTTAAAATTGTAGATTCTATTAAAAAAAATTAACAGCATAAATCGTATATGCAGATTTTATTTCCTGGAATATTTTCTTTTGTGTATAGAAACGGTAGGCCATAATAACGAGCGATTTTGAAAAAGGCAGCAATCTCGCTGTACTGAAGGAGTGGGGGGTTAGACCGTGGTCTTTACACTATGACATTCAGTTACAATGGAGCGGTGAACCAGCCAACAACGAGCGCCCTTTCCTTAAGATTTTCTACCCTTTCTGGTGTCGAATTTGGTTATGGTTATTTTTATCCATTCACATACTTCTTCTAGAGCTTCCTATTTAATGCAGTTTTCTTTATATCTTTTAGTGTTTTGCCTCTTTTGTTTTCTGCATCTACTATTTGTTGTAACTATATTTTTGTTCCTGTCTGTTGTTTCTACGTCCATGTTCTTATCATTCGTTATAAGGCTTCCTAGCTATGCATAAGGTGTTAGTTTCTCAAGTGTTGTGTTAACTTCCATGAACCTGCGCGTCCTGCTTTCCGTACCCATTTTTCATTCATCAGAATCAGCAGGTGCTATCAGCCCATAGAATAAAAAAGTGGGTCCAAAATTTTTAATTGACTTCGCCAATGTCAATAAAATAAACCTAAACGACCATAATTAGTACGAACTTGCAAAAACATCGAACGTGTAAGAGTTACGATTGGAAAAATCTCGCGCCGCTCGGTCGCCGACATAGCATTACACTGAAAATTTCCACCACATCGATAAGACAGACTTTACAGTATGATCCTCACCCTTACCCGTACAAGATTCAAATCCATTAAGCTCCCAAGGAAACAGATTATGCCACTCAAAGACATTTCGGTGAAGCATTTTTGAATTGGGTTGATCAAGCTGAAGATATTGTACTCAACTTATGGACGAATGAGAACGCTCATTTTTATCTGTCCATTTACGCCAATAAACTAAACTTTAGATTTTGGAGTAACGTAAACCCTCGACAATTCTATCAACAACTCTCCATTTCGGGAAAGTTACTGTGTAGTGCGCTGTCTCCGTCAGCGATCATAGAGCCCTAGTTTTTCAAGTATACCCTTGAAAATGCTATGTCCGTGACTTCAGAGAGGTATGTATACATCTTAGAAAACTTTTTTACCCCTCAACTACTTCAGTATGATGTAAGTGAGAAAATATCTTTTCAACAAGGCGGCGTTACCAGCCACATAGCAAGAGTAAGCATAAATGTTGTCAACGTCTTGTTTTCAAATTACGTCATCTCTAAGAACAGGGATATTGCGCGACCCGCTCGTTCGCCAGACCTCGCAGCTTTTGATTTCTTTCTTTGGAGTTATTTAAAAAAGAGAGTTTACCAGCATGAACCACCAAGAACAATTGGGGCCCTCAAGCAACAAATTTGAGATGAAGTGGTTCAAATTCAATCGAAAATGCTGTGTAATATAATGACAAATTACGGAAGCTTATTTTTCTTAATTTCTTTTTTATATTTCTTAATATAATTACAATAATTTGAAAAATATTTTATAAATTTTTTACTTATTTCAAAATCACCTGTTATTCTATCCCATCCACACATGCAATAAAAAACCATTTGTTCTTAGTGGTTGAAAAAAATCTGTCAGAAGGTCGAAAAGTAATTCAAGTTGTCGTTCTATATGTGTTACTAAAGAATAATTTATTGCTGCGTATATTTCTGGATTTATTGCCCTCTAAAGACATTAAGTTTTGCGACCTGCAGGTCAAATTTCTTTGGGAGAAATATTGCTGTAGCACTAATCATGCACTAAAAAATCCTAAATGTATAAAAAAATAAGTGGTCCAAGCACATTCAATGTGAAGAAAAAATTAGAGCTAAACTTTTGTATTTATCGGGATATATTTTACAAAAGTCGGCATCTGATGGACTGTGTATTTTACTACCAACTTAAAAACAGCTTACAAACAGAACGCTGAAGTCTAAAAAAAGTAAAGAAACCTATAGTAAAATCATTTTATCTAGTACGCTTAAAATTTTTGAGAAATTTTTTTATATTTTATTTTATTATAGCTGGCCCTGCAATATACAATGCAATACACGGCTTGGTTGTTATAGTACAATTAAATAAGAACTAAACTACATACATTGAGGTTTAATCCAGTGGGGATTAACTGATAAATTACATTTCTATCTTAATTTGACATTGAGTTGGGTTTATATACCACATTTAAATTAAGTCCTGTGGTAGTTTACGCTTAAGACGCCTGTGAATATTTTGGTCTAGATTTAATTTGGTAGCACTTGAACACAAGGTTAGATTTTGGAAAAACTTTACAGTGGATTTGTTAATGAACTCTGTAATTAATGGAACACTTAATTCACTGTGAAGTTGATTATTAGGCACAAACCAAGAGCAGTTGATGGCGATTCTGAGCACTTTGTTCTGGATTGTTTGGAGTTTCTTCATGTTTGTCTTTGATGTGTTGCACCATATTGGACATGCATACGTAAGAATTGGTCTGAGGATTCCTTTGTAGATAAGTACAGCACACTCAGGTCTAAGGTAAGATTTACGGTTTATAAGGGGATATAATGCACCCAGTCTGTTGTGGCACTCGATGAGTTTTTTATTGATATGAAACCCCCAGTTCAGTTTCGCGTCTAAGTGCACGCCTAAATATTTACAGCTGAGTCCTTTGGATTCCAATCTATTTCGTTATTATTTATTTTTATTTTTGTAATTTGCTCATATCTCTTGAGGGTAAAAATTTTTGTTTGACATTTATCATAATTTATTTTAATTTTTCATTTCTGAAATCATGCACATAACGTATTTATAGAGTTTTGTAGGAGTACGATTGCTGTGTCAAAACTGAGGCTCTGTGTAATAATTGCAGTATCGTCAGCATACATGGCCAGCGTTGAGCTGAGATCTGTAGGTACGTCGTGAACGAACAGGTTGAATAAGGTGGGTCCTAGAATACTGCCCTGGGGTACTCCGACCCGAATAGGTTTAGAACTAGATAAGGTTGAGCTGATCCGGACTCTAAAAGTTCTGTTAGTGAGAAATGAGTGAATGATTTTAGTTAGGTAATTTGGAATGTTTAAAAGCCCCATTTTATATAGAAGTCCATCATGCCAGACCTTGTCGAAAGCTCTTTCGAAGTCCATAAATACAACCGCAGTGTGTTCTTTCTTTTCAAACCATCTTTCAATTGATTCACTTATTCTGAGAAGCTGGTGAGAGGTCGAGTGATGGTGAAGCCAAATTGAAGAGGAGGAATAGTATCATTTTGGTGGAGGTAATCTTGTAATCTGGAAAGTATCACTTTTTCTAGGAGCTTGGCCAGGGTTGACAGGAGACTGATAGGTCGATAGCTGTCAGGGTTTTCCTTCGGTTTACCTACTTTATAGATGGGGAGCACATTTGCAGTTTTCCATGCTGTCGGAAAGTATCCTAGTCTGAGACAGGCGTTGTATATTGAGCTTAAGTAAGCCAGAGCCTTTTTTGATAGGTGCTTTAGCATTTCATTTGTTATTTCGTGGTTATCCTGTAACTGCATATTTGTGATTGCGCTTGTTACCTGCCTTTCGAAGTGTTCGTCTTGTTCTTCAAAATTGGGCCTGTTCAAGATGAGTTGCTAATAAGTTAGCTTCTTCATCGTCGGAGGAGTATCTGGCGTTATTTGATATCATAGGATAGATTATACTCGGTTGTCTTAATAATCGTTTGGTAGCTAACCACATAGATGGGTCACCGGGTTTAGTGTCTTCAAGGTAAGAATTGTATCTTTGGATTCTTAGACTATCAAGTTCATTATTTACTAAGTGACATAGTTGGTTGTACAGTGTTTTAAGGTATGGTAACCGGTGTCTTTGCCAATCCCTTCTATATCTATTCTTTCGCTTAATTAGATCAAGTATGTAGTTGAGAGTTCTAACATGCTCGGCAACTTTCCTTTGCTTCCATGGAGTGGTTGTTTCTTGTATACTTGCTTGTAAGGCTGATGTGTATTGTAGGACAGCATTGTCTATGTCCGGGGGAAGTTCAAGTAGTCCCACCCAACGGAGTTTTTGATCAAGGGTCGATTGAAAATTGTCCCAATCAGTTTTACCATGCGCTAAGCTAGGCGGTAGAGGTATTATTTGAGGGGTGTTGTGGAGCCTGATGATGACAGGAAGATGATCAGAGTCCAGTTCAGATGCCACTGTTTGATACACTGGATAAGTGACATTTTTATGCAGTATAACATCTAAGATGTCAGGTTGATGGTCTGTTCGGTATGGATGGTAAGTGTAGTCGTCAGGGGCTGATATTAATATACTGTGTTTGGCCATAATGTTATGCAACTTCATCCCGCCTGGATTACTAGCACGGCATCCCCATATAGTATTTTTTGCATTTAAGTCTCCTAAAAATAACGTGGGCTCGTTGCTGCTGCCGTTTATTCGGGGGTTTGTATGCATATGTAAGAGTTAAAGAGCCACTAGTTTTCATGTGTATTTTGATAGAAATGGCTTCTATGTTTTGAAGAACACCTATATGGAGGAGGTGGTGGCTGAATTTATTTTTAATTATAATTGCAACTCCGCTTGATGCTACTACAGCTTCTCGGTCTTCCCGATATACGTGATACCCAGGAATTCTAAATTTTTCGGTGCTTACAAAGTGTGTCTCTGTAATACACGCGATATCAATGTTGTGTCGTGTCATGAATTCTATAAAAGTTGAACGTTGAGATTTAAGCCCATTGGCATTCCAATTTGTCACTGTTATATTATTTATTAACTGAGGATTATTTTGATCCATTGCCTAGCAATGTTGGTAATAACGTTGTTAGGAATGGCATTATTTTGTCTAAATGGGGATTAGCAGTTCTATTAATTTCTTAAGTACTGTGGAGATAAGGTCGGTTGATGATTGCTGTTCGTCGGGAGTGGAAACGTTGTGTTTGGATACAAAACGTCTTGGGGGCGATGCCTCATTAGTCGTAGTATTTTATTTGTCTATTACTGCTTGGGCGTATGATCTGTTTTGAGTTCTAAAGCTAGAGTTTCTTGTTTGGTTCAGGGTTACCTTAGCGTAATAACTACAACCTTTGTAGTTCGCTGGGTGCTTTTCCAAGCAGTTTACACACTGAGGATCATCTTCAGGTCGTTTAGGGCATTCGGTAAATAAGTGATTGCCAGTGCACTTCACACAGCGTGCTTGCGAGTGGCAATAGTTACGTGTGTGGCCTACAGTTGGCATTTTTTGCACTGAGGAATTTCCTTCGACTTTCTTCGTATCTCTACTTCTACTATGCTTTGGTTTAGTTTTGTTAGTTTGAAAATTTCCTTGCCTTCTTGAGTGTCATCGAGATCCACCGCGCATAGTGGGATCAGATATCTGTCTTTGTTGTATAATCTGGCTACGTTTTGTACGGGATATTTTAGAGTTGTTAATTCGTTTTTGATTTCATCTTCCGTAAGGGAGACAGGGACGTTTCGGATTATTACAGATAAGTTGCGAACTTCTGGGTTTTTAAATGTGTGGTAGGCTAGATTGTTCTCGCTGTAATGCTAGTCATTACTCGGTAATCCTTTATACTGGTGAGATTTATTCTTAATTGTTTATTTCTAACTACAGTGGTAAATTCACTTGTAACTTTTTCCTTAAGATCAGTAATTATTTCTTGAAATTTTAATTTGTCTGCATTATGCAGATACATTGGCGGGATCTTTATTTTATTCTCCTTAGTATTAACAGATTGGGACGGAGCGGTACCAGAGGTATCCATGTCTTTTATAGCTGGAGCGAGTTTACCTTGATAAATGGTTTTACTGGCATACTCGATTTGTTTCTCCGTAACGTAAAATTTATTTTTGGTTATTAGATTTTCGGGTATAAATAAATATTTTCTATTCGGTTCGGATACTGGTGGCGATAAGGTAGAGCTGGTTCGTTTAAGATTAGGATTGCTCATCTTGAATAAAGAACCCCTCCGCAGGGGCTCTTATTGGTAAAGTCTTTGTTTTATTCAATAGTAGATTTATGCGTTAAAGGTATTAAATTGTTAAATAAATAAATAAATACGCCTGACCTTAAAGGCTGAGGCTCGGCGCGGCGATATCGCAGGTAAATTGGCCCGCACACGTCCAATCTGCTTCAATGTACGGACCGGACTCATTTTTGAGAAATTAAATCTATACTTGTAATTTAACATATAAAGCATATCTGAAAATGTTTTTAATTAAATTGTGTTATGTAAATAGCACGCATATAAATTTTCAGCAAGGAAGTTAATGATAACAAAAATAGGAACAATCCATAAAAGCTCAGCTGAAACCATGAAAATTTAATTACCAATTTTCATGTTCCAACATTTATAACGGGATTTGTTTTGTTAAATATCTGATCGTTCGTTACCACGATGCAGCATTTAATTGCTGTAAATAGATAATATGTTTATGCATTCGCTGTTTATTTCGCATCAAACTCACAACCCGCTTTAACCGAACTTCGAAATGCTTATGCAATTAAAGCGCTTCAAGTCTGGCTTACTTATAACAATTAAGAGGCTACAGTGCAGCAACTTCTCGCTGTCAGAAGTTGAGGTTGACTTTAATCGGAATTAATTAGGCAAAGTTGCATGGAGCCAAAACGCACTTTAGCATTAGAACGCAATTAGCTAAGCTCGGGGCAAGGCGGTGCACGGCTTCTTAAGGTATGTGCAACTGGAGAGCCGTGGCCGCACCGCCCGCGATGAAATACGCAATCAATAAGCATTGCCAAGTCCATTAGCTGTAAAGCCCGACAACGAATGCGCTATGGGCGGCGAATTAGCTGAGCAAAAAGCTGCCAGCGAAGGAGCTTTCCGCAGCTTAATTCTGAAAATGACAGTTTATGAGGATAAAATCGGAGCAGCCTGGGAATTCCAAGTTGGTCTTAGTTTGTACGACGCTTTTGTTTGCTCTCTAAAATCTAAAGTAGGGCGGCGCATAGTAGCCATGGGGGTGCTTAGAATACGAAGATAAAAAGAAGCTTCTTTGCAAATCCAAAGAATAGATTAAAACCAACCCACTAACTTTAAAACTGAATTTGATTATTAAACATGCGCTACTAAGGTAATTAGGGAAATTGAAATATTAAATTTTATATCTATACATGTTATATAATTAATTATTTTAACAAATGGGAAAATTAAGTTTTATTATAGAAAAATTAATTAATACTTCCTCTGTCCAGAAATAAGCCCACAATCTCAAATTTGATACTACAAGTGAATCTACAGTCCAATCTCAATCTCAATATGGTATCAGTTAATTTAACTATTATCAGGGTAACTACCTAGTACGATAGCTAATAAAAACCATTAAAAAATCTTATTTAATAATATTTTAATTACCTCTAAAAAAATTGGTGCAACAGTTTTTAAGGCAGTACAAAAAAATTACTTTTTAAATAATTTTAAATAATCTCCTAGAGAACAAGCTAACTACTGTGTTTTTAGACAATTAGCAAACAAAAAAGAACTGAAAATAGTGCGTATTTCGTGATTTTGATCTATCGCAATAGTGGCTAAAAAATGCAAGGTTAATAAGATCGCAGTAACTTATTACACATCTGGACTTAGTGAAGGTGCAACTGAATGGACTAGTAAAACGGGTAAGCTACTGGGATGGCTGAAGAAACTGAAAAAACACGATATTCGCTAAATAAGTATTATGTTGTAAAACAAGTTTGAGGGGGCATCGAGCCACTTCACTACAGATCAAGAAAGATGTGGACCTGAACGTTAGCAGTGAAAAATCAGAAGGTCTTTTACGAAATAGCCAAAAATAAATTACTGTTGATGAAGTACAAACAAGCAAGGACCAATTTTTCAGAACAACACTTAATTGCTGGGACCGATTTCAAAATTTGGATTTTCTCAGGCAAAAAACGCTTTAACTAGGATGGATCCGACTGTTTTGGCTCATATGGTACGGAAAATACAGAATTAGAGTCAAATGAGAAGGCAGAATTTTGGAGTTTAATTTTTAAATATTCCCAAACAGGCACAAGCTTGCCGACCATATTTTGGATCTGCGCGATGCGCTTTTTTCTTGGTGCAGACACGAGTCGAGTCGACAAGAGAATTTACACGCTACATGATATTTTTGAATTTATTTATGAAGAAGTAATTCATGTTGGTGATTGACCAGCTTGAAGCCCAAATTTAAACTTCATTGAAAATGTTCGGATAGTTCAACAGCTAAACGGATTTTTTTAAAATTATCAAGCAATACTTCAAGAACATCAATAACTACATAGAAAAACTCTATTATAGTATGAACAAATGTTTGTTGTGGAAAAGGATAGAACTCAGATACAATTTGCTCTAAAAACTTCTGCAGCAAGATTTGTTAATTTTTTACATTTGAATTTAAGAAAAAATTGTATTAATTTTTTAGTGGTTTTTATTAATTATTGTAATAGATACTCTAAACATCTTATTCAAATTGACTGACGGCCTATTGAGATTTGGGTTTCCTAAAAATGTTTGCTCCGAACTGCATTATTCCGTAAACAAAGAGGATTTGTTAAATTAATCTGCAAAAATAAAAATGTTTTGTTAAAAACATTTTAGGAAAAAATTACAGTATCAGTTTTGACCCAAATAGAAACAATATAAATACTGTTGTGCTACAAATTCTCAGAAGGATGCTAATAAGCCCTGTATAACTGATTATTAGAGCTGACTGATCACGCCAAATTAAAGCAGTTCCACTAAATTATTGCAGTTTATTTATTCTCTTTTACATTATATCGATATTAGTAAATTTACAGTTTAGAATTGACTAACATTAGAACAAATAAAACCACAAATATTTAACGGATGCCATGGAAATTATACTGTTAAAATATTGCTTATCGATGTTTGAGTGTAGATGGTATCTTGTTTCAACGATATGACCAATAAATCTCGATAGACAAAAAAGCCAAATCAGAATCACTCAACTGGCAACACCCCACCTAATTATTTATGATTTATAAAAGTATATTAATGTATTCTTTAGCCAACCGTAATTAAGATTTTCAAGTTAGTTAACATATTACTACAAAAAAGTCATCGATTTCTAAAAGGGTATATTTCATAAATTAGTACAAATATAATATTAAATAATATGTGAAAAAGAATGGAACCGACCAAGTTTTTATTCATACCATCACAAATGTCCGATGTGAGTTCCTTGCGTTACACGACACACGTCAAAATGGTAATCCAGGTCGGTCTAGACGCGTTGTGGTGTGCCCCCCATTGATTCTCCTCACAACAACAGTAATGTAGTTTCGAAAGTTCATTTAATATTGTTAGCATTGATGACACGTAAATCAGATATTTAACGTAAGATTAGGAAACCGAGAGGGGGGGGGGGGTAGGACCAGCCGAACAACACCAAATTCTATCTAAAACAACTCCCAATCCGGCAATAAATCCCTAGTTAGTCACACATTTTACTATACCGATGAGGTGGAACCCCATTTTGTTAAAACATGGAGTTGGAATTCTCTGTGAGTTGCGGAAACAGACATAACCGTTACATATCTAGATATATATGTTGTACTTATGTTTTTACTGAAGAAAAAGAGTCCGCACACTTTAATTTTAAAAACCACACAAAATACATTAAGTTTCGACGAATTCCTTTCGTATTACAAAATGGCATGAGGATTTTCTGTGCCAATTATCCGAAGATTGTGACGGTTCACCTTTCCAGTGACATGAAATGTCACCTCGTCACTAAATATCAAATAGTTAACGAATTAATGTCCTCCATCACCTTGATGTTTAAAACGAAGTTTGTAAATCTAATTTTTAAACTTTAACGTTTTCAATTTCTTTTTATACATCATTATATCTGTAATAATTTGTAAGATATGTCTTTTTAAAATCTAATGTTTTGTAATAATCAAGTATATTCATTTATCTGTACCTACATTTTCAAATCAAACTCATATACTATATGCGCTACGTACAAATAACTCGGTGAAGACAATACAATTATCGTTACAGCCTAATAGTAACATTAGCAAAAGTTATGGCAGTTATTCTTACGCAAGTCCGTATAAATGTCAAGTAGTAAAAAGATAAAAGAAAGGAAATCTAGAATGTTAAAGGTGAAGGAAGTGTTTACTACTCTACTGGATCCAAATTAGGCTATACAAGCGTTTCGATTCCGGCGACAAGAGATTTTAATATCAGTCTCATTCCGGTGGCCCTTTAAAGTTTGACCATAAAGATTTGCTTGAAACGTTGGCAGATGAGCGTCCGTCGAGTACTTGAGATTTGAGATCAGCTCTTGGAGTTGGCAAAGCAACGGTTCATCCGCATTCCAGCAGCTTGACTTTGTGCACAAGAAGCCCGACAGAATCCGCATAAACTCACTGAAGCGTAAGCCGCCAAAGAGTCGAGATTTGCCGCTAAATGCTTAACAATCCTTTGAGTGACACATTCTGGAAGCGAATTGTAACGTCGGACAAGAAGTGGGCCTTTTTGCTCAATCACAATTGTCAGAAGAAATGGTCCTAATAGGCTGAACTCTACCGTCGGTTCCGCACCAAGATTGTTTCGACAGAAAAGTTACAATTTAAGTTTGGTGGAACTTTGAAGGAGAACTTTTTTGCCAGAAGTTGGATCTGTTTACAAGTTTCAGCGAGAGAATGGCAAACCTCACATTGTCAAAAAACTAAAAAAGGTCTTTCGTTCAATAGAACACTTGTGTGGGAGTTGGTTCAAATCACTTGATGAAGTTGAAGAAACATGCCAAGAATTCTTTGATGCAAAATCGTCCGGGTGGTACTTCTACCACACCCAAAAACTTGCAGATTGGTGGCAAAAGGTTACAGAAAATAATAGCCTCTATTTCAAAGAATAGCTTTTTGTTATTTTTAAGTAAGTTTATCCACAAAAACTTTTGAGGCAGCCTAGTAACTAATTGAAGAAGAAAGCATTTTTACTGCAACAGTAAGTACAACGGTAACAGTAAAAAATTAAAGCTTCGGCTGCACAAAAATAAAAACGGAATTCCTACTGTCAAATGATTTATGAAAATATAGACCTCTCTATAAGACTACAATAACTATACCATATATAAATAGAATTAAACATTACAGTTAGTACACTCCAGCAAGAAGCGAAAGGTGCCATATCAAAAAAAAGTTCAATAATGAAAAAAATAATACTCCATTAGAAATAAAGAAGTTGGTACCAGACAAGAAGGTAGAGTACACGAACAGCATATAATGGAAGAAAATATAATAAAATTAGCAAACAACTAGAATTAAAACTCTAGAAATGAGAACTGCTTATAATCTTCCAACCCAACCTCAAATTACTTCACTTTCTATTCGCAAATGCATAGGTGCACTTCTAGGTGCGCTAGCAAAATGTAATAAGGAAAAAGTGAACTAATATGTTTCTGAAATACTCTCTTCCCATGATAAAGATTGAGTACAAAAAGCTAAAGAAGAATTATCCAATCCAGTTCTAACACAAAGACAACTAAAATTGTTCACTCAAAGGAAATACAAGAATGAACAAGAAATGTTAGTAAGTCCTGTACAACTATTATGCGACGAACTCGATCTAAAATTCTCTGAAGTATTGAAGACATACCAAGGTATGTTTAACTATTTATAATTATCCACGCGGATTTAAAGATTTCTCAAAAGAATGAAGTCATTCAAAAACACAGCACTTTAAAGTCACACCAATTTATTACAGCCGCCACTACAATACAAGATTGAAAAAACAATAGCCTTTTGGCCTACAAATCTGAGATATTGTCGTTGGATATTTACCTCTTTATGCTATACAAACATGTCTCTCACTTATTATACATGTTGCAAAATTAGATCATAAATTGTTATTATAATTGCTAATAAAGTTAAAGAAAAAAAGCATATCGAGATAGAAAAGAAAGGATTTATAGAGTAATTATAATAAATCTTTATCCCTCTGTTAATATACATCAAATAAAAGACGAGATAAAAGAAAAAGCCAATTCTAAGTACCCAATACGAGGATCCAAATTAATTATTCCTAAGGGAAAAGAATTACTTGAAACCATTACAAAGAATTACCATAATCTGATAGCTATAAATAGATTAAGTTACTGGTTAACGAATACAAGTAGATTACCAGACACTTTAGATCTTTTTATGGAAAATAAAATTTTACCAAATTATGTTAATATCATTTTGTTGAAACGTAAATTTAAATCATTCTCCTACATTATACACAATTGTTATCATAAAAAAACTACCCACCCTATCATTTGTAACAAGTAGGCGGTTTAAAAATTTTACACAATACATAAACAAAGGTAACTATGAAAACATCGTCAAACGCATCAGTGGAGTACTATAATAAAAACATCAATAAATATCCCTTAAAAATAAAAATAACATAACGGAGATAAGAGAGCAAGCCATATTTGGCAACAAACAAGATACCCTGTGGATAAAAGTAAATTAAGCATAAAATATGTCACAGGTACCATATCCCTTTCTGACAGCTGCTTGCTCTACTGTCTGATAATCATCTAATTTTTGTGATAATCTGTTAGTCAAGATCTTTGTTAACAATTTATACATTTGAGAAAGTAGGCTGATAGGGCGGTAATTTTGTAATAGTAATGCGTCCCCTTTTTTAAACAAAATTACTATCACGGCGTTATCCCAGTTATCTGGTATTCTTCCTTGTTGTAGGCACATGTTAAATAGGATTTTTAGCTTGGGGATTACTATTTCTTTGGCTTCTTTGATCATTTCTATTATTATATTATCATCTCCCGGCGCTTTATTGTTTTTCATCGTCTGCAGGGCATGCAAAATTTCATCTTCACTGATCTCCGGCATATCCTCAGATCCTACATTTACTATTTTAAAATTCTCTTTTGGCCCCTCAGGTTGTTTAATGTGCGACCCATATAGTGTTTTATAGTATTTCTCCGTAGTTTTTAGGATCTCGTCTGTGTTTCTTATTTCTGTTCCGGCGAAGTCTTCACTACAACGATTTCTCGTTTCCCATATCTTCTTTTCAGGCACTTCATGCTTTTGTTGTCCTCTATTACTTGCTCTATTTGTTCTTCAATGAATTTTTTTAAATCTTTTCTTATCATACGCCTCGCTTCTTTTCTCACTTCTCGATATTCATCAGTTGCATATTTTCCTTCTTTATATAACTCTCTTCTTTCTTCTATTTTTTGTTTTGTTTGTTGAGTAATTTTATTTATCTTTTGGCATGTCGTCTTTGTGATTTTTTCCGACTCTTCTGTTAATGCTAGTGTCAGATCACGAGATATTTGGTTTAGATTGTTGTCATTATATTCCTTTAATAGCAATGATTGTCGTATGTACTTTTGATAGGTTTCCCTGTTTTGTTTGAGTGTCTGGGCATTTATCGTTCTTTTATATCTATATTTATATCTGTTAAACTTTTGAACAGTAACCTTTGCCCTTTCGAGCCGATGGTCGCTTCCCGTGTTAAATGAATTTAAGACTGTGACATCGTTTATGCTTAACTTTTTGGATGAGAGTATATAGTCAATTTCATTCTTGGTCTGCCCATTTGGGCTTATCCACGTCCACTTGCGCTGGGCTTTTTGACTGAAAAAGGTGTTCATGGCGTACAATTTTTGATCTGCCAAGAAAGCTGATAGCATATTTCCTCTTGGGTTTCTTTCGCCCAATCCATATTTTCCGATGTATTCTTCCTCCTCTTTTATATGTCCTATAATCGGATTGAAGTCAGCCATGACTATATGCAAGATTAGACATTCTCTTTCCTGATTTAGTAATGTCCTCTATACTTTCAACATCCCATCGTCCAAGTAATTATGCTCGTAAGTGGTGCTTATAAATCTGTGGTATTATTTTATGTCCGGTAATTGTTCTTTGATGTTTCTTCAGAATCATATACGCAAACTACGTTCAGATGGATTCCTTTGAAGCTACACGGTAATTTTGTATTGATTGATTCTCTTAAAAGAGAGGATTGACCTAAACTCCCTTTGCACTGCGCTTTCATGGCCGCTATACATGTAGTGGCATTTCCTGATGGTAGAAGTTGATATAGCTTTCTCCTTTTCTCCTTACTTCTGCAAGTCCCAATACGTCCCAATTAATTTTACTTGCTTCGTTTTCCAGATCGTGTAGTTATGAATCATCTAGTAGGGATCTGCAGTTATAGGTGGCTACCAGGAGTGAACATTTCTTCTTATGTATCAGTGTCTTGCCCCCCCCCCCAGAATCCTTGGGACAAACTGAAAGATCAGTGTGGGATTCTGAGATTTGAGCTCTACCCACCTGGGGTAATTTTGTTTTGGATACTGACATTACCATAGTTAAAGAGAATGAGGGGTATTTGGAATTAAAACGCCACGCTTGCCATTGCGTGTTGGCGAGTTTGGTAAAGGATGGGGTAGGTAGGGGAGATGGGTAGGTGTAAAGGGTAGGAAATGATTTTCCCCCAGAAGTGGAGGTAGGGGCAAATCATTGCTCGCATAAGGCAGGGTCGCGTCCCTGTAATAGGTCTGTTCCATGCCGGGATCGCATAGGAGTACCTATCTGCTACCTAACTGCTCATGTAAAGAAGCTAATATATAGATAGAAAAACGAAACATTTAATGATCACAAAAAAGGGAGTTTATGACCTAACCAATAATATTAACATAGTCCTTTATGGGAAATCATCAGAAAATTAAAGAAACCTAATATTTCTATTTCCCCTATTTCTAAAGGTAAAGAATTCCTCGGTTTACAGCGACAAGCAAAAAGCAGAAATTTTTGGCAAACATTTCGCTACTGTTTTTCAGCCGGATGAAATAGAAAGAACATTAAAAGTTGATTGAAAGTTATTCGATTTTTCTGTCCCTTTCTTCAATTTTATTTGCCTATAAATGATTTCACTCCGACAAAACATAAAATAGAATTAAAAGCATGAAAACCCTAGGATGTGATCTCATAATGATTAAATCACTTCCGTAACCGTTAACGTAAACCGTACAAATCGTAATTTTGAAGGCGATTTTAAGTATAAAATATTTCTTCTGTAGTGGAAATTGTCTGAGGCAATTGTGATATATAAACCAAAACAAGTACCTTGACTATCGTGTTTTTATAAACCTATAACAATATTACCACTGCCTTCAAAGTAATAGCATTTAATTTCTGAACATAAATTCGAATTTCATCAAAAATACTCTTAGAACATATTTTATCGAGTGGTAGGTAACAGAAAAAATGGAGACAAAAGTGTGCTCAGGGTTATTTTTGAATATGCGAAGCTCTCGTATCGTAATGTATTATATAAAATTAAAAAAACGTTTTCATTAATATTACATAGTTTTCAAATCTTATTTAGAAGACAGATCTTTTCTTATAAAAATGAGACAAGAATATTGCGTGATAGGGTTTTAAATCTTGTATTATACAACTCTTTACGGCAGACTTACCCTGTAAAGAAGGCTTTATAACAGCTACTTTTATAAAAATACAGTGATACAATATTATACTCCCTAAAGATCCAGTTCAAGCTTCAGAAAATTACAAAAACTTCTAAAAGCTATAAAAAATTTAACACCTACAAGGAAAATAAAACCGACATCTATATTCTCGCTCTAGAAAATAGAGATACTTTTACATTAACTTTGAACTTTACAACTTTGGAACTGTCATACTTTGAAAGATGATGTAAAGTACCCTAAAATGTACCTTAATAACAAACTGAAATGTACAAGATATATTTAAAGCAAAAGAAAATAAACAGATGCAACGGAGGTATTCAAAATTTTAGGGTAAAAACCCTAACCAAGTTTAGACAATAAACTTCTAATTTATAAACCAATAATAGTTCCGGCCTAGGATTTAGATTTGGGCATACGTTAAATCTACAAATATTATATACATTAAAGATTATAAAGTAAGGTCCATCGTATGACAGCTAACGCCGAACAGTAATAATAACTAATAGAATCCGAGAAGGCTCAAAAACTAGCTGATACAATAGCACTGCTATAAGAAAAGAACTTACTAGCACAGATAATAACAATTATAGAAGATGCTAATATAAACACGATAAGAATTTTGACTTGAAAGGGTTTAACCAACCTAATTAAATGCGCAAGTAAAATTTGTCCCAAAAATAATATTTTTTTATTATGAGTAGATAAGATAAACAACAAGAACATGGCTGTTCTCGTTTGCAAATAATTCCCTACTTACAGGGGCTTCCTTTAAAGTTTTTTGACACGGCTAAATATGTATAATATGGAAGATTCTAATGTAAATAAAAAAAAAACATTAATAATCTTGGAACATTACACGCGGCGTAAATTAGAAATGAGAAGGAAAACAGTAAAGCAAGTAATGTCCTTTATCTGGGAATAGAAGTATCAAGTGACTGAAATAACTAGCGCGAAGTCAAACGGCAAGCCATAAAAGTGGTACAAACATCAGAATAGCCAAGATACGTTATCTAGAAAAATAACTATCTAAAACCAAAAGCAAAGCAAAAATAACCAAAATCGTGGTAACACCAGGGATGACCCGGAAGAAGACGAAAAGAGTGAAATTGCCATGTCCAAAGAACCGGTGACCGAAAGAATGCTAGAAAGTCAGGTTTTTACTTCTACAAAAACGGAAACGCTATAAACTAAAGCGTAAAAAAAACCTTAGGTGTAAACCTAAAACTAAAGGAGAAAGAAGAAGAGTTATTCTTAACGCCACTGTTGTCGAAAAATTGAACTAAACATTAATTGAACTAACACTTTCCAGCCCACAGCAAGCATCTTATAGTCAGAAAAATTGGAGCTTGCAAAGAGGATATTCCTAGACGTTCTGCCTCTGGTTGATATAAATTAAGTTAAACCAAGGTGACTAACTGCTGACCAACCTTTAAGCTCTAAAAAGAAAAGAAGAAGCTAAATAAGACAACAAAAATTGACAGAAGAAAGGCAAAAGCAGAGCTTCTCTGCATTTCGAGAGCGCTTCTCATATAAAAATTTTGGTGGTTGTAGCGGTAACCATACGACTGTTTCTTATTATCCTTCAAATTATTCTTTATATGTTTTTTGTTACTTTAAATTTATTTCATTATTCTAAAATATAAAATCTTGTTTACAGTTGTTGCAAATTTGAGGTTAACAACAAAAATTAATAAGAATTAATCTTAGATTTTCAGCTGAAGTGTTATTTTGAATTTGTTAGTGGTTTTTTGCTTTACCTTTCAATGCTTAATTTAAAAACCGCTTTAAATGGTGTATTTTTTGACAATAAGAGCCGCTGAAAAGTTTATACGGATGAGAGTTATTTGACGTTCAATGTAGCAGCGAAGCAGCATTGCGTCGGTGCTGCGTTCAATCAGCGTTCTTTCAGAGCTGTTGAAGCGTCACTAATACGGCTTTGCGCTCGCTTTTTACGTTTACCTGTTGCCAGGTTTCCATCAGACTGGAAAACAGTCCTTAATTCAGAACCCCTTCAACTGCAGCTTGCGAGCTCCACTCGAACTCGAGCCACTTTGAAGACGCCTTCTGCACTTCTCCAAGCAAACATTTGCGTTATCGAAATAACTGACCGCGCCTCCACTTGACCTGACCTAGGAAAGAAAGCTGGGGCTTTGTCTGCCAGCCCAGGCTTGGATTGGAGCGAAGGCCGAAGGAATTTGGGTCACTGCGGCAATTGAAATCCGAGGGCAGAAGTATCGGGCTGCTTCGAGCGTCACTCAAAGCCTATCCCATGCTTAATTTATTGTCTGCGATTTACATGGCCGGCGGTAAGTGCTTCTGACAGGTTTTAATTGTTTGCTGTTGTAAAGGGACTGCAAGGTTTAATTAGACGTATCGTGAAACAGAACGCGCTTCGAGCATAGGCTCCAGCTACGGAATTGGACATCAAGAGGAGAAGCTCAATTTTATATTGGTTTGGAAGCTTTCCGATTTTCCATTGATTAAACCAAACGCCGGAAACAAAAAGTTTGTAATTCCCCGAAGCGAGTTAATTGCACAACTCTATCGAATTCTTGACATGTGTTAATTTATTTGTACCCACAAGTATGCCGATGCTACTGCATTTATACCAAATTCATTTTTAAGCGACGTCTTAGGGCAAACATTTTTTCATCACAAATAATTTGCTTTTAAATTTATAAAATGTACGAACACATAGTTACGTGCCTCGAAACGGCGATATTTCAGCAGCTTGATGGATGGGCAATCAAATGATGCATAACAATTTCAGAAGCGCCAGCAGCGCACGGTGTTGTCACGGAAGAAAGCGATTATTGGACGCAACCTGAGAAGCGAGAAAAATAGTCGAAATTCTTGCGTAGCACGTTTTAACGGAAAATGCGGCCAGACGGCTTTGGCAAATCTAGAAAGAGGAGCCTTCCGATCATAGCGTCCGAAAGACACAGAGAAAAGCGATCTGTCGCCTGGAAATTTATTGGGAGCGCTCGTCGGAGACGGCCATTCCGTCTTGATTAAACGCAAAACAAGGGTTGGTGTTTGAACCTGCTTTCTCGTTTATCATGCTAAAGCTATCGGAAAACGTCCAGTTAGAAAATAAAAATGGTGCCGCAAAATTTTTCATAGAGCACGATAAACTATTTCTTAATGATATTCTGTGCCGTTGTTTAAAAGTTTCATAATTTCATTTTAAAGTAACACAACATTTATTGAAAATAATCTTCTGCAGACAATTTAGACTTACAATTAAGTCACAACTTATGGCGCAATTAGAAACACTAATATGTGTTTACATACTTTCACACCACACACACAAACTTCGAGCTATCCAGTTCACTTACTTATTCAGTGTTATTCAATGATACATAAACCTGGAAAGGCACCTATATGATATAACATCATATCAGCCTACAAGTATACTTCAAACGATGTTCAAAGTATTTGAGAAACTTTTATTGAAAAGGCTTGGAAAATTAATTAACCCTAGTAACATAGTACCATCTCACAAGTTTGGCTGCCGAGTAATCCACTTAACAACCCAAGAAAGCCATAGAATAGTAAACAAAAATTTAAAAAGTTTTGTGATGAAGAAATTATACCCTTGCCGGTTTCCTCACACAAACAAACCTTTGATCGTGTGTGGCATAATGGATTACTATTTAAGTTGAGAATTTCTCTACCCACACCTACTAAACTTCTACCTCATTGATCGCTACTTCCAAACTAAATAAAAGCTTGAGACCTCCACTTACTACTCTATCAAATCCGGAGTTCCCCAAGGTAGTGTGTGGGGCCGATACTTTACCTAATTTTTACTGTTGACTTCCCAACAATAGTTAACACTAAAATTGTCACTTTTGAAAGAATTGAATTTTTTAACTTGTATTTTCCATTTTTTAAACCAAACTTTCACTAGGTTCACAATGGATAGATCATTGCAGCTATCGTAGGTTTCAGTTTACAACTCGAAAGCTTGAATGTCTCGGAGTAACAATAAACGGCATTTGTTTTTCTGTAAAAAAAGAAATGAAATACCTAGGTTTAACACTGGATTTGAAACACACATGAAAACCTGAAGGTACAGCAAATGAACTGGCTAATACAACGAAAATTCAAACTCAAGTTAGACAGTAAGATTCTCTTATGTAAGTATATAATTAAGTCCATTTGAATTTGTGGGGTACATCTTTAAAGCTGTGCAAAATCTTCTGATATCAAGATTGTCCAAAGCATATAACAAAAAATATTAAGAGCAATGTTCAGCTCTCCCTAGTACGTTAGCATTAAACCATATTAGGTGACTCGGGAATTCCCTCCGTCATCGATTAAATACGCAAGCTATGCGAAAGATACTTAAATAATCTCCATGGTCATCCTAACAAAAAAACTGATACGTTCAGAGTTCTATTAGAAGTAAGAAGATGGTCCATATATACAAATCCACAGTTTTAATTAAGTTAATGAATTTAAAATTTTATTAGCAATCAAAATGAAATACATTCTATAAACTAATGTGATTACTATACAAGATAAGTCTTGCACGTGGAATAGAGAGGAACTCGTCTAACGATGTTACCTCAGCTTCATCGAAGATTTGTTGGCCAGGATTGGTTCAGTTTTCTGTAGAGTTGGGTTGCAGTAAAGGTTCTAGTTGTGAATAAGGATGGGTTTTCAAGTTGTTGCGGTGTTTGTTACTTCTTTGGATTATGACTTCACTGACATATTATATTTGAATGTCGCTATATAGGCTACGATTTGATATATACGAGGGAGCATTTGTGATGTTCCAAAATGTTTTGGATTGAGATAGTCGCACAATGACTATATTAGACTTATTTGAATAACCCCAGAGGCTTGATCAAAGTTTTGTAATTAAGCAATTAATTTAGATTTCCTGCCAATTAGCATATTAATTTTTAGATCAATTTGTTTTCTTTTGCTTACTATATGATGTTTCCAATTTAGCTGCGACTCTATATGTAATCCTAAATATTTAGTTGTTTCATTCTGCTTATGGTTATTTGACTTAGAATTATGCTAGGGCATTAACCATTCTGAAGAGTGAACATTGAATGGAAAGAATTAAATTTTTTAACTTGTATTTTCCATTTTTTAAACCAAACTTTCACTAGGTTCAAATGCTCTTGTAGATACATTGCAGCTATAGTAGGATTTTCGTGAGTTGCAAATATGGCTGTGCTGTCTGCGAATGTACTTATTGACGTTTCTTTGGTTAATAGAATATCTGATGCATACAGAAGTGGACCAAGAATGCTTCCTTGTGGTATCCCGAGAAAATTTTATAACTATTTGAGGTTTCACTATTAAACTTGATTTTAAATTCACATTTATCTAAGTATGATTTTGAAAGATTGAATAGTGCGTTTGGGAAGATTTATTTTGATTTTATATAGTAAACCAGAATGCTATACTTTATGAAACACCTGGCTCACGTCTAGGAATATTGCAGTGCAGTATTGTCGCTTTTCCATTGCAATGCGGTATCACTGTTGAGTGAGATTGGAGGAACCCGAATTGGTAGTCTTAGATCCAGTTGTGTTAGCCTTGTTAATTACTTCGAGTAAAGGTTTTTTTAAAAGTTTTGAGATTCTTGGTAGTAGACTTCTTGATCGGTAGGATGCCGTATCTGTTGGAGTTTTTCCTAGCTTGGGTATCATTATTGTTTGGGCTATTTTTAATCACTTGGGGCAATGATTGAGTCTTAACATAACATTGTCAATATGCTTTAATTTGGCAAATCGTATTTTTGGTAGTTTTTCTTACCATCCTGCTGTTAATAAATCGAGACCGATGCCTTTTTTGAATATAGAATTTTAATTTTTTTATAAATTTCTTTTGCAGCCAATAATTTTAGGTTTTCTTGTGTCAGGATAGGAGTAGCTAATTCTACTTCTTAAACCAGGTCATTGTTGTGGGGAAAAGGTATGTTTGCTATTGTAATAGCCTCCTGCTAAAAGATTTGGTCCAATGGTTCTTTTTGTTTAATTATGGCGGAAAGGACAGTATACAGTAGTAATAGTTAGGTCATATGTAAGGCTTTTAACTTTTATAGATATGAAGTTCCTCACATTGTAGGAGCTCGTAGTGCTCAAATGTATCTTTGGTAAGTATAGTTGCATCTCCACATGCAGTGCCAATCGGGTCATTTTTATTTTGTTACATTAATATTACTACTGTTAGTTATGTAAATGTGTCTCACTAATTAGGAGTATATCAATAAAATTTTGATTGTGAAATAATTTTATTTCTTTTTTATGACTTGGAAGGTCGTTGGCGTTTCATTGGGTTATCCCTAGGAACTTAGCCATTTTAAATTTATTTTACTGATTATCATTAGTATGTTAAGTATCATGCTGTTCTAGTGAAGTAACTGATTGAATAAATTTTTGAGTTCCTTAATAAATTTAGCGCGGTGAGTGTGTCATTGTCCTGTCTAGTGGTTCATCTGGCTGCATCTAAATGACTTCGTTATTGAGAGATGGACGTGTGTTATTTATTTTTTGTATATGCATTTGTAGTGTTGCTACTCGATTGCTGATTCCTTTAGTGAACCTGTAATAATATTAGGATCTTTTGTAGCTGGCTGTATGGCTTCCTCCACCTAAAGCACATTTCGCTGGAGTCACTTAGGCTTTTGCAATGTTTAGCATTACGTGAGCTTCCATATTTATTGCATACGCAAGGTTTATTGCAGTGTGTCTTTGAGTGGCCGTATTGTTGCCATCTCATGCATTGGATTATATTGTTTTTTATTGTTCTTGGAGGTTCTATTTGTATGATTTTATTTTGTGACGCTGTTATTGTGTATATATCTTTGTTGTTTTCTGTTGGCCCTACAAAAAATAGATTAAGCGGATCTTTGGTAATTCTATGTTGTGAATTAATTATATTTCGGACCTTGTGGCCTAGTTGAAGTAATTCCTCTTTCATATTATTAATAACTACTAGCTGGTACGTGTGACGTTTCACAGTTGATTTTTCCATTACTAACTGGCAAGTTTTTTTTATAGTACTGTTTATATTCCGATATGTCCCTGATTTGTTTCGTTATTTTGTTGTGATTTACTATGGCATGTAGAAATATTGGTGGAGGTCTAGAAGTTTCAGTAGTAATATTTGTTTTATTGCAATTTTCTTCATTGTTTAATAATAAATTGTTGTATCGGTTGTTACAATTGATCGTTACTGATGATTTTTTTTAAATATATTTTTCTTTTGGTGCTTCATATCATTTGTCATTCATTTTTGTTGTTTGGTCGGTCAACATCTTTATCTTCACCTGATGTCATTTTTGTGGGTGTTGACTGCATTTAAGTAATTATTATTATATCTAGCTGTTATTTGTCGTTGTTGGTATAAAAAATTACTAGAAATTGTTGGTTGGGTGCAGGTTGAACTAATGGATTTGAGATTTGTGATTATTCCTAATCATATGCCATAGCATATTTGCTTGCTGATAGATTTGATGCTCATTTATATTGTTACTTGGTCGAGGGCAATCATATTATTAAAAATTAACGTTACACTAGTTTCATATTTATCCTTATATTGCATAAACTAATTCTTATTACTATTTTATTAACTTTCGTCAGTTTAATGGTTTTTTTACTTATATACAAATGTTTATTTACAAATGTTTGATAACACTCGCACGTGTTTAATATCACACTCGCAAAGTCAATTTACAATACATACTTTTACGCTTCAAAACTCAAACGAGCAATTAATTACTTAATATTACTTAATAGTATTTAATTCCGAGTGTAGTCATTCGGCTTCTTCTTCCTTCTTATATAATTTATTAATCATATTTACTTATTGCTCTTATAGAGCAGATTGTAAATCTTGGGTATATAATAAAAAATACCAAACTAGTGGAGCTAAGAAACTCAAATTTAGTGTATGCTTTTCTTTGTGCTACAACATTCCCCAAAAATCTAAAGAATGTAAAGAGAGAAAAACCTTAAAAATATTTTTAAATATCCAATTTTCCTTTAAAAGGATAAAGTTTGTCCTTGCCAACTTAAGTACCTACTTGTAGCTTAGTATGGAGTTTTATAAATTTGTTCTGAAATAACACCCGAGTATGCATTTTTAAGGCACTTGTCCTTAGTTGCGAAGTACAGAGTGTTTTCTAAAAGTTGCTTTTCCCATTACTCGATGAATATAAATTGTCTAATTTCATTCCTTTTAAGGGTAAGTAGCATAACAATCTCAAATTAGCACTTAAAATGTGTAACATAGGACAAAAAGTTACTGTAGCCTAAATAAACATAGTACATTTTACATGTAATAATCCAAAACTTGATTTCGTCTCCTTATAAATATTAATAATCTCTGACTTATGACTTTCTGTTTTTATTGAAACGTTGAAACGTTGGGATGCATGAAATAACCTTTTTTTATGTTACAAGTAAAATTGCAGGTTTGTTGATAGTAAATTTAAAAATTTATTTAGAAAGCATCTTGAAATTTGAAATTCAGCTTCTATTAGTAATCAATAAGTAACAATACTTCACCTCATGGATATAAGAAGGAGTCATAAAAATAACAACACGGAATATAAGAAAATCCAAAAATAAATACGTACAGAGATAAGGGAAGCAAAACAAAAATGGTATAAAAGTAAATTCGAGGAAATAGAACAATTACAATTAAAATACGATAACTTCAATATACACAAGAAAATAAAAGAACTCGTAGGAATACAGAAACATAAGAAAGCAAGTGTGTTAATGAACAAACATGAAAGAATAATTACAAATACCGAAGAAAAATTAGACGAGTGGAAAGATTATATCGAAGAATTATTTGCAGACGACAGGCATATAAATATAGTAGAAAATCAACAAGACCACAACGGGCTAGAAATAACCAAAGAAGAAATAAAGTACGCCATTAAAGAAATAAAATCTGGAAAAACACCAGGCCCAGACGAATTGACATCAGAAATACAAGAATTATTCAACACCATACATTCAACAGGTGTAATACCGAATGACTGGCTAGTATCGACCTTCGTAACCCTCCCCAAAAAAACCAAATGCAAAATTGTGTACAGACCATTGTACAATCAGTCTTATGATCCATACTCTAAAAATCTTTTTGAAAATTATACAAAAATATACAAAAAGTTGGAACAAGATATCAGTGAAACACAGTTCGGTTTCAGAAGACGGACTTGGAACGAGAGAAGCCTTGTTTGCACTAAACATTTTAATACAACGTTGTCTGGATATGAATCAAGACCTACATATTTGTTTTATTGATTTCAACAAAGCCTTCGACAAAGCACGCCACGAACAACTAATTAAATTACTGCAAGAAAAGAATATAGACATGCAAGACATCAGAATCATTAGTAACTTATACTACGATCAAAAAGCAGTTATAAAAATAGACGGAAATAGCACTGAACACATAGAAATAAAAAGAGGCGTCAGGCAGGGTTGTGTGCTGTCACCAACACTTTTTAATATGTACGCAGAGGAGATAATGAAGAAAGCGTTATTATACGAAACAATAGGCGTAAAAGTGAACGGAATACCAATTAACAATCTAAGATATGCTGACGACACAATCCTGATAGTAATTAGCATAGAAGACCTACAGTTAATATTTGATAAAGTAGTAGTAACAAGTGAAGAATACGGACTTTCGCTAAATGCAAAAAAAGACTAAGTATATGGTAGTAAGGAAAACACCGAGAATTTTATATGGAAATCTTTACATAAGCCCAAGAGAAAGTGGAAAAATACGTATATCTGGGTACTATAATCAATAAAGACAACAATTGCTCAGAAGAAATAAAATCAAGGATAGAGAAAGCAACTTTTATTAAAATGAAAAGGGTATTCTGTGCAAGAGACCTTAGTCTAGAGACAAAAACAAGACTACTAAAGTGCTACGTCCTATCTGTACTATTTTACGGGATGGAAACATGGACACTGAAGAAAGCAGATGTGAAAAAATTAGAGGCGTTTGAGTTATGGCTATATAGAAGAACATTAAAAATATTGTGGACCGAACATGTAACTAACGTAGAGGTGATGAGAAGAATGGAAAAAGGAACCGAAGTTGTCTTCGCCATTAAAAAACGAAAACTGCAATCTCTTGGACATGTTACGAGAGGCGATAGATACCATCTGCTCCAGATAATAATACAGGAGAAAATTCAAGGGAGGAGAAGTGTGCGAAGAAGAAGACATTCGTGGATGAAGAACTTGAGAGAATGATTTAACTGTACTACCAGCCAGTTATTTAGATCAGCAGTGTCAAAAATTCGAATAGCGATGATGATTGCCAACCTTCGCAACGGAGACGGCACCTAAAGAAAAAGAAGTAACAATTAGTCTGAGCTAGTTTTATGTATAGATAATTAAAAATACTAGGGTGAAAATATCCAATGGTATCATCCCTATTTTAATCCGTTAAAACTGTTGCTATTTTCATCGGAGTTTTGTGATTACAAATTTTTCGGCTAATGGTTTAACCATCGTGTTGAGATGAATTGATAAAATATCACGATACTTTATTCCTTTTGTTTAAAGAGTTTTTTTGCATATGGAATGTTTAAGTCTGTGTGCAAAATCACAAACCATGAGGGATCAAAGACCATCCTAAGAATTTTCGACTGGAAGCATTGAATCGAGTGAATAGTTTATTTATTTGTGGGCATACAGCCCCACAATTCGGATCCGTACGACTAGATAAGACAATGATGCTCTTGTATAATAATATTTTATTTTTGTGTGTGAGTGCTGAGCTTTTCCCAGAAAGCATTATCATTTTTTAATAGTAGATCCATTTTTTTGCGTTTTTCAGTCAAATGTGTTCTCCATGTCCATATTTAACTTCTTCTGCCTAAGTATGTTGAATATCTTTACTAATTTGTTATTATTAACTTTTACTTTTCTTGTTACTAACCATATTTTTAGAAGACTGAGATGTTTTTGAAGCAGTTGTGATGCCACTGCTGGATTTTTGTTATACGAATGGATTTTTGAGTCATCCGCATAGATACCCAGGATTGTATGTGTATAGCAAGTACAGAAAGGGTCCAAGTACACTACCTTGGGCAACACCTGCATTAATTCTTATTATCTACAAGGTTTTATTGACATATTTAGTTTAAAGAAAATGATTTTCTAGATATAAACAGAGAAGTAAATAGTAATGGGGGGAGAAGAGAGTTCATCTTGTAAAACAATCCTCTGTGCTATACCTTATCAAGTAAATTGCTTACATCTACAAACACTGCACTGCAGTAGATTATAGTTTTGTATGCTTCACGTATTATGTTTGTTAGATGGTTGAGTGTTTTGATAAAAACCGAATTAATGTTCAAGTAACCGTGTATTTTGAAACTCATTTTTACGTTCAATATTAATTTTTCCAGCAGCTTAGAAATTGTCGGTAGTAGGCTGATAGGGCGGCAAGATTTTAGTTGCTTAGAAAACTTTCAACGGTTTAAGGATTTGGACAAATTTGAGCAAGACTGGCCAACAAGCAGAACGAAAAATTCCATTAAACTTAAGTTGTAGATACCGAAATCTCTTTTTTAGTAGGTTTTAAGATATTTTTAGTTACGAGACCGTACTCCGGTGATTTATTACTTATAACTTGACTTGGTTTCAATTTCATGAATAGTGAAGTTCGGTAGCGTTAGATCTCTTGATTGGGTTCATTCCTTCAAAGGCGGCATCTAAATGATTACTATGGCCTCAGACTTGTCTTATTAGTCTTCTTCCAAGTACCAGTTCCATTACGTAAGAGTGATATATGTTTTTAGAGACGCTTGTGTCCTATAGTAACCCTCCGATTGATTGAGCGATCGTGTACAAAAATAAATTTGTATGGATTCAAAAAGTTTCGTTAAAATTTCTTTGTAACTTACATCTTAGCTTGTTATTTAATTGACTAATTTAGTTTCCTTAGCTTAATTGTAACTACGTTGTTTTGTTATATCAACCGAAAGTAAAGCCAAATCGCTCACCTGAATAGGTTTCGGCTTCCGCGGCGATGGTTTCACGGTGGCCACCTTGTTGCGATGTCTTCGTGTTTGTTGCGGGATGTTAAAACACGACCGAATTGGCCGCGATGCGGTGTGCGTATTGCGGATTGTTAAAACACGACCGAATTGGCCGCGCTGCGTTGTGCGTATTGCGGGTTGTTAAAACACGACTGAATTGGCCGCGCTGCAGTGTGCGTATGTCGCTGGGCTTCGCGCCTGGCTTAGCGGTAGATCTTTTGCGGGAAATTTTAATTCGACAGCACCTTTCATATCAAAGAGTGCCGCCGACGGCGTATGCAGACTTGTCGACTGAGCAAAAGCCCATATGCCGTTTTGTGTGCGATGGCAAAACGTAGCGGCAGATATCAAAGCCCCCAGCATGCCGCCGCGATATACAAGCGTTCAAGGGCGAAAAGGCCGCCACACCAAGTGACTTGTAGTGTATTCTAGATCTTCTTTTGATTTTTGTATTTCTGAGAGTAAGTTTGGCAATTTATAAATTATGTGGAGTAATCAGACGAAAATTCGTAGTTGGAGACAATATCTATATAGTTTGATAGTACTCTCAGAGTGTCGAAGAAATCCACAAGCCTGACATTTTGTTGTAATCCAAAGACTACTAATTTGTAAATATTGTCCATCATGAGTATATCTAGCTCCCTTACTATTATGTTAAACATAAGCCTCAATGTATGTTTTTAGCATTTAGTTGCCACATGATAGACATCTGGGACCAAGAACGTCCAAAAGGTTTTGGAATATCTACTTATTTATATTATTACTATGGTTAACAATAAAGCTGATAGTACTATAGTACCGGTAGTTTTTCGATTTGTATTATTTTATAATAGAACAGTTCATGGTATTTTATGGCTGAACCATCACTTACTGTGTCATTTGCGTATTCTGTGTGATAAATTAAATCTTGAGGTAGTATTAAATGAGAACGTAAAGTATAATAAGTTTTGGAAATTGAAAGAATATCTGTATTATTAAGATATGCATCAACTTCAAATTTTTTCCGTTGGAGTCCATTGGCGTACCACAAGGCGATTTTTACAAACTCATCCATAATTGTATTTTCGTTATTAATTAGTGTAGTTAACATATTTAATACCGCACTGTTTATTGTCATTGATTAAAAATATTCTTGAATTTGTTGAATAATTTTTTTAGGCTTAAATCTTCAGTGGTCGGAGGCTGGTTTCTTTTACTTCATCTATTAGAATAGTGTGATTTAAATGTTTCAGAACAATTCTATATGGCCGATCTTCTTTGGTATGTGTATAATCTTGTTTACCAATATGTGTAAGCAATGGCTGTATTAATTTTAACTATGTTATTATAAAAGTTTTTAATTAAATACTGCTCTTTTTAGCTGCAGTTAGTAGGTATTCTGTCATATTCTTTTAAATTTATAATGCCATATATAAAGATAGGAGGTGGTGTGAATGAGGTTGTTTTTTGTTGTTCTCTGTATTTGATATCGATTATCATGTACAATTTGTGACTTCTTATAAATTCTGCATATTTGCATAATAAGCTTTATTAATAGTTTGCGTTTGGTATTTTTTACTAATATGATGGTTAACTTATATTCCTGGTTTATTGTATTCATAGTATTCAATTGGTAGTTTATTGATTGTCTAGCTGGCATATTACCTTGTAAAATCTTAAGATTGTAACTCGGTTAGTGTTTGAAACGGTGGTTAATATTGTATAGGAAAGTACAGTCGATTAGGAAACGATTGGAAAGCATATTGGTTTTGTTGATACTGTTGTGAGAGTTGTACATTTGGTATAAGCGATAATTGTAATAATAGAATTTCTGTTTGCTGCTGGTTATAATTATTAAATGTGACGTTAAAGCTGTTTCCAGACGGCAGTATTTTTACTTAAACACCTAAATTTGATTTTTAATGAGCACAATTTGTCATTTAAATTCTTACAATACCAGTATCTTCAGAAATTGTAGAACTGAGTGAAAACAGAAACATAAGGTTTATAGTCTTCTAAAAAGTAAGTCTTTTATATACTCCCTTTAGAATCATAGCAAACCACAGGCCATTTTCCTTTAGCTTACGTCTAATTTAAAATCTTTTAAATGTTACCATTTATTTTTACCTGTTTCCCTCGTTTCAATTTCGTCTTTATTTTTGTTTTTGTTTTATTGTTCTGAGATAAATCTTTTTCGTTGGTCTTACTTTGTAACTTCTCTTTTTTTGTATTATTGTTCTGAGATAAATCTTTTTCGTTGGTCTTACTTGTAACTTCTCTTTCTAAGTGAGTTTGTCTTTATCTTTTCTGGAAATTCAATATCTTCTAACGTTTCCTTAAACATCTATTTTATTGTGATCCTCTATGTTTGCCGTAGTACAATGTTGCTTTTTATATATTTTTTTTTTCGTTAACTTTTTCAGTATAAGAAGGTACTTCAACTATGCTTATAGTCTTTCCTGACTACTGGAAAGGCAGGCGTGTAAATAGCCGCTCTCGTGGTGCGGTGTGGGATACGTAGTACGGCCCGTTTTGGAACGTAAACCGATAAGGCTCATAAGGACCAAAAATGGATGGAGAGGCAGAATAGCCGCTCTGATGCGGTGCGAACACGTAGTACGGCCCGCTTTTGGTCCGTAAACCGATAAGGCTCAAATCGTCCCTTAAACGGCCAGCGCGAAAGCGGATGGGGGCGGCTACCGATATCCACCGAAAGTAAAGCCAAATCGCTCACTTGAATCGGCTTCGGCTTCGGCTTCGTCGGCGATGGTTACACTGGCACCTTGATGCGCTGTCTTCTTGTATGTTGCGGGATGTTAAATGCGGCCGTACTGGATCTGATGTCGTTGAATATGAGCGGGTTGTTAAGAACGACCAAATTGGCCGCGCTGCGGAACGTATTATGTGGGTATTAAACACTCGAATTGGCCGAGCTGCGGTTTGCGTAATTTTGCGAGTGTTAAGCGACGAATTGGCCGCGCTGCGGAGCGTGTATACTTGTCGGCTGAGCAAAAGCCCATGCCGTTCTGTGTGTGCGACGGCAAAACCTAGCGGCAGATGTAAGCCGCCCCGGCATGTCGCCGCGATATAAAGCGGTTCAAGGGCGAAAAGGCCGCCACACCACATACATTTTTAAAGTTATCCATGTACTAATTCATGTCGTATTGTAATATTGTAGCCTCAGCTTTTCCTTTTAAAATTTAAAACTATCAGCATCCCCTTAACAGAGTGCAAGCTACTGTTCATGATATATTAAAAACTTATCTTATTTTGTTTGTTCTAATAACATATATTTTGTGTTTTTTTTTTTTTACGCCTTGCCCACTTATATTTTATTCCATCACGCTTGCAATTCTGTTTAGAACTAGTTTTAGAAGTATTTTGCCAATTATATATGATAACGTTACTCCTCTCTAATTTATACATTTTATTTTACCTCTTTTTTTAGTATTCAAAATATTATTCTTATGTTTCATTCTAGACTTTTTCTTTTTATATTACATAAATCACACTGATCTTTTACTTCTATTTGCTCAATTTTTTTAATTTGTTTTCTATATTTATCCTTTGCCACTTCTATTGTTTTTTCTTGTATTTTCTTTTATTATACCATATAAAGATTGTTTTGCTGTTTATTTTGTTTTAATAAATTGTCTTCACTACCGTTTCCATTTCTTAAACTTTTCTAACTTGACCATTCTTTTCTTTACACCACTTATTTTTAAATTTGTTTTCATTTTTATTTCTGCTTACCAATATTTCCTGTTTTATTTCTTTTGCTTCTTCTGATTTGTGCCATATTTTGTTCCATATATATCTAAGTTTTTTGTATGGCTGTCTTAGATCGCAAGTGATAAAAAGGTCACGTAATATTAATAATAAACTGTAAACAAAGTAAATTAAGACAAAAATAAATAATTAAAGCAAACTAAGGCACTTGTTAGTCATGATCAACATATCGTTTGCACATGGTACACATCCATTTTGAGCATATTCCACAACGTATCCAGTCTTGTTGTACAACACAATAACGATAGTCGCATTTACAAATTGTATATAGTTTTTTGCCTTCGGCCTTTCTGCGAATGCGTTCTGAACAAAATGTTAACTTGCTTAATGCAAGATTGTCTTTACTTAAAAAGCTTCCTAAAGAAGAACTGACTTTGGTTTGAAAGGGTTTTTTGCAGGAATACCATATATAGGAATTATATGTTTATGTTTTTGCTGTTGTCTTTGTTTACTATTGATTTACTTTTTTATTCCTTTACACTTTCGCTTAAGACAACGTTTACCTACTTTATCATACCAGTAAGTGCTATATGGTTGCAATATGACCTGCAAATTTATTCTTCTTTAGTGGCGCACTCTATCTTAATCGTACCACCCTCTTCTGAAAATGTGAGTAAGTTGACATTCAAATTTTTATCAAAAACACTTAATTTTGTTGTAAAATAAATAATTGCACTTATGATCTAGAATATTCTCATACCCTTTCTACGCGTTTTCCCTTGTGTTTAGAAACCTTTTTCAAACTCAAGTTATCGGTAATATTCGATACATCGTAATTATATGTGAAAGATGCCGAGGAATTACTTAAAATGTCATGAATAAAAAAAACCGATTATTTCGGAGCCACCGAGGCTTTCATGTTTGCGGTCAGACGATCGAAAAAAAAGCTTCTAGATTATAACAGCACACACTGTTTTACGATGTGACCTACAAAGAAACCAATCTTTAAAAGTTATAACTATTATTACAAAACTTGATGCATTTATTACGAACAAGTCAATAACATTTTGGCTTGGTACTATCTGTAAAATTGCATTTGTAGTATAATCATTAAAAACGTACAACGTTTGATTCAGTAAACATGGAACGGAGTGATAAAGAAAACCGCAACACTATAATGTTGATATGGAGAGCCATTGATCGTTTTAAGGAAACATTGTGTGCAAATAATCAAGACACAAACGGAATCGTCGAAAGGTGCTTTACAAAACAACACATTAGAACTATCGCTGCGATCAATATTTTGCCCAATCATGATTATGGTCATATCGTATAGCAACGGAAAAATTACTAATAATCTGTGAAGAAGAACAGTAAAAAATTAAAATACTCTAGAAGTGCACACACAAAAATGTCGTCACATTATTTTTGCAAATTAAAAGATATCTACCGTAGAGGAACATATACTACAAGCTTACAGATCGTTAAAAGGATTTGAAGAAGTCTACCTTAATTATGGTTTGGTAGAGAGTTTATTATAACAATTATTTTTGCAAAAAAATGGTAAAGACCTCAGCTAAAATGTATGAAGAAACATTCTCAGAATCTGACCTAAAACCTTCAAATGGAATAACATTCGAAAATGAGTAGTCGAGCTTTCAGTAGGACACTATGAAAGGCTACAAAGTTGAACAAAATGTTTCTTATTTTATATGCGCCAAATACTGGCCTTAATCCGTTCAATTGGAAGTTATGGTTAGTATTGGAAGGCATAATATGCTATAAAGACACCAAAGTACCTCAAACGTTTAGTAACTGAAGCAATGACCCATTTTTCAATTTATGTCTTGCATGCCGCAATGAACGAATGGTCAGATAGATTAAAGCATGTGCAAGCAAAAGTGGTCATTTTAATTAATGTTACATTTTTATAATCTCTAGCTATGTTAGCAAAAAATTATATAATTAAATTAATTTAAATAGTGTAAGGATATTTACGGTTAAACTAAAAATAGCGGCATCAGATTTCTTCATCAATCGTTCTTACAGCGAAATCTTTCGTAGGCATTACAGAAAGCTAATACGTCGATCATCTCCACTTCTACTTGGCTCCTTAATTTGAGCCCATACCTCAGGTACGCTCTCGCGCGTGAAAGAAATTTTGATTAAGTGCGCTTGTGCGACGCGAGATGCGAGTTACTTTTCTGCACGCCCCGAGAAAATTAATGAAATGTTTGGTGGACGCGCTGGTAGATTAATGCGCTGTGACGTTTATAAATGTGATCGCGAACAGATCCGCTTACACGGAGACGCTGATGGCCCAAAAAAGTGACTTTTTCCGATAAAGATCTCAAACTCTGCATAAAGAACGAATTATTTGAGAGAGAAGACGGTGGCATTTGTGCTAGATGTCGATGGTTTTAGGGCTGCCATTAATGAAATAAAAAGGAGAATCTTATAAGAAAACCTTATGGGCCGTAGATTAATCATCTTACAAATAATAGGATATACATAAAGGGGTTTTTGCTAAATTTATATAAATGTACATACAGTGCTTTATAATCAAATTAAAAATGTTTTATGTTTAATAAATGTAATTTGTGAACCTATAGCTAGTTTTTAATTAGTCTGAACAAATAGCGATAGAAAATTAGGTAGGTTTAGAGAGTACCAAAATTTTTAATTTTTATTACTATAATGAGTATTCTATTAACCAAGCAGCCCATCAAAAAGCTAATCTAAAAATTAAAGCATATTGTACACCCAATAAAAACACCGACTCTATCCATCGAATTGTACACGAAGTTCCATTCCAATCAATCTTATGTACAAAGGGTAAATCTTTCACTAATCATAACTAGGTGAATTTTGCATCTAGACTTAAAGCTCAATTCTTATGAAAATGTTCTATATTAAGAATTTAAGATCTTTATTTATTATGGAGACTCTAAAGTAATCTGTTTTGGGCGAAACGTTATCTTCGGTGACAAAGCTCATTTTTGGATGGTTTTGTTAACCCTAGGAAGCAAAACGTGTTCGATATACGGATTTACATAACCCGAGCTTGGAAAGCCGGCTACTATTTGTTGCTGTGGAATTCTACGTTTATTTGAACATATTGCAAAACCAATTTGATTGATCTATTTTTACATAACAATTTAAAAATAAAAACTGTTGTTAAATTTTATAAGAAATCATATTAATTGTAAATATAACTGTAGGGGTGGTAAAACGAATATTTCTCACATATAGTTTTATTTACAAACATTTTTTTTTACTTTAATTACAACGAGGGTTTATTATGGCCACGAGACTTCTGAGGTCCCGTCCAGCAGTTGGGTTGTGTCCGTGGTGTCGGCGTACGCTAAAGGTTGGTTGTCGGAGGTGCCTCACGATTCGGCAAATACCTATACCTGGCGGCAAGCACGGTTCGATGAGGGCCAAGGCTTTTAGACAGCGGCAAAGCCAGTTCGAAGGCTTTCGAGTAGCGGCAGTGAACTGGCTTGGACTGGCGTAAGGCAAGTTTTTAATCCCAGGGTTTGTGCGTTGGGGGTGGCTTCTCCTAGAGAAGATCGCTTGATTGGACAGGCTTGCACCCCTAATTGCCGGTTTCTGTGAATAATTCTGGGCTCGGCATTAGAAACACTTTGCGTTCCGATGTTAAGCTAATTCTTTTGCTTCCCGCAAGTACTTTGCGTCCCGACATTAAGTTTCTAAGTCTTCCAGGTCAACTTATTTTCGTGTTTTACATAGTACTGTTAGTACCCAGTGAACAGTTCTTTCTTTGCAGTTCACTTACTACATGCATCTTCGACGTATTAAGAATGTTAATTAAATCCTAAATAGCTTCTAAAGCACTTCTTCGTAATGTAGGATTTACAGATTTTCTTTACATCTGCGGTAATTCCATTCACTTAGCCAACTGTTTTATTTATTTTTTTAAATTTTTTTTATTGACATACTGTAAATTTACAATCTTCTTCACTAGGAGTATTGAGTAAATGTGATATAAATCTTTGCTTTGAAAGAGAAATGTCCACTGACGTTGCTCCTTATATTTCACTATTACTTAGTGTTGTTGGGGTAGGCCTACAGGCCATGTTTTTTTGTCTTCTGTTGAGCGGAACATTCGTGTATAGGTTCTCTGTGAGATCGTTTAGATTTCCTGTAAGGCGGTCTCGATAATTGGTGGCAGCGGTATTAATTACTTCAGTGATGTATGGAATTTGCAGGTCTTGGTGCAGTATTAGGTTACTAATATACCACGGCGCGTTCACAATCGCGCGAAGTGTTTTATTTTGAAATTTTTGTATGGTCTTTAATCGGGTAGGTCTGGCATAGCGCCAGAAATGTACATCGTAAGACCAAATGGGTTTTAGCGTCGTTTTGTAAGGAAGAATTTTATTCTTGGTGGAAAGTTTTGATTTACGGCCCATGAGCCAATATATTTGTTTTAGTTTAACATCCAGCTGCTTTCGCTTCGTCTGTATGTATTTCGGCCATGTCAAGCGTTGATCTAAATGTAACCTTAGATATTTGACATCTGGTTTTGCTGGTACAAGGACTCAATACTTGAATAGATTTAGATTGGTTGATCTTGATCCGCCACTTGTTGTACCATTACTAAGCTGATTTAAGTGAGTTTGCATGTTTTGGGAAGATTACACACACATTACAAAAAGGCGCCGCCGTCGTTTATGCAAACTCCTTTTTCATGCACAAAGTCATTAAATATATGAAACTAGTTTAAATACCGATACATCTTGTATATGTTAACTTATTTTTATTTCAACACAAAAACAAACAACATTTCTGTATTCACTCCTAAATTCTATGTATCTTTACCACATCTCTGCAAGCCTTGATATGCTCGTTTTATATGGAAGGGATCAAACGAGAGAAAGCAATAGGGGGAGTTCAGAATTTTCCAAATGAATTTATACAGGGTGTCCCAAAACGACCGCATAAACTCTGCACAGATAGATTCCTCGTTTGGGAGTACATAAAAACTACCCAAAGAAGCGTTCCTGTACGATCCATAGTTTACGAGAAAAATACGAAAAACAAATTATGACGTCACTGCCGGTGTAAGAAAAAACACTTTATTGAACATATCAACAGCAGTATATGCACAATTTAAAGCAGATGTTCAAAGTGACCGCCGTGCTTGTCGAGGCAGGCTTGAGCACACCGTGGAATGGCTGTCATCACACGTTGCAGCATCGCGGGGTCCACCGAAGTACAAGCAGCATGCAGACTAGCAACTAAGTCCATTGGTATTGTCACTACGTTTCGATACACCAGTTCCTTTAGATGGCCACATAGGAAAAAATCCAGCGGTGTAAGATCTGGCGAACGTGGCGGCCATAGAACCGGATCCCCAAGTCCGCTCCAGCAGCCGGGGTATTCCATATCCAGCCAACTATGTACAGGAGCACAGAAATGCGCCGGAGCCCCATCATGCTGGAACCAAAGTCCCTGTATTGCCGCTAATGGTATGTCATCGACGAACTCGGTTAAGACCTCATTGAGAAACACCAAGTACGACTGTCCCGAGAGCCGTTCAGGCAACAGATATGGTCCAAGCAGGCGATCCCCGAGTATGCCGGCCCACACGTTAAGAAACCAACGTTCCTGATGTTTCTGCGGCCGGATTGACCTGGGACCACATATGGCTGTTGTGATGGTTGAATACCCCATCACAAGTGAAACATGCTTCATCAGTCCACAGGATATGTGCAATGAAACCATTATCTGTGTTCTGTTGCTGCAACAGCCATTCACAGAAGGATAAGCGTTTCTGAAAGTCATCTGGTTTCAGATCTTGCACGGTTGTGTACCGCAATGGCTGTAGCCTCTCAGACCGCAAAAGCCTCTGCACAGTACTTTTACTCGAAGTCACCTCAGGGGCTAATGCGCGTGTGCTTACCTCAGGCGTCTCTTCTACCCGCTGCAGTATTGCATCCGCCTGTGCTACCGTCAGGCCGCTCAGCGGTCTTCCAGTATCGTGAAGATTGGCTGTTGGCAAGACGCTTCCCGTATTTCGCAGTCTGTCGTCCAGCCTACGGATGACGTTGACATCGGGAGGACGGCGAGACGGATATCGACAGTCATACTCCCTAGCAGTTCGTAAGGCGTGTCCATTACATCGGCCGTACATCAAGTACATGTCGCAGTAGTCACGAACGGAATACATGGCCACCATACGAAGACTACCGGTAGCTGCAAGATGCAGCCTTTTAAATACCAGTTCAACGGCGGCTTAACGTCATTCCATGGCGCGCGCGCATGCATGACGTGATATGCGCGGCGAACGTTTTAAACATTATCGTCTGGAAAGATATGCAAATACTGTTGTTGATATGTCCAATAAAGTGTTTTTTCTTGCACCGGCAGTGACGTCATACTTTGTTTTTCGTACAGGAACGCTTCTTTGGGCACTTTTTATGTACTCCCACCGAGGAATCTAACTGTACAGAGTTTATGCGGTCGTTTTGGGACACCCTGTATAATATATTCCTCATCTTAGAGGTAAATTGTGCTTTAAATTGGAATATCCCTTTGTCTTAACTTGTATACACGTATAAAATTATTGTAATATTGTGCATTAACTGTTCTCTATCTGAGGAAATATTTACTAAAATAATTCCTCTGCCGTTCCCAAAATGGTAAACATGACCTTGTTTATAGATAGGATCACTTTTGGTTTCACTATTTCTTCTATTTTATTTTTATTCGATGTTCTTAACTGAAAATGTACTAAATTGGCAAACAATTCAATAAGACCGTAATACCCAGATACCATTCTTTCTTAGTAAAAAAATCATATAAAAATTTGATATAAATTTCTTTTATTATATTGTCACTTATCCCATTTAAGTTTAAAATAGGACACCTTTGCTGTATGCTCCATTACGTTGCGTTAAATTTTTTTAATGTGCTAAAGGGATTTAGTGTGAGAATTTACTTAGAGCACTAATATACATTAGGGATCTCGTTGCACTAACCAATATTTTAAAGCAAGTTTACTTATTACCACGGGCTTTCTTTTTATAAAAATTTTTATTTAACGCAAATATATGCACGAAATGTTATAACTACGTTATTATTGGTCAGAGGTTTATAAAAGTTCCAAAAGCCGCCAGCAGTTCTGCAAGTCAAATTAGAAATAATAGCTCGAGAATGGAAATTAGATAACCCAAATCGGAGTGCAAAGGCTCAATTATAATATAAGAGGGTTGTAAATTTACTCAGAAATTTCCAAGACATCTGTTAGGGCTTATAAATATGCAGGAGCAGCCGGTCCGCAGATGGCGCCTCCGCCAAAAATGTCCGACCGGAAGGATCCGCCACACCCGTCAAATTTTCGCATCCGTGTCATTCAGCACCCGCCGCCCAGGCGTTGCATCGTTTATGGCTCACTTGGTTATTTAGAGGAGGCGCATCCACCGTTCGGTATCTCCAGCATTACTTCTCGTCCGCAAACGGCGGATTTGCGCGATCCATTTCCGGGGATTCCCGTAAACACTGCGCGCTCCAAGCGGGAGAAATTAATTCGGGCGCTTTGCGAGCGATTTATTTTTGGTCTCCTTGTTAAGGGCGCGCTACTAATTGCGCGACGGCACACACGGTGCCAGGGCCTAATGCCAGGGCCTAATGCCAATTACGGCGGGTTATGCCTCAAAAACGATTACAGCGCGCGTGTTGCGTCCTGGAGCCCAATCGTCGTGGGATTTGTAAGGATAGAAAGCAATCCATCTTCTGCGAGCATTTGAATCGATGCAAATTCTGCGGGGCTCTGCGGTGACGAATTCGGTCCCACAGGTGCGCAAGCTGCGGCTGCTTTGTTTACCTCCAGCAATTTAAACGAAATGCTTGGTTAAGGCGAAATACATATCTAGAAAATTTCGCAATATAATGGAAAAATAAACTTAAAAGTTTTTGTTACAGATTGGGTTATTTACATGTTTGTGTATTATTATTGTTATAGAAATACAACAAAAGTATTATACGTAACATACATTACATACAAGAGATGAATGTAATAACGCTTAGCATGCGGTATTAACACTAATTAATTCAAATAACAATAATAAAACGGTTACTATAATTTTAAGCAGAAGTAATCTAAATTGGATTAAATGTTGAGTTATATATTATTATTGATTAGTTATTATCAATAGAAAATTTCACACCATAGAAGGATTCGAAACACCTCACCTACAAGACACAAACGTGGTCGTATCATCAGTATATTGTCAATATATAAATGATCACTTGGCTGTCAAACGGTCATTAAACATGACAACAGAGATAAAGAAAGCAACAGAAATGCTAATAGAAGCCATACATAGTGCTGCTTGATATAGCACTCCCTTCAAAACACAAAACACATATGCTAGTAATACCACTAATTAACCTAAAGGTATTAGCCTAAAGGTAATTGAAAAAATCAAGATTTCAAAAAGACCCGCTGATAAAACCAGGTTGAATCGACTAATTGCTGAACTTATATGATCCAAGAGTGCAAAAATGAAACAGTCAACAACTACCTACAAAATGTATCGTCTGACCAACAAAATTAACTATTTGTATTGCACGAGACTAGGCAAATGAAAAGATCTCAAGTTTCTGCCCCACCCATTCGTAGAAGCAACGAATCTAGGGCGCGTAGTAAGGAAGAAAAATCAGAAACATTTTGGTCACACTTAGCTAACACCATTGGACCATGCGAATCAACTAGCGCATTGCAAGCAGATGCAGAACTATTTGAATACCTAGAATTTCTACTTCAACTCGATCAACCAATAACACCCTCTACATGCGAGGAAATAGTAAATGCAATTAAGTGCTCCAAACTCCACAAGGCGCAGGTTATGATCAAATTGCAATAAAATTACTTGAATAACTTATAATAAAGCTGTATCACTAATAACAGAAACAGTCCTGAGAACCAAAAATTTTCCAATACAATGGATCTGTTATACTCCTAAAGAAGACGTGAGGTAGCTAGGCAAGCATCTAAATTAGAAACTAATTTGGAGGAGACACATTCAATCCAAACGAAAGTAGCTCGAAATAAAATTTAAAAATATGCACTGGTTATTAGAGCGAAAATTGAAAATAACCTTGACATTAAAGTCCTGCTTCATAAAATAATGATACCTCCAGTTTGTTCATATGGTATCCAATTCCGGGGCTGTGCAAAATCATTCAATCTTAAAATTTTACAACGTTTTCAAAGCAAAACTCTCCGTATTCTAACGTGGCAGTGGTGAACAATTTATGTATACACGCGCTATATACAACTGCACGTTAATTATGGAAACACAGCTTCTGACTGGATTTGGCCGCTTGCTCCACTTAAAACCGACATCGGAGTCTGAATTCGGAATTTTCCCTGGCGATTTGCCGCGCTAAATTTACTTCTATTCCTCCGATATACCCGAATAGCCGCAGACCTTCGAGAACGCCGTACTTGAACCAGCACGGAAGGATCGCTAAACACGTGCGCGAGCTGCATTCCTAGAAGGGACAGGAGCCGAGCGTGATGCAATGCAGATTTCAATCAGTCGTGCTACCGAGGGCGTTTGGAAATTCGCCACAGCAAGCGCAGGTTGCAACACCAATAACAAAATAATCCACAATTATCTTCGTATTCTCCGGGTAAAGAATATCGCCAAAGACCTTTCCAATAGATACAAGAATCAAATTCGTAGTTATCCTAGTGCAATAGGGACAACTTTGTAATTAAAGACGTTTAAAGAGGATTAAATTTAGTATTTTCCAGACAATATTTAGCAGAAGGTCATATTAAAGTGATACTCCTTACAGGTCAAATATCCATATTATATACATTACATTTACTTGTTATCCTTGTAAACATGCAGGTGCCAAATAAAAAAAAAACTTTTCTCAAATTCTTTGCACTTCTTTAAATTGACCCTCTAATTCTTCCAGAAGAGGCTTGAAGTTCAAAATACACTTCTGCTTGATCAACGATACAGTAGGTTATTAGTAGTATTGCCCATTATTGCTATACAGGGTGTGAGAAAGTTACATATTCTTTTCATCCTTTCTTATCTACTGGTAGCGGTCCAAGCTGCACCACAAATTTTTTCAGGTTCCACCATCCTTCCGTGCGTTTCTTTTCGATGGCTTCTTTTTCGTCTCTCTTGCAGTTTTTATTTCAAGGCTCTCCTACATACTTTCACTCTTTCTTTTCTTAGGGTATGACACAGAAGTCTGTAGGCACATGTTTATAAAAGTTTACAACTTGCGTTTTATTATATATGTGACCAACTATATTTTCGAACCATATAATAGCACCGTCTTAACTGTCTGTAGTATTGAACACCTCTATGTTAATTATAATTGAAATTTTATTTGTCTTTTAAACACTACACAGATGTATAAACACACTCGTTGGTTTATTTATTCTAGTCACCACATCTTTCATCCCCCTGTTTTTTGCCGCGAACACCCCTCTCTAGGTACGTGATTTCATTAACATTCTTTTAAAATTAATTGCTTTGATGCATTCACATTTATGTACTTTGCTTTGGCCTTCTTTACGTTTACCTTAGCTTCATCTTCTCTGCCTCTTTCCGTATTACACTAACTTAATTTGGCGCATGTTTTTCATGTGAAAGAAGGCATATCTTATCCCAGAAGTAAAGATTTTCCAAAATTTTTCTCTGACCCCATAATTCCTCTTTATATTTCGCTTTATGTAGAATATTATCTAGTACTATGAACGACAACAAAAGCAATAATATACAACACTTGCATACGCATGTTTGACTGAATCGTGAATTACTCTGTATGAAAGACTATTATATCCTTCCCCCTCCTTAATAAGGTTAATTATTTTTTTGGGCAACACAAGTTCTTTAAGACTAGTTCATGTATATTCTCTTATATGAAAAACAAAAATCAGATAAAATTGTGACTGGAATTCTATAAATTGTGTTATAATAATTCTCAATGTATTGTTTGGTCTGTAGATAACTTGTTCCATCTAAAATCGCACGGCTTGTTATATAATTTTTTATCCTTTTCCACCAGCACTATGTTCAAAACAATTCTGTAGAATATTTCATTTACAGCACTTAGTAGAGCAACTCTCCTTGAGTTCTCGCATATCTTCTAGTCCCCTTTCTTGGGCAATTTGCAAATCAATCCTTCCAATCTTGTGGAAATCCTTCCTCTTTCCACGCTTTATCTATAGATGGCATAAGAATATCTGCTATCGTCTCAATATCTATTTTCAACATTTCCGCTGTAACCTGATCAACGCCGGGTGCTTTTTGTGTTATTATTTACTTGATGGCTTTATCATGGGTGTATCAACATCTACTTGAATTATAGGTCCTATTCTCGTTTCCTACTTTTTTAATCAATTTATATAATAATTATTTCTACAAAATTTTCTCTATCCATCTTTCTAACTATTATTTTGTTGTAAATAGTATTTGTACGTTTTTATTTTATATGACCATCTTTGTCCTATTCTTGTCTGTTAATTTCCTTATATTTGCATGAAACTCTTTCAGACTTCCATTATTGGCTGCATTTTGCGCCGTTTTCGCAATATCCTCTACGCTTTTCTGCTTATATTATTTGCACACTTTCTTGGTTTTTTCTTTTTCTCTTGTATTCTTCATTTAAAAGTTTTCTCCGTTTGTTATTTCAGAAATTTAATTTTCTCTTCTTCAACTTTTTCTTTTCTTTTATTCATTTCCAATTATTCTGGCTCATACATTTTTTCTTTAGGGCTAGTGAAGACGTTTCTACCATCTTTCCATATATATTTTATTTCTCTGTGATAGTCAATTATTTCTGCACTTTGTTTGAGTTTCTGGATGAAATTATTTTTATGCCGGCATATTGAATTGTTTCCATGTTATAATACCACTTGTTCCTGAAAATTTTTGATATTTATTGAAATGACTTTTTGTCCTACAAAAATTGCTACATATACAGGGAATAATTTATGCAATTTACTTATTTGGAAATATTTCATAATATTGATATTAAATTTTTTTAAGGTTTCTTATGATCTGCGTCGTTTTTGTGTTCATACTTCTCGTTGCTAAAGATTAAAAGCAAGTACTAACGAATTGCTTTCGTTCACTTTAAAATTTAATAATTGTAACACAAATACGTTTTAATCCACCTAAACTGTCAGTTAAAATTTATAATACAGAATCCGCATAGATAAACATTTTCTAAAACATTTTTATCTTATACAAATCGAATAATAACACCTGAAATAACAACACCATTTTTTATTATCATCTACACCATCACCTGTGATTTTTTATAACCTTTGCTATCTGTAAATTCAAAACTTTTAACGATGGAAATCGAATATCCTTGTGACCGTTTTGTTTTTCTGGAATAAAAGATGTTTGGTAATATTTTAAAAATACACAGGCCTTCTTAATAATTTCTTATTGTTTTTTAGGCGACCATTTGCACAATAATTGGTAAATAAGAAATAATAAAAATGTTCTTCAAAAGCTTAACTTAAAATTTTAATATTGTCAAAAACGATAACGTTTAAATATATCATATAAAGACCGATAATTTAGGCATACCATCATTATACAGAAGTAACTTGAACTGTTCTCTGCAATACGTGGGAGAACTATGTTGCAGCTTTCTTTCAGGAACTCTGGCGAGAAACATTTAAACCTTTTAGATGTATATCAAGAAGTAATATAGAATAGGATATCAACAAATTCAAAGATTATATATGTGCCTATCTCAAGAACCCATTGATCACCTTCTATATGCAGAATCTGGTGATTAAATTAAGTAAGAAAGAGCTACCGAAGCTTGTACTTGTACAGTTGTTAAATAAATGCATAAAAAGATGGATTCTCCATGTGAATATGCACCTTTTGCAAAAGTTGTCATTGAAGTGCTAAGCAAATATTATTTATTAATGTAAGTACAGTTTGTTATAGCAAATAAATTATAACGTACATAGGCGCAAATATAAGAATTTCACAGTTGCAAGTATTATTTGATTCTAAACAAACAATTTATTTTGATTTTCGTTCCACATAGAACTGATTAATTTATTATTATTATCATTATTACCAAGTATCTAAAAGCAGAAAAGCCACGTTATTAAAAGAATTGCAACAGAAACAATAACGGTATGTATAGTTTTAAAAAAATTATGTTTGATATATAATTTTGTTTACCCCTCAGAAAATATACGCAAAGAATCTTAAAAAATCAACCAGTTAAAATAGTAGTAGTAGTGGAAGTAAAATCGTTACACATATTTTTAAAAAGATTCCGCGTTTTACTTTCATGCAGTAAGGAAGTGTTCCGAGCTCGTAGCGATAAGTGAGTGCAACGCGCGGAAATCGTTGACCCTCGAGTCACCTATATCAGTATACCTCAACTGATATAAACTATTTTTACGTTATATATTTTTGAAACACCAGCGAACTAATCGCAAGTCATCAACATGAATTACAATAGCAGCAATTATTATTATCAATAGCCAACAACCGCTCAACAGGGTTTCCAGCCTCCCACTAATTTCAATCAGACGACAAGCCAGGTAATACCACTATCTTCTGTTATAAATGCTTCTTATATACCTACTAACCAGTAATATATACCCCACACACAAACTCCAAACAAATTTTCCCAAACACCGTTACAGATACATAACCCTATCACATCAACGCAATCAATTAACAAGCTTAATAACGATGCAATAAGTAACATGAATACCTCAGATTCTGAAAACGATATTGAATTATCTAATACACCAAGTAAAGATTGGCAATTCGTCAGAAATAATAAACGTAAACGAATATCTAAACAACCAGCATCAGCGAACACTATGATACCTACTATAGATAATAACAGATACTCGGTCCTCACAAATCTTACTGATGCGCCTGAAATAGAAAATACATCAAACACACAGCAAAGTAAAACACTCAAACCACCACCGATATTTGTACAAGGGGTTACGAACTTTAATAAAATGGTCGCAGCACTAACAGATGCTGCAGAATCAGAACAATACAAAACTAAAGCACTGGCTGATAACGTAATTAAGATATCTGCCAACACGGCTGATATATATCGCAAACTAATCACACTCATGAAAGAATCTAACGTCATATACCACACCTATCAGATGAAAGAAAATAAAGCATACCGTGTCGTCATCCGTAACTTACACCACTCTGTTCCCACAAAAGAAATATCCGATTTACTGGAGGAGAACGGTCACAAAGTGAGATCCGTAACCAACATTAAACACCAAATAACAAAAATGCCCTTGCCAATGTTCTTTGTAGACTTGGAACCTGCGCCAAGGAACAAAGACATTTATAACCCCAAGTTTTTACGAAACCAAATTATAAAGGTCGAAACACCACACAGAAATACAACAATCGTACAGTGTATGAGGTGCCAACAGTGTAACCATACTCAGGCCTACTGTAACCGCCCATTTGTATGTGTATAATGCGGCGGCTCACATGATACCCAATCTTGTAAGAAGACAAAAGACTTACCCGCCAAATGTGCTCTTTGTGGCGGAGAGCACCCAGTTAATTATCGAGGCTGTACCGTACATAAGAAACTTCAAAATAAGTTAAGATCCAATACATCCTTACAAACTCGATCTACAACATCAAACATGATCCAACAACGACTTCATCAAACTCACCCAATCTTCCATATTCATCACAACCCACGAACATATAGTCAGGCCGTGCAAGGAAATACAAACACTACACAGCCACAACCCCAAGATGTAACCCTACAAAAATTTCTAGAAGAATTTAAAGCTATGTTTTCACAACTGATGCAACAAAACAACATGGTAATAAACATGTTATCCTCAGTCATAAGTAAACTTGTAAGATAATGGCTAATTCATTCCGTATATCTTTATGGAATGCTAATGGCATCCTGTCAAAAATCTATGAAATTGAACCATTTTTACAGATAAATAATATAGATATTCTACTTATATCTGAGACACACTTTACAGACAGGTCTTTTCTAAGAATACTACACTACACATGTTATAACACAAAACATCCTGACGGTATAGCGCACGGAGTCACAGCTATATTAATACGAAGCTCAATAGCTCACAATAAACTGGAAAAGTACGAATAACCGTTTCTCCAAGCAACTACTATTCAAGTCTACAAATTATCACATCCACTAGTAATCTCTGTTGCGTATTGCCCACCCAGGCATAGATTTTCCAAAGACGTCCTCAAGCCATTCTTCCAATCTCTTGGCAACAACTTTATATGTGGAGGTGACTATAACTGCAAACATACCTACTGGGGCTCTCGTCTAATAACTACCAGAGGCAGAGCTTTATATGAACCCATCCGCGAAGAAAACTATGGCTACCTATCCACCGGAGAGCCCACGTACTGGGCCACGGATCTAAATAAGGTACCTGATTTACTGGACTTTTTTATCACTCTACCTATACAGATATAGTTAGCAGCACTGACCTATCATCCGATCATACACCAGCCATTGCTACAATTAGCACTACAATTATTAAAAGACAAGCTAGACCATCCCTATACAACCAAAAAACCGATTGGGACGAATTCAGAAGGCTTTTGCAAGAAAATCTCCAAACATCAGCCTGCGCACCTCTAATGATATAGAGGAAGCCACAGAACACTTCATCACTACTGTTCAATCTGCAGCCTGGAGGGCTACGCCTAAACTTCCAAATACGGTATGACAGGGTGGAAATATCCCCAATGAAATCTTTGAACTCATCAAGCAAAAGAGGAGGGCAAGATCTAAATGGCATAGGACTTGAAACGCAGCTGAAAAAACGATATTTAATAGACTAAGCAATGCCCTCAAGAGTAAACTCAAACTGCACAAGCAAGAAACTTTTTAACACTATCTAACTTCCTTGTTCCGAGCCGACCACAGTATCTGGAAAGTTTCTAAAGCTAATAAAAGACCACAGGCTGTTAACCCACCTTTAAGAAAACCAAATAATGACTGGGCTAAGACAGACCAAGAAAAAGCAGATCACTTCGCCCAGCACTTTGCCCAAGTTTTCACCCCCTACTCTACTGCACCCGATGTTGAGATTATATACTGAGGTGCTTGATGAAATTCGCCATCTAAACAATAACAAAGTCCCTGGGTATGACCTAATTACGGCTAAAGTGCTTACTGAACAGTCCAAAAACAGTATAACGTTTTTACGAAACCTGTTCAACTCCATACTGAGATGCGAATATTGGAAATCATCGTTAAAATTTGCGCAAATTATTTTAATACCAAAACCTGGTAAACTGAAGATGTCTCTTACCGTCCAATAAATCTGCTGCCACTAATCTCTAAGCTGTTAGAAAAATTTATAATCAAAAGACTGTATGATAGTGACATACTGGAAAACTGCATACCAGACCATCATTTTGGATTTAGGCGGTACCATTCCACGATTCAGCAATGCCATCGACGCCAAATCTTACTGCTGTGCAGTTTTTATAGACATTAAACAGGCATTTGACAAGGTATGGCATGATGGCCTCTTATATAAAATTAAAGAACTACTGCCCAATGAATACTACCTTTTGCTAAAATCGTACTTGAATGATCGCTACTTCCAAATCAAATATGGCCAACATTATTCTGACCTCCGACCAATCACCTCAGGTGTGCCTCAAGGGAGTGTCCTTGGACCGCTGCTATATTTACTATATACCTCAGATGTTCCCACAACAAATAATACATACTTAGGCACACTGTCCTCCTTTCCAGTCATACCAATCCTTATATAGCATTCTCTAACCTACAAACCCATCTAACTCATCTTCAGACCTGGCTTGGTAAATGGAGAATCAAGGTCAATGAAACGAAAAGCACTCATGTTACCTTCACTCTAAATCACTCCGGCTGCCCCCCAGTTTTTCTGAACAACGTACCCATTCCTCAAGCAACAGAAGCCCGCTACTTAGGTCTTCATTTAGACCGACGACTCACCTGGAAGTCTCATATATTGAAAAAGCGTAAAGAGATTGATCAAGAAAATGCACTGGGCGCTTGGTAAAAGTCGGGTCTATCCCTCGAAAACAAGATCCTACTCTACAAAACAGTAATCAGGCCCATATGGACTTACGGTATTGAGCTATGGGGCTGCTCTTGTAAGTCCAATGTTAACATTATTCAACGCCTACAATCGAAAACCATCAGACTGCTAGCAAATGCTCCGTGGTATGTCAGCAACCTGACCCTGCATGCAAACCTACAAGTCACAACGGCAGAAGAAGAACGTACCAAACGAAGTAACACCCACTTTGTGCGGTTGCACGCCCATCCCAACACTCTTTCATCCAACCTTCATCAGGATCCCCCACCGAGAAGATTAAAAATAAAGAAATGGTCCCGTGATCTTAAAGGAGTGCAACTCTAATGAAACGGGACAACATAGCTGGATAGACTCGCCTTCACGTCAAATGTCATCACATTAGCTCATAGAACATTGATTTATTGTATTACGTTCTGATTGTTAATTTGCTTATAACCAATATAAAAAAATATATTTTTAAAAAGTAATAGTTTATGTTACTCTATAAAAATTTAATAAAGATCTGTGCATATAGTAAACAGCGTTAAACATGTCGTCTAAATTATCCTCTCAGGGTAAAGAACTACTTGCAGATAAAATATCATCGTTTTAAAAATCCGTCTGTTTGCTGCTAAAAAAAGTATTAGTTTTAATAGTATTTTCAAATATTTTAAAGATAACAAATGTTTAGTATGTTAAACGCACCATTCAAAATGCTATATGGGTTTAACAATTATTAGAAATTACTTTTATTTAATTATTACATTTTAATTAACTATATATGACAAACTAAGATCACACGTTGATAAAACGTTGAACTTATCTTATTTATTTAATGTAATGTATTTTTTTAAAGTTTTTTTTAAATTATTTACAGCAGCGTTATGTAACATCAATTGCATGGTAACGAAAAATCTATAATATTAGACAAAAGCATATTATGTTTCGTCTTTTCGGAGTAAAACTTGTAGAGTAAAACACGATTATCACAGTCACTTATTAATTTTATCAAAATTCTCTATTAGCAATCCTACTATTTTGAGTAATTTTTTATTTTTGTTCTTTTGATAGTTATAAAGCGTAGTATAATATTTAGTAAATTATCTAAAATTCGCTTTAATTAGAATTTAGACGCACAATAGCAAAAAGCTTTTATAGAAGCTTTAAGTAGGAGCTAATGGAGTCCTTGTGTACCTTTAATTTTTAGACATTGGGAAGGAGGTAGGGGCAAAATTAAAATAATAAAGGCGATCGTAGACTACAATAATTAATACAAATATTAATTTAATTTATCAAAATAATCTATGTTGAACTGTACTTAAGAATGCTAGAAAAAGCATTGTGTCTGCTCAACTTAGTTTGACTATACAAATAATTAGCTAGCGTTTTAAAAATGTAAACAAACAACAATCAACTGAAACCTATTTATTTTAAACAAGAAACTGAAAGAAGGTGAAGCAATGTAAAACAAACCTAAAATAAATACTGATGTGTCTTTTCTTTAAGCCTACACTATTTACCAACTGTGGTATAGTATCCATTAGTTAAATTTTGATTAAAACACCGAATGACTAAATTAAACTGAATATATAGTTCAGTTTGCTATAGAGTCCATTCTCCGCAAAATGGACGTGCTTCTTTCTAGAATCTAAGGAGTAAATGTACGTTGATATCTTTAAAAAGCTGGTATTTATATTTAAAGCATAATCTTAATCATAGCTTTATATTTTAATAAAACAATTATTTAAAGTGTTATACAATTGATATACAAAGTTATGATTCATTAGTTTTTAATGCCATATTACAATTTCTAAGCAACTAATTGAACTTGTTTGAACTAATTATGTAGAGAAATAATAAATTTTACTTCCAGCAAAAAGTGTTTTGTGTTTTGGAATACGAGGAGAGTATCAGTTACAGTGCAGCGTGCATTTTGACGACACAATATAGAATAAGAAAGCTATCAAAGTATTCTACGAACGTTTTTAACCAAACTGTAGAAAGAGTTCTAATGGATTTCGATTATAACTCATAAATGTCAACAAGCCGTAAATTTAATATTTCGCAGCCAAATGTTGGACGATTACAAGCGATACTAATATTCCTATCCAACTAGCCTTCAACGGTGAGCAACATTTCACTGAAATAAAAGATGAATCGATACATATGAATATGGGACAAAAAAACCTTAAGCTTTTGTGAAAATTGCACGGGATTTATGTATATATATATTATTATGTATATTATGTTATTATTATGTATATTATATATATATATATAAATGTTAAGGTGTATATGGGTTCTTTCTCTCTGAGAATCCGGTTATTATTACATAATACCCAATTTTCTGAAACCGTAGTGTTTACGTAAATAAAAGATCCTGGCAACTTCATATTCTAACAAGTTAGAACTCCAGTTCATTGGTTTTAATCTAAAAGAATTTAGTTATATATTTTCCTAAAAGTTTGATATATTTGTAACAGATGTTCGTAGTATATTTATTTCTTACCATTTATAAAGTTAACCTGTGTAACTATAAATGTTATTATTAAATATTTTGTATTTGATGGATATAAACTAAATAGTAAATATATATATATATATATATATATATATATATATATCCGCCATATAACTTTTTTTAAGAAATGCTATAAATAAAAAACTACTGAATATTTTTTCAATTTTTTTTTTATTTTAAAGTACAATCTTTCCGGTTAGTAATGAAATATAACTTCACTCATATGGCTGCCTTGGCTAGCCATGCAGTAGCCTATATGATCGGTCCAATTTTTGAGTACATTTTCGATTGTATGCAGCTCTATTTCAACTATGGCTGCACGAATATTGTCCTTCAAAGTCTCAATTGTCTCTGGTTTGTCGGCGTAACACTTATCTTTGACGGCTCCCCACAAATAATAGTCCAACGGTGTCAAATCGCAGCTCCGAGGCGGCCAAACGACATCAGAATTTCGACTAATAATGCGATTTTCGAAGACAGTGCGCTAAAGATCGATTGTAACGTTGACTGTGTGGCACGGAGCGCCGTCCTGTTGAAACCAAATGTCGCCAATATCTTCCTCTTCAATTTCTGTGAACAAAAATTCGTTCAACATGGCCCCATAACGCTCACCATTGACTGTAACAGCAGCTCCTTGCTCATTTTTTAAGAAAAGTAGCCCAATGATGCCCCTGGAGCAAAATCCGCACCAAACAGTAACTCGTTGTGGGTGCATCGGCTTTTCTTCGATTGCGTGCGGGTTTTCTGTGCCCCAAATGCGACAATTTTGATTGTTGACATACCCGCCGAAATAGAAATGAGCTTCATCTGAAAAGATGATTTTTCGCCCAAAATCGGCATTTTCTTCAAGTCGATCCCAAGCCCATGAAGCGAAGCGAAAACGCATTGGATGATCAGTTGGCTTCAATTGCTGAACCAATTGGACTTTGCACGGCGTCACACCAAGATCTTTACGTAAAATTCGTCTCAATGATGTCTCCGAAATTTCCAATTGTTGAGAACGACGATGGCGATTCACGCACACTCTCGGCAACAGCAGCGATATTCTCGGGTGTACGCACTGTTTTTGGTTTTTCACGTGTTGGTTTGTCAATAAGCATGCCAGTTTCTCTCACTTTTTTAACAAGAGAAAGCACATACGGAGCTGACGGTGCCTCTTTTCTTCCCATTTCCGTAAGTAATTTTCGCACAGATTCTGCAACATTACCAATGATTTTCAAAGTAATGTCCCAATATTTCCCAGCGTTCTTTAAGCGTATACACAACCATTTTCGTTCAGCGGTAGGATAAAACTAATTTTCTGTCAGAAATGTCATTAGCTAAGTGTTGCCATTCACCTGAAGTGCTCCATACATTTGTTTGATTTATATCCAGCTTATATTTTAGTTTTGATAAGTGCATTCCATGTGAGTTTTCATCGAGATGAAGTTCGAATGGTTTTATTTCTGTTTTTATAAGTATTTAAAGTAACTCAAGATGGTATTGGAGGTGTTCTGCTCCTACTACAACCAAAAATGTAGCGATAATAATATTATATGTGGTTGCCTTTCGAATATCCTTTATACTAAGAATAAGAAACTTATTGACTTATAAAATAAAAAAATGTTTGGGCGCTTTTCCAGTGTTTCCAATCAATCTAATCTAAGCATACTTTTATTATATCAAAAAATATATATAAAAAATCAACTAGAGCTACTTTAGAGCGTTGGTAGACAAGAGAATAAATTTATATATACTACTGAAAACAACAATAGATATACAAGAGGTTGTAGAACACTTTAACTTGTAACACAACAATCATTATGGACCTTTACATCTGAGTCTCAAAATTGGAGATTTATTCCTATATTTGTTAAGCTGAAACTAACAAAAAGGGAAGATTCGAAAAAATTGACAAAATACGAGACTTACTAGAGCCAAAACTAACGTTAACGCAGCAACTCTTGAAATAAAATCGCTATTGCACAATTTAAAAGGATCATGATATTAAAAAATTTGTCAAAGTTGTTATTTTCTGAAGACACCAATTGCTCCCTAAGGAAAGCCACAAAGAAGTTAAAAAAATCTCAGCTAATAATTTCGACTCTTAGGATAAGCACCTGGACAAGAATTCCTATAGAGAGAGCAAAATGGCTTTACCCACCACTTACAAAAGTTCTTCAGCTTCATCTCTCAACCTCTTCTGTTAAAAAAGAAAGAAACCAATTGAAAAACATCTCTAGACTGCACAGAAATAAAAATAAATTAAAATTTCTAAAATAACGTTAGGAGAAAACAATACATAATTAAACAGATCTAAGTTATTCTTATAACAACAAAAAAACCGAAAAAACTACAAGAACGTTTTGTTTAATGCTTTCTTATAACTGTACACTTTATCAGAATAATGAAAAATTGCCGAAATCGTAATGAAGGAAGCACCCAAAAGATGTTTTATCTTACAGGCCGATATTCATTCTTCCAATACTAGCAGGTTTAATTCAATAATTACATTTTTAGATTAGTTTTGAGCTTTAGTTCAAATAACCAGGTTAAGTTCAGTTAGCAGACTGCTTTCACTGAAGAACTCTCATATATGTTTCCATTATTTTAATCATATTATTTACTGAATGCTGCTTTTGTATGGCAAAATATAATTAGCCACTGACGTTGATAATTAAAAAAAAGTTCTTTTCTGCTTACCTTGAGGTACCTTACCCTGGTCAAAACTGACTCTCTCTTTATGTTTTATATTCTTATAAGAAATTATCATAAAATAGTAAAAAATTTTTACTATGATACCAAAACTAAAAATAACCAATTTGTGTCGTTTCGAAGGCGTTTCAAATATTTTACAGTTTGTATTTTCGAAACACCATACGATGCATTCTATGGATTTGTTATTTTTAACAATCAAATTAAATCAAAAACAGTGAAATGTGAGTTCTAGCTTTAGCATTTATATTTAAATAATAAATATATGACTAACCCAGTACTAATCAGCACTATTAAATATAGTGCTCAGTCCTTGGAGCTTTTGCTCTTGCAAAGCTTTAAACTTGTAACAAAGTGCACTAACTGCCAACATATATCCCGCTGCTAGTTTATTGATGACGGTCCTTAGATAACTTACACTAGTTTTATTAGATCCTATAACACCCCCCTGAAACTGATTAGCCGCCATAAAGCTCAGAAACTTGCTAAATTCTCAATCAACCTACTACTATTAAGAGACCGCAAGGTCACATGTAGGATAATCCACCTTTGTAAGTTTTGTTGATAACTCAATCTAGCATATATGATGCTAATTATTACAAGTGTAGAACTATTACTTTAATAATTATCTTTATAAATTGCAATTACTAATCAGATAATTTAAAAAATCTAGTAAATGATATGTCAATTTCATAACATGTGTTTAACATCAGAAGCAATATAAATTTAAAATATAAAACTGAAAGTATAAAATGTAAAATAAGCATGTAAATTATAAGTAAAAAATATTTCTAATAGCATAGATGATCACTACAAAACTTGTTAGATTGACAAGGAAAATAATGAGGCTCAAATATAATAATCACAAAGGTTTCCTAGTTACGTAATGGTTATGCTGTTAACAAAATGGAAATGCCATAAGGCGTTCAAAAAGTACAAGAAATTATAACAGCAAAATCCAACTGAAGCTCTTAACCTTCTAGCAGATATGGAGTTACGTCATCTTAAAGACAATAAAGCTTGAAAGGCCGGTTTCATTTCAGTCTAGAATCAATTTTGCTATTCGAATATGTATTCAGGTTACCGGTTATTGGAATACCTATTCACGGCGGATTCGAAGTTCAAAAAGGACATGCTAGACGGTGCGGCAATACGATATAGTCCTAAGACGTACGTGCTGCGCTTTTACGGGAGTAATACAAACCTCGCATGCAAAAATATCAGCTTACACGACAACTTCCGAGAATGCTGCTAAATTTCATTTGCAGCCGTTCTCCCATTCTTTTTATCGCTTATTTTGAGAATGGCACTTGAACATACTTCAGCGAAGAGGTTTATTAGCATGTAATTCATTTTCGCTATTTCGGTAAAACGAGACGTTTTTTGCGTGTTGTAGTTGACAGCGAGTTTTAGCTGACGACGAGTCTTAATTGGAGCGACAGAATTAAGCACGCTCCCTTCGTAGACGCGGGCGGGAGATCAACAAGGCATAAAAAGCATTTCTCGGGCGATTAATGTGTTAACTGGCGTTCGTTTATGACAAAACACCGCCGATAAGCTTGCAAAGGTTAAAGTTCAACCCGAGCAACAAGTGCTTGAATGTGGAAGGCACTGTTTACGTTAGCGGTAACGTGAGAATTAGTGCTGCTTCTGTGTCAGAAAATATCTAAAAACGGTTTGAAGTAATTTATTTTATTTCAGTGGAAATTACGATTTTCAAATAAGAATATCCTATTATTACAACGATGTGTTGGTGTGTCAAGACATAAAGGTTTTGATATTCAAAGCAATAGTACTTTGCAAAAATAGTTCAATATAATTTTAGTGGTCTTCTAACGCTTCATTGAGCCCATTTTTATATTTGTAGGAATTGTATGTTACTTCTCTACACAAAACAGTGTCAAATAAAAAACTACATATTATTTTGCTTATGTTTAAATATTATACTCATTTGTACTATTTATGAAGAAAGATAAACAAGAAAAAAGTTTTTTTTTTTGTTTTAGAAAAGGCAAACTTACTTGAGTGAGTGTTTACAAAAAGGAAGATCCTATGATAAGAACAATTTACCACGATACTCTACATGAATTAGGGAAATATATTGAATTGTGACCCACCAATTAAAAAATCCCGTGTGGGGTTGCTAGTCCCCCATCGGGCGCCTCCCCAGGTGGCGGATAGGGGAATGCCTCCCAGATATGGGTGGTACCTGGGAAATGAAATACCAGGGGCGGACCAAAACTAGCGTGGCATAGGAAGCAGCTGTGTCATTAATGAGTCAAGGCTGCAGAAGAATGACTTCGGTAACAGGCTTGTCATCATATACTTACAGGTGGCTATCAAATTATGATACACCCGGCTGTAACACTGCGATGAGGAAACCAACGGGAAACTACCTCATTATATTCCCAAGAAAAATCAGGATGGCAGAGAAATATAGATGGGCCAGACTGATCGCCAACGTCCAATGAGGATACGGCACAAGCAGAAGAAGAATTAAAAAATAGGTGCATGGATATAATACTTGTCAAACAATAACTACAATAGTCAGCATATTGCCATTTTCAGTTCTTTGCTCAGTCCTCATCGCTTTGTTCAGTTTGTTTTATTTACATCAGCATCCACTAATGAATAAGAAGAACTAAAATTACTGTAACTGTTACGAAAAGCATTATACAATTTTTTTACATTGTAGGTGCTTTTGACCATATCTTCTATAATTTAGATGCGCTAAAAAGTGTCGAATACAAACACCATTTTTAAATGGAAAATAATATTTTGTACAATAAAAGGAATCTAACGTAAAAGAGAGAAAAACAATAGTTGAGAAAAATGCTCACCAGAAGAAATTTTGTGTATTCTGAAATGTGATAGTAAGCAATACTCCAACCAAACGGGCAAATATACGACGATCTGACACCACTAGTTTGAGAAAAAATTCTTTTACAATAGTTGAGTTTGTACAAAATGCTCTGAGAATTATGGAAAAATGCTAAAGGGAACTTTAGCATAAAAACATAAAAATGATAAGGGAAAAATTAAATACAAGTGTATTTTAATATGTAACTTGGTTTAACTATTAAAGACACAAGTTTGAGTTTTGTAGGACATTTTATTTTTATACGCAGCCCCAAAAAAGTTTTGAATACTTGGAATAGGTGGTAAGTAGAGGTTCTTAAACCTTAGCTCAGTAAATTTTTGCTTAATGATACGATTTGAATGAGTCGGTGCATTGTCGAAGTAAATGAACACTTTATTCGGCTACTCCAAAACGCCTTTTTGCTACCGCCATAGTTAACCTCTTTATAAGTGTCTTGTGGTATTTGCTTTCCTAAAATAATCAGCCATTATATTTTCCGTGGAAAGGTGGTGATATCGGACGTATCCAGTCGTGTGCGCCGCCAAGTTGCGCGCTAGCAATGTGTCAGATGGGTATGACCTGTGCGCGATTAATCCATGTGAGAAAAGAATATTGATAGTGTAAACCCGGAATCGCAGAGTTATTCGCAATGCGGTCGGGCTTCAAAGAGTAATAGATGGAGATCTAAGAGATCTATGCCGCTTACCCGGAAATCGACTGCCCAGGAAGCCAATCCTCCACCCTCTCTGCTCCAGTTCCTGTCCTGCCTGACAGCGATTCGGACCACGTTACCCCGACCCAGCAAGGAGCAGGACTGCTTCAAGACCGGCCACGAATGCCACTGCGTCCGCCGTCGAGCGAAAGTGAAGCCTCGTGTCCACTCCCAATCCATGAAAAAAGGATCTGCTTCATTAAAGCCAAGAATGCGGCGGATGCAATCTTCATCCATAACGCCACATCCGAGGATTACAGGTGCTTGACTCGCTTCCTTGATGAAGCGTAGATCAAGCATCATTTTCACTTTTTGAAGGCTGACAAGCCGTGATGCGAGACGTCCAGAAGTATGTTATCGAGGGGGAGCTGAAACATGAGCTCCTTGACAATGATATCCCCATCCTTACGGTGAGGAGGATAAGAAAGGGCCCCTACCGCCGTCCAATGCTGCTCATGTTATTGGAACTTTAGCGGACCGATAAGGGCAAGACCATCTTTAACGTGCGAGTGTCTTTGACGTGGCAGTTAGCACGAAATAACTACGCAAGGAGAAGTTTAAGAGACGTCTAGTCTTGTTGCACCCCCCTCCCCCCCCCCAACCGAAATGCGTAAAATGATAATTATCATGCAAGAAACCACAAAGCTGCGCTAACTGGTACGGACCACATACAGCCAGGTTCCGGGAATGTCCTGTTCTTTATAAGCTGGCACCACGACAGATCGCATCTGGGCGAAGCTATGCTCCAGCGACCCGGGGGGATGCTGCAGGCCCACCTCCACGTCGTTTACATCATACCACCATTTCGCAACCAGAACGTGAACACCCTTTCACGTTTCTGAACGCCACGAACATTATCATGTTCACGATTCCCTGAATGCCTGGGTCACTGTTAAACTTTCGCTACTCTGAAACTGCTTCAAATGACACGCCAACTTCCAAGCGAGAAATTCCCAGAGAAGAAAGGTTAGGGGCTTATGCCAGGTGCCGTGAATGCCAGTGAAGTCAACGTAAACGGTAATCATCTTGATTCACCTTATATCCTGTTTGCATTGTCGTTTAACTTTTGATATATAATAGTAAATTCAGGTTTAGTTCATGGGCACAAAACTCCCCAAAAGTCTATTGGATATTTTCTAAATACTTGTAAATTGTCGAATGATATTCGCAATACAAATTTGCTTGTATTTTGCTTAAATGAAATATCAACCTTACACGGTTTTTAATATGCAACTATTTATACCAACCAAAGTCAAATTGCTCACTTACGATTCCAGTGTCCTTTGTTAACTCTTACGTTAGATAAAACCAAGAACTTTATCAATGATTTTTGGCATGACAGATATTTTCTAACTTCCAAGGTATGGTACATTTTCAATTATTGTTTTATTGAGTTTTACCGTTTTATAAATACCGTCACCCCATGTAAGCACAATTGTTATATAAATTATCTAACTTTTTTTGTTTTATAACAAAATAAATGGACCCAAACAACAAAATCAAATTTTATCATCGATCAACTGGAAAACTTCCTCGGTGTACCAAGACTTACAGAATCCAAAACAACGTTTATTTGTCTTATCATCTAAAATAGCATAATTTTAAATATGCTGTTGATTGTTATAAACAAATTAGCGTAATGGATTCATCAATACGCATTACACTATGCAGCAATTTAATAAACCCCACACCGGAAATAAAAGTATTTTCACAACTTTAATAAATTGACTTAATGTTTGGCTTGAAAATCCATGAAACTTCTAAAATCGTTGTATCCAACTATAGCCCTCAGATGATACAGCTCACGAAGGATTAGCTGTAATCATCAAAAATAAAATTATACATCAGTTGAAATCGTACGAAGATACAAAAATTTAAGCTTCACGTGTACCTGTACAAACCGCTGCCTTTGGATTAGCGGTTGCCATTGGATTAGTGGTTGCCATAATCTTTTCCTGCCATAGTAATCAAACTCTGCTTGGATTTCTTTCAATCGCTTGGAAATAAATTAATTTTTGGGAAGGAGGACTAGAATGCCAAAAATACAGTTTGGGGCCAAGGTTAAATAATCATATAGGAAGAAAACCACTCCAAGCAATACAAAACCTCAATTTTAATTACTAATCTACCGAAATTTCGTTCGACAGTGCCATTGTCAACGAAATAGCAAATATATTCCTTAAAGCAGAGTGCAACTATAATTTATCCACCTATCACTGATCAGTTCTTGTAACTGTCAAGACAACTATCATCACCAAGACGGCTTTCGTACTAGTGTGTTCTAAACTTATTGATTGGAATTGTTCCCAAACTTTACTTGAACAGGATCTTAATTAAGCTATTAAAATTAACACCACCAAGGAAGCAACATAGCAGGAGACTCTTTGTCAAGCAGCTCATCTATCTGAAACTATCAAGATGCGAAGAAAAGCAGACCTCGGAAAAATAAAAAACCACCCGACATGGAAAAGTTGGAGCTCTATGTAACATCTTCGCTTAATAAGACTAATAAAAACAAAACTTTCAAACAGTACAATACTAAACTTTTCCAGACAACCACTCCAATGGAAAGCCGATCAAAGTAGAAATACGGAAGCTGAGCCAGATTAGATAAAGGAAAATGCGACACCTTAGGCGAACGCCTTGCAACTGTTCCACGCAGACAAAATAGAAAGTTTACTCGATGCTTTTTGACAAATGTTACTTTACCTAAAAGCATTCTCAGCCGCCGAAGTTCGACAACTAATGCGGTTTACCAATACGTGCAAAGTTCCCAGTACGACTTAATAGTGAGAGAAATACTGCAACATCTGCCTGGAAAAGCTTTAGCTTTACTTACCACTATCTGAAATTGTATTTATGATTGTGTTACTTCATGTTACAATCGAAGTATGCTTTAGTTATCTTGACTGCCAAATCTGAAAAGTCAACGACATAACCAACATTCTACAGACTCATAAGCCTCCTGCCTTTTATATACAAATTAAAAAAAAAACTTTTCCTTAAAAAATTCAAGAAACTATAGACCTCGCTTTCGTAATCTCATTCCATCAATTTTGATAAAAAAAAAACATTCGACAGTGGACTAAGAACATCGTATCGTTACAAAAATAATAGAACAAGCAAAGTGTTGGTGTATCGTTGGACGTTCGGTAATGTTGGATAAAGTACAACGCAAGGGATTACTTTGTAAATTCAAACTACACTTTTCGAGTGTACCTTGCACTAAAGTCCTGCCCAAGGCAAATTTACATTTTAAGTTAAAATAAATAATCTGGATAACCTGAAACTACCGACATATCTCTGCCAGTGAATCACAGGGTAGCGTTCTCGAACCAACTTTTATTTATTCTGTACACAAAAATATTACTATTGACACCTTGTTTTACTGGAAAACTAATTTAACAGGACAGGAATAACCCTTAACAGCAACAGATAATTTTTACTATCAAACGTACCCCATGTCTACAATCAATAAATAACAGTGCCCAAATATTTATTATATCCGAAGTCAAAAATCTCGGATTCACTTTTATTATAAAGTAATTTGGAAGACAGATGTTAAAGCCAAAATAATTTATTTTAAATTAAATAAATGGATTGAATAATCAATCAAAAATCTTACTGAACATGGCAAATACTCCATAGTATGTTCGAATGGCATTCTTTACAATGATTTGCACATACCTTACGTGACTGAAGAAATCAAAATAATTGCAAGTGTTTATTTACAACACTCTGGAAGGACATTAAAACTCTCTAATAGACTAACTTATTAATCAATCAACAGGCAGAAGATTAAAATGCCAGTGGCCAGATAATCAATAATAAATGCTCGAGTAATAACAATGCCTGAACTCTTTTTGAGTCAATTAGTTTTCTCATATTGCTTATTGCTTTACTATAGCACAGATTTAAAATTTCACTTTAATAAATATAAAAAATAAATTTTTTTACTGTTACTGAAACACTTGTACCTAAGCAACTATCAAGCAGCCAGTTAGAATCAGAATGATTTGTAATTATAGAATGTTTACTTGATGATGATGTAGTATTGTCGAAATCAGATTATTCATAAAACCAGATCCGTAATTTGAAATTATAACTCTCCAGCAAACAGTTGAGACAGACTAAGTATTTTATTATAGTCCTAGTTAGTATTATAGTAGCACAAAGTAAAGAAAGAAAAAACAAAGTTGTAGGTCCTTAACTACAAAGACTTGTTAGCCTGCGTATTACAAATTCAATGAGAAGTTTGGTCTCCTTTAATACCTTATTTAAGATGAGGATAGAGACAGTGGTTTAGAAGTTGAAGTATTATAACAATTAACAAAACAGTCTAACCTCTGGTCTCGCCAGAAGAAACTACTGTAGTAATCCTATTGCAGAAAATGAGTAGTCACACAATCTCAACTAAGCAAAACTTAAAGAAACCATTTAATTAGAATCCATCTTAACTGGATATTACGGTGGGTGCTTTAAATGTCGAGACATATAGCATGCTAAATTTTACGTTTCTTTGTACACTGTAAACTGGGATTTTGTAACTGTTATCCTGCTAATTTAACAATCAAACGCAAAGTAAAATATTATGACCTAACTTTTGAAAGGACTTATTTTGCGTCAAATTGTTCTTGTTTGGAACCAATTCGAAAATGCTGGTTAAGAGTAATAATGTGATAATAGTAGAATCAATTGAGCAAGTAGGAACATTGGTTAATAAATGTAGAAAAAATGCTGTATCTAAAATAAAGTGAGTACAATATACAGGATTTGCAAAATTTAATATATATTTTGTATTATAAATAACAGAAAAACTAGTCACGTATTTATTCTGGTGATATTTTTAATTGAAAGAGTAGATTTTTAAGATTTTGCAAAATTTTGCATGTTGGTTAACAAAGCATTTTTTATATAGGGTAATATTTATTCAATTTAATTCAGTAGTACCTGTTCTAATGTGTTTTTGTTGACATTTAATTTTCGTCATTTTCTTTAGAGTAAGACTATTATCGCTACAGTTTGTTGGAAAGAGTTGAAGATCTATTTCAAACAAATAGTCAAGTAGAATCTTAAAAAGGAAATACTAAAAAACGCAATTACTGTTAGTTTGAATAAAGCAGTTGCTAAAATATTCCTCTGTCCTTAACTAATTAGGCTAAAGCGTACAAAAGATATTTAAAAATAAATTTAAGTCATTCAAAAATGAAATGGCCAAGGTAAGACTAACAAACAAATTTTTTCATCTATTTCAATCCCATCATTAAGGCATCAAAACTCTTTTTATGAGTGACGTATACAGTTCTATTTAAATAATTAAACAAAATTGTTATTTTTGGACATAAGACATTTAATATTAAATTTTGTATTTCCATAAAGAAGTATAATATCTGTTATTCGAGAACAATCAGATCCTGCTTTTAAAGAAAACATTGATATAGTAAAAGTTATCAGTGCACGCTACGTTCAAATACTGCAGGCATTGTCTTCGCCATAAATTAAGAAGAAATTCAGCAAGATAATGCTAGTCATTCTGAGAGAATTCGTAATTCTAATGATGTTAAATTAAAAAACGACATAACCGTTTTATATGGAGCAAAACTTTGTTTTTGTACATTTTCAGTCAATCGAATCACGCATGTTCATTTGGTCACTGAAGCTGAACAATATAAATGGTTATATTAGAATTATTAATAATCGACCCAGCCAGCGAGGACAAAACGTTATAAGAAATGTACAAACTGTCTGCAGCAATTCCACGCAGAAGCAATTTCGCATAAACGGAACATGTGTAATGTGAATTTGTCACCGTTGTAAGTAATATGAAAGCTTCATAAGGTAAATTCCCCACAATAAAGCCAAAGCATCAGAGGGTAATAAAAGCAAAGCGCCTATCGCAGTAGTGTGCTTGAAACCGGAGCAAAAAATGCTTTCATTAGCAAACGTAATTTTTAAAATAATGAGTACCTAATTACAAATACTACATAGTAAAAATAATTTGAGGATTCATCGTGTTGCTTCAATTGCGATACTAGAAGAACGCATAAAACATGAATAATCAAGGAACAATTTGAAAGATATGATTTAGTACTTCAGCAGTTCTGAGCCTTGATCTCTCAGTTCGCAGGCCGTGCTCTCACGCGGGGCGCTAGAGCCGTACCATTATTTTTTTTTATGTAATTAACATTGTTTAGAAACTACAAATAGTTCGACATTATTTTTGACATAATCTTAACAAGCACCACATCTCAATGGTGTCGTCTCCTCTATTAAATGTTTCTGCAATTTTTTATAAATAAAGCCGGTAGTGTTATACACATTAAAACTGGTCTTAAAAGGTCATTTGTTAATTTTCTTTAAAACTTAAAAAATAAACTCTTAGGTATAATGTTAACGCTTTCCTATCGTTAAGTTTTTTGATTTGTACTCAGTCTTACATATCTGGCAGTGTACTTTACTCTTTTAGGACTTAAACGCCTAGACTGCTTCAAAAGCCTTCATTCTCTTCAGTCTTCTGTTCAAGTCACATTCATAAAGAAGTCTCAGTATTAAAGTGTTGATTTAATCTTGCCTCAGGTTTAGCTGCATGTGTTTTAATTTCACTGAGTGTATGTTTGATTCGTAGGTCGTGATAAATATTACAATCGCGTATCATTATGCATCAATGACCGTATTACTTTGTTTTGGAATAGTTGTACAGTATTAATATGACAGGTTTTGCACAGTCTTATAACTGTATGCTGCTGTCTTAAATTAGTTTTATGATCTCCACAAGACTATTATGTTCTGCTAGCTAGGAAGTGAAGCACATTAGCTGGTGTACTTTGCTATTTTGGACTTATCTTGTTTTTACGATCCTTTTATTTTAACTTAAGATTTAACGTCATGCCTGCCAAACATCCTATTTTTATGTTTAATTTGTGAATTTTATAAAATTGCCTTTAACTTATACCAGTTAATCTTGTATTTCCTAGTCTAGTTCAATTTATAATTACAGGCTTGCTGTAGTTTATCTCTTGTAATCTCTAAACCTTTGTTCACGACTAGTACTTCAGTATATTTCGCGAACGTAGCAATAATTATGTCTTTTAAATCCGATTGATCTACAAGTCCAGGCTCGATCCAGGTACAATGTCCTGTGGAACTCCAAGTATTCGTTTTCTTGTTTTACTTTAAAGAGTATATTAAAGATATTTGATTTTAGTATTATAAATAATTCTATAAAAAACCTTATCAAATGATTTTTGCTTGTCTTATAACGCTTTCTCCATACTATCAGAAAATTTTTGTATTCACTATGTTCTTACGACAACAGCCTTTAATATTTGTAAGAAAAATATTTATAATAATTCTATAGTATCGATTGTATTAATATGGGCCTCTATCAACCAATCTCTTTGGGTGGCTATCTTCGAGACGCTCAACTTATGTTTTAGCCTAAATACTGCATTCTCATATAACTCAGCAACACAATACTTTTCTCGGCGGCTGTTCCAAAACTGGGCCCGTAATCGATTCAAATCCTGGTACTTTCTTAGGGTTGAAGTTAGTTTTCATCTAATTTTCTAGTTTGGATGACTAGCAATATTTATCTATTTTCACTAGATTTCATATTCTTGTAGTGGTTCACCACGATGTGTATCGATCAAAACTTCAAATTTTGCTTTATTCTCCTTTGACCACTACACATCTGATCTTTTTATTATTGCAACTTTAAGTCTCTTTAATATATCGACAGTATTCTACAAGAAATATTTTGTATTTTTTATGCTGTTAGATTTCTTAAGTAACATTTAACTGATCCTTTCTTATTTTTAATATGGTGTTTGTTGCTTATGTATTCTTGATTTTCTTTTGCTTCTAATTTCTTTAGTTTCAACGGACAGTTCTATTCAAAAGTTCTATAAGTAACTGTCCTTATATTGTTCCATTTTGCCTTCTGTACAATGCTAGTTAATTTTCCGGCTTCTATTTCTAATTGTTCTATGGTTTGCAGTTGTGCGTCAAAATTGATTGTTTTCTATATTTATCTTTAGCTCCTTCATTTGGTTGTATTATTAACAAGAAAATGTCTGCTTTCTTTTATAAATATCTTCTTTACTTAGTATTGATTTCACTACTGAATGACATGAATTTAAGTCCTATCTTATTTCTACATCAATACAATTGGGAGACACTTTTTTAAATATATATAAACCTGTATATTAATTTACTAGTAAAATAATAATAATTTTTTAATTTTTTAATTGATTATTTTAAATGCTTTCCTTTGGTTGTAATTAGTCTTAATGCCCAGTTCGTATGTGTTAGATGAGTGTTTTTCAACCTGTGGGTCACAAAGCCTTACTCGAGGGGTCGCGGATAAAGGAAAAAGGCAAGTGGCTATAGGTTCTACACTACGAAAAAGAACTACAATTTCAGTGAGAAGGCTGTGCTTGTTTATTTTTTAATAATTTGTTGAAACGTAGCTCTTTTTAACTTCTTTTTTGAAATTATACTAAAAGGGATAATAGGATTACAATTCCATTTATATATTCTTAAATCCTGTTTGTCCATTACTTGTTATGAGGTTTTGCTCTAGTATCGCTAGCCTTCAGTCTTTCTAGTCTAGCTAGTGCGTTCTAAACATTTACATCGTTTGTTGTTTGGGTTAGTTATTTTGTTTTATTTGATTATTATTATTATGAGCTGCTTAGATGTGCGTAACATAATTTTTTATCTTTATTAAAGTGAACTTCCTAATTATTAAGTTTTTTTAGCTGTGAGTAAGCATATCACAATTGTAGCCATTTTACTACAAGTTATCGAAAAGAGTTCACAGAATGTGCTTCGGCACAATTGAAACGCTTGGGTAAAGCATTTTCTAATTTATTGCATTCAATGGCTTTCATAATTACATTTGACGCATATAGCGGTTCGCTGACGAAATTCCTTACTATCCGTCTTGCACTCTAGGGAATTAATTTATTGCTTATACATACATACACACACACACACACACACACACACACACACACACACACACACACACACACACACACACACACACACACTATATATATATATATATATATATATATATATAAATTAAATTAATACAATGCAGGTAATTTATCAAACTACAGCTAAGTGTTGTCTATACAGTCTTCTTCTCCTAACCCATTGGTCCTGTGTCATGTGCTCGTCCAATTATCTTCTTTCCATTGTCTAAGGAATGCTCTCATCCCATGATTTTCGGAATCTGGCTCTTTTCTTTTTCTCTGGTGGTGTCTACTGAAACAGCTTCTTGACCAGTCAATCTCCAGGCATTCCCATTATGCATCCGAACCACTGCAAGCCCTGCGTTCTATTCTTTCTAATGCTGTATCTTTTGCTGACATTCGATCTCTTATTTCTTTGTTGCGGATGTGTTGTATTCTTGATAGTCTTGAACTTCGCCGTGAATAGTCCAGTTCTACTGCATTTAATTATCGTCTCAGTTCCGCGTTAATAGACCAGATTTCGGACCCGGGGCTCAATATTGACTTTACCATCATTTACGTTTTTATTTTCTTTTTAGATATTTTTATCCCGCCACAAAGAGTTAAAACAACCAATTATTTACCTTCCTTCTTGAATGCGGTGTTTAATCTTTCTTTTCCCTATTCCGCCTTTGTTGATTATCACGCCTAAATATTTGAACTCTTCCACTTGTTGGACCCCCGTATAATCATTAATTAATTTAGAACCAAATATTCGGTTTTGGCCAAACTTACTTGCAATCCCTATTTATGGTATTTATCATACAATATTTAAGCATGAACTTGTACTGAAGGAGTCGTGTGCCAAAAATACCTAGTCACCGTCAAAATTCGTCGGTTTTCATTAATTGGTATACCGGTTCCTCGATAGTGTCTCCAGTCACTCAAAACTACTTGACGGACAAATTAAACAATAATGGGATAAACTGCATTTCAGTCTCAACCCATTTGTCGTAATTATCGGTTTCGATAATTGTTTGTCCATTTTGATTTGATATAAGCTCTATTTTGAGTATACAATTCTTGAACAATTGGAAAGATGTGATCTCCTCTATTAACTATTCTTAATTCTTCCTATAATTTATCTCGTGGTACAAATTCCATATGAATCTCTGCTGCTACTAATATTTTTTTTCTATTAGATGTTGAAGTACGGAAAAATTATCTACAGAAACGACTATTAGTAAAACCATTTTGTTCTTCGTTTATTTGGTCTTTAATAGCATTTCCTATTTTTATGTTTAAAATTTTTCCATAAAGATAACTACATACTATTTGTTATGCTCAAACCTCTATAACAATTTGGGTTTTACTTTTTTAGTTAAACATTTTATTATATCAGTTCCGGCATACTTTACATAACTCAATGGGAATGTTACCTGGCCCAGGGGGTCCTCTCATTTTAAATTCTATTCAGTTGTTCACTAACCTCCTCTTGCATAATTTATCATTACAATATTGTCGTAGGTTGATACTTTGATTGTTTACTTTACACATTTTTAATTTACAGCTTCTTTGCTAGTAAATTTTCATAATGGTTTCTCCAATCTTTTATTATTTACAGATTATGTACTTTGTTTGAAAGAAATATCTTAGATCTCTAATATTTTCTTTATATTCCCCTCAATATGAAGTGTTCACGTATATAGTCTTAACTTTCTTACCGTTTACGTTAGTGTTCTTTCTTTTGCTTGTCACTTCTAGAATCTTAAAAAAAACCTGCCTGAATGTCTTTAGTATTTTATGTAAGATCTAGGTTTCTGGCGATTACTTTTACAAGCTAAGTTTGTTTTCATATTATGCTATTCTATTTCTAATTCATAGTTTTTGCTGTTCCTAGATTTCTGCATTAATTTTTAATTTGTTTTTATTTACTAAGCCATTATTAAATTTAATATATTTGAGTGCGACGCATTGATTGTTATGTTATAGTTTTCTGTTGCTTGGATAGGTGGGGGTCTTCTTTTAACAGTCTTTCTTTTCTATATTTATGTGTAATAATAAGATTTTTTAAATTCATTAATTTCGCTACAAGTAGCTTTGACATCTTTTCTAAGAAAGATAACGTCAGGTGGTCCTGTATTTGTGGCTAATTATTTATTTCGTTGTATCCGCTCTGATATTTATAATGTATGAAATCTAAATGTTTCGAATATAATCTTTCTCGCCTACGTACGTGTTTGTAGAGAGCTCTTAACACATTTATTTTTGACAAAGTTTACAGAGTTATTTTTTTAATTAACAGACAAACCAAAATAACTATGCTTGCTGATATAGGGGTGACTTTAAGTTATGTAATAATAATATAAATAATGTTTTTTGTAATTAAAAAGTACAGTGCATTTAAATATCCAGCATAGACTTTCTTTTAGCAAAAGTCAATAGTTAATTTTGCTCTAGCAGTAAATTTAGCTTATTGTATTGTTGATCATTATATTGGTAATGTAAAAGAAGTTATGAATAAACACATCACACTATTTCCAAAACAACAACACTGTTATTGTAAGGGAATATTGAGGCGCTATTATTTTTACTAAGATAAATTTAAAGCGACTTTATTTGATAAATAAGGCACAAGTTGATAATGTTAAAATTAAAGTTTGTTGAAATTAATTGACGTTAATATCTCGCGAATAATTACATATAAAGAACAATTAAACAAATCAGCTTGAGCAGATAGTTTGTTTAAAAATTTTTTATAACACAAAACTTCAAAAAATGCGTAGACACGCTCCTCGAATCAACTGAAACACAGACATGTATGTCTTTCGTTTTCAACGATTTAAAAGCTTATTTTATATGTTCGATAGTCAAGAATTTAATTTTTATTTCCCACTAAGTTTTATTCATAAAATTCAACCACTGGAAAAGTTGTAAAATTGTTAAATAATTTGGAATAAAGCAAAAGTCCCGATTAACCCGTGAAAAAATTTGAAAGGATTTGTAAAAATACTGGTAGCTGTTTTTTAATATAAATTCAAATTTTAAAAAAGTTATCTTTAAAATTACACCTTACTAAACAATTTAGATATTATGCCATTTTATTCTGATCCTTGCTACAATATCCAAGTCTTTTAAAACCTAATATTAACGTTCATTTGAAAACAATAAAATTGTGATGAATGAAATAACTTTATATATGCTTAACTTATCTTTTCAACAAGTAGTGTCCAGTTAAGATATGTGAAAAATTAACGCAACTCATAAACAACGAACTACAGCTTTAAAAACTGATCTCTTTTGCAACATAATTATTAAAAAGACAATTCAAGTACATTTCGTTATATGAAAAAATTACACTAGAACTAGTTTTACAGTTACAGCAACTTAAACGGAAATTATAAAACAATTGTACGCGTTCTAAGATAATAACTCTAACCATAACATGTAGATGAGCCTTGGAACGAATGTAAAAAATTTATAGAATGACTTTAAGACTAAGAATACTAATAACTAATTTTAAAATACTTATTAATAATAATGTAAGAAGTAATTAAAGCAAGTATGTTTCGTATGTAACGTAGCGCTCTTCTGGGCGCACATTATTTTTAAACTTTTCATTATTAATTAAAACCACACATCTTTTACAGTCTCGTAGCACTGAAATTGGGATGAAGTTGAATCCCTGGTTATCCAGTTCTATGAAACAGAGAGCCGTTAGCGCCGGGTGAGCATTGCGGTCTGCAATTACGATTACCAAATTGCCCATTGCTAGCAGATAAAGATGGTACGATGCAAATGGTGCTGTAGCTTATTGCTCGCGTAACGCACACGGTCCACTTGCTCGGCACTTACAGTAGTTTATGGGGCATAAGCGCCGCATATAAAGGAGGCACCTGCAAAAGCATTTCGATGTCATACTATCGGACGACCAAATTTTACGAATTACTTTTAATTTGCTGTTTATTGAGCTGTTTCCATTATTACAAACTAAGAATTTGAATATTTTCATCAATAAAAAAACTAAAATAGTTGCATCCATGCGAGATAAGCTCACTTCAAACTGGTGTTGAAAATATCTTTCTTAAAAAATAGTATACCGCTTGTAAAATGCTGTAATTTTTGACATTTTGAAGGACTAATTTTTGATAGCATCTAGTCGTAAATGTCAAGTAGTAATTACGGAGCCGTTTTTACGAAATCCTCGCATATAAATAAAGTTACTATTATATTCTATGTGCGACGTCATTTTCGATAGATTAGTTAGCATTTAGATAAGAAGCTTGGCTAGATGTCTAACATTTTGGATAGGCTTCTTCCATTTGTTATTCGTTAGGTGGTTACCCCTGAGTAATTAATCGTTAGTTATTCTACTTAGTGCTCTAACATTACTGCGAATTTATGCAAATAAGACATAATCAACTATAAGTTATTTTTTAATAATAAATGAATAATAAGGAAAAGCTAGCGGATAATCCATAACCTGGGTGAGCGCCTTTTTAAAATAGGACACTGGATTTCGATAAGGATAATTCGGTTATATCGCTAGTCACGTTGCAGTTAGAAATTGAGCACGGTGATTTTTCTTATAAAGTTTGAATTTATTTTGCAAGTAATATAAAGAAACAACGTGACCATCTTTGGAAAAAACCCTGGTTAGTCTAATTACATGAGGTATCAACCAACACAAGATAAGAGATGATCTGCAGTTAATTGCAAATTTAAAATTCTTATTTATCCACACTTTCTATGGAAGCGTAAATGTAACATAAATTTATATTAAACAATACACTGAAATAGAACGTTATATTATCTAATTTAAATGTCATCCAATTAAAACTGGCACTTTGTTGTTGCAGAGCGTTGGTTGTCTGAAGAGGTGCAGTTTGTCATTACATAGTAATTATTAGGGGTGTATAATTCGATGAGAGATCTAGACTGGATTCAGCTTTTGCATAGATGGCATTTATGCCTTTCGTGACACAAATACCTAACAAATCCGGTATTTTCTTTTTAATTGTGGGCCAGTATGTTGATTGCCTTGTTGAAATATGCTTTAAGTTGTTTTCTTGCATTGCAGCAAACAATTGTGTACCTTTTGTGGTAAAGGCATTATAATCGCCCCCCGCTATAAATCTATTTCCGAGGGTATCAAAGAATTTTGTATAGTCATCTTTTTTATTATTATATTTAGTAGTAGTATATTGCTGATATTTTTCTCAACTATATCTATAGTGGCTTCTTGAAAATTGTCGTAGTCATATTCACTAAGTCATCGTTTTTTTGAGTGAAATTATTTTTCGAGATTAGCATAACATCAATATTATTTATTTATATAAATGATTGAACTTTTTGACTATGTTGCCACAAACCGTTGGCATTCCACACTCCTGTTTTGACAAGGGCTGTAATGAGATTCATCATTATACCCATTTGATTGATTCCGTTATATCGTTTGTTGATTTTACGGTATTTGAATGACTTCGTGTTGAGGTTTTGAATTTGTTGGTGATTTGATATAGTTATTGCTTGTGCATATGTCACATCAGGTTGTACTGTTCGTGTTGTGGTTCGTTTTCTTAGTCGCGGGTACATTTTCTGCTGTAATTTCACATTTTAGTCCTTTTTTCTATAAATTTGACACAATGTGGAATTTGGAAGCAAAAGTTCTTAGTATGTCCAGATCTTTGGCATTTTATGCACTGCGGTATTTCTCATTTAAGACGTTGTAGTTCGAAGATTACCTTGCAATTCATAAATAATTGTATGTTGTAGATTTCTTTGTTGTTTTCTTTTTGTTTTAAATTTGTGACGAACATAGGCAATTCTTTTCTGTGAATCATTTTTTAATGTTCTATACATTTGTGGTTTTATGTCCCAATATTTGTAGGTTTTGCTTAATTAATTTTATATCTTTTGTGGGGTATATATTTTTGAGAACCACACAGAACCTTTTGTCTTGTTTTGGTTTATATGTATTTTTTTTTGGTTTAGTACTTCAACAACCACGTTATACATTTCGCTCTCTTTAGATTGAATTTTGACCTGATCATTGCTTAAAGTCTTTATAATGTTTTTATCTGTAGCAGTGTTATTCAATAACGTAATTTGCTGAATTCCCGAGACATAAATTGACGGTGGTTTCGGTTTTTTTTTTACAATTACTTCAACCTTCTCATCATCTTTTCGCTGCTTAAATTGGAATATCTGATACTTGTTGTTGGTATATTACCTAACCAGTAGTCATCAATCTTAGTTTGTTTTTGTTGGTGTAGCTTTGGAGATATTTCTGGGCTTTTAATTCTTTTTATTTCTTGTTACTTCTTGGCATTTGTTTTCTTGTCGGATTAGTTTAATTGGGGCTAGGCCTTGGTTTATAGTTTGTTGTGGCTGGCTGTAATATGTTACTTGTTGCGGGAACATTGGTTACAAAGAGAATGAGGTTGACATCTGGAAATAATGCATGTTTTGATCATGTAGCGAAGCATATTATGCCAGTGTAATTACTGTAAGCATTGGCCATAATGGCCTAATTTATTTTTCTTGCCATACAAGAATATAGATTTTCCAGATATTATTCCAATTAATATTCAGCAAATAATTTAGGCTGAATTATCAGTTCTTATTTAATCATTCACTGGAGGCTTATTAAATGTCTATAATAATTTATAATTAACTTAAATTTTTTCCACACTAACTAATGAACAAGCACCTACCAAACCAAATGATTTTAATTCCAAAAATAATATTTATTTTTGGAAAACTGTCAAAAAAGGTTAAGTACATTTTTCTGTAGTTTTGGACATTTCCTCGTTCCCAGTTCTTTTGGGTCTCCCTTTTTTCTTTTGCTCATGCCTATTTTCCATACTTTTTCACTATCTTTGTTTCATCCACCACCTTAGTTTACCCGTTCCAACTTCATTCTCCATTGTGTTAACTTTAATCCATCCACAAACTATGTTGCTATTAATTCTGTCGCTTCTAGTGACACCTGCTACTGCTTGTAAATATTTTATTTTACTGACCTGTAGCCTACCCTTAGCTCTATGATACAACATTCATATTTTACTGTCATAAGTTAAAACAGATGTAGATACACTATTACGTATTTTAGCTATAGTTAACATACAAATTTTCTTTTTCTCCATAATTTTTTTTATTAATACTTTGCTACTTTTATTCTTTCATTAATTTTTTTGTTCTATTTAGTTTTATGCATTAACTACTGATCTTAAATATTAAAAATTATTAATTTTTTGTACTTTTCTGTTATTAATGTGAATAGATATTTTTTTATTTGGTTTACTTATAGCCGTAACTTATTTTGTCTGTATTTTTGCATACCGTACTTATTTATTGCATCATTTCAAATTGTGACATTTCTTTATAATTCTTTTTCAGTATTGGCTAGTTGCACTAAATTGTCGGCATAAATAATTTTTTAATCACTACTGGAAACAATTGTCTGACCACTACTCTAGCTTTACTTATTTTCCGATTACATTTTCTTAATATTTTTTTATTAATGTAATGAATGACAAAGATTGTTACTAGTATTCGTTTTTATTATATCCTTTGTAACTTTGAAAGTAATATTAATGTGCCTTAATATCAAAAAATTCCTTTTATAGACTTCTCGAATTTTCTCCTTTAAAACGCTATCATAGACCCGCAAAGCATAAAAATAAATTATTATTATATACAAGTGTCGTTTCCGCTAATTATCTTAAACTAAATTTTATTCTGCAGTTCCTATCCCTGATCTAAACCCAGCCATTAACTGCCAATCCTTTCTTAGATTTTCTAACGTTCTATTCAGTAGTTTCACATTTTCGCTTCTATTTTCCTTATGTGCGTTTCCAAATTCCTCCCAGGTATATTTCTTTGGTTGCAATATCAATTTTTTGACCTTTTTTCTGTTCCTTAAGCTATTGGAATTTTTGTTCTGCTTTGTTACTAAAATATTCTTTACAAATTTGTTTCTTCTTTTGTATATTCAGATTGGATCATCATGTTGTCCAAATTCAATGCAATATTTTCAGATCCTTCGACTTTCCAATGTAAAAACCAACAATTAGCTGAATTTATTCAGGCCATTGCCCTAATGTATCTCAAGGAATATATGAAATACCTTGAGACTACCAAAAAACTTATATATAGGTCGAACAAACAAGAAAACTTTAAACCGAATGTATCAACATTCTCTAGATCTATAAAAAAGCTATAATTATTCGGCACTTGCCAATCATCCTAAAAAATAAACCACAAAATTAATTTCTTCCATACGAAACACATTGCTCCCATATTCCCGTCTACCAGCAAAATTATTTCCAAGACTCCGAGTAATTTTCTTAAAAATTGATTCACCAAAACGTTGACTATTATTTCATAAATAACGCGATTCAATTTGTAAGCTAAATTGTTCATATATATAAATCTTTTTCCAGAAAGCATCCCAGATAATCCCTAGGATTGTACATGACAAAGCGTCGTGCATATCCGAAAAGAAAACCGACATTTTGTGCCAAAATATACTTCCCAATACCCAACCATCCCTGACCAATACCTTTCTGCCTACCCTGTAAACAACTTAGCTATTCAGGCTCTGGAAAAAAGTTTTAACTTTGCCGTAACATCAAACCGCATTCCCACTGAACAAATTATATCCCAAATAGAATCCTCCATTTCCACTCTTTCCGAAAATGTGGCAAATGAAACCAGCCAAGATGTAGCCAAAGTGCTACGTACAGCCGAATTACCAAAACCCAATATCAAAGCCTCCGAAAGAAAATAATAATATTACTATTTTACAGGCAGATAAGGGCAACGCTACAATGATCTTAAATACAGCAGACTATATTAGTAAGATGCACAATTTACTTAAATCCTCTGATTATCGCCATGTACCCAATAACCCTACTAGCTACCTCGAAAATAAAACCAAAACCCTCACTACTAACTCCTACCTATCATCGAATACCAAGAAACTCCTCATACCCCAAGAAAAATCTTCTAGAATTCCCAAATTGTATTGTCTCTCAAAAATTCACAAAGAGAATATTCCTTTACGCCCTATAGTTAGTGCGTTCGGTTCTCCCACCCACAACCTAGCCAAATACCTTGCCAAGACTCTCCAACCTCTCACAGAGCAGGCATCATCCTACGTCCGAAACTCCTATCATTTCCTAGAAATACTGAAAACCTTCCCTATACGCAAAGGTGACATCATGGTCAGCTTTGATGTCGTTTTTTTGTTTCCAAATACCCTACAGTTATTAAAATCAACCTATAATATAAAATACAATATCCTCTCCCTAATAAATCATTGCCTATCCAATACTTACTTTACCTTCCAAAATAAATTTTAAGGCCAAACTAATGGGGCTCCCATGAGTTCCCCACTTTCACCTGTCGTTGCTAACCTTTTTGTGGCCGATTATGAAACAAAAGCCCTCGCCTCCTTTCACCTTAAACCTACCTGCTGGATACGATATGTCGATGACACTTTTGTTATCTGATCTCATGGACATGATACCCTTCCAGAATTCCTTTCCCACCTCCACCAAATCCATACCAATATCAAATTTACCATGGAAACTGAACATAACAATTCCCTTCCCTTCCTAGATACTCTCATAACAAGAAATCCTTCTAATGACAGCTTTTATTACACTGTCTACAGAAAACCCACTCACACTAACTGCTACACAAATCCCATCACCATCGTGCCCAAATCCATTCGGTTTCAAAATCCCTTATAACCAGATCCATCAGATTATCCGATACGAAAAATAGCCAAACGGAAATTAAATCCATTACCACCACCTTACTGCAAAATGGATATTCCAACAAATCCTTAACTAATATAGCCAAAAATATAAATAAGAACACTAACTCTCAATGCCAAAACCCTCCTGACCAACAAAAGGCATTCGTACCTTACATCAGAGGCATCACCGATGGAATAAGCCGCATACTAATTCAGCAAAATATACGCACGGTCTTTACGACCAATAATCAAATATCTGGGATTATTCGCTCAGCAAAGGATCACTGCCCCAGTGAATCCCAAAGAGTGTATGAAATACCTTGTAAAGACTGCCAAAGGACCTATATAGGTCAAACAAATCTGCAAATATCTAGCCGAATATATGAGCATTCTCTGGTCGTACAGAAAGGCGATAATGGTTCGGCACCTGCCAAATACAATAAAGTCCATACAGGCCACAAAATTAATTTCTCTGGGGCTAAAATCATTGGCCGCAATTCCCATTTCACCAGCAGAATAGTACGTGAGGCAATTGAAATAAACAAACGCCCACAGTGCCTCAACGCAAGAGATAACAGCCTACGTTTACCCGTCTTATGGAAATCTTTACCACCGCCAATTACGCAATCCTACAAACTTTCTCCAACCCAACGCATCTCCGCCAGACAAACTGTCACATCCAGCCCTATAAAAGACCACGCTGGTCACTGAAATATATATATATATATATATATATATATATATATATATATATATATATATGCTACATACACATACACAACAACTCTGTTAAAGTTACCATACTCACACCACGTACAAACAGAAATAACATTAAGTACCTGCAAGATGAAAGAACAACTTATTATATTTATCAGCCCAAAGAAGAAGAGTCCTGCAGGGAACTCATTGGAGATTTAAATGATTCGATACCTATCGAAAACATTAAGTGATATATAAAAAAATCGGAACATCAAATACTAAACATTATGAACATACAGCATAATATAACAAAACGTTTTCTTACCTCTCTTTTGTATTAAATTAGATCCCAATAAATAAAGAAAAACAGTATTTCTTTGTAATATTAGACTAAAAAACTAAGATATCTACCGCATCATATGTTAGAATTATGGATACTTCAAAATGTGCTGTATTAGGCATTATGGGTAGACAAAAAGGAGAACTATGCGAAGGAAACCACCAAGTAAGATAACAAGGTCTACCCTGTTTATCAACAGTATATAAATAAAAAAGTTAAAACTCTCAATAGACGAATTAAAAGTCGTATTAAGCACAAATATAAATCTCAGCAATTTCGTTTAGTTTTAATATAATGAAGTCCTTTAAACAAATATAGATACTAGTGATATAATTTTACAACACGGTAATATAAGAGAAATTAACAACTTTTTTAAAAATATGTAATTATTATTATACAAGTAATTAATTAATTTTATTGGTGAACCAAATTATTGCCCCTCTAATCCTTATAAGATCACTAATTTACTGAGTTTATATATTTAGAAAAAAATATCTAGAAACATTGTCTTAATAGAAACAGACTATTAAAGTACCAGGAATGCCTTAAAATAAAGTAAATTACAAAATACATATGAAGGCTTATTTGAAGAAATGCAAAAACTACAAGAAGCTGTAAAGGGATCTACACAGTCTTAACATTTTGTTTAAGTAGTATATAAATTTATACAAGGACATTAATTGCCAAGAAAGGAAAAATGAGAGCTAAATGACAAAAATCTCACAACGCCACTAACAAGTTTAATTACAAAAAACAAATATTAAACAAGATAATATCATTTAAAGAGAAACAAAAAATCAAAAGACCTCAACTCCCATACCCATACAAAAAAGTAATCGAGACTGGGCAAGATAAATAAAGAAAAGTATGACATATTTGCAAAACTTTTTGAACCAACAGAAGCAGATGAGCTTATGTCAATGTTGTCTTTCAGATGCCTTTAGTCGTTATACATCTTTTACTACCAAAAGTCTAGTCAGAACTAAGCAAATTAAATAAACATAGCTAGCTTAATAAAGTGGAATTATAATTAACCTAACTAAATCAGCACAAGTAATTTTTACTATAGGAAAAAAACGCATGTTTGCTAGTCACTATAAATAACATTATGATACATCTCAACACTAAAACTAAGTAACTGTGTTCACATTTAGACCAACGCACTATGTGGATTAAGCACATCTACACCAATAGTTACCAACTTTACTTAAAATTCGGACAAATGTATATCTTGGATGAGAGTCTAAATTATCCTTAAGTAACCAACAGCAACTCAACAATACAATTATAAAATCAATTTAGACTTATTGCGTACAACTCTAGGATATACCAAGCCAACAATAATCAAAACCATGCAACAGTTTCAATTCAAAGCGCTCTGCGTACCAGTAGTGTCACAAACCAAATCATTCCTGGAAATTTCCGCGTCCTATTTCTCTCTTGATGAGAGTCGCACATTTTTACAAAACTGTGATGATAAGTGGCAAAATTACAATAATTTATACAAAAAATCTGGTGTGAACATCACACGACTTTCCTTATACTATTATTATATATTATACCGGGTCTATCGTCTCGGCCCTGCGCTGATCTCGTCCTGGAACTTGTTATTTTAAAAAAGGACGAGGCGCGAGTCCAACACTCGAAAGCTGATTAAAATAAACAGTACAAGACAATAATTGACTCGTACTTAAAATTTGGCACGTCACTGAAGGTAACCGTGCGAGCTCGGCTGCACGGCCTTCCCCATTATCGCCTGCGTGCTCCCTCCTAGCGGCCAAGCGCTCCCCACCCCGTCCTCCCGCAGTCGACCCGGTAGCTCTCCGAGCGCGCTGTGATTGGTCCGTTTAATTAATTTTTAATCGGCTATAACTTATTTATTTGACCTCGGATCAAAAAATTTCATTTTAATTTTTTTTCGTCTCGGTTTGATCTATCCAGTAATATAAATTGCCCGAAACATTTTATGAACACCCGGTATATTAAAAATCCTGAGTTTCAATTTTTTTTCGAGTTCTTATTTTTTCCAACTTTTATTTTAAATTCATCTTTATCTCATGATAATAAATCATTTTTATTCTCATAAATTTTTTGTATCTTCAACCGTTTAGATTCGCGACCGCTTTGAGACCGATTTTGGGACCTTGCGACCAAACGGCTCTGCCGATTTTTACCAAAAGCTTCGCACTGCGTCCCCTACCTACAAGTAACTTGCATACCAAATTTCAAGTCTCTAGCTCTTACGGTTCTCGAGATATCCTGTTTACTGACAGACAGACAGACACACACACACACACACACACACATGAACCAATGGCTAAAACCAACTTTGTTTGGTGTCCTGGAGCTATATTTCGTCCAGAAATGTGAAAAACTGGGTAGGTCAAATTTCCGCCGATTACATTACTTTCCTTATTATAGGATAAGGAAAGTAAAAATATTAGATGGTAGTCCATCCAGGGAAATATTAAAGAGGAGCTTGCGATCTAATAGTACTTTAATTTGAAAAAACTGTTACACGAGTTTTATTAGTGAATTTTTTCTCCTAAAAATGTCTGTATAATGTCAAGTTTACTTAATGCTTCATGTGAAGTAGACTTTAAGTGCATGTATTCTTAATTATATAAAAAATTTAAAATAAAAAATTATTTTTATTTTACTGCATATTTGGCCTGTTTAAATATGAGAAAAGGAGAAGTTAATGATCTGAGTCGAAAAATGACTTTTATTCTACTAATTAAGCCCACCTAATTAAAACGATAAAACCCGTGCATAATAACGGAATGCTCATTAGTGGTGATAATTAAAAGTTAGGCATTAACGACGCATTTGCATTATGATCTTAAAATTAAGATAATGCCCATTTTTATTAGATTTTATTTTTCAATATTAAAATTTTTTAAAACTCCTAATATATTCAATATATTTGCATTTTAAATATTATTTTAAAATTAGCACTGGTTATTTTTTATCCATTTCTGTGCTACGATTTTGTTGTTTTTATAATGTACCGTATTTATAGATAAAAAAATGGGCAAGATAAATAATTATTTTATCGCCCGCATCCATTTTCATTATAAACAAAAAGGCTAATAATGAGTTTCCCTATATAGAAAATAATTTAAATAATGCATAAAATTAAAAAGTTTTTTTACTATTTTGTTCTAATTATTCAAAAAATATTGTAGCAGCCATTATACCATATATGCTACGTTTGCAATATGTTAAAGGTTTTCTTAGATAATTACATTTGCTTTGTTATAATAAACCGCAATTCGCTTACCTAGTTGTTAATGGTACTTAACAGTTTAAATTTCGGACCAAGACAGTCATTTCCGTAAAACAACATAATAGGTGTATAAGTAAGTTCTCAGCTTTTTTCTGCAAAATTAAAGTATTATTTAAAAACAAACAAAAAAAGCTTAAGTATCAATGTGTTCTCCGTTGGCATCGATGACCTTTTGCCATCTTTCGGGTAGCTTGCAAATTCCCAGGTGATAGAAGCTCACCGGCTTCGAGACGATAAAGTTATCGATGTATTTTCGGACTTCTTCTTGAAGTGCGTATCAGCCAAGTGATGCTGTAACGACCGGAATAAATGATAATTGGAAGGGGCCATGTCTGGGCTATACGCCTCACGTGGGAGAAGTTTCCAGCCCTACGCGTCTGCAGCTCATCAGTGTCAAATGTTTGAGGGCGTCCAGCGCGTGGTTGATCTTAAAGACTAAACTCTCCTCCGCAAAATCTTTGGTACCACTTTTTGCACGTTACATGACTTACAGCATTCTCACCATAAGCAGCACAAATCATTTAGGTGGTTTCAGCAGCGTTTTTCTTAAGATGAAACGCGAAGTGGATAGAAAATCGAATATGCTCTTTTGTGATTGCCATAGTGAACACAGCTGATTATTGAGCTTATGTGCATCAAACGCCAAATCGCATGATTTCGAAAGACCAAATGTCATTGCTTTAAAACCGCAAGCGGGCGGACTAATACGTTACATGTAAACGATGATTTGCGTCCTGTGAAATCTAAAGCTAACTTATTTATATACCTATTAAAATATACTCTTAATTCAGAAAAAGATACATCTACTACCTAGTTAGCAATACCTAATTTAGTGAAGTAATAGAAATACTGTATAAATTAATATTTTTGTTTTAAAAATAAGAATAAATTGTTCTAATAATTTTTTTACGGTAATTATTGTCTTCATACAAAAACAAACATTAGAAGGTGTATAAGATGACCATATAAAAATTATATAATACTTAAATAGATTACACAAAATTAGTATTAATGCCTATTTGAATATCTAGTCATAAAGGCGCATTGTGGTGTTTGTGTTATATGCCTTTACCACACAATAATCGCCAAGAAATGATGCTATTTATTACGATCAAAATAATTCTGGAAAATTAATACAACAAACACCTGTTTATCAAACTATTTTACTAAAGTCAACACAATTCTCGTTTTAACACAATACATAACCTAATTAATTGTCAAGTGGACAAAAATTAGAATAGCAATTAATTAACAATATTAGAATACGCAGAAATAGAAACTAAGTACACAAAACTAAAAGATTATTGATTAAGTTGCCTGCTAATTCTACCAACAAATACGATACTTTTATCTATAGATGAAACTCATAAATCAAAAGTAACCGAAGAGAAGAATGAAAATAACAAACACTCTAACCCCTAACCAGGGGTTAAATCTATATAACTACTAACTAAATTATTAGCAAACATCACCAAAGATAAGTATGTTCTAAGTCCACCCTTAAGCAACTGAACGCTACTTTAAAATTATACAAGTCCTAAATAAAAAAAAGACAAAAGTGTATTCTTACTGGTTAAAACAAGACAGATTCTTACTAGTGGTTGTAAGAAACCTGTTATCAATTTACGGAAACAGCTAAAACTGAATAGAAAATGTAGGACATATTACATAAATGAAGCAGTATAAATTTTGCAAAACAATTTTTTTGAGTTTAGTGGTTTTAAAAAAATTAACGCTTTTAGAAGGAATTTTTTATCTTTCATAACTATCGGCAGTTATCGTAAAGGATGGATGTATATTGATCTGAATTGATTCTTTTTTGAAGGAAGCATGTTGCCACATGGTGATTGTTAACTTGAAAAAATTTTTATTTTGTTTTTGTTATTACTTATTTTCGATTTGTTGCCAAATCCTTATTTTTATTTCTCCCTATTTTAATGTTCCGTGTTCTTACTTGTATGTGGTTGAAGTTTTAAATAATATATCTCCGAGCAGAATTCTCTTTACATGTATGCGATTGGGTTCCTGCAAGTGCAACGAGAAGTTTCATTAAGGGATTCTTTTTATGTTTTTGATCCTGTAAAATTTTAACTTTTAATCCTTAAAATGTTACATATTTTAGAGTGCTGAAACCTAACGCTATAGCCCTGGAACTATAGAGGACTTTGTAGTTCAAATGCCTACTCTCGGTCCGATGCAATGAAAAATCTCGTTCGCCTTTTTATACGATGTTTCTCTTCTGCCCTGTTGCAACCTAACTCAGAAGAAGCCTTGGTAACACTAGAAGAATAGAGAAATTTATATTTTGCCTGTACATAAGAATAAAGTAAAATCGTATTCCAAAGGTACTGAGAAATACATGTTATGCCAGCTATACTTAGACTTTTAGGGAGAGTTATGAAAGAAAATAAATAATGTGATGGAAGTTTTAGTAAGAGACAAAGTAATTTTATATCCGAAAAATCATATCTAGATAATATCCACTACGCCAGACAAGTGAGTGAAAAATCGAGTAAAAATATTGACAACCGTCTAACATATTTAGACCTAGAGAAGACATACGACAATGTTCCAAGCTGTGAGCTGCGTATTGTATCGAATTTCCAAATAACCCTCATAGCGGTCGTCGTGTCCAGAGGTCACGATCGAATGACAAACATAATACTTCCCAGGAATGTAACCGTGCACTTGAAAGGACCCGAACAGTGGGAAATTTCCTGGCGTTTACTAGAAGCTTCGGATAAGGTCCTGGAACCGGTACTGAGTTGCTTAAATGTCGCGCAGCGAGGTAGCCAGGGGAACTCAAGTGCCGGAAGCAAAAAGTTCTGTGCTAGTGCGACATAAATAGTGTTACAGATAAATTGAGTTTAATTTTATTTAAGTAATGCTTTGTGTTATGCGCATATTATTAAGAAATTTTAATTTCCTGTATTTAAAATAAATAAGTAGTTAAATAAATTAATGAGTATTGTTCAATTCTAAAGAGCAAATACGTTACAGTGAACAATAAAAATATCTCTAAGACACAAGACATTGCATTTCCTTATGTTTTCCAATAATCAGATAATTGGGACACAGGATGAGAAGAATATGATATACTGAAAGGCAAGCTGAAAGGAAAATATGGCAAAGTAGAAACTTTCTATAAACTTTAAATGTGTATCGAGAGAAAAACGTAGCAAAAGTACAACAAGTGAGGATATATAGGTAGATAATATAGTAATAATTCAAACAAAGAGATATAAAGAGAGATAGAAGTAGAAATATTAATTACAAGTTTATTGAAAATAAAACACTTAAGTGGTACGACCACATTCAAAAAACGACTGAGGAAATATGGCCCAAAGCTATTATAAACTTGTCGCTCAAAGGAAGAAGAAGAAGAGGCTTACTAGCAGCAAAACGGAAAATATTTTTTAACACATAATATAAAAGCAAAGACTAAATGAAGGAAATTAATAGAACAGACAGTATTGAAGGTTAATAATGACAAACCTATAATGGAGCAAAGCCATAGAAGAGAAACAGCCAGCAACATCAAACTATACTATAAATAGGACAGGTTGATCATATGATCATATGACATGTTAATCCAAAAAGATTCGTTTACTAAAAAAATTTCAATAAAAGAATAGCTGCCATAAGATAAGAATTTAACAACATTCTATGAGGAGCCTTACGGTGAATTTGATACAACTTAAATTAAAAATTAAGCCGAGTGATTTGTAAAGCTTTATCAATATAAAATAAGACTGTACTTGATGTGAAAATATTTTGTACTAAACATTTTTTTAATAATCATTCTCATTCTGAACTAGGCTATTATTACTGTAGTGATTCTAAGGTTTAAATATTAACATGGCATTTTAGACAAGTGCATACATTTAGTAACATTTGATTAAGTGTTTATATATCGATATTCTTTGTTGTTTTATCGATAAGTAAAACATAATAATTTGCGTAATTAACAAATAATTCCACTTTTAGGAGAAAACTTATACTTGATGCTAATAATTTACGACATATAGAAAGCTTAAAAATATTGGAAAAGAAAAGTTATCCCGAGAAGTAGAAAAGAAATATTTGGCGATTTGCTGAGCCTGAAAGTTTTATTAACTTTTATGTTATGAGAAATATTCCAAACTTTTGTTCAACGATATTGCGTTGGCTTCCAACATGTGTGCGGCCAAAATTTGCACACTTTCTATTTGGTCAAATAGTATTATACTAGTCGCCTAGATTGCTGCAAGAATTAGAAAGTAAGAACAATTTCGTAACAAGAACGTTATCTGCATATCTTGTGAGTAATGTGAAACCGTTACTTACTATTACTTAAGATGTGAATCAAGTGAAGTTTTCAAGACAAGCTTAAACAGAGCAAAATAAGATTAATACGAGGCACTAAAATATATTTTTATTTTTATTTATTTGTATTACTTGCAGCTGAATTTCATTATTAAAACATTAAAATTTAATTACGGGAATGCATTCAACGTACCAGAAGTTTTGTAGATAGGAAACTATTTAATATTATTTAGTAAAAGCTTTGTAATTGTTGGTACTCAAGTCTGTATCTGGGAATTTTGTACTGCTAGGTCCACTTAATCGTAAACTAAGGTTTTAAATTTTAATTGTGCAATTTGTTAGCCTTAAACAATTTAAAAAATTTTGATATTCTTCTGTAGCTGTAGCACAGTTTTCTTTGATTCGCGTATCTTTTAAGTCCAAGTTTACTCTATACTCAAAAAAAGATTTATGTTTTATAACAATTTTTAATTAAATTTTATATACATATCTATTTGATTTTTGTAGTGTGCAACTTCAACATTTTTCAATTGTATTTTAATGAATTTATATTTGGAAACGATTAAAGAAGAATAGCAAGGTATGTTTTCTAATTGTATGATCTTACATTTGTCTAAATAAAATTTTAACAAAACTGGACCTACCACAGGTAAGAATAGTTTATTCAGAATTTTGATTTATTTTTTTTTGAAACTAACAATTTATTTTATAAAATGATAAACCCCAGTGTGAAATTGATGTCTCTGTTCTTTATTATTTGTCTTCGTTGGCTCTTAAATTATTAAACAATAAATTTAAGTGAGATTACCGTATTCTGATCGCCATAATCACACGGTTACTTCTACTAATAACCGATGACCTACATTCAGCTTCTAATAAACACTCTTAATATTTATTGTTAAACAAACAAATGAAACACTGGAATATGTCTGATCCAAATATGTGTTAAAGCTAGCAAATACTATCTATAGAGGCAATGGGATTAACTTTAATCTGACTGCAATAAAGTTCTACAAACAATAAAGCAATTAAGAAGGAGCTGTTACTCTTGTCCGACGTCGATGACGTTAATAAGCACTACCTATTTAAAAATAACTCTTTAATGACTCAACATTAATTTTACGTACTGAAAACCAAAAATTCTATTTCGTCGCAAGACCCAAACGAAACAGGCAATAAACTCACTACCACTTAAAGAGGCAAGGAGCTTAAAAAAAATTTAAAAACACGTAGAATTATGGAAAACTAACAAATTATTTTTATGTATATACCAAAACCTTACAAATAGTCACCTATTAGTAATTATACGCAATATTTCTATCTCCATAACGGAACAAGAAATTACATTCGAACTCATAATCGAATTAGGCAAAAATAATAAAGAAAACCATATTTTTAACTTAACTACAATACTATACTGCCTAATAAAAGTAGAACTCTAACGGAAAATCAGTAATACACTATCATGTACTAACGGTAAACATAAAGGACACACAAAAAATTGTCATCTACCTCCACGTGTCAAATGTACAGCGCACCATCACTACCCACAGTGTACAATAAACCGTATTGTGGTAACTGCGGAGGAAAAAATACTGAAAACTACAGAAACTGCCCCTAGATAAAACAGTTTAACAATAAGTTTACAAATTAAATAACAAAATCTTCTAACCCTAATATCTGAATACTGATGTAATTACATCAAATGTCATATATTCAGCAGAACTGCAAAAACCCTCTCTACTTCCTTTTCCAAAAACTTCTTCCCCTAACAACAGCAACTCAATCACTTTTGTCTCTAATACTACCTCAAATATTCAAGTATATCTTGTAAATACTCACTTTTATATGAACTAGATTAAAAAGTTTTCAATATCCTTGTTACGTATGTTATTTCAAAATTTCACAAGTAACTAGCATCCTATAAGCAAGTTAATCTTCCTAAATTGGAATGTGAATGACTTTGAACAATAAAAAGCAACATTTACATTATTCATGTTCAGACATGTAACAGATTGAGCACGCGACACAGAAACGCATTTAATACCAAATAAAAATTCGCCTGGTTAACTCATTTTCAGAGGAGACTGAGAAAACGAAATAGGATAAGTAGGATTTGTAAGACTAACGAAACGCAGTTTTATTTTAACTCCAATAAACCTGATAATCATTCACCAATTAGAAACTGTAGCTATCAGTCTTACTATGAAAAACAATATTATTCTCAGCGTTGTCTACTTATAAACCAGCAATTAACAAGCTGCTCCAAGACTAACTTCAAGAAATTTTAGGTCGGTAATCTAAACTTTTAAGATAAGCATTGGGGTTGCAGCCTAATACCTAATAAATTAAAACTTGAAAATGTAGCTTCTGAACTAGGAGTGTCAATATCAGCACCACCTGAGTGCACAAATTTTTGCTGCACACACAATCAGTTATCTGATAACCTTGATATGATTTTATACAAAAATATACGAATTCCAATCAGATATTGCTTAAAAAAGTAAACTTGATTTTTAGACTCAGTTGCTCTCTTTATTATTACCTCTTCCAAGATTAATTAATGGTTCTGTTAATTGGAAAAAACTTTTATCATAGCAAACAACAAATTAAAATTTCTTTGTAACCTAATAATTCTAGATTAAATCAACTATGTGGTAATAATTTTCTCAATCATGTCTAGTCAGGCTAGTTAACCTTCAAGGAATATTCTATCTCACCATCATTTTGAAGAAAGTGATATAGAATGATAGAAATGAGCACATATACTTCGGCTTATACGAAAAAAAGCACAAGATTAGCCAACAATGACAAATCGCTCGAACTTTTGTGCAAAAAGTAAAAGCTACAACCGGTCTGAAAAATTATAAGGCTTAAACAGCTATTAATTGACATACAATGGATGATGAGACATATTGTTTCACCAACATTAATTATATTGCTCCAAAGACCTGTTCCTTATCTGACAAGCCACATGCATGTGCAGTTTGAAGAGCAGACGATGCTGACAATTTCGAAATTAAAGCTTTTACATATACAAGAACCCAAACGTACTGGATGGCAAGAATTCTAAAACAAACTAGAAGACAATTTTAAACAAATATAGAAAATTCTGGCAAACTATAAAAGGACTAAAAGGAAAATATAGAAAGGCAATCCGAAATATCAATAATGAAAACAACGAAATACAAACTGAAGATAACAAAATTATGAAAATTTGGAAATTATTCTGTGAACAAAGTTTAAGAAAGGACAGCAAGAAGAGAAAGATCTCACTAGAGTTATAAATAAAAGAGTAGAAGAAGAAGACAAAACTAATTTGATAACAATAAAACAAAGGATGCAATTAAAAAATAAAACTAGGAAAGTCGGCTGGAAAAGATAAAATCATCCCGAATTAGTAAAATATGGAAAAGAAGAGTTAGCTAATTGGCTACATAACTTATATCAACAGACATGGACAGAGCAAACTATATCAGAAGAATGGCAATTTAATATAATAATTCCGATTCATAAAAATACCATGGACCTTAATAACTACAGAGCAATATATCTTTTATTAGTAGCTCTAAAAATATGCACAAGAATTCTAGAAAACAAAGAGATAAAATAGAAGAAAAACTGGAGGAAGAACAATCATCTATCAGAAGAAACAGACAAACACAGGACCATATGTATGTAATAAGGACTCTAATAGACAAACTTCTAGAAGTAAATAAACCCATATATCTAACATTCTTAGATCTAACTGCAGCATTTGATAGAGTCCCCAGAAATACGATATAAATAGCGCTACAAGAAATGGAAATTCTAAGAGGACTATATAAAGCTATTAAAGAGTATTCAAACATGTTAAAGTACAAGTATGTTTAAACGGACAAACTTCTGAAACGTTTAACCTAGAGAGAGGTATAAAGCAAGGAGTCAGTCTGATTCCACTATTATTTACAATAGTTATGAACCAGATAATAAATAAAAGCAAAAGAAGAACAAAAACTAGAAACTTGAGAATGAGACCAGTGAAAATCCAGTCACGCAGGGTCATCGTGTTGGTGGCGGACGAAAAATGAAAATTACAGGAAGCAATAAGTATATGGAATAATTTCATTAAAAATGGAATCAAAGTAAATGAAGAAAAAAACAAAATAATAAAAATAGCAAAGCAAAGTCAGGAAGAAAACCATGAAAATCAAAATATATATTGCAACGAAAAAGGAATAGAATAGGTAGATAGATTTGAATATCTATGTAATAATTAGTAAAGATGGAAAGATAGACAATGAAATAAAAAATAAAATAACAAAGACAAACCACTTACACTACCAGCTAAGAGACCCTAATCGGGAAAAGAAAGTGGGAACCAAGACTAAATTACAAATATATTAACAAGTATCTACGAGTACTAGAATATGGATCTAAAAGTGGGGTACTTAACGAGAAAAGTAAAATACAGGCAGTAGAAAAAATCAGACTCGATAGAATCAGAAATACGAGAATAAGAGAATCAGTAGAGGTAACGACATGACAACAATCACTAGAACAAAAACAACTTAAATGGTGTGGGCACGTATTCCGCATAAATAACATGAGTTGGCAAAGCAAGTTATGAAGGCAAGAACGTCTGGATATACAAAATTGGAAGAAAGAGAGAAAAATTAGAACAAGAACTAAAAGACTGGCTAACAACCGACCAGAATATAAGAGATGACTACAAATTAAATGTAAATGAGAAAGAATAAAGAAAAAAGAAGAAACTTTTACACTCCGCTATCCTGGGGACCCGCCTAACATACATAATTATAAATTACCCAAAAGATAAAATTTCTTTGATTCTTACTGGGTAGAAGATTAACCTGGCGGTTATACATAAAGTATTTAATCATACGCAAAGTAAAGTATTATAAATCGAAACTTTTCACTTAAATTTAACTAATACGATCATTTATGGTTGCAGTATTTGGGGCGCAACCTCCAAAATCGACCTGAACAAATTTTCACTATTTCAAAATAAAGAACTACGTATTATCATCAATACTGAATGGTATGTAAGAAACTCAAAGTTACACAGGAAAAACGAATATTTATAATATTTAACAGTATATATAATAACTACGCCTAGATCAGTCTGTAATATTCATCATTGCGAGGGTGCAATGTACTATAACCTTGGTAATCTTGGTCACTTCATATTAGGCTTAAACGTAAAATGCCAATAGATCCACTCGCCAGAGACAATGTGTACAAGGTGCGTTTAAGTTCTAACAGTAATGTCTCCAATTTTTTTCTCACCAGTGAAAGTAAGTAGAAAGATGCGGTTAATTTTAAAAACGCGGAAAATATTTTTGCATTTGTAATATAGATAGTAACACCATACAATGCACACAGGTGGACTTGCCACCATTGCAGTGAGTGTTGTTTTGTATATTTCAACTGGTGACTTTTAATGTTTAACAACGTGTAATAATACGTTTTCTCCGTCAAAATTAATCGCCAATTAAGTGAGACCTGCTGTAAAAGCCTTATAAAAATTGAAAATGTGCGTTTGTGAGTACAAAAGTTTAAAGAACGTCGAGAGTTGTGTGGCAATGAACCGAAGCAGTCTCGTCCACGAGCCAGCCAAACCAAAACCATGATTGCGCGAGTGGAACAAGTTGCTATGGAAGACTATCAATTAGGTGTACGTGATGTCGCCTCTAAACTTTGCATTTCTGTAGGACCTCTAGAGTCCATTGTGCATAACTTAAAAATGCGGAAATGTTTTTCAAGGTAGACCTTACGAATGCTGACCAACAAACACAAGAACATTTTCCGTGGCCGCTTATTTTCCAATTGATCTGCTGTTGAATAGCGATTTTCCAGTGGGAAAAACAAGCCCATAAAGAAGTTTTCTCAGTAGCCATGGAGTAATAGTGACGACGTTATGAAAAAAGTTTCAATTTTCTTGGGTGAGCACTTTTTCAGAAAAAAAATTCGGAGACCTTAGATCTGAAACGAACTTCATAATATTAAGTGCTAAACATAGTTCACCAAGACTGTTACTTCGAATAAACCCTGCACTTATTTCATGTACAAAACTTATAACGTGATACAATATAATAGTGTCTAATGGAATATTGTTGAGATTTATAATAATTATCTTTATGATAAATAGCATTATGTGCTGAGCTGACAATAGTGTTGTTAAATAAAAATAACATTTTTTTCTAAAATAAAAGTTTACCACCCAACATTAACTTTTTATTCTTTAGCACAGAAGACATCCGTTTTTATTACAGCCAAACTAAAATATATATTTTTAAAAAGTCACATTACTTCCGTTATCGCTACGATGGCAACAAGCTCGATTAAAGTAAAGCAGATGTGTATGTGAGCAAAATAAAGGTCTACGTCCTTACGAGCAACTATAACCGTGGCGTGCTGTGCACACAGCGACAGAAAAAGGCACTCCAAATAAAAATGCTCGGCGGCATGAGCGTTAGCGTCGCGCTTTGCGCCGCATAAAGGCACGCTGCACCGCGGGACAACAATTGCCGCACCTCCTGAAATCCCACATTACTTTAGGTTGAAACAATAATTTCAGCGTGCTTTTATGTTGGCTATATTGCGAGGCATGTAGAGTACTGCAATATTTTGCGCTTTATCTGGTTGTTTTAGTTTGCTGCACCGGTGGGCCCGCAGACCCGCAAGTGCGGCTTCAAACAGTTCATCTTCGCACGTGAACATTTTACGGCACGGTGTTGCGGATGAGACGAGGCTTCCATTACGTTATGAAACTTTCGATGATTTAGTTGCGAACTCCGAAACAAAGTGCTCATTCAATTCAGTTCCTTGTGTGTCGATGTTACATTTGCGCCGGCTAGTCTCTCCACAGAAACAATTGCTTTCATTTAGACGAAGCTAGGAGTGCACTCAAAAAAATATTTTACAGAGAGAAAAATTTAACTCCACTAAAAATGGTTTTTGTTTTTTGTGCTTTTAATGTTACACAACGATTAAGCAATGTACCATTACATTGCTTAAAGCAAAAATTGACAATTTATATATTCCCATAGTTGATCCTCATCTTCCATTTAATATAATTTATCAATATCAGTATTATATCATTATTATTTCAAAATGTAATAAAATAAAAACCATTTCAGATACAACCAAACTTTTTACATTATTTTGAAGCATAGTCTATTACATTATGTTCTGAATGACACATTATGTAAATGTCCACTTCGACTTCGTGCACAGGAGCAAATTCGAAGAACTCAACTTTCGGTGACTGTGCAATAATTCGGGTTTAATGTCACGATGTTTAAACTTAATCAAGGGCTCATGGTTGGTTTGAATAAACTATAGATTTTACATAACCCTACAAAAAGTAATCTAAAAAAGTTAAATTACAATTTTTTAGGCTAACTAACAGTTGCATTTCTTAAAATTATTCTTCCGCCAAACTTTTTTTTGCAATACATCAATAGTGAGAATAGCAGTGTGACATGTGGCAATGTCTTGTTAAAATCACATGTCTTCCACATCAATTTCGTCTAAATTTGCCCACAAAAATCTGTTAACATCAAGTGATATCTCTCAACAGTCACTATAATGGCATCTACGTTGGCTTAGAAAAAGAATGGTCCGATGATGCCATCATATTATAAACTACACTTTACCTTTTGGATGCAGGGACTTCTCATGAATGTCTCGGGGATTGTTTTCACATTGAAAATAGAAATTTGTTAATATATCCACTTAACTGTAAATGAGCTTCACCTGAAAAAATAATATTTGCCCGAAATTATGATCCGCTTCAAGTTTCTCTAAACATCACGGCGTTTATGATAGCCCAGTGATTTCATTTGGTGGGTCAACACAATCTTGTGCAGGTATAAATCTAAATCTTTTCTTAAAATCGTAAAAGTTGTCTTTCTTCTAAGCCCGTAACTCTTGAACACTATATCTTACAAAAGCAATGTTCTCTAAATTTCTTGGATTTTTACACCTTGTTAATATTTTCGTATTGTGAAGAGTAAAATCCCTTTCAAATATTTCAAGTTTCGACAAATAGCAGGCACAGAAGTGCGATTATGTGGACCATAGGTTTCGCGAAAAGCACGTTAAGTGTTTACAAAGGAAAGTCTATTTTTATAAATTTTTTGAACAATAACCTAACGCTCTTGAAGCGTGCATTTTGTCATGAGAATTTGTCATAGTATACAAAATCTAAATGGTAACTAAAGGCAGTTATAACTTTTTAAGCATGGTTAACATTTCATTTTTTAATTATATCGTTCTTAATGAAAAACCATTTATGTGTACCAGGTAAGCATTTTAATGTCACAAATATTTATAGATATTATGGATCTACAGTACCAGGAGAAAGAATAGGGAGTGAATTTATTAACTTTTGTTGCCGGTTAAAAATCTGCATTGTCTTTGCATACAGCCGAGATCAAAGTATGAGGCACCCTCTTATCTTCACAATTCTAGGACAGAGACGCCAGTTTAGTTGTCAATAACTATAAACCAAAATGCAAATGGCGCATGCTCTTAGAAGCCCGTTTTATATACAGCGAACATGCATAAAAAAAGAAAATTCAGTGTGCAGGAACATTTACGGATTTACTTTCCATATGAACAGGGCAAATTTAAGCTTAAAATCGTGATTACGTCAGATTTCTTGGTTGTGTCGTTCAAAGTGCTATAAAATTTATAGAGGTCATTAAACTGCACGCCAATTGGAACAGGTCAAAAATGAAACAACTTCTGGACACAAAGATCAAAAATGTATTCGAGGGTCTCTTAAAAATCGGGAAGATTCTCTTTGGGGTTTGATACCACGATGTCCACAGAAGTTAAGTAGTCCGTTATTGCTAGAACCCTAAGAAACAGGTACAGAATAAAAGACCTGAAAGTCTACAAGGCCAGGAAAAAGTCATGGCTCTTGGAAAAGAACAAATAAAGCTTGTTTATAATAGACTCTATAATATTAAAATTTAAGAGAGGAAGATCATGCAAATATTTTCTGGTTGGACGAGCCTAACTTTAAAGTGTGCTTATTGAAGCGCTTTCCTTTCATTTTCAATCTTTAAATTATAACGGCAAGTCTGTTATATGTATACACATGCATGATAAAATTATTTTTAGTTTTGACAATTGTTCAGGTGTGTGGCAAGCTTTGCGTTACTTACAGGCAAGGCAACGTGTGGGAGACGAGTACCTTCCCAAGTATGTTATTCCTCCAGTTAAACACGGGGAGGGTTGTGTGATAATTTAGAGTTAAAAGAAATTGTTGTTTACTCATCTTACATAAACATTTTTCTTGACATCAACGTGGATCACGTTAAATATAAGCAAGATAATGCGCTCTGCCACAAGTCTGCAAAGATCATGTAGTAGTTCTAAAGCAATTAAGTGCAGCTACTAGTGTGTATAACTCAATTGCAAAATATAATTCCTATTAAATATATGTGAAGCACTTTAAAGCGTTTAAAAAAAGTTCTACGGGAAAATGAGATGCTGTTACTCATGAAGTGTGTCAAAAAAAATAGCTTCTGTCATTAAATCTAAAGGTCTAACAACATCTAATAACTAGTAAAACAAGGCTGGTGTACTTTATCTTTAATATGCACAAATGATTTCTAGAAAATTATTTTAATAGTGTGTCTTTTACTTTTGGTAATGGCTGTATTTTTTAATTATACAGTAAGACTTCACAAAAACAATAATTTAATTTATGAATAACTCAACAACATTCGAGATATGGAATTTAATAAACATTCGACACATAGTAATCAAAAGAGCCATTTCCAATGCTTTTCGTTGACTTCAAGCAGCAGTCAAACAATAAAAAATCTATAAAATTGAATTTCTACATAATACAAAAGTCAGAATTGAAGCATCTCAAATCAAAAACGACATAATACAAAAAATGTAAAGTCGCTACAAAACCTACCGCACAAAGCCCTGCGTCAAATGCGTAGGGTCCCACGATAGTAAAATCTGCAAAAAACTAAGAACACCACTGCCACATGTGTACTATGTAATGGCGACTATTTTGCTAATTAATTCCTATTCACCAGTTTGGCTTCAGCGAAGTACATTTACCCAATCAACAATGTTATAAAATACCTTTGAAAAGAAAATGTGGGTCTCGGTATTTTTGGGTATCCAATAAGCTTTCGACAAAATATGGTGTTGTGGCTTATTATATAAAATCAAAAGAAAGCTACTTCACCAAATCTTAAAGTTCATATAAAAACCAAAAGATCACAGCTCAATCTAAAAAGAAAAAGCATGCACTCACTAATTAGGCGTAAATCCCAAATGACCCTAGAATCAAACCCTCGATGACGGTCTTCATCAGTAAAGACCTTAAGAGTTACGCCGCTAAAAGCAAAAAGCGCGTTTTATATCATACAAACCATCTCATTGGCGACCTCTACTCCCACCAGCTTGTGGTTAGAAGGTTAAATAGACAATTGCCGAAAGATTCTATTGAGTAATGAGCGTTTAAAATTTCGCAAGTTGTTTTCTTTCAGTAAAATGTGTGTCAACCATATCAATCTTCTATCTAGATAAAGGCCCAAGTAATTAGTTGCACATCTTTGTGGTATCTAAGTTTTATTTAATATGAAGGTGATATGTGCACATTTAGTTTAGATGGCTTTTATTGTCCAGCGTTGTAGCCATTCTTGTACATGTAAATTTTGGAGGGCAACAATAAAATTTTCATGTGTCGATAATATTGTTGTATCCCTAATACATATGGTAATTACCGCTTGAATGGTTTTTGGTAAGTCTGCGGACTACATTGAATATAACATAGGACCAAGAATATTTTTCCGTGGCACTCCTAATAGAGCTGGGAATGTGTTTCTTGATATTTAACTCAAAACAATCTGTTGGTGAGATACGATCTTAGTAATGAATACATTGAATGTTGAAATATTTATTTCAATTTGTAAAACAAGCCCGTATGCCACATTTATCAAACATTTGACTTATACACAAACATATGAACAACAGCGTTTATTTTCAGTGTTAGTTGGTTTGGTTTACTAATCGATGTATTCGCTCTATTGTTTCATGTCCTTTACTAAAATTAAATTAATTTAAGGGTGTGAGTTAATGTTTATCTATTATTCGTGGTATTCTTTTTAAACTTTTTCTATTTAGTACTTTTCAAATAATTGGTTATAGGCTGATCGACTGGTCTGTTCTGATATTGGTTTGCAATCATAATGATTTCAGTAACTTTCGATTGACAGCTATAATATTCAAGATGTAATATTGCGTTGAAGTTATATTGCTAATAATTTGTATGAGTTTTTTAAGTGGTTCTCTTAAAACCTTTTCACTAATAAGATTACATACATTTTTAATTAATTCCCTGTTATATAATTATTAAGTGGCGAAGCGAAGCGGAGGCACTTACTAATTTCATGTTGTCCGTCTGTCCGTCCGAGCAATAACTCGAGAACTGCTGGGAATTTCCAAATTCCGTTTTCACCAATCGACAGGTGACCAGTGATTTTGAAACTGATTGGTCAAAGGGTTCTCAAATGTGGGAAACTGATTCTCCCCTTCGCTATCCGTTGCAAGCTTTGCAGGTTTATTTTGACTTTCTTTTACGTGGTTTTCTCGAGTGGCATGACACTCTGATATGGAATATCTATTATTTTATTTATCTTTTCTTCCGCTGTTGGTAGTTGAGCAAAATTAAGTTTAAATACTGTTTTTAAATGTTCCGCAAAAGTTTTAGTTTTTTGCGCAGGTATTCCCACTTTTCTTAGAGATAATATTTGCAGTTGTAGATGTTTTATTGTATAGTTAACCTCCCAAAGCGAATAGTTTGCTGCCGTAATTCAGATTATATATTTTCGTATTGCATTTTTAAGCTTATAAACTGCCTTTTCAAGTTCTTGGTAAGTTTATTGTATTTTATACTTTGCGTCTATCAGATGTAGCTCTTGTTAATTGCTATCTCTTCCTTGCTTTTCTCTTTTCAGCCAGTTTATCCTTTAAGATTGTAGTGCATTTTCTATTATATATGTCTCTCCTCTGCCTGGTAATGCTTGCCATTTTGCTATTTGCGTGGCTTTGATTAAGTATTCTATCCGTCTTGCTACTATATAGTGGTAATATTTTTTAATTTTTTAGTACGAAGTTAATGTAGGAACTATTATTAGTGTACAATTAAGTTTAATTTAAAACAAAATTTAACTAGAATTTTTTTTAGTCGAACCTCTTTGTAATAGAGAACTTTATCGGGTCTGGTTTTCTGTTGGGATCAGAATGTGGGTTGTCTTTCAGTTTGGAATAGTATTACTTAAGTGGCCCTTCAGGTGGGGTCGTCTTTTAGCTTAGCGTTGAACTCTCTGCTAACTAGAAACTCATTTCCCAATGGTTTAAAGAATTTGGTAAAGTTGGTTGGGTTGCATTTATATCTAAGCAGACAATAAATTGGTAAAATAATGATTTTGCTTATGACATTTTCTATCACAAAACTAACGATTTGTATACTGGCAAGTTTATAATTAACTTCTTTGTGCGGTTTAATTGTTAATTGATATTCTATACTACTATTTTTAATAAAGGAGTCATTATATGGTTTTACTGATAGACATTAATATAAGCGTACCCATTTAATCTAAAAGCTTTTCATCATATATTTAGTTTGATTATTTTGAATTGCTGCTATACTAAATTATTCTTTTGCTGCATTTGCATAAATCATTCTTACTTGAAGAGGACCTATTGGACTTTCATGCTCTCTTTACTTTATTAAACCTTCTGCTGTGAGTTTGAAGCATCTTGTTTTTTTACAAAAGTTTTTGTATGCCCAAACTTCTAACAGCGTTCTACTTGTGAGGATTCAAATTATACTTTAGTATTTAGGGGTAAGTCTGTTTTATATATATTCTTATTGTTATCATTTAGGTTTAGGTCTGTAAAGAACATTAGTAGCGGTAATTTTATCACGTCTTTTTTGATTTTAGCCTTATTAGCGCGAAATTTCGACTTCCTTTCTATTACTGCTTTATTATTGTAGTGTATGTCAAGCTTTCACCGCTATACATTATTTTTAAAGCACAATTGTCTTTGGAAATTTCATTTAATAGTGCAATCAAGAGTTTTATGTTTTTAGTGTTTACTATAGCATAAAAATTCAAGTCAGTTATCTCATAAAATATTAAATTAATATCTGTGATTTTGATTGTTGACATATTGTCTCAAGTATAAATGTGGCTCTCCACTAAAACACAATCTGTATGAAAACATAGCTCTTTGCTGTCCTGTGTGCAATATTTAGGACATTTGTACTCGTAATATTAATTAATGCAATCTTTGTGTTGGAATTCGTTCTAATGCTACCCATACCTAACCCAGTTCTGCATTTGCTAAGAACGCCTTGTCAGTAACTAAATTGTTATGTGGAAAGCACCATAATACTCATTTCACCGCAAAATATAAAACTTCATAATGTTACTAAGAAATTTACAAGAAATAGACCTTTTCAGGTAGCTTTAAGATAAAAAAAAATCACGTGCATATGCTCATCTTATACAGTGTCAAATGTGCATAACATATAAATGATAATTTATGTGGTAGAGTGTAATCTGCTTTTAAAATAATTATTTAAGTTAGATAAATACAACTTAATTTACAAAAGAAACAAAAAAATACTTTGGTACCCCAACCCAATACAAATAATTAGATATAAAAATTAACTGCAATGCATTTGTATTTATATTTGCAATTTAGAGGTTCTCATCCCATTACTGTTGTCTTTATATAATTTGTTCATTAAATCCGTATTTTTTGTTTAGATCAAGTCATATCATGTTTTGAAATTTGTTTTAATATTTTATTGCAACATAGTGTTCATGAACGGAAGCAAAAGTTAAAACACAATCCTTTGATATTATGTTTATGTGCAAGCATTGTTAGAAATAATGTAAAAGCTACAAATACTTAAAAACAAAATTTAATTTATATGGCATGGTTAATGACAGAATATGATGTACTATAAGAGAAAAATATTAATGGTCGTCAATTAAAATTATAAATAAATATTAATAGTTTTAAATGTTAAACAATATGCCTATCAGGCATACAACGTTCGCAATATTATTATTATAAATTAAAATATTTAATTCCTTAAAATCTCCATCTTCAAAATTTTAATTTTTATTTGTTTTTGAGAAGCCAAAAAAATTTAAAATCTACCAGACCATCCAACTGTATAAGAAGACTGTGACATCAAGGACCGTAAAAGGAGTGGAAGAGCGGAAAGTAAAGATCATCAGAGAGCAGATACGCCAAAATCCTAATCGCTCGATGCGGAAGATGAGGCAGCACCTGAAGATCTCTTCAACTTTGGTCAGAAGGATCGTCAAAGAGAAGCTGGGACTCCTACCGTGTCAAAAAAGCAGCTATCCTATCGGAACGGAATCGTGAGGCACGGCTCACGAAATGCCAAAATCTCCTTGCCCGCATGTGGTTCGGAGAGCGCCTTTGCACCGTCTTCTCCGACTAGAAGCTGTTCGCCGTAAAAGCAGCTTTCAATCCCCAAAATCACTATGTGTACGCCAAGAATACTGAGGAGGCTGATCAGAAAGGGAGAATTGTCAACAAAGCAGTTCATCCCGAACAAGTGATAGTTTGGCCCGCGGTGTGCTCTGGCGGCAAACTCCTTTGTTCTTCGTCAATCCTGACGTCAAAGTTAACAAGGAGTATTACTTGAAGGCTATCTTGAAGGAGCAGCTGATACCCTGGAGCAAGTCTAACCTTAGCATGGACCATTGGATCCTTCAACAAGACGGAGCTCCTGCTCACAAAGCGAAGATCGCCCAGGAGTAGTGTCAGGACAATCTCCCCGAGTTCATCTCACGTGCAGAATGGCCTGCCTCCTCCTCCGACCTCAACCCCCTTGCCTACGCCGTTTGAGGATATTTGGAGAAGAAGGCCTGCTCTCGTGACCATCCCAATCTGGAGTGATGGACGCGTACCCCGTCGTTTCCGTGATGTCATCAAGAATCGAGGAGGCAGAATCAAAAAGTGATCACAGGCATTGATTATTGATTGTTTGTGAAAAATAAATTACACATTTCGTGAAGAAAGATATTTGGACTTTTCCGTATCTCAATACTTTTGGCGCACCCTCTAAACTTTTAGAGAAATTAAGATATTATCAATTTATATATTTTACCAAAGTTAGCTTTTATTTAAAAAAATGTTATCATATAACAAGAAAACAACAAAAACTAATTATTAAAGAATAATATATGCAATTAGGCGACGCTTATGTGTGTAATCCGAGACAAATATTTTCACTCACTTAAAAAAGCAATTTTTTAAAACGGTGTCATAAAGATAAAATCACTAATATTAGTGACTAATATAGTTTATAATAAATGTACTCATTTATTAGCAACATATAAGCATAACAAATTTAGATAACCTGTCGACAAGACATTAATCAATTTGCTGCGAACATATTCCAGATATGTATTTTTTTTTATTTGATAATTTTTTTAATCTCCATTTTAATTATTACTTTCATATTTGTGTCGTAGTTAATTTTATCTTTACTTTGTTAATGAATAAGTTGCTATAGTTTGTTGGCCAAAAAATAATTTGAATTCATTACGTATGTTTTTCATATTGTCTAATAATTATCATTATGATTGTAAGATATTATTGTACATTTCTTATATTGCAAGATTATAACTTCCATTCTAAAATCTTTGACTTACAGAGGTGTTTAGTAAATATTGAACCTACATTATCTTTCAACAGTATGACTTTGTAATCAGTAGTTTACACCAAAAAATACAACTCTTTAAAATTAAGTCAGTAGGAACACTATTTACTAGCTTTATTCTTCTTTCAATCAAAAGACATAAAAATGTTGCAAAACTCGATGGAGATTAATCAATAAAGATAAAAAGATGATCTTTTTAGGTAGTCTATATAAAACTAGAAGTATGGGTTCGTTCACAAATTATCAAGGCTGATGATAGTTTAGATTAGATATTCTCTATATTGTGTCTACTGTTTAAGCTGTTAAGAATGTACAAAGCCGATGAGACCTGCAAATTAATTTTAAACAACTTTGTAAATTGTTGCTGCAATAAGTAAACAAAAATCTATAAGTGTAATTATGCAATAAGCTTAGAGGATATATATTTTTTATAGCCTATCTGAAGATGTCATGTTGAGTGATTTTTTTTGTTACTGGGTACCTATAGATTTATTTCTGCGTTTTAAGGCGAAACTATACAATATTTTGTTTGCTGTTTAGTTTAAGTTATATTAATTATTTGATTAGTGTTACACCAAGGCATGCTTCCGTGTTATAAATAATGTAAGTACTTTTTTACATGTGTATCTTCGTGGCAACGTTTCGGCCATTAGCACTATTTGATGTCGGTTGAGTTGTTTTGATGAAATTTGACTTAGTCATCTAATCATTATGAATCCTCATGTCAGTGGCAACGCCTCAGCCGTCAATACATCTAACTGAGGCTGGATTCACGTCTGTTTTGATGAATTTTAAGGTCAACTTTAAAGACTTTTCGATTGTAGCACTTTACTACTTTAATCTAGGAAAAATAAACTACATTACTATATATTTTGATGCAAGATGTAAAAATAGCATGTAAACTACCGTTTATCTTTAAAGCATTGTTATCATACAAAGGTTTAATCTCTCAATGGGGTGTCTTAGCTCTTTGGTACTGGCTTTCGCCTTCAAAAATTTTAGGGCTTGTAGTTTTTTAATGCTATTGAATAGCATGTTGATGTAGCGAGGGAGGATGTCAAGAGACATTAACTTTTCAGTCAAAGTGTAAAATTTGATCTGATTACTCCGTAAGCAACCAATAAGTATTCTTAGAAACTAACAATAAAAGAGTATACTAAATACATAAAATATAGTATTATGCCGTGTTTGGAAGATTAGTTTAAAAATGAATATTGGTAGCATCGTGTTGAAAATCCTTGAGTTAAAATTAATACATTATTTTACTCGACTTTAAATAAATATTTACAACAGAATTATTTGTTTGTAGGTCACGCTGAAAGTAGTGGAATGTTCCTTCTTCTTAAAGTGTCTTATTCATTATTGAATGTTGGCAGCAATGGACGCAAAATTTTAGTGGCTCTTATCAACTCATGTGTACTTGTATGGGTCCAATTTATAATGTTCTTAAGTCAGGAGCATCTCCTGCGACCTCTCCCTCTTCTGCCTTCAACTTTTCCTTCCATAATGAGCTGCAAGGTATTGTTTGTCATTCCGATATAAATATCCAAGATAAGCTGTTTTTCTTTTTTTAATAGTTAATAGGAGTTCATTTCATCTGTTCATTCGTCTCAGCACCTCTTCGTTTGTGATATGCTCCGTCCAAGATACACGTAGCATTCTTCTAAACACCCATACTCAAAAGCTTGTATTCTCTTTTCTGTATTAGCCTTGAGGGTCCACGCTTCAGCACCATATAATAGTATTGAGTATATGTAGCACTGCACAAATTTGTATCTGGTTGTAAGATGAAGACTGCGGTTGGTAAGTAGTTTTTTGAGTATTTGGAATGCTGATCTTGCTGTTTCTATTATTATTTTTATTTCCGTTTCTGAATGACTCCCAATTTGGACTTAGAAAAGGGCTTGGTACCAGAGAAGCGCTATTTAGCCTGTCAGTTCTGCTACAAAAATGCCGTGACCAATAAAAAGATATCTACGTGTGCTTCATCGACTATGAAAAAGCCTTCGACCGTGTGAAGCACGACGAACTAGTGAGAGTATTAACTGAGAAAGGACTTGATCAAGAAGACATAATAGCTATTAGAAACCTATACTGGAACCAAAACGCCACAGTGAGAATAGATAATGGAAATACGGAAGCTACCTCAATTAAAAGAGGAGTGAGACAAGGTTGCATCTTCTCACCACTATTATTTAATATTTATTCAGAGACAGTTTTCGCCAAAGCCCTAGAAAACTCCGAAGACGGAATAAAAATAAACGGTAAGCTTTTTAATAATATAAGGTACGCTGACGACTCCGCAATAATCTCGGATAGCCTAGAAGGATTACAACGGCTGATGGATGTAGTAAGCCATGAAGGAGACGCAATAGGGTTAAAGGTAAATACTAAATAGACAAAATACATGATTTTCAGCAAAACACCAATAGCACAAACACAACTTATAATATATAATCGACGAATAGAGAAAGTACAAAAATTCAAATGCCTGGGAAAATGGCTGACAGAAAATGGAGACCCAGAAAAAAAAATGAAATGTTCTTACAAGATTCAAAAGGATAATGTAAAAATTGATAATTAAAAATGCGTCATTAATGATGGTTCATTCATAAGATAACTAAATTATTTTATTAAATTATATCAGAATAATGAGGTAAGTTACAAGAAACCTTATCTACTACCGCCACAAAGAAACAAAATACATAATAAGAAGCTCAGTGCGATTCTGATAGAGCACTATTAACAATGTAACAACACCAACTTTTTTTGACCATTCAAATATTAGTTGTTTATATAAACCATGTTTGTCTAACGAAACAGCAGTCTAATAATTATTGTTTATAGTGAATATTAAAATCCGTTGTTAATTAAGGTCAAACTTAACTTAAATATTTCATTACCCAATCATCAAATTAAATGAATTCGAAAGATTACACAAAGGCAAACAAAAACACAACAAACGTGTGTATTCTAAGCTCTAGGGTCAAAGGCAGTAAAAAGTTAAATTTGTTAGTGTAGGTAAGTATGGATTTATATTATCTAAAAAATAAAAACCCTAAACTGCAGCTATTTCTGTGAAAAGTAATGCGACTATATAACCTCAACCAAAGTATTTTCAATTACAAAGTTCTAATTTGCCGAGTGTTAAAATATAATTAAGATTACTTCTACTATATTCTTAGTGATAGGGAACTTTAAGGAGAAACATTTGAACGTAAGAAAATAATTGGAAATCTTAAATTAAAAGTGTAGGATTGCTAGCTACGAATCTAAACTTCAAACCATTGAAAATAAGTATAAGCAGGGTCCATATTCCTTTTATAGCATTTCATAACTATAAATCTACACAGGGGTGTTCAAAAGCTTGCTGTAATATTATATTATTTATCTAGCTACAAAATTTAATATTAGTTAGAACAATATATTAATTTTAAAAATTACATCCTAGACAAACTTTGTCTCTTTTGTCTTTCTTGTTGATGCACAGATTAAACTTTAGTAGAATGAAAACTTTATAAATATGAAATTTTAAAAAGTAATATGTATATAAAATATATAATAGGTATATAAAACTGCTAAGAACAGATAAATTGAATGTGATGAAAAAATAAATACAGTTATATTTGACGAAAGAAACAGGACTGCATTGTAACGTAGTCACTGGATACGTTAAAAGGCGACTCATGAGAAACTTCTTTGATGTACTGCTACGAGCCCAGCGTGAATGAAATTCGCGCACGTGTATTTTTAAAATGCTAGAAGTTGCTCTTTAAAAGAACATTCTGAAAAAATTGTATTTACCGTAAAATTTCGATTTTTCTTCGATATAGGTGTTTTTACTTCGTCAAATTTTAATAATTGTTACTGAAAAATAAAATCGAATCTGTACATTCGGTTTAATAATATTTCAATAATTGCTGTTTTTGACATATTTGAGCCCAATGGCAATAAAATACATACATCTAAAATATTTTATGTCAAATTTAATAAGCCCCACTCCATTTCTGCGGACATCAGAAAAGCCGCAATTGAGAGTTAAAATGGAACATATCTAGTGAAGGCAGTCATTTTGAAAACATAATGTACTGAACTCCATTTATTCACCATCATAATAAAAAAGAATTGAAATTTTATCTCTAATAAAAAGCGAGACTAACGGACGCGGAAACTAGGCTGACGGATAGTTAATTGTCAAAGTGACATTAAATTTTACGGAATACAATTTGTTTGTAAAAAATGATCAAAATGATTAAAATAACTAAAATTATTACGTACTTTGAAAAAGAAATAAGAATAGGAAATAAAAAATTTAAAAACGCGGTGAAAGCAGAAAAGTGATAAAATGTACTTTATATTTTTAATAGCCTTAGTGTGGTTTGTTGTGTTTTGAGCCACTTTCGTTGCTAAAAAGTTGGAACATTCATTGGTCTTTTATTAAGCAGCGTTATGTGTTTAAAGGTTTAGGTCTATTTACTAACAGTTACTATCAGTCTGATAATTTTGTTATTACAGTAGCTCGGTTTATTTCATATTTTCGTACTAATTATTATTGTTCTTATTGTCGTTCCTTTAACAATTGATAAAAGAGGAATGCTGAGAAATATCGGTACATTTCGCTCGCACCTTATTTCGGGTTAGTTGATAATTAGTGTTTGAGTTGTACGCAAAATATGCTTGAGCGTACTTAAAGGAAAGTAACGTCGTCCCTCATATTTTAACACTCTATTTTTAGCCCTATAATTGGCCTATGTTTTTTCAAAAAGTAGGGGAACTTTTTTGTGGTTTTCACCTTTTGGCTATTGCTGTGGTAAGATCCATTAAATATCTGAGACTCCAACTCTTCGGAAAAACGTATCATAGAGTTAAAAAAAAGGTCTAATCCTCACTAAACACTACCGTGGGTATCGAGAAGTCAGATCCTCGGTGCGTACTGTTACATGTATTACATTATCGATCATTAGTTGCATTAAATCTGTTCATGAGTCCTGTAGTTTTTTTAAATTATTAAAAAATTCATAAAAAATATGAAAACAGTAATAATCGTAAAGGAACGAAGGAAAAGAAATGGGACAGTATTAGTGAAGCGAACAGAATATCGAAAAGCAAAGTGTCTTATATATAAAATGACAAAACCAAAACAGCAAATTAAAAATATTGTTAACAAAATACAAATTTTATTATTTGCAATTTTAATGACTTTACGGTATAGTACCTACCTAGTAATGTATTGCATCTTCGCAATCAACATACATATTTTAAATGATAGCAAATTTTAAAAAATAAAGTGAATCGTGCAACGTTTATATGACAAAATTCTTCAAAGATGAACTTCGTTCAACAGTTGTTTAATTCTAAAAGCATTTTCACCTTTTCGAGCGTAAAATAAAAGGGACTGAGTGAGTAAGATGACTTCATTTTCTATATACGTTTACAATATTTTCTGTTAAGTGTTCTGTTTTATTTTCTACCTGCTATAACTTATTATTATTGAACTTACGTCCCTAATACTCTCCTCACCATTTTATCTTGTGCTATAATTATCAAATGTTCTAGTAATCTTATCCGACCTTGCTGACAGTGGTTTCTACTGAGTTAGTTTTTAATTTTTTTCTAACCGTAGTGTGTTTATATATTTTTATTCTACTACGAACTCTCATTTTGCTACTCTATATTTTAGGTTTTTTTTGTTTTTCTTTTATATATCCCCACATTTGTGTTAATTGTTGCACAGTTCCTTGCAATTAAATAAAACTATATATGGAATATATAAAAATAAATGGGAGGATTTCTTACATTAGATTAAAAAATGATGCAACCATCATCACACTCATAAACCAATAGACGCAGCAACTGAAGAAGAGAGAGATGAGTTTTATGATAAAGGAGGAAAGATTTGTGAAGAAATCCCAAAACTAGATACACTCATTCTTCTGGGAAATTTCAAATGAAAAGATGGGAAAAAGTAAATACTGGAGAGCAGTAGCTGGAAGAGAAACAAAACTGGGAAACTCAACAACCTGGACGTTACATGGTTAGCACAAAAACCAACATAAAGTAACATGTTTGTCTCTGGTAGAACGCAGGAAACCAGATAGATCAAATTCTAATAGCTAAACAGAGGCAAAAATGGTACAGAATGTAAGATCGTTTAAAGAAGCAGATGTAGGGGCAGACCACATCCTAGTGATTGTGAAGCTAATGTTAAGAAGGAAAAACAAATGAAGAGAAAGAGATGCAAAATTGAAGTGATAATAGAAACGAAAGCACTATATTGAAAAACAATTAGCAAAAAAGCCGAAAGGTGAAAATATAGAAAAAGGATGGGACAATATACAAAAGCATGGAAGACGCCGCAGATAAACTAATATGCAAAAAACTACAAAGAAGATGAATTAATAGCTTGATGGAGACTGCAGGGAAATACCAGAAAAAGAAAGCCGCTGGATTAAAGTGACTAAGAACAGGAAATAAAGTAGACAATAGAACATAGCAAAAAATTCTTCTCTTATACAAACTCCAAAAAAGATATTTTGATGATAAGGAATAACAAATTACTACACAAATACAGAGTGCAAAAATATAATACTTATATCTATGTGAGACCCAACCCTTATGAGCAGGAAGATAGCAAACTATCGAATCAAATTCCTAAACGATAAGTAGATTAGACACATAGTTAACTATTTATTCTTTTTATCGTTAACAAACATTTAGATTATGTAAATGTAAATATAAATATAAAGAAAAATAATGTGAACGGCAACACCCCAAGAAAAGTTTTAAAATATGCAACACTTGCTAGCTTTTGTTAGACTTATAAAGAATACTTAGACCATATAGTTATTGGGATGTAGGTACCTCGAGGGGCCAAATATGAATACAAAAAGTTTAAAATTTTTCCAAATACTCTTAATTTTGTATTCCGTCCTATAGACTGGTTCCCTGTCTTCTGTATAGGATCTTTACTTCTAATATACAGGGTCCGGCAGGAAGATGTTACGTTCTTGAGACAAGTCTAACATTGGTGATAGGAAAACTAGCGCATGTGTAATGATGGATATGTACTTGTAGCCATTTCAATAGTCATGGAGTTCCGTCTTTGTTTACGACACCTTTGTTCTAATTCGCCCTTCGGTGGTGCAGACACAGCGAAGATTTCAAACTTACTTTAATATTAGTCGACGCGGTGCCGTCCCATCTCGCCCAATAATACTGAAATGGTTTTTAACAACTTTAGGACGAGAAGAACTGCAAGCCTTGGAACAACTCGAATGGATGATCGAACCGTTAAAACACCAAAAAACATCGAAGAAGTTCGACAGGCTCTAGATGCTAGCTCTAGCTGTTCAGCGACATGACACACTCGCGCTTTCCGCAAGTCAGGCAGGTCAGTTCGCGGAATTTGTACTTTAATCTCCACTTTCATTTTTACAAAATCATGATTCTTTAAAAAACTAAAACTAAATAACTATGTGTGGCTGTTTCCGTTTGTAGAAGCAATAGAATTCTGATAAAGTATGATGAGGCTCATATTCACTCATTGGGTGCTGTAAACAAGCAAAATTGTCGGCACTAATTCGAAAAAATCCACGGGAAGTCTATCGAAAGCTCCTACATAGCGAAAGCGAACTTTTTAGTACAGAGTAGCCCAGCTTGGCATAATTGGACTCTAATTTTTCCCAACAAATGAACTCACTGTGACGGTCACCTCACAGCGTTTTTTGGAAGCCATAACTCAAGAAAATCGAGCAGTTCAACACATTATGCTTTCAGCCATATAAATATGTAGAATTTTTCTAATTTTGAAAACCGTAACACCTCTCTGCCGGACCCTGTATATAACTGAATATGTGTACAACTTTAAGCATGTGCTTTATTCTTGAAATGTAATAAAATTATTAATTAGGTTTTGCAACACATACTATTCTATCAGTAAATTTTGAATGGTTTAAATAATAAAGCCAGTTATTTTCCTTTATTAGTTTCTTGCTTTGAACAAAGACCATTTTAACAAGTTACATATGGAAAAATGCGTAATATTCTATACTTGGTCGCCATTAAATTTAAGCAATTTGACGTTACAAACCGCTATTTCGGGGAAGGAAAGTTGCTGCCGCTCTTGAGTAACTAATCAGGCAGCCTAAGGGTAGGTTTATTGGACTGAGGAACACCTGGGAAGTTTACCCAATTCTATTAGGTTGTAGCTTACTTTAAAAAACGCCAAACTCTTCTTACTAAAGACGGATATTTATATTAACATTAAATTAATTAAATTTGAATACTTCTGTCTTACAAACTTTACTTGTTATTACCATTACGAACAGAGAACGTTCGTAAACCATAAATATTTGAATAAAACTATAGCTAAACTTTTTTGTAACAACTAATTTGATTTGTAATTAGATAACACCAGAACTTGATGTTTATGCAACAGCAAAACTGACAAATGGCGTACAAAGCGCGAATTCAATTTAAAAATGCAAATAGCATAAATGCAGACAAACATGGAATAACATAAATCCAATCTAATTTCAGTTGCACTCAATAATAATCCCAGGTTTTCAATTTCGGTTCTAGTATTCACCGATGCAATTGCGAATTTCAGTCGCAACGTCGAGCCTGTAATCGAACAGCATGCACGCTAGCTTTTCAGCGAACTATTTTTGGTTTTCGTGCGCTCGTTGTTACTTCACATTTCTCTATTGCTCGAACCAACCCCTCCGGTAGAGCAGCGGCCGCACGGTCGTTGGGTTTATGAGCAAATTGCACGCAAATTTGCCGAGGCGCGCGGCGTGAAGAAGGCATATTTTCGAATTTCATAATTAGATCGTGTTGGTAAGCAAGTGGAACTTGTAATGGGGCTTCCGTCGGCGCCCTCATCTGGCCCGGCTTAATTCTGCGCCTGCATGGCAATGGGGCGCTTTCGCTGGGGTAAATAACTGTAGTTGGGGTCTGTTGAGGCTCCGAGGGATAGGTCACGAATAGTAATAATTGCAGCTGAGGGGCCTGAGTGGGTAATAGAATACGGGGCATTAGGAATTTGCTAAACACAGAAGGGATGGGATAACAAGCAACCGAGATCGCTAATCTTTAACTTGATACGCGATAACGTTTAATGCAACCCGGCACGACGAGTTTGTTTACAAGACAAATGTTTGCGTGCGCGTATGCTAGGTGAGACGCGAATTCCAAGTTTTAATCGTAGGGTAAACTGAATTATTGGGGCTTGTAACGCCGCGGCAGCCACACAACTTTCATGTGTAAGAAATAATTGAGTTTGTAACATGCGTCACGTAAATTAAAAATAAAATAAATAAGTTTCCAACTGATGATTACTATCTTTCGCGTCAATTAAGGCAAGTACGAGAAAGATTGGCAATAGCAGAATTATATGTTCTACTCCTAGTTTACTTCGCTCAAGTAAAACCATTCGCGAAAATTATATTTATTTGCCTACTTTCGCAGGTTAAAGAGTCAAAATCGTGGGGGTCCCACAGTTTACCTAACTCAATTGAGCTCACCATAGTTTTTTACAGTACTGTTCGCACTCGATTAGTTAGCTAGATAAATCAGCTTTAAAACGAAGCCCTTCAAATTTTCTTCAAAAAGTTACCATTGTCTCAAATTGGGCTATCATCCTTTACAGAAACTACATTGTTGAATATTTGGGTACCACCTAGCGCCATATGTCATATTTCGCCAACAAAAGTATATAATTTGAAGGGGCTTAAAGCTTGCTCTGCCTGCTGTAGACGGAGCAAGCAGGTATGAAAATATTGTGTTGCTAACGTTCAATTAAGCTTTTTTATTTTTCGTGTGTAACCGCAACAGGCCTGGCGAACCATGGCTTATATACAACTTTTATAAGAAGTTTTATTAGGTGTAACATAGTAAAAGTGCAAAATTCATACCAAATATCGTCAATCTTTCTGACACTCTTATAAAATGGGAAGTCTAGTTGACGTGGAATGAGTCACAAATAATTAGAGAATTACTGAATCACTAAACATTTCAACAATGAGGAAAACTAGAAGAAAATTAACATTGTATGCTCATATAAAAGATAACAATAAGATTGCTTAGCTATTAGGTTACTAATATAAATAGTAATATTTTATACACTGGTATACACTGGGTGAATGCGACAATCTCCGTCAGTCTGTTGCATCTGTAGCGCTTTTACTACGAAATCGATCACTATGAAATTTTCCACAATGATAGAACTCGAAGCGAGTGAGGTAACCTGATAAATTGTTTCGAAATCGGACAGCAATAATACGTTCGCAATTTTAACAACTCGGTCCTGCAACTTCTCAAACAGCGTGCGATAACATTACTAGTTTGTATCCACCTGTGATATAAAAAAAATCGATTGGTGTATAGAGTGCTTCAAAATGATTGACTTAATTATATACGACTATACATTGTATGCTAATGATTTACAGTCATTAGCGAAATTACTACAATGCAGCGCAACGTATTTTGCATATTTCAGTAAAGAAAGTCAATGACTGTGATGCAACGTTCATTTTATCGTCATTACAATATTGAACCTTCAATGAGGAAGAGCATTTGTCGGAATCATCAATTTGATCAAATTTTCTGTTTGTGTAGAGGTAAACGCACGTACCGACCACATCTATTGGAAGAGAATGTGAAACAAATTTGAGAATGTTTAAATTGTAGCTTAATGACGTCTAGTCGACCCGGAGACCCCACAAACAACTGTCTGGCGTGCGTTGAGGCTCCGTTTAATGGTAAAACCTTACAGTTTATAACGAAACAGAATATTCACGCAAACGACAAGCTACACCGTGTGAAATTTTCTAATTATATTGTCGAAAACATGGAGGATGGCACTTTTTTATAGCATTTAATTTTTAGTGACATGGCAATTCTCCACCTAAGTGAGAAAGTTGGTTTACACAATGCTCGGATTTAGAGTCTACAAAATACCAATGCTACACCGTATCGAGAACAAAGGTTTAGAGACCTTTCTATTTCGATGCTAACACGATTACCTTGCGATGTTGCAAAACATATTACTTTCCCTAATAAATTAAAATTCAGAAAACTGTTTTCCAATAAGCCGGGGTGTTCAATGTTTTCTTAATTAATCTCTAGTTCAACGATAAATAGGTCGCATGGGGAACGAAAATTTGGCACTTATGTTCTAACCCCCGAGATCTACCGATCTCGCACTTTGCAACTGTTACTTGTGGGGTTTCGTAAAAAGCAATTCATGTACTACCTACAATAACTTTAGACGAGTTAAAAAATTGTATTACAGCTACTTAGTTGTGCAAGACTTCCTTCCAGATTTTATCTATGCAACCGGAAAAGGGGCACATTAAATATTTATAAACTTGAATGTAAATACAATCAAGTGTAGTTTATATATTATTTGTAATATTTTAGCCTTTGCAAAATTAAGTCCGTAATTTTGAATCACTTTGTACAATAGATGTTTTAAGTCGGAAGTCTATTCAAAATCAATTAGGGTTGTTATTTACTACAATATTATTTCTACTGCATGTTGTGGTTCTAATACTATAAGTACGTCCAACAGTTTTCAAAATTAGTAGAAAGATATGAGCATAATGATTTTGAAATATCACTTGTGAAGTCAAAAGCGTGACGACGGTAAGATGCTTAGTTATCAATAATAGCTACCGCTAGAGGATTTATTTCATAGTATTGATAGTATCGGTAGGATTATGCACTTTTCTTATACATTTTTTATTATTAAATTCCTAACGGCTAAGGACTGTGAGTCCATTGACATTCATCAACGTCTGAGTACTGTCTATAACAACAGTACCAACAGCATTTAAATGAACTAAACTGTGCCCATCACTGCATAAGGCAGAATGATATCAATGAAAATTAAAAAGTATATCAATGAGCAAACGTCCGATTTCTTTTTTAAAAAATCTTCTGCAGAATCCGAGTGCGTGTGTAGATAAAGATGGCACTTCCGTAAAAAAATAATGACAACACTTAATACAGAATATTCGAGCTTATAAAAAATATACAGTTCATTTGTGTGCGTTATCTATTAGTGAAGTTATTGCAAAAGAGACAAAGCTTTACGTGTATCATTATAATTCAAGATTACATTCAAAATCATACTGATGTTCAATGTCCAAAATTATACCAAGTATACCGGTTTGAAGAAAGACATTATTATTCTGCAAGTTACACAAGTGCTTAATTTTTTGTGATTTTTAACGAAATAAAAGATGTTCATTGAAACAAATAATTAATGTTAGGGAGATTTATAAGACTACGGCTTATTATGGATCATAGTCGTTTGCGTAACTATAGCTAAGAAACACACCATGGCATATTGCCTTGGTAAAAGGAAAAAATTAATAGTCATATTTATATTTTTCAACGTAATGGTACCGCACCAAAAAGGATATGAGACAAAATACAGTTAAAACAACTATGATGAATATTCACAAATTGTGTCCATTAACATTTTAGAAGTATTGTAGCAGTAGTTTTATTAGTCTTCTGCACAATTACTTCTACATCTAGCAAATAATGCGGAATAGCAGATAATGCTGCGGTCAAATTATTCTTGAACATTTTTCTAAATATGTTTTAGATTGCTTTAAAAAACAATAACCAGTCTTCAGAGTTACAATAAAAAAAGTACTTTGTCGTTGTAGCCTAATGTTTGGGGCTAAAACGACTGCCCATGTTATCCAGTTGATACTAACGCAATAAATTTGTTTTATCCAGTCCAAGCATTTTTTAACATTCTACAGAAGTCTAGTGAAAATAGTCACACGATCAACTATTTATTTATTATTTTTTTAGTAGCTGTAGAATCTTTTTAGACCATTGTTAATGTTGCCAAGCATCTTTTGACATAGTATAAAAAATATGAGTGGTAGTAGGTCGATAGTTTCCCCTCAATATCTATAGGTTGTTTTTATTGGTCACCTTGTCTGTAACTTAAGATGTTCGAAAACCCATCTAACATATTAATTTTAGGGATTTTTTACTAACTTATCTGTTCGGGCGCTTTCTACCGGGCGCTCGTGCGCCTTTACAAAAGATACTTAACTTAGCGCCACTACCGAATCAGAGGCGCTGGCCCCCTCTCTCGGATGCGCCGCCGCTGGGCCTTAGCGAAAATTTGGAGCTCGCGCTCGCGTGTGGCGATGCACAACATTCAGCGAGAGACCTGACTCGAGTGCGTCGAGCCTTCAAGACGTTTCACAAGTACGCTGCTTTCAAGGAAAAGGGGACTGCATGACAAGGACACCGTTCAGTGTGGAATCGTGACGATTGTTGTGTATGCGTCCTCTTGTGTTGTAGAGACAGTGTTTGTGCCTTGGGGAAGAAGTCCAAGGAGCGATCTCAGCGGCCATGACCGTCTAGCTGGTCATCCGCCCAGGCGGTGCGGTGACCGTGCGTGATAGACGGTGCGACGCACACACACGTCCTGGTAAGAGAGCTCTCGTTACGTGCGAAAAGGTACTTCGCAGATTAGCATAATTGCGTTTGCGCCTCTATCGGCATTGCGACACCTTTGGATGTGTATTGTCATTTACTATTGTTCCTTTAGTATAAGTTTTGTATTTAGTTTAAGTTTTACAACTGCCAATAAATCCTACTGATTCAAATACAATTTTCGAAGGCACCTTCCTCTGTACCGCTTCAGATTTGATGTTGGTTTTGATCTTTTGGCATATTCCTTCTTACAAAGGACCCCAAAGACCTCAATAGAAGGAGTTGAAGTCACATTTAAAGCATTACGAAATAGCTCCGCAAATTACATGTCATTGCTGTACAGCAATTCGGTGACTAATGAGTAAAGCAAGATGCCATGTCTCTCCACAGCGAGACATTTTAAGTAACCTTTTAATAAGACACTTTTTTAATAAGACTATATTTTACGGTTCTGACCGATAACCTGTCAAATTATGTATCTCTTAAAAAAAATTAATTTTGGGTTTAGTATTCTACGAAAATGGAACTTTCTCTTGATTTAAAAATTTATGCAGGTGCTAATTAATTAGAGTAATTTATGACTGTTGGTGTAATTTTTCAGACAATTTTCTGCCATATCTCTCGGCGGGTATTTTTTATTTTTCTAAATATTTTGGGGCCGTAATTTTTCATATCGTTTAATTCCTAGTATTTTTCACTTAATATAACCAACAGTTACGACATATTATAAATAGAGCGAAATCAAATTTATCCGCTGTTACACTTTCAGAAACATAGGGATTTTTTTAATCAATTTCGATACCTTTTATAACATGCGGCGTCATAATGTCCTAAGCATATCTAGAATACTATATAATTTTTTACTTCACCCGTACCCGAGTACCCGAGTGTTTTAACACATCTAATCATATCTAATGCAGTTTCCTAAATAGTTCATGGGGAGTTTACTATATACATACATTGCGTTGGCGCTTATTTATAATTGGCAACTGCACTTCACAAAAACGTTGTGCAGACTGATTGAACTAGAGAAGTAAGACCTGTCGTTTATGCATAATTTGTTAATATATGTTACTGATACCTCGAGAACACATTATTTTCACCTAATTCAAGTATTTTTTAGTTACGCCTTTATTTATGCAATTTATCTTCCGTTTTCTTTACTGGTAGCTTAATTTATATTTAAGAACGGCTACTAGTTAGATATGACGATGTTAAAATTATAATTAGAGGAAGTAAATATTTAAAAAGCAGATAACACTAGTATTGTTCAGAGTTTTCTATACCATTGATTTATTTATTTGACGATAACTTAATAAATATATATATACAAATCAAATAACCAGTTTATGTGGCTCAGTTTCTATAATATTTTTTATCAGAAAATATTTTATTTAATTGATATTTCTAATAAACAATTAATTTATATTTAATCTTTTAGATTGAATTAAATATTTTGTGATTAAAAACAATTACAAGTTTGTCAACTGTATATTTTATTCTGTTGCAGAAATGATTATATCGTTTTGTAATCATAGCGAAGGAAGAAAGAACTCTGAACAAGAACAGAGAAGTACAAAAAAGTTCAATATAAAAATAAACAAGAAAGAAACAAAGAGTTGACAATAAAAAAAGCTACAAAAACGTGCGATATACTTAGAAGATAAAAACTAGACCAAAAAAAAAATAATTTCAGTATTTACGATGAATAGTTACAGAATAATAATAAAAATAAAAGAATTGCAATTAGGTGTAAACTGTTTAACAAATTAAGAAATTTAAGAATTACAACAGCCTTAATTGCAAAAAGGAAATGCCAAAGGAAACAAGGGTGCGAATTTTTAAGAAAGTTGTGTGTAAGTAATGTAGTGTAAGTAATGTTTATACCTGTATTTCTTAAAAGAAAGCACTGTAATATCTCATGTAATTTAATCAGTATTTAATCTATAAGTATACCTCTTATAGGTAATAATCTTTAAACTTAATTATCGAGTCATTGTAATAGGTACATATATTTTATCTTATTTAAAACTAAAAATAATAGTCATATATAGTCCTATGGATAAGAGCTTTGTCATAATATTAATCAGACATATTAGCACCACCTTGTACACTTAAAGCATGCGCTTCTTATACTAAATGTTAGTAGACTGACTTAGCAGTAATACGACAACAGTACGCTCGAACGAAATCCCTATTAAACTTAGACACATTGGGAACTACTTATGTAATCTGCTAAACCGAATGTCGGTTGTTTATCAACTAAAACTTATTGATCAAAACTGAGTTATTTGTTTGTATAGGAAGACTATGCCGTTAACTACAGTTAATTATGCGGGACGCTCTGCAAGTGCCGCGCCAAGATATTGAATTAGGCGCCCGAACAAGGCACCGTAAGCGTCAACTTGAATCTGGTTGTTATGGGACGAGCGCAAGTTGGGAAGTCGGCAGCTTGAAATTCTGTTTCCAAGAGGCCCATTTGCGCGAGTTCCCCGAATGAGGTGTGAAAAGGCTTTTTTGATGACTGCACGGTCAGCGAAATATCAAATAACGTGCTGGCCAACGTGTGGTGTATCTAAATTTTTTCAGTTATGGGCGCGGCATAAAGAAGTGCCATAAGTGTTATTGGCAAAGACAAGTTTTACAGGTAAACACCAATATGTTGACGAAAATAATTGTATTTATTTCTGCTGCAAATAATAACTAATAATTAAAATTAACATAAATTTTAGTTTTCGAAAATATCAATAAATATTTAAATTTTGTGGATAAAATAGTACATTTAGTAATGCAAAATGCATTTTGTTTAAGATGTCTGCACATTTTTTGTTATGTTAACTAGCATAGAATTTGTATTGTGATTTCGTACTTATCATGTCTATTTTTATTGGGAAAAACTATAAATTCTAAGACTTTAATGTGCTGTGTTAATAATAACAATATTTTTGTTTATCTTGTTATCGGTACTGCCACTAAATAAATAGAACAAAAATTTATTAAATGCTTTGACTACTAATGTGTTCTCTTTGTCTTTTTTGAACCGTCTTAATTATTATTTCTTTGTTTTAGTTTTTACTCCTACCAATAATAATAACAATAATAATAAGATGCCTACATTTATAACTGAAGAAGAAGCTACTTTTTAACAAAATGGACCCACCTAAATGCAGACCTATTGGTTGTCTGCAGACGATATATAAAATCTTAAGAGGATGTATCACAAAAATTATAAGCAAACACACAGGCGAATAAAAAGAATGCTGAAAAGGAGCAAGAGAATTCAAAAAACAGCTCATCATAGATAAAGTCATGTTGAGTCCAGTACAAAAAGCAACGAAATCTGCACAGTTGCTATGTTGATTACCGCAAAGCGTTTGACTCTGCACTCCATTCATGGCTGACGAAGATACTAGAAATTTACGAGGTAAACAAAACCATCTTGAAATGGGTTTAACGTGTTTCAATTTATCTATGTTTCTTTCTAGTTCTTATTCTCTTACAAAAAGTTGGTTTTTATTAAAGATTCTCATAAAGAACAGAACAATGTTTACTTTCAAGCTTAATGTGTCTTTTTTATAAATAAATTAACGTATAATAAAGAATTTTAGTAGTTTATTTTAAAGTAAAATTAGTCTCAATGAAATCTGTTCCTATTCATAAAGTGAAATGGTTTAATTTCAAATACACAGCTCTCCTTGAAAAGGTTAATCTTATGGTAAATATTTACATAAGAAACGAATTATTTATAGATTGAGTTTATGTTTATCATATAACTTTTTAATATTTGCTCTTGGTTTTGTTTTAGGAGAAAAAGTAAAAAATTGTTTGATGGTTACCAAAGGAATTCGTAAAGCTTACGACAAATGACATTTGCGTTTTTTAACACATTCTTGAAAGCTATTTAACAAAAAGTTTTGACGGTTGGATAAGTACATTGAGTCAAATTGATGGTTGAGCTTCTCCACTAAAAGCAAAAAAATATATCTATAAAAAATAAAGAAAATTTTTTATTTAAAAAAAACATAGTGGCATATATATGCCTTAAAAATGCACTTCTTCTTTGAATGACAATAAAATTAGTATTTATTGGCTTAAAAGTAATATTATTTTTCAGGTCTAACTGACTTTAATAATAAAGTTTATAAAAGAAAATTTGTCATATAATGAAATCAAAGAAATGCTAATTTAGAAAACAGTTTTGCAAAGATTCATCTGATATACCATTGCTCGCACCAGAAATTAGTTTAAAACAAATAGAACTGATTACGTTGTTTATAAAAAATGTTCAAGAGGACGACAAATAATTTAAAGAGCGAATTTATTAAGCATGTTACCTTCTAATCTACACAGTAAATGAAGATTATTTTGACTGACGACAAGAATTTTATAAATGGTACCTGAGCAAATGCAGTATTATCTGCCTCAATTATTACTTCTCAAAATTCTCATGTTGCTGTAGAACATTTGAACTTACCAAAGGTTATAATGTGGAGTGGGAAAACTTAGGACAACGTTTGTTATCCAATTGTCAATAGTGTTGTTTGGTTATATTTGCTGTCGGAACTTGTCAGTCTACGCACAGAAGTGTTTTTTGATTATGAAAAGATTTACTTTTAACAAATTAGAGCACCTTTCCATGACAATTATAAGAAAAGAGCCTATCTGGATGCAACTCTTCCTAAGAAATGGATTTGGCGAAAATATGGTGTTCAATTTCTGCGGGTTCCTTAATCTTACTCCAATGGATTTTTTATGGGCACACCTCAAAGATAAAATTTACTGTTCAAAATCAGCAATAATCAAAACAAAAATTATGCCTTGTGATTCCAAATGAATTGCTCTTAACGCTGTCAAATTTATTATCAACCGTGTTCGGAAAGAAATAGTCATTAGTTTGAATATTTGTTAACTTAAAATACCAAGCTGTTGTATTTAACTTAATAGACACTGCATCTATCGCCAGTTAAAACATTAGTGCAAATTTGAGACACCCTGTATTATGAAAATAGACAAAATTAAACATCAGGAGCACCTCAAAATAATTTCAAGAAAGAATAAAGGTGTTAATTTATTTTTCAGCTATTTATTTACAATCACCTGTGCACTGTAGTAATTTTGCAGAAGTTTCTGAATCATTCAACATGTAGACTTTTGATATCTCTGTGGGAAAATGATAATGGTTTCAATGGGATTGTGTTAGTATTAGTTATTCTCTATATAGAGAAAAATAGTTAGCGAAAACTATAATAATATTTTTTTGGAGGCGAGAGCCGAAATGAAATTATTGAATTCATAGATCCAAAATCATCATTAGCAATGTTTTGTCGTACTCTTTACGTGCTTTTCAAAGAAATATCAGAGGCAATACAATGGTATACAACCATTTTAACAATTTTAAATAGTAAGCAATTAAGAACCGATTGTGCCCATGAGGATCAACGAAAAAATATTTAATGCCCGTTACATCTGGTCAAGGATGTTGCCCATGCGAAGGTACTCATTCAGTTTTTTATTTACTTTTAAATATGTCATATAAATTGAACGTTACAATTAAAACTACATCAAATGATGCAAGCACCATGCCGTAAAAGTATTACAAATTACAATACCGGTTATTTCATCAATGTTTAGCTAGTACCTAAAAAATGGCGTTGCGTACAATGCAAAGTCATATTATAAAATTCTGATCCATAGTGCTTTAGTTATTTAAGCTAATTAACCTGATGCTCAAAAAGCACAGGAGTGCGCGGACATGCTACGTCTACAAATATTTCTAATTTTTTCTAAGAAACTACAAATATTTTTGTTATTGTCTTAAGAATAAAAAGCCAATTGTCGCTAAAGAAATGCATCTTTTCTGATAAGATAAAATATTTCCTTGTCAGTTCTCAACACATAATCAACAAGTCAAATGACAATGAATGATAAATATTTAAAATATTACTGGTTTTTATACAACATAAACAACGGAGCAAATCGTTTGTTCAAACTTCGGCAATTATGATTTGTGGTGGTAAAAGATGTGGTTAATAGTTGTTTTTGTGTACGAGTCAATTTTCTATGGTGCAATTTAAGAAGAAAAATGATGTTACCACGTTGGAAATATCTTATTCCTACAGAAAACTTAATACCAAAGTGGTAAATTCCTAATCTTGTATCTTAACAATGACGAGTCAGAGATTAAATTATTTTTTTACTAATTCTAATCACTTGACCATTCTTAGGCTGCTATAAACAATAGTATAGTAGTTAATATTGAGGGTTTATTTTTTATGTTTTGTTATTTTATTTTAGAAAATCTCTGGTAATTTTTTTAAGTAAATGACGTAAAAATTATAAGATTTAAGTAACTCATCCTAATAATAATAGCTATTTTAACAAACATATTTTACGTATATTCTAGCATATTAAATATATTTAAAAAGAGCATTGCAATTTTATCTTTTTTTATACATTTTTGTTAGTTTTACTTACTTTCGAGTTATATTTTCAGCAATAATCCGTTTTCACAAGAATAAGCTGTCATATTTTTTTGATACAGGAGAGCTTTAGTTTTTTGAAGCAATTTAATATTTTACTACTTACTAGAAGTGAAAGTTTGAGGAAAATGCACGGGGTCGGGAAAAATTTGCTGGTTTGGAGGTTTCGTATAACTGATGGTATGAGGTAAAGGGGGGTTTTCGTATTACAGATAAGCGTTGGCCATCCTTTTTTTTTGCTTAGGTATTCTATTTTAATTCCTTCCCAAATAATTCTGCCTATAGCATGTGACGAAGTTCATTTTGTGGCTTGCCTCTTTATGATGTTTGGCAAACGCCAAACAATTATCGCCAGAGAATGCACATTTATTTGGCTGGATATTTGACGACTTGTTTGACTAGGATAACACCAATTATTTTGTTATTAGTCATAAAGACTATTTTTTTGTTTTATTAATATGAAGGTTATTTGTCAAGAATGCCTCTGCTGTAAGTCAAAAACGCTTTTTGTTAGTCATGCGATTAGGAGTGGTGATAATAGTTGTAAGTTCTATTTTCCGTTTTTTAATGACATAAAGACCTAATGATGGCAAATTTTGCAAGCGGATGAATTTGGAAAAGGTTATGATAGCAATTATTTTTTAGATATTAGTTAGTATAGATAATTTTTTTAGAGAAAGTGCAGTAAAAGCTGTTACTTAAAGATTTTTTTTGTTATACGAGTTTAGGAACAGGAGGAAATTTTTCAGTTCTGTTCCTATGGTAAATTTCAAGGCGTTGATTTTGTTTATATGGGGAGGGAAAGTAGAAGGCGTATCTTGTCCATTATGTTAGGTAACAAATATCATCTAATAAGTGAATTTAAGCTACAAGGAAGCGGAAACATTGTTTCAGAATGAGCCTCAGAAAAGGTTTACAATGACGGGTAAAATTGGGGAACCTATAAGAGCAGTTTTAGTTTTACGATAAAATTTAAATTGTACGGTAGGTACTGGATAAGCTATGATTAAGTAAGAGCTTACAGAATTTTGGCAAGATATCTAGCTAAGTTATAGGTGTAAGAGCCAAATGTATTGATTATAGGATGTAAAGAAACCTTTATCAATTTTTAAACGGGGAATGTTATTGAGGTCTAGGGAGGGGAAGTAAAAACTAAAATTTTTAAAAACCACAACATGCTGGCATTTGCAGTAGGTTGTATTTCTACAAAATCTACCTAAAATGTTTTTTATCCGAAAATATTAATCACTAACATGCATTTTGAACTGTCACAGTATCTTTCAAAACTTATATAATTTGGAGCATCATAAAATCTATTTCTTAATTTTAATTGTGTGTATTTATTTTATCTTATTTTATAAAAACAATAATTCTATCTTGTTAATAATTTATTACTATAACTCCGCCATTGGCGGTCCCAAGCCCGGATGAGAAAGTGAGGAGGGGGAGGAGTATCAACCTCGTTAAAAAACCTGGGTTCAGCTGGCTCCGGCTGATAGCACCCAGTAAGGGCCTCTTCCTAGAGTTACAGGATGAAAACCGGTCAACGGACTCATAATATACGAGTGCGGAAGAACCATCAGCGGGAAGATTGGTCTCGTGAATCCCGTAGAAGATAGCCAATCTAAGGGAAGAAAACCCTGAGAATAAATTACCTGGTTGTCCAGGTTGGGGGTTGGGGCAATGGGCCAGCACCCCATTACTTGTAAAAATCTTAAAACAAAGTAGAATGAAAAATTCGTTTAAAACAAACAATCTCCGGGTGGGAATCCACACTTCCGATTACGGAAGGAGCCGCGTAGGATACGGAGGGGGCAATTCTACGTTTGTGAAGAGTAATGCCAAAAAGTTCACTATTAAGAAATCAGATGGAAGCCGAATACAACGAAAGAATTGGACAATGAATACAGGAACTTGGAATATACAAGGACTAGCAACAAAGACACAAGAAGTATTTGCCGAGATAGAAGAAATGGGAATGGACGTAATTTCTCTGACAGAAACAAAAAAGAAAGGAACGGGAGTAGAGGATATAGGACAATACTTGCACATGTGGAGTGGAGTCCCAAAAAACGAAAGAGGAAAAAAGGGAGTTTCTATGCCTATTAAGAAGAAATATGGAAAACAAATAAAAAGTTGGGAAGCAGTAGACGAGAGGATTATCAAAGTTAACCTCGAGAGTTTTAGATATAGAATGACAATTTTAGGAATATATTCACCTAATGAAGACGATAGCCCCACGAACAAAGACCAATTCTATAGTAAGTTAGACGATATAATAAATGAATGTGGTACGCGACGAGAAGTTCTGTTACTGGGCGATTTCAACGCGTGGGTAGGATGCAAGACGAACGATAAAGTCGTAGGACAATTTGCCAGAAGAAACAGTAATGGAAAAAGGCTTATAGGTCTATGTGAAAGTAACAACCTAAAAATCCAAAATGGTTTTTATAAACACAAGAAAATTCATACATATACTTTTGAGGAACATGCACGACAACGAAGAACAATCATTGACTATGTATAACTCGACAGTATTCTACCGGTAGAATCCAGGATGTTAGAGCTTACAGAGGCCCGACATGCGGAACGAATCACTATTTGGTGAAAGCCAAAATAGTGTTTTCATCCAAAGAGCAAAACAAGGTAGTAATGCCAAAACAGACAGAGAAAATACAACAAGTCAGATACAACATACAAAGTCTACAACAAAGTAGCATACAATACATATATCAAAATAGATTGGATCAAAAACTAACGAACATCTACAAGGATCAAACACAGAGATGTATGAACATTTAAGAGCAGGCCTACAGCAAGCCGCAAAAGAAGCCTTAGGAGAAGAGGTTAGAGAAAACCAAGAAATTATTGGATAAACGAAGACCTAATGGAGGAAATACGCTACAAAAAGAACTATATACAAAGTGGCTAAATACTAAAGAAGATGAAGATAGAGATGCCTATAAGATCCAACAAACTAGAGTAAGACAATTGATAAAACTACAAAACAACAAACGTGGGCAAAAAAGTGTAGTGAGATAGAAAGGTACATAGGAGGAAGAAGGACGACAGAGGTATGGAAATTCATAAGGAATGTAAAAGCTCCACATCGAGAAAAAACAATAATACAAAATATTCCTGCCGAAGAATGGAAACAATACTATTTAGAGCTACTCACCGAGAAAAGACCTATATTCCAAGAAACTACGATGACAGAAGGAAGAACGATAGATATTAACTACATAGAAATACAAGAAGAACAAGTAATTAAAGCAATTAAAGAAATGAGAAATGGAAAGGCTCCCGGTCCAGGAGGAATCCCCGTTGAGTTGGTAAAAAATGGAACACCGAAATTGTATAGGATGATAACAAAACTTATGAATAAATGCATAAATGAGGGAAATATACCAAATAAATGGAAAACAGGATATATATCTCCAATACACAAGAAAGGTAAAAGAGACATCTGCTACAACTACCGAGGAATAGCAGTTACAAATACTTTTAGCAAAATATATGGACGAATTATTCGAGACTTAATTGAACAACAATATCAAGCCGAAGAAGCTGAAGAACAAAGCGGATTTAGGGCAGGCAGATCATGTTTGGATAACCTGTTCTGTCTAACACAAATTGTGCAGAAAAAACTAGCAACCGGCAGAGAACTGCATTTAGTATTTCTCGACATATCAAAAGCTTATGATAACGTACCCTGAAAAACTGTGGGACGTAATGGAGCAGCAACATCCACAGTACATTAGTCAGGGCTGTGAAGAACCTATATGACAATCAAACAGCGAGAGTAAAGGTAGGAGCGGAACTGACAACAGAATTTAAAGTTACGAAAGGTCTAAGGCAGGGTTGCTGTATCTCACCGACGTTATTCAAGATATATATAGAAGAAGCACTCGAACAATGGAAAAGGAAAAGTATGGAAATGGGGATACCACTGGACGAGGACACTACATTATATACGTTGCAATTTGCTGACGACCAAATTATGATGGCACAAGAAATAGAAGACATTGAATACATGACAAGGAAAGCTATAGAGGAATATGATAAATGGGGGCTTCAAATTAATGTAAATAAATCAGCATATCTTAGTATAGGATATGAACAAGACGCTTTAACCTTAGAAACAGGCGAAACTATACCGTCATGTGAAGAATACAAATATTTGGGAGCAACAGTAGGAAAACAAGGATTACATAACACAGAGGTAAAAGAGAGAATAAAACAAGGCCGGAAAGTTATAGGTGCGCTAAATGGTATACTTTGGGATGCAAATATAAGCAAAAGAATAAAAACAAATATACTCCCTATGGTACAAAGTGTGGCACTATATGGAGCCGAAATCTGGCAACTCTCGGAACAACATAAAAATCAACTGAAAGTAATAGAAATGGAATACTGGAGAGATCAGCGAGAATATCCCGAAGAGATAGAGTCATAAATACAAGAATACGTGAAATAATGGATACAGAAAGGGACATCTTGGAAGAAATTGAAAAAAGGCAACTCTTGTGGTACGGACATGTCGAAAGAATGGATAACAACAGGCTCCCGAAAAAAGCAATGCAGTGGCAACCAAGAGAAAGAAGAAAGAGGGGACGGCCAAGAAGAGGTTGGAATAAGGAAGTAGGAAGCCTGAAGCAAAAGTGGGATATCCGCTTGGATGAACAGAAAAGAATGGAAAAAAATATTGAACTCCGGAAGACCCAGATAGAGGTTAAAATACGGAAAGAAGAAGAATAATTTATTACCAATGTTATTAATGACTGACTACATTAAATTGTTAAATGCACAGACTTATTGCTTCTTTAATCAGTTTCTTGTGTTCAAATATGCTTCAGATTCGAATGATACATACATAAAAAGTGATAAAGAAAAATAATTCTTTGTTTTCTAATGTTTCATTGTTAAATTGGTCACATGGACTGATCAAATTTAAAATAATAAGCTAAAATTTGTTCTACAGATGCAAACTGGCATATTATAAACTAGTTTTATTATGTTTATCAGGATAAGTCAAATATAAATCGAAATTTTAATAATGAATTGTAGGGGCTGTTTGGAGGGTCTTATTCCCGTAGGGTATGTCAATATTTTGTATAGGAGTTTTGATGATTTTCTTTCGATTACGTTTTGGCTTTTTGAAACCACGTTGAAGATATTGCCAATTGTAGTTGAGCTAGAGCAAAGCTTATGTTGGGAAAAATAGCTATAACTTATGAACAACTAGTTAGCGATATACAAGAGTAGTTAATAGTCTCAGAGTTATTATCATTTTAATTGGCATAGCTTTCCATCGTAAAAAGCACAAATAAGCAATTTCTCAAGTTCAAAATAGAAATAACAACCAACGTAAAAAAATTATAAAATTAAATTGTAATAATGTTTGCCAGTAATACTAATCAATTAAAGTAGATGCAAAATTTAAAGTCGCTAAGACTGTTTCATTACTGGAATATAAAGTATTACTAAAATGCTCTAAAAACATTTTGAATGATCGTTATTGACATCTAAACCCCCACTTGAACAGTCTATCATAATTTATTCATAGACTTACTAGAAGCTTTTATATTATATAATAAAGGGACTTCTAGAGAAATGTTGTATGAGCTCTTATCACACTTTATAGTAGTATTTTGCTTTTGATTATAATAATAGAATAGATGTGCAGTAAATGAGCAACGTAGTACTTCACTAAAATTCTTGTCAACTGATACTGAAGCACATTTTACACTCACTCTAAATGGCCATACATGTAGTGTTTATTAATCCAAAAGCAATAGTTTAATGGATGCGTTTTTTAGTTGTTGGCCGTCGTGAGAAATAGACTTATTTCTCTTTTAAGTATTCATATAAAAAAGTCTAAGTATTCTCAAAGAATATAACACCATTCACTCATGTTCACTCCATTTATTCAAAATATTCGTACCGAGGTAGGCTCTTCCATCATAAATGTGAGAATATACTCAATCTTACTGAAAGCAATTTTTGCAATAAAACAGCACTTCGAGGTGTAGACCGATAGTTTCTTGCAATACGTTTAAGTAAACACCAGTGATGATTTGGAAAAAAGTGACGACTGGCATCTGCCACACTGTAACTACTGATAAGTAGCTCAGTGGATCTAACTGTGTAAATTAATTAAGCTCATTAACTTAAAGGTAGCCTTATTGCTTTAGTAATTGTAGATACATCATTTAAAAAATTCAACTCTTCGACCAAGATCATCTTTACTTAAAACATGGATTAAACGTTAGAATGTAATATGTCTGACAAACTCACATTAAAGTATGAGGGACGCGAATCATCTGTTGTACAGATTTTTAAGTGGATAGAATAATTCCAGAAATTATTCTTAATTTGCAAAACTACCAAATGAGCGTTGCCTTCTTGGACATTTGTTATGAACTTTATAAATCTGTTGCATATTTATCTCTTATGCGAGTAATAATTTGTTGAATGGTGGAATAAATAACTTTTGGGAAGACGAAAAGCAATTAATAGTAAACAAACATCTTTTGAGAACCGGAGAGACTAAAAAGAATGTTCACATTGTTTCCCGACTTTTTGAAAAAGACCGCTGATTAATTTTTGGTGAACCTTTTCTTGAGGTAAGCTTCGGTAGTGTCCGAGTAATGTTTACTGCCGATTTTGTGTTTTTATTAGAATCCGAGAAATAGGCCTGCTGTCATCTCTATATTGTGTTAATAATTCCATAGCTACAACAAAAATAAGGCGTAGGTTTAATGTTATGTTAGCAGATAGCTTTATTTTCTACCTTGAGCTTTTGAGTTTGTAAATTCTAACCATACCAAACATTTTGGATACAGTTGTGACATGGGTTCGCTAAATAACAATGTTTAAAATGAAAATAAACATGTCTTATCAATGAGTTTTTATATTTACATGATAAATTGTTTTTAAAGAAACAAGTTCGAGTACATCCTATTATTTAGAAGTATTTAAGAAAATGCAACGAAATTTAAGAGATAATTTATGACTATACGTCTACGTCAACATCAAACTTTTTACATGCCAAAAGTTTTGCTGATTTATTGCGTTAGGAAAGAGGAACACTAGATAATATTACACAATATTTTTAACCCTAGAATGGTAAACATATTTTTTAGCTCTTTAATGGTAAACATCGCCTGTGAGGCGGCTTTTATAAAAAAACGCATATTTCACTTAAAAAAAAACAAAAACAAAAACATATTTATTTCCTATTTGATAACAAAAAACTATTCGTTTTTTAAATAACTTAAACATATTAAATCAATATTTGCGGATCACATATTTAAGTCGGTGATATTAAGAGATCTTTAAAAAAAAAAACTAATGCATCTTATAGACCTTAGATCTAGTTAACATATTAATATTTTTCCACCTACTTTTTAGCGGCACATTGCCAACAGTTTGGTGATCTATGCTCTAAGTAGTAAGTTTTGTTGCATGTTGCGCAGAAATATACGCTCATACGCTTCAATTTCGGAGGGCAGAAATCGCACTTTGATATTTTGCCCTTTTTTATTCCTGGTTCGTTTGTGTCATTGTTAGCATTATGACTAATTGCTTCATATATTGCTGCACGAACTCTTTTCTGCATACAAGGCCTTTCTTTCAAACGGATGGCGCACCATTCTCTACATAGATCCTTGGATAATTTCTTGAGGAATTCTCTTCTTGACATTGCCTTTATTTTCAAGACTTCACAATTGGATACATAAATTATATAGCTATTGAGTAGAGCCATATTTAACATTCCATAGAACATACAAAGTGGCCAACACCTAGTTTTACGGCTACAGTTTGAGTGTCCACACATCTGGTTAAAAGTGTTCACAGTACCTTTTGTTTCATTATAAGATTGAATTATTGTTGGCTGACCAGAAACTGAGTCAGCGGAAGGCTTGTCGTGCATCGTAGAAAGCAAAATAACAGTCTTTTGAGGTTTTGTCTTGTAGCTTTTCGTGGAATCCAAAAAGAGATGTCTCAACAGGACGTGATGAATTATGTTTGAACTCCGCAGGAATTTCTTGTTTATTATTTCGAATTGTTCCAATAAGAGTAAGTTTGTATGGTGGTTAAAGCAGTTGCTCAACTAGCGGTATAGATGTAAACCAGTTATGGGCAGTTAAATTACGATTTATCCCATATATAGTCTTTGTAAGCAGCTTACAATAGTAAGAGCCCAATGGTTCGTTCATAGTTATACCGGTGGTTTTACCTAAGTACGGTGATGTATCAATCATATATTTTGAACTTACATCGCACACTAAAACTATCTTTATTCTGTATTTGGCCGGTTTGTTGGGAATATACATGCGGAATGGACAACGTCCCCTGAACGCCAAAAGTTGTTCATCTATTGTCACGTACGATCCTGGTTTATACAGCTCTCTACACTGCTTGATAAAAATTTCCCAAATACATCGGATAGGAGCAAACTTATCGGGTTTTTTTCTGTCGTCTCGAGTGTTACGATCGTCGAAATGCAGACACTTCACAAGAAACTAAAATCGGTTACAGCTCATTGCAGCTAAATTTTGAGATTCACAAATCGTAGTATCAAACAGCTCATCAGTTACCAAGTGATTATTTTTCAGCGCGCCGCTCAAGATAAATATGCCAAGAAGAGCACGAAGATCTTCTATTGAAACCTGTGATGTAGTAGCATTCTGAATTTTGTACTTGGTAGCTGCTTCGTCAATATTCATTAGTCCGCAAAAGTACTTCATTCATCAATTCTGAAGTAAAAAACAGTTCAAAACTCTTCAAGGGATCTACAATGCCCTTGGCTCCTCCTTTTGGCCCTGCCATTATATGGACTATGTTTCTGGAAGGAGTTCTGTTTGATACTTTTTTTATTGAAGACGGTTCGGAGGACCAAATTATTTGTTCTTACCCCTCAAAACCGATGGCCTAATTATTCAATTCTTACAAGGCGATTGCTCTCCATTTTGCGACATGTCTACAGCTTCCTGAGCATGAGTCGGTGTAGATTGTACATTGAGATCATTTTGATTAGACACAACAATATTCTGCATGTCGTCGTCTAAATCAGCGACGTAAGTTGGATCAGCCTCACTATCATCTGACTCGAAATCTACTACCAAATCATCGTCAATTTCACTTCCATTAAGCGATATCTCCTCAAGCCATTTTAGAAGCTGCGCTTCAGAAGTAGCCATTTTAAAAAACTATAAAAGTTGTACACAAACAACAATTTTTAGCGAAAAATCACAAAAATTGCACAAGCGAATATGTTCAAAAAAATTACCTTTATTGGTAAACCTCGCCTTACAGGCGACACAAGTATGTATAAATCAGCAACGAAACGGAGAAAAACAGTACACGTCTGCACGCAAGCTCGTACAACACCCAACTGAGTTGGCAAGAACGCACGCTTTAATACGAATGAGCGATCTGGAAATATCGCAAAAAAGAGAAAATGCTTCGCCTCACAGGCGATGTTTACCATTCCAGGGTTAAACAAAATGAAAATAACGATTTGTAAAAAACACTCCAAAGTAATCAAGAAAAGCGTGTTGGCACAACAAGGCACAGGACGACTTAAGTGCAATTCTTAAGTTAATAAAGATCTAAATTAGATCACATTTATCTTTTTTGTTTAATATTTCTGTATGGAAAGAATTTTGATCAAACGGTAGTCGAAACTGTCAAGGTTCATTTTGTCGATTTTAAAGAAAGTTAATTTCAGTAAGACATCGAGGTGTCAAAGAAGCGTTGGATGGATGGAATATAGTGAAGTTGAAAGATATTATATTAAAAAATAAAATACAACTTTTCATTTTCATTTTAAAAACGTTTTTGTACTCATCAGTTATTTTTAGTTTTAGACTTATGATATTTTCTGTTTTACGCAATTACCTAGCAGTCATATATTTTTCTTATGAAATATTGCCACTTTCATAATTTTTAGCCCTGTAGCATCTAACACTTTAAAGTAATAATTACAATAATTAGAAACAAATACCACTTAACTAAATTATTTCTCAAAACTTCTAATTTTTCAATTTTACTTGTTGAATATGTACTAATTATTTCCATTTGTAGCAGGCAAACATACTGTTGCTTTGTAGAGCCACATTTTAGCACTGGAAATTACTCCTAGATCCGAATATTTGTATTAAATATTCCGTTGTTTTATTAAGCACTAAACTTTTCAAATTTTTTTTATTTCATCACGTGTGTAACGTCTTCAATAGAATGTGACATTAATTTATATAAAGTCGAATACCTACCTATTCTAAGAAATAGTACCTCTTGCTTTTTGTACATTTCTTGCATCTTTTGGGGAACTGGTGGGAAACTTTCATTTCGGGAAAAAGACAGTGATTTGGAGTTAATAAACTCAATCAAACTTTTCCCAATAACTTCGACAGAAGAGAAGTGAGCATTATTCAGGTGATATTGTACAGATTTGAAGAGGTGATACGTTAAAAAAGGTCGAAGTCAAGCTAATGTGCCTGGTGTGATAAAATCTTTCAACCGATATTGGTGATATCTGGAGCTTATCGAGTCATTAGATAAAAGCAGGGAGAATGGTTGGCGATTTACCTGAACGATTGATTTTTACTCACTTTGGTTTCTTACAGAGGATTAATCAATACACAAAGGAGAGGAGACCATTATGGAATAATCGGGAAATATGAAATATCGAGGTTTCGGCTCTGTTTGGTGCGCTGCTATCACGTGAGAATACCACGAACTACTCAAGAAAGACTCCCATGATGCAATGCAGTGTGAGTTGACCGCTTGTCGTATCATTCGCTACAGAGCAAAGTGTTTTGTGATTTTCAAAAGTTTTTGCAGGTAAGTTTTCAAACATTTTAACCTACTACTACACATGTGACTTAAACATTCATGTTAAGCATAATATACACTAAAAGAAATGTAGTTTGTTATACTGTGGCCGTTTTAGCTGACATTTTTTTGTGCATCAGTTTAAATGTTCATTTTTCAAGATGGCGTGTCGGTTATTATGGAATACTAGGTATTCCATATAACTCGACAAAATATACTAAATAAAAATAAATTTAAAAATGAGTTTTGAGTATAATATTAATAGCTAAACAATAATTATTAATTACATAAATAGTAATATAGCCTAATTTAAAACCAAAGTACACTTTGTTTAAAAACTAAATCCATTGGAATGGAAACAAAACATAATTTTTCTGTTATTTAAAAATTAGTTTGTAGTGTAGGCCTACAAATCATTTGCTTTCAGATGTGTTTTGTCTATTTAATCCTAACCCCCTCCTTAGTTGCAAGAGTTTTAAATAGTCTATGTTTTTCCAGATGTGCCTAGAAAGAAGGAAGATGAGGGAAAGAAGCGAAAGCTTTGGTCGCAGATGTCTAAGACTATAGAAGCTGTTCGTGAGAAGAAGATGGTGTACCTTAAGGCGTCCAAGAAATTCCAGGTTTCCAGAACATCTCTTTTCAAAGGTAGCAGCCTCAATTACTCTTGACCGTAAGCCAGTTTTTCCTAAAGGACTAGAAGATGAGTTACAAAAATATTCAGTTGTGATAGAGGCCATGTTTCATGGGCTCACAAAAAGGGATGTCTGCAGTTTTGCCCATCAACTCGCGGTTCGCAATAACATACCCCATCCATTTAAGAACGAAACTGCTAGCAAAGACTGATTCTACACTTTTACGAAAAGGGACCCTAAACTTTCAGTCCGTAAACCCATGGGGTTTTCCAGAGCCAGGGGATTTAATAAAGAAGAAGTAAACACGTTTTTTGACCTGATCGATGTTGTTTTCAAAAAATAGAACTATCCTCCTTACAGTATATTTAATGTAGACGAAACTGGTTTGTCTTTGGTTTAAAGTAAAGTTCCTCATGTAAAAGGAAGAGACCAATTGTATCCCTTACTTCAGCTGAAAGAGGTTTTCTCGTTACTATCATTCCCTGTATGAGTGCAAGAGGTGACTTTGTCCTGCCTCATGTGATATTCCCAAGGAAGAACATAAATGAACAACTTCTTAGAGGTGCTCCACCAGGGACCATCGCATCGTACCACCCGTTGGGTTGAATGCAGATAAACATTTTTACTAAATGGTTTAAACATTTTATTGCTGTAACAAAACCCTCGGCTGAGTCACCTGTCTGGCTTCTCTTTGACTAGAACACAGCCCACAAGCGTATCATTGACATAGTTAATTTAGCAAAGAAAAATTATGTTACGATTTTATATCTATCTCCCCAATGTTTGCATAAAATCCAACCCTTGGATAAAATCTTTATGGGTCTATTAAAATTTTATTATAGTGGGGAAGTGAGATCTTTTTTAAGGCATAGCTCAAAGCCCTTGAATATATTTGATATGCTGGAACTGCTTAGAAGGGCCTACCTTAAAGTACAACGTGGCGACACAGCACTACACGACTTCAAAGTGACTGGTATTTATCCTGTCAATAGAAATGTTTTTAGCAGTAAAGATTTTATCTAAGTCAACAAATTTGGTCCTGCTCATAGAGATGTCACCACCACCTCCAAAAAAGCAGGAGTCAAACAGAGGCAGGAAAGCTAAATCTTCTTTTATAATAATCTACTCCCCATATAAAAAAGTGGAAAGGAATGAACTGAAATAAAAAGACGAAAAGAAGGAACCAGAAGCTTCAAAACAACAAAAGAAACCGAACATTCAAAAACCCCCTGCTAGGGAATTAAACTTCTACACCTAAATCTACTAGAGATGGTTCCAATGTTAGCAGCAGTAAATCGTTCCATTCTGATGTATCTATCATCTGTAATGGACTTCATGCCATCAACTAAATAACGGAAAACAAAGACGCTGAATGTATCTTCTGTAACGGAAAATTCTCCAAAGATCAATGAGGGGATATTTGGCTTCACCTGTTCTTTGTAGGCTTACTTTGACTATACCGGAGCAGAGAAAAAGAATTATATCTGAGACTTTTGTAAATAGACTCGAAGGAGAAATAACTTGTACATAATCTTAAAATATAGTTTTTATAGTTAAAAATAATTGTTTTATGAAGTCTAGTTAGTTTTTCAATAGTTTAAACCACATATTCCGTATTACGCGACTATTTTATATTAAGTTTTCTTTGTAACTTTTTTTTTATAACAACAAAATAAATAGTAATTTTTTTACAAGTGACAGTTTATTACAAATATTCATAGTATGTAGTCATGATGATTTTGGGAGTTTATATTCAAAAACCAGTAAAGTTATTTTTAGAAATGTAAATGGTATTCCATAACACTCTTCTTTCTACCATTTCTCCTTATGCAACGACATGGCAACATCATATAGTGTGTGCTCGTGGTCACAACTACAAAACTGTAAAGAACTTAAAGATCTTTCTTGTGCATTCTATTTAGCTTGCGTAGACACAATTTGACCTGTTATTTCGGATTCCTTTTTGCAATTGTGTGAAACAACAAATTTCTCATCTTCAATTAGTCTTTAATCTTTAATCTTTACTGTAGGAAATAAAATTCTCTTTTAAGGCCGCATAATCATCTGTCGGGCTATACTGGTAATTTATTTTAGTTGAAAAAGGAGACGCTGTCAAAAATGTTGCTTCCAACTCTATATTTGTTAGAACAGATACCTCTTAAAGTATGTTTTTATTCTGACGTAATGTGTTTGACTATGACCATAAGGAAGAAATGCTACCGCCTATTATATATATACGAAGGCTATAAACTTATATAGGTATGTGTGGGACCTGGATTCTTTTTGTGTTTGCAAATTTTTTAAAGTGGCTCGCATCTTGATAATTGCAAAATCTTAGAATCACAAATTTATTCTCAAAGCTTTGTATTGTTATTTTTGTTAGTCTTGCTAAGCATTGAAAATTATTTATAGATTTACAAAACCTACATTGGATTACTTTATGTTAGATATCAAACACAAATTTGAATTGCTATAATTGTTCATTCTTTTTGAGTGAGCGTAATAATACACTACTTCCTTAGATGTTACATAATGATGTTTGGTACTTCTCTACGCAAAACAATAGAATAAAAAAACAACATTTTGATCGTTATATTACAACTTTAGCAGCCAGATAACAATATTAGTTCCATTCTTTCTTTTTATTGCTAAATCAGCATTTATTGATACAGATATAATAACATCTCAAAGTGTTTTTCTTAACTTTTACAATCTGCATCACATTTACTTCATCTTTCTAAAAAGATGATTTCGTATCGTTTCATTTTTCTTCTGTTAATATTTTTCAATATCAATAATTGAGCAACAAATTTATAGTTGTATTGCATAGGTAATCTTTAAGTTTTTTAACACTTTAAACTTGATCGCGCGTCATTTTTGTACCCTAAACTATATTTATAGTTATATAATACGGTATCATTAAAATCATATTTACAAAGCACGATCGAGATAGGTCGTCGCAAACAGGTACGCAAAAGTTTGTAACTTCGGGGTATAAACAAACTCCAACTTTTGAGTGCAAGCCCGTCCTGCTTTATCTGTATTAAACAATGGCGTATTGTAGCCGATATGATGAACTTTAGGCTAATACTGAGCGAAATTAGTTGCGGTGTTAATACTGTGTTAATTTGGAGTTGCGAAGGGAAGGTGAAAATGTAAAGTGAAGAGATTACGAAAAGATTTTTATCTACTACGTTGGTTCTAGTTGGAATACATAGCTAATTAAAGATCCCTTTTAGCTGCTTTGGTATCTAAGCGGGATTATACATGTCCTTTTAAATGTACACAAGATGCTTTTTTATATTACATACGTTCGGAATGGTAATTATAGTAAGTACTGCTTTGAATAAATAATGATAACTACAATAAATACTCCAGTTTAAAACCTCCAAACCAAAAGCAAATACTTCGTGTAATACCAGCTCTAGAGTTCTAATGTGTTTAATAATATCCATTTAGCAAATGCAAATTACAAACGAGCTGTAGGAAGGAACCTGGTAATAAGGGGGATTCTCTTTGTTCCTTCTGCTTCATTAACGTGTCTGGAATTTTTTGCATGAAATCGAGGGTACTGTAAACGGAGAGAGAAAATGTAATGACACTAGGTTTACTAGGTTCGCTAACCACCCTTTCCCATTAGCTTTAATTTTATTAAGTTTTTATTTGCTATATTAACTGAACGCCTTATTAGCAGATATATTAAAAAAGAAAAATAAATAAATTTACAATTATATTATTTGCAATACCATTTTGGACTTCATGACGTCACAGTGCCAATAATACTTTTAATTTTAATTTCTATGTTTATTATCCTCTGCAATTGAATCCTCTATATTGTTAGATCTGTCTGTTTAATGACCGTACCTGTTATTGTTGTGTACACACACATGTCAGTTGCCTCATAAATCCAAATTTTGGGCTCTTACAAATGCAATTTACACTTCAGCCTATAATTACAAGGAGAGAGAAGTGGGATCTGTAACAATTATATATAAAAACAATAATAATAATGTAGGTAAGTATATTACTGCTACTCACTTTACGTTGTGTAAGTATGTAATTAGGTAACCTATTTAAAAAAGAAATGCAGAAATAGGTAATTATGTTGCAGCAAGAACTTGGTGAATTAACTAAAAACCCACCGCTGCTATAAAAAGTGGTAGTCATGTTTGGTATGAAACAGATGATGCAACCATAGAACAAAAAATGGTACGGATAAAATCAAAAAATAAAAAGAAAAGAAAGAAGAGTAAGTTCACTTAAACAATAGTTAAAGAAAAGACACATAATTCTTCGTCTACTAATATCGATAAGCGAACGAGCTTCATAGAAATCTACAGTATTTTGAACACTGAAAGAATTGATATAAAATCTAAGTTACTTCCCTCCAACAAAATAAAATTTACCTAAAGAAGCCCACAGAGGTGTCGCTAGCTTATTGAATAAAGTAGGCAGAAAATGGAACTAAAGAAGGCGTTAACAAGATTTATGATAATAAAGGCATTAAAAAACGATCACTAGACCCAACCTGGTTTTCGAATGTAAAAAATGCCAGGAATTTGAGCACACCTAAAACTATTGTCGAAAGACACCTAGGTGCGTCAAGTGCAGCAAATCAGACTCTTTTACCGATTTTCCAACCCCAGAAAATAATAAGTTTATTTGAGCTAAATGCATTAGAGAACGTTCTGCAAATTATAGAAGCTGCAAAGTAGCTTCAAAAATATAAAGATTAAAGCTGAAAATTAAATAAAATGGATGCATTAAGAGAAATGGTTGCAGATCTTAAGGCCATGAACTGGAATGATAAAAGATTTTTGCAGTGCATAAATAAACTGAAATTATTCGTAAAGATTCACAAAATAAATATTTGCTTGATATCAGAAAATGAGTTTATCAGTAAGAATTATCTATAACTACTGTATGTATCATACTGAGGAGAGAGTGCAGTGATTATAAAGAAGAGCATCAAACATCACGAAGCCTAAGCTATATAATCCAAAAAAATGCAATTTAATTATAGGATTAAAGTTGAAACCATATATTGGTCTTCCAGATATGTGCTCAACAAAATAATTTTAATTTCTAAGTCAACTTGGAAAGAGATTTGTACTTGGAGGAGACCTCAACTCAAACCATGCCTCTTGAGGACCAAGTCTAATTGCCCCAAAAGGTACAGAATTGTTTCTATCAGCAAGAAAGCTTAACTGTGGCTTTCGCTCTACAGAAGCACGGGCTTGCTGACCTACAGATACTAACAAGATCTCGCACCTGCTCGATTTCTCCGTCACTAAAACAAATTCTCATAAACATGTTAACATTGAAAAAGATTAAAACTAGCGGAAGATAATTTATCAGTACTTATGGCATTGAGCGGCCAAGTCATAATTAAAAAAGGGCTGCCATTTCTAACAAACAGGATAACTAACTAGAACAGTTCTACATTGCATTTGGGCAATAAAATTCAGTTAAATATTAGACTTATAATTCTTAAAGAATTATATTTGGAGGCTGAAAAGTTTGTTGATGATATTATTCGGACAGCACAGATCAATACTAATATAGTCAAATAAAATTGAAAGAAGTGAGCTACCCAATAGGGACTAGAGAACTCCTTTCTGAATAACAAAGAATAATAAAACATTAATATTAAGCTATAGCACCAAGAAATAAGATCAGCTGGCGCAGCAGTTAAACCGCGCAATCAAAAAGATAAAAAATGAGACCTTCAACAAGTAACTGACTGAGCATACCTATAACAAAGACACTAAATAATTAGTTGTTTGTTCCACAACTGAGAAAACCTGGAGTAATATAAACTAGAGGCAACTAAGAAAAGATAAACCTTTTTGCAAATCACCTCAAACAAACTTTCCAATCAAACGAAGTTCATCGCAAGTCTAAGTTTACTAGGTTAAACAAATCCTATCCTCCAGAATCTAATCACGTAAATAACCAGAAGTTCTAAAACAATTTTTCTGAAAAAAAATGTTAAACTGACCAACCAACTTAGTTAACGTTTCATTTTGGTTTAAAGACGTGTCCATTATGTTGGAAGATCGCAGAGGTTATCACGATTTCTTTTTGCTACTAGTTATTTAAAACTGTATAAACTATTGATTTTGAATAAATTGAATTCTATAATTAATGACATAACATTATTTTAAGCCATTAATTTGGATTTAGGAATAAATACCTAACTTCAGACAAGATTAATCTAATCACTCTCATTGAAAAGGCGTTTGAAAAAAATATTGGCTCAGCTATTTTCTTCAACGTAATTCAAGCATTTAATAAGGTGTAGTATCCCATATTGGAGCTAGATGTGAATAAATGGCTATCTAAATACTATAGCCTACTATTGAAATCTCACATTAGCAACAGGCATTTTCGCGTTCAACAAGAAGACGCTAACTGCCAGTTAAAACCCATAAGAACTGGTGTGTCACCATGTAGTGTGCTGAGGTCTATATTGTACTCACCCTGATTGCTACATTTGCAGACAATAAGGGTCTTTTTGCAACTGGGGATAAAGAGCTTGAACCTAGCAACAACATATAAAGGGAGATAGATAAAGTTGATGCGCGGACATATATTGGGGCCCAATAAAAAAAAATTACGTATCGTAAGACTGAACAGTTATCGTTGACGATCGACGCATCTATAGTTATATACAACAGGTATAAATCTAGGTACTAAACTTAACGTGGAAGGAGCATATTGCAGATAACAGGAAATACAACTATGTCAAGTTCAAAGAGATGTATTTGCGAATAGGCAGAAGTTCTGCTATGTCAACTTAAAAGTTGATAGTGTATAACCATCTTGAAACTTGTTTATATATAGAGCTGCCAACTATTAGGCTCTAATAGCGAAAGCAACATGCAAGTTATACACCTAGTTTTCCAAGTAAGGTGCTAAGAAGCATAGTAGATAGCTCCATGGTACGTCAAAAATAATCATCTGCATCGAGACCCAGGAATGAAAATGGTGCAACCTGAGATTAGGCGATCTGATAAGAAGCACAAAAAGTGGCTCCGTAATTCTCGTGTGATAAAAATGAATCTTATTGGAATAAACTACTAGTCTTGTAAAGCAATGTAATTAAGGCCACGGATATTTTCAATAAAAAACCCATTTACTTAAGTTTTATATTTCTTTATTTGTTTAATTATTTTTATTTCTACCTTACTAAAATTTTGCATTTCCAAACTAGTATATAATGTTTTGTTCAGCAATTTAAACTACATATATATTTTTTATTTTTATATTTTATATAAACTTTAATTCATTGTTTGATTTCAAATAAATAAGACGTGTATGGGGGGCTCCGCGATATCACTCGACATTCGGTCAAGAGTTTATCAGTGCACAACGCGGTGAAAGGGACATAAACAAAGTGTTGAGAAGTAAATAAATCATTAATAAAGCAACTAAAACAAACCGTTTAGAAAAATAATCTTGCTAAATTTGCATGCTACTTTAGAGGATAAGGATACAGCAATAAAGGATCAATTTTATAAAGAGATTGAACACATATCACATATATTAACATTACCAAGATATGATCTAAAAATGGTTATAGAGGATTTAAATGCGAAAGTAAACATCAATGACATGTACAGAAAAACAACAGAAGGTAAAGCAAGCATAGGAATAGCAATGACAATGGGACAAGAGTCATAGGATTCGTACAGGAGAATGACCTTAGATTAATAAGTACGTGCTTCAACCACGAGGTGATTAAAAGAAGTAACACAGAAATGCCTGTGAAGAGTTATTAAAGAGCGAGGGAACTGCTGTAAGCTGTAAGCATGCTATTTGAAAGAAGGAATGAGTTAAGAAACAAGATGATAAACACCTTGACAAGAAATACATAAAGGAAATATAAAACGAGAAGGGAAGAGTGGAAATGTTATGCAGACAAAAAAGAGGCAATAAATGAAAAACGAACTGCAAAGAATGGAAGAACACTATGTAGAGAAAGAAGTCTGAAATTTCTACCAAGAAGCTAAAATGAAGAAAGAACCTCGCACAGGAAGGCAAAGGTTTTACAAGAGTAAAAAGGGACACTTAATAGGAGACAAGGAGAGAAAATTAGTTAGTTAGATGGAGTAAGCACTTTGACGACTTGCTGAACGACGAAAACCGAATAGAAAATGAACACCATAACTGGTTCGAGAAAGGAATGGATATAACAGTACAGGCGACAAAACCGCCGTCACACGAAATAAAAGATACAATAAAGAACCCAGGAATAATAAAACTGCAGGAATCAACGCGATAACACCTGAGAATATTAAACAAGGAGGTGAGGTGTTAACGAACCGGATTTGTGCATTAGTGAAGCATGTATGGGAAGAGGAAAAATTGTCCAAAGGATAAAAAGGAGCAGTAATTTACTCCATATACAAAAAGGTGACAAAAATCAATGTGTTAACTACAGAGGCATCACACTACTGGACATAGTATATAAAGTAATGGCCAGGATCATTAGAATCGGACTGGAATATTACGTGACAGATAAGGGAATACCAGGGAGGCTTTAAGAAAGAATGGTCTACCACGAATCAAATCTTTGTTTTAAAATTGATTCAAAACAGTATCTATGAACAAAAACTGAACTTACATGTACTATTCATAGACTTCAGACAGGTCTACGACTCAGTTATAAGAGGATTCAAGTACCAAATAAGATTACTGAGCTGATAAAAATTACGCTTAGAACAAAGGGAAATAGAGCTGTGGTAAAAGGGAGGTTATCTGAAAAATTCAAGGTTAAAAAAGGGCTGAAACAAGGAACCCCATATCAAAGGTGTTACTTAACTGTGTACTAGAAGTGATATTTAGAGAGAGCGGAATAAAAACTCAGGAAATGATATATGACAGGAATAATCAAGTACTCGTTTATGCAGACGATGTTGTGCTCATGGCTAGACATGGCAAGACAAACTCATCAGAATGTTGAAGGGTTTTGAACAAAAAGCAAAAGAGTATGGCCTTCATATTAACACAAAGAATATATTTTCGAAAAGGTCAAAGAGTTTGACTACTTGAGCATAACAGTACCTAGTAAAAAGGACGAAATAAAGGAAATAGATAAAAGAATTGCGAGGGAAATTAGATTGGTAGGAGCGCTTCACAACTTATTTAGAGCTAAAAATATTTCAGGTGCAACGAAACTAAGATTATAAAAATCGGTAGTACAACCAGTAATACTGTATGGATGTGAGTGCTGGACCATGAACAAGAGAGAGGAGGAGAAACTAAACGCCTGAGAACGTAAAGTGTTAAGAAATCTTTGAGAGCAAACCGGAAACCGACGATAAGCCATAAAGTCAGGGCAACTAGATTACGTTTTCAGAATGACTGATAACAAATGGACAAAAAAGATATTGAGAAGAGGAGGAAGGAAAAGAAGAAGAGGATTGCCACGGAGGAAATGACTGGAGGCATGCGAAGAATACCTGAGAACACTGGGGATAGAAATATGGCAGAACCTAACTAGGAACAAGAAGAAGTGGAAAAAGATAATAAAGAAGCAGAGCTGGATTATATATAATATACAAGCTGCTCCCGGTGAAAAATCTTTAAAAAAATTTAAAAAAATCTAGAACCCGATCGCAGCCCTACTTACCGGGTCTAATTGTAAATCTAAACCATCCAGAGGCCCACTCATAAAAATTTTCATGAAAATCGGTCCAGCCGTTTAGGAGGATTTTAGTGACATACACACGTACAGAAGAATTATATATATAAAAAGATATGCTTCAATTTCTTTATAAATTCCCCTTTTTAAGACCATTTTTATGATGTAATGTTACATATGCTTTCATCATTTTCTTTATATAGAGTAAATCTAAATTACTACTACTTCGGTCGTTTTATTCTTTAAACATTCATTTACATTAAAAATGTAATCTGCAATAAGCACCATTTCTAAGTGGTTCTTAAGTTTTCGCGGGAATTGTATCTAACACGCTTTTTGGAATTCCTGTTCTTTTTCAATTAAATCGATCATATACAACACTAATAAACACCGATAAATCAGCACTTATTTGATTTATGAATCACACCAACTTTCAAGCCAGGGCTTTCCGGAGAAGAAAGGTTAGGGGCTTAGACCCAAGTATCTGGAATGCGAAGGATGTCTACGTCAATGTCGGTTCTGCTATGACGATAATCGCTCAAATAGTAATTAGCACGTTCGCGTTGCTCAAGAAATGACTTGCTTTCACTAACGACACTTACTTTGGCTATTTGCTAGTTTCTTTAAGCAATGTTAGTTTTGCAAATCGGGACATAAAAATATATAAATATATTCAGTTCCCCAAGCGCCATCAGCACGCAATGCAAATGCAAATAATTGTATTTTCACTAACACGTGTTTATCTTCGGATTTACACAGTTTAATAAATATTCAAGACCCGGTCGTTAGTGAAAATAAGTTAAAATAAATAAGTTTTTTCGATCTTGTGTAAATTAATAGTACACTGGAAATTTACCAAAATACTTGTTTTAAGTTTTCCTGATTGTTTACACAACTACTTCTAAAAGTTTTACACTCCAAACCTGCGCCCCAACACACGTGTGTTTACATGCAGTTGTACAAGAATTGGCAAAATGCAAACAAAGCAGTATGATGCTTGCGCTAACTTCACGGAAGTTGGCGAGTGCATAGCGTCGACGTAGTGCCGCTGTTTGATATAAATAGACCTAACTGTAATTCTTATACTATATTTGTAACACAATGCCGTATAAAATAGCTGAAGATCTGAAAACGCCGCCTTAAAACTAATCCTAAATAGTTCATTTCAACTAAGTGACATTTTTGAGCAGCACGGTTTACCGAGAGACGATAGAAATAATTTAACGGAGCCTTTCTGCTTGAAGAGATTCATATCTTGCTCACCTCGCTATTCGGATTAATGTAATGCAACAGTATATTTGTTGTTATGAGCCATGTACCGACTAGGTGAAATTGTATAATTGACTGATTTGATTTTCCTGCTATTGTAAATATAAGTTGTAATTTGGAAGGTAGTAAAGAATGCATGTTAATCATGAAGCATTTCAAGAGTCAACAAATTGTGTATATTGTCAAAATATTTTACCAAAATTACTTGCCAATTATTGTCCTTTACGAAAGTCAAGTTAAGATTTTGGTCATAATAATGTGCCCACTGTTAACAGAGTTTCTTAACCAGTGAGAAAGTTTGGAGAAATTGATGGTGTTAAAGATATTTCAAGAATATATTGAAAGAATTTAAATGCACAACATCCTTGCGGTCTATATTAAACAGAGAATTGCACTTGAAGCTGCACAAAATCCAATTAATTTAAGAATTTTAGCCCAGAGACCATCAAAAACGTTGTGAGTGCAGTAATGTAACAATAAGCGATAAGTGCTATTTTAACTTATCTAGTCACATTAGCAAGCAATACTGTTGTGTCTAAGAGCAGGAAAACTTTGTGTTATCCATAAATGATCGTTGTATCTACGTCGAGTCGCAGTTTTGTGCAGAATTTTTTGGCCCTCATATTTTGAGAATGCAGCAGAAAATTCTTTTACTATTGAAGCATTTCTATAAAATAGAATCTTAAACTAAAGAACTTAACTTTAGAAAAATGTGGTTTTAACAAGATGGTGCAACGTCTTGTCGCAAGCGAGAGAAATAATGGGCAACTTAAAAATCACTTTTTTATAATATTTAATCTCTCGTTTCGGTGATGTGATTTAGACCCCAAAATCGCTAGATTTAACTGCCTCTGACTTTTTATATCGTCTTAAGGACGAAATTTATACAATTAAACCATGTGAAACTACTAATAAGCTGACCACAGAACGGGTGTTTTCTAGTGAGATCAAGATTAACCGAGCTTTAAAACAAGGAAAGCCTTTATTTACCTTATTGTTTAACGTATTTCTGGAAAATATTATCAGAGAAACCAGTATTTAAGCCAAAGGGTTAATTTTGTTTATTTTAGTAAATTAATTATAGCTCTTGTAGACGACATTAGATACTATCCAATGTCTACAAGGGTTACTAATAAGAACAAAAAAATGAGAAATGGGCCCCAAATAAAGAAAATGCTGCTAAAATTGACATTTGAGGGGGAGGAGGTTTTAAGGAACGTATTGGGAGGGCTAAGGGGCATAAATGGAGCAGAAAGAAATAATAAAACAATGGATATCTTTGAAAATATTATTTTATAAGTAGTAAAAGCTCAGAGAGCTATGCCTATCGAATGTCAGAAAGAAGAATTTCAAAAAAAAAAGAAAACAAAGAAAATGTCTGATAAAAAAGCGGTTAAAAACAGTAAAGAAACCTATCAAGCAGGCAAAAGTCCAAGACTGGGAAATTAGAGCAAGAAATAGAAAGCAATTAGAAATTAGTAAAGAAAATTGAATGCACCAAATAGGTGATGGAAAATTTAATTTAAAGAGTTCAAGTCCGTGTGACCTTTAGAGGCAGAGAGTTATCAGATGTTATATTCAGAACATAATTTCAGACTTTAAATAAACGAATATACATAAAAATACTCTGCTTTATGTTTGGTAGAAAATATTTAAAAAATAAGCCAGTCAGTTGTACCCTATATAAAGAGATGGGGTAATTAGCAATTTGTTTTCTTGTTCTTGCTGAAACCTGGCTGCACTTTAAAATCAACCAAACTTAACTTAGACTGTAAATTTGAGGATTACAGGTATTTAACCACTAAAAGCAAGTTTTTCGGTAAATTAGATTTAAAATTTGTTAGTTTTTATAGCGAGTCATAGTCCTTTTCATCAATTATTATATATGTAGGGAAAAAAATACGGCATCATCCATTTAATTCAAGAAACTCATATTTATAAGTAGGATCTTGCACCCGTTCTTGTTTTAAGTGAGTTAGACTGTAACTTTCCCATCCTATGATGGATTTCGTCCTAAATTATTATATTCGTGTTCCTTTCCCATAAAAACGTCCGACATTATTACGTACCCAACTTCCTTCCACCCGTTTAAACCTTATATATGTACATAATCTATATGTATATAGAATACATGCATATTTATTAGGTCTATATCAAATGGATACATATGCCTAGGTACAGTCCAAAAATGGAAAAATTGTATAAAAAGATATGTAGATATGACTACAAATATTTTTCTAAGCTCAAGCTACAATAAAGTTTAAATAGACCCAAAATCACTACATTGCAAAGTCTTTTTGTTGTATTTGTTTCCCTAGGCCGTTGTTTTGACGTAAATAGGGCATTGTACAAATACGACAAGGTTGAAATATGTTAATGACGATGGCTTTACTAGATTTTAGTGATAAAAAATAACATGAAAAAGGTCTTACCCCTTCTGACGATATTAGTTCTAGTGAATCTGAATCTAGTGGTGAAAAAGAAAACGATAACAATAGGCAACCTGCAACAAGGAGCTGGTAGATTTACAATGATGATCTTATAAAGTTTCCATATTCTGTTACACAAGGATTCAACTTTTTTAAAGTTCTCATCTAAAAACTAAACTAAAATAGTTCCAGCTCTCGTTCTCAAAAGATCCTATTGCCAAATTCTCGCAGGGAAAAATAGATATTTAATGGAAAAAACAAAAAATAACTCTACTAAAAAGTACGCGATGCAGCACTGGTGAAAGCATATTTTAGCAGAAAAAAACAAAGTAATAATGGCTCTGAAAATTAGAAAGTAGTAAGTTTCATTAAAGTTTAGTTCGATTAAGCCAAATTCTGCAGATATATATTCTCTTGTATCAGTTTTTCCCAAAAACTGCATTTAGTTTCTTCTATATCAGCTGAAGAAAGTGTGCGTACTCGACAGAGTAAAATAAAGCACGTTAGTGAGTTGGCAATAAATCCAAAAAACTTTATGTACCGTTGAGAATTGTGGTTATAGATAAAATAGCACTAGGTTTCAAAAAATAGAATCAATTCAAATTCTGCAATCTGAAGAAGCCCGCAAATGTTTTGTATGTATGATTCGGAAAATGGCTATGTATGTTTCTAATTTTCTATTAGGGAAAAACAACAATATAAAGTGTTACATGTCTTATCTCACGTCTATGGCAGTGATCCATTTGTAAAAAATGATGCTAATACATCCACTAATTGAAATTATCTCATCTACTGGGACAGGTTCTACAAAAACCCTCAACTTGGTCGGAAACTGCAGGAAATGAAAATACAAAGAACAAAATAACTAAGACTTCTAGTGATTTAAAAAAGAAAATTTTTAAGAATATTAATTATCTGCCTACAGATATATAAAAATGTTGCGCCTCCTATACTATAGCAAATAGTCAGTGACAATACTAAATATATTTTTCAGCCCTCAGACACAATTGCCTATAAAAAGAAATAATCTGTCCAATTTTTTAAACCGACAGTTATTTTAAAATAGACAAAGATTATGGCAAGAGTCAACAGAGATGATGTGTTGTGGATATTACAGATTTACCAAGAAGGCCTACAAATGGGCCAAAACATTAGTCTTTTGCCTGATAACAATTGCGGGTGCGAACAGTTACATCCTTTATATAATTGGTAAGAAGTAGAGTGAAAAATAATTGCAGTAACACTTTTCTTACAGGTAAAATAATCGCTTAACTTGTGAGTATTGTGAGGAAACTTAAATAAGGCAGAAAGGTCATCATCATATTATGACCTCGAGATAAGACTAGACAGAATACTTAACAGGCGGTTGCATGGTTTGCAACAAAACATATACAAAAAGGGTAGAAAGAAATAATTTTCTGTGGAATGTACTTCATCCTGCAAATCGCTTCAAGATTCATTCATTCAAATGAATTATAAAGAAAAATTCTACAATATTTTTATGTAACCTATAATAAGCAATAAAGTCACCAGGCGAGTTTATACTTTTTCTTCTTTTAAAATAAATAAGGACTGAGTATGTATATTATAGCTGTAATTTGAGTTCATCATTAAAAACAAGTTTCAAGTATTTAGAAACTTTAAATTCGAAAGGATGGAAAAATAAAAGATAAAAATTTTTATGCATACAATATGCTAAATTTATTGCACAAATTTTATTACTGGTTTCTACTCTAATAGCTAAGAGACTTAAAAAATATAAAAAATTAAAGACTTAAAAAGGAATTTATTCCATGACACTAAGTCTCAAAAAGGAACAAATATTGCATTACTGATAAAAAAAATTAACCTTCCTGAGTCAGTTATAAAAATTTACTGATGTAATGCTAATACAAGTTATAATATAAATATTTATTACACAAATAGCAATGTTAGGTGAATATATTTTATTCAATTTAAAGGAACGTTATAGGTGTATGAGGTAATTGTGTGCTTTGGTATATGTATACGTCTATTAAATTTACAATTATAGATAGGTAATTTACAAATAGCAAGAGTATTTCTGAAAATTATACTACACTACTACTGACGAAGAGCACGTACAACATATTAAAAATAAACACAACCACATAGACAAAAGAAATAGAAAACACAGCTATCAAAATTTATTAAGGAAATATAAATATTGAGATATTGTAAAAGCAGTATTCCTTCCAACTTCTCAAATTATAGAAGCTAAGTAAAAAAACAAACAAATAAGCTATGAACAACAAGATGTTTGCCAAGATAAATCAATTATATACTGCTTCTTTGCGTTATGGCAAATACAAAAAAGTAAACAGAATATCAAAAACTCTCACTTGATATTGGTTCGGCCGGAATAAGTGGATTGTATAGGTAATTTTGAATTTTGAATAGAGAACTTCAAACAACTCTAAAATTAAAAACACTAACCTGTAGAAACGGCGCTTCCCGTAGATATCGGTTCCCTGCTGTTGGTTCTGGGGCTTCCAGAAGAAAAGGAGAAAGATATGGATAAAAATTAGGACAAGTTACCCCAATCTTCACAGCAGACGAAACGAGGGCGTGTTCCTGATATAAAGGTTCCCTCGTCAAGCGGGTAATTTGTCGGCGCGAGCACAGCGAAGAAATGCCAAATGGAAAAGCGCGAACAAAGGCAAATGCGTAATGCAGGTTTTAATAAAGCAAAAGTATAAAGTCGCGTGAACTTAATCTAATTGAAATGGCCAGTTTAAAATGAATAAAGCAAAGGCTTAATGTCGCGCGAATTAAACGAAACCAACGTGCCAAAGCAAGTGCTAAAAGCAATCGGGTAATACGCACCAACCGCTTCTCCAAAATGAAATAAACAAACAAACCTGAATAACTATATACAAATTGCGTTAAACCACAAACAACTGCATTATTGGAAAGGAAGGGGGAATAATTAGGAGATTGGCGCGAACATAATATGGTTAAGTTAAAATATACAATAAAATAAATTATATATATATTATATCATATCCAATTTATAAAATGAATACTAGAATAACATGGAAGGCGAAAAGTAATATTAAACTAAATGCAAAGCAATAAATAAACGAAATTCACTGTTACTATGTATATTAGTAAACAAATTATTTAAATGAATAAAGTTAATTAAAAAAGATATTAGGAATTAAAGCCAACAGGAAACTAGATAACATGGTTTTAATGGTACAATAGGTAATAGAACTAGAGAGATAAATAAAGCAAAAACACTTTAGACTTAATATAAACTTAAACACTAATAAAATAAAGTAGCTTATAATCACCAGAGAAGCAGTGAAATGTAAATTAAAAATTAATAAAATGTCATTGTACAAGTAATGAAACTTTTATACGCATAGAGACTTAATAAATTGCAAATAAAGTTTAATTTTTAATTAAATCGTCGTTTAATATGCAATTCACTTATCATAAAGGTTAAACAATTAGTGGAAGAGATGGTCAAGATTTGTTAAAAAACCAAGTAAAGCTAAATTTAGAAATTGTTACAAAGAGCGTTTTAAACGGCAGAATACAGTGAACACAAAAATATTTAATTCGACACTTTTTTCTCACGGAGTATATCTCAACCACAATGGTCGTTATTGACTTTAGAAAGTTCAAGCCCAAATTGCAGTGCACTAAATGTATAGTTGTAAAAGGCACGTTAAGCTCACAGAGTTCCGAAAATATCCCCAAAGAGACCCAATTATATATATATATATATATATATATATATATATATATATATATATATATATATATATATATTTTTTTTATGTATTTATTAGTTAATTACAATCTGTCAATTACATCTGACAATAAGTAATTATGTTGATCGTATTGAGCAGTGTTGGAGAAGTCGCCCAATGACGACCCTCCTGCGATTACTTAATTAATTTGATTGTTACACTACATGTAAGTTAATTAAGACACTTAATATAACTTAAATAGCACTAAGATCTATGCGGTAGATCGAGCGGGTTAAGTCTTTTGAGTCTTTACATTTGAGCACTGTTGTCTAGTAGATTAACTGCCAAAGGATTAGGATGCACTTCTAACTTATTTAGGTACTTTCCACTAAATTTTTTAATTTCTTCCTTGACGGTGGCCACTTCTAAATCGTTTCGGATTTCAATGTTTGGGATGTAGTATGGGGCATTAGACTTTGGATTGGTACCTCTCCAATATGTCAATGTTAGATCTAGAGGCAGTGCCCCATAACTGGATCCCGTAGGTCCAAACTGGTTTCAATGCTACCTTGTATATAAGAAGTTTATTTTTAAGCGATAATTGGGAGTTTCTACCTAACAGCCAGTAGTATTTCTCTAGTTTCAGTCCAAGCTGCACCCTCTTCTTCCATATATGAGTACGCCATGTAAGCCCTTTATCCAAGTGTATCCCTAAATATTTAACGCTATCAGCCTGTGGTAGTGGTTGACCGTTCATATTTACTTCTGGGAGTGCCTCTACATTTTGTGAAAGTCACATGGACTGATTTATTCTCGTTCACCTTGATACGCCATCTTTGGAGCCACTGCTGTATTTTATCTAAATGCGTCTGTAGTTGTTGGGCAGCAGCTGTTGGATTTGGGTGCATTGATAGGATGGCCGTGTCGTCTGCATACGTCGCTATTATAGCGCTATTATCAGTGGGTAAATCGGCTGTGAAGATAAGGTATAAGACAGGACCCAATACGCTGCCTTGCGGAACACCGGCTTTTATTTGCATCAATTCTGTTAGTTCATCCTGGTATTTAACCTGAAAGTATCTTTCCTGTAAGTACGATTTCAGGATAGTAAAGATTGGATGGGATAACTTCAGCTTAAGCTTGAATAGTAGACCTTCGTGCCAGACCTTGTCGAAGGCCTGTAAGTAAGCTTTTTCCTAAATGTATTATTGATGACTTCAACGATTCTATGGACTTGGGGGGGGGGGGGGGGGGGGGGGGGGGGGGGGGGGGGGGGGGGGGGGGGGGGGGGGGGGGGGGGGGGGGGGGGGGGGGGGGGGGGGGGGGGGGGGGGGGGGGGGGGGGGGGGGGGGGGGGGGGGGGGGGGGGGGGGGGGGGGGGGGGGGGGGGGGGGGGGGGGGGGGGGGGGGGGGGGGGGGGGGGGGGGGGGGGGGGGGGGGGGGGGGGGGGGGGGGGGGGGGGGGGGGGGGGGGGGGGGGGGGGGGGGGGGGGGGGGGGGGGGGGGGGGGGCGGGGGGGGGGGTGGGGGGGGGGGGGTTTTTTTTTTTTTTTTTTTTTTTTTTTTTTTTTTTTTTTTTTTTTTTTTTTTTTTGTTTTTTTTTTTTTTTTTTGTTTTTTTTTTTTTTTGTTGTTTTTTTTTTTTTTTTTTTTTTTTTTTTTTTTTTTTTTTTTTTTTTTTTTTTTTTTTTTTTTTTTTTTTTTTTTTTTTTTTTTTTTTTTTTTTTTTTTTTTTTTTTTTTTTTTTTTTTTTTTTTTTTTTTTTTTTTTTTTTTTTTTTTTTTTTTTTTTTTTTTTTTTTTTTTTTTTTTTTTTTTTTTTTTTTTTTTTTTTTTTTTTTTTTTTTTTTTTTTTTTTTTTTTTTTTTTTTTTTTTTTTTTTTTTTTTTTTTTTTTTTTTTTTTTTTTTTTTTTTTTTTTTTTTTTTTTTTTTTTTTTTTTTTTTTTTTTTTTTTTTTTTTTTTTTTTTTTTATTTTTTTTTTTTTTTTTTTTTTTTTTTTTTTTTCAGATTAAATTATAATTTAGAACCAACCGAAAAGGGCTAGATTTAACAATGATTTATAAAGCTTCCATATTCTGTTACACAGCAAGGATTCAACTTTCTTTAAAGTTCTCATCTAAAAACTAAACTAAAATAGTTCCAGCTCTCCTTCTCAAAAGATCCTATTGCCAAATTCTCGCAGGGAAAAATATATATTTAATGGAAAAAACAAAAAATAACTCTACTAAAAAATACGCGATGTAGTACTCGTGAAAGCATATTTTAGCAGAAAAAAACAAAGTAATAATGGCTCTGAAAATTAGAAAGTAGTAAGTTTCATTAAAGTTTAGTTCGATTAAGCCAAATTCTGCAGATATATATTCTCTTGTATCAGTTTTTCCCAAAAACTGCATTTAGTTTCTTCTATATCAGCTGAAGAAAGTGTGCGTACCCAACAGAGTAAAATAAAGCACGTTAGTGAGTTGGAAATAAATGCAAAAAACTTTATGTACCGGTGAGAATTGTGGTTATAGATAAAATCGCACTAGGTTTCAAAAAATAGAATCAATTCAAATGCTGCAATCTGAAGAAGCCCGCAAATTTTTTGTATGTATGATTCAGAAAATGGCTATGTATGTTTCTAATTTTCTATTAGGGAAAAACAACAATAAAAAGTGTTGTATGTCCTATATCAAGTCTATGGCAGTGATCCATTTGTAAAAAATGATGCAAACACATCCACTAATTGAAATTATCTCATCTACTGTGACAGGTTCTACAAAAACCCTCAACTTGGTCGGAAACTGCAGGAAATGAAAATGCAAAGAACAAAATAACTAAGACTTCTAGTGATTTAAAAAATAAAATTTTTAATAATATTAATTATCTGCCTACAGATATATAAAAATGTTGCGCCTCCTATACTATAGCAAATAGTCAGTGACAATACTAAATATATTTTTCAGCCCTCAGACACAATTGCCTATAAAAAGAAATAATCTGTCCAATTTTTTAAACCGACAGTTATTTTAAAATAGACAAAGATTATGGCAAGAGTCAACAGAGTTGATGTGTTGTGGATATTACAGATTTACCAAGAAGGCCTACAAACGGGGCAAAACATTAGTCTTTTGCCTGATAACAATTGCGGGTGCGAACAGTTACATCCTTTATATAATTGGTAAGAAGTAGAGTGAAAAATAATTGCAGTAACACTTTTCTTACAGGTAAAATAATCGCTTAACTTGTGAGTATTGTGAGGAAACTTAAATAAGGCAGAAAGGTCATCATCATATTATGACCTCGAGATAAGACTAGACAGAATACTTAACAGGCGGTTGCATGGTTTGCAACAAAACGTATACAAAAAGGGTAGAAAGAAATAATTTTCTGTGGAATGTACTTCATCCTGCAAATCGCTTCAAGATTCATTCATTCAAATGAATTATAAAGAAAAATCCTACAATATTTTTATGTAACCTATAATAAGCAATAAAGTCACCAGGCAAGTTTTACTTTTTCTTCTTTTAAAATAAATAAGGAGTGAGTATGTATATTACAGCTGTAATTTGAGTTCATCATTAAAAACAAGTTTCAAGTATTTAGAAACTTTAAATTCGAAAGGATGGAAAAATAAAAGATAAAAATTTTTATGCATACAATATGCTAAATTTATTGCACAAATTTTATTACTGGTTTCTACTCTAATAGCTAAGAGACTTAAAAAATATAAAAAATTAAAGACTTAAAAAGGAATTTATTCCATGACACTAAGTCTCAAAAAGGAACAAATATTGCATTACTGATAAAAAAAATTAACCTTCCTGAGTCAGTTATAAAAATTTATTGATGTAATGCTAATACAAGTTATAATATAAATATTTATTACACAAATAGCAATGTTAGGTGAATATATTTTATTCAATTTAAAGGAACGTTACAGGTGTATGAGGTAATTGTGTGCTTTGGTATATGTATACGTCTATTAAATTTACAATTGTAGATAGGTAATTTACAAATAGCAAGAGTATTTCTGAAAATTATACTACACTACTACTGACGAAGAGCACGTACAACACATTAAAAATAAACACAACCACATAGACAAAAGAAATAGAAAAAACAGCTATCAAAATCCATTAAGAAAATATAAATATTGAGATATTGTAAAAGCAGTATTCCTTCCAACTTCTCAAATTATAGAAGCTAAGTAAAAAAAAAACCAACAAGATGTTTGCCAAGATAAATCGATTATATACTGCTTCTTTGCGTTATGGCAAATACAAAAAAGTAAACAGAATATCAAAAACCCTCACTTGATATTGGTTCGGCCGGAATAAGTGGACTGTATAGGTAATTTTGAATTTTGAATAGAGAACTTCAAACAACTCTAAAATTAACAACACTAACCTGTAGAAACGGTGCTTCCCGTAGATATCGGTTCCCTGCTGTTGTCCCTGGGGCTTCCAGAAGAAAATTAGAAGGAAATGGATAAAAATTAGGACAAGTTACCCCAATCTTTACAACAGACGAAACGAGGGCGTCTTGCTGGTATAAAGGTTCCCTCGTCGAGCGGATAATTTGTCGGCGCGAGCACAGCGAAACAATGCCAAATGGAAAAGCGCGCACAAAGGCAAATGCGTAATGCAGGTTTTAATAAAGCAAAAGTATAAAGTCGCGTGAACTTAATCTAATTCAAATGGCCAGTTTAAAATGAATAAAGCAAAGGCTTAATGTCGCGCGAACTAAACGAAACCAACGTGCCAAAGCAAGTGCTAAAAGCAATCGGGTAATACGCACCAACCGCTTCTCCAAAATGAAATAAACAAACAAACCTGAATAACTATATACAAATTATATACAAATTGCGTTAAACCACAAACAACTGCATTATTGGAAAGGAAGGGGGAATAATTAGGAGATTGGCGCGAACATAATATGGTTAAGTTAAAATATACAATAAAATAAATTATATATATTATATCATATCTAATTTATCAAATGAATACTAGAATAACATGGAAGGCGAAAAGTAATATTAAACTAAATGCAAAGCAATAAATAAACGAAATTCACTGTTACTATGTACATTAGTAAACAAATTATTTAAATGAATAAAGCTAATTAAAAAAAGATTTTACTCGAAATCAACCGACTGAGTATCTTGTGCATCGTAAAAACTCTGCAGAACAACGACGTTTTTAGGGGCTAAGGGGTTTGATGATTGAAAAAATAACAGAGTGCACTTTAAACTTTGTTAGTAGAAGTCAAGTTTTATAAAGAGTAAATAACAGCACAAGGAAGAAGCCTCGTATTGGTAAAATATTCTCTTATGATTTGTTAAAGTTGTAAAGTGTTTAATTTCTCCTCAACTGCCAGTCCATTGCAATAGTAAAATATAAGGCTTTGCAAGAAAGGGTAACTGTTTTTTGACCGTGTAGAATTGATTTTAAAATTCGATCCTTTTATGGACAAACAAGAAGAAAATTTGAAAATAAAAGAAGAGGTGTTCTCTCAGACCTAATAAATACAACTGTCAGTAGCATACTAACTTAAGGTAAAAATTGTCCAAGAGATTTATTAATGCCAAGTATTATACCATAATTGTAGATGTGTTGCACACAGACCAATTAGCCTTTGTGGTATGCTATATGCTACCTGTAGCTTCGGGAACTACTGTTGAACGATTTTTGACGTCTATTCCTAACTGTGGCCATAAAGGTGAAGAGATCGCGAATGCTGCAATGTCGACCGTAGATTTTGTAGGTCTTGATCTAAATAACCGAAGAAAACATAACTACGACAATCTTAGGAACCTGCCTGAGTGCTGCAAAGGTCTTCAAGCTAAAATAAAAGAATTTTTCTGTCCACATGCATCCTTGCGTGGGACACTATTTAGAGAACAGCAAGTTCTCTCTTAGAACAACAAATCTATAGCTCTTTTAGTTCTTCAATCAAAAAATGATATAAAAAGTTTTTGATGCTTTGACACATTACTCACGATAGCGATCGAAGTAAGGACAGGCATCATAAAGATTATGTAATATTAGAAAAACTTCAAAGTTTGAAAATTAAAATAATGTTCTTCTAAAGTTTCAAATAACAAGTGGAAAGCTTCAAGGAAAAAGTACAGATACAACAATGGCCATTACTATATATAATACTTTAGAAGCTTTTATAAACACCCTTCGAAACGAATGTGAGTTTTTAAGCCTAGAAAATAAAGCAAAATTGACGTGTGAAGCTGACGTTTACCACACAGAAATTGGAAGAAAGAGGAAGCTTAAATTTCACTTTGGTAAAGACAAAATGGAAATTACGAATTATCTGGACAAGTGAAGCTGTACAGTGAAGCTCAACTTAGTATGAAAAAGGACAATCTACACAGGAATACACAAGATTTTGGATTTATATGAAAAACCATTCTAATGGAAAATGACAGAATAGGACAGAGGACAAACAGGCTATTAGAAAAGCATGCTTTTGATTTAGATAAAACGATCCTTGCGGAATGTGTGCATTTAGCAGCATTTTAAAGGATTAGTAGAATTCACAAAGATGATAAGAATACCAAACTAAAATCACAATTAGAAATACAAAGACTCCTAACTGCACTGGAAATCAATCCTTTTCAGTTGTTAAGAGGGTGAAAAGCTTTCGGAGATCAACATTAAAACAAAAAAATACGCGCCTTGCACATATTTATTGAGATTAAATTTCTGTAATTTTTCTTTTGATCACACAATCCAGAAATTCGCCAATTTTAAAGCCATGGAAAGAAAAGTTTTTTAAATAACGGTTTTTAGATGGAAGGGACATTTTTATTTTTCCTCATCGATGTTGAATTAATGTGAACCGTTTAATTGTAACAAAAATTAAAAAATTAATTGTTTTATCTAAACTACCAACTTCTTAATTTTTGATAACTCAAACATGCAAAAATCGAAGAAATTGTCAGTCTAAGACGCTAAATACCTAAATTGTAATAAACTGTCACAGCGATAAAGTAGTAAATCTATACAGAAACCAACATTAACTATTTAATGTCTAACTGTGATTATTAGTTATAACAATATGAATGTAAATCAAATTTTATCTCTAAATAAATAAAAATTGGGTAAATGAAAATGGGTAATTTTTCAAAATAAATAATAAATTATTTACAATAAAGTTAATAGAAGAAAGGCGTCATTTATCGGCTTCTTAAATTTACAAAAGTTTAGGGTAAATAAATCGCTATTTTCCACTTAAACGTTATTTTCTAGAGTGCTGACAATTATTTACATCGACATTTAGGCAAAATGCGACAAATGAGAATGAAAGCTGTTTCATGCAATATCCAAAAACATTAATGGATTTGGTCGTGGTCCATTTTTCAGCCATTTTACAGAGACTTATTTTTTATCAAACCCCTATATGCAAAAACCGAAAGTAATTCCACAGGACAGTCGACAAGGCAGTTTGATGGATAAGGGATATACCCCAGAAGATGCGGATTCGCACAGGCATTCAAATTTCGTGAGATAAAAACTTCGCTCACCTAGATGCCTTTCGAGGGGAGAGTTTTAAAGGCTTAATCTTCTCCAAAGCGCAGTTTTCCTAATCTCCGGCACAACTCAAACAGACCCAAAACAAACCCCTGATGAGCTGCTATTTGATCTACTAATCTGAGTGCTGCCTCCTCGACTTCACTTTGTTTACTTCTATTTATTTGCCCGCGCCTAAGCGGCGCTGTAATTAAAAGGTGAAAGGCATAGCCGCTAACTAAGCCTCAGCCCACCGCTCTAAATAAAGGGAAGCTCCCGCGGAAGAATCATTATGAAGGCAATAAAAGAGCCGGAACTTGTACAAGTTTGCTTTGAGGGCTCGCGATCGTTAGGCTTGGGCGTGGCCCGCTGGCATCAAGTAACCCGCGCTTTCTCGAGGATGCACGCCCGAGAGTTTTCATTAAATTTTAAATCCGACGTGGCGAACTCCGCGGGCGAGATTGCAACGAAATTCGATGCAGCGGTGTAATTACCTGCTGGGAAAAGTTAAATTGCGAGGTGTCGCCAGGCCCGCTAATTGGATTAGGGCGTCTGTGCTGACATTTGGCATCGGTAAGAGATATCCTGACGACACCTTGAAGGAATCGTGTACAGAATTTGCACTTCCTAGAAACTTTAATATGGAATACACGCTTCTGAAAATAATTTTGCTTGCCGCGCTTTAAAAAAGTTTAATAACAAGCTGTGGAATTCCTTTTACGCAAGACATCGTCTTCAATTTATTTTTATACCTTCAGAGGGACAAAAACGCGATGTAATTTTACAAAATAACAGAATGGTGTTGGAAACGGCCTTTGTAGTTAGCAGCACCGGCAGCTCCCATAATTTCTAAGATGGAGAGCTGCAATATCTTTTAAATTTGATAGTAGTGAGAATTAAATTTTTTACACTCTTATTTATAAAACATATGCTGCAATATATGAAGCACGGGATTTTAAAGGAATACCAAAAAATATTATTATTGCGTTTACAGATTTTTAATCGTACTGTTTTATTATAAAATACACACGAAGTTTTAAATTATCCTTTGTGTTAAGCAATCTTGTAATTTTACAATAAATTATGTATTCTAATATTAAAATTTGAGACTGAGTTTTTTTTATAGTTATCGCCCACGTAATATTATATTCATGATCAGAACAAAAAATTTACTGTAAAAACCTAAGTTAGAAGAAAATACATATAGGGTCATAAGAAAACGATTCCTGGCTCTATTTTTTTGCAAAGAATTTTAAACATCGACTAACTTTAAGACTCCTTAGCTGGCAATGTTCTTCCAGAGTTTGTTAAAGAAATACTCCATAATTAGGTTCATAGAAATTTCTCGAAAATAGATTTGATGCTGAATAACTATAAGCATAAGCGAACCACATATATTTTTACTTCAGCTTGGAAAGACGTAAATTTTGTTTAAATAATTTTATTCATTGTCCCAAAGTAACTTAATACAGCTTCACTATTGCACGTCCCAAGCCAGAATGAAAGAGAAGGAAATATTGGGGAGTAACACTTTGAAAAGGAAACAGGGTTTAGTTAGCCCAGCTAATGGCACCCTGTAAGGGCCCCTGTTTAAGGTTACAGATAAAAAGCAGTTAAGAGCTCCAACCAAGAGCGTTACAAAAAAAGAATAACGGAAAAATTAGAAAGAATAATGGACCAACAGAACGTAGAACGTAGTACAAAGATAGAGAAATGCATAAAGAAGGTAATAAATAAACAGAGCAGCGGTAAACAAACGAAAAAGAAACGGTGGTTTGATTCAGAATGTGAACAAACAGTTAAATAAAGAGAGACGGCGAGGAAAAAATTGTTGATGCATATTACGGAGAGTAGCATAAGAGAATATATTGATAAAAGAAGGGAGTCTAAGAGATTATGTAGAGAGAAGAAACGTAAATATAACTCACAATTTCTGGAAAAAATAGAAGAAAAACACAATAGAAGAGAAATTAGAAACTTCTACCAAGGAATAAAAAAAGTTAAACAAGGATATCAAACAAACACAATATTTCACAAAGATAAGAATGGAAGACTGCTAGGTACACAAGAGGAAATAAATGAAAATGGGCTGAATACTTTGAGGACCTACTAAATAAGCAAGAAGATCCTATAATTGTCGAAACTCCACAGAAAGCTGAACAGGTCTCAAAGAACATAGAAGCGCCGGATTTACTAGAAATAATAAAGATAATACATACGCTAAAAAGCAACAGAAGCGCTGGCCCTGACGGCCTACAAGCAGAAGAAATGAGGTATGGAGAGATCAGCTACACACCGAGATATACAGGATGATCACTAAAATATGGAAAACGGAGAAGATGCCAGAGTCTAGCGATTATATGCTCCATTCACAAAAAAGGCGATAAAAGTATATGTGCAGATTACCGAGAAATCGTACTGTTAAATGTCATGTATAAAATATTTGCTAGGTGTCTCAAAAATAGGTTGGAAATTTATACAGAAACTATAATAGGTGAATACCAGAGTGGCTTTCGCAAGGGTAGATCGGTAACAGACCACATATATACGCTACGGGAAATACAGCCCACAGGATATGAATTTAAATTAAATACGTATTTCCTATTCATAGATTTTAAACAAGTACATGATACCACACAAAGAGACTCGCTGTTTGCTGCACTTCAACATCTTGGATTACCGGAGAAATTAGTTATCCTAATAGCAATGACGCTAAGAACCACAGAAAACAAGGTCAGAGTAAATGGATTGCTAACAAAATCGTTTAAAGCCAAAAAGGGGCTGAGACAGGGCGACCCACTATCAGCTATTTTGTTCAATATCGCACTTGAATACACAATACGCAAAGCAAAATTAAATATAGAGGGAACAATTTATCAGCGACGTCGTCATTGTCTGGCATTTGCCGATGATTTAACCATTATAACAAGATCAAAGCAAGAATTGCAAGAGGTGGTTAAGAGATTTGTGCTGAATGCGCGTAATCTGAGGTTAGAAATTAACGAAATAAAAACAAAGTATATAACTTGGAACCACAGACCTTACCAACAAAATCAAAGTTTGTTAATTAAAGTAGACGATGCTAGGCAGTACAACTTTGAACAAGTGGAATCGTTCACATATCTAGGTACGTTGATAACCAGGGAACCAGGAAACAGCACAGAAATCAAAGCAAGAATCGCAGCGGGTACCAAAAGCGCAGCAATATTAACAAAAATCTTGACAAGTAAAGTGTTTTCGCGATCAACAAAAATAAGAGTATATAAAACAATTGTGCGACCAACCGTGACCTATGGATGTAAGGTATGGACATTAAAGAAAAGTGACGAATTGATACTGAAAGTGTGGGAAATAAAGATACTACGGAAAATTTATGGTGGAAAATGTATTGAAGAACAATGGAAAAAACGTAAAAATGAAAAGACATACGAGGTATATGGGGAACCAAACATAGTTGCTGTAGTGAAGACACAGAGGCTCAGCTGGTTAGGCCACGTTATAAGAATGAGTGACCAAAGAACACCCAATAAAATATACAGGGCTGAAATAGGAGGAAAAAGAAGAAGGGGGAGACCTCGAAGCCAATGGAAAAAAGAATTACAAGATAACCTACGCAGCTTGAATATTACAAAATGGGAAGAGACAGCTAGAGATACGAGAAAAACTTTGGAACAAACCATGGGCCTATTAGGCTTTTATATATATATATATATATATATATATATATATATATATATATATATATATATACGAAAATGGAATCCAACGATAGAGGAGACGAAAGAACCAATAACATGGACGGTGGATCTATATAGATAGGCGAAAACACTCGAAAAACTACTTTAAACATAAAAAGGTAGTAAATAGGCTATGAACTTTGCTAATTCGAATGTTCAAAAAATTGAAACAAAGCGAGATGACATAACAAAAACAACATGTAAACTAAATATAGTCCTACTGTCCCAAGAGAACTAAAAAATAAGTCCAGCAAAAGTACAAAATAGTGAAGAATATATATTTCTGTATGGAGGTGCGCCAAAAGAAGAAAGGCAAAGGGTTGCCTTACTAATCAATCTTCTATCTATAAATTTGAACACAAAGTAAACAAAAAGCTCTTGATTAACACGAGGAGGTCCTAGTGTTGTAAATAAAGACAACCTATGCACTTGAACGGAAAGTAACAAAGAGGAGTGATATTAAATTTGGCGTGCCGCGTTCTGAACACTTAATTTTCAGGAGGAGGTCCGTACGTTCGTGCACACATGTCAGAACCGCTCTCGCTGCTTGCCGATTTGCTGGACGGCCACTGCATTTTCATTCGCAAAAAGCGCGTCTGCCACAGCCATTTGGTTTGCTTCCGCTGAGCGAAGTTTCGATTGTAAGCGCCCATTTATAACAGACGTACGCATAATCCGCTCATAATAAATACGTATAATGCACGTAAACCTTATGTAAACATTTGAAAGTTGCTCATACCCATACATAGTAGCGGCAGCAATGTCCTTCTAGGCATTTTGTATAATTGTGTCACTTTTGTACTTGTTGTCCCTTTATAGTGTAGGAACAGATGCATATTTACTAACTTAATTAATAGTTTCCTATCCGTTGTAAAAACGAAGCCAAAATGTCGATAATACTAAAGCTGGGCTATGCAATTTCAGAATCAAAACAAACATTCTGTTAAAGAAGTTAAATTGTTCCACGTTTCCAATTCAGGGAAAAATCCGATCTAATTAAAAATTTATACGTTTCCACCTTGCAAAAATTTGAGACAAGGCGGGTGAAAAATAGTCAGCCTAGGATGTCAAAAATACGTTTTGTCGGTCAACCCCTTGTAAAATTACAAGAAAAAAAATATGAAGACATCGAGGAACTATATAACCATATTAAAACATATATATGTAAAAAGCAAAAGAACCATAAGTGTTGAAATAAGATTAAGAAGCAAATAAGTAGGAATATACGACGGATAGAAAAAATAGAAGAAAAGTACATAGAAAAAAAGAAAGTCTAAAATTAAATAAAGGTAGGCAAGAAAACAGTATTTACGGAAAAGAACTTTTAGAGACACTTTAGTTACTCAATTCCAAGGTCCTTTCTACGTTTATGGGAAGTTGAGTTATGTCTCTGGTATATTTACACATACCTCCTTCTAATTTTTCCTGTTTTGCACTTCACTTTACTCTTTATTTCTCTTAATAACTACATTCTAACTTCTTCACTTTATATTTTGCTCGGTCTTACCTTCGTTTCCTTTTTGGCGTTTGACCTTGAAATTTTATCTCCCTTACTTCTTGTATTGAATTTATATATTATAGCGCTACAGGCCTTGTACGCTTTTAGTTTGGTGTACGATTTTTTCCATTTCTTTCTCTGTCTTGCTTTTTCTTTCCATCTTGTGACTTTCAGTTGTCTTAGGTCCCTTTCAACTTCATGCAGCCATGTTGATCTTGGTCTTCCTCTTCTTCTGGATCTAGCTAATTCGCGTTCGAGAACTTTTTTTTTGGAAGGCGTTCTTCAGACATCCTCGTCACATGTCCTATCCATCTGAGTCTCTTGGCTTTTATTTCTTCTATTAGGTCCGGTTGGGCATACAATTCTCTTATTTCTCGATTTGTTCTTCTTTCCCATGTGTTTCCTCTATTTAGAAATTCTGGATTGTTGTCGGGCTATGAGGAGTTGCTTGGTATCAGATAGTAGATTTGAATTAGTACTAAGAGTTTTGGTTCCTTTTTCAAAATAGCTCGTGGGATTATTAGATACATGGTCTGAGTCCAAATAGGATTCAAGTAGACTTTGCATTTTACCGATGTAGTCTGCTGTGTTTAGGATCACTGTAGTGTTTTCTTAATCTGCCTGTAAAATTGTAATGTTATTATTTTGTTTTAGAGCTTTTAAGGTACGTGATTCGAAGGCTTTGATTTTTGGTTTTGATACTACGGCTGTATGTAGCACTTTGGTTACATCTTGCTTAGTTTCTTTTGCCACGTAATGGAAGATTCTATTTGGAATATGTGTTCAGTAGAAATGCGATTTGGTGTAAGAGCAAAGTTAAAACCTTTTTCAAGAACCTGAACGGCTAAGTCGTTTACAGGGTAATCAGAAAGGTTATGTACCATGGTATTGGTTAGTGATTTATTTCATTATCCTCAAGTACTTTTAATTTAATTTGTAAATTGTTTCGGTGAAAAAAATACTGTAATATTAAGTTTCGTTTAGGTTTTATTGTGAAGCCATTGCGCATGACTAAGGTAATATTGTCAAATAAAAGTAGGGTACCGTTACATTTAAAGTTCATGTTATTTTGAATACCTTCATAAACAGTAGAACCAATAAAAACTAGTTTGAAAGCATAACACTTAAGTAGAACTTTAATTTAAGATGACTGATATGAAGCATTAAAACAAAAAATTGTTGACAATTTTAAAAGTTTATTTTAAATAAGATATTTGACTTAATAGTAAATATTTCTGTTTTACCTTAAAATATTGTTTTTGTTTATTTGATATGATTGAAAGGTTTATATCATAATAATAACAAATTGCCTTTAAAAACTAGGGATGCATCCTTATTCTCAGATTCTAATGCATGCATATTACAATTCTTTGTTAAGGTATAATCCCTTTCCTTGTCAATCTTTATCACAAAAAACAGATGCTACTGGATCCCTGCTTCTCGAATAATAAAAAACTTCCGCATTCAACTCCGGGTTTAACTGCCTCCTGAAAACAAGTCGTTTTCCAGCATCAACCTGACACAAAAGATTCAGGGTGTTCGGAATTAATCATGTTTCTCGCAAATCGCGATAATCCTCCTCTCGCCTCCCGAAATCCGTCGCAAGCGCGTCTAATTTATTTCGTTTCTTTTTATTCGGAACGCTTAAGCAGCCGGGCGGCGATTAAACTGCACAAAATCGAACTGTAATACCTGAGAAGGTGGCAAGCTCGCGAATTTACATTTCGTTTGCGGAAGTATCGCGGCGGGCGCCCATTTCACTCTTGCATATAAATCTATAGCTGATAAACGGTATCAATAAATTTTTGCGAAGCCGGGGATCCCAATCGCGGCGCTGATGCGATTGGGTGATTTACTCTGAAAGGGGACAGGAGGTTTCTAAAAGTAAAGCAATTTTTCCGAATTATTGCTTCTTTGTATATGATATTATTTAAAGTATAATTAACTATGAATTTTGGCTTTAAATAATTTTGTTTAGAATATACTCATATTATATGTTGATATCATTTTCAAAAATTTGTTGTTTTAGCCCTAGATCACAAATGTTATTATTTAACACAACTGAAACAGTTATAATCTTAAATAATAAATTAGGAAAAGCTCTACATTTTCAAATGTATTCTGTAAATATGTAACCATAAAGGATTGCCCAAATTGAAAGCCGGATTTGAATTTTAAATAAAGTGACTTGTGAATTGTTTATATGATTGGATTTTTATTGAATATTAAAGTACGCAATTTCCGATTAAATATGGAAAATTATGTCTGACAAATGACCACCTCGGCTTCGGTCGCAAATCTCGGTTCTTTTCACAACATTTTCGATTACAATTTTGCACGTGTTCGAATCAAGATCGTCGATAGCACCTTGGATTTCGTTCTTGAAGTCATCAACTGATAGTTTCACAAAACTAATTTGCAGGGTGTTAAATCACAAATCTGGCAGATCAATTGAAGTCGGCATTTTGTAATATTGTTGGTGGGGTAAATCAACGGTTACGCGAATTGTATGGCAAGTGGCACCGTTTTGCTGAGAACAAATTTGAAACAGAACCATATTGCTCAGTTGATACCAAAAAATAGGTTATTATGTAAGGTAACGATCGTCATTTACAGTTACAGAATTTTCAGCATCATCTTCGAAGAAGTATGAGCTTACCATGGCACCTGCCCAAGATTCACACCAAACAGTGACGCGATGGGGTGGATTTGTTTTCCCGAACTGCAAACGCAACAAGTTTATTTGCTCATGAATTCGCCACTTTGCACTTTGTTACTAAATTTTATTTTTTAATCAACTTCATCTTCTAAAAACCAATGCGTCAGTTATATTTCGTATGCATAAAGATGTAGGTTTTTAGTGACTATTTGCTGAAAGGAGTATCTCGAAATGTTTAGTTGTTGTGTGCGACGCCAAGTCAAAGTTTTCGGTTTGGCAGCGACACTTTAACCAACTATGGCAATATACTCATATTACCTTTCCCATCCTCGTTACTTTCGAGGTCTTACATCTATTACCGATGAAGTTTTGTACTCAATCTTTGGACAGTTGATTCATTTTATGTACTATTTCGACTAAAAGTTCCATAAAGTTTTCCTACCACCTCCGCACAATTTTCACTAAATTTGCAATGATTTTTAACAATAATAACCCTCTGCCCCTTTTTATAGCGTTCTATGTTTACTAATCGAAAGAGTGATAAATTTCATTTGTCAAAGTGTCAGAGTTTCCGACCGCAAAACAATACAATGGCACGAAGCTTAAATCCGGGGTGCAATTTGGGTCATTATTGAAGTCAGCTTTACTAGCGATTTAATAAAATAATAATTGAAAAGCCTGCTTGAACTAATAAAAAGTATGTTAAATTTTTTGCATTTGCAATGTACAGATTTATCTAACAAATAAATTCTTACAATTCGCTCTAGAAAACATTAATGGTACGTCACGTTTGTAACAACTAAAAGTATCATCAATTACAATATTAACGTGTCACTGGTTTTCAAAACATGCTCCACTAAAAATTGCGGGCGATGAATCTGCCATCATAATAAAAATTTCAGTCGGAAATCACACAAGTAAGGACAGCAAAAACATCCTGTGAACCGCCAGTATGTCTTTGGAGACTGCAATGGCTCTTTACATTGTGTGTTTTACTATCTTCTGAAACATGCTTTGGTACTCAAGTACAGCTGGAGATAAATAATTTCGTTGTTACATATTAATATTGAAAAGCATTTAATTTCTGTGAAAAGAGGTTGATTATTATATACTACCCCGTTTGCTACCAAATTAGTCGTTCTAAAATGGAATGCATGCATTCCGACAAAAATTTGTATAGTGAGTAATGTTAAAATTCAATATAATTAAACAAACCAGTACCAATAAAAAGCTTAACTCTATCAAGCTGTACCTTAATATTCTGCATCTTTCGCTAAAATCAATATCAGATTTAAGTGCTGCAGCACGTTGCTCCACTTCCGTACTGTCGCGCTTTTAGGGCAGCAATTAAGTGAATTATAATTCTGGTTCAAAGCTTTATTTTAAGCTCGTTTCATAAATACTCGGTTGGATTCAGGTTATTTTTCCTAATTGGATATTTCATTGGTTAAATATTAACATGAGCAAAAAAATTCCAAATTATTTATCGTTCGGTTTTACTTTACCCTACGTGAAATGAAATTCCAAGTCTGAGTTAAAAGCAACTTGATCTGGAAGAATAATAATCTGCCCTTTGGCGTTAGATTTTATCAGTCATATTTTCTGCCACATTAACAAACAGGAAGTTCTTTGTTTAGGTGATACTTCCCCTCCCCTTAGCACGCATCAAAAGCCACTAAGCTAGTTGTTTTATGTTAACTTTACGTTGGTAAAACTAAGTAAATTATTTGCTAGCTAACAGTTTACTTTTGTTTCACCATCGTTGCTGAATATATGAATCTTCTGACCAATTTGAACACAAAATCGATAGTAAAATAGTTCAGATTTTCTTTTAGTAGTCATCACCCTTAGTGTAGAATTTACAATAAAGTAGGTATTACGTTTTGTAATAACAAAGCTCAAGTCAAAGCCATAAAAATGTATCCAGTTGTATTGCTGGTGCTACTAACATCTCCAAATTCTACTTTGGAGCTGCGATTTGGTAGATTTTCTCAATGTGACATAAATTTTATTATAAATTAACAATAACACGAATAGTTAAGAAAGCTGATAAGCAAATTATCTGGCTTCACAACATCGTTGTACCTGAGTACACCGGAAATATATTCACAAAGTTCTGCTGATACAAGTACGTTAATTTTAAAGCTATAAATTTAATAACAAATCGAGCAGTGTATAGTGTCTTCATCTTACAAGTAACTAAATAACGTTTTAAACGATACATGTTTTAATGCTAATCCATATTAGAACTAAAACATTTACTTTCAATGACAAAAACGTTGAGTAATTCGATTTTATTTAGTTTTAAGTGTGTAATCATGGCAAAACTTAAAATCGTATATTCTAAACGACAAGAATTATTCAAAACGATATTAATTTCTGATCTAGTTTGTGCCGACACAAACACCAAAAAATTGTAAATTTTGCCTTTTTTTAGTATATTAACAAATCTGTACCGCCATAAGATGTGATACATAATAAATTGTATCAGAGTAAAATTATCAACAAAGAGTTGTTGCCATGAAGCTCAAAATAAAATATAGAAGTAAATAAAACACATATTTACTTAATACCTTCAGCGCTCGTAAAAGCCTTACGTTATTTTAAAAAATAAGGAAAATGTAATATATAATACACTATTTTCCAGTCATTTTCGACCACTCCTCTATATTGCCAAATCGTTATATAAAAGAGCTAGCAGATATTTTTATTAAAAAATAAATAAAACTAGAAAGCATAATTACAATTACAAGATTACATAAACCAAACGATAGAACAAAAAAAATAGAAAATTGTATACTACTTAAATCTAAATGAACATTAATATATAATTGGTCAGTTGTAGTTCTTACAACTTTCAAACCCTTCAAACGCAATATTTTCAATGTAAAATTAAACATTTGACTTATCCTAAACTGCAGAAGTTTCTCTCCTAGATCTCAAATCTAAATAGCACCCTCTAATTACTTAAGCATGGGCTACCTGTATCTAGTTTTCCGTTCAAAACAAATATTAGCACAAAATCAATGATGCTACTATGGATTTCCTCTTTTCATCCCTCACAGCAAGTCTTTCTATGATGGATTTCAAAACAAAGCCCTCGCTATCTTTTTCCTAAATTATCTATGTAAATCGTAAGTTTATTATCTGGCCCCATGAACAAAGTGTAATTTCTCAATTATTTTCTCTATTAAACACACTCCACTCCAATGTCAAGATTAAAATAATAGAACAACACAATTTGATCCAGTTTATGAAAACCCATATAACAACGATAGTTTCTATTACACTGTTTGCAAGAAACCTCTCTCTGTAAATCCCACTATTGCCCTGCTCAAATTTATTTAATTCCAAAATACCTTATTAGTAAATCTCTCAAACTTCACAACGCTAAAATTCAACAAAGTAGAAGAAGAAACCTTAATATAAAACGGGCATTCCAAAAAACCTTTTGGCCATATAATTAAAAATATATGCAATTTTAAAATCCATGATCCCCGAACAAGTAAATGCGATTGTGTCTATGTCAAGCAAAACATAAAAAGCGTTTTTACAATAAATTAGATTACTTCATCTGCTCAGTGAAGTACTATTAACCCTACTAATCCCAACAAGTTTATGAAACACCTTGTGGTCACTGCCAAAAACTTACGTAGACCAAACAAATAGGTAAATAGTAAACTATGTATAAGAACATTCTTTAGTCTTCACTTTTTAAAGAAAATAAAGAAATCGCTGCAAAATTAAATTTTGAATTCAAAAACACTGGCCTCCATTTCTTATTATACTAATAGAATAATTCATGAGACAATTGAAGTAGAAAAATATCATCCATGCTTCAATAATCAAGGAAATATTTAATAATTACCTATTATTTCAAAAATTTTGATTATCCCACATTGCAAGTTATGTAATCCATTGAAACAAACAAAATTTCCCATCCTAACCATTTTCGCGCTAAAATCCCGTACCATTAAAATTTCGTTACTGATTTAATAAATCGTGAGGTGACAGAGTTCTTCTTAAGGACTAGGTAAATTCAGACTGTTAGTAGAAAACTAAGTCCAACCTTTCTTAATACTGGTATTACAAAGAAAGCCAAAACGCCTAAAATTGTTTAATAATTGACGCGGTTAAACCCTTAAACTCAACTAGTATTAGAAATAAATCTGCCGTAAGTTATTTCATGTTTTTTCTCCAATCCACTTCATCTATTTCATTTAAGAGCGTTCTTCATTTCTTTCTAGTATGCCTGATCTCTATTTTTCAAACGCTTCTAACTCCATTTTTTAGTTTTTTGGTATTTGCATGTCATATCTTGGATAACTTATTGATTAATCACTTTTCTTTTTATATACACAAAAATCTTTGTTTTTTAGGATTTGCTGTGATCTGCTAAAGTTTGACCTTCTCAATCGAATACTCTCATCAACCTCAACTGCCAGGTGTTGTTTACCCGTTTTAATTAATTAAGCAAAATATTATTATTTCTGGGTATTTTGTATTACATGCCCATGGTTTTGATTTTATTTATTTTCTGTTCTACCCTCTCTTATAGTATTTTAAATTCGTCTAGTGTTGATTGTAAATCTTCGTAGTTGTTTATGTGAGATTGTTAGTGCCCCCCTATAAAGCACCACTCGTGACGAATAAGAGAAACTTCAGTAGATATAGCGGACATCTAGGAAATAAAATAAAACCAAATATCAGGTTTAAAGCAGCAGTTTGGCGGCATCTGTTGGTCAAGTTAGAAAAAGCTTATTTTTAAATTCACCAATACACCTGACAAGCATACGTGTTTTAAGCAATCCACTGTAAGCATCTTTTCTAATTGAAATATTCTTCGGTTACCTACCGGTTTGCCAGGAACTTAAAAAGATAATGAAAGAAGGCGCCACCGATGCAAAATTAACAGCTAAATAATTGAAAATAATTAAAGAAAAATATGCATTATAATAGAACCGGTATTGGGCAAGGGTGCGACTATTTACATTACTGAATTTTTATTTAAGGTGTTAAGGTTTATTACTAGGCCAAAAGTTTACTCGGTAGGTTGTCTATCTCCTTAAAAAATGTTAAAAATTAAAAAAATGCCGATTCAGTTCCTATCGTTAGAGCATAAAGTTTTAATGTCATTCTAATAATTTTTTTATTAGGGAAATTATTCACGTTTAATAAACTATATTTGCACATTGAAAAAGTAATGTTAATTTCCCAACTAGTAAAAGCGCTTAAAACTTGTTTGATCCTTTCACGAGTGAACTGTACCAGATAAATGGAGTAAATTTTATAAACAGCCAGTTTACTTTGTAAGGGTTAGGTCAGCGTGCTCAGGAAGTCAAAATATTCATTGAAAATCACGGAGTCGACATACTTTTCATATCTGAATCCCACTTTACTTCCATTAGTTACATTAAGTTCCCACATTACACTGTTTACTCAACAAATTACCCCGATGGTACAGCCCATGGAGGAACAGCTCTAAAAATATCATATACAGGCTACCAGCGTCTCCATAGAAATTGCAAACACTCCAGTTACAATCACGGCTGTATACTGCCCTCCGAAATATCAAATCACCCCTGCAGCTTACTCACATTTCTTCAAGACCCTAGGCAATAGGCTCATTGCTTTAGGGGACTGTAACGCTAAACATGAACATTGGGGTTCACGTCTAACAAGAACCGACGAACGCCGTTTAATGACTGCCATACAAATAAACAATCTCACCTGGTTATCCACTGGAGAACTTATGTACTGGCCCAGTGACCGTCGAAAAAAGCCAGACCTAGTTGACTTCGGAATCATTAAGGGTATAAACACTCGACAGAGCACGGTCTCATCCTGCTTTGACCTAGCAGCTGACTACTCGGCCATCACAATAACTCTAAATTCACTCGTAACGCAGGTTCTACCTCAACCCGCACTTCATAACAAAAGAACTGATTGGGAATACTTTCGACGAAGACTTGAATACCAGTTAGACCTACATGTTTCACTAAAAAATGAATAAGACATTGAAAGTGCTGTAAGCTCGCTTACTGAACTTATCCAAAATGTAGCATGGGATGCTACTCCTAAACTGTCCACATCACATCACAACAATAAACCTATCATCATAAAGGACAAAATACGAGAAAAACGCCGTCTCAGGCAACGATGGCAATTAACCAGGTCGGAACAAGACAAACGAGAATATAATAGGGCCAGCAAACATCTAAAAAATCTCCTTAACCAACATAAGAATCATGAAATACAGAGATACCTCAAAAACCTCAGCGCTAACGAGCAAACTAACTACTCGCTCTGGAAAGCGACGCGGGAAACTAAAAGACCAACTCCACATGTAGCCCCTATTCTGCTGGAAGACGGAAGCTAGGCCCGCAGCAATAAAAACAAGGCAGAGGCCTTTGAGGAATATCTAACTAAAGTATTCACACCCTTCCCTTGTCAACTACAAGACGAAGAGGCTAAAATTGTGGAATTCCTAGAGTCACCGTACCAAATGAGTCTACCGATAAAACCCTTCTCCATTAACGAGATAAAAGAAGAAATCAAGAAGATTAACACAAAAAAATCTCCAGGCTATGACCTGATTACTGGGACAATCATCAAGGAACTACCTACTAAAGCTATATATGCCCTTACCCACTTGTATAACTCTATTCTCAGAATCAGATATTTCCCTACTCAATGGAAAACAGCACAAATAATAATGATTTTGAAACCCGGTAAACAACCAACGGAAATTACGTCATACAGATCCATAAGTCTTCTCCCACTTCTGGCAAAAATCCTTGAAAAGCTGATTCTGAACAGATTAATGCCAATTTTAGACAACCGAGAACTAATTCCTAAACATCAATTTGGTTTTCGCAAACAACATGGCACTGTGGAGCAGGTGCACAGAATAACTGACAAGATATACAGAGACCTGGAGGCAAAAAGGTATTGTTCTGCAGCGTTCCTAGACGTCAAACAAGCTTTTGACTGAGTCTGGCATCTAGGTTTATGCTACAAACTCAAAAAACAATTACCCTGCCAGATCTAATCTACACAGCAGACCTACCTACATCTCATCTAATGACATCTGCGACCTATGCAGATGATATGGCTATTCTAGCCTCTCATATCAACCCACAAGCTGCTTCAAGATACCTTCAGGCTCACCTTAACAAAATTCAATTGTGGGTTAGTAAATGGCGAATCAAAGTGAATGAATCTAACTCACAACACATCACTTTCACTATGAGAAAAGATAACTGTTTTGCAGTAACTTTCAATGGTCATCAACTACCACATACAGAGACAGTTAAATATTTGGGGCTGCATTTAGATAGGAGACTGACCTGGAGAAATCATATATTCACCAAACGCAAGCAACTCGGACTTCAACACCAAAAGTTATACTGGCTTATCGGCAGAAAATCCAAGTTATCATTAGAAAATAAACTATTAATTTACAAAATAGTTCTTAAATCTATTTGGACCTATGGGATCTGCTTGTGGGGTACTGCAGCTACCTCCAACTTAGCTATGCTTGATCGCTTCCAAAGCAAGGTACTCAGAATGATCGTTGACGCGCCATGGTACGTCCCCAATAATGTGATTTTAAGTGACCTACAAATTTCCACAGTGAAAAGTGAAATTAAAAAGCTCAGTGAGAGATATAAAGACAGACTGTTTGTTCATCCCAACCCTTCTGTGCAGCACCTTATGGAATATAACAACGAACCCAAAAGACTCAAGCGTTTTAAGCCATCTGATCTACCTACTAGATTCTAACTGTCATTGTATATTAATCTTTCACAACATTGTACTTCATTCTCATGAATATTATATTAAAACATTGTAAGGGGAGTTTTCGCTGGAATTCTACCCCACATGTCTTATTGTACTCATACAATACTTATAGCCTAATATTAATTGGCAGATTGTATAAATCTTATTTAATTTATTAAAAAAAAACTTTGTAAGGCAATTTAAAACTAAAGTTGAAATTTACATTTTTTACCTGATTTTTTCTATTCTTTGATTTATTCTTTTTACAGTTGTTATGTTCTACTACTCTTAAGGAAGTCCACCGCTAGAGTGATTTAATAATTGAAAAAAATTGAATGCCATTTAGGTAATGTTTACGTGGAAATATGTACTTACTCTTTTACTTTCCGATGGCGAAATTATATTGTGAATTATCTTTGAATTACTCTACTTATTTTGTGTAAAAAATTAAAACAAAAAAGAAATAAGAAGTTTTATTAATACTCTACACAATAATAAAACTGAGGGTCTAAAAAGTGAATAAGTAGTATACGAAATTCCCCTATAAAACTGAAAAATGGTATTAATGCTGCTGACAAACTTCGAAATGATACTGTACAAGATTGGCGCACTTTACAATTACTCTGTATTAATCAAGTTTTAACAAAAATGGACATAGTGTGGTATATTATAGGCTTTGGAAATGTGACAATTTGTAATAAAAATTTTTGTTGTGGTGTTATTGTGAAAAGTGTTAAGTGAACTATAACTTCATTTTGTTCCAACTATATCTGTAGTCTATTTTAAACCCCAGCTTGCAAGGTACTATAAACTTTATATTAAAAAATAAATAATAATGATCTCTTCGCTATATTTCTAAGTTTCTCTTCAACATTTTCTTATGCATGCTTACAATTTGCTTACCAAAATAAAACAAATTAATAACAGAACTCAATTATTAGATAATAATATTGCATATATAGTCATTTTTATGAATGAATTATTATTATATCCTCTGTCCTAAAAATAATTTAAATGGCTCTATTTCAACAAATTTATTAGCGTCAGCTCTTGACAGGAGATTTATTTATAAAATGCTGATCTTCTTTAATAATCAGTAAAAGTCTTATGCACTAAGCAAAAGTAGTTTTGCAATTCAGAAAGCAAGCGTCACACTGATGAATAGCGGTTATCGGATGATACAAATCTAAAAAAATCTCTTTAGGAATGTTAAATATCAAAACCATGGCCATTACCTTTTACCAATTGAAAGGGACTATCAAAAAAAATTTTTGTATTGACGCCGTATTCGTTGTGTTACTTCTGAATATTGAAAACCAATCAGTGATTGTTGCACGATGATGCAGCTTTCCACAGTTTTTTAATTGGTCTTAATTTTTTAACTAAAAGTAAACTTTTTGTTTTAGAATTCCCCGCATTTACCAAATTTGGCTCTCTGTACTCCATTTAGTTAAGAAAGAAAACGTATAAATATACAATTTATAACGAATTTACTCTTTGTATAGCTTGTCTAACCTGTTCCATTCTACTCGTGATATCTTTTTTTGAATCTGCTTCTGAAAATATTATTTAAAGTCATCACATTTTACGATTGTATTTCCGTATATTTTCGGATCGTTTCCACGGTCTTTTGTTGTTAAATATTAGTTTTCAGACCATTTGCTTTATAGGTATCTACAAGCTTTCGCATCATGTATTTTATGTCGTATTCATTACCCGCCATTATCACTTGATTATTTGAAAATAATAAGTAGTATATATAATCGTCTTCTGTTGGTGGACCCATATATCTACATTTTGTTTTCCTTTTCTTTAAGGTGTATTCTATATATGATAAAACCCATCTGGACATATGGTATACAGTTGTGGGGATGAGCTAAAGCCTCCCACACAAAGATCCTGCAACGAAGCCAATCAAAAATCCTTCGCAAAATAGCCAACGCCCCATGGTACATCTCTAACAAAACCCTTCACACAGACCTAGGAATTCCATACGTAACCGCAGAGATACAGAAGCTTGCTCAAACATACACGAACCACCTGGCAGGACATAAAAACCAGCTAATAGAACAGCTCTCTAACCAGCCAACCATCACCAGACGATTAAAACGAAATTGGCCACAAGACCTTCCAGTGTAACTACCCAGAACAACTTAGTGTTTAGCCTACGGGGAATAAGGCGCTGGCCGGATCCCCCCCCCCAATGACATGATATAAAATTATAAATTATAAATAATTTACTTATTACTCGTGTGAGAGTAGATTGTAAATAAGCAACAAATAATAATAATAAAAAAAGGTGTATTCTAAGTATATTTTAAACAATGTGGGCAAGAGACAGCATCCTTGCGTACTCCTTTATTTGTTTTAAATAGATCTGAGATTTTTTCGAGGTCTTCATAACATTTGTCTGATCTTTATACATTTCCCTAATAGTGTGCATATAATGATCCTTAATGTTTGTGGTTGTAAGGATTTGAAGCAGTTTTGGATAGAAGCAGTAGCGAACGCTTTCTCCAGGTCTAAAAAGATTAAATGGTTATCTAAGTCCCTTAGTTTCCTATTTTGCAGTGTTTGCTTTAGGGAGTAAGTATTATCCTTGCAAGAGTGTCCTGCGGTAAACCCACTTTGTTCTTCGCCTATTGTTATTTCTTGCTCCACTCTTTTCTTTATTATTTGTCCATACAATCTTCCTGCTGTGGCTAACGCGCTTACTTCTCGATCATTTTCGTAGTTATTTCTTGATCCTTTTTTATGTATTGGCGTCAAATATCCTACCTTCCGATCATTCAGTAGCTCATGATGATGTCAAAGACATCTATTAAATATGTAGGTGAGGAATTCATATGTTTTAAAAGGTGCGTGTTTTAATAATTCAACAGAAATATCTCCAGGACCAGGAGCTTTTCCGTTTTTTTTTGATCCCAAGCAGCTTCTTTTACTTCCTTTTTTGTTAGGTTTTCTAGGTTTATTGGTTGTCTCTGTTGTTCTCCTTGAATATATTCTTTCCGGGCTTCCATTAGTATCTGCAAGAAATACTGATGAAATTCATCAACGTTTATCACGTTACTATTATTGCCTTTATGGTCGTTCCTAAGATTTTTAATAACATTCCATACTTTTTTTGTTCCATCTATGTGCTGTTCAATTCTTGGGTAGTTTTCCTACCAATGTTTTTTTTTTCCTTAACTTTCCGATTTACTTGGTTTTTTTTGTTCTTCGGTCGTCAGTGTCATTCGTTACTAGCCATCTATTATAAGCATCTTTTTTTCGGTTATCAGTTTGTCAACTATATCGTTAAGTCAATCTGTCTCCTGTTCGTTTTGAATGACGTTCTTGTTCTCCCAAGACCTCGAATGCCGCTTCATAGATAGCATTTTTTTTTTCGTATTCTTGTTGAGCAATGCCTGTGATGTTATTTTGTAGTTTTGCAGATAATCGTATTTTGTACAAGAAATCTATAGATTCATCCTGTAGGGACATGATGTTGTATTTTCTCTGTTTTTATTCACGGATATTATCTTTGTCTTGATTAGCGTTTTGGTAACCGCTCTATCAATCCAATTATAAAACCAATAAAAAAGCCGTTTTTCTTAAAATGTATATGCAGCATTCAGTTTGGGCCACTCTTTTTGCAATACTCACTATCTTACAAAATCGTGCTATAAGGGATTAAAGATACAACAACTGGGCGAATTATAACTTTAACAACTTTTTAATTTTAATAATCATTTACAAAACTACCCGATACAAGATCCCCTATCCTTTGGCCCCTAGCTTTGGCCAACTCTGCAGTTTGTTCATAAGTTCTTGAGGCAATTCCTTCCAAGCTTTCTTCAGAGCCTTTTCAAGGTTAGCAGTGTTTTGATGTCTTTTAAGATGCTCCCAAACGAATTAATCTATCGGAGCAGCATCCAGACTCTTGGGCATCCACTTATCAGATGTGATAAACTTTATCCAAGGACTCAGCCATTTAATTGTGTACTTGGATGTGTGCCTTAAAGCCGAATGCTCATGGAAGATAAGTCACTATTTGAATAGAGTCGCCGAGCAAAAATTGAGTCACAATGGTATTTACTATTGACTTTACAATTCGGTTGGACAAAATAAAGATAGTCTTGCCGCTGTACAAACACTTCCGCCCAGATCATGAATCTTTTTGCCAACGATTCGGCAGAACTTTGGAAGTTTCGCATTCTTTTCGCTTCTATTGTGTATAAATTCTTTTTTGACCTTTGACTTTAGCCAACGGAAACCAAGTTTCATCTGTTATGATGACTTTCTTCCACTCTTGGTTGCTCAGAATCTTGTAAAGATCGCACAGGATCACTTCAGCTCCAAAAATTGCCGGACGCGCTTCTCAAGTTCAGGATCAACTTTGTGACATCTCATTGGTTTAATTTTAATACATTTTAATAATCAAAAGAGATTGTTTTGGACAGTTTGATACTTTTTTTGGTATATATATATATAATACTTTATACATAAATAATTAAAGTCTGAATTCGCCCACTTATCCCATCTATAACCCTCTGTATATCATTTATAATTTCTGGAGATATATTTAAGTTAACTATCAAAGAAAAAGCACAAATTTAAATGGGGTGACTGTGCGTGGATTCTCCTATTTTAGTGTACAGTAGGCAGGGTTATAAACTTCTAAGTCGCATCGTTTCAAACTACGAGATGTGAGTAGTGAACTTATAAATTAAAACAAGGCAGAACTAAAGAAATTATTTCAAACAGCAAAATTGCGTACTTTTTTGTTGAATTCTTTAGACAGACATAAAAATCAATAAACACAAACTTGATTGCGTTCTATGGAAACTAAAATAAAAGTCCAAGTAGGATTAACAGTAATGTTCAAAGTTGTATTAAGATATTTCACTGGAAACTTTATGGCTATTTTCCCCACAGACAAAATTGGTTGGCAACCAACGTTTCTTTGAAGATGATAGTGTTCAGAAACTTCATAGGTAGTATCATTCTACGCTGCAGATACGTAATATTAGTTAAAGCAGTTTAAAGCAGTTTAACCTTAGCGCAACCGCAAAGGGAATTTTAAGTCTCTGGTTTAGTTGTTCTTTACATATTTCTTAACGCAAAAATTAATTTTTTAAGAATGTAAACACGTAATATCTAATACTTAAATATTTTGTATATAAAAAACTATAGTTTAAAGTAGCATTTGTTAAGTAAATCCTCTCCGCAACATTTATATTTGTTATAAAAATATATATGCATGATAGATGCATGTAGATTTGGAGTAATATTTGTGAAAATACAAGAGTAGTTTAGATTTTAATAACTGTTGTGCTAAATATTTGAATTTAATGTAATTTAGTGAAACTTATATAAGTTGCTTCCCAGTTATGTATGTCTTGCGATTACAAAATACAATAAATTTCTAGTTAAAAAGTAAAAGTAAAACTAAATAAAAATAATGATAATTTCTTGATATGTAAGAAAAGAACGTATGATAGAAGAATGACTGGTTTTGCGAATTTAGACAGATATTTATAACAATATACTGTACTAAAAAGCAGATTTAAAAAATAAAAAGTTCTGTGACAAAGATTAATGTTTCTATAGTACTTATTATAGAGTAAATACAATCTTTGTCTGATAAGTTTTAGGATCCTTCATTTCCGATATTTACACATAAGAAATAGGTGTTATTTCGTTACTTAATAAAAATTTTGAATAGATAAACCATAAAAATGTTTCAATGTAAACTTACTAGGTGACTAGGCTGTGGTTAGAAAACCAGCCATCGGCTTGTTAGCGAATTTGTTTGGAGGTTACAGGAACGACCCAATAAACGCATATTCCGAGCAGAGTTAACATTCAGTTGCGTGTTAAATTAAGGAAAAACTCCTAGCAGAACACAGATTATGATAGAGCAAGCATTGAATGGCGAGGATTATGGAAATTTAATGTGATTTAATCCAAGACAATCTTAGAGTCCATCGTTCGTAAGTATCACACATCCTTGCGATCATGAAATATATAAAGCAATTACAGGAAGAATACTTACTGTACGCATGATATCAAAAAGTTGAAATTGAATAGAAATGTGCAACATCAAATTTTACACAATTATTTACGGCAATTACGGAATTACGAAAAAACTTAATGCAGAAGTAATCTCTCTCACATTAAAAAACACATTTGTGTTAAACATTTATTGTCGGATGTCAAAGTTTGTGTTCTTAATATACCCTCAAAAGAAGCGCCAAAGTGCTGATTGGCAAAGTTAAGGTTCACTAGTCTCCAAAATTATGAAGCGATAAACTTAGAAAGGCAATTACAATATTTATCACATTTTTGATGCGATAGGTTTGGTATGCTAAAGAACAAATTATAAACCAAAAATGTTGCCTTGTTTACGTCAAATAATTTTGCGGAGCCGTTCTGATATGTGAGCATCTGAGCAGTGGTTTCTATTACTGTATTAGCCCAGGAAATCCGACCAAACACCATATTTTTGTTCTATCGTATTCCTGATATTCATTATGTCTGTCGATGCGTGATTTTTTTTCTTTATGTGTGAATATCGCTGGTAATGTAGCAATCCAAACAACTATGGCAGTTACGTTAAATTACCAGATCTAATTAATAAAACTGAATTTTCGAGGCAATAATTATATTCTAAATAAAAATTACAATAAATTAAAAGTAAAATTTTGTAAAATTGATTCTATTGAGAAACCGAACCTAATTAAAAATAGTGTTGTTAAATATGGCATGTTCCGCAAAAGGATAGCTGCGGAAAATCTAAATTTTCTAAAATCAGCCCTCAACTATTTAAGCTTCAAAAAAAAAAACGCCAAAAGGCTGTTGTAAATCAAGGAACAGTAGCGGTAGAACTAAATAAAAGAACCCATAAAGTGAGTTTATTACAATTTATACCACAAGTGCAATTCATTAAAAGTGAAAGAACTACTTAAATAAATTGACATACGGAAACAAGCAAAAATAACGGAGCTAAAACGCGAATTGCAAAAATTATATTTAGAGAACTCAAAAAAAAGCGTGCTACCCAAAGGTTCTGCCAGGCATTGAACGGAAGCATGAAATCGATGCATTTCTGTTCCCAAAGTACGGATCTAGATGCTTTAATGTGGAACATTAAAGAAAATTAGCACAACCAAAATTTGTAGAGAAGAATTGGGGAACAATTATTAGAGCAATTAAAAACATAAAATTGCTATCGCATTTTACGAAGAAACATGCTTTAATTTCAAAAAAAATTGGTAACAACATGTACTAATCTGCTATTTCAAGATTTACTAATTTTATCCGTTTACCAATTATACCAAACCGTAATTCACTCTGGCCACCCCCTTTACATATTTAACGTTTTGTTATTAATTCTTTTGTATTTAGCAAGAGAAGCTTATATTGTATTGTATTTGAATAACAATACATTTTTTAGACAACTTAAACATCAGTTTAGAGAACTGCCACCCTGCGAATTTTAAATTAATAAAAGTGCGTTATCGTAAATTAAGTGAGTTCTGACGTCAACATTGCTGGTTAACTTTTTATAAGGTACATATGGAATTAAAGGTTTTTCACGACAAGCCCTTTTTTGCTCTATAAACTAAATTTTTTGTATTTAGCAGTTTAAAATCACTAGAAATTTATTTGATTTAACTAGACAGATGCAATAAAAGTTATTATAATAAAAAATGTATTAAAAACGTAATAGAAGATAATCATAAGTTATTTTTCAATAATAATAATTATTATTCGTTATAAATATTACTACTGTAATTTTTATTATATACATAAAACTAAAAATTGAACGCGAAATATTTATAAAAACGTCTAACTAATTTATAATTATGGACAAAAAGCAATATCTAAGTAAATTTCAATACGAATTTTGTTTCAATTGCTATAGCCGTCAAAACTATTTTTGGTAAATGATGAAATGCATAAATCCTCACACTAAGTTATTATTGGCACAAAAACTAACGAGGAATGTAAATATAAATATTTTTAAAAAGTTTCATGTTTTATTTCTATTTATTTTAAATAGTTTTTTGTTACAGTAATGTTATAAAAATATTTTTCCTCGTCTACTGCTGATACCGCCAGCCACTTACATCATTCGCTCTTTGTAAGTCTCCCGACCATTACAATTAAATCTTGAAAGCACACATTACATTGTACTAAAATACTAAAAGAACGTTACAAAATTAAGTTGAATGGAAATTTTAATAACTTAACTTTACAATACAAAATTATTTGGTTCTTAGTTCTACATCTGCCATCTTTCTCTAAGTTTAAAAAAGAATCGTTATTAAACCAGCTTGCTAACAATAAGTTTATTCTTATCACATCCATTAATCGCACTATTCGATTTTAATCTGGTACGTATGCACCACCTTTCCTAACTTTCACCTGATTGTATTGGTATTATTAAACCTATGCCAATTTTATCAGCAAACTTTAATTTATCTACTTCAGTAGTTGAATGTACCCTATTGCCTAGTTAATCTTGTTAAAGTTAAAGGACGACTTTTACAAGAAATAATGCAAATATTGACCATAATTCTTAAAAACAAAAAATATTACATTAACTAATAACAGTTTTACTTTCAAGTTTAATAAATTACCTGCATCATGATAGTAATTTGGATTCTAAGGTTATTTTCTACCACAACCCTCATTAAATTATCTTGTTATATAAATATCAATTAATTTAATTAATATAAAAAGAAAGCTTTTAACGATGACTAATTAAATCTGATTTTTAAGAGGAATAAATTGAAAGACAAGGTGTTTAGTAGCTGAAAATTACAAACTGAAAATTATTATATGTGCATGTAGCATCGGAAATTATGACAATATACGTTAAATTAACATTAAAATTAATGCTACAACATGGCAGCATGATAGTATATTCTAGTGACGCAATTAATGATTTATTCTTTTAAACTTTTAGGAAATTCTAATGTTACGTTATTGTAGTTTTTAATAAGAAAGATTAATAGCAGCAAAAGGTACTTTAATTATGTCTGTCTTTCGATATGAGGGATGCATACAAATCTGTTGAAAGCTATTCACAGTGTTAGTCGTCAACCGGGCTTCAAAAAGTTTGTGCTTAACCAACATCTATGAAATTGAATTATTGGATTTGATCTGATTTACAAACAATGACTTAAACTGTATTTTTGTCTATCAATTTTGCAATTTAAAATAGATTTCATTCTATAACCTGTTTTTAAATGAAAACTGCAGTTTACAAAATACTTCATTTGGAAAGCAAGCTGTTCGTTTTCAAGCATATCTTTATTGTTCAGCAACAATAGTTTTGTCATCTGTTGATACTTTACTTTGAACATAATCCAACATTTTTTATTTCCTAGTTTTATTGGCTCGAGCAGTTCCTCACTCCAGAATACCTAGACTACCAACATTGTTTAAACAGCTATCAATTGGGTGTAAACAAGTTGAGATTTCTATTGCAACCCTTCAGCTTAAGAATTAAGAAACACTTATCCAACTTATCCCGTGCGGGGTTGCTAGATCCCCCATCGGGCGCCTCCCCAGGTGGCGGATAGGGGAATGCCTTCCAGATATGGATGGTACCGGAGAAATAAAATATCCGGGGCGGACCAAAACTGGCATGACGTAGGGCAGCAGCTACGACATCACTGTGTTGTGACCACTGAAGAATGACTTCCTTAAGGGCCCAACAACAGAGACTTCTAGGCGACAATCACTTCAGATTAATCGGCTAGAAGACTGCGATGGGGAAGGCAACGGGAAACCACCCCATTATGTTTTCCCTAGTACAACTAACATGGCACAGACTCAAGATAATAGATTCGTTACTGATCATGGAGATCGGACTCCGAGACCCGGCAGGAGAGGACATTCTTCAAAAATTAGGGCCTCTCAGGTCGTCAGCACGCGAAATCCCTACATTTTCAATAAAAATACACCTGTCTTGAATACCTACAGACGAACTACTAAGATAGGTACATGGAATGTGGAAACCATGTACGAAGCTGGTAAAATACATAATACCATCAAGGAAATGACAAGGCTAACCGTAGATATTCTGGTGATCAGTGAGATGCGATGGACTGAATCAGGACAATGCTTAATAAACGAACACAATATTTACTACTCAGGAAACACTAACGGTGAACATATACATGGAGTTGGCATCATCCTTAACAAAAAAATTAGCAGATATGTTACTAACTTTGTCCCAATCTCTCAGAGAATACTTCTAATTCAGATTAACACCTTCCCCATCAAAACCAATATAGTCCAAATGTACGCACCAGCGGCTGACAAATCCGACGATATAATTGAAACATTTTATGATGATCTGAATAACGTCATGAAGAAAGTAAAAAAGAATGAACTGACATTAGTAATGGGCGACTTCAATGCCAAGATAGGCCAAGGAAGCTGTGGTGAAATCATAAGACCGTTTGGACTGGGAGAACGTAATGAACGAGGAAATCGATTAAGTATTTTTGCAACAGAACAACAACTAGTCATCACTAACACGTTCTTCAAGTTACCACCAAGACGCCTATACACTTGGAGGTCCCCCCAAGATAACCCAGAACACGTCCTCAGAAATCAGATCGACTATATCTTAATCAATAAAAGATACAGAAATGCAATAACAGCAGTAAAGACATATCCAAGTGCGGATGCCAAATCTGACCATAACCCTCTTGTCGGCATGATAACACTTAAATTGAAGAAAGTTAAACAACAACTATCGAAGAAATACGATTTGAGGAAACTGAAGGATAAAGATATAAAACAAGAAATACAGCAACATATTAAAAGAAAAATCAATGAAACAGATATAGCAGCCGACACAAAAGAGAAAATCCAAAAGCTTAAAGAGACAAATCAAGAAATTCTTGACACATATTTACTCCCAATAAGAGCGAAAAAGAAGATGTGGATGACAGACAACATATTGAATATGATGGAGGAAAGACGGAAAAATAAGAACAAAGACAATACCAGATACACACAAATCGACAAAGAAATAAAGAAAAAGATTGGAGACGCCAAAAACGCTTGGATGGAGGAAAAGTGCAAGGAGATTGAATCACTAGATGGTAAACATGACTCTTTCAATCTGCACAAAAAAGTGAAAGAAGCAGCAGGATTACAACGACCAAAGAAAACCGGATGCTTACAAGATAATGAGGGTAATACAATATTAGATGTAAATGAAATAAAAACAGTTTGGAAAAACTATGTTGAGAAGACCTTCGAAGATAAGAGAAACAATGATACACTAAAAACAGGGGACTCCATAGATAACACAGGACCGGAAATTACTCAAGAAGAAGTGATAGCCGCAATAAAAGGAATAAAGGACGGAAAGGCGACGGGGTCAGACAACTTCCACGCAGAAATTCTAAAAAACATGGAGAACGATGAAATTAAATGGCTCACGGCCATGTTTAATAACATATGCGAAACAGGAGTAATCCCACTTGAATGGCTTAAATCCACATTTATAACCCTACCGAAAAACCGAATGCGAAAAAATGTGAAGACTATAGAATTATTAGTCTAATGGGCCACCTTCTTAAAATAATGCTAAAAATAATACATAGGAGGACATACAAAAAATGCGAAGTGCAACTAACTCGCACACAATTTGGATTTCGAGACTCATTAGGTACAAGAGACGCTCTTTTCGCCATTCAAGTCCTCATACAAAGATGCAGAGACGTGAACTGTGCCGTGTACATGTGTTTTGTAGACTATCAAAAGGCTTTCGATCGGGTCAAACACGACGAGTTAATATCAATCTTAAAAACAATAGGTCTAGATGATAAAGATCTACGTATCATTAACAACATTTATTATAACCAATCAGCAACTATCAAGATAGATAACCAAATGACTGAGGAGATCAAAATAGAAAGAGGTGTGAGACAAGGCTGTGTGCTATCTCCGCTACTCTTTAACATCTACTCCGAACACATCATGAAAACAGCCTTAGAAGATATTGACGAGGGAATACTCATCAACGGAGAACGGCTGAACAACGTAAGATGCGCAGACGATACAATTATACTGTCAGATAACCTAAAAGACCTACAAGCCCTAATAACACGCGTAGCAGAATCAAGCCAAAAATATGGTCTAAACTTTAACATACAAAAAAGTAAATACATGGTCATCACCAAGAATCCAATACCACCGGGACGTCTAATAGTTAACCAACAACAGATAACACGAGTTGAGAAATACACATATCTAGGGACAAGTCTAAACGAACAATGGGATCACTCAACTGAAATAAAACAAAGAATTGAAAAAGCCAGGGTAGCGTTCATTAAAATGAACACAATATTCATGAGCCACGACCTCTTAATGCCAATAAAAATTCGTTTACTGAGATGCTACGTATTCGCAGTGCTCCTGTACGGGGTGGAATCTTGGACGCTGACCGAGGCTACTACCAAGAAGTTAGAGGCGTTCGAAATGTGGTGTTATAGACGCATCCTGAAAATCTCATGGGTCGACCGGATTACAAATAGAGAAGTACCGCGTAGAATGCAGAAAGACTGTGAAATAATCATCACTGTCAAAAAACGTAAAATGGAATACCTGGGGCACATAATGCGTAACGAACATCGATATGGCCTACTGCAACTCATCTTGCAGGGGAAAGTGTACGGAAAACGAGGCCCAGGACGTAGAAGAATATCATGGCTACAGAACCTAACGAAATGGTTCTCTTTAACAACAACTCAACTTTTCCGTACAGCAGCCAATAAAGCTAGGATAGCCATGTTAATAGCCAACATCCGAAACGGATAGGCACTGCCAGAAGAAGAAGATCCAACTTATTTTACTAAATTACATATTTCGCTTGTACACGTTGTCAGTATGACATCAATTTTTTTACTATCAGTGCATTTAATTTAATCTCATTTTACTCTAACAAAGACAGAAAAGTTGCTTTTATTTTTCTAGGAATTAAATTACAAATCATAGTCCGATTTAAATCTTCAACAATAAAGTACTACTCATTATTTTCACTTTAAAGCAATGAATAGTGCCTCGTGTGATAATTTGACATTGCACTTTAGTTTTGATATTTTCCTTCAATAAAAGGCTTTAAATGATTACTTTTTCGTTTGTATATTTTAACTTTAAATATCTAACTACAACCATCGATGTGTATCAAGTATCACGTAACATACTTATCAGTTTCCAGTTACAATTACGTACTTGGTAAGCCAATAAAGTCTGTAACAAAATCTTATATTATTCGGGACAGGACTAAAACTTTATCTTAATTTTTCATTACTAGAATAATCTTTATGAATATATATACACGTAATTAAAGCACCTAGTGAGGATTTTGCAAGCCACTCTATGAAATGAGTGAAATTTCATAAACCGTAAAATCGAATTATTTGTTCATGGTAATTTTAAAAACGGAAAGATAAAAATGTAAATTTGATTAGGAATAAATAGACGTGACAAAATAATTAAATTAAATTAATACAAACAAAGAGTAAGTGTTTTCACATTCACATTTAAATGTAGTATGCATTTACAACTTTAAATATGGCCACATTGATTATCCAGCGCATTAATTTACATACAAAAGCCACCGAACACCTTTTAGCAACCAACACCAATACAGCACACTTACAAAATCCAGCAATATGCAATAACTAATCATTAAAAAATAAGTAATAAATCGATTACAGCCACAAAATTTAGCCATAAAAGTGCAGATGGTAAGTGGTAAAAGGTAACGAAATGTAGAGGCCAACAGTCAACAAATGTTAAACCTACCACTTCAAAGGAAAAATAACACTAACTTAAAATCTGCAAAATTGTTATAAACACTATCCAGCAAATTATAAAGGCTGTATATTTCACAACCAAATACAACAAAAAATTAAATCATTAAATTCTAGGACATAGATATGCTATTAGCATTGGAAATCCACTTTACACGCAAAAGCTACATCAAAATACTTAAGTATAACATATTTAACACTAACTACCCAGACGAAACCGCGCACTAAGAAAGAGCGAAATATAGGCAAAACAGCATTTGAGCCATTAATGTAACTAATAGGAACAATTTATAAAGAACAACAATATTACTGCTCACGTCGACATAACAGCAAATAGGAAAATTATAATGAATATCTCAAAAAACCACTGGTAAACCAATTTCTAGTTGGAGATGCGGATAATACCTACTGAAAATCTAGCTTTACTACTACTAAAGGAAGGGAGATATTAACAACCACAATAATTAATAACCAGAATTGCTTGGCAACATGGAAGTTTATCTACTGGCTTTTCAACCTTAACAAAATACCCGATCTCGCGGATTTATGTGTTATTAAAAATCTCATCTCAAAAACTACTAAAGTAGAGACTTGTCTAGAACTAACATTTGATCGCACACCAATTCTAATAACATTCCTGGCCAAAGAAATATGCCTAACTATAATAAAACAGAAAAGATCAAAAAAAGTTAAGCTGAAAAACATTAGAAAATTACAAGACCTTTGCCTGATGAACAACGATACAACAAACCAGGTAAGCACTTCAACAGGTTGCTACATAAAGTGTGAAATGAGTCTGCCTAAAAATATCTTAGAATATTGATAATAACTAAAGCGATAGAATACTTTATATGGGAGGAGAACTGTCAATACAGAAAATATCTTTAATGCGAATAGGCCAAAATACTTAGACATGAAAGAAAGACCAAAAAGCCAAAACTTTTGTTAAACACATAGTATTTAACTATTTTTACACCAATTAACGGTTGTGACAGAAGAGAAGTCAAAACTATATTGAAACCCCTTTACAGATGAGCTTACTAATAGAAAAAAAGATAGCAAAAACAAGTTGGAAAACGTAATATATCACGAAATAAATGTTAAAGGCTTTGGGTTACGAAATAAAATACTTCAATAAATGTCTCAAAAAGTTCTAACAGCAATAATGCAAATTCTTAATGAAATTTTAAAACTGCATGCTACCCATGTTAGTGGAAAATAGAACATCATAGCACAACTAAATAAATAGGCAAGAGTAGTTGCATCATATTGCCCTATAAGCTTTCTTCCAATTCTATCTAAGGTATTAGAGAAAAATATACTCGAACGATTAGGTAGCATTATAGATGAGACGCTGATACCTACTCATCAATTTAGATTCAAAAAAGAACAAATTGTTAGCGCAGTTACTAAGAACATGAAAGAGAAGCGATGGAAATTCGCTCTCATAATTAAAAGAAATCAGGTTTTCGGCAACTTATGACTTTTAGTATTATTTTATAAACTTAATCCTTTAATTCCGAACTTCTTCCAATCCTTTCTAATAATCTATCTTTTGGACAGGACATTCTGAAAGAACATCAAGAAGCATACAGTGATCTATATCCTGACAAATCCGATATACCACCTTATAGTATATTTATTAAGCACAGCAGACTGTCCACAAACCAACTCAACGATTTTAGCTATCTTAGCCGGTGACACAAAGATCTTAGTTTTACACCACGGTTCTAATTCCGCAACTGGCACCTTACAGAATTATTTAAATCAATTTGAAGGGCGAGTAATGGAATACCAAATCAACTCATATCATATACGCGCCGAGGAACAAACTTGATCGGTATGGAAACCAAATACCACAAACAAACAAAATCAAATACATAGGTTTTCAATAAACAAAAGGCTAATTTAGTAAACCCATATTTTTGCTAAAAGAAAACAGCTAGGAACATAACTGAAACCATCTGACTGAATAACGAAATCTAGATAAACATTATATATTAATTAGTACTATGCAGAAATAAACGGGTAACGACTGCCTAGACACGTCCATTCCAAAGAAAAAACATGAAGTGTCTTCCTGTTAGATTCAAATGCGGAAGTAAAACAGTCCTTTAATCGAATTTCCGGAAGGGACAGCATAAAAAGGTATAAAAATATTAATATTAAAAGAATAGACCAATAGAACGGCCGGGTTCTATTAAAATCAACTAGAAAATGCTAAAATAGAAAGAAGATGAATATAGATATAATGGGCATTTAAGACGTGAGATGGTTATCAGAAGGCAACTTCTGGAGCAAGAACATAAGAGTAATACGCACAAGGCGACACCGGAGGGAATAGGAGGAGTAGGAGTGATGATGAATAAAGACCAGAAACAGGGTGGTAGGTTATAGACAATACAATAAAAGGATTTTAACAGTAAGACTACAAACAAGACAAGGATAATAGTAGTGTACATCTCAACAACAGACCACGAAGATAAAGAAGCAAGAGTAGTATATGAAACACTGAACGAAACAATGTATAAAATAAAAGGAAGGAAAAATATCATTCTACTATGAGATTGGAATGCTATTGTAGGAGAACAAAAAGAAGAGAACTTAGTAGGAATTACGGTCTGGCAAAAGAAACAAGAAATTGAGAGATATATATGGAGGATACCGGGTGATATAAATCGATACAAAATTGACTATATAATAGTCAAAGAAAGATACAAAATCTAAATTAAAAATAGCAGAAGCTATTCTAATTCAGACATTAACAGTAACTATAATGTGGTCGGGATGAAACGTAAGCTACAATGCAAAAAGAATAAGAAAATGGCACAAACAAATAAAATACTGAAACTCTGCAAGAAAACCAAAAAACACTACAAAAGTTCTAAACAAAAATAGTTGACAGTAATATAAATATAAGAGAAAATAAAAATGGAGCCTGGAAAGACATAATAAAAGCAATGAACGAAGTAGCAGAAAAAATAAAGCAAAACCCACAAAAGACATGGATTACACAAAAGTAATTAAAATAATAGAGAAAGGAAAAATATAAGAATAATACTAAAAAAGACAAAAATTTATAGACAACTAAAAAACAAAATAAACAAGCAAACACGAAAAGCTAGAGAAAGAGGCATGTAGTACTGCAAATAAATACAACAAGAAATGAATAATTTGAAAATGCATATAAAAAATAAAGAAGCTATTCAATAATAACAAGACAAGTTATGATATACATAAAAATATGGCGGAATTATTGTAACAGATGACAGAAAGGTAGCAGACAGATGGAAGCAGTATAGAGAATAAAGTATAAAGTATAAAGTATAAAGATGACAATACACAGAAAATACATATAGAAAATGAAGAAAAAATAAATAAGACCAAATAAAAGGACCATCGTTATTAAGAGCAGAATTTAAAAACCTACTAAAAAGTTTCACGAGCAGAAAAGCACCAGGAATTGACAAAATCCCAGCGGAAGTAATAAAAATCCTTATTGCAAAGACAAAAATCTGCTCTATAAATTAGCAAACACAATATATAAGACAAGACACATCTCAGATGATTTTACAATAAGTGTGATAGTGTGATACAATAAGACATAGACACGCTGATTAAGGCAATACAAAAGATAAGGTGTCAACTCATAGGCCATAATCCTACGATCTAAAGGCATGTTCAACAAAATCATAGAAAGACCAGTAGAAGGAAAGAACCAGAGAGGACGATCATGGCTGAAATACATCAAACAAATAATAAGTGACATAAACGCAAGAATCTACAAAGAACTGAAAGAAATGACACAAGACCGATGTATGTGGAGAATTGTTACAAACTAGTCGGAAGACTGAAAACAAGAAAGAGAGAGAGAGAGAGAGTGTGTACTGTTTAAATAGAGTAAAACTATAGAGAACGCCCAACGTTCTTAGTTTAATTATTTAAGAGCTGTATAGATGGTCCATAAAAGGACCGACTGTGCAAAGCAAAGAAAATATAAAAAATAAATAAGTATAACATATTGTCATTCTTCAGAAGTGCATTATTTAATAAATTTTGTTTTTAAATATGTAAATTGGACTTTGTTATTTATTATACTTTTATTTTATCACAAAAATTTAATTTTATACTTAATTATATATAAAATCATCTTGCATAAAAACGTTGTGTTATAAAATTTCAGTAATTACGTGACCTTGACTTTTTGCAAATTATAAAATATAACTTTTTTACATAAATATGTGATGCTACTAGACATTCGCACGCTTCTTTTTTAGACCTATAGTATTTCGAAAGACAACTTTCCCTAACGGGTATAACGCAGCCGCAAACTTATCGAAAGTGACCCTAAATATTTTAAGCAAGTCTATTTTATCAAACTGTCATACTGATTATTTATTTTTGTATCACCAGCTAGCAACTCTTTTAAACACTCATCCTCATCTTTTACTCTTTTATGACTTTATTCTCTTTAATCTCTACAGAAAATATAGAAGACAAGTTTTAGAATTTGGAAACATGCATTGCAATAGATTTTAAACGGTGTTCTCATTGGACATATTTGAGTGGTATTTTTTTAATTAGCCTTAAAATATCAGCTACTATTTCATATCACCGTTGAAAATTTTAAGTTTTAATTTACGTAAAATACATAGAACTTACGTTATGGCTATTAATGGTGTAGCTACTATCGCACCTATTATTTTGATCAAAGTTTCTTTGGCTTAGATCATTTCACAGTTATCTTTCATTATTTTATGAATATGATTATCAGATATAAAAAAACCTTTCTTTGTTTTGTACATATGGCGATTTCTTCTATTTCTACTCACAAAGTGGATATAATAATAATATACACCTTTATGGTGGTTTGGTCCAAGCAAAAAGATCGAGGGGCGGAATTTTCGGGCTTGATAGTTGGTGGAAAACGTCAGGCAAACGGTTTAGCTCAGCTCATTTACCTTTGAGCCTATGCAGAAATAATCGCTTGCGAAGTTGTCAGACATTTAAAAACTTCCTATGATACAGAAAACCGAGAAGGATGGTTTATAAAAAGCACACGTGTTTAGGTGAGGCGAAGCGTCGAGAGAAAGAAGAAATACCGTAGAAGATGAGCAATGAGCAGGACGTCCATGAACGCCTTATATTTTGGACAATAAGGCTAAGATGAAAGAGGTTTTGGACTTTAACGGACGTCTGAGTAGTATTAGATTGGTAGTAGATAAAATCCATTGTACCTGAAATCGTCACCACGGAATTGTAGATGAGAAAAATGTACAGGCTGCTATAACGAGTATTCTGAATAATATTTCAATTCAAAACTTCCAGGCGAGCTACGACGCTCGCTCTGATGTATTAATGCTCCATATGAGATATAAAACCTGGAAATTGTGACCTTCTAATTCTTCATTTTTGTTTATTATCGCAATAATTTTGATGAATCCGCTATTTCGTTTATTGAAGGTGAAGGATAATTTTGTGCATGTAATACAAGACATCCAGTAGTGAATTTAGATCACCAAGCAATATTTTTATCGTTGTATTAGCCATTTCTGGAGAGCCAGTATAGCGCAGTTAGCTAAAGCATTAGATTGCTGTTCCATGGTAGTTCTGCTCCAGCCGGAGTAAGACATTCTCCCCTGGTACTACTAAAATTTTAATCTAAGCCGTAGATGACGTATTACCAATTTTTGTTGCTGGAACTTATAGGCAACATAATTTTATAGTTATTTGCTCTTATTTGTATTTTTCTAAGAATAAAAAAATTGTAAGTGAATCCGACTAAATGATACTGTCGTAATGATTTAGCGCGCTTCCAAAAATGAATATTTCTCATCTAAAAATTAGAAGTTGCAATATTTAATTATCTAAGTAATTATAAAATTAACTTTTTACTTTTTGTACGTGCAAAAATATTGCAAATTTATTGTTATAGCAGAATGATTACGGTGGAACAAAGCTCTATACGTTTGAAAATGTATTTTACTTCCTGGTTTGTCGTAAAAGTGCTGCAATATTTCTATCAAATTGTAGTAATTAATTAATTGATAATACCAATGCCTACATAGACTTCAAAATCTGTAAAACTCCAGAAAATAAGTGTGCATTAATAAATAGTAAACATTTACATTTCAATAGTTTTATTAGTCTTGCCAATTAAAGTCATATTATTACTATAAACTCTAAACTCATTTACATAAGCATTTAATCTACTTTTTAGTAAAACATAAATTATTCTTTATACTCTATAGTTCTTAATCTTATTTCTTAGCAAAATATACAAAATAGGCAAGGCTACTTCAACAATGAGGTTTAGTTATAACACTTCAATTTATAAATAATACATACGGCTGTGATTGGTAACATAATGCTTTGTGCAAAAACAGAACTATCACTGATAAGAAAATCGTTAAATAATCAATTTAGTATTTGCAGGAAGGAGAGTTTTTGACTTCAGGTAGGTGCACGGTAACAATTTAAGCCCTTCTCTTTCTCTCAGAAAAAAAACGGTTAATATTATCTAGATCAACTTTATTGTTGTTTGTGGCTTCTTGAATTATTTTATCTAATATAGGCGTAACCCGCTAATGTAGATCAAGTAGACAGAATAACTACAAAAGTTAATCATAGTCTGCAACTTAAAATATACTCCTCTGCAGTCTTTCTAGATGTCAGCAAAGCGTTCGATGAGGTGTAGCATACAGGATTGATTTATAAAATCAAAAAGGAACTCCCTCGTTACTATAACATCTTAAAATCATATCTTGAAGAAAGATCATTTTCAGTCAAATATTAAGGATAACTGTCCTCGAACTACTCAATACAATCAGAAGTTCCGCAAAGCAGTATCCTGGAACCATTTTAATTCCTACTGCACTTACGCTGACAACACCGCAGTGTTAGCTTCGCGTGACGACCCGAACACAGATTCTCAAATTCTTTAAAGAACCTTACAGAAGTTAAAGATTTGGGGCATAAAAGTAAAAGAAAGTAAATCGTTCATGTCGCATTTACGTTACGAAAAGAAACCTGTACCCCAGTCATATGAAACAGTAAAGCAATTCTTTAACAGGATAGCATTAAATAGCTTGGGATGTATTTAAACCAACGACTTACCTGGAAAACTCACATCTGGAAGAAAAGACTACAATTAGTACTAAAATTTCGCCAATTATATTGGTTAATCGGCAGAAAATCTCAGCTAATGATAGAAAATAAGCTATTGCTCTACAAATGTGTAGTTAAAGCTATTTGGTTGTACAGAATCCAGTTATGAGGGTCAGCTAGTAATTTGAACCTGAAAATACTAGAAAGATTCCAAAATAAGATCTTATAAGCAATTGTCAACGTTTCTTGGTATATTCCAAACCGGTTAATTCAACAAAATATGTCTGTACCGACAGAGATCAAAGAAAAAATAAAAATGTAAGCTGGCAACAAATTTACTACAGAGTATAAACAATAAAAGATTAAAAAGATTTGAACTATTAACTAGCTAAATATAATTAGTTATATGCTTGTGTTTTGTATTTATATTTTAATATTATTTGTGACTAATAATTATATTCACCTGTTATAAAATATTAGCTAAATTTAGTTATCTTAGAAAAGAGTGTTTTCAGTGAAAAGCTCTCTTTCAGCTCACATCTCATTGTTATCTATTTACTGAATGTTATTAATATAAAAAGATTGTATATTTTCATAAAAATAAACCTGCAAAGCTTGCAACGCATAGCGAAGTGGCGAAGCAGTCTCCCAAATTTGAGAACCCTCTAGTTGACCTTTGGCCAATCAGTTTCAAAATCACTAGCAAACAAGCCTTTTTGGTCACCTGTCGATTTGTGAAAACAGAATTTGGAAATTCCCAGTCGTTCTCGAGTTTCTGCTCGGACAAGCGAACGGACGGATAGGCAGACAAACGGACAACATGAAGTTAGTAAGTGACTCCGCTTCGCTTCGCTACTTAATAAAAATATATAGATGTAATCAAAGTTTTTGACATAACACGTATTATACTGCACCTGTTTAATAATTTCTTGAACTTCATAGGGTAAGAACATATTAATAGATAATATTCTAGCATCAGTGTATTTATGATAAAAGCTTTGTTAAACAAAAGAATTTTTTAAAACTAATCTTAAACGCATTTCCACTAAAAAATCTTTAGAACATTTAATTTATAACGTAATTAAATAAAATCATATTTATAAGCTAATAAATACACTTAAAAATTACTATAAACCTTTAAGCCTGGGCATCTTGTTTTAAAAGTTCTACATTAAACTAAAACAGTTTAACATCATAAATCACCAATTGTGTAGCATGACACCTACAGCATTTCATTTTAAACGCATGATTTAGTTTCATGCACTCTCATTCATTCTGTTTATATATTCTTAAAGAAATGTTGCCCTAAAATGAAAATTCCAGACCCATTGCGTCAATATCACACACATGATTAAGTCGTAAGTTAGAAAAAATGATTACGTTACCCTAAACGCCCCTCGGGAAGCTCGCTCACGCGTTATGACTACGTAAGTATCAAACTAACTTCATTGTTATTGTCATCGTCGTTACTGTACCAGCACAAAGTGGCAGCGCTTTAGATTTAGGCCCCACTCTGTAATATCAGCTCTGTAATGGGAAACCGCGTAACATTCATTGCAACATAAATTTAAAGCTAGGAGGCCTGTGTAATGTGCCTAGGCCAAAATCTAGCTGAAAGTTTTGTTTGTATAGAGCATTATACTGATTCAGTACAAATAGAATGCGGTTTCTAGCTGCAATTAGAAATTGCGTTTAAATAAATTACAGTAATACGAATTATAATTGTAAGAGATTAAATAAAATAAAAAGTAAGTAAAAAGGTATAAAGTTATCGCCCGTTATGGTTATATTATTGCAGTAAAAAATGTACGTTTTGAATTAATTACCCTAATTATTAAATGCGACCGGTTTACTTGGTTTATTAAGGTGTACAGAGAATAATTCGTTTAATATATATATAATTAAACGTAGATAGAAAGAACTATTAAGGTAAATATTATTTCCATTAGAATGAATTTTATGTAGGTTTAAGTTGTAACCAATCTTTTTTGACCAAAGGCAGCAGTAAAAATACAAAAATATATTTCAAAAAGAAACACAAATTGTTTAACATTAGCTTAGAAGTACTTCTACAAAATTCATATTTTAAAATAGAGGTGTATGATATGTAAAGCATTACAACCTCAAAAAATTGCTTTTTAAATTATATTCGAGTAAGCGCGTTCATAAGAGCTATTTCTGTATTTACTAATATTTATTATTAAATGGGCAAAAAACTGCACTTTCCTTTATAGACAAAGTTTTTACAACTACAAGCACTGTTGTTAAGAAACAAACTGAGTCGAGTACGAGCAGTGAACCGGTTCGGATGTCACGTACGCCGTCCGATAACAGTGCGATACGCTTGACCTTAGCTATATCAACTCGTTACAAACGCAGTAAGTTTAAAACTGATTTTATTTTAATATATTTTAATAAAAATTGCAACCCATGCAATTAAAATGGATCAAACAGCGCAACAAAAGCGCAAATTCGGCGATCTGTCACCACCTATAAATGAAGTTAGAAAACGTTATGCATGGACAGCTCAAAACCTCCTAGAAAACAATAAATACTATCTTCCACCACACCTGGAAACTTTCCTAACCGATAAACAATCTTCTGAAGAAGAAACAGAAAATAACCAACCCGATACGACAAAAATTAAAATTCCACCAATCTATCTGCCCAATGCAGTTAATCACCAAGCTCTTGTAGAAGACATCAAAAAACACGCAACTGGTGCGTTCACAACTACCTACAACGTATCCACACTACGAATAAACTTAAAAAAAGACGAAGATTATCGGAAATTAACTAAATTCTACAGTGATAACCAAATACAGTACCACAAAATCCCAACGATAAACCCTTATCAGTAGTCATCAAAAATGTACCACTTTCCTTAACAGACCAGGAAATCAAAAACGAACTCATAACCAATAAAATTCCAGTTCTAAAAGTAGCACGACTGTACACAAAAGAAAAAAAAACCGCTGCCAGTCTGCGCAGTTGACCTCACCAAAAACGAAGAAGCAAAACGTATATTCACGTTAAAAGCAATATTCTACTCTATAGTAACAGTCGAAGAAAGAAGAAAATCCAAGATCATCCCCCAATGCTATAGATGTCAGCAGTATGGACATACCAAAACTACTGCACTCAAAAATATACCTGCGTCAAATGCGCAGGCGACCATCAACATACAGAATGTAAAAAACGACCCAATGACCCACCAAAATGTGCAAACTGTGGAGGAGGCCACAGTGCAAATTATCGCGGTTGTCCCCACCATATTAAATTACTGCGGCAACGTACCAAAACCTCGATCCCCACCCCAAACCAACTACTTCCGAAATTCGGAAGTTAACAACGAACAGACCTATGCAAGCAGAACCCAAAGTGGACTTAATCACAACACCATCAAATCAGACCCAGCCAACAACATTATACAGCTCCTCCTTGAACTACTCACACCTCACCTCGATCAAATTAAATCGTTTATCACAAATACTCTCCTACCCATGCTCTTTAATGGACCATAACCAACCAAAACCAATTCAGTGCTTAACAATCCTCAACTGGAATGCTAATGGGCTCCAAAACCAACGATCCCTAATCATTGCCTTCCTAGCTAGACACAAAGTAGACATCGCTTGCATTACTGAGACGCATCTAGACGACACAACCAGCTTTAATATCCCAGGTTACCACGTCTATCGAAAGGACCGGAACGCCCCGATTGCGTCAGGAGGGGTAGCAATTCTAATAAAAAGAAGGTTTAAGCATACGCGACTGCCCGACATCCCTAATTTAAATATTGAAATGACCTCCGTCCAAGTTACACTTGATGACAATAGTACAGTAACAGTAGCAAGCGCCTACAGGCAGCCAAATAAAAAACTAGTACCCGAAGACATACAAACAATATTTAATACAAATCAGCCGCTATTGGTCATTGGTGATATAAATGCCAAACATACCTTATGGGGCTGCAGAGCATCCAATCCTGAGGGTAAAAAGTTAGAGAATTTGGCAACACAAATTCCTTTCAGATATTAGCACCGGACGAGTACACTTATTACCCGTATCGAAGAGACCACGAGCCAGACATACTTGACATAGTTCTGCAGAAGAATTTTAACAAGCCGCTGTACCAACAAGTCATAACCGAACTCAACTCAGACCACATTCCTGTCTTAGTGTCCTTTACAAATAACCCAGTACCGAAACAACCAGTACCGAAGCTAATAAACGGCAAAATGAACTGGGATCAATTTGAAAAAATACTAGAAAACAAAATATCATGCCCCACAAATATCCATAACCAAGAAGATATTGACGCAACGATTGCCAATCTCACCACATTGATTAGCGATAGTGCACGACAAGCATGCACACCAGCGCGTGTAACAGCCCTACCAGAGTACAATTACCTCCGAGGCACCTAATTAACCTAATCAACGAGAAAAGTCAACTCAGGCGTGAATGGCAACGAACTAGAAGTCCTTCAATCAAAACCGACTAAACAACCTTGCCCATAGGATTAAAAGAGAACTCGATCTACTCAGAGTCAACACCTATCAACAACACATAGCCAACTTTAGCTCCGGGGACAGGGGTTATGGAAAACAACCAAAAGATCCTAAACCAAAGAGATGAAATGCCTACACTAACAAACGACACAGGCACTGACAACTACATAACAGATGAAGATAAAGCTTCGCTTTGCCCTACACCTTGAAAGGACCTTCACTCCTATCATCACTTGCACTCCAACACACCTTAACCACACGATAACCTGCATTGAAACAAACGTGCTGCACCCCGATAGAATTAAGCCCACCTCCCCAAGGAACTTAAAACTCACATAGACACACTCTCAACCAAAAGTCTCCCGGACATGATCTACTCACAAATTCTATTTTCCAGCACCTTCCCAAGAAAGCCCTAGCCAGCCTAAGCACAATCTTTAATGCCTGCCTAAGGCTGGCTACTTTCCCTAGCATGGAAACATGCCCAAATTCTAATGTTTCCAAAACCGGGCAAAAACAAAACAAAAATAAGTAGTTATAGGCCAATAAGTCTTTTCACCACCCTATCCAAACTGCTGGAAAGAATAATTCAAGTTAGACTAAATGCCGTTATTGAAAACCAAAACACAATCCCTACCTTTCAATTCGGATTTAGAAAAGGCCACTCTACATATCATCAAATACAATGTATAAGCGAACTTATCGAGCGTGGCTATGAAAACAAAGTCTACACTGCGGCCTTATTTCTAGACATCTCACAGGCCTTTGACAGAGTGTGGCTTGAAGGTTTAAAGCTAAAAATCCTAAATATTGACATGCCTCCCTATCTAAAAGCCATTTTATTCTCATTTGTCGAAAACAGAACCTTTGCTGTACGAGTGAACTCCACGCTATCACAAACCAAAAATATCCATGCAGGTGTTCCGCAGGGCAGCGTCCTCCATTTACACCTCTGACCTGCTTGAAACTAAGGCAACTCTCGCCACCTTGACGGATGACACAGCCATCTTCACTCAAGCATCGTCATTGGACGAAGCAGTACAAGCTCTCCAACAAGCCACAAACCAGCTTTCTCGCTGGTTTCAACAGTGGAATACCCAAATAAACCCAGATAAATGCCAAGCAAAAATATTTACTCTTAGACGAATCACGAATCCCAACCTAGTTCACATTAATAATAAACCAATACCGTGGAAATCCAACGATTCAGCAGTCAAATACCTCGGTATTTACCTGGACACACGGCTGAGTGGGGCTTTCACATTAACCAGAAATTAATCCAGGGATATGCCAGACTCAAACAGCTGTACCCACTAATTAACCGTAAATCTTCCCTAAAAATTGAATGCACTATGCTGTTATACAAAACCCTGCTACGACCACTAATACTATATGGATCACCGATATGGTGCAACAGGTCTCAAACCAACTTACGCAAAATACAGAGGTTCCAAAACAAAGTGCTACGAATTGCAGTCAACTCAAGTGCGTGTAGTGGTGCGGTTCATTATGAACTCTTTCGATCAAAGATACACACAAGACTCAAACGTCAACTACCTCAGGACATTATATTAACCGATCGTGAAAATTACTAAAACAGTCACTGAAATGTTTGCTGAGACAGCTAAAAGTCTCCTTATGTTATGTAATCAAAGTCATGTATATAATTTACACATCACTGCTATGTATAACAAAATTGTATTTGTTGATCTAGCAATAAATGTAACCTTTAAAAAAAAAGAAACAAATTATTCGCTATTTGTCCGTCTTTTCAGGAAAAAGGCGTCACAGTCGCAATAACCTAATACTCTTTGAAAATAATGTCAACTCACTTAGAAACGTTTTCATTTAAAAATGCAGAACAAATATTAGAGATGTAGCGTCTAACTAAATTTGGTTGTTAAGAGGAAGAAGAATGTGGCAACTGGCAAGGAAAAAATGTTCAGTAATTTGAACGTTAGTGCGACCTCGATTTAAACGCCTCGCCATCGTCGTCCGCATGGTAAAACGCCTGCAAAACAAAAACTACGACGAGCACCTAGAGGCAACATCTTATAAGGAAATCTAACAGCATATTCGTGCACTAAATCTTTACAATGCCTTAAAACCAGACGACATCTCGAACCGCTGGTTTCAAGCTTTTAAAGAAAGGCAGCCGTCTGAATTATGACCATCACCAACGTTATCTTGGATCTACGCCACTTTCTGAGGTCATAGAAAATCGCAGATATCATTGTTTTTCCAAACCTGAGTTTTCAGAATTAAGACTACCTCTTTATCATTCTGGTGTCCTGGGAAACCAAATCCATTCTACTATATACCAGCTAATCTAGGCAGTGGAGAAAATTACAAAAGACTTTATCAAGAATAAATACACTTGATGTAAGCAGAATCTTCCACAAACTGTGGCACAACAAATTTATTTTCATGATAATTTTAACATCATTTCTATTGCCTATGATACAATGTACTTAGTTATCCCTATCTGGCGGTGTGAACTTTTCGCCCCATCTTATTTCACGAGTTGATAATGTTCCGTAGCAAAGAGATGTCTAAGAGAAGTAAACTTACAATCTACATGACCAAAATATTACTAAGAATGACATATGTCTACATTGGAACTACTTAGCAAAGACCCAAATAAATAATCTCCAGATAGTCTAGAACCGGATTCTTAGGACCATTTTGCAACTTCATGGTTCGTGAAAAATTCAAGGCTTCACAACTTTGACGAGGTATTTATTAGGATTCAAGGTCATAGAAATCCATCCGTCTGCAGACTATACAACTACAAGGTGGAAAGAGACGCCCGCCGTAAACGCCCGATGTTCCTGAGACGCACAGATCTCTAATAGAGACGTGAAGATTAAGTAAAATAAAGTTGATTTAGTGGTTAACACGTACGTAAATAAATACTGTAAGTTAATTTACCATCTTTGTTTTATTTTAGTATCAATTAGAACGGCAAAACTGTTTATTTAAGTATATTATTCTATTTATTTGTTTTGTAAATAATAATCTTAAACTTCTTCTTCTCGTGCTATCCGTTTCGGATGATCTTAAACTAGTAAACTATAATTAAATTTATATTTATCAAATTACTTTGTTGGCAAAAAATTGTTTAAAAACTACAAAAAATGATAAAATTTTGCTAAAAGGTTCCTCATGTTTTTCTATGTATGTTATTACCCACATAAAGAAGTCAATCACCTATATATGTTCACATATATTTATTACATTTGACCTATAAAGCTTAATTTTAAACTTAATCAACATTCTGAAAAAATACGTGAAAATAGTCATATTTTCTATTATTGGAAAGTGCTTTAGAATTTAATGAGACCATGGAGCAGTCTTGATCCTCTTTAGTTGAACTTAGCTGGAGACTTCTTCAATCACAATTGTAATCAAATTTTTTAACCAAATATTCTATTTGGAATATATTGTAACAAATTTCTGAAAACCGTTCATAAAGATATAACGTTTTATAGGACTCTTCCCCTCCCCTAAAACATATGTGCGGATTTAAAGAAAACGGGCGTTCTAGAATGTTTCAGTCCGACACCTCTAGATACATCGCAACCCTTCCGGTAGATCTAAAACAAGCATGAATGTGGCACAGCTTAGCTGCAATAGGATTTGAAGTAGCTACAGAGAAACAAAGCGAATTCAAGTACAGAAGCTATGCACATCGACATAAATAGTGCGTAATTTTACTTCACCTATTATGTGTTGTGTGCATAAATAGTGTTAAATAATTTAGATAAACTGGATAAATAAATGGTTTGAGTAAATTTGCATTGTGTATTCACCATTATAAAGAGATAAAACGTTACAATATACTTAAATTACTCTGTTGTTTTGAATGCAACAGCATTGATGCAATTAGCTGTAACCCATCGTTATTTTTCTAATAAAACGACGGACACAATTTAGCTACTACAAATAGACGCAAACTTTTTGTTTTAAGGGATCAGACTTAATTGTTGCAGCATAATTGAAGCAAAAAAAATAAACTAACAATAATTCGAAAAATTAACCATCATGGACTTTTAAACTTGACATAAACAAAAAAAGTTATTTGAACGTAAATATAACGATAGCATAAAATTTAACTAAAAATTTACTTGCAGTTTTCATTTTAGGTGATCTTACAATTTGACGATTGCAAATGTTACATTGTTGCTCTTTATAATAGCCCAAAGCAGGAACATTTTTTTCATTTTGATTGCATTTTGTATAATTTCGTTTCTTTCATTACAACAATGTGCGTTAGGCTTTTTGTGTGTAATTATTTTAGTTTTCTTGAACCCGGTTTTTAGCTTTGTCCTTTAAGATTACTGATGCTGTTGTTGTCCTGAAATCGGTTTTCAAATTATTTTTTTTATAAAAAATGATAGTTTTAATAATTGTGGAGAGGCAGGCGTGTAAATAGCCGCTCTCGTGGTGCGGTGTGGGATACGATACCGATACGGCTCGTAAGGACCATAAAATGGAGAGGCAGGCGTGTAAATAGCCGCTCTCGTGATGCGGTGTGTGATACGTAGTACGGCCTGTTTTGGAAGGTAAACCGATAAGGCTCAAATCGTTCCTTAAACGGCCAGCGCGAAAGCGGATGGGGGCGGCTACCGATATCCACCGAAAGTAAAGCCTATAATCGCTATCGGCTTCGGCTTCGGCTTCGGCTTCGTCGGCGATGGTTCACGGTGGCCACCTTGCTGCGCTGTCTTCTTGTATGTTGCGGGATGTTAAATGCGGCGGTACTGGACGTGATGCGGTGTGAATATGAGCGGGTTGTTAAGCACGACCAAATTGGCCGCGCTACGGAACGTATATATGCGGGGTATTAAGACACGACCGAATTGGCCGAGCTGCGGTGCGTGAATATTTGCGGGGTGTTAAGACACGACCGAATTGGCCGCGTTGCGGTGCGTGTATACTTGTCGGCTGAGCAAAGCCCATATGCCGTTCTGTGTGCGACAGCAAAACGTAGCAGCAGATGTCAAAAAGCCGCCCCGGCATGTCGCCGCGATATAAAGTGGTTCAAGGGCGAAAAGGCCGCCACACCATATTGTTCAATCAAAAACAATGACCATTATAGGCGCATATTGGAATAAAATTTTATTTTCTGTGTTGAAATGATTCAAATTAATCGTTATCCATATAAATTTAAAGCTCATCTTAGGTCAAGTAGAATAGCGTAACTTGCATAAATAATTAATAGCTTTTAATTAATAAAAATGTCAATTAAGTAACTTCATGTCGCTGCACCAATCGATAGAAATTAGCAAGGTAAGCGTAAAACTACAATCATAAGCAGAAACATTTTATCAATATTTTTAATGCTACGAACATTCACGTTTAGAATCCATGATAAACGAAACAAACATGGCAATCCAATCAGCAGATTTTAACGTAAAAGTTTCATTATATAAAATCAAATTTCGTATAATGTTACTCAGTGTCTAACGATAGTGTTATTTCTAAAACATAATTTGTGGCAAGCGCCATAAAACTATTATCAGTAACAAGTATGCCATTTAGAATGATTCAATGGTTTGTCATTATTATAAATATGTTGTCTCCATCAACGTTTTAAACCACCATTGATACCACCTGGCCTAGAGTTTATTGAATGTACTGTAACATTGTCCCAAGTAGCTTTATATTTATGGATATGTTAATTATGTTGGCATAAGGCAACTGTCTCTTGACCATATTTTGGAAACATTTGTTGTGATAGGGGTGTTTATAATTATGGGATTGTTCTTGCCTCTAACAATTACTACAATGAGAGAAGTCAGTTGCAACTATTTGGTACAGTCAACGTTTTTAACGACTCGTCTTTGCTTATTGCTATTTAAAGCTTGCACAGCAGATTTTGCAAGAGGATAAACGACGTAATACAATTCCATACGTGAAAGACTGCACTTTTGTAATAGAAGCAAGTGGTTAGCAACACGTTCATTTTCATTTGATAAGACATATTCTTTATGAATCAATGGTGAAGTTTTTTGGAGAGTGTTGTGATCGGTCTGCGACGAAATTTATTTGGTTCACCTTCGTCAAAGTTTAACCTACGTGCAGATTGGTACTAGATATAACCGGCATATCAACACAGAGTGAAGCTCGCAACAACTAATGCAATTTAAAATGACAGTTAATTTCTGAGCAACACTTTGTGGAGAAACAAGCCATAACCAAATGTGTTCTTTAATGAGAGTCGTAATGGCACAGTTACTTTTATTATTGATGTTTTTATTGAAAATAATACTAACTTTACTTTTTACATTTAACCACACCGTGTACAAGGGTGGAAACTGCATCAATCTACGTGATGCTTACATAAAGGTGTGTTTAATAAATATAGTGATGAGATGAGTGACAGATGATCGACCAAAATGCTTTTTGTAAATAAGAGGAGAATGTTTATTTGTGGACTTGTAGATTGTGCTTCAAAAGTGTGTTCAAAAGCAATGGTTGAAGCTTATCATCTAAAACTTATCATATCTGTTTTGGGCAAACAAATCGTTACAATATTTCAAGCAAACCAGTTTTGCCAGAAAAAATTTTGTAGTTATTTTCCACAGTAAATCGTAACACTACCTTGAAATATATAATGGATGACTTTCAATTCCTATATATTCTTTAAAACTTAACATGACACGAAACGATATTTGATATCTGCGAGCAAATGAAGGCTCTTTCACATACTGACTATCAGTTGCAAAACTTTGTGTTTGAGAAAAATCTGCAATACATTTGCCATGTGTTTCTTTTGGACGCACGCAAATAAAATGATCAAGATTTACTTTTAAGCAACTATGCTAGTTGATATCTATGCTTACTATATATTAATTAAAGTTGTCCAGTAGATACTATCCTCTCCATGTTAAATTCTTTATCAATAGAGAATGCTTTAACCTTGACGAGCCTATAGCGCACTATGCAAATTCATAGTTAATTCTGGATAAAAAAAACTACAAAGTACTACACCTGAATCCTTCTAGACAAAACTAAAGATAACCAAGTACGAGAAACTTTTTTAAATAATTAATATTTCTCTCATGCTTATCATTTGCCGGTATTCCTAGCATAATAGCTTGGTTATGCCCAATATCTGATTAACATACCCCTTTCAGAGATCACACTGACCAACTTCATCTACCAATACTATTCTAGTGACAAGAATGAATTTTGTTTCTTTATAATTATAACGCAATCTAATTTAATAATTTCCTTGCTTTATTTGGCACTATAAATGTGTTATAGCATCTAAAGGTTATTTTTGAATTTTTCATTTTCCAGTCAGTTCATTCTTGTTGGCACGGAATTATATGTTTACTACGTTAATTAACTAGTTGAGTAATTGTTGCAAAATTCAGTATACTTTTGCTTTTAAACTTTTGTAACGGCCAAAATTTGTCATAAGTTTTTAGAAAACTTTTTAGATACAGTAGCGCATTCAAAGAAATTAAGGGCTACATCTTCAATCCAAACTTTTTTCGTGTAGTACAGACTAGAATAAAACTCGAGATTTTCAAGATTAAGTTTTCTCTTGCAAGACTATATATTGTTGATAATTATACTAAATTACATTTTGCTTCTCGTACTTTTCATGTTGATCTGTTAAATAGTTTTTTAGTAGAAGCTCTGGCAAATCATTTGAAATCCGGATTTCATCTCAACTCTAAACCTAAAATTTAATCCTACTAATATATACGTTCTTCTGATGTACATTCAAGTTTAAAAACGTTGATTTTCTTAAGATAATCGGTTCATAAACTATGTAGAGACTTTTAGTATTCTCATCTACAAATATTTAACACAAAATACTGAAAATATAATTTTTATTTTTCTTATAAAAATTACTAATGTAATTTATAGACACATTCAATCAAGATGTGCTTCCATTTAAATATTACATATTATAAGCAATACAGTTTTGTTTTTTCCTTAAAAATTGGATATTAAGATAAACTGAAATTTAAATTTGATAAAAATGATGAGAATCAGGAGGATAATGATGCTGTGTGAATAATAAAAAGGGTGAGATCGGTGACCACTGCACAGTACCTGTGAGTAATTCAGTCGACAGTTTAATGTTGTGCATGATGAAACGATCCCTGATCGTAACAGAATAAATTAAATCGTTTGCACAATTGGAACGGTTAGGAAAAAGAAATTAAATGACCGCTCCCGTACGCCTTAAACTTTAGAAAACATTGAGATTGAGAGAAGGTTGGTTTTTCAGAGTCTTGGGCGCTCTACCATGTGTCATACTCCAACTTGGTGCCCATCTCGTCACGCGCTACGATAAATTCCACACAATCGGTTGAAATTTCATCTGTACAAAATACTGATTGTTTAAAAGATAATTATGTCCAACGAAAAGTATTTAATGAAAGAATTATTTCTTCTCGTGATATTTCTATTTGAATGGTTATATTATTGAGTAAAACTGTCGAATTTTGGTGGACAGAACCAACGATAATGATAACGGAAACCTTTCCACAATGCTACGGTTAAAGTTTGGCATAACGTCTCAAAACTAAGGATTGTTGGACATTATCTTTTGAAGAAGAGGGAGCTACACTAACAAAAACTTTAGAATACTATGTCGACATGCCACTCAATTCTTTGTGTCCACAATTTCGACATTTATTGGTCAATATGGAAAAATGTGGCTCTAACAAGATGTTGCCACATCCGTACAGCAAGGCTTTGAGCTAGTTGTTCGAAAAACGTTTCGCCAATATGGAATCTTACGTTTTGGCGATCTCTTTAAGGTTACTTTAAACCAAACACCTTACGTTCAAAATCTTTATGCAGTAGATGAACTAAAAGTTATCATTAACAGAGCAATTGCAAGCGTGCCAGAACAAATGTTAGTAATTGTGATTGAGAACTTTACAGAGAGAGCCTAGATGCGTGTAGAGCAAGAAGGACCTTTGAGATATAAAACTTTTATAATAAAATAATCAATGTAAACCTATCAAAACTGTATTTTTTTACCCACAGTGTAGTACCCACCGTAGTAATATATATCTAATAATATCTGAACGAAGCCAGCGTGGTCCTGTGGTTGAGGGGCGGGCTGCGATGCTGACGGGCCCGGGTTCAATTCCCGGTGCTCTCTGATGCCTGGCGGGTGGTCTACTCAGTCACTAAAAATAATTGAGTACCTGCGTTCATTCGAACAAGGGGTAATAATGGCGATCGTCTTAGGCGCGGTGCTTGCCACATCGCCCCGCATCAGAGATGGTGCGCGACGACCGGGAAGAGAGAGCGAACGTATGAGAGCCTTAACCTCTCAGTTCGCAGGCCGTACTCCCACGCGGGGCGTAGAGCCTTACCATTATTATTACAATATCTGAACGATTAATTTAACTTTAGTATAGATCTATTTTTATGAAAGTGACAGCAAACAGAAAGAGCAACAGAAGAGAAGTGGCAGTAATGATGCTAAATAAAATGTATTGCTAGTCTAGTTTAAAACATATGTCGGTAAATATACCTATTAAAGCTTTATGCTCATTTATATTCACAATTATAATTATACATATATATAAGTTTTAAATAAACTAAATTTCCTGGCTGGAATATATATGAATAGTCAGTTTAAGAAATTCAGTTTGGTTTTTAATAACAGATTTATAGGTTTTGTGGTCACATTCAAATTTACATTAAAATTTGTAGAAACCAATTAGAAGACTTTAAGTAAGTTCAATTTTGAGCTTTATAATTATCACTGACAATAATAAGTAAAGAATTATTTAGTAAATTGGGCTGTGAAGACCTTTATATTGAAAATTGTATATAGATAGTCACGAAACTAATGTACTTATTTCCTCTAACTTTTTTGACTTTACAACAAAAGCAGTAGGTTCCTCTGGAGCAAAAAAGATAAACTGTGCTTTACATTGATAATTCAGTCATTAAAGCAAAAACCAATGGCTGTTACTTTCTCATCATCATAATCATCACCATCATCGGCCTATATCTATCGGATGTAGGCCTATCCAAGTATTCGCCATTGCTCTCTGTTTTGCGCTTTCTGCAACCATTTATAATCAGCTATTGTTGTTATGCAGTCTGTCTACCTGAGTGGGGGTCTTCCTTTGTTTCTTCTCCCCTTTTCTGTGTATCTGTACGTAGAGTTGTGATAAAGTTGTACTGACATCTTCAGAGCCTATCCACTTGTTTTTATTGTTCTTATTAAAGAAAATATTCATAGAATAAATTTGCCGTTTTCCTATAAATTTATCAACATGCCCTCTCTTTCATTTTCTTCCTATCCCGTGTTTACCAATACCTTCCTCTTCTTATTTTTGTCTTACCTTTGCATTAACATCCCTTATAGTCAGTAGATATTTTGTGGGATTTTCTTTATTACGTAAAGAAGAAAAATTAATTGTATTTTCCGTAGTTGTTACTGTACTAAATGTAAGATATATCTTTAAAATAAAGGTAAGGAATAATAATAGGTTTTCACTACTATTCTGAGTAATCAATTTATTTAATCATAAGCTGTAAAATACGCGCAATGTAACATTAATCATAATGATTCGAGAAAACAATTTTATTAATATATGGATATTGCGGCTAGCTCATATTCGGAAATCGTTATACTGTAGTTGTTATGAACAAAGATCAAAAAAGACTTTTATTCTACCTTTTCAGCTTCATCGAACTAACTTGTTATAGTTTGCATAAAGTGGTTAACAGAGACAAGAAGCAAATATTCAAACGCTCATACTTTTCCTGCAACAGCCTAATTGTTGTCATGTAAATAACTATACAGATAATAACACAGTTGTATTTGAAACTGTATGGCTTTCGCAAGAAAGATTGTTATTGAAGTAGAATAATATAGAATTGCACAAAACTCTGCAAAAAGAGGCTTGTAATTGTTAAAATTTAAACAGCGTGTAGTTACAATTAACTCTATGCCAACTAAGCGTTATTAATTATACATATCAAAGAACCTCTAAACAAAAAAAGTAAGAAATTGTTAATATGTATTTGTAGTATACACAGTCATTAATCAAACATTTTTATTGTGCTAACAGAAGATATAACCATGTAATCTAATAAATAATTATATAAAAAGTGTCCCCACACTTTTCACTTTTATATTACTTAAACGATTGTAAATTGGCATAGTAGAAGAGTTTAAATTTTCTATTGAATTGTTTTACATATTTATGCAAATACAAAATTTGCCTTTGTTTGTAATATATCAGTTTGATTTGTTTATAGCTACTTCTTTTGCATAATAAAATACTTATTTATAAATAGTATCCTGACGCAAACTGATGGCGCTTTCTCGATAAATTTTGCCTTAACGTTGACAGCAGCTCGATCGAGCAGCGGAAGCAGCGAAGATAGAGCGGTCGGCGAAATTGCTTGATCGGGCCGCTTTTCACGCCGACAACAAGTAAAAGAAAGCTTAATTGTTGTAGCCGGAAATTTCCTTGCCGCTAGATTAGCTGGAAGAAGCGACCACAAGCCCATCGGAGCCGCACCGAGCATGGAATTGCGCCATCTGTTATACAGATAAGGGAACTTCGTATTAATTGGGTTATTGATCAATGCCGCCCGGAGAAGTGACCAGATTTCCCGTAAAATTTATTGCCAACCGGAACACTAACCTGCGAACTTTAATCTCTTCAGTGATGTTTACAAAAAAGTTGCGCAAAGAATTATTTATGTTTTCACTTCGGAGAGATAATAATAACGCCAACAACAGCTTCGTCGGCAAAAACCGGGAATCAACGTGCGCTGGAGCGCTGCCAAAATCGGGCACCCTTCAAAAGGACAATGCAGCCTGGCGGGGTTCCAGGGAGAGCACTTAATGCACGACACTGGCTGTTTTGGCGTAACGAACTTACCCAACATTCCGACGGGGAATTGATAAGGCGCCTGCAGGGGATTCTCGATCACACTTTGGGTGACAACCCACACGTAATTCTCCCCAGTCAGGTGAAAATCCCTGGCGGCGGTGAGGATGTCGATTGCCTCCTCGCGAGTACAATAGAGCAGCATAACGCGAGCTTCCGAGTCCACGAGGGCCGCCAGGTCGCCGTTCTTCGCCACGAGCACTGCGTTCAGGATCGTGAATTTAAAACGGTCCTGAAAAGAAAATACACCATTAATACTTTGATAATTCTAACAAAGATTTTTGGTTAATTTTATTTAAAACAGCTCAACCAATAGTTAGAAGTCAACGCGTTTTTTTTAAATACAGATGTCTAAGATAATTTTCATCTGATGTCATATATCCGGTTCTCTCAAAATTAAGTACATAAAAAATATCAAAAGTAAAAAACATTACTTTAATAGTCAACTGTTAATACTGAAGACAAAACATAAAACTTCACTATTGGTTGGATACCGTAATCACATACAATCTATAAATTTATTAATTTTATTTATTACACCACTCTGTTCCCACAAAAGAAATAGCCGATTTACTGAAGGAGAACGGCCACAAAGTGAGATCCGTAACCAACATTAAACACCGAACAACAAAAATGCCCTTGCCAATGTTCTTTGCAGACTTGAAACCTGCGCCAAATAACAAAGACATTTATAACCTCAGGCTTTTACAAAACCAAATTATAAAGGTCAAACCACCACACAGAAATAAAACAATCGTACAGTGTATGAGGTGCCAACAGTATAACGATACTCAGGCCTACTGTAACCGCCCATTTGTATGTGTAAAATGCGGCGGCTCACATGATACCCGATCTTGTAAGAAGACAAAAGACTTATCCGCCAAATGCGCTCTTTGTGGCGGAGAGCACCCGGCTAATTATCGAGGCTGTACCGTACATAAGGAACTTCAAAATAAGTTAAGAACCAACACATCCTTACAAACTCGATCCACAACATCAAACATGTTCCAACAACGACTTCATCAAACTCACCCAATCTTCCCTAATCATCACAACCCACTAACATATAGTCAGGCCGTGCAAGGAAATACAAGCACTACACAAGCACAACCCCAAGATGTAACCTTACAAAAATTTCTAGAAGAAGTTAAAACTATGTTTTCACAACTGATGCAACAAAATTACATGGTAATAAACATGTTGTCCACAGTCATAAGTAAACTTGTAAGATAATGGCTAATTCACTCCGTATATCATTATGGAATGCTAATGGCATCCTGTCAAAAATCTATGAAATTGAACCATTTTTAAATCTAAATAATATAGATATCCTACTTATATCTGAGACACACTTTACAGACAAGTCTTTTCTAAGAATACCACACTACACATGCTATAATACAGAACATCCTGACAGTACATCGCACAGAGGCACAGCTATATTAATACGTAGCTCAATCGCTTACAATGAACTGAAAAAGTACGAAGCAACTACTATTCAAGTCTACAAATTATCACATCTACTAATAATCTCTGTTGCGTATTGCCCACCCAGGCATAGACTTTCCAAAGGCGTCCTCAAGGCATTCTTTCAATCTCTTGGCAACAACTTTATATGTGGAGGTGACTATAACTGCAAACATACCTACTGGGGCTCTCGTCTAATAACTACCAGAGGCAGAGCTTTATATGAACTCATCCGCGAAGAAAACTATGGCTACCTATCCACCGGAGAGCCCACGTACTGGCCCACGGATCTAAATAAGGTACCTGATTTACTGGACTTTTCTATCACCCAAGGTATATCCTCTACCTATGCAGATATAGTTAGCAGCACTGACCTATCATCCGATCATACACCAGTCATTGCTACAATTAGCACTACAATTATTAAAAGACAACCTAGACCATCCCTATACAACCAAAAAACCGACTGGGACGAATTCAGAAGGCTTTTGCAAGAAAATCTCCAAACCAACATCAGCCTGCGCACCCCTAATGATATAGAGGAAGCCACAGAACACTTCACCACTACTGTTCAATCTGCAGCCTGGAGGGCTACGCCCAAACTTCTAAATACGGTACGACAGGATGGAAATATCCCCAATGAAATCCTTGAACTCATCAAGCAAAAGAGGAGGGCAAGACCTAAGTGGCACAGGACTGGAAACGCAGCTGAAAAAACGATATATAATAGACTAACCAAAGTGGTCCCGAGCCGACCACAATATCTGGAAAGTTTCTAAAGCTAATAAAAGACCACAGGCTGTTAATCCACCTTTAAGAAAACCAAATAATGACTGGGCTAAGACAGATCAAGAAAAAGCAGATCACTTCGCCCAGCACTTTGCCCAAGTTTTCACCCTCTACTCTAATGCACCCGATGTTGAGATTCAAGACTTTCTTCAGACGCCATTCCAAATGTCGCTGCCTATCAAAAACTTCACCTATACTGAGGTGCTTGATGAAATTCGCCATCTAAACAATAACAAAGCGCCTGGGTATGACCTAATTACGGCTAAGGTGCTTATCGAAGTGTCCAAAAATAGTATAACATTTTTACGAAACCTGTTCTACTCCATATTGAGATGCCAATATTGGCCATCAACGTTAAAATTTGCGTAAATTATTCTAATACCAAAACCTGGTAAACCTGCTGAAGATGTTGCCTCTTACCGTCGAATAAGTCTGCTGCCACTACTCTCTAAGCTGTTAGAAAAACTTATAAACAAAAGACTGTATGATATGGACATACTGGAAAACTGCATACCAGACCATCAGTTTGGATTTAGGCGGTACCATTCCACGACTCAGCAATTCCATCGACTTGTAAATATCAGCAATGCGGCCCTCGATGCCAAATCTTACTGCCCTGCAGTTTTTATAGACATTAAACAGGCATTTGATAAGGAGTGGCATGATGACCTATTATATAAAATTAAAGAACTACTGCCAAATGAATACTACCTTTTGCTAAAATCGTACTTGAATGATCGCTACGTCCAAATTAAATATGGCCAACATTATTCTGACCTCCGACCAATCACCTCAGGTGTGCCTAAGGCAGTGTCCTTGGACCTCTGCTATATTTACTATATACCTCAAATGTTCCCACAACAAATAATACATACTTAGGCACATACGCAGATAACACTGTCCTCCTTTCCAGTCATACCAATCCTCATATAGCATCCTCTAACCTACAAACCCATCTAAGTCATCTTTAGGCTTGCTAAATGGAGAATCAAGGTCAATGACACGAAAAGCATTCACGTTACATTTACTCTAAATCACTCGCACTGCCCCCCAGTTTTCCTGAACAACGTACCCATTCCTCATGCAACAGAAGCCCGCTACTTAGGTCTTCATTTACACCGACAACTCACCTGGAAGTCTCATATATTGAAAAAGCGTAAAGAGATTGGTCTGCGAATCACGAAAATGTACTGGGCGCTTGGTAAAAAGTCGTGTCGAAAACAAGATCCTGCTCTACAAAACAGTAATCAGGCCCATATGGACTTACGGCATTGAGCTATGGGGCTGCTCTTGTAAGTCCAATGTTAACATTATTCAACGCCTACAATCCAAAACTATCAGACTGCTAGCAAATGCTCCCTGGTATGTTAGCAACTTGACCCTGTATACGGACCTACAAGTCACAACGGTAGAAGAACGTACCAAACGAAGTAACACCCATTTTGCCCGGTTGCACGCCCATCCCAACACCCTTGCATCCAACCTTCATCAGGATCCCCCACCGAGAAGATTAAAAATAAAAAATGGCCCAGTGATCTTAAAGGAGTGCAACTCTAATGAAACGGGATAACATCGCTGGATGGACTCCCCCTCACATCAAATGTCATCACATTAGCTCATAGAACATTGATTTATTGCATTAGGTTCTGATTGTTAATTTGCTTATAACCAATATATATATAAAAAAGTTTTAATGTTTTTTAATCTGTTACGCTCTGTAATTTTATGTTCTAAGTTTCAATTTAGACGACATTAGAAAAACAAAAATATACTTTTATAAACACGAGAGATCGAGCGCGTATTATAGGCTATGATATCATTTCAAATAGAAAAGTACACCCAACTGAAATACTCGATGTAAGAAATCTCAATTCAGATAATATTAGTAATAATCTCAATTTGGTGAAGGGTAAATTAAGATTAAAGGTATATAAATAAATCAACAACTAAGAGTAAACTAAATTCATGAGCTGCCTGTACTTCGAGAATCTTCTTAGCACATAAAATAATAAAATATTGCGATATAAATATAGATTAACTCAAAAAATTACGTATAATGAAATTTTTTTAAAATGACAGTGTAAACAAAAACTGATAAAAGATAGGAAAAGAATATATTAGACACAACTAAAGTAATCAAATAGATGCTTTCGCGGCCTGTGTTTGGTGCATCATGTGGTTGGTTTTCAGGTTGCAAACCATGGTCACAGTTCAGAAACTCTTGACGTTTCGTCTGCAACTGCGGCGGACATCTTCAAAAGAAAATATTCTAAAAAAACGTTTTATATTTTATAACCCGCGAACTAACCACACGATGCACAGTTAAATTAAATCGAATTAGAAGTAAGATACAACATGAAATATCCTCGTGTAGTGAAATCAAAGAACGAGTACTCGCAAAAATAGAGGCATATCTGAAGTACATGCCATAAAAAAAATTCAAAACCGTATGATAAATATAAAATCAAAAGCAATACGACAAATACCGTAATTAGAAAGTCAAAAGAGACCGCTGAGAAGATTTTTCCAAGAGTACGGAATATAATTTCTATGGTGGGGAGATATAAGAAAGTTAACTAACTTTAATACAAGAATTAATATAAATAACAAACATTAACAAAGAAGAATTTATACGTTATTTTGCTGGACTATTTAAAAACGACGATGAATCGATCAAGGTAAAATAGCCAAATAAGGAAAGAAGAAATAAAAAAAAATTAAAGTATGAACACCGAGCACTAATCTAACAATGAACAAAAATATTATAGAAAACATTCTAAATAAAAAAACAGAAATTTGAAAAACAAATACATTAATAGCACCGTTTAAAAAGAGAGGCAAAGAAAAAATAAAAAACTATAGAGAAATATATCTGATTAATACAACGTTAAAACTAACAACAATAGTAATAACTAACCAGTTAAATAATTAGCTAGCCAGCAACAAAAATTTTAGAATGGCAAATATTCCACGGTTGTAATATACAATTAGTATAAAAAACATTAGAATTTAAGGTACTACCTTCTCATGCTTTATAAATATACTAAACGCCTTTAATCGTATTTAGTTAAATGATGTAATCAGCTTAATATATAAGAGATAAGTGCAAATCAATCTTATTAACATAATTTAAAACATACTTATGAACAGTCACATCATTATAAAAAGGAACGATAAACTAAATGAGCTAATCCCGGACAAAAAAGACTTATCACAACGTGACTCATTAAGTCTGTTAATAGGCAACATTATAATAGATGGAATAAATAAAAGACTAGTATACAAAATAGAAAACGCTCAGTTGAAAATAGTATGCTACGCTGATTTTGTACTAATATCAAGAACTCTAATGGAATTTAAAAGATCATATAAGGAATATATGGTTATCTCTACCTATATAACAATGGTAAAGCAAAAGATCTAATTATATAAAAATATGTTTTAAATAAGATCACAATAGGACAGGTGATGTCGATAAAATGATGGTCAAAATCACAAGACAAAGCAACACATTAAACGAGGCACGACAGGAAATATTAAAAACAAATAGAATAGTTGTTTGTCTAGAATAGTTGTTTGTCTAAATAAAACGGTGTCGTACACATGCGAAAAGTTAAAATTTACAACAGTAAGGCCAGCAGATACAAAAGTATGAAGAAAGATAATTAACAAAGCCTGGTGGAACAGGATACGAAACGAGAAAAGACAAATCGTTAACATAAAATTAATAACAGACTGGATCAACAATAAAAGAAAAGAAGCGGAACAACTGTATCTTAATAATTACTAGAAAAATAATGCACAATAAATTTTCGCCGAAAAATAAATATTGGCACACCACAAAGAGATGGAAGGACGTCTAATCTCAAATCTAGTTAAATAATAGGCAAAAACGGTCTATTAACAAAAAAAAGGGAAGGGAAAGCCAAAAAAGTTCTAGAAAAGCATATACTAATAATAAAATAAAATTTTTTACTCGCTTATAACGCATAAATGAACAACATCATAAAAATAATAAATGAAATAAAATTCAAAGAACCAAGTCTATTGAAATCAGACATAGTACTCACTATACCAGTAATGCATAAAATTAAAGCTGTTCGTACAGACGAAATACCCATAAAACTGATTAAATTGACAAGGCAAAATGATATTGTAAACTACTTAACACAATATATAATTGTGGTAAAATTGCTAAAACTGGGTATCAGTGGTCTCGAGATTTTCCAATCAAGCTGATTTTTGGCGTCTGGACTTGACTTACGGTCCTTACAATTAGTTGAATACTGAAAACGTTATTTCTCTATCTATCACAGATCAAAAATTACAGACAGTCAGACAGATGTCAGAAATGGCAGAAATAGAAATTGTCCCAGCTTGGAAAAATAAAAGGACGATATTACTCTCTACATAAGGCTTCTCATTTTAATGTATAGAAGCCTAACACCTTTGCTAATGGCAACGGAAATAAAACTGGCAACACTGAAGTGCAACAAGAAATACGCTAAGCATGCGTTCTTTCCTTTCTATTTTTAAGTTTGCTTTAACACCGCATGTTTAAAGAAGCATTAAGAGAGGTCGGCATAGTACAGATATGATACAACTGTTATAGCTACATGGTATCAGAAATTGATTGGAAATAATGGGTAAACATAATTCTTTAAAGTTAGGTAAACAAAGAGTTAAAAGACAAAAGATAAAAAGAAGAAACAAAATTGAAATGTAGAGATAACAGAAGTTATCACCAGATCTTGTACAACTATTTCCAAGAATCCTCTTATTCTCTTCCAACTGCTTTTCAACAACCAACAACTTATGTATTTATCAATAGTTCATAAGTGAAGAACCGTATAGATGTTATGTATTTGAAGGTTCTCAATAGTTGTGAAAGTACAACACCAGATACTTTTACATGATTAATTAAACAATTTCTGAAAAAGTTTTACCCAACGGAACTCTATATTCAGCTTTAGTTTCAGTAGCACTACGTATTTCAAAATGACAAAAGGAAAATGATGTAATATTAAATAATAATAGATGTAATGTTATAAAATAGAACAGTTTCATCTTGTACAGCTATAGCACGTCAAAAACTTTTACATTTTAGAAAGTCGGCCTCGACTAAGCACGTTAGATGTATCCATCTGTGCCTTTGTAATTCCGAAACGTACAATTGGATATCAAAGTAGACTTTTATTACTTCTAGTTCAGACAAACTAAATTTTCCAAACAGCAGATTCTAAATAATTTAAAAGTTGATGAAATTACTGAAAATAGCTAATTTGTCTTGAAGTTATTGCATTTTTTATGTAGACTGTACTCGCACTGGTGCCGTGAAGCAAACTTATTTTACATGAGCCACTCCGGATTTATCTTGCTGTTTTATGGATGGAACGATTTGGGAATTTTATTTTCACCATTGAATTCTACGTACTATAGTCTATCAGAAAAGTGCCAACCCAATAGATTCTAAGTATATTACTATTGTTAGAACTATCACATATAAATAGGGCTATGTCGTAAACACTATGACGTCAGTATTGTTATAGGAACCTTTTTAATGCTTTATTTAGTAATTAGAACGATAGATAATTCTATGAGCTAAGGAGCTAACAACCATTAGCATGTACTAGCGACAAAATGCCATAATCAGCTGAATATCCAACGATGTTACTTGAACTTGAAAGTACATTAACTTAAATTAGTTCACTTGGGCACAGTTTTATAAATCTTTTGTTGATTACTGGCTTCAGAAGTTATTACATTAGCGAGTTAGAATGGATGGTCTTCCAATAACATCATGTGTGTGATGGTTTTTTGTACGGATAGCTTCTTGTACTGATGGAACATGTAGATCTGCTTATAGTGTACCATATGGTAAAATTTGACGGAGTATTTTAGATTGGCATCTTTGAACGATTCTAATATTTGCTTTAAAGGTACATCCCCATAGTTCTAGTTCACATGCCAAGATGGATTGGATGACTGATTTATAGATTAGAATTTTATTTTCCATAAATACGCGATTTCTTTCCTATCTTATCTTGAACTGTACTTGTTTCTTTTTGTGGTGTGTTGTTACCAAGTCAGTTTAGTGTTTAAGCGTAGACCTAAGTATTTTACAGTTTGTGCTTGTGATATCTGTACGTTGTTTATTGTGATAGCGAGACACAGTTCGTTTCGGAGCTCGAATGTGATATGTGCAGAATTGCTCTCATTCACTTTTATTTTTCACTTTTTTAGTAATTTATTAAGGTTGTTTAGGTTATTTTAGGTTATTTGGGGATCTTCATGGCAGAAAAAAATAGCCGTATTATCCTTGTTATCCCATTTTGTGTCAACGGTAGATCTGATGTACGAAACATGCAGCAGTAGACCAAGGACGCTGTCTTGTGACACTTCTGAATTAATTAAGAAGTAGTCAGCTTCCACTTCATTTACTTTGGTTTGAAAGATTCTCTCGTTCAAGTATGATCTTGGAAAGTTTTTGTAAATTAATTTAGGGTGCTAGACTTTATTTAAAGTCTGACTAATATTAAAGACTTCGCTACAGCATTGTTTATTTTTAAATGCTTTGTTTATGGTTTATATAATTCGGTGAACTTGCATTGTGGAGAGTTTCTTATAATCTAGTATCCAGTTTTCTAAAGGCAAACCTATGTTTAGTTTATGTCAGTCTTTTAAGTAATTTTGAGATTGATAACAGCAAACTTATGGGTCTGAATAAGCAGATATCTGTTGGTTCTTTCTTTCCTGATTTAGTAGTTATTGTGATTCACCCAGTATCCAAGTCGTAAACTAGCGCTATAGAAATAGGTTAGCATAAAAATCTCTTGCTTCGTCATTTTAGCCGTTACAAGATAAATTCTGGGTGACTTGCTTGCATTTATAAACTTAATTTCTTCCGCGACTTCCTTTGGTGATAAACCGTTGATGGGGGTGTGTATTATAGGTAGAATAAATAGAGTTTGTTCTATTTCTTGGTCTGCTTCATTGTCTAGTGGTTGGAATAGGAAAACCAAACGTTTTTCAAATAAGCTAGCTTTCTTAGCCATTGGTTTATTGATGTCATTTCTTATTGGTGGTGCAGGAGTTTTAGGATTATTTTGAATTGTTAATTAATTTTCAGATGGAGTTATTGGTTCTAGTTAATTTTTTTATAAGTTGCTCAAATATTTCTTTAAACTTATCTTTAATTTTTGACTCATCTGGTTATAAATCTGTCTCTTAACTGGTGTGTGAGTCACGTTGCCATTTTGATCTGGCACGTCTATTTTTTGCTATTGATCTTTTAATTTCTAAAGGTGCGTGCTAATTCATTTTTCTTGGGTGAAGTACTGGTGAAGACTGTTGTACAGCTTTTTGCAATTTGCTTATAAATACTTTTGTAACTGTCTTTATTTCTTCTGTTTCCTTGAGTCGGACTTTTAGGTCTATGCTGTCGTCTAGCATACTGTGAAAAGTGTTCTAATTTGTTTCGATTATCGTATAGTCTTACGTGAGGATTTCTTGTATACTACAGATGCTCCAACTCTTGCTATAATTAGATAGTGGTCAAAAGATAAATGTAGTCGGATATAATGTCAATTTATGTCGAATTTAACAAATCAGAAACTTTTCGTGGATTAGTCGGCGAGCAGGTTGATATACTTGTTGTTGGGAGTCAATATATATTGTTTTCTAATGTTGTTTATAGTTCTCTACTTTTAATTATTACTAGACGTAAGTCTCATCTAGTATGTTTGTTGTTGTAATCTCCACCAGAAATTTATTGCCTAATATTAGAATATATACTCGAAAATCGTTCTTTTTCATATTGCAACTAGGTTGATCTAACAAAACCAGTACATTTAAAAGAAAGGTGCTATCTTAAAAGCTGTTTGTCTCATTGTTTAAAAAAAAATAAAATTTTTGGATGAGAGTGAGAAGAAATTTTCATATCAATCAAATTCCAGTGAAAGAGTCATTATTATCCCACTCAGGACTGGAATTGAAGCCTACAGAAAATACGATTTCATATTAGTTAATTTTCCTAAAAAGTTTATATAAAATGACTTCATGTTTATGGGAATTGCAATTTTCCAATCGTCAGTCGGGACAATCTTGAACACTACGGATGTTCTTAGCATTTTTAAAATTACCTCAAGCTAACAAGATAAGTAACTATAATAATACAATTTTTGATTTGACGGTTATTTTATTCGCAATTTTAAGCACTAGTTCTCTCTTGTAATTTATTATTAAAATGTGATCCCTTATCAGAGACTCTTAAATAAAAAAATGTTATAGGCAATATAAACTCCGACCTCTATTGATATTAATTTTAAAAACATAAACTAAATATTTCTGAAAGGATATTTGGCAATAATTGATTAGGGTTATCCGGAACTTATTAAAATGATTAAATTAAATTATTGGGTAATTTTGTTTAATGATATACGTCTGACCTCTTACATTTCCTATCATCAATTACAAAAATACCATACACTTAACAAAATTTTATTTCTCTAAGTCAAATTTTGGAAACATCACATCAATTGAAATTGAATAGTATAAAATCTCCTAATGCTGTATCTGATAGTTTTCATCTATGTTTCAGTTATTTTATGTACTTCTCTCAGTACCTGGAAATAATTATAATACGCATCTATAAAAGCATATATAAATTATGTAGCAAAATTATCTCCTATCAAATTATTTGATAAAATTGATGATCCCATCATTTCACCAATTTTTAAAATAGTAGTTGGCGATGGCCGAAACGTTTGCAAAAGTAAATCAATTTTAGGTTGATAACATTTGATATAATTTACTCGATGCCTTTGGAAATAAAACCAAATGACATTAATTAAATAGAGTCCCAATTGTGCCTATAGATAGTTCTACTCGATAAGAATTGAGTGTAATATTGGGCGTTCCCCAAGCAGATCATTTATTATCGATTTTCTTATCTACAAATAAAATTATTTCTCATGTTTAGAAGTAGAAATTAAAGTGTTATGTTTCATAATAATATTATTAATTTATTACAATAACGTTTATGTAATTTAATAGGTCTTAATGTAAGATATACATTTTTATAGAGTAAACAATAATACTATCATAGTTATAGCATCAGTCTCTAATTTAATCAGTTCAAAAGCACGCGAGATCTTTGCTGGTGCCAGATAAATAATTTGTTACCAAGTCTTGTTCTATTATATAAAATTATATTTAGCTTGACAGGAAAAACAAACAAAAAAAACTGGTAATAATTTTAGTATAGATTTATTTTGTAACTAAATCAATTGTTATGTATTACTATTAAAGGAGCTGTCCGGTGATATAACGAAAATTGGCCTATTATTACTAATCTGTAAATTTGAAAACAATAAATCAAATTAACATTTATAATAACCCTTCTTTGGTAAAACGTACATACTGATAAGTTATACACTACTGTTTTGCACTTTCGCATTTATTAAATAATGTATAGCCACAATTTGGGCTCTTGTAATCGCTTCCGTTCTTCTTGGCATCAAATCAAACAGTAAATTAATAGTGTTTGATGAAGTGCATTAAATTCATTATCTATGCGCTCCCGTAATTCAGTGCCCTTGGTACAGTGACATTTCAGACACTTTCGATCGGTGAAAGATTAGGGGTTCAGGTCGGTCGTGGGAGAGTTACTACTTTGTTTTGTTGAAGGAAGTTTAATGTGTTATGTGCCACATGTTACGTTATCTTGCTGGAAGATTACTTGAAACACCCTCTGAAGACCAATTATTTGGGCTATTTCCTGTAAAGGAGCAGATTTACAACAGGCTCTTTTTCAAATACGTTAACTTGATGACGACAAACTTTCTTACATCCTTTAAAATTTACACGTTAAATTTGAATGGATGAGAATACCTTTATGCCTATTATACACGTGATAGCACTACTTACTCCAGACTTTATCTCTAAAAAACAATTTAACCAAATCTCAGACAAACAAACGGATGGTTTTCAAACTTCAATCGTTTTCTAATTAATTAATTAATTTTCTTAGTTTAAGATAAAAGCTTCAATGCCATATAATTTCTTTTTTAATGGCGCTGCAATTTTAATGTGCAGTATTGTACATATTGAATAGATATTGACAAATTACAATACGCGTTACAGTTTATGAATTTTACATTTTTTAAAAGCATTGGTAATTATACATTACAATAAGTGATATATTATTAAATCAGTATTCGTGTATGTAAATTGAATATATTTATAAGCGCTTAACAGCAGCATAAAAAATGTTTCGTTAACAATTTATGTTTATTACAATACATTTTTAACTGTTAATTATAAAATATTAATTTTAAGTAAGCTGTTGTTACCGCCTTTTTTACTTTTTTTAAAAGATTATATTTGCATAAATAAACAAAATATTTGTAATTCAGATTATTCTAATATAAACAGTTTTTTAACTTCCTGGGTATTTTATAATGTTATGCATGCTATATTATTCCTTGAAAAATCTCCAATCGAAAATCTACGCAGAGAAGTAAGCGTAAAACGTTAAATAATTCAGCTTCGCCCGGTTTATCACAAAGGTACAGAAGTACAACGTATAATTATTACTTAAAGTAAAACATTAATTATTATAACTTAAGAGTCATTTTCTGACAAACAATATGAGTTTATAAAATATTTGAAATTGTTTTTATTTTCTTAATTTCCAAAAATCGCGCTGTGGTTCTATTTTTCATTACATTATTAAATACGAAAAAATAAGCTTCACTAAAATTTTTTATTACGAAGTGCGTTATTTAACGTGCGGTTCGTGAAGGAAACTTTTAACTCTTCAGCACCGTGCTTTTAATTGAAAATAATTAATTAAAACTTTCTGAAGTTGTAACCGCAAAAGCGCGGGTTTTAACAATGCTCCAGTGAAGCTTCCACTCTAATCTGTGTTCCACACTTACCAAAATGTTATTTTGGGTTTTTCAAAAGTAACTTTTTGACGTGATAGTTCTGAAATCCTTTTTTTGATTTAAATTATTTTCCTTTTAAATTATTTACTTCCTCTACAAATACATATACGTATTTTTTATTTATTTTAAGTAGCACAATTTAGAGGAGTAATATAAAATATTTCTACAAATTGTGGTAATTGTAAATATTACAAAACTATTTTTAAAATATAGAACACAAAGGTTCTTTTAAATTTTTGATATAGTTTATAGGTATACATGTTGCCTTTACCACGATCTGTATACAGCTTTTGGTGAGAGAATCAAATACTTTTATGTAAAGGTACAACTAAAAATTAAGTGTGTTGTAATATTTTCTTCAACAGCTTCTACTGATAACGCCGCTTCTATTCTCGTATTAGTGGTGTAAATTATTAAAGTAGCCTCCTTCAGTTGACTTAACATATTGTATATTTTCCATTGTTAAATCCTAAATTATAAGAAAGGAAAATTACATAGGCTATTATGCATATTGTCTGCGAAACCAATAGTACAAGATTCTTTTAAGTTTTTATTATTGTTCGTTCATGAACAATTATTTAGCTTGTGTGATTCTTCGGTGAAAATGTTTTCATCACTTTATTAATACAATTCACTTGACTAGTAATTATTGGCACTGTCTAACATTTTATAAAAATGGCGGGAGGATATCTTTCGATTACGTTTTAGACCACTAATTATTTTTCTTACAATGAAAATTGTTTTTTACATTCACAATTAAAGATTCCTTATATATCGTACGTACTATTTCAAAATGTATAGCCTCAATCTCCCTCAATATCCTATAATTCGATTCTTTATTTCTATTATTGTAGTATTTTGTATATTTAGAACATTTACAATATTTGTTGTATTTATGTTATACAGGCTTGATGAAGTAAACCCAGATTTTTTTTGAGTGGTATTAGGGAAGAGCCGAACGACCATCTGATGCCCATATAAAATCCCCTATTGGGTAATATAGGTTAGCTTCACATAATCACCAACCTACGAGAATACGACCACAAAGATGCTGTACTCAAATCCCGTTTAGCTAAAAAAAAAAGTTATAAATTTTTGCGTAGTTTGGCTGCAAAAAGGCCAAACTTTACAAAGTAGCCAAGAAGTACATGGAATCTAACCACCAGGAAGAGGCAACTTACCGTAAGCGATCTGACCACAACAAAAGTCATAAATTCGTCCGCGAATAAAAGAGAAGATCGATCAGAATCATGAGGGGAAACATAACTAACCTGGTAAAAGAAATGAGCTTTATGAAGTCGACAGTCACTCTAGTAATGCACCGGGACCGGTACTAAGGAACCGTCAATTATCGACAGAAAAACGAGATGGGCAGAAAGTTAAAGGCCTAAGCACTGCCGGACCTCAAGCATCAGAGTGATGGCTTCTAAGGTTATTTTCCAATCAAAGAAACTTGATTCAGAACAGGAAAGTCAATCTCCAAAATGACGGTTAGATCTGCTAAGTGTCATGCATACAAAGCTTTCCGCCTCTGTCAGAATGTTGAAAAATTTAAAGGTAACCACCGAGGGCTATATAAAAGTACTGAAGACGGAGGTCAAATTCGGGATAGAGGAGGCAACCATTGGGCGGGAATACTAGATTCCGCTCCACTTCATGAGGCAAAGAAGAGCCAGGAATAACGACATAACAAATTGCATTTTTGCATTACCAGTGGTTCCCCAATTTGCGATCACTTTCCAGCCCGGGTTGCAATTTCTTTGACTACTGTGTGTGGACCCTGATCGAGGTGAAAGTCAATAAAAGATATTATAAAATCAAGGATAGCTTAAGGCATATACATATGTACAAAAATAAGGTTCGCCTGCATCAGGTTTAGGTCCCTAGAACGGTATTGCTGATGAGGGCTACATCGAATTATATGATTCTCAATATTATTTAGTCCAATTGCAATGAGTTTTATGTAAATAAATTTAATTTTTCTTGCATTTTATTTGATGTTATTTTCATTATTTATTAATTTTACGCATTTACCTTAAGATTCTGCACGTGACGTGCATGATTATTATTTTTCCATTATACGGTTTTTAAATTGATTAACCCTTTACAAGTCCTAAAATATATTTAATCGATGGCGAAAATATTTTGAATAATATTCTGTTGAAAACAAATTTGTAAAAATTTAACCAAATTACAATAAAAGTTGGTAAATTGTCAGTTTTACTTCTACTGAAGTTTTTGCGATTATTTTTTTTTAATTATTGAAGCAATCATAATTAATAAAATATTATAGTAGAAGCAGCGAGTCACATGATGTTTAGCCAGCAATTAGAGCTGTTATGAAATTGAAGTAATCAAAACCACATCGCTATCTACCATTCAGATATTTACGTTTAACTTTCTAGAAATGTAGTTATCAAACCTACATGACTTCGTTCAGTCTGATTGTTGGTTGTAACCAGTTATATTTACCTCTGTCCGTATCCAGAATAAATTATCTGGGGCACCGTTATCTCGTTTTCGCTTGTATGGGTAGCCCTAATTGTTTCCTGCTATAGTACGTCTACAGCGCGACCAAGCGATATGAAGCTCCGGAAAATATGTGAACTAAAATCATAAGTGTGAGTAAACCAATGAAATTCGAATAACTTGAATAATATAGCCAGTTTCAAAATCGTGTGTATTATTTTCGTAGTGTTTTGGATTATTTATATGCAATCGAACATGTTCATTCAACTTTGTTCAGTTTGGCGCATGATGATAAAAATGTTGGCACATTTTAGGGAATATATATATTTAAATGCAATTGTTATCATTATCAGTTACTACATAACCTTTAATTGAATTTGTTGATGTTCTGATGTAAATGTCATGTTTGGCATCGTCCTCACAAAAAAGTGGCAAGCAAAAAACACTTATGAGAACCCGGTTGTTTGTACTGCACCAAATGTTCTTAACAGTTGTTCAACAAACGAAGGGTCAAACAAAATATATTGGCCTAAAAATAAACGTTGTAAAAACAGACGTAAGGCAAGAGAAAGCACCAAAATCCCCGAATGATGGAAGTAATTGGTTCAAGTATTCTAATGGTAAACGCGCCAGTAAATATCATGAGAATTATAGGGAATAGAAGATTCTTATTCTACAATGATAAACAGTCGCACTAGATGCATCTTTGCTGATCTTAGTGTTGACTTACAACAAATTCAACCTAACGAGCACGGCCATGTTCTACGTAGAGCACCTTGATGCACCAGAAGGATGATCGATCTAAATTGGCCCCCAAAAAATATATGTAGTTGTGTGTTTTGAACTGAAAAGACGTCAATTATCTGTTTGAATGTATTACTAACGCTCACGCTAAATGCGTGCAAGTTATACTGATCATCTTAAAGTTTTCAAAATATAGTCATCAACAAGTTAAATTTGGATTTGAAGCGTGACTTTTGGTAGACTCGCCTAGTCTGTCAAAATGAAATAATGTAGATTTACAAACAAAAACGGCTGCTTTTCTCATGCGATATCGTCTTGATTTATTACTGAAAGTTATGTGCTATTGTTTTGAGATTGATAAACGTACTATTACCACATGGTGTTGGCGAGTTGGTAAAGCGCTGACAAAAATTTGTGTGTCATACCACAAAATGGTCTTGCCTATCATATAATTGCGAAAAATGTTTCTTGCGAAGGCGACAGCGTTGGGAAGGTTATTCCCCAAACCATCTACAGTAGGACATGAATCTAGCAATTTCAACGAAAAACATATGCAATGTACAAACGTGCTAATGTTTCGAAACCTATAATATACACAATATCTGATGGTTTCATGGGTGATATTATTAATATACGGCGGATCCATTCTTGCTGGCAAAATCTTACTACGTAACCAGAAACACACCAAGCCGTTCATTCTAAGCGGTGACTGTTTTTTGACCGACAGAAGTCTTGAACAGTATAAACAATACGCTAACAATATTGTGAACATCAAATTTGTTACATTGAAGCTAAATAAGCTTTAATATTTTGAAAAAAATGAAATGTATAACGAATTCGAAGCTAAGCGTAAATTTGCAAAACTATCAAAGAATTTGAAACATGTATTAATACCAACTGATATTATAGCAAAATTTGATATTGCTACTACTGCGCAGAGCATAAAAACAGGCTCAACTACTTGCTGTGCTAATTGCATTATCCGAGCGGTAGTTTGCTAACATTGCATTCTGAAATATTTATGCAGCAACCGTTAGGAAGGTATTAGTTGTCAATATTTATTCTTGTTAGAAAGACGGCAACCAACCAAATGGCTGTAGCCTTATTGAGATCGGAAGAACACTAGAATCGTACGATTTTAACGACTATGTAATAGGAGGTTGCAATATGAGAATAGCATTCGTTATGTTTACTTTGTTTTAATTAATAAGGATGTTCTTATTGAATGGTGTTGTAGTTGCGCCAGTAGTATTCATATTCTCACCTTGTGTGTATGATTTATCAGATATAGCCGTTTTTAATTAGAGGATTGTCTACTTGCAGCTCTTCCTAGATATCATAGACAGTAGCGATAACGGAAAAACTGATTACAGTACCAATGAAAGTGGTAACATGATGGTAATGATTAAAGTGAAAACAAGAAAACTAATAGCGATAATAATGAGAAAGGATCAGAAAATTAATGATGATGACAAAAACCGAACCGAACCGAAAGAATGACGGTTTTGATAATGATGGTAGTTCTCACGGCCCCATGATCCTGACGGAGCGTTAGATATAGATCAGATTTACGCAAGTAATGTTTTAAAGCTTTTTGCTTTCATTATTTCGGTAGGTATTTGTATAAGTTTCATTGTTACGAATAAAGTTTAAACCGGAGCAGCATCAGGTATAGTTTTTAGCGGTGTTACTGTTATGGCTGATAATTCTAAAAGTAACGAGTTAACATCGACTCAAACTGAATCACAAATGACGAGCGGAAATGGTTAAACTATAAACAAATTAATATTAAAAACAATAATAAACCTGGAAGCTTCACCAATCAAGGAAATCATCCAATTGCTGAAATTGTAACAATCAGTTAGAAAAAAATGACCGTGTTTAGTCTAGGGTGTCTGCTAAGTGCTCTATCGTTAGTTTAGGAGAAATTACCGATGGTCGTGGACGATGGAGTACTTATATTACCACTCCATTTCAAAGTACAGGCAAAGTATTTTAAATTATCTACCTGACTCACATTATGTCCCCATAGCTCATTACAAGGTGCATTCAAGTTATAACACCTCCGAATTTTTTTCTCGGGACTGGGAACAGATAGAAACATGCGGCTTATTTTGAAATGCGCGCACCCTCTTTATAAATGCGCGACAGAGATGGCAGCACTACACGGCACACAGGACTTTAGCAGCAGCGGCGAGAGTCAGACCTATTTTTGATATATAAAATGGTAACGTTTTTATTATAACAACAGCGTGTAATAATTCGTTTTCCCCATTTGCGTGGTGTGACATCCATTGAAATTCATTACCAATTAAGTGAGACTTATGATAGTGCTATGGATGTGTCTAATGTGCGTTTGTGGGTGCGACAATTTAAAGAAAGCAGAACATCGGTCATGTAACAACAAACCAAGATAATCTCGGCCTCGCACCAACCGGCCTGACAACATGATCAAGCGAGTGAAGAAACTTGTTTTAGAGGATCGCCGAATAAGTGTGGAACACATCGCTTTCAACGTTGGCATTTCTATGGGATCTGTGCACATAATTCTGCATGAAGACCTGAAAATGCGAAAAGTGTCCTCCAGGTGGGTGCCACGAATGCTTTGAAGTGATTTCTCATGCTCTCTACCTACCTGACTTGGCTCCTAGCGACTTTTGGCTGTTTTCAACGATGTAAGTCGCAAATTTACTAGTCGTGCCGTTATTGCATCAGCGATTTTCCAGTAGTCAAAGAAGACTTTTAAAGAAGCATTTGCAGCGGTCATGGCGTCGACGTTGTCGTACTACTGCAGGGAGATTACGTCGAAAAGTGACACAAGTGTCACAGTTTTTGTGTGATTAGTTTGTGAGAAAAAAATCAGAGATATAACTGAAATGCACCTCGTACTTACTTTTTTAGTAACTCTTGCAATTGCAATTATTTCAGTATTTAAAGTCACTAATACTTCATTTACTCGCATTCTCCTGTTGTATTCGTTTAAATAGTTTTAAAATTACGTTTTATTTACTCAATTGAAACCAAATTAACTGTATATATTAAGTACTTTTTTATTTGCCGGGTTTGACCTATACATACGAACATCCTGACGATTCTCAATTTCATGCCGCAATTGGCTAAGTTCAACTTTTACTAAAGCTCAGAAATTTCTGTTGTTAAAAGTTAGTAGGTAATGCCAGTCGTATGCAAAAAGTTATTTAGCTCCAAAAGTATTTTTGGTTTCTTGTCAATATAAATTATCTGTTTGCAAATTTGAAAACGAAAAATTTAAGTGGTTTCATCACAATTTCTTTTAATTTTGTAGTAAATATTGCGATTAAGAATTAAATCATCTCACTAAACTATGAGTGACTAAACTTCGAGATTGCTTTGATTATTATTACACTTACCAAATAAATTGATTGGTTTGTAGGAAAAAAGAAACAGAAAACACTATAAGCAGGTTCTTTTATTTTTATTTAAGAGACATTTGATTTTTTTGTGATATATTTTAGTTCTTGAAAAAGTGATTTAACGTTCAGTTTGGTATAAGTCTATGTCTAACTAATAAACACTATGCATTTAAAAGTATTACACCTTATATTTTAGAATGTCTCAACAAGGCATATTTCATTTATAATATTTTAATGTACTTTATCAACAATTATTATTAATTAAATAATATAAACAATTTTAGTTTAAAACTTAATAGAATCTTATAGTAGCATTTTGTAGAGTGTAGCAAATTACGTAAGATATAAAAAGGACAAGTTTTATTTGATCACCTTTTACATTTTCTGGTAAAGCTACAAAAATAAGAAAATGTAAAGCCACAACTCTGGATTCTTTCAGCCGAAAACAGACTTTATGCTCACATAGCGCGGCGCACAAAAAATAAAAAAACATTAAAAGGCCTTCCACCACCCGTCCTAAGAACGCTTCCCAAAAAACTAAACTCATTAATTCTTTACTTTCCGAAACCAAAGTTTATTTGTCCCACATTTCGTTTTGCGTGGCAGTCCTGGCTTTTCCGAAGCACAGCCACATAACAAGAAGCGACGGTCCTTGCAACTTTACAGCAGGGATTAATGGCACCGCGGGCCGGATGTTTCAGGAGAAGATTTGCGCTCAGAATTATTGCAGCGAGCAAAGTTTGAAGCTGGCCACTTAGGGTAGCGAAACTGCAATTGAATTAGGGTGCATTACTTATGAGAAAAATTAATTGTGTCCCACATTTTACGTTGATTGTTATTTAAATGTTCTTCAGGGTGAAAAACGGCGTTATTATTATATATATAATTTCTTTATATGACACGCAGTAGTAGGCCTGGCTAATGAAGTAAACCCTCGAGGTTTGTTAATTATGCTGAAAGTTGAATAAACATATGGGCTTGTAAACAGTAGCCATTTAAGCGGTTTGTTATAAAATTGTAACTTAACAAAAGTCCTTTAATTACGATATCATGTGGTTTAAAATATTACCTACAAAAATTACTTTATTTCTTATTAAAGTTAAAAATCAAATTTAAATTAACTGTAATTATTCAAAGACGAGCTTGTGCCAAATTTTAAACTCCTGGCTTTTATTAAAAAAACTTAATTTGAGGAGACCATACATACGGAGCTCCAAAGTTATCGTTAAAGCATAAAATAAATTATTTTAAAATTTGGAACAAAGTTGGTTATGAGAAGATTCCTCTAATACCAAAAATCATTTTTCTAACGCAACCTATTTGTAAGACAGCTGAAAAGTACAGTAAGGTTTCCTAAATCATAATGTGCTACAGATGATTTTTTTGAGTTCAATATGCTATTCTATTTTTTGTTTTAAATTGAAATTGTAAAATTAAAAAGTCACAGCGTACATATAAATAAAGTAAGCCGCTTTGGAGGAATTTAGAATGCAGAAGGGGATTAAAAAAAACAAGACAGCCTTATTCCTGTAATTTTCAATGTAATTATGGATAGAATAATTAAAAATACAAGGAGCAAGGCAGGGTAATTACAAACAGTATTTGATTATAAAAATTTAGTACCAATTCAAGTGGATAATCCAGTGTCCGGACCATAACATACTACTTGCTGATATACAGAAAATAATAAGTAAATTAATAGATATATAAACTACAGAAATAGAAGATATATAAACGTTAATATAGAAAAAACAAAGATTATGAAGAGAAAAAAGAAACAAAGGAAAGACAATTAGAACAAAATATACTGGAAAGAAAAACAGCTAGGAGAAGTAATGGCTTATGATTTTTTGGGGACTAGAGCAGAAAACGATAAAAACATCAACGAGGGGATAGCTAATAGAACCAAAAATGCAATAAATATAAGATAAATCAAATCAAATGGCACAGGATCGGAAAGCATAGAGTAAATGAACAAGTAGTTAAACTAAGGGTTCTCTACTCTCACGTTCTATATAGGGCAAAAGGAAGCAGACGAAGAAGAAGAAAAATGTTCTTAAAATTTTTTAAGTTCTTTTTAATTGCATAAATATTTAAGGTATATATTTTTTAACCAGAGCTAATAACAACAAGAAAGTAATTTTTCTTGGTTTTCTTATGATTTTTTCTATGTTCAACAACTCAATCCACAAAATTATTTGTTTCTATTTGCAGTCACAGTCAGGACCTAATTAAGCTATTGGTTAAGTAAGACGTAGCTTAGGGCGTTAAGATTTTAATAATAATAATAATAATAATAAACTTTGAACAATTAAATTTCGGAATCGTACATTTATCTTTCATCGACGTATAATAAATTTAAAAACATTCACATTGTAACAGAAATAGCATATCACAAAGAAGTTATTTAGAAACTCTCCAGAATGATCGATCACCGTCCGTGCTACCTCTAGCGGCGCCCACATGTTTAAACTCCAGAACTTTCTGATTCGTTCTAGGACTGCGCTTTTGAATATAAGGTGGAGCAGATGGACATTCGCGGTAGTTTAATAGGAGACGTTATAAGGCAAACAACAGTGGTGAAAATAAATTAGTCTTATAGTAACCGTTGGCCGTTGCGTTAATAGAATTATAATTTATAATTATTCTGTAGCAATTTTGAATTAAATTGTCGTTCAATTAACATTTTATTTATCATAAACGTTCAATAATGAGGGGCAAAGATAGTAGAGATTTGTAAACAAAGTCAAGCAAAAAACTAAAAGTAGATACTTTTTACTCAGTAGTGTGCAGTAATTATAATCATCGTCATCGATTTCAATAATTTGAAACCCTAATTATACTGCATTAAATGTACAGCTGTAAGATGCTTGAAGCATACAGAGCTCTGAAAATATTTTCAAAGATGTAGACCCAATTCGATGATGCGGGAGTGTAGTGCAAAAATGATGACTTATGAGTTGGTAGTCTACGATGACATTCAACAAATCTATTATTTTGACTTTAAAAAATCTGAGACAATATGCTACTCAAAAAAAGCTCTTGTATCAGTTGTGTTATAAAAAGTTAATTAATGGATAACTCATCTAGCGAAATTTGTTGGTTTATTCAAAATCAATCGCACGAGTATTTTGTAAAGGGGAATGACGTTTATAGCAATTAAAAGCTTCGAGTGCAGAGAGTGCATCTCAAAATTTAGTAGAAGAACTCATGTCTCACAAAAATGAATTGTAAAATAGCAGGACAGTACAAGCAGAAACTTTGTATTAGCGAAATGTTAAGTTGTTTAAGTTGTAAATTTTTCAGCTTCCTGTGGGTTGCCAATTCGTGGCAATAATAAAACTTTAGGCCCTGTAAAAGGTGATAACTTTCTTAACTGTGTATGATTGATTTTAAAATTTGATTTTTTTATGGTCAAACGTATAGCAAAGTTTGAAAATAAAGAAAATTTTTTCTTCGTGCTTATCAGTGACTCGATTATCTAGTTGGTGTACTAAGTTAAGGCAGAAATTATTCAAAAGACTGTAGATGCTAAGTATTATTTCATAACCTGTGGAGTCAACGCTAGAGGTGCCGTATAAAAAAAATGTAAAAACTCCTATTGAACAATTCTTGATATTTATTTCTGTTTCCGCGGTTAACTATGTTTAAACAACTTAGTTCACGGGATGAACCGTGTCTATTTTGGGTAAATTCTCGACGTTTCGGCATCGGCTTTGATGCCATTTTCAAGAGGTTAGCTCTTCACTCGGGGTCTCAATCTGCCTACTCCCCAAGGAGAGCTACGAGTCTTTGAATAAGACTTACCTTTCGTGTGACCTGCTCGGCCTTTTATAGGGCTGGAAGTGAAAGTTTGTTTGGCGGGAGATGCGTTGGGTTGGGGAAAGTTTGTAGGATTAATGCGTAATTGGCAGTGTGGGGTAATAAGGGATTTCCATAAGACGGGTAAACGTTGGCTATCATCTCTTGTGTTGAGGCACTGTGGGCATTTTTCTATTTCAATAGCCTCGCGTATTATTCTACTGGTTAAATGGGAAATGAGGCAATGGTTTTAGCCCCAGAGAAATTAATTTTGTCCTCTTTCTTTGTTGTGTTTGGCAAGTGTCGAACCATTATCGCCTTTCCGTACGGCCAGAGAATGCTCGTATGTTCGGCTAGATATTTGCCGATTTGTTTGACCTATATGAGTCCTTTGGCAGTCTCCACAAGGTATTTCATACACTCCTTTTGATTCATTGGGGCAAAAATCCTTTGCTGAGAGAATAAGCCCAGATATTTGATTATTGATCGTCAAGACCGTGCGTATATTTTGCCGCATTAGTATGCGGCTTATTCCAGCGGTGGTACCTCTGATGTAAGGTAGGAATGGTTTTGTTGGTCAGAAGGTTTTGGGATTGAGAGTTAGTGTTTTATTTATATTTTTGATTATATTAGTTAAGGATTTGTTGGAACATCCATTTTGCAGTAGGGTAGTGGTAATGGATTTAATTTTTGAAAATACTTCTGAAAACCTTCCCTATACGCAAAGGCAACATCATGATCAGCTTTGATGTCGTTTCTTTGTTTACAAATGTCCCAATTCCTGATACCCTACAGTTATTAAAGTCAACGTATAATATAAATACATTAGACGCCTTTACGGGGAGGAAACTTTAAACTTAACTAAGCTATATTCAAAGCTTACATTACGTAAGGCCAAACTTTTGTGTTACCTTGCATTCCTAAAGTGCTGCAGAGACCAACAGGTGATACCTGTGGGTTTACGATTAAATCATCTATCTCTACTTACAAACTCCATCCATGCTACCCGTAAAAACCTCGCCAATACCAATCTGGAACTTTATGGCCTTTTCCATAAATTAAGTTCCTCCAAAATTCATCCTATTATCTGGAATGCTTTTTCTAGGATTACCAGATGTACCGGAATGCCATTACCATTTTTTTTTTGAAAAAAATGTGTAATTTTCGATATAATGGAAACTTTTATTTATTCAAAATATTGACCATTTAATTCTGCAAATTTTGCCCATCTTTCAGGCAATTTATGAATCTCATTCCAAAAAAATTGTTTTTCCCATTGATGCGTAAAGGTGATAGTCGCACGGGGCAAGGTCTAGAGAGTACGGCGGGTGCAATAATATTTCCCAACCAAGCGCTTTCAATGCTTCCTTGACCAGTTTTGCTGTATGAGACGGCGCGTTATAGTGCTGTAAAATGACTTTACCGTGTCTTCGGGCCCAGTCTGGACGTTTTTCAATCAATGCATGGTTCAAGTTGATCGTTTGTTGTCGGCGGCGATCACTATTAACTGTTTCACCAGGTTTCAACAGTTCATAATACACCATGCCACTAGGGTCCCACCAAACACAGAGCATCGTTTTCCTGCCAAAGCGATTCGGTCTCGCGGTTGATAGGCTAGCTTCTCTAGGTGATAACCAGGATTTTTTCATTTAGGGTTTTCGAAATAAATCCACTTTTCATCACCCGTCACTATTCGATGCAGAAATGACTTGCGATCAAACCTTTGAAGCAACATTTCACAGACGATTTTTCGATTTTCCATTTGCCTGTCATTCAATTGATGTGACACCCATCTTTCCATCTTTTGGATTTTTCCCATCGATCATAGTCGGTCGCTAATAGTTTCTTGGGCCACATTTAATGCTTCTGCCAATTGTGTTTGAGTTTGTGTTGGGTCTTCATCCAATAACTCCTGCAGTTTCGCATCTTCAAACTTTTTCGGTCCACCAGAACGTTCTTTGCCTTGCACATGGAAAACACCACTTTTGAATTGTTGAAATCACGCCTCACATGTTTTTATGGTTGGAGAATGCTCCCCGTATGTATCAACTAGCAAACGATGACTTTCAGTGGCTTTTTCTTTTGATTAAATAAAAACAAGTAATGCATGCCGCAAATGCACGTTTTCAGGCACATAACTTGACATTTTTGGAGAGATATAAATATATGACGGTGATACTTAACCTAAGAAGTTGAAGCTTGATGTCTGCAGAATAAAATGAACACGTGTCAAGTCATAATGTTGTATATTAAGCCTAGCGATACCTATTTGAAAAAACCGATAAAGACTTTCGGTACACCTGCTATACATAACGTCGTGCATATCCGAAAGAAAACCGACACCCAGAAACGCAAACGTTCCAAGTTGTGCTAAAGTAAACTTCCCAATACTCAACCATCCCTGACCAATACGACGGTACATAACCTTTCTGACTACCCTGTAAGCAACTTAGCTATTCAGGGTCTGGAAAAAGGTTTTAACTTTGCTGTAACACCAAACCGCATTCCCACTGAACAAATTATATCCCAAATAGAATCCTCCATTTCCACCCTTCCCGAAAATGTGGCAAATGAAACCAGGCAAGATGTAGCCAAAGTGCTACGTACAGCCGAATTACCAAAACCAAATATCAAAGCCTCCGAATTACGCGTCTTAAAAGCTCTAAAAGAAAATAATATTACAATTTTACAGGCAGTTAAGGACAACGCTACAGTGATCCTAAGTACACCGGACTACATCGGTAAGATGCACAATTCACTTAAATCCTCTGATTATCGCCATGTACCTAATAATCCCACTACCTACCTCGAAAAGAATACCAAAACTCCCATTACTAGCTCCAACCTATCATCCGACACCAAGAAACTCCTCTTACCCCGAGAAAAATCTTCCAGAAACCACAAATTGTAGGGTCTCCCAACAATTCAGAAAGAGAACATTCCTTTACGCCCTATAGTTAGTGCGTTCGGTTCTCCCACCCACAACCTAGCCAAATACCTTGCCAGGTCGCACGAAAGGTCAGTCTTATTTAAAGACTCGTAGCTCTTCTTGGGGAGTAGGCAGATTGAGACCCCGAGTGAAGAGCTAAACTCTTGAAAATGGCATCAAAGCCGATGCCGAAACGTCGAGAATTTTCTCAAAATATATATATATATATATATATGTGCGTGCGTGCGTGCGTATGTGTGTGCGCGCGTGTGTGTGTGTATGTATGTATGTATGTATATATATATATATATATGTGCTATGTGTGGTGTTGTATGTATGTATATATATATATATATATATATATATATATATATATATATATATATATATATATATATAGAATTAGCTATACATTCCATTTTTGGAATTCCAGCCGCTGGTTTGAGCTCTTCAGACTTGTTATCTTCGCATTCCAGTTTTTTATTCTTCTGAATTGCATTAATTCTTCCATAAATTTTTATCTATCATTATCTTGTCCTTGTGTTTTTTTCCACCGTAGAGTATTGAGTGTTTGTCTTTGTCTATTCTTCCTTCACCTTCTCATCTTATCTGTTGTAGTGCCATTATGCTTATTCTGTGTCGTTCCATTTCTCTTCCTATTTCTTCCATTTTACCTATTTTTAATAATGTTCTTATGTTTCATATTTCTGATCTTATATCGCCTTTTTCGTTTTTTCTTTTTGTTTGCTTCCTTGTGTTTTGCATTATTTGCAGTTTTCTTACTTCTGCCTCTTTGTTCACTTTCTTGTTTATTTTTATAATTTATTTTATATATTTTCTGTAAATCGTTTCCTTGTCCATTGCCTTCTACATTTTTCTGTTTCTTATCTATCTCTATTAGTTTTTTTCGGAAAGTTCGTGTTATTTTCTTTTGTTTTTCTTTGAGCTTATAGCCTTTTCTGGCCGCTTCTTTCACTTGTGATTCCACTTTTAATTTCCTCCTCTCTCAACGTCTGTTGTTCTGTATTCATCATTATTAATCATTAATTTGTTGTTTCTTATTTAGACCTTATGTTCTTAATTTATCACTTCCTTTATATGTGATATTAGCCTTCTTTTTCTTCTTGTGCTTCTTCAGTATAGTCTTTATGGTTTTATGTATCTGTAGCCTTTCGATCTTTTGCATTTTTTAATGTTTGATCAGTTTAATCAGTATTGACTTTGCTTTTCCTTCTTTGAATTTACCAATTCTTCTTATTTCACCTGTCTTCTTTTATATTGATGTTTATTGCTATATACTGATGTACTGTATTGGCCTTGTTTTGTGTTTTTTCTCATTTTCGTTGGTATTGTACATTATTTCCTTTGTCACTATATTTTTCTTCCTTAACTCTATTTCTAAAATACCTATTGTTTCCACCAATTTGTTCAAACATTCTATCTATTTATGCCATCTTTAGTCTTTTGATGTTTGTTAATTTTAAATAACGGCAAAATTCTACTCTAATTTATTACGGTTGTTTGTCTAATTATCTGTTTAATTTCACAGAGCAAGAGACTAGGGGCCGGCGGACCGGTCGAACTTCCAACCTATTCCTGATATGTTCTTCCTTTAAATTTATTTAATTAATTATTGATTTTAATTTAATTCTATTTTACCTTTATTTTATTTTATCCTGCTTAACTTATATTTCAGTTTATTCTTCATCCTATGACGTGTCGCTTATTCTAAAAAATTTGCGCGTCTCTTTCAGTTATTTATATTCTCCTTATCACTTATCTATTATAGCAGCATGCAATTTTCCTCTTTATTTACATATCATTTAACTTCAAAATAAGTTCAATAAAATTAAAATAAAATTTGAATTTTACTCACTGCCGCGGTATAATTTATTTATTTTCACTTTCCAGCTTATTATCCTTTTAATTCGCTATCTTTCCTATATTCTTTTTATGTTTACACCGGTGTTTTTAGCTCATTAATACTCACTAAAACCTCTGCATGCCCACACATTACAAAGTAAATATCATGGTACCGTAAAATAAGAAAATTGTCTGGCCACATACATCCCTTGCGCGGGCCATTCTTTACAACTAGTTGGCTCCGCAGTTGTGGAGAGTAGCAAGTACTCTGTTAAATTTTTTTAGAACAACAAATCTATAAATTTTTGATTTCTTTGTTCAAAAGATGGAATATCTTGGAGTCTTGTCTTAAAAGAACTCCTTATTTTTAAAAACTTTGTCAACAACCCGATGAAGTGTCCGTGCTGATTCTCGTCAAGCATTATACAAATCGTACCAGGAAATTTTCGAAGTTCTAGCACGCATTACCCATGATAGTAATTAGACTATGAAACAAGTATATCGGAAAAACTTAGAGATCTTGTAATGTTTCGAGAAGTAAGTGAAGGGCTTTAGATACAATATGGGTCTGATATCTGGACCTTAAAAATGTTGTAGGTAATCATACCCACAGAAAAATGTGTGAGAATATATAAATGGCCAAATTTACAGAGTGGCGTTTCAACATTTGCTTTAAACGTAATTAAATAACAAAATTTTGGGCTAGAGCTTCTAGCATGACTAAATACATATCCCTTGTGACTTAATAAATATCTTAATATGCTGTACCAATAGCATTTCAATAAAGTTAATACCAAGCATGCCAAGCGAACTACCTGGAGTTTCAGTAATTCCGGGCAAATTGCAGCGTAAACTCCCGGCTGCGGAGCGCAGAGCACGCAACTGATTAACCAATTAAAATTAACGTTTGCGAGTTGTAGGTCCTGCCAATAGAGGCCGGTTATCCGGAAGCGCGAAGTGGAGACCTGCTAAAACCGGGCGATAAACGCAATTAGCCGAGTGAAATATTCCACGGTAATCTCAGTACATCGCTTCCAACCGCCTAACCGGAGCGTCCGTTATTATACAGCCGTTATATTGTTCATCGCCGAGCTTTTATAAGACCACAAAGTGAGCAGCAGAGCTGACACGATTCAATAAGCTCTTTCGATAGCGTGTAGCTGCGAATCCTATTACGTGACAAAGACTTAATACGTATTTAACGCAGATTTTGCCGTCTGCTGATAAAAGCTAGTGGGGATTATTTTTAATTGTGCTATAGCTAACTGTATTATATTTTGCCTTTCACTGATTTAATGATTCTTGTACTATTTACAGCTCACCGTAATTACAAAGATCAAGGGCTTAAGAATTTATATAATTTTATTACAATGCAATATGCTACAGTATTAACAATAAGCATTAGCGCGATCTGGTCACGTTGACCTGGTTAGACATATGTTCTTTTCTTTTATTGGATTAATGCAAATTTACAATCTACTTAATAAGGGTTAATACTACTTAATCAAGTGAACTAGGTTAAAAGTTCACTTGAGTCAGGGGCCATCCATTGACGGCTCTGGATTCACTTAGCTAGGTCTTCTGGCCATGTTCTGTTAAGTCTTCTATTTTCCAATGGTTGTCTGAACAGTTCACTGATTAGCTCGTTGCTGTCGGTTAGCGATTTTGTGTTTATAAGACCACAATGAGAAGGTTTTATTTTATTGAAGGTAAGAGGACTTCTTTCGTGTTGTGAACGTGACTTGACAAGACTTATCAACGTTTAGATTAATTTTCCAGTGCGTAAGCCAAATATTGGAGTTGATCAAGATAAGCTTGCATTTGCAGAAGTTCGTATTGGATCGAGATCTGTAGAAAAGATGGCTGTATCATCAGCGAACGTTGCTAGTAGTGTATCCTCGCTGGCTGGTATATCAGCGGTAAACGTAATACAAAGACAAGGTCCCAGAACACTTCCTTACACCAGAGTTGATGGTCTGTAGTCAGATAATGAGTCTTCAATTTAACTTGGTAACGTTGGACAATGCAATATGACTAAGGATGAGTAACAATTGATTTGGTAAGTGTTGTTTAAGTTTGACATGGTTATGACATGTCAAACGCCTGTTTTAATAATAAAAAAAATAGTCTCTGTATAATAATTATTACAATTACTAAAATAACTAAATTATAAGTTAATGTTCATCTATCATGCACTAAGTCTATTGGTGTGTTGCGCTTTAGTCTCTTTATCTGCTTGCTGTTATTAAGTAGGTTTATTGCCAATACATTTGGGTGATTTTCCAGTCGATGAGTGCAATTTACACTACACTACGCCATCGTTTCACTCAGTGTGGGTACTTGGAGATCATGTCTTTATTTATAACAAATCAGGACGCATCCGTAATAGGTCGCAGCACTTAAGACTGGAACCTTTCGATGGTAACAATATTTGATATCAATGCTGTCCCCCAAATCTGCAACCCGTAAGTGCATGCTGGCCTGAAGATGACGTTGTACTCAAGAAATTTGTTTCAGAGTGAAAGTTGACAATAATTATTTCGAATTTAGTATCTTTACGCTACCTGTAGTATATATAGTTTCCTATCATTATTGTGGTGAATCTACCCGACATTTAATAAATATGCTGTGGTTTAACTTGGCCCCGTTTATTTTAACCCTCCTCCTCTTAGTCTGTTTGTCGATTATATTGATATTGTATTGTAGTAGATTGCTTGCTTCAACTTTTGTGAACTGCTGTAATAGCAGTGTCGTCAGCTAATGTGGTTGTAATCACACTATCGTTGGTTGAGAAATTAGCAGTGAACAATGAGTACAGTAACGGCCCCAGTATACTACCTTGTGGCACGCCCGAAATTATTGGTTGTCGAGCTGTTATCTCATTTTTATATCTTATTCGGAAGTACCTCTCACTTAGATATGATTTATGGTATAAAAGTTTTCTGAAAGTTTTTTCTGGGTTTATAGAGATGCCTCTATTGCCACACCTTGTCGAATGCTTGGCTAATGTCTAGGAATACTACTGCACAGTAGTGTTTATCTTCAAGTGTTCTACTAATGGTGTCAACCACACGGTGGATCTGTTCAATTGTAGAGTGATGGCGTCTAAACTCAAATTGGTGATCAGGTACTAGGTTTCTCTCTTATTTAACTTTTTGGCTAATAGACAACAAACTAATCGGCAGATAAGATGAAGGCTCATGTGGTGGTTTGTCCGATTTGTTAATTAGTATTATATCTGCGGCCTTCCACTCTGCTGGAAAATGTTTTAACCTGAAGGCACGTTTATGAGCTGTGGTAACATAATTAATCCTTTGTGAAGTAGTTCCTTCAATTCTTTGCCCGTGACCAAGTCGAATCCGGGCACTTAGGTCATTTAGAATTACATATTTTACTTCTTTTGAAATTGTAACAGGTATAACTTTGGTAGGTTGTTCTGTTTATTCTGTTTATTCTCATCTTCGTCGATCTACGGGAATGGCTTAATTACTTTTTTCAAGTAATCAGCTAAGGTTTCAGCTTTATCTTTGTCCGTTTTAGCCCAGCCGTAGTTTGGTATTCTTATTGGTGATATATGTTCTTTTGATGCCTTAATCTTTTTGTTGCTTTCCGCAGTGCATATTCAGTATCAACTGTAAGTGTTAATCTTTTTAGATATTCCTTAAATTAACTGCTCTTTAGTATTTTAGTAATTTTTAGTTATCTTGCTGCGCAGTTTATTTTGTTTTATCTCGTAGATATCTTGCTACTTGGAATAGCTGCCGAAGTCGTCTATTTTCTAATAATTTTTTACGAATGTTTATTGGACAATCCACTCTTTTTTGTTTTAATTTTTCTAGCACTATTATTGCTTCCCCCTATTAAAGTGCTAAAGTTTTATACTTCAGTTTCCAGTATTTTGTTGTTTTGAGCGAAGCTTTTAGGTTATTTTGTCATTAATTAATTCTTTGAAAATCCCCACTCCATTTTATCATTTACTCCTTTTCTTTTACATCCAAATAAACGACTACTATCACAGGGGAGCAGTCGGACGCTTAATCATTATTTGGTTCAATGTTTAGAGATCCTGGTGTAAACCCTTTAGTGACAAAGAACTCCAGGCAGTCTGATAGCTTTTTTGGATCCGTTGGCCAATAAGTTGATTTGTATGACGGTTTAGATGTATAGTACTTTACATTTCCCGGGGGCTGATAGTCTAGATCCACAGCAGGTATGCTTCGCATTATAATTACTACCAGCTAGAAATCTAGACAAGTTGGGTAAAATAATGGATAAGGCTTTGTTTGTCGACTGGAGGCCAATATTGGGCCATGCCAGCCCTCTAACTACACAAGCTTCTTCAATTTTATCCAACGTATGATATTTTATACCGTTTTGTACCTGCATCCAGATGTGCTGTATCGTGTATATTATATAGCGTGGAATTTTAAAACTAGTATTCGTTGTTAAATGTTATTCCGATATTAGCAGAATATCTATCTTGTTTAATGCTAAGAATAACTCTATTTCACGTTTGTGGTTTGTGAAGCCGTTGACATTCCATAATGCAATTTTGTATAATTGAGCCATTATTTTTGAGTTTTGTAGCATACCTAATCTCTTCTCTAAGCTGTAAGTATCAATTCTAAAATAATAAGTTGTTTTTCTATTTGCTACTGTAATTTTATATTTTGTTGCTGTAGATATGCACTTTGTGTCTGTAAATGGTTTGCAATATTATAATCTGATTTAATAGGGATCGTTTTGTTGATACTTGAGCATTATTTTGTATCCCTGGTTGGATTTGAAGGGTGGCGGTGGCGGCAATAGCTTCTTTTGTGTATTTGGTTGATTTAGTACCGTTTCATTTTGTGTGGGAGTATATTGCGTTTTTATTACATGTTCGGTAATCGTGTGGCTCTGAACACTTGGCACAACGAAATTTGTGAGTGCACTGACTTCTTGTATGGCCATACACTTGACACCTTTTCCACTGAACGACCGTTTGTTTTTTGTTTGGGGTGCCGAAGCGTACAACTGCATGTAAAAAAGGTTTAATTTTGTATATATCTATATATATATATATATATATATATATATATATATATATGATATCTATTATTTGCTTTTTCCGATGCCTATGAAGAATACATTTTTTGGTATTTTCTGTACTCTGTCTAATTCTGTTATTATTTGTTTAACATTATGCCCTTGTTCTTTCAGCGCTTCTACGATTGCTTCATGTGCTGTTGTATAGTCTACATTTTAACACCACTCGATAGGTCTTCTCCTCTGTTTGTATGTGGGTCTGATTATTTTGTGAACATCTAACAACGTTTTAAGATTTTTATAATTTTCGATACTGTCCGTCTCTATCTTTATTCTATCTATCAATAAAATTTTATATGTGAACTTGGGAGTGAGTGTTTTAACTAACTCTAACAAGTTTTGCACATTTTTGATGACTATATAGTATAAATGGTTTTTGAATTTAGGACTTTTTGTATGTTGGTTTCAAGATGTTTCTCTTTTTTTGCTAGATCGCGGAGTGGTTGGAGTGAATCTTTTGTTTATATGCTACATCTATTTGTTCATTGTTTCCCTCCATGGTGTACGCCGATATTATTTTTGGACATTCGTTTGCTTCAAATGCACCTATAATTTTATCTTTTTTGTGTTGTTATATGTGCATTATTGTGATTGTTTACTACTTGAAGCCGCATTATTTGTTGGCTCAAGTAAAATGCTCGTTTCTTGGTTATTTTATCAGGATTTTGAATGTTTTCCACTGATTGACTACATGTCAGTGGAATTGGTTAGTTGTACTATGGAAGCGTTAACATTTTAAATATTGTTGTGGCTGTCAGGAATAATACGCGTTTTACATGGCTGCAGAAGCTCGCCATCGCTTGCTTGCGCTACACACATTTACGGAGTGCCACTCACTTCAAATATTCTTTCAATGTCGCGGTTACTCTTATTACTACACTTGTCAAACTTGTAATCTTTTATAGAGCAACACAAATTTACGCTTTGAAACCAAAACCACGAATTTCAAATATATAATTGTAGTTTTGTTTTTAATATAAATCACCAATCAGAGTACAATGTAATTTATAGGCTAATATGGTGACTTAAGGTATATTAATTACATATCTTGCACTATGCCAAAAAAATCCAAAAAAAAACAAATCGCAGTTCTGCTGGTCATTTCCATTTCAGTCTTCGTATTGCGTCATTTTCTAACAGAAGTTGTAGCAGATGATTTGTAATGGTTTTAAGCTTAAGCAGTAGGGGATTCTTAAGTCATTGTGGATCCGCTTATTTGTGACATACCAGGGAGAATTAATAAGGGCTTTTAGTATTTCTGAATGGTATATTTACTGTTTTTATGTAGCCGTAAAGTTGGCATTATATACACTAAACTGCGTTGTAATTTTTTCTTGATGGTTCTATATGGACGATATTATTCTGCAGGGTTGTTAATTTATAAATATCTTTGTTGTTTGCTAAAGATTTAAGATCAACAAATAAAAATATGCGGTTTGCTATTAATTACTTGTCTAACTTTATGTCTTTGTTCTTTGCGTCCGTCGTTTATATTTTTGATATCTACTGAATTATGCGAGTATTTGGTTACCACTCGATAAGCTAGTTCTTCTTTAGGCTGATAGGTATGATAAATTACATTATTTTTTCTCATATATGTTTATAATTGTAGTCAACATAACAAAGTAAATTGTTAATCAGGAAAAAGATTTGGGGCATAAGATGTAAACCTAAATCAAAAATATTCACGAAATTGCTTGTTATAAAATATAAGTATAAAGTGTCTAACTTTTAATAGTATGCTGCTTTAAATAAAAAAGTGGCCGCTCTAATCTGTAGAAAATTTTTGGTAATTATTTAAATGCCTACTGTGTAGTCTTTGAGTAACAATTTGATGCATTATCGTTGAGTTTGGCATTGTCGGTCTTTAATTTTTAAGGAAAGTGGAAGAACAACTTTTGTTAATTTAACAACCTTAATATTTGCAAAATACACATGCATAGACAGTAGTACAAAATGTATAGTTTCAAAAAAGTTTACATAATAAGAATCTTCGAAGCTTCGAGATTTGTATCTTTCTAAACAAGTCCTCAAGATTTTTATATCTTTATTTTTTTGATAGAAGTTTTTTCTTGGCATTCTTAAGGTACTTTAATTACCCAAAATGTTATTTCTGCATATCGTCAGCAGCAAATGTATCTGTCCACCAGAAAGAACACAACATTTTTTTAGAACAAGATTTTTACTATTTTCTCTTTTACCTTTAAAAATTTTCAAATTATTTTTAATAAGAGAAATTGCATACATCTTGTGTAAAGGCTCATTGCTTTCTCTTGATTTATTGCTGTGAAAAGTATTTTATCTCTACAGGATCCGACAGAGAGGTGTTACGTTTTTGAGATGAGTACAACATTAGTGGTAGGGGAACTAGTACATGCGCAATGGTTGAAATACACTCGTTACTTGCCATTTAAGTAACCACTGAACTGTGGACGCTTGAAAAGCGCGTCTTTGTTTACGACACTTTTGTTGGAACCGGTAGTTTGGTAGTGCAGATACAGCGAAAATTTCAAACTCACTTCAATGCTGGTCGACTCGGTGTCATCCCATCTCGCCCAACAATGGTTTAACAACTTAAGAACGAAACAACTGTGATGAGACTTGCAACAGCTCAAAGAGATGATAGGACTGTTAGAACACCAGAAAACATCGAAAGAGTTTGTGTGGGGGCTAGCTCTCGTTGTTCAGCGGTACTTCACTCTCGCGCTTTACTCACATCAGTTAAGTCCTTCACTTTCATCTTTACAAAACAATGATGGTTTAAGAATTAAAAATTCGTATGTGCGGTGGTTTACATTTGGAGAAACGATGCTGAAAATCCTGGAAAATGACTGTATCCGATAATGACTGACAAGGCTCATTTTCACTTCCGGTGCTGTAAACAAACAAAATTGTTTGTACTAATTGGAAATCATCTACAAAAGTCAATAAAATTTCCCTATGTAGCGAAGGAATAACTGTTTAGTGCGAACTAGACTGATTTTGGTTATAATTGAACCTTACTTTTTCAGAGAAAACAGACGCACCTTGTGATGTAAGAATTTTTTATGCTTCAATTGAGAAGACACCGGATTGTTTTTTATAGGGTTTGGTTTCAACAAAAGGGGGCTACTTGCCATACTTCAAGAGAATCCATGTCTTTTTTAAGGAAATATTTTCCAGGAGGTCTCTTTTCATTGCACAGAGATGTAGAATAGCCCTCTAGATTACCAGATCTTTCACTGTATGGTTATTTATTTTAAAAACCAAGGACTCTTAAAGCTCTTTCAAAAGCCATAACTCGAGAAATTAAAACAATTCCACGCTCTATCCTTGAAAACTGTATGGACAATTTTTCCACCTGTCTCCAACGGTCATCACTTGATAGCGTCATTTTCACACTTTAATTACATTATTTTTGGTTGTGTTTTATGTTTCTTAAATGGCATCACATAGATAACCTTTGGAAGAAATAAAAATTGAAATTTGTTAAAAAATATCTGAGTATTTTGAAAAACGTAACACCTCTTTACCGGACCATGTACTTATCACTTAAGGCAAATATGCCTAATGTTCTTTATGGTTCTAATAGCGCACCATACAATTGTTAAAATACTATGCCTTAAACATTTTATAATTAAAATGTCAACTGCTTTGTATTGAAGCGGCTTCTGTTCTATGTTAAACTCGAAACAGGACACTACTCCTCCACCAATTACATTCAAAATAGCTTGAACTAACAGGTATTTGATTATTAAATAGATTATAAACGGAAATTTTAACGCTTTTATAAAATTTACAGAGGGCGTAAAAATTTTTGCTTTAATAATTTTATAGCTTGATTATATAAATGAACGGTTTTCAAAAAAGATTAGAACTTAAAAATAATAAGGATGATGAAGCTGCTAGGTGAAGATATATAAGCTGTTGTAGGGGACGGTATAAATATATTTTGAAATTTATGAACTCTTTGACTTATTGAATTTATTTAGTTTGCCACAAGTGAAATAAAATTATTTCCTTAAAAACGCCATGCTATGCCACTGGTAAACAGGAATATCAGTATTTTCAAGAATTAATGAAACTAATTGTATTTCTTAACGGGTATGGGTCTTACACCACCAAGAAACCATAAATGACCTACTATCTCAATAACAAATAATAATTATAATAATTGCAATATTGTTATCTTTTTATTCTTTCTCTCAATTTATTTCTCTAGGTGCAAGGTGAACCCAACTATTTCTAATAAGAAAAAATAAAAAGATAATTAAGTTCTTTATAACAGCTAATAATTTCGAGCTACTGTATAGGATCATAAGGAACAATTAGTGAGAACTACTTTAGCAACAAAACAACGATTAAACGCTGACTGGCGTTCCTGATGAAGTTTTCCACTAAAGATTAGATCTGCACTAGTAGTTTAACACCGATCTCGCGTTGCACGCTCAAGCACCGAACGTCACGAGCTTGTGTTGCAGTTGACGTTTGCAAAGCGTGCAATTTCCTCTCGAAAGGAATTATCTGAGACCTGTTCCTGAACCTTAATTGATTCCGGCAATCTTAATGGGATCTCGAGTATTCTCTTTCAAGGAGGCTGTCACACCGGAATCTTGCTTAAAGGCTAGCATCGGCTTAATTCGACGGAATGGGCTAATTGGCGGAGCAAATCCTCCGAAGGCAGCCGCTCTTAAAATGCAGCAAGCGAACTTTTATACGGCGCGAACTCCAGAAAAACAGCCGTTGCGGGAGCAACCATTTGTCAAAGTCATCGGCATACCTACGGCGGATGCAACGCAGCGCCGCTTCTTTCGACTCTGTCATCTAATAACTAGGACGTTTTTAACCGCAGCCTTCTAATAAATGATGTGCAGTTCGCTTAAAAAGTTTTGTAATTTGTAGCGTTTTAAGGAATCCCGCTCCGGAATGGCGAACACTTTCCGAAACAAAAGGGCCAACTCGTCCCGCTATTTGCATATTTCTTTTATTTGCATCTGGAACCTGTATTGGAAAGTATATCTGGCCGTACGAAAATGTTTTGTATTCGAAAATCCCTTGTCCCAGTAGGATAACGCGGTAACCCCGGAGACTGGGAACGTCGGGACTTCGTTTGGATGGATTTAGATCTCAAGCACTCCAGAGAACTGACAACCGGTTGTTTATATGAGGGATTTCTCGACCCAAACTTACAAAATTTCGGCAAGGAAAGAGCAAGGGCAGTTTCCACTTGCTGCTCACAAAGGCGGGCGTTTGCCTTTCCGGGCAGTTTCCATCATGATACAGATTAAATGTCGGGGGATTAGTTCTTTGTCCGGAATAATGATACGTTTCTGAGCAAAAGACTGTAATTGCTTGGCGCAAGAAAACTTTCCGTCTAAGTGACGTAGTTGCTATTTTAATTATTTTAAAATTTTCTTTTGAATTACGATTACAATAGTAATTTAACGACGGCATTACAAATATATTTTGTAGCTAAAGCATAACTTTGTAATGACAAAAATATATAAAAAATTAAAATTTGAAAATCTAAAAAGCATAAATTAACAGTGTAGGAAAAATAAAAATAAAAAAGAAATGTAAAAATAGGAGAATATAGGTAAATTATGATAAAATAAGAAATGGTTAATTACGAAAATTAAAATACGAAGTTGGAAAAACCAAATTACACAATCCAACCTGAAAGCAAAAATTATAAAAAGGGAAAATAAGGACAAGGGTAATGTTATAAATAAAAAATTTCAAAAAAGAGCAAAGCAGAGTTATATACTTCAAGGCAAATAAAAAGTTAAAAATGTTTGCTAAATAGAGTGTGATAATGATAATAGCTGCTAAAAGTGTTTTGCAGAAAAATCAGAAGGCAACTACCAAAGCAGGACTAAATAGGCAACGCAGCAAGCGGACCTGCCAATTGAATAAAACTATAATCCTTGCTATATGATATGTATTAAAGCATAAACAAATAAGTCAACAAACAGACTTGAAATTCTCTAGAAATTTATAGCACTAAGTGAACAAATATTGCAGGTCGAATGACAGTTATAACAAAATAATTGATAAAATTAAAGAACAAGTTAAAGAAGAACTATTATTAACAATTACTTCCAACACTCACCAAACTGAAGTGGAAACAAAAAACAAATACCAATAAAAAAACAATACAAATTCGTGGATAAATAACCAAAACTTGTGTAGGTTTTCAAAACTGCTATTACAGAATTTATAGGGACTGATGGTAGTAAAAAGCACATGATCCCTAGAGTATACCCAAAAAAATCATTAAACATAGCAATAAATCACTTTAATTCAAATATTCTACCAAATCGTTTATCTGTATTTTCTAGTATAGTGTACGGTAATAATTACTGTGAGAACATTGGGTATCACTCAAAAATCCTCAAATAAACCTATACAAAAAACCACAAAACAACCAACTAAAATGTATAAATAAAATAGAGAAACGTAGTGAAGAAATTAGAGCAAAACATTCTCTATAAAAATAAATTTAATAATATCAGACACTTTAGAAATTACTGACGGCGTTCCACAGGGCTCTGTACTGTCTCCACTCCTCTATAACATCTATGTGAGCGACATACCACAACTGCCTACGACACAACCCCAATAGTACATCACAACGACATAAGCAGCAGCGCGAAACCTCTAACTAATTATAAACCAAACCCTCCAATGGTAAATAAAATGGAGCACTGCAATCAGTCTTCATAAATGTGAAACAAAAACATTTACTCTCCGGAGGCTAGCTAACCCCCGTCAAATAACAATGAACGATAGGACAATGGAATGAAACCCTCCTAATTCTTCAATAAAATACCTAGGGGTTTATCTCGACAGGAAACTTACTTGGAGCCATTATATCAACAATAAATTAAACGAGTGCTACGTCCACCTTCTTATGTTCTATCCACTCATAAACCATAAATCGCCCCTAAAAACTAAATGCGCCATTCTAATATGGCAAGAATTTCTAAAATCTATAATCATTTATGGGTGCCCGGTGTGGAGCATTACTACTTAAAAAAATTATAAGTGCTACAGAATAAAGTCTTAAGGACTGCAGAGAACACCCTCTGGTTTGTTCGAAACACGCAAATCCACAACGATTTACAAATATTTCCTATTGAGAAACATATTTGGAAACTAATAAAAACTTTTATAACACACATCAATAAGTGTGCGTGAGTACTGACAACTACTCCCTCGGAGTGCGACATTTACACACACGACTCCCAAACTTGTGGACTAGCACGATGCATACAAAGGAATCCTAAATGGAATGCTCTCGTTCCAGTAAATGCAGCCACAACTATTTTTCACACAACCCACTAATGTATAGCAACTGGTTTACTGATCTGATTTCATAAAGAGAAAAAAGCACAAGAGTAGATTATCTGACATAGTATAAAAAAGTAAGCAAAAATTCTCTTTGTACACCAGAATAGTTAAAAAACTCAAAATAAACAATATAATAACAACCAAAAGATATAAAAATTTGAAAAACAAAAAAAATTAATTTTACAGAGAAGTTGGCACGCAGAAAAAATTACTAAATAGTGAACAAATATGTGTAAACAATCAAAACAACATAACTGATTGACTTAACAGAGAAAGATAGCGCGACTCAATAAGATAACAGAAATGCTTAATATTAAAATAACACAAGCTGTTAGAGAACTGAAACAAACAGTAAAAGCACCAGTAACTGATTTAATACAAAACTTTTGTACAAAAAATTAATAATAACACAATCCACAATAACAATTTACTCATCAACCCTAGCTAAATCCGAGATTAACTCACGAAAGGAAATAGAAAACTATGCCTCATGACAAGAGATAACAATACAAGCTGATAAACAAAAGGGTATTGTAAAAATAGTCAAAAATGCAAAGATCAGGTCATTATAGACTCAACAATCACTATCGAGCCATAAAAAATCAAAAAACCTAAGTATGGCATATATTATATACCACATTCCTACCTCATCGGAATATTACAAAGTATAAAATACACTCATCAGCGATTGAATTTAGGAACTGCAATGACTAAATAGTTTACAGTATTATACATAATAAATAGAACAAAATACCAAATAGTCTAAACCCATACAAATAAGAAAAGGCATTTTCCAAGTAGACTCGCTGAACGCAGTATAGTTCTGCCTAGAAGTAAACCCACTTACCCATTTACTTCGAAATACTAATCAAGGATGACAAAGACTTTTAGAAGCTCTGATAAATAATCTTCTATACATGTTCTGAAAGCTAATAACGATTCAGCAAAACATCCATTTAAAGTTCGAAATCGATAAATATAAATTAATACATCTACTAGAAGAAAATAAGTATACTGGTGACTTACGTACTTAGACGATTCCAAGGAAGTACTTAAAAACTAAAATTTTAAATTATACTGGGACAGGGCTAACCAAATATAATATATAATACACACTTTTCGCACATTCCTTGTCTTAAATTATTTGGCAGTTAATATCACCTTAGTAATGTCTCTGCTTATTATCTTTGTAAGAAACTTTCTGGAAAGCCAACGTAGGCAACCACGAAAAACTTCAGTACGAGATGATAGTGCCCTAAAAACAAGTGTCGGCGATAAAATCTTATTTCCACGGAATTGAGTAAATTACGTTGCGAAGTCACCAAAGTCACACTATGTGTACATTTACTGTAAGGCAAAGGTTGTTTGCTTAAAGAAAGCAACCGAGGAAGAAGCTACTTGTCTTTGAAAAAAGGTGCTTCGTCGGTCGATGATTAAAGTACAGAAACTAAATCATAAAACAGTTGTAAATAGTGCTATTGAGAGACTTATATTATATTAGAAGGTTCTTTATAAATAAATATTTAGCAAAATGTGTACTTCTTATAATCGTGTTATGGGGATGCACGTCTATCCAAAGCTTTAGCCGATTATATATTGTATTTGCAGATTATCATGAACAGATCAACATAACAATATATCAATACACCTGTAAAGATACAAATATACCACTTACATCTCTTTTTATATATAATGCATGGCAGTTTTTAAGATAAAAAAATGTATTATTTTTTATTTTTCTTTAATTATTTGAATACTCTTAGAATATAAGAAACTGTGGCGTGTTTTTGTATACAAATACTAAAATAATTAATATTATTATTATAATTGGCAAATCCCTTAAATCCAAAAATAGCTTTTTGCATCTTAAACAACGATAAAATTAATTTCATTGTATTAAGACCATGCTCTGCTACCTGAAGAAGGAATATCACGAACAAACAGATAATGAATTTATAAAAAAGAAAAACTTGGACAAGATTGGTCATTAGAAGGAAAATAGAAGAAGTTTAAAACCATGTTATAGAAATTTGTCGGAAACCAAGAGTCAATAAATATATTAAAATACCAATTTTATAAGAGGAGAAAGTTAAAATAGCCGCTAATAAAAAGAAACAAGCAAGCATGGGAAAAGTTAGAAATTCAAAATAAGAAAAAGATATAATTTTTTAATACATTACATATTAATTTTAGCGAATAACTAAATGAAAAAAATAAAAAGCACGCAAAACATTTGAGCCAAATAAAATCAATAATAGAGTAGAAAAAGAACATACTTTGAGGAGTAAGAGATATAAAACAACAAAATAAGAACAATACTACACGAAACTTTAGGGATTTGGAAGAAACATTTTAAAAATAAATTAGATGTGAGAATGTCCACATGGTATCAGTAAATAAATAAACATTCACGTAATAAAGAGAGCACTTCGACAACCTAAAACTAAGAAATAGAAAGTAGATGAAGGAATTGCAAAAATTAAATTAGGTAACGTAGGTGAAGAAAAGACCGTGAAATAATAAAAGCAATGGGAGGAGAGAAAAATATGGTTTTAGAAGACATGTAATAAAGCATAAAATAGAGAATACAAAAGAAAATCTAATAATACAAATTTATAGAAAAGAAAATCAAATAATCTGTGTTAATTATAAAATAATATTCTTGTCCTCAACATGTTCCAAAGTGCATACATAAGAATGGTGGAAAAATGAATAAGAAAAATTATAGAATTAAAGTTAGAAGACGAGCAAACAGCGAACATAGCAAACAGACAAAATAATTGTGAAATATTTAGTTTAAAAATTCTTATATAAAGAGTAATACAAAAAGGGGGTAGCTTAGCATTTATAGATTTTTAGTGTGCTTTCAATACACTACAAATATATGTATATATATATATATATATATATATATAGGAATATCTTGCACTACTAGGAGTACCTAGCAGATTCAAAGATGTAGTAAGTTACATATATGTAGAAAAATGTGGTAGTCAAAATACAAATAAACGCGAAAAGATCTGATCAACTTGAAATAAAGGAAAGGGTTAAACAAGGCGATAGCTTAATTGCTTTATTATTTATAATATTAATGGGTAGCCTAATTACAAATACAAAAAAATCAAAAATTACAAACAGTAATAGGATATCAAAGTATAAACTAATGATAATAGATAGAAATAAAATAACACAATATAAAAAATAAGATGTAATAGTTTAGAAATTTTTTTTTATTGAAACAGTACATCAGCAATCAGAATTACAAGAGATTCTATGAGCTAATTTGTTGTTAAAGTTGATTGACTTGATGAGGTTGGCACCCATTGGAGCTTCCTCGCAGTTTCCTAATCCTATTGATTGAGGATGATGGATTCACACTGGAGGATTCACGTTTGTTTGTAGGTCCCTAGGCCATTTCCGCTTTAATCGCCGAAAGTTTGGTTGTAACGTAAGTGGTTGTATAAGGTCGTTTGGATGATATGTAAGTCTATCATAGTGTCTGGTTGCCCGTTCCGTAATTACATCACGCACGTATGGTGTGTTGGAGTCGGTATGTAGGGTGAGATTTGTCACGTACCATGGAGCATCCATAAGAGTTCTTATTGTCTTGGATTGGAATCTCTGGATTATGTCTACGTTAGAATAGCTAGAGCAGCCCCACAGCTCACATCCATATGTCCAAATAGGACGTAAGATGGTTTTATATATAAGGAGTTTACTCTCGGTTGCTAAAGGTGATTTCCGACCTATTAGCCAGTATATTTTTTTAACTTTCAGATCCATGGCTTTGCGCGTCTTCTTTATGTGTTGTTTCCAAGTTAGCCTTTTGTCCCAGTGTAATCCCAGATATGTCACTTCTTCAGATTGTGGTACATCAATGTTGTTTATGGTAACAGGAGGGCATATTCCCCTTCGCATTGTAAATGTTATTTGAACTGACTTATTTTCATTCACCTTAATTCGCCATTTGTCTATCCATTCTTCTATTAAATGTATGTGTTCCTGCAGTAATCTTGTAGCAGCTAAAGGGTCTTCATTGCACGCGAGGATGGCAGTATCATCTGCGAACGTTCCCATTTCTGTGTACGGTGTTATTGGTATATCAGCAGTGAAAAGTAAGTATAGGACTGGGCCCAAAACGCTGCCTTGGGGAACCCCAGCGGTAATTGGCTGTAGTGTCGAGATTTTGTTTCCTAATTTTACTAGGAAATAGCGGTTTGAAAGGTAGGATTGGAAAATGAGATAATATTGGTGCGGAAATAATGCTTTTATTTTAGCCAGTAACCCTTTGTGCCACACCTTATCAAAGGCTTGTCGGGACGTCCAGGAATACTGCCGTGCAGTACTTCTTACTTTCAAAAGCTTCCTGAATTACGTTAGACATGCGGTGGCACTGTTGAATAGTAGAATGATCTCGTTTGAATCCAAATTGGTGCTTTGGGATCCAATCATCCAGTGATGTGTCTTTATTTAACCGACTTAATATCAGCTTTTCTAGGAGTTTGGCAATTATTGATAACAGGCTAATTGGGCGATAAGATTGCACTTCATTTGGCGGCTTACCAGGTTTCAAAATTTACTATAATTTGCGCCATCTTTAGTTGCGGCGGCCAGTAGGTTAAGCGCAGAATTGCGTTAAATAATGCTAGTAGTTGACTTTCCCCAGTTTCTGGTAGCTGTTTAAGGATAGGACCAGTTATGAGGTCGTAGACTGGTGCTTTTTTGTTGCTCAAGAATTTTATCTCCTGACGTAATTCACCGATTTTAAGATTCCGTATTGGGAATGAAAGTTGTAGTAGGGTTTCGAGGAAGGTATCTACTTCTATATCTATTGTTTCAGAGTTAGGTCTAAATACTTCTGCCAGATATTGTGCGAATAGGTCAGCTTTTTCTTGGTCAGATCTGGCCCACGTGTCGTCTGTGTTACGTAGCGGCGGTATATGTGCCTGTGGCCTCTTGAATCCCTTTGTGGCTTTCCATATAGTGTAGTCGTCCTTGGAAAGAGAAGTTACATATTGTTGAAATGTGTCGTTTTTTACTTCGTTCAGTTTTCGTTTAAGTTTATTAGTAATTCGATTGTACTTTGTTTTGTCGTTTCTATTATGTGTTCGTTGCCAGACTGCCCTAGCTTTCCTTTTTTCCTTAACCAGCTCCATCACTTCTCTTGAGAAGTTTTGTGAGCTGGGTTTTTGCTTTTCCATGCGCGGTGTAGCATACCATGCTGCTTCTTGTGTAGTAGTTATAAATTTGTTGATTCCACTGTCCAACTCTTCAGTCATTTTTAGGCTTATATTAAGATCAAGATGTTGATCCATATACTCTTTAAAGGCGTCCCAATCTGTGCATCTGTTACATAACATTGGTTTGGCTTCTTTTCTAATTACTGTAGCACTAATAGTAAGTATGACAGGTGTGTGGTCAGATGATAGATCATAACTGGATGTTATGTCTACGTAGTTAGATGAAACTCCTTTAGCAACGAAGAAATCTAACAAATCCGGAATTTTGCCAGGGTCCGTTGGCCAGTACGTTGGGCTACCTGTTGAGAAATATGTATAATTAATATCAGTTATGAGTTTATTAAGTTCTCTGCATTTTGTGGTTATCAGTCTACTGCCCCATCTGGTATGCTTCGCATTAAAGTCTCCGCCAGTTATAAATCCTGACCCTAAGGAGTCAAAGAATGGGTGTAGCATGAGTTTGGTTATTTGGTGCCGAGGGGGGCAATATGTTTCCGCTATTGTAAGTGGATGTGGTAGTTTATTTACTTCAATCACTGTGGCCTGTAAGCAATTTTCTTCGAATTTTGGTAGTTCGTGATGTGTTATTGATTCACGAATGATAATGGCAGTGCCTCCATGTGCCGTACCATCCGGATGTTCGGTGTGATAAATAAGATAGTGCGGTATTTTTATGTGGGTTCTTACAGTAAAATGGGTTTCTGATATAAGGAGGATATCAATGTTGTTTATACTGCGGAAGATTTCGATTTCTTGTTTTTTTGATTGGAGGCCGTTGGCGTTCCAGAGTGCAATTTTAAGGAATTTGGCCATTATCGAACTAATTTATTTATGACCGTCGTAAGCATGTTCAAAATAATGCTATTTTGTTGTATTAGTTGATTGAACATACCTTTGAATTCTTCTATGAACTGTGTGAGTGTTAGGTGTTGAGGTTTATTTGTTCACAGTTAGTATTTGGCATTTTCCAGTAGTTCTTCACTGGCAAGGGAGGAAAGTTTTGTGGATTTGTCTTGTAAGAGGCATGTGTGTTTTTTTGTGTTTGGGTGTTCGGTTTTATTTTGTTTTGTAGCTCTTGGTAGATTGAACAGCCCTTGTAGTTTGCGGGATGTGCACCATTGCAGAGTGCACAAGTAGCAGGGGTTTCCCTTGTTTTTTGCATGTAATAGAATTGTGCGGTCCGCCACATTTAACGCAGGCGTATGGCCTATTACAATATGACTTTGTATGGTTATAGTTTTGGCATCTTGTGCACTGGACCAGGTTCATATTTCTGTGGGGCGGTTCAACAAAAATTTTTAAGTTTTGTAAGTAATTTATGTTATATATGTCTTTGTTATTGGTGGCTGGCTCCAAATCTACAAAGACTAGTGGTAATGCTTCTTTAGTTTCTTATGTTTTATGTTAATGTTTCTAACCTTGTGATTATGAGTAGCTAGTTCAGCTGTAATACCATCTACTGGAATTGTAGGATGTATGTGCCGTAGGACCACTCTGTATGCACAATCCTGCTTGATTTGGTAAGTGTGATGAATGACACTGTTTTCCTGGAAATGTTTGACGAGTTTTATGTACACATCCGGGGAATGCACATTAAATTTGACTACGTTAACAGCCATTTGGTGGTGTACTGTTCCCGTTCCATAATATCCTTCAAGCTGTTTATCATTTCCTGATAATTGTTAACTCCATATACGTAGATTGGAAGGGGTTTGGGTATTTTATTTGAGTTTTTGTTGGCACCGTTATCTTGATTATTGTTTGTTACGTCTGTAAATTCTGGTAAAATTGAGTATTTGTTAGTTTGTGTTAGATTAAATGATTGTGGTGGATTTTGTGTGTTTTACAATTTCCTTCTTTTTCTTTTTCGGTTATTAACTTTTGCCAAGCATTTTTTGTCTGCAATGTTTTCTTCTTCCTCTGCGTCGCTAATAATAATTTCCATTGGTTTTTGTGTCGTGATTTGTTGATGCAATGGTTGGACTTGAGGCGGCATTACAAATTGAGACATTGAAGAGTGACCATATTGATAAGGTTGGAATGTTTATATTTGTGGCGACATTGAGTAGCTATTGGGCATTTGCTGGCATTGCTCAGGTGTTATTTGTTGTGGGTTGTTATTTGGGATAACTGGGTATTGTTGGTAAAAGGATGCCTTTTGTTGCGTTATTGTTGGGTTGAATTGTTGCGTGGGGTTGCACCCATTGCCAAATGGCAGGATGCTATTAGTTTTACTTACATGCATGCACTGAATTATGTAGTAAACAATACAAAAATGAAAACAGTTTATTCCAATTAATGCACTGGTTTATCACTGCTCGAGGTTCACTGTACGATAGCGATAACATGCAGCGGGCACGACTTAGGCATGTGCTCGGCTTTAGCGCTCGAAACGTACTAGTTTAGAAATGGTAACAAAATACGAATATTCAGGAAATATGCTAAGTGAAGAAAAAATAAATAGTGAAATTGTAAATAAAACAAGCAAAGCCAAAAATTATATTTTGCAACACATAAAATAACAATGGGGGAGAGAATAACATACTTAGATATTAAAAGTATTTTTACAACACCATAGCTCTACCTACACTTATATAAATATGGAAACGAAACTTGAGTACTCCAAGAAATACAAGAAAGTAAAATAAATGCTATAGAAATAATATATTTAAATAATGTGTGAAAATACAACATGGAACCATATAACAAACGAGGAATTTAAAAATAAAATAGAGTATGAAACCTTAATAGAGAAAGTAAGAAAAATTAATTAAAGTGAAAGAAAACATCTTAAAAATGGAAGTTGGTAAAGACAAGGAAAAAATATGAAAAATTAAGAAAAACATCGATAGAAAGGATAGCAAAATAGGAAGAAGAATAAGGCAATTAGCTACGAACAGGTTGATGTGGGTAAAATAAATCCATAGATAGAAAACAAAAGAAGCAAATAACAACATATGCTTGTTAAGGACATAAGAAATAAGGAAAAAGTAAAAAAAATATGATGAGTAATTTTTAATTAGCGTTGCTTTTTTCTTACTCTTACAAAAAACTAGAAGCTTAAACGGTTTAGCTACTTAGTCATATAAAATGTTGGTTGATTTCAGAAATAATTATGGAATATAATCTAATGGTGCCATTTAGTATAAATGAAAAGTAGGTAATCAATTTTAATTGCATCCATGGAAATATTTTGCTTAGAAATGCCATAAAAGTATCTAGCAGATTGTAGTTGGATTTCCTTATTTTACTATTTTTTAATTTTTACGATTCTCTATTTTAATTACAAATAAGAAACCGTAGAATGATGAGCTTCGTATTGAAATTCTCCAACTAAATTAACATCCCTGGCAGGGTATAGACAAAATTCGTGCAATAAAACATTCGCAGTCACGCCTACGAACCCGGGCCTAAACGTCCGTGCAACCCAGAGTTACTGATCTCATTCCCTCCGGAGAAACACCCTATCGCGAGGGATTTGCCAGGAAACGCTTTTTCCAGTTAGTGCGGATTTCCAGCACGTAACCCTTGCGCCTGCATTGTCCGGCAGCAGGGCCGCCCCGGCAAAAGGTCGATCCCTTTAAGTAGAGCAAGCGCGACTTTATAGCCGCTGGTTCTGCTATGTGACACTTCGGCTAATTATGCTCGTGAGCTTTAAGCGCCGAAGGAATTTCTAGTGTCTTCGAGGATTAATCTTTTAGATGTATTAAATGTAATAAAAAGAATAAAATAAGGGTAAAAGGAATATTTTGTTTTAGGTGGCGTTTTATAAAAACCACAGTTTTATCACTAGCTATGGTATAAATTTGTTTCAATTAGAAATTTGAAGAATTCTTACAATTTATTAGAAACAAATTTATTCTACGGGTCGACTGTAACGCGAAACATACGTTATGAGGATCAAAACTAACCACCCACAAAGGTTGCAACCTCAAAAATGCAATTTTGATTATCTCTCTACTGATATGCCCACTTACTGGCCGACTGACCCAGATGGATCACCGGGCTTACTTGACTTTGCAATGGTCAGAAGTATTAATCGCACGTACTTCATGGCAGAGCCTTGTTTTAATATGTCTCCCGATCACTCGACAGCAATTATCCCCTCAAGCACATTCGTTATCCATAAGGATGCTCCTCCAAGGCTTTGTTCCATGTCCACTGATTGGGTTTATTTTAAAACCCAACTCAAGCAGGCGATTAACGTATCATACGTATACCATTACACGTACGAGAGCTTGTCATTGCAAAACGTTGAGCTAGGAAAATATGGCAAAGAAGCAAAAATACGCAAGATAAAACTATATATAATCGACTTACCCATCAGGTAAATGCAACACTAAGAGATGTGAGAAACGGAACTTTTGAGCAATACATTACCAAGTTTTCACTAATGACGACCAACTACAGCAATCCCCCCAATTAAGAAACCAGATGGTAGTTGGGCTAGATCTGATAAAAGAAAATCAGACGCATTTGCTATACACTTCGAAAACGTTTTTACAGCCTTACCATCCCAACCCAATGATGATGTTTCCATTATTGAAGCATTTCTTTACGAGTATGAGGTCGTAACCTCATAGTAGGAGACATTCTTCAAACTCTTCCCAGAAAGGCAGCCGATTTATTAACTGCATATTGAGATTATGCTATTACCCGTACAATGGACGTTCGCTCAAGATATTATGGTAGTCCAGCCTAAGAAACCTCCTTTACAAACCTCATCTTATAGACTAATAATTCTACTCCACCTTATGTCCACAATATTCGAGACATTATTCCTTAAGAAAATTCATAAAACCTAATAATATACTTTCTCCCTCTCAGTTTGGGTTTTGAGAACGCCATTCGACAATTCAACAAAGTCATCGTATAGTCACCAAAATCATAGAAAGCTTCGACACAAAAAGAGTTTGTGCACCGGCGTTTTTAGATATACAACAGGCTTTCGATAAAGTATGGTACACAAAACTTCTTTATAAACTAAAACGACACTTCCTTACTTAACTTTACTTAATACTAAAGTTATTTCTCAGTATACGAATGTTTCAAGCCAAACTGAATAACTTCGTATTAAGCTATGGCCAAATTAAATTCGGAGTGCCACAGGGACCCCTTCTGTACCTTATATATATATAGTAAATGCTCCAATTTCAATGACTACCTTAACAGCAATATCTTGGCACTCAATGATAATGCAGAAACAACAGCGCACCAATTACAGGGACATTTAGACTTCTTAAGCGACTGGTTCGGGAAATGGAGAGTTACTGTTGATCACGATAAATCAACTCAGGTTACTTTTACAAACAAACGCGTAGTATGCCATCCAACAACAATATAGCAACACCAGTGAGGACCGAGTTAAATACCTCGGACTACACCTTAACCATAAACTTACATAGTGAACATAAAAATTAACTCCAAACGCAAACAATTAGATCTCAAAACAGAATAATTGGAGCGGTTAATAGACAGCTACTCCCAACTTTAACTATCCAACAAGTGGATTTTGTATAAAGCAATACTAAAACCCATCTGGATCTACGGAATTCAGCTCTGGGGCTGTGCTAAGGCTTTCCATACCAAGATGCTTTAGAGATTTTAATCTAAAACCTTACTAATTATGATAAACGCTTCTTGGTAATAAAACACTTCGCACATACCTAAACATTCTTTAGGTAGCTGAAAACATACAGATATTTTAAGATGCAATTAGCTAACCACGCAAACGAATTAGTACAGCAACCAGAAAACTGAAGTGTTATTGGCCACAAGATCTTATTTAGTGTAATTTTCTGGCTGAAACCCAACTAATGTTATAATACCAAATCATTTGCTCCTTACTAAAATAGTGATTATATTGTAAATAAATAAATTATCAATAAAAAACCTTATAAGCAACCAGTCATTAACTACTAATCCATTTACATCCGCAATTTGAATTATTGTAAAAGCTTAATAGCACGTTTTTAATGTTTACTGTAAACATTTCAACAGGGAACAAATTCTTTATTTAATTTAAAATTGATTTTCTTTCCACCAAGCACGGCATCAAAACTACAAACAATCGACTAGGAAGTAAACATCAAGCTTAATTATAATAAATAAATTTTAAGGACGATCTAATCGGCATTAGAAAAGAATAAGTTCTTAAATGATTTGATTTCTCTACGAGATTATGTTTTAAAAATCGTGGAGATATGGAAACATGTTTCTCCATCTATTATCCAGATTGACTTTAAATAAGAACACAACGATTCAGGAAAAAAGAATATTATTTAATTGTAATGCTAAAATAAACATATTACAGTGTAGGTATATAGGTATATATTTAAACAAGAATAATATGGGAGGAAAGCTTTTTTAGTAAAACCGTATTTTTGTTGTAAAATTTCATTCCTAAAATAAAGAGTTTTATTTAATAGAAAATTTCTTTTTAGGAACATTTTGTAAACGTTAAGTATATTAAGTAGAACTTCTACTTTAATCAAATTGAATGGATAGTACTAGAGAATAAACATTTAAGTTAACATTTTTGTTAAAGTTATAAGAAAAAAGTATTTAAAGAAAAATTCGGCAAATCCAAAGGTACAAGATAAATAAAATGTTATAATTAATAAGATGGAAATTAAAGAAAATGGTAATGAAGAAATGTGAAGGCAATTTGCAAGGAAAATATGAAAATTAATACTATTGCTAAAATATGAAATTATCTGTCAAAAAATAATTCATTCAAAAAATTAGAAATACTACAATAGAGAAAAAAACAGAAATGAAATAAATTCTATAGATAAAAGAAATGTGGAAGGAAGTAATAAAATACTCAAAAAAAAGTGCATGTAAAACCAATTAAAAATCTTAGAAAAGAGTATGTGGTTAAACTAGCAAGAGATTTTTTAAAAAGTAAACTATTTTGTAGCTATCAGAATGGACAAGTAAAAGGGAGAATAAATAAAAGCTTTAAAATGCATGACATATTTAATAGGCATATAAAAGGCAAAAAAAAATTAAAACACAAAAATCAGATATACTTAAATCAAGGATATGCAAGAAAACAGTAAGTACACTAAGTCTAGAGGAATTACATTATATAGTTAAAACATTTAAAAAGAATAATATCCCAAAGAAAAATGGTCTTAGTAAGAAAAATATATTGTTCACTGAAAGAATTTGAAATTACGGGAAACTTTATCCGTTTACTAAAAATAGCATTAAATTAAATATATTGGAAAAGTATCAGGCTAAAAAATTAAGGCAAGAAGACTCATACACTACTGTATTAGATATTTATTAAGAACGAGTGGGATAAAAACAAAGAAAATAATATATACAATTAGATGACTGACGACATAGTAGTTTTAGGAAGAACAAAAAAAACTTAGTAAACACAATGTAGATGTAGAAGAATTAAAGTAATAAAAATAAATAAAAACAAAGTAAGTCGTCTAATTTAGCGCTAGTGTGGCCGCGCGGTTAGCGCACTGGACTGCGGTGTGGATGAACTAGGGTTAATTCCTGGAGCTCTTTAATGTCTGGCGGGTGGCTTACTCAACCAGTAAAAATATATGAGTATCTGCGGTCACTTCAACAAGGGGTAATAATGGCGGTCGCCTAATGCGCTTGTCAAATCGCCCCGCATTAGAGATGGAGCGCGATGACCGGGCAGACAGAGCGAACATATAAGATATGAGAGCCTCAACTCTTGATTTGTAGACCGTGTGTGAGACCCGTACCAAATCATCTATTCTTCATGAAAAAAGTTTGTAAAAAAACTGAAACTTATGACACGAGATAAGGTGCAATATAAGTTTTAAATGGACAACAACATTTATATTACCGTAACAGTAACTAGTAGAAATACAAAAAAGAAGATAATAAACCTGTATGTGCTCTTATAGGTGTTTAAAAAAAAGTGCTTCCAGAAATATACAAATGAAAGTTCGCAATACGATTATACGATTAATAGTTATATAGGTGCAAATTGTTGGAATGAAAGCGAAAAAGAAAGAAGCACTTAAAATATAAGAAAGAAAAATAATATAAAAAATATATATAAGAAGAAAGTGGAAAAACATAGAACTAATAAAACTATATGATCACCTGTTTGTAACAACTATAGTGAAAGTACAAAGAACGTAAAATACAAAACAAATATTAATTTAAGGGAGGAGAAAAATGAGATTACAAAGGAAATTAATAGATAAAGAAGAAATATATAATTGAATCTGATATATGAGATTAGAAACAGCACTGTAGGATGAGAAAAATATATAATAATGCTAGGGTCAGTTGAAAAAGAAAAAATTTTTACGGAACAGAAGACCGCAAGATTGAAATTATTGAATAAAAGCGCTTAGGAGGCAAACAAATACTGTAACGATTTCAATGTATAAAATGGGCGGAATAACTCATTTACACAATTACAAAACCAATACATCTCATATTACAAATGTAAAAGATTTTATCAAAAATGGTGACCAATAAACTAACAAATAACAGATTTCTTAAAGCTAAACCGACAAACAATGCGAATTTTAGTAAAAAAGAATAAAACATTCTTATTCATTTGCCAACAACTTTTGACAGAGCAGAGTGACGATTTAAATAATGCTCGAATAAACTTACAATATTCAAATCTAACAGTTAATTCCCATGAGAATTCCACATTTACAATAATTTTACAAAAAGAAGCGAAGACGAAGAATATCTACTTCATAAAACTGCAAAAATGTAACTATGTGTGCGTGTTTGTTTTTAACTAACATTGCAACTCTTTTTACAGTTATGAATCGATTTCAGAAGTCAATAGTTCATTCGAACCGGTTTTTTGCCAAACTTCGCTAAAGGTTTTAGATTTTCACTAGGTCACGGTTGACTTGTAGGCTTAAACATGAATTATCATGAAGTAATCAGATAGTTTGCGCTATTTATCGGTGTTTTATTGCACTACGTGGCCAATTCTTGCCGTTAGTAGGCGCATGCGACACAACTTTATTTATGTGAAAGAAAATATAGCTGAACAAATGTCATTATGTCTAGTTATGGCTGAAAAAAGCAATTGTTGGCTCATTTTTTTGGGTTAATTTATCAACTGCCTTATCATTGACTTCCTAATTTTTAGAGTTACATCTACTGTTGTTTCGTCCAGTAGACGTCAAAAAGTTCCCAATTAGTATTTTGTAATTTCAAGGGAATTTCCTTAAATATAATGATAGAACTAACAGTCAATATAACAGGTGAGACATTAGAGAAAAGATCGAAACATGGCTTTATATGTGTGTATTCTTCTGTAATTTCCTTAGTTACAAAGAAGTCCAGCAGGTCCGGTAATTTTCGTGTATCCGTTGACCAGTATGTGAGCACATCGTCCAGCTTCTCTAGTCTACTACTGGACCTAGGCCTCCTCTAGTGTTTTCCATATTTTTCTATCTTGGCCAATTGCTATCCAATCGGGGTTATCCATTTTAGATCATCCGTCCAACGGCTTGGGAGACTGCCTCTACTTCATTTGTTTTGTCTAGAGCGCCATTCGACTATCCGCTTTAATTCCACAATATGTTTTACGATGTCTTTTAACCCAGTTCTTAAGCGTATGATGTTATTGGGGATCCTATCTCGTCTTGTGACTCCTAACATAGTCCTCCATTGCAACTTGGGCTACTTTTATCTTATGGGCTACTCTTCTAGTGAGAGTCAGAGTTTCGGCACCATAGGTGACCACTGACACCACACATTGCTCAAACACTTGTCGTTTTAAGCATATCAGTATTTTGTTGTTTTTTAATGTTTCGCTGAGTTTGCCGGAGGCACCCCATCCCAGACCTATTCGTCTTTGGATCTCTGCTCAGTCTGATTTCATGGCCTAAGTATTTATAGTTAAAAATTGAGTTATATTTTGTCCCGAGATTTCTCCTGCTGGTACAAGATTAGTCATAAATTTAGTTTTGTCCATATTTATTTTCAGACCTGTTGTTTCTATGGCTTCCTTTAACTGTTTTACAATTTTTGCGGCATCTTCGATGTTATCGACCAACAGCACTACATCGTCCGTAAATTTGAGGTGATTTAAATACTCGCCGTCCGCTTTTATTGCAAGTTTAAGATTTAAATGCATATTCTAGGGTGGCTGTGAATAATTTCGGAGATATATCACCCTGTCGTATATATTTTTAGTTTTAAAAGCTCTGGTCTATTTGTGGAGTTTAACTGTAGCTGTTACGTTGCTATATATGTATTGCAATACTTTGATATATCGATTCTGCCCTGTTTTAAGTCTCCCATTATTTCTGGATCTTCCACGGTGTCGAAAGCTGTTCTAAAGTCAATAAATATTAGAGTCATGGGCTTGTTCTATTCGATGACGTTTTCTATAAAGATCTTCAATACCAATAGATGATCGTTTGTACTAAAGCCTTTTCGAAACCCGGGTTGATAAAAATCTAGTTTGTTGCTATAATTTTTGTAAACAGTTTATAGATATGAGAGAGAGGCTAATTAGTCTATAGTTTGTGATGTCTGCTGTATCTCCTTTTTGGGTAAAAGGATTAGGGTAGCATTGTTTCAAGCGTGGGGCATCATGCAGACACATATTGAATAACTGTGATAATTTCTCCAAGAGCTTGTTTCCTTCAATTTTATAGCTTCTATCGCCACCTCATCTTCTCCGGTAGCTTTCCTGCTTTTATTTACTTTAAGCTTATCTCAACTTCCGCTAGGGTTATGTCTGACATATCTTCGGATCCCTGGTTTATCACGGATTCTTCTTGTAGTAGCAGTAAATCTTTTGCTTGTCTGCTACTAGACAGCTTCTTGTAGAACTTCTCTACGATGATTAGCAGTTTTCGTCTATTTGTAATGTCTTGGTTTTTTTTCCATAAGTTTAAAGACTTCTTTTCTTCGCGTTGAAAGTTTGTTTCCAAGTACTTTTACTTTTGTTTTTTGAAATGGTCTCTTCAATATTTTCTGTATTGAATTTTCTTATATTCTTCCTAATTTTTTAGCTATATTTTTGTTCAGTTGTTCAAGTTCATCTGGGTGTTTGTTAATATTTTTCTCATTTGTTTTCTTTCATTAATAAGGTCCTTCGTTTTTTGGGTGATCCTGTCTTATTCTTTGTTTCTTTTTGGGCAATGTAGTTTTTCTGTTTCTTTTATTGATTTTATAATGCTTGTGTTTAATGTCTCGTGTTTTAAACACCAGCATTATGCGGGCTCACCTGTTGTTAAATACGATAGATGTTGGTTTACGGTATTTAACACTTCACCTCCTGTTGTTTGTGTAATTTGTGAACCCCATTGTTACTGTTTCGCGTTGTAGTCTGTACCCGCGATGAATTTACGGCCTAACTTTCCACAAAAATTGAATTCTTTGTTCTTAATTGTGTGCCCTGGTGGAAGATAACCCGCTGTTATTTGTATGGGCCTTTTGGAGTTTGTAATTTAATTTAATGTGTTTTAAATTTCTTCAGTATTTGGGCAAATCGAAGTGTTTTATTGAACTTCTGATTATAATTACTGCCCCACCCTGAGCTTCTCTAGCAAGGTAATTTGTGTTGTAGAATGTGTAACCTGGCATTTTAAGAAAGTCCCTGTCGGTAAAATGTGTTTCTCCAATAAATATGAGGTATATTTTTGGATATTTATAGATGCTTTTACCTCTTGGCTATGCTGAGCCAAGCTATTGGCGTTTCATAAAGCTAGACGATAACTAGTGGTCATTATTTAAATCTGGCCACTATGGCTGTCAATAAATTCAGTATAGTTCGTATGCTCTCTAAAAGTTTAATTTGATTCTTTATTTGTTTTAGTACTATCGGCTCTAGTCCATAAAAAGTTTGACTTTAGTGTCATTCATTGGCAAGATTGGAAAAGCATAGTGTTTTTATTTGTATTGTAATTACTTAGGATTTTTTACAGTTACGGTCATTTGTTTGTTTTGCATATTAGCAGTTTGTGACATGGATGATGGTTGGTGTGTTGTGGGGTTTCATTGGTCTTGCTGTGCATTTGGAATAATTTTAGGTCTATTGGCTGGATGTTTTCGTTTGTGTCTCTTTATTTACAGTGTGACCACGATAACTTTCTAGATTAGAGCCCTCCCATAGTGTGCATTTTGTAGGGGTTGCTTTTTTTCTTTGGGCATTCACTTGTAGGATGGTTTTTGGCGCATTTGACACAATCATAAGGATGTCTGTAGTACATTCTGCTATGCTCGTATCTTTGGAATTTTTACACTATATGATTTTGCGTTATCCATGTGATGGTTCAATTTATATGCTTGCAGGAAGAAGAAATGTAATATCATAAATTTGTTTGTTAATTGGCTTTTGAACTAAATCAATAAAAAACAGGTTGAGCACCAGTTTTATTAATCTGTGTCTAATGTTGTGAATTCTAATCACTAGATGGTTTTAGTCTTCTATTTCATTCTTTAATTAATCAAGGTCTGCAGAGTGATATATGTTTTGAAGAACGACTAGAACATCTATTTGTTGACACTTTTTCTCTAGCAGTTTTGCAATCTTGATATAATTTTTACTAGTTTTTGATACCTAATTTGATCACTGTTTTTAAATTATATGAGTATTTATTTTGAGCTACAAAGTCAATTAATTTATTAGTTTTTTTGATGTTTTTAATTGTGATGATTATAGGTTGGATTTGTATCATCATTATTATCACCTACTTTGCTATTTTCGTTATCTGTCTTGTTTGCATCTAGGAGCCGAAACGATTTATTGTTGGAATAAATTCCTTCGTGATTATATCGTTTCTCTGTCTTACGATTCTTTTATTGGAAGGTAGACTATTTCTCTTTGTTTTTTCTTGTTCGAACTATTTTTCCATTTATTTTAGATTATTTGAGCATAGAAACTTATTTTTGTTAGCTCTTAAGGTGCTGTCATTGCAAGTAAGAATTGTTCTTGTTGGAAAAAGTGTGGTTGATTGTAAGTTACAGGTTAGTTTGAGTAATACGTTTGACCAGTTGTTATAGGCTGGTTTACACAATTAGGTTGACTTTTGAACAAGTTTTGTAGTAGTGTTAATTGCATTGCGTAATTTGAGTAGGACGTCATATTTTGTGGGTTCGATAATTCTATTCGACTTCTATACTGCTCTAGCACTATTGTTGGTGCAAGTTGTGGGTACTGAAGGCCAGGTGCATTTAGTGGAAAATAGTGTCCGTAGAAATCATTATTATACGATGCCATCAAATTATTGTATTATTGGCGAGAATTGGCACCCAGCCAATTTTGTTATTAACGGTGCGCGTGATAAGAGCTACAAATGGGTAACCCTAATTTATATAAACAAAAATTGTACTCACTGTACTGCTGGACATAAACTAGTTATCCACTAAACCTGCTAAAGATATTATTATTGGTTGGTTGTTTTTTCCAAATTATTAGACCGTCTTACAGTCCGTCATACTTTTTTCTCTTAGAAGGTACCCTATACAATATTTTAACAAGATAACTCTTGATTGCATATGGCCCGCAACTTATTAAAATAAAAGTTCAACAATGGCTGACCCAATCACCTGACCTTTGCGGATTTAAAATGAATGGAGTACCATCTTCTTTCTAAGGTGCCATATCTGTTAGCGAATGCTGGCTATCATATTAGCCATGATCACTTTATCGATTGATGCTCTGAAAATTGATTCTGTTGCCTGTCCAAACTAATGCCTCAGGTTTTTCAACCATAAGGTTCTTCTTCTTCCAGGTCCTCGCTTGCCTTTGATTTTTCCTTGTATGACTAGGTGTAAGATGTTGTATGTGTCTGGGTATCTCATGATGTGCCAGAAATATAATATTTTTCGTATTTTAATTGTCCGTACAATCACTTTGTCTTTTCCCAATCTTGTTAACAGTTCTTCGTTTCGTACGTGATTCATCCAACTTATGTGCATCATACGTTTGTACGTTCATAATTTAAAGGCTCCCAGTCGTTTGAGGGACTGTAACACTATCGCGCAAAAAAATCTGGTTAAATCATAGGAACGTGTCAATAATAAATGGGACGCAGTCTATCACATCACTCGCTCCTTAATGCCAAGAAGAATGGAGGCGGTCACAAGAACCCCAGGTGGGGCCATACATTATTAAATAAATGTAAATTTTATAAACAACGTTTTACAGTGTGTTGTTAATTTGCATTTCTTTTTGGTGTTACAATTTCAATAAACAGAAATGTAGAAAATTGGGATAAAATTTAGAATTTTTACATTTTTTAATTCATAAATTTTGAGTTTTAGTAGTGCATATGAATGAGGTGAAAAAAATTAAAAAACACTAATAATCGACAAGAATGAGCTGAAAGTTTAACCGTAATTCGTAGAGCCCAAAGAGCCAGGTCTAGTAATGAAGGAGTTGAGATACATTTATGTATGTTTAACCTGAAAACGCTGGAGAGATGGCGCCAACAAATATCCTGAAATGCGCTACAGCCATAATAGCTTAGTCATCTTAAGAGACATTAATGTGGTTGTTTACGAATTCTTCTTAAACATGTTGATTTACGTATTCTTGTGTTATTTGAGACTTTCACTGTTATTACTTTGTATATGGTTTACTCAAAACTACAACCGTTTGATGACAAAAATATTTTTTTTATCTCTTTATTACGTCGCCGTGCACCCTTACATAAGTGTAGTTTGATAAAAAGGTATAAACGACCCCGTCGAGTTTTCAAACGAAAAGTTTAGCAACGATGTATACATGAATTTCAAATATTTTTCAATTTTTCGAAAATCCCCGGCCATGATTGTGTACTTCATGGAATAAAAAGGACTTTCGGTAAGGCGAAGGTAAATCCCGGCTTTAGCGAAAGTCAATAGCAGATAAAAAAGTTTCAAGGGTTTAAGTTGCACGTTATATAAAGTAAAAGCAAAGGGTTCAAATTACATAATAAATAACCGGAAGAACCAAACCAACAACCTGGCTTTGCTGCGAGCAGCGGCAGCTTTAACATGTAACTACTTTATAGAGTCAACATGTGTAAATTATAAACGCACTAATAAATCGCTTTAAAGGCGAGGCTGCGCGGCCTCGCCCAGACGGCCCTGCGAATTATGCGCATAATTTCGAATTTATTAGCAATTTCCTTTATAAATCCGCAATTACAAACTTTACGAAGGCCCGCCAAACATTGCGACAAACAGGACGCCAGCGTGTCAATATTTATAGGTGCTTCCAGAGAGGTCTTACTCGGGGCCGCTTTGTATGCAGCGTCTCATTACAGAGCCGTTTGAAGCCGAGCCCGGAGACAAAGAAAATATGCCCGAAACGAAGCTCGGCGAGGCAAAGCCATTATCGCTTCCTGCTCCCGCTCTGCGCTGTAATGTTTATTCGTGGTCAAGTCGCGACCCTAAAAGCTCTCACGTCTTAGAATCGACCGAACGGAAAGCAAGTCCCCCAATGTATTAGATTACACAGTATTTAATTGCAGGACGAGCAAACAGCCCCAAGCTTGAGCTTCCGAAGCTGCAATCACGATCAGTTGCAGCTTTGACCAAGCAAATTTACACAATCCGAAACTGAATAATGCAAACCAAACGTGCACGCTTTAAAATTACATTTTGTGTTCCCATGTGTATTATTGGTTGGCTATGATATGTTTTTTAATATAATAGTATTGAATAACCCAATTTTAATGTAATATAAGGCGCGATCAAAAAGTTTCCGTTTGAGGGCGTTGCTGCAGCGTATACGCAAAGTAGCACGACTTAGATGGGGTATATAAGCACCAACAGGGCAGGGGATTAGTGTGGCATTCGTGTCTTTCCGACGTGCGTGTGTTAAGTCCGAAATGTGAACTATAGCGACGTTACTATCAAATGCATTCAAATAGGACCAATGTTATTTTTTTCTTGACGCCGGTAGACTTTCATCGGATAATAAAGACTATGTGTGGGACAGCATGTCTGTCGAAAAACACCGTTATGGAATTGTGCTCAAAGTTCCATGCTGTTCGCAATTCGACACAAGACCAGTCGATCTGGGAGGCCAACCTCATCCACTAGGGACAACAAAAAGAGGGCGGTTGATGATGCAATTAGGGCGGAACGTCGCATATCCATTCGTGCGCTAGCAAAGGATCTCAACATCAGCTTCGGTAGCGTGCAACACAATATCCGGTAGGAGTTAGGCTACCGTAATATTTGCAGCCAGTAGATAGGGCGTTGCTGTTTGCCCGAAGCACCTGATGCGTTTTAATGTTGAAGGCAATGCGTTCCTTGAGTGCATTGTTGCAGGCACGAAAGCTTGTGCCACCACTGGAAACCGAAGTCGAAAGCGTCCATCGTCCCTTCGTCCCAAAAAGTTCAAAAGCCAGCTATCTGCTAGAAAGGTGATGCTCACCTGCTCTTTGATCACCGGGGCCCATTGCTTATTGATTTCAAAGATTTTGGTATCTCCATCGCTGGGGTACGGTACTGCGAAACGCTGAAAAAAATGACGGCGTGCAATTAAAGCAAAGTGTCCGGGAAAACTGCCACAAGGGGTGCTTCTGCTTCATGATAACGCACGTCCCCATACTGCAAATGTCGTAACGCAGCAGGTACGCCATCTCAAGTGGGAGACACTTGAGCTTCCACCTTAATCTTGATCTCTCCCCATGCGATTATCACGCCTTCGGACCCTTAGAAGAGGCTTTAAAGAGTGACGATTACTGTCGGATGTGGATGTGCAGCAGACAGTTACGGACTTCTTTACGGACATGGTGTTTTACCAAACGGATATCTTCAACTTGGTGCGTCGGTGGAATGATTGCCTCAATGCTCACAGCGAATATGTATGATTGGCATACCTATACTGGATTGTACGGGCTCCGAACAGAAACTTTTTGATCCCCCCTTATAATTAGAAAAATATATATTTGTTTAATTCTGACCTCTTATTCTTCTTCTAATTTGTCAAAGGTTATAAATGTAAAAAAAGAAGAATAAGTGTAAGAGAGAACTCGTGCCGTGCATTAACAAAGAGTCTACGAGGGGATAGAACGCTATAAGGAGGGAAGAAGAAGTGTAAAGGTTAAAAGTCGCACCTGGGAATTTGTCGATATCATGTATGGACCAACATATCCAGAGGATGGATGCTTGAATTAAGCGCCGTTTAATTATCGCATTTTTGACCCCTTACAGGAAAGCCTGCACGGTCATAATGGCGGTCGTCTAAATCGCGGTGCTTGCCACATCGCCCCGCATCAGAGATGGTGCGTGACGACCAGACATAGAGAGCGAACATATAAAATCCTTAACCTCTCATTTTGCAGGCTATGCTCCCACGTGGGGCTTTAGAGCCTTACCATTATTATTATTATTATTTTCTTAGCGTATTTTTCCAGCTATTTAAATTATTCTTTAATCCCCCTTTACTACTAGCCATAAGTCCTCTTTAAAGGCACATTGTGATATTTCCACTGGTCGGAATTTATTATAACAGGATCAATTTTTTCAGATCGCGTGTACAATCTTTCATGATTTCTTCCAAGATTGTATTAAACAGAGCAGAGTTTAGTACTCATCCCTGTCTAAGCCCTTCCGACATTTTATTTATGTAGATGACGTAGTTTTTATTGCTTATGTGCATTTTATTACTTTCATAAATTAATTCTTTTTTTATGCTGTCCCTTACTCTTCTCTCTTAACTTGACAGAAGGATGTTTCTAAGTCTACAAATGCAAAGTATACTTTATCTTTCTGTTCAGAATTTTCTATATTGTAAAAATATGTTGTGGGGCTTTGTACAACTTTTTAGTCTTTTCTTCAATATTCGTTTATATGTTTTTAGAAGCGTGCTTCATAAAATTATGTCTTTATAGTGGCTACATTCATACATTATTACACATATTTGTAAAAAAAATTTGTCCTTGTATCATGTTCTTTAGCAATTATGCAGTTAGTTTATCGTGTTTTGGTACCTTTCCATTTTTAAGTTCTTGCAACTTCTTTATATGTTATCGACTCTGTATCTTTGTCATCTCCATTATCATTTGGTTCTTGTATTTTATTGTACTCTATTTTGTTGGTGTATTTCTTCCAATCATTTTGTTTATGACCGTCGCAGATATTGCTTCCCTTTTTCTTTTTTTATTTTCACTGTTGCTTTATTTATTGGTTTACCATGCTACTTGTTTTTTCTTTTTTTATGTTTAATGTACCACATAGTTCTTTGGCTGTTTCAATAAATATATTCTTAAATAGCTTTTACATATTTTCTCTCTTATTGAATGTTAATTATTTACTTTATTCTTTACTTTTTCTATAATTCTTTACAGTTTCATATTCGGTATTTCCATTGTCAGTTTCATTTTTCTTTTACTTTCTTTTTGTTCAAGTTTTGCCATTAATATGTAATTTGGTGTAAATGTTGGAGTCACTAATGACACTTACATCTTCTATTTCGCTCTTTTATTGTAGTTAGGTTACGAACGATTTATTTAAAATATTTTTGCTTTGTGTACATTTCTGTATTTCTGTATGTTCATAAAAATATTAGTTCTTATTAGATCATTTATAAGACAGTAATCAGTTAACTTTTTGGCTGTATTATTTCTGTATCCTTCTTCATATAAATGGTTATTTGTATTACTGTCATCATTGTTAAATTTTTGGAATTCTAGTCTTTACTTGATCCTTAAATTGTCAATATGGTAGTAATTTGATTTTCTATGTTTATTCATAAATTAAATACACTTTTACAATATACCTTCTATTGTAATACGGAATTTGTTAGTTATTTTTTTCCTTATGAAACTCTGTTGTATATATGTGCTCTAGTATTCTCTCTTTTTTCTTTCATATTTATTTCCTATATGGTAAACACATCTTGATTACATTCGTTGGATAGGTTACAGTTCGTGCCACTTTCTGTTTAATCGTCGTACCTCCCACATACATATTTTCTATATATTTTTATTGTTCTTTCTTAACATGTTTATCTTGTTCTCATTGTGCTATATTCTTTGTACTTTTGTTACTTACCACTTCCCCTTTTATTTATCATATGTGGTCTTTGAAGATTTTCGTTCTTATTTTTGAGTGCCTGGCATAGGACATTTTCTTTAAATTTTCTATCCCTGCTCTTCCTCATTTATTGCTAGTTTCTTGTCGTCGACTTTTGTTGATTTTCTTTGTCTATATTTGCTTTATTTTTCTGTTTTATTGTATGTACTTTCATTTTATTTTTAATTATGTCCAAGTCAGTGCTGATCATCGTGAGTGTCATTATTTAGTTTTCTTCTTTATTGTATTTTTTTTCAGTTATTTTCTCCATTCATATTTCACATGTTTTATTGTATATATTTTTTGAATTTTTTAGTAGTATCTCCACTTATAGTTTTTGTAAAATAGCATTCTTAGTTCTATAACCTTATTAGCAGATTTAACGAGATATTATTACATTCCCTCTATCTTAACTTTTTCAAATTGCTATATTTTTTCTCAAGGTTGTTTTATTACATTATCGATTCCTTTCCTTACTGCTAAGAATTCCTTTTTAATTCTATTACATTGTCGTTTTTGTATCTTCAGAATCCTGTTTTTATTTTTCTTTATTTTTTAGAGATGTAATTTTTCTAGATTCACTTCTAATATTCCTTAAAAACCATTCTGGTTTAGTTTAATTTGTATTCAAAAAGTTCAAGGAAAGCAAAGTTGCAATTGTTACGTTTTCCGAGCGCAAGTCCATTATTTTGATGTTTTGTACCGAGTGTTGCCCAACTTTGTGAACTGTTACTAAAAGAATGTAACGTTCCTTACCACAATCTGGAAACATAAGCAAATTATTAATAGATATCTACTGCCATGTTGTCACTACTAACTTTGTTAACTTACTATTTTTCATTTTGGATTATTGTGTATAACAATACTAAAAAATGCTACAGTCGCGAAATTTTGGTTATACATCGCAGCTGAAATTTATCTACGGTCATCAATCACTAAGCAGAACCTTCTTATAACATTTAGAGATAAAATAAATTATCATTTATTAACAAATACTAAATTATCAATAACATAATTGTTTTTCCCAATGATTTAATACTGTTACGACATTAAGCTTCTTTTACCTTCAAATTTCAAATTTAGAATTAGCGGTATGTCTACTAGTAAAATAATGCTGCAACCCACCAAGCCGTTTGCAGCCTATTCCATAAAATCGTCGCTGGGTGATCAGGTTTTATTAACTTCGTAGGAGGCACAGATAATAGTACAAAAACGTTCGGCTCTCTTTTTATTCGAAACAACAGTCACTATTATGCTCCTAAACCAACGCCAGATAGTTGGCTTGTAAGTGAAAGCTATAGTTTAATACCAGTAAATACAAATAGCACTTTGCGAGGTAAAAGTTTATTTGTAGGCATGCGACAACTACATTATAACTCAGAAAAGTTTTTTAGTAAATCTGCAAAACACTCTTAAAAAATTTATCGCGTTTTGTTATAAAAATAAGTATGTGACAACTTCGTGATTTTTAAAATGAATAGTCGGTTCATGATGTTAAACCAGAAAGTTTATAATATTGCTGCTTGAATACTTTTCAACACTTGCAATTAATGATTTTCTGAGCAGTTGTCTTGTATTTTGTTGTAATAACTCTTAAGCTAAATTGCTTGTAATTGTAGCTTTCTTTTTATATACTCAACAATTTCTTTGTTTGAAAGTTGCCGCCTATACAACTTTTCCTCTGATATGAGCAATTTTGGAATTGTTGCTGATTATTTATCCTAAAATTTAAAAACGGCTCTTATCTTCTTAGTTCCATTTTACCTTTAATAATTGAAATTATTAAAAACAAAACTAACGTTAACACTTTTTTATGCTAATGCGTGTCTTTTGTATTCTCCAAAAATTATTGAAGGTATCCAATTTTCTCCTACAATTATCTTCAATATTAATGTAATAGTAAATTCCTATCTTATCCATAACCAGAAATTGTCGTTGGAATTTTTAATAGTTTTACACACTTTAAAGGACATTTATTGTAAATTGAACAAACACAACAGCTATCTGTCAAAATTCCTTAACATTTAATGAATTATCTAAAATTATTCATATATATATATATTCTTCCCCAGCCTAGATCGTCCACTGCTGGACATAGGCCTCCCTCAAACCCTTCCATTTGTTTCTGTTCTGTGCGATCTGGATCCAATTTCCTGCAACTCTTTTTACATCATCGGTCCATCTTGTTGGTACCTCTGCTTCTGAATGCGTCTTGTCTGGGTCTCCATTCAATCATTCGTCTTGTCCATCTCTCATCTTTCAGTCTTGCCACGTGTCCCGCCCAGTTCCACTTCAGCTCAGCTATCCTCAACACAGCATCCTTCACCTTTGTTCGATGCCTAATTGTGGTGTTTGGTATTTTGTCCCTAAGTGTTATTCCTAGCATTGACCTTTCCATTGCCGTCTGTGTTACTCTTATTTTCTTTATGGTTTTCTTGGTCAATGTTAGTGTTTCAGCCCCATAAGTGAGAACAGGGAGTATGCACTGATCGAACGTTTTCCTCTTCAGGCATATTGGGACATCTGATTTAAAGATGTTACTGAGCTTACCGAAGGCTGCCCATGTTAAATTGGTCCTCCTCTTCAGTTCGTGGGTTTGATTATCTCTCCCAATGGTTAACTTATGCCCCAGGTATTTGTATGAGTATACTTGTTCGATTTTTATATCATCTGCCGAAATGTTATCGCTCAGGACCAGGTTTGTCATATATTTTGTCTTTGTATAGTTTATGTCAAGCCCGACTTCCTTTGAGGCAGCTTTGAGTTCTTGTAGCATTTTATTTGCTTCGTCTATCTTATCTGTGATTAGGACTAGATCATCGGCAAATCTTAGATGGTTTAGTAGTTCACCATTGATGTTAATTCCACACTGCTCCCAATCTAGGTTTTTGTACATATATTCTAAGAGTGTCGTGAATAATTTAGGGGATATGACATCTCCCTGTCTTACCCCTTTTTCTATTTGAAATGTGTTGGTGTCTTCGTGTAATCTTACTGATGCGGTTGCGTGGTTATATATGTATTTTAGTAAACCCGTGTATCTGGAGTCTATTCGGCATTGCAAAAGAGCATGGTAGAGTTGTTGCTGATTTATCGAATCAAAAACCTTTTCATAATCTACAAATATCAGCATAAGAGGCTTGTTATATTCTACGCATTTTTCAATTAGTAGTTTGAGTACTGTTAGGTGATCATTCGTACTAAACCCTACTCTAAATCCAGCCTGTTCTCTTGGTTGGTATAGGTAAGTTTTACACTTATACGTTTTGATAGTATTCTCGTAAAGTGCTTATATATGTGTTGTAGCAAGCTAATAGGTCTGTAGTTGGTCAGATTTGTAGCGTCTGCTTTTTTATGTATCAGAGTGATGATGGCCTTGTTCCATCGAGTGGGTGTTTTTTGCTCTATGAGACATTCGTTAAATAGAGATTTCAAGGTTTTTAAGACAGCCAGTCCGCCTTCCTTGATCGCCTCAATAACTATTCCATCGTCTCCTGGTGATCTGTTATTCTTCATCTCTCCAATTGCTGCTTTATATATATATATATATATATATATATATATATATATATATATATATATATATATATTCAAATCCTTAACCAATATAAACAAAAATATAAATAAAAATACCCTTCTGACCAACAAAAAGCATTCCTACCTTACATCAGAGGCATCACCGATAGAATAAGCCGCATACTAATGCGGCAAAATATCCGCACGGCCTTTACGACCAACAACCAAATATCTGGGCTTATTCGCTCAGCAAAGGATCACTGCCCCAAATAATCCCAAGGAGTGTATGAAATACATTGTGGAGACTGCCAAAGGACCCACATAGGTCAAATAAATCGGCAAATATCTAGCCGTATATACGAGCATTCTCTGGCCGTACGGAAAGGCGATAATGGATCGGCACTTGCCAAACACAGCAAAGAAACATGCCGCAAAATTAATTTCTCTGGGTCTAAAACCTTTGCCCCGTTTCCCATTTTACCAGCAGAATAGTACGTGAGGCAATTGAAATAGAAAAACGCCCACAGTGCCTCAACACAAGAGATGACAGCCAGCGTTTGCCTGTCATGTGGAAGTCCCTTATTGCTCCACACCACCAATTACGCAACACCCTCAATCCTACAAACTTTCCCCAACCCAACGCATCTCCCGCCAAACAAACTTTCACTTCCAGCCCTATAAAAGATCAAGCAGGTAACACGAAAGCTCAGTCTTATTCAAAGACTTATAGCTCTCCTTGGGGAGTAGGCAGATTGAGACCTCGAGTGAAGAGCTAACCTCTTGAAAATGGCATCAAAGCCGATGCCGAAACATCGAGAATTTTCTCAAAATAGACGCGACATAGTTAACCGCGGAAACCTATCCGAAAAATATTATCTAACCAGAATTTGGTTTTTCTAATCGCAAAGTTTTTTATTTATATGATTATTGAAGTTATTATTTGACAATGTAATCTAAAATTGAGATCGCGACAGCCGCGACGTAAAGGCTTCGGCCTGCCAGACTAACGCGCGGCGGGCCCTGGGTTCGACTCCCAGGTCAAAAATAACGGCAAACATCGAGTGCTCACCGGCCATCATACAAACACCTTTGGCGGTCGTAAAGTACATTCTCCTTCTTCTAACGGGTCAGACTAGCCACCTGCCCGGGGTACGCCCAACATGGCTCATAGTACTACACGAAATGTGTAGTTAGAAACAGGCTAATAGCCTATATAAGAGTAGAAGAAGAAGAAGAAGATAATTTAAAATTATTTTTAATACATCATACACAACATAATCTAATAAAAATATTTCTGAAAAATTACTTTCAACTATATATACAGGTTTGCAACAAAAACACCACAAGTTTCCGCTATCGTAATATAACCATGGAGAAGATGAGAGTTAGATGCCATTGAGCGAGTAGAGTAGCAAATCTGCATCAGATATTGTGCAAAGCTAAACATAAATAAAGTCAAATAGATGAGCGAGAATCTCTTAAAGGTAATCAATATTTTGGAAGACCAACTGATTCAAAATTTATTATTTAGCTGCTGTTATAAGAATAGCAAGAATATGGTTTTACAATTGCTAATGCTTTGCTTCAGGATTGCTACCTATGATTAAAGTTCTGTAAAAAAAAGTCCAAACCGTCGTTAAGGCAATTATTTGTTTTCTGTTTATTTAACTCTCTGTTCGTAAATTTAAAGCAATTATAAAGAGTTTATCAATATTTTCTAAACAGATAGATAGGACCAATAAAGTTAAACAAGAGGTAAACTCAAATAGAGATCGCTTATAAGTTTTAGGAAGATTGCTCTGCTAAAAATCAAATTATTTTTACCTAAAACATACGGACGAGGTTTTTCAGGTAAACATTACAAAACAAATTGCGAAAGTAAGCTACGTCTGTAAACGTAAAAAGGTCCTAGAGCAGCTACTCTTCCGAAAAATGATTAACTTTAAACCTATGGGATGAACTGAGTGCTAAAGGCGTTTCGCCACGCTCTTCGTTAGACAAACAGAACTTTGATTACTTTTAAAACTTTAAGTACTTCGCAACTTTTTAATACCACTCCCTTAAATTTTATCGGCTACCTCATCTACTGCAGCAAGGAGAAACAGAAATACGCAAATTATTTATTAGTCCTTGTTCCGGTTTTCCCAAAAACTGTTCCAGCTGTCTCATAAATTTCAATTTTATAAGTTTTATGAGCCCAGTTCTGTTTTATAAAATAATCGCAGTAATTTAATTATATGGCTAACCTAAATTATGAACATACTTTATTTATAATTAAATGACAATTTTTTGGAAGCATAGCCTAATTTTTATTTTTAAAAGTTGCAGTAAACTTGGAGAAAAGTTATCCAAACTACGTATGTTTATTTTCTTAGCAGAATTTTATTTTTGTCTCATAAATTCCCTTTTTCAAATATGGTTTTAAGTTAGCTTAGTTTTTACTATAATAATTATCTATTTTTTTAACATTGCCATTTATTTGTATTCTGTACTATTCAAAAAATTATGTGCAAAGGACAAAAAAGGCTAAGTAGTAACATTTTGTAACAAATAAGCTTCTAGACCAGTTTTAGCTACTGCGAAATAAAATTACAAACTAAGCTACGCCTACACAACAGTGTGTTAGCTAAATCAGTGGACACTTATTTTTCAATCTGCTGTTGTGAAGGTGTTGATTCATAAATAAACCACTCAACTGTTTGGGTTAACAGTTAACCGAGCCCTATATTTGAAAATGTAACGGTAAATTTTGTTTTTCAGTACTGACATCTTGAGGTCTCGCAGAATGACTGTATTTGGTACGAGTTAAAGAGCGCCCACAATCATAAACGACGTTTTCAATTAAAAGCGCTCTAAATTTTTATATTAAAATTGAAAGCTGTGCCTAGATTTGGATGCCATAAGTCAATATTTGATTAATAAATGTTTTTGATAACATTATTTTATTGTCCAGGGTGCGTTTAGATGTCCATTCATGTAAATAGTACACTTTGAAAAGAGTCAGTCCTAATTGATTTGTAAAAATGTGCTTGCAACTTATAAGTCGTCTGCTAAGGTACAAGGTGCGTTCAAGTTCTAAGTTCTCCAAGTTTTTTTCTGAAAAAGTATTTGTCTAAGAAAGTTAAAACGTACGCATTTTCCACAATGTTGTCGCCATGATTCCATGACTGCTGAGAACGCTTCTTTAGAGATGTGGTTTGCCTACGCTGATACTACAACGGCTAGATTGGAAGGTGAGCAGTTGATGAGAGTGTCCTTTATGGTCAAAAATTTATGGCGACATCACGTGCCAACATGTTCTGAAGCATTGCTACTTGTGTTCGTCAGTCAACATTTGTGGGAACCACCTTGAAAATACTTTTGGCATTTTAGGTCTTCATGCAAAATAGACTTCACAGATCCTACATAAATTGCAAGTTTGAAGACAATATTACGCACACCTAATCAACGCTCTTCTGTAACAACTTGTTTGACTCGCGCAATCATGGTTTCGATCCGGCTGGACAAATTTCGATAAGCGTTTCGCCGTGCAAGAGAAAAACAAGTGGTTACACATTATTCTTGAACACTAAACGTTGCCATTTGCAGTGTACAAAGCAGTACTCCCGGAATAGCGGTAATTTGAATGCATATATTGTATGGTGCTGCCATTTATATTGCAAATTCAGAAATATTCCCACGTCATTTAAAATTAACAGCAAATTTAAAATCCTTAGAAGTTGATCACTCCTCATACAATCCAAAATACTTGACTTCCTCTTATGTTAAAAGTTATTTGACATATTTGACTTATTTAGCTTTAATGGTCAATTTGTTTAGTCCTTGTTCAACTGCTGTTAAGTTAATTGTAGTTTCTGGGAAGGATCATTGTCAGAAATCGGGACTGGAGTATCGTCGCTAAAGTTTGCTTTAAGGACTTTCAATGATCTGATTCGTTGAAACCAAAATTTTTGGTTAGAAAGTAACTGTTATTTTCAAGATAGTTTCAAGGATAGTTTCTTTAATAATAGTCGTGCATGCGGTTTGTATGAGACTTACTGGTCAGTATAATTTTGATTGGTTAGGTGATTTCCCAGGTTTTAAAATTAGAAGAATTTTTATAACTTTTCACTGGAACGGAAAACATTCTGTTTGCAAAATTGCAATAAATAATTGAGTATATATATTTTTTTTATTGAAACATAGTACATCAGCAATCAGAATTACAAGAGATTCTATGAGCTAATTTGTTGTTAAAGTTGATTGGCTTGATGAGGTTGGCACCCATTGATGCTTCCTCGCAGTTTCCTAATCCTATTGATTGAGGATGATGGATTCACACTGGAGGATTCACGTTAGTTTGTAGGTCCCAAGGCCATTTCCGCTTTAATCGCCGAAAGTTTGGTTGTAACGTAAGTGGTTGTATAAGGTCGTTTGGATGATATGTAAGTCTATCATAGTGTCTGGTTGCCCGTTCTGTAATTACATCACGCACGTATGGTGTGTTGGAGTCGGTATGTAGGGTGAGATTTGTCACGTACCATGGAGCATCCATAAGAGTTCTTATTGTCTTGGATTGGAATCTCTGGATTATGTCTACGTTAGAATAGCTAGAGCAGCCCCACAGCTCACATCCATATGTCCAAATAGGACGTAAGATGGTTTTATATATAAGGAGTTTACTCTCGGTTGTTAAAGGTGATTTCCGACCTATTAGCCAGTACATTTTTTTAACTTTCAGATCCATGGCTTTGCGCTTCTTTTTTATGTGTTGTTTCCAAGTTAGCCTTTTGTCCCAGTGTAATCCAGATACGTCACTTCTTCAGATTGTGGTACATCAATGTTGTTTATGGTAACAGGAGGGCATATTCCTTCGCATTGTAAATGTTATTTGAACTGACTTATTTTCATTCACCTTAATTCGCCATTTGTCTAGCCATTCTTCTATTAAATGTATGTGTTCCTGCAGTAATCTTGTAGCAGCTAAAGGGTCTTCATTGCACGCGAGGATGGCAGTATCATCTGCGAACGTTCCCATTTCTGTGTACGGTGTTATTGGTATATCAGCAGTGAAAAGTAAGTATAGGACTGGGCCCAAAACGCTGCCTTGGGGAACCCCAGCGGTAATTGGCTGTAGTGTCGAGATTTTGTTTCCGAATTTTACTAGGAAATAGCGGTTTGAAAGGTAGGATTGGAAAAGGAGATAATATTGGTGCGGAAATAATGCTTTTATTTTAGCCAGTAACCCTTTGTGCCACACCTTATCAAAGGCTTGTCGGACGTCCAGGAATACTGCCGTGCAGTACTTCTTACTTTCAAAAGCTTTCTGAATTACGTTAGACATGCGGTGGCACTGTTGAATAGTAGAATGATCTCGTCTGAATCCAAATTGGTGCTTTGGGATCCAATCATCCAGTGGTGTGTCTTTATTTAACCGACTTAATATCAGCTTTTCTAGGAGTTTGGCAATTATTGATAACAGGCTAATTGGGCGATAAGATTGCACTTCATTTGGCGGCTTACCAGGTTTCAATATTACTATAATTTGCGCCATCTTTAGTTGCGGCGGCCAGTAGGTTAAGCGCAGAATTGCGTTAAATAATGCTAGTAGTTGTCTTTCCCCAGTTTCTGGTAGCTGTTTAAGGATAGGACCAGTTATGAGGTCGTAGCCTGGTGCTTTTTTGTTGCTCAAGAATTTTATCTCCTGACGTAATTCACCGATTTTAAGATCCCGTATTGGGAATGAAAGTTGTAGTGGGGCTTCGAGGAAGGTGTCTACTTCTATATCTATTGTTTCAGAGTTAGGTCTAAATACTTCTGCCAGATATTGTGCGAATAGGTCAGCTTTTTCTTGGTCAGATCTGGCCCACGTGCCGTCTGTGTTACGTAGCGGCGGTATATGTACCTGTGGCCTCTTGAATCCCTTTGTGGCTTTCCATATACTGTAGTCGTCCTTGGAAAGAGAAGTTACATATTGTTGAAATGTGTCGTTTTTTACTATGTTCAGTTTTCGTTTAAGTTTATTAGTAATTCGATTGTACTTTGTTTTGTCGTTTCTATTATGTGTTCGTTGCCAGACTGCCCTAGCTTTCCTTTTTCCTTAACCAGCTCCATCACTTCTCTTGGGAAGTTTTGTGAGCTGGGTTTTTGCTTTTCCATGCGCGGTGTAGCATACCATGCTGCCTCTTGTGTAGTAGTTATAAATTTGTTGATTCCACTGTCCAACTCTTCAGTCGTTTTAGGCTTATATTAAGATGAAGATGTTGATCCATATACTCTTTAAAGGCGTCCCAATCTGTGCGTCTGTTACATAACATTGGGTTGGCTTCTTTTCTAATTACTGTAGCACTAATAGTAAGTATGACAGGTGTGTGGTCAGATGATAGATCATAACTGGATGTTATGTCTACGTAGTTAGATGAAACTCCTTTAGCAACGAAGAAATCTAACAAATCCGGAATTTTGCCAGGGTCCGTTGGCCAGTACCTGTTGAGAAATATGTATAATTATTATCAGTTATGAGTTTATTAAGTTCTCTGCCTTTTGTGGTTATCAGTCTACTGCCCCATCTGGTATGCTTCGCATTAAAGTCTCCGCCAGTTATAAATCCTGACCCTAAGGAGTCAAAGAATGGCTGTAGCATGAGTTTGGTTATTTGGTGCCGAGGGGGCAATATGTTGCCGCTATTGTAATTGGATTTGGTAGTTTATTTACTTCAATCACTGTGGCCTGTAAGAAATTTTCTTCGAATTTTGGTAGTTCGTGATGTGTTATTGATTCACGAATGATAATGGCAGTGTCTCCATGTGCCTTACCATCCGGATGTTCGTGTGGTAAATAAGATAGTGCGGTATTTTTATGTGGGTTCTTACAGTAAAATGGGTTTCTGATATAAGGAGGATATCAATGTTGTTTATACTGAGGAAGATTTCGATTTCTTGTTTTTTGATTGAGGCCGTTGGCGTTCCAGAGTGCAATTTTAAGGAATTTGGCCATTATCGAACTAATTTATTTATGACCGTCGTAAGCATGTTCAAAATAATGCTATTTTGTTGTATTAGTTGATTGAACATACCTTTGAATTCTTCTAAGAACTGTGTGAGTGTTAGGTCTTGAGGTGATTGAGGTTTATTTGTGTTTGTTTGTTCACAGTTACTATTTGACATTTTCCAGTAGTTCTTCACTGGCAAGGGAGAAAGGTTTTGTGGATTTGTCTTGTAAGAGGCATGTGTGTTTTTTTGTGTTTGGGTGTTCGGTTTTATTTTGTTTTGTAGCTCTTGGTAGATTGAACAGCCCTTGTAGTTTGCGGGATGTGCACCATTGCAGAGTGCACAAGTAGCAGGGGTTTCCCTTGTTTTTTTGCATGTAATAGAATTGTGCGGTCCGCCACATTTAACGCAGGCGTATGGCCTATTACAATATGACTTTGTATGGTTATAGTTTTGGCATCTTGTGCACTGGACCAGGTTCATATTTCTGTGGGGCGGTTCAACAGAAATTTTTAAGTTTTGTAAGTAATTTATGTTATATATGTCTTTGTTATTGGTGGCTGGCTCCAAATCTACAAAGAATAGTGGTAATGCTTCTTTAGTTTTCTTATGTTTTATGTTAGTAATGTTTCTAACCTTGTGATTATGAGTAGCTAGTTCAGCTGTAATATCATCTACTGGAATTGTAGGATGTATGTGCCGTAGGACCACTCTGTATGCACGATCCTGCTTGATTTGGTAAGTGTGGTGAATGACACTGTTTTCCTGGAAATGTTTGACGAGTTTTCTGTACACATCCGGGGAATGCACATTAAATTTGACTACGTTATCAGCCATACTTTTGGTGGTGTACTGTTCCTGTTCCATAATATCCTTCAAGCTGTTTATCATTTCCTGATAATTGTTAACTCCATTACGTAGATTGGAGGGGTTTGGGTATTTTATTTGAGTTTTGTTGGCACCGTTATCTTGATTATTGTTTGTTACGTCTGTAACTTCTGGTAAAATTGAGTATTTGTTAGTTTGTGTTAGATTAAATGATTGTGGGGATTTTGTGTGTTTTGCAATTTCCTTCTTTTCTTTTAGGTTATTAACTTTTGCCAAGCATTTTTTTGTCTGCAATGTTTTCTTCCTCTGCGTCGCTAATAATAATTTCCATTGGTTTTGTGTCGTGATTTGTTGATGCAATGGTTGGACTTGAGGCGGCATTACAAATTGAGACATTGAAGAGTGACCATATTGATAAGGTTGGAATGTTTATATTTGTGGCGACATTGAGTAGCTATTGGGCATTTGCTGGCATTGCTCAGGTGTTATTTGTTGTGGGTTGTTATTTGGGATAACTGGGTATTGTTGGTAAAAGGATGCGTTTTGTTGCGTTATTGTTGGGTTGAATTGTTGCGTGGGGTTGTCCATTGCCAAATGGCAGCATGCTATTAGTTTTACTTACATGATCACTGATTATGTAGTAAACAATACAAAATGAAAACAGTTTATTCCAATTAATGCACTGGTTTATCACTGCTCGAGGTTCACTGTACGATAGCGATAACATGCAGCGCGCACGACTTAGGCATGTGCTCGGCTTGAGCGCTCGAACCGTAATATATATATATATATATAATATATTTTATATACATATATATATATATATATATATATATATATATATATATATATATATATAAGCTACAGGCCTTGTAGGCCTTTGGCTTGAAGTACGATTTTTTGCCATTCCTTTCTCTGTCATGCTTTTTCTTTCCATCTTGTGACTTTCAGTTGTCTTAGGTCCCTTTCAACTTTATTCATCCATGTTGATCTTGGTCTTCCTCTTCTTCTGAATCCACCTAATTCGCTTTCGAAAACTTTTTTTGGAAGGCGTTCTTCAAACATCCTCGTCACATGTCCTATCCATCTGAGTCTCTTGGCTTTTATTTCTTCTATTAAGTCCGGTTCGGCATACAATTCTCTTATTTCTCGATTTGTTCTTCTTTCCCATGTGTCTTCTACTTTCTTTCCTCCGTAAATTTTTCTTAATACTTTCCTTTCCCATTCTCCTAGCCTCTGTTGATTTGCTTTTGACAGTATCCACACTTCACTCCCGTATAAAACTATTGGTCTTGTTATGGTTTTATAAATTCGTACTTTTAACCTTCTCGACACTACTTTACTTTTAAGCACTTCATTTAGCGCAAACACACACTTCTTTCCAGTCATTATTCTTGCTTCTATCTCATTCGTTACTGTCGGTGTTTTTGTGACAATTGTTCCTAGATAGGCAAAATTTGGTACTTCTTCACATTTATACGTTTTTTCGCCTGTCCTTAATTCAAACCACTTGCTTGTTTCAAAATCGTCGTTACTCCATCTCATATATTTTGTCTTCCGTTCATTTATTCTCAGACCCATTCTTTGAGCTGCTTTCTCCGAGCGCTTTACCACCTCCTCCATATCTGCTCTACTTCTTGTTAGCAGAGCAATGTCGTCTGCAAATGATAAACATTGGTGTCTTTTATGATATACTAAGCCTGATCGATGTATGTCGCTTTCTCTAATAACCCTTTCTAGTGCTATATTAAATAGAACAGCCGAAAGTGAATCTCCTTGGCTTAGTCCCATTTTAACTTCGAATCTCCTTTTTAAATCTCTTCCCACTTTTACTCTGTTTTCGGTTTTCGTTAATGTCATTTTCACTAGTCTAATTATTTTCCATGGTATGCTTGTTTCAGTCATTGCCTGCCACAGTTGATTTCGCTTAATGCTATCATACTCTTGTTGGAAGTCTATAAATAACATATGTGTGCTTAATTTATGCTCGTAACTTTCGGCCTGTATTTTTCTCAATATAAAAAGTTGGTCTGTTACCGATCTTTCTTTTCGGAATCCGCATTGGTACTCTCCCAAGGTTTGTTCTGCTCTATTTACTATTCTGCTCTTGATGCATGTGGCTAGAATTTTGTAGGCAATGTTTAAAATTACTATTCCTCTATAGTTATCGCATTTGGTCTTTGCTCCTTTTTTAAATATGGGGCATATTATTGCTTCTGTCCAAGATTTCGGAATTTTTTCTTCCTTCCATGTTTGTTCTATTAGGTTGTGTATTATTCGATGTAATTCCTCTCCTCCATATTTTATTAATTCAGCGTGTATGTCATCAGCTCCTGGACTTTTATTGTTTTTCAATTCCCTTATTACAGTTATTTCGTCTAATTCGAGTGGTTTCTCTCTTGATTTACATCTGATAATTTCTGATTGTTCTCTATATTAGTGTTGTCTTCTGAACTTTTGTTTAGTAAATCCTCAAAATACTGGACCCATCTTTCCATTCTACCTTCATGTGATCCTATTAGATTTCCATCCTTATCCCTACAGAAGTTTGTCTTTGTCTGCCATCCGCCTTTAACTCTTTTTATACCTTGATATAAATTTTTTATTTCTTTATTTCTAAAATCCTTTTATATTTCTTCGATCATTTCTACTTTGTATTCCCTCTTTTTTCTTTACTTAAATCATTGTATTTCCTTCTTCAGATTTAGAAGCTAACTTTGTTAGTCTTGCTTTCGTCCTTTCTTCTAACTTTCCCTCGCATTCTTCATCATACCATCTTTTCATCTCTTTCCTTGTTTTCTCTTGTAGTTCATTTGCCGCCTCTATAATTACTTTGTTTATTGATCCCCATAGATTCTTTATGTTTTGCTCTGTATTGATGTCTTCTATTCCTATTTGTATTTTTTCTACATATTTGTTTCTTTTCTTTTCTTGCTGAATGCTTGTGGTTTTATTACTCTTTTTCATGCGCTTGGATCCGCTTGTGCTGATTGATTTTTGTAACTTTTCACTGGAACGGAAAACATTCTGTTTGCAAAATTGCAAAAAATAATTGAGAAAGATATTTTATTCTGACATTAAGCAACCCTTTAAGAAGTTTCTTCTTCTTATTACACCTCCTCCCTTTGGAGGTTGGTGATCATATTGGCTATTTTTATTTTTGAGGGCAGCTCGAAAGATTCCTATTGAGGTTTTTAGTCCGTACCATTTGCATCCAAAATGTCCTCCTTCTTCCAACGCCTTTTTTCCTGCATTATTAATTACAGCAGTCTATACTTATCATTGCGGGTAATGTATCCAAGATATTGTAGTTTACGAGATTTGATTATTAACATGATTTCTAAAGGTGCACTGTGTGGTTGGTTCTTGGGTTATAAGGCCGTGGTCGGAATTCAGAAACTCTTGACGTTTGGTCCACAACTGCAGTAGACATCTTTAGAAGAAAATCTTCTAAAACTCGAGAACTAACCACACAATGCACCATAACAGCGGCCGTAAAAGCCTTCGCATCTATATGATTTATAAAGCTTTATTCATTCTAATGAGCACCTCTTTGTTCGAGATTTTTTGAATCCATTATATGCGCAACATTCTCCGATACATCCACATTTCGAAGGCATTTGTTCGGTTGATGGTTTCCTTTTTTACTGTCCAACTTTAGCCATACGATAAAATTGTAAATATGCAGCATTTAACCATTTTCATTCTAAGATTCAATTTTAACTCATTTGAAATAAGTAGTTTTTCAAAACTTTACTAAATATTAATTCGTATCCAGGATTTAAGGAGAAAATTATTTCTTAAATGTTAATGTAAGTTGACAAGGAATATCCATAAAGCGAATAACGTTTGCGGTATTTTCTGAGTAATACAGTTGAGATACTTCTACTAAATACTCCGCAAACGTGTATGCTTTTTTTTAAGACCCTAGTAGTATTCCAGTTGATAGCGAAGCTTTCTTTACCTATTTTAATGTTTTTGCCGCCTTCCATCGAGAAAGTATAAACTTTAAAGCTATGTTCATTGCTTTTATTTTTATTGTAATTAAGTAGCTCTTTTAATTGCTGTGCTGTAGCACTGAGTAATTAGCTACTCTCCAGTGTTTTCAATTAATAGTATTATCTTCGAAGGTCCCTTTTTTTGTCTGATCAATGGCAAGTAGTTGTAAATTAGTGAGGTATCTAACCAATCCACATTATACGGTATCATTAAAGAATTTAACCGATAGATCTAGTTCTTCACCCGACAGGTGCATAAAATTATCCCAGTTTACAGTTTATATATCTGTTGCTTAATCTTCCTTACTATAAAGTTTATATGTCGGTAATGTGAGTAGAACCGGAGAGTGGTTTGAAAATAAATCAGAGTAAAATTTTGTTACAGTAAAATTGAAAGGGATAACTTTTGTAATACAGGAATCTATTAAGTTAGCTACTTTATTCCTGTCAAATGACCAATACCTGGAAATTTATTTTGCCCATTATTTTGTAATAAAATATGGTGCTACAAGAATTAACGGGCCAAATAAATTATATACGTATTAATTCAATGCATGGTTGTCTATTTGTTAATGCTTATAACTCAGGTTTTTTAAGCAACTACTATCTATCGGTAAAGTATGTCTCAAAAATTAGCATAATGTCAAATCAAATTGTTATATTGTTATATTTTTGGTTTCTTAGCAGGGCTTGGCAGCTTATTGACATTCCACAAAGCAAGTTCTAAAGAATTATCTATTACTATAAAGACGATATGCTGAGAAAGTTTGACACGGTATCTAATTGTTCAAATATATTTTTTATCATAGTTTTTAATCCTTGCACGTCGTTGTGTTGATGATGTTGAGGTGTGTTGTATCTGTACTATATGAGTAGAAATTTACGATTACTGCTTTTGATTAGCTGCCTTGTGATAATATGTGAGTGCTGACTGAATTTATTAGTAACGTTTGAGTAGTATAAAAGGAATCTATTGGTTTGGTTTGAAAAATAATTTTGCTTTTGCAATTTGTTATAAATCATGCATCCCTTATAGTTAACACGATTATGTTTTTGACACAAAACATACTAAACATTGCGGAAAATTATAATCGTCTATGCTTTTAACGCGTTTTGGTTTTGAGTAGCAGAAATTTTTGGCATGTCCACACCCTTGACACCGTGCACACTGAATAATTTCTCTTCCATGTTTGGAAGGTTTAAATCTTATTTTACGTTGTTGTGTGCACTCTACATGCAAATATCTTTGTTAATAACGGTTGGTTTTAATTTAACAAAAACATTGGAAAAGGTAATTGAGTTTTATATTGGTTAATGTTCTAGATTCTTGAGGTCATGTATCCTAGTTTTTCAATTTCTTCTCTCATATCTTTAGTGTTGATGCATATTTTTGAGTACTACTTTGAAACTTTTTTGTTTGAATCTTTTTTTAATATATAGGTATCGAAGTAATTTTGCTTTTAATTCAAGGCTTTTGTAATTCTACCATAGATTTTCTAGATCTTCTGTATTTTTGTTCTTCTTGGTAACTTATCTCTAGCGCTTTTTCTCATTTTTTTCTTTCGACATCCCTATAGTCTATTATTTTGCAGATTCACTGTTTTTAGTGTCGCAGCCAGCAGTGATTTTGCTTAAATTAGCGTTTTCTGAAAGTTTCTGACTAAGTCTGGGTCGGTATGAATCTTATTTTTTTTATAAATATTTCTCCAGGTAATATGGTTTAGGCATTTCTCTATTTCCGATATTTTCCTGACTTGCAACGTCGATACCTAAATATTTATTTCTGCTGCTATTTAAGATCTCTGATCAGTTTAATAGATATTCTTTGTATCGTAGAATATGAATTATATCGTGAAACAATTTTTGTACATCAATGAAACAGATGTCATTGCTTAAAACAAACAGTCCATCTGTACATAATATTTCAAACCTAAGACCTCAGTATTCCTCTTTAATTATGGTTATTGAATTAGTTTTGTTAGTTAGTCTATTTATAAAGAAACAGTTTTTTCTAAAAACTTTTTAAAGATAATAAACAATTCTAAATTTATTTAAATTTTTATTTCAAGCGATCCAATGTTTCTATAAATTAAGCTTATCCTTAAGATATAAAGGTGTTTACATTTAATGTTTTAAAGTAGACGGCAGATTCTGGTAAATAGCACCAAGACTATCGAAAACATGCACCCCTTTTAGAAGCATTTTGTTTTTACAATATAGTAAATGTTTCAAGCAAAGCAACGTCATGCATATTCATAGCCTGTTCTGGTTTGCTTTAAATTCCTCTAAAAATCCTGTTTTTAGAGTTACCTCATAAAATATTTTATTTTATTTTTATACCATATGATCAACACGAAGAAATTCTACAAAATTTTAAATTCATGTTTGTTTGAGTTTGATTCTTGCAATCAAATTTGTATATACAGAGAAGTTTAAGCAGGAGTTCATTAAAAAATTTGCATAAAGTAAGCAGTACTTATGCTCATTATGCACATTATAGGTGACTTATGCGACAATCAGAATCAAGCGACATTTAGAAGAATCGCTGCCGGCACCTATAATAATAAAGCGTAATATGGACATAAAGTCATGTGCAAACTTTCAATCAACTTGTCGCCAAAGGGAGCCGCGTGCTGCTGCAGGCGACGGCAGACGACGGCAGGAATCCCAATAAATCGCCGCCTCCGGGAGAAATGCCCCGACATTGCACTGGCCTGACAGCCACAAATAAACGATGACAAAAATTTGTATGCAGCCTATATACCACCCGGTTGCTTTTTGACGAGTGGAGCGTCCCTTAATCTCACCCTGCCTGGGCCTGTCGGTATTCGAAATATTCCAACGCCCCGAAATTTCCGCTTTGATCTAGTTTGTTGCCGTTGGCAGGCCAGCTTCTAAAACATGCGATATAAAAAATATGTAGTGCGGATGCACGTCCCGGGAAAGCCAAGGCAAGGTTCTGCGGAAAGCAGGTACAAAGGCATTTTATCGAAAAAATTGTTTTAAGTTTTGTACAGGTCCTGGTTGAAGTACCAGTCTTACTAATAGAAAACTATTATTTACAATAATTATTGCTAAAGTAAACATTAGAAATAATGTGACAATTGCTTGTCATAAATTAAAGTAAAATGAATAATTAGTAAACAATTATTTTTTCTCTTTTTCTATGGCTAAGAAATAGCCACAAATCTTTAGAATACTGTTGCTAATTCTATTCTGAATAAGTGTAATATAAATACTGTTTTGTATTTTTCAGAGGAAGATAATTAGAAAATAAGAAACAGTTAAACCTAGATTTATCAATTCTTTTGAGATATTTATTTAATATTAAGTAACGGCCTCATTAAAATTTAGTTGTAATTTTTTAGTAACTTCTCAAATACTTTTATATAGATAAGAAATATCAAATTTTTGTCTACTTTCATAATTTTGCCAAAATTTATAATATAACATAAAGAAATGCTTAATAAAACAAAATAAAGCAAAGGAATCAGCAAGACAAGCGAATAAAAACACGTGGCATAAATTCGGTAAGAAAACAGACTATGAATACATAGATAATAGTTTTGCAACATATACAAACTACAAACAACAATAACAAAAATACTGAAAAGATGGAAGAAATATAGTACGTAATAATATTTTCAAGATGAAAAAGAAAACAATAAACAGGAAGAACAACAGTTTCAAGAGAAGTACTAATATTAAAAAAGAAATTAAGCTATAACAGATGAAGAAAGCCTTAGGCTCTGAAAAAACTAAAACAAGAAGAAAGATTATAATCAAATACGACACAACAGACATAGAATACAGAAAAGATATCGAAAAATTGGGAAAGAAACATTATGGTACCCATACACAAGAAACAAAAATACTACAAAGAGAGACAACTAAAAGCCATATATGCTTATGGTTAGTGACGCAAAAGATATATATTAGAATAACAGAGAAGAAATTAAGATACAGAACAAAATATATTAGAAGAAAAATAATCGACGGTATTAGACAAACATCTAGGATGACGTCTGCAGAAAGGAAATATTTAAGGAGAGTAGGAGGCAAGACAAAAAAGGACACAGTAAGAAATAGAAGTATACTGAAATAATGAGAACTCAAAGCTTTAGTAGAAGATATGAAATTAGAACTGCAATAGTACGAGTACCTAATCCTCATAAACAATTAACAAGACCCAACGTAAATTTGATTGAGATGTGAAAAAAAAGCACTTGGGAAAACCTAAACTGAAGTGGAAAGATAACATACAAGAAGAAACTAGAGAGAGGAGGGTGAGGGAGGGAGAGGGGGCTAAACAGATCTTAGTACAGATAAGGACTCTCGCAAGGGATAAAAAAAACTCAAAAAATGACTCACATTCGTGAGCAATGGGTGAAGGAAAAGTGAGTAAATAAGTAATAGTCAACCTAACCAATTCTAGCAAACTAATGTAAACCTAAATTTAGATAAAATTTAGAACTTAGTTAAAGGCATTATGTAGTCACTAAAAAGTAACTAAGAGTTGACACATTTGTGTACATATATACATATATTTAGTAAACAGACAAATAATAGCCCTTAAAGAAGTTGTTAAAGGTAATTTTCTTAAATTTTATCCAGAAAACTAACAAACCAAATGCATTACCACAAAAACTTGTAACTCTAAGATGCTGTAAGATAATTAACAAAAATTGAAGATTCCTTCTAACACAAATTGGGGAAACTTCCTCTTTCTCTTTAAAATTAAATAAAGAAAAAACAATATAAGCTATAGAAAATTTATTTTTGAAGGTTAGAACTCAAGAACTTGTAATTTTACTACAAAATGTTTTAAAGAAGATATCGGACAAACGGTGTTTGTAGTTTTCAATCCACCATTGAAATCGTATTCTGAAGTGGTTCATTACTTTTGTGTTGAAGAATACGCTTGAGTTATCGACGTATTGTGTTTCGTAGCGCTTAAAGAACCCTATTACAATATTTAGAAACTTTGAGATATTCTCATAGGAAAAGGTCACACGAGATGAGATCAAAAAAGCGGGGCGGTCAAGTCACTAGACACCTAGGAAACATTTTATGCAGCACTTGGTGCAAAATCCATGTTTTCTAGGATGAAGGTTAAAATACATTGAGACTTTGAGCGAAAAATTTTCCAATAATTTCTACATATTTACTAAAGGTATGATAATATCCCTTGGTCTGCCAATGACTCCATTTTTACTCACCGTAAACTTAATAGTGGTATATTAGCTGTAGAGGTGTCTTTTATGGATATCTCTTTGGTTGTTACTACTTCAATAAGAAACGTTATGCCTATAAACGCATCCCGACAAATGGAAATGCGTTTCGTAGGTAGAGAATATTATGTCATATATAGCACACTGCTCAAGATGCTTTCATATATATAACGCGATATCAAAGTTCTTGTACGACATACATCTTGTGTAAACAAAGCAAAAATAGTGGTGTAAAATGTGTCTCTTCTCAATAGAGAACCAGTACTTTTGAAGTTCTTTACCCACAATAAATTGATTTTTGATCGGAAACGGAGGTATTTTTCCGCATGTTGGCTACCAAGACTTCCCAACTACTTACATTTAATGAAATTACTTCTTTTACCTTCAGATGACCTTTTATTTTATGAACCCCTTTTGAAATATAATTTAAAGGTAGTATGTGCATTCAGACTATAACATAACAAATTAATTTAAAAAAAAATCACATTAAATTAGTATACATTAAACACAAACTAATGTTATTCGAATTAAAATTGAACATATGAAACAAATTTATCAAAGATTAATAAATAATTTTTTAACATTTCTGAATTTTTATTAACTTTTATAATTTCTACAGTAAAAGCATTATTATATTGTTGTAAATTAATAACCCGTTGATCAACAAATCTAATTACTTACACTGTTTATGGTTTAGCTGAAACTATATACAATTAAATAACTTATTCAGTTCAACATACAGACTTTTTAACAAGGTTGTTGCATTTTCTATGCTATACTTCCACTTGGCATAGGGTACAAAAAGATCTAAGAAAATTAACTTCAAAAGTAAAACAGATTTTGTGTGAAGAATATCTGGAAAGACATTTTATAAGTTGCGGTATTTAATATGAACTTTTTAATTTATCAAAACCAAAAACAATTAAAATATTAATCGTTATCTAAATTAAAGAAAGCTAAAAGAAAAGTAATATATCTACTATAGTGCGAGGTATACTCAAATATTCTTCAACATTAAAACTTGTGATCAGTATTTGACAGATTTTTTATGCGTGGCTAAATTCAATATAAACTGGACCTTTTATTTATTGGCTAACATACAGAGTTGTATTTTTACATGATTTGTTGAATTTGGTGCTCTTGTCGAACGGTTGTGTTTAAATCACAAGTTCGGGCGCTTTAGCAGGTGTCAGCTGTGTAACTTAAATTTATACTGAATTTCATTTCGTGAGATATTTTATCCAAATTTGAATTACCTTTAATTTTAATTGCTTCCCTTTGGTGGGGCAAGGCAATGTCAGCAAATAAAAGAACTTCTGATCACCTATCACTTCCTATAAGTGATGAGCAAAGAAAATATCAATGGTAACCTACATCTTTACTAAAAAAACAAGTATTATCTACCAACACCTCTTGAACCTTCAAATTAGATGTATAATCAAGGAACAACGATACAACTCCGGAAGCCAATAAAGAAATAAAATTTAAAATCCTGTCAATATTCTTGCATGGACCAGTTAACTACAAACAAGTAATTGCCGATATAGAAAGCACTGTTAAAGATAAATTTTCTATCAGTCTCGGCGGGACATCACTGAAAAGCACACTTTCGACTGAAAACGAGTACAGGGCTTTAGTAAAACATTATTCAGAAAATAAAACCGCATTCTACTTTTTCAAAATTCCAATGAGACTACTCTCAGTTGTCATTAAAAATGTTCCCTAACGGAACAAAATTTGGGAGCTAAATTTTAGCATATGACTTTCCAATAAGTTGTATTACAAGATTACCTAATAAAGGATTCCAATTCCTGTATGTGTAATACGACTTACAGCTAACGAGAAAGCGAAGGAAATTTTCAAAATCATTAGACTTTTCTATTCATTAGCTAAGGTAGAACCACGAAAAACATCTGACAGCACACCTTAATTCCACAGGTACTAACGCTACGGCGACACCAAAAACTATTGCCGCTTACCAATTGCGGTAAGGATAAAAACACTCCCTTAATTTGCGTTAGTTGTGAAAATAACCACAAAGCCAACTTCAAAAGATGTAAGAACTTCCAGAATTTCAAATTGGCCAAATGAAAACTACACACCAAAAATAATCGACTAACCAAGGAAACCCAGCAAACAATTTTACCAACTTTCCCCAACTTATTAACAATCCCAAAAATCCAATTAATCAGACAACAAATATCTCTTCTAATGCCAAATCTAATCAAAACAATTATTACGTATGTTCTAAATCTACTTCAACCATACCTTGGTCAAATAAAACAATTCCTACTAACCAACATTTTACCGAGTTTCCTGAATGGACCATAACTCTAACAAAGTTTTTATTTATTTCTACCTCTTAAACTAGAATGTTAATGGTCTTAAAGCTCAACAATTGCCATATACATATTTTCTTATAAGACATAACATAGCATGCGTCTCGGAGACACACATGGCTAAATATGATAGCATCAGGCTATTCCTGCTATAGCTTAGATAGAACAGCAAGATTCGCATTTGGTGGAGCAGCTATATATGTAAAATGCAAAATCATTCGCTACGAAGCATAAACAATCATTACTATCAATCTCGAAACGGTTGCAGTTAATATTAAGAAAAACAAAGGCCATTATATAAAAATAATTAGTGTAATTCGACAACCAAACAAACAGATCCTTGAAAATGACATATGCAAAATATTTAGTAGCAACGAAGCCACCTCACCGAATGGTACCCTCAACTCCAAAAATACCAAATGGGGATGCAGAGCATGCAATTCTGCCGGAGCAAAATTCTATTCATTTGCCACAGCACACGCCCTTCAGATACTAGCCCCGGAGGAACCGACATACTACTCGTATCGGATACACCACGAACCGGGTGTATTAGACATAATCGTTTAGAGAAATTTTATTATACAAATATTTCAAGAAGCTCACGCCGAACTTAACTCAGACTATCTGCCGATTATAATCTCTTTCAAAACAATGCCTTCTCTAAAACTAAATAAACCAAGACTAATAAATTAATTAATAAATTAGAACTATTTTCAGGAACTCCTAGATAAATACCTTAAATACCCCAACTACTTACAAACTCTGCAAGAAGTAGACGGGACAACTCATTTATCATCATGCATAAAAGAATGTATTCAAACAGCCACATACCATTTTTACAAAATCAACTATATGATTCCTCCTATGCATATAATCAACTTAATAAAACAAAAAAGTCAGCTGCGTAGAGAGTGGCAACGGACTAGAAATCCTGGAACGAAAAATCTGGTAAACAACTTATCTAAATGAATTAAAAAGGACCTGGATGATTACAGATTCACGTCTTATCAAAAGTACATCAGTAACCATGAGTCAGGTGATCTGAGGCTTTGGAGAGCTTTGAGAATAATATTACAACAAATGCAAGCAAAAATGTGAAGATTTCGCTGACTATCTGGAAGAAATATTTACTTTTACAGTCATCAAGGTTTATGCTTTACCGATATAATAATCAGACATGTAGAAACACATCAATCACTGACCTAATGAGCTAACTTTAATAACAAAAAAAATTTCATTAAAAAAAAACAACAAAGATTGAATATCCAGTATTATAGTTAAAAACAAATTGTATATTTGACTACCACCTTTAATGCATACTTGAGATATGACTACTTTCCAAACAGATTGAAGGATGTATTAAATTGTCTCTTTCCTAAACTAGAAAAAAACAAAATGTTATTTCTATCTAGCAACCCCTTAGTCTATTAGCAACCACATCACAACTATTTGAAAAAGTAATTTACTTTTAACTAAGTGATAAAGTTGCAAAACTACAAATCAGGCTTTCAGTTGGGGTATAGAAATCTACGTGCCATCAGCTACAACGGATTGTTGAAACCATAAAAAGGGGATACAAATGCAAACAATACAAAGTGAAACTTTTGTAGATTTAGCTCAAGCTTTTGATCGTATGTGGACTGAAGGTCTAAAATACAAGAGCACTGATCTTGAAATTCTAGAATATATAAAAACTATCTCATTTTTAAATTTGCAGTTAAAATTTATGCAACTGTATTATCAACAAAGAATATCACAGCGAGAGTTTCTCAGGTAAGTATTTTGGTTCCTATTCTGTTTAACATCTTTACCCATAATATTCCTAACACAAACGCAGACTTAGCATTATTTGCTGATAATACTGCACTACTTCTTAGGAAAAAAATCTTCTAGCTGCAATTACGCAACTCCAAATTACTAAAATTGTGCTAACAAGATGATTTAAGGAATGAAAACTAAAAATAAATCACGACAAGTTTTAAGTAATAAAAAAACTAAATAAAGGCCATACAAGATTAATACAATTACGTTCGCTCATCAACAGCAAATCGTTTCTAAAAACGGAATGTGCTATGTTGCTCTATAAATCATTAATACGGCCATTAGTTCTAAACGGTTGTGTAATCTGGAGAAACAGATCTAAAACAAACCTAAATGGAATCCAAACACTGCAAAATAAAATTCTCGGAATCTTAGTAAACACTTCTTGGTATATTACCAACAAACAACTACATTTAGAGCTTGGTATATCCACGATTTTTGAACATAAACAGTTAAAAAAAAACTTTTCTACACAATATTACTAATTATATTGGTATGGTGTTTCATCAACTCGGTCAAAGGCAAATACATACTCGACTAAAGCGTAATTTACCATAAGATATTTATTTAACAAAGTGACATTAACCTATCTGTTATTTTAACATTCATTTTTTGATATTTATTATTAATCATGTAATACTACCATGTATAGCAATTAATTTGTTGATCTGGTGCAATGTCTAATAAAAAAATATATAACCTCCTAACGGTTAGTCATATTTTGATCTATCGTAAAATAAAAGCAGTAGTCAATTGCACATAAACGCTTTTCACCAACATTGTCATCAAATCTTTGCCCGCCATTGGTTTTTTTTTAGTGAAAAATATAATAAGTATAAATTGTAGAGACGATATTCCACGGTAGTCTAAAGCAAATCCACAATTTTTTAAGTATTGGTAGCTGTATAAAGCAGATTAATGTCGGATTGCACATTTTGCCTTTTCCGAAGACATACGAGTTTATTTCGTCTAAAAGTCGACAGAAGCAATTTCGGTGGTTCATTCTCAAAAAGGTGGCGAGCAACGCACCTATTCTCCTCAGTTATGCTGGTTCTGGATCAAAATCAGTAACTTCTATTTTGACTGCTATGTTATGCTGACACTTGTCTTCTTAAGGGTGTTATTTCCAAAGCGTGTTTTAATTTATCTGAAAAATTCAGGTAGTTTTATATTTTCTGTCGTGAGACAATAATAGTCCGCAGCCCAACAGACAAGAGTACCTCTTGCTCTGACATCGTGACTAATGAAGCAGTAATGCAAGGTATCCTATGGGAGGAATTACCTCCAGTCATACCTATCTGCAATTGAATTTTTACCAAAATAACAATTGTCAATGTGTTTTGGAAACAGTCCTCTCTTATATATAATATTGCCTAGCATTTTATAGCGTTTTAGAGACACAAGTTTTAGATGGCCAGGTTTCAGAATAATGGTTTGCATGGGAATGATTTCTAGAGTAAGAATTTTTTTAACTATGCGTTAAAAAAGAACCCAAATTAAATGGGTTAGATATAATCACAATTACTGGATATTAATGAAAAAATATATATAAAATGCTAAATAAATGGGAAAATTTTATATACTAAATAAGCTTAAAGCAAATTGGAATTTCCTAAACGGATATATAAGATAAAAAAATCTATAGATCGACGTCCAGTAGAACAGTCTTCATTAAAATCAAAATACTAGGTGTCACGCATCTCAAATTTATTTACGCTTACTTAAGAAATGATCTAAGAACAATAGATGATAACAAGAAACTCATTCAAAACTTACAGTTTTTATATAAATAAATTAGCAGTAAACATTTAAAAAATTATGAAATCCTAAACAATAAAAAAATACTTAAAGAAATTAAAGTATATTGAAAGTTAGGAAATAATAGGATCAAGAAAACTAAATAAAATATAACAATTTAAAGAATATTCTATAATATAACAATAAATACAAACTAATGAGCTATTGAGTAGATTAATTGCAAATTTACCTGATAAAACTTATGCAGCATCTGCAAAGAAGGACAATAAACAATATTTAACTATAACTAATTTAACATAACGAGCTATCACTTTTATTCTAAAAAAGTAATAGCAAAAAATGTGAAAATTAAATGCACATATAATTATTTAGAATTTATAAAAACATTTCTCATGAAATACTCCAATGCATGTGAAAACATTAAAACAGACGAATAATAACAAAAAGCGATGTTAAATAAATTTTCTGGAGTGCCACCAGTTAGCTGTAGAAGCAGAGCAATAAAAAACCATAAATGAGGAAAAATATCAAAATACGCAATAAAGAAAGAAAATATTTCAAATGTAAATTTAAATAACTACAATTTTAGTAACAGAAATTTTTTCGGAGACCGAAATCACGATAACAGCAATCAAACAAGTTACTTGGACTTTTGTACGTCATGAAGGCGTTAATAACTTTAAAACGGATAATTGCAAAGAACAGTTTACAGCTGCCAGTAAATAAAAAATTAAATTTAAAGATAAGCAATAACAAACAAGAGTGGATTAGAATTGCGTCAATTTACAAAATACAATAACTTGTAAACAGCAAGTACATTTTTCGAAAGAAGGAAAAATATAGAACGAGAAGAATAAGGAAAGAAAAACAAAAATAATATAAAACTTATTGGGTATAATAAATTCCCAAAAATAAAGAAACAAATAAAACAAATTATAGCTAAAAGTATAACTATACATAAGCAGTATATAAAACAGTGTCCGCAACAAACAAAAAATTGCTTTTAAAATTATGAAGCGCCTAAACAAAGACAAAAAGGACATGTCACAAACAAATATAATACATAACGATAGGTGGACTAAACGCTACAAAAATTTGTGTATAACCAACTCACAAATAATAAAAGAAAACGATACATATAACATCGAGGATATACCCAGCAGAAGTGGCAGTGTTGGTTGCATATCTATAGAGAACTATAGAAAACCTACGGAAACAGATGCCTTCAAAGTAGAGTTGTTTAAGTATGGAGGGAGATTTCTTCAATTTTGATTGTTATATCTACTTAATCTATATTGGAGAGAAGACAAATACCAAAGAAGTTGGTACTAGCAAAATTAATATTTCTTTTTAAAAAAGAAACTGATTTGATATCAATAGCTATAAGGGCATCAGTTTATTAAACTGAGCCTATATATATATATGAGGGTAATAAAATTCAAGCAATAACAGAGACTCTTCTCACAGAAGAACAAAACGGGTTCTGCAAAAGACGCTCAGATATTGGTATTCACATTGAAACAAATAATAGAAAAGCCAGATAAATACATTTAGAAATACATATTGCCTTCGTAGATTATATCAATAAAAATATTAAAGAACAAAGGGAAGTGCGTTAGAGCTTCTACAAGCGCAAAATCATTATCATTGAAAATAAATCTGGTGAAGTCGATTAATAGAAAACAGGGCATAAGGCAGGTATTCTGCTAGTCAGCTCTACTATTTTATGTAACGTAAGCAATCTTATTAAAAATGGCAGAAGAAACTACTACCATCGGAGATCAAGTTGGAGCATACCAAAATCAGATAATTATTGCGCCCTTAGTAATTGATATACAAAGAATGGTACAGAAATTAAACATCCCTTGGAAGTTAGGTCAATAATATGTTGCTAACATTTGTCTAGAAATAAAAATGCGCCACAAATTTAAACATTTAGTATGAGATGTGGTCCATACCTATGACAAAGATGTAAATAAGATAACGACATTCTCTACAACACGGTCCACTAGAATAGAAGGGTATGGGGCGTTCTAGAAAAAAAGTGGAACGTCGAATCCAAGCAGACCAAAGGGTCTAATCTAAGAAGCTCATGATAATGACTGTTGTTCTTGAGCAAATTTATAAATCAACAATTTTTTTCAGTGTTTTTTGGTTGCACTTTTATAGATGCCTGTGAAAAAATTTATAGTAGAAGAGCTGATAATTAATTATATAATAGAAGTGAAATATAATATCATAGGCATTTTAACCTTAAAAACTAAATGACATCCCCTTTTTTAAGTCCTAAAAAGTACACTTTTAGTTACTTCTGCCCAATATCCAACTTGCTTTGTTGTTAAAGCTCATTGTTATTTAGACGGTAATAAAAAGAACTTCAGATTTCGAATTGCATTTAGGTCTATAATTAAAGAGAAATACACCATCTAGATTTTTTTAAAAGTTGCGAAATAACGCCGATTGTCACTATCCATCGATTTCTAACATTTTGTGGTTACAAATAGACCAAAGATTATGTTTTTTTAATATAATTAAGATTTATGAACTCTTAATATTAAAAGTAGCAGAACAACATTTAGAAAAACTTCTAGAGCTATTAACAATATTACTTTACAGCAAGACGATTTATTTTAGGGTGGAAAATAAGTACGGATGTCGTGCATTTTTCACATTTGTGTAGCAAAGCTTTAACTCTTTTCATACAATTAGAATTTTTGGATTTTTTACAAAATAGAAGTGGTAATTATACTTGTCTAAAAATTTTTGTGTTACTTTTTAATTTTAATTGTTCTTCACGAATTTTTTACAAAATAACAAATAATTAAAAATATACAAGGTAATACAATTGTAGAAATAAATATAAAGCCACTACAAAAATTCATCTAAGTCAAGCACAAATAATATTTAGATGTAAAATCAGATAGACACAGCCACAAAAAATAGCGACGGGTTAGGAATGGATTTATTTATTTTATCAAAATATCTAAACGCCTTTATTTTCAGGTTTACCGGTTTTCTAAAAAACCCTCAAGAAACAAGGACCAAAACCATTTCACTAGGAAGACCATTGAGCTTAAAAAAGAAAAGATCTTGGTTTACAAAGAGAGCAACATGAATAATCGTCTGATCAGTCACTCTCATATCATCGTAGATAATTTTATGAAGAAAGAAGCCCACTATGGAAACAAATCTAGTCCGGGAAGGCCAACGCAACTTTCAAGTAGAGTTGAGCGCCAAATTGTGGCCAGAATTCAGAAGAATAAAAGTTTAAACAGCCAAATTCAGAGTACACGTAAAAGAATTTGGCAAGTGATCAACAACATCCAAACTCTTCAAATGACGAAAACCACTACTCAAAGGACCACCATAAACAATCCCAAATAAAGTTTGCCTAGGATCATATGTCATGGACCGAAAAGTATTAGAAAAAAGTGGTTTTCAGCGACAAAAAGAAGTTTAATTTAGAAGACCTATATGGGTGTCAATGCTAGTAGTCTGACTTGGGCAAAAAACCTGACAATGATAAGCCGAAACTTTGGCGGTGGCTCGATGATGATAGAGAGCGGTTTTGGAATGGCACTATTTCTTTGGCCTTCGCAAAGTACCGAATAGACTCAAGAAGCTGGTATCAACATCTCGGGAAACATCTATTGCCTTTTAGTCGCCTGCAATAGAAATTTCAGGACGCTACGGTACATTCTTTTGCGGTAAATGGGTGATTGGAAGCATATAAAGCTTTTAGAGTGGCCTGCAATCAATCCTGTCTTAAAAGCTACCGAGAATCACTAGAAACTTATTGTCCACAACGTATATTAGAGGACATCTGTCAAAAACTTAGTAGATCGATGCCAAATCAACTATTTAGTATTATTCAAAACAGTGGTAAAAAGATAAAGTACTTATTTGTGATATATGATGTACCATAGTAAATGTCCTTATAATTTTTTCTATCCACATTTTTGAAAAATGTCCAGATCTAATCTCAATAAACATTTCTGTCGACAGAACTGATGTGTTAGGCATCCAAATTAACATAAGACTACAACCGCTGAACTGAAATATAGCAGGGTCTGACGTGTTCTTCAAAATTTGCAAAAACCCTAACGCTTTTACATTTATTTCCACCACTTTGTCTCAATAATAAAAAGCCTAATTTGGAAAAATCGAAATAAAACAATTGCAGAATCCTTTACAGCATAATAATTTTAGTCTCCCAAATACACTCATTTTGCTCTAAAAATTTTCTTATGTTGCAACGCAAATAAATTTGTCTGAGTTGGACTTCTCAGTCCCAAGTAAGCTTAATGTATTAAGGGGTATTATGGTGTCTCCGTTCAGGCAATTAAGCCAACACAACAAGATGCACTATGCGTTGATTAACATGGGGGAAACAGGCGATTGCCAGGTAGTTTTAAATACATGCATAAAAGGGGCTGCGTGCATTCCGAAGGGCAAGCCGCAAACGAAAAGAAAATGGTGGCAATATTACCGTTTCGCCCTGCGTAGCAGCGCTCATCTGCTCGATATGCATGAACCAACGCGCGCTGAATAATCAACCCATTTCCTTAGCTCGGTTCTTAATTTTGTTTGGAAGCACGAGATTTAACCATTTGCATTATATTTGCGATTTTGTTCGTTTTTCTGGGGACGGCGTTACCCCACATTAATTGTAAAATATTAAACTTTACAATGCGGACGTGGTATACGATCAACGTTTGAAAACTGAAAAAAACCCTCTTGGAAGTTATTATAGCTGCTAACATTTTACTTCTATTATTACGTTATGCTGAATGCCTCGTTAAACACTTGATAACTTTAACTGTTTTCTAAAGGTCAACATAATATTAACAACATTATACTTATAATTATATATAATGCGCGCATGGCTTTCACAGTGTACAGTTGTACCAAGCGCCGCTCTTCTATCTTTGAGGATCAGCCGGGAAATAAGCACACAGTGCACGCAATAGATAGTCTGTCCAATTATTATAAAAATTTGATCAGTACACAAATTTATTTATTTATTTATACTGTAAAATAAACCCAGTTTACGGAAATTGGATGAACTAAGTATGGATATATTTTCAATGATCTCAGAGGTATCGAAACCAATTTCTTATGCCTCCAACGTATCAACAAGCAACTTCCCAAATTCTAGCTTCAGTGATACCAAACTTATTCTGCTGATGAAGCAGTGACTTCAAACCATAATGATAGCGATAATAAACACCCTCGACAAAGTATGGCTAATAAAGGAAAGTGATCGCATTAAACGACATTAAGGACACATCACAAATTAACATGTAAAATGTATTTCAAACGCTATCTGAAAAAGAATTCATTAACAATAAACACAACCCAAAAGATCTAGTTCCCCTCCAGTATATATTTATGAAGTCAAAACTTGTAAGCTACGAGTGAAAATTTTGCTAAAGCTAGCGAAGACAAAATATATTACTTCAAAATGCTTAAAAATAACATAGTTAAGATACATACCCCACAGAAAGTAGATTAATTTAAATAAGAGAGAGTATATAGGGTTGTAATGCAAGACTTACATTACTCAAATATTAAGGGTGATCTAAGCGAGTTTGGAAACTTTGTAAAACATTAAGCACAGGGTAAATAAAACTCATTATCAACTTTTCGTCGACATTGAGCAGAAACCAAATAGTAAAGAAATCTCTGCTGCTAAATTCCTGTAAAAAACTATAACAAGAATCACAGTTCTGCAATTAAAAATAATACAATTCAATGTACACGTTACCAAAACTACGGGCATTCTAATTCATATTGCAGGAAGCTATTCAAATGTGTTAAATGTGGGGGATCTCCAGCTGAGTGCGTTCTATGCGACAAGAGCCATCCAGCTAATTACAAGGGATATACTGTTTACACCAGCCTTAAAGATAGAAAAATACTTAAAACATATTTGATAACAAGCACAACAACAAATCAACAATCTCTGCATATATTTTATCAGGAATTTCTCACTTACTCATAACCGACAAGTAATATGATCCACAATAATGAAATAGTAGACAAATTTACTATCTTCCTTAACGAATTCAAAATATGTTCTCTCAATTTCTTAACTAGAACAGCACAATGAAGTCTATGCTCACAAGAGCCCTGAACAGGATAACCCAATAAACTTAATAAAAATAGACTAAAAACCAATTTATAAAATTACTTGTTCTTTGAATATGAACAAAAAGACATTGTATTGTAATAAAAATCCTATGTTACGATATATACTACGCAAACAATACCAACGAAACTGCTTACGCAAGATTTGAAATCGTAATCGGTCAGCAAATCACTACGTGCTACCACAATACGTAACTAACAAAATTAAAAGTCATGTAATAGAAATAAAACTACTCTTTTAGCTATATGGTGCAGCATGCCAGCTGTGGAATATCAAAACTTTTATTTCTACTAGGTTCATATTTTCTCCTACCACTAGAAACCTGTTTCAAGTAATACAAAAAATACAGCACTTGTCAACTGGGGAACCAATCTACTGGCTAACCGGTTTAAACAAACTACCAGATATGTTCAATTTTGCAGTTAACAAAAGGATTTCTAACGTATAATACCAAAATAGAAAGTAATCTAAATATATGTTCAGTTTATAACCCAATAATAATCATCTGAAGTACTAAGATAACAAAATTATTATGTAATAGACAAACCAACTGAGAAGAATTCAAATTGATTATTACCAGTAACGTTAAACTAAACCACAGAATGTATCGTCCTAATGAAATTAATTAAATTGTAGAATATATCACCAAGCTAATCCAAAAAATACCCTGGGAGTTGATGAGACAAGGTACCACACCAGATAATCTCAATAGGTCATTACATATAAAATAGTTAGCGAGCATTAGATATAACACAAAGATGGTGTGTAAGGCAAAACCTCAAGGTGATCCCTAAAAAGACCTCATTAATACATTTCACGAAAGAAAGAGAAGTAAAGCAATTTTATAACCTTACAATTTTCGGTGAAAGTATACAGGTGGTTCAGCAACTCAAATATTTGGGCATCACCTTTGATGCAAAACTAAACTGGAATGCTCATCTGGAAAAAGTAACCAGCAAAGCACTTGCTGCGGGCAAGGGTATGTTAGGAAGAACATGGGGACTGAAACCAAAAATGGTAAAGTGGCTGTTTACCACAATCATAAAACCCATGTTATTGTTTAGCACATTAGTATGGTGGCCAAAAAAAATGTCTGCCAGACTAGCATGCTTGTGTATCTGCAGAGTCATGAGCAGTACTCCTATAGCATCTCTGGGAGTAATCCTAAAGGGTGAAGCTTGGATTGCAGCACATAGAATTAAATCCACCGGTACCTGGCATAAGCACAATGAAAGGTGTGGGCATAAATGGATACAGGAAGTGACCAAAGGAAATACCATCCTAAGCACGGGTTCTGACCACACCCTACCGGTTTACTCATTTGAAAAACCTTCCAATGTGAGTTAAGATTATGACTGGGTAAAAGACAACCCATCACAGCTCAAATTTGGGGTGGTCTGCTATACAGATAGATCCTGCACTGCTCAAAGAATATTGGTGGGTATACATGGCATAAAACCAAAGGTAAATCTTAGCTTACCCTTAGGTAAGTAGATCACAGTGTTTCAAGCCAAAATATTTGCGATAATGCAATGCATAACGGAGAATACTAAACCCGTATACACTCAACAACGCATTAATATCATAACTAACAACAAAGCTGCCCTTAAAGCGCTGAAGTCACCTCATATCAACTACAAAATCGTAAAAGAGTGTCTGCCCCATCTGATCACCCTATCTAAAAATAACAAGGTCAACCTCATTTGGGTACCCGGCCACTCTGTAGTGGAAGAAAATAAGAGGGCAGGCGCAAAAAGCGGTGCTAACACTTCTTTTACATAACCGGAACCTATTCTAGGCATACCCAAATGCAGCATACGATCGGCGATAAAAGAGTGGATGCAAGGACAACACTCATCTCGTTGGGATGCCACACAAAGGCAAAGACCAGAGAAGAAACTAATTGGGAAACCTGCCAGTAGGCTAGGTGATGGCGTACTTAACTTAGGACTAGATAAGACGGGTAGTAGGACTTATAACATGACACTGCCACTTGAAAAAGCACCTCCATAGAATAGGAGTAAACAAAGGTGACACACTCTGTAGATTATGTGAAGAAGAGGAAAAAACATCCTCACACATAATCTTTGACTGCCCAGCTCTAAACCATAAAAGTCAGGAACTCTTTAGGGTAAATTTCCGTGGCAACGTACCCAATCACGAGAGCCTCAGAAAGAATATCCTAAAATTAGTTCAAGGCACAGATCTTCCTTAATTTAGGAAAAGGGGCGCACAATAGGCCGCAGAGTCGAAGTGCTAAGGTGGGATCGTAACCTACGATTAATCTCAATAATAATCAAAACAGCTAGTTGCAGGAAACATAGAGCTCGGGAAAAACAATAGATATCCAAAAATTTCCTGGGAAAGCTTGAACAGGCAAACACACAGACTTTACAATGTTATACAAGAAATTTGAAACAAAATATCCAATTATTACATCATAAACTCGTTATTAAAAAACCGTAATAAGCCACTAATAAATTCAAATTGAAATATTGCCATCGGATAGAAGCAGACTCCTTGCTAATGGTGAAAAGGCACATATTTAGAAAGAATACTTGGTCTAAATTCTTACAACACTTCTGTGTAATAACCTAATTACTAATGAAAACTAAAAGAACACGGCAACTCGCCTGATCAGCTATTTATGTTATAATCCTGGGATCATTTACTCCAACCGAGGGTCTATAAAGAAATAAAGTCAACAAACCCATATAAACTGTAAGGGTATCAGTTTATAATCATAAAGTTGAGAAATTTTCCGACTATATGAGAATTATTGTTTTATTGCCCATCACAGCAATATTTAATCGCATACTTGTTACTTTCTGTTTCCCCATGGAGCAGAAATTTCCACAAATCGTTATGGTAACAAAACCTGGCAAACTTTCATAAGAAACCAATTCATTCAGGCTGGACATTTTTTAATGCAGCGTATAAAGTATTGAACAAAGTGAAAACAGTGACTCCCCTTGTTGCAAGTCTAATATTTGAGTTAATGTAGGTAATTGTAATATCTAAAAATAGTCTGATAGTCTAATAAGTCTAATAAACAACTTAATATAATTGATACAAAAACAAAATAAATTATAAAATACTTATAATAATAATGTAATTATTTATAAATAAAATAATAAATATATTTATAGTAATAAGTATCTTGTATATTAAATAGCTAGCTCTGCTAAAATGCTTCAAATAATAAATAGATCATTGACTTTAAATTGAGAAAACAAATGATAAGTATTAAAAACCGAATAATCGTAGCATTGCCCTTGTGTGGCTGCATAATTGTAATACTCTTTCCTATTAAACTTTTTAAGATGGGTAATTCGGAGGCTTTAATGTTTGATATCAGTAATGCTATGGGTGGCCATTGAATTACTACTTACTTGGTTTCGTTTGCCACGTTTTCAGGAAATATAAAAATCTGGTGTGAACATCACACGACTTTCCTTATCCTATTATTTGGGTAATTCTATTTTACCAACAGTTACTTTAAATTCATGTTTATCTCGAGATAACGAATCATTTTTATTCTTATGAATTTTTTATATCTTCAACCGTTCAGATTCGCGACCGCTTTGCGACCGATTTTGCGACCTTGCATGTCGATTTTTACCAAAAGTTTCGCACTACGTCCTCTATCTACAAGTAACTGGCATACCAAATTTAAAGTCTCTAACTCTTACGGTTGTCGAGATATCCTGTTTACTGATAGACCTAGCGGAAGACAGACAGACACACACACACGTAGTGCTGAGGTTATAATTCGTCCAGAAATGTGAAAAACTGGGTAGGTCAAATTTCCGCCGATTACATTACTTTTCTTATTATAGGATAAGGAAAGTAAAAATATAAAGAAAGAAAAATACATAAACGAAAGGCTGTTAATATTAGAGCTTGATTGCACCTTAATAATAGCGTATGAACCTAATGATAATGTGAAAAAAGAAGAAAAAGGTTAATTCTACCAAATGCTACAATTAGAAATAGATAATGGATCTAGAAATACTATAATTACAGAAGACATGAATGGAAGAGTAGGTAACAATAACAAAAACATCCAAAGGTATATGAGACCATATGGGGAAACAACAGTAAATAATAATGGTGAACTGCTGATAGATTTATGTATGAGTAATGACCTAACACTGGAAAACACAATATTCAAACATAAGGACATACATAAATTTACCAGAGAAGTAAAATTAAGAGACGAAAAATCCATAATTGACTACTTCATAGTAAGTAGAGAATATAGGAAAGTGGTCAAAGATGTAAAAGTCTAGAGACATGCAGAAATTGGAAGCGACTAGTACTTGGTATGGATGGAAGTTATAAAGAAAAAAATAAAAACAAAACAAACCAAACGGAAAATAATAATAAAGGAAAAAATTAAAAGCTACAGAAACCAAAAAGGCATACCAATATCAACTACAAAATAGATGAAAAAGGGAAGAAGCAGAAAAGATAATAGGAATAAAAAACAAATGGAAATACTTTAAAGAAAATATAATTCTAGCTGCCAAAGAAAGCTGTGGGACAACCAAAACAACTAACATATACACCAAAAAGAGCAAATTGTAGACTCCAGAAACACAACAGAAAATAAAAGACAAAATTGGAGAAAGCATCTAAGGTCACAACAGGATGAAGACTACGACTAATATAAATTAAGTAATAGAGTAATTAAACACGCAGTGAAAGAAGCAAAGAAACAAACATGGGCAGATTTTGGCAAAAAAAAATGGAAGGAATATATTTTGAAAACCAGAAGCTATTCTACGGTACACTAAAACAAATCAGACGAAAGAAAGCACCGAGACTAGCTAACATAAAAGACAAAAAAGGTAACATACTAACAGACGAGAAAGATATTATACATTGAAGAACAAGAACGAGAAACATTACAAGTAGAAACCAATGAAAGAAGTGATATACAACTGATAACAGATCAGGAGAATACCCAAGCTATTGACAAACTAAAAACAGAGAAAGCAGCGGGACAAGATGATATTACAGCAGAAATGCTAAAATACATGAGAGAAGAAGCAAGAACAGTGTTCAAGGACCTGTTAAATAATATCATTAGAACAAAAGAAATACCTCAAGAATGCAACATAGCCATAATACTACCGCCGTATAAAAAAGGAGACGGAAGAGAATGTACGAATTATAGAGGAAATACCCTATCAAATATACCAAGCAAAGTATTTACGAGAACAATTGAAAACAGTCTAAGAGAAAAATTAGAAGACAGAATAGGAGAAGCACAACACGGGTTTAGAAGAGAAAGAAGCAAACAAGACTTAATATTCATATTAAGATAAGTAGGGGAAAAACTAGCAAGGAAAGGAAAGGACATACATATTGTTTTCATAGATCTGAAGAAGGCTTTCGATAAGATACGAAGAAATGATTTATGGGTATGCCTAAGGTAAAGGGAATAGAAATAGTTAAAGTATTATACAAGAACAATATAAACAAAGTAAGAACTCACAATGACGAATCAAAAGGATTCACAGCAAGGATAGGTTTGAAACAAGGATGTGTGCTTAGCCCACTACTATTCTCAATTGTAATAGATAAAGACATCAGGAAATGTAAAGAAAAATGCACATATATGAAAATAGGAACATGGAAAATGAAACCAATCCAACTCCAAGAAATGTTATTCGCGGACGATATGGCGATAGTGGCCTAATCAGAGGAAAAACTCCAACATAATCTAAACGAATATCAAAAAGAACTAAAACGAATATACATGGAAATAAATATAAGTAAGACAAAGACGATGATAATGGCCCACGAAGAAAAGAAACACTAGAACAAGTCGTAAGTTATAACTATTTGGGAACAATAATAGAAAACAACGGAAAAATAGAAAAAGAAATATATGAGAGAATAGGAAAAGTAGGGAAACTATACGACACCCTTAGAAGTTCATTTTTTTTAGAAAAAAAGAGATACCAACGGAAACTAATACACAGGTATACCAAAAAATTATAAGACCCTCTCTAACCTATGGAAGAGAATCCTGGGTCTTAACAAACAAAAATAAAAGTAGTATCAAAGCCTCTGAGACGAGATTTTTAAGAAAAATCCAAGGGATTACTAGAGAGGATAAGATAAGAAACTCAGCAATAGCGAAAGAGTTGAAGGTAAAACCCGTAGATAAAGTAGTAGAAGAAAGACAACTGAGTTGGCTGGGACACCTACATAGAATGAAGGAAGACAGAATAGGAAAGCAAGTATACGAAGCGAGAACACAAGGAAGAAACAAAGTGGGACGCCCACAAAAAAGATGGGAAGAGCAAGTCAGACTAGTGGCGGAAAATCGAGGAATAAGTTGGGGTGAAGTAAAACCAATGGCAAAGGACAGGAAAATATGGAAAAGAAAAATTAAGGACTCATAAGAACGAAGTGTAATACATAATCCAATCAAGTAAATGTAAATGTAATACAAGTATATCAATGCAAATAATATATGATGTAAATGTAAAATATACAGACCAACACCTGACGGTACAAATGGTCTTATGATTAAATAGGAATTCTGATATCAAAATCTTCTCTATACGCAAATGTGATATCATAGTCAGCTTTGATGTCGTTTCTTTGTTCACAAATATCCCAATTCCTAATGCCCTAAAGTTATTAAAGTTAACTTATAATATAAATAATATGCTCTCCTTAATTAATTTTGCCTATCCAATATTTACTTTACCTTTCAAAATAAATTTTACCTTAAACCTACTTGCTGGATACGATATGTCGATGACAATTTTCTTATCTGGTCTCATGGATATGAAACATTTAAACCAAATTCACATCAATATCAAATTTACCACGGAAATCAAACAAAATAATTTTCTTTTCTTTTTGGATACTTTTATAACAAGAAATTCTTTAAATGCTGGCTTTCACTGTTTATAGAAAACCCACTCATACTAACCGCTATCTAAATGCCAAATATCATCATCACCCTGCATAAGTTCATTCAGATGCAAAATCTCACATCACCAGATCTATTAGATTTTTCGTTATAAAAAACCGCAATACAGAAATTAAAACCATTTCGACCATTCTACTGCAAAATGGGTATTCTCACAAATCCTTAACCGATATAATCAAAAATATAAATAAAAACACCCAATCCCAAAACCCTCCTGACCAACAAAAAGCATTCCTATCTCACATCAGTAGTAGTTTATTGCTTAGAGGTTTCTGTAACAATGTATTTCTTAACTCTTATGTTAAGATATTTTATTTTCGTTGTAATGTGCTTTGTCCAAGTTAGCTTTCTGTCCAGGTACATGCCAAGTTATTTAATATCATTTTTTTTGGTATGGGTATGGGATTTAAACTTACTAGATTAGTATTGATATGTCAAATAAAAGTAATTGCTACTAATTTATTTTCGTTAACTGTGATTAAACAGGATTAAAATGCATCTATAAAACTTTGTAAGTTGAGCGTATCCTGCGTTGAGTCAGTATGACAGCACAGAATAAACGTGTCATCAGCAAAGGTGGCTGTCAAAGAACACCCCGCTGGGTTATTCACGCTTTGACGTTATAGATTGTTGATAAACTTCTTCAATTTTCGTTTGGAAATATCTTTAATATTGGAAAAAACTACCGAGCATACTCTTTTGTCTACCAAACCCTTCTCGATGTAATCGATAACTCGATGAATATATTTAAAAGTTGAATGTCTCTCACAAAAGTCACAATGATGTTGCAAAATTATTCCGTTTCCTTCCAAAATGGGTTTTAATCGATTTAACGTAATTTTCTTCATTAAAGTGTAAATTAGTGGTAAGAAAACGTTTTCCTGGATTTGAGTTAAAACCACTTGCGTGAGCTTCTACTGAATAGGGTAATAGTGGGTTCTAAGAATGGAGTTTAAGATCTGTATTAGAGTAGTAATCCCTTTCTGGGAGGTTCTTGGAGCACTATGGCAGTAATTGAATCGTAACCAGTAGATTTGTTTTGCTGTTGGAGTACATAATTTTAGTTTAGACTTTTTTTGGAGAGCCTAGCTTTACAGGTAATACAGTTGTAGTGGAGAATCCAAATAATCAAGAATCTTTCTATCATCATTTGGTATTCGTTGCGAGTTGTGCGGCTGGAAAATATCAGAAAGTTGTTCCTTAAATGGTTCTGTTTTTTCTTCATTGCTGCTAGCGCAGGTTCTACTACTTTTGCGGTTGGGAGAATAGTAGTTTTAAGACGTTTTAGTTTTCTAGTTGTCCTCTACAGAATATAGTCAGTAGGGCTAGTAGATGATTTTGCACATATTTATTGAAGTTTGCATTTGTCCAGTCATTTATTAGCCTGGTTGTTTATTTAGTTAGACTGTTTAATTTCTGTTTACCACAGAGATGTCTAATGTTCTGCTAGAGTCTTCTCGCTTTTCTTTTTTCAGCTATTTTTACTTTAGTAGTCGAGGGATAGTTGTTGTTGCAAGGTGTACACAGTTTTTGTAATTTTTGAACTGTTGCATTACATGTTGAAGGGTTGTAGGTAAGTTTAGCACTGCGTCTTCTATCTTAGTGTATTTAGTAAGATTTGGAGTGATGAAGTTTCATTCAAATATTTTTTGTAATTGTCCTAGTTAGTATCGTTGTTATAGAAGCAGGGCTTTGTTTGTGTTTTTATTACAGCCGTACTTATGGTGCAAATTATTGCCGTGTGGTCAGAGGCTAGACCACAGCAGTCAGTGACATTAATGTAGTTATAGAAGATTCTCGTAGTAACAAAAAAGTTAAAACATCTGAAATTATGTACACAGTATGTGGGTCTACCAGTAAAGATTTCGTTAAGTCGATTTTTTTATGATGATCTTGTGTAAGAGCTCCTCTTCTTGGTTTAATTAGCCTAGATCTCCAAAGGGGATGTTTTGAATTATAATCCCCTTCTCTTATAAATTTATTTCCTAGTTTTGCCAATAATCCTTTAAAGTGTTTTTGTTTAACTGAGTGTCTGCGGATAAAATTAGATATCCGTTTAAACCTTTAATTTTGATGTTTGTTGCTTGTAAGTAAGCGGACTCAAATTTTTTTATTTATTTTTTTTAATAATAACTGCAGTTCCCGGATGGGCGGTGTTATCGGAATAACAAGTAAAGTAAGTCCTGTAACTATAGATGCTAAAGTGACTAAAGTTGGTAAAATGTGTTTCCGATACTAAGATAATGTAAATTTTGTGCATTTTAAAAAATACTTCTATTTCTAATCGACGTTGTGGTAGCCCTCTTACGTTCCATAGCGCAATTCTTAGTGCTTCTATTATTGAGAATTTTTATTTAACATTTTAATAAGGATATTAAGCAATCATACCGTTCGGACCCATTAGTTGGTTGAACATAGCTTTGAATTTGGCAAGAAACTGCGAAAGTGAAATGCCAGTGTTTTGTTCTTGAGAATGTTTGTTAAGTGATGGGTTTCTGAGAACCTGAAGTGACCTTAGCATGACTAGGTTATAACAAATTGTTCACGTTTATAAACATTATTGTGGGCAACAAGGTTAATTCTGGGAGTATTTGATAGCTAGTCGCTTACTGAACAAGATGGGTTTCTCTTGCAAGTTCGTAGTTGCTGGTAAATTTGGCAACATTTATAATTCGAAGGATGCGGTTCGTCGTATAACGAACATCTGGCTGGAGTTTTTTTGCATTTAGTGGTACTGTACTGACCTCCGAATTTGACCCATTGGTATACTTTTAGGCATTAGTTTTGCTGTGTCCATATATTTGACATCGAGTGCATTGGATTATAGCAGTTGTTTTCTTGGAAGTTCAACTGATATTTGCTTATTGAGTAGAAATTTTCAGCTATACATTTCCTTGTTCGTTGACGCGGTCTCTAACTTAACGAATAATAAGGATAACGGATTTTTGCTTGCCTGCGCCTTATATTCATAACGATGCGTACGGTGTGCTCTTTGTTGTTTAGTTTGTTTTTGATCCGATCAGAACTTATGGTTGGATGTAAGTTCCTGATTACTACCCGGTATGCTCTTTCGTTTTTAATTTTATAAGTATAATACATATTTTTGCGTTATCATGGTATTTAACGAGGTTCCTATACGAGTCTACAGTGTTGGGATTGATATTGATGATATTATCATCTAGGGTTTTAGAGCTTAATTGTTCAATTTCTAATAGTTAATTTAAGTTTTCAATCATTTTGTCATAGTCGATTTCATCATGTATATAAATTGGTGGAGGTTTAGTTAATTTAGGCTGTTATTTGTTAATACCAAAGGTGAGTTACTTTTCTCTTCATTGGTTAGTACGCTATAATGATTGCTATTTAGCGGAGTTGTGCTTTCGTTGATGCTCTCAACCGAACGATGAATTCTTTTTCTTTTAACTGCCTGCGATTGGTTAGGTCCGGGTTTTTTTCTACATCGTGAGCATCCATAGGTACTTGTTACACGGAATAATTATAAAATTACATTTACGGAGCCGATTGTGCGTTATTTACATACACTTTTTTACGTTCAGCGGGAAAAGCACGACTTTATGCCTTAAAAGTACAATAAGAACCCTATACGTTACGGAATAAGTATGTAATTATTTATTTATCTTATACTATTAAATAAATCTGCAAATCTACTTAATTTGTATTTTTATTGGTACTTCAATTCCAATAAACAGTAAAGTAAAAGGAATACGAACTAATACATGGTTTGGTAGTTCAGAAATTGGTTGAGTTACACAAACTTAAAGATGGTCGCCACTTTATACATAAGTTGTAACAATCATTTACTTAACAATTTTCAGTCACCACAATAGAATATGTGGCTTTTCCAAATTTTAACCGGCATAATTCTATTATTCCTAATACATTCACTGAGAATGCTTAGATGATTTTATATTGAACAATGTATTTAAGTTTAATTTTGACGGTTTTTTTACTATTACCTGCACATATTAACTAGCGGGCTATCAATCTAAAGAGCAGTGATAACCTTCTCTTTAGTTTGTCACTGGTTCAATTCTGATATATCTAACACAGCAGTATCAGTTTGATTAAGTAACATGCTTAACACTCATTATCGAAGTTAGTCATAAAGAGTTCATGAGAGTTTTATTTCTATCATTTACAAGTGTTGTTCTCATTGCTTTTTATTAAAGAAATAGTAAAACGCCAGAACTAAAACCCTCCACATTAGATTTGGCTATCGACCGCGACCACAAACCGAAATTAGTTCCTTGCGGCTAATGGCACTCACAAACTGAGAGCAATAACCGTTCAATAAGCGGGCCGCGCTTGATGAGTCCGCTTACATCTTTCATGGCCCGGAGGAGCCCTCGCTGGGCAATTTCGGTAAATGACGCTATTAGCTTTTTAGCTTTCATTTTGATGTCGAATCAACCACTTACTGCTGTTTTAGAGGCGCGGAACGAATACAAGCGCACGGGCCACCGGTGATGGATCTGCGCGTTATCGGATCGATGGTTGTTTAAATGCGAACTGGATGCCGTGTTTCGCAACATTAAGCTGCCAGACTATATGTTTTCGCAAATTTCGCCTACTTGAAACAACAAACCGTACATCGTGCCTGAATTGAAGCTTAAAGCAGGTATGTATAACTTGTTTATGAAACATTTTGACCTCTCAATGTTTAATAGCGTGTACATATATCTAGTAATAACAGAGTTTTGCATAAGAAAACGCCACACAAATATAATTATCAAACGGAGCTTAAGTTGTAAAATAGTAGATATTGACGGGATATTACAGAAGCCATACAAACTAATGAAATTTTTAAAATTTCATATTATTAGAACTAGTATTACTGAGGCTTAAAAGTTTATTTAATTAGTGAATTTCTAACCTTTCAAGCTCGCTGATGCCTACAAATTGAGTTTCGGATTAAAAATTCATCCATCACGAAAGAAGCCTTGACGTATACAAAAGCGTAATTTAATTCTCGGCCTTTTTACTGAATTGTGCCATTGCTTATGAAAGTCGACAACTTCACTAGCCTTCAAAATAATTCACCCGCTCTCTACATTTGCGGCAACTTTCAGGATACTACCAAATTCCACTTCGAAGCAAAAAAGTCTCAGCTATGTGAAATTGCGGGATTCTGAAGAGGTGATAATTCAAAGGGGCAAAGTTTGGCGAATACGCCAGGTTCATAAATCTCCCAAACCAGGTCGGTGATTATTTCTAAAGTACTTTTGCATTGTATAACCGTACATTATTCTAAAGTAAAACAATTTTTCTTCTTTCCTTGCCTGTATCAATTGCCGCTGATAACATGCGGCGGTTAATGTTATATTAGGAAGTAGTTTGTGGTGTGCAGCGTCCTGCTGATATGTGAATAGTGGTGTAAAAAATGTTGTGATTGAAGTTTAGTTAGTAATAATTATTATTGCATATTCAATGGATATGACCACTACAGCGGCCTTTAAAAAAATTAGTAATCCAAAATTAAGAAAACAAATTAATAGATAAAAAGCAATGGGACATAATTTTTCGTCTAGCCTTGAAATAGGCGTCAAAGTTAAATGTCATCAGTCTTCAGTTATCCTAATTATGAAAAGAATAGCAAGTTTGATCAAAAAAGATCTCTATAGAATTAAGTAAACTATGGTGCGAAGCTGTAGATGTTGGTCTATGTAATGCGTATTGCTCACAATGAATCTTCCCACGAGTGAGGAGATACAAGTCTGCACAATATGTTAATCGACTAACTATTATACCTGTAATGAACAAATCCACGATGTAAATTGAAATGATTGTTTGTAAACTTTATTTTTTCAGGATTACCTTATTATAGAGCATGAATTATTTTGGATGGACACTAATAAAATTAACAGACTGAAATTCTCGTTTCAATCTCATGAAAAACTTATCGTAAATTATATTAACAACCACATTTAAACAGAAATCCACCAAAATAATCGAATTCATAATTAAAGTTTGGAGTCGATGTACTTGGAAATAAATTATTAGTAATACATTGTGTAATATTAAATTATAGTTCCTTATCCATGTCTACGTATAATTACTAATTTAGAAATAAATTTTTGTATAAATTTGTTGTGACTGTCCACCTTTATACAATAGAAAGTAAAGGAATGAAAAATCCTTGACGTTAGTGGATTGAACATCAACTTATTCTCAATTTTAAAATCATCTTTTACTTTCCTTATCCTATAATAAGGAAAGTAATGTAATAGGCGGAAATTTGACCTACCCAGTTTTTCACATTTCTGGACGAAATATAGCCCCAGAACACCAAAAAAGTTAGTTTGAGCCATTGGTTCGTGTGTGTGTGTGTGTGTGTGTGTGTGTCTGTCGGTCTGTCAGTAAACAGGATATCTCGAGAACCGTAAAAGCTAGAGACTTGAAATTTGGTATGCAAGTTACTTGTAGGTAGGAGACGCAGTGCGAAGCTTTTGGTAAAAATCGGCTAAGTGGTTTGGTCTCAAGGTCGCAAAATCGGTGGCAAAGCGGTCGCGCATCTAAACGGTTGAAGATACAAAAAATTCATGAGAATAAAAATGATTTGGTATCACGAGATAAACATGAATTTAAAATAAAAGTTGATAAAATAGAAACTTGAAAAAAAATTGAAGCTCAGGATTTTTAATATACCGGGTGTTCATAAAATGTTTCGGAAAATTTATATTACCGGGTAGATCAGACCGAGACGAACAAAAAATTACAATGAAATTTTTTGATCCGAGGTCAAATAAATAAGATATAGCTGATTAAAAATTAATTAAACGGGCCAATCACAGCGGGCTCAGAGAGCTTCCCAGCCAACTGCGGGAGGACGGGGTGGGAGCGCTTGGTCGCTAGGAGGGACACGCAGGTGATAATGGGGAAGGCCGTGCGGCCGAGCTCGCACGGTTGCCTTCAGTGACGTAGCTAAATTTTAAGTACCAGTCAATTATTGTCTTGTACTGTTTATTTTAATTGGCTTTCGAGTGTTGGACTCGCGCCTCGTCCTTTTTTAAAATAACAAGTTCCGGGACGAGAGCAGCGCAGGCCCGAGACGATGGACCCGGTATAATATATAATAATAGGTTAAGGAAAGTCGTGTGATGTTCACACCAGATTTTTTTTATTACAAGTTTATTGCTAGATCAAGAAATGACAGTTTGTTATACATAGCATTGATAAATTAGAATACAATAACTAAATTATAATAGAATGAGACTAATTAGCAGTCTCATGGGTATGTAACAACAATAACGATTAATAATAATGATTAACTATAACAATATGATTTAGTTATGTTCGCGATTAGGTTGGATGATATCTTGTGGTAACCTGCGTTTCAGTTTAGTGTGGACATTTGTTTGAAGCAGTTCATAGTGTACCCCACCACTATACGCACTTGAGTTATTAATAAAGTTGTTAGCACATTTTTAAATAAACTCTTCCACGTATAATACGCCTAGTTCTTGAGTAGTTGTGTGTTTCGTATGTACTATGGTGCGTTAACTGCGCTTCCCAACACCTTGTTCTGAAATCTCTGCAATTTTTGTATGTTGCTTTTGGAAGTATTACACCATACAGGTGATACGTATAGTGCCAGAGGTCGTAGCAGACTTTTGTACAAAAGTACCGCACATTCAATTTTTAATGTTGGATTTCTATTTATCAAGGGTTACAATTGTCTTAGTCTAGTATAGCTTTGCGTTAATTTGTGGTTAATGTGATATTTCCAACTTAACCGAGTGTCGAGGTAAACCCCTAATTATTTAACTGCAGAGTCATCTGGGTTCCAGGGTATTATACTATTGTTGATATGTACGTTAGGGGAGTTAGTAATTCTTCGCAGGGTAAATAGTTTGGCTAAGCATTTATCATCGTTAATTTGCATATTCTATTGTTTGAACCAGAAAGACAGGTTGTTTGTTGCATGTTGTAATGCTATCACTGAATTTTCTAGTTTAGTCGCTTGAGTAAAAATGGCCGTGTCATTGGCAAATGTTGCTAGCGTTTCTGAAATTTCAGGTATATCTGAGGTGTATATGTTGAATAGGATTGGTCCTAGTATGCTCCCTTGTGGAACGCCAGCACAAATGTTTTTGGTTTCAGAGAATGTTGAGTTAATCCTAATTGCAAAGGTTCGATTTTCCAGGAAGGAGAAGATGATGGCTTTAAGGTTAGTAGGCATATCTATGTTTAGAAGCTTCTTTTTAAGACCTTCGGTCTACACTTTGTCGAAAGCCTGTGCGATATTTAAAAATATTCCTGTGATATGTATGTTTGATAAGTTCACTTATCCTCTGTAATTGATGACAGGTTGAGTGACATTTACGAAATCCAAATTGAAATGTGGGTAATATGTTGAGATTTCAATACTGTTAATCAGGTGTTTATGTATGATCTTTTCTATTATTTAGATAGTGAAGTTAAGAGACTTATCGGTCTGTAGTTGTTTACTTTTTCTCGTCTTTTCCTGGTTTTGCGAACATGATTATTTGTGCATGTTTCCATGATTGTGGGAAATAACCCTGTCTCAAACAAGCATTGTAAGTGGTGCTTAAGTAGGCGAGTGCTTTATCTGTTAGGTGTTGGAGGATGTTGTTTGTGATGAGATCATGGCCGGGAGTTTTATTTTTGGGTAGTGTATCTATTATACTTTTAAGTTCGTTAGGCGAAGTTGGTTTTATATGATCCGGTGTAGGTAAATTTCGTTTAACATCGTTAATTACTTGCGTAAGATGAGTTGGTGTGTAGGTAGTTGCTGGAGTGAAGGTCTTTTCGAGGTGTGATGCAAAAGCAGCAGTTTTTTCGGCGTCCGAACTATACTTTTCGTTGTCAGTTTCTGTAGTTAGTGTGGGAATTTCTTCTCTTTGGTGTAATATGTTTCTTGTTGTTCTCCATAACCGTATGTCTCCTGGACTGAAATCAGCTATCTGTTGCTTGTAATAATTTATTCTTATGTTGTCTAATTCCTTTTTGATTAGGTATGTAATATTGTTTAGAAGGTTTTTGGTTATTGGTTATTTGCCATTCACGTCGAATTTGGCTTTTGGTTTTGATTAGTTCAATTATGTATTTCGGGGGATAATTGTAGTTTCTCGGAATGGTCCTTTTTTGTGGTTTGCAGGCTAATTTTTTACTGCTTTGTATCGATGTGGTAATATAGTTTTTCATCGAGTCTATGTCCTCGGCGGCGTGGAGGCTTTTAAAAAAATGTAAATTGTTGTCTAATAATTTTTTAAATTGATTCCAGTCTATTTTCCCGTTGATAAGTTTTGGATTGGGTTGTTTGACAGAAAATGTATTTGCAAAAGATACAAGAACTGGAAGATGATCAGAGTTGAGTTCTGTTATGACATTTTGAAACACTGGTTTATTAAAGATTTTTTGAAGTACAATGTCGAGAATATCGGGCTGGTGATCAAATCGGTAGGGCTAATAAGTGTACTTGTCTGGAGTTAAGATTTGGAATGCGTTGTTTATTGCAAAATTTTCGAGTTTTGTTCCCTCTGGGTTAGTAGCTCTACAGCCCCATAATGAGTTTTTAGAATTTATATCGCGTATGACTAATAGTGGTCCAGTTGTATCAAAGATTTTTTTAATATCTTCTTCAATTAGTTTCTTGTTTGGTTGCCTGTAAGCACTTATTATTTATTGTAACGTGGCTCTGATCGTCTAGCGTAACCTTTATCATTGTTGTTTCAATTTTTAAATTGTCGATTTCAGGAAGTCGTGTGTTCGAATTTTGTTTTTATAAGAATCGCCTCTCCTCCTGCGGCTACAGTAGAAATCCGATCATTACGATAGGTGTGATATCCTGGAATTCTAAATTTGATAGTGTTGTCTAGATGGGTCTCTGTTATGCAGGCAATGTCTACATTATATAGGGTTAAGAAGGCTATGAATAGTGAACGTAGGGTGTTGATTCCGTTCGCGTTCCAATTAAGGATGGTTAAATTTTGTATGACTTTTATATGTTAATGGCCCATTGAGAAGTAGCGGTAACAGAGTATTTGTGATAAAGGATTTAATTTGATTTAGATAAGGTGTTATTAGGTCTATGATGAGTTGTGTGATGTTGTCGGGTATTGTTAGTCCATTAGCTGAAGTGGTTGTATTGTTAATTGGATTTAATCCACTTTTGAGTTTTTCTGCAAATATCTGCGTGTTGTTTACGTTGGCATATCTACGATGGGGAGCACTGGTGGTAGTTGGTTGGGTTCTAGTTTGTTGCTTTACTAGCTCTTTGTGGTGTGGGCATCCCCGATAGTTTGCACTGTGGTTTCCTCCGCAGTTTGCGCATGTTGATGGATCTCTAGATTTTATTTTGGAGTCTGTATATAGGTGGCTACCAGCACATTTGACGCATGCTGGTTTTAATGAGCAGTAATTTTTTGTATGTAGTTTCAGTTACGTAGAGCATCGTGTGTTTGTTGCCGAGCAGTTCTTTAGAAACAATGATTCTGTGGTCATAGTTCAACGTCTTTTCCGTCTAAATTTTAATGTCGTACGTCGAGATGCAGTCCCAGATCGAAACACTATACACCGATGGGTTGCAGCGTTTAAAAGTACTAGATCTGTGATGAAAAAGAAACCACCTGGTCTTCCCCGTTCAGTTCGAAATCCGGAAAATGTAGACAGAGTGAGAACGGCAGTTCTTGCTAGTCCGAAATGATCCGCTAGGCGACAGACTATATCGCTGGGTACGTCACGTCGTTCGCTTCATCGCATCTTACATGATGTTCTTAAATTGCACCCGTACAAAATAATGATTGTCCAGCATCTAAGTAAAAGACGGTATTCTCACAGTATTCATGAGTGATGAAGCCCATTTTCATCTAGACGGTTACGTTAATGTACAGAACTGTCAGTACTGGGCGTCGGAGAACATGAGAAAAATGTGGTTCCAACAAGTCGGTGCCACAGCTCACACGTCGAGAGCATCCATGCTAGTGGTTCGACAAATGTTCCCAGAACATGTCATTTCTCGATCTGGTAATGTTTCTTGGCCCCCTCGCTCACCCGATCTGTCGACGTGTAACTTTTTTGTGTGGCTACTTAAAATCAAGAGTATACCTGAACAAGCCCCTCAAGATTTCCATTCGTCACAAAATTGAAGCTATACCGAACAACATGTTGGAGAGAACCGTGCGTAACTTTCAGGAGAGGATCCAATTTTGTGTCCGGCAAGAAGGACATCATTTCCTAGACATTATTTTTCGAATCTAATTAACGTATGTAGATAGTATGTATGTATATATTTCAAAAATGTAATAAAAGTACTATTACTGAATACAAGTTTTTATATTTTAATAAAATCAGGTTTTACTTATCCAATTCTGAAAGACATGCGTTTCCTCTGCATCACCTTGTATGACCCGTTAATTTAGAAAATGTATTGGTAGAACATATTTTTGAGTACATGCTTTCAGTATGAAGGGACTTCTCCTTAAATTATCAGGAACATGACATAATCAGTCATCCACATTTCTACTAATTAGTAAATTGGTCAAGGGGCCATATCCATTAAATGTTCAAGTCAAATCTATTGGATTTCCATTTATACCAGTGGATGAAGTTTACAAAAGCAAAGTGGATATACAAAAGAAACTGAAACAAACAACACTTTATGTTTCTTCAGCGAGCAGGAGTACATTCGAGCTTTCAAGAATTTATAAAAGTGCACCATAATTTTCTGTGAACCTGCCACTTAAATAATAAATATTGTAATTATACTTGCTAGGATGTCATATTAATAGAACGTTGTTTAATTATTTTGCTTGAAATAATTTACACATTCGATGAAAATAGATAAGAGCAATATTAATTTAATTATTGTCACATGTACGTTTCATCAATTCATTGAGCTTAACAAAATAAAGAATATTAAATATTATGCAACTAGAGCACCTATGAATTTCATGCTATATATATATATATATATATATATATATATATATATATATATATATATATATATATAAACACAATCTACGAAAGCTAAAGGAAAGCTAAAAACTAAAATTGCAGTTCGTGTTCCCTCAAACTTGCGCTCATAAATTAATTATTGTATAATATTATGTTGCTCATTTTCTTCAAAGCTGTTTAACTTTGAACCTCTTCTGTTCGTGTGTACGCCAATCAAACCTGAAAGTAAGCCTGTTATCCAAACTTTTTCCTTCATAAGCAGCATCAAAGATTTTTGGGAGATTAGATTTAATACCGCCGGCGTCATCTGCCTCTAAAAACTGTTTAGTAAAGGTAAAACGAAAATATTAGAAGGCAACTTTGCACGAAACATAATAAAGTTTCTTTACTTGCTTTTCCATAAATTTTAATTTATTATATAACATATGAAAAGTTAATTAAGATTTTTACTTATATAATACTAGGGGCCCGACAGACGTTGACCTGCATGATATTTCAAGCGATTATAAACGAAAATAAACGAAATCCTATGCACGTAACTTATATCTGAATATAATACGCTCAATATTTACGTAAATGCGATACATATCAAAACAGCGTACAAAAAAATTAAATGCATTGAATGAATACATACACAAAATGAATGAAATGAATGAATGAATAAATGAATGAATGAATGCATACACAAAAATTCATTCAAGTCGATCCAGCCGTTTAGTTGCAGTATAGATAAATAACCTAGATACCGACTGCAGCGTCTTCTGCCGGACTGATTTGTGAATTTAAACCATCCAGGGCGCCACCCAAACGCATACAAAAGAATTCATTCAAATCGGTCCAGCCGTTTAGAAGGAGTTCAGTGACATACACACGTACATATATATTATATATATATATATATATATATATATATATATATATATATATATATATATATATATATATATATATATATATATATATATATATATATATATATATATATATATATATATAAAGATAATCCTTAGTAAAAATGTAAAACTAGTTTTAATATTAAATTTTATCCTTTTATCATGATAAGTTATTACAGTAATTGCAATACTTTTCAATTACATTTATCCAATAGTGACATTATTACTTATAATTGGTTTTACAAAGTGTGTTAGTTAATTCCAGTAATTGAATTTGCGCTTAATTTTAAATAGACAATTGTAAAATCAGAAATTATAGACGTTTTTGGCCAACTTTTCTAAAAAGTATAATAGATCTACTTTTTTATGAGGATAGAAAAACCATTCAACTGTAATGTACCAGAACAACTGGTCTATAATAAGAAGCGAAACGACTACATACAAATGCTTTCACAATTTTTAAAAAATTAGCATAACTGCTAAAAACACTAACTTCATTGTATATTCTATTTTAGGAGAGGGTTTGTCCGGAAATTATTAATACAAACAGAAATATTGAAGATAATCGTTTATTTTTTGGTTTGAACTCTCTCCACCGCCCAAAACAAGTTTCTTTCCGGATGGATTTGATTTTTGGGAATAGAAAGAAGTAGGCGGAGCCAAGTCCAGGCTGTACGGCTGACGTTGCCACGTTGTGCTTGGCCAAAAATTTGCTCATGAGCAGCGACGAGTGCTAGGCGCGTTGTCATGATGGAGAGTCCAGATTTCGGCATCTCTTTTCGGGCGCAAACGACGTAAAACTTTGCGTTTGCTGTTTGTCCAGCAGGTAACAAATTCGTTCTGTGTCAGAGAAAACAACAATTAGTATTAATTTCATCTTTAACTTGTTTATGCGGGCCGTTTTTTGGGCGAGGAGATCCAGTCACTCAGGACTTTTGTTTTTTAGACTCGGGATCATACTCGAACACCCTCATATATTTCATAACCAGTTATCACCCTATCCAAAAAGTCAAGGCCAGACGTAACATGTTTTGATAATTCTCGACAGATCCTTTTATTCTTGGAACAAAACCAATTTTGCAAAAATGTTTTCGTTATCAAATATTCAGACACAATTTTATGCATTACGGTTTTTGGTAAATTCTACTCCTATACTATCACTTGAACACTTGAACGCCAATCAGAGTCCACGAATTGTTTTACTATCACAAAATTTTTATCACTACGGCTCGTTGATGGGCGTTCTTTACGTTCTTCGCCTTCCACAGCTTCTCTTCCCCCACAAAACATCTTGGACCATTCAAAAATCCTCATTTTTATATGGCTTCCTACCCGTAGGCTTCCCTTATAATGTTCAAAATCTCGATGCTAGATTTTTTAAGTTTGATACAAAACTTCATTGCATAATGTTGCTCTAACGCTGCACATCGAGTCCGTGATGCGGCACCACGGTTTGCGGAAAGCGCGATCCTCACTCTCTTAAGGCTCGAAAGCAACTGAGCCGAGTTGCATTCTTTATCTAAGGCTACCTTACCACCCATCCAACCGAAAATCACGTCTCTATAGCTCTTATGGACGTCTAAAAAATTATTCCCAATACTTCCCAGACAAACCGTGTATTTATATAGAAATTAAATTGCAATGGACCATTAAAACTATAAATACACTTGAAAAAAATTTTTAGGTTTCATGAATCATATCTATTACGAAACTTATCCTTGAAACTTGTATTTCCTTCTTGTGCAAAAATAATAACTGAAACGCAAATTATCATATTGAAGTGACTGTGAAATTTATAAAAATCGTAGGATCTGTAACGTTATGGTAAATCGTTTCTTTCAGTTGTTTGACAGTCGTTCTTACCGTTTACTACAATAAATATTTTCGTATCCTTCATTATAAAAATAGAAGACTATTAACCATTAAACAACTCACTACACATTTTCATAATTACCACAGATTTGGCATTAAATTTAAACGTAATTACACAGAATAGGCCTTGCTATTATTTAATGTCTTAACCATAACACGGGACTCAATAAAAAATAGCATCAAACTCTTCTTGATAAATCATCAAATTCGACATGGATGTCGACTCTGTAACGATAAATTTTAAAATATAACTCTCTGGATGTTCCCCATTTGTCACAATAGATTAGATATATAACTAATGGCTTTGAAATAATAGTTGTTCAATTAAAATTATTTTTTCGTATTTTCTACTTGCTCATTGCCCCATATATAATTTATTATCTGATAATTATAACTAATCTAATAATTAAATAGCCACTTTTATATATTTTTCAAAGGAAAACGTAGTGAACTGTTCTTTATAAAGCAAATATTTTATATTTATTACTTACAGACGCCAAAGGACTCGAAGCTTAAATTAAGTAAAGCGCAGCACAAAGAACCTGGGGCTGGCCTAATAAAAGCAGGGGAAATAGAGTAGCTCCAAAAGTTAATTGATATTGACTTGTTGAAACAGCCCAATCCTGGATATAGAATCGAAAATAAAAGCTTGCTATCAAAGCTGCCGTTAAATGGAGAATGTAACAAAAAAAGGCTTAGATGTTGAAATGCGAACACATTAAGAAATTAACACAGCGATATTAATTATATAAATGAAGCAGAAATTAAAACGTTTATAATATACAAAAATACTTATAAATATGTAATATTAAAAGAGCTACAAACGTTATAGCACAAACACAATTAGAAAAGGTAAGATAAGACAGGTGGAGTAGATGCGATTTTTGTCGGTTAAAATATTAAAAAAAAAATACAATTTTTACAGATAGATCTGCTGTTCAAATTTTCTAAAGTTAAATGCTTCGTGGACACAATAAACTTTAGTTTATCTAACACAACACGTTCATTTGTATAAAATAGAAATATCTCATGATGGTATGTAAGTTTTCAAAAACTATCTATAGTGTGAACCAAAGATGACTGACGCAATTTGGTTCTCAAAAATGCCTTATGTGCAACCTGCACCTGCAATATCACTAGCTATCAAGAGATTCATCTCAAATTATGTCCGAACAATCTCAAATGTTGCATATTCAGTGCATATATAATCAACATATAGAAAAAAAACACAGCCTGATGCAATATAACGTATTTAATAACCAGTGTCAGAAACCGACTACATATCAATTCACATCAGATTGTAATGATAGAAAACAGACAACCGTAACATCAAAAGGAAACAAAAAAAATATTTTTGAATATTAAAGTCGCCTTATAATGCACAAAAGGTAAATAACACTGAAAAATTTTAAGCCCTACTTATTTATAAAGACAACAATGTAGACACTGTGAATACTGAACGATCTGTAATCACAAAAGCAACCAGAAGATGCATTAAATATCAAGATTTTGACAGATGAACTAGATGTAATTATTAAGAACGGTTATAATCTTAGAATGAGAGATGGAATACCAGTAGTTAGAAGGGGCCTAAAAATACAATTTTACACGTATCAATTAAAAAAGAGCCTTGGTACTTTTAAATAAAAATCAAAAGTATTCAATATTCTACGGTCAAAATAAATTACAAAAAGCCCTTTGTGACAAAGTTGTAAGCTCTTATAACGCAAAACACCGAACTTGTAAAAAGCCTTCATCTATGTTTTCGTTGGTCTGATTCCTAGCGAATTCACAAAAAATATATACGAAGTGAACCACATGTCAAAGTAACTATAGGACCGCCCCACCAGTCAATCAATTGTCTAAATATATACACATCAAAACATATTTTATACGACAACCAAGGTGCATTAAATTCAGAAGGACTCATTTTACAAAATTTGTGTCAAATCTAAAAATGTCTTAGCCAAATGTACATTTTTCAGTAAAGCTCTTATGTTATAAGGGGTGTAAGGTCTACCAGAAAATACAAAATCATAAAATTCATCACTAAAGCTTAAAAAAGCCATTTCATTCAAAAAATTAATACAGGGATAACTCCATTATAATCCATAACAAACACAGAACTATATCTATACAACATATAAAATCCATTTTTGGTAAACTAGAAAAAATTATGCTTAAACTAATTGAAAATATAAAGACTATACTACTACTATTAACAATTGTAGTCGTTAAATTTTAATAATGGCTCAAATGTTTAGACGGTTTATTGTGACGCTAGTTACTTAGCCAATCGCAAACAAGAATTGCAATCATTTATCAATACAGCTATTATATCTTTTTTTTTTATTTATTTAGTAAACAGCAGATTTACAACTAGCCAAGTGGCTAACAAGCAAATGTGATTGAAGAATTACAAAAACATGAGACTGGAAAAAAACTGGAAATCAAGAAAATAGGAAATAATAACATCAACAATATAAAAATAATAATCGAAAACACCGAAATCGAAAGAGTGCACAAATACCAATATTTAGGGACCATAATAAACAGTTTTAAAGACCAAGCTACTGAAATCAATAGAAGAATCGAAATGGCGAGGGCAGCGTTTGTAAAAATGAGGCAATTCTTCTCTAATCGCAATCTCTCGCTAGATCTGAGAATGCGCATGGTACGATGCTACGTCTTCTCGATTCTGTTCTACGGAATGGAGGCTTGGACTCTTAAACAACAGCAAATGAAAAAACTGGAGGCCTTTGAACTCTGGATATACAGACGCATACTTAAAATATCATGGACAGAACACGTTTCCAATGAAGAAGTCCTCCATCGCATGAACAAAGAACGAGAGTTACTACTGACATCGAAAAAACGCAAATTGGAATATTTCGGACATGTCATGCGAGGTGAAAGATACTGCTTGCTGCAATTGCTCATACAGGGCAAGATCTCAGGACAAAGATCGAGAGGCAGAAGAAGGATGTCGTGGATGAGGAACCTCCGGGAATGGTTTGGATGTTCATCAATAGATCTATTCAGAGCAGCTACATCCAAAATTAGAATAGCTATGATGATTGCTAACCTCCGATAGGAGATAGCACTTTAAGAAGAAGAGACTGGAAACCGTTCAGTGACGGACCCCGATAAACTAAAAATTAAAACTAGTTGGTAAAATCAAATGTTTTACATCGATTTAGGCGTCTGGTAATATTGGCGTTGTCAAGTAGGTTGCGTGCTAAATAATTGGGATGTTTGGATAATCTGGTAGCATAGTTTGATATGTTCCTGGTGATTTGGTCCTTGACCCAGGGTATTTTCAGGTCGTTATGAAGTGTTAGGTTGGATAAAAACCATTCTGCGTTGGCTAGAGTGCGTCGGGCTTTGTTTTGGAACCGTTGTATAACTGCAGTGTTCGACGGCTTTGCACAGCCCCACAATTGGATGCCGTAGGTCCACACTGGAATTAGCACTGTTTTATACCTCGGAGCCAACTCATTTTCTTCATTTTGATGTCCAATTCCTTTCTCTTTTTAGCTATGGGGCTTTTCCATGTGTGTTTTTTGTCATAATGCATGCCAAGATATTTTGTTTCGTCCTGGGTTGGGATTTGGATGCCATTTAGGAAAACGGGGTTCCGTGCTTTGTGGTGAAAGTTATGGAGGTCGATTTTGCTTCATTTATTTTTATGCGCCATTTGCAGAGCCATTCCTGCAGTGTGGTGAGGTAGCGTTGAAGTATGGCAGAGGCTTGATGTGCATCGCTATGTGATACTAACAATGCCATATCATCCGCATATGTTGCAATGACAACCTGGTCTTGATGAGGGAGGTCTGCCGTATAAATTAAGTATAGGATATGTCCCATGATGCTGCCCTGGGGAACTCCTGCTTTAATTTGATGGAAACTGGACAAGCTATCGCTGTGTTTAACTTGAAAGTGCCTTTCACTTAAATATGATCGACTAAGAAATTAGTATTGGTAGGGAAGTACTTTTTTGATTTTATACAATAGGCCAGGATGTTAGACCCTATCGAATGTCTGGCTGACATCAAGAATGGCCGCCACGCAGCATCTGTTTTCTTCAATATCTTGCTCAATGAGATCTACAACTCTATGTATCTGCTCTATGGTAGCATGTTGCTGTCTGAATCCGAACTGATGTGGGATAAGTTCATGATCTACAATTATGGGTAACAATCTTTGTAGGATTAGTTTTTCTAGAACTTTTGAGAGTAATGGGAGTAAGGTTATCGGCCGGTAGGACGCGGATTCGTGAGCGGGTTTACCCGGTTTAAGGATAAGAATGATTTGCCCAAATTTCTACTGGATTGGAAAATACTGCAATCGTAAAGTTGTATTGAATATATGCGTGAGAGCCATTATGGCTCGATGAGGTAATTCTTTAAGGACTTTAGCAGTAATTAAATCGTAGCCCGGTGCTTCAACGTTATGTAAATGTTTAATCACAAGTTTTATTTCAGCATGTGTAACGTGTTGTATAGGCGGGCTTAATTGACAAGGAGCCTGTAGGTAGTCGAGAATCTCAGTTTCTTCTTCATGAGGGACTGGTATTGGGTGAGGTTGAAAGATACCGGAGAGGTGGTTGGCGAACAGCTCGGCCTTCTCGTCATCTGTTCGAGCCCATGTGCCACTATCTTCACGAATCGGTTGTATATGCACTTTTACACGTTTAAATTTGCTAGTAGCTTCCCATAGTGTGTACTCATCATATGCAGATGGAGAAAGGTTGCTTACATACTCTTTAAATGTTTCATTTTTCCAATCTTGGAGCGCCTGTTTGAGTTCTCGGGTTAGCCTATTTAGTCTGGTCTTGTCCGCAGGATGTTTGGTTTGTTGCCATACATTCCTAGCTCTCCTCTTCTCGGCAAGCTTTTTTCAAATTTAGTTAAAAACTGAGATAGTGAGATGTCATTGTTGCTGTTATCTTCGAGTTGGCTGTTCGTGCGTAGTTACTGATACACTTGACAACCCTTACAGTTGGCGGTGTGTGGGCCTTGACACAGTGCACATCGCGCGGCAGTTTCCTTTGATTTCTTGCAGACAGTGGTATTGTGTTCTCCTCTACATTTTACACAGAGGAAGGGCTTGGTACAGTAAGTTTTGCTATGTCCTTATGTCTGGCATCGTGGACACTGTATTATTGTGGTTTTCTTTCTGGGCGGTTCTACGGTTATTAGTTGGTAATTAAGGTGCTTCAATTCCAACACTTTTTTATTATTCTGAGCCGGTTCTAAATCAACAAAGAATATAGGGAGAGGCTGTTTAGTTGCTCTGTGTCTGATGTTGGTGAGATTTCTTACAGTGTGGCCGTGCTTTTTTAGTTCTTCTTTAATTTCCTTGGTATCAACAGATTGATGTAGATTTTGAATTACCACTCTGTATGCTCTTTCATCCTTTAATTGATAGGTATGGTATATAATTTGTTCAGTTTTTAGATGGGTGATTAGTTTTCTATACGAGTCACCAATATTAGTATTTATTTTAATTGTGTTGTTTGAAAGTGCTTTAGTGCTGTATTGTTCCCGCTCTAAGACTTTTGTTAGATTTTCGATCATTTGGGCATAATTCGTAACACCGTATAGGTATACAGGCGGGGGCTTGGGAATTTTTTGTACGGAACTTTCACTAGAATCTTGTTGGGTCTCTTGTGTGCTACCGCTAGCTAGTACAGTAAATCGATTTTGAGTGTTGATTGAATTTTCTGGTTGTGTTCGTTCAGCTGTAGTTCTTCTTCGTTTTTTGTATGGTTTTTTGTATTGTTGCCATTTGTATTGGTTTTGATTTTCTGTTACTTCCTCTTCGGAGGAGTCATCGATATCTATTTGTTCTGTTGCTTCTGTTATTAGTTGCGGGTTTGGATTTTGATTAGGGGTTGAGACAGAAGAGAAGAATTTTATATTAGTATAATTTTGTGGTGGTGGCAGAGGGTTCTGATGTTGAGGCGTCGGCATGACATTACTGGTTTGCGGGGGCGGGCCATAATTAAATTGAAGTGGTTGTTGATTTTCAAATTGAGGTTGTTGTGGATTATATAAAATTTGTGACTGGGGAATATAATATTTGAGCCATTGTTGTACATATTCTGTATTTACGAATTTGTATGATGTTTGAGTTTTAATCAACAAATTTTAAAAATGTAGTAAAAGTCTTAAACTTACACATTTGGTGTAAAACTCGGCAGAATTAAATATAAATCGTTGCAGGGTCAAGAGTTGGCACTAGTGATAACTTAATCGGACACGATATAGCACATCCACTCGCGCTCGCTGTCTACAGGGTTCTCTCGCTATTATATCTGAAACTCATTTCACTAACAGAAGTTATTGACTGTCATAATAATTAAATGTTCTATCATACATTACAAGATATCAGCATAAATATATAAAAGCTTAGTAAGACAAAATTAGTTCAGTAATTTCTTCAAAACGCTAGGGAATCGGGATATTGCCGGTGGTGACCATAATACTGATACACCAACAATGGATGAAAAGGATATCTCTTACTAAAGAGAAAAGGAAAGCTTTGATAATCTATGAATCAAAATAAATACGGTATTAAATGCGCAGGGCAACCTACCTGTTATTCAACAAACAAACGATAAGTACCAGATAAACTTTATTTTTGCTACATAAAGAGAATTATACTAAACTAATTCAAGACTAAACAATCTCTTAATTTATTGTTCCGATCATGCATCCGTGTTAGCCTCATTAAGTTCAATATCAAGAAAGACCACCTAGCATATACAACAAAGGTACGGATCATTAATTATTTCGTAATCAATTAACTAAAGGCTAACGTAGACATTTTTCTGAAAACCAAAAAAGATATAGAAAATGTTGTAAGATATTTGATTTCCATTATACAAAATACTGCCCGCTAATCTATACCTGAGTTAACAAATAAAGAAATTTATAAGATATGCCATATGGATGTTAAAAAGTAATTGCTAAAAAACAAAGACTCAGAAGTAAATGATATAATACTAGGTCACCTGCTAGCCGAACTAAATAAATAAAGCATAGATCTAAAACGCATGCTTTAAGATATGAAAAACAAAGCAGTACAGACAAACCTAGACATCTTTCCCTACAGAAGTGGGGGTTTGGTCTATGTAGAAAGCTATTAAGCAACTAAAGTGGCCACAAACCATAATACTTCTTATCAGAAATGCTCACCGTAATTGGGCTAACGATGCGAACGGAAGGCCCAGACATTTACTTAACATCTACTAACGTATTTTAACAACTAGTATTTAAATGTCTTAAACTAATTGCCCTTATATATTGAATAAAATAAGATTAGTAAGTAAAAGCTAGTATATATAATCTAAAGGCTCAGAAATCTTTACGACCTGACCTCATTACAAGGAAAGTCTTAAAAGTTCTGCCGTTTAAAGGACTAAAACTAATCATATGTAAAACTGTTTTGAGAGTGGTGTATTTTATAGCTCAGTGTAGGAAATTATAATACACAAGGAGGAAAAAACTGTAGAACTTTCATCTTATCAGTCTGTCCCCTATTTTGTCTGAATTCTTAGATAGGTTTCTACTTAAGCGACTAAAATATCTTCTTAAAAAATCTCAAGCAATACCTGATCATTAGTTGGGGTCATGGCAAAATATTCCTACAGTTAAACAAATACAAAGTTGTAAAAGAATTAACCAAACAATTAAAAAGCTATTCAGGCCCTTTCTTAATGTTTACCATGTTCTTAAGAGAGTATGGAAAGCAGGCCTGCTTTTTAAGGAGCTGCATCAAATTAAAACTTCAAATGTTTGTATATAAAGGCTTAAGAACTATAGTTTGTGTGTGTGTTGAACACAATAATTCGCCGATATCTCGTAGTAGAAACCATAAAAGAGGAACTAAAATGAGCGAATGTAAAAGACCAATATTCTAACCGTACTAGCAAACATTTAATACACAATAGTACTAACAGACTAAAAATGTGCACATCATTAAATTTAATAGCTAGATTTTAATCGAAGAGTCATTTATGTTATATTAATAACATGTGTATGTTAACAATACGTTCTTCTTCTTTAGGTGCCGTATCCTATCGGATGTTGGCAATCATCATTGCTATTCTAACTTTGGACATTGCTGCTCTAAACAATTCTCTTGACGTGCAGTTGTACCACTGGCGTAGGTTTTTAAGCCAGGATATTCTTCTTCTTCCCACGTCTCGTTTTCCATGTATCTTTCCTTGTATTACCAGTTGTAGAATTTGGTATTTGTTCCCTCTCATTACGTGGCCTAAATATTCCAGCTTTCTTTTCTTTATTGTATACAGGAGTTCTTTGTTCTTGTTCATTCGTCGTAGCACCTCCTCGTTTGTCACTCTATCCATCCATGATATTTTCAATATTCGCCGGTATATCCACAGTTCGAATGCTTCTATTTTTCTGCTAATTTCTTTATTTAGGGTTCATGCCTCCATTCCATATAAGAGAACACTGAAAACATAGCATCTGGCTGTCCTCATCCGTATTTCCAAGCTTAAATCCCTGTTGGTTAGAATTTGTTTCATTTTTACAAACGTGACTCTAGCCATTTCAATACGTGTCCTTATTTCATTTGTGTATTCCCAATTATCATTCACCCATGTTCCCAGGTATTTATATTTGTTTACTCTCTCTATACTCACATTATCTATTCTAATGTCAGGAATGTTCACTGGTGTTTTTGTGATCGCCATGTACTTAGTTTTATTTAAATTCATTCGGAGACCATATTTTCTGCTGATGTCATTTGTCCGTTCAATAAGTCTCTGTAAATCTGGAATATTATCTGCTAAAAGTACAGTGTCATCAGCATAACGTATGTTGTTAATTATCTTTCCGTTTACTACTATACCACCGTTTTCTTCCATTAGTGCTTCTTGAAATATTGCTTCCGAGTATAGGTTTAACAGCATGGGCGAAAGAATACAACCTTGCCGAACTCCTCTCTGTATTTTTATTTCTTCTGTCAGCTGATTTTCTATTTTACTGTTGTTTTTTGTTGCCAATATAAGTTTGCAATTATCCGCATGTCTTCTACGTCTATGTTCTTTTGTTTTAGGAGTTACATTAGTTTATCGTGTCTAACTTTATCGAACGCTTTTTCGTAGTCTATGGAGCATGCGTATACTTCTTTATTAATATCTCTGCATCTCTGTATTAGTATGTTTAGTGTGAACAATGCTTCTCTTGTTCAATACGTTAAGTAACAATAAAGAAAAACCTTTTGCTGGGGAGATTGTCTACTGTTAATTTGTAAACATTTTATTTGCTTATGGCGAATCTAGTACTCTTTAGTGTGATTATAAAGATTAAATTTAAGCTACACTTCCACTTGCCTTAGTAATCAAGAGAATTATTTAAAAAATGAAACAAGTGTTAACAATCTCCACCTTCCTTTAATCGCTCTTGGATTTGGAACTTTCGTTGGCTTTTGTAAAATATGATCAAGAATACCTTCTGTTGTATGGGTGATCTGAAGACTGAATATTAATCATAGGAACAAACAAAGGTTTGAACATGATGGTATAATGCAAGTTATGGTACATTCAAAATTACACCTACTAACAGACTTACGATAAGAGATATATATTTAAATTTTAAATATGTTAAAAGCTTTTTGACTAATCCTTGGCCCTCCATAGAGTATTGGCAAATTTTGAAAAAAGCCAAATAAGTACACATTTGTGCCTACTTTCTATTTTTTCAACGAACTTGCAAAACTAAATTGTATGTTTTATTCACTAACAATGCGGTAAAAAAATGGTAGTAACAACATTATAACTGCAGTTGCCCAAACATATGACGACTTCAAAGTTGAATAATTTGTTAGAGATGACCTTACTTTACTGAATGGTGAGGATAAGAACATTACCAATTATTTATTAGTAATTGCACTTACGATTAATAATTATTAAATTAACAATACAATTGATTTAATTTAGTTTTATTTTAAATCTTGTTTTTAGAACTTTTAAATGCAATAGTCGTAAAACGTAACATGAATCCATGGGTTTAACTGAAAGAAAAGACTATCTCGCTATTAATATAGCACTCAATCACTTTTTTGTGACCTTTTAATATTGAAAATATTGAACATTTATAATCTATCATTACAAATTGACGTAAAGTAAATAATATAATCGGATAAGATTATAACATGCAAGAGTGCTATCCATTGACATCACACTTTCCCAAAAAACTTATTTTAATTCTAATTCTAATTTAATTTGTTGAAATTCATAAGTAATTATTTAAACTTACTGTTTCCTATTAACTAATACATTTTGCGGGACTTTAAGCCCAGCTGTAATCTTGTTAAACTTCCATCTAATTGTAATCCCAAATATTTGGCACTATCCTCTTGTGGCATCTAAGTATCGTTTAGGGTGACTGGTGGGCACGTTTTCGCCGTAGGGTGAACGTAGCATGCACGGATTTATTATTGTTTGTTTTGAGTTTTAACCAAATTTAAATTTATAAAGATTATTTTGAAGCAGATGAGAAACTGTTGTTAGATCACTGTGGGAAGCTAGGGGGCCAAAAGTTGCTACCATGCTTTGTCGTCTAGTTGGCAAATCGGTAAAGTAAATACAAAATTGGTTCCAAGACACTTCTGCGTTAACTTGGTATAGGGCTGCTTGTGTGTCTTGTAGTTTTACTTAAAAGGGTCTATCGTGCAAATGCGACATCAGGGTTTGCAAGAAAGGGGGTAATTTATTTTTAGTTTTAAAAAATAAGCCAAGGTGTCAAAGCTTGTCAAAGGTTTGACTTATACATTATAAAGACTGCAGAGCAATATCTTGCAAGTTGTAAATCGTGATTAATTTTTGTGGCCACTCGATCTTCTGTTGACGTATGTCCTTCACGAAAGCCGAATTGATAGTTTGGTATCAGATTCTTGCCTATAATTATTGTTTTCATTCTCTGCAATAGTAGTTTTCAAACAGTTAGGCCAGGACTGGTAACAAACTGATTGGTCTATACGACGCCAATTCCTTGAGTGTTTTGGCTGGTTTGGGAATTTGTGCAACTTTCCATTGCTCAGGAAATGTTTTTAATCTTAAGATTGCGTTGAATATATGTTATTAGTCGAAGTCCTGTTTCAGGTCAATCTTTTAGTATTTTTGGAATAATTAAGTCATATCCTAGAGCTTTATTTAAATTCAACTTGTTTATTCTTGTTTTAACATCTGCGACTTCATTTGTTTAATATATCCTTCTCGAATGCTTTGTTCGAAAAATGCATGTGATGCTCTTCTTCCCTCATAGAGCAGATTCGAGGGGAAAGTTTAAAAACTTTTCTTAAGTGACCAGCAAATACTTCAGCTTTTTGACTGCACCTTTTTGCCAATTGTCCATTTGTTTTTTTTATAGATGAAATTTTTTATGTTCTTTTCATTTTTTTAATGGTCTTCTATAATAATAACTGGTATCTGTAATTAGCGATAGTTTTTATAGGTATTGGTTCCTTGATTTTTGTTTGTGTTCAAGAGTACTTTTAAAGTGGGGAAAGTGGCTGCCGCCATTAGCTCAGTGGTCAAGATATTCGTTCCTCTGACCCGGAGCTGGTGCAGGTGAGTGCAAGTCTCGGTCAACCCATGGGTGCATGAGATTGTCTTATTATTAAGTGCATGTTAGTAGGCACAATAAGCCCTTGAGGCTGCAGTGCTAGTAAGTGCGCAAGAAAGGGGACAAAAATTTAAGTAAACACACTTTTTTCAATAATTTATGCAAAAAATTGGTAATAGATATCGAAGTGAAATAAAACATCTTAAAAATTTTTGGGATTTCGGTTTTGCGCCGTGCAGCCTATAGGTCTTAAATCTCAATTAAAATCAAAAAATTATAATTTTATTGTTAAAATATACAAAATGACAAAGAGAAAAAATTAAAAATGTTGGACCATTTTGAAAAAGTCTCATATTTTTAATAAACAATGGGTAAAAAACAATGTTTATATATGTATTTCTTAACAAAACTAAACTGTCATACAATAGCCAATATGTTAAAAAATATTCCTAAAATTTCAGACAGATCGGTTAAAAATTGACTGAGCTAAATGACACGGCGGGCGAAATTTTACGTTTTGAAAAAGACGCGTTGCAGCTGTAGCGCCGCCATTTTGAAATATTTTGTCTAAAAATTGTAGATACTTTACAACGTATGTTTTTATTTCATTTTGATATCTATTACCGATTTTTTGTAATAAATTCTTAAAAAGACGTGTTTACTTAACTTTCCCCCCTTAATTCTCTAGTAGCTGTATTAAAGTTTGTTTTGTCCCTGGGATGGTTGATGTTTTTCCAGATTCTTCTAAGTTTCTCTTTTTGTTATTTTTTGTTTAATATTGTAGGGATGTCATCCAAAATTTTATATTTTAAATTTTCTGGAGCGGCATTCCAGGCTGCTTGCTGGATAGATGTGTTGAGGTGTACGAATTCGACAAACAAGTCTTCTTTGGTTTTCAGTGGTATGCTTAACGGAATTTGTCTGTCAATCATTTTCTAAAGTCACCCCAGATAGTTTTTTTGGTATGAAGTGCAGCAGATTTTGAGTTTCTTATAATGTGAGTACACGGGCGAACGATCAGATGGGAAGTCAATGTGTGATTTTGTTTGTAGATAATTATTCGCCATTTTTTTTACAACACAGAAATCCAACAGATCTGGTAACCTGTTTGCGCCCGACGGCCAATATGTTGCTTCCCAGCTAGACAAGAAGTCGTAATGATCTTCTTTGATTGTCTTTAATAGCCCCCGTGTAACAGTTACCCTGAAGCCTCATTTTTGATTTTTTGCGTTATAGTCGCCACCGGCGAGGGTTTTGAAAAATGTTTACCAATCTTGTTTGGTTATTTTGTGCTTTGCTAAGATGGTTATTTCAGCTTTGGTTTCTGCAACTGAAATGCTTGTGGCTTGAATATGTTCGTGCTAGAATTTTTCAATTTCCTGATGTTTAATACTATTTTAACTACAATTGCCACTATTGCATGTCCTTTACCATCTGGATGATTAGTTGAATAGATGGTGAAATTATAAATATTCATGTTGGTTTTATCTGCCAAATGAGTTTTTGATATCAACAGGATCTCAATTTTGTTATATGCAATAAATGCTTTCATCTCTTGGGTATGGTTAACCAGGCTGTTGGCCTGAGTTCAAGGTTGGTCTTCTGAATCTAGTCATTTTAATTTTGTGATTGGATGTTGGAAGCAAACAGTATGAGTTGATTAATTGTGAGTTTTGTTGTGGTTTTACTGTTGGATATTTTCTTTTAAATTTCTTTAGCGAACGTACATCCTCTATAGTTGGGTAGATAATTTTCTTGAAAATTTACACATTTAACATCCCTGCTTCTTTTTGTGTGGTGATCTCCAGTACATTTGACATATCTAGATGGTCTGTGACAAAAATTATTGAAATGCTCATTTCGTTGGCAATTGAGGCATTGAACTATTTCCGTTTCACATGGGATGGTTTAAATTTTATTTTTGACTTCATAAAGAATTAAGTAGAGAATATATATTTATTGCTTTTTTTTGTTCTATTATGACGAGAAACATTGGTAAAGGGCTTTTTGATACTCTACACTTCATGTTATGTATGTTGAAAATTTTGTGTCCTTGAGAATTTATTTCTTTAATATGTTCATTTAGATCAACGGTCGTATGTGTCTCTCAGCACTACTCTAAGCTTTTTATTTTCTTTGCACTGAAAAGAATGGATCTCTGCTTGTCTTTCAGAATTTTGTTAATTTTTTTTAGTGCTGAGGGAATTTCACCTGTATCTTAATTTGAGTACTTCCTATTAGTTTTATCACGTAGCTATCTATAACTTGTTCTTCTAGCTATATCTGTTAATAGTTTGAGATTATTTGACTCCATGTACAAACATTGGGAGAGATTTAGTTATTTTTGTTTCAGCTCTTTGGGTGTCTTTTGTTCGGCAAGTGGTTAAATTTGTTGGGTACTTTTGGGGTTCCTAGCCAGTAATCTTCTTTTTTTTCTTTTAAATTGCGTTGTTTTTGTTCTTGAGAACCTCGTTTTTGTTTCTTTGTGTTTGGGATTTGAAATTCTAGATCTGCAGTTGTCTGCATTGGTATACCAGTTTTCATATAGTTCAGGCAGTTGTGATGGCGTTTGCTGAAGTTGTGGAGACATTGGTTAAAATTGTGGTAGTATTTGTTGATATTGCGAGTGTTGGTTGAATGGTTGTTGGTACATATCGTTGTTTTGGATTTGCCTTGGAATTATTTGTTGGTCGTATTTATTGGCGTTCACATGCAGGCACTTACTTTGTTAAACTAAATTATATGCTGCTACGATTGGATTATTGCACCTTGACCTTATAGTCAGCACTTATCGCCGCTCGCTTTGAATTTATACTTAGCGCTCTGATACGTCATTACTGTGCGAAAGCCAATGAAAACCTCTGGCTGGTGGCAGGAACGGCGACGAAGAGCGTCAAGCCAAATGAACCAAATCATATTGGTGATGCCACAGGGCCACATCAACACGCCGGCAGTCACAAGTCTTCACTTGCAGAAATTGTCAGTTTTCACAACACTGTGGGCGTACACTGACAAATTCGTCATTCGTAACGCAGAAGCGACACGTCTGTTCCGTTTGAAATCACGAGCCGAAATAAAATGATTATTAAAAGAATTGTAGTTAGAAAATAAAGATATCATTATTAAGAAAGGTGTAATACGCAATCATTAATTATAAAAATATGAAAATTCGTTTTTTCAACAATGCAACGCCGCTTAAAATAATAGGTCTGGCACATGTAAAGAAATATTTTTGTGCAATGTAAAATAAATGTAAACTTTCTTTGAAATTTTTTACTAGATAGTAGCACTGCTGTTGCCTCTAAACTTTAGAAATATTGCGTTGTAATCCAGCATCTAATTTATTAAATAATATTAACACTTAATAATTATAGTAATAATCAGGAATAATATAAACACTTGCATTATGGCATTCAAAAGTAGTAAATGCTACTTAGATCTTGTAATTATCCATTGTTTAGAATAATAACGTTATCAAGGGCATCTTTATTATGTCTTACTTGGTTGAAACCAAATTTATGCTTTATGGAAATGAATTAAAGTAACTCCAGTTGCTTCATCATTTAATTTGGACCATTCTTGTATTTCTAACAGTAACACAACAATGCTTTTAAAATACCATATACTAAAGAAGTTTGTTTTTATAGTCCATAGAAGCAATTTTACTAGACAATCATACCAAAGTAACATACGAGTCCTAAATTTATCTTAAATTATTATTTCAATCACACAAGCAGATTTACTGCTCTATTAAATAATTAGTTAGTTTTTCCATCGATGACTATACTACTTAGAATATGAAAATATAACAGTTAAATAATTAAAAAAAAATTAATAGAAAATTAAATACCCAGCATACACAATTTAAAAATGTAAATATAAATACCAAATGTTGCGTTTGCTGTTTATTGGTGCACGTAATAATATTAATATACAGGGCAGTCCTAAATAAAAAGAACGTTATATTTATGCAACGTAAGAAATATAGAACAAGATAAAAACAAACGCTCTGTTGTCAAATAAATAGAATTAAAAGAAATGTAAGTTGTCATAATTTGGAATCCTTGTACATTGAGGTTTCAGGGTCAAATGGATACCAAGTAAAAGTTTTAAATTTCGCAGAAAAGGATAAGCTATCTCTAGCTAATAGTGCTAGACGTTTTTAATAATTTAGTGTTGTTTAATTGTTTTAAACGTTTACCTGGAAGCAAAGATTTAATTCATTTCAGCCGTGCGCCAATCATAGGCTAGACTGCTGAAAATACCCTGTTAACGGTGATTCGGGTTATTATTCATTTTAAAATAGTGACAAACGATCAGCACAAAATCACAAAAAGTATATGTAAACAATATTCTAGAAAGAGTAGACGACTTAATTCATGCTATGCGCCAAAGCTTTGAGATAGAGTAACCTCAACCAAATATTAATTGTAGGTCTCAGTTGAATATATTAAATACGTGTTGTATTAATGAAGTTTACAGTTTACATTTGGTATTAGTCTATTAAAGTAATACATACAATCAAACTCAACAATCGCTTGAAGGATTAGAAAAACTTTTAGTAAAACAAGCAGAAATCCAATCAAAACTCCCAGGAAGCCTACGTACATTGTTAAACTTATTTACTACAATTGTCGTCAAAATCAACTAATCACCAATACATAGAAAATAATATTATATACTACCAAAGGGATACGTAAACATTTCAAAGGAATTAAAGTGTTCATCTCTATACTCAGATAATAACGCACACAAAAAGCACTGCAGTAACAGATAAAGACATAATGAAACACCCGAAACTAAATACTTACAATAAAAATAATTTAAAAAAATAAATATTGTAGTTGAGAGCTGGAATCGACCATTAATATTATTTGTTTTGCACTGTCTACTGAAGTACTTTATTTCAAGATATCAATTTGCCAATTTCTTTAATATACTTGAAACTAAATATTCTGGTGGCGGCGATTACAACGCAAGGTACCTGAACGCCTTTATAAAATTATGATAGACCGCGACATAAGTTAATTTATACATGACTACCCTACTTATTGGCACTTATTATTATAATAGTAATAGCACAAAGATACAACAACTAGAATCGTGTTTTGGATTACCCATAGATCACACCACAACACTCAATAATAAGTACAGTTCTACTTGAAAAGTAAGGGCAATAATCTTTATACAATGAGCGCACTGATTGAAAATAGTTTCGACGACAATTTACAATCTACAAATTAAGGAAAATAAACACAATTTTTCCAAGCATACACCAACACATTGTAGAAAAACTAGCCAAATGACTAAAAATCAACGGGATAAAAATGTCCGTAACAAACATGTACATAAAAACATTTCCTGAAACCTCTCAATAACAAAATGAACAAATTGTTTGCTCTGAAGGTTACCAGGAAGATAGGTAATCATAATTTTGGAAAGAAAATAAAACCTGGCCGAGAACCGACGACAAAATGTCCGAGTATATGCTAAACGTCTATTCAAAGTGTTTAAACCATATCCCTCGCATCAGATAGCACAAACTGACTTTGCCAGTACAAGGAAATTGTTTTTATAGATTTCACTTTTGATTCCTGCATTTTTCCTAAAGAAGCTCTGCATATAATTCGTAAAACACTAGCCCTCAGAAGAACATCTGTGATCTAATCACATGTGAGTTATTTAGAGAACGCACAATTCCACCAATAACTGTTGCTACGACCATTTTTACGCTATTTTAAGACTGGGTTATTATCTAGCTTAATGGAAACTGGTACAAATAAACCTCATTTATAAAACTGCTAAATCCCCTTATAAAGTCAAATCGTATCGACCAATTAGTTTTCTTTTAGTATTATCCAAAAACGGCTCTCTGATCAGAAGAAGTTAATAAAGTATCAAGTTAGTTAAAGCAGTAGCAAACTCAAGCCAACTAAAATAAATCTACGCATATTACCTTTACTAATAGAAGACTAATACGTCCTCACCTTACCTTAAATGACAAGACTATCGCCCATTTAGTGAGGTTCGACATGAGGTATACAGATATAAAGCAAAAAGCTACGATTAAACTTCCAATTAAGTAAAATGTATTGCGTAATCAAAAATGTCCATAAACAACGAAATACTTGTACACAAAACAGTTTTAAAATAGATTTGGACTTTTCGCATTAACCTCCGGATTACTAAGAATACTCAAAGATTTCAATCGAAAATCACTCTTATTAATTACAGAAGCCCTTTGGTACGTACAAAACTTAATTATTCACCAAGACCTCAACATTGTCTAGATTAAAGAAGTGATCTACACCAATAGTTCCAAAGACTTAACAAGGGTGAAGAAGCTCCCGAACATCTTGTCTAAACCAACTTGTTAGATTTATCTGAAAGATTTAATGACAAAATATAAGTTTGTATATTTATGCTTAATATTGCAACTTTTCAGCAATGCTATACTAGTCAAATATTGTACGCCCAATGCATGTCATATTACATCGTAATTAAATTGCTCCAAAATCTTATCAAATTGCTGCTTGCTACAGGGTCGTCAAATTTGCTGTAAATGCATCCCAGCAGTGCGGTCGTTGGGCCGCTCTTAATCTGCCGCCGGCGTCCCGTAAAGCACCTGCAAGGTAAACCCGCGAATGAAAAGCCTTTCAGCGTGTAGGCCTTTCATGGGTCTCGATGCTTAGGATTTATAAATGAGAACGCGCTAGGACGTAAATGAAATTGCATTACTTCTTTGCCCGAGTTGACGAAGTTGGCTGCTAATTAGTTACGCGCCACTAAAGCGCCTTCCAAGTCGGCGCCGGTTGAATTTAAAAAGCAGCCACCCCGGAACTCGCCGCCACTTTCTTAATTCAATTGATTAACAGGGGATCCGCCGACACTGCAATATCTTTTTAAAAAGTCCGATAAAAGCTTATAATTAATTGCATTTATAATTCCGCAATTATTTAGCACGGTATCAGCTAGTAGCTAATAAATTTCATTAAATTAAAATCGTTACAGTTAAAGTATTAATTTGAGGTACGCAATAGAATTTACAACCAAAATTTAAAAATCTAAGGAAGTGCCTAAAGCAATAAAATCTTCAACAACGAATACCAGAATATTAACTTTTTCAATTTTGAATATTTTTTTGCAATATCAGGCTACCCTATTTAGGATAGAGGCAACAGTCCTGCAATTTTGGCTTATTGAGAAACAAATAATCCTTAAATGCTTAATGGTAGGCTGTTGAACAGTGCGATACGTTCTTGTAGATTTTAGTATCATAGGTCCTTACTTTTTCAAAGGAGAATGTAAAACTTTCTACAGCCGCAGCTGAAAAACTTAGGTAGAACTGAATTATGACTCACACAGCTCGGAGACCACTAGAGGTTTTAAGAGATTGTTCCACGGACGATTAATCTCTAAGTACGGAGATAGTAGGTGTCCTGTACGTTTGCTCTGTCTGAACCCTGGGGGGTTAAACTCAGTGGCTAAGAACCCTTGATGTTATTCTCTCACAGTTATGACTCTTTAAGAAATTACCGTACATCTACACCACCGGTTGCTATTTGCAGATAAATTTTTAAATAAAGTAAATATACCTGCAGTATAAAAATTAAAACTCAAATTGCAATTGCACAAAAATTTATAAATAATATTTATATAAGATTTGGGACAGAAATCAAAGAAATGTAGAGCTGTCTTAAATAACTCTTGATATAAATTTTTCTAACGCCTAAAATTAAAATAAACATAGATAAATACAATCGAAAATTAATATGTTTTGTTCAATATTAATACCCCGTATACCTTCTTGTATTCTTAATTGTCGCATTGACATATTAAAAATTGGATTTTCAACCATTTTTTCTCATATGTGATAATGATTCCATCAGATATAGCACATATAGCTGCAAGTGTATAATTTCAAATTTTTGGGGACTACCATATGCCAGTCGGGAACGTTAGGTGGCCATTCTATTAAAGAATTATCAACAGAATTAAAGTAATCGACTACTTGTCTAAACTTGTAAATAAAAAAGTCACCACTGAAGCAGGTCTCTTTGCAAAATTTTGCGAGTGTACCACCAAGCCGGAAATGGACCAACTTCCCAACTTGGAAATCCTTTTCTTGCCCTTTACCAAGTACGCTTATATACATCAGCAAATTTAAGGTTAATCATTGTTACTGTAGGTAACAAAGTCATTTTGTAATTGTTAACAGTCCAATATCGGTAATATTTATATTGTTTGTTCTTTGGTAGGGAATGGTTTTTAGCAATATTTCGCCATTTGACTCTAAATTTCGGACAGTACAGCAATAACAGTTCTGTTTCTAAAAATTGTTTATTTAAACTCTCGTCCCTTGGATTGGTACGCCGCTTCTTTCTTTGCTCTGGCCTTTACAAATCAGACCTTATCTTGCTATTGTTTACTATTGTTTTACTATACACTTTGTGTTTTCTCCTACAATATTAGCTACGTAACACAGTGAGCATGTTTCATCCAGCTAAATTGATTCTCTTGTTGCCTCCTTCAGCGATAGATTTATTAGGTGATTTATTTCTCAAATTTATTTCATTCGTAAGTTACAACATAAACCCTTAGCACCAAAAACAATTGTTTAAATAAACTCCCAAGAAAATAGTTGCTTTTAGCAATACTTATAATATTAATATAAGCCTCTCTTTATATTGTTAAAAAAGGGTCAAAATCTACTTACAAGACAACTAGTCAAATAAAAGTTAATTCAGAAATTTTCAATAAAATATATAAGGATGCGTTAATTTTATCCCTAGACTTAACTTCTTGGGCACTAAGCGTTAATTTATTGACTTTTTATTTGGGATTATTTCGCAAGTGACAATATTTCGACAATTTTTTGCGCTTATGGTAGTAACTGTCATTATTGTGTAATGTTTTTCACTTCAGTGGACCCAAGTGTCAATAATTTGCCTTTGAAACTCTATGGTTAAAGTTTTTCTTTGGCGAAGAAAACATGAGTGAAGGTAAGATGTTTTGCTTTAACATTAGTTACATTATTTTTTACATCTAGGAACAAAAATAATCTATTCTTTTGTAATTAAGGGCTATTCAGAAGTTCTCTTGGAGACAATGTCAAGGACGATAATAATTTCAGCGATGAGTATTTACCTAACCTTGGAGAAGAAAGCGATACAGAAGGTGTTATTGTAGGGGAGGATGATCAATCCTCTGAGGAACATGATAACGATGACCACTATAAAAACAATGACAGTGATGGTGAATATGACGACGACGATAATTCTTCTGACGAAAGTGACGAAGTGTCAGCCGTTCAAAATTTTCCAATCTGTCCCCAATTAGCAAAATTAGGAAAAGGGTCGCTGTAGCTCCTCCTCCGCAGCCTGTTCCAGCCCAACGTTCCAGCTTATCCGCTAACGCGGGATGGGCGAATGGTATTGACTTTCGGCCAAAAACATAAGTGTTAAAAATAAGGCCACAAAAGCAGTAAGTAATGAGTATTTCTCGTGTACGTTTACCTCTTAAAACTGAATTTTATTAAAATAGGTGAATATTTAAGGTTTGCATCCCAGTGGGGAAAAGAAAGTATTTTGAATTCTAAAATTCTGATATCACGATTGTATTTTTTGTCCGTTAACCCATAAAAAATAAATTTCAGCTAAATCGGTGAAATTTTAAAGGTTCCCCCTAGTAGGAAAGGGGACAGTTGCAGGGTCCTTGCGGCAAGAGATATCCATCCCATGAGCTTACCCTAAAAATTTAAAATCGCTAGTTCAAACTATCTAGGAGAAGATAGCCAGCCAGACAGACATAAAATTATATTATAGATTACATTTCTTGGCAGCAACAACTGCGCTGAACAATCCAGACAGATTTGTCAAATTTACCAACGTCGCAAAAAATATCATTGTAAAGTTCAAACATTTTGTGATGCCAGAGGAGTTCCTTTGTGTTGATGAGTCACTCATACCTTTTAAAGGTCGTTTGAGTTTTAAGCAATATGTTCCTATAAAATGCGCTCTCTTTGGGCACAATTTTTTTATTTTGGTCGGCTGTAATACGAAAGCGGTCGTAGATATGATCCTGTATCAAGGAAAAATAACGGGTCTGAACGCAGCATTTAGGCATTTTGACATGGGAGGCTTTACTCTTCTACAAAATATTTTTTTGGCAAAGTCCACTGCTTAATAACCGACAACTGGTTCTGCACTTCATTTTTATTTATTTATTACATTACAATCTTATAGGAGAAGTGAGCCGGAAAAGTAAAGACACAAATGAAAGAGAAACTGAAGAAGGGCGAAGCCGAGTTTTACAAGTCCGAAGGGATTAAAATAAAATTAATTATTTACATTGAAAAATATCTCTTTGCTTTGTAGTTGGATGGACTGAAGAGAGGTGCTTATAATAAATACCTTCTTTTCTCATAAGATGGTCCAATGTTGAACACCAAGCCCCAACACCTTCATGAAAAAAAACTAACACGGGTTTGGTTTTTAATTCAAGAGTGCGCGGTGTAGACGGTGCGGACAAAGTTACGAAATCTAATTAATCGATTTGTAGTGCAAAAAAGTGTACTTCCACATCTACGAGCACACCATCTACAACAGCCTCATAGCGTATAAGCAACTCCATAAGACTTCAAAACGAAAATACAAATCATTTGTGGAAGCACTGGTAAAAGAGCTTCTTAAACTATATTCGCAGTGCCACATCTGCTTCGATGCTCACTTTCCTATTCAAAAAAATGGAAAAGAAAAAAAAAATGTGGCTTATGTAACGTTTGTTCACTCTAGAAAAACCAGAATTGCTCATCATTTTGTTGCCAGAAGTGCAATAAGTGGCTATATGTGACTGGAGAAGTTTCCGGTTTTGAAGAGCTTCACTTCTTACCTGTTTGCTCACTAACAGCTATGACTACTGGGTCTAAGCACTTCTTTTTAGAATAAGGAAATGTTTAATAAAAATTACCCTTACTTGAAATTTAAATTTACAATAAAATAGTTTAAAGTTTCTTTTTTTAATTCTTATTGAGGTTGAAATTTGAAAAATCACTTGAGTTTACAGTGATTTTTAAGAAAATTTGATGCAGTGAGTGAAAAACAGAAAAAATAAACAATGTCATCACTACAAACAAATTATATTTATTCATTCATTGTTTGGTACTCAAGAAGTTAAATGACCAATTTTTTTGTTATCAATATTTAAAATGTGGTAAGTACCTTGCGCGTCATTGAATCAAAAAAGCAAAATAGTGATTTGTTTAACTACAACTAAACAATAATAATGAAACCAATCAGTGTTGAGGTTAGAAATAATGTTTGCAGAAGTGATGATCAGAAAAGTTGTTCAAGGTGGGAGATTTTCCAAATTAACATGAGCTTAACAATTTGTTTTAATAGAGATGTCGAAGTAGCCCAAAGGTGAGATGATTATTTTAAAGTTGCTAAAGTCGAAAAAATGTATGTCAATGCACGATACAACCAAAAAGAGTGAAGTCAGCATAGGTACTGTTTGAAATACCGAAAAAAGGAACAACAGTACTTACAAAATGCAGAAATACTCATGGTGAACAACTTCCGTTAAAGAAGCGTTGTTGAAAATTGCACGGCGATTTAATTCAAAACCAACTTTGTTGTGTTATTATGTCAAAATAGCAATATGTTACCAGGGCCTCAATTTTACAATTGTAGGACAATATCTGCTTAATAATATAAGAAGAATTAAAATAGAAAAATTCGGTAGGAAGGTTCTTGAATGCATACAAAAACTGTTAGTACCTCTATATCTTAAGCACATCATTCATCCATTATTTTGGATAGAATTAGTATCTGTCAACTACTTCGGTGCAACGCTTTAACTTTTGGATTCTAAAGATATTTATGTTGTGAAAAAAAGAGGATAATCCGCCAAATATCGTCCTATTGAACGGTACTGGGCTATTGCAAAGAAATGCTTAAGAAAATTTGGCCGAGAAACTAAAACGATCCAGAAATTCAAACAAACGTGTAGCGTAGCTAACTGCAAATTTCCAATTTAGGATGCCCAAAGGCTTATGGCGGGTGTTCGAGCAAAATTAGGAATGTCTATCGTTTTTGATTGCATATAAATTTTATATAATTGATCGGTTCCGATTACGTTGTTTTGTTAATTTTGTGACAATGTACTGTCCGATTAGTAAAAGAAATAGTTCTTAGGCTGGAATTAAAAATTTGAACTGCATTGCGCTAACATAATGGACTGGACAAGTTTGCATTAAAAATAAAATAATCAAAACGAATGCTTTCTAAATAGTTATAAATCAATAACACAATAGAACAAGAAAAACAATAAAGCAGAAGAGTTGAAAAATTGGTTATTACATATCTCCCAAGTAGATCACAAATTGATAACAGAGCAACTACTAGATAGGGAAAAAAACCTGTATCCAATAATGGAAAAGTAGATGAGTAGCATCAAGAAAGAAATAAAATTAGACAACGAAAAAACTTGAAAAGTAAGTTTAAGAAATAAGAAACCATAAAGATAAAATAAGCTATACCCAAGACAATGGCAAATTGAAAAGTCTTACATAATTTATAAATTATTAACTAATATTATTTAAATCTCCTAGCCAGGTATAACATTTACATTTTTTAGAGCCGGGCATACTTAAATAAAACCTAGTCTTTTAATAGAGCATAAACTACGTGAGATAGACAGAGTAAAAATTATCAGCAGCAATTGTAAGCGGCTACAAAAAATAATAATTTAAAAGCTTAAAAATATTTTGTAACAAAACTACTATTTACTATTTTTTAGAAAAAATGAAAATAATTAATTAGCTAAATTATTTAGATTCCAATAAAAATATTTTAAAAAGCGTAAAAGAGAGTATTAATTCGAGTTTGCTTGTTGGCATCAAAAATACTCAAATGACTTCTCCTTCTTCTTTCTCTTTTCCCATTTATGCCTTACAGCGTTGGGGCTTCTATCCATTTCTTGTAGTTGGTTCTTTGCATCGCTAACGTCCTAGCTTCCTGAATGGTCTTCCCTCTTTTCCTTGCCAACTCTTTGATATTATCCTCCCATTTGATTCGGGGTCTGCCTTTCTTCCTCTGTCCTTCTGGTCTGGTTTCAAAAATTTTCCTCGGGTACGAGTCAGCTCTCATCCGCATAAGGTGTCCGTACCATTTTAATTGTTTGTTCTCTATTTCTTCTATTATTGGCTGCTGTTCTAATTCGTCCCTTACGCTTTTGTTCCTAACTCTATCTCTCCTGGTCTTGCCCACTACTTTCCATAGATATTTCATCTCAGAAGCTGTTATTTTTGATCTGAGTTTATCCACTAATGTCTAAGATTCCGCTCCGTATATTAGTGCAGGTGTATAGATGGTTTTATATAAATGCATTTTTGTTCTAACTTTAAGCTCTTTCTTGCCTATTAAAGTGTTATTTATTTGGTAGTATATTTTGTTTGCTTTACTTATTCTGTGTCTAATTTCATCTTGTATTTTTCCATCTTTACTGATGATTGTTCCAAGGTATTCCATTTTATCCGCATACTCCAGTTATTTATCTCCTATCAGAATGGCAGTTTGTTCTATATTATCTTCTCTTGTAATGTGCATAACTTTACTCTTATTAGTGTTTATCTCCATTCCTTTTTCCTCCAGGTTTCTTTTCCAAATGTTTATGTTATTTTGTAGTGTTTGTGCATTTCCGGCTATTAGGAGTATGTCATCTGCATAAATTAAATCTTGGGTCATTACTGGTGTTAGATTATGATATCCTATTCTTGTTCTTCTGGTTTCATTTTGCATTTTGTTATTATATTATTCATGTATATGATGAATAGCAGTGGACTGAGACTGTCTCCTGCTTTACCCCTCTATTCATGTAGAATTCCTCAGACTTGTGTCCATTTAGTCTTACTTTGCCTACTACTTTTTGTTGATGCTTTTATTATTCGTATTAACTTTTGGCTTGTCTCTAATTCTTCCAGTGCATTCCATATGTGCCTTCTTGGTACCAGATCAAAAGCAGCCCTAAGGTCTATAAAGGCCAAGAAAGTGTCTCTGTTTTTGTCTATTGTTTTTCTATTATGTTTCGTATTGTGAATATATGGTCCTGGGTTTGTCTGCCGGGCCTGAACGCTGCTTGTTCCTGCTCCATTTTGTCCTCAATCTCATTTCTTAATCGTTTTCTATGACTTTCAGTACACTTTACCGGGCACTGATGATAAACATATTGCTCTATAGTTGTTGCAATTAACTGTTTCTCCTTTCTTATATATGGGCACTATGATATTTTCTCCCAGTCCTCCGGTATCTTTTCTGTTCTCCACGCTTGTTGAAATATTATCTGGAGCCATTTTATGATTGTTTCTCCTCCTATCTTGAGCATTTCTGATGTAATCTCGTCTTCCCAGGTGCTTTTCCATTTCGTGTTGTTTTTAGTGCTTGTTTTATTTCTTCTTCTGTAATATCATCGTTTTCATTCTCCTGATCTACTCTTTCCATTTCTGGTTCTTCTTGAATATCTTCTTGGTTCTTAAATTTATTGTGGTAGTGGTCCCTCCATGCTCTTAAAACTCCTTCGGTCGTTGTTTCTAGTTTTCCTTCTTTGTTCTTTATATTTATTATCTGTTTTGCTTGATTGCCTTTTAGTCTTTTAATTATGTTCCAGAACTGTTTTGGTTTTCTACATAGTTCTGTTCTATCTTTGTGCCGAACTGTTCCCAGGAGGCCTGCTTTGCTTGTTTACCGCCTCTTTTGCTTGATTTCTTTTTGTATATAAAGGTTTCTGTCTTCTTCTGTATTTGTTCTTTTATATCTGCACCATGCTTCTTTCTTCAACTTAATCTTCGCTTTTATTTCTTCGGCCCACCATCTTGTTCTTTTCTTTAGACTGCTTTGATTTACCATTTTTGTTCCACATATTTCTCTGGCTGTTTTAAATGTGGTTTCTTTCAATTTCTGCCATTTCTCTTCTAACTTCCAGGGGGTCTCTAGCTGCCCTTCTTGTGTTTCGAGGTTATTTAATCTATCTGTAATTATTCTTCTATATTGTTCTCTTGTTAGTGGGTTTTCTAGATTTTCTAATTTGATTTTTTCGTACTTCTTCGGTACTTCTATTTTTGATTTTCTAAATATTGTATCTGCTATCACTAGTCTATGGTTTGTGCTTAACTCTGCTCCTCTTATCACCTTGACATCATGCAGTGCATATCTCATGCTTTTGATTATGGTTATATAGTCCACTACGGTTTTGTGTCCAAGTTGTTCGTCTTCGTAGGTTATTTTGTGTGTCGTTTTATGTTTAAACAGAGTGTTTCCGATGAGTAGTTCATTAGTGATGCAGAAATCGATCATATGCTCTCCATTGTTGTTTATTTCTCCCTCTACTCCGTGTTCCCCTATTGTTCCGTGTCCCATCTCTTTGTTGTTTCCGATGTGGGCATTCCATTCTCCCATTATTATTAGATGGCGGTTCTTGTTTTGCAAATGACTCAAATGACAAAAATGGAAATAAACACATTTTTTACATCACGTGCTGAAATTGCTGCCGTAGGTGTTCTTAGACTAAAATTTTATTTAAAAAATTTCGTAGAAATATTTAAATTTAACTAAAACTTTTAATTACAAAAGGATGTTCTTGTGACGTAAGTAAAATACTGTGGACCTATGATAAATAATTTTATTCTAATGAAACTTGCAGCAATTTGGTGAAAAACTATTACAACAACCCCATTTTTACTATTGTCTTTTTTTAATATTATTATTACATTTGTAGGCAACTTGTTTTTATAAAATTGGATTTTCTAGAACAGTACTTCATGAAAAAGTTGGGTACACTAGCCACAAGAAGTCTACTTAGAACGCCAGACGGTTGCCAGCCTATTTCCAAGGCCCGACTTGGTACGGGTTACCTAAATGAAGCTTGAATAAATAAGCAACTTTGAATGGCTTTCGCGCTCTCCCTAAACGAGACGATGCTAACTGTCGAAGTAGTGCACAGAGAATCGGGTTACGTTGGCAAGCAGTCGGTGTGCTTGCCAAATTTGCCTTGTTTAAAAGCAGAAGGTGTAATTACTGGGGCTACAGAAACGCCTTTTAAGCGATAGGCAATGGCGCTACGTTTGTTCGAAGAGGGAACGCAGCTTGCTACTAACTTCGTGGATTACAGATACATAAACACAACTATTAATATGTATTTGGCTGCCTCCGGGAATTCCGATGTGAATTACGGGTTTGCACAAACTTCTGCGTCTCTAGCGCATACACAAACTTGTATATACTTGCTCAGGCCGGAACTTTCTCGTATGCTAACGACGTATGAAGATTGAAAATAATGGGCTGCAGGGAAATTGCATTGTTGCATTCATATTGGTTTTGGTTATGTTGTGTAAGCTATAGAGAAGACATATCGCTGAGTGCACAGAACAGAAATATTTAAAGTTTATGTACTATCCCTTATTGCGAGGTGAGCTAATTGTTTGTCAATAATTGTTCCCAATTGGTAACAATTAATTTAGTTTAAAATTATACATTTTATCATTATTACGTTGATATTGTACAAAATTTATGTGCGAGAATGAAATTAGTGTTTTGAAAAACGAAGACGAATGATTTTTTCATTGAAAATGGCAATAGTATTATTAAACGTTTGATATTAAAAAAACAAAACCAAACAAATTAAAAAAAGAAGTATTTTACTAACACAGTGTTTAATTCTCAATGCGTATAAAATTGGCTTTTAAATCAAAAAGGAGGTAAAGATGAAAAATAAAAAGACAAAGAATGCTAACGAAAATAAGATTTTTACAATAATGGTGACTAAAACTGCGGTTGACTACTTATAACCAAGTATCTCAAAAAGTAGATTTAAGTAGCCCAATAAAATTTAAAGTCTGCTTGAGATAGGATATATTAGCAAAATAAATATTATTTTCCATTATAGTTTTAACTATCTTGATTTGGATACATACCTAAATTAAATGTTCGATGATAATTGCCTAAATTTTCATCGATAACTGTTACTCTATCTGTATTTGTAAAGTCTCTGTTTTAGATAAAGTTATAACAAGAACGGTGTAATACCGTAAAGGAAACTTTCTACAACGGTGCGAAATAGTAACGGTCACTTCCGGTTGCCGTTACCCGATTTGGCTGAAAATCAATCCCATGAAAGGTACTGACCTAGGGTGTGTGCATGCCAAGTTTGAAGTGAATCCGTTGGATAGAACGGAAGTCATAGTGTCTCCAGACACACACAGACAGAAAAGATGATAATCTCATTAACTTTCTACTATAAGCTCAGCTGTAGAAAGTTAATAAGAAAAAATGGGGCACGCGTGGAAAAAGAGAGAGAAAGGGACAGAGAAACGGGGAGTAAAGTGAGAAAGTGCTATTGTTGGAAACAATAAAAAATGACAATAACACTATGAAACGAGAAAAGGTTGAGGAAATGTCAGAAAGAAAAAGCCTGAAATAAACTAAACTAACAAAAAGAACAAAAATGGGTCGAATTGGAAATTGGTAATTAACAATTATTATTCAGAAATTTTGAAGATAACATGAGTATCTTTAAAGTTTTTTAATTGTTTACGCAACTTTAAGGAAAAATCAAATAAAATAAGTTATGCTTTAATACATAAATGTTTTTGATATTAATTGCCAAAGTTTTAGTAATTTTATATAGCAATAACCACTCAAATTTATGCATACTTTTCAATTTTTTTTATTTGAAAATGTTTATTCAGAAGAGTTTAAGCGTTTAAACAAATCGGGTATGTTTTGAATGATATTTGGCATAAAAGTTGAATTAATATTTATTGTTCACTTAAAGTATTTCAAATTATCACACACGGTTAATTATGTAACTGTAAGTAATTAGAAAATCAATAATTAAGATAAAATTGCGTATCTAAATAAAAATGTCACTTTAATTTACTAACTGCAATCAGCACCAAATGAACACAATATGTATCGCTTATGCTAAATATATAATTCTCACAACAGTATCAGCAAAACTAATGTGCATTTCAGTGGCTTTCTAATCTACTGTACTTTCATACATAATATCAATCAAAATTTAAAACATTAAATCTGCCACAATACTATCTACAACAACAAAACAATATGACCCATAATTTGTAATTTTATAAAACACCATAAACTGCCTTTTTATAAAGCGAACCATCTATAAGGTACTTCGATACAAATTGAGAAATTATCGGCATTTATAACGCTATTAGCTATTTATTGTTTACCACATCATAATATAAGCAAATAAATATTCCAAACCTTCTTCGGCTTTCTATACTTTAAATTTTTAGCAGGCGGTGTTTACAATACTAAAAACCTATGGCCGCATGGATATTGTTTCCAATTACGGTATTTTGTTTGATCACACCCCTGTAACAGTCACTATATGTAAAGACATACTTTATAAAAAATCCAAAATTACCCTCGACATTTATTTGAAACGCATGTCTATGAAAAGCTTAATAATGAAAGAATGTAGAGTACATTGCAAATCATTTAATAACACTATATAGAAAGCAACATAATGATCATTTAAACTCAAAGACAATATTTTTAATATCCCACTAAAATAATAAAATTAGTAAAAAAACAAGCCACACTTTAGCTAATAAAACTAAATTTGATTAATCCAATAACAAGCTGAGACGTACTCTCGAAACTTTTAGACTTTATACAAATTTGCTTTCTATATAGAAACACATGTACAGTGGGAAGTGCGACATTTTATTTTATTTTACTTCGATAAATAAGTTCAAATTCAGGCCATATCGAGTAGCTAAATTATAAAAAATAGAAATATTGATTAGAGAGACACCGCAAAGAGCAAAGAAAGAATGAGAATATACAGATACTTTAAAACTGTGAGTAAATAATCGCCACAATTAATACATTTAAGATTAGGAAAACTAGAAATAAGGAGGAGATTTGTATGCAGAAATAAAATTCAAAGCTCAAGCATTCCCACTTAGCCGACTTTGGAATTAGCAACCCAACATACAAGATAATAGAGAGCATTAATGCAAAATGAAAAATTTACAATATAAATAATGGACTCGGACAAGTATCTTACGGAAGAGGGAAAAAGAAAGAAAGAGGATATGGATGAATGATTTAGGAAGTCTAAGACGACATATAGGACACTGAGAAAGGGGTTGGATTGCAAGGAAAATATAAAAGATGAAATCAAGAAGACGATAGATTTAATCAGAAATCTGGCGGTTGACATAAAAAAATTAAAAAAAACAGCACAATAGTAATAAAGAGTCCAGAATATTACAAGAAGAAATTAGAAAGTTAATTGATGAAAAAGAACTAAACTACACCAATAAAAGAGAATAGAAATATTAGAAAAAGAAAAAAGAGAAGCAACATAATTATCCAAGGGATAAAAATGAAATCAACTAACCCAAAAATGTTAGAAAATGTTAAATAAACAGAAAAGTTTATAGAAAGGGAAAAGGCAGAAACTGCAAGCATACTGGAAGAAAAAAACTTGTTCGCTAGAATTAAACGGTAGAGGGGAAAAGAATATAGTAATGAACAACAAGAGCAAACTTCGAAACTCCGGAGGAAAATGTATATAAACGAAAATCTGACATTAAATAAAATAAATATCTAAGCAATAATACGGAAACCAGCTAAAAAATCAGCAAAAATAAAAACAGATAAGGTGGAATACCAGAAGTTGATAAGCGTCAACAAAATGGAACGGAGAATAATGAAAGTAACATTCGCCGAAGTAATACTAAGAAAATTGATGTAACAATAGTATATGGGGCGGGTAAAAATGATATGATGAAAGAAAAGGAACAATTTTGGAAAACAGGGAGTGATGGTCAGTTATGGAGAGAAAACAATAAACATGAGTGACAATAAACTAATTGGTTTTTTTGTATTAAAAACGGACTGGTAATGCAAAACTTCTTCTATCAATATAAGAACTATAACAAATACACTAGGAAAAAACCAGGAAGGATGAAAGATCAATCATAGACTATGTCATTATAAAAGAAAGAAACTAGAAAAATCATACAGGATGTAAGAGTATATAGGGGTGCCGAACCATCGACAGATCATTACCTACTAGCAGCAAAAATTTAAAATAACGAGGGAAAAGGGTATGAGAGGGTAACACGTGATTTCAACAAAAATGAAACAAAAAATATCAAAATATATAAACTACAAGAACAGCAGATAAGAGAAATGTATTTAGAATGGATATGAATGAGATACAAGATGCAGCAGATTAATTGCAAAATATGACAAAAATCAAAATTGGGAGAATCCAAAGAAATTGGATACAAGGCTAGCACTAAAGCATGTGGGTTAGCAACAGCAGGAGGATTCAAGATTAAAAGCAGTTGGTAGAGCGAAAAAATTGAAAACATAAATAAGATGAAAAAGACAGGGTGGAAAGTTTATTTAAAACAGAGAAATGAAGAAGCCTAGGAAAATTATAAAACAGCGAGACGAATCGCAAAAGAGAAGGTAAAAATAGCCAAAACCAAAGAATAATAAGACTTTAGTAACAAGATGGAAAAGACAGTAGATCAAATCAGATTATATTTTATAGAGTTCTTGAGAATATTACAATCGAAGAAAGAAAACATGGGTTAAGAGAAATTATGAACAGAGAGGAAAAGATAATTATTAAAGATAATAAAGTTATGGGCTGATAAAAACAGTATATTTTAAATGGAGTTGATATTAACGAAGAGGAAACAGAAATAGGAGCACAGCACATGACATTAAAACCAGAAGAAAGAAGAGACAGTATAATGGGAAAGCACCAGCAGTAAATGGCTTAAAAGCAGAATTACTCAAATACATGGGAGAAAATGGAATGGTGCTACTACATAGAATTGTTAATGAAACATGGTTCACATTAACAGTACCCAAAGACTGAAAAACTTCTATAATAGTTCCAATTTTCAAAAAAGGAAATTAGATGGAATGCTCCAATTACCGTGGAGTATCATTGCTTTGCTCAGCCTGTAAGGTGTACAAGATGATCTTAGAAAATAGATTAAGAAAAGGCGTGGAAGATAAATTGCATGATGCATAAAGCGAATTTAGACCTAGACACTGAACCCACGACCATATGTTTACAAGAGAAAGATTACTACTCTACAATAAAGAAGTATACATATGCTTTGATGACCTAGAAAAAGCCTTTGGCAAGGTGATGCGACAAAATATATGGAGCCTTAAGAGAGTCATAATATTGCAAATAACTTGATGGAAGCTATTAAATCACTGTACAAATAAAAAAACGGAAAATGTACTATAGTTAGAAAGGACAACCGAGAAACCGAAAAATTCAGAACTACTCAGGGAGTTAGACAAGGAAGCAACCTTAGTCTATTTCTATTCGTTATTTTTATGGTCAAAATCATAAGAAATGTTAGTAGTAAAAGTAAGATGATTGTGGTGCATTACAAATTGAAAGCGGTAGAAGTGGACGATTGCGTATTTGCAGGATGACATCGCAATAATGGCTAATACAGAAAGAAGTCTGCAATACAATGTTGAACTTATGGGCGGAAAAGCTAGAAAGAAAAGGAATGGAAAGTAGTAGCGATGCCAAACAAAGAGAGAAGAGCAAACGTGCAAATTAACAATCAGATAGTGGAATAAGTTCAAAAATATAAAGTATCTAGGAACAACTACAGATGATACTGGAAAATTAGATGAGGAAATTAATAACGAAATCACGACGACGAAAATGTTCCATGGTATCAATAGAAAATTTATCAACAAAAAATAAATCAGTAATGAAACAAAAATATAAAATATAAAACCGTATACGTGGGGCTTAACTAAGAGTTTACACAAGACAATTCAAGTCCTAGAAATGAAATATCTAAAAAGATTAGCAAAAATAAGGCAAGTTAAACAAGTATAGGAAGCGAAGACTACTGGCAGCAGATATATATATATATATATATATATATATATATATATATATATATATATATATATATATATATATATATATATATCATCAATAGCTCCTCAGTTGGAGTAGAGGCGCTGTTCTCACGTACTGTATGGGGTCCTTTCCGTTATCACAATTCTTTTTATTAATGTTTTCCATTTTTCCCTGTTCCTTGCTATTCTTTTTGCGATCCAATTTAAGTCCACTTGCTTTAGTTCTTCTGTGATTCTTCTTTTCCAAGTATTATTTGGTCTGCGGTTTTCTGAGAGTGTGGCCGAACCATCTCCACTTAAGTTTCTTTATTGTTATCTCTATCTTTTCTTCTTCTGTCATTTTCCATAGGTCCTCGTTGCTAGCTACTACTATATATATATATATATATATATATATATATATATATATATATATATTTGTACTGTCATTTCATCTAGAGGGCTACTAAAGGACTCAAACTTCCCAGATAGCATATAGCACCATTGCGTGAAAAACTGGTACTTAGACAAAGATTAATAATAACAAATCTGAAATCATTTAGAAGTTACCTTTAAATCAAATTCTAATAAATCCAATCAAAAAATAGAGTACTGCTTTGAAATTCCATTATAAACGTCGCTTCCAATACAAAAGTTTGTTATTCATGAAATTGAAATCCAGATTAAGTTAATGCCTGATCCCGACAATTTCTAAACTGTTGCAAAAATTAACACTAAAACGTAAAAATAAAAGTGAGCTCTAACACGTATATTAACCTAAATATCCATTCGACTTTAAATCAGGACACTCAACTATCTAATAACATCATCGACTAACAAACATGGTACTTGGAATATTCGAAGCCAAAACCTACTGTTTGATAAGTTATGGCACAAAGGCTTGTTTATAAGATGAAAACTCTCTTGCCATCCTGGTACTACTTGTTACTCCGGTAAAATCTGAAAAATTGTTTTTCAAACCAAATATGGTAATATAGAATTTTGAATGATATGCGTCTAAGCATAGCAGGTACTATCTAGTTTTGACAAACAAACCAAGTATTTTTTAAAATTGGCTATAAGTTTATGGTTTTCTAAATAATAATTTTTATCAAACTTGCTAAATTTCAACTAACATGTAAACCACAGATAAATATAATATTGGACAAAATGTTCCTACCAAGTTAAAAAATAACAAATTTATTTTTTTTTGTTTTTCATGCTATTTATCTTGGTAATTGTAATCATCATATTTTAGTCAAGTTTCAAAATGGCTAATACCTGCTATGAAATTACAAACAGTAAACTTTGGAATTTGGTTACATCAATGGAAGAGAGGTATGACGACAGGAAATGCTGTAGAGGTAAATTGTGAAGCTAAAGGCAACGGAACAGTTGCTCAACGAGCAATGGCTAAATGGTTTAAGTGTTTCTGATGTTCCAGATCAGTTCTTAGAGTTTGGTCCCGTGAAACTGTGCTTAATCACATGCGTCAACTTAAATCTGCTCATAAAAAGCTCCGACAAGATCCGCAAAACTCACTGAAGCACAGACCAACAAATGAGTCGATCTCTGTCATCATTTGCTCAATTAAGAAGCGGCCGTCAATCTTAGCTTTTAATGAAGTTGAAGGAGGGGGTTAAAATTATTTGATTCGAAGGAGCCAGTACAATGACAAAAGTTATGAAAAATGATGGTCTTAAGTTCGTCAAAACAGTTCTTTTCTGTGTGATCCTCGGTCTGCCCCTCTTTTGTTTTTCTTTCGTATTAAAATCCAAGGCTTGTTTTGTAATGGTACTGTTTGATTTTCTCAGTGTATGGATTATGTATTCCACTTTTTTTAATTGTCGCTTTAATTTTTTTCTTTTCTAAAATTGTCCATAGTTGCTGGTTTGTTATCCTTTCTGGGCAGAATATGCGATATACATGCCTAAGGCATTTGTTTATAACGACTTGTAATTTATTCACCATTTGTTTATTAATCAATCACCTTTCCGCACCGTATAACAGCACACTTTTAACATTTGCATTAAAAAAACGTAGCTTAGTTGTTCTGTTGTTTTTCGTGTTCCAAATTCTCTTTAACATATTGAATGCAGATTGTGCCAGGACTTTTTCTATACTCTTGTTTGCTTGTTGTAAGTATTTTTTCTTCCCATTTATTTTCAGTCCAACTTTTTCTGCTTTAGATTTTAGTTTGCATTAATTTTCATTTTGTTGTGAGTAAACAGATGTCTGTGAATTGTAGGTCTTCCATTGTAGTGAATTCTGTTTTTTTTTGTCTTCTGTGTGTCTCATAAACTAATCCATTATGATAAAAAAAGTGTTGGTAATAATGTGCGTCCTTGCCGGACTCCTGCTTTATACTGATTTTCTCTGACAGTCTGCGATGTTCGACTCTTGCGGGAAAATCAGTATATAGTAATTTGATTATTTTTATGAATTTACCGGTAGCCTGTAGTATCTCAATATCTTCCATATCATTTCCCTTGAATCTCAATTGAACGCTTTTTCGCGGTCGATAAAATTTACGTATATGTTCTAGTCGTTCTCAGTTGTTTGTTCTAAAATAATCCTCAGTGCACAAATGTGGTTGATGCATAAACGTCTTCCCCTAAACTCCGCTTGGTTTTCTTTAAGTTTAGTATCTATAGCCGATTTTGATATCATCTTAGTCATTATTTTGATTGCTTTTAATAAATATTAGCATTATGCGTCTGAAGTTTTCGTAGCGAGTGAGGTCGCCCTTTTTTGGTATTTTTATTAGCTCTTTCTGTGCCCAGTCTTCTGGGATCTTTTCGCCGTCTCACACTTTATTTATTAAAATATACATTACCTCAATTGTATGCTCTTTGTCTGCCTTTAATAATGAATGCCTGAAGTCTTTCCACTTTTTATTTCGTTCGGTGCCAATTTCATTACTTAATAAACTTTTTTTCCCTTATACCTAGTTGTTGGATTATCATATTGCGGCTCAGTTCCTGCGTATTTTTCTTTACTTTGTAGATTTCCGTAAAATGTCTCGTCAATATTTTCATCATTTCTTTGTCTGTTCTGTATATTTCTAAGTTTTCTTCTTTGAGTTTCATTGTTTGTTTTTTCTTTCATTGATCTGTTTTGTTATATGGTACAGGGTTTTCATATCTTTATTGTGAGCTGTTATTTTCATTTTTCTGATAAATTTTTTATGTATATTCGGTTTATTTATCTTGTCTTACTTTTTGTTACTTCTTTGTTCTTGTTTGTATTTTCTTTTTAGTTCCTTTCTCATATTTAGTAGTTATTTTTGTATATCTCGTCTTTCTTCGAATTCGTTTATTGGATTTCAGGGTTTATTTATTTTATTTTATATCCGAGAGTCTCTAAACTGTTTTTTGATTGCTTTTTTATAATATAATAATATAATTCCATTGGACAATTCTACCATTGCAGGTCTAAGAGTGTTATCAGTTTTCTTTCCTAGACGTTTGATGTAGTTTGAACACCTGTCTTATCAAAGACTGCTTATACTTTAGATTGTTGGGTCGGGTAATCTTTGTTCTCCATCTTTTCTATTCCAAAATTTTCAATTTTTTCCTTTTTTATTCTCTTTCTAGCAGTAGAATTCTCTTATTTTCTGTATTTTGCTTTTTAACTTGTTATTCTCGGCGCTTTTCCTCATTTTTAATTATGTTAGTTCTATTTGTATGCTATACAGTTTCTTTTGGATCCGCTTATTACCTTCTTTCAATGGGTCAATGTCCGCCCTTCAGCTGGGTGGCTGATAACCGGTCTTACGCGGCGCTAAATTTATTTGTAAAGTGAGATATTTTGTTGATTATATTTTAATAAGAACTGAACAACCAGTCTGAAACTTTAAATGTAATTTTAGTTATTTTAAATGCTACTTAATTTTTGGGGCGATTTCTGTAATTTTTCTTTTACTACATAACTACATTAATTGTTTTTATTAAAATTTTCTTAAACACTTATTCAACACTATTAGTCTGAACCATTTTGCAAATGCCGCCACTGTAACCCATGTAGATCCGCTTATTTATTCAAAATAAAAGTTTAATGTCTTCTTCAACGCACTTGCAGAAACTGTACACAAAGAATAAGTAAGCAGCTTTTTACATTCCCGCAGACGCAAAACCGCAGACAACGAAATGCATAAATAATTTGCCTTGAAATTTAGAGACGCTTAGTCCCTAAAGCTTACATACGCAACTTGCAACATTAAAGCAACTTTCAGCAACTCTAAGCCCTTTCGGGATATTGCCCTCAATATTAACAGTATTTCGTGAAGTATTTATCGAACTTTGTGCTGCTTCATCTTAAGAACAATAATTTTATTATTATAACATTGTTAAACTTGCTATTTCACTGCAACTCTTCAGTTGTTTTTAATCACTTTCAGATCCTAAATTATCGTAACATTAAAGTTAAAGAGATTCTTTATAATTAATAATAAGAAGTAAATAATCACAAAAGTACAATGAAAATACAGCATACAAAAAATAATGCCAACCAGAAAATTTCTCTATTATATTATTAAAATTTGGTTTAAGTTTTAGCTTTTTCACGATAAGTTACATATATCTTTAAATTATAAGAAACAATCAATATACATAATAAGAAGTAGACGAAACAGATGTCAACTGTAAGCTGCAGGGTTTTTCTTGAAAGCAATAGGACCCTGAAAACTTGTAGTGGAGGAATGTAGTAGGGGTCTTAGGTATACATTTAACTAACCTCAGCTCCGAGCAATTGGAGCGAGTGGATCGTAAATTTAGTAAACCTCTGCGAGACCAATGTGCCACGGGAAAAAATTCAGCATCCAATTGAGCATTCGCCACAACAACTTTTGTGTTAAACTCTGAAAATCACGTCCGTCCGGAGATTGCGACACCTGGATTCTCCACCAGGAGACGGGTTATGATTATGAGGGAGTTTCTGACCAAGAAAAATATGCCAACGCTGCTGCAAGCTCCCTACAGTCGCGACTTATTTCCCCACGACTTTGTCTGTTTCCCCGGCTGAAAAGAGATATGATAGAACACCAATTCAGGACCGTTAAAGTTACCCAAGCTTCTGTGACGAAGCACTTCAGGAGCATCCTAAAAAGGAGTTTATGGAGACCTAACAACAATGGAAACACCGCTGGAAGCGTTATGTAGCTGCAAAAGGGGTGTATTTTAAAACTTATTAAATGTATTTGATAGTATCTTCAAAAAATTGAGTTTTCCAGTATCAGTCCCGTTGCTCTTAGTAAAACTCCGTACAATCTTAACTAGTCATATAGAAATTAAGTAATTCTAAAGGATTATTCATAAAACACATATTTATTAATGTACTAGCACTAGCATTAACACTGTGACGACTTCGACGTTGATCGGAGAACCTATAAGGCAAATCCAATGGGTCGGTTTTTCACAATTTTGTTATAGTGCTGTTGTTGTTTAGTGGGTTTATAGCCAAGAGAATAATTTACAAGTTTTTTGAGGTATTTTTCATTGGTAAAGATAATTAACAGAATTTATGATTGAAATCACTTTTAATGACGGAATTATGGACATACAATAGTATGGTATTCATTCGAAGAATTTTTAACTGATACTTTTCCAAACTTTTAATGTTAAATATATTTGTTGTGTCCCATAGATGAACACCGTACATCTATGTTAATTTTATGGCTACTTTATAAATCATAAATTTATTTCTAACGACAGCCAGTAGTATTTGCTCAATTTACAGTATAATTGCTTTCTTCTGTTCCAAATGTGTGTTCGCTTGTCTATATAAATACCCAGATATTTAACTGGCTCAATTTCTGGTAGCTGATTATTATTTTGTGTAACCTGTAAATAGAAGCCTAATAAGTCTATCAAGCTACAGTGACACACAAGATATAGATCAAAACTGCGAGTATCTTCCGATTAGTGATGGTTACATTAGTGGGTTTGCTTTCGTTGGGTGGAATACGCTCTTTTTTAGCCAAATATATCATTTAGGTGTCCTTATACTATTTATATTGAAAAGAATTTTTTGTGTGGAGCTAAAATATCAGTATCATCTGAGAAATTTTATAGAAGGGTTTTACTATATTCTGGTATATCCGAAGTGCATAAGCTCTACGACACTGACCTTAGAACAGTGACCTAGAGAACTACAACTTTAATTATATGCAGATCTGACTTCCCATGTGATAATTTTACTTAGTACAGGCGATCTATCAGGTTTGATTTCAAAATGTGAAATGTATTTTAATTTTGTAATTTGGGCAGTCATACTAAACCTTATCAAAAGCCTGCGACATATTGATAAATACGACGGAACAATATTTCCGCTGTTGTGAGTTTTATTTATTATTAGTTGCAATTCTGCAAATGCGCTCTGTATTAACATGTTTCTGTTGGAAACCCAACTGGTGCTGAGGCATTAAGTGATTTTTCATTATTAATAGTCGCATTCTGATATTGATAGGAGAATACCAATAACGAGTCTGTATGATTTCACTTTGTAGTAAAGTTTTCCCGGTTTTATTTTATTTTGTGGATTGTTCATTATTTAATTATTATATTAGTTAGCATTTTTGAAAATCAACCAAAGAAAAATGCTAAATCTCCTCACAAGAACCATTTCCAAACTGGACTAACGATAAAACCACTAAAGATTACAGAAAGAAATGCCAATGGTTTTTATCACCACACAGAATAAAATTTGGCATCACTAATTACGATTTAAATATAATTTTTATACTTAAAATACACATTACAAATAAAGGTTATTTCAGAATATCTAACTGCATTATTTACGACGTGCAACACCCCATCAAAGACGCACACCAGGATCAGCAAAAACTATTAAAATCGCTCACGACTAACAGTCTTAACTATTTTACCATCAGGCGGTCTCCACATTGGTCTACAGAGAGAAATAAAATTTAGGATTTGCTCAATTTTTGCATTATTAAAAATATAACACTAAATTTCTTAAATTACATGTTTATGCATGACATCAGTTTATTTTCCAATGATACTTACATTAAGTACACAATAACAGTTCTACTGGGTCTCATTTAGAGAACTAAATTTAGAAATATCTCTTGAGACTTCTCATGAAGATAATTAATTATATAGAACATCCACATCACACTATACAAAGCGCCGCATGTAACTCAACTTTCTAACCGAAAACAAACGACGCCCACAATACTTTTCCTATGGGAATAAAAAAATGCAGAGGAAAGACTAGAACCCCAAATGGTAAAAATAAGGTAAATAATGTAAGATGAAATTTGAAAGCAACATTTTAAGACCAATAAAACCAAACTATATAATACTAAATTTCAACGCTCCGTCGTACAAATGCAAAGGACTACTCATTATGGAAGTCCACACGGGAATTAAACAATCTCAGCAAGCAATTTTCGCAACATAGAAACCTGGTCAAAATTCAGACAAAAATGAGCAAGAAAAAGTCGATATATTTGCAAAAACATTTTTCAACCAGTCCCCTTCGAAATAATTCTAGAAAAAGGAACCAAAATACGCTGCTTGAAAATACCCAGTCAGCTAAGTCTACCAATAAAAACGCCATGCTAGTGGAAATCCTTGAGAATATCTGGATTAAACCCAAAGAAACTGCCAAGCTACCATCTAATTTAGGCCAATTTCTAAAAGAATTGTCAAAAAGGAGATTTACACTTATAATAGCCTTATTTAATGCTATTTTAAGATTGAAATATTTCCCAACTCAATAGAAAGTGGTTCAAGTTTTGAGAAATCCTTATTTAAAAAATCAAACCATCCTAGAAGAATTTGATTTTATACAAGAACTTCAGTTCAGATTTAGAAAAGAACATGCCACTATTGAACAAGTTTACAAGTAGTAACTAAAATCAATGTGAATTAATATGAAGGTAAAAAGTACTACTCTGCTTTAGACATAAGCCAAATTTTCAATAAGATGTGATATGTTAGACTGTTGTTTAAGATTAATAATAACCTTTTACATACCTATTATAAGTTGATAAAATGCTATCTAGCTAACAAACATTTTCAGGTAAAGTTGCAAGATAGAGTCACAAAATTACATCCTACAAACTCCGATATGCTTCAGGGAAGAGCGCTACCAACAATCATATAATCATAGATAGGTTTGCAGATACCGCAATTCTTGCAACCCGCAAAGGTCTTGCTATTGCACAATAAAATGTACCAATAAAGTTTACCACATTAAACTGGAACGCAAATCCATGTTATTCCTACAAAACAAGTTATTGTTGTAGAAATCCATATTAAAGTCGATATAGGCATATGGATTATCACTATGGGAGACTACAAATAACAATAATTTGGAGGTTTTACAAATATTTCATGTTAAAACCATGAAAACAATAAAGGGATACTATGTGATACGTAAGGCATAAAGTCATCCATCGCAACCTTTATGTTAAATTAGTGAAAGAAGATGTGAAAAGTGTGAATGAAAAGTCTCAAAAGACACAAACATTTTCTGTGAATCTGCCAGATAACAACAACACAACCCACAGATAGAAACTGTATGATTTGGACTGAATATAAATTGTATGATCAATAATACCTGTATATGGTATACTTTTAAAGACGCATTTTACTGGAAAAACTTTTCTTGTGTCCTAATTATGTAAATTCCTTAAATTTATTTATCGCTCGTCGGACCAGACTATAAATTATACAAAAAAATTATTGGTAACAATAGTTTTGTTAAATATTATTAAGAAAATATGTCACAGAGCTTTACTGGTTTTGCAAAATATATTTATAAAGCAAGCCAATCTAAAAGGTTTATAATAAAACCATGTTTTAGTTTTAATCTTTTATTTTACGTGCACACGTGATTTTTTTATAATTAATTATTTATAATGAATATTGCAAAAAACAAAATGTGTTAGCTATTTTACAAACAATAATTTTTAAATAAATTTGAGTAATACCACAGCAAGAATTGAGATTGGCAACCATTTCTGACATTGCACAAAGTGTACAAAAAATACTAATTTACAAAAAAAATAACAAAAATCTTTGTTTTATTAATTACGCAAAGTCCAAGGAGTCTCAGAAAGGTGTCAACAAGGATATTAATCAATATCAGAGCCTTACTCAACTCTGTTTTACATATACATACAAATCGTTAACTCTATGTACTCCCTGATATGATTTGTTTTAAAGTAAAGAAATTTGACCTTTCTACTTTATTTTTTCGTAATAGTTTTGATAAATTCAATTTGTTATATATTATATTTAACCAGCTGCTTCAGTTATTGTTATTGCTTTAATAAATATTCATCATTTATTGTGCTTTAGCTAACTTAACAAGAAATAAAAGTTTTTGTGCTTCCTAAAACCTGTTTGCAATGCATTAAAAAAGTTAAAAACACACACTTAAAGGACAGCAAATCCAAAAAAGCAACTTAAATAATCTCTAGGAGAAATAGATTTTATTCATGATTTGGGGGTTTCCGTATGATCTTCAACTACTTATGTATTTCTGTAAACCTGTAAGTTTTTATTTAAAAATCTTACAAAAATGCAACCTGCAACTTTTTTGTATAAATCATTGTTTCAAATACTTACATCTGATGCTACTGATAAGGGATTAAAAAAATAATTAAAGACATTTCTGTTAGCTTTTCTTTTGTCTGTATTTTGGTAATTAACTACCAATCAGATAACGGTTAGAATAGCAATATTTAAATCATTCTAACAATAAGTGCTCAAATAGGTAATTCTCCAAAAATCTATTGTAATTACTTTTTTTCATAGAAGGGACATCTTTGAAAATCCTTGAAATGAATTATTTTTAACATAATTGTTACATTTTGATAAATTTCATTCACCAAGTTTTTAAATTGAAATTGGAAACCTATTACTAGCCTTCAAGTACTAACCACCAAAGAAATTTTGAAAAATTAAACAAAACGCTATATAAGCAGACGTTTATGCTATTTAGAATATAAAACTAATAAAATATCCCGTTTAAATTACACATAAAATTCTACAGGAGAAAACTCGATGTTAGTGATATTTTAATTAACTAAAAGACCCAGATATAGAAGTAAGAAAGCTTTCAATTTCGTTCCAACTGAAACAGCGGAAGTTTTCCCTGCAATCTGTGGGCAAGTTTCAAGGCTTTTGCTTTTTACAGGTCTCTTTTGTAATTCCACTTTAAATTGTTTGATATTCGCACTTAAAACTTCTAACACGCTGTATTTGGAGAGTTCTCCATCGGCAGTGGTCTTATTTACGTTCAATTCCCCTTTCTTTTGGGATTTTAGCAGCGTTCCTCTTAAGTGAACGCATAGAAGGCACAAAACTTCTTAAAGCAATTTATTAAAAATCTTTTTTTGTTCCTGTTGTATGTTATATGGTTAATAAGATACATATGTTGCAACTAAAGAAAAATATTAAGGCATATCAATATATACATATGAAAATATTGATTGTTTGATTATTGTTATTACTAAATAAATATTAAAAACAATTTTACGTAAAAGCTTTAATAACCATGGAGGCTAGTCATTAGAATGTTAATTTGGTGTATTAACATCAATATCTACCGAAAGACAGAAACAGGAAGCAAGAGTTGTTGTTAGTTATGCCTCAAGTGAACTTCATAAGGTAGGAAATTTAGTAGACGAACTTGTTAACTTACTCTAACGCGAACTTACTCTAGAAGTTTGAAGCACATATATGTCGTATTATTTGGTGATCCAAGCAGGAACGACATGCATCATTAGAAACATAGTAATGGCTTACATTTTTTTATAGAAATTAAATTTAATACTGTAACAGATCTAAAATATCTCATCACTAATCTTATTAAACAACCAAAAGTTACTTTATACTTAGAAGTTAAGGTATTAGAAAGAATAAAGCAATTCATATGCGCAAGGTGACACAAAGAACTGCGATGAACAGAGTAAGTGTATCTTAGAGAAATATATAAATCTCAATATATGTAACAAGCAAATATGTCTGCAAAAAGTTATTCAGAACTTTGACAGTTTAAAAGCGGTATCACTGAGTTTTATCTATAATAAGGTTACTTCAAGAATTATTTAGTAGCTTTTGGGATATAACTTGATTTCTAGATTTCTAATTACTTTTGGATGCAGACCATTTTGAATTATATTGTTCTTTGTAATATTAAAACAACAATTATATGCTGTTGCTTAAAAAATATTGTACCATATTAACATACTCGATTATTACGCACTGAAAAGCATTTATGTTGGTAATATCCATTCTGAGCACTAAAGGCGTTTGTTGTTTATGATGATTTGTTTCACTTAAACAAAATTATGACTAGTTTTTCTAATCACATATAATCTTTACAAATTATCTGCAAATCACTACTCTATCTTTAGACTTGCGAGTAATTTTCATTCTAGACTACTAAGTAGAGCTACTAACCTCGCGATATTGGACTTTTTATCGTTCTTATCTGGTCTGGGTCGATCGTGTTCGGCAAAACAAGAGTGCCTCGATTAGGGTGCACCACGCAAATTGATTTTGGATTGAGAGAAACTGGGTAAGATACAAAAGTTCTATAAGACAATGAGCTGTACCATTTTAAAACTAAAAAACTAAAATGCAAGCTACTAAAGGTTTTTTATTAACTTATCGTTCGATAAAATGATTATGTAAATAGTTTTGGTAAATGGGAGGTCAATTCCGAATTTAAACTTCTGGTTAATTCAGATTTGTTCAGCGACACGGCTTGACGTTATGACGGAAGAGCTATATATTTTTTGACCATTTTAAAAAGTTTTCTCGCGATTGTTGCCTTTAGTTTCTCCAAGACTACCGTGTAGTATTTGTTAGTAACAGGCTTTTACCTTTTTGCTGTAAAAAATCAGAAAAATTTTCTTCTAGCAACAAAAAACATGTTACCATTCTGGTAGATGTCGCGCGTTGAGATTTTATTACAACCGGTTTACTTTGTACAATCTACATTTCTGTTTCATTACCATTTCTTCGTGATTGCAGATTTAAGCATTCGTTTTTCTTCTAGAGTGAGTAGACATAGCATCCAGTTCATATATTTTTACTTTCTGTCTGCTAAATCATAGTCAGATATTTTTGGCATGGCAGCATTTATATTCGTTTATCCAAAGTTCAACAATTTTATATGAAAAGCATGTATTATCTAATGTATTCAATATATTTCCATAAATTTTATTGGCTGTTAACCCTTTTAAAAAAAGGGATCCAACTTTGTTTATTTTGCACTGTCGTTGAAGAAACTTTATGACCACATGTACATTTATTGCTATTGGCCTCTAAGTTTCTAAACCAAGTTACTTATAAAAAATACCCTTACATCGACAGCGATTTTATTTTAGTGATTTTAGATTACATACATATGTCAGGCTGAAGACAAAAAGAAAGTTTTTGTCTGTGGATTTTTTTATTCTATTTAATAGCAACCAACATTACAGAGATAAAATCAAAATATCTTTTGTCTACTAAACTAGCACTAAAGCAACAACAAATAAACACAATTTTCACGCAAATCTGCAAACACCACAAGCATCTCTAACATGAATTGAGCTTGAGCCAGCTTGATTTCAGCACGCCTAGTGGTGACTCATAAACGAAATGAAAAACAGTGGGAACAACAATATTTAACGTCGTGCTAAACAAAAAATCTATTTGATAATTTTTTTATTTTATTTTTTATAATCACGGCTTCTGTATGTATGCTCGTACTTTTCTTTATTAGTGCAACGACCAGCCCTTCCGTGCTGTCTAACTTATAGCAGCCATATAGACACCAAATAAGAAATGTGACAGGCCTATACATTAAATAAAGTTTACCTATTATATAAAGCGAATAGCGCTATATGCTTCTGCAGAATTTTTGTTATATACCGCAAAGCTGTCGTTGAATTGTGATTCAATCAGCGCATGCTCTCATGCTTCATCATAAACTTTAAACAACATTATAAGAGTAATGCTTCACTGTAGATATCGTTCTCCATATTATTTCTGCACTCTTTTATCTGCTTTTATATAAAACTTTACCTCATTGTACTGAATTTCCAAACTAGTGTTTATATACCAACTTTGCCTTAGCAGAGCTGTGCCATATTTCAGTTTTTTGGTCTTTTTTAGGAACTTTTGGAATATTTTAAGACAAATTTCATTAAATGTTCACATCGTGGCATATCTGACTCATGTCTTCTAAAACATGTCTTAGTCTGCAACGTAACGAATCAACCGCCTTTACAGTCATCATTCGTGTTTGTGTACCTAATATTTACTCTATTGTTGAACGACTTACAGATTTGGTCATTTTCAAATTTCGAATGCTTAGAATTGGAATAGCAATAAAAACAAAATTTATTTTTAATTTGTGTGCCAAATGAATTATGCTAAAATGAATTATTAAAGAATTAGTTTTTATTAGATGGTTAAAAATAAATTAGTGTTGTATTACCGTGTGCTACATGTTATAAATACAGAATTAATAGCCAAAAGAAGTTACATACATTTCAAAACATCGCAAAAATATGACACTTAGAACTTAATATTGCTTATGTATGTATGCTAAGCTTTTAAGATCGTTGTATCATAGATACTTGGTAATACCATGCATTTAAATTTCTATAGAATATTAATACTCATGGGTTGTAAAAACTGTAAAAACTAGTTTGATTATATACAAATTATATAAAAAATTATTATAAAAAAATACAAAATACAATTAGTATTACATTGAAAAGCAAATCACATCTAAATACATTGAAAGCATGAATTTGTAAAGTAGATTTTGATATTTAAATTTTTTTAAGAAATACTATATCCGTATTATAAGTATTAATTATTGCAATAACTAGAACAAAAATGCTTAATGTTTTGAAGGCTTTAGAAATAAAATTCGCAGAATTATCTGTATCAATCTACCATAGTAAAAAAATATTTACTAAACATTAACGTTTTGAAATAGCTGAAACTGTATCCGCGAACTCTTTATATTATCGAATTCAAACTTATTCTACCAAAACAACATTTTTAGCTTCTTATATCATTTAGTTCTTACCAATACTCTTCATAACCTCTATAATTTATTTTAAAAGATTTTATAATTTTTTAAAATTTAAGTATAAGTTTTTGTCTACATGATTTATTATTAACTCACTTTTTTATAATTCTATGAGAGAAATAAAACAGGATTGCCATTTTTTAATATTTTCGCACATTTGGTAATAGCGATCATTAAAATTTAACTAACTTATTTAAATAATTTCAGCAATTAGACCTCAAAACGCCTAGTATTCGTCGCAATTTATAAAATCTAAATAATCGTGCTTTACAAATGGTTACCATAACACAAAAATTAGTAAGAAAAAGCACACCCACCGCATATTTACCTAACTATAACATATCTCTTAGTAAACATGAACTAACAACTGAGAAAAAACGGGCGAAGCGTATATGACGTAGAACTAGAAAAACAATAGGTACTTGACATTTTAAAGAAGCTTTACAGCATATAAAAAATGTAACATTTGAGATATACATAACTACTCTATGCAAGAGTGGCTGTTTAGTCTGGAAATCAAGCAAGCAATTTAAAAGACAAAAAACATATACCATTGTTAAGAATGAACATCAACAGCTGGATTAAATCAAAACAAGAGAAAATCACCACCCTTGCTAAAAACATCGCAAAAATATTTTGTCTTCCAGATTTTAACCTACCTCGGATAGAGTTTCTTGCGTAAATTACTAGAACTTGAAATGAGTCCATATTTTGTGACTACGTGGAAGAAAGTCTATTCTAAATCTAATAACTTGGTAAACTTAGATATAAAATACTGGCGCTGTAGCAGGCTATTACTACAATAAATTATAATTTACTCGAATACTATATCCCAATGTTTTCGACCTGTGAGTCGCGACCCCCAGGGGGTCGCAAAGCCTTACTACTGGGTCGCGGGTAAAAGAAGAAGACAAGTGTCTGTAGATCCTACACTACAAAAAAACTACATTTTCAGTGACACGGCTGTGCTTGTTTATTTTTTAATAATTTGTCGAGACTTGGCTCTATTTTTAAAAAGCAAATAACCAAATCATTTTCTAATTGGACTCTATTTCTCTTTTTAGTTTTTATGTTCACCATTGAAGAGAAAGTTAGTTTACATAGGTAGGAAATGGCGAATGGCACTAATAATTTTAGAGCCGTCCTTGTCAACTCTGGATATTCTTGTTTTCTCTTCATCCAGAAGACATCAATGCTATGCGAATGAAATTCCATTTTAAGATTGTCGTCAGCAGCTTAATCTATAAGATTTACTTTCATCTTTGTGGTTAGATCAGCCAATTATACTGACATATCCAAAAACGGATTTAGTATCCATTTATACACATTGTCAGTTTCAGAGACCAGTTTTGAAAAGTAAGTTGTTCGTTTCTCTTCCAAATTATGCAAGCTCTATGCAAGAAATGTGAGAACTTACCATCAACGATTGGTCTGTTGCAGTTTCTTCGACAATCACACACAAAGAAATGACTCATATATTTTTTTTGCAAAGATGTTGATCACAAACGAAGTTTTGTGGGGAATCCTCTGATTTTATCCTTAGCTGTTAGAATGTTTCCTTTTTCCTTTAAAGGCTCTTGTTTAAAATATTCAGGTGGTTAAAAAGATCAGCCGGAAATGCTAATCTTAAGAGCCAAACAGGGTCCACACAAATAATTCGCATATTCATATTTAGCATCTTGTAAGAACATTAACAATTCAGCTTTCAGTTCTAAAACTCTTGTCAATAATTTTGCTTTGGATAGCCACCTGACCTCTGTATAATAAAAAAGATTTTGATAGAGCAAACCTCTATCTTCACAAACGATTCTGAACAATCGAGTTTGCAAGGCTTTACCTTTAATAGAGTTCACAATTTTGATCACCTCTTTAAGCACGTCATATAAATCAGAAGGTAAAAGCTTTGCTGTCAAAGGTTGTCGATGAAGAAAGCAGGATGTCAAACATTTAACATTATTGATTTTAATTTCGCAACAAGTTCGCTTTTCGGCCAGTCATATCTTTAACACCATGGCTACAAATGGCGATACATTTTTTCCAATCAATCTCGCAGTCGCGAGTGCTTTCTAAAAACTTGTCGCACAAACATTGGCCTATAGTATTTGCTGGAAGTGCTTTGCAAAATAAAACTTCTTGTGTGATACTTTCATCTGCTTGAAAGCGCACAAATGCTACAAACTGAGCACAATCTGAAACATCAGTAGATTCGACAAACTGCAAAGCAAAATGTAGACTCTTCTTTAATTTTTCGACTCCTTGTTCTCGAATGTCACTGGCCATATCATTTATTTTGCGTTAAATAGTATTGTCAGAAAGTGGTGTGCTTTTCAGCTTGCTTGCCTCTTGCTTATCTAACATAATTCCAACCATATCTAGGGCTCTTGGCAAAATAAGATTTTCGGCAACTGTATACGGCTCGGTATGCAACTCGAAAGCAAAAGAAAGCGACTGTGCGTTCCTACGGTTGCGGCGCAGGGCGCTGGCCGCCTCTCACCTTCCGCGCCTTCCCCACGCGGCTAAGTACTACTTGCGGACCTTTCGCGACTTCCTTGCACAGTACACTTAATTTTTCGATCAAAATGGATCTCAACAGAAAGAAAATTAAATACTTAGTCTTTAAAATCACCGACATAGTTTTATTATAGCCCTGCGGGGTTGCCAAAATTTTTAAATTTGTAAAGGGGTCGCGTATTCAAGAAGATTATTAACACTGCCGTATCGTATATATAAAGATCAATTTTTTAAGTTAATTTGAAGACAAATTTTTGAAATCAGAAAGTCCAGACATACCCTTTTAGGCTTCTATACATTAAAATAAGAAGCCTTATGTAGAGAGTAATGTCGGCTGTCTGTCGGTCTGTTTGTCCTTCTATTTTCCAACTTTTGATCAAGGCAGCTTCCAAGCTGGAGACTAGCTTCTATTTCTGTCACTTCTGACATATATCAAGCTTTATAATTTTTGATCTGTGATAGATAGAGAAATAACGTTTTCGGTAATTAACAAAGGACCATAAGTCAAGTCCAGAAGCCTAAAATCAGCCTAATCGGAACGTACTTGTTTTATTTTGCACTAACAATATTAGCTAAGAGTCTTACTGTGGCTTTCAAACTTAATCTTAAAACGCCACAAACCTATGAATAAAACGAGGTACAGCAAAGTATTGATCATTCTGACTAGTTGATTACGACCAGTTGAAACTAAACATTAGAAGAACAGTCACGTACGTAAATAAAATTAGTTAATTCGGTATTTTAAATTTTTAATAACAATAATAATTCTACTCCTTTCAATTTCGTCTCCTATAAGAGGTTGGAAACTATCATTGCAATTCGCATCTTGTTCACAGCAGCTCTAAACAATTAATTTGTACTACAACCGTACCATTCCCTTAGGTTTCGTAGCCAGGAAGTTTTTCTTCGGCCCACACTTCTCTTTCCCGCAATCTTTTCTTGTATTATAAGCCTCAATAACAAATATTTCTCTCCTCTCATTATATGGCCTAGGTATTCCACTCCTTCTTCATCTTCAGCAGTACTTCCCTATTAGTTACTCTTTCCGTCCATAATTTCCTCCACATTCTCCTGTAACACCACATTTTAAAAGCTTCAATGTTTTTGACGTTTGTTTGTTTTAAGGCTCATGCTTTCATACCATATAATAACGTGGAGAAAACATAGCAACGTAACATACTAAGATTTAAATTAATATTTCGACAGCATAGAAAACTTTTTATTTTAGTAAACGATTGTTTAGCTGTTTCTGTAACAATAATAATAGGATAATATAATCCATTTAAGTTTTAGCAGATATATAAAACATGAAAATGCTCTACATTATGGAGTATAATAAAATTCATATATATATATATATACTTTATAAAATTTGAAAAAATGTATTATTTCCACAATGTATATATATATTAGTCTCGATGAAAAAAATTTGTAGGCATGTAATATTGGTAGAAAACTTTACAATTGTCTAGCTCTGATCCATCTAATAATAAAAATCTACTGCAATTGAGTAAATCATACTTTGTTATAACATGTGTTAAAAATAAATTCCATCGTTATATTGCTAGTTTTACACCTTCTATCTGAATGTTGGATACAGCATACATTTTATCCCTGCTGTATTGCAAAGATATGGATTTAATAGGGATTTTAATTCACATTACCGTAATCTACACAAAATATGCAGAGTTGTCAGAAATATCGTTGAACACGGTTCCAGTTTTTGATTTTTTCTTTCAAATTAGGCAACAAGATTACACAGAAACCCACATTTCAACAAGACACAGATTCTACATACATAGATATACATAATAAATTGTTTTAAAAATATAATTCTATAGCTTATATATTTCTTACTGCTTAAAAACGACCATAAAAAATAATTCTCAACCAAAAATACCTTAATTAAAAATTTACTGTTTAAAACTGCAATTTTATTTTTATTGTAATATGGTGAAGTAAAGCGACAGAGCGCAGTCTATACATTCTTGCAGCAAATTCATGAAAACTAGTTTGGTGAGGTAGTTTTTTCAGAAAACGTTTCAACTTCCTCTTTATCGCTTTAAGCTCATGCATTTATTTCACTTTAAATTTGAAAAATCTGTTGCCGGAGTATTCTTGTCGTTTTTAAGGGAGACTTCTGTTAGTATTAGGCTTTCCAAATATACTTTAAAAACTTAGTCCCGTTCACCAACAATCATTCGCTTTAATCACTATTACTTTATTTAATTTTTTTTTACTTCTTGATTGTTTCTAAAATACTCTACTTTTCTGAGTTATAAATCACAAACCGCGTTACATATTTTAAATATTATTTTGGAAAAGCTTTCCATAAATAATTTTTTTCTGGCTGTTTTTACTTTAGGTATTAATTACTACTTTAACCGTTCTGGTCTACAATTTTTTTACATCAATATTTTGCTAATAAATAAAAAATTATTATGAGAGCGAATCCATAAGCATTTTTTGTTATTCTTTGAAAATAGCAAATTTTTATAGATTACATGTAAAAATTAATGTATAATTATTAAGTATATATAATTAAAAATTATTGGAAATATAAGAGAACTGTAAATAAGTCGTACCTTATAACCAACAAAATAAAATTAAGCGTGGTCAAATTAGTACGGAGGACACGCATAGTTCAAATGGAACAAGAAAATAATAAAAAAGTACATGTAATAAATTATCGAAAGGTAGTTAACTTGTTAAATCTCATATGGTAGTATTTATAGCATCCTGAATAAATTATTAGGGATAAATAAAATTTCTGGGATATGGACGTTGATAACCGTTGATCGAAAAGAAATTTGTATTAACATTTAAAATATTGTTTAGACAACACAAAACAAGCAAGTTTATTAGGGGAATAACAAATTTAACATAATTAAAATATGATATTTAATGGCGAAAGTGCCTTAAAAGAAGCGAGAATTTTAGTTTCAGCTAGAATAGTATTAGACACAGTTTTTTTTTGTAGATGGGCGCATTATGTAATCACTAACTACGAACAAAATAAAAAGAAAATATTTGTTTACCAAATCCGGAATTGTCTCGGTAAAATTACCTCGCCTACGTTACGAATTGCTTCTGGATGAATTTTTGATGCCCAAAGTTTTAGCAGAAACTAAAGCTTAGTTATTACGAAGACGATAACAGAACCATTTATTCCAAAGACGTTAAGCTGCGAGAACACTAGTTGAATAAATGCATCAAATTAAAAGAACATTGTATGGAATACTAAAATCTTCACAAAAACCTTTACTAGATTATATTTTACAATTAGTTGTAAACTTGCGTTTGTATTTATATGCTATTATAAAATTTTAAATTCATTTTATTACCCCCTTGTAGTTATTTCTGTATATTTTAGTTTTTTATTTAACACCCATTTTGTATTAAATTTAGTTGTATTATATTTATGTTTAGTTAAATATCCGCAAAATTAAACCTTCAAAAAGAAATAAACTTTTTCTTTTGGTACTTTGGCTGAGTAATCAAACGTTGGCGACATTATTGGCCATAATAACTTTATTTACAGCTACTCGAAAGAGTATAGCTGTTGTTAAGCCAAATATTTCCTTAAATTCATTATCCGCAATGCCCGTCTTCTCCTTGGGCCCCCTTGATGTAAATTTTTTCTTGCATAATAAGGTGTAATGCAACATATTTTTCTGACCATTTCATAATGCGACCAAAATATTGCATATTGCAACTTACAAGTTTAGCTGTATGTGTCGATAAATCCACATCTTCAAAGTTTCTAGTCAGTAAATGTGTTTTTATAGTCTGACTGAAAATACAAAGCATTGAACTAGTCTTAGTGTTAGTATATTATAACTGTCTTCAGATGTATTTTATTGGTTGGCATTTTATTATATTTTATTTTATCCATATGTTCGATCATTTAATTTGTTTTTTAGTTTGTAGGTTTGTCGTACCTGTTATATATTTTTATAGTATGGTACAATAGAAGATGTCGGACAAAAAAATTGTTTATTGTAATTCCATTTATCTTTATGTCACTATCTAATTCACTAACTCCTTCATTGAAGATAATTTTATAGTATGCATTCAACAGCGTTGAAAACAATACGACTTTGTCTGACGCTTTCCATTGTATCACATTCATTCGTAGTCTTTCCTTCCTATTTTTGTAAAAATTGCATATGATGTCATCATCAGCAAAGCCTGTTGTTTTAATGATTATTATTAAATTGTGGTGCTGTGCACAATCACATTTATTCTCATAATTGAGAAAGAATAAAAATACATTAGCATTAACATTGACATTTTTATTAGCACTTGTATATACAAGTCATATGACAAATGTCTCTCAAGATTCTAAGGCATTTCTAATTCAAACTAAGTTTATCACATGCGCTTTTCATTCTTGTATATTCTCCGATGTGTTATCAGCAAGAATGTTTTCAACATATAGCTTATCAAATTTATATTTAGATAATCGTTACATTCCAGTATGTCTTCATTTTGGGAATTATAAATAAAATTTTAATCAGTCTGAGAGCACAGTTCAGGTGTTGTATATTTAGTTAAACAGCTTTGTCAATATTTTTATTTTTTTTCTTTCAGCAGTTGTAAAATCTTACTATTTTTTGATTGTTAGATTACACTCTTATGTTTTTGTATTGTGGGTGGCCCTACTAATTCCTCTTTAGTATTGGTTTGTTTGGCTTTACTATCGGTAAAACAAGTCGGTTATATATTCCTCCCATCAGATTTTATTGTTCAAATCAACCATATAAAGATCGAAACTGTGTGCTCAAAGGACATTTAGTACAAACTCACAAGGTAAACAATGTAGCGAATATTTATATCTAAGAGATCTCAATATAAAAAAGTTACCAAAAGAAATCTTAAAGCAATCTAGGTTTACCCCAGTTTTAAGATATAAAGGATGAATACATCCAGAAGAGAGACAAATGCAATACTGGCATCGTTAACAGCAAAAAATTTGATCTAGTATCTGTAACGGAATTCAAACTGCGTATCAAGACACTTAAATCCAATTATTTGTAGGAAATACTGCTTGGAAACAAGGGCTAACATTGATGTTCTCTAAACCTAACAAACAAGGTAACCCTATCGTCCAATTAACCTCCTACCTACTATATTTAAACTAAGGATAAGGACAGGAGACTAAAAAATTATTAACAATCAGCAACATATTCTCTTAATTATAATTTAAATTTAAAAACTCGAACTCCGTACTACATCAAATTTTGAGAATTACAGATGGAATAAAATAAAGTTTTAAGAACGTAATGCACACGTTTTGCGCTTTTGGGCGCATATAAGCAAATAAATTTATTCATAAAATGATATTGACAAACACACCCCTATATTTAACGCAAACGATCAAATTATTTCTATCGTACAACACCTTACAAATGCGAATAAATATCCCTATTTTATAGCTTTTCCATCTCACAGCCGGTATTTCCCAAGGATCAATTTTGGGTCCTACCTTTTTTTAAGTTTTTACGTCTGACTGCCTATGTACGCAGATAGCGCGGCGATTATCAAACAGGATCATTTACAATGCAGCCAACAACATAAATGCAGGTCTAGACTGACATAATCATTTATGCAAATAAAATATTTATGCTCCGCCGACTTTCAGATGCCTCCAAATTTAACTATTAACAATTATAAATAAAAATTGGCTTCGTATAAAGTCTTAAAATACACTTATATAATAATATAGATGGTATTTGTTTATGGCAGTAGTATATGGAACGTCGTGACTAAATCAAAACTTAAATAAACCCTAGGAGGTGCAAAGCAATAATAATTAGCATTATAACCGCGGTACAATAATTCATCCAATATTTACAGTTATACAATACAGCAGTTCATTAGAAAAGTTACAGATTTTATGGTCACTAGCCACACAGTTGTGAACGTTTCCTAATATTGAAGAAACTAAAAAAAACAGCAAATAAAAATGTACCTCAAAACCTAAAATAATTAAAATTATCATTATTAACAAGCTTTTGTGTAAACCTTACTAATTATATGTGAAAATGGCAGTTGAGGTATTTTTACATAAAATTTTATAATTTACCTCTAATTTATACCATTTTGAATTATACTATTCTATCTCACTAAATTACTACGATTCTACTCTTCTGTATCTACCAAAGCACTTAACACTAACCACAACACTTTCACTTTCAGGTAGTAATTAAATAGTAATCTGTATTTGATTCATTTGCTTGATTTGGTTGAAGGACAAGACGTTGAGATTGTCATCTTTACTTAATTTCCTACTGACGACAGAGTTGAGTCAAACAGTTGGCATTAGAATAGGGTTCAAAAGAAAGGTTGATCTAGATACTAAGCAACGTAAGCCTAATAAAGGATTAAAAAGATTTGTAGGTTAAGGGACGATGGTGTGGCGGCCTTTTCGCTCTTGAACCGCCTGTGTATCGTGGCGGTGTGCTGGTGGCTTTGATATCTGCCGCCACGTTTTGCTATAGCACACAAAACGGCATATGGACTTTTGCTCAGCCGGCGAGTCTGAATACGCCGTCGGCGGCACCCTTTGGGATGCAAAGTGCTGTCGAATTAAGATTTCCCGCGGATGATCCACCGCTAAGCCACGCGTGAAGCCCGGCACATATTAGATCCGCAACGCGGACAGTGCGGTCGTGTTTCATTCTTCCCGCATATAACTACCCCGCAAGACATACTCGAACCGCAAACCGGCCAGTGCGGTCGTGTTTATTTTACCCACATTTAACTACTCCGCAAGACTTTCGCATCGCATCCCGGCCAGTGCGATCGTGTTCTAGACACGACGACGTCGCAACAAGGTGGCGACCGTGAAACCAACGCCGCCGAAGCCGATTACAGGTGAGCGATTTGGCAATTACTCATCGATTGATACCGGTAGCCGCACCCATACGCTTTCGCGCCGGCCGTTTAAGGGGCCTCAGCGTTTTACTTTTCAAAACGGGCCGTACTTAGTTTCCCACACCGCACCACGAGGGCACGGCTATTTACACGCCTGCCTCTCCAGACGATTTAACATATTAAGTACGAGTAAGCTCTGGCAGCGCGGTTGATAACAGGGGAAAATAAAAAGTGGTCATAAATTGCAGTAGTCTGTTAGTTAGGGTTATTCTTGTCTGCAAAGATATATGTATAATATTTTGTGTTCTTATTGTATCCTAAGTTGAATCTAAATTGATGTAAGACTGCATTTATGGTTTAAAGAAGCGTCAATCCGAGTGGTTTAAATTAAGCTTGGTTCCTTCTCGGACAAAGAGAAATTAAAAATCACTGTTAATATCCATATGTTTGAAAGTTTGAATGTACCAAATGCGATTTAATAAAGATCAATCGGTACTAGTTGAGAAAATGTACTTTCACTTTCCTTATTAATTACCATCTAAGTAATCTCACCGCGAATTTGACTTAAATATTTTTCATAAACCAAATTCTGTAAATCTTCTCTACTAACTTGAACATAAAATATGTTAAATTCGTCTTGTAATTCAGAATACATAGGTTGGAGTATCATGTTGTATAAAGCACATACAACTTAAAAACCTATGTTCATACAAAACAACGTAGTATGAGCAAAGAAACATCAACCTTTGTCACAAGTGTCGTGGTGAACATTTTCCGAGAAGAGAATATCTAGCGCCATATGGTGATCAGATGCACGTTTTTATTAATTGGATTATTGGTAATTTTACCACTGCCCACTTTTTTGAAAACAAAATTGTTGCTCTTCTTAATAAAGATGCCATCAACAATTAGTGTAACTCGATTATCTTCATCTCCATTGAATTTAATGTTGGCTTTAATGTTATGTCAGAAATTAATCTCGAGTTCGATTTTAAAATCCTAAATAGGTTTGCAAGGTGTTAACTGCTCTGACACCATTTATTTTACGAGCACTTCGTCAATCGATATTAATGGTTAGCTGAACTCTAAGTAGATGGTAATTAGGTACAAAGTTGAGGTAAGCAGAATCAGAATGCCAATTTGACTCATATGAAGTGTCATTCAACTCTGTTCTTTCATTCAAAATTTATTAATAAAATAATCTAATTACATTTTCAAGCTGTATTAGAGCAATTTAAGTGATGTTAGATTCTTGACAGACATTTGTTGGTGGTGGAAATCGACTATTACAGACATACTAAGGATCGTGGTCACGTAGCGTTGTCTTCGTGTAAAGAACATCAATTGCGATAAATTCCACATTGCAATCATAGACCAGTCGGATTTGGGCACCCGTCCGTTCATAACTCTCCACTTGACTCTGAAATCGCCACATAATACATGTGTCCCACTCCCAAGAAACTGCAACCCCTCAGAGTCCATACGTTTACCAACCCTGACACTGCAAAGTCGGTGGGCCTAGACGTCTGCCAAGTTTAATTATCGTCGAGTCAAGTTGTCGGGCACCACGTCCTTATGTGTGTTCGAAGTATTGAATTGGTAATCCAAATTTCTGATTGTATTTCATTTCTTATTCAACCATTTCTCTTCAGATAGCTCATGCTTATTCAACAGTTCGAGAAGAGAAATTTAATTTGCAACATGGGCGTAATTATTTTAATTGGATATTTAATAAAAACTTGTTAATTAGTGATGCATTTCAGTCAGATTAATTTCTACTCACAGCGATATGTTTTATGTTTGGTTTCGAGTTTTAGCAACGTTTTCTAATCCATACAAGAACGAGTTTTTCATCTTTTGCAAAGCTTTTTTTATTTACGTTTTTTTCAACTATCAGCAATGATGATATTATTACTATTGACATTTAAAGTAATAATGGGGAGTTGCTATTTAGCTTTCAAAGTACAAATGAGTGCCAGGAAGTGCAAGTACCAACGCTTATTGCAAATGATGAGTATGTGGCCGTTCGCCTTAGATTTATCAGCAACATTTTTTAATCATTTATCTGAGCTTGCATAAATTAATACAACTTAAAATTGCTGTTACATAAAAACTATAAACAAGAATTCATGCGGAGGGGTTCAATCAAGATGAATAACATCAATCTTAAACAAAAAAGCTCTACTCTCTCGCCATCCATATGAGAACCAAATAAAAAGTATTTCTTTGGACCACAAAATTTAATAGCCAGCAATAAATTTTTTGTATCAGCGAAATAAACATAAAATTCCGAAAGAATAATCTATTAAAGTAAACACACCGCAGCAATAAGTGCCATGGATACCTCCGAGACCACACTAAAGTAAGCTGTAGATACTACGAATAGAAAAATAAAAATTCCACCAAATTATCTCTATAACGCAGATAAACTAAGATATTAAGAAAGTATTTCTAATCTCGGGGAAAAAGCCAAGAGTAGATTCATCATTGTAATTAAAAATAAATAATTACAATAAATCTTACCAGTATAGGAGATTACTACAAGAACACACTAAGCTATCAGACATCTAAGAACCCCAAATTTGACAACCTATCTGTAATAATCCAAAAGTCTCTGTTTTATTTACGGAAGACAAAATTAAAAATGAACTAAAACTAAAAACAGATTCCACAATAAAGACAGATACCCAATTCCGCTAGATGCAGTGGCCCTTAACAATATTCAACAAAGCTAAATTATAGCGTCGTATAAGTAGAGATAAGAAAAAAATTCAAAGAAATTCTTCAGTGCAAGAAATGCCAGTTATACAGCACTCTCGCAACTGCCATTAGCAAGCACGTTGTGTGAAATGCACAGGCAACCCCTTATTTAATGACTGTTCTAAACGACCTGGAGAAGATTCCCAATGCGTAAAGTGTCTCGAAAAGCAGCTGGAACACTACAAAGGATGTAGTTATTATGTTAACCAGAACCAAACAATAAGCTCTAGTTATAGGAACACAAAATAGATTACACTCCCAGGTAGTAAGCAATAGACAAGAAAGTTTGGTAAATGAGTCATCATCCTTTGAACGCTCTGTACTCGACCCCAATACAGCAACAACTGATAAACAAAATAATCAGCTGACTATATCTCCACCATATTAAAGAAAATAATTAAATTGCTAATCCCCCAGTTAGATAAATTAATGCCATTTCTAACAACACTACCCAACATTGCGAGACAATAAATAAAATAATGCCCCACTAATAACTAACCCAACAGTGACTAATTGGAATGCGAATGGTCTTACAATCTCCCATGCCTTTTTCTATCTTTCCCAATGTCCACGCCGCGGAGCCATAGAGTGCTACGTTTCAGATGCATGTTTGTATTAGCCTAATTCTTGTTTTCAGATTACAGCTCCTTGATGATAATAGTTTACTTTTGTTAGCAAACATTATTTTTGCTTCTCTAATTCTGCTATTCACATCTTCTGTACTTCTGCAATCTTCTGAGATTTTACTACCTAGGTATTTATAAGATGTAACCTGTTTTAGCGCTTCGTCTTTTATTTGAATTCTTATTTCTTCGGGTCCTTTAGAGCATACCATTACTATCGTTTTTGTTTTATTTATTTCTATTTTATATTGCTCTTTTAGAATACTCTCCATATGCTCTTAAGAGATCTAAATGCAAAGAACATCACATGGAGATGCAAGAAGTAATTCCGACGGAATCAAGTTACATAATATTATAACAGACCACTATATAGAGCAGATCACCAACCTGATATTATAGATGTAATATTGCACAAAAACGTTACGAACCTAATATCCAAATAGTAACATCTACAACACCCCACAAATAACACCTCCAGTCCCTAAACTAGTCTACGGAAAAACCAACTAGCAACCCTCCATCAAAAAGTGCGACGGATATTTACAGTACGCCTAAATATAGACAATGCAGTTTGACAGTACACATTTGCATTACAAAAAATATACAGGCGTTTACCACACCATGGAAACATAAAAAAGTTGCTGTTTATTTTGGATCACCCAACCACGTACTTAACCTAACTAAACTGCAGAATAGATACAGAAAATATAAGTATAACTAGCTATGTCATTTACTAAAGCAAGAACTAGACCTAGACCTACCTTGAAGATGTACAACCCCGTGATCCATCTATGTGGTTGACCACCAAACGACAATCGCACGTAACCTATCCGATGATAGCCAATAATTTCACATACCCTTCCAAAGACAAAAAGTAAACTTGTTAGCAACGCATCTTGAACAGGTATTTACACCTAACATAGACATGACAAACGTTTTGAGAATCAGGTAATAAACACAATTTACAAGTTCTAGTTACAAGATAACGCAGCAATAACCCCCGCATCTACCCAAAAACTTAAATCCAACGTAGTACTACTACCCAAGGACTGCCCGGGACCGATCTAATAACTAATGAAATATTAAATTATCTTACCAAGAAGACGTTGACTTATTTAACCACAATATACACTGACAATCAAAAATGTGGTCACATTCAAATTGTAATATATTTTTAAAATTTTTAGTTAAACGCTTATATTGCATTGACAGGTACTTAATTATTTGTTTTCTAAGAAATTTTATCTGTCATATTCTTTGTCATGTATTTTCACTGTAGTTACGAGTTTTATTAAATAGTGTGCATTCGTTCTATTTGAAATTAACATTTCAGTGTTTATGAGTCAGTGCTTAACGTTTACTTCTTTGTGTCAAACTTTTTAATCGCACGCTGAAGTTTTGTGTGGTCTATTTAATAGGTGATAATACCTTTAGATTTTATTGTGTTAAGAATTATAGCGTTGTTACAAGATGGCCGAGGACATGTTGGCTAGTATGGAAAAAATCAGGAGAAAGATACGTTACGGTTTATACTGATGAACGACTTCCATTTGGCGATGAGTCGGTTATTGGATGGGAATCTCTTCACAAGCACGTACAGAGTTGATTTTTATACAAATTGGTTCCTTGGCAGCTCACACAGAGGTTCTACAAGATCATGTTATGTCTTTCATAAACACAATGGGAGAGCATAGCATTTTCATGTACGATAATGCTAGACCTTACGTATCCAGAGTTTTGATAATGTGGAAATTAGGCGGTTTGAGTGGCCAGCCCTCAAAAGTAAACTGTCACTTTGGATGAAACGCGTTGCTAACAAGCAGGTATATTTTTGAGGGCAGAGGGACAAGGGAGAAGGTGAAATCCAGCGGGAGTGAGGGTCAGGAAAAAAGCAGGAGGGGTCAGAAGAAAACCAAGGCTACTCTGCGCGACTGCTGCGCCTTACGCCACACTCCACTGGACAAAGTGACGGTCAGTAAGCGCATTTCTGGCAGGTGATATGCTGTTTTGAGGATCATTATATTCAAAATAAACAGGTGTCTAGGATGCTAGTAGACGCAAGATGATGACGTTATTTATAGAATAACTATGTATTGAGTGACACATGGCTGACTCCTTTCAAGTTCTGTTTTGACAAAATTGTCAACGACAGATGTTATAAGTGTGACGAAAATGAAAATCGTAAAATGCGCTCTCTGCCAGCAAAGTATTTGCCTGAATCACACACTCGTTTGTGAACCTTACAATTAGTTTTCTTGTTTTGTAAATTTAACTTTCAATAAATAGTTGAAAAAATCATAGATTTCTTTCTGTCTGTTGTGTGAGTAAGAGTTGTTCTCCAACTATGCTTTTGATGTGATCACATTTTAAAGCTATTTCAATAATACGTAAGAAAAAAGGTGAGTTTTTACATGTATAAACTTTAACTTACTGTCCCTTTCAAAACGCCTCAGGTTAGATAAAGATTTGCAATTCATCTAAAATGACAGTTTACTTGTCAGTTCAGGCACAAACCCAAATGAACATAACTGGGATGAACTGGAATGACGTATCCAAAAACATACACCAGCTCCAAGAACTGCCCTCGTCGACTTCAAGGAGTCATTAACGCAAGAGAAGGAAATAGAAGTTATTTATAATAAGTTTTTCATTGTTTTACTTTTATCACAATCTTAATAACAAAACGTCGAGCGTTATTTAAAATGTAAATTGTTGTTTTTTTAAAATAAAAACAAAAAAAAATGTTTTCTAATTCGGTATTGAATATTACATTTAGCCTACGAACTAAGGTGCTATAATTTACAATTTACAAATATAAGCCTTTAACTAAAAATTCTAAAAATATATCAAAATTTCAATGTGACCTCAATTTTTTGCTCTCCAATGTATAATGTCTGTCTCAGACTAGGACATTTACCGACTCCTTAGAGAACAGCAATTTTTTTGGCCAAACTCCTTCAAAAAGTGATATTTACTATACTAAAAGATGACCTACTGCAAAATGGCACAATCTCTCCTAATAAATTTGACTTCCGAACTTCTCATTCAACCTCTCACCAACTTCTTAGAATAAGTGAAGTAATTGAAAAAAGATTTGAGAATAAAAAATACACTGCGATTGTGCTCATGGATGTGTAAAAAGCCTTTGACAAGGTGTGGTATGACGGGCTCTTTACAAATTGATACCTCTAAATATTCCAAGTTACTTAATCAAGATCACTCACTATTTTCTAACCAATAGGACACTTAAAAATAGGATTAACTCAACATTCTACGGTGCCAAAGTCTTAAAGGCAGGAGTGCCCTAGGGTAGCATATTAGGACCAACTCTGTCTATAGTTGTCCACTCAACACTAGCCATGTATGCTGATGACGCGGCGTTAATAACACAAAGCTTCAGTACTAAAACAGCAATTGAACACCTTCAAAACTCTATAAATATAATTTGTATATGATGCCAGAAATGAGAAGTCAAAATAAATACCGACAAATGCCAAAAATGTTTACTCTCAAACGATACGCCCGAATTATAAAAGTAAAATAAATAATAACGAAATGGGCTGGAACTCAAAGGGCTCAGCAGTGAAACATTTAGGTGTTTACTTAGATGCTAAGCTTAACTGAGGGTACCATATCAATAAAAAACTCAACAGACTGGATGCATTATATCCGCTAATAAACCGCAAATCTCATCTGACAACCGAATGCACTGTGCTCATTCACAAAGGAATTCTCCGACCAATACCTCTGCATCCCAAATCTAGTGCAACACATCAAAAACATCAATGAAGAAACTCGAAGCAATGCAGAACAAAGTGCTCCAAATTGCAATTATGTACCTGTGGTTCGTTCGTAATACTCAAATATAGCATAAACTAAATGTCTTCCTAATATCTGATTTTATCAAGAAAACTACTATGAAGTTTTTCCAAAACTTAGTCGTATGTTCCAATGCTACTAAATTAAATATCGGACAAAAAGACATCGCGCTTTAAGCGCAAACTACCGCAAGATTTAACATAAATATTAATATTATATATAGTTTTATAATTAATGTCTAACACACAAACTGTACGACGGAGATGTGCTTATTCACTTAATCCTCATATAATTCTAAGTCAGAGTTGTAGCTAGTTGTAATGTACCATGTAATCAAGCCAAAATACAACAAAAAAAAGATAATGGAGACCAGTAAATATTTATGCAATGTTTTTATTTTTTTTAATTTTTCCAAGTAAAAAATAAAAGTTTAAAAGTGGCGAAAGCTTTGCAAGACTAAGGCCTTGTGTAAAAGTTGCGCCGAGTTTTCTAAACCAAATACCGATTTCATACAATTTTTATGTGGACCGTGTCTGCAACTGCGCCACAGAACACGTAAACAACATCTTACGTTTCCCCTGTTTGCGCCGATTCAGTTGTCTTGATAGCTTACTGAAACCGTTTTACAAACCCTTTGTCCTCGCAGTGTCGCCCCGCTTCTATTTCGAGAGCGCGCAATTGTGAATCGATAAGAGCGAGTTGTCTGAAATTCGAGGCAGGGAGTCCGACGCTTTGTTAAAATTCAGCGATGTCACTTTGACGCACTAGACACGAATGCCTGCGCTAACGAAAGACGTGGAACGAGTTCCGGTAGGCTCTTCGACCTGCAACTGCACTTGCGTCAAGAAACTTCGCTCTTAGTTGGGCGCTGTTTGCTGGAACTTTCCCCGGCAGCAGTTGAGCAAGTCGGGCAGCTGGAGGCCGCTCGACGAAAGTTGGGCTTTAATTGCGGGGTTTCCTCGAAGCTTTTAATTTGAATTAGAATTTTGAAGCTGCCGCAGGGCGATTAACAGAAATTATTGGGGAAGAAGAAGCTTCCTCTTCTATTATCGAAGCAGCTGGGCTTAAAAGCAAATTTACCTTTAGGAAAGTAACCAGCTCTTTGTGATTTATAAAAGCTAATAAGAATGCAAAATTGCAGATTTCATTAATATTGTCAAATTGAACGTGCAAAATGTTTTAATGTTTAAATGCATTTTTGTTTAAAATTAAGTTTTTAACACACCTAAGACTAATCAAAAATGTTTTAGTTTTATTAACGTTTCTCAGTGTTCATAAGCATACCCTATCATGAATAAATAAATAATTTTATTTACTTACAGTGATATGGCTGGGGATTTTACGTAAATAGGCTGTAATAACTAAGTAAGCTATTCATGAAAGAATTTCTACATTTTAATTAATAGACTTGGTAAGCACTTGAGTTTCAGTTTAAGATCTTCCTTATTAATTATATTGAAGTCTAGTGTACCAACCAAGACAAAATATATCTTAATATGAGGTACTATATACATATGGAATATATTTTTTAAAATAAGTTTAATATTATAATAATAAATAAGTAATGATCTTTGTAACTTAAATTTAAAGTAATAATATACAAAATTAAAAATTTTGAAAAAATTAATGATATATCTTCCTATAAGTTCTACAAATTCAATTAAATACTTTCAATAAACTATTAATATTTTCTCCTTTCCTTAGATTTTTTATTTTTGAATAATCCACCCTTCAAGGAAATGCTTTTAACCTGACTAGAAAAAAGCTTCTGAGTTTGATCAATTAACATATCTGTGGGGAGTTTTAGATTATTTACTTCATAAGGGGTGGCCTTACCTGTTCCCGAGGTTTGTCATCTTCAGCAAGTAATTAATATCTGGTGCATCTAGCCAGTAGCACTACTTTTTTGTGGCACCATGGTTGTTTTAAGTTACGCCTTTGCTTTTTCGAGTTTTGTATCCGACAGTTTGTCATATCATTAATTTGCATTACTGTTGTAATCTTTTGTTCGTTTTGAAATCGTGTTTGATGCTGATTTTGTACCTGTTGTGGTATTGGTATTCGCGGAAGAAAAAATATTAGGTGCCAAGACACGTGGATAGTTATCTGTGATTGAATTTGATACGGTGGTGGCTTAGATTAATGGTACATATTGTACACGTTTTATACCTATATTTACAACATCAAGCACGGGACTTTCCACAGTGAATTTACAATAATGTACAAATATATATGCAGCTCACTGATAAGAGCACCGCTTATTACTTTTGTTGATTTCAGATCACTTATCGATCTCCTTACACACAATAGCAAACCCTACTGCTCGAAACTTTTGGAGCCAGCGATAGAGGTAATAGTTCGCTTCGCTTGAAGTTCCGACGCGCTCTCACCAGTAAATTATAAACTCGATGCTACTCTTTACAACACAAAATGTCTTATATTGCATGTAGTTGCTATACAAATGTTAGTTTATTCAGTGTATCTATAAATTTTGTATATTTGATTGCAATAATTTGTATAGTTTACCATCTAACCAACATTTCTAAATGTAATTAATAAGTTTTTATTAATTACAATGTATACTTTATATTTTTTATCGTTCTTTAGGAGCATGTACTGGGTTTCACAGTATACTATATAGTAGATAATTATCTAAAATTACTAGTGTTTTTTAGTGTTATTAAATGCAATTAAGTAAGATTTAAAATTCCTGAAAAGAGATATTTTAGTGAAATGCAACACTAATAAATAGAAAATAACCTGATCGATCTGTTTTTTACCAATTCAATAGAGGTATCAGCATACCCGATAGATTGGATATTTATTTTTTTAATTTTGCTTATAGTTGCAAAAATTATGGATGAGCGAAAAAAAAATGTATAACAATTTTATTCCCGTGATATTAAAAGCATTTCCCAGGAAATTGATTATTTGAAAATAAAAATTGAGGGTAAGAGGCAACATTGATAGTTACAAAAAATAATGTTTAATCAAACATATAAGACTTATAGGACAATACCCTATTGATTTAACTATAAACACACAACTGGTAACAAATACTAAACATAGAAAAAATATTTGAACTGGTGTTCCATTAAAAAATGCTACTGTAGCTTCAAGAAGTCACCTTTTAACAGAAATTTAACAGAAATAGTTAATCCTTAGATACCTATATCAATTTTTGATTTTTTTAAAACAACTTAGTGTGCCTAAAAATCGGATAAATCACGTAAGCTTATTGAAAAACCAGAACTAAATATATGTGTTCGCATAAACTTACTGTATTTACAAACTAAGACTTAATATAAATAAAATGTTTAAAATATGGTAGACAAATCGTTTACCATGTGTTAATGTATTACTACTGGGTTGGTTTACAAGATCTGATGCAAAAATATTAGATGGGATCTAAGTTGATAGAACCAAATTAACTGATTATTGCTTTGTAAACCAGGAGGTTTGGATTTATATCCAAGGAGTCAGTACATCTTTGTATCCCAGTTTACGCTAGGTAAATCTGAGACAAGGTGTAATATAAGCTACTTAACTTTATCTTGTTGAGGCAGTTAAAACCTACAAATAAATAAGAGGACAAGCGGCTCCGCTAGTGGGAAAAGTTATAGAAACAAATTTGAATTAATTGCCTCTGGTTCTCTACTTTTCAAACCATTTTTCAATCAGATTAGTTTGCAATTTGCGTGTTTCAATGTTGGAATTGCTTTCAGAGCTATTGGGGCAGTTAGTAGATCTGAAGTGTATGTCAAGCATAATAGTGACCTAAGGACACTTCCTTAAAGTATTTTAGAGTTTATTAGTTTATTGGTTTCAAATTGCTAGGAAACATGTATTGCTCAATTAAAGTTTATAAGAACAATGAACTAATGTAGAGAAAAAATAGTCGTAACTTAAATAAAAGTCCAGTGTGTTACACTTTGTCGAATACCTGCGTGATTTCTAAAAATACTGCACGGCAGTACCCTTTGTCTTCTCAAGCATCGCAATCTTTCGGAAAACTCAATGTATTTGCTCAAAAGTGGATTGTGTCCGCCTGAAGTCAAATTGGTAATCGGATATTAGCTCAACATTTTTAAGAATTGGTAAAATCCTGTAGCACAGGCTTCTCATAATCCTGGAATGTAGTTTATAGGAAACTTAATGACCTATAAGAATTTGACTCACTAAATGATTCCTTGATTTTAATAATAAAATATTCAGTACTACTTTTCACTAATCCGGAAATACCATATGTGTAAAACTGTGTTAAACAGCTAGATATTTCATTCTGATGGTGGGCAATACATGAAGGATTTTAGCAATAATTAGGTGCCTTCTTGGGATGTGGGGCATTAATAATTTTTTACGCTAGAAATTGTGGGTCGCTGAATTAGAAAATTATATGGAGATTTCAATTGCTGAATAAGTTTGGCTTTTTTTCAAGACGAAATTTTGAGCTATACATTATAGCTGGAAGGCATCTGAGAGGTGGTCTGGAAATCTAGTTTTTGCTTACTTTCCTTGCACTGTTCTAAAAATAAAAAAAATTTCGTGTCACCTTTAAAAATAAGTAGTCGACAGTTGTAATAGATGTAAGCCCTTAGAGAATGTTTGAGAAATGCTTTTAATTTTTGTGTAATTAAGTTTGTTTTTATTTTGTCATTACTTACAGTGTCAAAGTCTTTGGGTGTTCCGATTTTGAGGTTTAACTTGTTGACTTTTGAGAAAATAATATAATTTATCATAGCTATCAGCCTAAAGAAGTGGTAATCAAAGATCTGCATTATTAAGTAAATATAAAAAACGTGAAAAACAAACTCACAGAACAAGGATATAAAGTTAAACAAGTAATTAATGCAAAACAGGGTATTATAAAAATTTTTTAAATTTCTTTTTTGTTAATTTTAAACCCTCAGCAAACAACAAAGATATTTACAAATTAACAAGACTGGCGAATAGTATCATCCATGTAGAACCGCCAAGAAAAAATAACAACATTCAGGTATGAGGTGTCAACCTTAAAAACACACAAAAGTGTATTACAATATACTCCATGTGTTATTAAGTATGGAGGATAACATAGTACTCTAAACTGCAAGAAGAGCAATATCACACCAGCCACATATGCTTTGTATGGGGGTAATCATCCAGAAAATTATAAAAGCTGTGGATTTTAGCAGTAACGCTACCGGGTAAAGCATTAAGACCGATAGGTGACTAAAAAACCCAATTCATGTAACACGGAAACTAAAATTTATGCAGAGGCAGCATCAAATAACACATTTCTCAATAAAAAAGAGAGTGCTGGCAACACCAGCATGATATCAACTAAATGTTTGGAGAAATTTAAAACAATGTCCAGCTTATTCAACGAAACACTGTAGTTCTTAGCATAATAACCATGTTAATTTAAATAAGTAATAATGTCTGAATTTCTAAGACTAGCTCTCTAAAACGCCAAAGACCTCAGTCACCACAAAGTTATTTTTTCAACACCACAAAATAGATATTACGTTACTAAGTAAGACGATTTCACTAACAAGGCAAAATTTTAAAAAAAGATCAATTTAAATCATTCTTCCTCATAGTGTGTTTAAAATTTATGGCAGGAAAAAATTATAATAGTACAAATAGCGTCTGTGGTTCTAATATATCTACCACTAAAGGTAGAAGACTATTAAGTGTACTACAAATTATTATTACAAACGAGAAATAATTACTTCTTGTTAACAGGCACGCCCACATACTGGTCATCAGACACAAACAAAACGCCGGATCTCTTAGACTTCGTTTTAAATGACATTTCTTTTTTCTGCGTAGATGTACAATCCTCTGCTCGGAGTACAGATCAGACAAACTAAAAATAGAAATAATTTTAATTCACAAACCGGGAAAGGATCCTAAGAACGCCACATCTTACTTGCTTTCATCAGATTTTAAACTTTTAGAAAAATTATTCCTTAAAAGCAAATATCATGGGTATTCAAGAACTCAAGCGAGCCATTGGTAACGAAGTTGCAGTCATTGATGAGGACCTACGGAGGCCATCTGGCTGATGTAGTTTTCAAAAAATAACCTTGTAGTAAATGAATGGCATATTTGGTCGTATTTATAAGACACTTTTACTTATATTTTTCCTGCTTTCGTATATAATAATAGGACTAGTTGAAAATTGCCAGTTGGCTCCGCGCCAATATAAACAGCACAATAATTCGTCAGGCAACCTTGGTCAAATATTTTGACCTGCACTTATATAACATGCTTAAATTGAAAACAACACGTTACCAAAAAAAGTACACAAATTAATATAAAACAAAAAGAAATGCATTAGTTATTAGGACGGAAGTCCACCTGTCAGTGGAAAATAAGCTTCTGCTTTATAAAGCGTAATTCTTCCAATATGGACTTACGGAATTGGACTATGGGTTTGTGCCAGTAAATCCATGCTGCAAGCACTCAAAGATGCTAGTCAAAAATATTAAGAGTAATTACTAATGTCTCCTGGTACGTGACAAATTAGCGGATCCACAATGACTTAAAAATCTTCACTGTAACGGACGTCATCCATGAAAGAACTGTTAGTCACCAGAATAAATTAAAACCCATACAAATGCTCTACTAAATTTGATTTGATTTTTTCCAGAGTTCTCTTCGTTGGAGGGTATCTCATAAAGCATAATTCAAGATATAGGACTAATATATCTTAAGTCACCATATTAGCTTATAAATTAAAATCCGCTCTAATTGGTTATTTATGTTGAGTGAATAGATGTTTCAATTTATTTGTGGTTCACTAGACTTTTAGGAGTCCAGATGTTTGTGTTCAGTACTGAATTTTAGTTGCCTTTCTTTACATACTGCTTTGTAGATAGTGAGATTAAGGTTGAAGTCTAAACAACACTATGCCACAGTGACTTTAAAATGGGTATCTTTCCTAACCCAAAATTCAACTAAACTTTTACTTATCTAGGTTTTAGGTGACAGAAATTTTTGACGATTGCGGACTTAGCAATTTCTTTACTTCTACATTGTTTGTATTTATTATTGCGTATATTTTTATTATTGATAGTTGATTTCAATTTAGCAAAAACCATTGAAAAAGGTAATTTAGTTTGGTATTGTTTGACATACCTAGTTTTTCAATTTTTGCTTTGATATTCGGAGTGCATATTCTTAAATACTACCTTGTAAGTTTATTCTTCTTTAATTTGTATGGTTTGTTTTTTATTTAAGACTTATATAGATACAGTAATATTCAGCAGTTTTGCTAATTAGAATAAAAGTTTGATAATTTAGTAATTATAATATAATTAAAGAGCTGGTTGTGGAAATTATAAAATAATTTAAAAATCACAACTTGTGCTATGTTAATTATTTATTTTGGTTTTCTTCTATTGAAGTTGAGTGTCGATAAGAGGTTTAGGCAGCATCCATTGTATTTCGCATATTTAGGTTTTAATTCAAAATCATCTTGAAGATTTTTATCTCTATATGTAATTTCGATTCAGAAGTTAGTGACTTCCGGTGTTTATAATTAATAACATAATAAAATGTGAAAAATATAATTATTAGATACGAAACAGTAAACTTATGGCTTTCAAATTAAAAGATTTTTACTCCGTAATTATCATCAATTTGAAGATGTGGTAAGGAAAAATGGAGGTTCTTAGTTTTAATTGTCTAAAATAAAACAGTTGTTAAATTAAGTTTATCAATGAAACATAATATATATATATATATATATATATATATAATAGCGGGGGCAGACCACACCCCTGTTTCAACCCCCTTGTTGTAATTGCCTTTGTCACTTTATTTCCAATCTTTATCTTTTTTGGTTGTTTTTGTATATTCTTTTTATCAGTTTTATCCATTTTTCTCTTATACCTATCTCTCATCGTCGGCCATTTCTTACACCATTTTTTCCATGTTTTTTTTCTGTTAATTGTCTTACGCAATGTATGTTATTAAGGCATGATCTTTTCTTTTTGAATCTACTTTGATCTTTTCTATATTCTATTCTATCTTTCTTCATTTTATTTTATATTACTATTGAGAGTAGACGAGTTATAGAAGGGACGATTGTTATTCCTCTATAATAATTAACACATAATTTTTGTCTCTCTTTTATATAGAGAATTTATGTATGGTACTTGGCATTTTGGTGGGATGTCTGTCTCTCCTCTATTTTGTTAAAGCTCTTAGTTACGAATGTTATAACTTTCTTTCTTCCGTATTTGAGTAGTTCCATTCGTATGTTTCCAGGATTTGGTGACTTGCTTTTTGCTTTTTTTAGAGTTCTATAAATTTCTGTTCGTTATCATTTAACTCTTGGAAAGTATAAAGATGATAAGCATATAGCTACTTCTTTATATAACCCTAGGTAAAAATATATACGTTGATTAATAATTGAGTGTAATGGCCAGACAACCTCTCCATAAGAGACATAAATTGATGGGAGAATCTTTTTTAAGTGACTTACGGTGTGGACCAGTAGCTCGTTGTAAAGCAACACGTCACCGATAAAGCTCTTACTTGGAAGTTCTCTTAATGTGACCAATTATTGTTGCCAGGTTACTGTTACCAACTGTCCAATAGTATTTAAAAAGTTAGAAAAGGTACTAATTCCATTCATGTTTAATGCAACGTACTACCGAAAGATCTTTTTACTCATACGCAGTCAGTTAAGTAAGAGTATGTTAATGTGGAGGATAAATTATTTAAAAATGTTTTCAAATACATGGGCACGGTGTACTCCATCATACTAAATATGCTATTGTATCAATAATATGTTTAATCATTACCAGCTTCGATAACCGCCTGGCATTTTCGAGTCATACTTTCGACCAAATTGATGGCGTATTTATTCGGCAGACCTCTAAATACGACAAATTTCTCGTTTTAACTGCTTCAAAATGAACATTTTCCTTCCAAAACGTTTGTGCAGTATGTATTTCCACAAATTTTCATTGGGCGACTGCGATGACTAATCAAATCTAACGATGCCAAACTGCTCCTTCCACTCCATGCAAAGCTTGCTGCGGTGTTTGGTTGTTGTTCTTCTACAGGATCCAGCCATCGTTTTTCTTGATAAACCAATTTTAGGCAGTCGTTAACAAATATTTCTTATGAATTTCAAACATTTTCGAAGCACTTAGGTTGTACATAAGCAGATGCGAAGTCCGAACCCCAGTTTAGAGAAGCAGCCCTAAAGATGTACTTTTATTGGGTGTTTAACAGTCCGCTGTATCAATTTGTGGTAGATGAGGTTTCTTCACTGAACTACGGCATTTGATATCATGCGCACGGAGATGGGTTAGGATATATCTATACCTTTCTATTTTAATTTTGCTGCTCTTTAACGCCCGGATTCCTCAAAAACAAGTTTAAAATCTGTTTCTTTTTACTTTAAGGGACATTTTGCCTAGCGAGCGACATTCCGGTAAGTCATCGACTGTTTTGTCTCCTTATATCGCTACAGCTATTTGCTGATGAATATTTTTGACTTATTCGTCAAGGTGTTTACGAACAATTACAATAGGGTTGACTATTCATTTAGACAAATATCACTGCCCTAACAAATCACCAAAAATGTATAAAAGAACCTATATAGGTCAAATTAACCGCACAATATCTAGCCCAATGTATAGGCATTTTCGAGTCGTACAGAAAAGTATTTGTCAAACATTATTAAAAAACAAAATTAACTTCTCTGAATCAAATACTGTTGCCTCCAATTCACATCCCGCAGAATTATTCGTGAGGCAATTTAAATAGAAAAATATCCTCAATGCTTAAATATGTGAAACGGAAGCTAACGCTTACCTGTCACTACTTAGCGACATCTCCAAATTAACAAAAATTTTGGGACTCTTTGCATCCCTTGCCAATAACATTCTCGGCAAACTTTTACTACCAGTTTTATAAATAGTAAAGTAGGACACACAAAAAGGTTCTTGAAAGACTCGTTCTGATTGAGGTTCGAGTGAAGAGCTAAATTTTCTCGTATTATATATATATATATATATATATATATATATATATATATATATATATATATATATATATATATATATAATAAATAATAATAACAAACTAAAGGTAAAAAAATTATAGAAATTAGGTATATGAAATATCAAAAGTTTTGCAAAAATAAACAAATATAAAAGAGTATCGGTATTCGGAGTAAAAAAATAATTAACAAAAGGGGTGGTTCTAAAAGGACATCATATAATATAACTATAGATAACAATCTATAGTTAAGTAAATGAAATGACAAAGCAAAGAAAAACTTAGAGTGTATTATATATATATAAAAAGAAACTTGAATTATAAAAACAAAAATCGATAAACAATTGCAAGACTATTAGCAACAGAACTAAAACTAAATAGGAAAAGATAACAACAATAACAATTCCATATGAGTCAAGTAAAAATGAAAAGAAATAGCAGAATCTAATAGAGGCTACTCATGGACTGATGTTATTGAAAGGAAAACAAGATCAATTAGTATTCAAAGTGAAATAGTTAAGAATAATATTAGTTCAAGGCTAAATAAATTTTGTATAATAGAACATTTAATAACAACAACATAAAGACACACATACACAAAGAAAATTAGGTAGAGGACAAAGAACGATAACAGATTATATAATAATGAGTAGAAATTTTAGATGACAAATAGATTGATTTAATCATTATTGGAAGAAGAAGAACAAAAAAAAACAATAAGGAAAAAAGAGGCGATGTATCAAACAAATGTGAGATATTCAACAGAAGATGTGATTTTATTTGCATCTGTGCTGTAGTTTCCACTTTCTATCATTAAGATTGAAATCTCCCCTTTAGGTTTTAATATTGTCTTTAAATATTAAATTTGAGTTCTGCTTTCTGAACATAAACTTAAGTAAATACAATTTAGGTAAAACAACTGCAATTGTCACTAAAAAGTTGCAAAAGTCGATGACATTAAAAAGATACAAAAATGCCTAAGCAAAAACTTGATCTTATAAACACTCTACTTTGTATTTTCAAAAGCCATGGTACAAAATTTTTTTGTTAACGTCAATTATTATAGTTTCTAGATAAGAAGTTTGCACAACAACTATCAATCATTGAAAGAAGAGATATTTGGAGCTTAGATTAAGTACACCATACTTTTAAAAACTACTGACTAGTATAATAAGGCATAGTAAAATGATATCACGTGGTAGTTTTATCCAAGTTATTAGCATATCTTTAATATTCTGTTTTTGCGACTGGTTATGCTTTGGCTTCCTATGTACTATATTCACTTTATTTCACGTTGAACAAAAAATTTGCGTCAACGTTATTGAACCCAAACCTTAACCTCAACCGAAACGGAAAGAAGAAGAAACGAGAGATCACAGTAGGAACATGGAACGTACAGGGATGGAACAATAAAGATCTGGAAGTCATAGAAGAATTTAAGAAAATGAAAATAGATATACTAATTACCAGCGAAACAAAGAAGAAGGGAAAAGGAACGAAAATTATCCAAGACGTTTTTCATTGCTGGAGTGGAGTCAACAAAGGAAAACGAGCTCAAGCTGGAGTAGGAGTGATAATAAGAAAGAAACTGGCAGAGAGAATCAAATCCTGGGAACCAATAAGCGAGAGAATCATCAAAGTACAAATAGAAATAAATGGAAAAGAGATAGCAATTCTCGGCGTATATGGACCAACTGACGATAGCACTCAAAATGAAAAAGAGGACTTTATGGAAACGCTAGGGGATGAAATCCAGAAAATAAGAAACTTACAAGAAATTATAGTAGCAGGTGACCTTAATGGTAGAACAGGCAAGGAAGCTAACAACAAGACAATAGGACCATTCGGAGAGGAAGTTACAAATGATAATGGAGAGAGAATTATAGAATTATGTGAAATAAATAACCTCCGAATAAGGAATGGGTTTCATCGACATAAAATGATCCACAGATATACTTGGGAACGGATGACAAGAAATCTGAAATCAATTATCGATTACATCATAATAAGAATCAACACCAAAGTAAAAATAAAAGATGTACGAGTTAAAAGAGGAGCGGAATGTGGCACAGACCACAAATTATTAATCGCAAAGATGGAATTCCCTTGGTATAGGAAAACAACAATAACCTACAAACAAACACAGGAAAAAATAGAGGATCAGCACTACCAAGTCGACCAGCTACAAGACGAAAAAATAAGAGAACTCTACCAAAGAAAATTGGATCAGAAACTAAATGAATTCACATTTGATAATATAACAGACATGTACGAACATATAAAAACTAGTATAAAAGAAACAGCTCGGAGGTACTGGGAGTCAGAATAAAAGAACAATAATCACAAGATAATCCTTGGTGAAAATACGCTAAAAAGTATCCAGGAAAAGAAAGAACAATATAATAGGTAGCTAAGCACCAAAACGCAAGAAGATCAACAAAAGTACAAAGAGAAGAACAAAGAGGTAAAACGACTAGTAACAAGAGAAAAGAATGATCAGTGGAAAACCATGTGCACAAACATTGACCAATACATAGGGGGAACAAAGAGTTCAGAAGCATGGCGAACACTAAAAACGTTAAGAACAAATTCAAAAGAAAAGGCATATATATCGTTCATAGAACAAGAAAAATGGGAGCAATACTACCAGGACCTGCTAACAGAAAATAGAGAAGAGTTTAAAGGACAAACGATAGAAAATAAACAAAATGACCAAATAGAACACGAAGAAGTAGAAATAACAATTGAGAAGTCAAAAGGCCACACAATCATTAAAAATAGAAAATCAGGAGGACCGGGAGGAATAGTACCCGAAATGGTAAAGTATGGAACCCCGAAATTATACATGATGCAACATATGTTTCGTAAAGCACTAAATGGGGATGCACTACCGAATGAATGGATAAAAGCGTATATAACGTCGATATTTAAAAAGGTAATCGCAGAATATGTGACAACTATAGAGGCATTAGTGTGATCTCTCTAATGGGAAGAATTTATGCAAAAATAGTAAAAACAAAATAGAAGACAATATTCATGGAAAAATAGGAGAAGACCAAACAGGATTCACAGCCGGAAAATCCTGTATAGACAACATATATACTATCCAACAACTTATAGCGACGAAAAGAGCGAAAACAGGGACATTCACTTGGCCTTCATAGACCTCAGAAAAGCGTACGACTCGGTTCCCAGAAAAACTGTGGGAAGCGATGAGTAATATAGGGATCAACAAAAGTCTAATCAGGGCAATACAGCAACTTTATGGAAACAACCAAGTGGCAGTGAAAGTGGGGCAGACGATCAGTAATTACTTTAAGACAACAAAAGGGCTCCTACAAGGATGCTGCACATCTCCAACCCTATTCAAGATATTCTTAGAAGATACCTTAAAGAATTGGAAAAGGAAATGTGAGGAATGGGGATACCAGTGCGCAATGAACATCTTTATACACTAAGCTACGCAGATGACCAAGTGGTAATAGCCCAAGATGAAGAGGACCTGAGTTATATGCTGCGAAAACTAAAAGACGAGTACACTAAGGCCGGTATGGAAATAAACTTCGACAAGACAGAATATTTAGCGATTACAGAAGAAGAGGTAAAAACTTAGAAATAGACGACAATGTAGAAATAAGAGGGAAAAATAAATTCAAATACCTCGGCTTTACTATATCAAAAAATACATCTACAGAAGAAGAAATAAAGAACAGGTTAGGACAAACTAGAATAAGTATCAGACAACTACATCCCATTCTATGGAACACGCACATTACAAAAAATACAAAACACAGAATATATAACACAATTATCAGAAGTATTATGACATATGGGGCAAAAAACTGGATAATTAATAAGAAAAATAGAGGAAAAATAATAGCCACAGAAATGGAATTTTGGAGAAGGTGCTGCCAGGTGACACGACTGGACAGAATTAGAAATACAGAAATAGAGAGGAGAATGAATGTAGAAAAAGACACACTGACTTACATCGAGGAAAAGAAATTAATATGGTACGGCCATGTTAGAAGGACGGACAATAATCAATGGATAAAGAAAATAACAGAGTGGAGTCCTCCAGGAAAACGAAAGAGAGGAAGACCCCGAAGATCTTTCAGAGATGAGGTGGACGAAGCCATGGAAAGAGGAGGGCTAGCAGACGGAGATTGGGAAGACAAGAAGGAGTGGAAGAAACGATTGAGTGAAGGAAGGCAGCGTCAGCTGTGAAGATCCTTTTGTATATATATACAAAAAATTTGTTTTTTATTGTTATTCTCGCTTTGAAATATAATGTAACCGCTACAAATGCGAGTCGATTTTTCTGATCTTTTACTCTTTAAAGGCCACAGATGTACAAATTTAATATGATAGTAATCGTAGTCTGACGTATCATAGAAAAGTTGACCTTGCGCATCAATTAAATTTATTTGACATCTCAACTTTATATCTGCTGAAGGGTTTTAAGAAAAGAAAAAAATTGTTTGATTATGACTACGAAAGACCGCAGAGCTGCTATTCTGAAAGTCCAGAAGTGCACTGGAGCTTGCACTATAGGTTTTTCTTCCTTATAAATCGCTAACTGTTGATTGAGGAAATTAAGATATATAGGAAGTTAAAAACCCAATAACTGTTAAATTACATCAAACAACATTAACTCTGGCTTTTTAAAATTCCCTTCAGTTAAAAAAACTTCATTGAGAATAGGAAAAAATCTCCAAAATAATCATTGAAGTGCCTGTTGTCATGCATACAAAATTTCTCACATCCGTTTTAGTGCTAGGGCTTGCGAGCAGCGAATGGAATGCCATAACGTCCCACTTCTTTAAACAGCTATATCATCGTACTAGGGACAGTTGGCAAGCCCTGTATAGAGAAGGTGGTCGCTGGGCGGAAGTATGTGTTCTAACAAGACCCCATTTTAACACATAATGCAAGAAAGGCCCAGGCAAAGCTATATACAACTTGTATTACAACTGGTTTCCCTATTTGTAGCCACAATCTATTCCAAGCTGTACTATTTCTGGGGCGTGATCGAAGTGAAGGTCAATGATAGGCATCATAACATCAAGGACAGATTAAGGCTTTCTGTTATGGAGGTAATGATGAATAATAGTTACTTTTTTCGTCTGCCTTCATAGCAAAAAAGCATTGTCATTTTTAAGCTATTTTATCTCAAAAAAATTGAGGTAACTTTTTTAGGATAAAACATGTTAAAAATGTATCAACATACATTTACTTTTGTTATTTTTTGAAGTAACATTGTTGGTAGAAGTCTTGTAATGTATATCCTATAAATAACGCAACTGTAAGATTTTTGCAGCGTTGCTTCCAAGAAAAATCAAATTATAAATAATAAAAAAAATTAACTGCACTTGAGACGCTAAAATCAATTAAATTGTACAAATTACAAATATGAAAGGAACCTAGACATTATTAAAATAAAAATACACTAAGATTAACTAAAGTAATACGCGTTACATAGAAATTATAATAAACAAAAGAGCAGTATGTAGTAAGAAATCAATTTAGTTATTGCATATAAAACAGAATGTTGCGCTGAAACGTAATGCGGATGAATAATGCGGGTATTAAAACTTGTGGAAAATCACCTTTGCTTTTCATTAAAGTTCACAAACAAGAGGCCTCACAACTAGAAACCCCATCTGAAGTTTTTCCTGCCTCCGCTGCCAGCCGCCGTGCGCCGCGAAAAACGCGACGTCTATCAAATTATACGTATTACCGCACTGCAAGAAACTTGGACGTAAATTAAATACGAAAACATTTCCCGAGTTAGATGAGTTAGCGCGAAGCGAGAACAAGTTTAGAACGAACTCAGCGGCGACAAATGGAGCTGCGCGGGTCGCAAAAAACTAGGGGCTCGCGAGTCCTAATGAGCCGCGCGCGTCCGCTTGGAAGAAATCAGTCAGGACGTGAGCAGTGTGTGCGAATCTCATCAAGGACCACGGAGTGTAAAATTATATGCATTGATTAAAAGGAGTAAAGAGCCGGCTGCCGCGTTTGAGGCATTTGGGAAGCGAAAGCGTAGAGCTGGAGTGAGGGAAATCGTGAGAATCCGAATATGTAATCGTTGCTTGCTTAATAGGAAATGAATAATCAAAGGAGTTAGCTTAATTAACTTTATTATGAATGTTATTAACTTTCAAAAATTAAAGCCTGTAACTAAGAGCCTAATCTACACTACACTATAGTTGCAACTTCAAAAATAATTCTATGTATTTGTAGGCCCTACTTGCCCATTTAAAATTTAAAATAATACTTTAAAAACATTTTATGAAAGAATTTTTGAAACAGGAATACATTATTTACATTATTTACATACAAAATAAAATTTGAAACAATTAGACTTGACGTTTAGTCTACATAGCACCGAAAGACCCTACGACGTATAGTCATTTATAGTCTTTAATTGAAAATAAAATTTTAGTTATGAGAAAATTAATTGTAAAAGCATTTCTTTAAAAAACAATTTCTGACTGCCTTAGAAAATATGCAACAAGTAAGACTACGTAAAATACGTTACTAGAACTGCTCTACTTAAAATACACAATGCACATATTAAAAATTGTTGCTTATTAGAACTAACAGATTAATTATTGCCTAAATATTTTGACACAGGTTATAAAACATCCAACAATGACAAAAACCAGATTTTCATTTACAGTCAGTTAAATAAAAACGTGTTTGGCAGAATTAATAGTTGGTAAAAGGTATCGCCTTAATTCTTTCGTAAGTCAAGAGAGGGAAACTTTGTCCTTGATGCTTTGTCACAAAAATTTTAATTGGCATTGAATTCTTGCCAGATAAACGCGTAAAGCGTACGCGTCGGGCTCGAGGCTATGTTCTTCTATACTCACCCGAAAAATCCAAAAATGTCTCATACAAAGGCTGCTTAGTAGACGAATAAGTCAAAAATATTCGTCAGCAAATAGGTGCAGCGATATAAGGAGATAAAACGGTCGATAACTTGCTGGAACGAGGCTCGCTAGGCAAAATGTCCCTTAAAGTAAAAAGAAACAGATTTTAAACTTGTTTTTAGGAATCCGGGCTTAATATTGCGTTAAAGAGCAGCAAAATTAAAATAGAAAGGTATAGATATATCCTAACCCATCTCCGTGCGCATGATATCAATCTTATCTACCACAGGTCGATACAGCGGACTGTTAAACATCCAATAAAAGTACATCTTTAGGGCTGCTTCTCTAAACTGGGGTTCGGGACTTCGCATCTGTTTACGTACAACCTAAGTGCTCCGAAAATGTTTGAGGTTTATAAGAAATACTTGTTAACGACTGCCTAAAATTGGTTTATTAAAAAAAAACGAGGGCTGGATCCTGTAGAAGAACAACAACCAAACACCGCAGCAAGCTGTGCATGGAGTGGAAAGAGCAGTTTGGCATCGTTAGACTTGATTGGTCATCGCAGTCACCCAATGAAAATTTGTGGAAATACATAAAGCTCAAATGTTTTGGAAGAAATATGTTCATTTTGAAGCAGTTAAAACGAGAAATTCGTCGTATTTAGAGGTCTGCCGAATAAATACGCCATCAATTTGGTCGAAAGTATGACTCGAAAATGCCAGGCGGTTATCGAAGCTGGTAATGATTAAACATATTGTTGATACAATAGCATCTATAATAGAGTACAAAGTACCCATGTATGTGAAAACATTTTCTAAATAATTTATCCTCCACATTAACATACTCTTACTTAACTGACTGCATATGAGTAAAAAGATCTTTCGGCAGTACGTTGCATTAAACATGAATGGATTTGGTACCTTTTCTAATTTTTTAAATACTATTGGACAGTTGGTAACAGTAACCTGGCAACAATAATTGGTCACATTAAGAGAACTTCCAAGTAAAAGCTTTATCGGTGACGTGTTGTTTACAACGAGCTACTGGTCCACACCGTAAGTCACTTAAAAAAGATTCTCCTAGCAATTTATGTCTTTTATGGAGAGGTTGTCTGGCCATTACACTCATTTATTAATCAACGTATATATTTTTACCTAGGGCTATATAAAGAAGTAGCTATATGCTTATCAACTTTATACTTTCCAAGAGTTAAATGATAACGAACAAAAATTAGTAGAACTCTAAAAAAAGCAAAAAACAAGTCACCAAATCCTGGAAACATACGAATGGAACTCCTCAAATACGGAAGAATACTAAGATCTTTAACAAAATAGAGGAGAGACAAGACATTCCACCAAAATGCCAAGTATCATACACAAATTCTCTATATAAAAGGGAGACAAAAATTATGCGTTAATTATTATAGACGAATAACAATCGTCCCTTCTATAACTCGTCTACTCTCAACAGTAATATAAAATAAAATGAAGAAGGATGGAATAGAATATAGAAAAGAGCAAAGCACATTCAAAAAGAAAAGATCATGCCTTAATAACATACATTGCGTAAGAAAAAAAACATGGAAAAAATGATGTAAGATATGGCAGACGATGAGAGGTAGGTATAAGAGAAGAATGGATAAAACTGATAAAAAGAATATACAAAAATAACCAAACAAAGATAAGGTTTGGAAATAAAGTGACAAAGGCAATTACAACAAAGGGGTTGAAACAGGGTTGTGGTCTGTCCCCGCTGTATATATATATATATATATATATATATATATATATATGCGCAGGAATGAGTTTTGAAATAAATAATGACACATTACACGCACCATTTTTGGTGGATGACCAAAATGAGGAAGATATGGCATTTATTTTAAGGAAACTTAAAGCAGAATTAGAAGAAGGAGAATTAAAGATAAGTTTCAAAAAATAAAATACATGTACGTGTGTGTGAAGAGCAACAGGGAACTTAAATATTGATGGGCAGGATATCAAACCCTGCAACAATTTCATTTACTTAGGAACGATTATAAGCTCCGATGGCAGGTGTGAGAAGGATATCTCTAAAAAAGTTAACGGCGGGAAGAACGACTTACGAAGAAGTCTAAAAACTACCGGAAGAGATAGGATGAGAACAGAAGTAATATGAGAAGAGATAGAAGTCACCCATTCAATCAATAAGAGTTTAGAAAATCGAGCACGTAAAACTAATGCCTGAAGATAGAGGCCAAGAAATATAAGAGAATGATCTCCAAGAGGTAAAAGATAAAGAGGGCGACCAGCCTTAAATTGGGAAATATATAAGAAAGACAATAGAAGAAAAAGATTTAAAAGAAGGAGACTGGTTGTATAGGAATATATGGAAACAAAAACAAAAACCTATTTGGGTAATAAACCAAAGAACAAGAAGAGTTTATCTTGAGGCACATAATGAAAAAGTCTGAACAATGTGATAAATTAATAACATTACTTAGAAAAGTGGCTTTATGATCATATTTTCTTATAATACTAGTTTTTATTAGTTATTACATATTGAATTGTTAATTGTAGGTGTATTTTCAAGTTACTAACCGATTTTTTGGCCATATCTTATATTAGAAGCATAAGAATTCTAAGATTGTTATTGTTACTAATTCAAAATTTCCCGCCTTTACTTATTTATTAACTTGATTGTAACAGTTCAACTACTTTATCAGAGTTAAAATTATTATGAACAAACACCGATATTCTTTGCAAATAAATTGTTAATGAAAAGATTAATTTCAAACAAACTTTAGTCCTTAACATAAAATAATTGGTATTTTAAATTTTACTTTCAAAAGTATATTTAATACTTCACTATTTAGGATAGAGAAATAAGTATCAAAAGTTGAACTGTTTAAACTACGATAAAAGAATATCTGAGTATGGTAGCAGATCACTACAAAAGTTCGTGCGCAATTTGCATAAATGGCAAAAACATTGCCGCACGACGGCACTGGCTTTTACTTTATCGTTAACATCATCGTTGAAATAACTCGATTTATGCGCGAGAGAATTTTTCAAAATGTAGATTAAAAATTTGCAACAAGAAATATTCGGAATATTTATTTGAACTGTTATTCTGCTCTTGAACAGCCCAAAAAAGATTTTAATTTGGACTATCAATCCAATTCTAAACAACATTGACCTCTTCCCTAATGATGATTGTACATGTTCTAATAAAACTCAACGAAATATTGCTGGCATTACATTCGCCATTTAAACAGAATTCGATTCACTTCCAAAGTCGAACACGAGTTTCGTATAAATCTATATAGTCATTTTTACTTGGACGTCAAAAAATCTTATTGAATTAAGTCGTAACATACTATAAACAATGGATCCTATACAACATACAATGAAAAGGGATCTGAAACTAAACATACCAAATTTCAGAAGTAGTGGAAAAAACTACTTAAATTAAGCTGTTGCCATTTGTTTGGTCGCGCTACAACTGACATATTTTCTTTCAGCTTCTTTCGTTTGTATAAATAATCTGGATGATAAACTAAAAACATAAGTATAAATCAAAAAACAAGTTAGCAACACTAACTAAGTGTTTAAATGCATCTATTAGACAGAAATGAAGTTAACATTAAATTACAGAAAATAAAGAACTAAAAAAGTACCAGCAAAGAGAAGATGTCAAAAAATCAGTGTAAGTGAAAGTCATCCAAAGAGGAACTTTTTATCAACCACCTTGTTGGACAATAGGATAATACCTTATCTAAATATTTGGGAGGCTTTGGGATTAATATAATTTCGGCAAATTTTTAGTTCCTTAGCCCAATAAATGATTTTAAGAACAACATTAAATATATATGTAAGTAAAATCAAATTTGGTAATTTTAAAATTTTTATTTCCCGTTAAAGTTGTCTGAGTGAAAATTTCAATTTTAGGAACATTAGTTAGAATACTTACTTAATTGTCTTTCTATTTCGTTATTAGAGACGTCGTTGTTGAGGGTTAAAACTTCCACAAGGTACTCTACAAATAATTTAGCTTTTTGTCACTTCTGACTCATACCACAAAATCTAAACAAACAAACGAATACAAAGGCTTAATTTTAACCTGCCGAAATACTAACACAAAAAAGAACAATATCAACAAAAACTAAAAACAATATGTGCAACTATAAACATTACAGGAAACAGTATTTAAGTCCAAGAAACAAGAAGTCTACTAAATAATTGATGTAATATTGACACAAAAACTGAAACAGTTACAAGAAAATGAGCAAGTGAAGAAGAAATTTAAAAGAATATCAACTATACAACACAAAATTAATTCAACAAACAATAGACATTAATGTATTTCGAGAAAGCTTGTTATCGTTTGAACCAAACTAACTGAACTGGAAGAACAAAACTCAACTCTCATCAGCATTAATACAAATAACAAAATGACAAAAAACAGTTATTCATACATGTATTCGGAATAAATGCCAAAAATCACAGAAATTCATACAGAAAATGCCCTGGTAAGGACTAAGTAACAACTGAAATACGTTAATAACTTCGTTATAAATTTTATGTAATAAATAATTTGAAGAGAATAGAATACGTGTGAGCTGTCAAAATGCTAAGGGTGCATTTATTGTTAAAAGGAGACAATACTAAAATAATATGCAACCTATTGACACCTGAGTTAGATAACTAGCAGTCTGGTTTTCGAAGAGGGTACAGCACTCTAGGTGGCTTTCATACCGTGAAACTTCTTTTATTATTAGAGAAGACAATGAATGTAATGTTCGCATCCACCTGACTTTTATTGTCTGACATTTGTCAGTTCAACAATCAAGCGTTACACATGGCAGTTTTGATATAGATTATCTATAACTAACAGTACATTCATTATCTGTGATATGTATGATATGACTTGTTAGCTGGAAGCTGCGTTTGTTTCATGGGGGCAGACAATGGCGGCCTTTGTCGATTGTGTTGATGGTCTAGTCTTCTTCCTCGGAGAGAATATCTTGTGGGAGTTTTCCCTTTAGTCTTCTATGGATGTTTAGCTGTCCGAGATTGTAGTGTGCTGCGTCAGTGCAGTTGTTCATAGCAGTAATAAAAGAACTGGTGACGCTCCAAGTTCTAGGTGTAATTGAGCATTGCGGGCAAACTAGGGGGCATTCACTGCAATTCTCAGTACCTTGTTTTGGTATCTTTGTAGCTTTAGGAAATTCGTCTTGGATGTTGTGCTCCAGATTGGAGATGCATAGAGAGCTAGAGGTCGCAGAAGGAATTTGTAAAGAAGAATGGTGCACTCAGGTTTAAGGGGGGTGTTGCGGTTTATGATGGGGTAGAGTTGTCTGAGTCGGTTATGGCATTGATGAAATAACTCCAGCTCAGTCTAATGTCAAGAAACACCCCTAGATATTTAACTGCTAAGTCTTTAGGTAAATCTTCTTAATGCGAAGATTTTGCATTGACATTTGCTGGGATTAATTTTTATGTTCCACTCTTTAAGCCATTTGCAATATTTATCTGTTGCGTTTTGTAATTGCTCCATTGCTATCTCTAGGTCGGTATTTTGCGTTATGATGGCCGTATCATCGGCGTATGTAGCTAATGTCGCAGGTATGTTTGGTATATTCGAGGTATATATATTAAATAGAAGTGGTTCTAAAATGCTCCCTTGGGGGACTCCCGATCTTATTATTTTGGTTTCAGAGATTACCCCATTGATCTTAACAGCAAAGGTGCGGTGTTCCAAGAAGGAGAAAGTGATAGCTTACAGGTATCGTGGGATTTCGTAGTCTAGGAATTTTTTCTTGAGGCGTTCTATTCAGACCTTGTGAAAAGCCTGGGTGATGTCCAAGAAGACTGCCGTGGTATAGCATTTATTTTCAAATCCTGTTTCGATGTGTTCGCTAATCCGTTGCAACTGATGGCAGGTCGAATGGCCTTTTCTGAATCCGAACTGAAAGGTCGGGAGGATGTGGAGTGCATTAGTAATTTTGATTAGGCGTAAGTGTACAACTTTTTCGAAGAACTTAGAGATGGTGGTCAGTAGCCTGATTGGACGATAGCTTGTAAGGAGTTTTTTGTTTTTCCCGGTTTTGGGATGCATGAGTATATGTGCGTGTTTCCAGCTCTGTAGGAAATAGCCTAATCGCAGGTATGCATTCATCAGGGTTGCCAGGTATGAAAGACATTTTCTAGTTAGATGTTAGAGGACAAGGTTGGGAATTAGGTCATGTCCGGGGGTTTTTCGTTTTTGTAGTCTTTATTAGCTCCGCTAATTCGTCTGGGCATGTGAGTTGTTTAAAGTCGGAGCTGATCGGATGATGTATTTCAATGTAGTTCGTTATGTAAGTTACTTGGCTGAGGGTGTAAGAAATTGTTGGTGTGAAGGTCTGTTCCAGAGGGTTGGCAAATGCGGCGGCTTTAGCTTCGTCTGTACAGATGGCATCATTGTGGTTTTCCGCATTCCCGGATTCCCTGGGCCTATATCGGCAATGTGTTTGAGATAACATTGAATTCTGTGATCATACAATTCATCAATTTAATTGATGCGTTAGGTTGTTTAGCTGTCTTTTAGTTTCTGGGTTTCTTGTTCGTTGCCAGAGTCTTCGGGTATGGTTTCGAGATTTGATCAAGTTGAGAATGTGGAGGGGAGAAATGTTATAGTTGGGTCGAGGATATCTCGGTTTACTTAGGGATGCCTGCTTGGCAGCATTGATTATCGATGAGATTATGTCGGAGACGGCTGTGTCTATGTCGTTTTTGGTAATAAGAGTTCGCATCTTGGTGAAGTTGAAGTTCAATATCTCTTGGAAAAGTTCCCAATTTATCGGTGCGTTGGTGAGTTGGGCAGAGGGTAGTTTGGGTTTGGGTGTGCTATCGAAGGAGACTAGTACCGGCAGGTGATCAAAATTTAGCTCAGGGATGACTCGTTGCACAATTGGCTTAGCGAAGTTTTTTTGAATAACTATATCCAGTATATCTGGTTGATGATCAGCTCTGTATGGGAAGTAAGTGTATTCCTCTGGAGTTAACACTTGGAGACCATATATCATGGAGAATTGTTCGAGTTTTGTGCTTGATGGGTTTGTTGCTCTGCAGCCCCAGGTTGTGAGTTTACAGTTTAGGTCGCCGATCATCAGTGTTGGTTGTGAGGTGTTAAATAGTGTCTTGACATCATTTTCTTCTAGGGATTTGTTGGGTTGCCTGTAGGCACTCATGATAGTAAGGTTACTTGAATCGTTGAGTTTAATTTGTATTCCAGTGACTTCTAGCGTAGTATATTGAGAGATGGTAATTGGGTTTTGGGCGTAATTTTGCTTGATGATGATAGCAACTCTGGCGTTTCTGTCTACAAGCGATAACCTGGGATTCTAAAGTTTTCGCCCTCTATGAAGTGGGTTTCAGACATGCAAGCTATGTCTACTTGGTATCTGGCTAAGGCTATGAACATTGAACGTTGAGAGCTGGTGCCGTTGGCGTTCCAATTGAGGATTGTTGATACGTTGACTGATCGATGTGGATTAGGGTCCATTTAGGAGTATGGGTAGCAGAGTGTTGACGAGGAAAGTTTTGATTCGGGGGAGATATGGTGTAATTAGGTTTATTAATATATTGATGAGATCACTTGAAGGGGCAGGATCTGGTGTTTGCTAAGATAAGTTTTCTGAAATGTTTGGGATATTGCTTAAAAGTTTTTGTACGTGTTGAGCATATATTTGGTTATCTCTTACATATGCATTGTTGAAGTTGGTTCTATTAGGAGTCCTAATATATGTGCGTTTTTGTTGGATTTTCCTGTGGTGGCTGAATCCACGATAGCTGGCAGCGTGGTCCTTCCCGCAATTAACACATGTTGGTTTTTCGTCGGTTCTTTTGTTGCAGGTGATGTAATTATGGGTTCCTGCAGATTTGATGCATTTAAACAGCAGAGTGTAGTAGTTCTTTGTGTGCTCGTATTTCTGGCACCTGTGACATTGAGGTATATTGGTGGCGTTCTTTCGTAATTCCACTGTAACGATGGAGTGATATAGCTGCTTAAGATTAAATATTTTTTTTTTGTTTTCGTTGTTTGTTAATTCGACTGCACAAATTGGTAGCGGTATTTTTTCTTTAGTTAACAGTCTGGTTAAATTGATAACTGGTAGGGTAGTAAGGGCTTCGCTTATTTCTTGTTTAGTTTAGGACAAGGGTACGTTTTTTATAACTATGGATAAAGGTTTACTGTTGGGATTGCGGTAAGAGTAAGGAATTTGATTAGTTTTGTAAAACTCTGTTAGTTTGCGATAATCATCCTTTTGGATTAAATTAATTCGTATGGCGTTTTGGCTATGCGTTGTTGTAAATGGGTTTTTTATTAGAGCTTTAATGTCTGTTACCAGAGCTTTGTGATTTATGTTAGTATCTAGGTAGATTGGCGGGATTTTTATTTTGTTTGTAGTTGTGGTTTCTGTGGAATCTTTATTTTTAGTTGACTGACTATGGTTTTCATCGTCGACATTGTGTGATTAGTTGTAGTATTTATTTTGTTTCAATAAGGTGTCGGTTGACCAGAGGTACTTTTTTTGTATGTCATTGATAGGAGGTGTTAAACTTTTTTCTGTCTTACGTTTGGAAGCTTGATTTTGCAAGTTGGTTTCATTATTAGATGAATTGTTAATTTGTTCCGTGGTTTATAGTTTTAAACGATGGAAATAAAATGTGAATATTTACCCGCTGCGATATGAGGCTATCTATAAGGTCGAATGTAGAACCGCGATAACAGAGCACTCGCGTAGCGTCTACACTGCTTCACGGTTTACTCGCAAATCTCGCCGAAACATCTATGAAACAACAATCTAAATTCAAATTGACGAAAACCGCAATACTGATAAAAGGCGAATGCAACAAGGTGCCATCCTACTACCAATATTATTCACTGCGGCTCCGAAAAATGTTTTTGTTAATTTAAAATGGGAAAATAAATGTACTAATATTGACGGTAACCATTTTAGTCATCTAAGTTATGCAGATGATATCATTCTCTTTAATAGTAATATTTTATAACTGCAATATGCTTAAAGAGAAAGATATATTAGTCAAGCGTGTTACTAGTATGAAAATAGTGACTTTAACAAAAAATAGTGCCAAATAATACAAAGGCCACAGGATGTAGAATATTAAGAAGAAACCTAAGTGGTAATACATGAAAAATATCCAAAAAAGAACCAAGATAAGAAACATTGAAAAAGTGATCTAGTTAAAGCAGAAATGGAAACAGGATTGGCTGCTAAAATTGGTACATTGGAGGGACAGAAAAACAAAAAAAGCAGTGGACCACAACAGGCTGATGACAATACATATTCAATATCTTTAGATAAGTTAATCAGATTTACAGTAATTATTTTCTTTTTAGCAATTGAATACATCACTTTTAACAAGCATAATTTACAGAGAATTTTAATTATTATTGAGATTATTAAAAGAATTGCGTTTCACACACATGTATTTTAGTGCGTATATTATAAATTAAAACTATTTTTAGATACATGTCACAATCACAAATAGTGACAAACGGGAGCTTAAAAATCGACAAGTTGATTATTTATGATTATTTCTTATGTATAATTTATAAGTGAATTGTTAAGTTATACATCCACGAATATGAAAACCTTTAAAGAAATTGAAAAACAATACATTTTTAAAGTTCATAACATGCCTTTTAAATCATTCGTTCAGTGCAATGAAATTAGTGCAACTTGCTAATGGGGACGTTAATTGTAAAACTAAATAAACAGTAAAATTCAATTACCACTAAAAGCGGCATCAGTCTGCTATTTGCAATGCAGCACCAGTAAAATAATTTTAAATTTAAAATTATTTTTAATTTTTGCATTGCCGCGGATGATAAATCGCAATTACTGATTCAATCGCATTTTATTGTATTGCGTTTGCCACCCTTTGTGAATCGAAACGCCAGATTTTAATTACCCAGCGTGTAGCCTTCGCAGATAATCCAATAATGAATTTATCCTTTGTTAGAATTTAATTAGCAGTAAATTCATTATGAAAGTTTCCTTTGCCCCAAAACTGAGAAAATTTAAGGTATATTTACGAAATTATTTTTTGCATAATGGGATTTCAAGCGACAAATAAATTTGATACGTAGTTCTTACTCTGATTACATAGCTACAATTAATCATTTGGATACTTCTCTTAACTTACGTACTGTACAGTTATTGAACAGAACCTTTGTTGTCGATAATATATATAGTGGACCGGTGGGAATGTTACAATGTGCGTTTATATATAAGAAAACTGACGTGTAACTAAATACTTATATGCCATTGTGCTGTCGCACTCAATGTAGCTTCCATTACAGGATATAATGTTAAAGTTAAAATTGTTTCATAAACATAAAACCTGCGTTGAAGTTTCTGTAATATATTAGGATACACTTACAAGTTTAATTAAAAATAAAACGTTACATTTGCACTCATAAAATTACTAAATAGATTTTATAGCTAAGAGTTTGTTTTAGAACATCTAAAGGAAAAGACATTAGCACACAAGTATTTTGGTTACAATAAATAAACAATGAAAATATTATTAAAGTACAAGACAAATTAAATTTTTTTACAGTTCAAATGATAATATTGAAAATCATATTATTTAATGCAACCCTTATCAGCGGCCTAAATCTACTGCAAACCAACAACTTCCTCTTTGTTCTTATGTATTATTACCTTTTTTATAGAAATACTTGAGTTTTCCTTGGTGTTACGATACCTCTGATTAACCATTGTCTCGACCACGCTCCACACGTAGTAATCAAAATATTTCAATAGGAGTTGGTAGGTAGTGATAAGTTGGGAGTTCAGTAGTAATAGAAATTATTGAACAGTCATGCCTGGGTCTTCCTTGCTTTGTGCGCTGGAGCTGAGTCGTGCTAGAACACATACTTCCGCTCAGCGGTTATCTTCTCTATCCAAGGCTTAACAACTTTTTATAGTACGTTATTATAGCTGCCCGTAGTCACATCTAGATCTTCCTCAAAAAAGTTCGACGCAATAACAGTCCCTTCGCTGCTCACAAGCCCCAGCATCATTACAGAAGCGGAAAACCTTCTATGAACGACGACAGATACTTTATAGACATTTTAATAGATCCAAAAATTATTTCGGCGATTCAAATTTTTATCCTGAATGCACTGAGAGTTCTTTACACCTGAAAATAATTTTAGAATCCACCACTATTGTGTTTGATCTCATTCAGCAGTGCTTGGGCACTTAACTTCTTGTCCATCTCGTCAACTGTTCTCTCAGGACAAAAATATAGTAGTGCAGGTCCTGGTGCACTGCTAAACTTTTTTTATTTTGCTAGGTTAGTCATCCTCTGCCCAAGATCCTGATAGATCTTCTCTTTAAATTCGCGGAAGAATTCATTACTTTTAGTATGATCAAATCGCTTTTTCTTGGTTGCTCTGTGAGCAGTTAACCCTTTCAGGTATCCAGATTGCTTGTACCTTCTAGATACGTCGTAAACGTGGTCTTTTTGGAAACAAACTACACAATAATATTTATAGACCACTTTCCGACGCAAAACATTCGAGTATAGTAGTTCTATGGTCATATTCTCGGTTCATTGTGTCAACAATAGTATGATTACGTGAAACTAACTTGTTGTGTCACCTATAGCGAGTTTCGCAATACAACCTAAGAGAATTTATGATTTACCTCGGCTTTGTAGTAAACTCCTAAATATATCTTTCATATTTGTATTTACAATAGCATTCTGATTTAAATCCATTTCTATTTTCACAAAAAAAGAAGCACAAAAATATATAACAAATGTAGGCTAATTCGTTGTCACTACGACAGACTATTTGAAAGATAATATAAAATTAATCTAGTAATAAGCAGTTAGACATTACATTGAACTCCGTGTGAAAGAAAGATAGCACTAAATGAACACGCTTTTATAGGAATGCAAAAAGATATAAAACTAATTTACACGTACTTTATAAAATTTTGCAAGACTATAAATTTGGTGTAATTGAACAACAAAATTTTAAAACAAAATCTTCTTTTTTGATTTGTGGTACTTCCCTATTACGGATGTTGGCGATCAATATTCCTCGCTGGTTGCTGATTTTGAGTAGTAATTTGTGTCATTTGAGAAAGTACTGTATAAACTATTTTGTACGTTGATTGGTTCCACTGGAGTGACGTTTTATGTTGAAGTGAATTTATTTCTCTTACGTTTTGTTGTCCTTTATAAGATCTGGAGAGTTTAAGAAATGCCGTAAGGTCTTAAGCTCGATGATAGAGAAACTCCAACTACACCTCCCCGTGGTAAAGGATGGGAACACCTAAGGATTGGTGGCAAACGTAGCTCTGGAAACCGAATGTGCGCCGCTATAAGCAAACAAACCTGACTCCCGGGTCAGGATGGGCACCCTATTGTCCTGAGGGTGAGAAATCGCCCTCGAAGGCGGAGGAATCGATAAGAAGGTCAACAGCATTGGGATCAGGAAGGCAACGGAAAACCACCTGATTAGAGGCACAAAGTGCATTTCTAAGAAAAAATCAAGAAGGCAAACAGTTGCAATAATACAATGAATACTTTTCATGGTAATCGGAACCCAAGATTCGGCAGGAGAAAAAACACCAGCAAGGCTTCTCAGGTCGTCATCCAGCTAAACCCTTGCAAATCACAAGACCAACAAAGGCTAAAATTGTCAAAGAGTCCAATCAAAATTGGAACTTGGAATGTCCGTACGATGGCCCAACAAGGAAAAATTAATAACGCAGTAGCTGAAATCAAAAGACTTCAACTGGACATAATGGGGGTAAGCGAGATGAGATGGCCAAACAATGGCCAATACTTAATAGACGAACACCAAGTATACTATTCAGGAAACGAAAAAGGTCAATTTATAAATGGTGTCGGATTGATACTGTCAAGCAAACTTCAAAAATATGTTACTAACTTCATACCTGTATCAGAGAGACTAATACTTATCCAACTAAGTGGAAATTCCATAAACATAAATATAATACAGGTCTATGCCCCAACAGCCGAAGCGGAGGAAGACAAAATAGAAGAGTTCTACGAATCTCTTAAAAATACATTGAACCAACTAAAAAAGCAAGAACTAACTCTTATTATGGGAGATTTAAACGCTAAAATAGGCCAAGGTAGAAGCGGAGAGCATATCGGTGAATACGGACTGGGAGTACGACTTAAAATGTTCGTAGAAGAAGAAGACTTTGTTATCCTTAATACATTATATAAGCTACCACCAAGAAGACTCTACACATGGACCGCCCCCACCAACCCCGACGAACCCAAAGAGAAGAGAGTACGAAACCAAATCGACTATCTTCTAATAAACAAACGTTATCGCAATAGCTGTTTAGCCGCCAAAACATACCCTGGAGCGGACATTGCATCAGACCATTGCTTATTAGTAGGAAAATTCAAATTAAAACTAAAGAAATGCTTGAGAAAAATTGTAAAAAAGAAATGGGACCTAAGGAAAATAAGTGATAGCCCGCAAACGCGTGGGAATATGACACAAGAACTAGGTGTAGCATGTGAACAGAGTATAAACAAAAACCAAACGGTAGAAGAAGCACTTCGAGACATGACAACATCCTTTGACAAAATCGGAGATAAGTATCTGACAGTACAAAACCGAAAGAAAAAAAAGTGGATGACTGACGAAATCCTACAATTAATGGATGAAAGAAGAAAAGCAAAAAATAACGACACCAGATACAAAGAAATCCAGAAATTAATAAAATACAAAATAAGGATGGCTAAAGAAACATGGCTAACAACACAATGCAAAGAAATTGAACAATTAGAACAAAAACAGGATGCATTTAACATGCATAAAAAAGTAAAAGAAGCTGCAGGAATCTACAAAGTAAACAATACAACAAGGCTACTCAACAAAGACGGAAAAACAATTATAGAACCAGACGCAAAAATTTCTGCCTGGCAGAAATACGTTGAAGACCTTTTCGGAGACGTTGATAGATCAGATGAACCTCAAGAATATCCAGAAGTAGAGCCCTTACCCATCACCACCGACGAAGTGGAAAAATGCATAAAACAGTTAAAAATCGGAAAGGCTCCAGGTCCTGATCATATACATACCGAATTTTTAAAAATGATGAACGATGCGAGTGTAGAATGGCTAGCAAAAATTTTTAACATTATCTATACCACCGGATAAATCCCTGAACCGTGGTTAAGATCAACATTTGTGACAATCCCCAAAAAACCAAATGCTAAATATTGCGAAGATTACTGCACCATCAGCCTTATGAGTCACCTCCTAAAATTATTTCTAAAAATTATACACCGCAGAATTTTTACAACGTGTGAAGCACAAATAAATAGAGAACAAGTCGGATTCCGCAATGCCTTGGGAACTCGCGAAACTATTTTTAGCCTACAAGTTCTATTTCAAAGAGCCAGAGATGTAAATCATGACATATATGCTTGCTTCATCGATTATCAAAAAGCCTTCGATAAAGTCCAACATAATAAACTAATAGACATACTTCAAGAAATAGGCCTTGATAATCGAGACATAAGAATAATAAGCAACCTTTATTGGAATCAAAAAGCAGCAGTGCAAACTGGCAACATGATATCAGAAGACATCAAGATAAAACGCGGTCTCAGGCAAGGATGCGTACTTTCTCCTCTTCTGTTCAACGTGTATTCGGAACACATCTTTCAGCAAGCTCTGGGCAGCATAGATGATGGAATCAGAGTCAACGGAGAAATATTAAATAATTTTAGATATGCGGATGACACGATAGTGTTTACAAACGACATCACCAGTCTCCAACGAATTATGAACAGAATTACAGAAGTTAGCAAGCGGTTCGGACTGACCCTAAATACCAAAAAGACCAAATATATGATAATTACAAAAAATCACATTGTTGACACCGGATTAACGATTGACAACAACAGGATCGAACGTGTGCGAAAATATACTTACCTTGGGACAACAATCGATGAAAACTGGGACCACTCACTGGAAATAAAGTGTAGAATTGAAAAGGCGAGAGCAGCGTTCGTAAAAATGGCCAAACTATTCAAGTGCCATGAATTATCTTTACCCATTAAATTAAGACTACTGAGATGTTATGTCTTCAGCGTATTGCTGTATGGAGCAGAGACGTGGACACTGACAGAGGCATCAAGACGAAAAATAGAGGCCTTCGAGATGTGGTTGTACCGCAGAATCCTCCGTATATCTTGGACAGAGCATGTAACCAACCACACCGTGCTGAGGAAAATGGGAAACAAGAAACAGAACTCCTCACAACAATAAAAGTTCGTAAGCTGGAGTATCTAGGGCACATCATGCGCAACAATCAGAGATATGGGCTCCTACAATTGGTCCTCCAGGGTAAGATCGAAGGAAAAAGAAGCATCGGCAGAAGACGCATATCGTGGCTGAAAAACCTGCGAGTATGGTTCAATACAACAACAACTGGACTGTTTCGTGCCGCTGTTGATAAAGTCCGTATTGCCATCATGGTTTCCAACATCCGAAACGGATCGGAACTTTAAGAAGAAGACGTTTTGTTGCTCTTTGGTACGTGGATTTGTTTTTAATTGTTGCGCCGTGGTAGTTTACATCATTGTTTTGATCGATAGTGTGATGCGTCATAGGTGGACGTATTGAACAGTTGAAATTATAATATATGGATTTATATTTCAGATATTGCATTTTAATTCTGGTTTACAATAATTAAATTTATGCACTGAAGACAGCAAATGCACGTTTTTACGATACAAAAATCAAGTAATGACTCCCAGTAACATAAATAACCTTAAAAAAATATGGTGTGAACATCACACGACTTTCCTTATCCCTATTATTTGGGTAATTCTGGCAAAAACCCTGGGTTTCAATTTTTACTTTTACTTTACATCATGTTTATCTTGCGATAACAAATCATTTTTATTCTCATGAATTTTTTGTATCTCAAACCGTTTAAATTCGCGACCGTTTTACGACCGATTTTGCGACCTTGCGGTCAAACGGCTCGGCCGATTTTTACCAAAAGCTTTGTATTGCGTCTCCCACCTACAAGTAACTTGCATACCAAATTTCAAGTCTCTAGTTCTTACAGTTGTCGAGATATCCTGTCTACTGATAGACCAACAGACAGACACAGACACAGACACAGCACACACACACACACACACACACACACACACACACACACACACACACACACACACACACACACACACACACACACACAACACACACACACACACACACACACACACACACAGACACACACACACACACACACACACACACACACACACACACACACACACACACGAACCAATGGCCCAAACCAACTTTTTTGGTGTCCTGAGGCTAGAATTCGTCCAGAAATGGGAAAAACTAATTAGGACAAATTTTCGCCGCTTACATTACTTTCCTTATTATAGGAAAAATAATTAAGTGATAGAAATGATAAATTAAAAATGTTATTAACTTCGTCTAGTTACACGCTATACTAAATGAAATAATTTGCTGCGACTATATAGAGAAATTGTTAAAATATATATTTACTATTGAAAAACTATATTTATTTGAAAAATCTATTTTAGTTAAATTGCACCCTTACACTTCAATACGAAAAACCGTTTGGTATAACTAAAACATTGAAATTTTTATATGAATGTGTATTGAAAAACTTAGAAGACTTCATGATTTACAAGCGTTACAATTTGTGCATGTAAATTAACTTCGTAAGACTGCTCGACCCTTAGGTAATTTTCCCGATTGCGCCTTGTAAACACAAATTAAGTTTCATTAGTCGGCGCTTGTTCCAGTTGAGATGTTATATTTCAAATAAGATTTCAGCCTGTAACTTAGTTGGAGATTCGCGCTTTTTAAAATTATCTACTGCGCCGGAGACATGCCCCAATAATATTCGAACGAGGCAAGCCAGGGCGAAATTGATATGCAATGATGCGGGGTCGGCTGAGAGTATAAAATTGAATTGCTCTGCTAACTCCAATTTCCGCCCGATCAAGATGCAGCGAGGAAGCCGCCCGTTACATGCGCCGCTACACGGCCTTCCATCACCATTCTGAACATACTTCAGGCCGCCGAGTGTCACGACAGAAGGGCGCTGCTGCTCATAACGCGTGCACGTGGCCGTGCATAATGAGCCGCCGACATCATAAAGCAAGTGCTAAGTCGCGAAATTTGGCAGTGCGGTGCTTCATGCATCGCCCCGCCGTGCAAACAAATTAAATGGGCAAAGCTCCAACAAATTTCCCGCGGAAGGTTTTTCCGCGCTGTTTATTTTGTTCATGAATTTATTGGCTCAATGAGCATTGAGGGAGAACGGCGCGATACACCTTCATCGGCTTCACGTAAACAAGCTTTATAACAAGGGGCGGGTTATAGGCAGGCGCGGCTTCCTCCCTTATAAATAAGGATCCGTAATACTAAATCACATTTAAGCTTCGTGTGTTGCGTGATAGGGTTACCTTCTGTTTACCAAGATCAAATATTAATATCAAAAAATTTATTTTTAACCCCATTGTATTATTTCCACTTAGAGAATCTAAAAAATTTTCTCGAATTAACATAACGTCATTTTATAAAAATATTCCGTGCACAATTGTGCATGATAATAAACACAATCAGAGGAAGCTTTGAAATTCATATGATTGAATTAGTAACGATACGATGTTTACAAATACTAAACTCTTGGTTTCAGTAAGATCAGCCCAGTTTAAAAGGTAAGTAATTGCAGACCTTAATGTGAAATAATGATAAGCCACATATTCTTAGTTATTGAAAAAACGAATTTAATGTTTTTTATTGATTCCAAGTATTTTAGGCGTAGTTTAGAAAGAAGTGTCTGGATAGGACGTCCTTTTTTAGTGACGATGATTGTTCTGTATGCGTCATTGACAGGATATTTCACGTAAATTATTTTAGTGTTATCAGATTTAAAATGACAGAAAAATGCAGAAAAGAAATGAAGATTTTCATCGTTTTCTATGCGCAGATTTTTTTATGTTGCTTAGAATAGGTTGGAAATTCAGAAAATCACTTTGATTCATAGTCAAGCTGAAGGTGGTGTGTTATAGCCTTGAATTTTTTCTTTAACAAGTTGCAACCACAGGGACATAAGAAGCCAGTTTTTATTTTGGCCAGGCAGTTGTCCGTTAATATAACTAAATCTTCGACTCCAGACTTTTTACATAAAAATCTCAGAAGGATGGAGGCTACCTCATCGCCTCTTTTTGCAACGTCCTCCGTTCATACAAACATATGTCCCCTGCAATCATGTGCAATCATGTACTCCAATATTTTACAGCCATACCTTTCGGCAATAAAATGCAGGTCCAGTTGTCAACTTCGGAATAGGCATAGTTTGTTGCATATTAAAAGAAATCACACATCTTCTATTATCATTTTTAGAACGATCTGTTTCTTGCATTCCCTTAGCTTTAGCTTTATGCAAGTTGAGGTTTGTTGTCAGTCTTGTTGCTTCAAGTTTATTATTTGCCAATTCTTCAGTTTCTATTTTAATATTAATCTCATCAAACATCTCTCACATTTTTCTTAGCACCAAGGCGTATGTTTTTCTGTGTAAAGTTTTGATATACTCATATCGCAATCGAGATACACTTTACCCATATTTTAGTTTCGGCTATAGTGACTGATATTTAGGAATTGAATATGTGATTTCTGGGGTCGTTAATTTTGTTGGATTTATTTTTATATTTACCTCGTTTAGCTTTTCAGGGACTGTTATACCTTTATTTTTTTAGATACAATATTTTTTAACTTACCTTTGAGACTTGCAATCCACGATGATTTGTATACACATATTTTCCTTCCATTTATATTTACTGAGCAGACTGCATTTGACGATCTAGTAGACTGCTGCCGCTTCTGCTCCTTTGGGTAAAATTTCTTAGTGTTAACGATTTCAATTCAAGCAAAAATGTAACTATTTTGTAGCTCTCAAGAACTCAAATCTCAGAGCTTATTAAAAATGGCTTTTCTCTGTAATTTTTTTATATCTACAAGGCGGTCCAAGTTCTCACGCGCTAATAATTTTGTTTGTCCTGTCACTAACACATTCCTGTACAAAATTTCTTCTAAATTTTCTTTTATGTCGAGAATAACATTTTATATTTGGTTGCTTCCACCTGCTTTTCGAAGTACGATTAGGAGAATTTGCTTTGGCTCTTTTTGCTACAGATGGGCCATCACTCTTCACATCATTTACATCAGACTCATGAAATAACAATGCAATAATATAACAAGCTACTCATATTTACATTGGACTCCACAAGTGCAAAAATATGACAAGCTACAATATTAAACACAAATCTTACCGATTAATTATTGCGTTGCATTTCATCATCACTAGAAGCATAGTCACTATATTTCAGGACTAGAACTGCTCATGGATAAAATAATTAAGCACAGATTACTAGGATCGACATTTCGTGTAGCTTGTCACTATTTAACACACAATTTTCTAAAAAATTGAAAGCTGTAACACGATAATCTTTGGATTGTAACAGCATCTACTGGCCAATTGTCAAACTATCAATTGAGAAGCTTGTTCTATTATTGCAGCGTTCAAATGTATAAAATAATGGAATTTAAAAATGTGGTTTGTCATTGTTTCACATTAAACCCCTTAACTATAATATGGATTCAGTGTCGTGAGTTCGAAAAGTGAAAACTTGCTGGTAACCGAAAGCGTTATATTCTTGGGAAATAGATGTTAAAGTGAAAAATGGAACTTGAAGCTGAAGTAAGCAGTGCAAATATTAAAAAGCAAAATAACTGATAGAGTTTAACAATTTCATACACGTTCAACATAAAAAGATCTAATTAAAATTGAACGCATTGAGAATACTTTACGCGGCTCGCAAGGTAAAGTACGCGCGGGTGAAACGGCGTTTCGCCGTGCGAGATAAGTGATAACGGAAGTTCAGGACGAACCGACCATAATAAATAACAAAATAGTAAATACATCCAAATTAAAACATAACCAGAATCGGTTATAATGAAAAATATACTTGAGGAAATTAACTTGAAGTTAAATAAATTGGATTCGTTGGAGAAGATAATTCAAAGTATGGATAATAAATTAAACGGCATACGTAAAAAATTTAATACCACGAAATTAGAAAAAGAGAAAAAAAATTTGAAAGTTAGAACAGTAAGCGAAAAATCCTCGGAAAACAGGGGGAAATAAAAATAAGAAAATAGTTGAGGTGAATCACAAAACCCTATGGAATGGCGCTAAAAAATAATAACGAAAAAAATAGAAAATGACGAACGCGATGTAAAAGGACAAGAAAAAAGAAAACGATATAAATTAAATCAGGATAGTGCAAAGAAGACAATAAAATAAAAAAGTATCCGACTAGCAACATGGAATTTGAGGAGTTTGATGAAACCAGGGCTCTACAAAATCTAAAAGAAGAAATCTTGCGTTATAACATACACATTATGGGAGTCCAAAAAATGAAATGGAAAACGAGCGGCATTTAGGATGCAGCAAATGATTACACTATAATGTGTAGCGAAACAAAAGGGGGAATACGAAACGGGTTTTATAATAAGTAAAGAATGTAAAAGCGTAATCGTGGATTTTAAACCAGTGGGTGACAGAATAGTTACTATAAACGTAAGAGGAAAGTTTGAGAATATTAGCATATTCAGTGTGCATGCACCCATAGAAGATGAGCAAGGCGACGAGAAAGCATAGTTGCAAAGAGCCATCGATGATATAGCACATGACGTAAAACTGATAGTGGAAAACCGAGGAATATCACGCATCGATTGTAGGGAAACACAGCTTACATCAAATAAGCAACGATAACGAAAAAAGATTAATAAACCTAGCGAGTACAAATAACATGGTGATTAGTAGCACACGATTCTTACATTTAAAAATTTATAAAGAGACATGGGTATCCTCAGACGGGCAAACGAAGAACCAGATACACGATATTGTGATTGACACAAGACATATGTCAGATATACTGGACGTTCGTAGTCATAGAGAAGCAGACTGCGACTCCCATCATTTTCTGGTAGGTGTAAAATTTAAAGAAGGAATCGCAATAAAAAAGGAAGGTGGTGAAAAAAAATTAAAAATTTAATTTAGAAAGTTTGAGGGAGAATGAAGAAATTGTAGAAAAGTACAAAGGAGCAAATCAACAACAAAGGGAAAAAGGAAACAACACTGGACAAAAACTGGGGAGAAATAAAAAAGATATTGTTATCTGCAGCGGAGATATTAGAAAGAAAAAAAATTCAGTAAGAGGAAACCGTGGCATGACAAAGAATGTAGGTTAGCTATAGAAGAAAAAAACAAAGCCAAACTTGCGCTGCTAAAGAAAACAAGCGAAGAAAAGCAAGGAATATACAAGGAAAAAGTAAAGAAGCTATGCAGAAAAAAAAACGAGAATTTGAACAACAAAGGTTAGCGGAAGTAGAAGATGTGGCTAAAGCCAAAAGCATAAAAATTTTTTAGAGATAAGTAGGAGTACAAAATAAGGGGTTTCAACGACAAGTGGCATTATGTAGAGGCAAAAAAGGAGATCTTGTCGGGGATAAACGAAATAGAATGAAGAGATGAAAGAAATACTTCGAATGATTGCTAAATATTGGAAGTGTATACATTAAAGAGAAGATAAGGTAGAAACACCAACAAAGGAGAAGGTAAAATATATCACAACAAGCCTAAAAAATCCTAAGAATCCAGAGAAAGATAAAATTGCAGCAGAAATGCTCAAGTATTTGGACAGGGAAATGGAAAGCAACACGTACACTCTAAAAAAAAATCTGGAAAAATGAAGAGATGCCTAAAACCTGGAGTACAGAAATAATTTGCTCGCTACACAGAAAAAGTAACAAAACAATATGTGAAAATTATGGAGGAACATCCTTGCTAAGTAATGGGTATAAAATATTATATTAATAATAATAAGAAGGATAACATCTATAATGGAAAGAGTGGTAGGGAACTATTAGTGCGGATTTAGAAAAGAAAGATCCGCACTAGATCAGATCTTTACTATAAGCCAGGCAATGGAAAAAGTTACGAAAATAATCTTAATTTATTCTTTTTCTTTATAGACTTCAGTTAGGCATACGAATCGGTTTAAAGGTCACAGTTATATCAAATATTAGACATATTGCAAGTGTCATCAAAATTAACAATGTTAATTAAAATGTATCTAAAAGATTTGCAAGCGAGAGTAAAAGTACAAGGGATTTTATCCGAAAAATTTGAAACAAATAAAGAGTTGAGGCAAAAGGATCCTTTATCAATGAGTTTATTTAATCTGATATTAGAGTGGATAATACTACAAGTAACAGCAGTAAGAAAATGGACTATAATGAACAGAATTACGTGCATAAGCTGATGACTTGGATATTATATAAAGAAACAAGTCCGAATTACAAGAAGTGTTTATACAGTTTGAAGAAACCGCAAGAAAAGTAGGTCCCAGCATAAATCAAAGCAAGCTCATGATAACATCTAGAGGAGGAAGAAAAGAGTCAAAAGTTATATTGTATAAAACAGTTGTAAGGCCAGTTGCAATATATGTAGCAGACGCATGGACCCTTAATAAAAAGGAAGAAAGTGCGCTAGAAACTTGGAAAAGAAAAATCCTTAGAAGAGTATCTGGTCCGGTGATGGAAAATGTTGAGTAGCAAATAAGATTCAATTTTGAACTAAAACGGTCGTATAACCAGCCAAGTATAATGGATACCATTAAAAGTAATATAGTGGAGCGGCTAGGGAATTTGAATAGAATGTGTGCATCTAAGGGTTGCAAAAGTATCTTCAAAAGGGGCACTGAAGGTAAAAGACCTAAAGGAAACCCGCGGAAAGGGTGCTTAGACATCGAAAAAGCGGGAGAAGTTTAACTGTGGATAAAGAAAAGTGGAGGGAGGTGAAAGAAAAAGTTAGCAAGACCGATGACTAGACGCAAGTCTAATTCGGCCTAGTAGGAGTTGAGCAGTCTGTAAACTCGGAAGAAGCCCATGGCCTTTAAAAGGCGGTCAAGAGCGAAGGAGTCAGTAAGTAAGTAAGTAAATTACACTACACAATATTTACAATAAATGGTTTTGAATCTTAAGAAATTAGTTCATCATTTAAAATTCATGTTCGCTACATTAATAATCAATTGAAAATTATTTCTCTTACATCTTGTGTACTGCTTCAAAATGATATTTTTAAAACTTGTGTTTATTTGAAAAGCCAGTTGTACATAAACACAAGCAAATTTTATAAAGTGTAGGATTTAAATCCACTATAATATCCGTACATAAATCTTCAACTTGGTCATTTGATGTCAGTAGTAAATTAATTTGTGACAGCTGCAACTTAATCCCCTTTCAAAATTGAAAACGAAATTTACGCACACCCTTGGCTGGGTATAAAGTAATAAGGGAGAATAATAGTCGCTGTAAGGGAATTTCATTAGAAATGTTGTAAATATCAATTGTGCATTAAACGGTTTATTTCTAATTAATTAATTTAAGAAATGGTATGCAAAGCAGACTATGCCAGCTACTAAAATATTATTACTTTAATAGCTAGAAAAAACTTTACTTCTTTTAAAAATACCTAGCGCCAGCTCCTAAATATACATAAAGTTAAAATTCACTAAAAATTAATTTTGTTTGTAAAGAAAATAGTTCGGATACAAATATTAAAAGTCTGTCTATGGTGAAAAGTAAATTATCTGACAATACATTATACTTACAAGGAACAGTATCAAAGTGTCCGCTACCAATTCCAATAAAACTTAAACAAGTTGTAGAATGTAATAAAATAAAAGACACGTATTGTTTTTATTTGTCCATAAGCACTTTAAAGTTCCCCTCTAAAAACAGAATGTCCTAAGTTTTATTTGAAATATGTTCACAAAACAAAATGAAAACGGAACAAGACCGTATTGGTTTCATCCCAAAAGAAACCGTCTCTTATTTCTTACAAAGGCATATTTTTGCAACAAAGGCTGATTTTTGGCGTCTGGATTTGATTTATGGTCCCTAGTTGAATACTGAAAACGTTATGTCTCCATCACAGATCAAAAATTATATGGCTTGAGAGATGTCAGAAATGACAGAAAGAGAAACTTGTCTCCAGCTTGAAAGCTGCCTTGATCAAAAGTTTGAAAAATAAAAGGACCGACAGACGGACAGACAGGAACATTACTCTCTACACAAGGTTTCTCATTTTAATATATAGAAGCCTAAAAACTAATTGCTAATAGCAGTAGAGTTATCGCAAATAAAGAAGGACATGATGAATCTTTTAACACGTATATCTAGAACTTTAATAGCTATGATAATTAGATATAGAAGGCCATCTGAATTTCCAAAAAATCTAAAACCTCCGACTCTTGATTGCCAAAATAAATTTCTAGTACAACCAAAAGTAATTGAGAAAAAGTTATACCGTATTTGAAACGCCTTGCTAATTTATCTCGAGAAGAGGATCTGAAGCAAAGTACTACAGTCAGTCTCTATTTTAACAACTTAACCAACTAAGTCAGTTAATCCAATTAAAATTAAAATAAATTTAAGACACTAAATATTAGAGAATCTCCAGAGGGCGAAATACTTCGTAAAATATCAAGACAAGGTATTCTATTAAATTTTAAATGCAATTTTAAGAGTGGATTAGATCAAATTTTTTTTCATATCACTTAACTTTATAACGATCTCACTAAAGAAAGAAGAAATTAAAAGACATTGGGATTAAAAGAACAGCCATTCTGCAGTATTCCTTAAATTAGTTACACATTTTACAAATTGGGAAACGGAGATCTACTCGTAAAAATATAATAGGTTCTCTTGGTATATTTACCTGTTCAAAACTCACGTAAGTAAACGACAATTTTACATAAAAGGCAACAACTACCCAAAAATTCTGAAATCCCGCAACAGCCAGTATGTCACTCGTATACACTTTATACGAGAGTCATTCAATAATTAAAGAAACAAACTGACCTGGAAAAAAAACTGTTTATTTGTACAAAATAAGACTTTTCCTACTTTTCAACATACTCCCCAACAATATTTATGCACTTGTCCCAACGGGTTACTAGCTTTTTTATACCCGCTGCAAAGAACTATTTGTTTTGGTGTCGGAGCCAATTTCCCACAAATTTCTTGACATCCTCGTTATCCTGGAACCTCTTCCCACGTAATACGTCCTTCAGTGGACCAAACAAATAGAAATCAGAGGAAGTACCTCCCAGCCCATTTTGTCAATGGTTTCACGGGTTAATTAAGCAACATGAAGACGTGGGTTGTCTCGCTGGAGAATCACACCTCTCCTCTGAGATCCACGACGTTTGTCTCTCATGGCTGGCTTCACCTTCTTCAAAAGCATATCTGAGTAGTATTGGCCGTTAATTGTACGCTGTTCCTCGAGATAATCGCAATATACCGCAGCTTCAATGTTCCAAAATACCGTCAACATGACTTTCCCTGCTGATGCTTGAATTTTGAATTTTTCCACACTGATTCTCGACCACTTTTGAACTGTTCTACCCACCTGTAAAAATTTTCACGGTTCATACAACTTTCACCATACACTTTAGTCATTCTAGAGTATACGTTAGCTGTTTTTTCACCTTCAGCAATCAAAAAACAAATCACAGAACGTTGTTCAACTAATGTGGAATTTTCAAGAAGATCCGACATCGTCTAACTTAATTTTAAAGTTATAAACAGAGCAATGTTGATCAATCAGCTGATTAAAACTCATCCCAGTGAGGCCAACTTAAGATCCTAAGTGTATCAAACTTGTACTACCAACAGTATTTTCCCCACTCCAATTTATCTCTTTAATTATTGAATGACCCTCGTACACAGAGATTATCCCAATAACTAACGTAACAAATATTTGCGGATTCCGTTCTAATATATCATGCAAACTCTATAACAGCTTTCGACATGTATTGACAAAATGTCGTAAAAGAATTAGAAAACAAACCACTGCTGATTTACTTTCAGAAAAGGCACCACATAAACAGCTCAAAAGTACTTTAAGTGAGTAATTAATTAGAAGCAACACGTTAACAAAATGTATATAAATTGATATACGAGCACGTAAAATAAATGGCCTTATGTAAAGGAGGTCAAAATTTTTATTAAAGTGCAAAATTCAGTCATAGACCCCATTTGGACATAAAGGATGGAATTCTTTTAGCGTGTTAATCAATTTAATATAACAATAACACAAAGATATCAATTCAAAATATTTCGAATAGTAAGTGACGCATTACTTACAAATCTTAACATACCATACATATAGAGATGTTATTTATAAACTATGTATTAAGTGTCACGACAAACAAAAATCTAGAAGACAAAAAATATTGGATAATCTACTTAAATTAATGTTATATTATCGTATAGTTGTTATTTAATTTTATTTATTGTTGGTTCATGAAATATACCGTGTTCTAATTTAGATGAAAATCTGCATTATAATTTTTTGACAGAGAAAAAACAATTTTTGGCTTTAAAATTTAATTATACAAAATGATCAATGAAAACAAAGAAGTCACTGCAAAAAAATAAAAACAGTATTTCTTATTAAACTAAAGTGCATATTTTTACAGACAAAGTTACCGTACAGTGCTCTCTCCATTAATTAAATCAAAATCGTAGCTACAATTCTAAAGTAGGAGATGAACTTGTTCGAAACTATTTGAATCTCCTGAGTGGTTTACAAGTGGAGTTTTGTGTACACTATAAGTCATCCTTCATGAATGTTGATCTCTGCTGCCTTTCTTCGCCTTCTGTTAACTTTGATTGGTTTCAAAATTCAACTTTTCTTATTGCAATGTTTCATTGTCCCTGTATTTTAGATATAGAGTAAATTAAATAATTATATTTAAGTGGGTAGCCCCACTGCCAAAAAAAAATTAAATAAATTGACATTAGTGACATGTCTTATGCAAAAAAGATACAGCATACGTGGTCGGTTCCGAAAATATCGGGATAATGTAGATAATGCGCATGGGTGAATGAGGACTTCTCTGGAAGGGTCAGTTAGGAGTTAGGCGCGTCACATTCTACACAAAACTGGAAAATTCGTCCGCAGAAACTATTTAGTTCACTAAAAAAAACTTTTAGGGTGACGCAATGTGTGCAAAACAAATAAAGGCATCTTGCACGCGATTTAGAGAATGCTGAAAATTAGTGAAAGTGATCAAAGCTCTAGAAAACGAGAAACAGCCAAAACACCGAACTATGTCAAATGTATGTGAACTACAATTAGTAAAGATTAGGGATTATCTGTCTATGTCAGTGAAAGTCATAAACTTAGTATCTGTGGTACATTTATTACAAGTTCTACATTGATTTGTTTCATTTTTTTAATAGAATTTTCTACTCACTCACTAATAAAACAACAATAGGAGGTATCAAAAAGAAACAACAATTTTTGTCTTAGGTGCTAAATAATAGCAAACTACTGGTTTAAATATTGCATACCTTGCCAGAGAAATTGTTGATTGTTAAATAAATGTAGTGCATTTGTTAGTGTTATTTACACTCAAAAGCAACATAATGTAACTGCTTTTTGTGTGCAAAATTAAACACTAAATAAACTCACATGAATACTAAGAATGTTTGTGGTGATTACTGTCTGTTAGAGCAACATCTCTAGAGTTGGCTTTAAAAAAGTCAATCTTATTATGTTCATTGTCAGGGGCATCGAGCAAGAAATTCAAAATTATTACTACTTTGGTAAAACTATTTGATGTAGATTAAGTCCTGTCACCTTTTGAGAAGTAGCGACCAACAAACCTCCATATCCGTCAGCAACTGAGGTTGTTAGTATACCTGCATTTCTATTGTAAGGAATAAATATTGAGCATTAGCTTTAGTCGACTGGGAATAACAAAACAATACTTATCATTCGAACCTGAAAAAAGTCAGTTTTGAACCCTCAAGTAAAGACAGTAAAATAATTAAATACACAAGATGTCAAAATTTCCAAAACATATCGTAGTAAACCATAAGCATGTGTGAAATGCGGAAGACTTCACGACATCAGTATTTGCACTAAAACTAGGAATACCAAGCCTGCTATGGCATTATTCGAGGGAATACACCCAGATAATTATAAAGGATGCCCAGCTTACCAATAACTACCACATTTTTTAAATAAATAACCAAGCCACAAGAGAACAAACTTTCTCATACCTGCATCGTTAAGAAAATTTGTAACTACTCTGTAACAAACTGCACCTATATAGTTTAACCTACTCATAAAAATTACCAAATTAAGTATTTCCAAACTAAGATTTGATCCTGCAACAATTAGAACCTACTCAATCAATTTTTTTAAAAACTTCTCATATATAAATAATATAGCTCGTCTGAGATAATCATTTCATTAACAAAACGTATTTGAAAGTACCCGAAATCATAGAATGGTTAGCTAAATTCTCCTAATTTGGCTAAAGAAAGCTCGAGATTAAAGAGTGGTCAGCTAAATTCTCCCTAATTTGGCTAAAAAGCTCGAGATTAAAGAGTGGTCAGCTAAATTCTCCCTAATTTGGCTAAAGAAAGCTCAAGATTAAAGAGTGGTCAGCTAAATTCTCCCTAATTTGGCTAATAAAAGCTCGAGATTAAAGAGTGGTCAGCTAAATTCTCCCTAATTTGGCTAAAGAAAGCTCAAGATTAAAGAGTGGTCAGCTAAATTCTCCCTAATTTGGCTAAATAAAGCTCGAGATTAAAGAGTGGTCAGCTAAATTCTCCCTAATTTGGCTAATAAAAGCTCGAGATTAAAGAGTGGTCAGCTAAATTCTCCCTAATTTGGCTAAAGAAAGCTCAAGATTAAAGAGTGGTCAGCTAAATTCTCCCTAATTTAGCTAATGAAAGCTCGAGATTAAAGAGTGGTCAGCTAAATTCTCCCTAATTTGGCTAATGAAAGCTCGAGATTAAAGAGTGGTCAGTTAAATTCTTCCTAATTTAGCTAATGAAAGTTCGAGATTAAAGAGTGGTCAGCTAAATTTTCCCTAATTTGGCTAAAGAAAGCTCAAGATTAAAGAGTGGTCAGCTAAATTCTCCCTAATTTGGCTAAAGAAAGCTCGAGATTAAAGAGAGGTCAGCTAAATTCTCCCTAATTTAGCTAATGAAAGCTCGAGATTAAAGAGTGGTCAGCTAAATTCTCCCTAATTTGGCTAATAAAAGCTCGCGATTAAAGAGTGGTCAGCTAAATTCTCCCTAATTTGGCTAATAAAAGCTCGAGATTAAAGAGTGGTCAGCTAAATTCTCCCTAATTTGGCTAAAGAAAGCTCGAGATTAAAGAGTGGTCAGCTAAATTCTCCGTAATTTGGCTAATAAAAGCTCGAGATTAAAGAGTGGTCAGCTAAATTCTCCCTAATTTGGCTAAAGACAGCTCAAGATTAAAGAGTGGTCAGCTAAATTCTCCCTAATTTGGCTAAAGAAAGCTCGAGATTAAAGAGTGGTCAGCTAAATTCTCCCTAATTTAGCTAATGAAAGCTCGAGATTAAAGAGTGGTCAGCTAAATTCTCTCTAATTTGGCTAATGAAAGCTCGAGATTAAAGAGTGGTCAGCTAAATTCTCCCTAATTTGGGAGATTACACTCTGTGTAATAGAGTACTCTATTTTCTCTTTATAAACGCTAGTTTTGCTGTCTTTATTCTTGTTTCAATTTCTTTAGTTGTATTGCTAGTTCTTGTAATCCACGCACCTAGGTATGTATAGCAGTTGACCTTTTCAATTCATGTATTAGACATTGTCAAAATGTCATCAACCTCTAGTTTCTTTGATGTAATCATTAGCTTTGTCTTGTTATCGCTTAGATTCAGACTATATTTATTACTGTGTAAGTTTATGTTTTCAACTAAATGCTACAAATCTTCTAATTCATCTACTATTGTTAGGACATTTTCAGCATATCGCACATTGTTTACAATTTTACCATTTATAATTATTCCTATTTTTTTTCTCTAAAGGCTCCTGACATATTGCTTCACTATGAAATATCTTTAAAGTTCAATTCGGAGGTCTCCGGTCCCCGGCCGTGTGAGAAGCATTGGTTGCCAGATCATCGTGTTCGGGGCCGCGTGGAAAAAAGGATCGTTGCTATATATTTCGTAATGTCAACATAACGTCAATGTCCATTACGGAGATGCACCGGAATGAGACGGAATACATGACTAGCGCACTCGTTGGAGAGCAGCAATAGTAACGATTGCTACAGAAAGTTGGTAACACTTGCATTCTCTATAGTAGCTAGGCGTAGCTGGCTCGATTTTCTAGTATACGCATATTAAGCAAATCGGAGAAAGACCACATCCCTAACGGACACCTCTGCATATCTTAATTTTTTCTGTTATTTTATTTATTACTTTTACTTAGCTTTTTTATGCCAGTACAATTTGGCTCTTATCCTTATGGCACACAGCGATTCAGAAGTATTTACCCGCAGTTCTATTTTACAGTTTGAGTAACAAAAATTCAAAACAAACTCCTTGCAATTACAACAATTTGAGTTCAGAATCTCACAACTTTGCTAATTATCTTGGACTATCTTTCGAAACAGAATTTAACATACTAAATTATTCTTTGAAGGTCCAGGCGAAAACATATCCACAGGAGATTATAGAAATTAAAACTGGAGCATTTTCTTAAATAGATTACGTATAACAATTATAATTTCCTCTTTGCTGGAAGTCTAGCTTATTGGCCTTAAATATTCCAGGTCATCAAATTACATAAACGTCACCCCCAATCGAATTGATTTTTGGCTATTCTGGGTTAATAGCCACAATTACTGCATGCATTATTTACATAACGTTTCATCCTTCGATTAGAACAGGAAGAACGATTTAGATACTTTAAAGGTCCTCAGAAAAAATAGAGTATGCTAAAAATAAATTCATAATTACGTTACGCGATATGGGCTGGAAGTTTGTACCCCAGCAAAAAAAAATCTTAAAACTAACAATCCTAATATTCTAAATAAAGTTATGGAAATTTTGAAGGAAAAACAAACAGAAACAGCTAGATGGCAACGCATTCACATGGTAGTAGAGTAAAGTTCATTTCTTCTTCTTAGACCCCTGTCCCTATCGAAGATTAACAATCGTTATGGCGATTTGTAATCTATTGACAGAAATTTTTTTTATTAGTATTACAGCCATACGATTTTCTGAAATTACGTAACTAGGATGTCCTACGGCCTACGCTTTTTACACACATTATTTTTCTCTGTATAATTAGCTACAGCAATGAGTACTTTTTACCTTTTAATATGTGGCCCAAATACTCCAGTTTCCTCTTTTTAATTGTGTATATTAGTTCACATTTCTCCTACGTTTACGTAGTATTTTTGCGCTAATTTTTCTGTCAACGTTATTCTCCATATGTTCAAGCCAATCACCAATTCCTTTTATTTTGATTTTGAAAATAGGGTCCGCCGTCTTGTGGCTCCCTCTGTACGCTTTTTGTTTAATTAAAAATAGCCGCGGCAGTTGGTTTGCCTGCGCGGGATTATTCTGGTGTAGTCATGATGGTTTGAAAAAGCTCGACCGGCTTTAATTTTTTGTGTGTACAAAACCGTATTGACCGAGAGTACGCCGGCGTGTTTGAATGATGGTAGGTGTTTTCACATCCCGGAGGTTGTTATTTGTGGGCCGATTGTATGTACGGGAGTCGTTATTTGCCGACGGAGAAACTCGGTCCGTTTTCTTTGTATTTTACCCAGCGAGGAAAGTAGAAAAACCCAATTATAAACCATGGACACGACCAGCTGAAGGACCTGCATCAGGAAAAACGCTTCCGATCGGCCTCGTAGCAAATATTGGGTAACTTGTCCTTTTTTCCGTCCGCACCCTTCTCTCCTCTTCCTCGATTCCCTCTAATTATAGCCCTGGGGAGCCGATTCCTGCAGGAGAGCGTCCGTTTCCACTGTATCTTCCAGCCTTTTGGCCTTTTGATTGAAATTCCTTTTGTTTTAAATGAACCTGAACACCATTTTTTTTAATTATTTGTTTTCTTCAATGTCTACACATTTGAATCTCATAACAATGTGGAAAAACATAGCATACGTATTGGAAGGTCTAAGTTAATATCTCGACGGCATAAAAAAATTTCCAACTTTTTGAACGCTTGTCTTGCTGTCTCTATTTTTGTTTTAATTTCTTTAGTTTGATCGCTAGTTTTTATAATCCACGCACTTAGATATATACAGCTGTTGACCTCTTCAATTCGTGTATTAGACATTGTTAAAATGTCATCAACCTCTAGTTTCTTTGATATAATCATTAGCTTCAGTCCTTTTCAAAGGCCTACGCTACATCAAAATAAACTGCGACGATACACTGTTTATTTCTGAATCCGGTCTCTATTGTTTCAACCATTCTCTGGAACTGGTGAGTAGTAGTGGAGTGAGAAATGGAGTAAGTTCTTCTAAAGTCGAATTGGTGTGGAAGAAGGATGTTAAGGGAAGTCACTATAATTTAATCAAGGGTAGATAATCTTTTCTAGTAGTTTGAATAATGATTTTAAAAGGCTATGGGTATATAGTTTTTTATGCGTTGTTTGCCTTCTTTTTAGAAAGTACTTCGTCCTAGTGGTTTCTTAATGATGCCAGATATGCTAGAAATTTCATGGTTATGTAGCTGTGTTAATACGATACATGATAGAAGGTCGTTTCCTTTATATTTTGTTTTAGGGGGTTTGGAAATTAAAGCTTAAAGTTAGTTCAATGATGTTGGTTAGATAGATTGAGTGATTATAAATACGTTTCTTTCGATATAATTTATTGCATGTGGTACCACCGATAGGATCCATTTAATTTTTATTACTATTGTGCATTCCATGTGAGCAAAGCCGAGGCTTTTTCTGCATCGGTTATTAGTGGAGTATATGTATGTTGCTTTAATATTTTCTTAGTTGTTTTCCATACCTCTGAATTGATTGATTCTAGCTCCACTATGTATTTTTGCTATGAAGCTAACCTTACACTGTCTAGCTCTTTTTTGAGTTGGTTAGTTAAGTAGTTCAGTATTCGTTTTGCTAAAACGTTTTTGCTTCAACATTATTTGTATTTGTGACTCTTTCTTTATAAAATCGATTATATAATTTGAATAGTAGTAATGTCTGGTTTTGTGCATCTATGCATTGGGGGGTGTTCAATTTAGTAAAACAGTGTAATTATTTATAATGGGGCTATTTCGAATTTTTTCGATTGAATTAGTCAGCCTATTAAAGGAAGAGCAAGTGGCTTCATTTTTGGGATACTTCTGAAGGAAATAAAAGCTAGTAGATGGTCAGAATCAAGGTCATTAATGACTTTTTAAAGTATTTCCTTTGCAAGGTCTTTTTGAAATACCACGTTTAAGGTGTCAGGCTGGTAATCCTAATAATATGAGTAGCAAATAAATTCTGGTAGAGTTAAGATTTGGAAGCCAATTTTAGTGAAATATCGTTAGATACCTTGGGGTCGAACTGTCTGCACACCTATAATGTGTTCTTGCAGTTTGTGTTACCTATTGTTTATTTTTATTAGGCTACTTATACATGTTACATCTCTGATTGTTTTGATGCCTGTAGTTTTTATATTACGTGTGGGAAAATCGGGTGTAATGTTGTAATTTATTTTTTGATAATCATGGCAACTTTATTGATGATTTTTCGTATACTTGTCTTTTTTGTATACTTGTATTCTGGAACTTTAAATTGTATTCTGATGCAAAGTGGATTTCTGAGACACAGGTTATATAGACGTTATACTTTGCCATGAAGGGTATTAACAGTGATCGGTGGCCTTCCATGCAGCGAGCTACTGAGGATGTAGCCATTATGTCGAACTACTTAAAATAGCTCAAAAGTCGATCAAATACAGTCATCATACAATTAGTGAATTGTAGTATGAAAAAAATTCTTCGAGAATTCAATGTTTCACGTCGTGTGGTCCCTCGAGCTAAAGTTTTGGCAGCAAATTCTGGATTTGCTTCAGAACCTTCGAAGAAAAAAGGAAAGAAACTTTCAGAACCAACACGAGAGAACGTACTGAATTTCTTTCTTTCAGATGATATTAGTCGAGTAATGCCGGGCATGAAAGATTGTGTTTCCCTTGTCAAAGATGGCCAAAAAATTCGAGTTCAAAAAGACTATTATTATTTAATCTGAAAAATCTCCATGAACAACATCTAGAAAAATTTCCGGAGGCTAAGATAGGTCTCACAAGCTTTCAAAAACTTAAACCACCTGAATGCATCGCAGTTGGTCAAAGCGGTACTCACCTGTGTTTGTAACATACAAGGTCCATCCCAAAAGAAATGAGCCTTATTTTTTTTCGGACGCGAGTGTACATTCCGGCGTGCTCTGACGCTTGGGGCAGGTGGTGGGGGGTCTTAGCTTCCATACGCGGTCGGTGCAAGTCGGCTCTGAGCTCTCGGAGCGGCAGGACGGGTGTTTCCGTGAATGTCTATTTTCAATTTTCGACACGGCGCGATGGATTCAAAAATCGATCAACGCTACGCAATTAAATTCTGCTTCAAACTCGGCAAGAATGCTACCGAAACGTTTGGAATGCTTCAGGAGGCCTTCAAGGATGATTGTTTATCGTACTCGCAAGTTAAAAAGTGGCACAAAGCATTTAAGGAGGGCCGGAAGAGGTGGCCGACGAACCTCGGTCTGGACGACCGTCAACCTCCCGAACCGACGAGAACGTGCAGCGAGTGCGCGATTTTTGAACGCCGATCGTCGGTTCAGTGTTTATCAAGTAGCAGATGCCTAAACATTCCGAAATCGACAGTACATCGAGTCATTTCCGAGGATTTATCGATGCGGAAGGTGTGCGCCAAACTTGTGCCGCGGGTGTTGACTGACGAACAAAAACAGCTCCGGGTGGTTCGGTGTGAAGAACTCTTGCAAATGTGCGAAGATGACCCGGAGTTTCTAAACAAAGTGGTAACAGGAGACGAAACATGGTGTTTCCAGTACGATCCGGAGACAAAAGGCAGAGCGCTGAGTGGCACACCACCGCGTCACCCGGCCGAAGAAAGCTCGGATGAGCAAATCCAGGACCAAGACAATGCTCGTCGCCTTCTTCGACGCCAGGGATTGTGCACTACGAGTTCGTACAACCCGGACGCACAGTGAATGCCGCCTTCTACCTGGAAGTCCTCAAAAGACTCAAAAGAAAGGTCACAAGTAAGCGGAGCGCGATCAAAACGACTGGAGTTTGCACCACGACAACGCGCCGAGCCACACCGCGTTCATCGTGACCAAGTACCTGGCCCGGATTCAACTCGGCGTGGTTCCCCAGCCTCCCTACAGCCCGGACTTGTCTCCCCCGGACTTCTTTTTGTTTCCGCGGTTGAAAAGAGTGCTAAAGGGCAAGCACTGGGACTCGGTTGAGGACATCCAAGAGAATGTCACAGCAGCCCTCAAGGACACCCCTAAGGAGGCCTACCAGGAAGCCTTCCGGACTTGGAAGACCCGTCTCCAAAAGTGCATTGATGCAGGAGGATCCTATTTTGAAGAATTTTGAGGTGTTGTAGCGATCTGCTCAATAAAACTATTTTTTTTTGAAAAAGGCTCATTTCTTTTGGGATGGACCCTGTACATCAGAATATTAGACTCAAGTTATTCGGAGTGAAAAAAGAATTAAATGAAATTTCTTTCGTTGAAAAACGTAATGACTTGATAAAAGTTTCAGTATGTGAAGTTTCAACGCATGCTTGCTTTTTATCGACTTGCCGCGTTTGTCCAGGTATACAAATTATTATTGACCGGATAGAAAAACAACTAAATGACAATTATATTGAAGAAATCGCCTACGCCCAATGGACTAGTACTGACAGGTATAGAACATTTAATTTTCTCCTCATTTCATGTATGTTTGTCGAAGTTTTAAGTATCACTATGAAATTTTTATTTCAGATGTGACATTACCGAACAAGTCGTGAGCAGTAAGGAATTTCTCGAATCTTTGAAAAAAGATTGGCCAAATCTTTTGAAGCATGATTTCTTAGCCAAGTCACAAGCTGCTTATTTTAATAAGAAAGAATCGGTGTGTAATGGTGAATTCGTTGTTTGTTTAGATTTTGCTGAAAATTATACGTGCTACGTACAAAATGCAATACAAGCGCACCACTGGGCAAGTAACCAAGTAACTTTGCATCCATACGTGATATACTTCTGTAAAAATGGAAAAGTGGAGCATATAAATCATGTTTTGATATCGGAAAAAGTTACATACGATGCCAATTCGGTTCATTTGTTTGATACAAAGCTAGTCGAATTTTTAATAAGAGTGTGGAGTAGAAAATGTCAAAAAGCTATTTTATTTTTCTGACGGAACAGGGTCACAGTACAAAAATAAGTACAATTTCATGAATCTGATTTGTCACCGTAGTGATTTTGGAGTCGATGCAAAGTGGAACTTCTTCGCAACGTCACACGGCAAAGGTGCGTGCGACGGTGTGGGTGGATGCGTAATAAGACACGCGTATCAAGCGAGCTTGCAATGTGTCAACGACAAACATATAACGAACGCGAGAACATTATACGAATGGGCCAGCAGTTTTTTCAAAAAAATAAGTTTCAGCTTCGATTTGGCTATCACCAACTTATTTTTAATTTGAGTTGGTAAGTAGACTTTATTTTATTATAGCTATGGGGTGTCAACATAGGTATTAGGATCATAAATACTGTTACATATTGATTATAATGACAAAATAAAACGATTAACTGTCTGTATATAATATTTTCAAAATTTATTGACTGATTATTGGTAAGTATAATTGCAATAGATTTATTTAAAGCGGTTACTCTTAGCCTTTACAAAGACTTTAAGATGTCCGGTTCACTCGTCGATGGCAGCACAAACTAAATCCATTGGAAAAGTATTGATTGCAGTCATCAGGGCTCGCCTGAGAGAATCAACATTAGGGTGACTATGAGAAAATTATGCCCTCTAAAACTACTTATAATTTGTAATCTAATAGATTGAGATCTGGGCTAAGAGAAGGCCAATCCTCTACTGTTAGAAAATGAGGGATATTGTTGCTCAGTCAAGTTTGAGTTGTCTCCAAAAAGATCCAAGACTCACTTAAAAAAGCGCGTGATTCAAAGGTTTTACTATAGCTTCTAAAACATTCTGTTGATACACAACGGCCGAAGTTTTGACTTTCTTTTCACAAAAATGAATATCGGTTATTCCATCATAACGGACCTTCCATAAAACCATTGCAAATGTCGACTGATGACCTCTCTAAACCCTTGGCACTCATTTTGTTTGATTAAAGATTCCTCCACTGTAAAAATGTTTTCATATGTAGTAGTCAACAATTTTTTTGCTTTTTCCCTTCCACCTTTTTTTAAATCATCTCCCAGCAAATGTTGCATGTGCCTTTTTGTAAATACCTAGTCCGGAATAATACGAGACATCGAAGTTTTAAGAATTTCCAATTCTCAAGATATTTTCTGCTTACGAAGAGGATTTCGTTTAATACTTTGACTGCCTGACTAGTCCAAACTTAATGTAGTTTTCTATATCTTTCTAGACGATCCTCAAAACCTCCAGTTCTATTAAATAATTTTATAGCTCAATACACAAACATACAGCTTCAAGGTTGTATTTCTATTACTGCAATACAGTTTTCTCTGTCTCTCCGCTCCATTGGTAAATAACCAAACTTGACAAGAAACACAATGTACTTGCAACTTTAACACTTGGCAACTGTGGATAGCTATGTCGGGTAAAGCAAAGGTGAGTTTGATTTTGTAACAGTATTTATGGGAATACCAGGTGTAGCATTTTTGAATATCGTTTAAGGGTGGCGTTAGGGCGTCTAATTTGTGTTTTAAATTTCCATAAAACAGTCTTCGTCAGTGATACTGTTCTGTATTTTAAAATTATTTCTTACCGATTTAGCTACGCCCAGGCTTAGTTGATATTTGATAATTAAAATAAAATATAAGAAAAATTAAAACAAATCTACATACGGAATGATTATTAATTCTTAAGAGTAATAAAATATAAAAGTACCTGTATAAAATAAATGTAAAAAGTACTATTGACCGAACTGTAAAAATAAAAAATGGCACAAAGTATAAAAACTTTTAAATTTTGAATTACTACATACAAAATTATTACTTGAAGTACTTCTAATTATTATCTAAAGAATATTTTAATTTTACTGCTTTACAGTTCTCTAAAGAAATAGAGGGTAGAATTACCATGTGGGCCCTTAAAAAATGTCAAATAAAAAATATGAGTTTGTATGGTTGTTCATGTAACGGGCAGGAAAAATTGTTACAAAAAATAAATTGCTTTTAGTGTATCTATCACTTTGGAACAATGTACGCTTTTTTATTTTTCCTCGACGTTAACGGAGGCTTTATCAAATGCTGTTCAGGTTTTGTCAACAATACTCCTTGTGTACTTCGTCGCTTAGTTCAAATAGAAACAAAAGGCAAAAGTGGCCAGTCAATGCGGCAAGAAAATAAAAAATCGAAGCGCCTTGCCATCTCCAATTTCATTCCCCCTAGACTGGATCCAACATAGGAAACGGGTCGACTGGGCTGTCTCTATCATCGTTACCGGGCTTCTCCGACACCGGGCCGATTATCAGCCGCGCGTTTAATTTTCATCCCGCTCGCGCGGCTGTAAGGAGCTCCCCGCCGCCGTTTCGCGCGTTCGGGCGACGCCGACGGCCTCGCCCCGGCTGAGGGGCAGTGGTGCGGGTCCAATTAACATAAACAGCAGGTTCCGGGGGGATTAGGGAGCTAACTAAATTTTCAATTCATCAACCCTAAAACTATTATCGTGCATGGTGTCAGGCTCGTCGCGCCGCGCTGATGGGTAATCGATGGAGGTCCTGTCGAATTAGTTTCAGCCGCACGAGCACGTAGGCTTGTACTAACAGCTTCTGGCAATTTAATTTTGCCCTTCGACCTGCGAAGATGCCCGGTATAAATGCCCGTAAATTAAAGTAGAAAATCATGTAAATGCTAAGGTGCTGAAATAAATGTTTCGCCTGGTCTGAAGTACATTAGGCAAAGTGTGCGCTGCTGCTAGTTTAATTTTTTACGGCGCAAAAGCTTTATGGGGTAACATAATCTTTGTCGTATTTTCTATTGTTTCTTAGTGTTCCCTTAAAAGTGGTACATGTAATTATAAAACCATTAGTCATTGCTCTTCAATTAGAACTGCAGTACAACTATGGCAGACTGATATATTTCCGTGAATAAGAATCGATCCATTAAAAAATTCGCTGTTAAAACCACTACATTCAGTAGATAATATCAAAACATGGAAAAATAATTTTACATTTACTCTTAAATAGATGCAGGAGATATTTTTTACTATTTTATGTGAAATAACATTCTTCAAACTTGTCTAAATTAACATCTGGTACTGCATTGTTTACTTAGAAAGCCAAATTGTTTTAGATAGTTAGAATACTCAATAAACTAATAAAATATGATTCAAAGCTAGTTATAATAAATGCCTATATAACAAAAAATCTAAACAAGGGTTCACAAATTGAAAATCATCTATACAAAGATAAATTTGATAACCATATAAAAAACGTCAACTTAAGAGATTTTGCACTAATATTTTATACAAGCCATGAGTCATTCCCTTTTTGGCTTTCTCTACTGCCTTTTCTTCTATTTGAAGTAGTTCAAAATATGTTTATAGTGTAATATTTCTGCCGCATATTGAAACATTTATGCCACTTTTATGAGTTAGCCTTTAACCAGTGTTTTCTATTTTTGAACTTTTAAATAACACATTTGATGCTTTTGTTATTTGTATGTGGTTCTGAACGTGACTGAGCCTACAAGTGCAATTATTTTTTATTAAAGTTCAAATTATTATGTCTCTTTTTAGATTGTACATCAGTTTATAGTTTTACTTTAACAGTTGAGGCAATCGCCATCACTAGGTATCCAAGTTTAGAGAAATAGAGCAAGCCTTGGAAGTGGAGCGTCCAACCGAAGACAACTGCAGAAAATAAGAATTATATTATATGCAATACAACATCCCTCGCCAGAAAAAACAGAAATTATAAAAAAGTGAGAAATATAAATTACAGTTATTCGGCTTATCTAAATTGAAGTAGAAAGAAAGCAGAATTAAGATGACAAAAAGTTAATACTATAAGATATGCAGACACATCCATAGGAAACCGAAAAAAAGAAGGAGTAGGCATAATTCTTGTCAATGAACTAGACAAAGAGTCATACAATAGTAAGCCATATATTCTAGAATTATGATTGTTAGTCTAAAACTCCAGAAGAAAGTACGAATCATTTAAATCTACGCACTTACAGAAAATGTCAATCTACAAGATATGGAAGCGTTCTATAAAGAATGATAGATAACCCTTTTAAAAATACAAAACAAAAACAAACATGTAATAACATTGTGGGGTTGGAACACGCACACAGGAACAAAAAAATTTAGCATGCAAGTATTGAAGCATATGGGTTATAAGAAGAAATGCTAATGGGAAAAATGCTTAATTTTTGTATGGAAAACTAGAAGTTAATAGGTAACAAATGCTTGTTTAACAAGAATATACACAAAATAACATATGTACCAGAAGAGCTTAGTCATACTCACAAGTAAACTACATTCTAAAAAGAAATAACTGACAAGAAAAATCCTTGAAAAAAATAAATCTGATTCCAAAAGACATTGTCACAAACATCAAAAGAAGGCAATAAGGCAAAACTGAAATCTATTAAAAACACAGTCACGAAATAATAACGTAGAATAATTAAGAAAAAATCCTGGTGTACTCAACGCTGATAAGGGACAAGGGACATGACAACAAAATGAATTATATAACAAAGCGCAATAAAACTAAATAAATGAAAACAGGAAATAAGAAAGAAAATAGAAGAACATTATATATAAGAACTTCAGGAATGTGGTTAGGAGGCCAAAAAGAAAATCAGTGCAAAAGAAAAATGTGAAAATATGGGAGAATGATATAAATATGTACGGAAACATTCTAGCAAATAGATTCATTTGGGAATTTCAACCAGTAAAAAATGGCGAATAGACTGGGAAGTAACAAATAGGATCAGCAACGTCAACAAAATGTAGTACCAAATTAACAAAAAACTAATAGGAAAAAAAACCATGTCCGGTGTAAATCACATACAGGTCGTCTCTGAATCGAGTAGGGGTTGACACATACTGTGCGTGTGAAGCCGGATGGAGGACCTCGACTCCAACATGGCGCGTCCCCGGGTGGCGGATAGGGGAAGGCTCTACAGATATGTAGAGTAGGTGCAGAATGCACCCGCGGACCAAACGAGGAGTAACGTCTGACCTATAGTAGGCGGTTACAAAACAGCGTCTGTACTCCAAAGGAGCGGCTGAACATAATCCTGGCAGAAGGTATAAAATGCATACACCAAGATGCCTGGCCAGCAAGGTGTATTAGACTAGATTCCTCCAACATCATGACAATAAGACGTAGAAGAAGAAGGCCCTCAGTCCCCAGCCGTCTCCAAACTCCTGCCCAAGGCAGCGGGCAGAGCAGGAGGAGATAGAGGGTGCTAAGAATCCCTAGGTTCGGATAGGCTGCCACAAGACGAAAAAGAAAAAAGCCTTATTCGTATGCACATATAATACAAGATCACTATTAGGAGAAGTTAGACTAACAGAGTTAGAAGAACAGTTAAAAGAAATAAAATGGGACATAATTGGAATAAGTGAAATAAGAAGGAAAGGAGAACAATGTTTGAAACTTAAATCAGGACACATACTATTCTATAAAGGACACGAAGACATAAGTCAAGGAGGCGTAGGGTTCCTTATAAACAAGAAAATAATAGGAATAGTAACACATTTTAAGGCGATTAGTCCTCGAATAATATACATAATACTAAAGATATCAGAAGTGGAAATTAAAATAATACAAGTGTACGCACCCACTAGCGACCATGAGGACGAAGAGGTAGAACAACTTTATGAGGAAATAAATACCTGTATTGCTGAAAACCATACAAAACACTTACTAATAATAGGGATTTCAACGCCAAGTTAGGACCAAAACAAGAAGAAGGAGAAGAATATATAGGAGACTACGGGATAGGAGTACGAAATGAAAGGGGGAATATGTTAATAAACTATAAGGGACAACAGCAAATTTATGCAATGAATACCTTCTTTAAGAAGAAATTACAAAATAAATGGACGTGGATTAGTCCGGATGGACAAACCAAGAACGAAATAGATTTCATCTTAGCCTCACACAAAAACATAGTGCAAAACGTATCGGTAGTGAAAAAAATAAATACCGGAAGTGATCATAGGTTAATAAGAAGTAAGATTGTTATCAATAACAAAAACGATAGATATAAAGCTATACAGAAATCTAAAAACTGGACAGGGGAAAACATATAGTAGCAAACAAGGAAATATACGAAAACGAATTAAACAAAAATTAAAAGAAGTAAATATAGTAGCGGAAGATAACTTAGAAGAAAGAAATAAGAAAATAACAACGGCACTTAAAGAAGCCTCGTCTAGAATAAAACATCAAAACCAAGAGACAGCAAAATAAGCGATAATACAAAGAAGCTAATGGAAGAAAGAAGGAAATTGGCAATCAACCGGGAAGAAAATATAGAGCCTCTAAAAGAAATAAGCAAAGAAATAAGAAGAGATGAAAAAGATTTAAAAGCATGGCATGAACTAAAAATTGAAGAAGCACTGATTAATGGAGGAAAAACAAAACAATGGCAGAAATAAAGAAGACTGGGGATACAATCATGACATCGCTAAGAGACGCAAATGGAGCCTTAATTATAGACCAAAATAAAATAACGCAAAAACGGAACAGTTCTACAAATGTCTATATAGCACAAAACTGATAGAAATATAAAAGATATAGAAAGGAAAATACTAAATGTAAATTCAGAAGACATTCCTGATATTGAAATATACGAAATAGAAAAAGCTTTAAGACAGACAAAAGAAATAAGGCACCAGGCGAAGATGAGATACTCCCAGAAATGCTAAAAGGGGACAGCCGATATTACAAGAATTAAAAGTACTATTAAACCAATGCCTACAAGAAGGAAAATACCTAAAGAATGGGATAACGCAGTTGTAATATTACTATTCAAAAAGGCGACAAACATAGATTGGAAAATTATAGACCAATCAGTCTATTAGCACAAATGTATAAATTGCTGACAAAGATCATTACGAATAGACTGGTTAACAAATTAGACAACTACCAACCACCAGAACAAGCAGGATTTCGTAGCGGCTATAGTACCCAAGACCATCTACAAGTTATGCGAAATTTAATAGAAAAATCAAAAGAATATAACTTACCACTATGTCTTGCCTTCATAGATTTTGAAAAGGCATTCGATTCGGTTGAACACTGGGCCATAATACAATCTCTACAGAACAGCCGCGTAGATTACAGATATACGGAATTAATAAAATATATATATACAAACGCTACCTGTACAATCAAATTGCAAAGTACTACCAATCCGATAATTGTAGAACGAGGAGTAAGACAGGGAGACACTATCTCTCCAAAATTATTTACCCTATGTTTAGAAGATGTGTTTAAAAAATGCGCTTGGGAAAATAAAGGAATAAGAGTAGATGGGAAAAGATTGAACCATCTACGATTTGCTGATGACGTCGTGCTCATATCGGACAATGTAAAAGAATTAGAAGAAATGATAACAGACCTAAACGAAAAGGCCAAAGATATAGGATTAAAAATGAACAGAGGGAAAACTAAAATAATGATAAACGATCTAGTAGATGAGATAGTTGATATACAGATTGACGGGAAACTTTAGAACAAGTAGAAGTTATATATACCTTGGACAATACATCTCACTACAATCGGATAATCAAACAAAAGAAATAGAAAGGCGAATAAAACTTGGTTGGGCCGCATTCGGTAGATGGAAAGAAATATTTAAAAGTAACATAGACCAAACACTAAAGACTAAGTTATACAACCAGAATATACTCCCTGTTTTAACCTACGCAGCAGAGACATGGACGTTAACGATAAAAAATATGCAAAAACTGAGGGTAGCGCAGAGAGGAATGGAGCGGCAATGCTGGGAATCAGTCTAAGAGATAGGATGACAAATATATTGATTCGAAATAAAACAAAAGTAAAAGATGTAATAGAACATATATTTAAAGGAAATGGCAGTGGGCCGGACATATTGCCAGACTAGAAGATAAAAGATGGACGAAGAGCATGCTGCAGTGGAGACCAAGAATAGGCAAAAGGCATAGAGGCAGCCCCTCAGGTGGACTGACGACATCAAAAGAGTAGCAGATTACAATTGGATGCAGAAGGCGAAAAACAGGGACCAATGGAAGATGCTTGGAGAGGCCTACGTCCAACAAAGGACTGAATTGGGCAGATGATGATGATGATGAAGAGGAAAAAAGAACCGAGCACAAACAGTATATGCACTTATAAAAGACCATCTATACTCCCACATTATTATATACAGTAAACTCATGAGCAGTAACAGATAAATCTAGATCGACATTAATGGCAGCTGAAAACAGATGACCCACAATAACTCCTTATAGTGGAAATTCTAAAAAGAAAACAATCACAATGGTATGGCCAAACAATTCGTATGGAAAATGATATATATCAAAAAAAGTATTTTAAATGAGAAGTGAGGGGTGGTAACTCAGGTAGAGACATGAAATAGGATAGGAGGAGAATATGAGAGACATTGCTAGAAGAAACGAAAAGATTTGCCAAAAACTGAGAATTCTAGTTATAAGTAGAAGAGAATACAGAAAATGGTTCAATACCGCAACTCCGTAAGGCAAATGGAACAAAACAAGGAAATAAACTTTCTATATTTTGATGTACAGGGTGTCGGGTGGCAGATTTATATTTTCAAACTTAAATAAAAAACGTAATAATTGACACAAAATTTTATTAAGGGCATTGAACGATAGAATAAAAATACGGATTTCATTTTTTAAAGAGTATGTCATCCAAATGTCTTCCGTCGAGTTGCACACACTGTTCAAAACGAAACCTTGTGTTCTGCGCCACACGCTGCAGTAAACTTGGTTCAATTGAGCTGATTTCTCGACGAATATTTTCCTTTAAAGCCACAAGAGATTGGGGATTGTCATTATAAACCCTCTCTTTGAGGTAGCCCCATAAAAAAAATCCATGGGAGTTAGATCAGGCGACCTCGGTGGCCATGGGATGTCCCCAAAGCGACTGATCAGTTTTGGGGAAATTTTCCTGAAACAAATTCATCGAAGCTCTGGCTGTGTGTGCAGTCGCCCCATCCTGTTGAAACCACGTGTGTGAAGAGTACGATGGATGAGCTCGCAGGTTTGGCAAAAAGAAATCCGTAATCATGCGTCGATAATTTTCACCATTGACATTCGTCGCCTGACCGAGAATTTTGGAAAAAAAATGGTCCAATTATCCCATGCGTGGATAAGGCACACCAAACAGTTACCCTGGAGCAATGCAATGGTTTTTGATGTTTCAATCGAGGGTTGCGGGTTCTTGGAGACCAGTAACGGCAGTTTTGCTTGTTGACGTGGCCATTTAAGTGAAAATGAGCCTCGTCGCTCCAAAAAATGGGATTTACAGTGCGAAAACGCTCCAACATCGTTTCACAAAAATTTTTGCGTAAATCAAAGTCACTTTCTTTCAGTGCTTGAACGATTTCAATTTTAAAAAGATGGAACTTCAGATCCTTTCTTGAAATTTCATGAATAATCGCTCTTGGAAGCCCCAGTAAGGCTGCTCTTTTCCGTATTGAAAGTCGCGGATTTTCACGTAAACTGCTTTCAATCAGTTCAATGTTTTCGGGAGTCCTTGAAGATCGACTGGACCCTGGCCGTGGGGCATTCATAGCCGAGGCAGTTGCGCGGAATCTCTGCACCCACGAACGAATTAAATTTACACTCGGTCCATCACGTATTCGCCGAATACCGAACTTTGAACAAAATTGTCGACGGGCAATTACGTAAGAATCATTACTCTTAAAAAATGTCTCTACAGCGAACGCGCGATGCTCACTCGACCACTGCGACATCGTGACTGACAAATCCGCACGATCGGTGACTCCAACGGCGCCACCCTCACCCCGCACCGTTTATTACTTTTTGAAATAATCGTATTTAAAAATATAAATCTGCCACCAGACATCCTGTATATACTCACTCTCACTAACACTAACTATATTGAAAAAAGTTTTATTACTAGTCGTCCCTTTAGTGTTACCTGAATATCCCTGTTACTTAATTGTTGATTGGTAATATTATGGCTGTTGTGCAGCTTATCCAAAATAGTCCTTGCTATTTTTTTTAATAAATTCCTCGATCTTATCTATCTCTACATTATTCCTTAAATGACTCATGGGGTCCAAAAGACCCCATGCTGTTTTTGAGGGAAGATTTTTTTGAAGAAGCCCGCTAGAAATAGCCTCGTGACGCCATCTATCGTTAGTTCGAGAGTTATACTACCCATCCAAATATTGACGCGAGGTCAGTTGTACTTGAGCTGTCGAGGAGAGCGTCTTAAAAAAAGTTAAGTATTTTGGACCCCAGTGTGTCATTTACGTTAATTTTGGTGCAAAACGAAGCAATTTTTTTGTCAATTTGGTGAAAAAAATTTCGAAAACGATAATGCTTTCGTTACCAATAGTGTTTTGACGTATTTTTGCGTCACCGACCTTTGCGAGAATCACTTCTCGAAGACGACGAAAATCAAGTAGCTGTAGATAAGACATCATCGGCAGAGAAAACCGTGAGGAAACGGAGAATGAGGACGACGAATTTGAGCCATCTGATTTTCTTCAGAAAAGTCACGGTTCCGATTTACAGTACTGTAACTTTCGATAACTGGTTTACGAGTATTCCCTTATTTGAACGGTTTTTGATGAAGCCATACCTGCTGTCTATAATTGGCATGATTAGGAAAATAAAAACAGATCCCAGCAGAAATGACTTTGTTCTCAAAAACTGTACCAGACACAAAGTTTTGCTTTGCATCATAAATAACACTGTTATCGCACACCGAAAAAAACAAAATAGTTATGGTTACATTAACTTTCTTTAGACTCGACAGATATTACAGATTGTAAACCCAACATCATTTTACACTACAATAAAACAATATGCGATACCGACTGTTTCGACCAACTTTCTCATGCGTATACAGTCACAAAACGGACAAATTGATGGCCAATGCGATATTTCTCAGGAATCCTAGATCAAGCAGCTGTAAATGTTCGCATTTTGTTGAAATGCGCATTAGTCAATAAAAACATTAACAGTACTGTAAAAGCCAATGATTGTTTAAAAAGACTGGCCTTGCATCTCATGAAGCAACTGCAGTTGCGCATAGATAATCAAACTTTGCGACTCAGCATTCGAACTAGAATAAAGACCATATTGCAGTTGGAGCAGCCGATGCAACATAAAACTGAAAGACCAAAATTCCCTGCTAAAATGAGATGTGCCCTGTGCAAGCGCTCGGAGGATAAAAAATCGAAAACAAGGTGTCCTTTGTGTAACCGACCGATATGTGATCTTCATCGACTTTACTTGTGTACGGAATTTGGAGGAGTAGAGTAAGTTTATACTATATAAGTAAAATTTTAATTATCATCATTTTTCTATTAATTGTACTTATTTAATGTAAATTCCTACTAAAACAATATTTTTGTAACTGTTTTTTAGAAATAAAACATCTGCAAAATGCAGAAATCATGTAATTTAAAAAAAATTGATTTTTAATGATAATAATAAAATTCCACTTTTAAATTAATATCATCCTTTAAAGGAATCATAAGAGACATCACAAAAACAATTTCAGATTGAAATATTGAAAACTCAAAAGTTATAAACAATTTACCCGCTTTGGTCCAAGCTCGTATTTTACACCCATTTTGCCATTTCAATCTTCAAAATAAATATACTTTTTAAAAGTAACGCTAGCGGTAGTAATATTACCTAAAATGGTAGCATTTTGAGAGTTTACAGCTAAAATTTCATGAAAAAATATTGAAAAATAAAAGTGATTAATTTTTTACATAAATACGCGATTTTTCGATTTTTTCGTGAATTTTTTATTGATACTTAATAATAAAATTTTACTTCAAAAGTTATATCGCCCCTTAATATAGAGATAAAAAAAAAGTTAGATCGAAATACTTAAAACTCAAAAAGTTATTAACATTTTACGCACTGGGGTCCAAAATACCCCATGTGTCATTTATAATACTTTTTTGAAGTGTGTCATTTAAGGATTATAATGTAATTAGAGGTAATATATACAATTGAGTATAGTGATCAATTGTACAATTAGGTCGAAACTTCTGACCACCTTTTTTGAATGAACTCATTAAAAAGTAGAATAGGAATGTCTCATAAACCCGACCCATTGAAACACCCCTAAGGGGGGTTTTCCTGCTTTTTTTATTTTAAAGTGACATATCTCATGAACGATAATATATAGAGTGCTGAGACCTTCATAGTTGAATGGTTGGTCTAAGTTTGAGTTTCCAATGTGTTTATGAGTTTCAACATTTGTATATATTACCGTTCGCCCCCTGATCTTGTTGGTTAGTGCAATTAAGTTATGAGAGCTTAAGGTTATGAAGTTAAGGCTGAACTTTTTTAACATTTGTTTTTTAGCTTCAAACATGTCTTGCATACATAAATAATATAATTGTGCGATCCTATTATAGTGATGTATTCTTATTTACCAGTGAAAAAAGTTTCCTTAATAAGGCTTAGTTGAGTTTTTTATTATCACGAATTCTTTAAACAAGTCGTGTGTCAGAGTGTATTTCGAAGATATTTTAGTGTTTTATGTGGAAAGTTCCTTTTATAGTAATATTTTGGTGTATTAAGTTTAAATGTAAATTTTTTCAGTACGGATTTATTCGGATTAATAAATATACGATATTTCCTGATCCGCTCGTTTGATGAATGAATAAAGAGTTCGATCTAAAAGAGTGCCTTGTGTCTCAAATCCTATAAAGATAATTAAACCATGGGCAAAAAGTTCAACACTACTGACAGTTGGTATAGGGACGTCATGAACTAATGAGCTAAATAGTGTTGGCTCAGCTGCGTTGCCTTGAGGAACCTTTGTTTTTCGGAGTGGATATAGAAGCATTAATTTTGACAGACAACGTTTATTTTTCGAGAAAGGAAAAATAATTGTGATGGGATACTGAGATAGTCTGGTGCCTAATAGTTTATAGTCCTACTAACACCTTATAAAAATCCTTATCGATATATGTAATTCTATAATATTACTGTGCAGTTGACAAATCTTTAATAATTTAAAGTAAATTGATAGTATTACTTATTTCTTTTCAATACAGTAAGTAATGACAAGAAATTGTCTCTTTAAATAACATGAAAAGTAATGGTTCAAGACTTATGAGTTGATAGATATTGCAGCTTTTTTACATTTCTGCCGTTTTAGAACGTATAAATTTTCATCAATCTAGGAAATAGCTCTTAACCACAAGATTGTTTCTTCGCTAGCGCTAAGATTTTATGGGGGCATACTGGACAGAAGTGATAATTGCTTTGGTGAGCAACTATTTTTTTAGTTCTTTAATTTATCTAGTTTATTAGTAAGACATCAAATATTAGCTTACATTTGTTCCAACCAATGTAACCTAGTATGGATATCAGAGGAAAAAAATAATGTCGGATTGACGGTAAAAGTCATGACCACTGGGAGGTAGTCTGAATCAATAGCAGTTGTTACGGTTTTTAAACTACTGATAGTAATGTCAACTAATAGCTTATACAGAATTTGTTTTTGGTGATAAATGGTACGCTACTTCAAGCGGTTTAAGTACGTCTATCGGCAAATTGTAATATATCTCTCTTTTTCAGCTAAATAGGTTGCAATTTTTCATACTACATACACATTGTGTCTAAGAACGATAAAAGAGTGACCTTTGGGTTTTAATTCCATTGGTATTCTAGTTCATAATAAGGTTTCAAAAAAAATTCGTCAAATTGGCCATTATAAAGTGCGATAAATCATTTAATTTGGGATAAGTGAGGAATAATTAATTACTTGAGAAGGTATAAAATGTTATTTTATTAATGAGGATGGTAGTGATTGAATATCTAGTTTGGGTAACTGATTAAATTGCAATTTTAGATCTAAGACCTTGATTGTAGGGCAAGTTGTTAGATGTGTCTGAATAAAATCCGCTCTATCCGGGTCAATATTGTGATTGTCTATGAAGATAATGTTGTTTTAATATTTTGTTGCTTGCCAGATAACCTTCTCCAAATGTAACATAATAAAGATTTTTATTGCAAGATTTGTGCGAATCTTTCTTTTGACACATAACACAATAAAGTTGTACTCAACAATTGTTTTTCTTGTTTTTCTCTTTGGTTCAATTATTATTATAGAATGGAACGGAATTTCTTTATTTGCCTCTGTTGCCACTAATATTACCGAACGTATTGGAATAGCTTTTTTGTCCTTATTAACTTTCTACAGCGGAGCTTATAGTAGAAAGTTAATGAGATTATCATCCTGTCTGTCTGTCTGTGTGTCTGGAGACACTATAACTTCCGTTTTATTCACTTCAAACTTGGCATACACACATCTTAGGTCAGTACCTTTCATGGCATTGATTTTCAGCCAAATCGGTTAACGGCAACCGGAAGTGACCGTTACGATTTCGCACCGCTGTAGAAAGTTTCCTTTACGGTATTACATCGTTCTAGTTTGTAAATGTTTTGTCATAATTACTGGTAGATATTTGACTATAAATTTGATTTTAATTTCATTGTCTATGACAAATATTAGCACCTTCTTTATTACGACAGATAAAGGTTTTTTATTGGGGTTTTGAAATGTATATTATTTCACTTAACTACCGATATAAAATTTAGTGAGCTTGCAATAGTCATCAGCAGATAGTAATTAATTTTCAAGCGTTTACTATTACATTACGTAAAATTATTGTGCCGTTATTTTTTCTATATGGCTTATAATTTTTTTATGATTGTTAATGTTGCAAATAAATAGTGGATAAATTTTTATTTTTGTTATTATCGGGTTGCTATTTTAGCTTCTCATAGCAAAACATTGTCAGGGATGGCTTGAAACAAGTATGTTTAATTAATTGCTCTTAATTCTAGGTAAATGCTGGTGGCGATGCGATTTGGGTTTCAGTTAATTGGTTAGATTGTTCAACCCCGTAGGGTTAAGTACTCGCTACGTTCTAATTGCTGCAATATGCTGTAATCAATTTTGTTTATTTACGGTGAAACATATTTTAAAACATACATTTTAAAACCTTCTTATAAAAATTCTTTATTTTGTTCTACAGACTAAAAACTTAATAATTGCCATGTTATTAATTTTAGCCAAAAAAATACTTTTACTGTTATTATAAAACAAATGTATCAATAGTGGTTAGTAGAAGAATACTATGCGCGTGCTACTTTTTGCCAAAATAGTAAACCTACTACGCGTAATAATTATTATTTCCTACTTTCCACCAAACGAAAGAGGAAGAAAAAACTAACGAATTAGCAGACAATACCGAAATTAAGAAGATGGATATGCAGATAATATTAAATGATGATTAAATTAGATGAAGTTAAAGGAGATGTAATGATGCAATTGGAGACAAAGATAGATGGTATAAAAGAAGATATTGCTGAAGTGAAGGGTGATCTAAAGAAGGTGAAGGAAGAATGGGAAGAAAAAGCGAAGGACTGGCAAGAGGAAAGGAAAGAGATGGAGAAGAGGATAAGTAACTTGGAAAGCAAGCTAGAGAATCAAGAAAAAGAAAAAAGGAAGAAGAATATAATAATCAAATGGATAGATTTAGAGAGAGAACAGCCAGGGAATGGTAACTTGAAGCGGAAATTAGCTGATTTTATCCGAGAGAAAATGGGAGTGGAAATTAAAGCGGAAGAAGCATTTGTAGTGGGAAATTTTGAATCAAAAAATATAATAGTGAAATGTGCAACCTTCGAGGAAAAATTAGAGGTATTAAAGAGGAAATGGAAGCTCACGGGTAGTATCTACGTCGACAGCGATCGAACACTTGAGGAAAGAAAAATACAGCACGCAATTAGGAAGGTGGCACAAGAAGAAAAGAATAAAGCAAAGAAAACTAAAGTGAGCTACCGTAAACTGGAGGTTGACGGTATTAAATATGAATGGTCACAGGAGGAAGGTAGAAGCTTGATAAGGGCTAACTCAACAAAACACAAGTCAAAAAAATTGTAAGAAATGGAACGACGGAACCTACGATGACGGAAGTGGCCAGGAAAAAGGACAATAAGGAAGTTATTATGAAAAAATTTAAAAGTAGCGGCAGTAAAACAAGTGGAACAAAAAAGAAAATGAGATTTGGTACCTGGAACGTAAAGACAATGATGGAAATGGGTAAAATGGAGGAAATAGGAGAAAAGATGAAGAAATACAAGATGAGAATTATGGCTCGACAAGAAATTAGGTGGGAAGGAGAAGGTAGAATAGACAAGAAGAATTATTCGATGTTGTATGCTGGAGAAGAGAAGCAAGGAAGAAACGGACCTGCGTTTATGGTCGACAGAGAAATAAGAGATAGAATTATAGAATTTAGGAAAATAAATGGTAGAATATCATGCTTGAGAATAAAAAATGGAATAGCAAATATTACATTTATAAACATATTTGCACCTACAGATGTGGCAGCTGAGGAAGAAAAGGAGAAATTCTATGAAAAATTAGAAGAAGTTTGTGAAAGTATAGGAAATCATGAAACCGTAATAGTAGCCGGAGACTGCAATGCCAAAATAGGGAAGGAGGAATATATAAGTAATGTAGCCGGAAAACATACAATCCACGAAATATCTTCAGAAAATGGAAAAAGACTATGTAATTTGTAAATGAATATGGTTATAGCGAGTACAATGTTTCAACATAAGAAGGAACATAAAATAACGAGGATGAGACCAGGGAGGACCGAAGGAAATCAAATAGATCACATAATGATTAAAAAGAACAGGAAGGAAATGATACAGGATGTAAGATCGTACAGAAGAACAAGCCTAGACACGGACCACCAGTTACTAATAGCAGAAATGAAACTAAGGATAACAGAGAATAGGAAAGGAAGAAGGATAGAAAGAAAATAGAATACAGAAGAACTAAGAAGAAATGAAAGAAAACAAGAATACGAAGAAGAAGTAAAAAGGCAGCTAAAGAGAAAAAAGCAAGACAGCAATATAGAGGTTGAATGGAAGAATATAAAAATAGTATAACAAAAGCGGCTGAGGAAAAAATAGGAAGATATCAGAGGAAGCAAGGAAAAGAGTGGTTTGATAATCTTTGTGAGATAGCAATAAAGAAAAAGAGAGAAACAAGATTAAAATGGCTACAAACGATTAATGAAATTACTACAGAGAATATAAACAAAGGAGGAAAGAAGCATCAACAGTAATAAAAGAGAAAAAACAAAAGTGGTTAGATGAAATGATGGATGAAATAGAAAATGACAACAGAAGTAATACAAAGCTATATCAGAAAATAAAGAAGCAAAAAAGGAAAAGGAATAACTTAGCAAACATAAATATGAAAGAATGGGAAAAATATATGAGGGAAACGACAAGAATAGAAGTAGACATAGAAAGTGACAGAGAAGGAAGTAACGAGGAAATAAAAGTACTATCGGAGGAGGAAATACATGAGATAATTCAAGAGATGAAACAAAGAAAAGCAGCAGGGCCAGATAACATATGCAGTGAATTGATAAAAAGCGGAGGAAGTGTACTGGAGAAGAGAATTTTTGAACTAATAAGGCAAATATGGAAAGAAGAAACAATGCCGCAAGAATGGAGGGTAGGAATAATAGTGCCAATACCAAAAAAGGGAAATTTAATGAGATGCGAGAACTACAGAAGAATAACTTTGCTAAATACAAGATACTCACAGCACTGATTCTAAAAAGAGTAAAAGTAGAAACAGAGAAAAAAAATTGGACAATACCAGAATGGATTTAGACAAGGGAAATCGACAATAGACGCAGTACATGTGATAAAACAAATAGTAGAGAAATGTTACGAGCAAGATACAGAAATAGAAATTGTATTTATAGATTTTAGGCAGGCTTTTGATGCACTCAATAGAAATATGATGAAGGTAGATGCGAGAAATTTAGGAATACCGGAAAAACTAATAAGACTGATTGGAATGACACTGGAAGGCGCAAAAGCTGCGGTGATGACGTATGAAGGGATATCGCAAGAAATAGACATAAGTACAGGAGTTCGGCAGGGGGATGGATTGTCGGCCACACTATTTAACATAGCAATAGAAGGAATTATGAACAAATGCGATGTAACAGGAACAATAATTGAGAATTCTGTACAAATAGTAGCCTATGCAGATGACATTGCGGTGTTAGCAAGAGATAGGAAAAGTTTAGAAGAAACAATACAGATCATTGCAGGAGAAGCTCAAAAAAGAGGGTTAGAGATAAATCAAGGAAAAACTAAATATATGAAAGTAACAAGAAAAGAAACAAGAGGAAACGCAAGAGATATAGAAATTGGAAATTACAGAATTGAACAAATAGATAATTTCAAATACCTTGGAACGCTAATAAACAAAAGAAATGACAGAAGGGAAGAGATAGATCAAAAGATACAAGCCGGATATAAGGCATATTACAGTTACACAATGATAATGAATAACAAAACAATAAGTAAGCAAACGAAGTTAAGACTATACAAAGTGGCAATTCGACCGGTAGTAACATACGCTGCAGAGAATGTATGTTTGACAAAGAGAGATGAAGAAAAACTAAAAATTTTCGAAAGAAAGATAGTAAGGAAGATATACGGGGGATACAAAATAAATGAAGAGCAATACAGAAGATTAACAAATAACGAAGTAGAAACAACATTAGAAAAGAAGAATATTGTAAGAGCAATGAAAAAAATTGACCCATGCTTTGTAGAAATATCTTTAGTGTTGATTCTTCTTTTAATTTTTCTGCCGATCACCCCTTGGTACTAATGATCTTGGACACAAACATAATTCTCAAGAAAAAGTCAAACACAAACTGGAATCACTTTCAAAAGCAAAAAGAATACTTAAAATCTAGAGAAACCAATACCACACTATACTTGGGTAGTACGAAAAGAAACTCGCAAGGCTACGTCATATTAATTATTTACAAACATAGTATTGTAAAAAAGTAGATTAAAAAAATCTGACAAGCAACACTCTTGAACTAAAAATATTTTTTCTATCGTCAAAACGTAAAAAGTAAATGACTATTTACTCTGGAAGATCACAAGAGACCTAAAGCAACTACTACAGCAACAATGATCCGTACTGCTAACAATGCTCAGGCTAAAAGTGGCCGCGAAAAGGCTCCTAAATTTTCTGAATATTTAGTTAATATTTTACAACCATTTTCGGTGGAACTAGATAACAAACTGTATATTTGCATACTACAAATACCATATCAAATGAGTCTGATAATTAAAAAAATTAGACAGCATCTAGTAGAAGCAACTATTTTCAAACATTAAATTTGGACAAAGCCCCAGGCCACAATCTAATCTCTGGTTTAATCCTTAAAAACCTATCTCGGGAAGCCTTTTAATATACAACTCACTTATGAAATGCAACACTATAACTGTGATATTTCTCTGAATAACGAAAAACTAGCACCCTATAGATTAGTTAATTTATTACCGATTTTGTCCAAAAAATATTCGTGGAAGTGCTGTTAAAGAATTAATACCTAATTATATTGGATAATCACCTTATTTCTGAAGAACTATGCAACGAATGAACGAGATCACCGTATTGTGGACAAAATTGCCAAATATTTGGAAAATCGTAGGTACTGTGCTAAAGTATTAATAGATCTCAGCTAAGCTTTTCACAAAATTTGGCTTTGATAGTCTGCTTTGTAAAATTTAGAGATCGAAATTTTGTATCAAATTTTTTCTGTATCTGTTATTTATAAAGTAACATGATTTTTCTGTTTTTACAGTTAATGAAGAAATGGAAGACGATTTAGTGCGCGATATTAATATCTTAATGGAGTACTTATTAGAAAGCGATGATAAAGTTACACAAAGTTTATAACGACTTAACCCTCTTGACCTGATAAGCAGATTCAAATAATAATGTAGTATGGTATTGTACATGTTATCAGTGAAACATATGTTTAATTAGTTCCAAGTTGAAAGTAGGTGTCCACCCTTTGGACGCTTAACCTTTAGATTATAGCAATAATAGTGAGGTTGAAATTAATTTTAAAAGATTCACAACACATGGCGTTAATAGTATTTTTTGTCATCAGTAAATAGTGCAAGCAACATCAAGGTAAAGTACCATCATGGAATGTGTGTAATTTTGTAAGTGTAAACTTTTTGAACTTTTAATATGTCAAGTTTCGTGCCAATAAAACTCAATTTATGGAAAGCGTTACGTTTTTGTTCCTATTTGAAGAAATCGGTAGATGAAAGTCTTGGTTTTCTAAAGCTTATAGTAAACATGCTTCGCCCATTTAAACTTGTGAGTATTGGTTTCTACGATTCAAAAGTGGTGATTTTGACATGGAACACAAGAAACGCTTGGGCCAGCTAAAAAAGTTTAAAGATACAGATTTGGATGCATTGCTCAATAAACATCCATGTCAAACGCTTGAAAAATTGACATATTTTATGAATGTTGATTTATCCAGCGTCGGTAAACGTTTGAAGGCAATGTGAATGATTTATAAATAAGGAAATTGGGTGCCATGCGAACTGAAGCTGGGAGACGTCGAAGGACGTTTTTCTACCTGCAAATAGCTGCTTGAAAGGCACAAAAGAAAGGGTTTTTGCACCGTATTGTAACTGGTGATAAAAATAAGTTCATTACAAATACCGTAAGTGCAGAAAAGTTAAACGTATACTCGTCCAATTACCATTGACCTAAACATCGACACCAAAGCAAAACATCCACGGTTCAAGGGTAATGCTCTGTATTTGGTGGGATCAGAAAAGCGTAGTGTTTTATGAGCTGCTGAAACAAGGCGAAACTATCACGGAGGATCGCTACCAACAACTGATCAAATTAAGCCCAGCATTGAAAGAAAAACCGGAATACGCCGAAAGGCATGATAAAGTTATATTCTAGCACGACAACTCGTGTCAACCTGTTGCAAAATAAGTTAAAAACTATTTGGAAATCTAAGCTCCAACATAAGTAAAGAAAATCCCATTTTTCAATTTTTTTATACTAAAGGGTGTTCCGTACAGCACGTCGAATTTGAATCGGGTGGCATTTTTTGTTTTGAAGTTAACGAGTCTGCTCTTATTATTTTTATTATTTCTTATTACTTTCTTTAATCTATCGTTGTTTTTTTTCACCCCAATGGAGAAGGAATCAGCTAGTTCAAAGATAAACCCCAACAGTCCCAGCGATATTATTTTGCTGCACGAGGCGATAAACACAAATAATTTCATTTGCACGCATGCTGTTCATCAGTGGCTGCCAAGGACAGACCACGTCGATCCTGATTATACAGATTTTTTGAGGCTGAACTTTTACTTTCCCGTTTCTTGTCTATCGCTTAACGGTACTGACATTTAAACAAGCGTTGCCATGTACAACATCCATTCAGCCATTGGAAATGCAATAACAGAACGTTGCTTAAAGCAAATGCCCATGTTTTATTGATCAATGAGTTAAAAAATACTTTGATGTAATATTACCACCCCTATTGGCGAAGAGGCAAAACATTCTTATATTCCCAAAAGACCATTATTAATTGTTTAGTACGGAATAGTTATTAATTTATTATTAAAAATAGTTGTAAGAATTATCTTATTTTTATTTATTATATATTTATCTTAATATTTCTCCAGGCAAGTTGAGTAACAGATTTATAAGTCTAAGTGATCGGTGGGTTTCTTTCAGGTAGATGACCGCTGTCGTGTCTTTTGTGTTAAATACAAGTTTTATTACCCTATTCAAAAATATAATTATGAGTTTAAGACTTTTTAGCGGGTTTTCTGGTCATTAAGCTAAACAATTGCAGCCGCCTGCCTTTTTGCAGGTAATTTATTGTCCATGATTTCAAGAACCCACCCCTTAAATTTGATGTCACTCACTTGCCGACTCAGTTTTGTAATTTTAGTCAGTCGTTAACAAGCAACCTCAGCGAAAGCCTCGACTAATGCACTCAAGCACATTCACAACTTTGTAGTTTTGTTTAATTTCAGTCAACATTAAATTGTAGTATCAAAATCGCAGTGTTTGATTGAAGAAAACATCATCGCAAATAAGGGGATTTATTATTGCAATTTCTCCCCCTATTAACTATCGCGACAAACTAGCCGTGGTAACAAACATTAATCTTTGTAAAATAGTATTACAGATAATAAATAGTACGTTCTTATATTTATAATATACATAAAATGCACTATTAACTATGTTCTATTAAAGAACAAAAAACTCAAAACACTTCATAGTCTTAAAAAAGGAAACTACGAGGGTGAATCAAATATAAACGAGACTTTTGATCTCGGGCGCGCAATTTTAACGAGAGAGAGTTCTCGCTTCGTCAGGTATTGGGTAGGGATATCGAGAGTGGGGGAAGCAGGCGAGCGATTTCGTTAGTTCCTGTCAGTACCCGTCGTGACAATATCTGAGCAGGAGGTGCCGTCGTCAATTGCGCAGCGTATTATCATTAAATTTCTCGCTACCCAAGGTGTAAAACCGGCTGAAATTCTGAAGAGATTGACTGCGCAGTTCAAGAAAGAGACACTGTTACGAGCTAGAGTGTTCGCATGGCACAAAAAGTTCGTGGAGGGCCGTGAGAATGTTGAAAATGAGAGCCATTATCACCGACCTCGCACCAGCATCACCAATGAAAACATCGTCCGTGTTCAACAATTTATTGAGGGTGACAGGCGTCTGACCATCGATGAGATTGCATTTGAGATTGGAATAAGTTATGGCAGCACTTTTTCGATCATCACAGAGGAGCTAGGTGTAAGGTGGGTGCCTCTCCTTCTGACAACTGAGCACAAATTGGAACATTCACAGTTGAGCACCCTCCCTACAGCCCTGCGACTATCACATATTCGGTCCTCTCAAGGAAGCCATGGGAGGGCATAGATTCGACAGCAATGAGGATGTTGAGGTCTATGTGCGCAATTGGCTGGAAACACGACCAACTTCATTCTACGAGGAAGGCATTTCAAAATTAGCTACACGTTGGGAAATATGTGTTTCTAAATCAGGAGATTATGTAGAAAAAAAATCTGGTGTGAACATCACACGCCTTTCCTTATCCTATTATTATATATTATACCGGGTCCATCGTCTCGGCCCTGCGCTGCTCTCGTCCCAGAACTTGTTATTTTAAAAAAGGACGAGGCACGAGTCCTTCGTCTCGGCCTTGCGCTGCTCTCGTCTAAAAATTTGTTAATTTAAAAAGGACGAGGCGCGAATCCAACACTCGAAAGCTGATTAAAATAGACAATACAAGACAATAATTGACTTGTACTTACAATTTTGCTACGTCACTGAAGGTAACCGTGCGAGCTCGGCCGCACGGCCTTCCCCGTTATCGCCTGCGTGCTCCCTCTTAGCGCAAGCGCTCCTCCCGTCCTCCGCAGTCGGCCTTTAGCTCTCGAGCGCGCTGTGATTGGTCCGTTTAATTAATTTTTAATCGGCTATAACTTATTTATTGACCTCAGATCAAAAATTTCATTGTAATTTTTGTTCGTCTCGGTTTCATCTATCCGGTAATATAAATTTCCCGAAACATTTTATGAACACGGTATATTAAAAATCCTGAACTTCAATTTTTTCGAGTTCCTATTTTACCAACTTTTATTTTAAATTCATGTTTATCTCATGATAACAAATCATTTTATTCTCATAAATTTTTGTATCTTCAACCGTTTAGATTCGCGACCGCTTTGCGACCGATTTTGGGACCTTGCGACCAAACGGCTAGCCCGATTTTAACCAAAAGCTTCGCACTGCGTCCCCTACCTACAAGTAACTTGCATACCAAATTTCAAGTCTTTAGCTCTTACGGTTCTCGAGATATCCTGTTTACTGACAGACCGACACACACACACACACACACACACACGAACCAATGGCCCAAATCAACTTTTCTGGTATCCTGAGGCTATATTTTGTCCAGAAATGTGAAAAACTGGGTAGGTCAAATTTCCGCCGATTACTTTCCTTATAGGATAAGGAAAGTAATAATCTGCTATTCTTTTGTTTCAAGTTAAAATAAAATATTTTTTAGAAAATAAGTCTCGTTTATATTTGTTTCGCCCTCGTTTTAAAGTAATAGCAAATACAAGTACTTATGTATATCACATATCCTAGCCTTTGAAATGTGGTTGATGAGACGAATACTTAAAATCCCATGGACAGCCAGGATTACAAACCAAGAGGTATTACAAAGAATGAACTGTAATAGAGAAATTATAACTACCATAAAAAGAAGAAAACCCGCCTACTTGAGACACCTACTAAGAAATAAAAAATGTAACCTACCCCAACTTATCATACAGGGTAAGGTTGAAGGCGGAAGGGGTAGAAGGAAAACTTGTTGGCTTAAGAATATAAGGCAGTGGACAGGCATGAATGTTCAACAAATATTTAGAGCAGCTGCAGAAAGAGAAACATTTGCCAATGTAATCGCCAACCTCTATTAAGAGAAGGCACGACAAGAAGAAGAAGAAGACATATCCTAGAGGTTATAATATGAGTACATAAAAACAAAATTTAACGATTTAGAGCCGATGAGCATATTTTAATGACTTCAGACAAATGAACTTAAAATCAGTTAGAAGAAAACTAAAAAGCGCAGATGTTGGCACATGCGTTTAGAAAATTGTTTTTGCCAGCGTAGACATACTATTGGTATGCTTTAGTTTAATAGTAAACTCCCTTGTGAAGCTTTGTCATTTAAGGTTATAAAATAAACTCAGCTTTACGTAATATGTGCAGATCCAAAACCCCTTGTTTATGATAATCACGTGCCTTTTGTGCTTCCTGTACATTTTAAAGTCTCATCCGCTTTCATGCCTTTTAATATTTAGTCGTCTCTTATTAAGTCCTCTAAGACTTAATCGCCTCCTGTGCCTATTAAGATTTAAGATCTTGTTATGTTTTTTAAATTTAATTGCCTCTCACTCTATCTTTTAAGATTTAATTTCCTACTACATCTTCTCAGATTCAGTCGTTTTTTACTATGTTTCTAATACTCAGATGTTTTCTGAGATTCAGTCGCTTACAGCTATACCTCTTAAATCTTGGTTAACTTCTACTATACTTGCTACAATCCCTTTTTGCTCTAAAACTTAATCATTTCATTTCTATAATAAATTGCTTCTTGATTTAGTGACCACCCCTTTGACTTTTGCTGTTTTTGCTAAACTGTCATATTTTGTTAGTTGGAATAACTATTTATTATGGCTATATTTACGTGTCATTAAACTTCGTCTAAGACATACGAGTTTTTGCTTCCATTTTTGTTTCTAGTACAAATGTAAGTCCTTATGTTGCACATACCTATACTAGTTATGATCATTTATTAGCTTTACGAATTAGTCGTGAGTTTGCTATATTCTCATGTCTAATTAAGCGAATCATGGGGAGTTCAGCCTCTAATATTTACAATTGACAAGTTCTTGGAACGTTCGTTTAGTAAATTGTTTTCTTTAATTGTTTCTATTGAAATGTAGTATAAAGATTCCGCTTTCTAGCCTATATTACAAAAATCTACTTTATTGCAAACTTTCACTAGTGAGTTACCCCCTAAAATATATCTAATTTCTTAAAAACAAATTCCATCAAGATTTTATAGCAGAATATTTATTGTTTGGACACATGTTCGTTAAATGCGCTTACTTTTTCCTTAAAGAATTGTTTTTTTCGCTAGTCCAAAGTCCTTCAACATATGTAAATTAGCAATGGCGTTATTATTACCGTTTTTTAGCACACTTTAGAACGGTTTTAGCGTAGTCATCTGCTATTTCGATAAACGATCTGTTTATATTCTTCTAAAAGAAGAGAAAAGTGGATAATTAGTTTGAAATTTATTTTCATACTTCTGTTAGAGCTATATCTTTCCTTCGTCTGGTAAAATAATTGTAGGCGATCGACAGTAATGTATTTTTTAAGTTTTTTAAGTTATAACTATTAATGATTTAACTCAATGAGCTGTATGAACCGCGCTTCCTATGACTTAAATTCTGTTGATTTAGGTTGTCATGGATTACGTCCTATTAACCTTAAAAATTTAGATATGCTCTCTTTCTGTTGATTATTATGATTTAAAATACAATTGTAAAAATGCGACTTTTTTAAATTGTAGTATAAAAAGTCTTCGTAGCTTATTTTATGTTTTTATTTCAACAATTAATTACTTTCTAGAGACTAGAGATGGACTGTTTTTAAATACTTTTACTTTTTTTAATATTTAATGTACAATAAAAGGGAGTACCCCGACAGTAACAAAAAAAGTATTAGAATCAATATAGGCACATTCACATTTTTTTTGCTGTTAGAATTTTTCCATATTTATTTACTAATTGAAAGCAAATAAACAACAGTTGAAACATTAGTTACATAGTTGGAAAGACGCTTGAGGACAACAGCTAACAAAAGAAATGAATAAATTATCCCCAAAATTGTCTTAAGTGCAATTATTATTAAACGAAAGTTATTAATTTTGTTAATTGTATAATTTGCTAAATATGGAAATTAAGCTATAACTATTTTTCAATAAAAAACAAGTAATATAATATAACTTCCGATTAATTAGCAACATTGAAATATAATAAATTAAGCAAATATTTTGAAACGTGAAAAGAAATAAGCGTAATGCAATTTTATGATACTTTGTGTCAGCTAATCACAACAATCCCCAAAGCCCAATTTAACCCTTTAATTGTACTTGTCACATTAAAAGGCGCTTAATGACAAAACTCAGCTCCAGCGCGGAAGAACAGTCGCGCTTAATTACACCTTACAGGCCCTTAATGTACATGAAGCGAGAGATTAAAAAGGCGATAATTAAATCTGAGACGGCAAATTCCCGCCGCCGGCGACGGGTGCCCGGGCGGCGCGGCCCTTTGTGCAACTTTGATCTCGGACGGCCTCCGAGGAAAACTTCGTTTTGATTTACGGGTTTCTCCGGATTCCCGTAGGACTGACGAGGCGCCCGTGCGATTTGAACTTTAGGTAAGTTTCGGATATTTGAGGTGCTATTTTTGGATTGCGAGCGAAAGATTTTATTAGCCATAAATTTCGAGCTCGATTGCGCTTCGCTAGCTAACAAAACGAATAGTGAAGGAAGCGCGCTGGATGCTCCGAGAACCCTCCTGGGGACGTTTGTTGACCTGAAAACTAGGAATAAGAGAGCACTTGATAAAATGTATAGCGAAGAACATATCCATTTTCGTTCTTATAAGTGGTTCAATTCAAAGAAAATATTAAATTGGTATATTGAAAGGGCGCTAAGTTAACACAATTTAATTTTTGACATAAAAATTACTAGCAGTATTTGTAAAAGTTAAAAATCAAAGGCTAATCGTAATAAACTGTATCTTTTTTCTCGATTTTCAGAAATCAAACAAATATTTAAATATTTTAAATTGCTATTTATGGTGTGTTATTTAAATCTTCTACGCAATATTCACAAGCATAAGGTGGACTGCAGCAAGCGAGATTAATTATAGTGATCAGTAAATCAGCCATAAATTTGACAATGCATTGTTTTCTCATTTTACTACCAACGTAGATTAAATTTTTAAGAGAAAAATAAAAATTAATCAAATGCAATCGTAATAAGTTTACTCCCTATTAACAAGGTGCTACCAATAAATATATTTTATTAAAAAGTTAATGAAACTCTTCTACACACCATTTCAGACATTTTTTTTAGATTTTAAGTTACTTCCAACACCTTTTCTGAAAAAAGTTCAATCTCACTTACATTGTACAAAAATGCAATTCGCATTTTTTAATGTGATTAGTGAAAGTAATTGTGTAAAAGTAACATAATTAATATTTTGTGGAAAAATCATCTAAACGGAAGATAAAAATAAATTATTACATAAAAATAACAGTCTACTCAAAAATAATTTTAATGTTAGAAAATGCCAATAATTCGTCTTATAGCGCTGTAATACACAGAGGGGGCCGAGCACTGCCAGCTGAACTGAACGGCTATAAACGCTGTGATACCAACATACAGAAAATACAACGCCTCCAAAACAAAGTCAACATAGTCAACGCATCGTGGTACGTTAGAAATACCCAACTACATGAAGAACTCGACATGTTACCCATCGATCAATACATCAAGAACTTTGCGGAAAAATTCATCTCAAACGCGAGTGCATGTAGTGGTGGGGAATTCTATCAACTCTTTAAAACCAATATTCACACTAGGCTTAAACGCATATTACCACAGGACCTAGTTATAGCAAACCGTAGACAAAATTAACCAAATGTGAATTCACCGCGCTTATTATTTTGTCGCACTATGTCACAATATATTTATATTCTAAGTTATAATATGTCACAAAATCTTTTATCTATGCTATGTATAACAAATAATTGTTGATCTAGCAATAAATGTATAATTAAAAAATAAACGCTGTGAAGTCTCATGCCAAGGTAGTGCAGCCGAGTTGCTTAGGCCTTGCACTCACCATCTAACAACGAGAAGACCGTTGGGTATCACTGACTTGAACAGTGATATACGATCCTAGAGATTGCACCCTTCTCGTGGTGGCCCTGTTGTAACCGAACCATGCGGATCTAAACTGGAAAGTCGATAAACATTTCCCAACCCAGCTGTCGTGTCGTGGCTAAGGGTCTGCACTTGAGCTAACGATGCCGGCAAGAGACGAATCCTAGGTTACACCATTGCTGATATATATCATACATGCGTATTCTGCTGTAGTCATGTATTACGGGGATATCTGTGCGGGGATCTTGGCTTAACCGCCCAGATCAAGAGAAGATAACCTCATTAAAAATCCTAAAAACCACGATAGTGAGACCAGACCAACAGTATGCGTGGCTGTATAGAAGATCAGTCCCTACTGGATCCTCCCTTGGGCACCGGGTGCCCCCCATTATATATAGCCATTAATTTTATAATGTTTCAGACTCCTGGGAATAAAATGGACACTAAAAAATCAATCTATATTAAACCTTTACTTATGTCAGAGGAGAACTCTAGTAGCGACTCCCTGATAAAACATATCGATCCCATGGAAGCGAAAGCAATCCAGGAGACAGAATAATCTGTCAGACCTGAAGCGGAACCGTCAGACAAGGGTCGGGAGGTTGCAGGCAAGAAGGCCGAGAAACTGCAATCCAAGAGACTTTCTGGGGCCCAAAAGAGAAGGCCAAGAAAGAAACTAAGATCAGGAAGGCACGTGGACGGAGAAGCCCAGACCTGTAAAAACTGAGAAAGGAGAGGATAAATAGGAAAGCGAGGGTAACAAGAGACTCCGCTCAGATTCTTCAGCCCAAAAATTCAAGCAACCGGCAAAGAAGCCCAGGAGTGATGAACAGACTGGTCAATACAATGCCGCAATGAAAGGGCTAAGCATGGGGATGCTGGACAGACCCTATCCAGATATTTTACCAAATCAAGGGCAACTGGACTTGATTCAGGAAAAACTTATCACTGCTCTGGACCGGACTCTTTCGGTAAATACTAATCCACCGCAGTTTGAAAGCTCGAGGTACGTGGGAGGTATATTATGGATCACGTGTGCCAACGAGCAAACTAGAGACTGACTGCGCAGAACCATCTCAGATTGGAAAGCCTAATAGAAGGGGTTGAACTTTTAGCGGTAGAGGCTAAGGACCTATCTAAGTGCCCCAAAGTTCTCGTTTGGCTTTCTGGACCAGTCGACGAAAAAATAGGCCGGACCCGATTTGGGCTTCAAAACCCAGGTTTAAAAACGGAAGACTGGCGACTTCTTAGCCAAAAGGTGGACAAGGAAAGAGCTATCCTGGTCTACTCCGTCGATGGTGTCTCTTTCAAGGTCCTTAAGAGCAAGCAGTTCAAAGCCTATTACGGAATGAGAGCTATTACTTTCAGGACCATTCAAAGTGCTATGTAAGATGATGTAGAAGGACCGAGGAAAATCATACTAGGATCGGTGTACCTTTCTGTTGATAAACTGCAAAACATTAGTCTGCAGATGCTCATTGGATGTGACGCCAATGCACACCACCTCTCATGGGGCAGTACCGACACCAACATCAGAGGTAAGTTAATATTACATTTCACTATAGCAAATAATTTAGACATATTCAATAAGGGTAACAAACCAATCTTCATTATTATTAGAAAAGGGAAGTAATTGATATAACATTTGGTACTTCTTTCGTAAGTAACTTGGTTAGATATTGGCAAGTATCTGATGAGGAGAGTTGTTCAGAGCACAGATACATTAAGCCCGAAATTGCTTCGATTTAGCGAGTGATAGAAAACTATCGTAGTCATCGTAAAACGGACTGCGAAGCCTATAAGGTGGACCTAGACCAAAACTTGGCGAGTACGATAAGGAAAGTTCATAATAGCATTAAGCTTAAAATGACTGTGAATCAGTTAACTAAGGCAGTAATTTCAGCGTACAATGAAAACTGTCCTCTGGTTGTAAAGGTTTCCAGCAGAAACATACCCTGGTAGAATGAAGATCTTGCAACCATGAGAAGGCAAGTAAGAAAACTGTTAAACAAGGCTAAAATATTAGGTGACTGGTATACCTATAGGGCGTACCTAACTGAATATAATGAAGCATTGAGAGATGCCAAAGGGAATCATGGAGGAGATACTGTGAGGAGATTGAAAATACTCCAGCATGTGCCAGGTTCCGTAAAGTACTCTCAAAAGATTCTCACTGCAATTTGATCGGTACTCTGGAATCTAAATGCGGAGAGTACACCAAAACAGGAAAAGAAACACTGACCGAACTTACTCGGATACATTTTCCTGTATCTGCAATTATACAACAGTTGCCCTCAGACTGGAGAAAGCAGGTATCCCTTAATTTTGGCAACCCAGCATCAAGGGAACTCAAATGGGCTATAAACTCATTTGAAGCCTATAAGTCTCCGGGACCGGGCGGAATTATTCCTGCCACGCTACAGAAGGGCTCGGAACTTCTAATGACAAAGATCTGCATGATACTCAGAGCCAGTTTCGCTCTAAACTACCTGCCAAAATTATGGAGACTTACCAGAGTGGTATTTATACCAAAGCCTGGTCGGGCCCATTATTTGCAGGCAACGAGTTACAGACCAATCAGTTTTATGTCTTTTTTGCTTAAGACGTTGGAAAAACTAGCTGATAAGCACATTAGGGAAGGTATACACTATATGAGAACCAATTTGCCTATCAAGCCGGTCTCAACTGAAACAGCACTTCACTACCTCACTTGAAGAGTAGAAAATGCTGGACAACAAATAGATCGTTCTATATGCCTTCTTGGACATAGAAGGAACCTTTTACAATACATCTTTCAACTCCATAACCTCGGCCCTGAGAGGGCGTGGCCTGGAGGAGACCTGCTGCATGTGGATAGACTGCATGCTTAAAGGAAGGATGGTTTATTCGTCTATGTATTACAAAACTATTATGGTCCAGGTAGCGGGGGAGTGTCCTTAGGGAGGGGTTCTCTCCCCCCTGCTATGGAACCTGGTAATGGATGGACTTTTAAAGAACTTAAAAAACGAAATATTCTCTTCTGTAGGCTACGCCGATGACCTAGTTGTCTTGGTGGAAGGGAAATTTGTAGACACGATCAGGGAACGGGTGCAGAGGGCTCTGAACGTGGTAACTGAATGGTCTGAACAGGAAGGCCTCAAAGTCAGTCCCGTAAAAATCAAAATTATACCCTTCACGCGAAGGAAAAAATTAGAGGGGCTTACACCTCTTTTTTCGCGAAAAAGAAATCACCATATCGGGAGAAGTAAAGTATCTGGGACTCTAAACTTACTTGGAACCGTCATATTGAGAAAGTGGTCGACAAATCGGCGACAACTCTAGCAGTTGTCAGACGGATGTACAAGTCATGGGGGCTAAAAGCAGGAATAGTGCACTGGTTGTACACCAGAGTGGTTAGGCCCTCTCTTACATATTCAGCTTTGGTTTGGTGGCCTAAAGTCACACAAGAAACCAACTAAACTAAAACTGGGCAAGATACAAAGACGTGCCTGTTTGGGCATTACAGGGGCGATGAAAACCACGCCCGCTGCAGCAATGGAGACTCTTCTAACTCTCCCACCTCTGCACATAGTAATTCAGAGGGAGGCAAGATTAGGTCACTACAGGCTGTATCATTTACTGTAAAAGGTGCAGGTCATGCAAGAATAATTGATAGCCCTGCTTGAAATGAGGACAAATCACATGACTTTAAAAATATGTGACGACTCTCTATTCGAGGTGATCATGCAGGATCGAAATAGGAGCAAGACTTTTAGACAAGTAATTGCACCTGGTGGCCTAATCTAGTACATAGATGGTTCTAAAGCTGAGTTGGGTACCGGAGCTGGAATATATGCTGAGGCTCCCAAAATAGAACTAAGCTTTCCCCTGGGTCAGCACGCTTCTGTCTTTCAGACAGAAATATACGCCATACTACAATGTGTGCGCAAAACGGTAAGAGGGCTTACAGGAGCAAGCGGATCTATTTTATATCAGATAGCCAGGCAGCTTTAAAGGCTTTATTAAGCACAAAAGCACCATCTTTACTGGATATGGCAATACATCAACGAACTCAATGCACTGGTAGAACATAACACAGTAAAACTGTTATGGGCATTGCGGTATCTACGGCAATGAGAAAGTCGATGAACTGGCCAGGCAGGAATCTAGTGAAGCTTATATAGGCCCAGAACCTGCATTAGGAATTTTACAAAGTGTTTTACTAATCTTTCGAAAATTTCAGTTTAAAAAGTAAGGTGATAGGTTTATATAATATTTTTCCTTAAAGCGGTTTTCCTAATTTTGGTATTATAAACATATGTGTATATTTACAAACTAAGGGGTAATATGAAGGGCATGCGCTTGAATATTGTAATTATAAGAATAGCTGCCTTTTTGATAACGTATATAGTATTTAAATAAATCATAGCCTACAGATTTATAGGATTTTAATTTATTAATTTCAGATTTTACTTCTATTGGCGTAGTGGGGTTTACAAGAAATGACATTTGGCAAGGTACATCTACAATATTTCGAATTTAACTGTTACCATGATTTGTAATAAGAATAGATGGCTTGAAAATAGTCGACAGGTATTTTGCAACGGTGTTAGCTTTGTCATTATTTGTTATCGGTTAATCTAATAGATGAAACGGTGGTAGCCCTCCAGATGGAGCAATTGTTTTTATTTGGATTGCAAAAAAATTCTTAAAATGTTAAATTTATAAATTCTTTAAGAGTTAGACGGACTTTTCGAATTAACTTATTGTAAGTTAAAATTTTTAGGGGTATAGGAAAATCATTTAGGAATAGTACCTTTATACTCGGTGCCCAAATGACTCCTAACTCTCACTTATGGCTCCAAGAAGCTATGCACACAAGAGTATAATGGTTACACACCGGTAAACTGTGTCGACACACAGATAAAACTAAGTGAGGGGTCACTACAGACAACCTTCCAGTGGAATTTAATGGTTCTAGTGATAACTGCAAGGAAGCAGCAGCTTTCGCAGTATTAACTGCAGGTGGATATATTGGTACAGCTGCAGATTGAATATTAGAAGGCGAAGATGGCATCCATCCAACCGGCTATTGAACTACGTTGTGGAAGGAACGGAGAAGCCACCACGTTATGCTCTCATAGAAGCTTAATATGTATGAAGAAAGTACGACACAATCTGGGACGAAATTATCCGAAAGTAAAACAGTTCCCCAATCGGATTTCCGGGGGGGGGGGCAGCTCCAAAGAGAAACAAATCCAAACTAACCAATAAAAATAAATGAAATGAAGAAAGGTAAGGACTACATTGGAAAAGAGAGAAAAAAGGCACTAAAAGTCTTAGAGATGTGGCTATAAAGAAGGTTATCGAAAATTATATAGACGGACAAAATGAGGAATAGAGAGGTACTGAATCAAATAGGAGAGCAAAGAAGCATAATAAAAATACAAAATAGAAGAAGAGACAGATGGACTGGACATCTATATAGAAACAATCAATTTGTACTAAACATTATAGAAGGACTGATAATGGGTAAAAAAGCCAGGCGTAGACTTTGTTTTCAGTTTACAAAGCAGGTAATGAAGAATCCTGGTGCTGAGATTTACGCAAAATTCAAAAAATTTACCTGCAACAAAGTAAAACGAAAGGCTGCCGACCAATCCAAGGATTAAAGAGTAGAAGGAGAATTTTTTGAGTTTTTTATTATCGCCATCTTTCCATAGCTTTTTTTTGGCGACAATTTTGAGTATATATAGTGACCCATTATTGACATCGTACTAATCTTTTGTTGTTAATGTGTAGAAATCCACAAAGTTTCCTAAATAACAACAGTTAAATGATGTGGTACAAAGCCAAAATTCTTGGACTGTATGATACGTAACTAAAAATGTATGTTTTCTTCAATATATATTTTTGAATTGTTCCCTATTTTTATTTTTTGTGGTTAGCGTATAGTAAACGTCTTTTTTAATTGTGCAGTTATTAACAGTTACAATTTCAAGTCTGGCAAAAAATCTAGGCTTGCTTCAATTGCAGTACATTTTAAAGTTATGTCCGTAAACACGAGGAAATCTGGAAGATTTGGAATTTTATGTGAACCCGTTGGCTAATATGTGGGATCTCCAATAGACCGATACTCATGGTCATCCATCTTAGCTTTCAGTAGATTTCGGCTTTTGTTATGATTAGCCTGTAGCCTCAATTGCTATATTTTGCATTCTAGTCTCTTTATATGACAAATCTGAATCCCAATATATAGAAGAATGCTTTATACTGATCAGCAGAGATTCCGTACTAAGGTGGCCAATAAATAGCAGATATTGTAAGGGTCATAGCATTGCATTCACTTGAATGTTTGCCCTTGTACAAAATGGCGCAAGTCATCATTCGATTTCCTAAGACAGTAACTTTGTTTGTAAATAAAAAAAATGATTCTGTTTATTAATTATGTTTATTTAAACGTTCAAATTTTTCCCCATTAGGTCACAAAAAACTATCGGTCAATTAGTCGCCATTTGATGCACATTCGAGCTCGTTTCACAGCAGTTTTTACAACTTTTCTCAAAATTTCTAGCGATGAATTCTTCATTTTTTCGGATATTCTCCGTTAATATTGCCAAAGACGGTGGCTTGTTTGTAGACCCGTGACTTCAAAAAACCGCAAAAAAAGAAGTCTGAAATAGTCAAATTGGACGTTTTTGTTGACCAGTGCAAATCGCCTAAATGAGAGATTAAGCGACCGGGAAAAGGCTGGTTTAGAATGTTTACTGTCACTCGTGCAGTCTGTAGAGCTTACCAGTCATAGTAGCAGTATGGCGGGCGCTGCCCTCGAAAAAATATGGCCAATCACCATTTCTCTATAAACGCCACACCAAACAGTGACGTTGAGAGGATATAATAGCTCTTCGTGCAATACACGTAGATTTTCAGTGCTACAGAAGCAATCATTTTGATTATTCACATATCCGCATAGGTAAAAATGCGGCTTAGGACGGCCTGGTTGAAATTTACACGCGATTGGCGGTCTGCAGGCAATAGCTGAAGCACTGTGTGCACTTTGTATGAAAACATCTTCAAGTCTTTTACCAAAATTTGCTGCAAAGACTGTCCACAGATGTTGACAATACATTTAAAATAATTTGTTTTTGATTCATTACTTGTGTGAACATTTCGTTGAATTCGGCCAGAAAAGTAATTAATTGGTGGTTTAGATTTTTGTGAGACTTATTGCTAGTATTAAAGAAAGGTATTGGGTATTCTGCTTATGCATGTATTACTGCAGTACTTCTTAGATTTAGAAAACTTCCTATTGCTATATTAGAATGATTAACGTTGTTTATCATGTTGCTTTTAATATGTGTAAGCTGCTTATAGACTGTGTAGCTTTTCTAACACACATTGTATATTTTTCTGAAACGCCCTTAGAATTTTTTACATGTCTTAGTATCCACAAGTGACGTAATTATATAAACTTGTGCAATAAGTTCTTGAGTGCTCGTAAGACTGACACCTCATATACTGAAAGATATTTTTTCTTATATCGACTGTAACTTTTATTTTTGCTCTATTTAAGAGTTCTAGAATAAAAACTTCTTAATTGTTGGGATGAAGCTCTTGGTCAATAAAAAATAAAGATAGTAACTGACGTTCATAATATTTCAGATTGTATGCCCTTTACTTTCTAACTCTTCTTTTATATTCTGGATTGCTACTGTATAGCGTAGGTCTCTTATAACTACTCTGTGGACACGTTTGTTTTTTCTGGTGATACATAAGGTGGGAGAGATGGTAAAAAAAATTATTTCTAATTGTATTATTCATTAAACTTATATTATAATTATATTGCTTTTGTTTAACGATCTTAGCAAAATTTACTACTGTACTGTTATATATAATGTGTCACTCTATATATAAAAATGGGGGTTGCTTTTGGCTTGTCACAACGATACTATACGTTTTTTTCTACTGCACCTGATAGATGTATAAATGTTCCATGATTGAGCTAGACAAGAAAATACTTTTCTTCAGAAATCTAAGCTGCATCTAATACTAGATATCCATTGTATACATTATTTACAAATTTTGCACATCAATTGCTTCAAAGTTGCGTTTTCATGAATAAAACCAAACCAGCATGCAATTTGTTTATGAATTTCAATTGAAAATCAAATCACTTGTAGAAAATCGCTTAATACTTTGACGTATTTAAAGCAGTCATTTTCTATAAATCTCAATATTGTTGAGGTATTTACTATCGCTCGTTAAATACATTCCACTTCTAGTACTTGGCGTTATTTAACGCCCCTAATAAACTCACAAACTGTTGTTTTATGAGAATAATTATGAGGTTAGCTTTCACTTACTCTAATAAGTTAAGCACATCTTATCGTTCTCTCGTCGTAGTCGAGAGTTATAAGCAAATTAGGGCGCATTGCACAAATTTCAACCAGAATAATCGTTAAAATAGCTTGCGAGCTTACAAAACCATCTACCGAAGTAGACGAGCTACGGATGGGGGTGGTTGGAATGCGTTCTCTAGGTAATGAAAAACATTTTCGTAGCACAACCATTTCTATAAAGTAAGTGCATCAATTGCGTAAAGGTACTAAACAGTTACTATGGAGAAAATTTGGAGACATTTAAGGGTCATAGTTACTAAAAAATTTAAAGTTTATTTTATAATTTTTAACTTGTAATTTTTACGTACCCCCTTCGAAAGGTTTATAAAATTTTATAACATATAATTCTACGTGTAATATCCTTTAATGTTATTAATAATCTATAATCTTAATATTTATGGTTAACATTAAAACGTTTGTCCAGGGCCTAACTGTTTGTACTTATGAATTTCTCATTAATAAATTTTGGAATAAGACTAGGTTTTCCAAGTTATACATTAGACATAATATTGCCTTTTTAAAGACCCTTATTGTTATCTTCTAGTTTAATGAAGTTTATTAATAAACACTTTACACAAAACATTTTTATTACGTACACGCACCACTTTCATCCGATTTACTGCACACAAATCTATGCCTCTACAGGGTTTTGCTTATAACATATTTTAAATTTGAAAATATAATTAAAAATTTACCCTTCAAATCAGAATTTTGATTATTATTTTTGTTGTTCAAAAATAACTAAAATAATTTATTAAAACAAATAACATAACCTGCACTTATTATTTGATACCAGTAAAGCAAGGTTGTCATTTTAATTACACTGCCCTACTCAAAATTCAAAAGTAGTGCTTTGACTTTAAAAATCCTGGACTTCATCAGTCTTAAACACCCTTCTAACAAGAGGTCCTTCCAATGACCTATATATATTAAACATTATCTAAATGCTAATTTAGAATTATGTTCTTTCACTACAGGCAATCTAAACTTCTATTTTTTGCCTTTTATGATGCACTATTTTATATGTTGCAGAAGTATAACTCCTCTTTTGGCATTATCGTTTGTTATCCGTAGCTTTCAGCGCCGGCAAACAGGTTTTGGGCGTACTACGAAATATACTCTTGGATGTTTGGCATCCCGGTGGAGAATTGTATTCCTAATATACGAAGGAGTACCAAAGATGTACTTGAAGGTCCTGTATCGTGCCTCTTCTCTTCAGGGTATCTCCCGGTTAAAGATTCTGAATCTTACAGACAAAGACGTTCTTCTCGGCATTTACTCCTATTAGCCACGTACTGAACTATTCTCCAACATAGTTTAGCTCCTGCTGGACTCGTTGAATCGCCATCGCGGTTAGACAATCACAACTGTGACCTTAAAAGTATTCCGCCAAATTTATTTTAATTATACATCAAATTACATTATAAATTTAATTTCCTTTGGGCGTCACCTTTCATATTTTAATAACTTAAGAAAACTAACGGCTAAACGTTTGGTTGTAAGAAAATATCTTAGAGCTGTAATAGACAAAAGAAAATGTTGCCTTTTTGTGTTTATATCAGTGAATTTTAAGGTTCAATTAATTAACAGACTAACAAAAAATACAATTTTGATGAATTAAGGTCCTGTATTGTAATTGTCTCATAATTAAAAATAAATAATGTTGCACACAAGATTTTATATTAAATGAGGCACATTATAATCAGAAAACAATATTTGAGAACCATATGTTTATAACTCTTTGAAATTTGTTTATATTAGCTCTTATTTATAAGGTCTTACTTTGTGTTTGAGCTTCGTAGCGTAAACACGTACCGAGAACGGCTCTGCGAGTGCGATATCAAGTGTCATCAGGGACCCGCAAACAAAAAATCACAATCTCAGTCAACAAACTTAAAACTAGTTTGGGAGTGTACTTTATTCAATCAATTATAAACAGGTACGCAAACAATGTTATTATTCTATAAACTGTGGTTCCATCCGGGACAGGTTTAGGAAATATTAACGCTATAAATAATCCTCAATATTATCAACAAACCAATATGCAACGGCAATCAACAACAAACGTTCCCATCGCACCTAATCTAATACCTCAAACATCATCATTCCAACAAACACCTACCAATTACTTTCTCCCGCCATCCCACAAATGCAATTTAATTATACAAATACTCCAAACCCAAATCAGCAAATGCAAATAATGTCATCTACAAGCGAAGACGAAGAAGAAATCCTAACAACGAACAAGAATGACTGGCAACTCATACGTGGTTATAAAAGGAATAAGGTCACGAAACAACTTACTAATGCGAATATAACCGAAACCAATAATCGTTATCAAGTACTAACTAATGCAACAGACACGTCTAATACGGAAAACACTGCTACTTCAAATTTACCAAAACCTCCACCAATCTTTATACACGGAGTACAAGACTATAACAAAATGATACAGCGAATTCAGAAGATAGTAAGAGGGTGAGCAATACTGTACAAAAAGTTTAGCTAACAATGTTGTGAAAATCAGCAGTGGAACACCAGAAACATACTAGAAACTCGTCAGATACTTTAAAGAAAACAACATATACTACCATACGTACCAACTGAAAGAGGAACGAGCGTATAGAGTTGTAATAAAATATCTTCATTACTCCACTGATATAGAAAACATAAAAAGAGAACTACTTGAGTTGGGCCACGAAGTTCGAAATATAATAAATGCACGGCACATAACGACCAAGGAGCCACTTAATCTATTCTTCGTGGACTTGGAACCAGCAACATATAATAAAGAAGTCTACAAAATAAAAGGACTTCAAAACAAAATTATAGAAATAGAACCTCTGCGAACAAACAAAAACAATATAATTCAATGTACAAGGTGCCAACAATATGGACACTCCAAAACATATTGCAACGAACCTTTTGTCTGCGTCAAATGCGGCGGAACCCACAATACCACAATATGCATGAAAACCAAGGCCACTCCGGCAAAATGTGCATTATGCAGCGGGGATCACCCAGCCAATTATAAAGGTTGCGAGCACTATCATAGATTAATAAGAGGAAATAATAGAAACAACGTTCATGGATCATCTATTCCATCAATTGCAACGAGAGCATATTCTCAAAATTTACAACCTACACCACACTCACAACACAAAACTTAAGCCGAATTGGCAGCCAACAATACAAACAATGCAGACAGTACAACTAGCGTACTAACAAAATTCCTAGATGAATTCAAAAACCTATTCAATCAGCTAATACAACAGAACAGCATGGTACTCAATATGATTACTATGTTTGTAAATAAAATGAAATGAACAAAAAAAATGGCTAAGTTTCTTAGGATTACCCATTGGAATGCCAACGGTCTTCCGAGCCACAAATTGGAAACAAAACTATTTTTGAAACATAATTTAATCGACATCTTCCTAATCAGCGAAACGCACTTCACCACTAGAAGCTATTTAAACATTCCCAAATACAAACTATATCACATAAACTATCCAGATGGTACTGCCCATGGGGGTTTGGCAATCCTCGTGAAAGAAAATATAGACCGCTATGAACTTCCAAAATACGAAGAAAATCACATACACGCAACACCTATAAAAATAGGAACCCTTCCATACGAAATAACGATTACTGCAGTTTATTGCCCACCCGGACATCAACTAAAAAAAGAACATTTTGAAACATTCTTCAAAACACTTGGACCAAAATTTATAGCTGGTGGCGACTACAATTGTAAAAACACTCTATGGGATTCAAGGTTTACGACTACTAAAGGTCGCGAATTAGCTAAGGTTATTAAGAAAGAAAACTATTCATTTTTATCTACTGGGACACCAACTTACTGGCCGTCTGACCCAAGCAAAACACCAGATCTGCTAGACTTCTTTGTAACCAATGGATTTTCACAATCATATACAGAAGTAATTCCAAGCTACGATCTCACTTCAGACCATAGTCCTATAATAGTAACTATAAGCATATCGGTGATAACCAGAAAAACAACCCCCTGACTTCACAATTCCAAAACAAAGTGGGATATGTATAGCCAAATAATACACGACAATATAAGCTTAACTGGACGACTACAAAAGATATTGAAAGAGAGACGGAGACGGAGAATTTCATCCATCTACTTCAGGACGCTGCCAAACTTTCTACTCCACGAATTGAACCCCACCGAATAGTATAATATACCATGCGAAATTAAAAAGCTAGTAGCAGAGAAACGCAGAGCCAGATCTACTTGGCAACGAAATCACACCCCGGATAGCCGGAGAAAATACAATCAGATAAGTAGCAAATTGAAAACGAAGCTTCAGGAAATGAGAAATAAATCATTCGAAAAATTTGTGTCAAATCTGTCCAGGCATGACAATTCGACCTGAAAACCTATTAAAAATAGGAGTAAACCTGAACTAGCGATACCACCTATACGTGAAAATTCCACTCCACCGGGTCCGTGGGCCAAAAGCGACAAAGAGAAAGCTGCTTTATTTTCGAAGCACTTATCAAGAGTATTTACTCCTCACAACAACGATCAAGTTCCAGAGGTAGAGCAAGAACTAGCGTTACCTATTCCTACACATGAACAAGACTCTTTACTCCAAAATAAATTAAGTACGAAAAAAAGGCACCAGGTATTGACTTAATCACAGCCAAGATGATTAAAGAACTTCCACTGAAGGGACTAGTTAAACTAATGTTTATATTGAACTTTATATTAAGATAGGACTACTGGCCCAAATATTTGAAAACTGCCCAGATAGTAATGATACCGAAACCCGGAAAAAATCCGACGCACGTTACAACATATCGTCCTATTAGCCTATTGCCAATTCTATCAAAGCTCCTCGAAAAGCTTATACTTAAAAGAATCGAACAAGACTTAAATCCAGATGACTGGATTCCAGACCATCAATTCGGGTTTAGACATGCCCACTCTACAGTACAACAATGTCATCGGTTAGTGCACAAAATCAATCAGGCCATGGAAAACAAACAATACTGCACAGCCGCTTTCCTAGACGTAAGTCAAGCCTTGGATAAGGTTTGGCACCCAGGTCTACTCTACAAAATCAAAAACACCCTTCCAATTCAATACTTTTCCATACTTAAATCGTATTTACAGCAACGAGATTTTGAAACTAAAATAAATGGGGAAACCTCCGACCGATATTATGTACAATCAGGAGTACCTCAAGGCAGTATTCTCGGCCTCCTTCTCTGTGATTTATACAACTGATATACCGCTTTCTCTGAATACAACTATGGGCACTTTTGTAGATGATACTGCAATATTGGCAACTGAGAATGATCAAATAACTGCTGCAAAACTTCAGCAGCACTTGAACCTCATAGAGGATTGGCTGTTAAAATGGAAAATAAAAGTCGATGCATCAAAATCGGCACACATAACCTTTACGCTCAGGAAAGGGAATTGTCCAAACGTGAACCTTAATCACGTCAACATACCACAACAGGAAGTAGTAAAATACTTGGGGCTCCATCTGAATTCGAAATTAAACTGGAAACAACACATACAAAAGAAAAGGAAACAAATTGAACTGAAAATAAAGGACCTTAATTGGCTAACAGGTCGTAATTCACACCTATCAACTGACAATAAATTACTTATATATAAAACCGTCATAAAACCCATATGGACTTATGGAATCGAACTTTGGGGATACGCGAGCAAGTCCAACACAGTTATAATCCAACGAATCCAGTCCAAAATCCTTAGTACAATAGTAGGTGCACCCTGGCCACCAACCACACATTACACACAAACCTCAATATTCCATACATAAACCCAGTTATCCAAAAACAAGCCACCTCACACCACGGAGCTTGAAGCTCATCCCAATGAACTACTACAACATCTTCTACAACCCGTAGGAAACAAACGATTAGGAAGATTTTGGACACAGGACCTTCTATGAATCCGAGGCGAAGTCGCTGGCTCTTCATGCCATTCTCTTGTACAATATAAATAACATTGTACATAACATCAAATGGTGGACTACTGCATAATCCCGGTTTATTACTCGCAATGGAACTAACAGCACCATGTGCTTCCTTTGGCACTGGAAACGAACATGACAGGAGTGGCATAGAATCGTATTTTGTGATGAATCAACATTTTGTTTAAACCGTAACGATGGTCAAATATTAATTCCCGTAGACCTGAAAAAAATGAGTAAAAAAACTACATTCGTACGACGCGTATATCGACTCAACTATAGATATTATGTTATGGGGAGCTGTTAATTATACCAGTCACTTCTAGTTAGGGTTAAAAAGAATACTACCAGTTAGATTTCCATTGATGCCATTTTATAGCCCATGGTACTTCTTCTCCTCCAGAGGGTGCCTCAAACAACCTTTCAATAAGATAACTTCTTTTGATGGGCCTCATTTACTTGTTTTATATGCGTCTCTTTCCTCCAATTACCTAAATTACTTAAAGCTAATGTAACTACTGTACAAATATCCTTCAATAGTGATGCTATAAACCACATCGATTGATTAATAAAAAATAAAAATAAAACACCAACAGGCAGAGCGATATTATAGGTTATATGTAGCATCTAAAAAAGCTCCGCTGAAAACCCCATAAAATATTTTTACAGCCTTAACCACCTGTTTGTACAATTGCTTTTTAAATAAACTTCTGGACAATTTTTATTTGTAGATGAATTTTAATTAATACTTTTTCTTAAATGTAAAATACTTTTTTATAAGCACCTCTATTGTATTTTTTAAAACTATAAAACTGAAACAAGTATTTTGGTTGAAAATTTTTAAAATATATTTATATTTTTTAATATTTTTTATTCTAAAAAGTAAGATGAAGGTTAATTGGTTAAATAAACAGCTTCCATAATTCACAATAGCTTTATTTAACTTGATGTGTATATGTTTATTTAACAATAACTCTCCCTCTTCCTCTGTAATAACGCTAAAACAAATTAATAGGATATAACAAGCAGGTACAAAATTTTAACAACATTCTGTTGAATAAACCAAATAATTATTCTGAAAGTTTAGTCAGCAATTTAATTATTTCGATTTGTATGGAAATAAGTAGCCCTGAAGTTACTTTTGTAACATTTAAACTAATTATTTTAATTGCATTATTTATATACATTTAGTAAAGCATATATTGCACGGAAGAGTTAATTTTTATTAAGTTATTACTCATTAAAAAAATTGAATACTTTAATCGTTTGAAACCAATTTGTTTCCAACAGATAAATATCATTTTTAGCGTTGATATGTTAATACATTTATGAAATAAAGTGATTTTATAATGAATAGGCAATATGTTGTAACGGTCGCGTGCAGCAGGGTTCAGAATGATTTTTTAACATCACATAAGCCGGGAACCTTACAGATGATGCTTTATTCGCATAATCCAAAGAGCAAAGGCCAAAATCCGAAAACTGACTTCTTACCTTATCTTGTTTATAAATCTAAATCTGTTATTATCACTTTTTGTAGTACGATATTTTGAAACACCGAAAAAATAGAAATTAACGTATAATTTTTTATTGCTTATAAAGACGGAATACACCATAAAAATGAAGGTACTACGTTTTGTTTGTTTTTATCAACAAAAGCTCAGCGCTAATAGAAAACATTAATACCACGCTCTGTAGTTATTTAAAATACACTAGACGAGTGGAATAAATCATTGTATTGTCAATATAAGCTGTATTAAATTTGAATTTGACAATATAATTATTTATAATATAATAAAAAATACACCGGTGAGCAAAAAATTGGGGTCGGGTTTTTAGAATTTCTAGTTAAACGCTTATATTTGTATTAGTAGGTGCCTGATCATTTATTTTTCGAGAAATATTATTCCTCCTATTGTTACCTGTCACGTATTGTCACAGTAGTTACGAGTATTATTAAATAGCGTGCATTCGTTCTATTTAAAAATTCCCATTTAGTGTTTGTGTGTCTGTGTTTAACGTTGATTTGTTTGTATAAAACCTTTTAATCGCATAGTGAAGTATTTGTAGGCTTTATTTAACAGATCATAATGCTTTGAGATCTTGTTGTTGTCTTAAGAATTATAGCGTTGTTACTAGATGGGCGAAGGGCAACGTAAAACTGCAAGAATTGTTGGTAAGAGCCTTTGTGTTGCACAAAAGGTGCACCAGTGCTTTGATGCGACCAGAAGACCAGGATCCGGTTGAAAAAATCACCAATCAGAGAGATGACCGTTTTTTGTGGTCCGCAAGTTTACATAAGAAAACAGTTTCTGCGGTTTAGCTGCAAAATCAACTTTAAGAAGTTAGAGATGTAAATGTTAGCGAATGGAGCGTTAGAAGAAGATTTCGTGCTACAGTATTGTTTTGTAGAAGAATGGCTACAAGTCCACCATTTCAAATCTCTTCAAAAGCACACACATAGTTGGTTTTAATACGAAATGGCTCCTTGACAGCTCACAGATACGTTGCGGAGGTTCTATTAGTTCATGTAATGCCTTTCATGATCACTATAGACGAGCATGGCATTTTCATGCAAGGGTTGTCAAAGAGTATCTTAATGATGTGGAAATTAGGCGGTTCAAGTGGCCAGCCCTCATTTGAACTAGGACAACATATCCGAAGGCATACATCAGCTCCGAAAATTGCTCAAGAGTTAAAAAGTTGCTATTCCAAAAGTAGAGTAACATCGACCAAAATGTAATCTTCAACTTAATTGAAAGTTACCGAGTCGACTTCAAGCAGTCATTAACGGAAGAGGAGGGAATACATGTTTTACTTTTATATTGGTCCTAGTAACAAAACGTCGAGCTTCGTTTAAAATGCAAATTCGTTGCCTTCTCAAAATAAATCAAAAAAAACAAAAATATGCTTTCTGATATGGTATCGAATATTAAATTTAGCCTACGAAAAACGGTGCAATGATTTACAATTTACAAATATAAGCGATTAATTAAAAATTCTAAAAATATACCACAATTAATATGTTCTCAATTTTTGCTCGCCAATGTAACGTCGTTTAAAGAATATAAAAACAGTAGTACTGAATAAATAGAGTATTTAGCTTGAACATTAAAAAGGAATTAAAATATTATGTACAAAAATTAAAAAATTAAAAAATTAAGATTAAGGTTTACTATCAAGACTACAGATCAGAAAATTTTAATAATTAGGATAAATGTAAAGCAAACAATTAAAAAATAATATACAACAATAAACAATAAATTATACAAAATGTTAATAACAATAACTGTAAAGCGAGAAGTTTTATCAGTAATTAAATGTCAGCTGTTTTAAAAGAGTCATAGAGAAATTGAATGAAGAGATGAAATAAAACATTTATTATGTAACTAAAAAAATTTGCCCCTGGTTTCCCCTGGGTGATAGAAACATTGCCACATAGATGCATTAATGTTTATGTTATAGCCATACAGCATATCAATAAACAGGCGATGATCTACTGCAATTTTTGTAAGTAGACTTGCACATGGGAATTTTTTTAAAATAGAAACCAAAAAGCTATTTTTTACGATTACATGTTCTCTGAGTTTTGAAAAGAATTGAGTGTCGGACTTCAAAGAAGGGTAATTTACGTAAAAATTATACCTGAGTTTAATCTATATCATAATTGCATTCTTGATAAACAATAGAAGATTGCATTATGAAGCGTGGAAGTCATCAGTAACTAGTAGAAATATAATTTTTTATTGCAATTTTTTTAAATTTAATTCTTCTAATATCAAGCAAATTCCAAACTGGTACAGATCTGCGTATTTGGTCAGAATGCATTAAAGAGGATATCCCGTAAACCAGAAGCACCAACTGGTATAGAAAAAAATAATATGAGGTGTTTAAATAGAATAATGAGACCCGTTTGGAGGAAAGGCGGGTTGACATACACTGCACGTTCAGTACGAGTTGGAACGCTCGCAAGGCAGTATATTGTCTGTAGCGATTCGATTCGTAAAAGGTTTTTGGCGAGTACGTTTTGACGGTGAGTGACAGTGGGATAGAAACGTCTGGAAGATTTCAGCAGACCTATGGAATCACTATTTTATCAAGGGCACAAGAGTTTCGGTGCTTTAAGGCATGTTCAGAAGGAAGAGAGACTATTTAAGATGACGCCAATGTCAACAGAATCCGGCAGCTTGTGCGTTCTGATCGTCGGCTGACAGTTAGAATGATCAGAGAATAGTTGACGGAAACCACCGTTTATCAGAGTTTGATAAAAAGAAATAGGGATGCAGAAAATCTGCGTAAAATGGTCCTTAAAACCTTTTGTTGGAACGAAAAACAATAGGGGAAACATGTGCCTTGACTTTCTGGAGCGGATTGAAAGGGACCCTCGTTCTTTAGATCGTGCGTCTTCTCACACAACGATTTCAATTAATGAGTTTTTGGCAAGTAAAAACATCCATGTGGATTGTAAAATGTACATATGTGTTATGTCCTGCAACGTAGAAGTAAGTGACAAAATGCGTATTTATATAAACAGTGCATTAAATCAGTTTTATACTCATCTATACAATTAAAGTATATAACTGATGTAATTTGAGTAAACAATTTTCAACTTTAATAAGATATTTGTGCGATTTAACATCTATAAAGGTAATTGAACAGAGCTATGCCAAACAAAATTTTTTAATTTTTTACTGAAAAATAAACGCTAATCCAGAAAATAACATAATTTTTAGTATTGTAGCTTTATATTATACGGGATGTTCTAGAATAAGTCGTCAATATCTTGAGAATAATATGGTAGGTTACTTAAAATACTACTTATAAACATATGCCCTACTCAAAAAAAAACTAATTTAAGAAGCGCACATTTAAACTGAAATAATCACTTATAAATTAAATTTACATGTTCAATTTCTAGTTAAAATGTGGTGCAGATTAATCAGTTATACGATTACATGTTCTGTTATTTCAGAAAATTAATTACCATAACAGGTTATCTTAAATTGTTACAAAATACCTCGCCAAAATTATTTCTTTAATACACTCAAGGTGAGGAGACGGCTGAGAGTCAGTAAACAGAGGACCGAATATATGTATTGCGACTTTTTCGGAGCTAATGTGGGTGCCATACCATGTCCAGTCATCGAAAACAGACCTCTTAACAGAATAGAACAGTTCAAGTATCTCGGATCCATTGTAGCACCAAAAGCATGTGTAGAGAGAGACATACACAAAAGAATCCAGGCAGCCTGGTTGAAATGGAGATCGTTGTCTGGCATTCTATGCGACTCCTTATGCCGATTAAAGTCAAAGGCAATGTATACAAAAGGGCATTAAGACTAGCCCTACTATATAGATCTGAGTGCTGGCCGATGAGGAAGACAGATGAACAGAAAATTGACACCATACAGATGAAGATGCTACGCTGATCTGGTGAAGTTTCGAAAATGGATAAAATAAGGAACGAATATATCCGTGGTACTTTTAAAGTCGATACACGATGAACTTCAGGAAAACCGCTTGGGCTGGTACGGGCATGTGATGAGGCGAGATGATGACCATAGGACCTGAATATAGAAGACGGAAAAGGGGCCGTGGACGACCACCAATAACCTGGCTACGAACACTAGAGAATGACATAATACCGAGCAACACAACAAAGAGACAACTCACAACCGTACGGTGTGGCGCAGAAGTACTAGTAGCGCTAACCTCAAATAAATTGAGATAATAGTCAGAAGAAAGAAGAAAACACAGCATGATACTACCATAAGTAGAAAACCTTATCATAACCCATTTTCTTTATCGATAAATTTAACCAAGATCTTCAAATTTGAGCCCATTAGGGCGAAAAGGCCGCCACACCATACTCCCCGCTTTGAAAGGTCCTGAGCTTTCAAAAAATTATTACCTTATCAAGGAGCTATTAACAGCGGTTTGAAACAATATTGTCATTAAATTCCTGAAATTAACTATTATATTTCAGGTGCGTTAAATTGCGGTTAGATTTATATCGTAACAAACTATATATAAATGCCCTATTAATACACTATCTATATATACATGAGTCAGCTAGAATATTGTTTATTGGGTTGGCAAAGGATATAGCTTGGTGACAGGACGTTTGTATGTGCCTGACCCGGTTTTTACTGAATTTAATTCGTTAGAAAAGTGAATACTCTGAACTATTCGAATAACAAAATTTTTAGCGATTTGAATATCTTTAACAGATTGATCACCATTACGTTTTTTGCTAGCAAATTTGAGAATGTACATGAATATGCGCAACAGCTTGTTCCACGAACAAACACGGGTGACTATAGAGTCAAAAACACGTGGTTCGACATTCGCGGCTTTAACAACAAACGCTCTCGATTTGAACTCCGGTAGAGTTTCACACTCAGTTGGAATGAATTTTAAAGGCCATTCGCTATTTGACTGATGAAGCCAAGCAGGGCCATTCCACCACAGCGAGTGTTTAATTAAATCAGAAGGCAGCATGCCGTGTGAAAGGCAATCGCTAGGATTCTCTTTCCCGGACACATGATTAAAGCAAGCGGCAGGTAAATTATCGTGTATTTTAGCAATACGATTGCTGACAAAAATAGACCACCTATGTGGCGATGAGTGGATCCACGAAAGCGCTATTGTAGAATCCGAGAAGGCGTAAACACCTGTAATAGGTACACGAGCGGAAAGTTTATCGCGGACCACGCGAACAAGCTTGGACAACAGCAGAGCGGCAACAAGTTCTAATCGAGCTAGCGTTGTTATTTTAACTGGAGAAACCTTCGACTTTGCACATAAAAGCCGGACGGTGATATTACCTTCAGGATCAGTGAGGTGTAAATAAACACAACAACCGTAACCACTGAAGCTCGCGTCACAAAAGGCTACGATGTTCACTACAGCTTTTCCCACAATGCCAATATGGCGCGGAATTTTTAGAGAAGAGAGTGCGGAAAAATCGCGTGCAAAAGCTGAAAAGCGACTGATGATGGATTCCGGAGGAACCTCATCCCAGTCTATTTTAGCTAGCCATAGTTCCTTAATAAGAATTTTGGCGTACAGCACAACTGGAGCTACAACGCCAAGTACGTCGAATAAGCGGGCAACTAGCGATAGAATCGTGCGCTTTGTGCATTTATCTTCTACAGCGACTGTTGTTAAAGAAAAGTAATCGTCAGCAGGATCCCAGGTTAAACCAAGGATTTTAAAATTGTAAATATCGTTACCCATGCCAGAAAAATTTACTGGTGAGCGGTGAGACTCGGGAAGAACCTCCAATAAAGCGGGTGAATTAGTGGCCCATTTGACAAGGTCGAAAGAGCCTAATTTAAATAAATCGATTAATTCACGAGACAATCGCATGGCAGTCTGTTCATCGGGAACCGAATCGACATAATCATCCATGTAAAACTGAGTTTCTACCAATTTAGAAGCCTCAGGGAAGCGGTCACTATGCTCGCACGCTAAGTTGCGTAACGTACGCATAGCTAGGTAAGGGCTAGGCTTTAGCCCGAAGGGCACGCGGTCAAAATTGTAAGTGCGAATAGGTTCGTTCCTACTGAAACGAAATAAAATTCGTAAGTATTTACGATGGTGCTCGTTTACTCCGATGCGCAAAAACATTTGTTTTATATCAGCGGTCATTGCTATTGGGAATGTACGAAAGTCGAGTAACAACGAGAACAAGTCGGCCTGCAAATTAGGTCCGACATGCAAAATGTCATTAAGTGACAGCCCTGAGTGCGTTTTAGCACTAGCGTCTAAAACGATACGGATGCTGTCCTTATCTGGTCTGACAACGGCGTGATGCGGTATGTAGTAACCCTCCTCTGTCAATTCAGAGTCAGGCACCTGGGACAAATACCCTGCGTTATATAATCGGCGATAGTTTTATTATAATTTTCGCGTAGGGTTGGCACGCAATCGAATTTACGCTCGAGCGCAAGTAGACGACGGTGAGCCAGACGCGTGAATTACCCAGCTCCGAGCGGTTTCGAGAAAAGGGTAAATCAACAAAATATCTGCCGTCTTTAAATAAAATCGAAGAGTTAAAGTTATTTTCGCAATCTAATTCATCTGGACTAATAAAACGTTGAGATGGAATTTCCTCTAACTCAAAGAACTTCCGTAAACTTGACTCAATGTCAACGTTAGCAAGCGCGGTAAACGAAGATGTAGTACTATGTACGCAGGTTGCATCATAATGACATGCAATATCTCCCATAAGCACGTAACCAAAGCTGGTTAATATAGCGGGTGGTGCGCGGTTACCAGAATCGACCCTATCTCCCAAATAAATATAAGGAAACAGTTGAGCACCAAGCACAACGTCAATTTCTCCCGGTACATTCCAGGATAAATCGGCAAGCGGTAAATTATTTAAATATGACATATCTTCATTTAATGTAATGAAGTTTGCGGGAAGTTTGTCTGTAATACAGTCAACTACTAAAGCACGAATGTAATATTTGTTGTTAGGATTAATTCGTGATTCTATTGCGAAATCAATAAAACCGCGTACAGGTCGCGAGGTCATACCAACACCTTGTAAAGATGAATTGCGTAATTTAATTATGGGAATGTTCAAGCGTTTACAACAATCCATAGTAATTAAGTTATTTTGCGACCCGTTGTCTATTAAACACCTGACGACGAGCGTATTTCCGTTTTTTCCATGTGCATAGATCTGTGCGGTCGATAACAATATAGTCGAACTCGAAGTCGACGCACTAAGCGAAACAGAAGACGTGTGAGGTTGCGTTGCTGAATGCGCTGACTCAGCTATTATGGGCGCACGGTTACCTGCTTGCGGTCCAGCCGCCACAGACGGCTTTATTCGGCGATCATTCTTTAAGTTCGAAAAATGCAGTAAAGAATGATGCGGTTTTTTACAAATTTTACAAACGTTCCGTGATTTACATTTAGTTAACGAGTGAGATAGACTTAAACAGTTTATACAGCCGCGTTTCGCTTTAATTAACTCGAAACGCGCTTGCGGTGATTTCATATTTTTAAATTCAAGGCAGCGAAACAGCTGGTGTTCTCTGTCGCATAGCGGACAACGCGTATTAAAAATCTGTTCACTCGACACAAACGACTTGCAGGCACCTTGTGCGCCACGGCCAAGGCTGTGATAAGGGAAACTGGAATTTGCGCGCGGCTTGGTCTGCGAATTATTAACATGCGAGCGCTCGAGTACTTTGACATAATCTTGCGTAAATGAAATAAATTGTTTACAGGAGGGTAATTCTATTCCGCTCACATTATTTTCGAATTGTTGAAGCGTTTGGGGATCAAGTTTTCTTAAACCACAATGTAACAAGACAAAATCTAATAGGTCGGGAATGTCTAACTGTTTTAATGCGGCGATGGACGCGGAATATTTTTCTATATATGTATTCAAACTAACAGCATTACCGACGCATCCTTTGATGTCCAGAATGTTATTTAGATAATGACTGCCTAAACTACGTTTATCTTGATACTTTTAACAAGACTATCCCATATAATATTATAAGTATCCCTGTAGGAATAATACCTGCGGTTAATTTTAAAGCGTCATGAGTTAATTTACTAATCAAATACTGCACACGCTGCGCGTCAGTCAAATTTGTATTTAAATGCACATTGCTACGAAATATTTGGTAAAATATTGGCCAGCTCTCAGTCTTGCCATCGAAAGAAGGTAGTTCAATTGGCGGTAATTTTACGATACCTCTTTTTTGATCTAATGTAAATGTTTTGCTGTTTGGCAATATAAGGTTGCGTTTATATTTAATACTCGAATATAAATCTTCAATAGAATTTAAACATGAGTAGTCTGTAGGAGTCTGATCAATTTCAAACTGCAAATTGTTAATTTCTTCAATTATTGTTTCAAACCTGCTGTATAATTCTATAATAGCTTCAGTTTGAGATAAAAATAGTTCGTTTGAGCGTAATTCATAATTTGAAATATTCGTTGACGTATTGTATAAACGATTAAATCGTTCGAAAATCGCCTCTTTTTTGGCAGTTAACTGAACTAATTTTAATTCAAGCTTATCCATTATAAGGGAACTTTACTTGAATAAAGCGTAATAAATTGTATCTGATACCGATGCGGCTCGTAAGGACCAACAAATGGAGAGGCAGGCGTGTAAATAGCCGCTCTCGTGATGCGGTGTGAAAACGTAGTACGGCCCGTATGGAAGGTCAGCCGATAAGACCAAATCGTCCCTTAAACGGCCGTCGCGTAAGCGGATGGGGGCGGCTACCGATATCCACCAACGAATATTGCCAAATCGCTCACCTGAATCGGCTTCGGCTTCGGCTTCGTCGGCGATTCCCAGGTGGCCGCCTCTGCGTTGCGGATCGGGTTTCTGCGGGTAGCGAATGTTCTTGCGGGGTGAAGATACGACCGAATTGGTCGCGCTGCGGATGGCGAGTTTCTTGCGGGTTAAACACGACCAAGTTGGCCGAGCTGCGGTACGTGACTGTTCCCGGGCTTCGCGCCTGGCTTGGCGGCAGGTCTTTGCGGGCAATTTGCATTCGCCAGCACCTTTCAAATCAAAAGGTGCCGCCGACGGCGTATGCAGACTTGTCGGCGGAGCAAAAGCCCATATGCCGTTTTGTGTGCGATGGCAAAACGTGCAGACATCACAGCCGCCATCATGCCGCCGCGATATAAGCGGTTCAAGGGCGAAAAGGCCGCCACACCAAATATAATAACAGTAGCACTAAATAAATAGAGTATTTAACTTGGACATTAAAAAGGAATTAAAATGTTATGTACAAAAATTAAAAAATTAAGATTAAGGTTTACTATCAAGACTACAGAACAGAAAATTTTAATAATTAGGATAAATGCAAAGCAAACAATTAAAAAATAATATACAACAATAAACAATTAATAATACAAAACGTTAATAACAATAACTGTAAAGCGAGAAGTTTTATCAGTAATTAAATGTCAGCTGTTTTAAAAGAGTCATAGAGAAATTAAATGAAGAGATGAAATAAAACATTTATTATATAACTGAAAAAATTTGCTCCTGGTTTCGCTAGGTGACAGAAACATAGATGCATTAATGTTTGTGTTATAGCCATACAGCATATCAATAAACAGGCGATGATCTACTGCAATTTTTGTAAGTAGACTTGCACATGGGAATTTTTTTAAAATAGAAACCAAAAAGCTATTGTTTACGATTACATGTTCTCTGAGTTTTGAAAATAATTGAGTGTCGGAGTTCAAAGAAGGGTAATTTACGTAAAAATTATACCTGAGTTTAATCTATATCATAATTGCATTCTTGATAAACAATAGAAGATTGCATTATGAAGCGTGGAAGTCATCAGTAACTAGTAGAAATATAATTTTTTATTGCAATTTTTTTAAATTTAATTCTTCTAATATCAAGCAAATTCCAAACTGGTACAGATCTGCGTATTTGGTCAGAATGCATTAAAGAGGATATCCCGTAAACCAGAAGCACCAACTGGTATAGAAAAAAATAATATGAGGTGTTTAAATAGAATAATGAGACCCGTTTGGAGGAAAGGCGGGTTGACATACACTGCACGTTCAGTGCGAGTTGGAACGCTCGCAAGGCAGTATATTGTCTGTAGCGATTCGATTCGTAAAACGTTTTTGGCGAGTACGTTTTGACGGTGAGTGACAGTGGGATAGAAACGTTTGGAAGATTTCAGCAGACCTATGGAAACACTATTTTATCAAGGGCACAAGAGTTTCGGTGCTTTAAGGCATGTTCAGAAGGAAGAGAGACTATTTAAGATGACGCCAATGTCAACAGAATCCGGCAGCTTGTGCGTTCTGATCGTCGGCTGACAGTTAGAATGATCAGAGAAGAGTTGACGGAAACCACCGTTTATCAGAGTTTGATAAAAAAGAAATAGGGATGCAGAAAATCTGCGTAAAATGGTCCTTAAAACCTTTTGTTGGAACGAAAAACAATATGTGCCTTGACTTTCTGGAGCGGATTGAAAGGGACCCTCGTTCTTTAGATCGTGCGTCTTCTCACACAACGATTTCAATTAATGAATTTTTGGCAAGTAAAAATATCCATGTGGATTGTAAAATGTACATATGTGTTATGCCCTGCAACGTAGAAGTAAGTGACAAAACGCGTATTTATATAAACAGTGCGTTAAATCAGTTTTATACTCATTTATACAATTAAAGTATATAACTGATGTAATTTGGGTAAACAATTTTCAACTTTAATAGGATATTTGTGCGATTCAACATCTATAAAGGTAATTGAACAAAGCCATGCCAAACAAATTTTTTTAATTTTTTACTGATAAATAAACGCTAATCCAGAAAATAACATAATTTTTAGTATTGTAGCTTTATATTATACGGGATGTTCTAGAATAAGTCGTCAATATCTTGAGAATAATATGGTAGGTTACTTAAAATACTACTTATAAACATATGTCCTACTCAAAAAAAACTAGTTTAAGAAGCGCACATTTAAACTAAAATAATCACTTATAAATTAAATTTACATGTTTAATTTCTAGTTAAAATGTGGTGCAGATTAATCAGTTATTCGATTACATGTTCTGTTATTTCAGAAAATTAACTACCATAACAGATTATCTTAAATTGTTACAAAATACCTCGCCAAAATTATTTCTTTAATACACTCAAGATGAGGAGAGGGCTGAGAGTCAGTAAACAGAAGACCGAATATATGTATTGGGACTTTTTCGGAGCTAATGTGGGTGCCATACCATGTCCAGTCATCGAAAACAGACCTCTTAACAGAATTGAACAGTTCAAGTATCTCGGATCCATTGTAGCACCAAAAGCATGTGTAGAGAGAGACATACACAAAAGAATCCAGGCAGCCTGGTTGAAATGGAGATCGTTGTCTGGCATTCTATGCGACTCCTTATGCCGATTAAAGTCAAAGGCAATGTATACAAAAGGGCATTAAGACTAGCCCTACTATATAGATCTGAGTGCTGGCCGATGAGGAAGACAGATGAACAGAAAATTGACACCATACAGATGAAGATGCTACGCTGATCTGGTGGAGTTTCGAAAATGGATAAAATAAGGAACGAATATATCCGTGGTACTTTTAAAGTCGATACACGATGAACTTCAGGAAAACCGCTTGGGCTGGTACGGGCATGTGATGAGGCGAGATGATGACCATAGGACCTGAATATAGAAAACGGAAAAAGGGGCCGTGGACGACCACCAATAACCTGGCTACGAACACTAGAGAATGACATAATACCGAGCAACACAACAAAAGAGACAACTCACAACCGTACGGTGTGGCGCAGAAGTACTAGTAGCGCTAACCTCAAATAAATTGAGATAATAGTCAGAAGAAAGAAGAAAAACACAGCATGATACTACCATAAGTAGAAAACCTTATCATAACCATATTTTTCTTTATCGATAAATTTACCACCAAGATCTTCAAATTTGAGCCCATTAAACTTCTGTTTAGGAGGTTAGATAAAGAGTAACCTATACAAAGGCGATTTAAATATATAAGAGAAACTTTTAACTCAAAAATGGGTGCTTCTACCCACACAAATAAACGCCCGGACATGCAGAACTCCTTATTTTTATCAGAACTCAACAATATTTTCACTTAAATGAGGAATGACAAATATAGCGAAAGAAGCCAAAATTTACAAATCGGATTTTATCTAGAAAAATGGAAAAGAAATCTTGATAATATTTAAAAAAAAGATCTATAATCTTCTAGTTTAAGGTTTGCCTGCCCTGATGAAAATAATGCCAGATCTGCTTATTTAACAATTTTTATTTCTAAATTTTTTGATATTACCCCCAGGAGAAGCTTTTTAACTTTCATCTACTTTTTTGTTACATTTACTCTTTATTTAAATATATTATATAATTATTAGTCATTCGTATGCCATATCTACATGTAATTTCTGGATTTATTCTATTTCGCTAGTAATGTCTACGTTTACCGGTGAAGAAAACTAAATAAGAATAATTTGAAAATTTGCCTCCTCCCCCAACCTCTGAATTCTTGTGTCAAAATTTATTTAAAGGTTTTTTTATTGTAACTATGACCACAAAGATTGACAGTTGATCTACATTGCTGATACAAATAGTGATAAATATTTTGCAAATTCTAAATTGGCTATATACTGATGTACTCTTAGGCGTCAATACAGATCCGTTAGAATTTTAGATTCTCTATAGATGTTTAATGATACTGTTTAAATAAGTATAAATAAATATTTTAAAGCTGCCTTAATTATGTCCTTAGCTACAACTGCTTCGGGGGTTACCAAATTTTTATTTATTTATTGAGAAATAATTTGAACAACCGTCAGCAGTTTGATAAAAATTTTATTTTGGTAACATTTTCATTGCCCCTCAAGTGTTCCGCATGTATATTTCAAATACCTCATTATATAAAAAAATAGACCTTTTGTATGCCTCATTAAGACTGAAATTAAGGATACTTGCTAGATGCATTTATGAAAAATAGAAGACAAAATAAATATATATGCTTAAGTCATTGACACGTGAAGTGTGAAAGAATTTTGGAGGAAATGCAGAAATTCTATAATATCCTTTTATGAGGGTAAACACGAATCAAATAACTAGTAAAAAAATGGAAAGAGCTATCAAAGAATTGAAAAACGGGAGAGCAGCCGCCAAAGACAATACTTCAGCAGAATTAATAAAAGTGGAAGTCCCAGTAAACTTAGAATAAATCTGTTTAATGAATAAAATCATCTTTCCGAAGAAAGAAGACAATGCAGGTTGCGAGAATTTGGCATCCTATTACTCTATTCAATGCAACTAGTAACATTTTAGCACATATAAAAGTAGGGTTCCAAATCAATTTAGATAAATCAAATTTTTGCCCATTAATTTGAAATTAAAAGTAAATGTAGAGGTTGCAAGAAATTAGCATAACAGGAAAGGTATAATTTGGTAGTTTTCAAAAAGGAAACAATGCCAAAAGCACATATATTGAAGACCAATGACAAGCTAAATTGAGATTGACTAACTTAAAAAATATGAAAAGCAAGAGTAATACCAAATAGAAATGAAATCTGCATCTTTAAGTCAAATGTAAAGAGTAAACACTGTTATATAGGTGTAAATCATAGACGAAATCTAGAAAGCGATGAAATCCAAGCCTAAAGCAGAGGTGAAATATATGGCTAATAGCAAACAATTAATAATTAGTGAATTGCATTTGGTGCAGTGCAATAAGTGCAACACATATGAATGTGTGCAGCTAAAACAATTTCGGCTGCATTCTAGAAAAATTGTAAAGTGTAATGTTAAGAAATTGAAGACCGACAGCAAGAATTTAACTTTGCATTATTGAAAAGCCATAAGACGCTTTATATTCTTATTAGAAAATGTACAAGATCAATAATAACAATAAAAGGGAAACAGCCAGTAATACAAAGACTTAGACGACAAGATAATATTATTATGCAGTGCCTTCAAGCAGACCGAACGTGCATGCCGAGCTATACCTGAGTTATCACAACGGCGGAGCCGCAGCCGTAGCCTTGCTTAAGGTCAGGCAAATTTGTATATTTATTAATTTAATTAAACTGTACGTATAAACATACATATTCTAATATACGTAAGCTGTTAACTCATGTTTCCAATTATTGGAAACGGGTGCGGTCCCGGTCCTCCCGGTACACCCGGTACAACATTCAATGCTCAAACCCCTCGAGAAAATTATGGCTACACATTTAACTTTCCCAACATGAAAAATTTTCCGCATGTACAACAGCAAGACCTATACAGACTTCAAACAACCCCGCAATTTGTAAACGCACCTCAAAATCAAACCTTATCGCCGCCCCCCTCCCACACAATAAATCCGTACACAAATACATTCCCCCAGGAGATGCAAACGATTACAAGCCAACAAACATATAATTCTGAAAATACCGGCAATACTGACGAACAAGACGACAAAACAGATTACGAAGACGATGCAAGTTTAACCGACTGCCCTAATTATGACGATCAGAATAACCCAACCCCAAAACACAGCTGGCAAACGACTGCTAAGAAAAGGAAAAGAAATTCACAGACAACACTTAACTCACAACGAGCTAGTCAAACCTTGACTTCTAACAGATTTGATATACTCTCGCAAATAAGAAGTGATAACAACCCTGAAACAATTCTCAGTAACTCACCCCCAAAATCCCCAAACCTCCACCGATATACATTTATGGAGTTAATAATTATGACGAGATGTTTAACGAATTCACGAACGTTATCGAGAAAGAGCAATACTATACAGTAGCACTGGCCAACAATGTGGTCAAAGTCAATGCCCGAACTGCAGATGCTTATCGGAAACTTACGACACACCTTAGAAAGGAGAATATAGTGCACCATACTTATGAAATTAAGGAAGAAAGGGCATACAGAATTGCTATTCGCAACCTTCACCACACTATACCAACTAAACTAATAACGGAAGAGCTAGCAGCTCTGGGACATAAAGTACGTAACATCATAAATATAAGACACAGAACAACTAAACTGCCACTGCCGCTATTTATGGTAGATTTGGAGCCAAACGAGAATAATAAAAAGATATTTGATGTAGGTATCTAAGTAACATAAAAGTTATCATTGAACCGCCCAGAACTAAAAATACTATACCGCAATGTATTCGCTATCAGAATTATGGCCATACTAAAACGTACTGCAATAGACCATATAATTGTGTTAAATGCGGTGCAACACATAGCACTTCTGTATGCAAGAAATCTCCAGACACTCCAGCAAAATGCGCTCTATGCCAAGGAAGCCACCCGGCTTTTATATTTATATATATTTTTATATACAATATATATAAAAATCTCCAGAGATCTAGAAATACAACATATAACCCACGTCAAACCCACCAGGTGCCCCCCACCATGGATAACCTGAACTTCCCACCCCTTAGAAATAGGACCGGCAACGCCAACAACGCAGCTAGCACATATACTCCTCAAAACACACTAACGTATCAACAAGCAGTTACAGGACAAAACAACATTAATGATCTACTTTCCAACTTCCTTGCAGAATTTAAAGCAATGTTCGCGCAACTTATAAGCCAGAACAGCATGGTGCTCAACATGCTCTCCACAGTAATTAACAAAATAGCATAAAATGGCTAATTACCTACGTATTGGTACCTGGAATGCCAATGGCATTACCCGACACATCCGGAAATAATTACCTTCCTAGAAATGCAACAAATCGATATCCTATTAATTTCCGAAACCCATGCAACAGAAAGAACAATAGTTAAAATCCCGAAATATACTACTTACCTTGCCAATCATCCAGACGGCACAGCTCACGCTGGATCAGCTATAATTGTCAAAACACAATTTCCCACTACGAGATGGAGCCTTTTATAACTAACAAAATACAAAGTGCAAAAATTAAAATAGAAGTTCTCCGTACCCCTGGTCATTGCGTCCATCTACAGCCCACCACGTCACCCCATCACAATTGAAGAATACGAGGAATTCCTACCAACCCTGGGGCCAAAATTTATTGCAGCGGGTGATTGGAACCCAAGCATACTGCTTGGGGCTTAAGGATTGCCACCCCGAAACGACGGAGACTGCTAGCTGCAATCCAACGAAACAACTACAACTACCTATCAACTGGTGAACCAACATACTGGCCCAGTGACCCACATAAACTGCCAGACTTACTTGACCATGCAGTTACCAATGGCATAGCGAATACTTATCAACAAACGGAATCCAACTTCGATCTATCCTCTGACCATACGCCAATCATTATAAGTATCAGCACGACTGTCATTAAGAAAGACCCTCCTTTAAAATTATGCAACAAGCATACCGACTGGGATAATAATTGCAATATTGAAGTACGAAAGTTATCTAGACATAAAACTACTACAAGTAATACAAAACAAATACTTAGATGAAGGTAAAATTCCAACAGTTTGGTTATATATTGTAATAGTTCTCATATCCAAGAAGAGAAAAAATATAAGTTTGGAGAACTACAGGCCCATTAGTTTATCAGTCCTTTACAAACTTTTCTCCAGGATATTAGTGCATAGATTAAGAAAAAAATTAGACAATTATTAGAGAGAATATGGTCCTATCGACAGCTTACAGGTATTGAGAGTACTAATTGAAAAGTCAAATGAATACAATATACTATTATGGATGACAATAGTTGCTTATGAAAAAGCATTTGGCTGGGTAGAAATGTAAGTGGTTTTAGATGCTTTAAGACACTGCCCAATAGACTATAGATATTTAGATATCATGCAGTGTACGTATATAAAATTCAACAAAACCCACAAGAGACATAGAGGAAGGCGGCAAATTATATTTGTATGATGTTAAGAGAAAACTAGATACGATATAGAAAGCTAATGTAAGAGAAGAATGGAGACAAATAAGCAAGGCTTACATTCGATTACTAATGATTTAAGTTGATAGATAGACAGATAGAGTTAGAGTTAGGTCACACGCAAGAAGAAAATCAAACATCGGAAAAAGTTAATAATAGTGAAAACTCAAAATGTAAAAAATTGGATTATTTTTTAAAATGAGGTCTAGATAAACTTTTAAAATTTAGGTTTGGAAAATAGATGGTAGCAAACTGTTAAACAAATTTAACTAAATGGAAGTCGTTGTAAACTGTATAAAAGCTTTATAAACTGGAGGATTTTACTAAGAAACACATTTCCACCAAATATCTTAAACCATCCCCCATGCATAAAAATCCGACAATTTAAACCCCTCGCTTGACAGCTCCTTCTGCGTGAGAACCAGTCACGAACAGGGCGGCGAAAATACCATACACATAAACGCCATGAATCACCACCGGCGCTGAAGCAGCGCATAAATCACCCAGATATTCCCTGCACCGGCTTAAGCCGAGATCCTGGGCCAGTGGTTGAAGAAATTTGCGCAAGAACTTTCCTTGTCAGCGGAGGATTCCCAATTAACGCCCGCGTCGCCTAATAAAATAAGACAATAGAACCGAAAGTGTCCGACACAGCGCAATTTATATCGGAGGAATTAATTCGGCGCCGAATTACCCTGCATTCTAACGGCGGCATTGGCAAAATGTGAGAGGACTGTTTAGGAGCGGAAGACAAATAGCGGTACGGTGTCTCTATAACGTCATGGTTGGCTCGACTTCGAAATGGAAATAGCCCGAGTTTTCAATTGTGCTAAAACAGCGGATTAATATTTAATCCTCGTGACAAGTGCAGCATTAAAGGCAAATTTAAGCGCTGATTCTATAATAGCTGTGTAAGCTATAAGAATTACATTGCGAACTCTACAATTAGAAGTACAGTTTAGTTATCATATTTAACCCTTTACTAATGTAATTGAATTTTAAACAATAAAATATTCCAATGAAAAAAAATGAATTTGGTTATTTATTTGGCAAATTATTTCTGCAAACATTTTGCAAATTTTACCAATTACAAAACTGAATTAGGCAAAATATAGAACCTATAGAATTATTATGTTGCACAAAACGTTATTTTAAATTAACAACTTCATGTAAAATTTACCAACAAAATATGTGATGTATTTTCGTAATGAAGATATTTAAATCCATTAGTTAGATTCTAATTGAAACTGAAACCCACCAAAGCTTGTCCTAAGTCAGGTTAAAAAAGGACGAAAGATAGAAGAATAACACTTTATAATAACTTAATAATAACCGTAAGAGCTTCTACTTGGGACTACAAGCAAAAACTGGTAAATGGTTCGAAAGACATATGAGGTTTTCCCAACGGCGAAAGTGGAAAAAGAGCTAATAGAGTCTGACTGAGAGTGGGTAGCTAAAAGGTCCTCCAAATTGTATGGGTTGCGGCATTACATTTTAGCACCTTAACATATATATAATTATAAGAGTTAAAAGTACTGTCACACTAAAAATAACCCCAATCGAATACAGAATACACATCTGCTTAGAGTTGTCAGAATGCAGTTTCAAACTTCAATCACAAACAAGTAAGAAAACAACAAAAAATAAGAAGAATGAGGTAACAGAAACAGAAAAAGTAAATTCCAATGTCGTAGTACTAAAAGAAAAAGGGCACAAATAAAAATAAAATATATATAAAATTATATTCACACACAGAGAATAAGAAAAGTGCAAAAAGCGTAATCTCCATACTTGTTAAAAAAAATAGACGAATAAACTACATTCCCGAGAAAAAGATAATGAACAGCTGTTAAAAATTAAAATAAAAGGACAAAGATTTAGTATTTGATCAAATGTGTGTATGTTGCAAACGACGGTGTACAAGCAAATGAAAAAGAAGGATTTTTTAATATCGTCGATAAATAAATATAAAATTTGAGTAAATAAAGCACACGAATAAAAATTGGAGACTTAAACTGTAGAATTTAAAGGAAAGAAAATAATGGAGGAGTGGAAGAGTATGGAGAAGGAGCGGGGAATAAAAATGGAAAACAATTGCTATTATTATATGGAAAACATAGGGTACTGACAGCCATCATAGCGATTTAAACCACCATATGGTAATAAAAAGCTTTGTTCCAAAAGCAACAACTAATTAACAATAAGAAAGTACACAAGATTATATGAATGAATTTAAAGCCATAATAAAATTAAGCTCTTCTGAAAAAATTATAAATACCATACCAAGATGGTTTAGAAATGCAGTTTAATAAGAGAATAGCGAAAGAAAGAGATCCAAAATAGCAACAGATAAAATGAAATACAGGAAAATTGCTTCAGTCATTTGAAGACAGAGGACAATTTAACATAATACCTGCCAACCTCCATCGATACAGCACCTAGAAGAAGGAAGAGTTTGTAAGAGTAATTTAATTAACTCGTCTCACGTCGTCCATAGTGTTTATCGTACATTATTGTACTTTTTTCTTTGAACATTTAGTAGTATTTGACGATCATGGGGTATAACATTGCATTTTGATTATACACTCCAAAATTTAGTAGTTAATTTCACTCAGATTACAGTTTTTCTGCCCACGAAAATTGCCTGATATGTATTTATGACGCATTATACTCACACGGTGACTATCCAAGTACTCTAACTACTGCTTCAAAAGGGAAAGAGATCATTGCGGACAGTATTATCACCAAGGATTTTTATCTCATTTGATACTGAAATTGGCTCGGTTGTAATTTACTTTGTGATCCACCTTCCTAGATTTTGAGTCCTTTATTTTATTATTCAGACACGTGCGGCTAAGAAACCTTCGGTGTGCAAGCGATTATTATTTAGTTAACATTTATTTTTCGATTAAATTATTCTTAGACTTTCTCGAGAATTTTTCTTGAACAATTAGCATTATTTTAGAAAACATTGTTTCCAATGTAACAAAAACTGCATAACAGGGTAAAGTAGGTCCCCAAAGCATTATGTGAGTCATTTATTTTACATTTTTGACTTTTTTCAGTAAACGATTTACGCTAGAACTAAGAAAATGTAATTTTATTAGATAGATTATTTAGTTACGTAATAAAAATATTGTTTAAAAGCAGCCCATTTTAGGATATAATTAATTAAATAAATAATACATTTAGGCAAGTGACAAATACTTTAAAATGCCATTGGTTTCCCTCACCTTCGCTTTCTCTGATTTTATATGGAGGCAACCGTAAATTCTCTATTCCATAAATATTCAAACAAAAATTATCCTAAAGAATCTTGAAAAAATTAAAGATTCGGTCATTAGCAGTAATCTAGAAGATTAGTATGAGAATGGCAAACATGACCTGCAAGTTAGAAAATATTTTAGAAAATTCAAAAATTTTAGAGTTAACGTAATATAAAAACGTACAAGAAATAGTTCTATACTATGAAGAGGATAGGTTCATTTATGTACATAACATTGTACAATTAAAACAGCATAAAATTATTTTCTCAACGTAAATAAATTTAAAAATTTCATTGAGACATTCAATTGCTTATAGCGATGAAGTAGTGAGCAAAATAATGTCATTTGCCAATTTAAACGCTAGAAAAGTTTCAATAAACAGCACACGAAAGATTCAGCAATGTCTTAAAAATTAAAGCATTTATTAATTTGGTGCTAACCGCGGAATATCTACGCAAGTGCAAGCTATACTTATTAGTGTGCTCTATATAAATCTTAAAGTTCTATAAATACAGTGAGATTCCAATATTCCAAATTTGTATTGAAACATTTATTATTTTATGTAACTGAATATTAAACGCACAGTGCAAGCTATACTATTGTGTGCTGCACAAAATCTTAAAGTTCTAAACGTAAGATTACACTGACATATTGCAAATTTCAGCATTATTAAAAAACCAGTTATATTTCAAAGGAACTTTTATGCTAAATTAAGCATGGTATAATCAGAAAACTATTAAAATTGAAAAATCATATTTTGCATCTGTCCAAGATTTTGAAGTCTGGCGGAAGTATTGATATCACGTATAAAATAGGCATAACAGTGTTCTCAACCTTTTAAATTTACATGGTGTAAGAATACCTTGTTATCAATAAACACTATATTACTAATAAGTTGGGGAATTTAAAAAAGAATGAATTATTATGCCAAGGCGATGTTCCTTTACAAAAAATAGAATTAAAAATTTGTAGCCATAGTAGTACTGTGGCACAGATATAGAATAAGCGGGTCGTAGACAACCGATGTCTAGAGGAGTACGTAGAATAACTAACCGGTATGATAGTCACCTTCAGAAGGCTTACAGAACATAGCGCAACTTTAAACTGCTATAACGCAACAATAGTGGACCACTACAAGGTACCGCTTGTCCAACTTCTCTGTTCCACGTTGATTATTTACAATGAGACTAACAGAACGACGTTCATTTTTCGACTGCCACTGATCTCGACATCGGCAGCGAAAATTATAATGGACAATAGAAAGGTATCTGTTGTCATACGAGTGGCATGTAATCACATATTCTGATAAATCCAAATTTCGTATAAATCGAAACAGTGGTCGAATATTAATAGACCGCATTTTTACAACGTCAAACATGGGTACTGTTGTATGAAATGTTATTAATTATGATGCGGGGTCACTTATAGTCAGTTAGAGAAAAGATTACTAGCCAAACCTATATCAACGCAGTCTTATAGCCCGTAGCAATATTTTTTTAGAAGGTGCTTAACCACATGTGATGCATAACGTATTAAACTTTATCAAAGCAGAATGGAGACTCTCCTTTGGCCGACCGGATCAGCTCAGCGTTCTCCGATCAAAAATGCTTGAAACCTCATTGTGCGAAGTGTATAGCGATATCCATGTTTTCCGAAGAATCTGGTTGAAGTATGGGAGCGTATTAGTCCTTCAAAATTCCATTCTTTCATTGAGGGTAGTCACAGGAGGAGTCATATATTACTAAAATGTTTTGTAAACTTATTTGTCTTATATTATTAAATATATCTCTGTAAAATTTTAATTGCAATCGATTTGCATTTTCCTTTGTTCCAAAATTTTAATAAATAGAGTAATTTAAGAAGGAAAGACAAGCTACAAAAAAGGAAAGAAATGCAAAGGTGTTAAATGAGAAAACAAAAACAACTTTATGAAATATCTAATAGGAGCATAAGCAATGACTCGTCTATTCTAAGTATTGTGTCTCTAACTACAAGACAACTCACATAATGACTGTCCGGTTCCGGTAGAATACCGGATCAGTTAAATTTCTGCATGTGAAAAAAATTAGACTAGAGCAAATGCTTAGTTTACCTTGTCTTGAACTTATCTGAGCATACATCAATCATTGTTTTCATAATTACTTTTGTGCTTGGAAAATCAAAGAGGCTATTACTATATAGCAGCAAGCAGATTGAAATTTTTGTAGAAAAAACCTGAATAAAGTATTAAATTTAGGAATACCAACAAAAACTGCACCTAATATAAAAGAAGCGATGTAAGGCTTAACTAAAGCCGTACAAATGGATATAGAAAAAATATATAATAGAAGGAAGTTCCTTAGAGTTCTAAAAAAAAAAACTGTCCAAGAATGAAAAATAAGAAAATATAACAATGAACAAAGGTTACATTTAATAAACATAAATACGATAAACTCTCAAAAGAACATAAAGAGTTTAGCAAGAAAACGGTTCAATACAAGAATGTCCTAAAGAACTAATCCCCATTTAAGCCACGAATTTTTCGCTTTGGTAGACTATTAAAATAAAATATCTACAACAGCAAACATCTATGAAAATGTGATAGTACCTGGACAAGAACCAAATACTACTTTTACCAAACATATAACAACAGTATTTCAACCTAATTCTTCTCAGTTATTAAAAAAAGTAAATCAATTAACTACTAGATATATATTTTTTTTTATTAATTTAACCAGCGTATTTACAATCTACTCCTAATTTGAGTATTAAGTAAAATTATATAACAATACAATGTCATGCGGGGAGCTCTAGCCAGTGCTAGTCTCCCTAGTGATTACATCAGTTTTGATTAGGTTGTGCGAGGTCCAGCGGCCATTGTCGTTTGAGCCTTCTTGCGATGTCCGGTTGATTGGAGAGTTGTTCAATGAGTTGGTTAGGGTGCCTTGCCAAGTTACTGCTATAGTTAGTTGAGAGCCTTTTGATTTCACTATCTACGTAGGGAACTCCTAGGTCGTTATGAAGGGTGTCGTTCTTTATGTACCATGGTGCATTGGCCAGCATACGGAGGGTTTTGGACTGGAATCTTTGAAGGATTTTAGTGTATGTCGCTTTGGCGCATCCCCAGAGTTGAATCCCGTAGGACTATATGGGCTTCAGGATGACTTTATACAGCAAAACCTTGTTTGATAGAGAGAGTTGGGAATGTTTTCCAAGTAACCATGCCATTTGTTTGATTTTGAGATCTAATTGCTTCCTTTTGGCTTTGATATGCGAGCTCCAATTGAGTTTTTGGTCGAGGTGCAAGCCGAGGTATTTTACTTCCCTATGGATTGAAATTGGGGTGTTATTTATGCTGGTTTGAGCGCATTCGATACGTCTTATAGTGAAGGTTATTTGAGCCGATTTATCAGTATTGACTGTAATTCTCCACTTATGGAACCAGGCTTGCAGTGAGTCTAGATGCTGTTGAAGATGTTCCACAGCAAGTTCAGGAGATTGGTTGACTGAAAGGATGGCCGTGTCGTCAGCAAATGTCGCAAGTATAGTGTTGTCTGTGGTTGGTGCATCTGATGTATAAATTAGATATAGCAGTGGTCCCAAGACGCTGCCCTGCGGGACTCCGGACTTGATGGGATGGATATCTGAGACTGCACTGTTCATTTTGACTTGGTAGGTTCGGTCTGTGAGGTATGACTTGAGTAGTACGTATAGCTGACTGGGGAGGTGTAATTTGAGTTTGTATAACAAGCCAGTATGCCACACTTTGTCGAACGCTTGGTTAATGTCTAGGAACACCGCTGGGCATACATTCTTCTTCTCCATGCTTTCCATTATATGAGTGATGATTCGGTGGCTTTGGTGAATGGTGGAATGGCTTTCACGGAATCCAAACTGATGCAGTGGGATAAGCTGGTCTAGGTCTACAGATTTCTTAATGCGCTTGAGTAGTAGCCGTTCAAGAAGTTTGGAAAGGAGAGGCAGGAGACTTATTGGTCTGTAGGATTGTGCTTGGGTGGGCGGTTTGCCAGGTTTCGCAATCATTATTATCTGCGCATGTTTCCATAACATAGGGAAGTAGCAGAGTTGTAGTATTCTGTTAAATATTGTGGTAATTAGTACAATCGCTTTTCTGGGGAGGTTTTTAAGTACTTCTCCAACCATTAGGTCATATCCTGGTGCTTTACGCACGTTTGTTAGTTGTATTTGTTGAGAAACTTCTGCTGGCGTAAAGGGCTTGATTGGCGGTGACAATTGGCACGCAGTATCAATGAAGGATTGAATTTCTTTATCGTCAACATGACCTTGTACTTGTGGTGTTGTAAACACGTTAGCAAGGTGTTCCGCAAATGAATTGGCTTTATCAGTATCAGATCTGGCACAGGTATCGTCGGGGATTTTTGATAGGAGGAATAGTTGCTATTGGCCGCTTGAATTTCTTTGTTGCCTTCCATATAGAGTAGTCATCAGGAGAGAGATGGGTGATGTATTGACTGAATGTTTCATTGCGAGCTTCCACTAGCGCCTTTTGCAGTTGATGCGTTAGTCTATTATAGTGGGTTTTGTCTCGTCTATCTTTGGTTCTCTGCCATTTTTTCCGTGCCCTTCGTTTCTCAGAAATGAGGTTTCGTACGTTCAGAGGAATGTTGTCTGTTTCAGGTGATGGTTTTGGAACGGGGGTGGCTTGCCATGCAGCTTCTTGTATAATGGTAGTTAAGTACTGGGTTGCCTCATCAATGTCTTGAGCGTTTTTTATTCTGATCTCGAGTTTAATTTCATTTTCTAGGTAGTTCCTAAAATATTCCCAGTCGGTATGCTTGTTGCATAATTTTAAAGGAGGGTCTTTATTAATGACAGTCGTGCTGATACTTATAATGATTGGCGTATGGTCAGAGGATAGATATTTTAGAAAGCAATTTTAACTAAATGTGCTGGATATTAAATAATAACTATGAATTATTAATCAATAATAAATTTTTGTTATACAAAGCCTTCTATTATTCATTCGAAGGTATGGGATATTACTGTAAAGTATTGGTAAGATACTAAATATAGAAATTATATAAAGACATAAGAATGAGGTGCAGGTAACCTTGCTATGACACGATTTCGATATAACATGGAATTATAATATAACAATTAATTCCACTATTATGTATTTAGAAATCTAAATTACATGCTATAGACACACAATACATAAATATATATACAAAAATAAAATAAAATTGAGGACATACCAACTTTTATCTTCACATCATTGAATACATACAAGTAGGAAATATCCCAATTTTAATTTATCAAGACTCGTTCTCTGAGTTAAGTGCACATGATTGCATATTTTATGTTTTCAGTTTTCAGTTTGTAAATCACAAAAAATATTTAAAAAATTCTAGTGTTTGTAGTTTCGCGAAAGAACTTATTTTAAGCCTTTCTAGGCACATTTCTTTTTATTTTTGACACTAATTTTTAGAAAATTATATTTTAGTACCCCAAACTGCATTAAAAATGAAAAGACAATGTTTAAGAGAAATTTTATTTCTCTGAATGTAAAAATCCAAATTATGGGTCATCTTATAAAAGGAGGAAGGTCATCACATATCACAAAATCTCTAAATTTAAATGAAGGAACAGTCCAAACCATTAAGAAAAACTAAAAGAAATTAGAAGTGCTGTTGCTGTGCTATCTTCGATAGTTACAAAATATGCAGCTTGTCCACATGTGTCAATAATTGAGGAAATGAAAAAGGTACTCATTCGAATGATAATAGCTGTCAAAAAAGATTCTATTAAATAGAAATACAATTCGAAAATTCGTAAAATCAAAGACAATAAATTTTAGTATATCAAGTAAAGAATTGGTTTGAAAAATTCAAGAAACATTTTGCAATTCAAAACATAAAAAATCAAGGCGAATATGCCAGGATACGTAAAGAAAAAAATGAAAATATTACAGAAGAAGGGATACGCACTTTATCAAGCCCTTAATGTCGATGAAACTGGGTTTTGTGGAAGAAAATGCCCAACAGAATCTGTACATAGGAACAAGAAAAATCTGCACCACATTTAAAGTATTTAAAGATGATGTAACAGTACTTTTGTGTAGTAGAGACTTTATGACAAAACCCTTGCTTGTTCAGAAACCCTGAGATTCTCGTGTACTAAAAAACATAGAAACATCTCACCGGTATATTAGAAAAAAAAATTTAAAGCTTGGGTACGTTGGAAATTTTTTTGAAATAATATATCTTACGCTAGATGTTAAAAATTATTTAAAAAAAGAATGTGTATTCAGGGGTGCTATTATTATAAGATAATTCTCTAAGCCTCCTACTAGATTGGAGTCATCTTAAAGTCCAAGAAGTGTTTCTAACACCATAACTACTTTCTTTTTCTATCACGGTATTATTTATACCTTTAAAACTTACTACATCAAAAACGCATTACACTGGATTTTAGACATAATTGAATCGAGATCAATTAGTATAATAGAAGCTTGCAAGCAATTTTTAATTGAGAAATCATGTCCTTGTCGTTAAAAAAACTAAAAGATTCAATGTTAAATGCATATTGGCAAAAGATTTTGGCTTTAGTAGTCAGAAAATAAAGTTAGTGGCATATTGGAACTTGCTAAATCGGAGACGATGGTTTTGAGGATATGGCTATTCAGGATGCTAGAAATGCCACCAGAAGTTGTAAGTTAAGTCGATTCTAAGGAAGCAACATTTAAAGAAATTAGGAGACAGGCTAAACTTACAATTAGCTAAAAATCTAGAATCATTTTTCTTGGCTATAGAACCGCTGAAAAAATCATAAATTCAAAAGAGGGCTCTATACATACTCTACCCAACTTGCGACACTTCTGTTTCATCAAAAAAGTTAAACCAACCAGACTTTACAAATTGTTTTATCTGAATAGTCATTGGAATTTAGTTATATTTATATAGAAGTCTGGAAAATACTTATAGGAGCATTACTGTAATAGGTACATAGTATCTACACAAAATAGGGAGTCATGAATGTATTGTAGATAAATAGTTATTTTATAAGTCTAAATTGTTAAATTGATGCACCAGAAGATTTATTTACTCGATAATTTCATTCGATAATAACTTTTCTTGTTACTAAAACGTCCCTTATTGTATTCTTTGCTACCATATAGGAATGTCCTTTTTACCCACATATTGCCTCATAATTTTTAATTCTATATGTATGTAATACAACTTTGATTTAAATATTTAAGTGTTCAAACTTCAGAAAGGTAAAATTAATGTTTGTAAACTCAATAAGCGTTTTAGTATAAGTATGAGTGTATATTTAAGATAATACAGAATATCATACTTCTTTTTATTATAAAAGGTTCAGTAAGTTATCCAAATTGATTTTAAACTAACAATAAAAAGAATCGGATGACGTAGATTATCAAAAACTGATTTCGGCAGACCGACATCCAATTCGGATCAGATAGATCAAAGCAGGCAGATCAGGGAACAATCACAAACCTGCATCGCCGAGACCCGCTCCCTGACGGCCTGAATGAAGTCATCGTGTCCAGCGATCGGACTCGTGACAACCGAGAATTGATGCCATTTGTATCGCTCCAGGATGCTCAGCATAGCTGCGGTCTGATGCTCCAAGGAGGGTGCCAGCTGCAGCTGAAGGGAGGACTGCGAGGCCCTGCGTTCCAGGCCCGAATTGTCCGCGTTCCAGGCTATGACGGGTATGCCCAGATAGCCCGCTAACTGCAGGAAGTATTGAGCGGACGCGGTGCTCCTGCCGTACTGCTCGTAGTTCATCAGGTACAGGATGGCGGAGACGTTCACCGACAGGAACTCCTTGCAGAGCGACTTCAGGATGGCTGCAACAGAGGAGCCGTAAATTAGCGGGCTGGCTGCGCTTCCGGCACGCTTAAGTGCGCTCGGCGACCCGCGCTGACCCACTTTCGGCCGCTGCAGGGGCGAAAGTAGGTCGAAATCCTCCCTCGCATTGCAGGGAATTTCAGCAGGCATTAGCCGAGCGCCCGCTCCATTTAGCAATTCCCCTACAAAAAATCGCTTAAATCGGGGCCTATTAGCAGCCCCAATTAGTCTCCTCATATTTTGCATTCTAAGTTTTCTTGTTTGCCGAATGGAGCCGTGATCGCAAATTTATGACGACTATAATGAAATCAAGGCACTAGTGGGCCGTTCTGAAGCAATGGCCTACATTAGAGCTAAAGTGGTAAGACAAAACTCGCCGTAAATACCCGTCACGGTCGCTGAAGTTCGCCAATTTAGTAACGTAACATCTAAAAAAACTTAACAGGCATCATGCTCCGCAAAAAATTTTTGCGAAACCCAAGAACCGTGCAAAAAACTTCAACCTCATGATTAGTAACTTGCAAACCGCCCTGTTCACTAGATGCTCTTTATTATTATTCGGCAAAGTTTTTTTGCTCGTTTCCCACTTAATTAAATTAACTTGCCAAGAAGAATAAGAATTATTTTAAAACGATGCATATTAAAACAAATTTATAGTTAGCAGATGTATGATAACTGATAGATATGTTAGTATTTAAAATTTTGGTTAAAATAATACTTAACTTAAGGTATGAATTGGTTTATAATAATTATTTTAAAAAAATAAATTATTTAAGTAAATAGTATGTAGAAATACTTTCACGTGCAATAATTATCAAGTCAAACATATGTCCCATATGTATCTTATACCAATAATATCTCACAACCCACACTAGCCACCATAGAATCCTAATAATCAGAATTGAGTACCAGAAACGACCGAAACAAACGATGACCAACCGCAAACGAGCTCTCACGAGTGGCAAATAGTGAAAAAGAGAAATAGATGTTTACGTTCCCCTGTTAATAACCTCGAACTGCAAAGCCAAACCAACGATTTAATTTACTAAACAATACACACTAAGATAACCTTATGAAAACAGCTAGAGAAGAGCCACAAACTGTGGTTAACAGACCCCCCCTGGTATACATACACGACGTAGTAAATTATAACGCAATGATTACAAACCTGACAACAATATTAAAAATTGAACCATCCAACTTAAAAACACTGGAAAAAACGTCGTCAAGATAACTAATAACTCTGAAATATATCGAAAACTTTTGAGAGAACTTGACGATGAGAAAATTATTTTTCATACATATTAGATTAAGGAAGAAAAAGCATTCATAGTAGTAATCAGATACCGTCATCCAACAGTCGATATCGGGTTGCTAAAAGGACTGAAAGGGAAAGGACATAGTGTACGCAATTTAATAAATATAAGACACAGAGTAGACAAAACGCCACTTTTTTATTGTTTGTAGACCTCGAACCTGCCACTAACAGCAAAGGGGTATACAAGTAAAATCTCTATTAAATATGATCATTACCATTAAACCACTAAAGAAAAAAGCCATTATAATACATATTTGCTGCCAAACATACGAACATGGCAAAACTTACTGTAGAAAACCATTTACCTGCGTAAAATGTGGTGGCAACTACAAGATAATGTACAAAGTTAAAAAAACACTCCTGCCACATGTGCATTGCGTAATGGGGCCACCCAGCAAACTATAAAGGATGTTCGGTATACCAACAACTTTAGTCTAAAAGAGAAAACAACTAAACCATCCCTAGAATGTAAGTACAAACTTCTAAGGTGGCCACAATTCAAACAAACATAAACAGCGTAATCTTCTTGGCCCGGGCTCGTGGAATCCAATTTTGCTACAAATCTCGACAGTGAGTTCATCCGAATCCTTCGCAAAAAACTATTAGAAATGCCAATGAACCGTTGATTTGACAACTCCAAGAACTGATATCAAATCTCGAGTGCTCGACGAAGGTTGATCTTCCAACGTATCAAGCAAGTCTTCATCCTCTAACTTTAACAGTCGGCCGGGACGAGACTAATCTTTGAGACTCGCGTCGTTGAAATTAAAGCGCTTGTACCATCCGGAAACAATAGAGTAGTGGACACTTCTTTTTCCTTCAGCATCTGATACTTGCCTTGCAGTATCTTTTGGCGAAATTTCCGCTTCCAGCAATAACGCATCAACATTCGGAATTCAATTTTATATACACAAATCCACAAAAATTAAATTTTGTTTCAGAACTTTTGGGACAACCTGACATAATAACAAAAGTGAGGCATTCTCGTTCTACGCACTTTCCTAAGATAATAATTAATTTTTATGTCATCAAAGTATGGATGCACAGTAAAATTCTCCGTTATACCCATTAAATAACTTTTAATATATAATTGGATTTTATTTTTGCTTCTTACACGTTCTAGGAGTTTGCGTTAGGTAATCTTATTAAATTGTTTAATACATTTTCGTTTTGAAAGTGCAAACTATAGCACTGCGGAGCTAAGCTATTGTTATGCTGTAAGAGCGATTTTTACTGCAACAACATTGCTATTGAATATTACTATTGTTCTACTGTAACGCGAAAGTTACGAATTGTGGCAGAAACATTAAAAACTAATTGTAACTTAAAACCAAAGGCCAGCACATTCACTAGATTTACAGTGCCAAAGAATAAATATGCGGTAAATTATAATAGACCTAAGACAAAAAAGATAAGGAATGATACATAACTTACGATACTAAATTTAGAAATATTTTTACCTCAAATATATTGTTTTCACTCATTACGATTTATTGTTTGTTTTAGTTGAAACCATTAATCTTTCGATTCTCATAGTACAAGGTTGTGTTGTTCATGCTCATTGGATTCTCAAGTTTTGTCAAGTCCTAGGTTAACTGATGTACCCGATTAGTGTTAAACTATTATTTTTTATTGTTACTTTGACCAGTGAACCCTCTAAAATTGAATTTCAGCACTGAAATAACATGCTACACGTACCTGCCGACCCAGACCCCAGCGTGGGCAGTGGGTATTAAGGCGTAATGCTAAACTTTACACTTAATTATATGTTTAATCACTATTCAAACGGTGTCTAATATCAAGAACTAACTCCTGTAACTAGATTAGGCTTACCCCAACAAGTTTACAAAGAGTTTTCAATTATTTCCAAAGCTATTCTGGTCAATAATCGTTCATAGCAGTTTCCACAATTTAACTTAATAAATTTGCAAAGTCAGTATTATGCAAATATATATTGATTTATGTGATGAAGTATTAAACAAATAGAAATTCTAATACATTACTCTGAAATGGTTAGAATCTTTAATTTTACATTTTTACCACAGAATATAATTCAAAAGAAATGCCTGAGTGAGGTTAAAATTAATGTTAATACTTATGACAATTATCATAAATTAAGTAAGTACTTACATCATACATACCGATTTAAGTAAGAAAAAGCTTATTGTGTAATTATCAGGCATTTACATCCTACCTTACCAATGAATTCCACAATCACGGTTTCATAACTAAAACTATCCGTAATATAAAAAGATAACTAAAGACTCTGCCACTTCTAGAAGCTCGGGTTATTGCAAAATCCCATGGGAGTTTAAAGTCAGTGAAGTGATCTCGTCTAGCGGATAAAGACAATCTGACATTGGACGAAATGCAGCACATAATTAATTCCTACTCGCGTACCTTTAAGCTTATATTAAGATTAATGGGAGGAATTTTTAAACTTGGTAGTATAACTACATTTCTTGGTCGTTTTAAAAGAAACCATTTAGTTGTTTTACCATGGTTTAATGCTATTATTATAGTAAATTAAAAATTCTTGTTTCCCTATTTGTTGTCATGTTACATATAAGAAGGGGTGATAAATCTAAAATAGTTTCTAAAACTGTAGTTGAAATGTGCACATTGCCCTTGTACTACTACAATTTGCACATCTTCAAAGTTTATGACATATATTTGCGAGTTTTTCTGTTTGAATTTAGGTTATCATAATATTAATAAATGCTAAACAGTAATCTGGTAGATAATAGATATACAAGTTGAATTTACTATATACACAAAACTTTAAAATAAAAGAAAAATTAATAACAAAAATCAAAGTACTGCGTGAAATGAGTTGAGACTCGATCTCTCCAATACTTGTTGCCACAGCACTAAAAATGACTTTTAAAGCTAAAGCTGAAAATAACGGCTATTCTGATAGATGGGGAGAAACTGAATCAACTAAGGCTTACTGATGATGTAGTCATAACAACAGGAACAAACTTTATGCGATGCTCAATAAACTAAGTGAGAAATGAAAGAAGATGGAAGTCAATATGAACTTAGGTAAAACAAAATGCCGAAGAAACGAAGTAAAACACAATCGCAACCAACAAATAAAAACAAAAGAAGAAAGTAACAAAGGGGTTGAATCGTTCTTATATCTAGGACAAAAACGAACTCTCCAGGAGCACCTCAAAGGCAGATTTGAAAAGAAGCCTGGTGAGCATTTTCTAGACTACAAATAATACTGAAGTCTAATATATCAAATATAATAAAAGCAAGAATATATGACCAATATCATGACTAAGGACATTGGAAATAAATTGCAAATAACTCAGAGGATGATAAGAAAGAGAATGCGAAACATAACACTACGGAATTACATAACCAATACGGAAATTAGAAGAAAATCCAAAGTTATAGATGAGACTACGAATTTGTCTTCTGAGATGGAATTGACCTGTACACATTGGGAGAGCGAAGGGTCATAAATGGACTCGTAGGGTAATAGAATAGAGATCTTTGAAAAATAGAAAACAAAGAAGACTGCGTACAAGATGGAAGGATAATACAAAATAAATAGCTGGTTATGAGTGGTTATAGAAAACAAACGATAGAGAAAGAAAGCATTAGTGGATGGATGACATAATGATGACAAAATTATCTTGAAATTTAAAATCTAGATTTTTATAAACTGCTTTTAGTGCTTAGTTATAATAGATATAAGTTGTTAGTGTCGAGCATTAAATTTCTCACTAAAGAAAGTTTTAATTCCAATGATACTAAGAAACGTTTAGATGATGTGTAAACGAATGGGCAAGACAATTCCTTTTGGGCCGAGCAAGCTTCACATACTAACCATTATGTATACAAGTCTTATACATTAATTTGTTGGGTCATTAAAACTTGTCCGTCTCAGACGTCTAAAGGCATTAGAATTCTTTAATAAATTTGTCTCGAACACTAGGGTGATGACTAACCGATCTTTGTATCTGCTGCAGTAATCTTTGATGATCTCTTTAATTCATGGGATGTTCAGATCGTTATATAATGTGCGGTTGTTCACATACCATTCGGCATTTGCTATTGCGGAATTGTTTTGCTTTGGAATCGTTGCAAGATCTCGATAGCAGATCCCCAAAACTGGATCTTGTATGTCCATATCGGTACTATTATTGTTTTATATAACATAAACTTGTTTGTTAGGCTGAGCTAGGATTTCCGTCCGAGGAACCACAACAGCTTCTTCACACGGATATCTAGTTTTTTTCGCTTAGTCTGTATGTGTCTTCTGCAAATAATTTTGTTATCGAGATGTATACCTAAGTATTTGATGTCCTTTTTGTGCGGTATGTTAGTGCCGTTAAAAGTTATAGGGGATAGATTAACTTTGTGGAGGGTAAAAATCACTGATACCGATTTACTTTTATTAATTTTGATGCGCCAAGATTTTGTCCAGCTCTCTAATGCTTTCAAAGCATTTTGTAGATAAATTGACGCCTGAAATGGATCTCTATCTCAAGATAATACAGCCGTGTTATCCGCAAACGTGGCAATTACAACATTATCAGTAACAGGTAAGTCCGTCGTAAACAACTGGTATAATATTGGTCCCAGTACACTACTTTGCGGTACACTTGCCTCGACTGGGTAAATTGGTGAGTGGCTATCGTTTACTTTAGCTCGAAAGTATCTGTTTTCGATGTGCGACTTAAAGAGCAAATAGTACTATTGCAGTAAGGTTTTCTTGATTTTATATAACAGCCCAAGGTGTCAGACTCGATGGAAAGCTTGGCTCACATTCAAAAATATTTTTAGATACGACCGTTTTTTCTCGAAATATTTTTCTATGTTATCCACTATTTTATGGAGTTGTTCCAATGTTAAGTATTTTCTGTGAAGACAGAATTGATGATCAGAGATTAAATGAAGGTTTTCTATAATTGATATGTTTGTTCAAATTCCTAGTTGTTCGACATAGGGAGTAGTCAACGTGTTGTCTGGGGAATAAGTGTCTGATGTAGACGTTCAACGTTCAGTTTTTCTGTTCTTTTATTAATTTTTATAGTTATGTGGTAAAGGCGTTCAGTTTATTTTTGTCTCTTCAGTGTCTTGCTTGTTGCCAAATCCGTCTTGCTATTCTTTTGTAGCTGATCTGTCTAATTTCTAAAGAATAGTTATTAGTGTTTTGTTACATTTATGCTATAATTTTATATGAATAGCTGCCCAAAAGCATACTGCAAGGTTTGTGTAGTTGTTTTATTGATGTCTCAATTTCATTTGCAGTGTTGAGTACTGCTGGAACCGATAGATGTTTGTTGATATATTGTCCAAAAATATCCCAATCCGTACGATTGTTTTGTAGGCTGGCCCTTGTGGGGTTGTTGATTATGCAGGTACTTAACGTGAATATTACAGCAGAGTGATCAGAGTTTAGGTCGAAGCTATCAGCAACATCCATGTAGTTAAACGGGAGATTTTCTGTTATAAGGAAATCTAATACATCTAGGCAGTTTATTCAAATCGCTTGGCTAATAGTTGGATTTGCCTGTAGCTAATGCATTATAGTTGTTATCTAAGATGGTTTTATATAGTTGCCTTTTCTTTAAGTTAATTAATCTGGAACCTATAGGAGAATTATAATTAGAATTGAAATCATCACCTTCTATAAGCCTGTCCCTAGCGTTCTGAAGAAGTCTTCGAATTGATTCTACGTTATTGAATGTCGGGGAGGACAGCATACTGTTGATGCTATTATGTTTCCAACGCGGTCTTTAATTGTGACATTTGTGGCTTCTATATAATTTGTTTCAAACTCCTCCATTTTGTAGTGTGAGAGTTTGTTGTTGATTATAATTTCTGTTCCAGCATAGGCTGTGTTGTCGGGATAGTAAGTGTAATAAGTTCTCCAGTTGTAGATATTGAGGTAGTTGTAGTTAGTATAGTGCGTTTCAGATACCAAGAGCAAATCAACTTTTTGGATGTTTAAAAGCTTTTCTACTTCTAAACGGCGTTGTAAAAGTCCGTTTGCGTTCTACATAGCTACTCTTAGTGTATCTATTATTTGGAGATTTTGGTTATCAGGCTAGTAAGTAGGTTGAGCATCATAGTATTCTGTTGCATTAACTGACTAAACGTAGTTTCAAATTAAGAAAGAAACTGAGACAAGAAAGTATCATTGCTGTTTTGATGTTTAGTGTTGTATGAGCCTGATGTTGTCACAATGTGTTGTTTTCAACAACGGCTGCGGCATAACTAGTTGGGCATTTGTTCGTCAAACTTTAACGAATTTTACATTTTGAACTTATGCCGAATGGCCGCGCCATAAATGCTCAACTTTATTAACAGCAGTTGAGCCGTGTCTACAAGCTGAAGGAGAAGTGTCCAGTCTTGGTGAACCGAACGCGCGCTTGATTTCTGCAAGACAACGCCAAACCCCACACATTCAAAAAAACTAAAGAGAAAATTGAAAAGTTGGACGGCGTTGACGGCCATTTTCAAGTTTGTTCTTTAATTTAGGAGGATCACTAATTGGTCATTTAAAGCTTAACAAACTAGTTCTCTTTTTGCATTTATAACTGCTCCTACACAATGTGTATTTTCCTACACCCGTTTGTCCTGTGGAGGGTAGTTTACAAAATAACTCGGTACCTGATAAAGTATCTATTTTCCCGAAATGTTGCCAATTATATCAACTAACTCGTTCAAGAAAGAAGATTGAATATTCGATAAGGATGGCGCTTGAATAAATGAGAACAATAACAATTAACAAAACAATTTAATTCGATGCATTTTGTATGAACTTAATTTTAACGTTAGTTTTTTATTAACGATTACAATAAAATTACTAATTACTCAAATGGGCATACTAATAATAAACAACACCGCCCAACAAAATCTTAAGAACTTTTTTGTTGCAAGCATTTTTAAAAGAATTTAAGGTATTTCATGTCTGCTGAATTAAAAAATAAAAGTAGTTTTTCAAATTGGCTCTAGTTTTTGAGGTAGTAGAAACCATCGATTTTTAAAAAATGTAGTTATAACGGGTGCTTTTTATAAGAGGATATATGCAAAACCTCTACTTTTCTCGACAATTTTAATCTTGCTTACTGTCAATGGCTAGAATAACTAATTAAACGACTTTTTCCACACGCGGTATGTACATATTTAATAAAATGTACGCTCGTTGTTCACAGAAATGAGTGTTTTACGAGAAACCTGTTCGAGCAATCCTAATGTCTTTTGCTACTTTTGGTGAATACACTGTACGGAAACAAGAAAAATATCACAGATTCTGTAAGGCAAACTTATCAAGCTTATTTTGACGTAGTGCTTGAAGATCAGACAAGCCCTGGCTCCTATAGAATGAGCAAAACATGTGTCGAATGTTTACGACAATAAACAAATCAACAGAGAAAAGTTTAAAATTTGGTATGCCAATGGTGAAAGAACCAAAACCACCACGACGATTGCTATTTTTGTTTAGTTAATGTAAAAGTTTTAATAGATACAAGAAACGCAAATGGGAATATCCTGATTTAAAATCAGCAAGGAGACATGTGATACATAACGAAAAGGTTCCGTACCAGTATATACCGCATATCTAATGTTCTGCCGTCAGAAGTAGAAGCAGTGGAAGTGAATATAAAGAAATACCTTTAACACCTAAAACAGAAAACTCAACCTGATACGGAACCAGGTCGTGATGTTTTAATACAAAATAGGAGAAGGAAGTGTACAGGATTATGTTGGCCCACATGGACTAGGTCAGAGGAACGAACGTGGAAAAAAACTCATTGAATTCTGCCAGAACAAACAGATGGTAATATCTAACACATGGTTTAAGCTCCCTAACAGACGGTTATAGACTTGGACCTCACCAGCACACACCAACGACCACGTGGTACGAAACCAAATCGATTTCATTTTAATAAATAAAAGATATAGAAATGCGCTTCTGTCCGCCAAAACATACCCTGGTGCAGACGTGGGATTAGACCACAATCCAGTGGTGGCTACTTTTAAACTAAAATAGAAAATAATAAAAAGAAAACGTCTGGATCCAAAAGTCAATGCCCGAATTTTAGAAAATGCTATCAACTATCGAGAAGCAGTGGCTAAATATCAAAATAGCAATAATAGACGCAGCCAACCAAAATCCTTCAGAAATAACCCAATATGCAAAACGAATGGATGACACCTGAAATCCTTAAATTAATGGAGACGAGAAGGAAATATAAAAACATAGATGACAACAAGTATAAAGAAATACATAATATTATTAAAAAGAAATTATAAAAGCCAAAGAAAAATATATGACCGACAGATGTAACGAAATAGAGGAGCTTCAGACGAAACATGATACATTCAATTTGCATAAAAAAGTTAAGGAGATGACGGGAGTAGCAAAGAAGAGACAGAGAAGTATTATGAAAGACAAGAATGGCAACATAATTATAGACATAACCAAGCAAATAGAAATATGGAAGGGATACATAAAAGAACTCTTTGACGACGACAGGACGTCAGAAATAGAAATGGAAAATAACCGAATCAGCTCGGATAGCCCAGCTATAACGCTAGAGGAGGTTAAACATGCTATATACAACTCCAAAGACAATAAAGCCGTAGGCCCAGATAACGTACCTGTAGAATTTCTAAAGCTAATAGAGGACGAAAATCTACACTTACTTATAGATCTATACAATAATATATATAAAAAAGGGAGTATTCCAAACGATTGGTTACGATCGGTGTTTGTACCTCTACTCAAAAAGAACAACCCCAAAGACTGCTCAGAATTTAGAACAATAAGTATTATGAGCCATACTCTAAAGGTGTTTTTGAAAATCATACATAAAAGGATCAAATAATTTTGAGACTATTGGCAGAAGTGAAATAGGCCTATATGATGTCATTTCATTTGGGGGTTTCCCAGGCTTTTGAATCATTATTATTTCAGCCACTTTCCAGACGCTTGGCACATATTTTAGTCTAAACACTGCATTTATTAAATTTGTTAATTTAACTATTGCTTTTTGGTAGCTAAAATCATTCCTGTAATTAGATCAAATCAGGAGATTTCTTTGGATTTATATTAAATCTTGTTACTTCTTGTGGGGTCACGTATGATTCTTGTTCTTTCTTCTTGACTTGCTTCGTTTTGCATTTGTTGTTCGTTAGGTTGGAATATATTTTCAAGTATTTTGCAAAAGTGTCTGCTTGCTTGTTATTCCGCCCATCCATTTCAGTTCTTAATGGTGGTATTTGGATTATGGGTCGTTTGATTTTCCTAGTTGCTCCATACGGAATAGTCGGCATCTTTATCGTTTGAAAGGTACCTAAGGTAAGTATTCACAGATTCGTTTTTAATTCCTTCTTAACTGTTGCGTGAGTTGATTTAGCTTAGTTTATCGCCGGTGCTGGTTTGCTGCACTGGCGACCACTAATCTTTAATTTCTGCGATATGCGGATGACACTGTAATAATAGCTTGCAATCCCGACGACCTACAAAACATGCTAGAAAATATCAACAGAGTTAGCAAAGAGTATGGTCTCAAAATGAACTGTAAGAAAACTAAATTCATGGTCATCAAGAAAATAGGAAATAATAACATCAACAATATAAAAATAAAAATCGAAAACACCGAAATCGAAAGAGTGCACAAATACCAATATTTAGGGACCATAATAAACAGTTGTAATGACCAAGCTACTGAAATCAATAGAAGAATCGAAATGGCGAGGGCAGCGTTTGTAAAAATGAGGCAATTCTTCTCTAATCGCAATCTCTCGCTAGATCTGAGAATGCGCATGGTACGATGCTACGTCTTCTCGATTCTGTTGTACGGAATGGAGGCTTGGACCCTTAAACAACAGCAAATGAAAAAACTGGAAGCCTTTGAGCTCTGGATATACAGACGCATACTTAAAATATCATGGACAGAACACGTTTCCAATGAAGAAGTCCTCCATCGCATGAACAAAGAACGAGAGTTACTACTGACATTGAAAAACGCAAATTGGAATATTTCGGACATGTCATGCGAGGTGAAAGATACTGCTTGCTGCAATTGCTCATACAGGGCAAGATCTCAGGACAAAGATCGAGAGGCAGAAGAAGGATGTCTTGGATGAGGAACCTCCGGGAATGGTTTGGATGTTCATGAATAGATCTATTCAGAGCAGCTACATCAAAAATTAGAATAGCTATGATGATTGCTAACCTCCGATAGGAGACAGCACTTTAATAAGAAGATACTTTGGACTTTACATTATATGTTCTAGATATTCAATGAATCTCTTCAACAAAATAGCAATATTTGAACTCTTGAAAGTTTAAGAGAAATTTCTAAAGAGTTTGAAAAATCTATGATAAAAACACTTAATATTTCAGAGTAGGTATTTTATACGTTAGAAACCTTTAAACTTCCTATCATATTTATTGTCGTTTTTTTAAATATTTATGTGTATTTTCCTACACCCGTTTGTTCTGTGGAGAGCAGTTTACAAAATAACTCGGTACCTGATAAAGTATCTATTTTCCCGAAATGTTGCCAATTATATCAACTAACTCGTTCAAGAAAGAAGATTGAATATTCGATAAGGATGGCGCTTGAATAAATGAGAACAATAACAATTAACAAAACAATTTAATTCGATGCATTTTGTATGAACTTAATTTTAACGTTAGTTTTTATTAACGATTACAATAAAATTACTAATTACTCAAATGGGCATACTAATAATAAACAACACCGCCCAACAAAAACCTTAAGAACTTTTTTGTTGCAAGCATTTTTAAAAGAATTTAAGGTATTTCATGTCTGCTGAACTAAAAAATAAAAGTAGTTTTTCAAACTGGCTCTAGTTTTTGAGATAGTAGAAACCATCGATTTTTAAAAAATTTAGTTATAACTGGTGCTTTTTATAAGAAGATATATGCAAAAACTCTACTTTTCTCGACAATTTTAATCTTGCTTACTGTCAATGGCTAGAATAACTAATTAAACGACTTTTTCCACACGCGGTATGTACATATTTAATAAAAATATACGCTCGTTGTTCACAGAAATGAGTGTTTTACGAGAAACCTGTTCGAGCAATCCTAATGTCTTTTGCTACTTTTGTGGTGAATACACTGTACGGAAACAGAAAAAATATCACAGATTCTGTAAGGCAAACTTATCAAGCTTATTTTGACGTAGTGCTTGAAGATCAAGACAAGCTCTGGGCTCCCTATAGAATGAGCAAAACATGTGTCGAATGTTTACGACAATAAACAAATCAACAGAGAAAAAGTTTAAAATTTGGTGTGCCAATGGTGAAGAGAAACCAAAAACCACCACGACGATTGCTATTTTTGTTTAGTTAATGTAAAAGGTTTTAATAGACACAAGAAACGCAAATGGGAATATCCTGATTTAAAATCAGCAAGGAGATATGTGATACATAACGAAAAGGTTCCCGTACCAGTATATACCGCATTGCCTAATGTTCTGCCGTCAGAAGTAGAAGCAGTGGAAGTGAATATAAAGAAATACCTTTAACACCTCAGAAATTCTCCTAAGAAGAACTGAATAACCTGATACGGAACCTCGGTCTATCAAAACAAGCATCTGATCTTTTAGCATCCAGGTTAACAATCTATAGAACACAAGAGATAGAACTTGTTCCTTACTTCAACCAAGATGAAGAACTTGTTTGTTGTAATAACATTCCCGGACTTGTTCTAGGTGATTGGCGACTGTTTATAAATAGTTCTAGTAGAAGTTTAAAGTGTATTTTGCTGCACAATGGCAACCGATATACTTCGATTCCTATCGCCCACTCAACAAAACTTAAAGGAGAATATGAAAACATTAAGTTAGTATTGCAGAAACCTTGCTATGATGAGTGTTAGTTTTTATTTGTGTGGATCTGAAAATGGGAACTTCTTGCTTGGGCAGTAAGGTGGGTATACCAAATCCCCTTGTTTTATCTGCTTGTGGGATAGTAGAGCGAAGCAAGATCATTGGAATAGGATTAATTCCAATCAGACAAAACATGACTATAGGAACAGCAAATGTCATAAACGAACCTTTAGTGAACCGGAAAAAATCAATCTTCCACCACTCCACATCAAGTTAGGAATAATGAAGCAATTTGTTAAGGCTTTTAACAAAGATGGCGATTGCTTCAAATACATTTGTAGATCGTCTCGTAAGCTAAGTATGGAACAATTAAAAGCGGATATTTTTGATGGTCCTCAAATTCGCAAACTTATTAAGGACTCTAATTTTACAAATCACATGACGACTCTTGAATCTGCTGCTTGGTGTAGCTTTGTCTCGGTGGTTAAGAATTTCTTGGGTACCCACAAAGCGGACAATTATAAGGAATTGGTGCAACATATGTTAATGAACTTTAAAAACTTAGGTTCTAATATGACCATTAAAGTACATTTTCTTTATAGCCACTTGGATAAATTTCCCGACAATATTGGGGCCTTAAGTGAGAAACAAGAGGAAATATTCCTCTAGGATGTAAATGTAATGGAAGAAAGAGATCTGGGCAGATGGGACAAGCATATGATGGCAGGCTATTACTGGAGCCTTCAACGGGATGTTCCGGAAAACTCACATAAAAAAATCATATAAACAGAGCTTTTTACCTACGAATTATTTGTAATTTTCCGAATTAAGAAACTGTATTTCTTTGTTATTATACCGAATAAAACATCATTATGGGTTTTATCGATTTTCTGTTTATATTTTTCGAAAACATTGTCATTTTTAGTGAAACTTACTTATGGGCACCACCGCTCTATTAATTTTGAATTTTTAAGCTATTAATTATAATTAGCTAATTAACTCCCAAAATAAAGCCCATCTAGCAAAATGTAAGTCCCACAAAATTACCTAGAAATCTCTCAAATATTGTTGTCAATTAAATTATCGTTGACCAGTGTAATTTTTTGCACACGTTTTGTTAATAAATTTTATGTAAAATTCAAAAACTAACAAACGTCGCACCATATAAAAACTGCTGGAAGTATCTAACACTTTAATTTATATATTCGGTAGAAATACATTTAGATTACTAAATGCTCTGGTAACTTACTTAATGATAAAATTAAAAAAAAATTGTTAGTGAGCGAAATTTTAATATTGAAGCGTGAATGAATTCATTTATTATATTTCTTATTACGATTTTTACATGCCTCCTTAAAATATTTCTCCGTTCAAACAATTCAAACAAAGTCTTAATTTCGTTGTCCGGTAGAATTGCCCTGACACTCAAAGTTCTATAAACTTCCCTACAATACCAAATCGGAAGCCCTTCTTTACAGCATGCGCACATAAATTTTGCTTGTAAACTAATTTAAGGTGTACTGTTTATTGGAGTTTGGTTAATTAAATGCCAAGAAAATTGTGTTATTGTGGTTAATAAAAGACATTGCCTCTCTGTTTTGCAATTCAGCTAAAAAAAATTCTTGTAAAAAGTGTATAACAGACAGATAGATAGGCAGATCTTGTTTCGATATAAATCAAGTCAAACTGCGTTGAATATTGAAAAATTTTAAGCGCAATCGGCATCTAATTTAATGCCATTATAAAAAAAGTTTGGCGTTAGTTCTTCACTTAAAGTTTTAATCTGTTTACTCTTCAAGAAAAACTTTTTTTGGATGCTTAACTTTAAATAAAAGTTTGGCAGGAACATATGGCGAAATACGTACTTAGCTGAGGAAAGCTGTTTTGTTTGAAAGAGTTACGTAACTGATGGCGTGAGATAATTAATGGTTTTCAAATAATGGTTAAATGTTGACCATCATCTAGAGTACTGAGATATTAAGGGTATTTATATATTTCAATAGCCTCGTGACTGATTCTGCTGGTAAGATAGGAAAATTTGAGGAATGTTTTTGACGTGGAAAAATAAATTTTATAATTAACTTTTTATTATAATTGTCAAGTTCAGAGGAATTGTCATACTTCTCTATAACTGCAAAGTTTTTGTATTTACAGCTTAATATTTCCATATTTGTTTGGTCTGTGTAAGTCCCATTACAATTATCATAAGGTTTTTGTAAATTACTTATGACTCACGAGGTAATGAGGTTTGGCTAAGCGGATAAAAGCAAATGTTATGATTATAAGTCATAAAAACCATTTGTACAATTTGTTTGTTCAGTATGCAGCCTATTTTGTCAGTGGTACCTCTAACGTAATGTAAGAATGTCTTTTAGTTTTTAAATATTCTTAATAATATGAGTAAATTTTTTGAAATATCCATTTTATATTAGGGTTTTGGTGTGATTTTAGAAATTTTGAAGGCCTGAAGATAAAAAATGTTGCAACTAAATAAATTTGAGTAAAGTGATAATTAAATGTAATATTTAAATAAAATTTAGTACAGGTAAGTTTCTAATAAACAGTGTCGTGGATGCTCGTTTCAAGAATTTTTTTATTGTGAGTTGTCTAGGAAGCTAAACTTAATACTGATGTGAAGTTTGTTTAGATGAGAAATCTTATCCACAAGGCTAGATAACAAAGGTGTTATTAACGTACCTTATCCAACAAATTTAAATGAAAGAAAATCAGGGCTGTTATTTGGTCATAGAAGGATTCGCTGTGACAGGTTAAAGCGAGAAACCTATAGCAGCACCATTCATTTGGCGATAAACTTTGTTTTGAAAAGTAAAGTAGATATGAAATAGCTAATTAAGTTTAGATTGTGAGTGTTGGGATGAAGAATATTAGTAAACAGAAAGACAATATCAAAACTTCCAAATAAGAATGCCTGAAGGCAATTTCACTAGTATGACACTTCGCACTATCGTTCCTTTAGTCGGTGTCATGATGTCAGGTTAAAAGGTACTTCGGTCTGTTAAACAACGAATTATTATCAAGTTATTCACGACAGACAGGGCGCAAAACTATCTGAAATGTTAAGAAGAGACCTGAGTATACGCGTGATGTTAAAAACCAGTTAAGAATTAAGAGTATAAACATTGTTCGCCGCTGTTTAGGGGTTGCTAAAAATGTTTCTGACAATTTGCATTATCATTTGATTGAATCTATAAGAAGCACTGAAAGGCAAAAATGTGACAACAAAATTGCGGTCGAAGCGGTCTTCATTTTAAGAAGGCCATATCAAAAACTACTTATCGGTGGCGTTTCTAAGTTAAAAAATGATATAGAAAGGTAACTTTGTAGGTTGGTATTTTTATTATTTCGGTTTATATTGAATTACCCACCAAATAACATGCTGTACTTTTAATGTGTCTGTCAATATACCTCCTATAAGTTTTGTAAGTCAATATCATTTATTACTATTTTTATTGTTTGTGTTTTAGAATTCTTTGCATATTTATGCTTTGGCACTAGAAATATGAGACTCTGACAGGCCACATAATTTCTTGTGCAGAGTAATATTTAATATTAACTTTCCGGGTCAATTAACAATTAGTTTCCAATGCTTATACTACAATTCGCAACTTTCCGTTGCTTTAATGTTCTTGAAAGCAGTAGAACAACAGTAATATTACGTAGTAATGATGTTACAATAATGTGCGCCTTTGTAATACAATAATAGCTTACATCCGTAGTGCTATAGCCCCGCTTTATAAATCGAAAGTGTATTAAACAAGTTAATTTAGTTAACTAACTCAAGCTCCAAGAACATGTAAGTAAACAAAAATAAAAGGAGGGTATATTTCAAAGTAATTTAATTAATTTACTAATAGAATGGAGAAATTTATGGTGCATCTATGCTTTAATATCGTAAAAATTAATTACATTTTATGAAAGTGCCGCAGAACTGGAAGGCCCTATTTTTATTATCCTATAAATTATCAGCGCACAACTATTCTTTAGCTTACCACATAAATAACAAGGTTGGAATATTAAAATAAACTTACTTTTGTAGGCTTTATAGGACAATAAAATAAGATTTTTTAGAACATGGTAAACTAGATCTTACTCAAATTTTAGATGATCAAAGTTAAATAATGAGAAAAGAAAAACAAAGGAGTGCGCATTGGTTGTTGTTTAGAATTATAATTTTGCTGTGAAAATATACAAACGTACACATTTGAGACTTTACAGTGTAAATAAAAAATAGTGTACTAACGCTATATATAAGAACGTAACACTGCCACATACACACAATAATAAAAAGGAGCAGTTAGAAGGTTTCTTTAAAATATTAGGCAACAAGTTCTTCACAGGTGAAGACTATGATGCCAAACATCCAATTTGGGGTTCAAGATTGACAACTCTAAAAGGCAGAAAACTCCTCAAGACAACGAAAGAAAATTATTTACAAAATGTGTCTACTACAGAACCAACTTAGACAGAAATAAAGTTTCTGGTGCTACATATTTTTTCATTACAAAATAATTGAGGCCAAGAAATGTAAAACAGAATCCTCCTTTGACTTGCCCTCACACCACTCAATAACAATGCTACCCGTTCATTCACAGATCTTACACAAAGATAAATAGCCCTCCTTGCATACCAATGTAGATGAATTGAGGGAAAAATCTCATTAGATCAACTATTAAAGACCGTAGTGCGGTAAAAAACTTAACTAAAGGTATACGAGAGGCAGCATGGTCCTATTTATAAAATATTTCCTTCAATCAAAGAAAAATTGCAATAAATAGACATCTACGGAAAAAATAAAGGGAAATTAGAACAGAAGAAAACAAATGAAAGTTAAACAACGCAATTAAAAATATGAAAGACTTGTTAGACTTGTTGAAGAACAAAACTAAGGCATTCATGAATAGTTGAAAAGCTTCACATTAACAGAAGTTACGGATTGCTATCTCTGGAGGGCAACAAAAAGACTTAAAAGACCACAACAGCACAATCCTCCAATTAAAAATACACAATACTTGGGCAAGAAATGATAAATAAAAAGCTAAAGCTTTTCAAAACACCTAGAAAACGTGTCCAAACACTTTATATCAAAGTTATCTCCTGATCAAGAAAAGGAAATAACTGACTTTCTAGATGTTCCATTCAAAACAGATCTGTCGCGCCGCCAGTTTACGAATAAAAAATCAAGCAAATTATTAAAGAAATTAACACAAAAAGGCACCTGGTTTTGACAAAAAATTACAAGAGCTACCAGAAAAATTTCTAACACTTGAGAAGTGGCCCAAATCATCAGAAGTTGTCCCTTTCTACAAGCCCATAGATTTACTGCTAATGCTTTCTAAAGCCTTTGGGAAGTTGTATATCAAGAGAATGAACATAGTAACACCAGAAAGGAAAATAATTCCAGACCACCAGTTTGGCTTTCCGCAATAAATACGAAACAATAGAGCACCCATAGTCAGCGCACCTTATTAGTCCGCATCGAGGTTATTCAATATGATGTCCCTTTGGAATTTATCATAGAAGCTATACATAGTTTCAGTGTTAAGTGTCGTGCACCCCAACATTCTGGCCAAATGTGCGCGACAATAGTGAAGACCTGACTACAAGATTAGATAAGTTTAGACTTAAGATTACATAGGCAAACAAAATATAGATTTAAGATCTAGATTCATTTTATATGAGATCACTCATTGGAGTGATACTCTACATGTCATCTTTTTAGTCACATAAAATGATTGTTACCTTCTAGACAGATTGCAGATCTCCATATAGGAAAAAAACCTAACATAAAATTGTATCATTACGTGGTGGATAATTTTTGCGACAATTAAAAAAAATACTAAAGCAGAATAAATAATTCCCGTTAAAAGAAATTTATTTTGCCGAATCAAATGCATTAGACTGCGGCAAGAAAAATTACACAAATTTGAATTTCAAATCGTGGAAACGCATCTCACTTTGCAAAATATAAAATTAGGTATTTTCAAGCAGAATATTTAATGTAGTGGAAATATAACACAAGCAAATCCTATGAACATTAAGATTTTAAACATGTAATTTCAAATATAATACAAGCTCATTGAGAAATGCGTTTAGTTATAATATTTTAGGAAAAAGTTACTTCGGTTCAGATCATTCTATGTTAAAATTTATAAATTTACTTCTTCTATCTGAGTCATGCTTTGGATATGATTCGTTACGTCACTACTAAGTCTTCTACATTTGCTTTCTCTCTCTCTTTCTTGGTCTCTCTATGCTTTGTGATCCTTTCGCTCTATATTGGTAGTATAGCTTAAGTATTTTCATATCCTCCATTCGTTGCAGATGCTTTTTCATTGTGGTCTATATTTTTTTATTTCGTCTGTAATACTGAATATATTGAGTTCTTCTCTTGTATCTTAATTTATCTTCTTCTATTTTAGTGAATTCATTTCTGCTGTCATAATTTTACATTTGCAGTTTTTAGTGCGATTATTTTTGAGTTTTTGGCAGATATTTGTGCATTATAATTTTCCGTTATTTGTTAAAGCTTAAATGCACTCTCTGCATGGAAGTTTCTGAATTTGCTGCACAAATTGATCGTCTGTAAATTAGAAAGTTACAACATATATATTTTTGTTGAGAGTATGTCGACATATGTTTAATTTAAAATTAAATTAGTAATTCACCGTCTTATGGTGTCACATATATATAAAGTTCAAATACAATTGGGGACAGGCTACATCCCTGTCTTAATCTAAAGTTTCTTGTTTTCCAGATTGATTTAGTTGTCATCTATACATATCTGAATTAAATGCACAGATATCTCATGTCTCTTGATTATGTTTCATAGTTATTCATAATGTACATTATCAAAAGCTTTAGTATAGACCACGAGCAGCACATGAGTTTCTATATTAAATTCACGACGGTTTTTATTATCTGTCTTACAGAAAAATATAAACATAAACTACGTTTCCTAAATCATGTTTGTTCTTGTAGTCTAACAATATCAATCGTATTTACTATAACATGAATTCAACGACCTAAATAAATCTGTATATTTTTACTAAGTTCAATTAAATGCACTGAAGAACATTAGATTCTATAACTGTATTTGTAAGAGGTTATATAAGAATTGATAACAAATGGCCTAACAGAACAGCAAAATTGTAAAGTACAAAAATGTATTTTGCACGTATTATTTTAGAAAATACTATAACTAAATAATAAAAAATAGTTTGTGTCATAGAAGCCCGATCAAATTGCTACATATAAGTATTTACTATAAAAAATTAAATGTCAATTAAAATATTTTTTATATTTATTTCTATTTACAATCTCTAATACATACAATAAGTAAATCCGAGGTCAGATAATTAATTATAACAAGACATGACTAAAGACATGGGAGAGGTATTCCAACGATTACCTCTCTGTTGTGACTTGGTGAGACAAGGAGATTTTTAGTTACAATCTAAACAGAGACACTAAAATTTGTGGGGTAAATCTAAGGCTTTAAATCGTTTTAGTCTATTAGTTTGTTCACTATTATCAAGAAGGTCAACTGCATAGGCATTTGGATGGCTGGATAGTTTGTCTAAGTATTTGGCACTGCACTTATTTATTTCATTGCGCACTGAGTTTACTTTTAGATCACTTAAGATGTCAGAGTTTCTAATAAAGTAGAGCAAATCGCATACAACGCGTAGTATTTTGTTCTAAAATCTTTCTATGTATTGTATCAATAAGGTATCGACAGTGCCCCAGAGCTGAAGACCATAAGACCATATGGGTTTAAAGGCAACTTCATAAACTAGCACTTTGTTTGTAATCGATAGTTTGGACTGATGGCCTAAGAGCCAGTAATGCTTACAGATTTTGAGCCCCAACTGTTTCCGTTTATTCCATATGTGACTCCTCTACGTCAACCCTTTATCCAGGTATAATCCTAGCTTTTTCACTTCTTGAACTTGCGTAAGTTGAACATTATTAACAGTAACTGGTGGAGTGATTCCTCTGCATTTTGTAAAGGTGATATGCACACATTTTGCGTCACTAATTTTAACTTTCCATTTTTGCGCACATTGTTCTATTTCGTATGAGTTCCATTGGAGGAGCATAGCTGCGATTGCTGAGTCATTATGTTTTACGAAGACTGCTTTGTCGTCGGCAAAATTAACGGTATTAAAATTGTTATTTCTTAGAAAACCAGCTGTGAACAGCAGGTAAAGTATTAGGCTTAATATACTTTCTTGCCAAACACCAGATTTAATTAAATACAGGTCTGTAATTTCTTAACCATGTTTGACTTGAAAAAACTTTTCTGGCAAAAAAGATTTGAAAATAACAAAATAATTGTGGAGTAGTGATCTTTTTACCTTGAATAAGAGCACATTGTGACATACTCTATCAAAAGCCTGGCTTGTCGTCTAAGAATGAAGCAGTGCAACATTGCTTATCTTCAAATGTTTAGTTGATGACATCGACAATCCAGTAAACTTGTTCTACCGTTGAATGTCTCTTATGGAAGCCAAATTGGTAATTCGGAGTAAGTCACACTTCTTCGATAATTGGCTCTAGTCTCTCGGCAAGTAATTTCTCGAATAGTTTGTTTCACGGAGGCAGCAAACTTATCGGACTGTAAGAGAAGGTAGCATTTTCTGGTTTACAGGGTTTAAGTATTAAATCACCTGTGTAACCTTTCATTAAGTCGGTACATAGCCCAGACTTAGAATTTTGTTGTAGATCGTTGTTAACATGATTAAACCTTTACAGGAAAGTTCTTTTATAATATGTTCGGTTATAAGGTCGAAAACTGGCGATTTTTTTGGGTTTCAGTTATGTTTAATTAATTCCTTTGTTTCAGTAACTGTAAATAAGTCTGGTACGGGTGACATTTGGTATGGTGCATCGAGGATTGTCTTTATTTCTGTTTCCTCTTCGGGGGACACAATTGATGTCAGAGGTTGGAAAATTGATTTGAGGTACGCAGTAAAGACTTAAGCCTTTTGTTTGTGTGATTTTGCCTAAGTATCGTCTTCTTTTTGAATTGGGGGGATGGGTTGGAGTTGCCGCTTGATGTTTTTGGTTGCTGTCCATAATGAGTAATCCGAGACTAGTGGTGCCGTCCAAGTTGGCGAGGCAGTCTTGAAAGGTTTCGTTCTTTAGGCTTCTGATTAATTCTTTAAGCTTTTGTCCAAAGGAACTTATGTAGACTGCCATATTCTTCTCGGCCTTCTTTTTCGGCAATTTTTTTCTTTATTACTATGGGCATTGCTCCTTGATTCTTTTAATGGGGATTTCTGGAGTAGCTATTCATGACTGTAATAAAATTTGAAACAGCTAACTTTAGATCATCAGTGGTATTTAGTGGAACCTTTAAATTTAGTTGGTTCTCCAGTAGCCCCCTAAAGTAATTTCTGTCAGTATTTTTGTTATAAAGTTTAGATAAGAAAGCTTTTTTGATGATGGAATTATTCACTGATGCAATGACGGGAGAATGGTTTGTGGATAGATCCCACCAAGACGAAATCGTAAGTTAACCTGGTGCGATGCCTCTCGTTATGAAGAAATCGAGTAGGTCCTGCGTTTTCGTTGTATCGGTGTACCAGTATGTTGCTTGGTAGGTAGAGAGGTGACCCAATTGGAGTTTTTGTACGACTTTGTATAAGACTTTACCTCTTCCTAGAGGTGAAATTCGGAAGCCCCAAAACGTATGTTTAGCGTTATAATCGCCCCCTGCCATAAATCTGTTACCCAATGAACAAAAATAATAAATATCTCTTTATTTGTGGGGTAATTCGGTGGACAATAGGCAGTAGAGACCGCCAGTGGTTTGTTACAGTTTTCTATCATATTGGACGTGCCGGTGCAGGTTGGTTTTGTTGGGTTAAGTGAGGAGTTGACTGAGTACGCGGTGAGTTGACGAATTGGGGGTGGTTTGGGTTAACGTCGGGATATTACGTCGAGATACACTTTGCATTCTTTATAGTTCGCAGGATGTTCACCTTTACATAAAACCCACGTAGCTGGTTTGCTATATTTTTTATTTTTTGAACAGGAACGATAATCGTGCAGTCCGGCGCATTTAACGGGACATCTGTTTCTTGTGTGGTCGTAAGCATTAGCAGTTATTACATTGCGGAATTTGTGATTTTTCTTAGGTTCTTCGAATTGTAACACGGCATTTCCCAAACGTTTAATTTTAAAAATGTCTTTGTTATTGTCTGCGTTCTACATCTATAAGAAATATATTTTTTTTGCTTATTGTCTCTGTTTATTATATTCAAGATGTTAGTAACCTCGTGATATTCGTGTTTTAATAAGCCTGTAATGTTTTGGAATTTGGTACAGTGTTATAGGTTCCTTAACACTTGTATCGATTTTTCTCCTCTAAACCGTACGTGTGTGTTGCTACTTTGTGAGCATCGAGTACGTCACGCATTTATTTGTAATCGTCCACATTGTTATTTGGAGTTTTAATTTGTTCCTTTGTAATAACTAGTACACATAATTTTCTTAATTTATGTGCGTTTCAGTTAGTTCGATTACTGTCTCTAACGCTGTGATATAATGTAAATAAAGATAGGAACTTGGACTTTAGTTTCCACTGTTGGATTGATATTGCTGGACTTATCCGTATCGTTTCCTTAGCAGGTGGGAAAAATCTGTTTGAGTTGTTATAGATATTTTGGTAAGCCGTACTGTTTGGTTGTCGCAGGCAAATACGCATTAAATTATTCGAAAATAAGCATTTAAAAAGATAAAATTTAATAGTTATTATTTTTTAGATTTTTTAAATTTTGTTGTTGAGGAGGAATCAGGCGTGAATATTGAGGCTGAGTTGACTGCATGTACGTATTTTTGTGTTGATTGAAATAAAAGTTGTTTGCGCTTCCTGCGCGACCGTGGCTGCTGCCTTGCATTTTAAATTTTCACTGGGAAGTAATTTACTGCGAAATTGTAGATATAACGCAGATATACACAATTGGTTTGACTGGTAACGCCGATAACGATGAAATAAATACTAATAGTGAAAGTGCAAGCCTGACCTCAACTAACACGGGCAGGTTTGAACGCCTTGGACACCAATATCTCGAAGCGCACAAACGCACGTCTGCTGCCTTCGAAATGCAAGTGCGGAATAAAATAATAATAAATATGAGAATAAATATCAAAACCAGTAAACTTATTGAATCAAAAAAGCTGTAAATACGTATTATAGTGTTCATCTAGTACTTTAAAAGCTATTACAAATCGGGGTCATTTGTGCTACTTTTGTACTCTTCTAAAATTTGTTACTGGTTTGTGCATCTCGTAAAATGCATCTTGTATACTACAGGAACACTCTTTTCCTACTCTACTGGAATATGTACTGATTCTACTGCCTTTTTAGATTTTACATATAACTGTTCCAATCAATTCGATAGATCTCATTAGTGGTTCACCTTGCACTATAATTTATATAGTATTTTCTTAATTTGTGCTTAAGAATTTTCTGTCTTCAGCAAATGATTTCTTATGCAAGTTTTTGATTATGTAGCTGTTATAATTTCGATTCAAGATTAATCTATTTAAAGATTTTTTAAAATTTGCCATACTTCTGAGGACTTTCTACCTTCAATATATATGTCAATATCTACATATGTCTGGTCCTACATATAATTGTTTTATTATATAACTGGATGCCTAGCGCATTATCTGCACTTTTTATATTTTACCAGTCTTTACCTTTCTTGGGTTTTAATGCATATAAATATGACAATTCCATTTTCTTACTTGTATTTTCTATTTCTTCTCATTAGACAAATTTTATACTTTATATAATAAACTAACGTTTATAGTTATCATTTTACTATTTCCTCTAATTATGAGTTGACTGTCGATTTATGATTTCGAGTCTTTTGAACTTGCATAAACTTATGAATAACTTTGTGTTAATATAATATTTTTGATTTATATTCTTCGTATAGTTTGTTACCAATATCGTTTAAATATTACATTTCAAACGCCTCATAGTATTATCATCAGTGCTGTAATAATTGCACTCATTAGAGTCGCCAAATAGAAGCAATTTTGTAATATTTCTAATATTAAACACAATTCTCTAAAACAGGTTTTTTCTTGCTATAAATTGATCCTTATTAGGCGTATATACTACGTTGTCTCCAAAGTTGATAGCGTTTTAAATTTTTATCAACTCAGCTGCTACAAATTTGTACTCATTAAAAAGCTTGTTCGCACTTCTTTGGGAAACCAATCCCGATCTTTTCAGGAAAAGAATTTCTGGTGAGAGGTTACGATTCTACTCAAAAAGTTTTGGAAGAGCTGTTGACAGACGTGCATTCGCTTCGCGACTTGCTCCAATTTAGTTTGTAGGCGATGACGTGCGGACGCTTGCTCTCAAACTCAGTGCATTCAAGTGGAGCCTGTCGACTTCTTCGGTTACCTTCTTAAAGCTATGATGGAGCATGATTAATTATAGGTAGAAATTTTTGAAACAAACGCACTTTCTAATGAGCCAAAAATCTACAACTATTTAGTCGGTAGCAATTAAAAACGTGAATGACGTTTGAGACAACCTAATACACTAATAATAATAAATTGTGTTCTTAAAACACTTATGCTTACCACTATAATACCTTTATCAATAAATAGAGCTATACATTAAAGCAGATTTAAATGAGTTATGATACATACATACAACTGGCTATACATTCCATCTGGAATAGTAGCCGCTCAGAAACTCATTTATCGTGGTGAGTTACTCCACTTCTAATCTAATTTATTATTTGACTTAGCTTCTTCCGTTACTTTCTTCCAGACGTCCCGGTCCCGCACCTTCCTTCTCCAGTTTTGAATACTTAGGGTAGTTATATCCTTTATTACCTGATCCTCCCATCTACTCTTTGGTCTTCCTCTTCTTCTGTTATTATTTGGTCTCCAAATTGTTATCTTCTTCACATCTGAATTATTTCCCATTCTTTTAATGTGACCATACCAGCGCATTCTCTGAACCTTTATTGATTTTACGATGTCGTTTCCTTCTAGTATATCCTTTATTTCCATGTTCATTAGTTTCCGATGCTCCCCTTCAGCAATTTTCTTAGGGCCGAAGATTCTCCTTACGACAAATCTTTCGAAAATTTTCAATTTTTCTTGTTCTACTTGTGATAAGTTCATTGTTTCTGCGCCATACATGACTACTGGCCTGATAGCTGCCTTGTAAACCTTCATTTTCGCGCTCCTGCTTTTTTTTTGTCAATCATGATGCTTTTATACCTGTGGAACGTTCTATATCCCGCCTGTATTCTTTGTTCAATCTCTTGCTCTCTATTGTTTCTGTTATTAATCATTACACCCAGGTATTTGAAATTTTCCACTTCCTCGAAATTAAAGCTTCCTATCCTTACGTACTTGCCCGTTCCTTGCTTACTTTCCTGTTTTATCTCCATGTATTTTGTTTCTCTTCATTAATTTTTAGACCTCTTTTATGCGCTGCCTGCTCAATTTTCTGTACTGCTTGCTCTAGCTGTCTTCTGCTCCGTGTTATCACCGCAAGGTCGTCAGCATATGCTACTAATTGCTCCGCTTTGTTAATGATTGTGCCAAAGATTTTGCATTCTTTGATAATCGCTTGTAACGATATGATAAATAAGGTGGTTGACAGTCCATCACCCTGCCTTACTCCCAGGTTGATTTCAAATTCTTCTGACAATCCGTATTCGGTGCACACTGCTGCTCTTGAATGCTTCATTGTCATTTCAGTTAATCTTATTATTTTCTCCGGTATTCCCATTGCTCTCATATCCTTTATCAGTGCTTCACGCTTTAGACTGTCAAATGCTTGCTTAAAGTCAATGTACAGGATTTGTATTCCCATATCGTATTCATACGCTTTCTCTACTATTTGGTTTACGATATGTATTGCATCTATTGTAGATCTGCCTTTCCTGAAGCCTTTCTGATAATCCCCTATTACAGTTTCTGCGTACTCCAATAATCGTTTGTTTATTAAATTGGTCAGGATTTTATATGCCACGTTTAGGAGACTAATTCCTCTATAATTAGCACATATCCTTGGATCACCTTTCTTTAATATTGGCAATATCACTCCCTTTTTCCATTCGCTAGGCATAATTTCAGTCTGCCATATCAGAACTATTAGCTCATACAATCTTTCCTGTAACTTTCCTCCTCCATGTTTGATCATTTCATTAATAATATTATCACTTCCTCCTGCTTTGTTTGATTTTAGATTTGCAATTACTTTTTGAAACTCATCCTTAGTTGGCAGCATTTGATCTAGGCTTCCTTCATCATTGCCTGCCTCTCCGTTCCACTCGGTTGTTTCCCTCTGTTCTGTGCTCAATAAATCTTGAAAGTATCTATGCCAGTCTTCCTTATCTATATTTGCCATCTTTGCTACTTTGCTTTGTGCTTTAATGTACTTGTAGATTTTTATATTGCTTCTATGCTCCTTTTCCATCTTTTCCAATATTTCTTCGATCCATTTTTCCTTTTTTCTTTTTATCATATTCGTGCTTTCTTTCCTAATTGATTGGTAGATTTTATAGTCCTCTTCTCTTCCTGATCTTAGCCATATTGTTCTTGCTTTCTTCTTGTGCTTTATTGCATCCTCGCAGACTTTATCAAACCAGCTATTCCTTTTCCTGTTATTTTCCTGCTTATTAGTTTTCGTTTGCTACTTCAATGCTGCTTTTTATTTTATTCCATCCTCCTCTATAGTTTCTCCTTTTGCGCGCTGTAGCAGTTGATTCTTCACTTCCTTCCCGTACTGTTTAGCTTTTCTTTATCTCTTCCACTTTCCATCTTTTCTTATTTTTCCAGCTTTCTTCCTATCCACCATTCGTAACTTTAGCTTGGCTATCACTAAGAGATGGTCTGTTCCGGCTTCTGCTCCCGGTATGACCTCACATCTTGTATCATTTTTGTCTCTTCCTGGATATCATTACGTGATCAATCTGGTTTCCCGTATTTCTTCCTGGTATCATCCAGGTGATTTTATGTTCAGTTTTGTGTTTAAATTTTGTACTGGCTATTACCATGTCCATCTCTGTTGCCAGGTTTCCCATTCTTCTCCCATTATTATTTGTGATATTATGCATCGTCTCTTTCCCTGCTATTAACTCCATATAATCTTCCTTCCCTATTTTGGCGTTTAGATCTCCAAGGACAATAACCGTTTCATGCCTTGGTACTCTTTCACAAACCTTTCTTAACTCTTCGTAAAAGTCCTCCTTCTCTGTTTCTTCTGCATCCTCTGTTGGTGCATACACGTTTACCATCGTAATATTGGCTATGTCGTTTCTTATCTTCAAATAGGTGATTCTTCCATTTACCCTCCTGAATTCTATTACTCTTTTCTTCATTCTTTTACTTACTAGAAATCCTGTTCCTCTATTACCTTGTTTATTCTCTCCTCCATAAAATAGCGTGTAATTTGTTTTATCAATTCTTCTCCTCTCCATCTCATTTCTTGCAGTGCTAGTATTTCTATCTTGTAATCTCTCATTTCTCTGGCGACTTCTTCTAATTTCCCTGCTACTAGCAAGGTTCTAATATTCCACGTTCCTATTTTTATTCTGTATCTACGTTTATGTGCTTTTATTAATTTATCCTGAGTCGTTTTCCCTTTCTTTGCTCCTGGTCTATTGCTCTCTCACACATTAGTTTTTCTTTCTCGTAACATTTTTCTTTGCTTTTCGTCCCTGTTAGATCCGTCCTGTTATCGATTTCTGTTAGCTGGCGCAAAAGTTAAAGGTGTGAGAATACTCTTGAGTTAAAATATCAATTTCTAAGAATTTAGCAAAATATAAATTAAAGTGCGGTGATAGCGAGTCACAGAACAAAAATCATATCTAAGTTAGCTACAAATAAAGGTAGGATTAGTAATTAAGATAGAAAAGCAGTAATCTGGAATTAACAAACACTGATAAGAGGCTGGTTTACGACGAGTCGATCGGGGCCAGCCGCTTTCCGCAGTACAATAAATAAAGATAACAAAACAGCTGTCAACGCGCTAGGTGGTAAACAAGGTACAGGACCGTAATAGGAAATTTATCAGGCGAAAAATACGCAAATTTATACGAGCTTGAAAAGTTGGATTAGATTGGAACTTAACTACGATGGCGGATAACAAAGAATTAACCCTAAGCGATATCATGAGTAAACTGATACAGATGGAAGGGAAAGATTTAGAAGAAACCGTTAAATACCAAGCAACAAGAATAGAACAGTTGGAGAATGAGGCAAAGAAAAGAAATCTAATCCTACTTGGAATTTCTGAAGATGCCTACGAAGACACATCGAGCTTGAAAGAGAAAATCATGAATTTAATCGTGGAAAAAATGGGGATCACATTGGCAGACAACGAAATAGACTTTGTTAATAGATTAGGACAGCACAGAGAAAACAAAAATAGACCAATAAAACTGGGCCTCACTACAAAATTAAAGAAAATTGAAGTATTAAGAAATACCAACAAGCTGAAAGGAACAGAAATAGGAGTTAGTGAGGACTTGGACAAGAAGACAAGAATATTGAAGAAAAAATTACTACCGCACATGAGAGAAGCCAGGAAAAGGGGAATGAGAGCAGTAATTAAAAGGGATACATTAGTAATAGACGGCGATGAGTGGAAGATTGAAGACATTGAAGAACAAGACAGAGAGCCGAATGCGACAGCAACGATAACGGAACGCGAAGAAGCAAAGAAGCGAGGTAGGTCAACAGATGATGAAGAGGCGGGAAAATCCCATCGAGGAACAATACCAAAGAAAAAAAACTGGGCACAAACAATGTTAGCCCCCCTTAGAAGCGAAAGACCAGATATATACGAGAACGAACTAAATAAAACACTTACGAACATTACAAGGACAACATGGCGTCGGAAAACTCCAAAAAACTAATAGATAAGTTATGATAACTACATTCTTATTCAAATAAAAACATCTAAGTCAATTAAAATGTAAGTTGCCTATAATCGTCACGTATAATTTTGGAAATGACTGCAGAAAACACAAAACGCACACGACATGCACCGATTCTGAAATAAACTACAATCAAGCTTCTAGAGAATTGGCTTCAGATGCTGCATTAAAAATTATAAGTCAATTTTCCTCTTTTCATTGGAATTGAAGACGCATAGGAGTTGCCACAACTGCAATTTATGTCAATACTTTAATTAACACAAGGCTTTGAGGAGTGTCTTGATAATAAGAAAAGCATTGTAAGATGAAATATAAGATTTAATATACAAAAATAATTAACATCTCAATACTTACCTATCAGATATATGATAATATAACACCTGGCTTAATTTTTTAAGACGTTTATTTGCCCGAAGCAAAAGTTGTTAAATATCAGCAAAAGTTAGTGAAGCAGACGGACAATGAAAAATTATTAGAGCCTTATAGAGTATATAAAAATAACTGCGTAGAAAGGTAGCAGGCAAAAGACAGAGAATAGGATGTATTAAGTAAAGATAAAATAATAAAAACAACGTCCAAATATATTTTACTTGAACGAGTAACCAGGATGTGGTTTATTACATTTTATTCAGGATATATGTAAGAATACGTTCATATAATATTGCAAGTTGTTCCCTTGCAGTAAGTAGGGTCGAATATTTTCTCAATTTAATTGCTAAATGTAGTGATCAATTACAGCAGTAAGATAAAAAAAGAAATTCTATAACGATAAATTTGATGCAATTAAATTCTTTTATTAGTTTATTGCATATAGTTAGAAATTACAGATATAAGAGATTAAATACAAATGACTTATACGTCGGTGAATAAATTATAAACCAAAGTTATTTTTAAAATGTAATAAGTATCATCAAAAGACATATACAGAAATTTATTCTTCTGCATAGTTTTATGGTGTAGAAAGTATTTCTGGACATCGTCTGATATTTGTTGTTTGAGTACTTCTTTTAGTAGTCCAAGAAATAACTTCAATGAAATAAGTTCAAACTATAAGAAGAGTGATCCAATATAATCTAAAATAAGTCGTAAATTTTTGTAGAGGTTTAGCAGTTTTATGGGACCAGGTATTGTATCGTGAAATAGAATAATGTTTTGCATTGACAACTTCTTCGGCTATATGCGAGTTTTGCTTTGTCTACAATGTAACAGAAGTAATTTCATTATTTATTTATAATTTAAAAGATGGAAAATAACGCCTTAGTCACGTTGGTCCTTAAATAAAAAACCAAATCTGGTTTATAGTTTATCCATCTTCATTGTTACTGATAAGTCATATCAAATTGTTTTAAAACGTTACGTAATAGATATCACTTTTTTTTGAAAAACTTCAATATGCAAAAATTAGTCTTCGCTTAGAGAAAAATGTCCTTTTGTCAAACCATTTCAAATAAGTATTATTTAAATATATCATATCACTCATGATAGAAAAATGTATTATATCGTCAACTTAGATATATTTATGTTTAAGAATTCAACATCTACACCAAGTCAATAAGAGAGCCACTTCTGTAGTAATAAAATTATATGAGTCATTGATAATTACTTGGGCGAAACACCATATGCCTGAACTGGTTTACGAACTACAAATTAGTTACTGATTTAAAAATGACAAGCTAACATATGTAAGATAAAGCAAACGACAATTTCCTTCCAGCTTTGAATTAGTTAGTGATCAAAAATCTTTTGTATCACAGAGTCCTCCCAAAAAACTTAACCTATGTTTGATACATATCTTTTAACAAAAGGAAAACCACTCTTCTATTTTCTAGAATTTATTATAATTAAGTAGTAGATACTTTAAGAAATACAAAAATGAAACAGAAATTTGCAACATTTTACAATAAAGCAAAATCTGATGTAAATGTTAGAAACAACATGTCTTTCATCTGTTTAGTTTCTGAGAATTGTTGGTCGTTGGCAATTTTTTAAATGTGCAACTCAACCAAGCTTATACCATTCAGAGAGTTAACAAATTCAAGGACAAAGAAATAGAAGATATTTCTTAAAATCTCTGGTTTTGGAATTAATTTAAGATTATTTAGATATACTTTAAAGTAACTTACGTATTTATCATTTACATTATGGTTTATGGTTATTAGCAACATAATAAAAACAGAGTAATTGTAAAGATAACACAAGATACAAAAGTGACGTATACTTTTATCTACGGTATGTATATCCACCGGTAAAATATCTGCATGATGTTCTGTAAATCTATCTATAGGTTTTACTAACTTGTTGATAATTGAAATTTAACGTTAAAAATTCTAAAAAATTACTTACAAGGAAGGTATCTGAGTATTCGAGAATATTATGCAACCAACTTTAGATGTTATAGGGTTCTGTACCAGACTAAAGACCAGACACAATATTCTAAAAATTCTACCCATTTTCATGGTTCCACAAACTCCAATATTACAAACATTTTAAAACAACCTTTTGTTGTCAACGTTACAACTGTAAAGTAAAAAAAATAATTGTTGCATATATACTTTATAATAATGATAGTAAAAGCAGCTAATAAAGGGTTTTCCATTAAGCGCTTCCTCTCTTTAAATTTAAATAAATAAAGTGTGTGTGAGATATCATCGAAATTTTTTATTCGTCTGAAAGGCCTATCGATGCCATTATGTATGGAATATAACATCGTGCAAATGTCCACCGCGGCTTCGCTGGGTGATGCGCATCCGAAATGTCCAATTTTTCAAGACTCTGGTGCATAAATAAGGCTGAATTTGACCGATTGGCATGGGTTATATTGGCTTTGAGGGCCGCTGTGGTTTGTGACTTATTCGTATAGACCTGCGACTTAAGAAAACCCCACAAGAAAAAGTTTAACGGGGTCAAATCGCACGATTTCGGTGGCCAATTCATATCACCTCCACGTGAGATGACCATGCCCTCAAATCGCTCGTGCAGAATGTCCAATGAGCTGTGTGGCACGTAGCGCCGTTCTGTTGAAACCACATGTCGTTGGTGTACATATCATCCAATTCAGGCCAAAAGAAGTTGGTAATTATAGGACCTATAGCGCTTGCCGTTGACGGCGATGGCCTGGCCAACGTCGTTCTCAAAGAAATATGGACCGATGACGCCGCCAGCCCAAAATCCACACCAAACAGTGACTTTTTCGGGACACATTTGGACGCTCTTGGATCTCATGTAGATTAGAATCTTCCTAAATTCGACAATTTTGTTTGTTGACCTACCCATTTATTCAGATATGGGCTTCATCGCTGAAGATGATTTTTCGATGAAAATTAGTGTCAGTTTCCAACTGCTCCAGGGCCCACTAAGCGAACACACGTCGTTGTCTATGGTCGTTTACCTTCAGCTCCTGGGTCGGTTAAATTTTGTACGGGTGCAGGCTCAAGTCACAACGCAAAATTCGCCAAGTTGTTGTCTGCGAAAGGCCGAGTTCTTGTGAGCGACGCAAAATCGACTGTCTCGGATTCTCCTGCACACTCTCACGGACAACGGCGATGTTTTCGGCAAATCTTGCGTTTCGTCGTCGTACGGATGTTGGTTTATTATATACTGAACCAGTGGACTCAAATTTATCCACTAAACTGCGAATAGTCCTCTCAGTAGGGCGATTATGGTGACCGCAAAATGGGCGAAGCGCGCGGAATGTTGCCCGAACAGAACACCCATTTTGATAAAACAATTTTATCATTTGCACGTGTTGTTGAACGCTATATCCGTCCATGGTAATTTAGCAAAACAGATTGAATAAATGACAGCCAATTGAACAGATGTAGCTTCAACAATATGGCCGCTATCAACTGTCAAAGTTCGGAAGTCCCTATTGGAAGACCCTTTATAACCAATAAACAAAATTAAGTGACTATAGATATTCAAATTTTGTGATTATGCATTATTTGATTTTTATCACTAACAATAAAAAAAATGAAAACAATGAAATTTTTACTTTCCTTATCCTATAATAAGGAAAGTAATGTAATCGGCGGAAATAAAATAAAAATAAAATAAAAGTTGGCAAAATAGGAACTCGAAAAAAAATTGAAGTTCAGGATTTTTAATATACCGGGTGTTCATAAAATGTTTCGGGAAATTTATATTCCCGGATAGATCAGACCGAGACGAACAAAAAATTACAATGAAATTTTTTGATCCGAGGTCAAATAAATAAGTTATAGCTGATTAAAAATTAATTAAACGGACCAATCACAGCGCGCTCGGAGAGCTACCGGGCCGACTGCGGGAGGATGGGCGGGAGCGCTTGGCCGCTAGGAGGGAGCACGCAGGCGATAATGGCGAAGGCCGTGCGGCCGAGCTCGCACGGTTACCTTCAGTGACGTAGCAAAATTTTAAGTACGAGTCAATTATTGTCTTGTACTGTTTATTTTAATCAGCTTTCGAGTGTTGGACTCGCGCCTCATCCTTTTTTAAATTAACAAATTTTTAGACAAGAGCAGCGCAGAGCCGAGACGATGGACTCGTGCCTCGTCCTTTTTTAAAGTAACAAGTTCCAGGACGAGCGTAGCGCAGGGCCGAGACGATGGACACGGTATAATATATATAATAATAGGATAAGGAAAGTCGTGTGAAGTTCACACTAGATTTTTTATTATACATATGACACGCTTAGGGATATACGTATAAATACTTGATAGAATGTTGTACCAGATAATGATTTCTTATTAAACAATGATTATAAAAAGAATATTTTACTGATGCAAAACTGAAGCAAAACGTTAAAATATTTTCTATTTACTACAATGTTATAAACAAGCTAAAACATAAAAAACCTAGTTTATTACTGAAGTATTAGTTATTAATTACCAAAAAAAATACGGAAAGTAGCGTAGTAGTATTCCATCGAAAAGCTAAGATAAATAGGGAAAATCAATCAAATGTCAGCATTCCTCCTTTATTTTTCTTCCCTGCAATATTCGCGGAATTTTTATTAAAAATATTTGAGCATTCCGGAGAACTATTTCCAAACTGCCAGCTATTCAATCGTACAAAATTAAATAATCATCAATAAGCAGAGGGCCTTAATCACAATCCTGACATTTATCCACCTGTAGGGCTGCACTTAGCTCCAGAAATGAACAGCGGATGTACGATTAAAGAGGCAGCTATTAAAATAGAGGTCGTCGAGTACGATAATTTCCCTCCTCAAACAGAGCGCTTTGATCTTCTAAAACCAACATGAAAGAATCTGACGGGCGAACGGCCTGCTCGCCTGTAATAAGCCACTGAAAAGCTCTTCCGCGCCAGCATATGGAGCTCATAAAAAAGATAATTTGCAAGCGGTGGAGTGAAAGAAAGGGTTGTCTTTCTACAATTCAATTTGTGCGGAACGCCTGCTTCCCATTTGTCGCAACTGAAAGTTAAACATTCTTTCGGTTCAGGCACTGTGCGTCAAAATGAAAATAGTGAGTCTGCGTGCAACTTTTAAAATTAGAAGTCGCTGAGAAGCCGCAGTATGCGGGATTGCGAGACGTCCGAATTATTTTACGTAAGCCGTGCGGTGTGCGCACAGAGAGCACGATTCGAATAAGAATAAAATTTCCGTTTATGGTTATACAGGCCTGATCCATAAAATGTCTACAAGTTATCAAAGCTGACATCTTTGACCAGTATAACGTAAAGAAAATATTTGACCTTTCCCGGCTTTTATGATTATTGGCGTTTGAGCTTAATAAATATGTATTTTTCGTAATGACGATACGGGATCTGTAGATCCTCCAATAAAAATGTTTATGTTAAAATACATATGCTTGCTAACATCAATACCAATAGACCTACGAGATGTCTTCAAAGAGTTATCTGTGCTAGTTTTTTAATTTACTGTTCTAATTAGAACTACTTTATGAATCTACAAAATATTTAATTGTTGAAATTATGAACTGGAGGAATCATTGGCTCGTACGCTTTGAGAACGAAGCTAACAATGCTGTTACTGTGAACGGTATCACAATTTTAACTTTAATAACATGAGGTTTCAGCAAGATCAAACCACGTATCATACAGCACGTAAAATACTAGTTTTACTTCAAATCCAATTTTCTGGTAGTGTCACTTTGCAGAGGATAACATCGATTGGCTGCTGTGGTCTTTCTTTAAGGCTGTTTGAAGGAAAGAAGTTATGTCAGTAAATTTGTTACAATGCCATGGCAAAACCACCAAACTAATTTTAAAATACAAAAATAAAAAGCATTATGCAAAACGTCGTTAAAAGAATAGCCGCAATGGTAGTGGAGTGGAGAGCATGCGGCCGACATCATATAACATAGGTAACTGTACTTTACACTGATAACAGTAGAATTTGGATTGTTAGAATATTTTGTTTTATGCAGAAAAATATCCCAAAATTCAATATAAGTTACCCTTTATAATATAAAAAAACATAAAAAGGCAAGAATAAATACAACAATCTATATATAAAGAACTATGGCGAGAGCAGGACAACCAGAAAAAGAAACAAGTTCGTCTTCTTAAAAATTAATACTATAAACAATAATTTAGACATCTAAAAGAAAAAATAGGTTTTTAAAATATTGTACATTTTTTGATTCCATGTACACATTTAATTCTTCCCAATTGTTTTCATCATCTTCAACTTCTTCTATTTTTCTTACTTACATTTCCTTCTACTTATAGCTATTATACCTGTTTGTCTTATAATGTATGTGACTTGATTTAGTAGGTCTCATTATAATGGAGTGCGTCATCAACTAGAATTTGGGAATTTATTTTAGTTTTATAATTCTTGTTAGGTAATTTCTTAGTTTTCATTTGTTGCATAAAATTTAGTCATTCCTCTTTGATGCTTTAAATTCATTATTTATGCCAAGTATTGTAAATTAGGGTTGTTGTCGTATTTTGTTTCTTAATAATGATAGTAGACGTCGACTCTCGCAACACTGTAGGGTGGCATCAACCTTAATACGAAATTTTATTTAAAGATAGCAGACTTGCATTAAAACTGGGATTTGCCTAATTTAAAAAGAGTTTAAGAACATTTACCTAGTAATAAGAAAGGTAGTGTTAGGTTAGCTTCATATTTTCAAGTGCCAAGAAAGCAAATGCATACTTACTCGGTATAATTTAAGATTGCCTGTCAACAAATTATATGTTTCTGTATTTTACAAAATTGCTCAATTGTCAAGGGCATGCCACAGTAAACGATCACGTACAATAATCAAAATAACATTTCATCACATTTAAAACTAACTTAATGATTTTTACAAAATGTAGTGCCTACTACTGTTGAAGTCAGTTAATTTTTTCACTATCTTGTAGGGCACGTGCTTGCTACATCGCCCCGCATCAGAGATAATGCGTGACGACCGAGCAGTAAAGTCGTACATATGAGAGCCTTAACCACTCATTGTCAGTTCGCAAGCCGTGCTCCCACGCGGGACGTTAGAGCGTTACCATACCATATATTTAATTATATTTAAAAACAGTATGGATTGTTTGTTCTTAATTATCGCCTTTACAAATATTTAAAGCACATTATAATTGTATATACGAGGGCTATTTTTTTCAAGGTTCGATTGGTCGCTAAAGCAAAGCTTCGGGAAAAATCCGCTAGATTTGTGCGCAGACGTCTTGCGCTGTGCCTGTAGTTATCCCGGGAAACGCGTCAATTCGCGGTTGTCATTTCTGAGTACGTAGGGAGCACATAAACATGTTTGAAAAATAGAGTCTTCCGCCAAATGTGAATTGCGTTCAGTCGTTCGATTTCTGCATGCCGAAGGAAGCAATGCAGCTGAAATTCGTAGACGAAGGAGCAAAGTGCGGAAATGGTGCAGGAACTTTGATGCTGGACGTGAAAATGTTCATGATGCAGGCGGCCAGGGAAGGAAGCCAGTGTTAACCGATGATCTTATTCAGCCCGTGGATCAGGTGATTCGCGGAAATTCATCTTTTTGCCCTCATGAAGCGCTGGCTAGGAGGACAAACTTTCGCCACAGACAACGAGCTGCAGACCAGCGTACATAATTGGCTGAAAACACGGGCGGCTGCTTTCTACGATGAAGGTATTGGAAAATTGGTACCACGCTACGACAAATGTCTGAATTGGAACGGCGATTACTTCGAAAAGTATCCTAATGTTGTATCACATTGTTCCATATAAAATTTTCTTGTTTCTGACTGTGATTTTCATTTAGCGACCAATCCAACCTTGAAAAAAATAACCCTCGTAAGAAATAACTATTCGATTTCTGCAAAGCAAGGAAGTGTCTGCGTTTGTGTGGAATTTTTTCCCTGTAAATGAGAAAATGTCTTAAGCTAAGTAAACAATATAATCTTATTAGTACTTATAGGATCAACCACCATAATTAGTACAATTCTCAAGTTGATAATAGTAGTTTGCATACCCTCAGTTGCCAGACACAGTGGTGAACTTCAAGTACAGTGGAAACATACTCAATATATGCATTTGCCTTCACCTTTCATGTGGGTTAAAGTGCACTACATCCAACCAATGCATTGCAGGATAAATTATAGTCATTTCAAGAAAGAGAAAAAGTATTTTGGAGTAAAGCTTAAATATCTTCACAGGGAATTTACCACAATTTAATTTACAAAGTCACTTCTACGGAATCAATAAAAATATCAACATTTTTTTTAAATATCCATACATTGGCAAGAAAATACTTTGGTGTAGAAATAAGTTACATACTTAAAACCATAAATATACATCAAATAAGAATTATGACTGAATACGCAAAAACATATACTTTATGTACTTCAGTACCCAGTCAAAAATACAAGAAGTACCCAAAACCAAAAGTTATGAATATATACAATGTTAAGCAGAGACTAACCAAACAACTACTCACTAAATAATTTAACAAAAAATGTATAAACTTATTTACTATACCCAAAATATTAATCGAACAATCTTATTAGAAAAAAACACATTTTATAGGGCGAGATGTGCGAGAAGTACAGAAAAGGCTCTGCGCAGATCAAGTGAAGTGTATAAAATGTGAAACAAACCATTTAACAAATATCAGTACAAAAATAAAGCAAACTCAGAAAAAGCATAGTTTATGTAATAGTACAGATTAAGGAAAATACAAACGTTGTTAGGTCTATTAGAAATAAAGATCAGAAACTTTCTACCATCATATCCTAAACTTTTCACATGATAGTCAACATTAATCCTGACACTGTTGTCAAATACTAGCTCTAATCTTATACTCACATGCAAATATATCAAAACCCAAAAAACTAGAAAAAAATTATGATTAAAATTATTCATTGCCTTTAAAAATGCAATAATATTGGAAATACTCAAGACAGCACACAGTTTAATTGTGGAATACCTAAGTTAAAATCATTCATAAGAAGCAATGCCTTTAATTCGGAACAATGATTAAGATTGAGATAAAAATGATTAAAAAAAAGCTTAGCCATATGTAATATACTTAACAATTATTTAAATCCTCATTACCTAACAGCTTTAGATCCTTTGATCAAATCAATTGAAAAGCATAAGAAAAGAAAACTACTTGTGTCAATTAATGTTAGAGAACAAATTAAAACTGATAATAAGCTACCGTTCGCAATAAGGTACGAGAAAATGTTGCCCAAAAAAGATAAAGAAAGATCTGGGAGTTTGCATAATACTTTTAGAGAAAATACGCTATAATAAAATTTTAATAAAACTTAAAGAACAAATGAACAGACTAAAAAACAAGTCATTATCTTGTTAATTTGGATGCTAAAGCAGACTCAGACTACACGCTGTGTAAAACAAACACATACATCAAACGATAGAACTAACTCATTCGGCTTATTTAAAAAAAAAAATTAGACCAATAAAAAACTTTCAAATGTCACCATTTTGATCAAACACGAGTTAAATCCAAAAAAGTTTGAAACTTTGACCTTATCACGAATAACTATTTCTGTAAGGATTTAGTAACGTTAACAATAATATACAACGCACTACTAAAGTTAAGGTGGTTTTCGGTTGCATGAAAGGTTTTTCAAGTGATTCTAACAGCAAAACGAGGTGTCCCCTTATATAAAACACAATTAGCCAAACTATTAAAAAAGCTGCTAGCAAAGGGACTCGAGGAAATTATTGAAAAATTTAAATTAGTCTCCGACCACCAATTCGGATTCAAAAAAAACATTTTACAGTAACATTTTTAGAGGACAACCGGGCATTTGGTATATTGTGACACGACGGACTTTGCTTCTTCTTCCGTAGCGCTTCACGCCCATTTTTGTACATACGCCTCTTCAATATCTCTCCATCGTTCTCAGCTACTTGCTTGTTAAATTCATTTAAGGCCTGCTGTCAATTTGATGTCGTCTGCCCAACCCATAGGTGGTATACCCCTAAGTCTAAATTATGTTTTATGCCATCTATCTGAATCGCTTCTTGCCACATGTCCTGCATATGTTCATTTTAGTTTTGCGGCCTTTTCTGTCACATCTGTTACTTGGGTTGCTTGTCTTACCCAGTTATTAGGTTTTCTATCTTTTAATATTATTCCCAATTTGTGTTGTTTTTAAGATGTTCATCTTTCTTTGCGCCATTGTTCAATTTTCCGCTCCATGGATCACAGATAAAATACATGTATTGAATAATTTTGCCTTTAAATCTATGGAGATCTTTTTATTTTTTATTATAATGTTTAACTTTCCAACTACCACCCATGTCTAGTTAATTCCTCTTTTTATTTCTATGGTTCGATTTTTTTAACTCGATTTTATGTCCTAAATAGATGTATTCTTCTACTATGTCTATTTCTATTCTAGATATATGCTATCTCTTTAAACATTACTTTGGTGTTGTCTAGGTTCATCTTTAATTACATCTTTCTTGATTCTTTATTTAATTCTGTCATCATGTGCTGCAGTTCTTCTCTAGTTTTCGCTGTCACTACTATACCATCTGCATACCTAAGGCTATTAAGGTATTTTCCGTTGATGTTGATACCTCTTTCTGACCATTCTAATCTTTTAAACAGATCTTCCAAAGTTAGTGTAAATAATTTTGGTGATAGGGTCTGCCTAATGCAGATACTTCCAAGTTAGACATGGGCGACAAATAACGGTCCCTATTAAATCAAGCTTTCGCTAAGAGAGTATTCCAAACCCAATGTTTTACCTATTACCTACAGCAGATTTTCTTACAAATATACACTCTGCTACCGCCACTTTTGCCGGGGATAAGGTAATATTGATGAAACACAAATATGTAATATTCGCCGCCACACTTCTGTAACTAAACTTGTGTGAAATAGCAAAATTGGACCAAAAGTGGGGAATCAAAATCAACAAGTCCGAGTAAATTACATTCACCAAATATAAACATAAAACATCATCACTCTTAATGAATAATAAACCACTTATAGAACTGTAAAAAGCTATGTACCTACGTATTGATCAGAGCAAAGAACTGACGAGAAGAAGCCATGCTTCAAAAAAAAACGACAGCTGAGTCTCAAGTTCATTAAGCATTACAGGTTGTCAGGTCATAAAGTCAAAGCTATTGCTCTCCAAAAAGCTACTAATCCAGTATAAAGTAAAACAGTGGTTAAACTGTCGTGTTTTGTGTCTCTGGATTTACGACTGTGGAAAACCCAGTAGCAGACAGTAGGCGAACGGGTTTGTACACGTTTTACCTTTGATCTTATATCTTCGAATTTGTCACCATACAGGACTTATAGGCAGACATGGTAATAATATTGTACATAAATTACTCAAAAAGTTATTTAATTACAGTTAATTGTAGAGTTGACAAAAATAAATCGTTATTGTTACACCAAAATACTAATAAAATAATAATAGGTCGAAAACAATATCGAAGTCTGCGATTTGTAATTATGTAGTCCCCGGATTAAAGCAAAACTGATTATAAGTTAAAAAAACAATTAACCGACAACACTATTATTTTAACGCAAAACCATTAATTGTGATCTTCAAGTGAAGTTAAAGAAAGACAAAATCAATTATGCTACTGCAAAGCTTCCATACCTCAAAAAATACACTAAGAGTCTTGCTGCAAATCTTCTATTCTTTTTAATTTTCTATTATACATCCAAATCATTCTCATGTTATGTATAAGCAGCTTTAAGATGTCCATAAATTTTTGTGACTTCTTCTCTAATAACATTTGAAATTAAATTTTGCAATAGTCTTCGCAAATTTTGTTAAATAATATATTTTGCAATGCGCTTCTGAACAAAATATTAACTGCAGGTATTGTTTTTTACAGTGCTCGGTTAGCTATTTTTTGTCCTTTTATTTCCGTTAATAAACGTAATTGTGTTGATTCAAACGAAAGTTACTTCCTAATTTTTAATTTCGATCGAGATTATCCATAAAAATAGTATCAAAAAATTGGCATCAATGTATAATGTTCTAAAAGGACGGGAAAGGTTATAAAAAATAAATTGCTTCAAATGTTATCTTCGGCAAATAAAGAAATGCAATACATTTGAACTTTCAGCATACAAGCTTTAGTGGTTCTTAAGGAGGCCGAAATAAAGATTTAAAACGCACTTTTAATGTGATATAAATAGGTTATCACATACACGATTCTTTAAGAACTTTCCAAGTAATTTTGAACAAAAAAATATAATAATTATGCAAGCATCTTTTTTAATGGCATAATTCACTTGCGTAATCGTGAATTTTTGGAAAAGAGATTACAATAATTCAATAAAATCATCATGCGGCACCTCAAGAGTGATTATTGCTTGATATGTTATTGCATTTCAGTCTATTGTTTTATAATGAAATAACAATTTGTATTTATGTAAAAGGACTTGTTGAGTCAAAAAAAAACAAAACAATTTTCAATACTAAAATCGTGCCTTACAATAATATACTGCTTCTGTAAATTTCTTCTGTGTAAATTTTGCTACATTTATGTTAGAAGAATACAATATGCTACCAAGATGTTTGGAGACCAAACTATAATTATTTTTATAAAAAATCTGTTAAGAAATATATTTTTTTATTGTTTGCATATTTACAACTAGCCCGTTAAGCTAACAGCAAATTTATTAGTATTGGTATACTGGTATTAGCTAGTTAAGTAATTCAAAAATCTTTGTCGTATTTAGCCGTCTAGTGAGGTCTTTGATGTTGAGTAGGTTGGTCACACTGGGATGCTCACTTATTATATGAGATGACATCCTTGACTTAGGGAATTTTAAGATGGTTGTGTAGTGTACAATTGTTGATATACCATTCAACATTAGCAATTACCCGAAGAGATTTACTTTGAAATCTTTTATATTTACTGCTTAGAGATAACTGTGATTTCCGACCCAGTAACCAGTGCATTTTTTAAACTCAGATGTCAAGTTTTTTTATTTTTATTGTAATGTGATTTTTCCAAGTTAGCTTTTTGTCCAAGCACATTTCAAGGTATGTGAGATCATTTTTTTCTGGTGTGGGTGTGCCATTTAAACTGAGTGGATTAGTATTGACTTGTCTAAGTTTAAAAGTGGTTTCTACTGATTTATTTTTGTTAACTTTAATCCTTCCATGTTCTTATCCAGAGTTGAATCTTATCTAGAAAGGTTTGTAAGTTGATGGCAGCCTACACTAGGTCAGTGTGGCAGCATAATTGGCACAGAAGATTTGATGTATAGATCTGATATAGCACGGGCTCCCAAACACTCTTTAATTTTCGTTTAGAAATGTATTTGTTCTAGGTACGATTTGAAGAATAAAAGGTATTGGTGTAGAAAATTCTCCTTGATTTTATATAAAAGGCCAGGATACCACACTCGGTCGAATGTTTCCTTGATATCGAGTAAAGCTGCCAAGCTCTGTGTCTTTAAAACCCTTTTCAATCTAATCTAATTTATAAGTCTGTTTAAAAGTTGAATACCTCTCACAAAAGCCAAATTATTCATTTTCTTCGAGAATGGGTTTTAATCGTTTTAATACGATTTCTTCCATTAGTTTGGAAATTAGGGGTAACAATGAAATTGGCCTGTAAGATGTTTTTTCGTGGGTTGATTATCCTGATTTTTGAATTACAATACTTGAGCAAGCTTTCACTGAAGAAGGTAATACTGAGTTCAAAAATAGAGTTGAAGATCTGAAAAGTTCTTGGAGTAGTTTCGCTGTAATTAAAAATTATCCAGAAGATTTTTTACTGTTGAGGTATTTAATTTCAGTTTAGACTTCTTTGAGAGAACGAGGATTTACAGGTAAGCATAGTGGAGAATTCAAAAATCATGGATTTCTCTATTATCGTTTGGTATTCTTTGCCAGTTGTGCGACTAGAAAATATAAGAAAGGTGTTCACTGAATCGTTCGGTTCTTTCTTCGTTGTTACTAGCCCAGGAATGGGGAGAATGAGAGTTTTAATTAGTTTTACTCCACAGAGTATAACTGTAAATATAGCGACTAAATGATAAATTTTGTGCGCTTATTAAAATTTGCATTTGTCCAATCATTTATTAGCCTGGTTAGTTCTTTAGTTAGGGTGTTTAACTTGTGTTTATCATTGGGATGTCTAGTAAGCTGCCAGAGTCTTCTCGCTTTCATTTTTTAGCTATTTTTATTTTAATAGTCAAAGGATAATTGTTGTTGCAAAGTGTGCTTAGTTTTGTAATTATGAAAGTTTGCATTTAACAATGTATGTTAAAAGGTTGTGGATAGGTCTTCCACTGCTTCTTCTATTTCTTTTGGTGTATTTAACGGAATTTTGAGTGACAATTTTTTTTTAATTTTCTTTGTAATTGTCCCAGTTGGTATGGTTGTTATAGAGGAAGGGCTTTGTCTGTGTCTTTATTACAGCCGTGCTTATGGTGCAAATTATTGCCGTATAGTCAGAGGCTAGATCATAGCAGTCAGTGACATCAATGTAGTTAAAACAGACTCCATTAGTGACAAAGGAGTCCAAAGCATATGAAATTTTGTTCACAGTATATGGGCCTACCAGTGAAGATTTGTTTGTGTTGATTTTTTATTATGGTCTTGCGTAGAGTTTCTCCTCTTGGATTAGTTAGCCTAAATCCCTAAAGGGAATGCTTAGCGTTATAATCTCCTCTTTCTATAAATTTACTTCCTAGATTTACAAAGAATTCTTTAAAGTGTTTCTGTTTAGTTCAGTGTCTGGGAGGGCAACATACTGCGGATAAAATTAAATTTCCGGTTAAGCCTTCGATTTTAGCGTTTTTATATTTCATAGTGCTAAATTTTTTTATTAATAATAACTGCTGACCCCGCATAGGTGACATTATGGGGACGATAAGTAAAGTGAGTTCTGTAATTATAGATGTTGAAGTAACTGAAGTTGGTAAAATGTCCTTCCGATACTACGAGGATGTCGATTTTGTGCATTTGAAGAAATACTTCTATTTCTAATTGACATCGTAATAGACGGTTTGCGTTCCATAGTGCAATTTTTAGTGCTTCCATTATTAAAAAATTTTATTTAACATGCTAGTAAAGAGATTAAACATCATGTTGATATTATATATTATAATTAACTGGTTGTACACAGTTTCAAATTTGGTGAGCAACTGCGAAAGTGGGATGTTGCTGTCGTTTTGTTCTTGACAATGGTTATTATAAGTGATTTTTGCTGAAAACCTGAAGCGACATTAACATAACTAAGTTGAAACAAATTGTTTACGTTGGGAATACTATTGTGGGTAGCGTAGTATATTCTGGGAGTATTTGATAGTTAGTCCCTTATTGGATCTGATGGGTTTCTCCTGCTAGCTTGTAGTTGCTGGTAACTTTGATAACTTTTATAATTTGCTGAATGCGGCCCGTTGCATAACGCACATCTAACGGGAGTTAACTTTGGGTTTCTTGACACACTGATATGGCTCTCGACAATAATTTTTACTACGTCCCTATGTTTGACATCGGGTGTATTGAATTATAGTAATGTTTTTCCTTGGAGATTCCACTGACCCTTGCATATGTAGTAGACATTTTAGTTTATATGTGCCCTTGTTTTTATATTTATCAAGTTGTGTATGGTGTGTTCTTTGTCGTTTAGTTCCCTTTCGATCAGATCAGAAATTATGGTTGCATGTAAGTTTCTGATTACAACCTGGTATGCTCTTTCGTCTCTAATTTGATAAGTATGACCAATTATTTTTGCGTCATCAAGGTATTTAATGAGTTTCATGTAGAATATATGATGCTGACATTAATTTTAACGATATTATCATCTAGGGTTTTAGAGCTAAATTGTTCCATTTCTAATATTTGATTTTTTTATAGTCTATTACACCATGTATATAAATTGGGGGAGATTCAGTTAACTTAGACTGTTCATTTGGTAATAACAGAGGTGAGTTACTTTCATCTTTATTGGTTAGTACGCTGTAAGCGATTGTAAGTTAGCGGGACTGTGCTTTTGTTAATGCTCTCAACCAAACGATAAACTATTTTTCTTTTAATTACATGTTATTGGTTAGATCTGCGTTTTTCTACATTGTGAGCGTCTATAGGTGCTTGTTGTGCGGAATAATTATAAAATAAAATTTGTGCATTATTTATATAGGTTGTCCATTGCAATGTGTAGATTTGATTTGCGGGCACATGCATTTGATTGACTTGCAAACATGAAATGATTATGCTCTAATGGCATTTGTCGTTGGATGGAAAACATTATATTATTATTATGGTTGATTTACTTAGGTAAATTACATGTAGTTGTTTTGTTGAACAATCACTTAATAAACACTCAGTGGCCTTGCATTACGGAGCGTGATAAGTGACCATTCATTTATTTTCTTATGTTCAGCTCAAGTAGCACATCTCGAAAGTAGAATGACAACTTTTCATCATTAAGCAGAAAAAATAATCTCATAAAAAATTTCAATACTATTTTAATGTATACAGTACTAATTATAGAAATGAGTATATATACAAACTTGTGAAATACTGGAAAATATCTAAATGTACGCACTATTGTGTTACATGTAGTGGTTTTTCTTGGACTAACTTTTGTATTCTACCCTGATCTACATTGGTCAATATCCGGTATTATGTTCTTATTTATCAGCAAAAATAAAAATTAAATATGGAATTAAATTACTGTAACATGGTAATGGCAGAGATACTTTGCATTACCCCTTCGAAGTTATTTATGTATTTTTAGTGACTAAGCGTAGACCACCCGCTAGACATCTGAAGCTTAGGGTATAACCTAGATCCATTCTTATTGCAGACAAACGGGTCCAGCGTTCAGCAACTGACTGGTTAATAAATGGTATAATCAATTTCTAATAACACATAAATAAGCCAAATGTTTACAAAAAAAGTAATTCAAAATCGAATTCACCTGAGATATGCAATGAATATTTTTACGTAAATTGATTAGATGGTATTTTGCTTTGAAACATAATAAGGAGGCGGGAAAGTAATGTCGTTTCTGCGCACGTCGATATTCGTTTGTCATTTATCAGCTCACTGTGTACTTCAAAGTCGTGTCAAAGACATTTTAAGGTCAGTGACTTGTTTAATCGTAAATAATTAAGTTATAAATTTTTTTGCAATATATGGTGAAATGGCCAGCCAGACACCAGAAGAGTTTCATATCCGGCATTGTATGCTTTTTGAGTTTCACAAGGGTAGTAACGTAACAGTTGCTACCAAAGACATTTGCAATGTTTATCCAAGTGAATTAGACGTTCGTAAATACCAAAGGTAGTTTTCTAAGTTCAAATCCGGTAATTTTGATCTTTCCGAATCGTATCGATCAGGAAGATCAACAACTTTAGACAATGACATGTCAAGGACGGAAGTGGAAGCAAGTCCGTATCAGACAATTGAGGAACTGTCAAACACTCTTAACCAACCTTGGTCGACCATTCAAGAACATTTGCAGCAGATTGGCAAAGTAAGCAGAGCAGGTGTTTGGGTCCCGCATAATCTGTCCGAAGAAAACAAAGCTAACCGGTCCACCACATGCAACTTATTGCTTCAGCGGCACAACACAGAAGTGTTTTTTGATCTCTTGATCACTTGAGATGAAAAATGGGTCTTCTATGATAATCCAAAACGCAAAAGGCAGCGGCTCTCTTCGAACGAATCACCACGAAGTAGAACTAAGCCAGGTTTACACCTCAAAAAGGCGCTTTTGTATATTTGGTAGAGTATTTGCGAGGTCGTTTATTTCAAAGTGCTGAAATTTAGACAAACTGTAAATGCAGACATTTACTGTGAACAATTGGATCGAGTAAATCAATCTTTAATTGAAAAGTGTCCAGCGACTGTCAACAAAAAAGGCGTTATTTTGCAACACAAGTAATGCAAGCAAAAGGTTGTTGATAACTGAGGTTATTACATCACTAATTAAAAATAAAACTTGTTTGAATTTAATGTAAAAAAAGACTACTTTCCGGTCGCTTTAATATATTTACTTCCAATCTTACACCGTCGCTACTGCGGTGTGTTTGATTGCTTTTTTAATTTGTCCAATTAATAGTGGAAGTTTTAATTAAATTCATTATATGAATTTCAAATCTGTTAATTCAAAAATTTCCCCTACAGAGTTTTCCATAATTGTTTATGCATCAGGTATAAGTAGATAATACGAGGATGAAATTCAATTAGACAATCTCGTTACGGCAGTTTGCTTGGAGCCCAAATTACATCAAGCTGAACAGTAGGTGAGAGCAAAGCGCGCCGTTTAGTACTGCCGAATCAATTAAATGGCGATATGCGGTATCTGCTCGGCTCACGAACTTAAAGTAAATAGTTTCGCGGTAAGGGTAGCTTACTAATGACTTAGCCGTGCGCAGATTACGCACGAGCGAAGATTAACATCGGCGCCAGAAAACACGCCGAAAAACCAGCATTAACATGGCTTGCCGAATGAGTGTTTCGGGGCCACGCCGCTGCTCCGCAGTAACTGCGGAATTCGTAATTAGCGGCGGATTAATTGAGTTGGATGGATTGCCAAGTTTCCAATTTTCGTACTGTCGTCCCTTCTAAGTACTCACACATCTATATTCATTACGCCATCCGTCAGCTAGATAAGGGAACACCTAAGACACCGTAGCATATTAATGGCTGCGTATAAGGCCTTACGGTCGCACTACAAAAAAGATTGAGGGTTTCGCGCCTTGCCTTTAGTGCCCTTGAGGGTAACATAAAAACGCTATTATAAACCCACAAGGTTGCAGATTTACCATAAAAGTTAAAAACGCCATTATTTGTCGCAAAAATCATTTTGCTAAATAACATTAAGAAACTTGCATTAAATAAAAGAAATTAAAAAACTAAGACGTGCCAACATTTTACTAGAAAAGATTACAATTCCTATTGTGTAACAATACGTGTTACTGAGAATTTATAAGATCCATAAATTAGAAAACGAAAATGCAATTAACAGGTCAACAGACAACATTAATGCTTGGTTTGTTTACTTTACCTAAATTGTGTCCCGTTAAAAGGTATATCTATTTAAGTCCATATATCTTTGCTAAAACAATTGTCGCCAAATTGCATTTCACAATGTAAATATGTTTATCTCCCCTTACTATTTCAAAGCTAATCTACAAACCCAAAATCATTTCATATCAGTTTGTGCTTCAAGAAGCTTTATACACTATCTCTAGGATTAGTGTTCGAAAATTGTAGAGACTAGCCAAAATTTGCGTTTTTCATTCACTGCAACGTCTATTTCGATGTTTCGGATCATTATGCTCTATAAAAATCTATTTCTCATTATTTTATCATTTTTTAATTTATTGTATCAAGCAGTATTCTTTCAGAGTTACAATTATACGTAAAAACCAATAAAGTACCAAATTCAAGTGAATTCAAACAGCCCCCATAGGTGCACCTTAACAAAGTGATTACCAGTTCTATGTATTAAAAACTTCTTCTACATTGTACAGGGGTTTTTTCCTTGGAATCCATAAAAAATGAAAAATATATTACTAAATACTACAATATTCCAACTGCAGTCCACATTTTTTAAAGTCCTTATGCTGTTTGTAATTTTTTTCTGAGAGAAAAAAATCTTATCGTGAGTAATACTGTATTTGATCTCGTTCCCGTTTCACTTTCTTTGGGAAATTGCTATGGGAAACCTATAAGTATTTTTCTTGGTGAGTTGTATAGCGCAGCACGTAACATTGAACTTAATTTATTAGCAAATAATTTTATTAACATTCAGAACTTTATATCGCTTGCATTGAGTGATCTATTTGCTCGTGAAGTTTTTTAAACATATATTTAATAGATGCAGAGCTGTTATTTGGTCTTTTTAAAAACATAAAAAATCAGATTTAAATTCAGATACATATTTGGTATTCATATTGGAACTGAAAAATTCCATGTACATTTTTAGGTATACTAACAGTTTAAGCACAAAACATGCTGTATAAAATTGTTGAACTTTCAGTACCTAATCCTTTTTTCTTTTAAAAAGTGTATCAAACAAAAAAACAACACGTTTTATTACTGCAGTCTGTAAGATAAATATTTGTCGTGCTAGATATCTGATTTAGAAATATTATTTTAAGAAAAAATTAAATATTATATAGTAATATTACAAATAATTTAATTAAAATACTACCTGATTCAGAAGTATAAATAACAGAAAAATGTAAATAACAGTTTTTAAAATAAAGCGTTAAAAACTGGAAACATAATAACGTTACCGAAGCAAACAAGAAATGCACAAGGAAGTGTTTTCTTCTCATACACTTTTCCACTTTTACCTCTAATCCAACTAACGTACTTAAAAACTGTATGCTGTCCAAAATTACCTAATCAAGTCCACATTTTTGTTGAGTATCCTCTCAATGATTCTAGATATGATACTTCAACGAATACTACAATTTAGATAAATTTTCTGCCGACTAGATCCTTCAGCGGAATCTATGCGAGATCAAAATCGCCTAAAAGCTAAACGAAAAGTGTTGCATTACAATTTTCGTAGGTGAACATGACTTATACTAAATATCCCTCGTCTTCACATTTTCGGTCTCAAATAGACCCTAATTTACTACACATAAACGTAGAAGGCACAGCTTGTTGGCCCCTCAAGTAAAAGTAGTCGTTCTCTTGGTCTCCGGGTTTATGGTGGTCACTTCAACAACTCTAACTCATCCATCTACTCCTGGAGAAACTCAACTGATGATGTGTCCACATATTCCTCGTATTTGGTCATCCACCATCAGCATCAAATCTCGAATTTGTAACGGCTCTACATTCTGTTGCTATTGGTCACGTGTTGACATGCATGGTAGCACCTCACTGGTCCAACGCTGCCAGATTTCTTCTATAAAATGTTGGAAACGGCGCCACTGCACTTAAAGCCTCTTGCTATTATGGAAGCTCACCAAGAAGCCCCAGCCCCATATCAAAAAACCCACAGAAAAAGTAGTTTGGCGTTAACACTTCCTTGTCTGACGGGTAACCAAATGCGTGCGTCAATGAGCGAGAATTGACAATGTTTTCGGCTTTTTAATATTGTCAGTAAACTCTGATCTCTTGGGTATATCTCGTGGAGATATTTTTTTAAATATTTGCTTAACGAACTGTGTCTCTAAAATGAGGCGACAACGGTGCTGAAAACTGTCAATTGATTTCTTGAAACTTTCCTAGGCAAGCAATATTGTCCCACTCCACGGCTTTCCAAGTTTCCTAAGTTCCCTTTTGGCCTCCATAGAGTTGCTGCTATTATCGCTGTAAATATGTCCTGCTCGTCCACGCTGGTTGATAAAACGAGATAGTGCCAACACAGTTTCGTTGGTGGAAAGACCGTATATCACTTCCAAGTGAATGGCACGAGTCACCTTCCAGGTGAAAACGCTGCATGGTTACGATTTTCCCCAAAAACGCAAATCCTTAGGTTCTAGACAAAAATAAGCATTTTCCCGAACAAATTTGGAAACTTCTTGCTTCTTTTTACGTTCCAGCAGAAGGAAACTTGGCACATTCTCTCATCTCCGAGAGTCGTCGTGTGGAAATGCGTCGAACTTTCTTCAGCCAAAAGTATGCTGCTTTCACCAAAGCAGCTTGCGCTCTCAAAAGTCGGTGAATGATAAACATTTTTCCATTTGAACAACAGCAGAATGCGGGCCGGTAGAATCAAATTTAGTAGCAAACATGTTTGCTACTAAATTTCAAACTTTAGTTGTAACCCTCGATCAGCCACATTTAGATTTGTAGGAATCCACATATGTTCTGACACGTTGGAAAGCATGTGGATTTTTTTAAAGCGGTTGACTACAAACTCTTTATAGCGTAGGGTCTCCGTCGAAATCTACACTAACGCTGTTCTGGAGTCTGACCAGTATGTCTTTCCATTGTTTTACAAGCACAACTCATGCAATACCATATTTAAAGACGCTCCCATCATTGCTGCTAAGAACTCCAATCTCGGAATGGTGAGCTTCTTGGTCGGCGAAACTTTTGTTTCCACAAAGAAAATCATAACGCTTTTGCCATGCTGAATGCAAAATAAAAAAATGATACAACGGGCTTCTTCTCCCATCCACAAATCCTCAAATGTTTTCTTCGAGTTTTAAATTTACTGCTTTCATAAATTTCCTCTAAAACTTCGTCGTCATAGCCTGTACCACTACGACACACCCTCTGCAGAAGAACGATTCCTTTAAATTTAAAGTTAGCGAAAAATTCTAGAGGGTCAAATACTGACAATGATTATTCTACTCATGTCGCACTTTGTAAGCCATTTTCCTTTCGGTAAACTAGGATCTAATTTCTTAAAGTTTGCAGTGAAAGTAAAATAGTCGGCCTCTGCAAACCACCATAAACCCAGAACACGTTCTAAGGGAATCTCTCTTTTTTTACCGAATCCTTTGACTCCAAAAGCTCCATCTTCTGGAATATACTCCAGTATTTTGCACTTGTTGGTCAACCACTTCTTTACGTTAAAATTACTCGCAGCGTTTATTTTTCACGCATAGCTCGATGGCTTCCTCTACGGTCTTAGCCCCAAAAAAACAATCATCACAGTAGAAATTTTCTCTTGTGGTACGCACAGTTTCAGGATATTCCCCTACAAATTTCTATTCTTAACGCAGATAGCCGAAGAAGGAGATGAGCAGGCCCCAAAAATTAGAACATTCATTTGATAAACTTCACTTCTGGGTATTTCTTTAGCAGGTCTACCCAAACAAAACTTTCACTTGGTGGAACATGTCCTCAATATCCTCGTTGTAAAGACGAAAGTTTATCAGGACAATGGTCCGCGAACGAATGGTGTCATAAAGAGGTGCTAGTTAAGCTTACTGTTCCATTATTACAGACGGAATCAAACAGTAAGTCCAGTTTTCCCGGGATTTCCAAAGTGACGAATGTAAAGCATCTGATCAGTAGATACAGTTTCTTCTTTAGGAGTCAGTGTAGCAATGTACTCTTTGGCTTCATGTTTGTAAAATTTAGCATAGTACATTTTGAAGAAATCTTTATTTCTTTTCATTCGCTGTTCGTTGAAAGCAGCTTTGATTCTGCTTTTGATCTGCTTCAGGAAACTTGAAATATTAATCACGCTATAGCAATCCACATTCCCAAATACGTCCAACTTTCTTGGCCATTTCTTGCAGAATTTACAAAAAACGGCAATCCTCCACTGATCCCTCAATTGACTGCTAGTAGACTCCGTACAATCTCAAATTGAAACGCTGCTTCAATAGTGAATCCAAGTCCCCTTCACTGGAAAAAGCATTGATATGGAAGGAAGAGTCAAAGAACAATAACCTACGACCTGCCAATATTTAGCCAAAAACAATACGTTTGATCATGGGCTCCTGTTGTCCTGTCTCCAGGATTTCCCTACGAAGTCAGGTATGGACGACCCATTTTTATGATCATTTGTGATACAGATCCGTTAAAACTACGCAGTTTAGCTCCCATCATCATTGCGCCAACAACCTTGTGTTGCTGTGCAGTCTCCAGCATTTTCAAACTCAACTTCTCGGGCGTCCTTGGATTTTGTTTTCCTAAGGCCCCTACAGTTGTGCCTGATGGCACGTCTAGTAATTTCAAGCTTCTTGTCGATGACAGTTGAATCACTTTCACTGTCCAGTAACACGTACAATCTTTGCATTTTCTGTGAATCAAAAACTTTGGGTTACATTGCTAGAAGACTCATTTTGAGTTTCTCTGAATCCTTATGTTGAAGTTACTGCTGCAGGAACTTGCTTAGCTTCCTGCACGTCTGGAAACTTTGACTTTTCCTTAGCTGCTTTTCGTTAAATGTGTAGAAGTGGATAGTGAAAGGATTGCAAATTTTTCTTCACGAAATTATTCCGCTTCTTCACTGACAGCTTCTTAAAAATTTTAACTTGCGACTTGTGATTTTAGACAATGACATGTTAAGGGCGGATGTGGAAGCAAATCCGTGTCAGACAATCAAGGAACTGCCAAACACTCTTAACTAACCTTGGTCGACCATTCAAGAACATTTGCAGCAGAATGGTAAAGTAAGCAGAGCAGATGTTTGGGTCCCGCATAATCTGTCCGAAGAAAACAAAGCTAACCGGTTCATCCAACTTATTGCTTCAGCGGCACAATACAGAAATGTTTTTTGATCTCTTGATCACTGCAGATAAAAATGGGTCTTCTATGATAATCCAAATCGTAAAACATAGTGGATCTCTACGAATGAATCGCCACGAAGTACAGCTAAGCCAAGTTTACATCCCAAAAATACACTTTTGAGTTTGGTAGAGTATTCGCTGGGTCATTTATTTTGAAGTGTTAAAACCTGGACAAACTGTGAATGCAGACCTTTACTGTAAACAAATCGAAAAGTGTCAAGCGATTGTCAACAAAAAAGGCGTTATTCTGCAACGCAATAATGCAGGACCGCACTGCGCAAGACAAACCCTGGAAAAATAAATTAGGGTAGAAGGTATTGCCTCACCCACCATTCCTGCACGACGGGAAACTTTGACTTTTCCTTAGCTGCGTTTCGCTAAATGTGTAGAAGTAAATGATGAAAGGATTTCAAATATTCTTTGCCTCAAATACGGCTGGAGTCACAGTCCTTTGACTAATGTCCACCTTCCAAACATCGAAAGTAGCTATTTTCTTCACGAAATTATTCCGCTTCTTCACTGACAGCTTCTTAAATAATTTTTAACTTGTGGTTTTAGTTTTTGCAGCAAACACAGTTTTAAAATGACGAAGCGTTACTGTTTTCCTCCGTTGTAGTAGGATGTATTCCAGACGCTCGTTACCGCCATTTTAGTGATCCAGTAGTATTTTCACTATACACTGCTGGTTTTACCAACCTGATGGCCAATAATATCATGCACTTAATCCAAGTACCAAACGCTTTCAAGTTTTCTTCCCCCACTTGATTAGAATTAACCCTTAAAAGCCACTCGAATTAATACTAGACATGTAGTTTGCTTATTAACTTATCCAGTAAGTTCATATCGTTGAGGAAATGCTCTATCCCTAGCTATTTTACCGTCTCGATGAAGTGCTGCATAGTTCTTCCAAACCTCACAAACGTTTTCGCTCGATTTACATCTGGAGGTTCGCACTTGTTTTCTTTCACTATTAGTGCACGAATCACAATTTTATTCCTCCCAAAACTTTCCTCTAAGATTTTCATTATTCGGACTATGTTGTTAGGCTCATTACGCAGTCCAATTACTGCTTGTCGTTCTTTACCTTCCTGAGGCGAATAGCGTTCTGCGACGGGTTCACTAGCATGCACTGAGGAAAATAAGCCAGTGCTCAGGATTTCCATTGAAAGTTGGGAGTTCATGTGGCTCCTGAATAAGTTGCAGGTGTTGCTGAAAGTCAATCAAGTCATCCTTAAACTTAGCGGTTATTGTTGGATGTTGCACTGAACTACGTTGTATGACCTTCTCACACTATACAATAATCTTCTCAACTTGGCTTCTGCTTCTGACAAACTTGCTTTTGGCTTTTGATAACACCTCCGTCTGCACTTCTAATCTACTGTTCCCCTTGCGGGAGCGTTTTTCGTCAAAAACGATGACGTTAACGTAAATCTGCTATTACTGATGACATAATACTTCACTGCTGAGTCCGTAAAGACCCGGGTATTCTTTGTAACCTAATTGATTTACCACTAAAACTGAATTTATAATTTATCTCAAGTGAAAGAAAAAACAATTGAGTTAAACACACCAAAATTTAGGAAATATCGAAAATATCAAAAATCAGATAAAATTTCTTTTAGGACTGGTGCTCTAGTCATTTTATATAAATCATTTTATCTAAATAAAATCCAAAAAGAAATTTAGGGATATTTAGGTAAACAAGGGATAATGTTCAATTATAAGATGATTCGCTAAAGCAAATTGACCAAGTATTTCAACTAACTAAAAAGGAAAGGTAACCTAATTTAAGCTTAATTTAGATGTAAACGCCCAAAAAAATAAAATTAAAAATTAGTTTTCAAATCCAATCAAATGATATTTAGAAATTAGTTCCCAATATGTGTTTGTACTAGAGCATAATTTACAAATAATTGTATTTTACCCTCTGTACAGCTTTTATAAATAGTGATTTAGTAAACTACAACTGACAATGAAACTCCAAGAATGAACAATAGTTACATTCGAATTACATTACACTCGAATGCTGTTAAAACTTCACTTACTGAATTAAAAAATAAATGGTTTATTCGCTAAGTTTAAATTGGAAACCAAAAATAGGATTTTGTATAACAAACTGCTTTCCGTCACGTTAACCCACCTTGAAGAGTAAACCAAGATCTTCATTAGCAACGTAAACCTATTCGCATAAACTGATTAGACCCTGAAACAAATTTTAATAAAACCAAAATTTTACGGTATTCTAAAAATTCACGTTAAAAGTACCCTTTTACGATCAGTTGCTAGTGCCTTTGGTTCGTCTACCTACAAATTAGCCACATACTTGACCAAAAATATCATACGACTGAAACTCCTACCACTTCTTAGAAATTCTCAGTTTTCCCATGCGTAAAGATATGATAATAACCAGTTCTAATGTTGGGTCTATCTTTACCAGTATACTTATTCCTAAAACTTAGTAACTCCTTAAATTCATCCCCATTCTAGAAGACGACACCCTGAATCTATCAAAATAAATGTTATTATTAATTCTTCAATTTCACTTGTTGCAGAAAATTCTTTTATAACCAACTTTGAAGCTAAAGTCATTGTTTAATTTTCTTAAAATGTGTCTGTTGGATAAGACATGTTGATGGCACTTTTATTATTTGGCCGTAAAGAAAAAATAAGCGTTCACAAATCCTCTCTCATCTAAATAAAATTTACACCAATATTAAGGTTACAATAGAGGCTTTTCTATGCTAGATACCTTTACAACAAAAAATACTCCCGACAACAATTTTTATCACCTTGTCTACAGAAAACCTATCCAAATTGCTACTTAAATAGTAAATCCCATCATCACTCTGCTTGAATGTACTCCGTGGCAAAAGTACCTGATATTTTCTGACAGTAATACCTGACAAGCTGAAATTAAAATCATTATTCAAATCCTCATACACACCGGATATTCAAAAAATCCTTGACGAATATCGTCAAAAATATTAACAAAAACACAAATTCTAAACCTTACAACCTTTTTGACCAAACTAACAGACAAATATTAAGCCGCATATACAAACATTCTCTGATTGTAAAATCTTCGAAATTTGCAAACGTAATAAAAAAAACGGACATAACATTAATTTTTCGAAATCAAATGCACTCACTCACTCAGAATTATTTGAATAGCAATAAACAGAAAACACCCTAATGCCTCATTACTTAGGGCGATCGTCAATCTCTACTCATTATTTGGAACACGTTAATTATCCCATATCACAAGTTGCATAACTCTTTCAAACAAACCAACCTTCCCATAACCAGTGCATTATTTGTTAAAGCCAGTTCCCGCAAAACTTTAATTTATGTTTTAATAAAAAGAGAAATAGAACATACTCTTATATGCTTTTTTGATTCATAGTTCTCCTTGAGGAGTAGGCAGATTGAGACTTCGATTAAAGAATTAACTGTAATCTCTCTTGATAATGACATTAAAGTGGGTGTTGAAAGATCAAAAATTTTATAAAAAAAATTGAAGAAAAAGCGAGAGAAAATTGAATAAACACAAAAGATATTAATATTATGAAATAAAATGCTAACCTTGCATTTAGTAGTTCTTTGCACTCATAATCATTTATGTTGGTCATTATCACCGAACAATGCCAGTCAATGTCTTGCAAGAAGTCTGAACGAGCTATAAGGTTAAGCCCATAAAATAACCCCCATTTAATAAAAATGAAAGTAAATGGCAGGCGGTAGTCTACGTCAGTGTCATAAGAAGCCACCGAAATTTGTTACGACCAGCGAGCCATCAAACTGTCTTTAAAGATCCGGCCGGCCTGTAACAAAGTGTCGGGCAAAGGACACGAAGGTCGAACTAGACAAATGAGGCGCAGCCTGAGATGGAAAGCTCGGCGCAATATCCCCAGCCCCGCTGAAATTCAAATTGAACAGCTCGGCCCTGAATTGGCGAGCGAAAGTGCGACAGTGCTGCAGTAACTGTTGACCGACATTAACTTCGTGCACCAAATCGCAAACAGCGGTCGCTCGTTAATGCTGCATTCAGCTGCACGTGCGACCTGCACGCCTGAAATTTAGTGTCAAAGGTGAAATTCGCTGCGCGGAATTATGCAGTCACTCTCTGCATAAGCGCATGGGTGTACGAGTACGTACGTTCAAGGGAAGTTGGTCAGAATTACGTTTAAAATGCAAAAGTACCTGTAAAATTTTATTTTATAAAACGTAATAAATTTAATGTTTCCTCAAAGATAATAATATGGGTTTAGGGTAGTCATTTCGTTCTACAAATCTCATATTTTTTATATCTCAAAACTTTAAAGGTAAAACAAATTTTAATTTTTAAAATCAGACGTAATGGTAGTTTTTTTTTTGTTATATTAACATTATTAGCAATAAGAATATATACATTCTATGAGCTAATATTATGTAATTAAGTATTTGAACTTCGGACTTTATTGGATGGGGCTCCCATCGGCATCCTTCCATATTTAATTAGTCAGATCCTTCGGCCACTTCATCTAAAGTCGTCTATTGAGAGGATCTGCTGTCAGTGGCTCCATAATTTCATTTGGATGATTTTCAAGTGTGATTTGGTGTTTAAAAGCATATTGTTTGATAATTTATTTCACAAAATGTATATTTATACCAGTGTGTATGGTGAGATTTGACGCTGTATATTGTCAAGATTGGAATTTCTGGCGCACCCCCATAACTGACATCCATATGTCCATATTGGGTGGATTATAACTTTATATAATAGGACTTTATTCTCTATCGTTAATAGAGATTTTCTTCCTATAAGCCATTATAGACTTTATAACTTAATATCCACTTTTTTACGCTTTTCCCTTATATGCGTTTTTCAAGTTAATCGTCTATCAAGAGTCTCAGGTACTTAACTTCTTGTAATTGAGATATGGGTATGTTGTTCAGAGTGACAGGTGGACATGTTGAACGTTTTGTTGTAAAAGTGATGTGCGTTGACTTGTCTTGGTTAACTTTTATTTTCCATTTATCCAACCATGTCACAATTTAATTTAGGTGATTTTGAAGCATCGCTGGGGCTGTGTTCGGATCTTCGTTGCATGCTATGATCGCGGTATCATAAGCGAAAGTACTTATCATGGTATTATTAGATATTTGCAGATGAGAAGTGAAAAGTAGGACCAGCATTGGACCCAAGACACTACCCTGTGGTACACCTGCGTTTATTTGCTCTATCTGAGATACATCGTTACCAATCTTAGTTCGAAAGCTTCGATTAGCGAGGTACGAATGAAATAAGCAGTAGTATTCGTGTGGCATAGTTTTCTTTATTTTATATAGCAGCCCTTTGTGCCAGACGCGATCGAACACCTGTCTTATGTCTAACATTACTGCAGAACAGAATAGTTTATTTTGAAGTGAAGTTGGTATTGTATTTGTTATCCGATACCATTGTTGGATCGTCGAATGACTATGTCTAAAACCGAATTGGTGGTTGGGTAACCAATCCTCTTGCAGCAAGTTTTCTTTTATTCGCCTTAGGAGTAACTTTTCTACCAGCTATGATATGACTGAAAGGAGGCTTATGGGTCGGTATGAATGAATTTCATTAGAAGATTTTCCTGTTTTGAGGATTAGGAGTATTTCGGCAAATTTTAGTAGTGGCCAGTATGTGAACCTTAGAATAGCATTAAACAAAATTCTCAGATATTTGATACTCTTCTTAGGTAGATGTTTTAATATAATTGATGTGATGAGGTCTTGTCCCGGAGATTTTTTGTTGTTTAGCATTATTATTTCACTTTCTATTTCTGGGATGGTAAACTTTTGTATTGGCAAAGCCATCTCAAAGGGGGTTTGTAGCTCGTCTTCTATTTCTTGGTTTATTACATTGGAGTTTGGTTTGAATACTTTAGCCAAGTGATGTGCAAATGCATCAGCTTTCTCTTTATTAGACCTTAACGAGTTTCCGCTCTGATCTCTTAGTGGTGGTATATGGGCCTTAGGTCGTTTGGTTCCTTTTGTGGCTTTGCAGATGGATTTATCTTGAGAAGATAATGTTTCTATGTATTTTTGGAAATATGCGTTACGAGTTTGCTGTAACTTATTTCTGAGCCTGTCGTTTAATTGGTTAAATTTATGCTTGTCTTCTATATTGTGTGTACGCTGCCATCTTGCTCTTACCCTTCTTTTTTTCTTAACGATTTCCATTATCTCTTGTGGAATATTGGGGCTATTTATTTTAACGTTGGTAATTTGTGAATTTACGGCCTAGAGAGTCGAAAAATGGCTGCAACATATGTTTTGTAAAGTTGTCCCTGGGTGGGCAGCAGATAGCTGACGTAGTAATTACCTCAATAGTGATGTAGCAAGTTATTTATAAGTGTATGTAGAAACGTGCATCTTAGTACTTTATTTTTAGTATATTTCATCTCATTTTGTCTAGTTATTTCCATATCTTTATTATAAAATCTACAGTACCAAAGAAAGTTAATTTTAGTAATTTTACAATCTGCACAAGATGGAAAACCGATACTATTTGATAGTGCCTTTATTTTAACTACGATTGTCATCTGTGTAAGTTGTCCCAATGAATCATATTTTAGTTTAATTTAGCAGGATGTTGAAAATTAAATCTAGATGTGTTATTAAATGCTGACATATTTGATTGTGGATATTAAAGTTAGAAATTTAGGCATAAGTGCTAGAGATGCGTGACGTGCAATATAAAGTTCCCATAATCCCTCCCATAGTCTGAGACCGTTGTATATAGTAAAGAACCACATTCTGTACAAGGTACCATTATTAAGGCAGAGTACAACGGATTTAAACCAAAAGATATAGATAAAAAATCTTATTAGCTATAGGTTGATCACCTACCTAGTCAATACATCCTCGGAATATTAAATAGATCCATAGATGATAAACGCGCAAAAAACAACTAGAAAAATTAGATACACTTTTTTAACTACATGGAACATTAGAACAAAAATTGCTATTGCTATAGTAATCAAGAACAGGTTCTAAGAGGATCTACAGATTTACAAAACTGCACTTTAATATACAGCGGTGTAGATTAACATATAAGAGTACAAGCAGAAGAAATTATAAATAACTAATACGTTCTTTAGGAAGAACAATATCAACCAATTTACTCGCAAATCCGTTGATAAAGATCACTAACAGACTACACATCAAAAATAAAGGAATTTTTCAATGGGTCTCATATATGCACGTCTGCAGAAAAGGTGAGATCACTACTTAGTAGTTTCAAATTAAACTGAAAAAATACAAAACTACAATAAACACGCCAGAAAAGAAAAGATGTTTATTCGAAGATAAATCTATACAACAGGTATTTTAAAATAGAATGACCGTTTAGCTAGTAATGCAACCAACAGATAATAATGTTGACGAGAAATTCAATAATATCAACGATATAATAAAAAATAGCTTTAGAACTATTAGAAGGACAAAAACGATAGAAAAATTAGTTAAGAAAAGGTAAGCGGCTATCTACACTATCTTTAAAACAGAACATAAAAAATATAATCAAACTTTAAAAATAAAAAAGATACCGAAGACCCTAAATAGTAAAGAAAAGGGAAAAGCACTCTTAAAGATCATAACAGAAGAAGAATGAATACACTATTATTAACAATTATGTACAAACAATCATCAAAAGATAGAGAAGCACAAATAGACAAAGCTTTTACATGGGTGACTTGATAAGTCTAGAAAGACTTAACCATTCATTGAAAAAAGTTAAAAATCAGAAGTAATCGGGATTACAAAACATTAACTTTGCATTAATGAAATATGAAGGATTGATGCTAAAATATCAATTTACACTTTTTAAACTTATGTTGTCTGGCTGAATAGCTAACGAGAATGGTGTAAAACCATAAATGAAACTTTCGACAGCGGTGTGGCGAATTAGAGAGCGGTAAAATAAACGCATGTACAAAACTCTAGTGTTTCATGGATTCGCTCCGAGATTTTTTGCGAAGAACCTTATTATCCCTTCATAAACGTATACTCAAAAAATTATGAAGTTCTGAGAAGTCGCTGATGTTGGAACTCTGGTGTTTCATGACCACGCTGCGAGATTTTTTGCGAAGAACCTTATTATCCCTTCATAAACGTATACTCAAAAACTTATGATGTTCTGAGAACTCGCTGATGTCAAAACTCTGGTGTTTCATGGGTTCGCTCCAAGATTTTTTGCAAAGAACCTTATTATCCCTTCATAAACGTGTACTCAAAAAATTATGAAGTTCTGAGAAGTCGCTGATGTTGGAACTCTGGTGTTTCATGACCACGCTGCGAGATTTTTTGCGAAGAACCTTATTATCCCTTCATAAACGTATACTCAAAAACTTATGATGTTCTGAGAACTCGCTGATGTCAAAACTCTGGTGTTTCATGGATTCGCTCCGAGATTTTTTGCGAAGAACCTTATTATCCCTTCATAAACGTATACTCAAAAACTTATGATGTTCTGAGAAGTCGCTGATGTTGGAACTCTGGTGTTTCATGACCACGCTGCGAGATTTTTTGCGAAGAACCTTATTATCCCTTCATAAACGTATACTCAAAAACTTATGATGTTCTGAGAACTCGCTGATGTCAAAACTCTGGTGTTTCATGGGTTCGCTCCAAGATTTTTGCAAAGAACCTTATTATCCTTCATAAACGTGTACTCAAAAATTATGAAGTTCTGAGAAGTCGCTGATGTTGGAACTCTGGTGTTTCATGACCACGCTGCGAGATTTTTTGCGAAGAACCTTATTATCCCTTCATAAACGTATACTCAAAAACTTATGATGTTCTGAGAACTCGCTGATGTCAAAACTCTGGTGTTTCATGGATTCGCTCCGAGATTTTTTGCGAAGAACCTTATTATCCCTTCATAAACGTATACTCAAAAACTTATGATGTTCTGAGAACTCGCTGATGTCAAAACTCTGGTGTTTCATGGGTTCGCTCCAAGATTTTTGCAAAGAACCTTATTATCCCTTCAGAAACGTGTACTCAAAAAATTATGAAGTTCTGAGAAGTCGCTGATGTTGGAACTCTGGTGTTTCATGACCACGCTGCGAGATTTTTTGCGAAGAACCTTATTATCCCTTCATAAACGTATACTCAAAAACTTATGATGTTCTGAGAACTCGCTGATGTCAAAACTCTGGTGTTTCATGGATTCGCTCCGAGATTTTTTGCGAAGAACCTTATTATCCCTTCATAAACGTATACTCAAAAACTTATGATGTTCTGAGAAGTCGCTGATGTTGGAACTCTGGTGTTTCATGACCACGCTGCGAGATTTTTTGCGAAGAACCTTATTATCCCTTCATAAACGTATACTCAAAAACTTATGATGTTCTGAGAACTCGCTGATGTCAAAACTCTGGTGTTTCATGGGTTCGCTCCAAGATTTTTTGCAAAGAACCTTATTATCCCTTCATAAACGTGTACTCAAAAAATTATGAAGTTCTGAGAAGTCGCTGATGTTGGAACTCTGGTGTTTCATGACCACGCTGCGAGATTTTTTGCGAAGAACCTTATTATCCCTTCATAAACGTATACTCAAAAACTTATGAAGTTCTGAGAACTCGCTGATGTCAAAACTCTGGTGTTTCATGGATTCGCTCCGAGATTTTTTGCGAAGAACCTTATTATCCCTTCATAAACGTATACTCAAAAACTTATGATGTTCTGAGAAGTCGCTGATGTTGGAACTCTGGTGTTTCATGACCACGCTGAGATTTTTGCAAGAACCTTATTATCCCTTCATAAACGTATACTCAAAAACTTATGATGTTCTGAGAACTCGCTGATGTCAAAACTCTGGTGTTTCATGGGTTCGCTCCAAGATTTTTGCAAAGAACCTTATTATCCTTCATAAACGTGTACTCAAAAAATTATGAAGTTCTGAGAAGTCGCTGATGTTGGAACTCTGGTGTTTCATGACCACGCTGCGAGATTTTTTGCGAAGAACCTTATTATCCCTTCATAAACGTATACTCAAAAACTTATGAAGTTCTGAGAACTCGCTGATGTCAAAACTCTGGTGTTTCATGGGTTCGCTCCGAGATTTTTTGCAAAGATCCTTATCATCTCTTCATAAAAGCGCATGCAAAAAATTATGATGTTCTGAGAACTCGCTGCTGTTGAAACTCTGGTGTTTCATGGGTTCGCTCCGAGTTTTTTTTTTGCAAAGAGGCTTATTATCCCTTCATTAACGCGCACACAAAAAATTATGACCTCACCGTTGACCCCTTGACCTTTGTCCGATTTGGCTGACATTCAATAGCAGGAGAAGGTATTGACCTAAGGTGTATATGTATGCCAAGTTTGAAGTGAATCTGATGATTATAACAGAAGTTTTCGTGTCTCCAGACAGACACACAGACAGACAGACAGACACCATGTTAAAATCATTAACTTTCGCTTATAGCGTTCCGCTGTGAAAGTTAATAACCAATGTTATACCATTATGGAAGTATAAGAAAGGAGGCAGAAGTTTCTCATCTCACGATCAGTGTATTATACTGTAGTTACATCATTTATACAAAAATCTTAAATGCATATCTAAAAATGCCACTTATGTGAAGATGATTTATTTACAATTTAAAAGAGATATTGATAAACTGAAGGCCTTTATTAATTTTTAGCTTTTGATAACGTGATTAATAAAAAAACCATGGAAAATTACAATACAACAAAAATATCTAAATCATCTCAGAATGATCAAAATCGCTCTATCGTAATACTTCGGTAGTTATACACTACTCTGGTAGTAAGACTTTTACTACCATTAAAGGCATTTGTCAAGGCGTCTCACCTACATTTTCTAACATGTTATTACAATATTATCAGTAGGTTTTAAAAAATCATAATAGCCTTATATATTTATAATGCTTTGTGCCAGCAGAAAACTAAAAGCCCGGCAGGTATCTACATGGATAGAGGGTAATACATAGATTGTTTATTACTTGCATATGATATATGACAATTGTTCATTTAATAATAACTTCACACTATTCCTATTTGTCATTAGTTCTGTTTTCGTCATATTGGTTGTAAGTCCTACCGCCTATACGGTTTGTTGCAGCTCTCCTAGCACAGTTTTGATCTCATCCATATTATTTGCAAACAGCAAAATATCATCAGCTAATCTCAGGTTACTGAAATAGAAACGTTTACTGAAAGAGAAACGTTGTGGATCTCAGAGGAGAGGTGTGATTATCCAGCAAGACAACGCACGTCTTCACGCTACTCAATTAACACGTGAAACCATTGATAAAATGGGCTGGGAGGTACTTCCTCGTCCCCCTTATAGCCCCGGTTTAGCACCCTCTGATTTACATTTGTCTGGTCCACTGAAGGAAGCATTACGTGGGAAGAGTTTCCAACGAGGATGTCAAGAAATTTGTGAGAAATTGGCTTCGACACCAAGACAAAGAGTTCTTTGCAGCCGGTACAAGTTGTGACAAGTGCATAAACGTCGATGGGGATTATGTTGAAAGGTAGGAAAAGTCCTATTTTGTAGAAATGAAGTTTTCTGTCCAGGTCAGTTTGTCTCTTTAATTATTGAATGACTCTCGTATATTAGTTATATTCATGAGACTTTTATATCACTTGTCTCACTATTTGTATGAGATCTAGAGTGCTATACCCTACCTTGAAGCCTGCCTAGTCCTGGTTTTAATCTGTTTGTTATTATTTATGTATACAGTTTGCATAAGATAGGAAATTATCCAAAAAGCGAAGGTATTCAACTAATTTTTACTACCTATACTAACATATATATGTTTCTGAGACTTGGTGTTAACAAAAACTAACAGGCAGAAACTGACGCTAAAAAAGAAAAATTATAAGAACAATGGTAAGAATCAAGCTACTAGAGAGAAAAAACAATACATGGATAAGGAAAAGAACAATACTAAAAGATATAGTGCACAGAATAGCCAAACAAAAATGGAGATGGACGGGCCACGTTGTACGTAGAGACGACCAAAAATGGAGTAAAAAGACGACCTTATAAAGACTTCAAACAGGTATGCAAGAAAGAAACAAGACCGGAGTAGAAAAATCTTGAGGAGGCATATGTCCAAAACTGGAATGAGCTCTATGATGCTATTCTATAATGTTGATAAAGATATAACAACGATCACAATGTCGACATAAAAATTCAGAGTTATCAGCTCATGTGCGGAACTATAAAAAAAATGTTCCGAAACAAAACCCGACAAGAAGTTGAATTTCTATCGTATTAAAATTAGCCAGATGATTATATTTCAATGCATTTGAAGGTCACAACATGACAGAAAAAAATTATAAATGATAAAATTAGAATCTAGTATCCGCATGAGAAGCACGCTGTGTAAAGTTGGGCGTTACAGCGGGGAATCGTGGGCAAAAGACGCGACAGAGAGTGAGGTCATTTGGTAGATAAGGAATTTAATTTAGTTTTATTATTATATTATTGTAATTGAATTGTAGAAAATAAAGTAGGCTAGCGTGTGGCTTTATAAATATGGCGTCTAGGTTGGATGCTAATTTACGGCATACACTACACAATTTTTGGCGACGAAGACGAAATCCGAAAAATGATGAAATGGGCCGTGTCGCATGGGATTCGGAAAACTATAAGAATTCTTATCACAGTTTGAATTGAAGGTTAAGTTGCAAATTAGAGTATGATCGACTAATAATTTTTTTAGTATCAGTTTATGGTAGTCCCAAATGCCCGTTATTGAAGCACTAAAGAGTTTCAAGCCTGAGTCCACTAAATTTGAAACTTGGGTTAAGGTCTTCAACAGTTTCCTAGTGGCCTAATGCTCTTTAGTATTGGGAGAGCCACTTTCTCCACGTTGTCTAACCTGATAGCACCGGACGACCCAGTCTCCAAACCGCTCGAGGATCTTGTCACAGTCCTGAAGGCGCACTTCAAGTCCGTACCGAAGGCTCTTGCGGAACGATTTAGATTTGTTAACCACCGACCGCAGCAAAGTGAATCAACGTCCGCGTATTTGGTGGAGCTTCAAGAACTGCCCACTACGTACAAGGTGACGGACCTCAACGAGCGAGTCTGTGACCAGTTTATCTATGGTTTCTTCAGCGTAGCAACACATAAAGTCTGTTTTGGCAAAGACGATGATGTGAAACTAGCAGAAGTGGTACAAGTTGCATTTGCACATTATTCTACCGATTCCAGTGCAGCACTCATTCTTAATAGCTAATTCAAGACCTCCATGCAGAAGGAGACAGTCCACAAGACCACCTTTTAAGTCCAGAAAAGATTCTAAATCTGGAAAAGACTCCTCCAAGTCTTCCAATAACAGCTTCATGTTTGAAAGTCAAACGCCATCCTCATCTAAGAACCAGTTTAAGTTTTGTCCAAACTGTGATTGAAAGTCACACAGCACAGAAAAAGAGTGTCCACACAAGAATGTCGCCTGTTATTCTTGTGGGAAGTGTAGGCACTTCAAAAAGTACTGCCACTACAAACAGCAGCAACAAGTTGTAAATAACCGTCATGCCTAGCAAATAGAGCCGACTACTGAGGAATGAAACACAATCAAATGAAACACAACAGTGATTGTGGAAAGGAAATGCTCAATGAAGGTTTTTGGCAAGAAATTGGCTTTACAAAATTGTATCGGGACAAGTACGTATTTTGTACTTACTTAGGAGAAACTTTTGGATTGTGCAGTGCGTCAGTCAGATCAGGATCACCTTCAGGCGCTGAAAGCTATCTTCAGTCGTATGCAAAAATTCAATTATCGCTTGTCCAAGGGTAAATGTAAATTTGTACAACAAAAAATTAAATATTTAGGACACGTCGCATTCAAATGAGGGATCCACGACAGTCTAAAAAAAGTTGAAACTATCCATGCGATTCAGTGTCCGAAGTACGTTTATCCCTCGGATTGATCAACTTTTACTGAAAGTTCATGCCATTTTTATCAAATATTTACGAACCTCTCTACAATCTTATTGAAAGAAGCAAACTGGAATTAGTCATCAAACTGCCAGCAAGCATTTAAAGATGTCAAATCGATGCTTTGATCAGCAGAAGTACTTGCTCATCATAATTCAACTGTTTTCATTAAAATATTGCGCGACGCATCTTTTAGTGAAATTAGAATTGTTTTATTCTATAGTCAAGATTGCAAGAAATATCCCATATGGCACACCTCCAAAATCCTGCCTGATACAAAATAGAGCTACTCTCAGATTGAATAAGAAGTTTTATCCATCATTATCGGAATCAAAATTTTTTTAAGTACGGATCATCGTCTCCTGCTAATTATTTTTGGAAAACAAAAGTAACCTGCAACCGTACGTCGCTACTGGCTTACAACATTGCTGATGAATTGCATTCGCCCGAATGTCCAGTCCCATGTTACCACAGCTCAACAGCAGCAGATCAAGAATTATGAGAAACATGTCAAATTTCGGATTTTAGACATTAACTAGAAAGTGCAGGCAGCGTCACAAAAACTTTTGGTCCTATTACCTACCTTGTGACATGCAACACTTTCAAGTACAAATGTCATACCAAAAAAATTGAAAGCGGACACGTTACACCCAAACGCACCGTAAATTGAAGGTCCAGATGCACAGCTTCAATTGGAGCCAAAACACCCTTACCGCCACCTCCATCCAGGCGATACGATGTCGTTTTCCTAATTGAATTTTGTTTTGTAAAAATAGTATTGAAATCGGAGGCAAGTAAATGTAGTATTCGTGTGCAGAGCACGCGGCTGGAAAGGTCTCATTTGGTAAATAGAAAATTTAGTTTAGTTTTAGATGACACATGTTATTGAACTGTACGTGGAAATTGTAATTGAATTGTAGAAAATAAAGTATGAAGCGCGTGGTGTTGTAAATACAGCGTTACGTTGGATGCTAATAATACACAGAGAAGAGCTCGGAATAACTCCTATATTAACAATAATATATAATAATAAAGCTACTGAAAAGCCCACGTTGAAAGTATGGAAGAAAGCTGATTCTCAACAAGATCAATCTAAAGCTGTGAAAACATTCACTTCATTTATATTACAATAATTAAGATCCTAGCTATGACTCAGATTTACATGCTACAGACATCGAAAAAAAAATGACTCCTAAATATATTACTGACCAAAATTGTATTTCTTTAAGGCTTATTCGGTTTAGTGAAGCAGGATATGTTCAATCACTGGTCTCCGTATAAGTATTTCATATAAGAAGTATATTTTCTTCTAAAAATATTTAGAAGATTATCTTGTGAAGATGTCCTCCGCAGTTGTGGACGAAACGTCAAGAGTTTCTGAACTCCGACCACGGCCTTATAACCCGAGAACCAACCATACGATGCACCATAACACCGGCCGTGAAAACCTTCGCATCTATTTAAATTAATATAATTACTATCTATTATTTCTGCAAATTTTTCTGTCTTAAATCCCATTGTGTTCAGTATTTTAATTGCAAAAAAATAAATTCATATCATTTAAATGGAGTAAATTTTTTCTAATATATTTCTAGCCAACGGAATTTTAAAAGCACAATAAAACATAGAATAAATTGCCAAGAAAAGTTGACTACATGCCTTCCAACGTAGATAATGCATAAGTAATGATGACAGATGGCCGTTCAAATTTTTAAACGCGCATTTCTGGGCAATAAATCAAAACTCAGTAACGGCGTTGCGGTAGTAAGGGTCCTAAATGGTCTTGTCCAGACCAGCAGTTACACAAGGTTCTGATTGTTAAAGAGGGTGCTAGCCCGCCGCTTCCAAGTTACAAGCACTCTTCAAAAGTAGTTCGACAGCTTTGGCTGTTAGCTGTGCTAAATGAGTCGTAGGCACTCGGAGTTGGCTCTTACATTATTAACCTCAATTGCCTGTTTGCTGAGTAGAAGAATCGATTGGCATTACAACACAAAAAAGTGAATTCAGCACACTGTATAAAACTGCGCTCAGTCCTTTTATATTTGTATATATGAAATTGATTGAACACAAAATATATGAAATTGCAAAGTAATTTATTATTGATTAATGCCCCTGATAAATTTATGTCTATCAAAAATGCACACTCAGCTTAGCTTAATGAATTCTGAAATACTCTGCTTGCTATTACCCTCCTTGTAGGCTGCTAAAAGCTTATTTAATGCGACAGTAAGCTGTTTATTATAATTTGCATTTATCCTCTTACATTAATTAAAGCAATAAGCGTTTTGTTTAAGGATAAGTTTAGTATAACAGCAACAGCCAGTAAAAGTTCTTTATAATATTCGAATTTACAGTAGTGCATAAGTTATTTTGCCATATTAGAAGAGACAATTATACCAGTTGTATAGTTGATTATGATTTTATAGTACTAAGGATAATCGTAGGTTATTTTTATCTTTATACGTATACATATTAATTTATTGTCTGAAAATTTCCAGATTTACCATAGAGAATATCCATGTTAATCGACGTGTTAAAGAAAGTTTTCTTACATTAACAGGAGATTAGCTATTTCAATTAATATTTGCTAATTTATTGTCTATTGCACAATAACTAAAATAGTGTAATAATGATTGTTAAAAGCGTAGAATATATTTTTAAGCTTAATTTTCAGATTGTAATTTCTAATATTGCAAAAATCAATATGAGCAAAGGTTATACAGGGCTTTCATTATGGCACCATTATTACCATGGTCAAACTTTTCAGACAATTTTATGTGAAATGTTATTATAGCTAGATCAATGTTTGGAGTTTCGTTTACACTCTAAATTAACACTTCATTGTGACCCTTTTACGAGAGCAGCTAAAGTGCTAGTGGAGCGCCGACAAGCACACTGCCTTAGCTGTCTCTACAATGGCAAAATAAAAAATACCGTGGTAAAATTTGCTCTATATATTAAACTGTCTATTGTGCCATCTACTAATAGGCTGATTGGAAAGTTTGAGAAGACAGAAGTGTACTGGATGACAATTTGTCAAGAATGAAAAGACCAGTCACTGTGACCACTCCTGAGATCAGAGAACAAGCTCGAGAGCTTTATGAACAAAAGCGCACAACTTCGGTCTCTAAAGGCGCAGCTCAACTCAGTATGAGTGTGGGCTCTATGCACACTATTGTCATCAAGAAATTAAATCTATTTACGTATAGATGGACATAAAGCACGTTCATTTCACGGTTGAGGCCTATTTTCAACAAGACGGGTATTGCAACAAACAAAATTGCCGACAATGAAGTATCGAAAACTCACATTTGACCGAAGTTGGCCGATTTCACCTAGAAAAAATCAGTGTATAGGAATTCATTTAATTGAGAGAGAAAAAGACAAGTTAACCAATACTGCTTTCAGCAAGATGGAGCCATCACCCATCAGACTTAGAGCATCTTTGGCATCCTCACAAAAATCTTTGGAAAGAGGATCATAATTCTAGACACCCCTCATAAGATATAAGGTGACACCGGGTGGCCTTCAAATTCCCCCGAATTAAACCCACGTATTTTTTTCTTATGGGGTTATCCCAAGGATAGAGTTTATCGGAACAAATCTCAGTTTATCGACTAACTCAAGAATCATATAACTGAAGAGGTTTTGGCAATTTCTGCGGATACCAGAAAAGCTGCAATTTGGAGTTTCGGGAAAAGGGTTGAAATGATCATCTCTAGCGAAGGCAGTCATTTTGAAAACCTAATTCGATAATTGTCATCTATTTATTATCATAATAAAAACAGAATTAAAATTTTATCTTGTGTAGTTTATTTACAATGATTTTTTATGGTTTTTGTCACATAACAAAGGTCCTGTATAAGGTAGAGATACTCCGGTGTATTTAAACTAAATACACGAAATTGAAAGGATGATTACAAATTTAAAACATAGACTTAATTAAGAACGTATTGTATGATTTGCATTAGATTCACATAAATGGAAACTAATTATCAACTTTTTTTAAAAGAAATTTTTTAGTTTTACTGCATAATTGATATTATTTCGCTTATTTTAAGATCGAAACACTATAATTTTAATAACACTTTGCACATCAAAACTGAATGCAACAACAGATATGTTCTAAGCCATTTAAAGTTTCTGGGCTAGGCTGCAATAATTAAAAGTAATTAACTACTATTACTCCGAATTACTTGGTTCCATGAATCTATTGACCAAATTGCCTCTACTATCCAACTACAGAATTTGAATTACGCACCGTTTGAGTTCTGTGACTGTTAGAAGTTTGAATTTATACAGCTGGTATTCAAATATATGACAAACTCTACCAAAACCACTAGAACCGCCGTACATTTGTAAACTGAGTTTTGAAGAACACAGCAGTTGATAACGACTATTGCAAAAAAAAACTTATATTGACCGATTAAATTCATTTTGGCGTGCGTTGTGGGCTGAAAGAATTATCGGCTAGTACTTTTTTGAAGACCAAACTTGCAATGATGTTATTGTTAATGGTGCACGTTATTAAAAGTTGCTAAACAACTTTCTTTTAAACGAAACCCACGGTTTGAATTTGAATGACAGGTAGTTTTAACAAGCTAGAGGTCATGTGTCACACACCACGTGAAACACAACCAAATTTCCTAATCGTGTTATCTTTCAGAGGGGTGACAGCGATTGGTCATTGAGATCTTTCGATGTAACCCCAATAAATTTATTTCTCTAGAGCTATTTGAAGAAAAGAATTTATATCAACAAACCTGTTAGCAATCTAATACTAAAAGAGAGTAAAAAAATTATGGAAAATTATTATGGAATGCTTTGCTAAAAAATTATCATATTTTAGCAACGTCGTGAAGGTTATTTAGCCGACATTATATTTCATACGAAACTGCCAATTCTGTACTTTATACTGATAGCAAGAAAATTCGGATTGTTCCAATATTTTGTTTTATTCAGGAAAAACTTTAAATTTGCATTATCATATATATTAGAACATTCTCAAAATTATCATAATATAGAAAATGCAGATTTTCATAAAATTCTACCCAAACATTGCCAATAAATTTAATCTCAGAGTTTCTAAAAACAATCTAACCACCTTTCCTAGTTTATCAACTGCATTTTAATAATTAACCTAACCGTAGCTCCCAAGAATTATAACTACCTTGTTTGAACTTAGAATATTTATTTTAATTAGAAAGTCCTGGAAATAACCAAGGTACCAAACATGTTTTCTCAGATTTTCTGTACGCCATTTTTATGCGCTTTTTCTAGTACCAAATTTTGAATATCGATCAAATATGTCAGACTTTTAAGAAGGGATTTTTTAAAAACATGATAATAACCATTGTTTTCTAAGGGTTTATTATATTGCTAAGGGTTGTCAAAACACTTTCTTTATTGACAATGCAGTTCGTTGTCATATAAATAAATATGGGCATGTGATTGGTACATTTTGTTTTGCATAACAAATTTGATTACCCTTCCCACTTCCTTAATATGAATAAGAAAGAAAAGAAGGAAACAGTCTGATTTTTAGGATGGCTACAGTCTTTTTATACAACGTAATTGTTTACTTACTATAATTTTAGACTGTTTACTCGTTAAAAAATGAGCTTTTTTTCTTTTTTTTTCTTTGATAGTTGTTTAGTCTGCCAAATACACTTGAGTTTGTTACGATAAGGATATTTATGGAGCCCTCACGACGTGCCAGCGAGTGATATCCGGCGGTCAAGTTCACGACCGTAAGTTATCGCGTAACAATATTTCAGGAAAATAACGCGAGATCGCAGAATGAACAGGCGCTCTATAATGCTTGGAAGAACAGAAATTGCATAGTTATCAAATTTAATACAATGGAGCAGCAACACGAAAATATCCAGAAAATACATTTAGAACTACAAACGAAATGCAAGGGGTTAAAAATAAGTCTGAAAGAAAGTTCACCAGTTCAAAAAGAAAAAGAAAAACCGATTAAATGCTTCACCGATGAGGAAGAATTAGCCAACGAGACCGAATAGATAAGAGTAAAAAACAGGAAATAAAAAAATACGCCATTCACCCCTTCACAACTCAGTCCAAAAGTTTTAAAACAAGAATAATCAAAAACCATAAAAGTACCGCAACCGCCTCCAATAACAGTAGACGGAGTTGAAAATTTTAACACACTCCATGACCTCATAACCAATATGATGACGGGATATCAAATAAAAATCATTAATGATAAAAATGTGAAAATCAACTTTGAGAATGGAGAACACTGCGAAGCTCTTACTAAGACATTATATAAAAAAAATTATTCATGGTACTCCTATGAAAATAAATAGAAACGGCCAAAATGGCCATCGACCTTTATCAAAAATCCACTCAATTTAAAACAAACACAGCTTTAACAGAACAAGGAAAACGAATTTAAGAGCATAGCTTACACCAAGCAGTGTCTAATAAAATAGATAAACATGATGAGAAAAAAAACAAATCAATCAAATTCAATCATTTAAAGAACGCTTCAAAAAATATTAGAGAAGCTGAATAAAATGGATGAGCGTATTTCCAAATTAGAATATCGCGCACAAGGAGCGATCCCTAAAACTAAAAATGGCTAACCAGTTAAGAATACTGGAATGGAATGCCAATGGATTGCTGCAACAACAATAAGAGTTGCAAGCAGTCCTTAACATAAAAAAAGTTGATGGATGCTTCATATCTGAGACCCATTTCATGAAAGAGTCATACATAAAGTTTAAAAAATCTAAAGTCTGTCATACAATCCGTCCGGATAACGCAGCAAAAGTGAAAAGTGCAATTATCATAAAGGAATCTATCTTGCACCATCAGGAAATAGGATACCAAACAGTGGAAATGCAGGCCCCAGCTGTAGGAATTGAAACTAAATTATGTAAAATAATGATCACGGCAGTATATTTCCCAAAACATGCTTATAAAGAAAGAACATATGTAAATTTTCTCAATAGCCAAGGAAATAGATTTATCATTGTAGGTGACTTTAATGCAAAGCACATACACTGGGATTTAGGTTAACTACAACTAAAGGTAAGAAACTTTAGCAGCGGCAACACAGTTTAAATGCGTATTATCAACCGGTAAGCCAACGTATTGGCCTACTGATCCGCATAAAATTCCTGATTTAGTAGACTTCTTTGTAATCAGGAATATCTCAAGATGACAGATTGGCTAAACTTCAAAATCTAATTTGAGGAGTAATTGAGCTTTCAATACCATTGAGAACAGAAGAACAACTTAGATGACGAAGTTGATATGTTTGTCAAAAACATTCAGCAACCGGCATGGGACAACACACTCCAGATTATTTGTAGAATAAAAGAAAATAATTATCCTAAAGAGATTGGGAACCTCATTTCAGAAAATAGAAAGCTCAGGCGAAAATAGCAACATACTAGAACACCAAGAGACAAAACAACTCTTAACAACGCAACTCAGCAGTTAAAGCGAGAAATTCAAATAATCAAAAACAAGTCGATTGAAGACTTATTGAGTGAACTAACAAATGATAACAAAATAGATTATTCACTCTGCCACTAAGCGTCTAAACCAGTGCTGCATAATCCCCCAATTTGAAAGTCGGAAGTTGACCTGAAATGATACCTAAAGGCTCATAGGTTTGCAGAACATCTTGAGAGCATTTTTCAACCAAATGATGGAAAGGATCCCCAAAACTGGACCAGAGCAAAAGATGTTATTAGAGCTACTTCAACAAAAGAAGTTTCGGATAAAATTATAACAAACATTAAAAAAGCTCCTGGTTTTGACCTAATCACTGGTGAAGTTTTGAAGCAACTCCCAAGGAAAGCTGTTGTAAAATCTTATTAACGCATTATTCAGGCATCATGATTTCTAAACCAGGGAAACCTCCTCAAGACCTACTTAGCATCATATTGACCTACATCGTTGTTACCAGTCATTTCAAAATAGTATCAAAAATACTTCTGAAAGGACTGAAACCGATAGCAGAGAAAAATACTGTGATTCCTTGCCACTAGTTTGGATTCAGAGAAGACCCCTCGACCATCGATCAAGTCCGTAGGATCACAAACGTAATAGAAATATCTCTAGAAGAAAGAAAAATCTGTTCCATCGTCTTTCTCCATGTCGCTCGGCTTTCAAATTGTGGCATAAAGGCTGGTTTTACAAACTGAACCTGTGTCTACCACAACAACTTTCGCAACTTTTACAATCTTACTTATCAGAAAGATATTTCAGAATTAAACAAAAGTTGCTTATTTTGAGTTAAAGGCAATTATAGCAGGAATACCACAAGGTATTAGGTCCGGTACTTTACCTATTATATATTAGTGACATTCCAAGTCTTGAACATAAAACCACACCAACATTTGCTAGATGACACCTCAACTATTGCTGCTGAAAAAGACCATGAAGAGGGTGCTGAGAAACTTCAAATTTCTATTAATAAAATTAACACCTGGATTAAAATTTGCCGCATCAAGTTAAATGAAAATAAGTCTGTACATGTAGACTTAATAATAAACAGAGGTAACATCTACCTATCAAAATCAATGATACCCAGATTTCCTATGCTGACTCAGCTAAATATCTGGGAATGATCTTAGATGCTAGACTTGGCTGGAAAGTTCATATCAAAAAGAAACGTGGAGAGCTTGGCATCAAATTGAAAAAGATGTAATGGTTACTTGGCAGAAACTCCAAGTTGTCTACAAATAACAAACTGCTTTTTTATAATGAACATATGGGATTCAACTAGGGATGTACTAGCAAAAGCAACATTCAAGTGATTCAGCGTTTCCAGAACAAAGCACTAAAGAACATAGTTGATGCACTCTGGTACTGCCGAAACAGAGACATTCATCGCCAAATTTGCTAGTAGCCACGAACAAAGTCTACTCAACCATGTGGTTGTCAAGGCAATCCAGCTCCTAGACAACACAAACCAAATAAGAAGACTTAAGAAGAGGAAGCAAATCAGAGCATTGTGCGGGTCGTGCTACATGAGTAGTGTAGTTAAGATACTAGGACACAACCAAACTAGTAAGTAAAAGACCTTAGCTTAAGATTTTCAAACATACTAACTTGAGATAGAATAAAATTACTCATTGATCTATATATAAGATGAAATAAAACACGTTTTCGTTGTGTTTTTAGTTTAATTGCCAAATATGAATTCTACTGTCGATTACGCCGTTTCATTTGTATTTTTCTCTACAAACTTGAAATATGGACATGAAAGTAAAACTGCAAATTTTATCGTAATAAAATTGTAGTTTGCAACCAACTTTATTCATTGCAATATTAATAAGCTTATTGATATGGTAGTAAGTATTCCAATTTACAAAAAAAGAAAATTGTTATCTAAATTTGCGGATAACTGCTTTAAGATAAAACATCCATTCCTTAAATATCCTTAAAACCATTATGTAGAATGTATGTAATCTAAACAACTTCGTAGATTATTTGAGGTTCTGAAGTAGAATTGTATGAAAATATATACTTTTCGATCAAAAGATAGAAAAACTGTACAGCTATTATGTATTAAACTCATACTGGTGTAAAAAAGTGATATTATGTCATAAGTTTAAGCAAATACAGATAAATAATAACACTATTTTGTGTAACTCACAATATTGCTCTTCTAATAGCTCTCACTCTCTCTCCATCTCTCTCGCCGTACACTTCGTGTCCAAAGATCGTAATTTGTGTGTTTAAGTATTCATATGGTTCCTGATTACATCTTTGCATTTCTCTCTATCTTGTGCGTTTTAGTATTTTCTTCTAACTTTGTTTCAGTTAATTCTTTTATTTCGTCTGTCTATTTTCCACACGTGGTCTAGATAAAATATAAAAGGGTGAAGGCTTCTCAGGAAAATGAAGTAAAACTATTCATTTATTATAAAACATGACTGCAGAATATTTATTGTGAGCCATTATCCTCTCAAATTTGGACACCTGTTTTAGGCTTATCTAACTTCTAGCACTGAACACTGATCAATATACTTTCAGTATTATTCTCAATATTTATCTATACATACCTCAATCTGGAACATTTGCTTTTGTCCTGTTTGTGAAATTAATAATTTTTTGACAGTTGGTGCCTCGTCTTAAGCATGTTTTCGCTGAGAATTGCTCACTTTTGTGCAGTTTTCCGCTTCTTTGTATTTTTGGTATTTGTATTACCTTCTTTTTGGTAAATTTAGTTTAGACAGAACCCGCAAGGCGCGACACAAAGCTCATGAAGGGTCTCCTCTCTAGTCGCTGTTACCTCTGTCCATAACACCAACAGGCAGCGCATGCTAAAGCATGTTATAGGAATACCCGGGTACAAGAAGCCTTTTTGCGTCTATTGACCAAGATACATAACAAAAAAATGTTCCCATATGTTTGTAATCGACAGACCTTGCACTCGGGACACTGGCAAGAGGACACGAGAGTCATAGAACGATAAGAATTGAGGAAACAGTTGGTATTGTTGGGTTACATTGTTTAGTTAGGTTACACATCTACGGCTAGCGTAATCATGCTCTTTTTTCAGAACTCAAAATGCTTAACCCAAAGAATATTTTGTTGGAGATAAAGAGACTGCGAAGTTTTTTTTAGAAATACCCGACCGCCAAGCTAGCCAACTAAAGAAAAGAAAAAGAGCTTGTTAATATGTTGTTTACAATGTTTCAGGAGCATCTAATACACCCAGAGAATTTGAATTAATACGAATATTTTGACTATCAACGTGAGAATTCAAAGAGCGGGATATTGGAATCTGAGGACAATTCAGATGGTGATGAAGAACTGGAGAACACGGGTATAAGTGAGAGATAACTTTTTCTTCGAGCAAAAGTAAAAGGTAAAAAAGTTTTGGAAACATCTTTAGGTTTAGGAGATATTTCAGAGCAGTTCAGTTAAAGTTCTTGAGAATTTTTTGTATACACCAGTTGTATCGCTTTCAGAAAGCGGGGAAATTCTAGCTAAAAAGATTAAACTTATTGACGAGGGAGTTGCAAATAAGTTTAGAAGAACAGGATCTGCCGCTGCATGACGATCACTTGAGAACGTAGGTATACCAGAAGGATCAAGAAATACGATGTGAATTTAAAGCTTTCTGCTAGTAGCTGCACCGCTTTAAGAAAAATAAGAGAATTGAGTCGCGCCAGGTAAGGAAAGTAGTGACGACACGCCATAATATGAGAAGGTAGCGAAATTCGTCAGTTACTGTGGGATTAACTCCCGCGCAATTATATCCGAATACGATGTTGGCTATGTAATTAATACGGATCGGTTAGGATTGAATGATGAGTTCTATTCCAAGCGCACTTTAGAAAGCAAATAAATGCAATGAACGCTACAACTCACAGCTACATGGTGGAGCCACTGATGACTATGTCTGAAAAACTTGTTGGGAAGATATTTGTTATAATTTGGAAGGAACAGCTGGTGTTTTCGGAGAAACCATTACGGATACTTTGCGGAATAAGCCAATGCTTAACTTTAAAATCAAATTCAGCTCCTTTAGCAAGATGTCCAAAGAGTTGGTGAAGCAGTTCTACATCAAATGCGTGAAGCCAGTAGTGAGGAATTAGCCTTTTGTGCTTATGCAGGATTCATGGATTGAGCAAAAAAGTCAAACCTTGTTAGATCAATAAATGTGCCATCAACTAACTATGCCGCCAAAAACGAAAAGAATGGTGCAATAACTGAACGTATAAATAAATCAATGTACGATCATGTGATGCTCGAAAATTTAACCGTTGTAAAGCTACACAGAATGCTCAAGATACTTGGGATGCGCTATTTTATATATAACTAGCCACTATCACTTGGAGATGCCAATGGAAAGTGTGATTACGGCGACTGTGAAAGCTATTGTTTCATAAAATGTGCCTATTGGCGTATGCTTCTGTGTTTCAATTATGTATTAAATGAGAATGAACCGCATCTGCATTTTAAATAAAGCCTTATTCGACCGAAAACTGCCTCTTTTTTCAGAAAATTGCTTAAAACGCGCTTCAGTGAGCAAAAAAATCGAACTGCTTATATCTAACATTGTAGCAGTGCAACAAACGCCAGTTCATTCTTACTTTGGGAGTGTAGGCAACAGTCCGAGCAGCAAAAAGTGACCTCAGCATAAATTATCCGAAAAACAGACCACACGCACAAAATAATTATATACGAGTACAAAAAACAACTTTTTATTAAAATTTATGATTAACACCTGGCAACCTTTCCTTATAAGAACAATCTCGTGTGTATTTTACTACTTCTACGTTAAAGTTATGATTGTTTATCTTTCATAGTAGTCCACTTCGTCGTCACTAACCTGTTCAAAAAATATTGAAATATATCTACTTGGTATAAATTTTTCTTGTTTGCTTTATCATTTTTTTAATTACCAATATTATAAAAAAAATTTTCGTATTGTAAAGGCGTTATTTTCTTTCTACTTGAGTTCTTCTCAATTTTGTTTGTATTTATTTATTTGATTATGTAAGAACTTCTTCTCTTTTGCAAAATAATTTCTTTGAACTTTCAAATAATTGTTAAACTGTAACTGATCATTATCTTTAATGAAGTCAGGAAAAATGGTCACATCAAATTACTACGTATCACCAGTTTTACCACTGAGATTGTAATGATATTCCTTGAAAGGTAGTGAGAATTTGTTTAGATTTACAAAAATATAAAAAAAATGTTACTTTATTTTGTGTTAGTGTATTTATCACTTTTATAACAACCTTAATTTATAATTATGATATTTTCAGGTGCCTTGTTTGAATATATCGGTTGATATGCTAATGATTAATTACATACTGAAAACTTTTTGCGTTTGCTTTTGTAGGTATAATATCTTTTATGCAGTTATTATATTTTTATTTCTTAAAAAACAAACTTTTGAATAACAATAAATAAAAAGACGGAAACAGAATTTAAAAATCCCTTAAACGCAGTTGTATAGTTACTGAAAGCATTCAGCGCACATCAATGCAAGCGCCAGTCCAAATATCAAAGTTCAACTCGTGTTTTCGACAAAGAAAGCTTTTGTAAGCACGAGGGCGCTTTGTAAACACTCAAATGGGCTACATCATGCAGCCGATGAGGTGTGCATTTCAAACAACGCGCAATAAAAATTTGAGCCTCGATTATTGGCCAACGGCATCAGGTACGTGTGCAGCCTGAAAGCGCCTTTTTCATTCACAAATGCCGTGGTAAGTTTTTATTGTGTTCCATTGAATGCCGCGACGACGCTGAAGTAAAGAAGTAGGAGAGAGCATAAAAAGCTGTTAGAAGTTTCAAGTGCTACAGTATTGAAGAAGTTTCTACCTTTAAAAAAACGAAACCAAAAAATAAAAAGTTCTAGCAAGGAGCTAGTTTTGAGGGTGCCTAAGAAAACAAGTTAGCTAAAGATGGAAACATCAAGACAGTGCTTTCATTTTTGTATAAATTGCATAAATAAATTAATTGTTATAACTTGTTGCCGAGATGTATATTTCATTTAATTAAAAAAATTGCTAAGCAAACAGCAATGCGAAAGGCCTTTACAATTTGCTTTGTGCCCAATTAATTTTTTATTCGCAGCGGCGCGAAGATTAACTGCTGCTGCTTAAATGGACAAAAAAGCAGCGGCGGGCGCGGCCGAAATTTATGAACCCCGAAATTTGCGCGTCAGCCTAAAATATTGCTGAGGTATCAGTTATATGATTTACCGCGCATTCCATAATTCATCAACTTGTAGCTCGTCGCGGATAAATCTTGGATGAAAGGCAAAGAAAGGCCGCGCACAAAGAAGCCTCTGCGTCGCGGTGCCGAAAAAGCTGCTGCCACGCGAAAAGCTAATCTGGCCGGCTGGGTTTTATTGGGAAACTTGCCGCGCTTCGAATTGTATCGCAGCACAAATAAAGTTGCCTGACGTGTGCTGCCTTGGAGTTTAGCGCCATGAACAGGTTTTCGGATATGCAATATAGATGGGCCCGTCGACTCTAACAAATAAAGCACATTCGCAGACACTTCCGTTAGTTGTGTGCAACAAATATTGGGACTAGATGTTAAAGTGTAGTAGTTTTAGATTAAAATTCTTAAGATATATTTAAAAGAAGATAAAAGGATGGTGCACATAAACTTACATAAGAGTTTTGCAAGAACAAAGCAGTTGAATAAATTAGGAGTAGTTCTAAATTTAAAAAAAAAAAATTAAAGATGATAAGATGTTTCATATGCATGCACAAAAAACCTGATTAGATGCCAATAGGAAAGAAATAATAAGTGCTTAAAGGTAATTTTTGTAATAATCTGCAATAATAACAATAAGCAAATTAGATCACCACAGAAAGTTTAACGTTGTACTAACGGTTTAACACATTTATGTCTATCTACACAGCTCGCCACTATTGTTGAGTACACTTAACTATGTTTTCTTTCACTGCGGGCACTTTCACGTCTTGTAGTTTTTGTTTATTAGGAACATAGAACGGTGCGTTGGTGATTATACAGAGTCTTGGTTTGGAAACGTTACAGCATTTCTGTGTTGGAGTGCGATACTATAACCCATAACTGAATGCCATAGCTACCAATTGGTTTTAGCACATTTTTGGAAACAAACAGTTAAGGCAAATTTAAAATTACGATAAAGTTGCCAATAATAATTTTTCATTTTCGGATTAAGATGTTTCCTATTTGTGCAAATATGTGTTCTCCAATTTAACCGTTTGTCAAGGTGCAAGTCCGCTTGGGGAAGAACAGAGCCGTCCATGTTAACTTCTGGTTTGGTTTTTCTGCGTCTAGTAAATGTAATTCCCACGAACTTGATTTATCTAGTTTAAAACGCTATTTCTGAACCAGTCTCAAACTTGGTTGAGATTTTTTTGCGAATTTTGTGCGGCTACGATAGGATGTCATGTCACCAGCATATAGTTAAATCAGCATAGTTAAATAATTCTAAGTACTACCGTGAGAAGTTAGATCAGCATTTAGAAGCTTGCAGCGTTTATCTCACATAAGCACCTTTTTGTATTTGCTTCTTAGTACTCATATCTTATCTACGTTCTAAGCATTACCGTGGGATTCCGGTGCCGTGGGATAGCGGTGTGCTGACAATTTATGTATAAATGCGGCCAACATTTAGAATAGTAGTCAGTAAGTAACCACTGTCTTTAGTAATAACATTAAATGTAAAATATCGGCACTTTGTAATTTCGAAATAAAATTTATTTTAAGAAATTCTCTAAAGTGTTCGACATAATTGGCGCTGCGAACAGGATAGCCTGACGGTTAAACCAATTAACCGGGGTATTTTAATACCTTGCTGGCTATCCAGAAGAACCCGAATCCCTGCGAAAGTAACTCAAGTGGACCGAAGTCGGAAGAATTTCAATTGTACGAAGCGCTTCGTCTGCACGGAGGACCCGAGTCTACCCGCAGTTCCGCTTCGCCTGGTTATTTTCGCGGAAAGAAACCGCCTGCAAACCATCTACCAAATGTTATTAGCTACTTTAGTCCTGTAAGTACCTTTTAATTATCCTTTATCGTCGCATTATACATGTATTGTACCGTATGAATACATATCGTGAAAGATCGCCTATTAGAAGAAATAATCGCGAACTTGATCCAATTGATCGTAACGCAATGGCTAATTACACAGAAATTAGTATTGTTAAAGAAATGATTCCTCAATACGAGGGAGGAAGCAGAAACTTATCATATTTTATTCAGCAATGTGAAAAATTTATTAGTACCTAGAAGAACACAACACCCGGCCAAGAAAATTGCACGTTTAATAAATTTCTTTTCGAAATTTGTTGCTCAAAACTAACTGGCAGTGCTAGAGATACTCTAGTCACAAACGACTGCTCTAGTTGGGATAAAGTTAAAAGAACACTTTTGAATCGTTTTGGAGATCCGAGAAATGAAACAGTTTTAGAAAATGATCTTGCAACTTGTTATCAAGAATCAAACGAAACGTACGACCAATATTACGAAAAAATTAAAAATAAATTACAACAATTGTTGGAGCACGTATACATACGTGAAGTCGACAATAATCTTAGGAAGTATAAAATAGATTTATATAACCAAAAAGTGTTAGATACATTCAAAGCAGGATTATTAGAACCTTATAAATCTTTTATATTATATAAAAATGTTAACTCACTAGAAGAATGCATACTGCAATTTAGAAATTTTGATAATCATAAGCAGCAGGTTAACTTTTTAAATTTTATTAGACAAAAAACTCCCATAAAACCGACGTTTAAAAACAATTCACAAAACAAAAATCCGAATTTAAAATTTAGACCACAATATTTAAATAATTTTAATAAAAGTAGTTATCCAAACCATTTTTACAACCATATTCGAATACCAAACTTTGTTAATGTTCAACCTCGACCAGCACAGCCTCAGTTTACAAACAATTCAGTAATTTCTAAAGGAAAGCCCGAACCGATGTCAATTTGCACTAGAAATATAAATAGGCCTTACCAAAACAACATTCCGAATCGACCACAGGCTAATTACATCCGTAGTACTGGCCCGCGTAATTTTATCTCAGAAGAACTTCATAATGTTGAAGAAGCCCAAGAACAGCAATCACAACTGCAAAATGATGAAAATTACGAGTATGATGACGATTCTCAAGACTGTTACGATGAACAAGCCGAAAATTTTCCTATACGAGCCTCGGAAGAACGATTGTTGACTTAAATTTTTCCACGAATAAACCAAAATTACCATTTATCACTATACAGACACTAAATCTAAAAATTTTGATCGACAGTGGTGCTTCAAATTCAATTACAAACTCAGGACCGGCTTATGAATATTTTCAAATTATTTTTTTCAAAAACCATTTACAGTAAAAAGCCTAAATCAGACAGTAACAGATGACAAATATATATCATTTCCTATGTTACAGGAATTTGGCATATAAAATAATATCAATTTTCATAATATTAAGTGGCATGACCGCTTTGACACCTTAATAGGAAGCGACTATTTTAAAAAATTAGGAGCAAAAATTGATTATAAAGAGCAAACACTACAAATAAATAATTTTAAAATTCCATTTTTTATGGAATTAAATCCGAACAATTTCAAACCTTTTAAACAAATTTCCAAAACACACATAAAAATTCCCACCAATATCGAAGAAGGCCCGGTAATTATTCCTGAAACCAAAATAGGTAACTACACTATTCCAGAATCGATTGCCTTTTGCAAAAATGGATTGTGTACAATACCATTAGAGGAAGCAAAAACCCTTTAATAGTGGAACCGGTAAATAATTTTCATTTGGCTACCCCAAATTCTCCCTGTTCAGAATTAGATATCACGAAATATACACTGAACATCTAATTTCGAGGAAAGTTCTGAAATAATATCCTATAGTAAATATAAAAACATTTTTTACAACGAAAATAGTGATTTAACCTTCACTAATGCTGTAAAACACAAAATTAGAACTACGGACGACGAACCTATTTTTTTGTAAATCATTTAGATACCCATACCAATTAAAAGAAGAAATTCAAAAACAAATTTAAAATCTACTAGACATCAAAATTATTAGGCCAAGCATATCTCCGTATAGTTCACCCGTTTGGATAGTCCCTCAAAAATTAGATGCGAGCGGCAAAAACAAGTGGCGACTCGTTATAGATTACCGAAAATTAAATGAAAAAACGATCGAAGATAAATATCCGCTTCCAAGAATTGAAGAAATATTAGATAACCTCGGAAAATGCACATACTTTTCTACTTTGGATCTTGCCCAAGGATTTCACCAAATAGAAATGGATCCCGAATCTATAGAAAAAACAGCCTTCACAACGGGAATTATGAATACACTAGAATGCCTTTTGGTCTCAAGAATGCACCTAGTATTTTTCAAAGAGTAATGGACAACATCCTACGTGATTATTTATATAAGTTCTGTTTTGTTTATATGAATGATGTAGTTATTTTCTCGAAATCCTTACACGACCACATGGTGCACCTTAAACTAATTTTCAAAGAACTTAAAGAATACAATCTGAAAGTACAAATAGACAAATCCGAGTTTCTTTGTAAAAAAGTTGAGTTTTGAGGCCACGTAATCACACCAAAAGGTATAAAACCAAACCCTTCAAAAATTAAAGCCATTCAGGAATATCCTATACCAAAAACAACAAGGGAAATAAAATCGTTCCTTGGATTAATTGGATACTACAGACGATTTATTAAAAGTTTTGCTAAGATTGCTCAACCATTCACAAAATGTTTAAAAAAGGGATCAAAAATAAATATAAGTGACTCAAACTACCTACAGGCATTTCAGTTATGTAAGGAGCTATTAACAAATGCACCCATACTCGTTTACCCTGATTTTAACAAAGACTTCTGTGTCACTGCTGATGCATCTAACACGGCTATAGGAGGTGTCCTGTCACAAGATAATAAAACAATCTCTTTTTACTCCCGAACATTGAATAGCGCCGAAATGAATTATTCAACTATAGAGCGAGAATTACTCAGTATTGTGGAATGCACAAAACATTTCCGACCTTATATTTTTGGCCGACAGTTTTTTATAGAAACAGATCACAAACCCCTTGTTTGATTCTCCCTAAGAGATCCGAATTCTAGACTAGTTAAGTGGCGCCTACGTCTTGAAGAATTTGACTACAAAGTAATATATAAGAAGGGAAAAGAAAATGTGGTTGCTGGCGCCTTATCTCGAATCGAACTTAATACTAATGAAACAACACATGAAGATACTGACCTTGATCTGTTATTAATACTACCAAATATCGATGAAAACTTAGACTTATCACCAGAGAAACTCGATGAAATATTAAATACCGACCAAATTCAGCGATCGGAAGATGAGACCAGACACACCTCTTTAGAAAACCCCGTTTTTACAATGACCATAAGCGATAAACCAATAAATCATTTTATGCATCGCATCATCCTAAAGTTAGGAGACCATTATAATGTAAGCTACACAAGACCTTTTTCTAAGCATCATTACGTTGTTACAGTTAGGAGAGGAGATGAATTAGAAAACCTCAGCCGTTTTTTCAAGGAATATATAAATCCTAACAATGTGTACGGAACTTATTTAAAAGACACCGAATTAGAATCAAAATTTTTAACAATCACACATCAACTGATTGATAACAAAGTAAAAATTATTAAAAGCAATATTCTGGCTAAAGACATGGAAGAATCTAATAATCTATACAATGCAATCACTCAGTACCATCTTACCAATTATAATGGAGTCACAGAAACTTATAATAACCTTAAATTCAAATACTATTGGCCAGATATGAAGACCAAAATTAATAAATTAATTAACGAATGTGAAACTTGTTTAATTCATAAATACGAACGAAACCCGTATAAAATTCAATTTTCAGGACCATTATTATCAAAGAAACCTTTTGATATAATACACATCGATACATTTAGTTTCGAAGGTCACAAATGTTTAACAATCATAGATTTATTTTCACGTTATGCACAAGCCTACTTTATAAACGGACTACCGGAATTACAATTCTAAATAAACTTCGACACTTTTTCTCACACCATAATTTTCCCAGAAGAATTGTGTGCGATGAAGGAAAAGAGTTCAAAAATAAAGTCTTTCAAGAATATTGTGATATGTTCAAAATTGAAACCTACTTCACCACAAACTACAATAGTAGTTCAAATACACCTATAGAAAGATTTCATTCTACCGTCCTAGAAAAACTGAGAACAGTTAAAGCTCAAAATGAAAACGAATCTCCACAAAATATAATGATAACAGCGATATTAATATATAATAATGTTCATTCAACCACATATGAAAATTTAAACGCTCATGAACTTGATTTAGATGAAACTACGTTTGAAAATTACAATGAAAAGAGAAAAAACGAAATACTACGATTTTACGAAGAATGATATAAAAAACAATTAGAAAAAGACACCAAGAGATTAGAAACACAGAACAAAGATAAGATTTCCAACATAGAAATTGACGAGCCGACAGTATATTTTACCCGTCAAAGAATTAGAAAGACCGATCCATATTACGATAAGGTTAATATTACAAACATCGACGGTAACAAAATTTCAGGTATAAGAGAACTATCAAAAAGACCCGCCAATTTACATACCAGAAAAATAAAAAGAATTAAAAAGAAATTTCCATTGCAGAATCGGCCTCCTGACCAGGAGCCAGGCCCTTCAAATAGAAGAGATCCAAGTTAATGGTTTTTTTGCTGAAGACCTAGGCCCAGCAAAAATTCTAAGCCATTTTCATAAATTTTATTTTTATATTAATATTAGTGATTCGGCCGCTGGCCTCGTAGATGAGTGGATGTGTCTGTGACGCGCGTGTTATCTATGCATGCACTCGAATGCCAGTGACCCGCACTAATCAGTGAGTTTATTTTATTTATTTTAAATATGTTTCCGTTTCAACCACAAATGCCTATTGCTCAACAACATATTTCAATTTCTCAACATTATTTATTATATCACAACCAGCCATTAACGCCCTACACTAATCCTCCTACGCAACAATTATTATCAAGCCAAACATATGTTCCATATGTATCTTATCCTACTAATATTCCACAACCCATGCACTGTCCGCCACAAAATCCTAATAACCAGCATTCAGCACCTGAAATGACCGCAACAAATGATGACCAACCCCAAACGAGCTCTCATGAGTGGCAAGTAATGAAAAGAGAAAAGATGCCCACGCTCCCTGATAATAACCTCGAATTACAAAGCCAAATCATCGATAACAACAGATTTAATTTATTAAATGACATGCACGAAGATAACGTAATGGAAACAACTAGAGACGAACCACAAGCTGCAGTTAAGAAACCCCCTCCAGTATATATACACGGAGTAGAAAATTATAACGCAATGATTACAAATCTGACAAAAGTATTAGAAACTGAACAATACAACTCAAAAACACTAGCAAACAACGTCGTCAAGATAAATACTAATAACCCTGAAACATATCGAAAACTTGTGAGACATCTTGATGACGAGAAAATTATTTTTCATACTTATCAGATTCAAGAAGAAAGGGCATTTAGAGTTGTAATCAGAAACCTTCACCCAACAGTCGATACCGCGTTGATAAAAGAAGATTTGAAAGGGAAAGGACATACTGTACGCAATTTAATGAACATAAGACACAGGGTAGACAAAACACCACTTCCTTTATTCTTTGTTGACCTCGAGTAACAACAAAGAGATATACGAACTTAGATCTCTATTAAATATGATAATTACAGTTGAGCCACAAAGGAAAGAAACCAATATCATCCAGTGTACTCGTTGTCAAGCATACGGACACAGCAAAACTTACTGCAGAAAACCATTCGCGTGCGTAAAGTGTGGTGGTAACCACAATACCCTGACGTGTACAAAGCCAAAAGACACTCCTGCTACATGTGCATTGTGCAATGGAGCCCACCCAGCAAACTATAAAGGATGCTCTATCTACCAACAACTTCAGTTAAAAAGAGGAAACAACACCGCCAACCCTAGGATGCAAGCACCACAAGCTCTAAAGGCGGTCACAATTCAACCAAACACATATAGGGCAAACAGGTTTCCAACTAGCTATGCCGCAGCCGTGGCTGGACAACAAAATTTCATAACAACGTCAGACTCATACAACACTCAAAATCAAAATCAAAACAGCAATGACATCTCCCTGTCTCAGTTCCTTTCCAAATTTGAAACCATGTTTAGCCAGTTAATGCAACAAAATACTATGATGCTCAACCTACTCACTAGCCTGATAACCAAAATCTCCCAATAATGGATACCCTAAGAATAGCCGTATGGAACGCAAACGGACTTCTATAACGCCGTTTAGAAGTAGAAGCGTTTCTAAACACCCAAAAAATCGACCTCCTCTTGTTATCTGAAGCACACTTTACTAATTACAACTACCTCAATATCCACAACTACAGAACTTATTACACCTGTCATCCCGACAACACAGCTCACGCTGGAACGGCAATTATAATCAGCAGCAAATTATCACACTACGAAATGGAGAAATTTGAAACATATCATATACAAGCCACAAATGTCAAAATTAAAGACCACGTTGGAGACATAACAGTATCATCAGTATATTGCCCTCCGCGGCATTCAATAACGCAGAACCAGTTCGAAGATTTCTTCAAGACGCTAGGAGACCGGTTCATAGCAGGTGGTGATTTTAACTCTAAACACCCCTTATGGGGTTCCAGATTAATTAACCCAAAGGGAAGGCAACTATATAAAACCATCTTAAATAATCATTATAATGCAGTAGCCACAGGCAAACCCACATATTGGCCAACCGATCTGAATAAACTGCCCGATGCATTAGATTTCCTTATTGCAAAAAATTTCTCGCTCAACTACATCGATGTTGCTGACTGCTACGATCTAAACTCGGATCACTCTGCTATAATATGCACGTTGAGTAGCTGCATAATCAACAAGCCTGCAAGGCCTAGCCTACACAACAGTCTTACGAATTGGGACATTTTTCGACAATATATTGATGAACATCTATCGATTCCAGCAGTACTTAACACTTCAAATGAAATTGAAACGGCAATAGAACGACTAACACAAACCTTACAATATGCTTCTTGGACAGCTACGCCCATAAAACTACAACATAAATGTAACAAAACATTAACAACTACTCCTTAGAAATTAGACAAAAGATCAGCGACAAACGAAAAGCAAGACGGATCTGGCAACAAACAAGACACCCAAGAGACAAAAATATACTAAACACTCTCACCACACAACTAAAAAGATTAATCAAGGAACAGAAAAACGAAACGTTCAATGATTACGTGCGAAACTTATCCCCCAGTCAACACCATGACTACTCCTTATGGCGCGCAACTAGGAATTTGAAAAAGCCTAATATCCCTATCCCTCCTATTCGTAAAAATGATGGCTCTTGGGCCCGATGTGACAAAGATAAAGCGGTGGTATTCGGCGAACACTTAGCTGCAACCTTTCAACCGCACGAATCAGACAGAACTCCACAAGATGATTACGAAATTCTCGAATTCCTCAAATCACCACTCCAACTCCATTTACCCATTCGACACTGTACACCCAACGAAGTCCAAACAGAAGTTAAATGTTTAAAACTGGCAAAGCACCGGGATATGACCTAATTACGTCCGAATTACTCCGTCAACTGCCAAAAAGGGATAGCAGCTATAACACGTATATATAATGCCATCTTAAGAACTCAGTACTTCCCAATCCAATGGAAATTTGCCGAAGTAATTGTCATTCAAAAGCCAGGAAAACCAGCTCAATTACCAGCTTCTTATAGACCGATTTCGCTGTTACCACTCCTCTCTAAGCTCTTTGAGCGAATTCTACTAAGAAGACTTGAACCCATTATAGAAGAACTGCATTTAGTTCCGGAACATCAATTCGGTTTCCGCAGAAAATACTCAACATTGGAACAAGTCCATAGGATAGTGGATAAGGTAGAAAAAGACTTCGAGGAAAAACGGTTATGCCTAGCAGCATTCTTAGACGTGGGCCAAGCTTTTGATCGAGTTTGGCACCCTGGCCTCCTATATAAGATCAAGCAAACCCTACCGCAACAGTGCTCTTCAAGTCGTATCTAGAAAACAGATACTTTCGGGTCAAAATCAATGACAGCCACTCGCCAATCTACTCAGTCGAGGCAGGTGTACCACAAGGTAGCGTACTGGGACCGACATTATATCAGTTGTTGACGGCAGACCTTCCTGTTACCGACAATGTTTTAATTGCTACGTTTGCGGACGACACGGCTGTATTATCTTCACACAGAGATCCACTTCAGGCATCAATATACCTGCAAAATGCGCTGGAAGCTTTAGAAAACTGGATAAAGACCTGGCGCATCAAAATCAATGAAAACAAATCGGCTTCAGTGGTCTTCACCCTCCGCAAGGTTGTTCCACCTCCTATAATCTTCAACGGCACTAACATACCACACAAAGAAGATATCAAATATCTCGGTATCCATCTCGATAGCAAACTAAACTGGAAAAAACATGTACAGAGTAAGCGAAAAGAATTAGATATCCGCGTGAAGAAGATGTTCTGGCTCCTCGGACGAAAATCCCAGCTCAGTTTAACAAACAAGGTGTTGTTATATAAAACCACGTTAGTACCGATTTGGACGTATGGGATCCAGTTTTGGGGATCTGCTGAGTCATCGAACATCGAGATATTACAGCGATTTCAAAGCAAAACACTTCGCGCAATAGCAAACGCCGAATGGTATGTGAACAACCGCACATTACATAACGATCTAAAGATCCCATGGATTAAAGATGTCATCAAAGCTTGCTGCATCAGATACAACGATCGTATTAGTGATCACCCTAGTGTTCTAGTGACAGACTTATTAAATAATGCAAACGCAGTTAGACGCCTGAAACGGACAAAGTTTAGTGACCTAACAAATTAGTAATAAGACTTGTATACCTTGTAATGACAGGAGGTCACTCTTGGTGTTCCTCCCCACATGCTATGTACATTAACTCATTTGCTTGTTAGTCTAGTTAGACTAGTTGTAAATATGCAGTAAATAAAAAAAAAATATTAATATTAGTAACCTAGAAATTAGTTGTTGTAAAATATTAAGTAATACAATTATTTTAGAAACAAAATCCGTCAATCCAATCACACGCCAACTCGTAAACGCCCTTAAAGAAATTGTCTATCTATTGAAGACCAATTAGCAAAATTCAAACACAACAAAACGAGGTTTAATAGATGCTCTAGGAACAACAATAAAATACATTACAGGTAACCCGGATAATAATGATCTCGCGGAAATAAATAAAAACTTAAATAATCTTTACAATAATGAAGATAAAATTATCAAACAAATGGACAAATTCACATCTTTTGCAAATCATATTTCTAATAGGTACTCGGAAGACTTGAAAACCATTCAAGAAAACTTATTTTTATCATTCAACGCACTAAAAAAAATATGAGCGACATTTTCGATATACAATTAAACGTACAATATAATTATTATCTCAGTTCAAAAATGATAAGCATCCCCGAAGATATAGAAAGAACCATTTCGCTAGCATTTTCGGAAAACACAAATTTAGAAATCATTTCAAATCCCGAATTAGTTTCTATCATGAACCACCTAAAACTAACTCATAGACCTACACAAATATTCAAATTAGACAAAAATCATGCTTTTAAAGTATTGGAATTTACAAAATTTCAGATATTATCAACAGGCAATGTAATTACATATATATCGCGCGTCCCTATTCTAAACCCGTCTCTACACCAACATGCAAAAATATATCCTATTCCTAATGACCAGGATAAGTTGTTAATATCTCCATGTAAATATCACCTGCAGAACGGAAGAACCGAGTTGTGGAGTGATGAAGACTGTAAAGTAATTGATAAACAAACCATATGTAGTAAAACATCTCATATTGATTAATGCGTCTTATCTGATAGTAAACATTGTCTTTTCGCTTTAGCCAATAACAACTACCAATTGTACAGTAGGTTTAACAATGGAAAACTTTTAGTCTCTTGTAAAACTAATTTAGAAGTAATTGAAGAATGTCCTGATAGAATCGCCCATTTTAATGTAAAAAATAGCGCCTTAATCTCATCAACAAATTGTAAAATAATCATAGGGGAAGAAGTATTTGAAAATGCGTTTAACAATTTTACATTTAAGAATCCTTTAATCATTAGTACTCATGACGGTAAACCTACAACCTCGCAGTTTAAACGATCTGAAAGGTTTAAGAGAAGATGGTGTACATTTGGAAAGCGGCACACAATTGTATCCCGTATATCATGCAGTTCATTCGTTTATAACAATAATTATAGTAATTTTTATAACTATTAGCGCTATTATATTATATAAATTTAGAAGTAAAATACAAAACGCAATCAAAGGAGACGAAAAGGATTCTCATGAGCTACGACCCCTTCCAAGAACCGCTACCACGCAGAACGAGGACGTTCTATCTTAAGGAGGTAGGAGTTAAATCAGCATAGTTAAATAATTCTAAGTACTGCCGTGAGAAGTTAAATCAGCATTTAGAAGCTTGCAGCGTTTATCTCACATAAGCACCTTTTTGTATTTGCTTCTTAGTACTCATATCTTATCTACGTTCTAAGCATTACCGTGTGCTTACAATTTATGTATAAATGCGGCCAACATTTAGAATAGTAGTCAGTAAGTAACCACTGTCTTTAGTAATAACATTAAATGTAAAATATCGGCACTTTGTAATTTCTAAATAAAATTTAGTTTAAGAAATTCTCTAAAGTGTTCGACTTAATTATATGTTACAATAGATAGATTAGGAATCGTGTGTCAGCTGTGTATAAGATATGCACATCTGGTTTAGGTTTCGGCTAAATAATTATTTTTGAATTCCTTTTAGGTTCCCAGTGACAGCGTCATTTTCAGCAATTCTTTATTTAATATCAGTCAAGCAGTTATTTATAGTTTTCTGATAATTACTAAGTGGATCTATAAGGATAATATTTTAATTGAACTTTCTGTATTACTTTAATTTTTTAAATATAGTATTGGTAGTTACCTGATCTTCTAAAATGTTTATGATTCTATTACAGCTTGTTTTACTTAATATTCAAATTGTTATCAAAGGTATGATGGGACTGTGGGCAGAGGATTAGTTGTAATAAGTTTGGGTAGCCTTGTAAAAGACCTTTAGTTGCAAAAAAGTTAAAAAGGTTGGGGATAGATTACTTAGATGGTGCTGCTGCATAACGGAAAACATGTTTTTTCTTGCACAAGAGCTGCGTGGCCCCCAACAGGGGTGTTTTGTATTAAAGTCACCTCCATTAACAAATCTATTACCTAAAAAATAAAAGTGTGTCAAAATATCCTTTATTGAAGAATAATAGAGTCTCTACAACAGTAGAAACAGTTAAAGGTCCTAACTAGTCCTCTACAATTCTTACACCAGTAATTTGAATAAATTCAAAGCAATTTTATAGTGCTTTACATGTTGTTTTATTATATTTGCGTCTCCTCCTCAAGCTTTGTAATTAATATTGGAATAGGATCGTTTAGTAAAATGTCTATATTGTTATTCGATAGAAACGTTTTTATATCTTGGAAGTGACTCCATTATTGTGCTATATTAAGTAGTTGAGCCATTAATTCTGGTTATTGTTCCCTAGTTGTCACACTAAACCTTTCAGAACATTTATCTCTTCAATGAGATCCTATTAATATAAAGCTGGGTTAGCCACTTGGATGCAAGGTGCTTGAGTGTGACTTGCGGAGGTCACAATGCTTGGTTGGTTCTGGTTTGAAGCGCATTATCTGCAATTATAGCTAACTTGTTTCAACACGTTTGATTCTAAAGGAAGAAACTCTTCTGTTCTTAATCTGATTGTAGATTGTGCATCCTCTGTAGTTGGAGTGGTGTTTTCTCAGACAGAGCACGTATTCGGTTTCGCTTAGTGTATGTTCTGTAATCATATTTTTCGGCACTTTTCACGCATCTAAATGGGCGAGTACAATAATTTAGCGTGTGACCATAACATTGGCATCTTTTTTGTTTTGATGCAGAACTTAAATTTAGCAACGATATATAATAGAGTAGTAATTTGGCAATTGTCTTATCGTTTAAGGCCTACAAAAAATAAGTTTAGAGGGATCTTTTTGGTATTATGCTTAACAGAAGTGATGCTCTTGCCTTGCTATCTAAATGATGCTAGTACCGCAATTATACTTTCTTTATCAATAGTACGATGAAGATTTATTATTCTTCTCAAGGATTTATCCTCAAGTGGAATTAATATGTGTCAAATTATGTGACGTTTGTCTAGCAAAGTTTTTAGCAATTTATATTTTTGAACTACTTTAAGAGTGCAATGGTTTATATTGATAATCGTCTTTATGTAGATGGGTATCAAGAAGTTTTAGTACCAGGATTACATTTGCTACTTAGTGTATAAATATAAAAGGAGAGTCGGGTATTTTCCTTATTTTTGCTTTACAACGTGGACCTCCTACTGTATTTGTTAAATATTAAAAACTACGACTTGTCGTTTTGGCTTGAGTATTGTAATGAGAATTGAGGAATTGGATTTCTTTCTCTTATGTTTTCGTGATTTCAGTTCCTGAAAATTATTTGGTTTCAGAATGGTTTCTGATTCTACACATGGAATAGGGTTGTTCTGCTCCAAGACGATTGTTAAATTTATACAAATTAATTTATTTGAAATAAGTTTATAAGAAACTAGTCCCATAAACCAAACTTTGCTTTATCACCAAGTCTGACAAGAGTCTTTATTTCGCAAAAGTCGAATACCAACGCTTAATGTTAAATAGATGAGTAATGATATGCTTGTAAAGAGTTCTTATGAAAAACACCACGTTATTTAATTATTGTAATAGTGTAAAAGCATGAAGACACTTGTGTCATCTATTGTAGTTTAAATTTTTATAATTTATTTCATAATTTTTCAAAATATCTTTCATCACATTATGCAATTCTGAATTATTCAAAATTAATCGTCCAGCTTACCTCTTTACATTTATCTAGACACATTCAGCATCCCCGCTGTTAGAAAAAACTAGTCGCTAAAAATTATTAGGTATCGTGACCTTTTATTATTCCTTGGTATTGCGAGAGGTTCTGTTCTCCAAGTAATTGAGTATTTTACGACACCACGCAACGAATTGCGTTTGTTGCTAACAAATTTTTCTTACTTTAGGGTTGTCGTGTAGAAAGATACACATTCCACCCTTTTTTAAAGATTAATGGCATCTTTTCTTGACAACAGCAATATTTTTGTATTCAGGATGCACGCCCTGATGTCAAAGTGTCGTTCACGCTAAAATTTTCTCTTAAGATCAGTTAATACCACCTGAACATAATCATATAATAAGGGTAATCGTATTTTAACAAAAGTCATTTCCGTCAAACATTCAAACTGCGAGGTAAATTATAACGCAAAATTGCCCGTTGTCTTTTATCATAACATTGCGTGCTTTCTTCTGTGAAAAAGTTCAAAAGGAATTGCCACCAATTGATTATTCGGTTATTACAATGCAGGTTTGAACATAGCTCAATATGCTTGAACTTGCTAAAACGCGTGATCGCATTTTGTAAAACTTTTCTATTGGCCTATGTACCTATAAACCACAGGGCGATATAATTACAGTAAAGTTATTTTAGACAATCTCAGAACATCAGGTTTTAGTTATACATACTCATCTTTGAACTAACTGCAAAAAAATGCATCTTTATTTATAAAATAGCTGATTTAATGAAGTTTAAGAGGCAACTTAATAAAGTTGATTTGTTGGTATAATATCATTGAAAATGCATGCCAGATTTTTAAATAATCTTGCAACTCCCTTTCCCAAGAATAATTTGTAGTCAAAGCACTAGCTTACGTCTTATACCATTAATACACCCTTTTAGGAGAAAACTCCGCTAACTTTTAAAGAGTGAACTACTTAGAAATGCTACACTATAACCTAATGGCGTCTTTTGTATTTTATTTCTTAAACTAAAATAAAGTTATTTATAATTGTGTTATCTCTAACTTTCTTTGTAGTCGTAAGCAGTTAGTTAGCTTATAACTAGTACTCCAGAGGCTCGGACATAAACTAAGTATGCAATATAGCGTAAAATAACATAAATTTTCCTGTCTAGTGACCCCCCAAGGCCACAAATAGTAAAAAGGTTAAACTTACGTTCAATATAAACAGGTATATGGAATGTTAAATAATATTTTGTCCAACAGTAAACTCGTACTTAAACTAAATTCGCTCTAAATTAATAAATAAGAACTAGAGATTTGTATGTGTGCACATAAAGTATTAAAATAACGGTCTGGATGCCAACAAAATTTGACTTTAATAATTAACGAGGTCTGGAGAACCCCCTACCCGGAGAGCTTGTCCAACACCGACATGCTTGAGCCCCTTCGCATAGTAGTTTTTAAAAATAAAAACACGATTAAAAAACTCTGACATTTGGCGTACGCCGTTGCCATGACAACACATTTACGTATACCCAGTTAGAGTTGAACTTTGACCTTTGACCTTTGACCTGTGTGACAGCACTCATAATTTTTTTTATATATAATTGCTTTATTACCCCATCTCAAACGAAAATTTTCCATCGCTTGCGGTTCCGGAAATATATTACCTCGATCGCGCCTGCCGCCGGGCCGAAATTTGTCCTTCGGAGGCGCTCGGGTCGGCACGAAAAGGCACGAACGATTTGACCTTTGACCTAAGTGACCGCAGCAGCAGCACTCATAATTTTTTTTATATATATAACGAGGTCTGGCAGCGGCCCCCCAGAGAGCTTGTCCAACTCCGACATGATTGAGCCCGCCCCTTCGCATAGTAGTTTTTAAAAATAAATAAAAACACGATTAAAAAGCTCTGTTTGACATAATTGACGTACGCCGTTGCCATGACAACACATTTACGTATACCCAGTTAGAGTTGAACTTTGACCTTTAACCTTTGACCTGTGTGACAACACTCATAATTTTTTTATATATAATTGCTTTATTACCCCATCTCAAACGAAAATTTTCCATCGCTTACGGTTCCGGAAATATATTACCTCGGTCGCGCCTGTCGCCGGACCGAAATTTGTCCTTCGGAGGCGCTCGGGTCGGAACGGAAAGGCACGAACGATTTGACCTTTGACCTGTGCGACAGCAGCAGCACTCATAATTTTTTTTATATATATAATTCTGATAGTTACATTAAATAAAAATTTCAAGATCCTTTTAGCTGTAAGTATAATAATATGTAAAAGGTTGATTTTGATATCTCATATACTATATACTAGTTTTGACTTATTGCCTTATACTACTTTTGTCTCTATACTTTTTTCGAATAGATATTACTAAGAAAATATTCATTTCAAAATCTGAATATAGCTAATTCGATTACTTAACAAAATTTTTCTACATTTGAAGATGATTGGAAGAAACTGAAGAAGATAAACTTGAAGTACCTGGTGGTGGGTCTACGTTAAACCACCTCGTACCGCCTTACAATGGGATCAGAATCTTCCGGCGCTTTCAGCGGGCATCCAAATCCAGCTCGTAATTGTGAAGGCCACAGATGATTTATTAACGCAAACTTTGACGCTGGAAAACATCTGTGTGGCGCACTGAGAGATATACTTTTAGATGTTTGGCACGTCAGGGATTCGATAGAGGATGGAGATCCTGACGAACCAGGGAGCGTCAATCTGGAGCTTTTTAAGATAGACTCCAAACAGCACATGCGTACATTATAATCAGGCGGAAGATAATTATATACACATCTTAGTCATAGACACATAGTCATCTTATTGCTAAAAGGCAGGCGTGGGGCCTCCAGGTAAACTTTTGATTCAAAGTAACCCCCAGGTGTCCTGCTTCTTACCAGAATATCACCCGGTTAAAGATTTTGAGGATCGCCAAGTCAAGTAGCCAACAAAGTCGAATCTTTGTGGAGAATAGTACGTAGAAATTTTTCTCGGCGTTTACTTCTATTCTTCACATGCTGCATCAGTTTTTAGTAAATCTAGCTCCTCAGGGCTTTTTTGATTGTCATCGAGAGTTGCGAGCTTGACAGCTCCGTTATACTATCTGGTCATGGGGATGTCCCAAATGTAGATATTGTACAACGTCAGACAGCAGCGTGATTTAGAACCAGATTAAGCTGGATTATCGGCAGTGGTAAGGATTCTGAAGCTATCTTGTACAAGAGACCATTGTGCCAAATCTTATCGGAACGCCTTGACCACCTCTAGGAAGACTACTGCGACCGTGAGCTTCTTGTGGAAGATTTTTGAGATTTTTTTACTACCCCTAGAAGTAGTGGGGTATTTTAGTAGTCGGGGCGAAATCAAAACTGGTTATGCAAACCCAGCTTAGGTTTTTTGCAGCTCCCTGTAACCGACGGTGGATTACGTATTTTACCAGATGTTCCAAGATTGGCTGATAAGACGATAATCCTGGGAAAACGTGACGGTATTCTCAAGCTTGTAAAACATCACAACACACACACCTTCCCAAGAGTGAGGCAAGCAGTAAAGTCAAGGGGCAGCGTTGAGAATGGTAATTACGCAGACAGCTGCCTTCTTCGAAAAAGCCTGCAGCACTGGGTTTTGGATACAGTCAGATCTTTGTGCCTTTTGGACTGTCGGCGGTGTTTGTATAATAAAAGTCAACGATGGTACATATTTAAAGGTACACTGATACTCCAGATTATCAGTGAACGCCTCGACTTAGCAGCTACGGTGTAGGTGACGCCATTCCCTCGTAAATAAGCGGAATGAGGGAGGAACTGTTGCTCAGGACTTTTGACCATTTTCCACAGCCTATTTTCGACTGAGTTAACACATGCGTTGTGGTATAATTTTTACCCCTTCTTTTTCCACCACCATTGTCAGAGTTTCTGTTTATATAAAATTTCTATTTAGCATCTACTTTAATCTTTCTTATACAAATTGTTAAAAAAGTGTTGTAGTGCGTTATTTTGTTTTTTTAGTTATACTGTATATAATAAAATTTAAGTATACGTTGAAATTTAGTAAGCTTGTCATGGTATATTAACAGTAAAATTAACAAGTAAACACTAAAATTATTCAAAGTGTACAAAAGCAAAAGTTTAACTTTTTGCAAAATATTTAAACGTTACCTAATGCAATGTATCATCATCAGCTATGTCATCCATCGTCGAATGTAAACCTCCCTAACGTATTCCATTCTTGTCTATTTTTTGCTTTTTGCATCCAATTATGGCCTGTGTGTCTCTTTATGTCGTCCGTCAACCTTGTCAACGGGCGTCCTCTGCTTCTTTTTTCAGCTCTAGGCCGCCATTCAATCAGTCTGCGAGTCCATGGGTTGTCCTGCATTCTCGCTATGTGGCCGGCCCAGTTCTAATTTAATTTGCATATGCGGTATCCCACATCCGTTACTTTTGATCGCTTTCGAATTTCGGTGTTTGTTATATGGTCTTGTAAAGTAACTCCCAACATACATCTTTCCATCGCCCTTTGGGTAGTTTGTAATTTTGTGATTATGCCTTTATTGATTGCCCAGCTTTTAATACCATAAGTTAATACTGGAAGAACGTGTTGGTCAAATGTTCGTGCTTTAAGTGTGTTAAGAAGTTGTGATTTAAAAATCATATGTAGTTTCCCAAAAATTGTCCATGCTAACGATATCCTTCTTGTGAGGTCTGCTTTTAGGTTATTTTTAGTAAGCTGTATTTTTTGACCAAGGTATATGTATGAGTCCACTTTCTCTGTTATTTGCTCTTCTATTATTATGTTTTCGTGGTTTTTATTTGTTATCAGTTCGTTAGTCATATATTTTGTTTTATGAATTTTCATTTTCATACCGATTTGTTTTGATTTTTCATTTAATTCAACTAACATTCTTTTCAGTACTTCTCTACTTTTACTTTTTAGTACGATATCATCGACGAAGCGCGTGATTTAAATTTTCTCCATCGATCGCAATACCTTTAACGTCCCAGTTCAGCTTTTTAAACATATCTTCCAAGGCGAGAGTGAAGAGTTTGGGCGAAATAGTGTCGCCCCGTCTTACTTCTCTTTTAATGTTTATTGTGTTTGTTTTAGTTTCTCCATTTATTTTCACTTGAAATGTTGCGTTTTTGAATATGTTCTGTATTAGTGTAGTGTATCTGTGATCTATTCTACTGTTGCTCAATGCGTTTAGAATTGCCTAGGTTTCGATGGAGTCAAATGCTTTTTCGTAGTCTATGAAAGCGATCCATAACGTCATATTGTACTCGTTGGCTTTTTCTATCAAGGTTCTGATGGTTTGCAGGTGATCAAGTGTACCAAATCCCTTCCAAAACCCGGCTTGTTCTCTGGGTTGATAGTTGTCTAGTTTGTTTGTTAGTCGTTCTGTGATTATCTTTGTGAAGAGTTTATACATCACTCTGACAAGAGGCTAATTGGCCTATAATTACCTATTTTACTTTTACCTCCTTTCTTAAATAAAACCACTGTAGGATTATTCCAGTTTTCTGGTATTGTACATTCACTTATACACTTGTTATATAGTTTTTCCAGTAAGCTTAATATTGGTATTCCCCCGTGTTTAAGCATTTCTGCAATTATTCCGTCTTCACCGGGTGATTTTCCGTTTGCCATTTTGTTTAGAGATTTTGATATTTCGTCTTTGGTTATGTCTGGTATTTCTTCCGAGCCTATATTTTGAACTAGTGTTTCTGTTTGTTTCTGTTTGCTGTGCGGTGGATTTACTTTGGTGTTATATAGTGTTTATATAAAGTTTTCTATTAGTTTTATAATTTGTTCTGTTTGTGTTATCTCTTCGTTCTTTTCATTTATGAGTTATGTTACATTCATTAGCTTTATGGTATTCTTTAGGCTCTTTCCTTCTTCTAATGTTTCTTTTACTTTTTTGTTGTAATTTCTAATGTCAGTTCTGATTTTTTTCGGATTGTTTTATTCATCTCTATAATTTCGTCTGTGTATAAGTATTTAGGGATTCATTGTCGTTTATGAGATTTACTTGATGTTGTATTTCTTCTTGGTATTAGGATGTTTTTAATTTTAGGTTGTCTGTATCTATTTGACTGTGTTTATTCTGTATATATTTCCGTCTTTCTATTTTTGTGTTGATGTATATCTTAGCTCTCACCATACGGTGATCGCTCCCTACGCATATTGTATTTAGTACGTTCGTGTCCATTACAATGTTTCTGTTATTACTGATTATGAAATCAATTTCATTTCTTTGAGTTCCGTCAGGGCTTTGCCAAGTACATCGTCTTTGATCAGGTTTTTTAAAGAACGTATTCATTATATACAAGTTATTTTCTTGTGCGTAGTTGATCAGTATATGTCCTCTATCGTTTCGCGTTCCTGAGCCGAATGGTCCCATCCCTAGTTCATTGTTCTCAATTTTAGCGTTAAAATCTCCCAATATCAATGTGTATTTTGTTTTACTACTTTGCATTGCTCTGCTTATGTCTTCGTAGAATTTTTCTACTTCTTCGTCTTCGTGGCCTGTTGTCGGTGCGTATGCTTGTATTATTTTTAATCGGTATTGTTGATTAATTTTTATTTCTATTAGAATTACCCTTTCAGACATACTTTTATACCGTGTTATATTAGCTGCTGTGTTTTTATTTATTAGTAATGCGACTCCTCCAATTTTGTTTTCTTCATTTCCTCTGTAGAACAGTATATATCCACTTTGTAAGGTGATGCAAGCCTCTCCACACCTTCTGAATTCTGATAATACTACAACGGTCCATTTGATTTTGTTCAGTTGTATTTCTAGCTCTGCTAGTTTTTCTTCTGACGCTAATGTTCTGACATTAAAGGTGGATATGTACATCGTATGTTTTGCTTTTTGTTGTCTTCTCATTGTTTGTTTTCTATTATTCGAATTTCTGCCTCCCCCAGAATCCATGAGGCTGACTGTATTAACAGTGTGAAATTCTGAGTTGTTTGCTCTACTCACTTGGGGTAAATATGTTTTTAAATTCGACATTTCATACCTTGTTGCGGGGTGTTTAGCTATGACTCACCGCGCTGGCCAAGCGTGTTGGTGAGGAGAGTGAGGATGGGTAGGGATATATAATGTAGGTAAGGAATTAGGCTAGGGCATGATTGCTCCCTGTTTCAAGAGATGGGAACAATCAAGAGCTCGCGTAGGCAGGATCGCTAGGTTCCTGAAGCAGGTCTATACTTACCGTGATCGTAAAGTAGTACCTCCCGCTACCTTAAATGTAATGTATAATTACTAATAAATACAATATCAACCTGTCACGCATAAATAACAGCTCACAGATGAAAATAAACTATTTCCTATGCATTAACCTACAGGAAGATTATAGGCACGAAAAATAAAATATCCCAGAAAAATACTAGATGTCAAAAAGTAGCCAAGTTAAGAAAGAGGGACATATAAAAATAGGACAAAAAAAAAAATTCTCGACATCCGGGAAACCGAATAACTACAGCTTCTTCTTCTGTTAAGTACCACGTCTAGTCTTAACGTTGCGACAGATTTGCTTTATAGTTCTTAACCCTGTTCAGTCTCTTATATCTTCATCCAAGGTATCAGCTTTATTCCAATTCTTCTACGATCTTTGATTTTTTCTTTTATTAGTTGCAACACTTAATATTTATTGATGTAAAGCTAAAGCCAAGGGAGAAATAATACAAGAGAGACGAATAGATCAGAACGAAGCATTAAGACTGGCAATAGAATGTACTATGTACGTATTTACCTATGTATTCATTTAAGTAATAAGATTTTTCTGAAGTTAAGAACATTTTTAAGTATTTTCCTTATGAAGTAACTCTGTAGCATACGCACTATATGCTTCTTAAATGAAAAAAGAAAGAAAACTTGGTGAGATAAAATTGGCAAAGCAAACAGTAAACAAATGTACGTGTTAGAGACTAAAATAATTGAAGCAAATGAAACATATGTAAATTGGATCCATTTCTTTGACATGGTAATACCAAGTAAGATGTTTTTGTGCTGTTGTATCTAAGAAACTATTTTCTTGTGCATTCATTGCATATCCAATACGTTTTTTGTTATTCTGTCGATTTTGTGAATTCCCTGTAAATCTTAGTAAATTCGTTGCGTTTATTCTTAGTTTTTGTCTTTCGATAAAATGATTTCTGTATCATAAGTTAGAACGCCCTTAACCATGCTACTGTATAACATTTTTTTCTATTTATCATTAACTTTTTTTGTTAATAAATGTTCTTAGTATACTGTCAAACATTAGTAAATATTGATCCCAAATATATGTAATTTTAGCACTTTGTTATTAACTAAATCTTATTTATTTTGTGTCTTCTGTGTCGGTTGTCAAAAACATATGCTATTTGCTACGTTCATTTATAAGTTCCCGTTTTCTTCTTGATGTTTTCAGTGAATATCCCCTTTGCTTTAAGCTATAATCAGTTAATAATCGCAAATTATAAAGTGTATAACATTTTCTTTCCTAAATCCTTAACACTATGCCGTTATATATTGTAAACTTGGAGATAAGCAATAATATTGCCTAAATCCCATAGATTTCGTCTGATAAGTTGGCCTCTATTCTAAGACATAATTTGCTTCCGATATAAAGTTCCTTTATAATAACAATAATAATGTGGTTTACTAGTTCCTTCTCAAGTTCTTTCTTTAATTGTAATTGTACAGCAAATTAAGAGATCAATAAGAAAAATCAATAGCCTGCTACTAAGAAAATTTTACAAAATACAAACAAAAACATTAAACTACTATTAAATTAATTTTAGTTTTTTATAACCAATAAATGCCTCATAAGACAAAACCAAGCTACAGCAGGGTACTGTTATCAAATTTAAATTTAGAACATCAACTACTAATCAATTCTATACACAGAAATAAAAAAAAACAAAGTAATTTTAATATTTGGATTATTAAACAAACATAAGATTTACACCTTGAGCACGTTTAATAAAATATTACTTTAAGTATTTCACAAAAGAAAAAGTTTCTGCTAATGCCGAATAGTAATAACAACAAAGCAGTTATCGTTTTAACACGCAGTTTTCTCTGTCTTATTCAATTACACTTTGTTTTTTTTTTAACTAAAAGACAATGCACTTAAATAATTTGAAGTAAAATTTTAGTGCCTACAATTTGCTTGTTAAAATTCAAATATATGTATATTAGCTACTGTAATAAACATAAATCGTTTGAAATTTCAAAATTAACTACTATATATGTAGATATTCGTATATGGCGCATACCGGAGTAAACACATTTTAAATGCAAATGTCTGATAACCTTCAGTAAACAACTGTAATAATGGTTTATTGTTCCTGGTGTTCACCGATTAATTTAACTATCACTAGGGTCTATGTTTGCAACTCCACAATATACATTGTAAGTTGTAGCAATCGTCCCTAATTGAAGGGGCTACTACAAGTTTCCCAAAGGTCATCCATTTCTGCAGATTTACATTGGAATGTAATTAAGCCGAAAGTTTTGCTATCTGTGATTTAATAAAAGAACGATCCCTCTAACCAGCATTACTTATTATTTATACAAAAATAGTCATATACAAATAAAAAAATCATTAAGGTAACTATAAGAAAAAATCACAAGTATGACAATGAAGTTTTTGTTAAAAATTATAGCTCCGATTTTAATTAAATTTGGTTTACTTATTATACAAATATTTAATTGTTTAAAACATATTTTAAAAAATTTACAACCGCAAAGGTAAAAAAATCAGCTCTTTTGACATTTTAAAAGTTGTCGGGAAAACTAAAAACTAAAGATTAGTAACCTTGTTGAGACTTAAAGTTCTCAATACAGAGTACAGGTTATTAGCTCGAATAGTGTTGGTGTTATAACCGGCTAAAGGTTACCGGATAAAATTTTTCTTAGAATTTTTCAAAATCAATTATTTAAAATTTGATAATCAAAAAATGTACATCATTTTTTCTAAATATGTGCGGTCACAAACATTAAAGGGTTGTTTGCGAACGAAAAAATTTGCACTCAGCAAAATGAGCCAATATCTATGCAACTAATTCGAACAAATAGATTGGACAAAGATTGGAATGTTGAGTTTTCCGTGCGTTTCCCACACACGCTAATGGACTTTTTATAAGAATACCTTAAAAATAAAGTTTACCTACAGTTATAATAGGTAAGCTAAAAGAAAAAATTGAAAGACAATGCCTCACAAGTTTTAGAAGAAGTCGGGAGGAATCACGGTTCGTGTCTGATTTAATTACCCATTTCAAAATTAAGCATATTCTCTAACAGCGTTTTTTTTTTTTTGAGGCTGCATAAAGACATATAAAACTATCACGCGATAAATGCAATGGTGTAAGAAATTAGCTCAACATTTGTCAGATGAAAGAGGCAATAAATACATTGTATATACATTTTTAAATTATTTTTATTTGAGTTCATATAAGAAAAAATTATAAAACAAAGTGAAATATAAATTAAAACACAAGGTATTTAAGCTCCATTAATATTCATGGTCACTGTAAAATATTTTTTTTTGCTTATTTACAATCTACTCAACAATATACATAGAGTATTTAGTAAATTTTATGTTGGAATTGTGACTTGTATTGAGTACCATCCATCGACAGTTCTTCAATTTCAATCACTAATTAGGTCTTCTGGCCACGTTCGTTTAAGTCTACGTTCGACAAGCGGAGGGCGGTACATGGAATTGATATTGGAACTGGTGTGTGCTGCATATCGTTGTTTTGCTTTAGTTGCATGGACGGTAGTTACTTCGCTGATGAATGGTATACCAAGATCGGTGTGGAGGGTTATGTTGGATACATCCCATGGAGCTCGAGTGATCATGCGGAGTGTTTTAGACTGGAAAATTTGAAGTATTTTGGTATTTGATGGTTTGCTGCATCCCCATAGTTCAATGTCATAAGTCCATATGGGCTTGAGAATTATCTTGTATATGCTAAGTTTGTTTTCCAATGACAATTTTGATCGTTTACTTATCAGCCAGTTCATCTGTCTCACTTTCAGGTTTAGTTGGATTTTTTTGGCTTTAATATGTTCCTTCCAGTTTTGGTCGAGGTGTAGCCTTAAGTATTTGACTATAGGTTTTATTGGAATGGGTGAGTGAATCCTCACTTGTGGGCATACACCTTTTCTTGTAGTAAAGGTTATCTGTGTAGATTTTTCGTTGTTTACCTTAATTTTCCACTTTTTTAACAACGTTTGCAGTGTCTGCAGGTAGCTTTGTAGTTTTTCAAAAGCATGAATAGGGTATACATAAGAAGTCAGGATTGCCATATCGTCAGCGAATGTGGCCATAGTGATATCATTGTTTACAGGTATGTCCGCAGCAAAGACTAGGTAGAGGAACGGTCCAAGGACGTTACCTTGGGGGACACCAGAGCATACCGGATAAAGGTTAGATAGAAAGGCATTGACTTTAACTTGGAACTAACGTTCATGGGTGTAGAATTTGAGGATGAGGTATATTTGGCTTGGCAATGATCGTTTTAATTCGTATAAAAGACCTTCGTGCCAAACTTTGTCGAATGCCTGTTGGACGTCAAGAAAGACTGAGGCACAATATTTCTTGTCTTCTAGGTTGTCTTTAATTGTATTGACTATTCTATGACATTGCTGAATAGTGGAGTACTTTTGTCGAAAACCATATTGATGCTCAGGGATTAGTTCATCAATGGGTGTGCTTTCATGTATTCTATGAAGAAGTAGTTTTTCAAAGATTTTAGATGCTATTGGCAGAAGACTTATTGGCCGGTACGAGGTTGGTTCTGTAGGTGGATTTCCTGGCCTTGCTATCATTATAATCTGTGCATACTTCCATTGGATTGGGAAGTAGCATAGACGTAGTATACTGTTATATATTGTGGTTAGAAGAACTACTGCTTTTTTAGGTAGATGTTTCAGAACTTCTCCGATTATTAGGTCGTAACCTGGTGCCTTGAATGGTTTAATTTGTCAAATTTCTTTTAGAACATCTGCAGATGTGAATGGGTTGATTGGCAAGCATAACTGGCAGGCTGCACTGAGATAGTTCTCTATTTCCTCGTCTTCTATATTATTACCTGGAAGTGGAGTAAACACAGATGCTAAATGTTTGGCTAGTACTTCAGCCTTTTCTTCGTCAGACTGGGCCCAGTTTCGATCCAGTTTTCTTAGAGGGGGGATAGGAACTGTTGGTCGTTGAAGTTTTTTAGCTGCTTTCCAAAGCGAGAGGTCCAAAGGCGTGAAATTACTTAAGTAGAGGTTGAAAGTGTCGTTCCGGTTCTGCTGTAGGGCCTTTCTCAGTTTATGAGTTAGTCTATTGAGGCGAGTCTTATCCAGTGGCACTTGCTTCGTGCTCTCTCTTCTCGATGACCATTTCTTTTACAAGGGTATATTAGTGTTGTGTGTGGTTTTGGTGGTCGAGGGCGTGGATTTCCAGGCTGCATCTTGAATGACTGTCGTGAAATGTTGGATTACTTCTTCTATCTCAGTCGGTTCCTTAATCCGATAGTTTAGTTAAATGTTGGTATTTACCAAGTATTGGAATTGTTCCCAGTCGGTTCTTCTTGTGCACAGAGTCAAGAATGGTTCTTTTGATATTGCGTGCTTACTTAGCGTTATTGTAATAGCGCTATGATCAGAGCTCAAATCCAGACAAGATTCTATTTTATAGTAAATGTTAGAGATACCTTTCGTTATCGCAAAGTCAGTAGATCTGGAAGTTTGTTCCTATTGGTAGGCCAATACGTGGGCTGCCCGGTAGATAACTGTCTTAAATTATTTTGTTGTATTGAGTCAAGTAAGTTGCGCCCTTTTTTCGTTATTAATATAGACCCCCAGGAGGTATGCTTTGCATTCCAATCTCCCGCAACTAAGAATCGTGATCCAAGTGTCTGGAAGAGGTCGTTATATTCTTGAGTGAAGATTCGGTATCGCGGGGGGAACAGATGGCAGCTACTACAAGGGGTCAGAAAAGAGTTTCTAGGTTTAGTAAGGTACCTTGTATTTTCGGTGTGATATAGGGTTGAAGAACGTGATGTTTCAAAGTTGATTTTATGAGAATTGCTAAACCTGCGTGGGCAGTGCCATCTGGACGATGTGCAAAATATGTCGAGAAGTAAGGGATTTTGATTACTGTGAGATCAGTTGAGTGACTTTCAGAAATTACAAGGATATCGATTTTATTATAATTAAGGAATAAGGTTTTTTCTGTAATATGATTAGTTATTCCGTTGGCGTTCCAAGCGGTGATGCATATTGAGGATTGATTAGTGATATATTTTTGATATGACGGTAGATAACATATTGACGATCATAGAATTTTGGTTAAGGAGTTGATTGAAAAGGTTTTTAAATTCACTGAGGAAATTTGACATGAGAGTTGTAATATCTTGATTAACGTTTAGTGAATTTATATTGCCTGAAGCTATTTGTGCATAGGTCGTCTCGTTTTGAAGATTTTGTAAATTTCTGATGATTGGGAGAGGTATCGGTGGAGCGTATGTTTGCTTTTGGGAAGTGGTCTTGTGTGAGTTGTTGTTATTATTTCTTGTATTTAATAGCTCTTGCATCCTTTATAATTCGCAGGGTGGCTACCGCCACATAAAGCACATACTGCTGGGGGGTTCTTGATTTTGTACATGATTTAGAGTGATTGGGACCTCCGCATTTTACGCAGTTGTAAGGTTTCGTGCAGTAGGCTTTTGAATGTCCATACGCTTGACACCGCATGCATTGTATTATAGTATTTTTATGCTTTGGGGGTTCGACTTTGATTTTTGTGTTGTTGATATACTCGATGTCGTAAACTACTTTGTTATTTTGTGGCTCAAAGTTCACGAAGAAGAGTGGCAAGTGTTCTTTTGTTATTCTATGTCTAACAAAGTGAGAAACTCAATCAATGTCTAACATTGATTGCGTTTCTCACTTTGTGTCCCTTTTTGGCTAATTCTTCTTGGATCGTATTTACTTCTGTTGTGTGGTGTAAGCCTCTTATTACAATTTTAATTGGTACGCGCTAGGTGCTAGATTCGTGAACATTGATTTTAACGGTATTATTTGGAAGGGATTTAGTGTGATAGGTTTTGTCGGCAGCTACAACCTCAAAGCTTTAAGTCATCTTTTTGTAATCTGCAACTCCGCATACATAGATAGGGGGAGGTCTGGGAATGTCATGTTGGCTGTTTGTTTTGTTATTAGAGTTGTCACTTGTTGTTGGGTTATCGTCGGTTTGAAGTTACGATAATGTTTGAAACCTATTTGATGTTTGGGTTTGGGGCTCGTTTTCTAACTGTGTTTGAATTTTAGTTCATTTTCTCTTATGAGTGATTACTTGCCAATCATGAGTTTTTTCATTGTTTTCATTTGTGCTATCATGTATCATTGTGTCATCTTCTTCGGTTGTGTCATATTCAGTGTTTCCGATTACACCATATCGATAAGGTGTCGAAGATGTATTAGTAGAGGTTGATGATGGGGCTAATGTCTGAGTGTAATTTGAATTAGGTAGCAAGTTGGTAGCGGTGAAAATTGGTTTATGGGGAGTTGGTTTTGGAGAAAGGGTTGCGGGTAATCGTTTTGTGGTATGTAATTCATTTGTTGCGAATACGGTGCTTGCACTGCAATGTTTCTTGATAATACATTGTTCATAGTAGTTGTTGTAAAACCGGGCCCGTTCCCGGTGGGGAACATTTCGTAAGTTACCGGTAAATTATTCCCTTTGCGGGTTTGTGTTTAATTATATATATAAAAAAAATTATGAGTGCTGCTGCCGCTGCTGCTGTTGCTGCTGCTGCTGTCACACAGGTAAAGGTCAACTCTAACTGGGTATACGTAAATGCGTTTTCATGGCAACGGCGTAGGCCAATTATGTCAAACAGAGCTTTTTAATCGTGTTTTTATTTTTAGAAACTATGCGAAGGAGCTCAAGCATGTCGGAGTTGGACAAGCTCTTCGGAAGGCCGCTGCCAGATCTCGTTAGAATAAAAACGCCTACCTGTTCTATTGTTGTACGAATACAAAAGTCTTTTTAAATTTACAGCACAGTCCTGCTAGTTTATAAAACACTTTAACGATACGATAGAATACAAAGCTTATAGGTCAACGTTTGCGCTGTGATAACGGAGCACACGCGTAGCGTCCGCACCGCTTCACTTGTTTGGGCCGACTCTGTAAAATATTAGTGGCACAATTCTTTTTCTTATAAGGCGTCAAATCTCCTTTCCACTTCGCACGCCTGCATTTTTGTTTTTTAAACGTGATTTTATTTTGTAATTCTCCCAAAACTTCTTTATATAGAGCTAAGCAATTTTTTCGGTTTTCTTTTGAACTATACTATTAAAGGATGTCTATCAACAAAATAAAGTTTTAATTCTGTAACCAAATCTAACCCTTATTTCACATAATGTAAATTAGAGTGTTTATACATAGTTTCATCTAATATGCATTTGAACTAGCTGTATCAATGCCGTGTAGTTCGGAGGGAAAAAAAGGTTTTTTTTATTTGGATTATTTAATGATGTGACCACTAGCGTTACGAATAAGCAATAAAACTTCGATGAAAATTTTTTCCATCATATAGCTTTCTGTTGCATTCCTCAAATATATACTAAGCTGTCAATGCTTTTTGTAATTTTTTAATATAATTTTTGTTCCACTGCTAAAAACATTTTACCGTTCTTAATTACTTGTACATTTTGAGCGTTCCCTATTTGATAAGATTTTCACTAACAGGAATCGTTTTAGCTATATGGTATTTCAACTAAATAATAAGAGTTTGATCCATTTTAACTACATTGATATATATTTTGCCTGCAGTTTATGCGTTGCGCACCTAATGAGCGCTTATCATAGTTTTCTTGGTCGCTTCTTTGTTTTTCTTTATTTTTTGAATTGCATATATACTCAAGTTTAACGATTTTCTAACATGTAATATTTTTCCTCCAACTTGTAGGCGATTTAAAATTTTGATGTTTCCTTCAAATGAAATAAACTTTCTTGTTAATGGTTTTATTTAAATTTTGGTCAAATATTACGAAAATTGAAGGTTCAAATATTTTTATTAAATAATATTTTGAGAAATAAACAATACTACCTAAATTATTGTGTTACAGTAATCAGTTATAATAACACTAATCGAGTGAGCAAAATGCTCTTTACTTACTACTAACCTTAGGTTTGAATTCATTCAAAACTATTATTTATTATATATTAATTAAAGGATTTCATAATTGATTTCATTTGTAAGAGTGTAATACATACTCCTATAATTCAATTAATTCTTACAGCGTTATATGGAAATGTACCGTGTTATAAGAAATACGTCGCAATTTCTACCCCACGTTACGAAAATATCGCGTAATAAGGGAGTTTACTGTAGACGTATGTAACAGAAATATTAAAATAAGATTATATGCGCAGTTTTTGACCTCCACATTGTTTTGATATATTCCGCATTCTCAAGATGTAAATTCTAACAATTTTTGCTATATATTCATGGCGACTAATAGGTACTATAAACAATAACTGTGCTTTAATGGGTCAATAACTGTGCTTTAATGGGTCAGCATACATTTCCTGATTTTCATAAATGGTTTAGAAAATAGCAGCTTTCTGAAAATCTTACTTATAAAGAAAAATATCGTAATCATACTGGTGTGCCTAAGCACCTCCTTAACAATCGTAAACAAATGATTTCCAATGTTTTTTTCTAGTAATACATTAGTGTGACGTTTTAGTTATAGCATAACTTTCTTTTTTGGAAAATAACAGCAAAAAGTGGTTCTGACATTAAAAACTTATTTAATGTTTATATATACAGAAATTTAGCTTAATTAAGCAGTAACTAATGTTGGCTAAGTACCTGATAATGCGTAGAATATATAGGTAACACATTGTTAAATAAAAGCAATTATTTAAAGAAGAAAAATTACTTGATCCTCAAAGAATTATTATTTCTTACAACGTACTTCGCTGACTGCATAATCTACAATGACAAATAATTGAACAAATATTTTCTAATATAAGGGAAGCTATGACAGCCGAAACCATTTTCACATTTGTAATTTATGTATTTAGTAGCAAACATGAACTATAATGGTTGAAACATGAGTTTTCAACGGTACTTTTAGTGTTATCATGTATTTTTTGCAGGAAATGTAGACGTCGTTCTTTCAAAATTACATATAATTCTTGTTACTTAAGGTTTCTAATAAGTTATTGCCTTTTGAGATAAATGCTAAGTAAATTAGTATATATCTCAAAAGAATCTTTATATAATTTCTATATACCCCAGATGGTAATGTTACTTTATTTTTGTCATCTTGCTTCTTATGGTTATTTTTACAAATATGACATTTTGAAAATTCACGCAAAATATTTTCTATAACAGGACATAAATATAAAGTAAAAATGAAAGAGAGACCAGTGTTTTATTTTAGTTTTATTTTAGAAAAGAATCCACACATTAAATCCTACAAAGTACATAGGGCTCATAATATTACTTAAAAGCAGATGAAAATATATGTGCAAGGGGAAAAAGTGTTATTGCACTGTATGTAAAAAACGATTTTGTGTAATTTGATAAAAAAAATTGCTAGGGAGCAATTTGCAAATAAGTAAAACGATCTTGTTTGACTAAAAGAGATCATACAAAAATCATCATACAAAAAAACAGGCACCCGTTTAACAACAAGATAGTAAAGGTTTACTTAAGTTAAACTATGGGTTATAGTAGCAATTAGTAGCCGTTATCAAAATACGATTTTAATGAAAAAGTATTGAAAAATACATTGAAACTTTGGGCATATAAACATTTTGAGTGTAAGCACACCTCAACAAGATTCAGGACCATTGAGATTAGATTGCACAAATTGAGTTTTTTTAAAAACACCATTTTGCACTTCACTTTGGAGCAACTGTAGCTGTTAATTTCATTAAAAGCTAATTCACTGGACTTTCTCGTTTGGGAAATTTTGAAGAATAGTATCTATCAGAAAATACCTGACTATTGACATATTATAAGACTATTTTCAACGTATATAGTATGAATTTTGCGTAACACGTCATTTTGTTAATCGATAAATTCCGTGAAATTGTCCGAATCAAAGATTAATAAATGGCAACCTAGGTGTTGTTTTTTAAAATATTAATATTTTGTTAATATTTAATATTACAATATTTTTACTATATGTAAGCAATGAGAAAATAGTTGTTTATCAGCCATGTACCCAGGCAAGTTCCACTTCCATACCCCCCAGACCAGTTAACCGCAACTGAAATTACTTAGTTTGATCTGCCGGAACAGATCCCATGCACACTTAAATATCACAAATAAACATAGTCCTTTAATAATTGTTTTTCTAATCGCAACTGAACTTAGTCCTAGTCTAGGAAGAACTGCCAAAGCCCCTCTCGTTGAAAATTTCTGACACCTCCTAGAGGATTATCACAATTGGATAAAGTCCTTGTTATGGACAGAGCTGCCGAATCAATCCCATAGTGAATGTCTGATATCTTTTGACTTGGATTTTCCATACACGGTAGCATAAGGTTGATAAGCGGTCTGGGTAGGGTTCCTCCCACACTACGAAATTTTGAGCTGCTAATACCCTTTGTAGGGCCAGTCGGAGAACCGTTCATAAGAGTGTTCCATAGTTAGACAGTTTGAAGACGAGAAGCCACTGCATTGGCTTAGAAAGTGCTTATTTAAAAGCGGCGCTTTCTACCAATCCATTTCAGTGTCAGAAGCAAGCTTTCTTAAACATTTGTCCTGGCCAGAACCTTACAGCTCAACTCTGAGTGCATTACGACATGATCGTCTAGGAGTCAAGTATAATTACATAAAATGCTCAATAATTAGTTGACCACCACCCATAGCTGAAATTTAAGATAAAGCCACCCTCCCTTCTTCAATATGAGAAGCAAACTCTTAATGACATTTGAGGGTAAAGCCTCAAGAACTGAACAATTCCGTTTGAATTGTGTGATGCAATCATCTTATTGTTGGGGGGGTTACACAGTTCATTATACTAGCCCGAGGGCAGAAGAATCCACAGAATGTCAGCTCCCAATTCGGGATAAGCCAGTGCAGAGGGCCACACCGGACCTGGACGCCTGGTAGTGCCTTAACGGACCGGCAACGAAAATGTTACTTGTAGACCGCGTCTCGGTAATCTTGCGAAAAACCTTCCTGTCATAATATAATACACCCGCCGAGGCCACCACAACACTTTGTTTTAATTAAATTAATAACACTGTATTTCTTGTATCCTATAAATAACACTGGAATCAAACAGAGAACATACAAAACATAAATGGAGAAACAACTGGAGTTTTTACCATCTTGTAAATAGGTTGATAATTTTATGGCGAGAAAATTTTTGTTAAATAAAACTAATTTTAGAAAATTAATTTCTAAATTTTGTTTTAACCTTTATCTTTAACAGTCTCTATAATATATTTGGCTTGCACAGATATTATCTGTTGTTCTGTGTAGCACTATGAGTGTCTATGTCGAGAGAAGGTTCCACACTACTGGATTACAGTGACCTGTAGGTTAATAAAGTGATAGTAGCCACATATGGTGAACAACGAATAAGGAGTGCAGTCTTTTATGCGGTTCTGGTAAAATTTAGTAAAGTGCCAATCGGCAATATACGACATACTCAAAAGTGCTGCCCAAATGAAAAGAACAGTTCTGACACTGCGGTGTAGCAAAAAGCAAGTGAGAGATTATTGCATTATTATTCCAAGATTAATCACCATAAATTCGCCTACGAATGCCTAGCAGTCTTTAAATGAGACAGGGATGGTAATAACCGCCATGCAGAATATTAATGTTATGTGGAATATACTAGCCATGTTTGAAGCTAAAAAATTACAGGGTCCATCCCAAAAGAAATGAGCCTTTTTCAAAAAAAAATAGTTTTATTGAGCAGATCGCTACAACACCTCAAAATTCTTCAAAATAGGATCCTCCTGCATCAATGCACTTTTGGAGACGGGTCTTCCAAGTCCGGAAGGCTTCCTGGTAGGCCTCCTTAGGGATGTTCTTGAGGGCTGCTGTGACATTCTCTTGGATGTCCTCAACCGAGTCCCAGTGCTTGCCCTTTAGCACTCTTTTCAACCGCGGAAACAAAAGAAGTCCGGGGAGACAAGTCCGGTCATCTTCTTTGAAGAGTTCTTCACACCGAACCACCCGGAGCTGTTTTGTTCGTCAGTCAACACGGGACAAGTTTGGCGCACACCTTCCGCATCGATAAACTCGGAAATGACTCGATGTACTGTCGATTTCGGAATGTTTAGGCATCTGCTACTTGATAAACACTGAACCGACGATCGGCGTTCAAAAACGCGCACTCGCTGCACGTTCTCGTCGGTTCGGGAGGTTGACGGTCGTCCAGACCGAGGTTCGTCGGCCACCTCTTCCCGGCCCTCCTTAAATGCTTTGTGCCACTTTTAACTTGCGAGTACGATAAACAATCATCCTTGAAGGCCTCCTGAAGCATTCCAAACGTTTCGGTAGCATTCTTGCCGAGTTTGAAGCAGAATTTAATTGCGTAGCGTTGATCGATTTTGAATCCATCGCGCCGTGTCGAAAATTGAAAATAGACATTCACGGAAACACCGTCCTGCCTCGAGAGCTCAGAGCCGACTTGCACCGACCGCGTATGGAAGCTAAGACCCCCCACCACCTGCCCCAAGCGTCAGAGCACGCCGGAATGTACACAACGTATACAATGCTTATCATGAAATGGATGAACTAGATGTTTAAATACTACGTGTCAGTGAAGAAAGATGGCCAAAGTCCGGCTGGATCAACTCTAATGATTACGTTGTCTACTATTCAAGATTGCCTGATACTATATACCAAAATTAATTATAGAAGAAAAAATGGTAAATTAATGTAAAACTTTGTACCTTTCTTAAATCGAATTCTAATAAAAATAATTCGAATGCATAAATAAAAAAAATATGGCTAACTTAATACCCTGCTAAAAACCACAAAAACTCAAGAAGTGATTGATAGAAGATATTTTATGGAATAGTCAAAACAACAAATATAACAAATTATTTTAATAAATTTTTGTAAAGATAAACAATTAAAAAACTGCCAAAAAGACGAATACGTACTTGTAAGGCGCCAGCATATGAATAAAACGGGATACTAAGAAACGAAATTGATTTTATTCTTATTGACCAACGATTCAAAAGCAATTAAAACTTATTCGGGGGCAGATGTTGCATGGAACCATAGCTTGTTGATAGCAAAAACGTAAATAAAATTTAAAAATGCCACACGTCAGTTTAGTCACCCAGATAAACAGTTACTAAAAAATCAAAGTATTCGGGAGCTATTTATTATCAAAATTAACGACAATTTTGAACAAGAGATAGAGAATTTGAAAAATTTGACAAATAATGATATAGAAGCAACTTAAAAATGTTTAAAGAATTTAATGATAAAAACATGGAAGGAACTCTTGCACATCAAAGAAAGCATTAAATAAGAAATATTGATGTAAACATACAGAAAAGCAAAGAATAAGAACACAAAGATCTATAAAGACATATACGTACAAAAATTAAAGAGGCATTGAGAAATGTGTGTGCAACGAATTGGATGAATTATAATATAAATACGATGAATTCAATATGTATAAAAAATAGAAGAATTTATGTCAAAATCACGTAATAACCCCTTATGTATTGAAAAATTCCAATCGAGCTTATGTTTGACGTTAGAAGAAAGAAGACAGAATAGGAAAACTAAAATATAAAATGATTTGATAATGACAGACATGGAGAAACAAGAAACAGGTTCAAGTAGACTCAAATTTTGTATTGCGAGTAACTTGGTACGCAAATGTTTTGCAAGATTGGCAAAAATTGTTAATAAACTTTAACTTGATAAACGAACGATAGCTTGCCATACGAGCAGTATGTATACACTTGTCTGCTGAGCGACACGTGATCACGACGATGTAGCGTGTCTTCACTGAATCGGAATGCTTCATTCATATAGCTGACATCGATACAAGCATATACTATTTACTATAGTACATATTGCGACGTGTGTAGATAAAGTATTTTTAAATTTTATGTCCAAGTGTGGTGACTTTACTATAGTTACTGAATTAAAAAAATTCAGCTCGTGAAGAAAAAGATTAAGGTCGAAAAGAAAGGCAGTAAGAAGAACGAGGTACGCGAGTAGCCGACCCCACAAGATTATGTAATAAGTCTACATTCACAATTTACGCAACATTAAAAATAAAGAAGAAACAAGGGAGCTAGATGCAGCTAAATGGATCACGAAAGTAGCAAGAAACGGGCACGTGTTCTAGAACACGTAGAAAAGTTACTTTCTTGTATGAATTAACGAGAAAAACGGACAGATGATACTGTGACCGAGAAATAAATCTACTAAAAAGTCAAGGCATTGTACGATGATCTCGTTAGATATTTCAACAAAAAAATGGAGAAAACTTTAAAGCGAGCAAGAGATGGTTTGATAACTTTAAAAAACGAAGTGACACTTATGGTGTTCAGAGGCACAAAAGCGTTTGCTGCCGAGTTCCAGAAGCTAATGGTTTCTGAGTATTGCCTGCCACAGCGGATTTTTAACTGCGTTGAGACGGGGCTTCTTTTAGAAAAAATGCTAAAAAGAAATACATTACAGCAAGAAAAAATGCAATGCCCTATCGTAAGCCCACGAAAAACCTTCGTACCTCTTGTTCTGTGCTAATGCAAGCGGTGATTTCTAAGTTCTAAAGTGTAGAAGAGCTAGCTAAACGTTATGTGGAAAATTTGAGTCACTTGTATCTTAGTTTGTTATTTGAATCAATGAGGTTTTCAACCCTGAAGTGAAAAAGTACCTGTTAAAAAATAATCTGTTACTCAAAGTTTTGTTAGTTATGAATAATGCTTCTGCTTAACCTCTAGGCCTTGGGGACGACCTATTAAAGAAATCCGAATTTACTAAGGTCTAGTTTCTTCATCCGAACACCACTCCACTAGTCCAATCTATAAATCAGTAGATTATTTCCAAATTTAAAAAACTTTACATAAAAGCACTATTTCGGTGATGCCCCAGGTAACCGAAGGAGCGAAACTTATGCAATAAAAGTTTCACTTCCACATCAAGATATGCCTTAACATCATCGATAGAGCCTGGAATAGGGTCACTAACAGAACCCCCAATTCTGTTAGAAAAAATTGTGACCTAATAGCGCACGGAACGTGACTTTGAGGGGCTTGCTCATAAAAAGCAACTACCAGTTGTGGATAAAATTGTGTCTTTAGGGGAAGCCATGGGACTGAAGCTAAATGAGGACGTCATTCAAGAACTAGTAAAGGAACATAGTCAAGAGATGATCACCGATAAACTGATGGATTTGCATCGCGAGCAACAGCAAGAGATTATAGAGGGTATCCAGTCTGACAAAAAGGAGAAAAAACAAAGGAATACCTTAGTTCAAAATATTGTAGAAAAGTATCGCCCGAAGAAGGCTGTGATACAAGCATAGATCGGTTTAACGACAATGCAATATCACATTTTTGCAAAAAAGGCAAAAGTAAACTTCATCAGATAAGGTGCTTGTTAAAGTCGCACACAAAAAAAAATTCAAATGAACTAGCACTTATTTTTACTTTATGTTTTGTATTTTTGTATCATTTTTATGTGCATAAATAGTTGTGGAATAAATCATCCGCGCTTCCATTATGTATTATAGCGAAATCAGTTTTTAGATACGAACGATTTGGATTACATGTACATTTCCCAATTATGCTCACAAACCAAGGATCCACTGTATCATAGAAAAAGTAACAAAACAAGCAAAAAATAAGAAACGTTTTATTGGCGCAAACATAAGATGTTTAATAAAACTTTTTAGCAATATTAACAAAAGGACACATTCCACCAGAATGGCTTTTTCAACACCGCTAATGACGAAAAGCAATCCAAGAACATGTAGTGATTTGCTTAATAAGCCTCACCCTAAAACTGCTTCTTAGTGTGACACAAAAGAGAATTTTCATTAAATGTGATGAATTTACAAGTGATGAATAAATGGGGTTTAGAAAGAGCCTGGAACAAAGTAAGCTTTATTTTATATATAGCCTTTATTACAACAATACTATTAATTACGAAAACCAATATATGTAGAAAGATATTACTATACTGAGTACTTTAATATTGAAATCAAAAAGCTGACGAGATTCTCATTAGACAAAATGTAAGGCAATGGTGTATTTTTATTGATTTGTGGTTTTGAAATATGTTGTTATTACTTTTAAGAGAGCATTGTACAAAGAAAAAGGAATCAGAATTGGAGGTGAAAGTATTATGAACATACGATTTGCTGATAATATGGCGAATTGGCTGAAAGCCTCGAAGTTCCTCCAGCAATGCACTTGTAATGATTTATTATTAGTTTCCATTGGTTAAATCATCTTGTCAGCACATTTGTATGATCAGTATAATTAGTGCAGTATCACCAGCAAATAAAGCTAAGTCTGCGTTTGTATAGGGAATATCAAGGATATGATGTTAAATAGAACAGGACCTAAGATACTCTCCCGAGAAGCTCCCGCTTTAATATGGTTTGTTGGATGACACAGTTGCATGAATTTTAATTGCAATGTTCTGTTGTCAAGATATGAAAATAAGGTGGCCTGTATTCTAAAATTCCAAAATAGTGCTTTTGTGTTTTAGACCTTCAGTCCACATACCATCAAAAGCTTGAGCTAAGTCTATAAAAGTGCCACTGTGCATTGTTTGCGTTCGTATTTCCTTTTTATAGCTTTAACAATCTGCTGTAGTTGATCGCACGTAGAATGTCTTTTCAGAACTAAGAAACTGGCAGCGAGCGGTTGTAGTCTCGCAAGTTAATCACTTAGGCTAAAGAAAATTACTTTTTTAAATAGTTTAGATGTGGTTGCTAATAGATTAATGGTTTGGCAGCTGGTAATAGTTATTGTGTCTTTTTATGGTTGGGGAAGGGAAAAATTAATGCATGCTTCCATTTATTTCCAAATAGCTAGATCTCAAGCATGTATTAAACGTAGTAGCCAGGTATGTTAGTGCTTTCACGGATAGTTTTTTAAATATAATATTAGGTATTCCACTTTTACCAGGGTTTTGTTTAATAGAAATGTTTTTTTATTAGCTGGTTCATTAGATTTATTTGAACTCCAACCAGTGGTTGGTGTGTTTCTATATTTCTGATTATTATATTTGTAAAGCATAAACCTTGATAACTGCAACAAGTAAATGTTTCTTCCAGATGGTCAGCAAAAGCTTCACATTTTTTTCATCAGTATTATATATTATATTATGTGATATTACTGAGGGAATTTCTTGTTGTAATATTTTTCCCGTGGTTCTTCAAAGTCTCGGATCACCTGGCTCATAATTACTGATATACTTCTGATAAGACGTGAATCGTAGTCACCTAGTTCCTTTTTAATTCGATGAGATAAGTTGTTTACCAGGGTTTTTCGTTGCAGAATTTCTGGTCCATTGTCACTCTCTACGCAGCTGATTTTTTGTTTCATAAAATTGATTATACGCATAGGAGGAGTTCTGTAGTTAGTGGGCTTTTGTTGATTTTGTGGGGATGTGGTTGTTTGAACACTTCCTTTTATGGATGTTGTAAAATGAGTTATTGGTTCGCCTACTTCTTTTGAGATTCCTAATTTGTTGAGATATTTAAGGTTTTTACCTGAGGCTTCAACGAAATAGTTCCAATCGAAACAAGACTGATAAATGAAGTCATTTATTAGTCTTGGTTCGTTCCGTATTAGAGAAAGTACTGTTATGAATGAGAACTGGCAGATGGTCTAAGTTCGGCAATTTCTTGAAATATTTGTATATTAATATTTCTCTGAACTATTATATTTAACATATTCGATATGGGTAGTATATCGATTATTTTGGGGTTAGTACCTAAAGAGCGTGTGCTGTTGCAAACAAACCGAGTTTTGCTCCAGAAAGATTGCATGCTCTGTTCTCCGTATGGTATTTTTGGAGTTGAGGTCACCGATCAGTAAGGTGGCTTCGTTGTTACTAAATACTTTGCATAGATTACTTTTAAGGGCTGTTTGTTTAATTATCGATGGATATTAATTATTTTAACTTAATTGCCTTCGTCTGTTTTAATGTTCACTGCAACCATTTTGAGATTGGTAGCATTGTTTGCTTTGCCAAAAGTAACTACTCCACTGGAAGCGAATCTTGCTGTTCTATCCGTGCGGTAACAGGAACAACCTAATATTTTTATGCTATAATTTTTAGTGAAGTGTGTCTCCGAGACGCATGCTAAATCTATGTTAGGTCTTGTAAGAAACGATGTAAATAGCGTTTGTTAAGCCTTAAGAACATCAGCGTTCCAGTTTAGGATGCTGCAATAAATAAGAACTTTGCTACAGTTATGGCCCATTCAGGATAATCTGTAAAAGGTTGATTAACAAAAATTGTTTTATTTGACTTAGTTATGGTTGAAGTAGATATAGAATTAATATAATAATTGCGTTGATTAAAGATTCGTTGTTAGAAGAGATCTTTGTTGTTTTCCAAAGTTGATTTTGATTCTGAAGTCTGAAGGTTCGAGTTGTTCTGGTAAATATATTTTTTTCTATTACAATGTAGGTTTCCATTCATGTTTTTTGCAAATCACTTATAGGAGGTGAAAGGTGATCAGAATTTATTTTATTTGGTGACATTGCTTCGCTCCACTAAGGAGAAGCAATTAAGATTAAAGGTAGCTTAAAGTTTGTATAGAATATTCCAGCAAATAAAATTATTAAATATAAATTTAATTTACACATTTGATAGCTGATAATGCGACCGGGTTCGTGATGTCGTTGTAGTCAAGATTTACACACGAACAAACTGCTAGTAGCTAGTAAAACTGACACAGTGTCAATAAACTTACAACTTAATAGAATAAGTATTGTCCAGGTAAACCATTTTGAAGTATTCAAATTGCTAGATTAATAAAAGCTTGAATTTGGATATACAAACAAAATATCGCATGCAGATAGTTAGGAATGCTTTTATGCATTTCAAAACAATATTAAGTAATAATCACTTTAAACTATCCACTAGATCTAAATATTTTAAGTGCTCTGTCTAGTCTGTGTTTTTGTACAGCGTCGAAATATGGCTGCTAAAAGTTGCTATAAATCGCATAGGAAGTATTTGAGTACTACAGCAGAATTTTCAGATTTCTTGAAAAAGAAAAACAAATCAACGAGTGTCAAACATAATTAACAAAAAAAGAAGTTAGACGATAGTAAAGCAAAGGAAGTTAAAATATCAACGACAGGTAATGAGAGGACCAAAATGCTGCAGTTAACATTAAATAGGAAAATTGAATGAAAGGACTTGGACTAAAGATCGAGCAGTAATTCCATGCTACATGAGATCGAAATCCACATAAAAAATGTCAACATGGTGGTAGATAACGTCTGATAATCGAGAAGACACGTAAAACAAACATAGTTTCTTTTGATATTTTATTTTCACAACATAAAAAAATAAATTTAGTAGATGACGTCTTTCTATGCAGAGGAGTTTTTATTAATAACTTAAAAATTTCTAATTATTGTGAGCTTTACTTACACCTTTTGTAACTTTCTATGTCTTTAAAAGTATTAGTGTTATATTTAAGCCTTAAAATAATTAGTTTGCCAAAGAAAAACCAAAATAATTGAGAAGAAAAAGCGCCCAAACTGACAAACTAAATTTTTGTATTTTAGACATATGGTTTTTCTTATTTAAATTCCTATTAAACACTGTTTGGAAAGCTTAAGAGATACGCGACATAAGTTATGAACGGTTACATCCTCTTTAAATTATAGTGCGTGTATTCAGTTGCATCTTAAATAAGTTCAAGTTGCTGTGAGCAAAGTCCCTGTTCAAGTGTTTTGTGTTTACCGAAAACATAGATAAAAGACCGAGCTTGGAGAAATAACGTGGAAGCAGATTTTACAACTCAGTAAATACGATCAAAAGTCGGCAGCCGAACTTCACATGGGGCACAAGTAGGTGCGCTCTTTAATGTTTGTGAAGGGAAGTTATCTGATTTCCAAAAAACTCCGGAAGCTCTGAACTTCGAGCCCGAACTAGCACGTTCCTCCGAAACCTTAAGCACGCCCTTCGTTAACTGTAAGGACCCTTCACTTATAATCTCTTTCATCCCGCCTGCTGCTTCGGCAGTATCCAGAAGCAGGTTCCGTTATGGCACACAAATTGGAGGTGAAAGCAAACCGATTGCTTCCGATCCGTTCGGCAGTTTGCGCACCAAAGCGACCGGAAGGCCGGAGCAAAGAAAGATGGATTTGTTTCTCGAGCACCACAAACGGTGGCCAATAAAGCTCCCTTTGATTTACTCAAACAGCCCGGGGCGGGCCCGGCGGCGAGTTTTTATCGGGGTTCAGCGCCGCGGCGCCCGCTTCCACACCTAATTAGAAAGTTGCGCGCCCCATTAACCGCCGTGTAATAACCGCAGAACCCTTGCAATGCGATGATTTGATGAGTTTGTTGCTTGGAAGTTCTGGGGGAGGTGGCCCTGAATATAATTAAACATAATCCTTTCTGAAAGTGGTTTGATCCCTCTTTCAATTTCGACGTCGAAACACTCGAGAAGCGCCAATACCCGAGCGTAATCTCAACAATGGAATTGGGAGAACAACCTAAGCTCAAAGTTTTTAATGTGATTTCTAATTATACCTTAGTGGAGCGAAATCGCTAATTTTGCTTTTGTATTCTGTGCAGACAATAGATGTATATTATTAATAAAAGACCGTTTTAGGCCGATGTACGCCTTTTAGAGTAATTTTTTAGTCTCCCCTATTCATGTGTTTTGGAATAGCACGACAATATTTTAAGGATATGATTTACAACACAAAATAAACAATAAAATTCATATAAACATGTTTCAAATGCATTTATTACCAAGATATTGAAAGTAATAAATAAAAATAAAAAAAAATCCATCGCTGGCATTTTTACGTCCCAGCTCGACTGAGGCTGCAATAAATGAGTACCTGAAGATCAAACTCTGGGGTAATAATAGGCGGTTGGTACGTAGCGCTAGCCACGTTACTACCCTCGTGTACCGTAGGCTCTAGATTGTAACAGATCTATCCTGTTACGACCCCAAAGGGCCTTCAAACCCCAAAGGGCCCTCAAGGCCTGTTACGGGGAACTATTATTATATTGAAAGTAAATAATAAATATAGAAAGATAATCATATAACCGTGGATAACTATTGTATATTGTTTATTTGTTTAAGATGTGATTAAATATCTGTAATTAAATGTGTTGATTAATATAAAATACCGTGTGTGCAAGTATCATGTGTTACTAGTTCTGCGCTATTTATTAATACTTTGAAGACACTTCAAAGTGTTATCATGTAAGACACCACAAATGTGTTCACTTTTGCAAAATAAAAGATAGATATGCTTTTAATTTATTACAAGATACATAAAAATGGCGTTGCTGCTGTTCAAAACAATTCTCACTAAAAGGATACCAAGCCATAAAACGTTTGAAGAGACAAAGATTTCTAAGAACTGCTAATGTTAAAGAAGAGCTATTTTAGACTGTTCAGTTATCTCTATTACTAGCACCAGAATATTGTCAGTTTGTTTCGATGCTTCATGTACAATTGTATGGCTAACATTGAGCGAGCAACAATCGTATCCATTTCGCACTTCGCGTATGTAAGGTTTGTTACCCGTGAATCTTGTTTTACCAAAAATAGGTTTACTAATTTTCAAAACACTCATACTTGGAACGAAGAAAACCCTCATTCGACTGGTACTAGGCATTATTAACATACTTTTTCATTAAATGCCTAGTGTGGTCTTCTTGGATCTAATCATCCTTTTTTTACCAACAAGACTTTCAAGAACATCTTACTTGCATTTGTTGCAAAATAATTTGCAGAAGCTTCTAGAAGACATTCCAATTGCCAGTAGGCAAGAGATAACGGTGCCTCTGTTCATTTTTCTTAATAATGTTACTGATTATTTAAGCCTAGTATATGGTAACCGATAGATTGGTCAAAACGAACCTGCTAAATGCTGAATAAAGTCTATGGTTTATTCTACGTCTACTAGTACGTAAGAAGAGCTAAAGAATCGCATCATGAAAGCTGCAGTAACTATTAAGAGATCAGATAAGTATGGATTTCCCATGCTGTATGCTGGATTCAACAAAACGGAGAGCACTTTGAAAAGTTACTCTTAATGTTTTATTTATTTACTTATGTTAAATAAATATCTTTCACTTTCAATATATCGGTAATTCATGAATTTGAAACGTGCGTTTATATAAACATTTTTGTTTATTTTATGGTGGAGAACACATCCCTAAAATAGTACCGTGCAATTCCAAGATACCCTACATAATATACATGAAGAGTGCACACTGAAAATTTACTTGGCAGCTACAGGTAAATTTGAACAGCTCAAAATATGGTTATTGTCTTCATTATCATCCATTCAAACTGCGTCGTTCGCATAGCAAGGATATTAAATGTTTTTGGTTCTATTTTATATCTTTTCATGTTTCTTATGCGTTTTTGTTACTTTAATCATGACATGGTTAAACAATAAAAGGGTTAAAGGATTTGGAATGTTATTGTCTTCAAAAATTTGTATTATGTTTTACAAAACGCGTTCTTGAGTCTATAAAACATAGAAATACTGCTGAAATGAATTCGGTGCCTTTTATGTAACTTGACGGATACTGAAGGTAGCGCCAGTGTACGAAAACCTTGCTGCTCATCAAGAAATGCTACCGTTCGGCTTAATTCTTCTATGTTTTCAGAAGGATGTTAAGTAGATTAATACCTTTATATTTTTGTGATAGTTGTTTTTCATCTTTTTAAAAATTGCAAATTATTCCAGTTTACAGTATGTTGTTTTTAAATATTATTTGCACAAATTTACTTATCTCTTGTCCGAATGTGTTTCCTCCGTATTTAACATTTTATTTGTGGTTCCATCTAACCCTAGTGGTTTCCTATTTTATACTGTTTTCAGGGTGTTTATGATTTCTTCTTCACTTACTTCTACATTTATCTTAATGTTCCTTATAGTTCTAAATGTTTTGTTCTTTCTGTTCCGTAGCATAAAGCTTTATATATATATAAAATTTAGCTGCAGATATTTGCAAAATCAAAAATTATTTAACTTTGTTTTACGTAATGACGCCGTCGTACCGGATGCAGTTTCCGTTTGCTCGGACGCTCTGGTTATTTTTCTCCCTACAATAAATAGCTTTCAACAAATTACATAAAATAACTCATTTATTAATAGCAACAAAACAAAAATTTCTTCGAATATATAACCGTTTTGCATTTTTCGTGTAATTTTCTACAACTTTCGTGTTTTACAGATTTTCCTCTAACGAGAAGAAATCTCTTCGATATTTGGCAGCAAGAGAAAGGCAAAGAAAATTTGATCAAATGTCAACATGTGCAAAACGTTATTCTATATTATATCAAAACTTGAAATTCAAGTGACATTATTACAGAAGAAACAAAACTAGCGATATCTCGTTCTTGCAGTGAATTTGCAAAAAGGTGCAAAAGTGCAGCAGGATGTTGAAAACTTTCCTTTTAAAAAATGCTGATTGGTTGGAAAAAAATTTTCTTTGTCTGCAGACATTTCCGTGGAGAAAAACATCCCGTCAATATCTGGGGTTAACAGAAAAAATGTTCCTTTCGAAGAAAGCAGTGAAAGAAGCAAAATGCGCAAAACTAAGAGCTTCGGGAAAGATCATCGACAAGTGAACTAACTTATGCTGCTCAGATGAGTCTGCGATCTGCTGGCCAAGAAGATGCCGCTAAATAGTTGAGCGAGGCTACAACAACTACTCCTTCAAGAGCATCAAAAATCCGAAAAGCATGGATCAATCGCGACACCCAGATTGTAACTCCAAATACCCCAGATGAAGCACTGGCTGTATGTGTCGACACAAATTTGACAAAAAGCCAATATTAAAAAATTAGGGTAAACGCCAAGTTATGAAACGCGAACTTGTTATATTCGAGTTACCACGAATTACAAGCAGCAAAACAGCGCTGTTACTCACCAAGAACGGCGATTACAATTTCGGAATCTTTGACGCTTGATGGTTGCTCGAGAAGAAGTTTTTCCCTCAAGAGTTTCGGTGTTTCCATCGAGTTAGTATTATCAAAATGGGGCTGCGATGGAAGCACAGGTTACAGCAAATATAAACAGAAATGTAAGCAAAATTTTAAAGATGCAGATATGTTTATAACTCCGTTTGTTCCTTTACAATTATTAATTTATTGTTCAAAGAAAACAATTTTATGGCAAAATCCTCGACCTTCTTCTGTGCGTTTTTGCAGACCCAACAGGATATAGTTCAAGAAAAAGTTCACAAACGTGACTCAACAAGAAATTACTTATGTAGAAGAGCAAATAAGTAAATTGAAGAAGACGGAAGTTGTGATTGATACGCACAAATATTTTGTATCGCATCAAATGGTGGATGGTAAAGTTTGTAATGCTGCGACAGCTACTTCTTCGGCTCAAAGATGTTACGTTTGTGGAGTCACTCCAAACAAAATAAACGACAAAGAAAGTTGGGAGAGCAAAGATATTGATGCCACTTACTTACCGATTTGGTTTGTCGTCTTTACATGCTTGGATTTGCTTTTACGAATGTTTTCTTCATATTTCTTATAGACTGGAATTTAAAAAATCAAGGCGGTACACAGAAGAAGATAAGAAGAAACTAGAAGAAAGAAAACGTAAAATTCAGGCAGAATTTAGAACTCAACTAGGTTTACTAGATCATGTTAAACCTGGAAGAAGTGGAACAATGAATGATGGTAACACGATCCGAAGATTTTTTAGAACCCGAGACTTACATCAGAAATTACAGGGATAAACGAAGATGTAGTACTATTCTGCAGGCACTTCATCAGGCTTTGCTATAGATGGTAACGCGTTTAATGTTTACGCAAAAGAACTACATGCACTACATGCCAGTTACCATGCATAAGATTTTAATCAACAGAAGCGACATCGTAAAGAATGCCGTTCTTCTTATTAGGCAATTGTCAGAAGAGGCCCAGGAACGCAGGAATAAAAACTTGAAGTAATATACAAGTCGCACCAGAAAAATGCGATCATGTCTTATAGATGCCCATGTATGTAAGCTTCGGGCAGATAACTGAAAGTAGTGTTTATAACCACAAGATGTTTCTCTTTTCAAAACTTAGCCTGTCGCCAGGATAATTTCCAAAGCTACTACGTGCGTGCATTTTCCTTTACCAATTTTAGAATTACAGTCGCCCATAATTAAATGCATTTAACGTCCTTTCGATGGGTTTATAGTTTATTGAAATTGGTTTTAAAATTTTTGATTTTGTAATCGTCTTTATCGACTGTAGGAGCATAGTACAACTATGTCGAAGATAAGAATAAAATTCTTAACATATTCATTTATCTTTTCTGTTACTATTATTACAACTTGTTATAATTATTATCGTCGTTTGCTAAGTAATACACCTTGTGATTATCTGATTCATACATGTCAGATTCTCACCAGTCCATTTCAATTATTCCTAATATTTAGATACCTAATTTTTTTACCTTTTGTGTCGTATTCTCTAGCTTTTATATTTTGTACACACCTATTCATTCGATGTATCTGCTTTCATCTTTCTTACTGAGATTATTAGCACTTAGTTATTATTTAAGGTGTGCGGAGATTTAGGATCCTATTTGAGTTGTGTCAATACATTATATTATTGAGATGTATTTAGTGTAATTAGGTGGGTTTCCCTTAATTTTCCCTATTTTTAGTTCATCCGCCTTAGTATCGATTTTTCCATAACAGGAGTTGAGTATTTATTTGTGGAGGTGTAAGCTAAAAATTTTCCTTTATAGGGTTTTGAGAACAGGTGCATTTATCAAAATCTTTGATACGTTATGGGGTAATAAGACAACATACAAAACTAATACAAATATTAAACGATATATCCCGATAGTAATGACACAAGAATAACTAGGAATTTCTACCAAAACCAAAGAGACACTGTAACAGTTTAAAATAAAAAATATGAAGAAATCGAAGTATTCAAAGAGTGCGCCTAGAGTGTGTAGTAGCTCCTATTTTGGTTAACATTTACTTCGAATGTGTTTTTAAAGAAGCCTTTAATGAACAGATTAGTGAAATTTTGATTGATGGAAAATAATAAACAATACTCTAAGCTGACAATATAGTGATATCCTACAATAATCAAGAGAACCTGGGACGTTTATTAAATAATGTAGAAACTAGTGAACAAAATGCGATTAATAACAAACACCAAGAAAAATAATGTTGTGGTCATATTCAAACATTAAATACCACAGCCACATCTAAAATCACAAATACAGATATCACAAGAGCATCATTTGGGTTGTACTCTTAATGATGACTGTAACTGCAGTACAGAAATATATAGATTCCATAAGCGAGATAAGCATTTTTAAGAAAGAAGAAATTATTGTTTAAAATGTAGGTGTAGCGTAAATATTAAAGATCTTATGGGTTGAGCGATTGAGCAACACGAAAGTATTAATATTTATATTACGTATTAAAAAGGTCATAAAAATAACGGCAACAACTGAAAAGAAAAAATTACATATTTCGGATATATATTACAACACAAAAAATGTACGATTATGTAAGTAATTATCCAATGAAAAATTTAAAGCAATAGGGGGTTGGGCAGAAGAACAAGAAGAACAATACTTTTTTATGTTTTTTACTCTATTTATTAGTATTTCTTGTCTTTAATCTTTGCCCAAGTTACATCAAAATTTTGATTTAATCCTGCTTTATATTTGTCTGCATATCTCTTAATTTTGCTGATTAAATCTACGATTGATAAATGGCAATAAATTTGACAAATGTGTAGGCACCATGTTACACTAATGATGTTAGGTAGCATATTGTTTTGAAATCTTTGTATACTATTAACATGATACGTTTTAGAACAACCCCACACTTATATGCCATAGACACAGATTAGTTTTAGGATCTGGTTCTATATAAAGATTTTATGAATTAACAGTAGCACAATCAACATACATTGTTATATTTTAGACTTTTTTCCGCTTTTCTTTTTTACTTAGTCCTTCTATCGTAACATAGTATTTAGTATTACACCTAAATACTTGTATTTTCATAAAAGATTCAATTTATGGTAACAGGTGTTGGGCCCTTTATATTTTTATTTGTAAAGTTTATATAAGATGATTTTGATTAATTTTATTTAATCTCCTATTCTTTAGTTCAGTTGGATACTTGTTTACTAGTTTACCGTAATTTATTTATTACGACTTCTATATCTTTATTCTGCTACAAATACCGCAACAACGTCTGCGAACGTAACAATAGTTATGTCTTTTAATTCTGTTAGATGTGCTATATAAAGCAAGTAAAGCATCGGTCTAATAGTGCTGATCTGTGAAACTTTCATTTTAATTTCCCTTAGGTCCGAGTATTTGTTTCCTTGATATATTTTAATTAGCTTCTTCAAATATACGGTTTTGGCAGTTAATGTACTGTTTTGATAAAAAGTTATGAAATATATAAATAAGCCCGTCATGCAAAACCTTACCAAATGCCCTTCCGATGTCTAATAAAATAGCTCAGCAAATTTGTTTGCCTTCTAGCGTTTTTCTCGATAATACAAGGCGATGTACTTGGTCAATTGGATTGTGTTTGCTTCTGAAGCCAAATCTAGGATTGCATATCAGTTATTTTCTTTCTAAGCTAGGATTTAGTTTTTTAAAAATAATTTTTCAAATGATTTCTACACCGCTGGTTGCAGTAAAAACTGAGGTCATTAAGTAGGTTATCTGGTTTATAAAGCACCGTTTCTTTAGCTCTCGGAAATGCTTATCATGGGTTTTAACGTAAACGCTGCGTTAATTAGATAAGTTAGCATTATAATACTCTGTGACTAATCAAACCATCGCTCTTTCTTACGATTGATTTGGATTTTGGTTCCCAGTTTTTGTGAAGTGACTGGTGATAGTTCTTCGTTTTCATTATATGTAAGTTTTTGTAGTGGTTTATTTAATTTTTAATACGCCCTTCAGCTTGAATGAGTTTCCAAGGTAGGTAACGAAAATTTGGCATTTGCTTTGTTGTCCCTTGTACTTTTTGTATTTTCATTGATTAAATAGGCCACCCGTCAGGCATCAGAGAGCTTCGGAAATAAACCTGGGTTTTTATGTATAACATTTCCGTACATAGACATTCCAGAGATAAAACTGCTGGAATGCTAGTTTTTAAAATTTAACTTTATTTTTCTTCGCCATAATCCATATTTTCGTTATGACATCCCATTTGTGATTTGGTTTTATATTCCTTTATTTATTTATTTAATCTGCTCCGTTTCTGTTCCCATTAGTTTCATCTCATCTACTTGTTTTCTTCTCTTCTTTCTTATCTGACTAGCCATGGTTTATTTGGTCTTCCTCTCTTCTTCCTTTTTTCTTTGTCTGATTTCATTATTTTCTTAACTGTACTTTTTGAATTAATTTGGGTAATGTGACCGTACCAGTTCAATTGTCTTTTTTTATTTTTGTTGTAATTAGTTCTTGTTTTGTAATGCTTCTAATTTTTTATTTCTTATTATGTCATATTTTATTTTCTCCGTCATTTTGTCAGATAATTTTTAATTTCACCTTATGCTTCTTTAGCATCACCTAGGTTTCACGTGCATATAATATATATGGTATAGCTACTGCATTATAAACATGTTATTTAGTCGGTACGTCTATCTCTTTTTTCTAACTACCGTTTTGTTTATGGCATAGAATATAATTGAGGCCTTTTGCCTTCTCTTTGAAATTTCTATTCCAAGCTTCCAACGTTATTTAGTACATTTCATAACTACTCATATATGCTTAATAGTTCTAGGTTTTGATGTTTACATATGGTTGTTCTATAGTTTTCTATTTTTAATTCATTTATTATTATAAATTTACGTTTATGTGGATTTCCATTTTGGGGGCTTCAACTCTTGAGTCCAAATGTTTACTAAATTCTCTATATGTTTTTGGCTTTTTGCAATCTGGATTATATCATATACATAAATCTCTGTATTTTTGTTGGTATAAAGTTTCTGTATCCAACCGTCGTTAACTCTGATATTAACTTATCTATTACAATTATAAATAATAGTGGGTTCAAGGTATCTCCTTGTTTTTTAGTTAGAAATTTTTTTGTCTCCCATTTATAACCTGTGCTCTTGCGTTTATGTATGAACTTGTATTATTTTAATTGGTTTTTAGCTCGTGACGTTCATCGTCGTTTCAAAAACATGCACTTAGTTTGTTTATGTTTTTTAAATCTAGCCACAATTATATTATCATAAAACCTAGCGATAACTTGAGATTATTATCTGGTACATCTATTTTATATCTAATTCATAATGTGGTAGTCCTTGTGGTAGTCCACAACTTTTAATTTGATATGGAAGTAAAATAATATATTATGAAAACTTACGGATACTAATTAATATGTTGCAGGCTGAAGTGGAATATTTAATGAACATTAGTGTAGCGATCTATTACATAGACAAAATTGTTAATTCTTCGAGAAAGTCCATATTTTTACTCATTCAAATTTTCGTAACTTTTGGTAACTTTCTAGTTTTTAAACTTTTAAGCGTTTGATGTGGTAGCCTATGGGCGCCTTGATAGGAGCGCAGAACAGATAAGAAAGCACATCCTTTTCTTAATGGCCATGTATTTGATTACATTACGTTTGAAATGGAGAAGTAATAGTTGTCATGGTAAAAGGCGAAGTGCTTCTTTTATGCGATCTTTTGACTTCAATAATAGTATAAAAACTTGGCCAGATAAACGTAAAATAATGCCACATGCGCATTTATAATAATTATTTTGATTATAATCTGTTAAGGATTTATATATTTTTTAATTATTGCATGTAATTAATTTTGACAGATTTTCAGAAAAATGCAGTTAAAATATCTTTGTTATTACTGGAAATAGTCAATACTGATTTATTTAAAGCGGACTACACAAATATCTATTGATCTGATTTTGTTGTAAGCGAGCTACGTTTAAAAGCAGCTATATGCATCCCACGCAAAAACGTTCATTAGGACTTCAAACATCAGACGGTTTGTTTAGCAAATTTTCGGAAAAACAGCATAGTTGCGAAATAAAGCACCAATTAGAGGTCATTTTCATCATTTTATGCACTTCTGTCGTAGCTGGTAATTAACAGCTACATCAAATGCGCCGGTAATTTATAATTGCCTGATTAGTGGTATCCTCACCGACTCAATATTTATGGCGCATTGCGTTTACTTTAATCTATTCACATAATCGAACAATAAATGTACTCACTTAAAAACTAGTCTAACTTAAAAAATAAGGGTAGCTTACAACAAGCTTCAGGAAAGAGCGAAAGTGAGATTGAAAAATACCCTTCCATTTTTACACCTGAGGGTTGAGGCATCATTTGTTCCTTTACCGAATGCGTAGTTGCTTTTACTTGATTAATTTTTATAGTATTACTGTAGAAGCCGCTTTCCTCGTTTCTGTCGTCGAGGAAACCTCGGCTTTGCAAAACAATATAGTGTGCCTGTTAATAACAAATAAAATTAGCAACAGTAAAAGGAGACCTGCCAAATAAAAGAAAATTAATATATAAAAATAATTATTGTCAGTAACAGTTAAAATAAATTACACAGAAAATAATTGCCAATAACACATTACATACTGGCGCACGTATATAAAAATATTGTTTTTGTCTTTGGAGAAATCTCATCTTTAATTCTGTAGGCTTTTTGTCTAATTGGCGAATATAAATTATAATAAAATTTGAATCCCACCATATGAATTTTTTTATTAACAATAACGTTATTCACACTCTACTTAACAAAAGTATTCAGTGAATATGATGATAAGGGAGGTAGTGGTAGGAAAAATCATTCATTCATGATATTCCCAATGAGAGAGTATTACTTGAAGTTTTATAAAACAAGAACATAAGAAAATAAACTAAGAAACATATATTTCATAGCATATTTGAAAGCATTACATTTTATGGGAGAGAGGCCTGTCGAGTAACAGAAAGCTTGAGAAATAAAATAAAAACGGCTGAATTGAACTTTTTCAGAAGATTCCTTCAAATTACAAGACGAGAACGATGGAGAACAGAAAAACTACGAACCAATAAAGAGAAAAAACGTCAGGAAGAAGAGTCCGATGCTTCTCAATCCTAAAAGACGATAAGGTTGTTTATCATACATTGCAACTAAAAGAAGACCGTGCCTACAGAATTTTTATTAGACACACTCTGCATATTTACGAAAAATAATATCACATACTTAAATTACATCAAAATTGCAGTTAAAGCACTCAGGAAAAATATTATACTGCAAAGTATGCACTGCCAGGATTATAGTCATACTAAATCGTATTGCACTAAATCAGATGTATATACGATATATGGCGGCAAATATAACACTACTGCTTGCAAAACCTTCCTTCTGCCCCAACAAAATGGCTATATCTGAACAAAATAATGGAATTAAATATGAAAGCTTTTCGGTTTACAAATATTCGTAAAAAATGAGACAGAATCCATCTAGAAGACACCTCTAAACACTTTCATACAAAAGCAAATTGTTAATCTAAACAGATCTCTTGCTATTTAACTTTTGCACAAGTAGCTTCTCGAAGATGAAATCTAAGAATCGTAGGTCATAAATAAATACATCTAGCAAAAAAGCAACGGTACATATCCGGACTATTTGTAACCGATAAAATCTAACAAATAATTCAACCTTAAACGAGTTTCTATACTTCATTACCTTCTACGACACTCTATCAGTATTAAAGAATACATAGAATTGTTTCAGCACATTGGTCATAAATTTGTCACCAGTGATGATGGAAATGCTATACAAACAACTTATGGGTCTTGAATTACAACTACAAAAATATCTTATGAGCCACTATAAACGTTAATTTTAATTTTGTTATAATTCACCTACATAATGGCCCAGCGACCTTGATAAAATTCCTAACCTGTTCGAATTTGCAACAACTGAAGTAATATTTAACGCCCACTTCAGAATTGAATCAAACAAAAAGCTAGCATTTGATCAATTATTCTTTATCTAACATTAAAACCCACAGTAAGAACTAAAGAAAATATGCCAATTTATCCAACAGAAGTTTAAACTGTCTTGGCCAAGTACCAAAAAATTTGGAGATCTTATAACTTGAAAGCACCTTGTACACGCAGCCTTATGCACCACAAGAAATAAAACCTTTAAAAGTTATTTCATATACTTATCTACGGATGATCACTCAATACAGCAAGCTATTAAAACGTTCGAATAATTAGATATTCTAATTTCTCCAATTACAAAAAGCAATATAACATAAGGTAGGATAGATACTTATGGAACAAATGGTTTTAAAGAACAGGTTGTCAATGTTCTCACCTCACTTTAACCAAATGATAACAGAAAAGACGAAGATGTAACTGATTTTTTAAATGCACCCTGCGAACTTTCTTTACCACTGAGACCAATCTCCTCTGCCGAAGCAAAATAGACAAAAAATACTATCCACAAATCCTTATAAAGTTCCTGGTTACGACCTCATATTTTGACAGCTCTTGCGCTACGTACTAAGGAAAATCCTGTTGCTTTTCGCTATCATCTATAATAGTATGATATGTTTATGCTATGACCCCTTGCAGTTGAAATTTGCCCAAGTTATTGTGATAATCAAGTGGGGTGAACCCACAGAAACATTATCTCATAGGCTGACAAGCCTTTTTTCGCTTTTGTAGACAATCTTTAAGTAAATTTAAAACTCTCAATGTCTCAATCGATATAATCGCTTTACATCAATTTGGCTTTTTCATGAACCATTTAACAGTACAAAAGAAGCATACAATTATCATTAAATTACTGTAAACCCCAGAAACATGGAAATATTGCGCGTCGACCTTCTTGGGCATCAAATAGTTTTTTGATAAGGTCTTACACAGTGGTTTGTTATTTAAAATAAGGAAACGCTTCCACAACCCAATATATCTGATTATGAAATCATTACCTATGTGATTTCAGATTAAGATTAATTACCTATTTCTTATTTATCTCCTATTAATGCCAGAGTACTGCAAATGTCCTTGGACCTATTCCGTACTTGATTTATACGGCAGATACGACAACAACAGATAAAACCAAAGTTGCAGCATTCGCTGCTGATACGGCTGTGTTATCCAGAACTAACATACAAAAATTTCATCTTAGCCCTCCAGGAATAGTTCGGTAAGTAGAAAAGTGGCACTAACATCGCTAAATCTGCACAGCTCACATTTACAAGTAGTGCAGTTTGTACTGACCTGTGATTGGACACTCCACATCAAAGCTAAGCGTAAACATCTTGACTTAAAACTAAAACAAATATACCGGCTCATAAACTACCAAATTTAGCTCTTATTACACAACATAGGCTATTCTTTTCAGGAATCGCAATTCCATTGCAATGATTTTCGATTTTTGCTTTTCTGTTAATGTCCATGTCTCACTGGTGCAGAGGAAAGACAAAATAAGAAAAAAACGTTCAGACAAAACCTACAAATAGAGCCAATAATGAAAAGGCTATAGAAGAACAACTAAGATGGTTTGGACATTTATGTCCAATGTCAGATGAAAGAATTACAAAAGAGTGCTTGAAACGCGAGTACAAGGGGAAAAACAAGAAAAGACGTCCGAGAACTAGATAGTTAGACAAAATTAAAGAAGAAGCAGAGAAAAATAAAATACAATGAAAGGGTATACGAAAGGCAACATGAGCTTTATACCTAAAGATAAAAAGGTTTAGGACTAAGTAAAGTAAATATACAACATAGTGCTTTTCTATAAAGTCATACTCAGACTAATTGGAATATAAGGGATTCAACTGTAGAACTGTAGCAAACCATCTTAAACTAAATGTCTGAAACCATTGTCTACATAGTATATCAAATCAGACACTCCATACTAGCCTAAAAATTCCTTATGTAACTGTCACTCCATTCTCGCATGACACAAAACCATCTTGGTAAAAGACCTATTCGCCAACTCGCCCGTTATAAACCGAACGCGATGAAAAAATTTAATACTCTGAGCCGACCAGGACTAACTTTCTATCTAATGGGAATAATATTGCTGGATGGATTTCATCCAAGCTTTCATACATTTATTTCATCATCACTTCCTTTTGCTAAGCAAATTGTAAATTTATATATTGCGCACTCTCTTAAATAAAAACAAAAATGTAAATTACTAACATAACTAGTCTTTAATTTTTACAAAAATGCAAATGCAAAAACTAATTTCAAATACAATGTTTTGTGAACATCAAAATGGCAACAGAAATATGGTAAAATATCTGTAAGTAGTATTTCAAACAGGAATTTATTTATGTATAATTAGAATCGTCATCAACGTTGGATATATGTATTAATCTATAGATTTATAAACGTGTATCGTGACTTTCTTAAAATATCCTATACATACCTTCTAGGAACTTATCATGGAATAAAGTAGAAATTACTGAGAGAAATTTATATCCTCTATATCAACAAACTCTACCCAGTCTAGGAAAACAATATCATTTCCTCACATCACAAAGACAATAAGCAGATGTATAATTTTCTTACTAGAACTTACCTAATAACTATTACACCTCCTATTAAACAGTTTTTTTTTGAATAATTTATCATTAAAGTTAAAAATAAATTACACTATGATTCTAAGAAGATTCCTATATAGTGATAAAGAATAATATAAATCAAGTTTTAAATTTGCAGTTTCTGTTAATTATTTCGTATAGTTAACAATTTTTTATTCGGAATTTTCAAACTGACTATCTATCCCTCAGCTTTTGGTTTTCATTTAACATTTAAAAAGAAATATTTTTAAATAATTACTATAATTTTAACAAAATAAGGCCTAGGTTGAACCTAACAGATATACATACATTGAATATTCATTTTTAAAGATGGTTTATATATGACACCAAAAGATACTTGTTTGTTTTACGGAGAGTTAATCAGAAAATATTATTATATTATACAGACGTTGGACAAAATAATTAAAAAAACTTTTCAAGAGTGACGTCTGGGATCACTAAGCACTCTTGTTTGTTGGAAATAATATGAATTATGTACTAATAGTAGAATAAAGCAGTATGGTTGTGGACATTGGGCGGATGTGGTGAGTGACCAATAAGTCCAGCCTACCAGAGTTTCAAAAAGTCTAAGCTAAAACATTTGTGAGCAAACCAGCAAAGTTATGCGATGTAACACAAGGCATGGTCTCAAAAGTCATAATCATATACACAATTCACGGTAAAACAGGGTCGGCGAAGCATATTAATTGTCGAAAGACAAAACTGCAAGATAGTGACCGCCGGGATTTGAAGCGTATTGTGATATCGCAGAAGAAAACTCTATGGTCAGCCAAAATGGGAACTGCATAAAATGGGTATCCATGGGCGTGTTGCTATTGCCAATCCCCTAATAACGAATACAAATGCTTAAAAGCGACGTGCATGCTGCAATGCCCACAATAACTAGAAGTTGGAAGACTGCCAACGTGTCGTTTGGTCGAAAAAGCCAGCCTTTATCCTCTTCCCCACCACCACCTGGACGCGTGTTTGTCTGAAGAACACCCTTTAAAGCATACGATATGCATTGTCGCCGCCTGACTGTCAAACATGGTAGCTCTATTATGGTCTAGGGCGCTATATTAAGGCATTCTGCAGCACTTCTTTCACATTACACGGTTGAGTCACAGCAGTGTATAGAGAACTCTTGAGTAATCAGGTCCACTCAATGGTGCAAACTTTATTTCCAGATAGGAATGCCATATTCTAGGAAAATAATGCCCCCATTCACATAGCTAGCCCTGTTGAAAAGTAGTTTTAAGAGCATGCTGATGAGGTTCAACATCTTCCCTGGCACGCCCATTCCCCAAACCTGAACATCATTGAGCCTCTGTGGGCGGTTTTGGAAAATATGTTTTAATGTTGATTTTTACCTCCTTCATCTCTACCTAAGGTGAAAGCTGTGTTGCATGAAGAATGGTTTTAAATTCCACTCACCACTGTTCAAGACTTATCTCGGTCTATTCCGTCTACAATTAAAGTTGTATTACATGCTAAAGATGGACTAACACCGTATTAATACAAGATGTTTGAACTTCCACAAGTGTTTTAATTATTTTGTCCAATACCTGTGTAATTAGTGGTACTGCTTTTGAATAAGTAGGACAATAAGGCAATTTGTTTTTACTTAACATATTAAATTTGAGCCGTTCTTAAAAATAAATTACCATGGATTGATGTACTTATAACTATCCAAGGTTTTTCAAAAACAATTTCGGAAGGAAAAAAAAGAAGGCAGCTTAACATCAACAGTGGTGTTTCTTTTGCCCAGATTAATCGTCTTTTATACTGGCATTCCAGCCGAATAATTCGGCATAATAACAATTTTCAACCCCATATCGAAAGTTATGTAATCCATCGCTGTCGTATTCCCCATACTCTCCTATAACCCCACCTTAAAGTCCAAAACGATTTTCATGGATTTTTGGCCGATATTTGAGCATAAATTGTCTCGAAGAATTAGAAAAGTCGACTCTCTGCCAAGAAAATGGGTAACATTTGACTGTATTTACCTAATAATGTGGACATGTCAAACTTCAGTTACGTTTGATCTTGCTAAAATCTATAGTAATTATCTGAATGTATCTCTTTGTACGTTAGTAACGCCACACTATGTCTGTGACAATATACTAATACATAATTCTAAAAGATAAAAATAAAAAGCAGCTTTTTGATGCAATTTCCCAGTAAGGTCTCATAAATAGAATATATAATATATTTTTAATTCTATTTTGTAAAATAAATTTTATATGTACACTAGAATATGAGTCACGTAGTAAGGTTAGTCTATAATGTCATAAGTGTTAGCAATCCTGTTGATGAATTAGTGGATGTAACAAAGAACTCTTTAGAGTTTGGTTCAAACCATATGTGTCTGTGGAACTTTCAACCCATAAAATATATGTAGTCAGAAAACGGAATGTAGTGTGCAGTTACATTAGCCAATAGATGGTACATAATATAATAGGATCTTACAGATCTAGTAAATGAATGAAAACTGTAAAATCAAATACACTAATGGATTTTTGGCAATACACAATATTACAACTCCAATTTACCTCATCCATAATATAAAATAACTTAAAGTAAACCAAGAAGGTAATGGGTTTTCTTCTGTTAGAATTGTTTTACTTAAACTTAGCATTACGAGTTCCTCTTTCATCTACATGTTCTCATAAAAGTGCACTAAGTTATTTTTAAAAATACATAAAAATAACTCAACAACTGATGTTGCCCAGCCCATTGACTAATAAACATTTTAAGAATACCGAGTTGGTAGAATACATGGAGATGATTAAATTGAACGTAGTTCAGTAAATTATAACTAACAACCAATTGGTTAAAACGACACAAAATTACTAATGCAATTTCATTGTTTGTCGACATATTTCCATGCTTTGCCAAAATTATAGAAAATTTAGTTACTTTAGTAAGATTATACGACAAATTGCTCATTTAAGTAAAAATCCTACAGCCATAACTGCTTTGGGCATGTTCTTTATACAGGAAAGTTGATACGTAGACATTTAGGTTCATGTTCTTTACTCATATATTCAACTTTAAATTTATTTTCACTTTTACGGTCATGATTTGTTCCACACATATTTCATGTGTTTAACTCACTTTCCACACATTCAGTTGTGTTCGTCAATAACTTTTTGAGATGCCTAGTGTTGTAGTGATTGAATTGAATTGATGAAAATATCTAAAATATTTTGGGTTCGGAATATTTTATAGCTGTGACTTAAATTGAACACACCATCTGTTTCGTCAAAGCTCGACCAGCAAAACTTCATTATTGTCGATAAAATAGGGTTTGATGCTATTTCTATTTGTTATGAAAAATTGCTTCTGATAACTACTAAAGCAGTTTCTACTATTACTAACGAATTCATTATTCAAAATTGTTTGTAACTCATTTTCCTATTCAGATCTTAGTGTTCCATTTGGTCAGTTTTTTTTAAATAAATAGACCCAGGTGTATTTTTCCATTAAAGTGACTTTTTTGACAGGATTGTAACGTGATTTAGCTATTGCAGCCATAAATATAACTTTAGTAATAAATATTTGCCTCTTGCATGTTATTTCGGTTTTCATATAAATGTACATGCATTTTAAAAATATCCTTTAAATTTTATTTTTAACTAAAAAAGTTAATCTGTGAGTATGTACTTCAACGTTTTATTTCTATGTAATTACCATCCTAAATATTAAAACAAATATTGGTTTGGAGGCATGATAAAGTATAATCGTTGTATTTTTAACTAATTTTTTTATTTGATAACGGAATATTACGTTAAACGCATCCAGAATATAAGAGGACGTAAAGTCATAGTACCTGTCGATGAATTCAGTCCAATATACGTGTTTCAGGAAGCCAATATCAAAGAGAACTATGATAAAAGCAACGCAAAATTGTGATTTTACTAAGACACAACCACAAATAGGATAACTCACTTGGAGAACTATCAGGGAGATATAGGTGTTCCAAATCAACTTTACTTGAAATTTTATTGATCAAACTAAAGTAAAAGTCTATGATGTGTTTTTACTAAATCATTTTTCTGTTGCAATACAACATACATCCGGAAAGTATTGAAATTTATGCCAAGAGATTCGTTTAAATGAAGAAAAGTTTATATACACTTAACATTCTTCAAAATAGCAACCTTTAGCATCAACGTGGCATTGGCAGAGGTTCTGTTCTAGCTCGCCTGGAATTTCTTTCAGAAAGCTTATCACAGCAGCTTGCATATTTTTAACAAACTTATAATGGTATGCGTAGGTGAGCATCCCAACAATTAACATAGCACGACGGGCTGCTAAGTACTTTAACCGGCACACCGCCAAACTTAGCACTGGTCATTGCAACTTACGGTTCTGCCTTATAAGAATCCGGTAGCTGCTAGAGGACCAAAACAGATGCGTCTCTCGGAAAACCTACAATCCCATACACATTCTACTAAAGAAGGATCCTCATCACGAAGGGATGGAAGTGGTTACGAACGTGGTAGAAGATAGAAGGACTCTCGAGTACGCAAGTGGTGGACAACCCTTGCGCGAGATTACGTGTAGGTGTGAATTTGTAAAGGATGCTCGGGGGTTTGTCAAATTATAAAGAACAAAACAGATAGACTGTAGCGTAGGTTAACGTAGATTAGTCTGTTTCTCTGCGTAAAGTGTAAGTGTAAGATTCAGAGCCATTGACACTTTCGGGTCACATCCCCTTACTCTGGTTTTCGTGTTTTTTACGAGTTCTACTCTAAGGTGAACACCAGACTAGATTATAAAAACTGAGTATTGTGAAATTTAGATTTAGAAAATAAGAACGATGATTGTATTTGCACCAAAACGAAGAATCAGATAATAGAATTTTACCTATAGTGCTTAATGTACTATAAATATTATATCCAAAATAGTATCCTTTCAAGCTAAATTTCAGCCAAGAAAACCAAAATAAGTCGGGCGGAGCCAAGTCCGGCCTGTAGAGAAGTTATGGCAGCGTTAGAAACTAGAAACTCTCTCACTAGCAGCAATTCATAGCTCGGTGCATTGCCGAGGTGAAGAAACCAGGTGTTAGCAATCTTCAAATAAACGCGCGCGATTCTTTTCTTAACCGTCTGAGCACTTTCAGGTAAAATGAAGTATTGGCCACCTATCCAGGTGGTACAAACTTTTTGTGAACAATGCCAGTCCGAAAATCAATAACCAACGTTTTCATTCTTTAACTTTTTGTTTGAGCTCTGTCTTTTCGTCTTCAAGTTGTTCTCAAAACCCACGTTTTAATTTTACTTACTTTCACACAATTAAGACGCGTTTTATTTTTCTATTCGTCAATTAAATACCTTTAGAATTAAATTATCGCAAACTTTCCGCATCTGAAATTCGATCCTGACCATTTCACGCATAATGGATTTCGAAAGTTCTACTTCATTTGCTATTGCTCTAGTACTCAAGACGTTAGTCAGAGTTTAAAACCACTTTCACTTTAGCAACATTGTCCAAAGTGTGAGACGCTGATAGGCGCCTTATGCGTAGCTCATTCTCTATCTTGTTTCTCTGTATGCTTTGTGCCAACTAAACACTCTGTGAAAACTCAAAGTCAAATGAATGGGGTCGGACTGGTTACCTGATATCCCCCATTAACCATCAAGCTCAAAACTCCGCCCCCACCTTTCTGTACCACGAAAATCGGGGCGTATTCCGTAGTTTCCAAGGAATTACACTACAATTCATTAATTCAAATGGTAAATGAATAAATATTAGATCAACATGAAAGACCTCCTTGGTATAGTCCAATCACTGAACAACCTGCTTTCCAAAACTGTTTATATTGATGACTTCTACTACATAGTTATTATAATATACTGCGCAGAAATTTCTATTTACAAGAATTTATTCGACATCGTAAATAAGCCTACATGCTATATGTATTCCAACCATTTAAAAATAATAATTTGAATAAAGTATATAAATATTTTTAAATTCTCTTAGGTCTACTAATTATTCCTGAAGAGTAAACAAACATAATATACAGTAAAATTACACCCCGGTAAAACATAAACATGTTGAACTATTCATTAATAGCAACAAACTTACATAATGTAGGTTGTTAGATTACAAACATAACTTTATTATACAAAGAAAATAAATTAATTTTGTAAGTTGTTCGTACATAGATAAACACACTAACAATTAAGTGTAAGACAGCTGATGAGACAAACATTTTTAACAGAATAGACACCTTTAACGAACTCAAGCCCAAGTTTCTGCTGAGCAGATAAACAAGCGCCTCTTAGGGCATAGTTTTTATAGAATTACGTGATGGCCGGCCACCAATGTAATTCTGCTCAAGTAAGCGGGAAACAGAGGGGTCGTAATTTTGAAAAGAAGTTTATTAGCGGAACTCGAAATTTATCCGTGTAATTTAAGGGGCTTGCTGGCGTTGCCGCGCAACTCCAGCGCCCGCGGGTCGGCTCCCTGGCGGTTTATTTACAATCCTAGAAATTAGAGGCAAGCCAGACATTAAATTATTCAAATGTATGAAATTCTTCTTACATATTCTTCTTTGCACATATATTTAGTTCCAAATTTTTTGCTATGTTTTTAGTTTTCTGTACTCATACTTTTATTCTTAATTAACTTGATTGTTTTTATTGTTCTTATGCTTAACTTTTAACATTTAAAAATCCTAAAAGTTTTAATTTATAATTTCTTTGTTAAGTTTATTGTTTATTTATAATTTTGTTAGTACGTTGCTTAAACGCATAGTTCATATTTCATATTGGATTATCTATGCCATAATAATTAGAATATGAAAGTTCATAAATGCAATATAAGCCAAACCCTTGCATTTTATCAACTAAAGCAGCTCCAATAAATATTTAAATAAGTATATAAACAATATATCGTTTCGTGATAGATAAAACTCGCTAATAATTGTTGAAATAAACATTATTTTATTTAAGAAATCTAAAAATCATAGATTTTAACAAACTTTATTATACAATATCTGCTCTTTCGGATTTTGTAATAAATGATGTTTACTTAGATTTTAAAATTTTTTGAGACTCGCTTACAAGCCAAATAATTTATTTTTTAGATTAATAGTTTGATGATTTGTTTTAATATTTATTTAGCTATTTAAATAATTAACGATTACTTTTCCAAATTCGATTTCTTTTGATAAATTATTTCTGATAGTGTACTTCTGTGGGGTGTTCATTGCGAACCATTTATCTGTAATAGTTATGATTTATTAGTTCGAGTTTATAATAAACTGTATACTAAGTCATCTTGTTACTAGAGTTTCTTTTTGAGTTTTTTCTAAGTAGACCGACTATACAGGGTCGTGGAGGTATATCCGTATGTAAGCCCTATTACGTAGCATAAGTCAGCTTCACATATTCAAAAACCTATGATTTTCCACAAAATAAGACCCCAGAGTTGATGTATCCGAATTTATTTGCATCAGAAATTCGCCGACAGAAATTTTTCGTGATTTGGACCCAATTTCAGGACTAAGCGAAGAATCCCAACGAATCTGACCACCAGAAGAAGGTAATTGCTGACAGAGCAACTTACGTGATGAATTTGTCCCCGAATTAAAAGATAAGGTCGATTAGGATCCGGAGCGAAGCATGACTGATCGGGCTGCTAAAATTGGACTAGGAAGGTCCACAGTCAGTATAACAGTGCATCAGGACCTGCACTATAATTCTTTTTGATTAAAAAACCACCAAATCTTGACAGAAAAATAACATAAACATAAAGTTAAAGGCCCAGGCACTGCTGCACGTCATCGACCGCAACGGCGTTGGTTTTCTAAGACTATTTTCGGACGAAAAAAGCTCCATCCAAGGCAAGAAGGTAAATGGCCAAAATGATCGTTGGATCTGCCTACCGTTACGCATAAAAAGTTTATCGCCTCTATGTTGATGCTTCTTTGAGAAAGGCCTGAAGATGAATGCCCACAGCTTTACCAACGTGTAGGAGACAGTTGTTAATCCATGGATAGAGGAGGTGGCTGCTAGACAGAACTACGTGTTTTAGTAAAACTCCACTTTAGGCCTCAAGGCAAGAAAACCATAAGAATGGTTATATAACAATTTGTATCACTATTGGTCCCCTGATATGCAACCATCGTTTAGTCTTGACTGCCATTTCCTTTACTAAAAAGTGTGAGACGAGATCGAGATGAAAACCATCATTACACTTAGGAAAGCTTAATAGCCTTAATCGTGGGGGAAATGACACGTATGAATAAGAAGAAAGATGGCCTACAGTAGGTTTAGATCACATTATAAATACATTTAATGTTTATTGTGTTTTAATTACATTTTGATTGTTTATTCACTTTAAGGATTTACGTCAATGATCTTGTATAAACCCATCGAAAAACATTTTGAATTATATTAGTTAAATCTAGTTCCTTATATTTACTTCTGTAATCATTAATGTGGTATTAGACTCACTAATTGCTTATTGGAGACTAATCTCTTTATGTATATATTTTGTTGTTTGGTATTGACTATTATTATATGTTCAGCATGTTACATTTAATTTCAAGAATAAAATTAATTTTAGATTTCACTATTAAGTTTTCAATCAGATTTTTTTAATTGAGTAAAATTCAATAGTCACTCAGAATAGTAGCACATTCAATGAGCTTATAGTGCGGCATATCAAGGCGTGAGTGGAAGGGCTTTCAGTGAAGTCAGTCAGCTATTGGACTACAAGACCTTTCAGTCACGTTAATAAGAAAAATAAAATGTTGCGGGATTTCCCACTTGTTATAAAATGATTAAGGTTAGAGAACTATTTAACAACATCAAACGGTTTAATATAGCTATCTTAAAATGTTGATTTCTTCAGTAACTTATAAAACGTTTCTAATGTTTTCCAATACCTTTAAAATGAGAAGATTTTTTAAATTCCCACTTATGTTCTGCAGTGTCTTGCTAACGTACGTTGCGATAAAAATATGTTTGTGGGGATTTTTCAGAAACAGAAATAAAAGATAAGCTCATACTTAAAGCCATTTGCCTGAAATCTGGAGGAAGAGCGTTTGAAAGTGGAACAAGTCATTTTTTCAAAGATGTATCCCAAGTTATCAATTCTGTATATGCTTATCAAATTCGTGGTTTAACTAGCTTGGCTGCTATTGCTTACCTTTTTCTGGAGACTTAACAGTATTGTCAAGATTTATTTCCTCTGTACAAGATCTGTCACTGGATTGTACCGAGCCATATATTTCTGTAAAAACAGAAGATACTAATAATTTCTCTGAAGTAATTTTTAAGGAGAACTAGTGCACACACGTGTGGATCGTTCTGGAAACTCGAATTGTGTGCCCTTACGAGCAAAATTTACACGTAAGTTGTAATTATAAAGAAAGTTAACAGATTAAGTTTTAGATTTAAAAAAATGAAACAGCCATTAAGTAAGATATTATATATATATATATATTTTATATATATAATTTATATATATAAGTAATTTCAAAATTTAAAGGATTAATAAAATTGAATCGGCAAAAGGCAGTAAGTAAAAAGTTCTTAAGTGGAATGTGGTTTCATACAACGGTTAAGTAAATGTCTACAGAAATATAAGAGCCGTAAACAATGGAAAAAGCAATTTTAATTAAAAGTGCATAAGTTAGAACCGGGAATAAGTAGAACGTTCGAGGTTTAAGGCGTATTGTGGTGCAGACTGATACTGGCGGACAATCAGCGGTGATAAAGATACTAACACAATTGAGTTGTCGGTTTTGGATGATTGGGGGAGTATTTACGTGTAATAGGGTTTTTAAAAGGGTGGGAAGTGCTGTTAGTTAATGAAAGTTAGTTAAAGAAAGGAGTATAAGGATAGAGAGGCCCGAAGGAGGAAGAAAAGTAGAAATTTAATTCTCTCAATATAAAAATATTAATTACAATAATAGAGGTGGCTGAAAATCGATAATTCAGACTTACGACGGGTTAATTGGGGTCTAGTGTTTTGCGCGATCAACAGCTAATTAAAGATGAGTGAAATGGAAAACATTAAAAAAATATTCCAGTAAACAGACAGACATGAAGCAAATTAATAGCAAATTGGATACTATAGTAGCGGAAATGCAACAGATGAGGAATGAGAATGTCAAACTAGAAGAGAAGTTTAAAACTTAGAAACAGAGAATACAGCATCTAGGGAGGGAGATGAGAAAGAAAAATGTTGTAATAAGGGAAATAGAAGACAGCGAGAAGGAAAACAATAGAGAAATGGAAGACAAAATTTGTAAGCTAATGGAAACGATTGGGGCCAACATTAATACAAGAGATGATACAAATGAAGTAAGACAATTCGAAGAATACAAGAGAGATAACTAAAGACCAATAATTGTTAAGCTGAATACAGAGAGCATGAGAACATTTTTCTAAACGTCAAGAAATTAAAAGGAACAGATATCTGGATCGATAAGAATTATTGTAAGGACGGACAGATCAAAAGAAGAATTCTAGTACTAAAAATAAAAGAAACAAGAGGCAAAGGATAAAAAGCACAAATCAAAGTAATAGACAATGAAATATTTAGAACAAAAGACATAACACACACACACACACACACACACACACACACACACACACACACACACACACACACACACACACACACACACACACACACACACACACACACACACACACACACACACACACACACACACACACACACACACACACACACACACACACACACACACACACACACACACAGACGACGACAGACGAGAGAGAGAGAGAGAGAGAGAGAGAGAGATCGGGGTGAGATGGAAGTGAAAAAATAGGAAATAATAGCCGAAAAAGGACAGCATACAAGATCTTTGGAAGGTGACAGTTTGGAAGAAGAATTAAGAAAGTTAAGTAGAACTAGTAGAAAAAGCTGATAAAAAAATATGGAATAAAAGGAAAAGAGGAAATGGCAGTAGACATGGAAATGGTAATGATAAAAGAGCAACAAATATGAATAAAAAATAACAACATTATAAGAGGCATGGCAGGGAAAAACAAAACGTATAAAATAAAAATATAGAAATTGAAGCATTAACTGAAACAAAGAAGAAAGGCAAAGAACAACAAATTTAAATAATAAAAACATGTTAATATATAGCGGGGTAGAACAAAAGGAAAGGGCAAAAGCAGGAGTAGCGGGTCTAATACAAAAAGAAGGATAATAGAAGTGAGGAATTAAAATTGTTTGCGCTGTTTTTAATTTGTCTGGCCAATATTGTATTTGAAGTATTGAACAGAATAGGTATGTAAACATCACTATACCTTTTGTGAGTAATCCTTTTAACATCGTTATAGTATTGAGATCCATTTTAGGTATTTTTCTAGAGTTTAGGTATCTCCTTCCCTATTCCTTTGGTGTAACAGGTGCTACTGGTTTAGTTTGCAGATAACCAAGAGTTTTTTCGTTTGAAATATTAGTGTAAGGGCGAGAAACCTTATCAAGATAATTTGCAGCTTTTTTGTCCCATTTCCCTAAATTGTTGTTTCCGATATTTTAGATTTCTCGCATTTTTGACTTATGGGAAGATTTAATAGTTTTTTAACACACTTGTAATATAGGTCTTGAGCCATTCTTCATTCCGAAGGTTTCCTATACCCGGACATGTGACTTTTCGGATTGCAAAATAAGAGTTGATCTCTACTAATTAGGACACGCTGTACACAAGGTCAAAAAGTGACCTTGTGACATTTACATAGAGATATGTTGTAAAACGTCGCAAAGCTTGCTTTAACGCAGTTAATTACAATGTGCATTGATGCGTATTAAATGTGCAATTTTTGCTCGCCATGCGCTAATGAGCACCAACATGAAATTATGATGCAATGAAATAATATGCATAAACAAGGTCACTTTTTGTCTTGTTCCCGACCTCGTAGGTAAAAATGCGTGGTGCCATTGTGTTTAGCGTATCCTAATTAGTAGGGATCAACCCTTCTCTTACAATCCCGAGAAGTCACATGACCGGGTATAGGAAACCGCCTATTAGCCTTTAGTTTTGCTTTGACTTTGTTGTTTAGGCAATTAAATGTTTTGTCGAACGGAGCTTGATTTCTTTGGCATTTTGCTCGCTTTTCTATTTTCCGCTACTAGTTTTTAATTTCTTATCTTATATAATAAAACTTAAGATTGATTCAATCCGATATATTTATTTAGTTTTATGGATCAAGTTACTAGATTTCTTTATCTTATTACATTAATCTATAGCGCTCTTTAATTATTTTTATTTTTTTAACCGAATTAGCTTTGATTTCAATTTTTTAAATATCGTAAGCTTCATAATTGATCTTCAATAATATTTTATTTTTATTATTGTTCATGTTATTGTAAGTTTACTATAATTAATTTTATTTTTCTAAAAGTAATTCTTAACCAACGTATTTTTAAATAAAAAATTTAAAGCTTAAATCTATGTTTATTTTTTATAATTTTAAATAAAATAAAATAATTAAAAAATCGGCATGTAGTTCTTTCTCCAACATATAAAACAAATTCAACGCGCTTTCTATAAGCATATGATTTTACCCCTAAGGATAAGTTATAGACAAGCACTTTCTCCGTGGAAGCTGCAAGCAGCAAATTGCGTAGGGAATTTACATAGGATTACTCCAATCCCCTGATGATTATAGCACTTTTCAGTACTGATCCCGTCGTAAATAGAAAATTTAATGCTAAAACTTTTGCAACACAGTTACGTAAGCGCAAATAGGAATGATAACGCAAATAAAATTACGTTTTTAACTTTTTTAATTCAATTTAATTTATAAAATAACCTCTAGGCCCAGGCTGCTATAAATAAAGAAAAAAATGCCGCAACTTGCAAGAGACAACCGACCTAAAAATAAAGAACGTCGACGAGGATATACAGGTTTTTTATTGGTTTTGCAGCAAACTTCTGCGAGGTCGTTATAGCGACATTGTGAAGAATTCCGTACGTATAACAGAATTTGCTGTTATAGTTCCGAACTGCTTACGAAGCCGTTGTAGTTTTGTTCGATTGATTTTTCGTCTTGGAGAAAGCTGACTTTACCGAATATACGGCAGTTGGAAAAAATTGCAATATTGTAACTGGATAAAACAAATTAATTGTTAATATTCTACTGTATGACATATCTTACGATTTTAGTATCCTCATAAACGAAAAATAGGTAAAAATTAAAAGTAACTGAAATAATGTAACTTGAATTTAAAAATCTGGAAAGAAACAATACACCAATACAAGTAAGTTTATTAGCAATTATAGCGTATTAGTCACTTAATAAAAATAGTTGCATAATCACTGAAGAAAAGGGTTTCCGATGTCACATTACCCTAAAACTGATAGATATTTTCATACAGTCAAATGCAATAGTAAAGTCAACCAAAAGAAACCTCAAAAATCAGTATTGGTTTTAATGTTATTCAATCCGCATTTTTCTGACTTATTGACCTGACTATCGATAGATAGATTAAAGATTAATGCAATATTCTAAATAATTATTGTATTAAATATAAATTAGTAATACAACCCTATAAGAGTAATATTAATTGCTATATTACCAGATGGCTAGTGTTTTGAGTACTTCTAGAGCTTCTAACCGATAAGCTTAGTGCTATTACTTTAAGGCAGATAAAATTAATATTATAACATTCTATAGCTCATTGACTACCAAGTAGTGTATTAACGTAATATCAGATGGCCTTACTATAGTAACCGAGTAATTTGGACATTCGGCTAAAGCAACTCGTTGTTGGGTTCCAAATGGCTAAGTATTATGTGTCTAATGACGTTCATCTGCTAACGAGAGACTGTCAATAGCAATGCCTTATGAATGCCAGTATTGTTAATTAGTGGAAAGAACTATAAAAAAAATCCAGCTACAAGTTTATATGACCAGGCTTGATTACAAGAAATGAACAGCATCAAAAATGCAAATGAACCGCTTAGTGCTGATATGCAAAGCAGAAGGATATCTGTGAAGCTCTTGGAATATATTTTTAATAAAACCACTCCATGATCCATTCCTGCCTCGACTACAAGGAACTATGCGCAAAATGGTTCTCATTCATGTGGATTCCTAAAATAAGACGCAATCAAAGGATTATGTCTTTCTATACCAAATTGTCACTAGTCACGGCCCTTAGATCAAAGTACAAAGGCAATCCAATAAAATACAAATTCAAACTCTTCTCTACAACAAGAAAAGTATTAAAAACTATAAAACATTTTTTACATTAAATAATGACCCTATCAATTCGTAAACTTTTTGAAAAATCAAAAGTCCTGATTAAAGAGAATTAGACCTAGTGCCAAAGAAATTCTTCAACATGGCAATGTTTGTCTTCACTGCAGTTGACAAGCACAAGAAGCATTACAACGAATTAATTTTTAACATTTTTCCACACTCCTTCGAGGCGCTAATTTTTTTTCTTGTAATTTCTTCTTTCTTCTGACGCTGAAGTAAAACCTGAAGGACACTCTTACTCTAAGAGTTTGTAGATGAAAACAGTTGTGCGGATTCCGACACCAGCTTAAGTTTTTTTTTTAATTGGACGAACAAACTTTTTCAAATGGAGCGAGATAATAATGTTGTGGAAAATAATTACATCCTTTTTCATTACTGAAGTTATTGCAAAGAAGACAAGACCTTTCAAAAATTTATAAAGTACTTCTCGAAAGTGTTTTAAAAACAATTTTAGCATAATGAAAAATATCAAGAGTTATAATAATAACAATGGTAAGGCCCACGCCGCGCGTGGGAGCACGGCCTGCGAACTGAGAGGTTAAAAGGCTCTCATCTCTGATGCGGGGCGATGTGGCAAGCACCGCACCTTAGACGACCGCCATTATTACCCCTTGTTCGAATGAACGCAGGTACTCAATTATTTTTAGTGACTGTGTAGGCCACCCGCCAGGCATCAGAGAGCACCGGGAATTGAACCCGGGTCCGTCAGCATCGCATCCCGCCCCTCAACCACAGGACCACGCTGGCTGTCATCAAGAATTAGTTGTAATATTTAATTTTCTAAAGCAAATCAGCAAAATTATTGAAGCGAAACATCCAAACGATGTTCTTTACAAGAAATATTTAGTACATATTTATTAAGTCAAGGAGTTTTATCAAATATTAATTGCTAATAAATACGTGTAACTATAAACATACATTCAATGAATAAGGTATAGGCTATATATATTATTTAAATATATATATATATATATATATATATATATATATATGAAACTCTAAAAATCATAAATGTTCACGACTATTTTGAAGACTTTAAGTAATCATAATCAACCAAAATTTGTATTTTTTTTTGTTTACGATAATGCGATACTAAAAGTCAAAATTTTTGCTACAACTTGATGTCCATTTTTTAACAATCTAGAAGTTATTGTTCTTGATCTTACAGACTACGCTAATGAATATAACTATTCTTGAATAAAGAATAAATTATATTTTACCTTCTTACTAGTCATGGTAGCCTCAGAAGCATGGCTATAGAAAGAGCTTTGATAAAATGTAAAAATTTATGTATGCAGATCCGTTACATTTTTTTATAATATTGACAATGCAATATTGTTTTATATACTTATTTAAATTTTCTTATTTCACTTTTTATAAAGCTGCAGATTTTAATTTATTTATATATTTCTCAAATAAGAGACTTTTATTTTATAGATTTATATGTTAACAAAGAAGTGGTTCGATTCAAATAAATATTAAAATTCAAATAACTGTTTAACATTTGTGCTTAACTATTGCTAAACTATTAGATAGAGGGGCAAGTGACGATTATTAAGAACGGCAATGTTCTCTGAGACTGTGCAAAAATTACATAAAATTTTCGATGATTTATCAAATGGAAGAACTGTCAAAAAAATAATAATAAACAAGTAGTAGCGGCCGTTCAGCTAAAAACATTATCGTTGCGAACGAGAGCATGACGGAGCGTCGAGAAACCACAGTGCTTCGTCGGTTACCGCAACTGAACATTTCAAAAAACAACATGCAGCAGATTTTGACAAAATATCTGCATCCGCCCGCATTCAAGATTTAGCTAACTTAAGAGCTAAAGCCAAGCAATCATTTAAAATGGCGGATATTTGTCGATTGAGTGCTATTAACAATCAATTGACGGAAATTTTGCTAAGAAAAGCATCTCTAGTTACGAGGCGCATTTCTACCTTAGTAGGTACATTTATAAGCAAAATTGTCGCCTTTGAGGTATAGAAAATTTTTGAGACATCCACAGAACAGCCTACGCATTCCTAAAGGGTGATATTGTGGGTGGACTTTATGTCAGTAAAGTGATTCAGACGTTATTTTTTGAAAATGAAGCCGCAAACTCAGTGACTATAAATGATGAATGTTATCGTAAGATGATGGTGGTTTTTTTCGACCTCATTAGGCCACATGTATTTTGATAACTTGTGGTTTCATCAGGATGGTGCTACCTATTATACAGCCCGTGAAGCAATTCAATTGTTACAGTAAATTTTTAATGGGCAATCTATATCCCAAAACAGCAAAGTAAATTGGCTACCAAGACCTTGCACCTTCACATTATACGGTTTTTTCTTCTAGAGCTGTGTAAATACTTAAGTTTAAGCGATTCCTAAATTAAAAGCAAATATTCAAAGAGTTTTCGACAGTTATGCGAAGAAGTGATTGAGAATTTTGTTAGAAGAATTCAAGAGTTTGGAGAGCATTTATCAAATCTTGTTTCACATTTAGTAACAACAGCTACTCTTTTCTATAATGTGTTGTAATGTTATGTAAATTTATGATAATTAGAAAAAAAAGTCAAGAATTTCTTATGGTGAATAATAATCGTACTTTTCGATTAGTCTATTTGTTCATCAACAAATTAAAGCAAAAAAATCATTAGATAGAACATTAAATGGTAAGTTAAATTTATAAAAAAAATACTTCAAATTTTTTTTGAAATTAAGTGATAGTTGCACTTTTCGTATCCTTCGATAAACAAAAAATGCGTACAATTACCATATTTCAATGTACATGTTAATAACATCGTATTCTATATGATTTCAAGGAAGTTTTATTATGTTAATTATCTTTAAGCTGTTAACTGTTATAAAGATAATTTAAGTATTCATTGTAGTTAAGTTTAAAAAAATAAATTATTCAAAGTATCGATCATTAAGTTTCTATCTATAAGTTTTAAGTTACCTATTCATATTTCTCGAAAGAAATGTTATTAATACGTTAAGATTATATATATTAGTTGAACAGTGGTGCTATTGTTATATCCTTGATAATATAAAGTATTAGTAATTTTAATTAAAGTGCACGACGACGTACAAAAGCTTTGTTCCTCTCTGTCGCTGTAACATTAACAAGGACTATACTATATAAGAGTTCCTACCATTGTTTGCGACTAAAAGTTTATACGAAACCATTTCATAAAAAATGTAATTTGGAAATAAGATTTCTAACATTTTTTTATGTACGCATTCGTTATATTTTTATGCTACTCATAAAGCAATGTTTATATCTTATATTGCATTGGTGTGTACAGTCAGTTAAGTAAGAACGTGTTCGCCATAATTAGCAGTTGGTAAAATATATCGCCATAAATCTTTTGTGAGTCGATAGAGGCAACCTTTGCCTTTGATTCTTTGTTACAAAAGATTAGTTAGCATTGAAATATTGCTAGAGAAACACGTAAAGCACCATGAGTGCCAGGTAAGCATCGCGCTACGAGGCTGTGTTCTTCTGTACCCACTTGAAAGGTCTGAAAATGTCTCATGCAACGGCGGCTAAGTACACGAACAAGTCGAAAACATTTGTGAGCAAATGGCTGCAGCGATGTAAGGAGACAAAAGCGATCGATGACTTGCCGGAACGTGGCTCAATAGACAAAATGTCGTCTAGAGTCGTAAACTTGTTTTCGTGGAACCCTGGCTTACCATTGCATCAAGGACCAGCACAATTAAAACGAAAAGATCTAGATATATTGTACGTAGCTATCCGAATCCATCGCCGTGTACATGATATCAAATGCAGTAGTTAAGTAAAGTAACCTTTGTTAGGTGAAAATCATGTGACAAAACAACTTGCTTGGGCAAAGAACAATATCGATCAAGATTGCAGCAATGCAATTTTTACGGGCGAAGCTTCTGTCTAGGGATATGTTATCGTCCCACGAGCCTAGTCAACTTCAACGGGAATGGGACGTTTTACGCCACCGGTTCTTCGCCGCCAGTTCATCGCCGCCGCTTCTACGCCGGGACGGTTCGACAATCGCTGTTTCTACGCCGGCCGTGTCTACACCATAAATTTCCGAAAAAGAATGGGTAATCTCAAACAATCCGGGTCACAAAGGAGATAATCAAAAATTTTAATTCGCCCATAGAAAGTTTACAATCTCCCGGATTATCTTAAGAACGTTATGGTTAATCGCGCAGACCCATTAGCACACATTACAATTCTAAGAACTCTTTAATAGTATTTGGTATAAATATGGGGTAGAAGCCGTTAACACATCACTTTAAGGATATTTTCCAGAAAACAATTATTACGTGAATCAGTTAACCAGTGATCTTAATAATGGAACCAGCAGTTCTCAGCAAGAGAAGAAAGGAAGTATTCCTATAACGGATATTTGTACGTTTTCGACAAAGTTAGTAAAATAGGCGCTAGTTTACTATTTTGGCAGTGCAAGGAAGTGGATCGCTGTAAAGGAAGAATTTACACGAAGGCTGGAGAAGTGGTCAACGAAATCAACAATCATTCTCACCCTTCCTCGGCAGCAGCTATAGAAGTAGCAACTGTAGTCACCCGAATCAAACATCGTGCACTATAGAGGACACAAGTGTAGTCATAAATCAGTGTGTAATCGACGTTCCTCAAGTTGTTTTAGCGGCGATTCCAAATAATACAGCCCCAAGAAAAGTAATCAGGCGAAAATGAAATCACATTAATGCTGCACTCGCTGATCCCGCAGACCTAAATGATCTGGTGTTGCCAAATATATATAAGGTATATGTGCCTCAACCAGAAATAGAAAAAAATTTGTTAAGCGACGATGGAGAGGGAGCAAATAGAATTTTAATTTTTGAATTAGAGAGAATTTGAGAGCTAGTTGCAGCATTTACATAATGCCAATACGCTAATGGTACCTTCGCAATAGCACCGAGGCTATTTTCCCAAATTTATGGCAACAATATATGGAAGAGTCCATCCTATATTGTATGCTTTGTTACCTAACAAGCAGAGTATTACATACACACATATGTTCGAACTAATTAAAACACTAGTGCCAAATGTAAGTCCAGCATCTATCATTTGTGATTATAAATATGCAGTTTTTAGTGCCATACAAGATTTCTTTCCGGAAGTAAATGTAAAAGGTTGCTTCTTCGATTGGTCATAAAATATGAGGCAGAATTTAGCTCAGCGGCAGCCAATCGTCGATCATCACACAACTATTTAGAAATTTATAGATGAATTGTGAAAAAGGACGAGACGCTTATTTTGAGCAACTTATCGCCGGACATTTACCAACGACGAAGCTGAAAAATATTGTGACTCTGATAAACGTATTCGAAGAATTGTCTTAGATTATGAAAACAGGGAACCTCTAGATTATTTACGTAGTCTAGCACACAACTACCAAATGACTCAATAATCTTATTTTTCTATTTCCTTTCGTATGTATATTATGTATTCCTTTAATTTAAAAGTGTAACAGTAAATTTTTTGGTTTTATTTGCATTGCAAGTTTTATTTATTATTTTTTATTCTTGTTTTACAAATTAAGCCATAGTAAGATTAATGCGAAAAATAAATTAAAATCAGCCGGCGTAGAACTGGCTGGAGTCGAACCGTTGACGTAGAACCGTCTCGGGGTAGAAACGGCGGCGATGAACTGGCAGCGAAGAACCGGCGGCGTAGAAACGCCCTAGGCCCACTTCTACTGACAGGTTGGTACAGCGGACCGTTAAACAACTAGTAAAAATGCATCTTTGGGGCTGCTTCTCCAAACTGCATTTCGGAACGTTACATCTGTTTAAGTACAACCTAAATGATCCGAAAATGCTCCAAATTTATAAGAAAGATTTGTTACCGACTACTGAATGTTGGTTCGTCAAACAAAATAAACGAGGAGTGGATCCTGTAGGATGCTCTACCAAGCTTTGCATCGAGTAGAAACAACAGTCTTGCATCGTTACACTTGATTAGCTATTGCAGTCTCCCGATGCAAATCCGACCGAGAATGTGTGGGCATACATAATTCACAAGCTTTGTAGAAAAAAAGTGTTGACTTTGAAGCAGTAAACACAAAAAAACTCGTCACATTTTGAGGTTCTTGTCGGATGGGTACGCCATCAATTTAGTCGAAAGCATGCTTCAAAGATGCCAGGCAACTATTGACGCCGGTGGTGGTTGGATACATTATTAATACAATAGCATCTTTGTTCTGATTGAGTACAACGTACCTACGTATTTGAAAATTGTATTAAATAATTTTTCTCAACATTAACCCGAACAGGCTCTTATTTAACTGACTCTGTTTGAAAAAAAGCTAATAATAAGTTTACTAAAGCATTACAAAAACAAACATACAAACTACTTTTTTTATATAATCTCCCGAGTTTTCCCCCAACAAATAGGTAGGTTTTGACTTCTTTATCGAATAACGAAGGTAACAAGGATACTAGCCAATTACAATTGTAATAAAATATTTGTTCTACAAGTTCTTGCTTATTAGTCCAAACAAATAATACTCGCAGGGCAATAAGCTCAAATTGGAGTAACTGTAGAGAGAATATTCCAGTGTAGTCCAGGGCAAAGCCTCATTTTTTTGTCGAGTTGGGCTTGAAACCGAACGTTGTCGTAAAGCAAAATAACGTGTCGGATTGCATAGCCTTCCATAACCTATTTTGTATAACTTTCCCAAAAAGAGACGACCAGCCTCTTTTTATGGCCCCCCCCTTAGAAACCGATGACTGTGAGTCAGTTTCTTTGTTGATTTGTTAACTGGTATTCATCTCACATGTCTATACAATCAGAAAACCTTTTAACGTTTTTGTGATTGGTCAGATGATATTCATTCTTCTCCAAATTTCCTCGGTTCTATGTCTGCCTTTTCTTGTAACTTACAAGCACCATATCATAGCAGCTATATGTAGTTCTAGTGTTGTAATTTTATTTCTTGCGTTATTTATAAGTGGTCACATTTCTCTTACATGCAGTACTAATGCTTTTGCCCTACTATGAAATGATATTTTCTTTGTGTCTTGACTAATATTTTTACTCCATATTATTCCGTGAATAATAATTCTTTTGTCAGTGTCTCTCTCGAATGTACCTCTTTATCCCTTATACCAATACCTTTATACTAGTATCTCTGCCTCTACATATATATTGCATTTTTTTTAGTGATTAAGTTTTAAACCTCACTTCTCAAATTCTCCATTCTGATCTGATAATCAGCAAGTAGTAGAGAGGTTAATTTACATATTTTAAATCCCATTCTTAACCACTTATTACACATGTTTAATTCTTGTTCAGCATATATATTATATCAGTGGAAATAAACCGCACTTTTGTTTAAGACCTGTTGTTATTTATTATGAGCTTGCGTTTTGCAATATATTTATTGACCAATCTCTATCCATTTTCACAAATATTTGTTCTCTTCGTAGCTTTCCATAATTCATATCTGGATACAGTATCGTATGCCTTTTCAGGATACACAAAAATCGTAGGTCTGTCTGCTTGTTTGTCCATTAGCTGACTAACACTAAACAATTTTTTTTTTAAACCTCTTTATTTTTCATCTAAATTTACTTATTCTTCTATTTTACTTTTCATGGCCCCGAAAGATAATTTTGCTATAGAGGGGATAGAGGGCTTATTCCCCTATAGTTAGAGTATTTATTGTCCTGTTCTCTATAGATTGAGTTTATGTAGTAGGCTTTATTTTATTCCTAACGAATATTTTCTCCTTTTTTATTATATCAAAATATATTTTGTTTATATTTTATAATTTTATCTTAACCCTAGTGCCGTACACTGGGTCAAAATGACCCGACCGCTACTTTCGCTTTTGCCTCTCAGGCACGTAAGGAGAGGAAGAGTCACGTGATGTTTGTGTTTTTGTATTTTCAAAGGTCTATTATGCGCGCGTATCAAATATACAGCTGCAAGTAGCATCGTTGTGCTTGTATCGTCATTTTAAAAAAAAGTTTCGTTCTGTTCGGGTCAATTTGACCCAGTATACGCTGTGTGTAATTTCTTGGAATATATATATATATATTTTTTAAAGTTTTTCCTGGTTTTTATTGGATATCTATGTAAGTATACATTCATGAGTGAAGATTGAATTTTTTCTAAACATTCTTTTTATAAATTCTTTTGATTTTTCAATAGTTGAAATTATGGCTTCTTCAAGTCGTATTTTGAGAGAGCGGCCCATTAGCAGTCAATTACAAGAGGATGATTTTTCGAGCGACGCAGAAGATATTGCATCTGAAATTGAGTCTACCAGTGACGTAGATTTCGGTTCTGAATATTCATCCGACGCAGAATCTACAGCAAGTGAGTTGGACGAAGAAATTGAAAACGCGGTCCTCGCTTCCCGAGTGCATGAAGCACGTACGCGGCGATCCTCCGGCCGGCCCGTCAATATTCTCCGAGGAAAAAATAATTATTTGTGGCGAGTCAAAAAAGCTGAGAGGTTTTCTGAAAGATTTGCCGTCGAGGTTCCCGTGATTATTCCAGGACCGGTAAACGACGCAGCTAACGCAACGAATATTGAGGAATTTTGGGATATCCTATTTTCGGCTGACATCATCGAAGATATAATGAAGTTTACGAATATTCAAATTGATAAGAGCATCGTGGCGCTCATAGAAGGTGAATTTATGCAGCAATCCTACCATTACCCGACTAATATATTCGAGATTCGCGCATACATCGCAGTGACTTATTACTCAGGAGTTTGGCGCCAAAGTAAAGTTTCTGAAGTCGATTTGTGGTCCAAAGCAAACGGGACATCCTTCCACCGGTGTGTTTTCCCTGTGCGGCGATGGAATTTCTTGACCACAAATTTGAGATTTGATAACCGCGAAACAAGAGATCCGGAAGATAAATTCGCGCCAGTGAGGGCAGTTTTAAGAGATTCATCGACAACTGCAAGAGAAACTATAGGCCAGATACGTTCTGCACCGTCGACGAACAGTTGCTCGGATTCCGTGGTCGATGTGCTTTTAGAACATACATAAAAATAAGCCGGATAAATATGGACTCCTCCTCATCACGCTGAATGACGCACGTACATCGTATTTGATAAATGCGATACCAAGACTTGGTAAAAATACTGTACGTACCACAAACAAAGAACTTGTACCTCAAGTACTTCTACGTGAAGTGACCACGCCTATTCACGGCTCCAACAGATCGGTCACTTGCGACAACTTATATACCGCCATCCCTCTTTTGAACAAATGAAGGAGGCACCCTATAATCTAACAATGACAGGAACAATCCGTAAAACAAAAGGGAAATTCAATAGAAATGAAAGCGGCTTCGAAACAAGTACCGAACAACAAATTTTGTTTTTGGAATCTGGCGTCACTTTGGTGTCGTACACTCCAAAAAAATAAGGTCGTTCTGTTGGTATCAACGTTTATGAACTCGGATGAAGTGATCAATAACAAGGCTAAAATAATACATCACTACAATGCGACAAAAGGAGGAACTGATACCTTTGACGCGCTGTGTAAAATTACACTACCGCGGGAAAAAGCAACCGCTGGCCACTGAGATATTTTTGGGCCATGCTGGACCAGGCCATGGTAAATGCCAGAATCCTACTGAAATGTAGAAATAGCTTGTGCGGTCTAAATACGAAGATTCCGCCAGAAATTGTATGAGGAGTGTTATTTTTCACCTCGTCAAACCATGGCTGCTAGAGCGTTCCAAAAACCCAAGACTTAGAATCAGCTTGAAAGTCGCAATACAGGATATGTTGGAACTAGATCGTGAAGACAGTAGAAACGAGAAGGTTTTGGGTTCAAGAACGAGATGCCAGCTGTGTCCATCCAAGGACGACAAGAAAACCGCTATCAATGCGTTTCATGCTCTCGACCAAACGACTTGGCCGATTTTTACCAAAAGCTTCGAATTGCGTCCCCTACCTACAAGTAACTTGCATACCAAATTTCAAGTCTCTAGCTCTTACGGTTCTCGAGATATCTTGTTTACTGACAGATCGACAGACACACACACACACACACACACACACACACACACACGAACCAATGGCTCAAAACAACTTTTTTGGTGTACTGACGCTATATTTCGTCCAGAAATGTGAAAAACTGGATAGGTCAAATTTCCGCCGATTACATTACTTTCCTTATTATAGGATAAGGAAAGTAAAAAACCAGGGGTTGGATCCTGTAGGATGCCCTACCAAGCTTTGCATCGAGTAGAAACAACAGTCTGACATCGTTACACTTGATTAGCTATTGCAGTCGCCCGATGCAAATCACAAGCTTTGTAGAAAAAAAGTGTTCACTTTGAAGCAGTAAACACAAAAAAAAACTCGTCACATTTTGAGGTTCTTGCAGGATGGGTACGCCATCAATTTAGTCGAAAGCATGCTTCGAAGATGCCAGGCAACTATTGACGCCGGTGGTGGCTGGATACATTATTAATACAATAGCATCTTTGTTCTGATTGAGTACAACGTACCTAGGTATTTAAAAATTTTATTAAATAATTGTTCTCAACCTTAACCCGGACAGGCTCTTATTTAACTGACTCTGTTTGAAAAAAAGCTAATAATAAGTTTACTAAAGCATTACAAAAACAAACATACAAACTACTTTTTTTATATAATCTCCCGACTTTTCCCCCAACAAATAGGTAGGTTTTGACTTCTTTATCGAATAACGAAGGTAACAAGGATACTAGCCAATTAAAATTGTAATAAAATATTTGTTCTACAAGTTCTTGCTTATTAGTCCAAACAAATAATACTCGCAGGGCAATAAGCTCAAATTGGAGTAACTGTAGGGAGAATATTCCAGTGTAGTCCAGGGCAAATCCTCATTTTTTTGTCGAGTTGGGCTTGAAACCGAACGTTGTCGTAAAACAAAATAACGTGTCGGATTGCATAACCTTCCATAACCTATAACTAACCTATAACTTTCCCAAAAAGAGACGACCAGCCTCGTTTTATGGTCCCCCTTAGAAACCGATGACTGTGAGTCAGTTTCTTTGTTGATTTGTTAACTGGTATTCATCTCACATGTCTATACAATCAGAAAACCTTTTAACGTTTTTGTGACTGGTCAGATGATATTCATTCTTCTCAAAATTTCCTCGGTTCTATGTCTGCCTTTTCTTGTGAACTTACAATGCACCATATCATAGCAGCTATATGTAGTTCTAGTGTTGTAATTTTATTTCTTGCGTTATTTATATAGTGGTCACATTTCTCTTACATACAGTACTAATGCTTTTGCCCTACTATGGAATGATATTTTCTTTGTGTCTTGACTAATATTTTTGCTCCATATTATTCCGTGAATAATAATTCTTTTGTCAGTGTCTCTGTCGAATGTACCTCTTTATCCCTTCTGCCAATACCTTTATACCAATATCTCTGCCTCTATATACATATTGCATTTTTTTAGTGATTAAGTTTTAAACCTCGCTTCTCAAATTCTCCTATTCTGAATCTGAAAATTCAGCAAGTAGGGAGTTTAGGATTAATTAAATATTTTAGCAATTCCCATTCCTAATCCGATCTGGGTTAATTTTGTTCAGCAATATCGATATTATATCAGTGAAATAACCTGATTTTGTTTAAGACTTTGTTAATTCATTATGAGCTTCCGTTTTACAATATATTTATTGACCAATCTCTATCCCATATTTCACAAATCATTTGTTCCTCGTAGCTTTCATAATTCATTCTGGATACGCTACTCTATGCCTATTAAGGGACCTAAACAAAAATCATACATCGTAAACTGTTCTTGTTTGTCATTTGACACTAAACAATTTTTTAAAACCTCTTTTTTTTCATCTAAATGTTACTATTCTTCATAATTTTACCTTTCTATGGCCCTGAATAATAATGGTTATGCTAATAGAGGGATAAGCAGGCTATATTCCATATGAGTTAGACTGTCATTTATTGTCCTGTTCTCTATAGATTGAGTTTATGCAGTAGGCTTTACTTTATTCCTAATGAATATTTTCTCCTTTTTTATTATATTAAATATATTTTTTTTATATTTTATAATTATATCTTAACCCTATTTGAGTAGTTCCATCCTTATGCTTCCTGGTCCTGGTGTCCTGTTGCTTTGGTCTTTTAAGTGCTTTTCCAATATGTTCTTCTGATAGTTTGCAAATATTGGTTACATTTTCTATTAAGTGTTCCTCTTTTACATATAATTTTCTACATTCTTGCAAGAAATTAGTGTAACAAACCATCAATTGTTTTGACGATAAGACTTATACAATTTCTTAGCTAATCGTATTGTTTGATTTTTTTATTGTTCTTCAGACTGTTACCAATTGATTTTATTCAATAGTGTTATCTCTATACATAGTCTATTCAAATACTTCCCTTTTCTTTTGTTACTTTCATTTTTAAATTTTGTAGTTGCACGTATTCTCTAAATTATATAGTAATTTATAAAATATATGTCCATTTTATATAATTTTTTCCCTTAATCATATTCTTACACTCTTTCGAGAACTTCTCTTTACATTCAGATGTCCTGGCTTCGATACCAACAACCTTACTTATCATGTCAGATAAAATTTTCTTTAAATTCTCACACATTTCTTCTGGTGACTCTTCTTTATATATATTTAATTTGCATTATGATCTCTTTTTTGTTATAATATCACTATATCGTATTGCTTCAATAAGTTTGTTTTGTAGTTATCTTTTATTGTGGTTTTCTTTGTATCCTTGATACATGAATATTCTTCTTTGTGTATAAAAGATGTCTCAATATCGTATAATGATTAAATGCACATTCTAGATGTGAACAGACCCTTACAATCTGTATTTGTAGTTTCCGTGTTATTTCTTATTGTAATATCCATGATAGATTTTATGTATACCTATTGATGTATTCATGTCAAAAGAATATATTGACAACCATGTATTTGTGTACTTTGCAAAAATCAGTAAGATGATTTCCATGACAGTTGGTTGCATCTTCTAGAAAACATCCCACCACGTCAGCATTTTGTATCCTCTTTTATTTGTATTGTTTATTATGATATACTTCTTTATGGTGTGTGTATCTTTTAAATATCTGTTAATTTCTCAAAAAAGGCATCATTCCCATTCCTGTAGTAGTAGATAATCTAAAAATATATATGTCAACTTTAAAAATTTGTTCTTTGTACTATACGAATATGACAATATACTTCGTCCATATCTTTCTTATTAGTATGTGTGCTCCATTTTTGACATTGGTGATTGGATAGCCCACTTCAAATGTGGTGATAAATGTCAATTTTTTATTCTATTATGCTTTTTTTATTTTAATGAGAATCCCTATGATTAACTTTAATTATTTTATTTTTTTCGTTCTCTCCGTTTGTTGATATTGGATTATTTGATATTATATCCGTTTTTACATGTGAATCGTGACCTTCCTCCCATCCATAGAGTCCTGGAGGCTAACTAATTTGGCATTACAAAATTTCAAACTATCTGCCCTGCACACCTGTACTATCGTATTCACAAATTCATTCAAAACGATAAGCTAGGATTGTTTTCATGTGTTGGGTAGCCAATCTAACGCCACAAACCCCCTTCTTTCTTCGGGTTTTTATCAAAAAAATTTGATAAGTGTGATCTTCCAAGAGAGGATTCTAGGATTCTATGGAGACTCTGAAAATTATGATTTGTAAAGTTTTAATAATAGATAGTATCGCGGCAAAATTTGTTTTAACTATCACTACTAGAGCGAAAAATCGTTATCCGCTATTCCAACTAAGACTTTGCAGTATGTTCAACTAACTTAAAAAGTTCGTTACTAAATTCTATATGTCTGTCTGTCAGTCCGTCACAAAATTTGAGATTTTTTAAAATTTGAAAATGGATTCTTATAGGAAATTTTACGGTGATTTCGAATTCGAAATTAAAACATTTCTATCCCGAATAGTTTTCGAGATATTCTATTTCGAATTTCGGGAAAATTTTCGACATTACGATTTTAAATGTGATTCTTATAGGAAATTTTACGCTGAATTCGAAAATGAAATGTCGAATAATTTTCGAGATATTCGATTTCAAATTTTCCCGAAATTCGAAATCGAAATCGAAAGGTTTTTTTAAGTTCGTTCTGGGATTGCTTACAGAGCAATCTCTTCACCGGTCCCATGTTTTCAATATTGGAAACAACGATAGAAGTGTGAGGGATCTCAAAGCTACTTACAATGCTTCTTTTACTTTGTACTTTTAGATACAAAATTTTTGTTATTATAATTGCTATTTTTACTAAGTATACTTTAAATCATCTCCTTTAACCAATTAATATATTTTTTAGTTATTTTACTAACTTTTTAAAAACTACTTTCATATCAAGAGGAGCTCAAAAATAGGCTTCATGAATTTCTAATCTGGGACATGTAGCATCTGTTGATCCCTATATACAAACAAATATCACTAATTACAGTTACTATAACAAAATCTAGACAAAACAATGCAAACAAAGGGGTCTGCTTTACTTTTAATAAATGGAAAAAACAGTTTTTACCGTTATAGAATAAACGCTGTACGTGCTTCGTTACACCAAAATGCTAATTAAAAATTGCCTGCCTATCACTTGTTTGGAAAATGATTTATGAAGGAGCTCTTGGCGATTCGAATTTGCTTTTTGTGCTCAACAATTTATGTTGCGCCTTTATTTTTTAAGAATCTCTAATTAAAATTTATAAAAAGCAATTTTTAACTTGTTTCAACATGGCATTACGATCAGTTTTGGAATATACATAATATTAAATACTTTTTGTGAGTATCAATTCCAAGCTGTCCATTATTTCTTGTTTTTTTAATATTTTTGACCTCTGAAACAGAAAAAATTAAGGAAAAATAAAAATATTGTACCGTCCTTTTTGTAAGAGCTACAGTTTATTTTTTTATTACAAATTACATTTAATCAAATAAATTGCTTACGTCCTTAAATTTAACCAACGGATAATTCACGTGGAACTAAGTAATAATTTAGCAAATAATCTTCAAGAGCTCTTTGATAACGATGTTGGACACCTTTACATTCACTTTTTATATTGTTTTCCCACTTCTATCGCTTTGAAACTTTGTTTTTATTGAAAGCGTAAAAATAATTTTTTTAATTGGGAAATATAAAGTACCTTTTTAAAAGCAATTATTGGTTCCTATAGTACTTGGTTTGTTTCTAGTATTTTATTCGAATATTGTATACGTTAAACTTTAGTACAAAAACAGTTTACATTAGTAACTGGAATAAAACGAATAACTAGATAAACGTGTCTTAGATAATCTTACGAATCTAGTTCAAGAAACTTTATCAGTATGATTTGATAATTATAATTATATTGTAACTAACTCGGATTATTAGTTTGATGCACAAAAATTATTTACAATGTTCATCCACTATCTGCTTCTACAGTAAGAATCTAATTAATTAACTAATGCTACTTATTTATTTACACTGGCCAATCGCTTTTGCAGCCCATTTTGAGCACTACGTCGACGGTTCTTTACTCCAACCTTCAATAACTCTTGTTTATATACCTGCAAACTTAACTCCAAAAGTCGCACGGCTTTGCGTTAGCATACCGAGCAAATTATTGGAGCCTTCCTTTGTGATACGACTAGAACTTTCTGAATGGCAGTAATATTTCAATCACATGAATGAGAATACGTTTTTCGTAATTATGAAAATCATTATTATTATTATAAATACAAAGTCATAAAGTTTAGGAATAATTATCTTAAAGATTGACTATTTAGCTTTACCTTTTAAGTTAATTTTCACAATATTTTGCTACTTATGAACGGGCGTTATTTAGTCCGTTTTTTTAGTTTTGTGAAGTACATCAATTACAACCATTCTGCAAGGATTCTTGTAAAAATATGGTACTATTTGATCCTATGTAGGCAATTTATCATCAAATGTCAATGTTCTATATCACCGTGTGTTTAGTCTTACTTGAGGACCAGATCCTTTTGTTTTAAAGCCAAGCGGGTTAAAGGATGGGGTAGGATATAGGATGAATTAAAATGGAGTGGGACGAATTAGGGCTAAGGAGGACATGGTCTCTCTCAGTGACAAAAAGTGAGAGAAAAAACTGTGGATTGCGTGGGTAGGGTCGCTTCCGGTTATGACGTATGGCGCCGAAACTAACTTTAACCAACGCAACGGCTAAAATGCTTAGAACAACACAACAAAAATAGAAATATTGATGTTTGGCGTCTCCTTAAGAAATCATATTAAGAATGAAGACTTACGCCGAAGAACAAACGAAACTGATATAATCACACAGACACCAAAGCTCAAGTGGAACTGGGTCTGACATGTGGCCCGGATGACAGACGGAAGAAGAAAGTAAAGGTTTTTTGAGTAGAGGCTAAGAGCCGCCAGAAGGGGCAAGAAAAACATCCACACGATGGACGGATATTAGAAGAATAGATTCAGGCAACCCAACGTAGAGAGGAATGGACGAAAATGGGGAAAACCATATCCAACGGTGAACGCAAAGGGTTGATTGATGATGATAGTATCACTGTGGTAAAGCTGTTTATTAGAGCAAGAAATTGTAGTTACCAGTGTGTTGTACTAGATGACATATTAACCTAAATAAATGTTTTTAAAGAAAGAAGAAACCTATGAACTTTATTATTCTAATAATGTAGCAATAATCTAAAATTATCCTTGCATTTTTTCTACTAAACTAAAAAATGCAATGTCAAAATCATCTTTTCGACTTATTCAAAGTAAAAACACACTGTGTAAATAGGCGTAAAAAATACTGATAGTAGCTCTAAAGAACAAGAACCTGCAAATCTTTATGATATTGATTTCACATATAATCTTAGAAGTAAATGTAAATCGTGTTACTAAAGAAAATGATCTATATAATTTGAAATGCAGTTTACGGTTAAAAAAATCTCCCTAAAACTATTACATTTTACACTTCAAAAAAATTAGAGTAGGTTTAAAAGATGATTTTGTTGTTTAACAACTGCGCATTTCCAATATACTCGTTATACGAGTAATAAGTAAATATGATGTAGTTTTACATGACACGAGGGAAATCCGGCCAGTACCGTTTTCCTTGTAAAATTAGTAGTAAGGACTGTTTACTAAACGGACACTAAATTGTCACAAATAATAAACTTTTCAAAATCAACATAATTGAAATCTATCAGCGATATAAAATCTATATACGTTCAAGAATGATAGAAATTTCTAACTTTTGCTCGAACACCCCCACAAGCCTCTGTACATCATTCACTAAAATTTCTTTGTTAGCTGCACTCAACATTTGTTTAAATTCCTGAATTGTTTTAGTTTCTCGCTAATCTTTTCTTAAGTGTTTATTTACAATAGTCCACTAACTTTTAATATAACAAAGCTCGGAGCAGTTTAACAAATTTACCAAGCCACCTTAACGTTGCGATTTAGGTACATCGTCAAGCCTATGATGGTTTGGCCCGTGTGGGGTTGCTAGTCCCCCATCGGGCGCCTCCCCGGGTGGCGGATACCAGAATGCTCACCAGATATGGTGGGTACCGGGGAAATAAAATACCCGGGGCGGACCAAAACTAGCAGCAGCGTCTGACCCATATTGGGCGGCTGAAAATGGCGTCTGTATCCAGAGGATCGGCCAAGAACAAAACTCGCCAACACGCCTGGCCAGCGTGGCGGTGAAATGGCCAAAAAACCCCTTCTAAACTCCCAAATGTCGAATTTAAATAAAACGGATTCATTACCCCAGGTGGGTAGAACAGAAAGTTCAGAATCCCACATTACCTCGGTAGTCAGCCCTTTGGATTCTGGGGAGGGCAAAAATTCGATAAAGAACCATCTACAAAAAATCAAAAACAAGACAAGACACAGCACTGTACATAGGAACATATAATGTAAGAACTTTGAAATCTAACGATAGAATACTTGAACTGGAAGAGGAACTATCAAAAATAAAATGGAACATAGTCGGCTTGGCAGAAGTTAGACGAAAAGAAGAGAAATCAATAAGATTGAACTCAGGCAACGTGCTATATCACTCAGACTGCGAAAATAACGGAACAAGGGGTGTAGGTTTCATCGTATCCAAGAACAGCGCAGAAAGAATAAAAATGTACAAGGCAATATCAAACAGGGTTGCATATCTCGTAATAGAACTAAATAACAAAATTTCTCTGCAAATAATCCAGGTATATGCACCAACTCAATCTTATGAAGACGAAGAAGTAGAAAGTTGCTTCGAAGATATCTCCAAAGCACTGAGGGACAATTTAACAGAATACAAAATCATTATAGGAGACTTCAATGCAAAGTTGGGAAAAATAAAAGACAAAGAAGAGCAAAGAATGGGAAATTTCGGATATGAGAAAAGAAATGAAAGAGGTGAGATGCTATACAACTTCCTAGAACAAGAGAACTTATTTGCAATGAATTCTTTCTTCAAGACAAAACCACAAAAACAAATGGACATGGATCAGTCCAAACGGGGACAACAAAAACGAAATTGATTACGTTCTAACAAGAAACAAAGAAATCATTAAAGATATCTGCGTGCTGAACAACTGCACCATTGGCAGCGATCATAGACTAGTCAGGGCCAAATTATATATAAATAAGAAATTGGAGAGAGTAAAAAGACTAAAGATCAATACAAACAAAATCAACAGCGAAACACTAAAAGAAAACTCTGACAAATACCGAGAAGGAATAAAAAGACACCTAAAAGATAAAAAATATACAAACATGAATGTAGACGAAATTAGCGAAATAACAAAAGAAGCAATTAGAGACTGAATACAAAAAATAACCTCAAAACAGAACGAGAAAAATGAAACACTATCATCTACAATAAAAGAGATGCTGAAAAGCAGAAGGAAGCTAACACAGGAGAACAAACAAAATACTGTAGAATTTGTTGAGCTAAATAAATTAATAAGGAAAACAATAAGACAAAATGAAATTAAAAAACAAGACGTTATAATTCAACAAGCTATAGAAAAGAATCAAAATATGAAAGCATTGAGACCTAAAAATAGGCAAAAACAAGATAATAGTAATAAAAGATAAAGATGGAAGAGAAGTAAGAGAGAAAGACAAGATAAACTCTACAGTAAAAGAATTCTATGAGGAGTTGTACAAGTCCCAAAGAAAAGCTCCCACAGAAATAAAAGAAAAGCTAAAAAAGAAAATAACAAATATAAACTCGGAAGATATGCCAGAAATAGAAGAAGAGGAAATAATTAGTGCGATGAGAGAAATGAAAAATCAAAAAGCGCCAGGAAAAGACAATCTGACAAAAGAATTATTAAATGAAGGAGAAGAGGAAATAATAACAGCGTTGAAGACACTGTTCAATAAATGTTTGGAAACTGGAAGAATAGTGAGTGAATGGAAAGAGGCCATAACGATTTTACTATATAAAAGGAGACAAACAAGATTTAAAAATTACAGGCCCATAACACTACTATCACAAGTATATAAGCTTTTCTCAAGAATCATAATGAAAAGATTAAATAACAAAATAGAAATGTATTTATCCGAAGAACAGGCTGGCTTCCGCAAAGGGTTTAGTACAACGGACCATCTATTAACCCTCAAGATACTAATAGAGAAAGCAAATGAATATCATCTCCCATTATACATAGCACTAATAGATTATGAAAAAGCGTTCGATAGCATCGAAACGTGGGCAGTACAGAAGAGTCTATGGAACAGCAGGATAGACCACAGATATATGACAATAATCCAAGATATATATATATATATATATATATAAGAATACTACAATAACAGTCAACTGGTCAGAATAAACCGATCCAATCCCAATACAGAGAGGAGTCCGTCAAGGGGACCCATTATCACCTAAGTTATTTATATTAGCCCTTGAGGATATCTTCAAATGCCTAAACTGGGAGGGAAAAGGCATCGATATAAACGGCAAATTTTTAAATAATCTAAAATACGCAGACGACGTCATAATATTTGCAACAAATGGAGACCAACTAAACTCAATGCTCCAAGAACTAAATGAAGCTTCTAAAAAAATGGGTTTAAAGATAAACACCGAAAAAACAAAAATCATGACAAATTCCGAAGAGGAAGTGAATATCGAACTAGAACAAAACACTATAGAACAAATAGAAGAATACACATACTTAGGGCAAAGGTTTACACTTAATAAAGAAAATCAAGAAATAGAAATCGCAAGAAGAACGAAACTAGGATGGGCTGCCTTTGGCAGATTAAGTTACATATTAAAAAACCGAAAGATACCTCGATACCTGAGAACAAAAGTGTTTGACAGCTATATACTGCCCGTCATTACTTACGGGGCCCAGACCTGGACTTTGACAAAGAGAAATGTAGACAAACTTATGAAGACCCAAAGAGCCATGGAGCGCCAAATGTTACAAATAACCCTAAAAGACAGAAAACGAAACACTTGGATAAGGGAGAAGACAAAAGTCACAGATGTGGGAAAAAGAATAGCTAGCCTGAAGTGGCAATTCGAAGGACACAATGCCTGCCAAACGGACAACAGGTGGAACGCACGAATCCAGAACTGGCGACCTTGGCTAGGCAAAAGAACAAGGGGTAGACCACAGATGCGATGGATAGATGATGTAAAACTACACGCCGGTCTTGCATGGAAAAGAATTGCACAAGACAGGACACGATGGAAGGAACTAGGGGAGGCCTACATCCGCAAATGGATTGAAGAAGGCTAAAGAAGAAGAAGAAGAAGAAGAATGATGGTTTGGAATACCGACTTTGAACACTGTAATTTTTGCGAGATTTTGCAAGAACACTTCTGCAAAAATTAGCTTTGTCATTTCAGTTCTGCTTGGCTTTATTGCTGCTTCTTTGACAGCAACAGTAACAATTATAATCCAACACTCAGCCGATACGATAAATGCCTATTACTTAAAAGGATGGTATAACAATTTAAAATTTAGCATAAAGTTAAATATGCCCATTCAGTAAAATGAACAGCTCTTATTCATTAGGTTGAATTTTAACCTTTTGGTGATGGTAGATTGGTTGAAAAATTGTTCTGCCAAGTTGCTAGTGTATGCTATTATAAGCTTAAAAATCTCATCCACTATATATGGTATTCCTAGGTTGTTATCGAGGGTCTTATTTGTGACGTACCATAGAAAATTCATTATGGTTCTAAACAAATTTTTAATTGGCATCTCAGTAAAATTTTGGTATATAATAACTTTGGGCATGCCCACACCTGAATTCCATGGATCCATATATGTTTTATCATTACTTTATATAAGAGAAATTTGTTTTATAAGGAAAATTGAGATCCTTTTTCAAATAGATAGTTCACTTGTCTAATAACTATTTTTGATTTCTCTTTGCCTTAATGGGTATTCTAGGTTAACTTCTGGTCCAAATTAAATCTGAGATATTTAATTTCAGATGTCTGAGATATTGGAAAGTTGTTGAAAGTGATGGGTGGACATGTGATGCGTCTATTAAAATGCGACCTGTGCCGATGTATTGCTATTTAAGGTTATTCGTCACTTATTAAAGCAGTCTTAAAGGGTGCTAAGGTAGGCTTTTAAATGTAACGTTGCTGTTTCCGGTTATTCCTTCACTGATATAATAGCCGTATTATTAGCAAATATAAGAAATATGGTATTATCAGTAAAAGACATGTCAGAGGACTACAAGGTAGGAAAGTGGTCTTAATGCGCTAGCTTGTAGGAGTCTAGAAATGAATGATAGTTTGTTTATTTTAACTTGGTGTAAATTATCAAGTTGATTATATTGTGATACTAAAGCTGCAAGTGCACATCATAAATAGTATAAGTAGAGCGCATGTAGATTGTTGCAAAATAATTTTAAATTCTACAAAGGTTAACTTACCTAATAATTTACTATAACAAATAATAATAATAAACCATTTGTAGTAAGACAAAAACATGATAATGGAAGTACCACTCATTCTAATAATAACACACAACTATATGTCATCACACCAACAATAGGTCTTTGAGCAAGTCATAATTAACTAACTAATCGCATGTAATTGTAGAATACACAACAAAATGTATAACTTATGGGTCTTTAATTCATAGTCAATGATGATCATAGTATAGATTCTGTAGATTTTAATGATACAAAATAATCATCAAATATTTTATAAACAACATTACAATCTACCATAAGTACCAAATTGAGTGACATACAGATCTTTCCATCTCAATCGATAATATAATAGTAAACCGGAAAACAACAAACTTAAAAACCCAATGACAAAACACAGACCAAAGTAATTAAGTCCTAGAGTTTTTTGTAGACATAAAACAAATCAAAAATAAAAAACATCTACAAATTTCAATATCTGCAAAACCTAATAATACCCGTATATTGCACTACAACAAGAGAAATCCCAGATAAATAGGTATAATGCAACAGATCAAAATATAGATAGAGAAATTTTTTTTCTTTTATCAGTAACAGAAAATATATTTAAAACTCCATAAAATTTCTATAATTACATTTTAATAAACATATCAAAAATATTTAATATATACTCTTACACAGTTTTTTTTTGCTAAATTTAAAAGCTATGGTTTTAATATGTATGTTTAGAGTAGTGGTAATACATGATAGTAGCAGCTAAGGTACTTTCTTGTCATTGGGAGAAGACATCGGTCATAACAGTGGATGAACCATGTGATGAACGGCATAAAGATGCAGAAGGCAATTGGAAAGCACTATATTAAAGATCCCGATGGACGCGCCTGTTGTAATTAACATGAAGGAACTCTGTAGTTATTATTTCTTTGTCTAGATCTTTGGGAGGAGGGGGTAGTTTTGAATAAAGATAAGAGGAGAAAGAAAGAGATGAAGATAGATACATGAAATCTTAACTCTACATCTGAAACAGAGAAAACTCACAACGAGGTTTAAGAAATGTATCGCCCTAAAGTAAACTTAATAGGACTGAGTGAAACTAGATGATCAAATGCATGGATAAATGCAAATTAAGAAAGTAAAACTTTATTTCTCTGAAAATAGAGAACTATAAAATTGGAATAAACTATCGATAGTAGTTGACAAGTCTGTAAATCAGTAATTAGTTTCATATATATTGCAGCTAAAGTAATGTAACACTTTTATAATATATATTACAAGAAATAAAAATATTGTAAATGTTATGAAGAACTTCAATTCGAAAATAGAAAAAGTGAATACATAATAGGCAATTACGAGCTAAAAATAAAAATAAACGGAAAACAGGAAGAGAAAGCAATTATGTCAAGTAGAAAATATACTCGAAGGAAAACATTGTATGTAAAAACCACTAGCAGTGATATTAACATCGTTTGAAATCAAATAGGTTAGTGCTGATAAATAAAGATATTTTATCTTTATGAAATCAGTCAAAGCATACTCGGATGTAGATTCAGCAGCTGATTACAGTTTAGTAATAAAAATAATATCCTGTTGGACAGAAATGGTAAAGTAATTTCTGACATCAAGGGAAATATGGAAAGATTACACCCAGAAATTGCATGCAGAAGAAAGACAGCGAAACATAATAGATAAAAATCAAAAGCAAGATATTGGTTTATGTATAACAAAAATGTAATAAAATCCCAGGTCTTAATAAAATTTCAGCTGAGATAACAAAACTAATCACAGAAAACAATATAATACCGTACATAGGTGGAGGATAATTCTCAAAGAATAGCTTAAATTTTTCTTAGAACGTTACTAAAAATGCTAACGCAAGTAAATGAAATGACTACCGGTCAATTATTTTAATGTCACATTCTTCAAATATTCCTAAAAGTATTACCGAAAGAGATTGGGAAAGTTAAAACAATTCCTTATTAAAACCCTTTTTGTTTTTATTATGTTGACTCAAAGATCTATGGATATCAATCAAAGTAATATATGTTTGCTTCCTAGGTTACAATAAAGCTCTTGACAAAGTTCGCCATAATTACCTCGTTCAAGCGCTTAAAATCAAAAACTCTAATATGAAACATATCAGAATACTAACCAATTTAGCCTTTAACAAAACTGCTAATTTTAAAAAATAAATCATAAGAAGGATACAAACACAAAAAGATATAAGGCAGGGACTTATACTTTTGTCTCTATTCTTTAAAATACCTCTAGAAGAAATAATTAAGAAAGTATTAGAAGTAACATCAGTTGGAATTAAAATTAGTAAAAACGTATTTATAATATCAGATATACAGGTGGCACTTTATTTATTGCAGTTATTGGAAGATCTATAAAGAACATTAGATATAGAACAATAGACATAAGTAATCAAACGCGGTAAGGATAAAGGTCCAACACAATATAAATAAAATCAAATTTATAATACAAAATCACAACAACCACAAGAAATATATTTATTAACGGTAAACAAGTGGAGAAAGTCCTAAAATATAATTAATTGAACACAAAACAAATTAAATCAAAAATTAGTCAATCCAGGAACATGATTAATGAAATAAAAATTTATTATTATATATTAAGCAGAGACCCGCTTAATATTGAATACAAATTTTTGACTATAAATAAAATAAAGAGAAGCGGCCTTATTAAAGAATATTAAAAATAAGCCGAGTAGACAGAGCAATTAATGATGTGTCAAACACAATTAAAATTAAAAAAAAATGCATTATCTGGACCACATGATGCGAGGAGGGAAGCATAGAATGCTACAACATATCATGCAACGAAAAATACAGGAAAGCAGAAGTAGAGGGAGAAGACCCAGTTTCCTAGTTAAATAATTTAAGAGAGTAATATAATTACAGCTCCATTGAATTGTTCAGTGCTTTGACTTTGACAATGCAAATAGCCTTGATAATAGCTAATTCTTTAAAAGAAGGAAAAGGGGTAGATAAGAGTAAATTTTTGTGTATTCAATTAATTGACAATTAACAATTTATGTGTTGTCGTTTTTTCATTAGGGTTACAGTAATGTACAGAATAAAAGTATATTTATCTTCGTCATGTTTACTTAGTTCAAGTACAAAAATTGGTATTACCACTTTTTTATAATTTAGTAATGGGGTAGTTAATTACATAATAGGGTAAAATAAATGTAAATTAACTTCTCCCTTTATAGAGGTAGGAACATTGCATATTATTACAGAAATCATCGATAAGTGTAATAATTTACTCCATATTTGTCACAACATTTTTTTTTGTTAATTTGCGATAGTCGTCAGTATTAGTCAATTTTAATTCTTTACCTTTATAGATGGTATCAACCTTTCTGAAAATGCAAATTTTATTCTTAGTTAAATTTATCCCATCTGGTAGAAATATTGGCAGCAGATTCTTGAGTTATTTTGTTTGCTGTTTTACTCATCTATAGTATATACTACTTGTTTTGGTTCATTAAGTATAGCTTATTGTAGTCATTATCTTTAGGTAAAAACAGGGAGTGTTGGTTTTTTTTACAGTATTTAGAGTATTTTCACAATTTATTTTATTTTGGTTAGAGACAATATTAACTCCTCTATAAATAATCCAATTAACCGTAGAATTTATTTACTGTATATTGAATAAAATGCGAGACAATGAAGAAGTATCCAATGAATAGACAGAGGGGAACAATAATGATTTTAAAAAAAGGAAACACACTGTCAAAATTGGTGTCCTATTACTCTGCAAATACAAATTTTAGGGCAGATAATAACAGACAAACCAAAGAAACAATAAATAGTATTTTAAAAGACAACCAAAGGGGTTAGGCTACAATAGGCCACGCCGAGGGCATATATGATCCAAATATGTACATTACTAATAATTATAGATGAGACTTTAGAATGGCAGAAAGAAATATGTTTAGCATTTATAGTTTTTATTTAAAAGAAATTTATGGGAATACTACATGTATACGGAATACCTACTAAAATAATAAAAATAATTGAATTATTATATAATAACTACAGAGCATATATAATAAAACAAAAAAAGTAGACAGTGTGATTAGCCAATGGTGTGTTCTCTCGCCACTTGTAGTTTGATAGTAACGGACTGGCTTATGAAACGAATATTTCCAAATAAAAATGGCCTAAAATGGAAATTCTAGTAACGTTTGGAAAATCTATAATTTGCCGACGATGTATGCCTTAAGACCAGAGCAATTAAATATTCAAGATATAATAACAAATTTGGAAGAAATTATTCAAAAATCTATTTACAGGAAATTAAATTGTATGCCTATAAATTTAAAGGGAACAGCAGGAGTGAAAGTTACAAAACTAGAATAAATAATATAAGTAAAGTAATGTACTTTGGAAGTAACGAAACGCCAAAAGGACATAAATCGACGAACAATAGTTCTTATAAACCCTGGAAAAGTAACAGTTACAAGTAAAATTCTATTATTTAATTCAAATGTGAATAGTGCACTGCTGTGTGTATAGTATTATGAATCATAAGCGACAACAAGGAAGCAAACAAATCAATTACAAATATTTGTAAATAAATGTGTTCTAGAAAAATTATTCGTATTTATTAGCCTAACACTGTTTCAAATAAGATTTATAAAAAAGAACAAGAAAAGGTTACAAATTTAAAAGGAGTGTGGAGAGTTGAGATTAAGAAAGCCCAATAATTACATCACAAAACAATCTACAGAGTACACAATCAATGGTAAAAGGAAACGCGAAAAATCAACAATGACATGGAAGACACACGTAACTCCACAATATACCGATCTAAAATTAAAATAAAATGAAGTGAAATAGATGGCTAACAATAAACACAATGGAAAGATTTAATGAATAACAATTAGTTTCCTAGTTTAATTCACATTAATATTTTTAAATTGCTTATGTATGATGGAAATATCATATCTTAATACGCGAGGTAAGTTCTGATAATTATTTTAATTATTTTAACTGAAAAACAATATCGATTTTCCACTCATAATAATTTAATAGGGCGACTTTAAACCAACTTCTGATGTGAAGTCGTCTTACGCGGAACTGCTGATTAGTGTATAAACTTGGCAAAAAAGCATAACAGAAAAGTTTCTCGAACAGCTGCTTTGTAGATTTAGACAAAATTGAAAAACGACCATTTTTTCTACTTAGCAAATAAGTCACAACTTCAACAAATAAAATGCAAACAAAAATTAATTGTAATACTGGATAAAGGTCCTTGATGCAGAGGTGTTAAATTTAAGAATATTTCACCCGATTCGGAAATAGTATGATAACCAGAAAAACTTGTAAAATTATTGACTTACCCAGGACTTTTTTTTTCTCTTGCATTATTTTATTCTATAGAAACCATATGTCGACAAAAATTACAAGAAAATTTAAAACTCCAGACTAATCTGAATTTGTTAGTCAATTTATGAAACTTGTCAGGGGTAGTTTCATATATATATGTAAACATATACTCTTTCAACTATCGCAAAATCAAAATCCAACAACCGAAAACGACAAAACTGAAATTACCTGCTCCCCCATAGATAGTCCAATCTTTTTCTTCAGAATTTTTATAAAACTTTCATTAAGACAATGTTTCGCTTTGAGAAAACAAAAAGCAGCTTCTGTTTTATTAAAAGTTCGCAAGGACGTGTCAGCGGTCGCGCCTTTACCGTGTGATAACGCAAGTACGACCTGGCTTCAGGTTAAACATTTTAAAACTAAAATTAAAAATTATCTCCGTATACATGACAACAACTAAACTAATTACAATGATTTCCGCTCGATTTTCACCGAGTAAGAACATACCGATATCGGGAAGATTAAAATGCAAGACGAGGTTTGGCCGCATGGCAGTGTAATTATAAGTGTAAAATTAGAATTCTTTTCAATCTTAAGACATTAGTAATCATAATGAGCTTTCCTTGCAGCTTTAATTCGCTTTTTAATAACCAGTATGACCTAAGGCAACATTCATTACGTGGTCAAATTTCACATTACTAACAACCAAACAACAAAAACCAATAGCAGCCAGCACTTCTGATGCAATCCTACACAAATTTTAATGAATCCACAACCAACTTATGGTCAATCCTGGTTAATCCTGGTCCTAAATTAATAATTCCCAGCAAATATACTATGGACTTCAACTAACCAACAAAATATAATAAACTTAATGCCCGCAATAAATACGCCTAATAACGATAATATGATAATCCACACTAGCGATGAAGAGAATCTCGACATGAATGGCAAGTCATGGAAAAAAGAAAAAAGAAGAAAGTACTGAAAACATCAACTTAATTTTAATAAAACAACAAACGTAGCAACTGCAAATAGATTTGCATCTCTACAAAACGAAACTATTACAGACACCACAAATTCAACTGAAATCTCATCTAAAATACCGAAACCTCTGCCACTTCACATTTACGATGTAATAGACTAACAAAATAGTTTAAAATCTATTCAAAATCACTGAAGATAAAACATATAAATGTAAAGTAAACGCAAGATACCCTGAAACATATAGAAAACTCATACACTTAGACGATGACAAAATAATCCGCCATATATATGTTATCAAATTAAACGAGATAAGCCTTACAAAGTAGTTATCCATAACCTTAATTAATCGATACCACTGAAATTAAAAAAGAACTAAGGAAAAGGTCATAAATTCTGCAATGTCATAAATATTAAACATAAAATTAACAAATCACCTTTCACAGCAAACATATTTACGATCTGCAATACCTAACAACATACAAATTCAAATAGAGCCACCTAATAAAAAGAAAAACGTCATACAGTGTACAAGATATCAGATCTATGGACATTCCAAGTAGTATTCCACTAGGCCACATAAATGTGTTAAATGCGGAATTCTATAACTCAACAAAATGTCAAAAACTTAAAAAAAAACTGCTAAGTGTGTACACTGTAAAGGCAATCATACCGCCAACTATAAAGGCTGCTGTAAACATTACGGAGATCAGCAAAATATAAGAAGAAAGTCGTTAATCGCAAAATGCACAGTAATCCCAGCTTCCTGAACACAAAATAACCGTCAGCAAGGTATACATAACATTCCAACCTACTCTAAAGTTGCACGCGGAATAATCCCACAAAACCAACAATTAAACATAGAAATTCAGCTCAGTACCTTTCTCAACGAATTTAAATTTGTGTTGTCTCAACTAATCAATCACAATAACATGATCCTCTGTCATTAACAAAATAACTAAATAATGAATGAACCCCTCTTCACTACACACTGCTCCATGGAATTAAAATGGGATGAATAACCATAAAGTGGATATAATTTATTTATGACTATATTAAAAAATTAATGTGCTTCCAATTTTTGAGACACACTTTACTATAATATACCGTCTATTATAATAACCACCCTAGTGGTGAAACGAATGGCGGAGCTGCAATTATCATTTGCAACACTATATCACACCATGTAGTACCTGCACACCAAACCGATAAAATACAGATTATCATGGTTCACATATACTCGTGACCATTCTTATTTGATATAGCTGCAATATTTAGTCCGCCCAGACATACAATCCGTTTTATTCTTTTTCAATAGATTGGAAACAAATTGGTCACTGTAACTCCAAACACACCGAGTGGGAATCTAAACTTACCCTATCGAAAGGCAGAAACCATCAATAACCACACTGTACTCATCTATCTACAGGTATACCAATGTACTAGCTTACAGATTCTCACAAATTACCCGATCTAATTGACTTATTTGTTATCAAAAGTATATCACCACACTTATTGAATATTGTGCTTAATTGGGATCTCTCAACAGATGACTTTCTCATAATCACAATACTTAGTATTCAAATTATATCACCAAAAGTTTCTAAGCTTACAACTAAACCACACTGGAATACCTTTCGTGAATTTATTGACAATAACGTAAACTTCAATCTCAAATTAAAACACTATGGTGATCTTGATGTTGCACTAAACTATCTCACCTGCGTAATTCAATAAGGTGCTTGGCAATCCACTCCTGTCAGTGAACAAACCTTAAGTTATGTAGCTAACGCTCCTGTCTATATTTGTGAATTAATAGCAAAAAAAAGAGAGCCAGATGCATATGGTAGGATTGCAATCCTGTGGAGAAAACTTCATAAAATAGAATAGAACAAGGCAACTTAAATCACACCTGAAGAGTATCAAGAATGCCTAATTTAGATCTTACATTACAACATTCCAAAGGTAGACAATTCCATCTAGAAAGCTGCAAAAAAATTCAAAATATTAAGCACAAACATTCCTTCAATAAGAAAACCAGATAGTAGCTGAGGTAAAACTGAGCAAAAAAAAGCAACTGCATTTACCGACTACCTATCTGCAGTGTTACACACCTCACCTGCAAATAATCATAACGAAGAATTGCTAGATGGAATTACCTGTACGGTCCTTCTCTCCAACAGAAGTAAAACAAGAAATACCCAACTGCAATAGTTATAAAGCCTAAGGATTTGATTTTATCACCTCACAAATATTTAAAGAGTTAGAAAAGCAATTGTGCTGCTAACTACCATATATGGCCTGTTATGACTTACCTATTTTCCAACAACATAGAAATTGATCCTCAAATCCGAAAAACCTCCACATAAAGTAGAATTTTATAGGCCCATTAGCTTATTCCCTTCTATGGCTAAGAAAGACTTCTGCTTACATTAACTGTCGACATAAACGAACTTACAGCATCTCATCAGTTTGGTTTCGGTGCACAATATTCAACTATTCAGTAAAGTCGCAGAGTTATCAACGAAATATCTAAGGGACTAGAAAAAAGAAACTGTGCATAACATTCTTCCTCGACATCAAACAGGCGTTCGATCGTGTATGGCAAAAGGGCCTTTTGTACAAACTGAAACTACATCTACCTACTCCCTATTACCTCTTATTAAAGTTTTATTTGTTCTACCGCTATTTTCAAATAAAATGTAACACTGAAACAGCCACTTTTTACCTTGTCCAGTTTGGTGTGCCGTAAGGTAGTGAACTGGAAATCTTCCATACCCGGTCTTCACTGCTAATATTCCACCTATGAATAACACAAAAATTTCTACTTTTGCGGATGACACCGTCAACGATAACCCAAATGTGGCCCCAAATAAGCTCCAACAACACCTTAGTCTTTTTGAAAACTGATTTAATAAGTGGCAATATTGGTAAAACAATCTAAGTCAGCTCATATTACCTTTACTAATCGCAGATTAGAATGCTCAGAAGTAACAATGAACAACACACGCCTCCCCGTAAAAAGTGAAACTAAATATTTTGGTTTAACTCTTGATTGGAATTTACATTGAAAGTTCATATCAATAATAAGAAAACACAAATAAAGCTCAAATGATTTGTATAATAGATTGCAAATCCAAGCTAACCTGCTATAACAAAATTTTACTATACAAATACGTCATCAAATCTATTTAGAGCTACTATATACAGCTCTGGACCCATACTAAGCCTTTCAAAACTAAAATTATTTAAAAATTGCAATTTAAAATACTAATGATGATCGTTGACGCCCCCTGGTACGTCAGTAATAAAACTCTACACGAGGATGCCGATATATCCTTCGTTGAAGGTGAAATACGAAGCTCCATTGATAGATACTAGACAAATTCTCTGGATAGCCAAACAAAGAGGCTAGCTACTTATACTTATTACTAGCAGTGAGATGAAGATTGAAGTGAAAGTGACCAATACATTTAGTTTTATAACTCACATTATGATTCAGACAATTATACAACCAATTACTAGCTGTAATTATTACAGAATATAATCTCCCTTCTTGTGTTTGTGTCAACTAATTTACTTATTGTTCTATTGAGCAGATTGTAAATATCTAAAATAAATTTAAAAAAAAGGTTTATTCAAAGACAATTTTCCTACTGGATAAAAATCTTCCACATGCAAATTTAAGATTTATAATTCTGTGGATAAACTTTTTTTAACTTTTTTTCCGTTTATTTTATATGCTTAATTTATAACTAGCCCAAAGGCTAACGAGCAAATTTGATGTAATACTTAATTACTAAACTAAACTAAAATACTGACATGTGGAGGGAGTGTTGCACATTGGCGAGTCCCTAAATGTACTAATATAACGAGTACTAGTTAGTAAGGTCTAGCGTTTTAAGTCTTTTTAATGTACTAGTGGTATTATTAATGTCTAGTAAATTTAGCACTAACACATTGGGGTGAGTTGTTATTCGATTGACGTAGGCGACTGTTCGTTTTTTAACCTCATCTCTGTTCCATGGAACTTTTAGGTCGTCGTGAAGTGTTTTGTTGCTAATGAACCATTCAGCGTTGGTCATTACACGAAGAGTTTTGCTCTGGAATCTTTGCAGAATATCAATATTTGATGTTTTAGCACTGTCCCATAGATGTATGCCCACACCGGAACTAAAACTGTCTTGTACACTAACACTTTATTTTCTATCGATAACTTGGATTTTTTCCCTAGAAGCCAATACATTTTTTCCATCATAGCATCCAGTTGCCTTCTCTTTTTGTAATATGGGGTTTCTACGTTAATCGCCTGTCAAGGGTCAAACCAAGATATTTTACTTCCTGTTGGATGGGGATTTGTATACCATTTAGTGTAACCGGCGGAGCAGAGTTGTGTTTCGTCGTAAACGTAATAGTTGTAGATTTGGTTTCATTAATTTGTATGCGCCACCTGTACAACCATTTTTGTATTATGTCGAGACTACTTTGTAGAATTGTCGAAGCTTGTAGTGGATCTTGGTGAGAAACTAATAACGTCGTATCGTCCACGTATGTGGCCATCATTGTGTTGTCATTGCATGGTAGATCAGCTGTAAATATCTGGTATAGGGTTGGTCCCAGAACACTACCCTGAGGAACTCCTGCCATTATTGGGTAGAGTCCAGACTGGCTGTCGCCGTGCTTTACTTGATAATACCTCTCACTTAAGCATGATTTAAAGAGAAGAAAGTATTGGTGTGGAAACAACCGTTTAATTTTGTATAGTAGGCCGAGATGCCAGACGCGGTCAAAAGCCTGGCTGACATCAAGGAATACCGCAACACAGTATCTTTGTTCTTCAAAGTCCTTTTTGATTACATCTACGACTCGGTGTATTTGTTCTAATGCAGAGTGTTGTTGGCGAAACCCAAATTGATGTTGGGGGATAATTTCTTTTTCTTCAAGTATGGTTGCCATTCTCTTTAGTATTAATCTCTCTAATAATTTGGACAGTAGTGGTAGGAGCGTTATCGGCCTATATGAGGTAACCTCCTGTGCAGGTTTGCCCGGTTTCAATATTAGTATTATTTGGCCGGATTTCCATAACAGTGGAAAGTACTGCAATCTCAAGACTGCATTGAATATGTAGATAAACTTTAACAAAAGGACGATGTTAAGCACTCCCCTAAAATTAAAAAAATACAAATAAAAAACTAATAAAAGAATAAAATGAGGATCTCGTATATAAAAGAAATACAACAAATAAGGCAATAAGAACAATTACAACAAAGTTTTTTTTAGTAAAAGTTATTTTTTTAAGTTATGAAAATTCACTTTCAGTTCCTACTATCCATATCGTACGTTATTTACATTACATATCTATAATATTTCTTTATTATTTTTTAATTTTTAGAGGTAATTAGAGGTAATATATACAATTGAGTATAGTGATCAATTGTACAATTAGGTCGAACTTCTGACCACCTTTTTTGAACTCCTCATTAAAAAGTAGAATAGGAATGTCTCATAAAACCGACCCATTGAAACACCCCTAAGGGGGGTTTTCCTGCTTTTTTTATTTTAAAGTGACATATCTCATGAACGATAATATATAGAGTGCTGAGACCTTCATAGTTGTTTATGAGTTTCAACATTTGTATATATTACCGTTTCGCCCCCTGATCTTGTTAATTTAAGAACAACTACGTAAATTAAATGATATTTTTAAATATTTTCTTAATCGACCAATATTCTTTGACGAAGTTCATATCAGTATAAAAGCGTTTAGTTATTGATTGCTGCTGTTTTTCAGTACTAAATCCATAACGTGCATGTAAATTACAGCACGAAATTTTACACGAAGACTATCTAACATCCCCATTATATTGAATTTCAGTGCAGTCTTTAATTTGATGGCACTTGTCTCTTCAAAGCAGCGGCTTGGTTTATCCAGAGAGCTGCAATAATATAATCCAGTGAAATAATGAGCCAGGTTTCGTATTCAGAGCGGCGCAGTAAACATTAATCAGACTCGGCTTACGGTCTCAGCATCAAGGAAGGTTGATTTAATATTGCGGGCTCCGCCATAAATAACGCGCTGACAAATCAGCGACAATGCATCCGCCGTTGCTCTCGAGTCGCCCGTGGTCTGTTTGCACCCAAAACATGCCGCTTTGCGCGCTTACATATGTAAGTCACGGCGGCAGCGTTTGATCTGCCAGTTAGCAATTCAAATCGTCTCCGGTGTAAAACACGGTCTGCGATTTATGGACCAGCGTCGATTGGAAAGGTCTACAGATTCATTTTCAACCCGGGGTGTAAAAGATTGCGTTTTATGAAACGGCCTTGCGAGCGTTCGATCAGATAAAAATTCCGTTACGTTGTGTCGGCGAATAGATTCCTGCGAAATTGCCCGGCTCGTACCTTTTTGAATGATAAAAGATAAAAACATACCTTGGAGTTACTCACTAACTAGATAGAATTTTAAGAAATCCTTATTTTTTCTAATTCAGTGATACTTAAATAAATTCTTTTCAGTAAAAACGACGCTTTAAGCACACAAGCGCACATGATTGTAAGGGCTATAAAAGTTTGTTATTTGTTTTCCTGTAGCTTCTATTGATTGAAGTTTTTAGGATTTCCAATCGTTTTTGCTGCTTTTACTACTTTTTCTATTCTTCGCTGAAGTCAAACAATTTCAACGCCTTTTTAAAGGTGTATGTCAAGTTCCAAAAATATCAGGTGATTGATACGAGGAAGGAAATACGTTGCTGTACATTAATAATGTAGCAACTTATTTATAACATTGTGTAAAATATTATTTCGCTAAATAACAAATCATATAATATTAGTATCGTTCTTAACCCCCATTTGAAAATTATTAGTGTAAAATTAGATCCTTCGTGTGCAGGGTCGTTGAGGTAAATTTAGAAAATGGATAAGGAGTGGAAGTAACATTAGTGTACAAGAAAAACTAAATTTATTTACATGAAACTGAACACAATTAAAGTAGATAGTATCAAGAACCATACTATTCAATGCAGCCCCCATCAGCGACCAAGACTTTGTCGAACCGAGACCTAAACCTGCTGCAGACCAACAGAACTTTTTCCATGTCTTCTATGGAGGAGGCGCTTAAGCTGTACTTGATTTTATGATTTCTCTTATTAATCTTCGCCTTGACCACACCCCGGAATTAGCAGCCAAGAGGCTGAAGGGTGGCTATAATTTGGGGGATCAGTCCTAATAAAAGTTGTTTTATAGTCATGCCTGGGTCTTCCTTACCACGTAGGTTGGAATTTAATCTCGTCTACTAGCTACCTTTTCTATTCAGAGCTTGACATCTGTCTCCATTTATATAGGTGTTGGTAATCACCTTCGGATCTTCTTCAAGAAAGTATGGCGTTGCTTACAAGCCCAGCACTATCACAAATGGGGAAAACTTTGTAAACATGATGGTAGTAATACAGAGGTGTTTTGGCAGACCTAACGGTTATTTTGGTGATTTACCTTCCCGTTCAAGATGAAGTTCTCTTCATCCGAAGATAATCTCAGGAAACCAGCACTGTCATGCTTTATGTCGTTCAACTATGCTTGGGCCTTTAACTTATTATAACAGTTGGCTACAGACATATTCTACAAATCCTAATAGACTAGTAAACTGACCGTTGACCCTGCCACATCTGTTTCTTTTGCCAGGTCAGTTATGGTCTACCCAGAATTTTAATAGATTCTATCTTTTAATTTTAGCAGACCAATCCATCACTTCTCTGGCGATCAGATCGCTTGCTATAAGTTACCACATCTTCGTGGTCGGATTCCTGGCTAAATCGTAAATTTGGGACTTGTAGCCAAACCACCCAATAATATCTGTTGACAATCGTAGGTTATTGATTATGTAAAGTTAACTTGTTATGTTAGCTAATAACGTATAGGCGGAATTTCGGCTTTCCCACAATACAAATTGAGAGAATTCCGAATTAACCACGACGATCACACAAAACATTGTTATGGGTGACTTCAACGCCAAGTGGAGAAAGGTTGAGAAGATACAGTGGGCTAATACGGTCTAGGCAACTCAAATGCTAGAGGTCACCGGTTAGTACAGTTTTACCAAGAAGTAGATATGATACTGACTAATAACCATTTTAAACAACATCTCAGGCATCTCTATACTTGGATATCCAATGCATACAGGAACCTAAAAAAAATCGATTATACAGGCATTAATAAAAGAATCAGAAACATCATAAAGAACTTAAAGACTTACCCTGGTGCTGACGTCTTCTAGATCACATACTTTTGTCAGCAAAAATAAAAATTTAGCTTAAGAAACTTAGTGTCAGTAAAAACCAATCGCAATTAGATATTAGGAAACTATAAGAAATAGCAAAAAAAAATTGGAAAGAAATTATTATACGTTTTAAAAATACAGACCCCAATATAAGCCTTCTTCTTCTTGATGTTCCGTCTCCTAACGGAGGTTGGAGATCATCATGGCTATCTTCACTTTGTTTACAGCAATTTTGAAATGTTTTGCCTATGTTATCCCGAACCATTCTCTAAGATTTCGAAGCCAGGACATTTTCCGTCTCCCTATGTTTCTCTTCCCTTGTATTTTGCCCTCCATTATCAGTCTTAGCACCTCGTACCTCTCGCCCCTCATTATGTGTCCCAAGTATTCTAGCTTCCTCCGTTTTATTGTTTTTATTACTTCTTCTTCTTTGCCCATTCTTTGTAGGACTATGGCATTTGTGATATGGTCCACTCATGAAATGCGAAGCATTCTTCTATAACACCATCTCTCGAAGGCTTCTATTTTCTTGACTTCGTTCTGTCTTACGGTCCAAGCCTCGGCTCCATATAATAGGGTTGAGAATACGTAGCAGCGTAATATTCTTGTTCTAAGATTTAAGTTGAGGTCTCTATTACAAAGGAAACCTTTGAGCTTTACAAAAGTATTTCTGGCTATTTCTATCCTTGTCTTTATTTCTTTTGAGTGATTTGCATCGTTAGTTATCCATGTTCCTAAGTATTTATATGTGTCTACCTTTTCTATTATTGTGTTATTTATGGTAATATTTGCATTAGCATTTGCTGTTTTAGTTATTACCATAAATTTAGTCTTGCTCAGATTCATATTTAACCCGTACTCCTTGCATGTATTGTTCAATTTTTGTATTAGATCTTGTAAATCATCTATGTTGTTTGTTATTATAACGGTATCGTCTGCGAATCTTATATTATTGACGATTTCGCCATTGATTATTACCCCTTCCTTGCGTTCTTCTAGGGTTTCCTGAAAGATGGCCTCACTATATACGTTAAATAATAAAGGCGACATTACACAGCCTTGTCTTACTCCCCGGAGAATTTCAATCTCCTCTGATGTTTCATTGCCAATTCTAATCCTTGCTGTTTGGCCCCAGTATAGATTACATATGATCTTGATGTCATTTTCATCCACATCTTTTGATTTTAAAATCTCTATTAGTTTTTCATGTTGGACTTTGTCAAATGCCTTTTCGAAGTCCACGAAACAGGCATAGATCTCATAGTTCATGTCCAAGCATCGCTTCATCAACACATTTATACCGAACGGCGCCTCTCTAGTTCCCATAGCGTTTCTGAAGCCAAACTGTGTGTTACTGATATCATAATCAAGTTTTCTGGATATTCTGTTGTGTATTACTCTCAGAAATATTTTTAAGGTGTGGCTCATTAATGCTATAGTCCTGTATTCTGAGCACTTGTTTGCGTTCTTCTTCTTGGGGAGTACTACAAAAGTTGAGGTTAGCCAGTCTTTTGGTATCATGCCTGTTTGGTAGATTAAGTTAAATAGCTCAAGCAGCACATCTATTGTCTCTTCTTCTATCAGTTTTATTAGTTCAATTGGTGTTTCGTCAGGCCCGACCGCCTTACCACTCTTTACTTGTTTGGTCGCATGTAGTACCTCGCTTATAAGTATTTCGGGGCCTATTTTATTATTAGTATCCCACTGCGGTGTATTAGTTCTTTCATCGTTAAACGTGTCTTTTATGTATTTTGTCCATGTCTTAAGTTTCTGTTCTACACTCGTCACGGTATTCCCATTTTCGTCTTTCAGAATATATGATTGGTTTATTCTTCTTATTCCCGCCATATCTTTTACTTTCTTATGTAAATTGAAGTTGTCGTGTTTTCTTTCGCAATCTTCTATTTCTTCACATCTATCGGACAACCATTTCTCTTTGGCTTCTTTTATTTTTCTTTTTATATTCTTATTGATATTCTGATATCGTGTGGGATCTGTGGTCTTGTGTTTTTGCCTTTCTTCCATTAGTTTAAGTATCTCCTCATTCATCCATCTCTTTTTAGCTTTCTTTGTTGTCATCATGATGTTTTTACCGGCATCCATAATTGCTGTTTGTATGTATTTCCATTTCTCGTTGACATTTTTTGTTTGCTTAATATTTGGTTTTGCATTAGTTAGGTTGCTGTTGACTTGTTCTTCTACTTTTTTACGTATCTCCATATTTTTTAGTTTTGCGGTGTCAATTCTATTGCTTAATTTTGTCTTTTTTACTTTTTTAAATTTTACTTCACATGTTGCTACTACTGGGTTGTGATCCGAGGAGACGTCTGACCCTGGATATGTTTTTGTTGATCTTATAGAGTTTTTATATCTTTGGTTTATGAGTATATAATCTATTTGGTTCCTTATAATACCCCTTATCCCATCTGCAGGAGCCTTCCAAGTGTATAGTCTCCTGTTTGGAAGTTTGAAAAACGTGTTCATTATTGCAAAGTTGTTGGTTTGACAGAACTCGACTAGTCTTTCCCCTCTTTCATTTTGTATGCCTAGTCCATATTCTCCTACACAGGTATCGATGCTTCCTCGGCCGACTTTTGCATTGAAATCACCTTGGATTATTGTAACTTCATGTTGTTTTGTTAACTTTAGTGCAGAATTTAACTGTTCATAGATAATTAATTAATTAATATAAGCCTAAACGATAATAATATTGAAGCGACCTGGAATTTAGTGAAAGCAGTAATACAAGAGACAAGCAATTATTTATTACAATTCAACAAATCGAAACACAAAGAATGGATGACCGAGGAAATACTAAGACTGATGGATCTCAGAAGAACCTACAAAAACCAACAACCAGAGAAATACTTCGAAACTCAGAAAAACATTAGGCGCAAAGTAAGAGAGGCAAAAAAATGGTTACGAAGACAGTGTGAAAAGATAGAAGAACTTGAAGCAAAGCATGATTCTTTTAATATGTACAAGAAAGTCAAACGTGCAGCAGGTATATGCCCAAATAAATCAGTCAAATTCTTATAGATTAACGTAAACAACTATTAACAAATATTTAAGAAAAACTAGTTGAACGGACAAATTATATAAAAAATCCTTTTTAATGATATGAGAAACTTGACTCACGGTGTAGATTCAGATATTAACAGAGCAGAAATTGAACGTTCTCTAATAATAATAGTTCCCCGTAATAGGCCTCGAAGGCCCTTTGGGGTCGTAACAGGATAGATCTGTTACAATCTAGAGCCTACGGTACACAAGGGTAGTAACGTGGCCAGCGCTACATACCGACCGCCTATTATTACCCCAGAGTTTGATCTCCAGGTACTCATTTATTGCAGCCTGAGTCGAGCTGGGCCGTAAAAATGCCAGCGATCAAATTTTTTTTATTTCTTATTTATTACTTTCAATATCTTGGTGATAAATAAATTTGAAACATGTTTATATGAATGTTATTGTTACAGACGTTCTCTAACTGGAGCAAAAAATGGAAAGGCACCAGGGCCAGATATTGCACGTGTTGGTGTCCTGAAAGTATTGAAGGAGGATAGTGCTGTTACCCTACTTTTAAATCTCTTCAAATGCATATATATAAAACTGGTATGATTCCGCAAGACTGGCTTAAATCTATCTTTACAACTTTGCCTAAAAAACCCAGTGCAAGATACTGTAAGGACTATAGAACTATCAGTTTGATGAGTCACGTCCTAAAGTACATTCCAAAATTATACATGCCAACATGTATCAGAAATGTGAGCAAAATATTAGTGGCTATCAAGTAAGAGTGGGGTGAAATACAAAAAAAAAATTGTGAGGTTCTCGAAGAAATATCAGAAAAAATCATAATCAACGGAGTTGTAATAAACAATTTGAGATACGCTGATGACATCGTCTTGCTAGCCACAAGCATGCAAGATTTACAAATACTGTTATTAGCAATGACAAGCCATAGTGAACAAATGGGGCTAAAACTCTACGTCAAAAAAGCCAAATGGCTAATCGTTAGTAAACAACATAATGACATACAGAATAATATACATGTGGGAGAGGAGTTGATAGAGAGAGTAACATAGTATAAATATTTTGGCTGTTACGTCAACGAAAATTAGGACAACACAGGAAATTCGATGTAGGATAGAACAATCAAAACAAGCCTTGCAAAAGATAAAAAAAATTTTGATCTGTAAAACCTTGCTTATTCCCTTACGTATTCCATTATTAAGATATTATGTCTTCAGTATTTTCTTGTATGGCGTTGAAGCTTGAACGTTTACGGAAGCAATGTGCAAAAAATTGGAGTCTTTTGAAATATGGACCAAATCTCATAGATAGATAGGGTCAGAAATGAGGAAGTACTACGATGCATAAACAATTGTGACATTCTTAATACCATCAAAAAAAAAGAAAATTTATATATCTAAGCCATGTTATGAGAAATAATAAATATAAACTACTTCATATTATTATTCAAGAAAAAATTGAAGGCAAACCCAGGAAGACCCAAAATACCGTGGCCCAAAAATTTACGACAAAGATATGATTCAACACCACAGCACTATTTAGAACAGCAGTTTATAATGTGAAAACCATGTTATTGATAGCCAATGTTCTCGGAGAGGACGGCATTTAAAGAAGGAGATTCTATATATGATTAGTACCGGAAATTTAAAAATAATGTATAAACATTCATGTAGAAGAAGAAGGAAATGTTATTTAATTGCAAATAATATGCTCGTACGTTACTTGGCGATATCAGGACTCCAATATAAATTTTCTTAATATTTGAAATCATCCTGTTTGGAAGTATTATAGAGAGATTGGATGATCTTTACATTTAGAGCGTTCAGCTTCAATGATTCAGTATTATTAGTACAGGGTGTCTGGTGGCAGATTTATATTTTCAAACTTAAATAAAAAACGTAATAATTGACACAAAGTTTTATTAAGAGCATTGAACGATAGAATAGAAATGCGGATTTCATTTTTTAAAGAGTGTGTCATCCAAATGTCTTCCGTCGAGTTGCACACACTGTTCAAGACGAAGCCTTGTATTCTGCGCCACACGCTGCAGTAAACTTGGTTCAATTGAGCAATTGAGGGGATTGTCATTATAAACCCTCTCTTTGAGGTAGCCCCATAAAAAAAAATCCATGGGAGTTAGATCGGGCGACCTCGGTGGCCATGGGATGTCCCCAAAGCGACTGATCAGTTTTTGGGGGAAATTTTCCAGAAGCAAATTCATCGAAGCTCTGGCTGTGTGTGCAGTCGCCCCATCCTGTTGAAACCACGTGTGTGAAGAGTACGATGGATGAGCTCGCATGTTTGGCAAAAAGAAATCCGTAATCATGCGTCGATAATTTTCACCATTGACATTCGCCTGACCTCGAGAATTTTAGAAAAAAAAATGGTCCAATTATCCCATGCGTGGATAAGGCAAACCAAACAGTTAGCGTAGAACAAAAATAATGTTTTAGGTAGACAGATAAGTTTAGCTTAGTAAAAGAAAGATAAAAAATAATCTAAATCGAACTGCTTTGCAAACAAACTTAAAAAAATACGTAATTGCTTTCGAACATAAGTGTTTTAAATACTGATGCTGATAAAGTTTGTTACCAAGATACAAAAACATTCGATTTTTAAGATTAAACCGTGAGTTTTCCAAAATGACGTGCACTGGATTTTATCTGGATTTAGTAGCTATTATTAACAGCTTTCAAGTAGTGTTAGTTTGAAAAAGGCCATTCAAAAGCTAATAAATGGGGAGAGTATGTCAAACAAGTTGGCATAACATAATGACAGCCTGTGACAATTTATTACTAGTAAGTAAATATGGTAAGACATGAACTGTTATTGTATGAAAGGTATTACTAACAAAAAGTCTGATGTTTAACAGTTTTGATCCCTTAACAAACCAAGTGATCACGCCCAGTGAAGTAACAACAAAGTCTTTGGTTCGCAGTCACCTACTGCAGATAATAATTTGGTACAGCAAATCGGCAGATTTATAGATAGCATTATATAGCTATTATGATACAAAAAACTATTTTATAATTTTTTTAATGAATGGCCATAAAATTTGCTACACCACATATGTATGAAGCATATTCATTGAGATTGCAAGTAGCCTGAAATTAAGAATAAAATAAATCTAAACTTTTGACTGAAATTTTACAATATTAAAAAAAGTGGATTTTTACAAAATGTGCGATAAATTGCAAATAAAAGAATTAATTAACTGAACACTGGAATATTGCAGTAAGCTAAAGAAGATATAACATAACTGAAAATTCTAATCCTATAAAACTACTGTTGCTTTTACCTAGTCTAACGCTAGGTATACCTGACACTTTAAATCCGATATTGACCGAAACCATTTTTAACTTTTTAAGTATACAGAATTATATTATAATTTCATCTTATACAAGAATTTAAGCCAAGTTGAGCGCTAACAAAACCGAATAACCCGTCAGAGTGAGGTCTGATAAATTTGGTGGCTTAAGGCTCTTGCTCAAAAATCCTGTAAAGAGTCCTGCTGAAGCACAAATCCTTCTCCGCCGAGGTGCTGCAACGCTGATGGTTCCAAAACATCTTACGATCAGAGAACTCGTTGCTGATATATTGCCGCATTGAACACTTTTCTGGGGTTTTAGTCCTTCTTGAATAGTTGTTAACGATCTTGGAGGTTGTGTAATTGTTCGATGATGAAAATCGTGTTAGAGAACTTTTTAAAACTGTTTCAACTTCATTGTATTTTTTATGAAAGCAGAAGTGATTAATTTTATAAATACGTAAGTCCAACTTCTTTATTTGGTTTTCGAACTCACTTCTCGTGTATTTCAATTTTCCTACCCATTTTCGCATTGTAAATTTTGTTTGTGACGAATTCAGCAACGAATTTCGTTGGTATTTTCTGGTGTTGTTGCAAGAGAAAGGGCGTTTAGTCAGTCTTTAAAATGTTTAAAAATATTGTAGACTGTCTGTCATTTTAATAATAATGTTAGCCGTCTTTGTACCGATTTTTTATAATTCTATAATTGTAACTCTTTTACTAAGTTGAGCCATAGCTTACGTAACAAAAAGAAACTATTCAAAAGCATGTTAAATAGAAAAATTTCAAGAACAATTTAAAATATTTTGTCAGCTTACAAATATTTAAAAAAATTAATCTTACATTGACTATAATAAATGTTTGTTACATTAATTGTCCTAATGTAGTTATCTATCATTATGCTGCTTTTGAAATTTATGATGTTGCTACTAAATTAAATTCCAATTTTACACCAGTTAATATTTATTATTATTTATTATTTATCTTATTTCCAGTTAAACATATTCTTAGGAAAATCTTGCAATATAAGCATGTCAATATCTAAAAATGTATTTGTGATAATAATAACGGGATAATTAACCAAACTTGGTAAACAGCTACATAACTTAAACAATTCAAGGCTACAGACCATCATTTTGTACCATTTATTTGATGACGGCAGATTACCAATAAGATATTATTCAATCATATGTAGTATCAAGAAAACGTACTTTCAACCATCACACTTTTAATTTTAATATATAAAGAGTTGTGTCTGTGTTTAGAATATTAATACAAAAGCAAGGTCTTGCTCCTTTACAATACCAGTCTCAATGAAAAATATCAAAAGTATGTAGCATAATTTAAAGAATATGAAGGTCTCATCATATTGTTGTTTGTAGCAAGTGATACTTCACAGCACTTAAAGCAATAATAATCTGCTTATGATATATTTAGTTGATAAAATTTTGGTTTTCTTTTTGTTTTTGTTTTAGAAAGGAAATACCAAAAGATTCTTTTAAAAGAAATTAATTTGAAGTGGGGTGTGTTAATAACTAGAGCAAGGCAAAAGACGTTTCTACATATTTTTTATTTAAACATATTTTACCCAAATTCGGAATAGAATATAAATATAAATATAAAAACGGATATGGTTTGTTGATCTTGTTAAGCTTTCATCATATTTTTAAAAGAAATGAGGCAAATAAACGGTAAAACAATAGGTTCACGTGACTCATTTCATGGCATCAACCTTCGGTAGGTGACCTGTAAAATTATCGACTTGGGGTAGGAAAGGCAAGTTAAGCTATAGACTAAATGTATTTCATACTTGGCTGTAACGGGCCAATAAGGCCATCGACTTGGGGCAAGTTGACTCATCGATTAACCATGCCCAGTGTTTCCAGAAGTACGGAATTTTTAAGACCCTCATGGTCCCTTGTGCGCACGTTTGCTCTTAAACTCAAACCCTCACGTCACTTTTTTCAATTCCTAAACATATTTAGTATTTTAAATTTTTAACATTTGGGAAAGATAATAAATTAAGCATAGTGGAAACTATTGCAGCACAATTATTTGTATTAATATACCAGATGATTTATCGTTGTTATGTTATATTTTTTCAAACAGATTACGTTACATTGAAGAAATCAAATGAAAGAAGTTTATATTGACAGTAATTTAAGCAGGAACAAGATTTACTAATACTTCAAGTATTAGATAATCGGACAATTTGGCCATATTTTTTTAATTAACATACTGTAAGAATTTATTGTAATTTTTAATAATCGGTAACAGTGACATCAGAGTTTAAATGTAAAAGCAAATAAGCGCACAAGCGGCGTCAAGTGTCATAAAATTCCGTATGCCTGGAAACACTGCGTCATACCTGGCCGTAATTTAAGTAGTGAATGTAAACGTGTTAACAATACCAACTTGGCAAAGAAACGTATAAAACATGGCAAGAAATTAAACAAAATGGCTTAAAACCGTACACGATGGAAGAAATTTATTGAGGCTTTATGTTCCTCCTAGGAGTTGGAGGAACACTATACACAGAAATTCATAACAGTTGAAATATGTTTATTAAATGTAAATTTATTGTAATAACAGTTGTTTCTTATTTACCGCAGATTATATGAAAAGCTGAAAATCTTGTTTACATCGATTAAATTTATATCTATTTATATTTTTCTAATTTTCACATTACATAATTGTTGTTATAATACATTATGTGATTGTATTACATCAAGAACTAAAATTGTTAAAAAATTAGTATACCCGTAATATAATAATAATGGTAAGGTTCTACGCCCCGCGTGAGAGCACGTTATGCGATCTGAGAGGTTAAGGCTCTCATACGTTCGCTCTCTCTGCACCGCGCCTAAGACGACCGCCATTATTACCCCTTGTTCGAATGAACGCAGGTACTCCATTATTTTTAGTGACTGAGTAAGCCTCCCGCCAGGCATCAGAGAGCACCGAGAATTGAACCCGGGTCCGTCAGCATCGCAACCCATCCCTCAACTCAACAGTCGTAATATACTACGTCAAAATAAAAGGTAACCTTTTAGAGATATCTAGTTATGACCTATTATAGCGCCCAATCATTTAATAATAGAGAGAATATTTTCATATTTTAATTTATTCCGCGTTTTACTTTCATGCAGTGAGGAAGTTTTCTGAGCTCGTAGTGATAAGTGAGTGCAACGCGCAGAAATCTTTGACCCTCGGGTCACCTATATCAGTATACCTCAACTGATATAAACTATTTTTACGTTATATATTTTTGAAATACCAGCGAACTAATCGCAAGTCATCAATATGAATTACAATAGCAGCAATTATTATTATCAACAGCCAACAACCGCTCAACAAGGTTTCCAGTCTCCCATTAATTTCAATCAGACGAAAAGCCAGGTAATACCACTATCTCCTGTTACAAATGCTCCTTATATACCTATTAACCAGCAATATATACCCCACACACAAATTCCAAACACCATTACAGATACATAACCTTATCACATCAACGCAATCAAATAACATGCTTAATAACGATGCAATAAGTAACATGAATACCTCAGATTCTGAAAACGATATTGAATTATCTAATACACCAAGTAAAGACTGGAAATGTGTCAGAACTAATAAACGTAAACGAATATCTAAACAATCAACATCAGCGAACACTATGATACCTACTATAGATAATAACAGATACTCGGTCCTCACAAATCTTACTGATGCGGCTAAAATATAAAATACAGCAAACACACAGCAAAATAAAACACTCAAACTACCACCAATATTTGTAAAAGGGGTTACGGACTTTAATAAAATGGTCGCAGCACTAACAGATGCTGCAGAATCAGAACAATACAAAACTAAACCACTGGATGATAATGTAATTAAGATATCTGTCAACACGGCTGACATATATCGCAAACTAATCACACTCATGAAAGAATCTAACGTCATATATCACATCTATCAGATGAAAGAAAATAAAGCATACCGTGTCGTCATCCGTAACTTACACCACCCTGTTCCCACAAAAGACACAGCCGATTTACTGGAGAAGAACGGTCACAAAGTGAGATCCGTAACCAACATTAAATACCGAATAACAAAAATGCCCTTGCCAATGTTCTTTGCAGACTTGGAACCTGCGCCAAGTAACAAAGACATTTATAACCTCGGGTTTTTCCAAAACCAAATTATAAAGATCGAACCACCACACAGAAATACAACAATCGTACAGTGTATGAGGTGCCAAAAGTATAACCATACTCAGGGCTACTGTAACTGCCCATTTGTATGTGTAAAATGCGGCGGCTCACATGAAACCCCATCTTGTAAGAAGACAAAAGACTTACTCGCCAAATGTGCTCTCTGTGGCGGAGAGCATCCGGCTAATTATCGAGGCTTTACATAAGAAACTTCAAAATAAGTTAAGATCCAACACATCCTTACAAACTCGATCTACAACATCAAACATGATCCAACAACGACTTCATCAAACTTACCCAATCTTCCCTAATCATCACAACCCACGAACATATAGTCAGGCCGTGCAAGGAAATACAAACACTACACAAGCACAACCCCTAGATATAACCATATAAAAATTTCTAGAAGAATTTAAAAATATGTTTTCACAACTGATGCAACAAAACAACATGGTAATAAACATGTTGTCCACAGTTATAAGTAAACTTGTAAGATAATGGCTAAGTCACTCCGTCAATCGATATGGAATGCTAAGGCATGCTGTCAAAAATTTATGAAATTGAACCATTTTTAAAGCTAAATAATATAGATATTCTACTTATATCTGAGATACAGTTTACAGACAGGTTTTTTCTAAGAATACCACACTACACATCCTATAACACAGAACACCCTGACGGTACAGCGCACGGAGGCACAGCTATATTAATAGCTCACAATGAACTGGAAAAGTACGAAGAACCGTTTTCCAAGCAACTACTATTCAAGTCTACAAATTATCACATCCATTAGTAATCTCTGTTGCGTATTGCCCACCCAGACATGGACTTTCCAAAGACGTCCTCAAGCCATTCTTTCAATCTCTTCGCAACAACTTTACGTGTGGAGGTGACTATAACTGCAAACATACATACTGGGGCTCTCGTCTAATAACTACCAGAGGCAGAACTGTATATGAACTCATCCGCGAAGAAAACTATGGATCCTATCCACCGGAGAGCCCACGTAATGGCCCACGGATCTAAATAAGGTACCTGATTTACTGGACTTTTTTTTATCACCCAAGGTGTATCTTCTACCTATACAGGTATAGTCAGCAGCACTGACCTATCATCCAATCATACACCAGTCATTGCTACAATTAGCACTACAATTATTAAAAGACAAACTAAACCATCCCTATACAACCAAAATACCGACTGGGGACAATTCAGAAGGCTTTTGCAAGAAAATCTCCAAACCAACATCAGCCTGCGCACCCCTAATGATATAGAGGAAGCCACAGAACACTTCATCACTACTATTCAATCTGCAGTCTGGAGGCTACACCCAAACTTCCAAATACGGTACGACAGGATGGAAATATCCCCAATGAAATCCTTGAACTCATCAAGCAAAAGAGGAGGGCAAACGCAGCTGAAAAACGATATTTAATAGACTAAACAATGCCCTCAAAAATAAGCTAAAACTGCACAAGCAAGAAATTTTTCAACACTATCTAACTTCCTTGCCACGACCCGAGAACAGTATCTGGAAAGTTTCTAAAGCTAATAAAAGACCACAAGCTGTTAATGCACCTTTCAGAAAACCAAATAATGACTGGGCTAAGACAGATCAAGAAAAAGCAGATCTCTTTGCCCAGCATTTTGCCCAAGTTTTCACCCCCTACTCTACTGCACCCGATGTTGAGATACAAGACTTCCTTCAGACGCCACTTCAAATATCGCTGCCCATCAAAAGCTTCACCTATACTGAGGTGCTTGATGAAATTCGCCATCTAAACAATAACAAAGCTCCTGGGTATGACCTAATTACGGCTAAGGTTCTTACTGAACTGTCCAAAAACAGTATAACGTTTTTACGAAACCTGTTCAACTCCATATTGAGATGCCAATATTGGCCAACATCGTTAAAATTCGCTCAAATTATTCTAATACCAAAACCTGGTAAACCTGTTGAAGATAGTGCCTCTTACCGTCCAGTAAGTCTGCTGCCATTACTCTCTAAGCTTTTAGAAAAACTTATAATAAAAAAACTGTATGATAGTGACATACTGGAAAACTGCATAACAGACCATCAGTTTGGATTTAGGCGCTACCATTCCACGATTTAGCAATGTCATCGACTTGTAAATATCATCAATGCGGCCCTCGACGTCAAATCTTACTGCCCTGTAGTTTTTATAGACAATAAACAGGTATTTGACAAGGTGTGGCACGATGGCCTGTTATATAAAATTAAAGAACTACTGACCTCCGACCAATCACCTCAGGTGTGCCTCAAGGCAGTGTCCTTGAACCGCTGATATATTTACTATATATCTCAGATGTTCCCACAACAAATAATATACACTTAGGCACATACGCAGATGACACTGTCCTCCTTTCCAGTCATACCAATCCTCATACCTACAAACCCATCTAACTCATCTTCAGACCTGGCTTGCTAAATGGAGAATCAAGGTCAATGAAACGAAAAGCACTCATGTTACCTTCACTCTAAATCACTCCGACTGCCCCCCAGTTTTTCTGTACAACGTACTCATTCCTCAAGCAACAGAAGCCCGCTACTTAGGTCTTCATTTAGACCGACGACTAACCTTGAAGTCTCATATATTGAAAAAGCGTAAAGAGATTGATCTGCGAATCAAGAAAATTTACTGGGCGCTTGGTAAAATTCGTGTCTTTCCCTGCCCTACAAAACAGTAATCAGGCCCATATGGACTTACGGCATTGAGCTATGGGGCTGCTCTTGTAAGTCCAATGTTAACATTATTTAACGTCTACAATCCAAAACCATCAGACTGCTAGCAAATGCTCCGTGGTATGTCAGCAACTTGACCCTGCATACGGACCTACAAGTCACAACTGTAGAAGAAGAACGTACCAAAGGAAGTAACACCCACTTTGCGCGGTTGCACACCCATCCCAACACCCTTGCATCCAACCTTCATCAGGATCCCCCACCGAGACGATTAAAAGTAAAGAAATGGCCCAGTGATCTTAAAGGAGTGCAACTCTAATGAAACGGAATAACATCACTGGATGTACTCCCCCTCACGTTAAATGTCATCACATTAACTCATAAAACATTGATTTATTGTATTACGTTCTGATTGTTAATTTGCTTATAACCAATAAAAAAAAAGAATATTTTAATTTAAATTAGTTACCATGAGGTAGCTCTGGATCATTTTTGGTTTAAAATTTACTAAATGTAAACAAACTGTGAGTTTTAGCGACCAGAAACCCTTTTAAAGCGGAATTGAGTAGTTGGAAGCAATCAAAAACAATTTGTTTAAATTATTTAAGCCGAAGATAGCTGTTCGTTTCAATTTGCCAAAGTTGCACACCCAGAAATTTTTTCCAGAATTAGCTCCTAATAGCTACTTAGCGACTTTCATACAAGTAGCTTTGGCTACCTTTGAATAAAATTTTCTTTCAACTATGGGCTAAGAGCCCAATTCATACGAAATGTGGCGTATCTGCAATTACTAAAATTCTTACAAAACACTTTTCAATCAAATTAGTTGTTGAACAGGAGATGGGAAACACAAAAAAAATCTTTTAATCACTTGTCCGATCAAATATGTTTTAATTTTACATCTTGTTACTTAGCGTAATAAGTTAAACGAAAACTCAGATTGTCGATTGGATGTTGACACAAACGTTTTCAGTAACGAAATTTTTAAGGCGGCACAGAACTATCAGTTGAAAAAATATCATTTCCAAGCTCTCGCACAAATTTATATAATTTGTCGGTGTCAGAAGAACACACTTTTGGCATTGAGGCAGAAACAACCCTTCTTGTAAGAATGAATGAAAATGAATTCAAATCGCCAAACAAAGTAGGTATTAATACTGAAGTAGGTATACAGTTTTAGGTTAAATTCTCGGTAAGGGATTAACAGACCACTGGAAATAAGTAATTAACGTAGGTAATAATGAGAGGGGATTTTTGTTGCTGCTATTTATTCTATGAAAAACTAAATTTATTTGGCTAAATAGGCATAACAACTATAAGCAAAAAAGGCATTTATAAATAAAAATAGTTAAAATAAGTATTTTTAGGCATTTTAGGCATTTTGTCTGAACATCCGGGCTTCACTTATATGCTCAAAGTACGGTTCGAGCGCTCAAGCCGAGCACATGCTTAAGTCGTGCGCGCTGCGTGTTATCGCTATCGTACAGTGAACCTCGAGCAGTGATAAACCAGTGCATTAATTGGAATAAACTGTTTTCATTTTTGTATTGTTTACTACATAATTCAGTGCATGCATGTAAGTAAAACTAATAGCATGCTGCCATTTGGCAATGGCTACAACCCCACGCAACAATTCAACCCAACAATAACGTAACGAAACGCATCCTTTTACCAACAATACCCATCTATTCCAAATAACAACCCACAACAAATAACACCTGAGCAATGCCAGCAAATGCCCAATAGCTACTCAATGTCGCCACAAATACAAACATTCCAACCTTATCAATATGGTCACTCTTCAATGTCTCAATTTGTAATGCCGTCTCAAGTCCAACCATTGCATCAACAAATCACGACACAAACACCAATGGAAATTATTATTAGCGACGCAGAGGAAGAAGAAAACATTGCAGACAAAAAAAATGCTTGGCAAAAGTTAACAACCTAAAAAGAAAAAGAAGGAAGTTGCAAAACACACAAAATCCGCCACAATCATTTAATCTAACACAAACTAACAAATACTCAATTTTACCAGAAGTTACAGACGTAACAAACAATAATCAAGATAACGGTGCCAACAAAAACTCAAATAAAATACCCAAACCCCCTCCAATCTACGTACATGGAGTTAACAATTATCAGGAAATGATAAACAGCTTGAAGGATATTATGGAACAGGAACAGTACACCACCAAAAGTATGGCTGATAACGTAGTCAAATTTAATGTGCATTCCCCGGATGTGTACAGAAAACTCGTCAAACATTTCCAGGAAAACAGTGTCATTCACCACACTTACCAAATCAAGCAGGATCGTGCATACAGAGTGGTCCTACGGCACATACATCCTACAATTCCAGTAGATGATATTACAACTGAACTAGCTACTAATAATCGCAAGGTTAGAAACATTACTAACATAAAACATAAGAAAACTAAAGAAGCATTACCACTATTCTTTGTAGATTTGGAGCCAGCCACCAATAACAAAGACATATATAACATAAATTACTTACAAAACATAAAAATATCTGTTGAACCGCCCCACAGAAATATGAACCTGGTCCAGTGCACAAGATGCCAAAACTATAACCATACAAAGTCATATTGTAATAGGCCATACGCCTCCGTTAAATGTGGCGGACCGCACAATTCTATTACATGCAAAGAACAAGGGAAACCCCTGATACTTGTGCACTCTGCAATGGTGCACATCCCGCAAACTACAAGGGCTGTTCAAACTACCAAGAGCTACAAAACAAAATAAAACCGAACACCCAAACACAAAAAAACCCACATGCCTCTTACAAGACAAATCCACAAAACTTTCCTCCCTTGCCAGTGAAGAACTACTGGAAAAATGCCAAACACTAACTGTGAACAAACACAAATAAACCTCAATCACCTCAAGACCTAACACTCACACAGTTCTTAAAAGAATTCAAAGGTATGTTCAATCAACTAATACAACAAAATGGCATTATTTTGAACATGCTTACGACGGTCATAAATAAATTAGTTCGATAATGGCCAAATTCCTTAAAATTGCACTCTGGAACGCCAACGCCCTCCAATCAAAAAAACAAGAAATCGAAATCTTCCTCAGTATAAACAACATTGATATCCTCCTTATATCAGAAACCCATTTTACTGTAAGAACCCACATAAAAATACCGCACTATCTTATTTACCACACCGAACATCCGGATGGTACGGCACATGGAGGCACTGCCATTATCATTCGTGAATCAATAACACATCACGAACTACCAAAATTCGAAGAACATTTCTTACAGGCTACAGTGATTGAAGTAAATAAACTACCACATCCAATTACAATAGCGGCAACATATTTCCCCCCTCGGCACCAAATAACCAAACTCATGCTACAGCCATTCTTTGACTCCTTAGGGTCAGGATTTATAACTGGCGGAGACTTTAATGCGAAGCATACCAGATGGGGCAGTAGACTGATAACCACAAAAGGCAGAGAACTTAATAAACTCATAACTGATAATAATTATACATATTTCTCAACAGGTAGCCCAACGTACTGGGCAACGGGCCGTGGCAAAATTCCGGATTTGTTAGATTTCTTCGTTGGTAAAGGAGTTTCATCTAACTACGTAGACATAACATCCAGTTATGATCTATCATCTGACCACACACCTGTCATACTTACTATTAGTGCTACAGTAATTAGAAAAGAAACCAAGCCAATGTTATGTAACAGATGCACAGATTGGGACGCCTTTAAAGAGTATATGGATCAGCATCTTGATCTTAATATAAGCTTAAAAACGACTGAAGAGTTGGACAGTGGAATCAACAAATTTATAACTACTACATAAGAGACAGCATGGTATGCTACACCGCGCATGGAAAAGCAAAAACCCAGCTCACAAAACTTCCCAAGAGAAGTGATGGAGCTGGTTAAGGAAAAAAGGAAAGCTAGGGCAGTCTAGCAACGAACACATAATAGAAACGACAAAACAAAGTACAATTGAATTACTAATAAACTTAAACGAAAACTGAACGAAGTAAAAAACGACACATTTCAACAATATGTAACTTCTCTTTCCAATCACGCCTACAGTATATGGAAAGCCACAAAGGGACTCAAGAGGCCACAGGTACATATACCGCCGCTACGTAACACAGACGGCACGTGAGCCAGATCTGACCAAGAAAAAGCTGACCTATTCGCACAATATCTGGCAGAAGTATTTAGACCTAACTCTGAAACAATAGATATAGAAGTAGATACCTTCCTCGAAACCCCACTACAACTTTCATTCCCAATACGGAATCTTAAAATCGGTGAATTACGTCAGGAGATAAAATTCTTGAACAACAAAAAAGCACTAGGCTACGACCTCATAACTGGTCCTATCCTTAAACAGCTACCAGAAACTGGGGAAAGTCAACTACTAGCATTATTTAACGCAATTCTGCGCTTAACCTACTGGCCGCCGCAACTAAAGATGGCGCAAATTATAGTAATATTGAAACCTGGTAAGCCGCCAAATGAAGTGCAATTTTATCGCCCAATTAACCTGTTATCAATAATTGCCAAACTCCTAGAAAATCTGATATTAAGTCGGTTAAATAAAGACACACCACTGGATGATTGGATCCCAAAGCACCAATTTGGATTCAGACGAGATCATTCTACTATTCAACAGTGCCACCGCATGTCTAACGTAATTCAGAAAGCTTTTGAAAGTAAGAAGTACTGCACGGCAGTATTCCTGGACGTCCGACAAGCCTTTGATAAGGTGTGGCACAAAGGGTTACTGGCTAAAATAAAAGCATTATTTCCGCACCAATATTATCTCCTTTTCCAATCCTACCTTTCAAACCGCTATTTCCTAGTAAAATTCGGAAACAAAATCTCGACACTACAGCCAATTACCGCTGGGGTTCTCCAAGGCAGCGTTTTGGGCCCAGTCCTATACTTACTTTTCACTGCTGATATACCAATAACACCGTACACAGAAACGGGAACGTTCGCAGATGAAACTGCCATCCTCGCGTGCAATGAATACCCTTTAGCTGCTACAATATTACTGCAGGAACACATACATTTAATAGAAGAATGGCTAGACAAATGGCGAATTAAGGTGAATGAAAATAAGTCAGTTCAAATAAAATTTACAATGCGAAGGGAATATGCCCTCCTGTTACCATAAACAACATTGATGTACCACAATCTGAAGAAGTGACGTATCTGGGATTACACTGGGACAAAAGGCTAACTTGGAAACAACACATAAAGAAGAAGCGCAAAGCCATGGATCTGAAAGTTAAAAATGTACTGGCTAATAGGTCGGAAATCACCTTTAGCAACCGAGAGTAAACTCCTTATATATAAAACCATCTTACGTCCTATTTGGACATATGGATGTGAGCTGTGGGCTGCTCTAGCTATTCTAACGTAGACATAATCCAGAGATTCCAATCCAAGACAATAAGAACTCTTATGGATGCTCCATGGTACGTGACAAATCTCACCCTACATACCGACTCCAACACACCATACGTGCGTGATGTAATTACGGAACGGGCAACCAGACACTATGATAGACTTACATATCATCCAAACGACCTTATACAACCACTTACGTTACAACCAAACTTTCGGCGATTAAAGCGGAAATGGCCTTGGGACCTACAAACTAACGTGAATCCTCCAGTGTGAATCCATCATCCTCAATCAATAGGATTAGGAAACTGCGAGGAAGCACCAATGGGTGCCAACCTCATCAAGCCAATCAACTTTAACAACAAATTAGCTCATAGAATCTCTTGTAATTCTGATTGCTGATGTACTGTTTCAATAAAAAAAAAACTTATATGCTCATTCCCAGAGGTCTTCGCGTTGCGCCTAGAACTCCTTAGCTGTTTGCATTGTTTTGTAGCTACAGTTTTATTCTCCGAGGTCCGTTATTATGATAATAAATATAAATATAGTTGCATGTAGATTGTACAGAAAAAAAAATTCATTTTTCTACTTTTTGCTATTTCACATCAAGAATAAAATTGTGTTTTCAAATACACCCTTTGTCTTAAAAAATAACCACAATGGCTCTATTTTAAGAAAATTAACGGCACGATCGTTTGGGGGATTGATTTATAAAGTGTAAACGTTTCTTAATAGTATATAAAAATGACATGACATTTAGTTCACTAAAAATCAAAATATGACGCATTAAGTGATAAGAATTAAAATACACCAACAAAAAATAAATGAAGATTAAATTACAATAGCAACATTAAGTCCTGTGTAAAAAACGGTAAGTGCTACGCAAATACCCCACATGGTTTAAGTCACTTATGGAGGTATTTGTATATCATATACACACACAATTCTGATAACGACAATTCGGAGAAGGTAGAGAGGATATGATTTATTCAAAAATGTTCAAAACTAATAGTGAGATTCCTAGCAACTGAAGTAGGAGCACAAAAGAAAATAATTCATCAAATTCTAATTAAAAAACTTGGATTCTAAATTCAAAGTTGGACCAAAATTGTACCGAATTGGGTATTCCAAACATATGATTGAGACGAATTCTTTTTAAAGACTACTCTAGCTGGTGACGAGATATGGTGTTTTCAACACTATCTGAAAAACATGCATCAAAGTGCTGAATGGCGGTCATTACACAAAGGAAATTATAAAAAAATTTTGTTTTCATAAATGGAAAATTATAATAATGTAATTATTTTTTATGATTCTAACAAGATTATTTACGGTAGGCCGTATTTGTCAAGAACCGAAAATTTTCTATTCTCTAGGCTGCACTTGAAGATAAGAAGATGGCGCTTTGAGTCGGTTGAAGATATTCAACGAGTAATGATGAGCAAACACAACACCTATAGAAAGGTCATTAGTTTTACGGTATATTATTTTTTAAAGACTAAATTGTACCAAAAAATTAAATAACGTTATTCATATTATTAAGTAACAGATCTTATTTATCAATTTTGTTATTAAATCAGCTCATAGGCGCAATAACAAAAATTAGGTACACTTACATGTTAGGAGTAAATATGCTTCTGCGCAAATTATTTCGCTGTCGATTTAGTTTAATTAACATTTTTGTCAACTAATAACAAAACATTTTTATTTTTTCTTAAAAATTACTAGATATTTGGAGTTCTCAACACAAGCCTAAAATTAGGTTTTTATAATTTTTGTTATAATTTACCTAAGTTATTTTAAATGCAAAATGCGAAGAAACTTTTATACCAGATAAATTTTTTATCTCTATCAATTAAATACTTTTTAGATGACTTCAATTAGTCTTAAGTATTTAGTTGTATTTAATCGATTGCACTACAATAAATGTCTGCATTCTTAACTTTTTGCAATATTTTTCTGCTAGATAAAGAATTATAAAAAAATACACATGCGCTTTGGTTACTTATGACATTGTGACTTTGTTAAATAAAATATTTTAGCAAACTATATTTAGTCATCAATCGATAGAAACATGTCAACTGCAAATAGAATTGTTCTTTTTGTTTGTACTTGGTATGCAACTTGACACATACTTTTTTATCTTCTACTAGACTGAGTAAGTGATACTTGTGCAACTACACAAGTTTGTCAAACTGCTGCTGTAGTCGAAACTTCTTTGCCACCTAACGAAGTTATTGTTCGTATCAGACATTCTTAATAGACTGCCAAGTTGAATGCTAGTTGCTTGATACGAATATGTCGCCTTGTGCATTTGATATATTGATATAATTCCAATATTTATAATATTCTCAGTGCAAAACATATTTAAAAACGTAATTGTTTTTATTAAGCTAGCAAAATTCAAAGTACTAATAATTTGTTATATAATTTGCAAGCTACTGCCACAAAATCATTTAACTATTAAAAGGTACTTATTAAGTAAAAGAAAACAGCGTTATGCAACTTAAAAGCTTAAATAGCGTTGTAATAGTCAAAAAATAAAAATTACATAAAAATCTATAGAAACTATTCCTCTGAATAGTCGCTATACTGGGTGTCTCAAGTAGGGTACTATTCTTTAAAGAAAGATATATGCAGTAATTATTGGCTTAAAAATAATCTTGTAAATGGTACTTAGCTAAATGCGTGAAAGATCCAGAATTTCCACCCAAACTTGTTAAGTGAATCAACTGATCTATAAAATTTCGTCAGCAGAAATCCTCAAAATCCGCATTTTATTATGAAATACTATTTTAATAGCTGATTTAAGTATCCCCAACCGTTTACTTTTGCATTTCCAACCGGTTTTCAACACAATTATTGAGTGCTATTTGCAACAATGAAAAATTCTTAATTTTTTGTAATAAAAATGCTCTAAGAAACGCAGAACTAGATAATTTGAAAACAAAGACGCAACGTCGCAATGCTTTAAAACCAGCTTTAAGGCAAATTCAAAAACTTTTCTCATTAAGTTTGTAATTACATTGTCACAGGTTGGCGAAGTATTTAAAAATGTAGCAGTGGCTGTTATCGAAAGCTTGGTAAAACTTTGCAGCAGTACACTCGGAATAAATTATAAACGCCCGAACTAAATTGTTGATTTACTTGAGACAAAATGTACTTTATTATCACTTATTCTTACAAATTAATTGAACAATTGTCTAAGTATTTATATAATTTGTTTGTTTGTGAATTCAAATTTCAATTTGGTCTCTCCATGAAGTACGTTTAAATAATTGGAAAAAAATTAAGTTTGGCAAGTAATAAAGATAAATATGTAAACAGTTTTGCCAAAAACGATGATATACATATACACAAAACCTTCAAACTCCAGTACTTAAAGATCTGCTAGACCTGCATGAGGATAAAGACAATAATTTTCTGTATTTGACTACTAAATAAATACAAACCATAAACTGACCCGCTATTTTTCACAAAACTGAAATAGACAATTGAAAAGACGTAACTCTCATAAATTCCTCAGATAAACTATAAAATCTAATAACGATATTGTAACGAAAATTTGTTTCTTTTTCTCTTTCTTGGGGATATAAACTTATTATTTTCGCTCTAGTATTAATTTTTTCTCAACATTGCACATCTCTAACGTTATACTTTTCAAGATTTTAAAGAATTCTCCTTTGTAGCTTTTTGCAAGGGAATACTATCTTAAGTACATTTTATAGTCTTTTATTGTCTCTTTATCTCTAATTATATATTTAAATTGGCGCTTCATTGCGTTTTGAATTCTTCATATTAGTTCATGATGCTGTGACATTTAAAAATGAATTATTTATCATAGTATTACATACATCACTTGTCTAGTGCTTCTTCCAAATTAAATGAAAAAGAAAATAAAAAGCGTAATTAAAATAATGAATTTTAATTGGTTTTTGTTAGTATATTCAATAAGAACTTAAATATGGAGTATAGAATAAAAAACTAGTTATTAGATTAAAGGAATAAATACGTGAGCAGTTTAAAAAGTTTTGAATCAACATAAACATACCCTTAATCGTCAAAACCATTCTGCTGTTACAATCCTACGTGCTTTAAAAGATACCTGTAAAAATTTTAACCATTTTAGATGCTTAATTGATGTTTGACAGTTGCTTGTATCAATCGATGTTAATGCTTTTGTAAAAATGGAAAAATCGAATACCGTTCCAAAATTAGCTACTTTCATTTGAAGGCAATACACCTACTCAAACGTAAGCCGAGTTAGATGTTACGTAGATTATGTCCCTCCATTTGCCACTGTGAAAATACAGGCAGCTAAATTTAAACGTCGTTGTACCAACTTGGTTGATGACCGTTAGGGTCGGCCAACAACTACGACCTCCCCGATAACACCGAAAAAGTTCACCAAATGGTACTGGAAGATGGTCAAATGAGGGTTAGAGAAATAACAGAGGCTGTTACTATATCAAAGAACGTATTTGTCATATATTGACAGAAAAGTTGGGGATCAGAAAGCTGTTCGCGCGTTGGGTCCCGTACTTGCTCACTTTGAACCAAAAATTATCCGAATAAACATTTCCAAGGCCCTGCTTAAGTAGTTTCAACGAAACGAGTCAGACTTTTTACGTCGATTTATCACTATCGATGAAATTTGGGTCTACCATTACACTACTGAGATAAAGACAGTCATAACAGTGGACTGTGAAGGGTGGACCTGCTGCAAAAAAGGCAAAGACGGTTTTATCGACGGGGAAGGTGATTTTCATTTTTTAGGATAGTCAAGGAATCCTGTACTTAGAAAAGGGGAAAACAATAACGAGGCGTACTACGCATTGTTATTGGACTAGTTGAAAGCTACAATTGCTAAAAAATTACCCCATTTTGAAACGGAAGAAAGTGCTTTTCATCGGCGGTTGCCATGGCTAAAATTCGCAAATTGCCGTTTGAACTGATTAACCATCTATCTTTTTTACCAAATCTACTCCCCAGCGACTATTTCCTTTTTTCTAAGATCAAAGTTTAGCACAGGGGGTAGAAATTTTTATCAAACGAGGAGATCGTCGCAATCGCAGACGCTTATTTTGCCGAGCAAGACGCCAGCTACTACTATTCAGACGAGTTAAAAAGGACGCCGCAGTTGTTCGTTGTTGTCAAAAAGTTGTAGCACCTCGACGTTTGGGTTTTGGTACAGCCTTTCTTCGTGTTTTTCCTCAAACTGCTAGATTTCTTCTGCGATCAAAGCAACCTTTAAATCCTTGTGGATGTCTTCAATTCATACATACTACGGAGCTTTAACAATGCTTCGTAGTGTTTTGTTTTGAAATCTTTGTATCATTAATACACTGCTTCTTTTGATACATCTCTATAGTTGTACCCCATACGTCCAAACTGGTTTTAGCACTTCTTTGAACAGTAATAGTTTATGTATCGACAACTCAGAGTGTCTCCTAATTGGCTAATACATTATTTCTTTTTTTCTAATGTGTTCTTTCTACCTCAGCTTCGCACCTAGTGTCATGCCTAAGTATTTTCCATTACTCCCATGTGGTAACATTCCCTGGTTCATTCCGATGAGTAAATGGTTGATCTTCTTATTAGTATTGTTGACGTGCATTGATTTTGCTTTGTTTATTTTGATGCTCCACTTCTTGATCCAGTTGTTAACCTTATCGTTAGAGATTTTTAGTTTAGTTGTTACGTCTTTAATGCTGTCTTCTACCGCTATGATAGCCGTGTTGTCAGCAAAGGTTGCGATTGTGGTTTCTTCCATGTTTAGTATGTCATTCGTATCTAGGAGATACAGGAATGGCTTTAATATGCTCCCTTGTAGCACACCCGCTATTATTTCTTTCCGAGTAGATGTCTCTTGCTGCTTTACTCTGAAATGTCCATTTGAAATGTATGATTTCAATAGTTGGCTGTGTTCTTGAGGCAAGATTTTATCTAAGTTATATTTTAATCTTTCGTGTCAGACTTTATCAAACGCTTGTGCAACGTCGAAAAATAATACAGAATATTTTCTTCTGTTTAAGTGCACTTTCGATTACGTTCGTGATTCTGTAAATCTGGTCAGTCGTAGAGTGGTTGTTTCTAAACCCAAATTGATCGTTTGGAATCAGCTTATTTTCGTCAACTAGCGGCTTTAGTCGTTTTAACAAAAAATTTTCAAATAGCTTTGCTATTGTCGGAAGTAACAAGATTTGTCGGTAAAATGTTTTGTCATTTGGTTGTTTTCCAGGCTTTTGAAACCTTGCTTCCGCTGCTTTTCATTGCATGGGTACGTGCCGTAGTCGGAACACTGCATTGATCAGGTATGTTAGCTTAAAAATTCCTTTTGTTGAGAGCTCTTTCAAGAGTTGCCCAGTTATGAGATCAAACTTGGGGCTTTTTTAGTACTCATGTTTTTGTTTATTTCGTTAGCTACTTTTGCTGGTGTGACCAATCTGAATCGAGTTCTGTCATTGTTGTTGGTTGCCGGTGTATCTTCTTCTGTGGCTTTTTGGGGGTATGGCTGGAAGGTATTAGAGAAGCACTTCGCAAACAGGTCTGCTTTATGCTGATTTTCTCTCGCCCAAGAACCGTCTTCTCTCGAATGGGTGGCACCTGTGTTTTGTGGTTTTCCATATTGAATAGTTTGTGTCTTTGCTATCAGACAGTTTTCTTAAAAAGCTATTAAATGCTTCGTTTTTGTTATCCCGAATTTCTCTTTTAAGTTATCGAGTCAATGCATTCAGTCGCCTTTTGTCTTCTGGTACTCTTGCCATTGTTTTCCGGCTTTTCTTTTCTCTGCTGCCATTTCTCATATCTTTTCGGGCAGTTTATCGTAATTTCTTTTTTCTTCAGTACGGGGGTGTTGATCCGCGCTGCTTGTTGCAGATCCACGACTAGGTGTTCTACTTCGTTATCTAGTTGGTCTGCTGTTATTAGAGGGGTATTCAGCTTGATTTTTTGTTCAATTTCTACTTTAAATTCCTCCCAGTCTGTCCTTTTCAGTGGGCGGTTGTTCATTAACAATAATAGCTTCGCTTACTGTTAAGATGATAGGCGAGTAATTTGACGATAGGTCATAGTTATCTTCTATACTGGTGTAGTTAGAAGATATGCTTTTAATATGAAGAAGTCGGACGCCCGGTTAACGTGGCAAGTACTGCGCCAGGGCTCTAAACCTCAAGCCATCTGTTGATTCCAACCCCCAAGCAGCTGGGTTACAGGAGTGAGCCAAGCTCCCAGTCGGAGATTATGTTGAAAAATAAAAATGGCTTTAACAAAAAAAAACTTATTCCTGTATTAGGTTCAGAACTTTTCAAACTGCCCACATATAACCATATACCGCAGAAGTTAACAGGAAAGAACTGACCTTTAGCTTTTGGTAATAATTAATCTAAGGGGAACACTACAAAATTGGACAGCTCATTCGAAAAATAAATTGTATTTGCTATCAATGTGGTTAGTTTCATATTCTTAGAATTACTCTGAAACATATAAGACATGGTCGACATTTGGATATTATTCCAATTAAAACATTTGTATGATGATTACGGTCCTGGCCTAGAGTAAGTGCGTGTGTTTATAAATCGCTCCGAAGCAATTTACCCATTTTGGGAGGTTTCGAGCAAATAATAATACTATTTAAAGCATAACGGTGAAGGTGGAAATAATAAAAATAAGTGTGCCAATTAAGGTAAGAGAAAACTGCTAATTTCTCAGTTTAATATTTAAGTACGTGCATCAGAGGAGACTTGACCTCCGAGAAGTAGATTCGGGCAAGGCTCTTATCGCTGAGCACAGCTGTACATACAATATTGTAAATAGTAAATACAGAACAGAGCCGCACTCAGAATTATTAAAACCAAACCTAAAATATGGATAGTTCTGAGAATGAGTTTAGTACATCGGAAGATGGAACAAAGAAAAGGAAACCATCGGGACAAATAGACGTATTCAGTAGAAGTAAATTAACAAAGAGATCGCCAGAAAAAAAAGGAAATCAAGACGATACATTACAAAAAATGTTTGTTATGATGCAGAACCTCACTACAGAAGTCAAAGAAATTCGTAAGAACCAACAGGAATATAAAGACGAGATCAAAAAATTACAAGAACAAAACGAAAGCATCAAACGTGAAAATGAACATATGGCAAGGGAACTAAAAGAAATAAAAGGAAAAGTTGAGAGATTAGAAAACGAAAAAAGGAGAAATAATTTAGTGATACAAGGCTTAGAAATTGATATCGATGACCCTAAGGTTTTGAAAGAAGGCATATTGAATGTATTCAAAGAGAAACTGGGAATAGAAGTACCAATTAAATCAGCTAAGAAACTAGGCCAAAAAACCTGTCTAATCGAGCTAGAAAATTCCAATGATAAGAAAGTAGTTATGATGAACAAAAGCAAACTAAAAGGTAATAAAAATGTCAACATATTTATCAACGATGATTTATCCAAGAAAGATAGAGAAATACAAGGCATAATCAGGAAAAGGGTCCAGGAGGAGAGAACACATGGAAAAATCGCTAAAATAGGATTTAGAAAGCTGTATATAGATGGAATAGAGTGGAGATGGGAAGAGACAAAGAAAGAGTTAAGAAAAGCAAGAGAAATAATCAACGGCGACCCAAAAAACTGATTACAGATTTTGGATTGCACGACAAATATAAAGACGACGACCAGGCAATGAAATGGCATTTGAATAGGAAACAACCCAAACACCAAAAATACACAAAAACAAGAGAACCTAAAAAGAAATTTGAAAAGAAGCATGAAACATGGAATTTAGCAACATGGAATGTAAGAGGAATTAGTGGGAAAGAGAAGGAGCTAGTAAATGAACTGAGATAAAAAGAAAGGCCAAGGAATGATTCAATTAGAAGATAATTATATTATGATATACAGCGGAGTCCAAGAAAATCAGAGAGCAAAAGGAGGTGTAGCATGCATTGTCAATCAGAAATGGGCAAAAAGAATTTGTAATTGGACATGCATAAATGAAAGATTAATGTCAGTAGAAATAGGGGAAGACCAACACAAAATAACAATAATAGCAGTCTACGGCCCAAACGAAGACGATAATGTAAACAATAAGGACCAATTTTGGAACGAACTAACATCACTCACAGAAGAAAGTAAAGGGACAGTAATCACAGTAGGTGATTTTAACGGAAGAGTAGGAGTAAAAAATAAGTCAACGGAAGAATCACTAGGCAAATTTGGAGAACAAGAAAGAAACAATAATGGAAAAAGAATACTCGACTTTTGCAGAGAGAACCAATTCATCGTCACAAATACGTTTTACGAACATAAGAAAATACATCAGTACACCAGGGAAGTTAAAAGTAGAGACGAAAAATCAATAATCGACTACATCCTGATAGAAAAGGCCAAAAGGAATATGATTCAAGACGTTAGGGTAAGAAGAGGTCCCGAAATTTACAGCGATCACTACCTGTTAGTAGGAAAAATAAGACACATGGACAGAAAACAAACAAAAGGAAGGAAAACTTGCAAAAGAAAAAGTTTATGAAAGATTAAGACTTACATGCTCAAGGAAGAACAATATCAGACAAAATACCAAGAACTAATACAGAAAGAAGTCGAAAGCTGGACGAAAGATTTCTACACGAAGACATAGACAATAAATGGGAAATATTTAAAAGAATTTTGAAATCTGTGGCAAAGGCAGTATGTGGGATAGCCAAAATAAATAACCAAAATAAACAAACAGATTGGTGGAATGAAGATATTAAAAACGAAATTAAAACAAAGAAACGGAAATGGAAAAATTATTTAAATAAGAAAACTGAAGAAGCATACCAAGAATACAAGGAACAAAGGAAGAAAGTTAAAGAAATAATAAAGACAGCTAAAGAAAAGTCATGGGAGAAGTTCGGACACAGAATGGAACATAACAGCAAAGAAAACCAGAAGCTATTTTATAGGGTGCTCAAAAATTGTAGAACAGAGAAGAAAACAATACTAAACCAAGTCAAGAATAAAAGAGGTAAACTCATAACCGAAGAAAATGAAGTGATAAAGATATGGAAAGAACACTTCCAAGAAATCCTAACAGTAGATGAAACGGTAACACAAAATTCAAGAGAAGATGAAGAAGGAGAACAAAGAGCAGAAAGAATGGAAGTAATAACGGATGAAGAACCCACAATGAAGGAACTATGTGAAGCAATAAAAACGTTAAGAATGGGAAAACACCTGGACACGACGGAGTAGAGGCAGAAATGCTGAAAACTATGGGAAAATATGGAGCACAAATATTCTTAGACATCTGCAAAGAGGCTTGGAGAACCGGTAGAATACCAAAAGAGTGGGAAGTGGGAATCATATTACCACTGTACAAAAAAGGAGATAGACTTAGTTGTCATAACTACCGAGGAATAACACTGTTGAGCATAGCATGCAAGGTTTATGAAAGAATTTTAGAACAGAAACTAAGAAAAGCCCTAGCAAGACAACTAATAGACTCTTAAAGCGGATTCAGAAAGGGACATAGTATACAAGACCACATATTTAGCTTAAAAGAAGTAATAGAAAGAACACTAATACAAGACAGAAAAGTTTACCTAGCCTTCATTGATTTAGAAAAAGCTTTTGACCGCGCACCAAGAAAAAAGATCTGGAAGAGCCTAATTAGAAGGGGTGTAGGAAAACAATTGCTTAATGCCACCAAAAGCATGTACCAAAACTGCAGGAACTATGTAAGAACTAGATACTCACAATCGGAAGAGTTCATAACAAGCAATGGCCTAAGAAAAGGTGGTAAAAAGTAGCGAAATTATGTGTAGGATACAGAAACATGCAACGAATAAACATCTCGGAATGTGCGTTTGCTGATGACGTTGTGATATTCGCACCAAAGGAGAGGGACCTACAATACAATCTGGAAATATGGAAAGAAACGTTAGAGGACTACAACATGAAAATTAACATAGGCAAAACTAAGGTCATGGCAATTGGTAAACAAGAAGAACAGACAAACATAAAAATCAACAACAGTAAATTAGAACAAGTCAAAAGTTTCACATATTTAGGAGTTACTATAGACAGCAAAGGAGGACACGAAGCTGAACTAAACAAACGAATAGAAAACACTGCCAAGTTGTACTACGCACTAGGAAAGACATTCTTGAACAACAAAGAGATTTCTAGGAAAACAAAACTCACCATATATAAAACAATTTATCTACCGACATTGACATTTGGGGAATCGTGGGTAACAACGAAGAGACAGGAAAGTAAACTACAAAGTATGGAAATGAAATATCTGAGGAAAGTACTAGGAGTAACCAGAAGAGATAAAATACGAAATCAAATAATTCGAGAAGAACTTAAAGTAGAACCACTGAAAAAAATAGAAACACGACAGCTACAATGGTTAGGACATCTACTTAGAATGGACAAAGATAGACAGGTTAAGAAAATATGGGAATCGAAAGTAGGTACTAGTAGAACAAGAGGAAGACCACGAAAACATGGACAAGAACAATAGAAGAAAAACTTCTTCAGAAAGGAATAACATGGCAAGAAGCGAAGGTAATGGCACAGAACAAAAGGAGTGGACCAGATTAGTACATACGAGTAGAAATCAAGAATAATTTTTAGTTTAAATATTATGTCAAGAATTAGTTTAGTTTTATTTTGTAAATACATAACTTTACACTGTATGGTAGGAAAGGTCTTGATAATATATATATATATATACATATATATATATATATATATATATATATATATATATAAATACAAAAAAGCTTGGAAATTTTTTTATAAAATGCCTCGACTTCCCTTAACCAAAAATCTCTAAAAGTACACTTTTCCACATGATTGTCAATTTGTTTCTCAAAATATTTTAAATCTAAAATTAGATATGAAGTGTATAGGAAAAAGTTAACACTTTGAAATCTGTCATAAATTCTCCTATCCTTCTTTTACCTACTTTTGTGTATTTTCTCAAACGATACAATAGAGTTTGTTATTTAAAAAATAAATTTAAGTTTTAATAAATCGTTTCCTTTAACTTTTGTACGGCCAAACACAGCAGATAAAGTAAAATTGAGTAGTTTTTGTGTAAGATGCAGAAGAAACACTAGACAGCCTTAACAAAATTAACTGCCCACGAGTCAGGGAGTAAAAAAGACAGCAGTAAGCGTAGGGTGTAATTATAATAATAATTATAATAATTTTAGTAAATTAAGTGGATAATTTTTACCAACAAAACAAAGAATGATCTACCGCAAAGTAAAAAGTACTCAAAAAAGAAAAATTTAAACAATAAAAACAGAAACAGAGAACGATATAAAAGAAAATTTCAAATATTATATTGAGATCTTCAAACTCCCACTCTCCAGAAGCAACTACCAAAAAAATTAAAAAAATTACCGAACACGTTGCAGGTTGCAGCAATATAAAGTGAAAAACAATTATTTAGACACTTGAGATAGTAGAATTACTAGGAAGTAGTGGGTTGCTAAATACACAACGAAAGAGAAAGATATTATCAGTTTTTTTATTGACTATTAACTATTTTCAGTTCTAAACTAGGAACGTTAAGTTTTTCCGTAATTACAGATGTGAAACTAATTTAAATATGGAATTTTAATTAAAAAAAAAACTTTAACGGAGAAAAGCTTAAAGCTTCAAACCTGCAAGAGGGGAGCAAATTAACGGCAGAGCTTCGATTACATTAAATGCCTATTTAGAAGTTTGAAAAGCAATTAAGGAATGCGTTAAACTGGCATCAAAATTACATCAAATGCAAAAAATTCTAGCCAAATTACAAAAACATTAGTGACGTATTTAATAACACAGATTTCCTACTAAATTCTATAGAAAAATAATTACGACTTTTTATAATTTATGGCCATATTTAAAGAGTTTTAACATTTTACCCATTTTTATATTAAATCGTTTATAATATAAAGTACTCGCAACTGTAAGTTTGTATATATCTGCAAATTTTAGCAGCTATCGAGTAACCTGGATGCGCTACAAAACTATGTACATTTCAGCACATTTTGAACCAGGAGTATTTCATTACAGCTTTTAAATTTGCAATAATCTAGGGAACGCACAGGGTACGCACAGTTCAAGACGTTTCACTCGATACGCCCAGAGTTTACGGGTAAAGTTTAATAAATACATTCGTCTGCCAAAATACAAATCTAGCAAAGTGATTTACCACACTAAATTTATATGGATGCAATCGTTTCGGCCCTAAGGCAATATGAATTAACATGAATAAAAATAATCAAAAATAATTATTTTTAATTTCAGCATCTATTAGCATGTTATCAATATTAACACGCAATGGAAAACTTTTAGTACGAATAATGCTACTACTACTAGTCAAAGTCACCGTGGTTTTCGCAAGCAACACAGCACGATTGTATAAGTACATAGAATTTCCATCAAAATTAAACGTCTGGAAACCAAAAGATGTTCGGCTGCATTTATCGACAAGACTCAGCCATTTGACAAAGTGTGACTAATAGGCCTGTTATATAAAATTACACAATTCTTGCCATACGCCTACTATCTTGTACTTAAATTATACCTAAGAACGAGATCAAATGACCAAAAAGATAACCAAGAAGCTAAAGCGACAGAACTTTTCATTGAAAGTTTTATAAACACATTTTAGACTCAGTCGAACAAACCATAACAAAACCATGTTCAAGGTAAAAATGGGTAACTTTTAAAATTATAATAGGAAAGGCATTTAAAAAACTTTGGGTTGAGTATCGTTGAGCTGACTGCTTTAAAGCATGTCCCTGTAGCAATATTTGAGATGACCCACAAACTTTACAAAGAAAAATGCAATTATGAGTTAAATTTCTAATTATGTGTAAGGACATAAAGTAAATAAAGATATTTACTTCGTTTTTAGTAAAAATATAAGTATATAAAATTTATTATACTGAGCTGCGCTTTTTTCATAAAAAATATTGTGATTCCATACGTATAAACATTTTAAATAAGATGTCTTGCCCGATTTTTACTTTCTTTTGTCTATTGTTACGCAGCGCATACATATCTACTTAACCATTTTCCACAAAATTTAAAGTACAAAATAGATGATACAGCATATAATAAATATGAAACCGGATATAATAAAAAAGATAAAGGGCAGACTTATTTTGTTTCCAAATTTTTAATTTTTGAGATAAAAAATGTCCAGAAAGAGTAGCGATGTCGCGTATTGTCCACATTTGAGTAAGTATTAGCTGCAGTCCTTTTAATTTTAAAATATTTTGAACCCTATGAAACTAGATATAAAGATAAACAGTTTTAAAGTAAATTTACACGATAATCTCCAAATTCTGGAATCTAATTTGTGCTCAATGGTTGACAAACCTGCTAACGTTAAACTCCTGGAAGCTACCCAAAACTGTCCAAACACTATTATCTCTAAACTAGTTTCTCGCTGGAAATCAAATTATGTAACTTCCGTTAGTGACTAAGCAAGGTCTATAATAGACTAATAAGCTATTAAAACAGAATGCACCTTAATAAGTTTGCTATCAGTTAATTAGCTTTTGTTGCAATTACTGTACAACCCATGTTGCCTTTAACGCTGGAAGTACATTAATAAAAATTGTAAAAGATTACCAAATGCGATCATAAATATACATAAATAGTTAGATGAAAAGAAGTTTCTAAAGTAATTTTAAAAAAACACTAATTTCATTAAAAATTCGTGATAATAGTATTATATAATATGGTTTAACAAGAAATAATAGTAAAATCACCATTTTATATTATAATTTTTTCTATATAAATATATATATATATATATATTTTTTAAAGTGTTATTATAAAAGTTGCAAAAAATAAATGCTTATAAGGCATATTAATAAATTTAATTGTATGTCAATCTAAAAATCTAAGTATTAAACAGACCTTATTTAGACCACCATGAACATGTAAATTAAATATGAAATTAATGTTAACCGGTAGCTACTACTGATGGGTCATGAGAACCCGAGGTAATTTTATAATCTCTGTAAAATTTTTAATTCGGACCGTTGACGCTTGGGCGCTTCTATACCCTCCTAATATTGAGGGTATTTACATTGGTACATAACAAATCTTTGGTTAGTTCTGAGGTTGTTGTTGCAGAGTGTTAAGGGCCCATCAATAGTAAACACGTGACAAATTTTATTTGTTAAATGTACGAGTGCTTTATTACCCCCTCTCAAACGAAAATTTTCTATGGCTTGCGGTTCCGGAAATATATTACCTCGGTCGCGCCTGCCGCCAAGCCAGAATTTGTCCTTCGGAGGCGCTCGGGTCGGCACGGAAAGGCACGAACAATGTGTGACAGCAGCAGGACTATAATTTTTTATATATAACGAAATCTGGCAGCGGCCTCCGGAGAGCTTGTCCAACTCCGACATGCTTGAGGCCCTTCGCATAGTAGTTTTTAAAATAAATAAAACACGATTAAAAGCTCTGTTTGACATAATTTACGTCTGCCATGACAACGCATTTACGTATACCCAGTTAGAGTTGAACTTTGACCTTTGACCTTGACCTGTGTGACAGCACTCATAATTTTTATGTATAAGTGCTTTATTACCCGCTCTCAAATGAAAATTTTCGATCGCTTGCGGTTCCGGAAATATATTACCTCGGTCGCGCCTGTCGCCGGACCGAAATTTGTCCTTCGGAGGCGCTCGGGTCGGCACGGAAAGGCACGAAAGATTTGACCTTTGACCTGTGTGACAGCAGCAGCAGCACTCACAATTTTTTTTATATATATAATTAAAAGGGTGATAATATAACTACAATGTTTGTGTCTTTCGCAAGTCACATCTTTATGTAGTTACTTATAAACAGGTTTTAGTAAAAAATAGTGTCTTGCTCAACATATTTATCAGACTAACAGCTAGAACAAATCCTGGAAAACAAAGATGGTGGAGGAAGTAAAACCTTTATTATATGAGAGAACTGACACATTGAATAAAATTTTGAATTTTGCGGAACAAACTGATAACGAAGTTGAAGATAATAGACTACTTGGTGATCATGAAACATCAAGTAAACAGGAATACTCTGATTCTGACGAAGAGCGAGTGGAAATCCTGTCGCCAGAAACGCGTGGTATAGAAAGGCTAATACTAAATAGACGAAAACACAAGTGCTAAGGGGACGAACTCCAGCGCATAATTGGGTAACTAACTGCATTACCTCCTCTAAAAATTTTTGTTGGAGATTATCCTCCAAAGACACCTCTTGAGATCTGAAATTTGCTATTTAGTAACGAGATGTTAAAAACAATTGTTGACTGTACAAATAAAAAAATATCGTCGTGTAGAGAAAGATGTGCAAAATTTCGCAGATTTCCTGGTTCCAAAGTAAAGCGCAGACCTAGCTTTGTGGACAATACAAATTTAGCTAACATTAAAGCCTTTCTAGGATTTTTATATTTACAAGGCATTTTTAAATCTGGTCACGAAGTCACTAATGGTATAGGAAGATTTATCTTTTAGAGTACGATAAGCCTTGCAGATTTTTTTTTACTTAGTTGTATTCGGTTTGACAATATTAGTACTCGGAAAGACAGGGTCAAAACTAAAAAGCTTGTCGCCATCTCAAATATATTTGACAAGTGTGTTTCCCGATCCAAATCTTACTATTCTCCTGATAACACAACAATTGACGAAATGCTAATTTCGTATGTACATTTCCAATAATCCGGCAAGTACGGCATTAAAATGCAGATTTTGGCCTATGCGAAAACTCACTACATGGTGAATGCGGAAATCTATGCTGGTGCCGAGATAAATGTCCCTCCTAAAATAAATTATTGAACTCAACAAAAGTTGTATTGCGATTAGCCGATTGTATTCAAGGGTCCAGGAAGAACATAACGGAGAATAACTGGTATACTTCCATAGAACTTCTCGATAAATTAAGAAAGAAAAATCTCTCTTATGTGGGAACTATAAAAAAAATAAAAGAGAGATACCACCTAAGTTTCTCCCAAATAGAAAACGACCAGTCCAGTCACCTATTTTTGGATTTAATTCTACTAGTACGATAGTGTCCTATGTGCCCCAAAAAAGGTAAAAGTGTCACATTGGGATCCGGTATGCATCACAGCCCATCAATTGACAATAGCAACAAAAAAACAAAAATTATTATGATGTATAACGACACAGAATTAGATGTGACTATTTTGGATGCAAAATATGCATTATACTCAACATATGGGCGTACAAATAGATGGATGATGGCAATTTTAAATATTGCAGGCGTTAATACCTTCCAAAGCAAATCGATAGAAAAGATTTGCTTTGGAAGGTAAAATAATTCGACGGTTCGATTTTCTCAGAGAGTTGGGAATTCGATTACTAGCAGAACATTTACGTTTGCGAATGTCTAATAACAACGTGTCTTTGATAATCCGCAATATGGCAGGAGATGTCTTGGGAATACCAGTTCCTACTTTAGAAGTACCTATTCAACATATGCCGAAAAGCAAACAAAAGAGGTGTGCCATATCCTACCAGCAAGGACCGGAAAAAAATAACACGCAGTACTTGCAAATATATATAAATATCCATTTGCAATTAATTTTGTAAGAAACTGTGTCCAAAATGTTTTGAAAAATAATATCTGTATTTTATAATGAAATTAAACTCTAATGTTTTTTGTTCCAATTTAATATATATAATTATTATCTGAGCCCTCAGGGTCAATCAGTAGTAAATTTTAAACGGTAAATGTTCAATAGTAGCTACGAGTTAATGGTGACTTTCAAATCGTTATTATATTTCATTTATGAAAAACCAGAACAAAAATACTTTATCGCATTCATTTATATTAGTTTTAGTCCATTTTTTTCAAATCATCAAATTCGATCACAAGTTCAAAGTACATGTTATATTGGTAACTGCAGAATTAATCTTAAGGTAAGGTACCAAGTGAGAAGAAAATGCAGAGATCTAGAACACTGAAATCATAACAGATTAACTAAATAACTTAATGTATAATTCAAAAATTGCCAACCGACAGTAAGAACACTTAATTTAAGTTAGACCTTATAAATATCATTGTCATCCTGAAGTAATCCAACTTCCACTATACCCCAATATTTAAAAACATTAAGTTTGAGTACGTATATTGTTTGTAGTGTATTGTAAATATGAAATACCAGTAACATAAAATATGTTTAATTAGCACTACTTTTATAGCGGTTGGTTGATAATTTCCAACATTCTTCTTATCACTGGTTTTATAGTTTTTTTTTTGGAACATATGCCAAATTCCAAAGAATTTAAAATAGTAATTCAGGTAATATATTAGAAACATTTCCACAGAAATTATTTTTTAGCCAATTTCCTTCAGAAATATCAACAGACCCCTTTACATCAAAATAAAAATTTACAATACCTAACTTATATCATTGGTTTGATTGCTTAAATAAAATAAAAAAGCAAATTACACATTGCTTTCAAGGCAATAACAGAAATCAAGCACTGCTTTAGTTTATCTGCTAGAGTTTAATACTGCGGGTAAGGAGGATAAGATGTGGTCCTGATGTGATGTGGACTTGTGTGTTGATCTTCTCGTTTAATTGTATGTAAGTGAAATAATGCAAGATGTTGGAATCATAAACAAATATAGTAATATAGTGTTAACAGAATGGAGCAGTGCATACTAGTAAAGGAAGGTTACAAGTGGCGCATGTACCACTAGTACAACAATTGGTGCATCGAAAAGGCCAACGGAGGCTGGAATAAGAGATAATAAATGGATATGCGTAAATAAAAAGAGATAAAGAAGACTTTAAATTAAAGGAAAAACAAAATATTATCCTTTAGAATATATTAATGAATTCACAAAAGGCAAATTGTTAGCAAGATTTGCAGAAAAGTGGCGAAATTAATGTATAAAACCGGAAACAATAAAGTTTTATCATTTTAAAGTAAAAACAAAAAAAAGTAAGATGAAATAATGGAGCTACAAAAAAATTAAATAAAGCATTATAATTAGATTTTAGCAGAATAAAGAGGAGATAACACGGATGAGAGGGGAAGAAAAAGCAGCAATAAAATAACACCCTACCCACAAGAATTGAAAGATTTGAAATTAATAATAAGAAATGTGCGTAAAAGAAGGAAACCAACATAGTAACTAAGCCTATTCAGCTAAGTGAGGTAAACTTCAAATAAAAAGTAAAATTTTGCTAAAAGGGACAACAATATTAACCTAAATGACATGGAAAAATTACAAGACATTTAAACGAAAATGTTAATGATAGTTAAAGCTGCGACACGGAGTACAATAAGAATTAAATATCAAAATTTTATTGGTAACAAAGTATATAAAAAATAAAATTAAAAAAACATGTGGTCTATACCAAAGCTACTAAACCGAAATAAAATAACAAAATATTGAAGATAGTAAAGGAGCGTCAAATGGGGATTTAAGTTATGAAAATAGAAATTAACGTGAAAAGAGAAGAAACAGAGTGAAATAAGAAGAAAATCCACAAAAAATCAAAGAGTGCATAACAAAAGAAATAGAACAAATTTATTATAATTTTACTGTATGTCTTGGTTAACCGAAAATTTTACCTTAGATCCAAATGCTTGCTACTAATTTATAAGGCGATTCACCGACCTATGCTAACTTATGCGTGTCCAGTTTGGAGTAGCACAGCCAAAAGATCACCGAAGAGACTTTAAACCATGCAGAACAAAGTGCTACGTTTTGCAATACACTGCCCTTGGTTTATACGCAACCAAATACATCAAGAATTAAATGTTCCACTAATCACAAACTACATGCACAAACTAACTAGTAATTTGTTTGAAAAATCAGTGGTGTGTACAAGTAAAACGAAATTAAACTTCGGAAAAAGAACATTCACACGAAGCTTAAACGTAAGCTACCACAAGACACCCTCAATTAATTACTCTTGAGTAATATTAGAGCCTGTAATATAGTACGCTAGAGGTGTAAATATAATATAATCGTTAGAACTTAAGTTCTTTAATAATAAATATTTGAAAATATATTGTATCTATGAAAAGTACACTTATAAGTTACATATGACAAGAATATAAAACAACTAACGGTTGTTTCTCAAGAAATTTTTACGAAATGGGTGTTTTCAAAGTTCCATTTAAAATATATGCTGCAACAATGAACAAAATTTCAAGTTGTTCTTATTCTAGCACATAATTCCAGAAAGCAAGTTCAAAATGAATGATATTACTATTTGTATTATATTACAAGCCTTTCTCATGCTGCTGTTTACAAATATTTCCCTACAATCTTTTCTTAATGTAATGACAGTTCCTATTTTACTTTCAAAGAGGAAAGACATACAAATTGTGTCTGCAAGTGAAAGTATAAAGTGCGATAACCCACGCCAGCGGTTTATCGGTGATAAGTACAGTGTTATCGAGAGGCCAGCGGCCAAATCACCACGAATAAATTGTACGTAGAAATCTATTTAACTTAATTGTATAATTATTTACAAAAAGGCAGTCATGTTGGGCGCGCCGAATTTTGGGTATCAGTACCCTATCAACACACCAACGTTAATTGATCAACAATCAGACTCTTGCATATATCAACAAACCCTCCCACAGCAGCAACAACAACAAACACCTATGCAAACTCAATCAATTTTGCAAGCTCAGCAGCAACAAAATCAGCAATTTTATTATCCCCACAACAATCACAACAGCACGGACTACCGGCATCAATAGCCCCACACAATGAAGAATGATAGTTGGTTTCCTGCCTAGTAGCCATTTTTCTTCACTTTTAGGCCAATTTTCCTTTTTTAATGTTTTTCCATGTGAGTCTCTGGTCTAAATGTAGGCCCAAATATTTGACTGTGGCTTTCTGTGGGATCAGAGTGTTATTTATGTTAACTTGTGGACAGTTGCTTCGTTTTGTGGTGAACGTGATCTGGGCGGACTTTTCGGTGTTGACCTGGATCTTCCATCGTTTTAGCCAGTCTTGTACTTCGTGTAGGTGATCTTGCAGTTTATTAGAAGCTCTTGCTGGATCGATATCGGACGACAAGATTGCTGTGTCGTCAGCAAATGTGGTCATCATAGTGCTCTCTGTGACGGGAATGTCAGCAGTGTATATTAAGTAGAGTAGTGGCCCAAGGACGCTGCTTGCGGCACTCCAGCTTTAATTGGGTGGTAGTCGGAGAGTGAGTTGTTTACTTTTACTTGGTAGGATCTTTCATTAAGGTAAGATTTTAGGAGTAGGTATATGGGACTGGGAAAATGCCTTTTTAATTTGTATAATAATCCGTTGGTCCAAACCTTATCAAAGGCCTGCTGTACGTCAAGGAACACCGCAGCACACATCTTCTTCTCTTCGAGACTTTCTTTGATTTTGTTCACAATTCGGTGGCATTGCTGTGTTGTGGAATACTTTTGTCTGAATCCAAATTGGTGTTGAGGGATTATGTCGTCTGTGAGTGTTGATTGGGTTATTCTGTCGAGAAGAAGTTTTTCAAATATTTTTGACATTTGTGGCAGCAGGCTTATTGGACGGTACGTTGAAGGTTCGGTAGGTGGTTTACCTGGTTTTCCAATCATTATTATTTGCGCGTGTTTCCACTGAACTGGGAAATAGCATAATCGAAGGATGCTGTTGAAATAGTAGTTAATAGCACGATTGCCTTTCTTGGTAGATGTTTTAAGATCTCCCCGACTATGAGGTCATACCCAGGGTCTTGTACGAATTTGTATTGTTGATTTGTTTTCGAATTTCTGCTGGTGTAAAAGGCTTAACGGGCAGTGATAGTTGACAGGGGCGTTAATATAGTCTTCAATTTCTTCATCTTGGTTGTCATTGTCTGAGACTGGAGAGAACACTTTTGAAAGATGATCCGCGAATACATTGCTCTTTTCTATGTCTGACTGCGCCCAGTTTCGATCAGGTTTTCTTATGGGTGGGGTTTGTATTACTGGCCTCTTAAATCTTTTGTTGCTTTCCACAATGAATGGTCTTCGGGGGATAGATTCGTGATATAGTGTTTGAAGGTGTCGTTGCGGGCTTGGTTTAAAACAGAGTGGAGTTGGTGTGTTATCCTGTTAAGGTCAGTTTTGTCCTGAGGGTTTCTTGACCTCTGCCATTTCCACGTGCTCTTCTTCTTTTGTGATCAATTTTTAATATGCAGAGGAATATTATCATTTCCTGGTTTGCTTTGTTCCTTAGAGGAGTGGCTTTCCATGCTGCGGTTTGTATTGTATTCGTTAGATGCTGTACCACCTCTCGATTTCGAATTGCTCTTTGATACGATGATCCAGTCTGATTTCTTCATTTATTAAGTTTTGGAACATTTGCAAATTGGTATCTTTTGTGCACAAGGTAGGCATTGGCTCTCTGTAGATAACATTGGTACTGAGGGTTAATATTATGGCGCTATGGTCATGGCATAGATCTAAACTAGACTTAATAAATTGAAAGATTTGAAATTAATAATAAGAAATCTGCGTAAAAGAAGGAAACCAACATAGTAACTAAGCCTATTCAGCTAAGTGAGGTAAACTTCAAATAAAAAGTAAAATTTTGCTAAAAGGGACAACAATATTGACCTAAATGACATGGAAAAATTACAAGACATTTAAACGAAAATGTTAATGATAGTTAAAGCTACGGCACGGAGTACAATAAGAATCAAATATCAAAATTTTATTGGTAACAAAGTATATAAAAAGTAAAATTAAAAAAACATTTGGTCTATACCAAAGCTACTAAACCGAAATAAAATAAGAAAATATTGAACATAGTAAAGGAGCGTCAAATGGCGATTTAAGTTATGAAAATAGAAATTAACGTGAAAAGAGAAGAAACAGAGTGAAATAAGAAGAAAATCCACAAAAAATCAAAGAGTGCATAACAAAAGAAATAGAACAAATTTATTATAATTTTACTGTATGTCTTGGTTAACCGAAAATCTTACCTTAGATCCAAATGCTTGCTACTAATTTATAAGGCGATTCAACGACCTATACTAACTTATGCGTGTCCAGTTTGGAGTAGCACAGCCAAAAGATCACCGAAGAGACTTTAAACCATGCAGAACAAAGTGCTACATTTTGCAATACACTGTCCTTGGTTTATACGCAGCCAAACACGTCAAGAATTAAATGTTCCACTAATCACAAACTACGTGCACAAAGTAAATAGTAATTTCTTTGAAAAATCAGTGGTGTGTACAAGTAAAACGAAATTAAACCTCGGAAAAATAACATACACACGAGGTTTACACGTAAGCTACCACAAGATACCCTAAATTAATTACTCTTGAGTAATATTAGAGCCTGTAATATAGTACGCTAGAGGTGTGAATATAATATAATCGTTAGAACTAAAGTTTTTTAATAATCAATATTTGAATATATATTGTATCTATAAAAAGTACGCCTATAATTTACATATGACCAGAATATAAAACAACTAATGGTTGTTTCTCAAGAAATTTTTACGAAATGGGTGTTTTCAAAGTCACATTTAAAATATATGCTGCAACAACGAACAAAATTTCAAGTTGTTCTTATTCTAGCACATAATTCCAGAAAGCAAGTTCAACATGAATGATATTACTATTTATATTATACTACGAGCCTTTCTCATGCTGTTGTTTACAAATATTTCCCTACAATTTTTTCTTAATGTAATGACAGTTCCTATTTTACTTACAAAGAGGAAAGACATACAAATTGTGTCTGCAAGTGAAAGTATAAAGTGCGATAACCCACGCCAGCAATTTATAGGTGATAAATACAGTGTTATCGAGAGGCCAGCGGCCAAATCACCACGAATAAATTGTACGTAGAAATCTACTTAACTTAATCGTATAATTATTTACAAAAAGGCAGTCATGTGTGGCGCGCCGAATTTTGGGTATCAGTACCCTATCAACACACCAACGTTAATTGATCAACAATCAGACTCTTGCATATATCAACAAAACCTCCCACAGCAGCAGCAACAACAAACACCTATGCAAACTCAATCAATTTTGCAAGCTCAGCAGCAACAAAATCAGCAATTTTATTATCCCCCACAACAATCACAACAGCACGGACTACCGGCATCAATAGCACCAAACACAAGAATATCAAAACGTGGCTCTACGGAACTACAACGTGTTAATAAACAAGCAAAAACATCCGATTACTGGCTTAGTGCTCCAATAACATCTAATCGTTTTCAACCTCTTGCTGATAGTGCGGAAGAAAAACCGACAGAAATCAAACCTCCACCAATCTTCGTTTACGGCGTAGATAACATGAAACCTTTGAGGGACATGTTAGAAGGACACGCCAAAGTTAATTATTTCATTAAGGTAATCGGAAATACCCAGATAAAGATACAACTAAATGACGCAAAAATGTACAGCGCAATTATTAAAATTTTAAAAGCTAAAAACTCGGAATTTCATTCCTTCCAACACAAAAACGATAGGCATTATAAAGTTGTTCTACGAGATATGCATCCAAGTACTGATCTCAAAGAGTTAGTCACTGAAATAACTACACATGGGCACAAAGTTCTAAACATATACAACATAAAACATAGAGTTACTAAAAATCCATTGCCCATGTACTTTGTAGAATTAGAACAATCAGAAAAAAATAAAGAAATATTTAACATTCAATTCCTCATGAAAACAAAAATTAGATTTGAACCTCCGCATGCAAACGTGAAGTTATACAGTGTCAAAACTGTCAGAGATATGGGCACTCAAAAAATTACTGTCACAGAAGTCCAAGATGTGTTAAGTGTGCAGGAGATCACTTAACAAAAAACTGCGACCGCAGGACTAAAAGCACGGATGTTAAATGCGTTAATTGTCAAGGCAACCATCCAGCAAATTATAGAGGCTGCATAGTAGCAAAAGAAATCCAAAAACGAAAATATCCTCCTCTGCGCACCATACAACTTGGCACTAACACTCAATTTGTCCAGCCAGGAGTATCATATGCTCATAAAACAAATAATACAAATGGGCAAAATCAAATCACTGCAACCTGCAATCCGCAATCAGTGCAGACTACATCGCAACAACAAACAGAAACTAAACTGGAAATGCTGGTAACTAAACTTATGGAACGCATGGATACCATGTTAAACCTACTCACAGCCATGATAACTAAGATGAATAATAATGCCTAATATTCTAAGGATTGCTCAATGGAACGTCAACGGCCTCGCTTAACATAGCCTGGAGATAAAAACATTCTTACATACTCGCAATCTAGATATTTTACTGATCTCTGAAGCACATCTCACAAATAACACTTACTTAAAAATACCAAATTATTCACTTTATATCACTACTCAGCCTGACGGCATAGCACATACAGGAACAGCGCTACATTTAAAGAGCTCAATCAAACATTACGAAATGAAACAATTTCAAACTGATTACTTCCAAGCTACTACTATTGCAGTTGAAGAAAAAATAGACACATTGTTTTCTCAGCGGTTTATTGTCCTCTACGACATATCATTAAAAACAACAATTTAAGTCTTTCTTTAGCACCCTTGGTTCTTGTGTCATAGCTGGTGAGGACTACAATGCAAAAAATCAAATCTGGGGCTCCCGAGTAACAGTAACCCAGGGTAGAGAACTCTATAAAACAATGGGAGAAAATAACTTGCACTATCTAAGTACGCCAGAGCCTACTTATTGGCCCTCAGATCTTAACAAAATTCCAGATCTACAGGATTTCTGTGTCATTAAGGGCGTCTCGCAAAATTATTTAAAAATCAAATCTTGTTTAGACTTATCCTCTGACCACTCACCGATACTCGTAACATATAGTACTCAAGTGCTAGGAATACAAAAACCTGCATCGCTCTTCTCACAAAACACTGACCGGAGCTACTTCCGAGACCTAGTAGAGGACCGACTACTGCTTAATCTCTCCTTAAAAACAGAAAGAGACATCTTTAATGCTGTTGAACATTTAAATCAAGCTATCCAACACTCGGCATGAGAAGCTACGCCAGATCGCGAAAATCAGCAAAATGTAGAGTGCTGTCCCATAATAATTAAACAAAAAAATAGCAGAAAAACGGAGGCTACGAAGAATCTGGCAAACTACCAGAAATCCTAGAAATAAAACGATACTTAACCAGACAACTAGAGACTTAAATGCATTCTTGAACAACTTACGAAACCAGGGAATACAAAACTACCTGTCTGCCTTAACCGCCACGGAAGCTACCGAATATTCACTAAGGAAAGCGAATAGAAAATTAAAACAACAACCCTCGGTGCCATCTATAAGAAAAGCCAACAGGACCTGGGCACGCACTAATCAAGAAAAAGCGGATGCTTTTGCAGAACACCTGGCAACGGTATTCCAACCTCATGGTAGATTCTGGTCGGCGGAGGATGAAAACTTCATACATCAAGAGTTGGAAGAACTAAATAACCCTGCTCTACCAATAAAACCAGTAAGGGTTAACGAAGTTACTAGTATCATACAAAACCTTAAAAAAGCACCAGGATATGATTTAATAACTGCCAGAGTCCTGAAGGAGTTACCACGAAAGGAAATACAACTGATAACCTACACAATCAATGCCATTTTCAGATTACGCATACTCCCGGATCAGTGGAAGATGGCACAGATAGTCATGGTACCTAAACCAGGCAAAAATTCGGAAGAAGTTACTTCATATTGTCCGATCAGTTTACCGCCTGTCTTATCGAAAGTGTTCAAAAAGATATTCGTAAAAAAACTAAAGCCAACTCTTGAACAACAAAACCTCATACCCAATCATCAACTTGGATTTCGCGAAGGCCATAGCACGATAGAGCAAGTTCATAGAGTTGTAACTAAAGCAACTCACGACCTGCATCTCAAAAGATACTGCTCGTCTGTGTTTTTGGATATAAGCCAAGCATTCGATAAGGTATGGCACACGGGACTGCTGTACAAGGTTAAGAAAGTCTTCCCATTGCCTTATTATGAATTACTTAAGTCCTACCTATCGGAAAGAAGATTTCAAGTAAAAGATGCGCAATCGAGTCTCCACCCAATACAAGCCGGCGTACCGCAGGGAAGTATACTAGGACCTATCCTATACGTACTTTGTACAGCGGATTTACCAACCACTCCACAAACGCTAGTAGCTACCTATGCCGACGACACCGCAGTATTGGCATCCCATACTGATCCTCAAATAGCATCATTGTTACTCCAACGAAACCTCAACAGAATAGAAACCTGGTTGAAATTATGGCGTATACGTGTGAACGAAACAAAATCGACACAGGTAACTTTTACCCTCCGGAAAGAAACCTGCCCTCCGGTAGCATTAGATAATACCCTACTGCCGCAAAATGACCACGTAAAATACCTAGGAATTCACTTAGATCGACAGCTTACTTGGAAGACCCACTTCATGAAAAAGCGGATGCAACTTGAATTAAAACTGAGAAACATGTATTGGATGCTCGGGAGAAAGTCTCAGTTATCCTTGGAAAACAAAGTTCTACTGTATAAGGCCATTTTAAAACCAATCTGGACTTATGGCATTTAGCTTTGGGGATCTACCAGTAATTCAAACATAGAAATACTACAACGATTTCAGAACAAAACAATCCGGATCATCACAAATGCTCCTTGGTATGTTTCTAACTGGTTACTACAACAGGATGTTCCGATACCTACAATTAAGCAGGAAATTAAAAGTGCTAGTGAAAAATATCAAGTGAAACTTAGTGCGCATCCTAATGATTTAGCTGTGGCGTTACTAGACAGACAATATATCCCTCGACTCCAAAGATGTGACCAGTTAGACTTACCTGAACGATTTATAGATTAGGTTTAGTTATAGTTTAAGTATGAAACTTAATTAGATTATGTTTTCAACTAACCCTTACTTGTTGCAGTATCGCGAAGTACAATCATTGGATATTACTTCCTCATATTACGTATTATATGCCAAACTATTTAATGAATGTTATCCTATAACAGATTGTAAATACCCAATTAATAAAGACGTGAAAAAAAAACGTAATGACGTTTTTTATCCGCTAGGGAAACAAATTATCATTTTTAGTAAAATGTCTTAGAAAAAAGCAAAGTTGTGACAGAATGATATTAAAAATAAAAAAGGCATTGCAATCAGCATATATCTAAAATTAATATTAATACCAGTGTCGAAGTTCCTTGAGAGTAAATTTTTATTTTAATTTTTTTGTGGCCCTTTGAACGCTATACTAATCTATAATTAAGTTGGTTGTTAAATAACCGCATGTAACTTTAAACTTTTTTTCTTATATTATGAATACAATTTTTGAAATTAATATTACTGTAGGTTTCGAATGAATAAATCAATAAGAATATAGTAAAATGCATAAACGTCACCCTCAGGCTTTTTATTGTCGAATTCGTGGTTTTTAATCAAATACCAAACAATGTCCCTGCTATTTGTAAGGTTAAATCATTTTTCCACCATTAATACGTAATCTCAATTCGATATTAAATCGTATTTGAATCTAACTTTTTCCTTTATAATTTGAAATTGCCAATTTCCGTTCTAATGGGGAATTTTCTTTGGATTGAATCTACATTTGATATAGGAAATTTCAGGTACAGAAAGAAACGAAATATTCGTATAATTTTCTGCAGTATTATAACTAGGCTTTGGGCTATTCCTAATTTTAGCAATGTTACAAATATAAACAATTAAGATAATTTTGACTACCATATCATTTTCCGAAATTAATAGCAATTTTCATAAAAAAAAATGCAACTGACAAGGACAAAAGGCTGTAACGTATGAACTAATGTAAACCAGTACGATTTATTGAATGCAAATGAGTTTGTAATCACTGTAAACAAATATAATCTAACCCAAATTTAAACAATTTAATAACAGTGACATACATATACATACATATCCCTGTCCTCTTTATACCCTAAGGTGCCGAGGTTAAAAACTTCCTGTATTCTTTCCCATCTCTTGCCATTTTTTCGCTGTGTTCCAATCATTTCCTTTCTTCTCCAATGTCTTCTCAGTGTCACTGTTGCATTTCTGATTTGCTCTCTCTCTCTTTTTTTTCCTATTGGCTTCGCTTCCCAGATTTTATTTACTTACTTTCTTTCTTTCATCCTTACTAGATAGGCGAACCATCCTAGTTTCTTCTCTTCCAGAACTTGCTTTGTCGATTTTACTGCTAATTCTTTTCCTACGTCTTCATTCCTTTTCTTTTAGATTATTCTCATTCCTAGTACTATTCTATGATATTTCATTTCTATTGCCTGCAATCTTCGCCCTCGTTTCTCTGTTAATACCCAATTTGCTTTTCCGTGTAAGAGTACTGATACGTAGATAGACCGTTATTTTTGTTTTTCTAGATATTTATTTATGCCTGAAGAGTATAGTAGCGGCCTAGATTTTTCATTTAACTCATTGTCTATATTTTCCTTACTGTTGATTGTACATCCTAAATATTTATGTTTGTTAACTTGTCCTATACTTTTTTTCTAGTGTTATCCTTATTTTTTCTTCTTGGATTCTTATGACTATGCATTTGCTTTTATCTATGTTCAATTTAAGGTTTAGCTTTTCTAGGGAAGTTTTCCAGGAGCTAAGGTTTTTTTCTAAATTCCTTTCAGTGTTGGCTACTATAGGGATGTCATCTGCAAAGGCGCACGTCTCTATATGGCTAGGCTGTAAGTTTCTGGAGCCTACTACTACCTGCTCCATGTTTTGTTGGTTTTCTTTGGCAGCATCATCCATATAAACATAATAGGCTCAGTACACTACCTTGTCTCACTTCCGTAGTTGTGTAGAAACTTTCCGATAATCTATTATTTGTTCTTACTCTGTTTTCAGTCCTGTTATACAAACTTTTAATGCTTGTATTTCTTCATATCTATGAAACCCACGTCTATATCTTCGTCCTTTATTAGTTTTCTTTCTATAACTTGTTGCACCGTGAGAATATAGTCTTGTATATTGCGCTTTGGACGAATTCCATATTATATATCCTCTAACCTCTCTTCTACACTTTCTATCAATCTGTTTTCAAAGATTCTTTTATAAATCTTAAGCGTTGTACACAGTAATGTGATCTCTCTGTAGTTTCCGCAGTCCTTTTTGTGTATTGGTAACATTACACCTGTTTCCTATTCATCCGGAATTCTTTTCTTCTTCCAACATTGGTTTATTAATTTTCTTAGTTTTTCTTTTCCTTTTTCCCTACATACTTTATCATCTCAGGTGCTACTTTATTTATTCCTGCCGCTTTTGCGATCTTTATATGCCTTAGAGCTTCTTCGATTTCCTCTCTTTTAATTTCATTTTTTATTTGGCCTTCTACCGTTTTGTTACTTTCAGTCCCTACTATTCTCATACTCTGTGTTCAGTAATTCTTAAAATAATTCCTTCCATTTACTAATACTTGGTTCTCGTCTATCAGTATTTCTTCCTTTTTGATTTTATTTGTTGAAACGCTTACTCTGGTTTTTTTAGGATTTTTATTACTCGGTAGAACATCTTTGTATTGTTTACAATTTATTTGCCAAATTCCTCCTATAATTTTTGCTTTACCTTACCTAATTTTTTCTCTAATATATTCTTTTGGCAATCTGTTTCATTTCAAGTTCTTAAGTATTTTTACCATAGTCTCTTATTTTCCTTTACTTTTTCTTGTATCTCACAACTCCACCAAGATATATTTTTTTGTAGTTGCATATACCTTCCTTGTTGTACTTAATAGTAATTGTTTAAGTGTGTTCCAGCTTTATGTATTCTTCGTACTTCGTCCTTTATAATTTTTCTGTTCTCTTGTCCTACAACAATATAATCTATTATTGACTTCTCTGCTCTACTTTTAATCTCCGTCGTATGCTTGTGTAGCTCTTTATGTTGGAATATTGTATTTGTTATCAGCAAATTGTTACCTACGCAGAATTCTAGTTCTATTATTGTTTTTCTTGTCTTCTCCATACTTTCCTATACCCCTTTCCATTTATATACGTCCCTCCCTACTTTCACGTTAATATCATCTGGTAAAATTAATTCCCCTTTCTTGTTTTTACGTATTTTTGTAGTAACTGCAAAAAGGTATCTTTTTCTTTATTACTCTCATTCTCATCTGGCCCATATGCTACTAGTATAGTTTTTATATCATTTGCTCTTATTATTTTTAGAGATAATATTCGTTCGTTTACATCTTCCCACTTCCTCATTTCCGTTATCCTTTTTTGTATTAGACAGCTTTTGCCCTTTTCTTTCCTTCTACCCCGCTATATATTAACATGCCTCGATTACAAAAAATCTGTTCCCCTTGCCTTTCTTTTTTGTTTCAGTTAATGCTACAATTCCTATATTTTCTATGTTTTTAATTAATTCTTGTTCTTTCCCTGCCGCGCCTCTTATGGTCCATTATGCTAGTTTCCATTAATCTTTTATGGTCTTTTGTTTTAGAAAAGGTCCTCCTTTATTATATTTTTTCATTGCCATTTCTATCTTCGTTTTCTGTCCAAACTTTCTTTATTACTTTTTTATACTAGTTCTAGTTAACCTCCTTTTTTTTCAAACTGTCTCCTTCCGTAAATTTCTCGTCTACTGTCCTTTTCTGGCTATTACTTCCTTTTCTTCTACTCCCATCCTGAGCTCTCCCTTATGTCTTTTGCTTTCAATACTTCATTGTCTATTATCAGTTTGCTGTACTTGATTTGTGCTTTATATATTTTGCATCTGGCGTCTTCCATATTTTGTACAAGCATTTTTCTTTCAATCTACACATCTTTGCGATGATCCTTACCAATCCAGATATTTGTTTCTTGTAATTTTTTAGTTTAGATTTTTTTTATTTTTTCCTTATTTTCCAATTTGTCTTACTTCATTTATGTCATCTCTTGTATTGATGTTGGTCACAATCGTCTCCATTAGTTTACATATTTTGTTTTCCATTTCTCTATTGTTTTTCTTCTCGCTGTCTTCTATTCCCTTATTACATTTTTCTTCCTAACCTCCCTATCTAGATGCTCTATTTCCTCTTCCTGAGTTTGAACCTTCTTTTTTAGCTTAATATTTTCATTCCTTGTCTGTTACATTTTCGCTACTCTAGCACCTATTTTGCTATTTATTTGCTTTGTGTTTCTATCTATTTGCTGGAACATCCTTTCTGTATTTTCTATTTCATTCATCTTTAATTAGCTATTGATCGCGCAAAAAGCTAGATCTCAGTTAACCCGTCGTAGGTCTAAACCTTTATCGATCTTCAGCCACCTCTATTACTGTAGTTAATATTTTACCCTATACTGTACTATACTTTTGCGTAATTAAATGTAAAGAAAAATATCAACTTCTCTATCTCTTTCGGCTCTTCATATCCTTATATTCTTTCTCTGCCTGTTACGCCACTGGATATTTTTACTATTCGCAATTATTTATCGCGTCTATCCTACTTTTCCTCCGCCCATCAGCATTTCCCCCTTTTGAAAAACTCTATCGCACGTAAATACTCCCTTATTTTTCTCTAGACATTTACTTTGCAGTTTTATGAAGTCACATTTCACGCAAGAACTTTTTATTTACTGCCTTTCGCTTCTCCAATTTCAATAACTTTTAAATTTCAATATTTTCGAATTAATACTTAAAATATCTCACTTAATGGCTGTTTTATTTCTTAAAACCTAAAACTCAATCTGTTATCTTTCCTTATAATTACAACTTACGTATAAATTTACTTGGTGAAGGCTCACAATTCAAGTTTATTTACGGAGCGATCACACGTACAAGGTCCATCCCAAAAGAAATGAGCCTTATTTTTTTTCGGACGCGAGTGTACATTCCGGCGTGCTCTGACGCTTGGGGCAGGTGGTGGGGGGTCTTAGCTTCCATACGCGGTCGGTGCAAGTCGGCTCTGAGCTCTCGGAGCGGCAGGACGGGTGTTTCCGTGAATGTCTATTTTCAATTTTCGACACGGCGCGATGGATTCAAAAATCGATCAACGCTACTCAATTAAATTCTGCTTCAAACTCGGCAAGAATGCTACCGAAACGTTTGGAATGCTTCAGGAGGCCTTCAAGGATGATTGTTTATCGTACTCGCAAGTTAAAAAGTGGCACAAAGCATTTAAGGAGGGCCGGGAAGAGGTGGCCGACGAACCTCGGTCTGGACGACCGTCAACCTCCCGAACTGACGAGAACGTGCAGCGTACAACCCGGACGCACAGTGAATGCCGCCTTCTACCTGGAAGTCCTCAAAGACTCAAAAGAAAGGTCACAAGTAAGCGGAGCGCGATCAAAACGACTGGAGTTTGCACCACGACAACGCGCCGAGCCACACCGCGTTCATCGTGACCAAGTACCTGGTCCGGATTCAACTCGGCGTGGTTCCCCAGCCTCCTACAGCCCGGACTTGTCTCCCCGGACTTCTTTTGTTTCCGCGGTTGAAAAGAGTGCTAAAGGGCAAGCACTGGGACTCGGTTGAGGACATCCAAGAGAATGTCACAGCAGCCCTCAAGGACATCCCTAAGGAGGCCTACCAGGAAGCCTTCCGGACTTGGAAGACCCGTCTCCAAAAGTGCATTGATGCAGGAGGATCCTATTTTGAAGAATTTTGAGGTGTTGTAGCGATCTGCTCAATAAAACTATTTTTTTTTGAAAAAGGCTCATTTCTTTTGGGATGGACCCTGTATATGCGTGCACTCGTTCACAGTTCACAACGAAGTCCCTAATAGTGACAATTAGATTAATTTCATTTATAATTTGTGAGCCTAGTCCTATATCTACCACAGATTTCATAAGATTATAGACTGTTTAGTTTCGATTTTGTTAAGTTGTAAAGAGATTAGACTAGCATATTTCTTTAAAAAATTAAATCAGAGTTTAAAAATCACTTAACAAAAATTTAATCATACGTTAATCACATTAGTATTTAAAAATATAATTTCAGCAACAAAAATTCAACAATAATTTATAATAATACCAAGAACCTTACGCAAGCATTTAATTTTTGACACAAATTTATTTTGTCGTAAAATTTAGATTAAGTGCGTTGCATTATAAGAAAATACATAGGTCGTTGCTGAAATAACAAAAACCATAAGAAATTTTAAAACAACACTTAGTGAAAAGGTTTACAACATATTTCTACACATGTGTGAATAACGAAATAGTGAGGATATTTAGATATATAATAATTGTTATATTTGCAAATATGACAGAAGTTAGAGTACCTTGAATGTTTGATTATGCCGAAGTGAAAATTAATTTAACTAAGTAGTTATTTACACAAAGTGATTAGAAATAAATTGGAAGCTTAAAAGTATAGTGTAAACATTTTCGCTATTCGAACGATCGAATTATTACTGTAAATAACAATTTTGTGTGTTAAAACATCAAGTAAAATTCTAAGTAAATAATTCAATTTTGCGGAACAGCACAACATAGGAATACTGAGATAAATATAAAACGGGAACATTTCGACATGTCTTTCTGTTTTTCTAGTATCAACACCCAATTTGTTCTTAATCATATTTTGCAGAAATGCTAAGAATAAACAAAACTAACAACGAAATACGACAGTTTTAAAAAATGCTATGGAAGAAGCAACAACATGATTGCCACATCTGGTACAAATTGATGTGTTTTTTAAACGTTATGCAAATTTCTAATGAGATATAAAAATAATTCTTTTTTAATATTTTTGCTTGTTTAAAATCTACATCTATATAGAATATTTATTATGTAAAGGTGTTTTAAGTACAGAAGTAGTGAAAAAAGTGGCGATACCGTCAATAATGTACAGTAGTGAATCGTGGTCTTTGACAGAAAAACATAAAATAAGACTAAATGCAATGGAGATGAGGTTCCTAAGAAGGATACAAAATAAAACGAAAAGAGATAAAATTCAAAATGAAACTTACAGACAAGACTTAAAGAAGGACAATTAAGGTGGTTTGGTCATGTGTGTCGTATGCCAAAAAAAAAAACAGATTAGTGAAAAGAGTGTATGAATCGCGAGTGCCGAGTAAAAATCAAAGAGGAAGGCCAAGGAAAACCTGGGAATAAGGAATAAGAGAGGCAGCAGCAAACAAGGGAATAAACTGGGAAGGTATAAAACAAGTAGCTCAGCACAGACAATTATGGAAAGAAAAATATACAGCAACATAACAAACTCTTCTCCCACCTGCCTTACACCTAACGGTAAAAAGGGCATAAGGATTAAGTAAGTAATTAAGTGTTTTAAGTAATTCGCTTCTAAAAGAAACATTCAGTGTTTTGTTTTTTCCGTTGTTATTTCATTGGTTTAGGATCATGTCTTGTGTAGTCTTCTGATTGGTCCATTGGTGTACAGTTGGTGTATTTTTTATATTTTTATGGTTTCTTATCTGGTTATGAAGGATTCAAAATTTTATTAGTGACGAAGAAAATCTTCAGGTCATTATAAAGTATCTGGTTATTCACATACCACAGAGCGTTTACAATTACCCTTAAGGTTTTGCATTTAAATCTCTAAATGATATTAATTGATCACGGCTTCGCACACCTCAGAGTTGGAGATCGTAGGACCAGTATAGTTCCGTATGGCAGTGTTTTTTTGTTCAGGGAAAGCTTTGATTTTCTGCAAAGAAGCCATTGCCTATATGTCAAGTTGTATTTTTTCTAAATGAGTCTTTGATAGAGAATTTGTTTTTGTTGATACAGATTTGTTCGCTAAAGACATACTTTACTTGCTTCCTGGTAAATGTAAGCTGAACAGATTCAATTGAATTAACATCTGTTAGACAGCTGGTGCGTCAATTTTGAAACAGCTTGGGATAGTTTTGTAGATTTTTGGAGGTGTTTAAGGGATTCTTGTTGCTGAAGTAATAGCTAGGTAATAGCAGCAAAATCGATTTGAGTGGTGTTAGTTTTAGGTATATCAGCTGTGTAAATAAGGAAAAGCACTATCTTGGGAGACTCGGGAAAAGCTTCTGTTTGATAAATATGACTTTTTGATAAGGTAACAGATGTGGGAAAATGAGTTGTTTAATTTAAATAGGAAATCTATTTGCCGTACCTTATGAAATACTTGGAAAATATCAACGAATGCTGCGTTGCAGCAGATTGCGTTAACGACTCTGTGGACTTGTTGCATTGTGGAATGGTGTTCTCGAAATCCGAATTAATTCATAATCTGTGTATAATTTCTTTAGTAAGAGTAAGAGACAGCAAACTAATAGATTTATAAGAGGTGTTCTTTTGAGACTACTCTTGGTATATGGATCGTTATTGCTTTAGCATACCTTTAAATAGCAAGGAAGTATAAGAGCATGCCATTAAGTATGATTGTTAAGAGAACAATGGTTTTTGGTCAAGAGTTTGAGTATTTGTCAGGTGATTAGGTCATTTTCTGGATTTTTGCGTATGTAGAAGGAATAGATTTTACAGGTAAAATACATTTGACAGTGTGCGTAGATAAAGTCTTCTATTTCTTAATCAATATGGTTTGGTCGAGTTTCGAAGACATTGGTTATATGCAAAACAAAGATGTCGACTCTTTTATAAGAATTATTTTCTTCAATTAGGTAGTTCATTATCCAAAGTAGACTTACGAACCTTTATTACAAAAAAATGCTGTAAGTGATGTACTAAATGTTGTTAGATTGGTAAAGTGTGATTCCAAGACGAGCAGAATATTATCTTAAATTTTATGATTACCTGCTTATGATTTAGTAGTCTATTGGCATTCCATGTTGCAAATCAAAGGATATTTATGAATTTAATCTTCCGATAACTGAAATTAGTAAATTTAACACCATACTGTTCTTAATTATCAGTTGTGCAAACATATTTTTAAATTTATTTGAGAAATTTGGCAACTGGCCTTCTGTATTTTGTTACGTTGCTTGTGTGTGTGTTGTTGATGGCAGTGTGAAATAATAGTTTGTTATGTATAGGTGTTTGTAGATGTGTTCGTTTGGATTGATTGGCAGTGACTGAACTGGTTGATGCTCTTTCGATATACAGTACAACCCTTGTCATTTGCAAGATTGTTTGCTTTACATAGTTCACATTTAATAGATGCATTTTTGTTACTTCATATTGACTTGTTTGGATTTAGAGGTGATGTCATGTACTCAAGCTTTCCTTACGCTCTGGTAGCTTATTAACAGCCATTTTAAAACATTGAGACGTTACCGTTTTTTATCTTCGGCAATAAGGGACAGAACTTATTTTGCAAACACTTTTGATAATCAATTTTTAAATTTAAGCAATTTTAGCAATCGTTAGTCGCAGGTCATTTTCGAATAATGCGAATATTCTCTTCAATCACAATTTTAACGTTATTTTCCTTATTTTACATTTGCTAAAGTCAGGCGTATGCTTGGGTCTTCTTAAGAATGTTAGTTTTGGAAGATTTTATGCTCGCTTTCCAGAATCACTTGACAATCTATTGCGCAACGTACGAAAGTACTCTTTATTTAACATCGTGATATTAATTAAAAAGACGCCAATACAAGGTTCCCCACGAAAGGAATGTTTTCTACCTACAACACTTTGAAGCTACATTTTTTATGTTTACCTTACGATACATAGAAAAGAAATTCCGGCTGACTCTTTATATAAGAGAATTTTAGACAATCCATCAATTACCTTGACAGAAATTATATTAAAGATCAATACGGAGAGGCCCAATTAAGGCTATTTTAGAAATTATTGCAAATAAGGTACTGAACTTTTCTACCTGGAAGTAATAGCTAGGCCCAATATTTAAGAGTTCTTATTAGTTCTTAGAATTTTATTAAAACTTATTACCCAAAACTCTGGGTTTAATGAAACAATTCCAAATAAAAATTTCTAAAGCCTAAAGTGCCAAGTTAAAGAAAAAATATTTAATAAATTGAAAAGTGTAACACACTCGATTTATAAGTATAACTATTTATTTTCATTGGCCAATCTATTCCCCGGTTCACCTCGACATTATGAAACAAACCTCACCGCAGCTGCATGCAGTTTCCTTTTTGGGCGTTGCTTAAAAGCTTACACACTTAATTCTAGAAATGTCGCCGTTCTGCGTCGGAAAGCTGAGCAAATTACTGTAATCTTATTTCACGCGCGCCGGAAATTCTTTAAATTCTTTGGCTGCTCCTATAGCGTGCTTGTCCGCGGCTGCTTTTGAAACGCGTTCTATTTCAGAACTGTAATGACCTATATAGCTTGCGGAGTGAGGTGGGGAGAAATCACTGTATTATTCCGAAGTTCACATTTGTTGATAAAGTAGCAGCCAATCGATTTGATCGTGTACGTCACTATTAAGGTAACCTAAACAAAAGTCAATGTCTGAAGATGGACCAGAAATGCTGACTGCTCTTTCTTTTTTAAATTTGTAAATTGGGTTGTCTCACAGAGGTCTTTTCCCCAAGAGTGCTATTTTCCAACACGACTTGCAATTTTTAACATCGTTGATTTACGTTTATTTACAACTCACCCAGTAGCTACATTTGAACCTTCTGCAACACTTTCTTAATTTTGAAGTGTCCCTCCGATGCTCGGTTTCTCGGTACTAATAGTCACGACTCGAATTTTCCGCTACCAATGATTTTCGAGAATCTCTCTAGAAGGTAATCTCTTGCTCAATAGGCTACTTTAGTAGGCTAATATTTTTATATTGTAGTTTTGTGCTTTAGCGCTTTTATTATAGCGCCAGCCTTAATTTCTAATCAAGTTCTTGTTCTTTCTGTAGGTTTTATTCCAACCACCGATCATCAAATACGGTAGCTTTCTATAACTTACAGACTGATTACTATGCGACGTAATTAACAAGAAATATGTTCTAATTTTACTCTTCCATGTTTTTCAGTTTTTTTTAAATTTCTGTTCTGAGGTTATCTTCAGTTGTTTTTTTAGATTTATAGAGTGTTCTTTTGCGTTCATTTTTAACTTTTATTGAAAACTTTCAGATTGCTCTTGTGTACTAACATCTTTATTTCTTAAACTTTTCTTTCTAAAGTTTTGCTAAAATTTCTGAATTGTTTGTCTATATCTAACTTTACTTTTGAATTTCTCTTTGAATTGTTGGATCAAATTTTTGGAATATTTTACTATATTCGTATGTAATTTTTCTCTCTAGTTTTTAGCGTTTTCATATTTGTTTATTACTTTTACTTTTGTAGCCAGTTTTTAAATTGTTTTTCATACATTGCTTAAAGTTCCAGAACATTGTTCAACCTTTTCCATTAAATTCCTAGTTTGTTTACCCAGTTCTTGAAATTTCTATCTCAAAAGTTTCTTTATTCTTTTGAGTTCTTAGATTATTTTATTAATATTTTTGCTGAAGTTCTAGATTGTTCTTTCAATTGTTTTCTTATACTTTTACATTAATGTTAGTAGATCCGTGATTTTAAACGTATACCCATCTGGAGTTCCACTTGCACGTTATGGTCTGCCGCATTTAGTTAATTCATTGTTTGTTTCTGTTAATTTAATTTTTATTGCCTACCGAACCTACTTCAGCATGCCAATTTGTTTAAATGTTTCTTTAAAGTGTGATAAATTCTATTTGTGACGTCAGCAGTCCACTAATACTAATTATTTACTTCCACTGGCTGATTACTTTCTAGACGCACTTTGACTGCCAAGCTTATTCTACCTCACCAAAACTATTTACCAATGTCTCCTTGAGCAGTTGTATATTTAAATGCTTATACGCTTAATTTTAAAAGCCTTTTGGCTTCGTATTGGGGTAAAAAGTAAATTAATAAGTATCTACGTACCAGTCTGCCGTGTTTTCCTGTTGTTCTTACAATGAGGTCCGCAGTTACAAGAGTTTGTGGAAAATTTAAAAAGATATTAACATTACTAATAAAAAAGTGATGTTATTAGAAACTATAAACTTAAATTTTGTAGCAATATTTTATTACAAATGATGTAGTTTGAAATTGGGATGCTTCTGCTAACAATTGTCGTGTATATTTTTACTATATTTGCAAATTATCAAAAATATTTTAAATAGAACATTAATTTTTAGCGTACCACTTTCGTTCATTATTAGTCGACTTAAAACTATTTATTTTTAAAACTATTTTATTTTTTGTTTGCGCCACTGTTTTATTTCTTTTTGATTTCTTACTTGTCAGTTGTTTTTATGTAAGCAATAAATTTAAGAAGTTTTATAATTTATTAATCTTTTTTATTAAATACTTGTGCTACTTTTTAAACCAACTAAAGTTCTCAAAAAATTGTAGTTGAGTTTTTTAGTTATTTTTTGTAACTGAGACTTTTAAAATATTTTTTCCATTTTGGGATGCTTTTTTAAAACTTTAATACAAAGAAATAAAATTTTTATACCCCCTGCAACAGAAAATCTGTTTAAATCGATTTACACACAAAATCTTATATTTAATCGGGATGCGACATTGCAGCGCGGCCACTAGAACGCGAGGTCATTAGAGCGCGAAATATAAAATTACCTGGAGGAGCTATATAAAGCATGATAACTCAAAATTTAAAATTGTTAACCATTAGTAACGTGCGATCAAAAATAAAATGCCTGTAGTTATTTGTTGATCTTCAACTGTTTAATAAATTTTAAATTTAATTACTAAAATAAGTGGAAGAAAAATACCTTTTTCCAGTGAACAAAATTTATTGTAAATAAAAATACTGAATATTTTTTTTATAGATATAGGTACACAATTAAAACATTTCTTAATTATCTTGCCATTTTGTAATGACCCGTAATTGTCTTCAGGTATTTTTTAAATTTTTTTAGGTATCGATAAATTTCCATATTGTCAGATGATCCATCAATAATTCACACAGTAGTTTTCGGTGCTCGGCTCCTGCATGATTATTGGTACGATTAGTTTCGGATGTGACTGAAATATACTGAGACTATCTTGAGACAAAATAAAGGAGATTTCCGTCCATTCCCTCTGCCATTGGGACGCTCGATATAATTGTCCCCGAACCATTGCAGGAGTTCTTGTAATTCAGTTCAGAAATCAACGTCACAATCAACAATGCGTACAAAAGTTAATGCCGATAATTCTGCATCGTTGTTATACGTCCCCAATAGATAGTAATCTTTCAGTTGTTTTTTCATATATTTTTGTTCAAATCAAAGAAACATCCCGATATTTTGGCCCCTGAGAAAGCTTCTTTGAATGAATTGCCTCCAGCTCATAATCCACCGATATCCTCCTTGGCTGCGTGCTAACAAGGGTAAATATCAACTTTTCCGTAAATTCATAGCGAAAACTCTTTAGGATTTTCTTGTCAGCACCACAACAGACTATATTCTGTTTTCTGAAAAAGTTTAAAAATATCGATTTTTACGACCTCATGTTCTAGCAACCGTTCTGTACACTTTTTCCTATCATTCCTTCCCTTCACTTGATCAGTATCTTCTACGTGGTACCCGATGATACAGGGTAGTCGATGTAGTAGTTTTCTCTCGATACGGGTCAGTTGATTGTCAGCAGCATTGTATGGCCTAACTGGGTTCATCTGCCTACTTTAGCGCCAATGCAGCTGTGACAGCTTTTATTGTCCAGCCACATTCTGCAATATCTATTACATTCACAGCAACAAGCGTGAGAAAAATAAAAAACCAATCAATCGATATTTTGAAGAATGTGGTGGCTGATGTGGTGCGTACAGACAAGGCCTTTCTTGTACAAAACATGTAAATTCACTCCTTCGAAAATGAGGCAAAATTTTCTGCACCTAAAAGGGCTCAAACAAGAATCCAAATATTGTCAGTTCTGGACCTTACCATTACATCACGCCTCTCACTGACGGGTGAAGTTGAATAGAGAATAAAAATTGTGGAATAAGAAAAAAGAGGTTTTGTGAGGTTTTGAGTTATAGAGGGGGGTCAGTAATGTTGAAAACTTTTGAGCCTACTGGATATGGAATGCTACTCTATACTAGTTCCTTATTGAGATTTTAACTATTATTTAAAATGCAATAAGTATGTATGAGTTAATGATTCAAGGAAAAAGTAATTGAGCATTTAAAATTATTACAGTGTTAAAGTAAATGAATTAGATTGCATTATATTTTGTAATTGATACATATTTAATCAAAAAAATATTTAGTATCACATACCTATAAATCGTTTTTCCGCCCAAATATTAATATTCGGCATGGTAGTTTGTCAGTCAGTAAAAATTTGTCTACTTGTCCGCCAGGGAATTTGTACATCTTATAAGACTCCAAAATTATTATATCATCCAATTCTTGGGGGATTACAGAAGCGGCATTAATTTGTTTTTCCTCATTACCATTTTCTTGAGAGAACCAACCATTGCTTGACACCGCCACTTGAACATTAGGTACCATATCATCATTTTGATTGATAATTTGCGAAGTTGTCTCCATAGTTTCTACAGCTTGACTTTTAATGTCATTTACTACAACACTAACCGTAATTGTAGCAGCACAACTGTTGTGATTCTGTTAGTTCACTTGTTGCAAAAAAGTTTTTTCATCAGTGGTATGCAATCGTACTTAGTTTCACAGACACTGTTTTGATCGAATCGATACATGTAACCATCTAAACATGTTTTTCTTTATTCTTTCGGAATAAAGCACTTTGCACTCCATCTTTACGATAAAAAATTTCGTGTAGCTAAAACATGGGGAACAAGTTAACTATCGCAAAGATAAGTTAAAACTGAAAACCTACTGAACATATCGCACCTTAAAAGAATTTTACAAGAGAAGGCATTTCCATATTATGACAAATTTATTGTTTAGTCGTTAAATAGTGGGGAACTGAGGGGGTAGTTCTCTCATTAACTATAACATTCCACGTATCCTTTTTAAGTAATTTTACAAAAAATCGGCCCATGTAAATAAATTATGGCTTTTAAATTACACATAAATGTACATTACTTTTGAGAAGGATTTTACACTACATAACTACCTAACGGAACACCATCGTGGGGCTTCCCGACTAATGAACAAACAGCAAACAGCTTGTAAACTGAATTAAGGAAAGAGAAAAAAATAAACAAATAAAGGCCGCAAAGCTAAGAACGCTTAAACCACTATGTTTATATATATATATATATATATATATATATATATATATATATATATATATATATATATATATATATATATATATATATATATATAATGTTAAGCTTTAAATTATGCTTTTATCATGCTTAATATTGCTTCTTCATATAATTTTATATTTTACCCTCTAAGTTCCTCGAGCTTCAATGTCCTCGTGCTTTAGTCTCCCCGCGCTTTAATGCCCACGTGTTTTAATGTCCACACGCTCTAATTTCCTCGCGATTTAACGGCCGCGCGTAGTGGCCACGATCCAATGTCCTAAATGGATATTTAAGATACTTTAAAAGGGGTTTGTTAAAATTTTTAACCAGATACTGTCGTTCTTTCGATGCATCCGGTGTATTTTGATATTTTCTACGTTATAATAAACTTATCAAAAAGTTTAGTGATCATAGGTGTGGAGTGGTAAATAGGATTTTAGGACTTTTGTTCTCTCTGTCGCGAGTTATGAGACCCACCTAACACATTTGATGCGCACATAGCGCTATTTTAAAGTCATTAATAGTATTAAAAATACTTTACAGCAAGAATTTATGTTTTTTACTATTTTATATCAACACTAGGAAAATGGTTGTGCAGCAAAGCGCCAATTTGTGACTTTGTCTCAAATATGTGTATCGCCACTTGCTATCAACCCGAACGACAGTAATAACGGTTTTAACGCCACTTGAGGGTTATCTGGGTATATATAAGGGCTCTTATCGGCGTCGCTCGGCCAGCGAACGTTCGGAACGGTGCACCGGTACTGAAGTTTAACCCAGTTTTCTGAAATATAGCGAGAGGCTGAATTTAAAACCGCCCAACGAGAAGTTTCTCGATTCCATCCTAATTCACCATGCTCGTGACTAAGCTCACGAGCTCTTAAACCCTAAATGTTTTAGAGCTTAATGTTACACTCAAAGCTAAGGATTTCCGGTAGTATTATCTCCATCGGTAATATCTATATTATGGCTGCTTCCTTAAATTTTATATTATATTTTATTGGTGATAAAAATGTATATAATAGTTCGCAGGTTATTTATACCAAAAAGTATTATTCTTATTTAACTATGAAAAGCTTAGTACTATTTCTAATTGGATTGAATTATAAAATTTTATATCTACATTTAAAAAAAAATTATTTATAGCAACAATACAATGCCACTTGTAAAAGTTAAATTGCAACATTGGTTTATATGCCTGATTAGTGTAAGTAGGTAGCGACAAAATGAAATACCATTTATAGTTATTATATATATATATATATATATATATATATATATATATATATATATATATATATATATATATATATATTTTTTTTTTTCAACGTCCTGGTTATCTATTGGACCTTGCCAAAGTTACATTTGAAAAGAGGGAAATTTACAACAGTATTTTCATCATTGACGTGGGAACATAGGCTAATTATAGGGTCAAAAATGCGAGATCTATGGCAGTTATAGCAGCTGTTACTCTTACTTTATCGTAAATAAAGTTTGAACACCTTTTGTATACAAATTCGCTACTAATTACCAGTTAACCTAAGAGAACCTCCTTTGCTAGAGCGGGTGAATGTACCGGCATTCTGACATTCCCCGTAAATGACTTTTCGGCTTTCTCCAACGTTTGTTAATCGACAGCGCAATGTTTTGCGCAGGTTAACAATTGTCCTATTTTTGTGAAATTGAAAACATAAACATTATATATTTTGATTTATATGGTTGCAACAATATAAATTAAACCAGCTATTTTAGTTTCTAAATAAAATTTTAAGTAAGTTAAATGCAAGTGTATCTAACATTCGTTTAATAAATAACACAAACTACTACCAATTTAATAGATTTTTGAGTTGTACATTAATTAAATATAATTTAGCTGTAAACTTTGACAATTAATCAGTATAAAATATTTTTTTAAAATGCTATAATTATAGTAGATAAAGTTCAAAGCAAATGTTTCATGTCGCCTGCTAGAATATTTTCTTTAGTATTTCTGTCTTCTATCTGGTCTAACTATTTTCTTCTTGGTCTACCTCTCCTGCCCCTTATTGGTTTTCCCATTTCTATTATTATTTTTAGTAATTCTTCACTGTCCATTGTTACGATACCCCCATACCAATTTAACTGTTTTGACGTAAAACTTCTTTCATTTCGGTCGGTAGGAGGTCACTTTCAAAAACCGTATGTAACGAAATATGTTATGACAAGAATGCTTATAAATTTGGAAGTAGAGCACCTATGTATTAGGTATTATTATATATATTATATATTATGATTCAATGAAATATTCAATCACAATTGTTATATAATAAGAACGGTTTCATACACTGAAAGAGCAATTCCCCTATCTTCCAAATCTGTTGACATAACTTTCTGGTAATTAATATATATTTGCCCCCTTAAATCTGCGCTTGAAACAGCTTGATTTTACATTTTTGATAGGATTGTCTTTAGAAGATTGTAGTGGTCAATCCAATCCTTTGATTTTCATTTTCTTCTTTCTACATGGTACACAGTCAGTAGCAATGATTGAATTGTAGTCTCCTTGTAACAACTGCATTTATTCTGAGCTCATGTTACTTTTAAACCCGTAGGAAAGCATAACTTTTTTATTTTTTCTGTGCTTAACGTCTCTGTAAACAACTCTAATTTTCCAAACTCCAATTCACTGAAACAAACACAAACATATAGCTTAAAGATGTGTTTAATGAAGCGCTGAAGTAGTTTTTTCTCATGTACAGACCAGGACTGCTTCAAAAAAGACTAAGCCTATTAATACACCTTGTTAGTGAATGACACTGTCGTACTTCGCCATGTAATGTTGTATCATAAGCTTTGTTGGCAAGTTTTAATAACGCTATACAAAGTGTTAAATTTGAATTTTCTTCAGATAATAGTAATATCGCTTGATCATCTAGTTTCTGAATTTTTGTCTCTCTCCTCGAGTAGCTAGTCTTGATTTACTTATTTTCAGGAGACTTGTGTATGCAACGCTCTGTTACTACAATAATCATTTGCGGGCCTTTAGTGCGGTAACACGAATACGGCTTCAAATCTTTTTCATAAAATAGCATTCATTTAAAATAAAGCCAAGAAAATTCCGCAAATACTTTTGATGCGTTTTCCAGAAGTGACATAAAATTTGTTCTCCGTCTAGGAATTGACAAAAGCATGTTGATCATTGTAACTTGTTTTACTTTACATACAAGGTGTGCATGTGAATGTGTGTTATAGTGAGTGTAAAGCAAAAAAAATATTAGGAGAGAAATGATTTAGTGAGAAACTAAAATTAAAATAAAAAATTATTTATTTATTTACATTTCGATAACAAACTAAACATAATTACGACGTTTGTCAAGTATAAACAAAAGCTCCATAATAAAAGCTTTCTAATTTTTTTCAGACTTTTATTCCAATGAACTGCAAGGATGACCTAGGCATTGGCTGGTAGACCACTCAACCAAAAAATATACAGCATGGAATCCGATGTTTATAAGTCCTTGCAAATAACGTAAGCACTATGATGACATTCGATCAGTTATTTCTTCGAACTCTAACAGATTCTGGCCCTTTCGGTATTTGTAGTTCCGACGTTTTTTGCGTAGGTTTATCATAGCTGCAATCTAAAATTATTTTTTTTTGTTTTGGGGTATCTTGGTAATTTATTGTATTAGGTGTTATAGAATGTAGAGAAGTGAAAAATTTATTGGTTAATGAGAATTTAAAGAAAATAAATGTTAGTTAGGGCAGCCGTCTACATTAGTTAAAGCAATTGACGTTAATGTATGTCAGCGGTTGCGTATGTGCTTAAAGTACTATTATCCTCAATGGCAGTATATCACTTCCAATGTCTCATGCTGCTGCCGATTGGAACTGCAGAAACAAATATTACACATACGAATATTTACAACAGATTAGATAGATATATTTACATATATGGCAGGGATTGCCACAAAAATTATCATTAATACTTTTTGTTTTTTTTATTTTCCTAGTTATTGAATCAACGTAACTAATTGGTACACAGCCTGTAATTTCCATATGTTGCTGACGTATTTGTTAGACTAATAAATGTGAGATTTTAGAAATGTGTTTCTATTTAAAATTTTAAATCAATTTAACTGAGTATAGTTTGTATGCCAACAATGATTATTTATTAATTGTTCCACATATGCTTAATTTACATTTGTACCATTGGCTTATTTGCTGGAAAATAACTTACTGAATTTTGGCACGATGTAGGTAATTGCGTAACAAGTTGATTGATTGTATTGTTCCTTGGTTCTGATCCATTCTCGGTTCTTAAAACATTTTGTATATACAATGTTAAGTCAATTATTTCATGATTACACTTATCAAGTTAAAAGTATTTTGAAGGCGCTTTGGACGTTATAGCGTAAATAAATGTCCGTTTGCTAACTTATTGTAGTTTATCTTATTCAACTCTTGAGATCTATTTATTTAAACTATTAAGCTCAATTTACATGAACAAGTTCAATAGTAGTTTCTTCTATCAGTATCTAGTGTGTAACCTTGTAAATAAATACATGGGAAAGATAACTAAGCACCATAGTGAATTCATTTGAAATTATAGCAAATCATTAAGTTGTGTTCTTTAAAAAATTAGTAGTCAGCTTGGTGGGAAGGCTCCGATATTGGGGCTCAGCCCTAAACCGATACGTTTTCAACTTAAAATTTATCGTCCAGCGTTACACAACAAAACAGATATTGCATTTGGGTTCGCACCGAAATATTTATTGAAGTTCCCGTTCACTTTATTAGGTTGAACAAATACCCGCAGAAATCCACAGGGCTATATATTTTAGTTAGAGCGTAATACAACCCCGCTGTAACTAGTTTTTGCAATACCTGTAATAGCCATTTTCTCGAACCACTGAGGATGACTAAAAGCCCGCATGAAAGTGTGGTGTGGTTTCAACGCAACCCCATTTTTAATAATTTTTTAACACAACTTAGAAGGCTCAGGAGACAGCGTATTTGTATAACTGTGCTATTTAATGTACCTTGGTAAAGTTATAAAAAATACACATTTATATGCAGTTGGACACATTACAAGAGAACGTAACTCTTGGCACAACTTAGTAAACTTTATAACAAAATATTTAATTGAGACTGACACGTACGTAAATTAATGTATCTAAAGATTTTCACATAAAACTATAATATGTAAATTAGTAATATTTAAAATCTGTTTATTACTTTTAGAAAAAAATTCATAATTTGAAAGATATCGAAAATATAGTACCATATTCGATAAACCATACAAGAATTGAATTGCGAAATAGTTAGCTACCTACTAAATTCGTAATAAACTCTAAAAGAAAAATCTATTTGATATATTTTTGAAATGTTAAAACGTTGCAAAATTCTGTTATCGTTTGTAATATAACAGCAAAAAGTTTATTATTTTTATTTAGCAATTCATGTAATAAAAGTAATATTAAAAATAATCACAGACAGTGACAATTTAGAAAGGCTAATACCTTTAGAAATAAATATAGGTGTCTGATATAAGCAATCAAAATAATAGGATTGAAAATAGCGAACTAAAAAAAAGGACATTAGAATGTAAGTGCAGTAATGAATTTTCGAACGCCACGATATTGTAAAGTGGTCGTAAAAATACAAGAACAATTCAAGAAAGTTCAAGAAGAAATGCAACGAATTTCTTTTTGGATATATAAATAGCACGCAGCAGGACAGTAACAGTTTTAGTGTAAAACAAAGTATTTTGTAAATAAATAGTTATATAGAGTAATATTTTATTAGCGAATGCATTTTTACTGCACATAAAGTTTATTAAATATTTTAATTTCTGTAAATAAATTATTTGGGGATTTAAGGATTATAAACACACTTAAATTAAGTAATACAATTATTCTGCCAATATCTTCTATGTGGATGTGTCAAACATACGCGAAAATATTTTTAAAATCTAATTTGCTATAATACACTGACAGAATTACATTTTTTATGTAGGTTATTGATCCCAGTATCGCAAAGTAAAAATAATTGTAACGCCAGCCAATCGCGCACGAATACTGTTCCAACGACATTGTCTTGAAGTTTCTGTCCTCAAATTGCTTCTTTAAACGGTCCAAACTAACAATTGAAAGACCGAAGTGTATGCACTATTCCAATGTAGTCTAGAAAAAATTCTCATTTTTTGTTGAGTTTAAGCACCTTTACCTTGAAAGATAAAGTTTTTAATTGATTGAGCACTATCCACTATCGTAGCTTATTCCAACCACAGAAAAAAGTTTCAGCAACCGTTAATTGGCGGTCAATTTCGCAAAAAATTAATAAATGGGATCATTTTTTTATCACGCTAGCCCTCGCACAAGGTTAATGATTTTTATTTTCACTGCTTTTCGTTTTCCCAAACATTTTTATACTATACATTCACATGTCTTCTTAAAAGTGTTGTCTTCAAAGTAAGTCTTAAGTTAGCTCCAAATTTTGGGTGGTTTTACGTTGTTGCATTCAAAAACTTGATAATAATATGTAGCGCGACAGACTACGACATTTCTTGCGGTGATATCGTCATACCGACTAGCAGAAAGGCAATATGAAACATTTCTTGCATCCCTAACTGCAACGCTCTAAAGTCATCCACTTTATTGCCCCTAAAAACTAAATTTTGGTTTATATTTTATTCACATACTTATCTTCAAAATTTTACCTAAAGTATGTTATCACGTTCGCGATAAAGTAAAGGTCGAAACTTTTCATACTAAATAGCATATGACACAAAAGCACTGTAAACCTTTTATTGGGCATAAAAAATTTATTTAAAACAAAGAAAAAATCATAAGCAAAGTTCCAGAAGATGATTTCAAATATCATCATCATCAGCCTCTTATTATCCACTGTTGAATAAGGGCCTCTTCAAGTTTGTTCCATGCGTCTCTGTCTCTTGCGGTTGGAATCCAGTTTTTACCCGCCGTTTGTTTGATGTCATCCGTCCATCTTTTCTGTGGTCTTCCCCTGATCCGCGTTGTAAGTCTTGGTCTCCATTGGATTATCTTTGTGTCCCATCGGCTTGGCTCCTGCTGTGCCACGTGTCCAGCCCATTTCCATTTCATTTTTAGTATTCTTGAGATTATATCCGTCACCTTGGTTCTCCTTCTGATCTCTTCGTGATTGATTCTTTCTCTGAGACTGACGCCGATCATAGCTCTCTCCATAGCCCTTTGAGTAGTTCTAAGTCTTGCCATACTTTTTCTCGTCAATGTCATTGTCTCCAGGCCATATGTTGCAACTGGAAGCACACAGGTGTCGTAAACCTTTCTCTTCAGGTTAGTTGGTATATCGGTGTTTTTCAATATATGACTGAGTTTTCCAAAGGCAGCCCAACTCTGGCTTATCCGGCGTGAGATTTCTGCGGTCTGATTTTCTTTTCCGATCCTGAATTTGTGCCCCAAGTATATGTATTCCTTGACTACCTCAAGATTGTTGTTGCCTACGTTGATACTCTCTTCGACTGGGCCCATTACTTTCGTTTTTTGGACATTCATTTTCAGGCCTACGTGTTCTGATGTTTTGAGGAGCTCATTTAGCATGTCTTTGAGTTGTTCTAGGTCATCGCTAATTAGGACAAGATCGTCCGAAAATCGAAGATTGCTTAGGTATGTTCCATCTACATTTAGTCCCTTTCGCTTCCATTCAAGGTTTTTGAATATATCCTCCAAGACGAGAGTAAACAGTTTTGGCGAAATAGTATCGCCTTGGCGCACGCCTATCTTGACTTTAATTTGATTGGTTGTTAGTTCATCATTAATTTTACTTTTATGGTGGAATTTTCATATATATTTCAGTAGGTCTGAATACCTTGTGTCTATTCGGGCGTTGTCCAGTGATTTTAAGATTGCCGGAATTTCAATGGAATCAAATGCCTTATGGAAGTCTATAAATGCAAGATAGATGGGCATGTTGTATACTGTGGTTTTTCGATGAGGATCTGAGCGTTTGTAGGTGATTATTAGTGCCATAGTTTCTTCGGAAGCCCGCCTGCTCTACCGGCTGGTAAAATCCAATTTAGTTGTTAGGCGGTTTGTAACGATCTTGGTCAGCAGTTTGTAGAGATGTGAAAGGAGGCTAATGGGGCGGTAGTTCTCCAAGTCTCCGCTATCGCCCTTCTTAAATAGTAAGATGACTTCCGCACATTGCCAAGCAGTTGGAATCTTCGCTTCATAGAGACATTTGTTTAACAGAGTGCGGACTGATTGTAGTAAAGGCTCGCCGCCCATTTTCAGCATTTCGATGGTAATGCGGTCTTCCCTGGTGATTTCATTTTTCATTTGCCGCAAGGCTGCTTTGAGTTCCCGTTGTTAATTTCGGAATTTCTTCAGATCCTACATTCATAATATGTTGTTGTTGGTATTTTTTTTGTGAATAAGTGTTGTATAAGGATTTGTAGAAGTTTTCGACGGACTCTATTATATCTTGTTTATTTCTCACCACTGTTCCTTCGGAGTTTTTCATTTTATATATTTTCGCTCTTCCTCTAGCCATTTTCGATCTCAGGACTTTCATGTTTGCATTATCTTCAATCACTGATTGAATCATTTTTGTATTGTATGCTCTTAGGTCTTTACGTATATGTTTGTTTATGTCCTTATTTAGTTGCTTATATTCTTCAGTATTTAAAATATGGAGGTATTGATATCCCGCTGCAAGATCCGATGTTTCTTCTGTCGCTTGTAATTTACGAGATGGTGCTCTAGACAGAAACTTTGGTAGAAATTCTAGGAAATTATCCGTTTTAGAAATGAGGCAAACAACTTTCTTTTATTACTCAGATTATATATATATATATATATATATATATATATATATATAATTTTCGAAGATGCGCGCGAGGGTTTCAGATTTCGTTCAAATTGTAGGAGCTAAAAGTAGGTAGTGAAAAAATAAAATCCTCCAATTTTTAGCCCTCCACCCCCTCCGGATCCAATCGGGCTCAAATAGGACGCATTTTTTTCGCCTGTGAATCTACTTTCGTGCCATCTGAGTCCGGTCTATTTATACGTGCCTCTCTTTTCTTGGCAGCTTGAAATTCGAGTACATAAAAACAGCAAATTCTTTCATCTTGAAAATGGACCCAGATTACAGCAACAGTGCGAAAACATTTTAGACGTAATAGGCTAAAAATTAGGCTCATAGACGAAAAAATGCGCCCTAGTTGAGCCCGATTGGACCCAAACTTCCTCAGATACGAATTTTTAAAAAATGGCATTTCCGCGAAATTCGAGTTTTTTCCGGTTTTCTAAGTGTAACCAATCGCACCTGACCGATTCAAATACTTTGAAAAGTGGGGGAATTGTTGTTTTACTAGAATACAATGATTTTTTAATGGTTCTATCTTTGGCCCGAACTTGTAGCATGCGCGATCGCCACTGCGCAGATTGTTCTTTTCGAAGGGAAAATAGACGGAAATTGTGTGCATTTCTGAATTATATCTATAATTAAAATATTATCTATTAATTAAATATTTATATGGCATTTGTTTGCGAGTCTGCTGAGGGGTTTCTACTAATTTTTTGGCGAGCTAAAAATCTAAAAATTTGCCTTCAAGATCTTAAAAGATCCTTTTCGGTATTCAATATATTCGAATTTTTTTAATTGACCTAAAAGGATATGCTGGCAATATCTCTTAAAGAGAGAAAAAGTAATATTTGGATTTGAAAGAGTCGGGAAAAAAAGATTAGCGTGGTTCCAGGATTTTGGTATTTTCCTCAGTTTTAAACATCCGTTGAATAGTTTGTAAATAATTTCTTTTCCTCCCTCTTTTAGCATTCCTGTTGTTATATCGCCATCTGCAGGTGCTTTTTTATTCTTCACTAGTTTTGATTCTCCTTCATCAATATCGGGTATGTCTTCAGATCCTATATTTAGTACTTTCTTTACTGTTTAGTAATCAGAGTCTTCGTTTTGCAAGATATACATATTTTTATAAAAGTTTTTTGTAATATCTATTATCTTCTTTCTGCTTTCCGTCTTTGTCTCTCAAGTTAATAATTTGTTTTTTACATTAAAATTTTCTTAAGCATTTTAAATTTTTAATTTGTTCTATTATTTTTTTATTTCTATTTTTGCAGGTCTTGCCTGATTAGTTGTCTTGTTACTTTTGAAATTATTCTTAATTTTTTTTATTTTATATTCGCTAGAGGTCTGTTTCTTAATTTTACCTTATTTCTTATTCTTTCGCTTAATTTTTCTATTTTAGTATTTTCCATACGAGGTATACAGATTCAGAGAAACACAGAAATCCTCGGACATGGACGGAAAGATGGAAAACGACCTAAGCGTGCACAAAGGACAAGAATTGGAATATGGAACGTGACAGGACTAAATGGGAAAGAGATAGAGTTAGTTGAAGAAATGGAGAGATATAAAGTTAAAATCCTAGGACTTTCAGAAATCAAAAAGAAAGGAATCAAAGAACAAACACTCGAAAAAGGATACAAATTGTTCTACTCTGGAGTTCAGTTAGGAACAAGAGCAAAGGAGGGAGTAGGAGTGATAATTAGCGAAGACCTAACCGGAAAGGTGATAGGATGGGAAGGTATCAGTTCAAGAATAATGACAATAGATGTCAAGCTAGAAGAGAGAACTACATTCATACAAATTTATGCACTAACAGAAAATGACAACATACTGGAAAAAGAGGAGTTCTACACAAACCTACAACAAGTGCTCGATAAAGCTAGAGACAGAAGCAGACACACATTTATACTTGGAGACTAGAACGCCCGAGTGTGAAAGAACCCAGACGAAGGACATGGAGTTTTAGGAAGATACTGTACAGAAAGAGTGTTAAACGACAATGGCAATAGGATGATTGACTTCTGCATAAGTAACGAAATGCTAATAGGAAATAGTTTCTTCAATCACAAACTAATACATAAAATAACTTTCATTGCAGAAAACAGAGAGGTAAAAAGTGAAATAGGCTACTTCACATACACAAAGGGAGCAAAGTATGCAGTATTAGACGTGAAGGTCATCCGAGGGGCAGAAATCCACTCAAATCACAAACTAGTTTTAGCGGGCACGAGATTCTATGTAAGAAAGGAAGTAGCGAAGAAAGGCTACGAGAAAATAAAAATAACTGAACTAAGAAAGCCCGAGAAAAAAACAGAATACGCACAAGAAGTAGAGTGCAGATTACTAGAACACGAACAACAAGAGCACCATCAGGAGGTAGAATGGAACGTGGAAGAGAGATGGACAAGACTTAAGGAAGTAATACTTGAGACAGCAACAACAATCTGTGGGAAAAGCAAAATATCACCTCGATACCAACGCACGAAATGGTGGAATGAGGAAGTAAAAAGGATAGTAATGGAAAACAAAACAGCTTGGAAGAGATACCTACAGACCAAGAGAGAAGAAGACAGGCAACATTATATAACAAGGAGAAATGAGGCAAAAGAGGTAGTAAAGAGGGCCAAAGAGGAAGCTTGGGTAGAGTTTGGTAGAGAGATGGAGCAGAAATTCAAAGACAACAAAACAACAAAAGGACTTCTGGAAAACAGTTAAAGGCCTAAGGGAATGCACAAACAAAAGGTGTGGAGCATTAGGAACGAAGAAGGAGAAGTCGTTACAGAACTGCCACAAATATTAGAAACATGGAAGAGACATTACAGCACAAAATTCAAAGCACCAAACATACAAGAACAATACAACCCCATCAGAGTAGAACAAGAAGAGACAGAAAACGAAACAATAACTTTGGAAGAAACAGAAGAAGCAACAGCACACATGAAAGTAGGAAAATCTGCAGGAAAAGACGGAATAAGCCCTGAACTAATCAAATACGGAGGGGAGTGTATAAAGAAATGGACACACAAGATATGCCAGCAAGTATACGAAGGAGAAGGAATACCGAGGGATTGGGAAGAAAACATAATAGTACCAATCTACAAAAAAGGTAACACAAACGACTGTGGAAACTACAGAGCAATATGCCTGGCATCATGAGTACAAAAGATCTACACCAGTATACTAGAAAAAAAGATAAGGCATCACATAGAAGACGAGCTATCAGAGGAACAAGCTGCATACAGAAAAGGCAGACAGACTCAAGACCACATATTTACGCTTCGCATAGTAATAGAAAAGACACTTCTACTTGTTGGTCCACAGGACATATTTTTTTTCCCCCTACCCGGTATATTTACCAAGCTTTTCCCCTTAAGGAGCTACGTTTCTTGTCTCAAATTCCAACAATATTTAAATATTTAAAATCTAGAATGTCAGGTCAATTAAAGAAATTCGAATATATTGAATATCGAAAAGATTTTCAACAAAAATTTTTAGATTTTTAGCTCTCCATAAATTTAGTGAAGACCCCCAAACAAGACTGGTAAACAAATACAATATGAATATTTAATTGATAGATAATATTTTAGCTATAGATATAATGTATTTTTAATAATTGAAGTTTTAATATAAAAATAGCTTTTTGAGGTATTCATACGTTTAAAGTATATATGTGCGCGTCCACTGAGAACGGGCCACTTGCCGCTCGCGGCGCGATTTTCGCCCGAGCGCGTACTCGTAGAAAGGAGCCTAGAAAAGTAATATAAACATACTAATCAATATATTTTGATCTACTCTTCCCGATGGTGCTATTAGATTTTGCCCAAAACCCTGTTTTTGTAATGAAAAGTGAATTTGAAGTTCGGGATGTTTCCCGAAAATTGACCACAACTTTTCATAGTAAAATTTATACATGTCAAAAAACAACTCTTCGTCAACACCTCCATAAATTTTCAGAGTGGGAGAGCAACAAATGTGTAAATTCCGAGCAAATAACAACGACGGCATGAGGGCAGACGCGCGCGGTGCGTGGGTTATCGCCGACGTGTCTACGTAGTCTGTATATTTTTATCAAATATTAAATATAAATGTATTTTGCCGATGTAGGATATTTAATAAAACTTGTAAAAATAAATTGTCATGCTTGAAAAAATTAAATTAAAATAAATTAAACGGCAGTTTAAAGTAGAATACTACTTAGCAGTCATTTACCAGATAACCTAGAGCAGCGACAAAAAAAACATCGAATCTTGCAAAAAGATACGAATACTTTCGTGTTCTAAATTATCTTCTGGATTGTAGCTTACAACTTTTTCTTTGTTTTAAATAACTCTTTTATGCCAAATAAAAAGGTATTTAGTGCTTTTGTGTCAATTTGGATATTTACTTTATCGCGAACGTGATAACATATTTTAGGTAAAATTTTATGTTAAATATGTGAATGAAATATAAACCGAAATTTTGTTTTCAGGAACTATAAAGTGGATTAAGAGAGACGCGGTTGTAAAGCGTTGCAGTTAGGTATGCAAGAAATGTCTCATATTACCTTTTCGCTAGTCAATGTGACGATATCAGCGCAAAAAGTGTTGTAGTCTGTCGCGCTACTTGTTATTATCAATTTTTGAAGGCAAAGAGCGTAAAACCACTTGAACTTTGCAGCTGATTTAAGACTTGGTTTGAAGACAACACTCTTAAAAAGACTTATATGTATGTACAGTATAAACAATTTATTAGCTTAAACCGGAACCAAGCTTATAGAGTAGTTCTAAAAATATACATCTATCAACAACTAAAACCGGTTGAAGACAACAAAGAAATGTACAACATCTACATTCAATAGTGAAGTTTGAACTTTCAGAAGAAAAACGCAAACCACCTCAATGCACAAAATACCAAAGATTTGAGCATAGCAAAACATTTTTGCAGCGAAGCCTATGATGCGTAAACTGTACGGGTAATTATTTAACTTCAAACATAATCGAAAAGAAAGAATATCCGATTTTAAATGTGTGAATTTCAGTAGCAACCATCCTGAAAACTATATAGAAGGTCTTGTTTATGTAAAAAAAAATGTTTTCTCCACAAACGGTTTGTGCAAAGTAATAATTATCGCAACTGGTTCAACCAAATACCAATGAGGGTCAAGTAGCTAACAAAACCGACAAGTGATTTAATTCTCACGCAATGGAGGGCCACAAACATCAATAAACGAAACAATGGCATGCTAAAAACCTTAATGAAACAAATGAGCAATATGGTAACTCTATTTTTTTAAATTCAGTGATCTATCAGCACTTTAAATTAGCAATGTGAAATAGTACAACAATGAAATAGGAAGATGAGAAGGGAACTGTTTAATATGATAAATTAATATTTAAAAATAATACTTCGAGGTTTATAAAATGAAGGCTATAATTACTTCGGAACTGAATCCACGTAAATAACTTGGCTACGACGTACTAATTCGTAGAGAACTACGAGAACTTTCAGAAAGAATTATAAATTTCTTACTTGTTTAATTAATGTTGTGTTGAGACTAAAGACCAATACACAAGATTCCTATAGATCAATTAGCGACTTTATCTAAGGTTTTGGAAAAACACCTGTTACAAAAACTACGACCAATACTTATAACCATCAATTTGGCTCCGAAAGCACGATACTACATTTTTGCATCCCCTCTTTACGGATGATCTACCTAACATAGCAAAAACTACAGTCGCCGCATGCGCCGACGATGACAGTAATGTCGCATTTCAAAATATCTAGGAACATTTATAGAAGATAGAAACGTAGACAAAAATGGCGTATTAAAGTCAATGAGAGTAAATCAATTCAAGTGACATTTTCTTCGAAAAGGAGTATCTGCCCTTGCGTGTTACCCAATAATAAACCAATCTTATGAGCACGTTAAGCACAAAGCTAATGATACAATATTTCAAACAAAACTGATAGCAAGAATAGAACGCCCCTGGCACAAATATATGGACTATAAAGTTACCTTATTACCTTTGAACCTGTCCGCCGGGATCCATTTGTCGTCCTTTAGAAAAATTTTCATTCGTTTTACGCTACGTGCTTTCGGACACATTTGCTAACACTTGACGGCTCGTGGCGTCCATTCTGTTACTTTCAGCGCCTGCTCCTCATTTATCTCCCAGTCGCGCGCCTCCCTTATTTCCACCTCCGTGACTTCACTAGCTTGCGCATAATACACCTCTCGCTAATCCTGCACGGGTTTTGGTTTTAAGCAAAAATGTCAGGCTCACGGTAATCGGGTAGTAAATTATAGCTTACAAAATTCTGTTCTAATTATGAACCAGTAAACGTATGAAAATTTTGCCATAAGCTATATTTTGTTAGAGCTTTATTTTATACACCATACAACTTAAAGCTAAATAGAAGAAATTTATAATAATCAAAATTTATTTTCTTAAACAGCACTCGTTACTAAACAAATTTAATTATTAAAGAGCGTTTCGTAAATTACAGGGTGATTTAAAATAGTGTCTTCATCCCTCATACGACATAACTATTATTGAAGTAGAGATTCATTGAGAAAATATCGAACATCCCGGTGCCAATGAAATGGGGTTCTGTCCTGTTGAAAAATGGAGTTGTTTTAACTTGCATTCATTTGAGGAAGAAGCCAGTTTTGGAACATTGCAAGATACGTGACCCCAGTAACCGTGTTATTATCAAAAAAAGGTCCATAAACCTATATTTTTAATGCGGTACAGAACACATTAACTTTTGACTAGTCTTTCTCATGTTTCAGTATTGCATGTAGATTTTGTAGCCCCCATATCCGAACAGTGAGTCGATTTACTTTACAAGTTGAGCTGCAGACCCGATAACATAGCCGGCACGATTGATTCTCCTGCCAAGTGTGAGTTGCGCAACGTTATTCGTTTCCTACAGACAGTAGAGAATATCGCAGCAGAAATTTATCAGAGAATGAGCTGCGTTTACAATGTAAAATTTACGAGAAATGGTTTTGTACGAGAATGATGTGGGAAATTTAAAGATGTTCACAATGAAGGTAGTAAAGGACGCAAGTCTGTAGCTAGTAAAGATCTTGTTCAACGAGTTGACCAATTGGTTCGACAAAGAGGGAGGGTTACAATTAGTAAATTGTCTGTAGACTTTCCGAACATTTTAAAGTCAGTTATCTCAACACGCTGGCGGAAATCTATTATGAAGAAGGTATTGGAAAACTAGTCCACAAATCTCTAAATTTTCACAATGACTAAAAGGAAAAGTAACATTAATTGTAGTGGATTCCTGGTAATAAAACACACTTGTCTTTAGTTAATGCCTTCGTACATTATTATTCTTATAACAGTTGTCATATCTTTAATACATTTCAAGCAGTGACAAAAATGGGAACTATCAAAAATAAAGACAAATACCAAATTTATCTTAAAATTACTTTTTAGAAAAGTTCAGCTAATTTGTGATTATAATATAAAATTTAACAATGAGAAATACGCACATTTACCAAAAAATACAAATTCTATTGTCACTTAACCAACTAAAGTTTTTAGCGTTTGGCAGCAGCGTCTTTACAATACATAGTGAGTTTAACAAATGCGATTAATTACTCATTCGCGACTTTAGAGGCGGAGGACGCAAAACTCCGGAATTTCATCCCGAAGAGCGCAAAAATTGTTTTAACGAGAACTTGGTGTTCCTACACAAGCAACGCTCAGTTCGCGGTTGCGTAATTAAATTTGCTTTGCATAAGCCCGCGAAATCACAAATCGTGACATTAGTTGCACGGAAGCGTTCCGTTGGGCGAGCTTTCAAGGCATAAAAATATAAAAAGGTTATCGATATTGCTGGGAGCGCGTCTGTCAACACTCGGGACGCGTATTAGAAAAATGTAGTCCTCAACGGCAAATATTTTCGCCGCCTCGACTCGATTTGGGGGAAGGCGCTCTCCCGCATGGCGCATTGGTGGACATGTAATTCGTGCCGACAGCAGCTCGAGTGAGCAGCGGATTTTTGGAGCGTCAAACAGCTAATGACGACGTTGGAGATGAAATCCATAGAGAAAGCAGCGACAGTTTGCTGATGCTGCACGTAGCAACAGCGCGTTTGGTCCATTTCATGGGTCACTACGCCTTAATGTTTTTTTCGGATGTTGTGATGGCGGCTAGGTGGAAAATATCTTTAATACCGAAGTGGTTATATCCTTTATAATTATTAAAGATAGGGGTTGTAAAAAACAAAATTATTTAGAAGGTTAGTTTTGTGTTGTAATAAAGAAAACACAATATGGTAGTTTGACAGCATAATCAATAAAGTTAAAGCTGATAACTCTCTTTATATATAAAAATGATATAAACCTTAACGTAGTTACAAAAACAACAATGAATAGTAGGAAAAACTATTTTATATAAATAAAAACTACTGTAATTTAATTTCTTTTTTACAAAAAGTCAAAATTAGCAACTATTTAAGTACACAATCTACTCTATAAAACTGCAAAAATGTAACTATGTGGACCCATTTCAAAGATCGATACCTCATTGGAACCGGTTTCTTGCCAAACCTCGCATAAAGATTTTGGATTTTCGATTTAGGTCACGGTTGACCTGTTCTAGGTCAAAACATAAATTATCATGCACTACGTGGCCAATTCTTTCCATTAGTAGGCGGATGCGGCACAAATTTGATTTATGATAAACCGAATATAAGCGAACAAATGTAATCATGCTTAGGTATGACTGATAAAACTATTATTGATTCATTTTTTCTTCAATTGTCGAAGAAACTTTGAACCAAATATTCAGCTTGGGTCTTTGCGAAAAAAATAACAAAAACAAATGTTTAATGTCGGAAATTTTTTTTATTGTGTTTTAAAATATTCTCAATGATAGTCAATGCATTGGTGCATACGCTGGAATTAATTTTTATAGCATATTTTCCATAGCAAATCAGGTACCTCCAAAACATGGGTTTTGTACGTATCAACAGCCTTTTCCGCTGTCTAAAATCGTTGTCCACGCAGTTTGTTCTTCTCGTGGGAGAAGAAAAAAATTGTTAGGGGCCAAATCAGGACTGTACCTCGTATGACCTATTAATTAGACACATAGATTTAAGAAATATTCTCTAAAAGCGCTGCTATTCTGTCTAGCATTGAATTCATTGTCTAGTAGACGATAATAAAATTAAAATTAATAATCTTATGTATTCTTATTATCTTATTATTATTTTATGTAATTTTATGGACGACATTAAACTGTATGCGTCGGCTACTGTTATAAGTGCCTGGGATTCGGCCATGCAGCGAAGAAATGCGCAGGAGAAGACAGGAGTAAAAACAAACCTTGTTTTAACTGCGGAGAAGTAGGACATCTCGCCAAGGAATGTAGTAGCGCACCCAAGTGCTCAGCATGCGAAGCACTCAAGCTCGATAGCAGCCACAAATCCGGCGACAGGAATTGCGCAGCCCTGGGGAGAGCCAAGGAAGAGACCGCAAAAAGAAGAAAAAATGACTGGATTTTTGCACGTTAACCTGAACAGAAGTTAGAGTGCACGACCTGCTTCGAAAAACCGCTGAAGAAAAAAGAATATACGTATTGCATATTTCAGAGCAGAACATCAAGTTCCAAGGAGATAAATGGTATCCAGACCAGAAAAATGACAAATCCAGATCCTCGGTCACGCGGCAACCGATTCGCTTCTGCGGGTATCCGGTTACGTGAGGCTGAGAGTAAACCAGGTGATGGTATACAGTTGTTATTGCTCGCCAAATTCCGAAATCGACAAATTCTCTGCAGATTTGGTTAGGCTCGAGGAAGACATCAAGGCACAAAAGGGAGCAGTCCTGGTAGCCGGCGACTTCAACTCAAAGTCCTTTTCGTGGACCAGTGGTGTGGAAGACAGAAGAGGCCAAACACTCGTCGAGCTGATGTCGCTCAAACTCACGGTTTTAAACCATGGCATCGGCCAGAAAGCAGTTACGTAATGCCATAAGGAAGCGTAAGAAGGAGTGCTGAAAAAATCTGCTGCAGACAATCGATCAGGACCCGCGGGGAATTCCTTACAAGACGGTGATGAAGAAACTCCGTGCCCGTAGTGGCTTGGAGGCCCCAACAGATCATCCGACGCTGTCTAAAATAGTCGATGCACTATTTTTCGGAGGACCACCAAGGGAACCCTACCAACAAGCGGCGGTAAACAGTACGTAAAGTTTCACTCAGCTGGCTGTTGGAGGTCTCCCGCTCGGCAGGGCGCCTGGACCAGATGGTGTGCCGAATGAGATTCTCAAGCTGGTGTCCCATAAGAAACCCGAATTTCCGCTGCAGATGTACAATAGGTGCATGGCAGAGGCTCTTTTACCGAAGGTGTGGAAACGGCTGAGACTGGCACTTATACGGAAACCATGAAAGACAAATCCCTCCACCTGTAGACTTCTTGGAATGTTGGATACTGCAGCCAAGCTGTACGAGCCTATAGTCCTCAACATGCTGGAAAAAGCACTCCGGGCTAGCGGAGGACTGAGAGAATCCCAGCATGGGTTTAGAAAACGAAGATCGACAATACATGCACTGGCAAAAGTCAAGAAAGCAGTAGAAAAGTCGATGTAATATCGACAAAATACCAGGCGGGTACTGCGCACTCGTTGCGCTTGATGTTAAAAATGCCTTTAACTCAACAGGCTGCAAGCGAATCCTTAAAGCTCTCTACGGAAAGATTCTGGAGAATCTGCTGGAAGTGGTAGGCTCTTATCTACAAGATAGAAAGCTCATCATCAACACCAAGCAGGACGGTGTGGCGACGAATCCGTCGGCGGGTGTTCCGCAACGATCCGTCATGGGCCCTTTTCTGTGAAACGTGCAGTACGATGAGTTCCCGTGACTACGGCTGCCAATAAGAGTTTCCATCGAAGCCTTCGCCGACGATGCCTTGGTGATCGTCATTGCTGAAAGCTCGATCGAACTAGAGACAAACTGGAACGAGGCTTTGAAAAAAGTCAGACGATGGATGAAGAGCTACGGACTTACGCTGGCCAAGCAAGAAACGGAGGCCGTGCTGATCACAAAGCGTAAAAAGTTTGTAACGCCCTCCTTGGAGCTAAACTATTTCAGGATTCCGTGTAGAAACTACGTCAAGTACCTGGGAGTATGGATTGACAAGAGCTGGTCCTTTAAGGTGCATGTGGCTGAGGCAACAAGGAAAGCAGTCCGAGTTGGGGTAGCACTTCAACGGCTGATGCCTACAATAGGTGGCCCAAAGCCGGGTCCCAGAATTCTCCTTAGCAGCGTAGTTTATTCCATTTTGCTATACGGCGCACCGGCATAAGGCCCGCTGATAATCCAAAGTGTCGTGAATAGAGCAATGGGACTAGTGCAGAGAAATATGGCCGTACGCGTCATTAGTGGCTTCAGGAACGTCTCCCAACAAGCAGCATGCGTACTGGCTGGCATGCCACTCATAAACCTCCTAGTAAAGGAGAGAGCAAAAATATGAGCAGCACAAGAAGAAATCCGGCAACAGCAAGGGGAGATCATAACGACAGAAAAGGAAGAACTGAAGAAGAAATCACGCGACAACCTGCTAAATGAGTGGCAACTCAAGTAGGACATGTCAGATAAAGGCAGATGGATGCACAAACTGATCGCCAGTATAAAAGAATGTGTATAATGGAAGCACAGTACACCGGGTTATTATCTATAGCAGGCATTTAGCGGACACGGTTGCTTCAGGAGCTACTTGTTGAAATTCAAGCACAGGAAGAAGGCGAAACGCCAAAGCTGCGGTTTCGCACGGGATGATGCCAGGCACGCACTCTTTGAATGCCCAACATGTCAGCCGACCAAAAATCAGCTGGAATCCAAAGTGAGGATTGTTATTACTCTAAGAAACATCGTGAAAACAGTGTTGACGAGAGAAGTTGGACCAAGATAGGCAGCTAGTGCTCCCTTAAACGGAAAGAGTGAAAAATAACGAGAAGTACTAGAGAGCTAACAAGAAGAAGATAAAGAGGAGGAAGAAGAGGCTTATAACGTGCAGAGGTGAACTACGTTGACTCTCCGGAGTTAACAGTTGACAAGACACCAAGCATGAATTGCGCTTGCAAAACATCTGGCTGGAGCAACAGAAGCGAGTTCCAAACTTCTGATCCCAAAAAGGCGGAAGGGATACGTAGGAATGAAACGCTTCTGACAAGAAATCATGGAGGGATAGTAACGAGACCATCCGAATTATTACCACTCCCGGGTGTTCTCGGTGTCGTGAGCCCACTGAGGGGTAGCGTGATACCCTTGACGGCGAAAAAAACATACATACATACATACTTACTATACATATATATATATATATATATATATATATATATATATATATATATATATATATTATTCGTGAGGCAATTGAAATAGAAAACACAATGCCTGAAGACAAGAGATGATATCCAACGCTTACCGATCATATGTAAATCCCTTGTTACCCCGCACCATCAATTATACAAAACCCCTAAACAAATAAACTCTCCCCAACCCAATGTGGTGTAACATGATATATATATATATATATATATATATATATATATAATATATAGGGATTTGCATATGATCGGTAAGCGTTGGATATCATCTCTTGTCTTCAGGCATTGTGTTTTCTATTTCAATTGCTTCACGAATAATTTTGCTGGTGAGAAGGCCAACGGGAGCAATAGTTTTCGCCTGGGAAAGTTAATTTTATGGCCTATATCTTTGTTATGTTTGGCAAGTGCCGAATCATTATCGCCTTTCTGCACAGCCAGAGAGTGTTCATATATTCAGCTAGATATTTTTCGGTTTATTTGACTTGCATAGATCCTTTGGCAGTGTTCACAAGGTATTTCATAAACTCATTGAAATTTATTGTAGCAGCGATTCATTGCTAAGTGAATAAACCCAGCTATTTAGTTATTGGTCGTAAAGATCGTATGTGTATCATTAGTATGCGGCTTATTTTATCAGTGATGCCTCTGATGTAAGTTAAGAATAATTTTCTTAATTCAGGGGAGTTTTGGGGTTGATATTTTTATCTATATTTCTGATTATATAAGATAAAAATTTATCGGAGGTGGTAATGGTTTCGATTTCTATTTGGCGGTTTTCCATATCGGAAAGTCTAATGGGTCTGGTGATGAGGGATTTTACAACCGAATGAATTTGGGCAGGGTGGTTATAAGAGTTTCTAGGGCACAAGGAGATTTATTCTGTTCGGTTTCCATGATAACTTTAATATTTGTGTACGTTTAGGTGCATGACGTCAGATTACAAAAACATCATTGGCATATCGTATCCAACAGGTACCTTTAAGGAGAAAAGAGGTGAAGACCTTTGTTTCGAAATCAGTCATGAAAAGGTTAGCTATCAGAGGTAAAAGTAAAGAACCCATGGGAGAACCGTTAGTTTGACAGTAAAATTTACTTTAAATTGTAAGGTAGGTGTTGGATAGACAATAATTAATTAAGGAAATATACACAATATATATATATATATATATATATATATATATATATATATATATATATATATATAAACTAATAAGAATTTTATTGGAACGAGCCTGTTAGTCTATTACAAAAATCCCCAGCTTATTTCAGATCCAGCTACCACCGCGCCGAAAATTGGAAAATAAATCCGGGGGCTCTTTAACTCTCCGCCATTTAGCGCCGAACCTGTCAGCGTTATCGCTGTGTGATTATACTCGCCTAGCGTGAATCGGGAACACCATTTACGCGCGGAAATAACGCTGAAAATACAGGAAATTCGCGATTCCGCCGATCCGCGCATCACACCGATGAGGAATTGATTACATTTGCATCGCGTCCGCCGCGCTCCTAATCGCAGCCGACTTGAGGGTAAATAAATTTCACTCGGAGCTGCCGTGCAGCGGGCGGCCGCCAAGCCGAAGATTAAGGGTGCCGCGATTGTTGATCAAATTAATTTGAATTTGAATCTCCGACCGCGGTTCTTGGTAAGCGCTGGACGGAAACTCATTACGCGCCGCGGATCTGCAGCGGGGCGGATGGCGAATGCAAACAGAAAAAACTCATTTGGCGATAGCAGGTAGTGACTGTAATTGCTTCCTTTCTTACGTGTTTACCTGCTACTGATTAATAATATTGCAAAAAAAATTTATTTGCCTGCTTCATCTTTTCATGACGATGATTACTTAAGTCAACATTAGTGGTCCTTCTAAAATCACTATATAATATATTTTATTTCCTGTAAACCATTTAATATTTTTAATAACCACATATACATAATTTTTTAATAACAATTTTAATGATAAGCATAAGCAAAACAATATTATAAAAGGTTTTCCAATAAGAATGTTATGACTTTGAAATAAAATGTCAACTATGCTGAAAATTATATAACTGCTACTAGATGTCATTTATGTTTAGTATACTTTAACAATTCAGCATGGCCATTTTAAAAACATTTTGTTATTGTCCAAAAATTTTATAAAAATAAACGTTCTTTTGTGAACACTCGACGTGCTCTTCGCAAAATCTAAGATCCACATAATAGCCCTTCGGTGCTTGCTATTCCTTAAATCGTTAAAAAATTTGAAAGAAATTTTACTATCCATGCCACGAAAACACCAACACGACATTGAAGTCTAAGAAATGTGAACATTGCTGCTGTAAAAGATTACGTTGAATCTACAAATTTATCAAATTCCCATCGTGCTTAAGAATTAAGGTTTAGAACGACAACTTGGCGTATTTTGCGCAAAGATTTGGGTTTAGACCCGTGTAAGATTGCGTTGACTCAAGAACTGAAGCCACTGGATCATCGTAAGCGCTTTAGGGGAACTTGAAACGAATCATAAATATGGGCAAAAAATTATTTTTCCAGATGAAGCTCATTTCTGATTAAGTGGACATGTTAACAAATAAAATTATTGTTTTTGATGTGAAAACAATTTACAAGAGATTTAATTGCATTCGCAAAAAATCACCATATGATGTGTTTTATGACATGGTGGCATCATCAGACCATTCTTTATCTAAAACGAGATAGAAGATGCAGTTACAGTAATTGGCGAGCTGTACTGATTGATGTTAACAGATTTTGGTTGCCAAATTTAGATGAAATTGATTTGGAAGACATATGGTTCTAACAAGACGGTGTCACATGTTACACTGCTAATGGCGCTATTGACGCATTGCAAGAAAAGTTTGATGAAAGGATAATTTTAAGAAATTTAACTGTTACTTAGCCTCCAAGAAGTTATGATTTAACTCCTTTAGATTAGTTTTGTGGGGCTATTTGAAATCTGTAATCTATGCAAATAAGCCACGAACAATTGATGCATTAAGATGGAACATCAAACGCTGCAACTGTGACATTAGACCCGAATTATTGGACAAAGTAATCGAAAATTGAGTTTATCGAATTTGATCGTGTACACGAAGTCGAGGTAGACACTTAAATTATGTGTCATGCAGAACATAATGTAATAGACTAAGCTTGAAAATCAGAATAATATAAAAATTTATATCTTAAATAGATTTTATTTCATTTTTATTTTAAAGGCACATCGTGCTTATTTGAAAACCCTTTATTATACTAATTATCTAGACAACGTTTCATGACACGTTCCAATTTATAAATGAAATTAGGAAAAAACACGAAATGATTTATATTATGTCTTAAGTTCTATTTATTGACGTTAATGAAGATTAGAAGTTAATTTTTGTTCTATCTTTCTAACTCACCAAGTGTCATAATGCCCCTAGCAAAATAATACTCTGTTTCTGAAGAGTTATAATCAAAACATTTTGCTATGTGAGTTGATGGGGTATGGAGTGATCGTAATACTGTTGTAGTTAAAAATTTTGAAACTACGATATGGGGCAGTCAAACAGGTTTTTAAGAAGCTTGTATGTTGGGGATATGTGTGGTAGGAAAAGTAAACAGCGACCTTCAAATTCCACACAGTTGGAAGATTAGTAGCAATGCAACGTTGGACCGAAACAATGAGGTTTAGCTGTTTCAGCGTATTTAGAAGATGGTCGAAGTTACACACGAGCACAACACGCATTTTGCCTACATTTTTGTCTTCTACCTCGTACTCATGTTCCAAGCAGAAAAATAATTTTTCTTTGGGCTAACAACTTACGTACAGGACGATGATGGCCATAAAGTTACTGTAACATTAGCACGATATGTTAAAATGCTGGAAACTTTCCTTATTTCAGAACTTTAACCATTTGTTGTGAATGAGAATAGTAATTTCCAACACGATGGAGCACCTGTAACGAACAGCCAGGGTTTCAATAAACTTTCTGGAAGACCTATTTTCGAACCGCCTCATTAGTGGGAATGGGAATGTTCAGCCCCAAGATCGCCAGGCCTAAGCTCCTGTGATTTTTTATGGGGATATCTCAAGTTGAAGGTTTTTGAGACTCGCCCAGCAACTATACTGCACTGGAAAGTGCGAATTGAAGAAGTTCGCGCAACAACTCCGCCGGTACTACATGTCAGTGAGAATTTCCGTATGAGACTCGGACAATGTGTACAAAATGATGGATGCCATCTTCCTGGAGTGATATTCAAAAATTTTTTTTTGCTTTTATGCCAATTTCCATCCGTTTTCTTAACATTTGTTGCAATAAAAAAAAGAAAAAATTGTTTTTTAATACTTAGAAATTGTGCGGTTTGACTGCCCCAGTCTGTATATTACTATTTGCTTTGGCCAACTTGGTGATAGTGTTCTGCAGTGAATTTGATATTAAGGGCCAATAACCTTTATAGTTATTTTCTGTCGGTTTTCCTGTGCCATTCTTACTAATCGGACTTATAATGGCATTTTTGTGTACTAGCTAAACCATTTATTTTAGTTTATTAGTCACTTCAAGTTAGTCCCCTGTCGTGTTAACTAGAAAATGGTAATTGGCGTCAAGTGATAAATACGAAAATATCGGTGGAAACGGCTGTCCAATATGTATGTATACAAGAACAAAATATTGATTTCCACCATTCAGAAGAAATTCGTTAGCTATTGATGTCGATCAGACGCGACTACCATGGAGAATGTGGCGGCGGTGAGGGTGCTCGACCTTGGAGACCCGCTCAGCAAAGATTAAGTCTTCCACAAGGTACTCTATACGTTGCCATTAGCCATCTATAAAAAATTAGAACTGTTTTCGACGAAATGGACTACACAAAGAACTCGCTAGACATACTGCTGCCTACGCCGCTAAAAGAAGAGATGCTGAACAAAATGGATGAGTTGGATATCAAGAAGAACTACAACAATTACGTGGCCTTACTAATACACAAATACATAATGATAATGCATAATGATAAGCCAAAATGGCGGCAAAGTGGTGACCAAAAGGTCGAATTTCTGTCAAAAGCTAGGTCACAAGAACACCCATTTCTTTTACTTCAAGAGCATATAAAATAATAACAATATTTAGATCAATTTAGCAATAAGCAACGGGGCAAGTAAGAGTGAGAGAACTCAGGCACGTCCTACTATTTTAGTTTTCGGCTAGGGTGGTTAAATACTTTTGAAAAGTTTGAGCCACCGCTTGCAATACTAGTTAGAAAAGTAGAAGTGGTAAGGATACGTGTACATTGACTCGTTTGGATTAATTAATTTCTACGAACATGGACAAAACTCCGCCTAGAGTAGCTGGTGGGTAGATTGGGTAGTCCAACAGTTGTCACTGCCAGTCCCAAGCCCGAGTAAAGGAGAAGAGTTATAAATGCGAAAAATTATTAAAGAAACGCGCGAATACAATAACATTGTATGCTTTTTCGATCTTCATAAAGCGTTTGACAGAATCAGAGTAAAGGACATCATTACTATAATGAACTAAAGAAAAGTGCCTGGTATACTGATTAACTTGATAAACCACATATATACCAATAGCAAAATCAAAGTAAACTAAACAACTAAACCAATAAATACGATAATAGGCATAAGACAGAGAGACTCATTAAGCCCAACCTTATTTAAGATTGTGATGGACAAACTAATAAAAGAGATAAAACAACTAGATGGCTATAAAATGGTGAATACAAAATTTAATATCCTAGCATACGCAGACAATACCTAATAGGAAACCCAGAAGATGATCTGCAGAGTTTATGATATAATTATAAATACATGCAAGAAGACTTAAAATGTAAAATATATAGAAGCGTTGTTCGTCGAATAATAACCTACGCCTCCGAAACAAGACAACAAAGTAAGGTAGTAGAAATGAGGGTTTTAAGAAGGATAAGAATTAAAACAAAAAGAGATAGACTACCCAATGTGAACATAAGGAAATCTGCAAAGTTACAAATGTATTAGAATAGATAGCAAATAGATGTCAACAATAGAATGACCACATATCAAGAATGCATTAGAGTAGGCTAGTAAAAAAGCAAGAAATAACAGATCAATGGGAAGAAGAACCGTATGATGCCTGAAGAAGAGGTAGAAAGACAGATTAAGAAAAAGAAGAATAAAGAAGAAATCGGTAAATGAAGAAGCTAGTAGCTTATCAAAGACGAAAAAGAAGAAGGATATGGACAATGAGTGGGAAATTTACACAAAATTATTTTTGGTTACCACGGTAATAGGCAAAAAGGTGACCAGAAATTTCACAGACTGTCTATGACGTTAACGACAAAAAATAATATGTTAATTGGCACAGGTCACAATAATGAGAATTGTATTTTTAAATTAGTCAAAAGCGCTCGTAGCTACTAGTTGATTGGTACAAATGATTTGGGTATACATGATAAATGTGTTGTGAATATGCCCATAAAAATCTCGAGCAGTGTTTGGAAGCCGGGAAAAATTATTGTGAACATCGTGACATTGGCCTGATATGTGCACGCATCGATTCAAGAATCGGAGTCGCGGGTGGTAGAACCCGGCGAATTTATTCACTTCAACATCATGACGACCGACAAAGTGTTTGGCCAATCTTTAGTGGTATGAGCCACAGGGCAGTGTTCACCGATATACAGTGGTATGTTCTTTCCGATGCCTATGCAAATGAAAACAAAAATAGTTAACGTGATAACGGATGTTTTGGACGTGCCCAAAGAGACATGCAATGAAGCCAACGAAAAGGTCAGAGGCCGTAAGGCTAAGAAAATTGCCAAAATGATATCAGACCGGCTAACGCAAAAAACGTGTGCAAAAGTGAAAAAAGAAAGTTCGGAAGATCACTTTTAGTAGGGGTGAGCAGCCGATCAGTTGATTGTCGGCTACTCAAATGCCGACTGGACAAAAAACGCTCAATCAGCAAAGTTATTTCAATGGCCAACGAGAGGCCAATGATTTGGTGTAGCCATAAATAGACAATCGTTACTGACTCCTCGTATTACGGGAATATGGCCACTAACAAACTTGTAACGTATGTCCGATGTTCAATAACAACAGCGCGGACCATCGTCAATGTACATCAACAACGCGGCGACGAAAAATTAATCAGCAACTACGCGTATCACCAGCGTACGAAGGACATAGTTATTAAGTATTATTTTATCGAGAATCGTTCCGTGGTCGTGATATGGAAATTAAGCATGTCGCAAGCTAGGTACAGTTGCCTGAAATTTTTTTAAAACCACTCAAATGAAAAAATCACGCCCAACAAAAATTTAGTTGATTGAAAATAAGTTTTAGTTTTGTTTTGCTCTTGTAGGTATTTTTGATTTTAAAAGCTTTGTATTACATGCTCCTGATTTAGTTAATTTTCCAGTTATACCAAAGAAGTAGGAGTGTTAAAAATATGTTAATATTTGTTCTGGTTAACTTGGCGATAGGGTCCTGCAGTGTGGACAAGTTAACTTTGACCGCCGACAACTGTTCTTTTCTGTGTCAACATAACTGCGGCATTTTCACTGGCTCAGAAGTGCGATAGCACTTTTAAGTACTAGCCAATCATTTATTTTATTTTATTATATAGAAAATAACAGAAATGTTACTTACTAATTTTCTGCTCATGTGCCAACTGTTAACTGGAAGAAATTTAGGCTTACTATACGTATCTGCTATTTTCGTATTGCTTAATAGTCATTTAATTGCGTGTATCTGTTGTCAGTTGATCAGAAGCGCACTGATGATCAAAAAACTTAAAGATTAAAAATGTGCGAAACTTTTACTTCAAAAGTCGCTGGATTTTTCGAAAGTTTTGTTGTGCCATAAATTAACAGCAGTAAGATAAAAAGATTTAAAATTATTATACAGTAATGTATAAAAGAATAATGTAAAATTATACATTTTAAGCTATTAAGCAGTAAATAAATATTATTGGAAAATTATATAATGCTTTGCTATTTATAATTATAAATAACTATTTAAGTTTACTAAAATTACTTTGATATTCAGATAGATGGATAGTCTCTGCACAGTTGCAAAGCAAAATGTTGGCTCGTTTACAAAAGAAAAATCAGACAAGCAGAAATTAAGTACTTTATAAATAATTAAATTTTCTACGTTATAGAAAGATTTGTTAAATTTTATTTTTGCATGTAAAGTTGTTATATTAATATATAATGCGACTAAAATATCCCCATATCCTACATGCACCTACTAGTAAAGACGTATAAGGAAAATATTATACCCATTTAGGACATTGGTTAGAGCGGTTAGAGCGCGAGCACATTAGAGTGCAAGAACATTGAAGCGCGAGGAGACTAGAGCGCGGAAATATTGGAGCGCGGGGACATTAGAACGCAAAATATAAAATTACATAAAGGAACAATATTAAGCATGATAAAGGCAAAGTTTAAAGCTTTTAAACATTAGTATATATGTACATATGTATATATGCCATGTATACAAATATAATAGTTTAAGACGTTCTTAGCTCGGCGGCCTTTATTTGTTTATTAATTTTTATTTCTTTGTTTATTAGAGTTACAAGCTGTTTTCTGTTACTACATAGTGTAAAGTAATTCTCAAAAGTAATGTATATTAATGTGTAACTTAAAAGCCGGGAGTTGAGTTTGTGGAGCGAAAGCGGATATACGCGAAATTGGCTGGTGGCGATAAAATACTCGAATACGGGCTTTGTCACACCGACTTTTTCGTGAAGTGTAGCTAACTGAATCTGAAAGTGAACATTATTAGTAATTTAATAAGAGTGAGCAGATAATTATAAATAAGGAGCGATTATAGGGCAGTGTAAATAGGAACAATCAAGAATACAAACGAAGAGAGTTTTTAACCCGAAGGCCAAACGTTCCCTGCCTTGCGCGGCCGGCGGACGGGAGATAACGCGACCCGGACGATACGGAAAGTTTATTTACCAAACGTACAAAAATCTAAATTCAGATAAAATATTGACAAAAGGGGATTATAAATGAGTTCAGGATCCAAAAGAGATAGAGATCTAAACAGTAGCGAAGAAAAAGAAGAGATCTTTAAGAAAAGTAAAATAGTAATTAGATCACCAACATTAAAAACAGAAAAAATAAAAGTAAGTGAAAGAAAAATGGGAGATCTAAAAGAAATTAAAGACATGATTAAAATTAAGAGATGAAATTAAGAAAAGTACAGAAGAAAATCAGAAACTACGAGAGGAAATGGCAAAACAGGAGATAAAATGGGAATCGGAGAAAAACAATTCCAAAAGAGAATCGAACAACTGGAAGATAAGTTTGAAAAAATAGAAAAAGAAAAACGAAAGTGTAGGTTGATAATCAAGGGTGTAAAATTAGTAGCAAATCGAAAAGAAGAAGAAACAAAACAATTCCTCGCAGAAAAATTGGGAGTAGAAGTAGAAGTAAAGAATGTAGTAACACTGCAAGGAAATAAAGGTACAACTACAAGTCTGGTTGAAATGAAAGACTGGGATAATAAACAGAAGGTCATGAAAAATAAATATAAACTGAGAGGATCCACCGTATACATAGACAATGATATTACGCCAAAAGAGAGAATACAGGCCGAAATAAGAAAAATTGCAAAAGAAGAGAAAGTAAAGGCAGAAGAACGAAAATCGGTTATAAGAAAATCATCATAGAAGGAGTGGAATACGTCTGGGATGATGAGGAAAAAGGGTTATAGAGAAATCAAAAACTGATAACAAAAAGAACCAGGCCGAACTTATAAAGAAATATGCGATGGACATGGACGACGATAAACAATATAAGATGAACAACAAAATGAAGAGCGTAGGAATAGACAAAAGTAAAGAAAGAAAAGGATAAGAGGAAAATAAGCAAAATGCAACAGGAAAAGTTGAGAATAGGAACATGGAATGTGAGGGGAATTAAAGACAAAGAAGAAGATTTAGTAGAAGAAATGATAGAACATCAAGTGAAAATCCTAGGAGTAACAGAAACCAAGAAGAAAGGAAGAGGTATGAAACGAATCCATAAAGGATACTGGCTATTTTGGTCAGGAGTGAAGGAAACGGAAGGAGCGAGATGTGAGGTAGGATTAATAATAAATCCAGACATGCTAAAAGACATTATAAAGGAAGAATATATAAATGAACGGATTTTAAGATTAGAAATGAAGCTAATAGAAGAAGAAATATGGAGTGTGATAATAGCATACGGAGAAAACGAAGATGCTAGAAAAGAAGATAAAGATAAGTTCTTTGAGGAAGTACAAAGAGAAATGGATAATGGAGGAGAAAATGTAATTGTTATGGGAGACTTAAATGGACGAGTAGGAAAACGGAATACAGGTATAGAAAAATACTTAGGGAAAGAAGGAGAAACGACCAGAAATAATAACGGGGACAGAATCATAGAAATCAGCACAGAAAACAATTTAGTGATCGCAAACACAAAATTCAAACATAAGGATATACACAAATTCACAAGAGTAGTAGAAAGCAGGAACGAGAAGTCAATTATTGACTATTTCTTAATAAGTAAACCAAAATGGAAAAAGGTACAAGACCTCAAAGTAACAAGACAAGCAGAGATAGGAAGCGACCACTGCTTGGTAAAAATGGACCTAAAGAATAAAAAAGAAGAAAAAGAAGATAAGAGGAGAAAGAAATCAGTGGAAACTATAAAAACATATAAACTAAAAGAAACAGAGAACCAAAAAGATATAGGAAATTATAACCAAAAATTTAGAGCAAAAGATAATACAAAAGGGGTAGAAGAAAAGTGGGAAAGATATAAAGATACCATACTAAATGCTGCGAGAGAGAGTTGTGGGACAAAGAAAATAGCTAATAAAAATATGAAGAAAACAGCATGGTGGAACGAAGATATAGAAGCAAAGATCAAAGAGAAAAAGCAGGCATGGAAGAGATACTTAAGTACAAAAAAAAACAGATGACTACGAAAAATATAAAGAAACAAGAACAGAAACGAAAGCGGCGGTGAGAAAAGCAAAAGAAGAATCATGGATATAATTTGGAGAAAAGATGACAGAAAACTTTCGGGAGAACCAAAAACTATTTTACGGAACCTTAAAACAACTTAGGAAGAAAAAGGAATATAATATGATGAACATAAAGGGAAAGGACGGAAAAATAATAACAGAAGAAGATCAAATAATGGAAAGATGGAAAGAACATTTCGAAGAACTAACAAAAGCAGAAAACAGTACAACAGATGAAAAGAAAGAACTAGACGAAAGAGAAGAAATCGAAGAAATACAAGAGAAAGAAGTTAGGGAGCCCATAAAGAAAATTAAGTTAGGAAAAGCAGCAGGAAGAGACAAAATAACACCGGAAATGATAAAGTTAATGGGAAATGAAAGAAAAACTAAATATACAGAATTGCTAAATGAAATAATGAAGACAATGATAATACCAAAGGATTGGAATATAGGAATCATACTCCCCATACATAAGAAAGGTGACAAAAAAGAATGTGGTAATTATAGAGGAATTACGTTAATAAGTGTCCCCGCGAAAATACTGGCCAGAATAGTTGAGAAAAGAATAAGAGACAGAATAGAAAATACAATAGAAGAGACTCAATGTGGTTTTAGGAAGGGGAGAAGCACACAAGATTTAATATTCATCATTAGACAAATCAGCGAAAATTTATTAAAAAGGAAGGAAATACATATGTGCTTTATAGATTTAGAAAAAGCTTTTGACAGAATACAAAGAGAACAAATATGGAAAGCACTAGAAAAAAGAGGAATAGAGGAAAGAACGATAGAAATAGTAAAAGCAATGTACAGAAGTAATAAAAACGTATTAAGGACTAACAATGAAGAGTCACGAGATTTCGTAACAGAAATAGGAGTAAAGCAAGGATGCGTGCTAAGCCCCTTGCTGTTCTCAATTGTGCTAGACGAGGCGATGAAAAATGCAAAGAAAAAGATGAAGAAGACAAAATTGGGATACTGGCAAATGGAACAAACAGAAATAAACGAACTCATGTTCGCTGACGATATGACGATAATAGCCGACACAGAAGAGAATCTACAATACAACCTAGAGGTGTTAGAAACAGAGCTACGGAAAATAAACATGAAAATAAACATAGCGAAAACTAAAAGTATGGTAGTGGCCAGAGAGAATATAACACACAAAATAAAAATACAAGAAAAACAAATTGAACAGGTAGAAAGTTTTAGATATCTAGGATCAATAATCGAGAACAACGGCAAAATAGATAAAGAAATTAATGATAGAATGGAGAAAATAGGGAGAATCTACAATACTCTGAAAACGAACTTTTTAGGAAAGAAAAAGTACCAAGAAAAATAAAAACAGAAGTAGTGAAAAAAGTGGTGAGACCGTCAATAATGTATAGTAGTGAATCGTAGTCTTTGACCGAAAAACATAAAATAAGACTAAATGCAATGGAGATGAGGTTCCTAAGAAGGATACAAAATAAAACGAAAAGAGATAAAATCCGAAATAAAACGTACAGACAAGACTTAAAGATAAAACCTATAATGGAAAAAATAGAAGAAGGACAATTAAGGTGGTTTGGTACCTTGAATGTTTGATTATGCCGAAGTGAACATTAATTTAACTAAGTTGTTATTTACCCAAAGTGATTAGAAATAAATTGGAAGCTTAAAAGTATAGTGTAAACATTTTCGCTATTAGAACGACCGAATTATTACTGTAAATAACAATTTTGTGTATTAAAACATCAAGTAAAATTCTAAGTAAATAATTCAATTTTGCGGAACAGCACAACATAGGAATACTGAGATAAATATAAAACGGGAACATTTCGACATGTCTTTCTGTTTTTCTAGTATCAACACCCAATTTGTTCTTAATCATATTTTGCAGAAATGCTAAGAATAAACAAAACTAACAACGAAATACGACAGTTTTAAAAAATGCTATGGAAGAAGCAACAACATGATTGCCACATCTGGTACAAATTGATGTGTTTTTTAAACGTTATGCAAATTTCTAATGAGATATAAAAATAATTCTTTTTTAATATTTTTGCTTGTTTAAAATCTACATCTATATAGAATATTTATTATGTAAAGGTGTTTTAAGTACAGAAGTAGTGAAAAAAGTGGTGATACCGTCAATAATGTACAGTAGTGAATCGTGGTCTTTGACAGAAAAACATAAAATAAGACTAAATGTAATGGAGATGAGGTTCCTAAGAAGGATACAAAATAAAACGAAAAGAGATAAAATTCGAAATGAAACTTACAGACAAGACTTAAAGATAAAACCTATAATGGAAAAAATAGAAGAAGGACAATTAAGGTGGTTTGGTCATGTGTGTCGTATGCCAAAAAACAGATTAGTGAAAATAGTGTACGAATCGCGAGTTCCGGGTAAAAATCAAAGAGGAAGGCCAAGAAAAACCTGGGAAGAAGGAATAAGAGAGGCAGCAGCAAACAAGGGAATAATCTGGGAAGGTATAAAACAAGTAGCCCAAGACAGAAAACTATGGAAAGAAAAGTATACAGCAACATAACAAACTCTTCTCCCACTGCCTTACACCTAACGATAAAAAGGGCATAAGGATTAAGTAAGTAAAACTTAAAAGCCATTATCTATCTACAGTGCGCCGAATTTTTGTGAAATCACTTAAGAAGGGTACGTGAATGAAAGGAAGGTTACAGTTAATGAGAGAACAACCCTTGAGTTCTCCACTACTTAACGACTAATCAATAAATTTGTCATAATATGGAAATGCCATCTCTTGTAAAATTCTCTTAAGGTGCAATATGTTCATTCAATTTTCAATTTTAACTTATCTCTGCAATAGTTAACTTCTTCCCAAGCTTTAGTTACGCGGTATTTTTTTCTTAAAGATGGAGTGCAAAAGTGTTTTAACCCAAAAGGGTAAAGAAAAACCTTGTTTAGACAATTATCGATTGATTGTAACAGTGCTTGTGAAACAAAAAAAATTTAGAAATGCTCAATCAAATCCTGCAAAGTACGATTGCATACCACTGTTGAAAAAACTTTTTTGCAACAAATCAATCAACACACTCACGACAGTTATGCCGTTGCAATTACAATTAGTATTGTAGTAAATAAAAAAATATTAACGAAAAGTTTGAAGGTGTCCATCCTATATTGTATACTGTCTTCCGAATAAACAGCAAGCAACATATAAATCCATGGTCAACATGATAAAAGATTCAGGCCTTAGACTACAGTCAAAGAGGACATCGGTGTAGTATGAGCTGGCGAAAATAAATTTATTCAAGGAAGCTTTCTCGGGCGCCAAAATAGGGATATTTCTTCTATTTGACAAAAATATTAAAAAAACGACTGAAAGATTATCATTTGTTGGAGAGAAAAACAACGACTCAGAATTAGCCAGAAATGTCAGGATGGTATCGGCATTCGTTTTTGTACGCATTGCTGATTTGGACAAAGCAGTTGACGAACTTTCGGCGGCGCTCCCAAACAAATTACAAGAACTCCCGTTCGAGGACAATTATATCGGGTCTCCTACTTGCAGAAGTAATGGACAGCGGCCTCCTTTACTTCATCCCGAGATATGATCAGTCTATGACGGAGTTATATCCGAAACTGATCGTACCAATAATAATGCAAAAGCCGCGCACAGGAGACTTCAGCGTGAATTATCGATGGACTATCCGGCAATATGGAAATTTATCCACACATTAAAAAAAATTAATGTGGTCGCTATGTATTTTATAACAAATTAAGGCAAAATGTGAACCTCCTCATAAACTTAAAAAGTATGTTTAAGCATATATTAGGATTAAAAGATTGTAACTGAATGTACCACTACCCGTACTTTTGAGAGTATTTGATGGCAATTGCTCACAATTACGAACTTGCAACTAAAAAATGTTTTAATTGCGTTTTCCTTCCATCTATTTTAGCAATTAAATTTATAATTTATTAAACAGTAAAAATCAATAAGTAACTAGAGGCATTTTATTTTTATCGCACGTTACTAACGGTTAAAACGCTTTCAATTTTGCGTTATCTTGCTTAATAATTGCTCCTTCATGTAATTTTATATTTTGCGCTCTAATTTTCTCGCGCTCTAATGTCGTCGCGCTCTAACCGTCGCGCTTTAATGTTCCATCCCATAACTGTATTTTCAATACAAACACCCTATTCAAGCTAAGTTATCTCACATGCATAATATTTTCTGATTCTTTAGTACAACATAAAATTTAAGGTAAAAAAGTGGTTATGAAAAGCACGTTTGAAATAAATAAGCTATTACCGATAAACCGTTCTATTTTGTAAAATTATTACAAAATCGATATAAACTGAAAGTAAAACAATAACGCATTAATCAACAATTAATTATTTATAATATAAGAAAGCCAAAAAAAATCTTAAATGTCACCCCACTGCTCTGGAATAACATTATTATGATACAATTACCTTGCATTTTGCAGCCAAATTAATTAAACAATTAAAAAGATTTTGGTTGCATCACACTATGTCATTTATCTTTCACAACTCTACAGTAAGAATTTGAAGTGACTGCCCATGGGTTGCAACAGGTAAAAGGCTATAAATGGATCAAACGAGGTGATCCTAATGCGTGACCCACCAAGTCACTGGGCTTAAAATGTTGGGCAACGATTAATCCAGCCAGATAGTCGCCGATAATTAAAACATTAATATTTGTTTTAAACTGTTGTTAACGATAGACCTCTTTACTCAGTCCTAAAATTACTGTTTTGTAGGCTAATAATGCCATCCCTACCAAAAATTCCATAATGGTAGCAGTCTGTGCACCATGTTCACCTCTACTATCAAACGACCCTGTCTCACACAAACGACAAAAAGGGTAGATTTGCTGATAAATCCCTACAACTTTCTGACAATTTTCTTTCGCTTATCTTATATATCACCTTTATATTTTCCTAATATAAATAATTGCATATTTTAACAATACTTCACAAAATACATTAGTCAGGAGCAAATTTGCAAATGAAAAAAAAACACCATAACTGAAATGAGTATTCTTGCGTATGACTACAGTCATAAATAATAGCATTACCATTTGTTATGCGCATTTTCAAATATTTGTTTGTTCCTTTTGCTATATGGGGTCACCACTTGAAGTTTGTTACTATAATTAATATTCACCCTATATACAGTTTGATACTATGGTAGATTAAATATTACTGGAATAGCCACTAGGAAACCACTTTCCTTCTAACATTTTTGTGTTTTATTTGATAATATTTTCCACTAAATTATTTACTGATTATCAAATTTATCTACCAAACGGTGTGTTTTTGAAAAGTACTTAAATCAGACACTTTTAAAAATTTTCATTTATGGGTAAATGCAATGTTCAAATAGAAATATTTCTTTCCATTTTGAAGAAAGGTTCTCAACGAAGATTAAGCCTAAGTTAGACAGTCTTTTTAAAAATGTATAGCCTTTATTTTCGAATCAGAAATTTTGGGTTATGTAATACAAATGTGGCAACATACACTAGAGTGAAAAACCACATTCAAAGTAACCAAAAAAAACATCCATACCAAAGTCTACCATATAGATTTTTGAAATTTCCAAATAAATAAAGATAAGTAAAATTATAAAAACTGTATTTGTTATGGATTTGTTATTTACTAGATGAATGCCGTATTTGCTAAGTCTAAATTTCACTCAAATATTTGGTACATCATCATTCATCATCATTAGCCATCTTCGGTCCATTTCTGAACATAGGCCTCTTTCATGTTTCTCCAGTGTTCACGATTTTGAGCTTCTCTGATCCATGCTAACCCGGCTGTTTTCTTAAGGTCGTCGGTCCAGCGCATTGGGGGTCGTCCTCTGTTTCTTCTTCCTAGGTATGGCCTCCATTTTAATAAAGTGTTAGACCATCTTCCATCTTGGTATCTAGCAACATGTCCTGCGTAACCCCACTTCTGTTCTGTCGCTGCCTCCACAACATCTTTAACTTTCGTGATGCTTCGAATCCATGTATTCCTTCTACGATCTTTTAGGGATATTCCTAACATCTGACGCTCCATTGCTCTTTGCGTCACTTTCAATTGGCTCATTGACTGTTTGGTGAGGGTCCATGTTTGTGCTCCGTAGATCAACACCGGTAATATGCACTGATCAAATAGTCTGTTACGTAAACGCATAGGTATATTTTTATTTTTTAGTGTTTTACTTAGTTTTCCGAACGCGCTCCATGCTAGTCTTTTCCTGCGGTTTATTTCTATTTTTTGATTAGGCCTTCCTAACGTTATCATATTTCCAAGATATATATAGCTTTCTACATTTTTGATTTCTATGTTTCTTACATTTATTCTTGGATTTTCTGGGCACATTACTTTTGTTTTTTTTTTTTGTAAATTCATATTTAAACCAACTTTAGATGCTTGCTGTTCTAAATCAGTTAACATATTCTGTAGCTCCTCAGAGTTTTCTGTGATAAGTACTACGTCGTCTACATATATGAGATGGTTTAGACGTTTTCCATTTATTAGTATGCCTCTGTTGTCCCAGTTAAGTTGTCTAAATATATCTTCGGTAACTAACATAAATAATTTGGGAGATAACGTATCTCCTTGTCTTATGCCGCATTTAATTGGGATAGGTTTAGTATGTTCATGAAGTTGTATTGTCAACGTTGCATGTTCATATATATATATGATAAAAGTATTGAGTACCGATGATCTATCCTTGCATTATTTAGCGACCTTTTGATTGCCCATTGCTCTACGCTGTCAAAGGCCTTCTTAAAATCAACAAAGGCCATATGTACATTCAGATTATATTCTACTGATTTTTCTAGGAGAATTCGCATATTTAATAGATGTTCATGTGTACTGTAGTTTGTTTTAAATCCAGCCTGCTCTACTGTCAAATACTGTTCTATTTTATTATTAAGTCTATTTGTAATAATTTTTGTCAATAGTTTGTGTACCTGTGAGAGTAGACTGATTGGTCTATAATTCTCCAAATCCGCCTTGTTTCCCTTCTTATATAATATTACAATTACCGCATTGTTGAAACTTTCGGGTACTCATCCTTCCATGAGACATTTATTGTAAAGATCACATAGCTTTGATATTATGGGTTTTCCTCCTGCTTTTATCATCTCTGTCAAAATTCCATCTTCTCCTGGCGCCTTGTTATTCTTCATCTGCCTGAGTGAGTGGTATACTTCTTCTATTGTTATTTCGGGCATCTCCTCTGATCCTATGTTGGTTATTTTTTGTTTTGTATTCTCTCCCTGTTCTTCTTGTTTCTTTGAACTGTACAAGTTTTTATAAAACTTTTCTGTTATTTCTAGCATAGTTTCTCGTTGTCGTATCTCTTGTCCTCTCTCATCTTTTAATACCACTATTTGTTGTTTTCTATTACTTCTTAAGCTTTTCAATCCCCTGTTATTTTCTATTATTTTTTCTACTTCTATTTCATAGTAGTTTTCGAGATCCTTTCTTACTAATCTTCTCGTTTCTTTAGCCATTTCTCTAAATTCGTCATATTTACCTTCTCTAAATAACTTTCTTTTGTTCTATTTTAATCTTAGTTGTTTGCTTTAGTTTCTCTACTTTTTGTTTTTCCTTGGTGCAACTTTATCAGCGGTATCTTTCATTATTTTGTTCAGTATGGTACTTTGATCATTTAAGTTTTACTATTCCATGTCTCTTCTATTTGTTGCAGTGCATTTTGTAGATCTTGCTGATATTCGTCCGTTTTCTCCAATAATCGTTGAGTGTCTGGTAGATTATATTTTCTTTTCTTTTCTTTTTGTTATTTTGCTATTAATATGTATTTTAGCTCTAACCATTCTATGATCACTGCCTATGTTAAAAGAATTTAGCGTTGTTACATCTTTTACTATATGCTTATCTTTGAGAGAATATAGTCTATTTCGTTCTTTGTTCGGGTGTCCGGAGATATCCACGTCCATTTACGTTGTTTTTCTTTTTGAAAAATGAATTCATTGCATAGATCTTGTGGCGTGTTAAAAATTCAAGCATCATTGTTCCGCGCTCGTTCCTTTCATCAAAACTGTAGGGTCCTATATATTCTTCGTTTTCTTCTTGTTTATTGCCTAGCTTTGAATTAAAATCGCCTATGATGAGGGTATAATTAGTATTTTCTTTGGATAGATTACCATTGATGCATTCGTAGAAGCTTTCCATTTCTTCATCATCGTGGGCAGTTGTTGGGGCATAACATTCTATTATTTTTAATTTGTGTTTATTTGATATTTGTATTGTTACTGATGCGACTCTATCTGTTTCGCTATCTAGCCTGGTTATATTGTGTATTAGTTTTTTATTGATCATAAAACCTACCCCACGTTGGCTTTCGTTTTCTGATCCTCGATAATACAATAAGTTACCTGATTCGAGTATTATACTTTCTTCTCCTCTGCGCCTTATTTCGGATAATCCAATAATATCCCACTTTATTTTAATTAGTTCATGCTCCAGTTCATATATGTGTTGATCGTGTAGTAGTGTTCTGGTATTTATGGTTCCAATCATTAGTTCAGTTATTTTTTGGCAGCCTGTCCTAACCCGGGGATTCTTAGCACCCCTGGTCTGCCTCATTATCCGACCGCCGCCATGGGCGGGGATAAGCGGACCGCCGGGGACTCGGGGCCTTTCCTTAGGGTTTAATATCATCACGAAAGGTATTTTGGCATTAAAACATTTAATTCCAAAATTTGGTGCAGCTTTAGAAAAATTTAACACATGCGAAAAGAAAATTTGTGACTGTAAATAAGACCTGTATTTACAGCCACATACAAAATTTTATAATTGTATGAATATTGTCCCGAAAATAGTGAACTCGATTTCGAAAAACGTACACCCTACTCAATAATTTAGAAAAACTTGGCATCAATATTTTATCGGACCAAATGCTAATTAACTATTTTGAAAAAAACAATACTTTTGGAAAACTAAAAGCAGCAATTATGTAACGATCAAGAAGAATGTGTTGTTCCACTACGGCGCTAATGCAAGTGCAGTTCATGAAAATTTGTTAAAATTTAACATCAAAATCGTTTCACCTCCACCTTAATCGTTTAATTTGAGACCTCCAGGTTTCCATTTGTTGTTGCTAAATGTAGGGATGATTTGATCAAATAAATAAATAAAATTGTAAGTAGTTATATTAGTAACCCCAGAGATGGCAAATCTCAGAAAACGATCATTATTTTATTTTTGTTGTGCTATCAGAAATCTTTCTATTTATCTATGTGTAATTTTTGATACTTTATTGGATATTCCATATTAACTCATTAAAATTAATTCTTTAGCTAAAATTAATTAATCAGCTACTTACGTACTTGTGTATTTGGTAAAAGTGCTGACAAACAAGTAGAAAAGCTGACTCTAAATAGCCTTTGCAGTTAGGTTGTTTGTGCTAAAAGTCCTGTCACGTCCAGACATAAAATCAATGCAAAGCACTGTGTTTACGTTTTGGTGAGCGAATACACAAAAAAGCACATGAAAAAGTTAGGCTTTATCCGATGGGTACATATACCCCCTTTCGTTGCAATGGCATAGCAGCTACCTCAGTTTTTTATGACTTAAGAATAGATAGAAACAACATTAACAACTCATTATGCCACCTTATTCGAATTGAGAGTAACGTTATTTTTATTTATTTATAAGCTCCAAAATCAACGATTTTCCTAACAAAATAAAATAACTAACTGTTCCTTTTTATTATAAAAGTAAAAGGAGCTTTAGGTTGCACGATCGGGTAAAAATAAGAAAACGACATAACCACCGCAAAATGTTATAATCTAGAAGAGCCAGTAAGATAATTTTGAGAGCCTTATAGCTTAAATTTTAGTTGAGTTTAAGTGCCCTATTATTTGGCGTTTCTTTTTAAAGTATTAATGATCCTTAAACTTAATATATATTAAGTGTGTATATCTTGAGAATTAAGAGCTAATCTGAGAATAAACAATCACGAGTAACGTTCATGATTATCATGTGCTTATATGTTCTATTAAAATATTATATCAAAAATCAATGCAACTTTTTAATGTTGCAAAGTTTTGTGACAAGAGGCTGTCTACAATAACGTTTACTTAACAAACAGTGCTTCAGCTTTTAATTGGATGTGGCAGTGGATTAGAAGCAAGCTAGTAGTTGCTTTAGATAGGTTGAACCGATTGTAAAGTACGGTTTTACGTCTTCTTAACTAAAGTTATAATTTGTAATATAACTACAAAGCAAGCTGCCTTAGTATCTTTGTAGAAATAAAAGCAAAGTTTGGTCCTACATAATTAATACTGCACAACCAAGAACAATAAAACCGGATCAAGTGAAAATTTCTTCCTTTAACAAAATGCTCAACTCGGAAATGAATTCATCTGCAGCATTTCAGCACGCTAACGCATATTTAACGGCGGTCTTGGGTTGATTCAAAGCGCAAGTTACTAAAGCATTTCAATCATTTCTGCACGTCCCGGCCCCCACTCGTTCTCAGCAATTAAACAGATATTTGCGACGGCTCCCAAATTCATCTGTCCTATTTAAGTCACACGCCTCTACGCACGGAGTAACTCGCGACACGTTTGATTTATAAACTTCGCCGTAACAGTCCTTTATTCGCCTCAAAGCCTGGTTACAAATGCATTCCCGTGTGCCGAGTTCGTCCAGGGGCCATTTTTCTTCGCGCCGCTGTCCTTTTCTCGCCGTCTCTGCACATACAAAGCAGCTCTATTCTGTTTAATTAAAGGGTGCCTTTGAGGGAGGCTGCTTTAAGGACTCCGTCGTTTTTCACGGTGTTAATTAGTTGCAAATAACGCTGCCTTTATAAGGTTTTTCTGGTTAGCTACAGCCCTTTATTAGAGCGCGTAAATTAGATTACTCTTCACCTATAAAAAATTTAAAAGCGACCTGTATTAGAGTGGAATCGTTAGAGTTAAATAAAATCTATACAAAATTCTAACTGGGAACAGGAAAGTATTTTAAACTAAGAAAATAAAGTAGTTTCATATATAGTTCAAGTAAAAATATTTTAATATTATTAAACAATATTAATACTAAAGTTTACCTTGTCTATGAAAATAATTCTTTATTTTCTTTTTCTTCTAGTTTGTACAATAAACAAATTAATCTCTTATTGTAATATCTACTTGTATTTGCCTGATTAATTTGTTCAAAAATACATGTAGATTACTTGACAACAAAAACTTTTTTGAAATAATTTATTTTTTCATTAAATTTCTAATAAGTTATGATATTTCATAATAAGTTGGTTTATTAATAAACACTGTTAAGGCTTCACTCTGGCCTTCCAAGGGTTTGATGCCTTAGATAGGAGAAAGTATTGTTACCTAAATAGAGAAAGAAATTAACCTGCAAGATATGAGTAATAAACCAGTTAACTGCTAAAAATTTAAATAAATGATGTCTTAGTTTAAGACAAAGACACCTTTTCTACTTCGGATGTATATTTTTTTCTGATTTTCTTAATGTAAGAAGGATTCGTTGAAATATTCATTCTTTACTAGATTTTTAGTAAAAAAAGTTACTTTTAGATGTTGCTATTAACTATCACAACGTTTAATATGGGTCTATAGGTGATATCTGTGAGAGTTGCAGATAAAGATATATGCAGTGTACTTAAATAGCTGGTTCTATCCAACTGTAATAGACATGGTGATAAAAAGTTTGTCACTGCAATGAACCAAAGACTTGAGCAACTTAGAATTTGTAACACAGTGGCGAGCGACTGAAACGTCTGATTATCTTAAAATTTGCAACATGGTCCAGACAAAAACTTCTCCGTTGACAACTCCCGGCGCAACTGACGTGTCATAACTATTAATTAGAAGTATCCCATTGCATATAGCCTTCTGCATCTATAGGAATCTCTGAGTGTAGTGACTACTTCTTCTGTCCTAATGGGACTTTTACGAATACCTACAACAAAAAGAATCGCAGACTCTATAGAATCTACTTGCCACATTACAGGAATGAATCTCCAGAAAGGTGAAGCCCCTCTCGAGCGAGGCAAAGAAAACACTTCCTGGTGCTGCAAAGCGCAAAATAAAAAAAATAAAGCCGCGCAAACCACAAATCTTAGTAAAACCTTCTCTCCCAAAATAGCTAGGGATAGCCAAAAGATAGGGAATCAAGAGAAACAAAAAAGCATGGAGATAGATAATTCGATATTTTCTAAAAGCATAAATCATAATATTAAGCCTGACTATCCTAACAAATGCCTTCGTTGAGTCGATCATAAATAAACTGGATTAGATCCACTTCGATCTCTAAATGGGGGATCTTCCTCAAGATTATCCCAACTAAGGTTTAATCCACGCGAAATGTTTTGATCAGTTTACTACGGACTGGGCGAAGTGAGTCATCGGAAAAAATACCATTTTAAAGGATACGATAGTTAACATCAATGATGCCAGAGACGTATTCAAGCCAGTTTGGACCATATCGTAAATTTTGGGGCTCATTGAGGAACTGGAAAGTATCCTTGGTAGACAGACAGTTTAAAACCTCAGCCTCTATACAGATATCTGGCGAGAAGTACATAGAAAGCCTACTCCAAAAGGATAAAAAATGATTCTCCTTTTAGATAAACAATTCTGCTCCTGGCCTATTCAAGAGCTCAAGTAAGAAAACAAAACCACTTCCATTTAAATGGAGGTAGAAAAGGTTCAAGATGAACGCTCTAAAGAAGTGTCTTAGATGTAAAAATTATAAAAGAGTCATGAGAGTCCTTAAATACGTTATTAGAACTGTTGTATGACTCAGGGAGTTTGGGTTTATAGGAACCGGATATAAAAGTTAAACTGCCAACTACCTGAAAACTTCTGTACCCTGATGACGAGCACCCTAACACTTATATCATTGCAAAGAACTAACTACGTCTAATACCACTCTAGGCTCTGACTATTAGAGGCCTATTTGTGGCACGAATTGAATCGTCTACAAGAGGAAATGCAAGAAAGCTAATTATTATGGGTTCATCTAACCTTCCATATAATTAATCAAGACCACCCCCAACTGAAAAAATCCAAGAAATCTAACTACTGTTATGATGTAATGCCATGCATATTATAAGTTACGAGACAGTACTAAAAGCAACCCAAGATACAAGTCACTTTTAGAATTTATTATTAGCAATAATCTATAAATAGTTAATAAAGATAACCAACCAACCTTCGTGATTTATTTAAGAAAGAAAGTCTTACACTTTATTTTATGTGTGCCTCCGATTTGCAAGCTGATCAAAAATTGGTATAAACCAAAATTATCAGACCACACATACACACACACGCGCACGCACCCGCACGCGTACACACACACACACAATATATATATATATATATATATATATATATATATATATATATATATATTTCACATAGATTCAACTAAGTTTGGATCAATTGCCTACAGAAATCCTAGAACTTATGGCTAGGGACTGTTTAAATTAGGCTTAACACTAGGATTCATATACCAAAAACACTTGAAAAACCAAATGCAGCAGAAACAATGTCTGTTACATTACCTATTATAACAAAACATAAATAAAGTTGCCTGTTCAAAGAAAAATAGAGAAAAATAGAATCCTCCAAGAAAACCACACATTCTGCAAGCTTATGACAACTGAAAAAACTGTACAATAGAGTGAAAGAAACTGACAATTGGGTAGAATACAAAACCAATCATTTGAAATACGTATACGCGCTAAGAAAATCAAAGAATATTTTATGGAACAAGTTTGTCAGGTCATTGAAAATACGCTACACAAAAGCTCTATTGAAATAAAATCAAAAAATTAAACTTACCTACAAATGGGGATAATGCGTAAACTGGGGGAAAATTTCTTGATCTATCGTCCTATACAAATAAAATTCTAAACTTGTTTCTAAACGTTTTCATTACCCAAGAACTTTTATCAAGTTACACAAACATCATCTCCAATTACGATTTGATGTCGGATTATTTCCTGGTAATAGTCTCAACTAGCGCAATCATTATCTACAAAACACCTAAACATAAGCTTAAACATCGCCGAAGAACTAAAATATACTACAAACCAGTTAACAACTGTAGTACAGGACGTAGGTTAGTTCTTCACTTTCCAGCTAATAAACACTATATTAACAATCCCAATATCCCAAATAAAATTATATAATTTATAAAAAAAAAAAAGAAAGGCTAAATGCCACACGTTAGCAGCATAATGAACAACAAAAGCGTCAATCGCCGAAATAACAAGAACGGTGTAATACCGTAAAGGAAACTTTCTACAGCGGTGCGAAATCGTAACAGTCACTTCCGGTTGCCGTTAACCGATTTGGCTGAAAATCAATCCCGCGAAAGGTACTTCCGTAAGATGTGTGCATGCCAACTTTGAAGTGAATCCGTTTGATAAAACAGAAGTTATCTTGTCTCCAGACACACAGACAGACAGACAGGATGATAATCTCAATAACTTTCTACTATAAGCTCCGCTGCAGAAATTTAATATGAAAATCACTAAAGACGTCAGGCAACAACAAACTCACATTCCATTAATATGCAGTCAAATAAATTTATGACTAAAATTGGATAAAAAACAGAAGGATTTGCAAACTATTTAGCAGAAGTTTTCCAAATTAATTCTAATAAAGTAGATCAGAAAGTAGAGGCAAAATTACAATTCCAACTACAAATGTTTCTCCTAATGTGCAAGATCAACTTTTAACAAATTTAAAATAAGATAAAAAGATTAAAAAATCTTCAGGCTACGACTTCAAAACGGCAACAGTTAACTGGACATGGAACAAGGATCTTTAAAATCATCTTTAATAAGATCCTCAAACTTATATACTGGTCCTTATAATTAAAACTTTTTCAGATAATTCTTATCTCTGAACCTGACCTCTAGTCCTGTCAGGCTACTCTTCATATTGTCTAAGTTGCTTAAGTAACTGTTAATACGGCCTACTAAAGAACATTTACTGCCAGAAACGTAATTGCCTAACCATCTTCTTCTTCTTTTTCAGCCTTCTGCCATCCACTCCTGAATGTAGGCCTCACCCATTTCTCTCCATCTGTGTCGGTCACTGGTTTATTTTGTCCAGTTCCTACCAGCTATCTTCCGAATGTCATCCACTCATCGTTTCTGAGGTCGACCTTTTTTCGCTTAGTTTCACGGGAGCGCCATAATAGTGATTTCGTTGTACATCTCTCATATACCTGTCTCGCGATATATCCGGCCCATCTCCATTTGAGGCTTGCTATCCGTTCTATGACGTCAGTTATTTTGGTTCTTCGTCGGATTTCTTAATTTCAGATTTTATCTCTTAATGATATCCCCAGCATATCACGCTCCATAGCTCTCTGCAGCACTCTCAATCTATTTGCGTTCCGTTTCGTTTCCATACCGTATGTAGTCACTGGTAGGATACAAGTATCGTGGACTTTACGTTTGAGGTTGATCGGTACATCTGGATTCCTTAGGATATATGACAATTTGTCAGGGATATTCGCCTTGTAATTTCAGTACCTTGGTTTTCTTTTCCTAATTTGATGATGTGCCCTAAGTATATATATTCTGTCACGTTCTCCAGCATTTGGCCGTCTACTGTAATTTACATATTGTATTGGCTCATGATTTTAGTCTTAGCAGAATTTATCTTCAGGCCTGACTTTTCTGCTGCTTGTTTGAGTTCTTGCATCATGGGTTTTAGTTCCTCTAGGTCTTCAGACATAATCACCACATCATCAGCAAAGCTTTGCCTAACCATCAACAAACATAATTTAAACTGCATTCCTAAATAAAAAATCCTGAATTTCTTATTTATTAGATGTTAGATAGGCATTTTACAAAGTATGTCACAGAAGACTACCACATAGAATTAAAAAAAATATACACAAATAACATTTGTATTTGACACACAGAGGTTTCTAAACTAAATTTGATAAGAAAGTATCGCACATTAAAGACATGGGAGCAAGGGCTAAGGCCTGAGTTGTCTACAATGGAGTAAACAAAAATAGATACTCCTTGACAAGATGGCAATGCGCATGTGCAATTAAAATCGATAATAGCGTCAGTTGATCGACGAAACAAAGCAGTAGCTCCAAAAGTGGAAGATAAAGGCGACTAAAAGTAAATCAACACATGTTACATATTACAACAAAGCATGACCACTTGTCGTCCTTAATAATAAACACATACCCCAGTCAAAAGAATTTAAATAGCAGGGATTATGTATTGACATAGGGATGACATAGAAAACACATACTACCAAAAATAAAAAAACAAACGCAAGAAAACAAATCAGAAGTAAAAAAGTATTGGTTTATCGAAAAAAAATTCTTACCGTTGACCTACAAAATTTTGTCCTACAGGACTAATACGGATTTATGTTGCCAGATATAACGCTGCGTAAATAGAAAAGTCATTTAAGACTTTTGGTTAAAACCATTTGTAATATGTGACAAAACCCTCCACTCGAACTTAAAATCCCCTATGCAAGAGAACTAACCAATCAGATAACCCTGATGCTTTACCCTACAAAATTGTTGCACATCTGACGGAAAACTTAACCGACTGAAGAAGAAGTGGTCAAAAGTTCTAACAGATTAGAAGTGGACCTGACTCCATTGGGAGTTCTTCCATTTGCGCTAGTCACTGTATAACATTAATTCATAGAATATTTTAATATTCAGACTGCAAATAAATTATATGTTAATAAAAAATTATTTTACATACAGCGTTAAGAATTAAAAATGCAACAAATCATTAACTTGTTTTTTTACTGTTAATTGTCAACTAGTACATACATATATGTACTTTTTCTCCTAATTATCTTTCCAGTTTTTAATAGTAAAAATTTTTATCTGTCATATTGCTATGAGTAATCGTTTCTAAGGCAAGGATGCTTTTAAAATAAATAAAATTGAACGCAATTGCGATAAATATTTCTGAAATTTTTCGATAAATAAAATATTTGCATTAATCGGGAATTTTAACTAGTTCATGTAAACTTGATTAATGTTATCTTTATTATGTTTCTTTTTAATGTAACATTTAAATCAAATATTTGGATAGACATTCTAAAATATTGGAAAAAGCAGATTAAAGTACCCTATATAATCAAGATAATAGAGACTAATAAAGTAATGAATATATAAGTTACAATTTTTCATTCTATTGAAAGCAAGCATAGTTTGACTATATATAGGTGGATATTCGATTAGCATTGTGCTTAAATGCGACCATTTGTCTTTAGTGTTCTCTGTGAGTATCCATTACGATGCCTGAATTTTCTATAAAAGAACTTGCAGCGCTACTAACCTTTAAACAAAACAAACATATTATATACCTTTCAGTTTTGTATCTTGATTTCAATAATTTCTTTGCCGGAAAAAATTATTACATATAATTGTACAAGCAAGAGCTGGTAGTTGTTAGTGAGACCTTTTAGGTCGACAATGTACAAACGGAGCAAGACTATTTAGAGTACTTATTAGAGCATTGTTTGTCAAATATATTGGATTAACAACCTAATGAAAATAGATGTTAAAAAAACTTTTTAGCAAATGCTATATTGTCAGGTCCTATACAGTATTGAGCAGTTACAGTAAGAACAGTAACGCTATTTTGTTAGACCTACTGAATTGAAAAGGTCAACTAAGCCTATGGTGTTTATTAACTTTCTACAACGGAGCTTATAGTAGAAAATTAATGAGATTATCATCCGGTCTGTATGTCTGTGTGTCTTGAGACACTATAACTTCCGTTCTATTCAACGGATTTACTTCAAACTTGGCATACACACATCTCAGTCCGTCGCTTGCTTTTTGTAAAATATGACCCTTGCAGAATTCTGCTAGTTTCGCGCTGTTACAGAAATACTTTTTCAAACTGCTTAATCTAATCTGTCTTGAATATAAATTATTATTATACATATGTTCATACTGAAGCTAAGTTATCCTAAAACGATACATTCTGAGACAACCGCTAAACTTAGCATACTCTATTTAGATATTACATATTTTGAGAAAAATATCAAAACTTTACTACAATTTACGCATCATCGTTTGGTTATCATGATTCGTTAGTGTCTACTATCGTTTTATTCAGTGTGACTAATAAAAATATTTCAGTATTAATATATAACTTTTTATATGAGTTATCCACGAAAAGTATCGTTATGCATCTACATACTAAAACAGAAGAGAGATGAACTACTATAACTATGTTTGAGAAGAGTAACTGCTTCTTTCACGGTTAATTATTTTCAACTTTATTGCCTTAAAATAACAATTACAGAAAGTAATTGTACATATGCAGCATTATACAAAGCACTTCAAATATAACCTGGACTAATTTGTGTGTAAACAAGCAACTACGCAACAGCTATGCTACCTTGAAAGAGTGGAGCTGCAACCTCCGCGCCCTCTCATGCTCGAGTTAGAACCTCTTCAGTCCTGTTTGGGAGTTGTTAGAGTGATGAGCAAACGGAAGGTACCGCAGAGCGAGGAACAATCGGTTGCGATCAAATTCCTTTTCGGAGAGAACGTCCTGTCTGCTGAAACTCAACACAGACTCCCACAACAGAATGAAAAAGAGTGTTTCTCACGGACCCGTGTGTTTGAGTGGTGTAAGTACTTCAGAGAAGGTAGAGAGCGCGTGGAGAATGAATCGTATGATCGTCGCCAGCAAACATCCGTTACCGAGTTACATGGTGGGTACCATGCACTTTGACAAACGTAAACAAAATGGTGTACATGTAAGCTGCCAGTCGTCTTCTACAGTAGTTTTAAAGTGAGGTGATGCATTTTCGAAGTTCTTAGTAACCACCGCTTAAACGTGGGTGCACTATTTTATTCCCGAGTCTCAGTAGTCATCACGTGAGTGGCGGCGTACCAGTTCTCCTAAACCCAAGAGAGGAGCCGATCGGCAAAGAAGGTGATGGCAAGGGGGGTTATCCACATAGACTTTCTGAAGGATGTCAGAACAGTCAATGCATCTTATTACTCAAACCTCCTGGCAACAGACGAGAAGGAAAAGATCCGATTTAAACAGAAGATCGATAGAAAGCGGATAGCCTTTCTTCAAAACAATGCACGCTCCCGTATGGCCAAAACAAGAAATTGAAATGAAACCTTCTGCCACATCCGCCGTACAGTCTTGATTTGGCCCCAAGTCACTTTTATCTGTACAAAAGTCTCAAATTAGACTTGTAAGGCAGGCGATTTGCGGACAACGAAGCCGTCATCTAGACTGTTCGAGAGTGGATACGCCACCAATCACAAGCCTTTTCTGAAAAAGGCATCAGAATTCTTTCAGAACAGTAGTAAAAATGTGTTTTTCTCCGGAAGAGAGTGCGACAGACATGTACAAGTAAGTGTTTGGCAATTTAGTTTTATTTTGTAAAAATATCAGTTCCGGTCATATTTGATCCACCTTGTACTAGTATAATACGAAAACGGTTGCCTAGTGCGGTTGGAAAATTACTCCATATTCTCTCTTTTTCTCTGACCTTCCTCAGTCTGTTTTTCTTTTTCTTCCTGTATATGGTAATTTTTGAAGAATTTCTTTAAAAAACATTAGGTTTCAAAACTCTCTTGGTGACTTCCTTACACCTAAAGTGTGTTCACGATAAATTTGTAACAAACAATGTTGTCTGCTACAGATCTCAAACAACATCTCAAACTATCTATTGTAGTGCATCGATGTATAATTAAAGACAACTGGTAAAATAAAGGTTAATTTTATTGCTTAAAAAATGTAGAACATTACTTTTAATATCCTGCTTAAATGTATTTACAACCTCTGGCATCACTTTTGTTTAAGTTCTTATACATTCTTAATATATTTTTGGATTTCCCACAAATTACGTTTAACAAGTGTCCAGTAGCGCTCTATTGGTCTTAACTCTAAGCAGTTAGGGGGACTGCATTCACAGGTAATAATATTGATGTTTACGCTGTACAATTGCTTTGCTTTTTTTCCATAGTGAGCTATGGCGAGGTATGGTCAAAATATTGTATTCACATTGTGTTTTTGAAAAATCGGCAATAAACATGCTTGCAGATATTCTTTTACGTAGATATCTCTATAAATTGTTCCCGCTGTTACAAACGGTGCGCTGCTTAAAACACACGTACAGATGGCCTGCTACACTAAAAATTTTTTTGGGTATTTGGAGGCTCCCTTCGTTCGGAATTTTGCGTCTACACTTAGCCAGTAAAATTCTTGATTAGTTATGTAGATTTAGTCAAGTCCTAGGTCCAATTATCCATAACCACAGCAGCCTTTACAGTTTCTTAAGAATAGTTCGTATAGCCTTTTTGCTCCTTTCTTGCTAGTAATTTCTTTATATTTTTATAACTTAATATACTTTGATTTTTTAATTTTCTCTATTCATCCTATCAATATTTAAAAACGTAAAGTAATTTTCGTTATCGCTTTCTTTTCTAACTGTTTGTCCATGATTCCTACTTTTTAAACACTTCCCGTTTATTCTTGACGGTTAACGTTCTTTTAAATTACAGGATGATATCGCGCACCACTTTTCTATTGAATTTCAGTTTTTTATCAATGTGGGCGTACAAAACTTTACTATTTTATTGAAACAGGTAAATACATTTTGGCGCATGTTTAATTATTTCAATGGGGTTGTTCACTATTCGCATTACAATTGCAATAGATAAATGACTTAGCACGTACTGACAAAGCACTTTTATTTGTTGTGCACGTCTGAGGTACTAAATAAATATTGAATTTGTTACAATTTTATCGCAAACATTATTTAAATAGTTAATTTTCTTTGGACATGGAATTATGAAAACTGTCAAAACGTAGGGAAAGAAAGTTTGTCATGAAGAATGTAGAATTAATTAGACAAATAATTTTAAATTTAATAAAACTATTCCGCGTTTCACTTTCATGCAGTAAGGAAGTGTTCCGAGCTCGTAGCCATAAGTGAGTGCAACGCGCGGAAATCGTTGACCCTCGGGTCACCTATATCAGTATACCTCAACTGATATAAACTATTTTTACGTTATATATTTTTGAAACACCAGCGAACTAATCGCAAGTCATCAACAGGAATTACAATAGCAGCAATTATTATTATCAACAGCCAACAACCGCTCAACAGGGTTTCCAGCCTCCCATTAATTTCAATCAGATGACAAGCCATTTAATACCACTATCTCCTGTTATAAATGCTTCTTATATACCTATTAACCAGCAATATATACTCCATACACAAATTCCAAACACATTTTCCCAAACACCGTTACAGATACATAACCCTATCACATCAACGCAATCAAATAACATGCTTAATAACGATGCAATAAGTAACACGAGTACCTCAGATTCTGAAAACGATATTGAATTATCTAATACACCAAGTAAAGATTGGCAATGTGTCAGAAACAATAAACGTAAACAAATATCTAAACAACCAGCATCAGCGAACACTATGATACCTACTATAGATAATAACAGATAATCGGTCCTCACAAATCTTACTGATGCGGCTGAAATAGAAAATACATCAAACACACAGCAAAATAAAACACTCAAACTACCACCAATATTTGTACAAGGGGTTACGGACTTTAATAAAATGATCGCAGCACTAACAGATGCTGCAGAATCAGAACAATACAAAACTAAAGCACTGGCTGATAACGTAATTAAGATATCTGCCAACACGGCTGATATATATCGCAAGCTAATCGCACTCATGAAAGAATCTAACGTCATATTTCACACCTATCACATGAAAGAAAATAAAGCATACCGTGTCGTCATCCGTAACTTACACCACCGGAGGAGAACGGTCACAAAGTGAGATCCATAACCAACATTAAACACCGAATAACAAAAATGCCCCTGCCAATGTTATTTTCAGACTTGGATCCTGCGCCAAATAACAAAGACATTTATAACCTCAGGTCTTTACAAAATCAAATTATAAAAATCGAACCACCACACAGAAATACAACAATCGTACAGTGTATGAGGTGCCAACAGTATAACCATACCCAGACCTACTGTAACCGCGCATTTGTATGTGTATAATGCGGCGGCTCACATGATAGCCGATCTTGTAAGAAGACAAAAGACTTACCCGCCAAATGTGCTCTCTGTGGCGGAGAGCACCCGGCTAATTATCGAGGCTGTACTGTACATAAGGAAATTCAAAACAAGTTAAGATCCAACATATCCTTACAAACTCGATCTACAACATCAAACATGATTCAACAACGGCTTCATCGAACTCACCCAATTTTCCCTAATAATCACAACCCACGAACATATAGTAAGGCCGTGCAAGGAAATACAAACACTACACAAGCACAACCCCAAGATATAACCTACAAAATTTCTAGAAGAATAAAGCTATGTTTTCACAACTGATGCAACAAAACGACATGGTAATAAACATGTTGTCCACAGTCATAAGTAAACTTGTAAGATAATGGACAATTCACTCCGTATATCTTTATGTAATGCTAATGGCATCCTGTCAAAAATCTATGAAATTGAACCATTTTTACAGATAAATAATATAGATATTCTACTTATATCTGAGACACACTTCACAGACAGGTCTTTTCTAAGAATACCATACTACACATGCTGTAACACAGAACATCCTGACGGTACAGCGCACAGCTATATTAATACGAAGCTCAATAGCTCACAATAAACTGGAAAAGTACGAAGAACCGTTTCTCCAAGCAACTACTATTCAAGTCTACAAATTATCACATCCACTAGTAATCTCTGTTGCGTATTGCCCACCAGGCACAGATTTTCCAAAGACGTCTTCAAGCCATTCTTCCAATCTCTTGGCAACAACTTTATATGTGGAGGTGACTATAACTGCAAACATACCTACTGAAGCTCTCGTCTAATAACTACTAGAGGCAGAGCTTTATATGAACTCATCCGCGAAGAAAACTATGGCTACCTATCCACCGGAGAGCCCAAGTACTGGCCCACGGATCTAAATAAGGTACCTGATTTACTGGACTTTTTTATCACCCAAGGTATATCCTCTACCTATACAGATATAGTTAGCAGCACTGACCTATCATCAGATCATACACCAGTCATTGCTACAATTAGCATTACAATTATTAAAAGACAAGCTAGACCATCCCTATACAACCAAAACACCGACTGGGACGAATTCAGAAGGCTTTTGCAAGAAAATCTCCAAACCAACATCAGCCTGCGCACCCCTAATAATATAGAGGAAGCCACAGAACACTTCATCACTACTGTTCAATCTGCAGCCTGGAGGGCTACGCCCAAACTTCCAAATACGGTACGACAGGATGGAAATATCCCCAATGAAATCCTTGAACTCATCAAGCAAAAAAGGAGGGCAAGATCTAAATGGCATAGGACTCGAAACGCAGTTGCAAAAACGATATTTAATAGACTAACCAATGCCCTCAAGAATAAAACAAACTGCACAAGCAAGAAACTTTTCAACACTAACTTCCTTGTCCCGAGCCGACCACAGTATCTGGAAAGTTTCTAAAGCTAATAAAAGACCACAGGCTATAAATCTACCTTTAAGAAAACCAAATAATGACTGGGCAAAGACAGATCAAGAAAAAACAGATCTCTTCGCCCAGCACTTTGCCCAAATTTCACCCCTACTCTACTGCACCCGATGCTGAGATTCAAGAATTCTTCCAGACGCCACTTCAAATATCGCTGCCCATCAAAAGGTGTGCCTCAAGGCAGTGTCCTTGAACTGCTGCTATATTTACTATATACCTCAGATGTTCCCACAACAAATAATATACACTTAGGCACATACGCAGATGTCACTGTCCTCCTTTCCAGTCATACCAATCCTCATATAGCATCCTTTAACCTACAAACCCATCTAACTCATCTTCAGACCTGGCTTGCTAAATGGAGAATCGAGGTCAATGAAACGAAAAGCACTTACGTTACCTTCACTCTAAATCATTCCGACTGCCCCCCAGTTTTTCTGAACAACGTACCCATTTCTCAAGCAACAGAAGCCCGCTACTTAGGTCTTCATTTAGACCGACGACTCACCTGGAAATCTCATATATTGAAAAAGCGTAAAGAGATCGATCTGCAAAACAAGAAAATGTACTGGTTGCTTGACAAAAAGTCGTGTCTTTCCCTCGAAAACAGATCCTACTCTACAAAACAGCAATCAGGCCCATATGGACTTACGGCATTGAGCTATGGGGCTACTCTTGTAAGTCCAATGTTAACATTATTCAACGCCTACAATCCAAAACCATCAGACTGCTAGCAAATGCTCCGTAGTATGTCAGCAACTTGACCCTTCATACGGACCTACAAGTCACAACGGTAGAAGAAGAACGTACCAACGCCCATCCCAACACCCTTGCATCCAACCTTCATCAGGATCCCCCACCGAGAAGATTAAAAATAAAGAAATGGCCCAGTGATCTTAAAGGAGTGCAACTCTAATGAAACGGGATAACATCGCTGGATGGACTCCCCTTCACGTCAAATGTCATCAGATTAGCTCATAGAACATTGATTTATTGTATTACGTTGTGATTGTTAGTTTGCTTATAACCAAAATAAAGAAAAATTAATAAAAACAGCACAATTTTGTATGTGGATCCATGATTCAATAAATACATAAAAATAAATGAGTTGTATATTATGTTGCAGACTAGAGTATTTGGTGGCAAACTTCGTTAAGTTTATTCGCTGATGTCTACATTCAAAACTATTGTATTTTAATTCTGCACTGCAACAATGGAAGGCGAAATAAAGCAGCTGCTGATAATTGCAAACCTATTTCGCGCCTGCAGCAGAGGCACGGAATTTAAACAAAACAGGCAAACCGCAAACAGATTTAATTAAATTCATGCGAAATTTTTTGCCCAAACGGAGCTTTAATTTGCTCCTCTAGGTGACTCGGAAATTAGCTGGCGGTACCGGAGCGCGACGCGGTTGCGCCGCTGCTAATGCTGTTGACGAGCGCTGCAGCTGGCATGCATTAAATATGTGCAATTGAGCAAATTGCCTGGAGGCCTGCAATACAGCTACAGGGATGGAAAGACACGATCCGGCGAGGTGTCAATGAGCCCGATTTTCCCGAAGCGCCTCATTTAACGTGTCGCTTTTTTCTGTTTCATCCAGCACAGAAAATGTATACGTTCTGCAGAATACATTTTGATCTCCTGCCGCATTGGTGGACATTCAATCTATTCCTCCGAACCCAACGAGGGTGTATTTAATTAAAATCAGCATCCGGCAACTAGTTTGCTGTACTACGTGAGCCTGGAACATCCAATTTTGCCACAACAATGGCCTGGTTTAGTCGACATCTAAAATATCCCGCGTAGATGATGCGGCAGTTGCTAGTTCGTGTATATTGAATTCTGTTTGATTTTATTTAACAACCAAAAAGTGAGATACGAGTGCAGAACAAGTAAATCAAACATGAACGTTATAGTTTCAATAAGTTCTTCTGCTGTAACACACTGTTAATGAGTTTCTAAATAATACGTACAATATTCTGGGTTATGTTATAGGAAAATATGAAGCCTAAAGTATAATTAGGACCTCCCGGACTAATTTAAAGGTAGAACAATTTTAAATATTAAAATAATATTTTTAAAATTAGTCGTGTGTTGCTGCAACCCATTATTTGGTTTTACAGTCACATTAGTGGTATTTCTTAACCAGTTATTTGTATTTAATGGGCATATATACGTCTCATGAGAAAAACTATTATTTGATCTAAAAATATACCATTTAAATGAAAAATATATCGTACTTTGTTGCATAATTTATCTATATTATTGTTAGAACTTTATTGCCCAACGACCATGTTCTATTTCTTTAATCTTTAAACTATTTGTCAAGCAAAAACAAATCTTGTAGTATTTTTTTCTTACAAATCGTTTTGTAAAATCTTGAGTTTCTACAATCTGGATAGATACTTTACTTTGCATAGTAGGTATTCCTCGATAACATTTGAAATATTTATAAGTAAGATGTTTAACAATCCTTAAACCATTAGTCATTTTAGTTCGTTGCAGAAGGTGATGCAAAATTCATATTTTTTTAGTATTAACTCCTTTATAATGAACAGTCTGACTTAAATAGACAATAAGTTCTTGTTATGTACACTTACTAATACAGACTCTTGGAATGTACTCCTTTATTAATTAATCTAAGCTATTGTCCTACGCTATTTATAACAAATTGTTACAAATCTTAACAGGTAATATAATAGTTACTTAAACCTATTAGGTAGATCTAATGGTTTGTGTTTTTTAAGCGCCTTAGTTCTTGGTTTTGGTTCATTAACTAGTTGACTAACTTGTTGGGATGCGTAATTACATAAGCACTGTATTTTCCCTGTATTTGTTTGTTTCATTTTTACAGTCGGCACACCCAAATATTTTTGTATTACCACATTAGGGCATACCAAGACGCATCAACTATAGTACGTATACCGTGCATTATTTCCATGTTACTGTTGATGGTTGATCCCCACAGTTGCAGTTCGTAATAATTACTTTGTATATCAATACCTTATTTACTAGTGTGAGATGAGATTTTTTGCCAAGCAATCAGAACAGTTACCTACATTTCAGACTAAATCGCTTTTTCTTAGTGAAGATATGTATACGCTGTGTAAGTTTTCGATCTAGGTATACGCCTAGATACTTTACATGATCACAACGTTTCAATTGGTTTCCAGTTAGCATTGCTGGTGGGCTTTCTTTGTGGTAAAATATATATCCACGAATTCTTCTGTATTTGCTTTCACCTACTAGTTTTTCAAATATTTTGTTTATATTAATTTGCAAGTTTTTCGAGGTTGTTGTAGAATTTGGATGAGGCGATAGTATAGCCGTATCATTAGCAAACGTTGCAATTGTCATTATTCTAGTTTTTGGAAGGCTATGCGTAAAAAGCAGATACAATATTGAGCGCAGAACACTCCCCTGTGGTGCTTCAGATTTTGTGGCCTAAAAATAAGTTATCACTACATTTGTTTGACTACGAAATGTCTGCCGGTTATGTATGACTTCATTAGCTTGTAGTAGTCAGAACGTAGACTTTTCTTGAGTTTATAAAGTAGGACCTCATGCCATACCTTATCGAAATCTTGACTAATGTTGATAAATATTAAAGAGCAGTGCCATTTTTTTCAAGGTCATTGTTGATTATATTAACCAATCTGTGTATTTACTCGATTTTTCCATGGCTACTACGAAAACCATGATAGGTAGGGAAACAGTTTTTTGTCCTCTGTTATTTTCAATCTGTTTGATATTATTTTCTGAAATACCTTTAACAATACTGGTAATAAACTTATGGGTCTATATAACGATAATCTATCAACTTGTTTTACCCGGTTTAGGCAACTTAATATTTAGCCACTTTTGAAGCTTTCGGAAAATGTCCTAATCTAATCTGAGCATTGAATATTTACGTTATAGATTGTATGACTTTCTTTCAATATTTTACCTGTTATTATGTCGAACTCAGGTGCTTTTGTGGAGTTAGTTTCTCGTTTTATTGTGTTTTATAGAAAATGTAATTTCTTTCCTAGGAAGCTCCATTTGACAAGGTACGTCTAGAGATTTCCGAATATTATTCTAATATTCCAGAGATGATACCGCAGTTACTGGTTAAAATACTTTTACAAGGTGTTTCGCAAATACTGCAGTCTTTTCTTCATTGCTTCTGGCCCATTTCCCGTCTTCCCTTTTATTGGCGAAATGCGCTGTTGTGGCCGTTTATCTTTCTTGTCGCCTTCCATGAGAAGTCAATCGCTTTTGTGCTGTTAGCTCCTTTAAGTATTTTTGCACACATTGATTTTTTATTTTAGTAAGTCTTTTTAGTTTTTTTGTCGCCTTAAGGTTTTTTTTATCACCTTCTAATCCCTTAATTACAATCACTTCTTAATCGACATTTTTTCTGCTATTTGTTGCTTAACTATGACAGGAATCTCATTTCGTAATGACGATTTGTATGCTCTGGTGTGGCTTTCCAAGCTGTATTTTCTATAGTTTTAGTTGGTTTATATAATGGTTTATCTACATAATTAATTTGTCAAACTGTTCTTTATATATTTTCAGTTTGTTTTGTTGTTGCACAGTGTTGGTTGTCTGGAGAGTTCCAGTTTGTCAGAATACATAATAACTATTATAGATGTATAATCCGATGAGAGATCTAGACATGAATCAGCTTTTGCATAGATGGTATCTACACCTTTCGTGACACAAAAAGCTAACAGATCCGGTATTTTCTTTTATCTGTGGGTCAGTATATCGGTTGCCTTGTTGAAATATGCTTTAAGTTATTTTCTTGCATTGCAGCAAATAATTGTCTACCTTATGTGGCTGTTACTCTTCTTAGCATTATAAGTTTATTTCTAGGGCATTAAAGAATTTTTTTCTTTATCTTTTTTGTTATTGAATTTAGACAAGCAGTATATTGCTGATATTTTTAGAGTGTTAATCTCTATAGTGGTTGCTTGGAAATTGTCGTATTTATATTTGTTAAGCTCATGGTACTTAATATTATATCGAATTATAATGGCCATACAGGCTTGTGCATTTTCATATGAATGGTCTATACACCTTACAGTTAGGTATTTTTAGGTAATTTTTTTGGAGTGAAACGATTTTCTGAGATTAACATAAATCAATATTATTTATTTGTAGGAATAACCTTCTTCTTGACTATGTTGCCACAAACCGTTAGCATTCCACACTCCTATTTTTAATAGTTGAGCCAATTCATCATTACATTCATTTAGTTGATTAAATTCTTCATCTTGGCCTTGAGTTCCGTTATATTGTTTGTTGATTCTAGGTGTTTGCATGGCTGTTTGTGTTGAGGTTTTGCATGTGTTAGTGATTTTGTATGTTGTATAGTTTGTGTTGTGGCTCGTTCTCTTAGCCGCGAATGCGTTTTCTGATATAATTGTTCATAAATAGCAGATCCTTTATAGTTCAACGGATGGTTTTTTTACAGTTTACGCATTTCACGTTTCGGTCCTTTTTCTGGGATAATCTTTCGTCAAGTGATTTTTTGCGCATACAACGTGTTATATGAAAGCAAACGTTCTTAGTATGTCCAAATCCTTGGCATTTTATGCACTGTGGTACTTTCTCGTTTGAGACGTTGTAGTTCGAATATTAACTTGCAATTCATAAATAATTATATCTTCTAGATCTCTTTGTTGTTTTCCTTTTTGTTTTAAATCTATGAAGAACGTAGGCAATTCTTTTTTCCTTAGTCCTTGTTTAATGTTCTATACATTTGTGACTTTATGTCCTAATATTTGTAGGTTTTGCTTAAATGATTCTATATCTGTTGTGGGGTGTATATTTTTGAGAATCACACGGAACCTTTTGTCTTGTTTTGATTTATATATATGAAATTGTGCAAATTTTTAATTTAGTTCTTTTATAATCACGTTATACATTTCGCTCTCTTTAGGTTGAATTTTAACTTGATTATTGCTGAAAGCCTTATTATGTATTTATTTGTAGCAATGTTATTTAATAAATGCATCAATGGTGTATTTTGGTGAACTTCCGATACATAGGTTGGAGGTGGTGTGATTCATTTCTTTTTTCTGCATCCGTGATATGTTCTTCGTCATCTTTTTCGTTGCTTAAATTGGAATATCTGTTACTTGTTCGTATATTACCTAACCAATAGTCATCAATGTTAGTTTGTTTTTGTTGGTGTAGCTGTGGAGATATTTCTGAGGTTCTAATTCTTTTATTGCTTGTTACTAGTTGCCATTCGTTTTCTTGTCGATTTAGTTAAATTGGAGCTAGGCCTTGGTTTATAGTTTGTTGTGGCCGGCTGTAATATGCTACTTGTTGCGGCTGTGATTGTTGCAGGATAATTGGTTGGCATCTGGCATAGTATTTGTTTGTGCCTACATAATTACTGTAAGAATTGGCTATAGAGGCCTAAATTATTTTTCTTGCTGTCATAGCGGTAGCCCGGACGTCTTTACGTTTTCAAAACCAAATGCGCACTGATTCATGAATAGTTTCAGTTTTAATTTGATATTTTACCAATTTATTCAGATACAATTAGAATAAAATATAAGGTAAAGTTGTATAAAAATTAGTTGGATTTGTATCTTATTATTAAACGTTATCTTTTCATATGAGCAATTCTGTTAACGATGATGACCTAGTTTTACGCAATAAAAAGTAAAAATATGTCCTTCTAAATATTTATATATTATTCCAAATAAACTGATAAAAAACAGATTATTAACCAAATGTTTCTTAATATGAAATCGCAACTTGCATCGTTCATGATTGTTGATAAACTAATTCGTAGCTATAAGACTGTCACTATAACTACGTAACTAAGATTGTTAATACGTTGAAAGTACAGAAATTTGATATTTCTTTAACTTTGAGTTAAACATTAGATATTTAGTAGAATTCTATATTTTGTGCAACTTGTAGAAAACTATCTCGAACTTCCATTTTAAGTTAAAATTTTTTATACGTTAAATACAAGGACCCGCAAAACTTCCTCCCTAGTTTCAATACATATAAGGATGGGAATGGCGTCTATGGTGAGAGGTGGAAGCGTACATCCGCCAAAATGGGTTTATAGCCTGCTGTCCAGGACGTGTTTCTTACTCGGTTTAAAATTCCCTCGGTCGGGCAATTCGGGATCGGTTACATTGCGGACATGAAATTTTAAAGACACGGAAAAGAGGTAGATGACCTCAGACTGCGGGAATACCCAAAGACATCAACGCAACCAGGCGTCCAATTTTGTAGCCACCTAAATGCTACGCTCGGAAATATTTCGGTTATTGAATAGTATAGTGCACAGAATCTTTCTCCTTGTTGTTCTTTCACTCTAACTGACGTGTTTGGCACTAAAATCGCCACCAATTTCGAGCGCCTCAAAGCACTCTTTAAGGCCATCGTTAGTAAGTCGATATTTTAACGGGTGGTACACAGCAGATATTAAATGGTTTATCTTGTTCACTTACATCGTTGTTATCTGTAATTGGTAGCAGATTTTAGTTAGGATGAACCCAGTGCTTGGAAGATTACGATTAACAAGGTAAACACAAGTGAAAATACGCCTTCTTTCAAACAGTTTAACTCAATTCGCTTGTCGGCTTGTGCTTCAATTAGTTCACCAGGATATTACTTTGGCTTCTTGAATATAGTGTCCAGTTGACGTAAATTATTTCAGTAATTAATATACGAGACGCCAAGTTCAGCTGAATAGTCGCGGGTGCTTGATAGAGGTCCTGCTAAACTAAAAAATGTGATAGACCTTCAAGAGTAAAATTACCAAAACGAAACCTCTTGTACCATTTCAAAACAGTCACGTAACTTACAGTTCATTATCATTCGGCACTATAAATCTGCTTTGTAGTGTTTCTCGTTTTTAACACGAGCAGATCAAAATTCAATTTCATTAATTGTTATCTATAAATTACAGATAAATGTTATTACTACACAACAAATACAAAAAATAAAAAAAATGCATAAAAACCAATTTGTTTACAAATGCTACAATACTTTCTTTACGGTCTGCTCAATGAAATATTTAAAACATTAAGAAGATAAAATAAAAATTATTGGTTTAGGAGAGTTGCTTCAAAAAGTTCTGTAATCCAATAATAAAAACAAACGAAACAGTCTTGCCGCTAAAATTATTCTTACAAGGTCCATTCAACTTTTAAGATCTCTTTTTTTATTATTATTTAGTTTATTAGCAATCAGAAAGATACAACAAACATTCTATGAGCTAATTTTATCACTAGGTATATGTCGTGGAGAGGAAGACTCCCATTGAAGTCACCTATTTATTGCACTAAATCGTTTGGCCATTTCTTATTCAAGCGTCGAGTCGTGGGATCTTCTCTTAATGGAATAATGGTTTCGTTGAGATGAGGCTTTTTGCTTGATTGCGTCCTTCACGTATGGTGAATTGAGGTTGGAGTGGAGGGTTCTATTACAGACATACCATGCCGCTCCAGTTATGCTTCGTAATGTCTTTGATTGGAATCGTATGATTTCTATCGTTGAATGCTTGCACAACCCCATATAGCTTACAGCCGTAGAGCTATATAGGTCGGGTTATGGTCTTGTATATAGGTAATTTGTTATCCAAAGAAATAATTGATTTTTTGTCAAGGAGCCAATACATTTCTCTAATTTTAATATCCATCTCCTTCCTTTTTTTGGATACGTGCATTCTTCAGGTTAGACGTTTGTCAAGGTGAAGGCTGAGGTAAGTAGCTTCGTTCGCTTGGAGGATGAGGTGATCGTTGATATAAACTGCAGCACAGGTTGATTGTTTTATGATAAACTTGATGTTGAAAGATTTATTTCCATTAATTTTATCCTCTATTTGTGCGTCCATTCCTCAGTTAAGATTAGATGATCTTGAGTTCTATTCATTGCTGACTGGATCCTCACTACTTCTTAGTACTATTATGTCATCGGAAAAAGTTCCCATAGTGTTATATTCCAGGGTTTCATTATGTTCTATGCGAATACAGAAGGTATAATACAGGTCCTAACACACTACCTTGAGGTACGCCTGCTTGGATTTGCCTTATTTGTGATGTTTCATCACCTACTATGACTTAGAAGTGACGATTTTCAAGGTAAGACCGTAACAACAGGTAGTAGTGGTGAGGAAATGTATTCTTGATTTTGTACAAAAGTCCGCTGTTGCAAACACGGTCAAATGCCTGTTTAACATCTAAGAATACTGTGGAGTAGCATTCCTTATTTTCAAGAGTGGTTTGAATTTTATTAACTAGTCGATGACACTGTTGGGACAGTCGAGTGTTGAGTCCGGAAGCCAAATTGATTATTTGAAAGCCAGTCTTGTAGTATTTAACTTTGATTTATTCTCTTTATGACTAGTTTTTCAAACAATTTAGATAGCAGCGGAAGAAGGCTGATAGGGCGATAGGAGTTAACATCATTAGGGGTTTATCGAGCTTAAGGATGAGGATGATGTGGGCAAATTTGAACTGGGGGGCCAGTAAGTAAGGCGAAAAATTCCATTATATAGTAGTTATACTGTATATCCTTTTCTTGAAGCTCTTTTAAGACAGCCGCTGTTATTAAATCAAACCCTGGGGATTTTCTATTGCACATGTAGTTTATTTACTCCTGGATATCTTTTTTCGTGAAGTTACGCATTGGTGGTGACATTTGTAACGGGGCATTTAAGTAAGCTTCAATGTCCTCGTCAATTTCTTCTGAATTAGGTGTAAAAACGGATTGAAGGTGTTGAGCGAACTCTTCTGCTTTCTAAGATCCAGAAATTTTTTTCTGAAAAAGTACTTAGTTAAGAAAATTGAAACTATTGTTACTTCTCCAGACATACAAGATTTTCACAATATCGCCGCCATAATGTTATGGCTGCTGAAAATACTTCTTTAGGGGCGTGTTTTGCTCACTGAGGCAACAACGGCGCTATCACGTATCAACATATTCTTAAGACATTACCACCCGTGCAGTCTTGTGCTCATCGGTCAGCACTCGTGGGACTAATTTGAAAGTGTACAAAACAACGCTCACTACAATGGCAGTAATTCGACCTACCTACATCTTACGGTGCTATCATCTATATCACAGATTCAAATATATTTCCTGTGTCTTTTAAAATTAATTGCATCTTTTTACATACGCTCACTATTGAGAAAAGAAATTGGAGACCTTGGAACTTGAACGCACTTCAAAGCCAAAAAAAGATTGTTTATTTGAGAGCAGTACCAAAGATTCCTGCAACTAATCCAGTATACCTAAAAGAATTACGTGTACTGTACAACAAATTATTGTTTTGATTAGTTTAATGCTTTAAATTTAATTTTGATAAATACAATAGTTATTTCAAGAGCCAATTTTAAAGTAAGCAAAATCGTTTTGCATTTATTTATTTAAACCTTAATTAAAACAAAAAAATTTACAAATTTTACAGATGCTTAGTATTTTTTCAGAAGAAAATTTTGAGACCTTAGAACTTGAACGCTCCTCGTACATAAAATTAACATCAAAACATCTAAACACTAGTTCTAAGTAATTGTTGCAAAACGTATACTTAAATTTAAATACAGGATAACATTGAGTTTGCGACATACGCCAATAAGTACTATTGGGCAAGCCTCTAATTGTAAGGTCAATTTGCACCAAAGAGTTTACTATACGTTTTATTTAGAACACGATGCCTAGGGTTGTATTTGCGTTTCCATCTATAAAACGTTTTAACTACTGTTTGACATAGTTGGTGTTTATAGTGCCATCCAATCCCTGTAGACTAGAATAAAGTCTACGTTGTGCATTTGCCGAACTGTTAGATTTCTAATTACACACTACAGTAGGTTATTTGTTACATCCTAATAGGAATAGTTACTCAATGATATGACAGTAGTAAAAAGTTTACTGTAAATTAATATTACTTTCATTAGTTTCAGTAAGATGTTAGGTAAAGATATTTTATGAAGAAACCAATGATAATATAAGAGAGTTACTGATTCAATAATATAGCTGTGTTATCCATTGGAGTTGGCGAAACAGGGAATGGGCTAAGCGGGAGCAGCGATGCCGCTGAATCTGGGGTTATTCCGCGGAGATCAATTTATTTAGAAACTGCTTTAATTGCCTTAATAATATCTTAATTGCCTTTGGGGAAAGAAGTTGCAAGCAGCAATGCACAGAACATTTTAGCACATAAAATGCGAAATTTTATTATCTAGTAAGATTTGCAGCTCGCCATAATTTTACGAAAAAAGTCGTTTGTTTGCTTTTAATACCCACCAGTGTTTTAAGTAGCCCCTTGGTATTAGATTTCGCCGAACGAAAGTCCTCGATAATTTCAAATTGCCTCGATAATCTGCTAAACCTCCGCAAAGATTTGAAATTGATTTCCATCAGGTACATTAATTTGCAATTTTCAGCAATCTTTTGGATGAAGTTTCGTCGTGTAACAAGTTTTTTTTGAAATTAACGTTTATTTACGACTGACTACCGTACAAACATAAAGTAGTGTAGATTTTCACTAAAAATAAAATTTGTTTAGTTTTCAGTGTTCGATTATTAAATACACTAAAATAACATTTAAGTACATTAAACTTTATTTTATTATTCAGTTGTATAGCCATTTTGATATTAAATGCCTAAACATTCTTTAACTTAATAACATGCTGGTTTTGCTAGTACCCCTTGCAGAAAAGTCGAAATTCTTTATTATATAACAGAATAAGTTAACTTTACATAATCAATAATTTCTTGTCAAAATAAGTAAAGAATACGACTTCATAGCTACTATAGTTAAATACTTTCGTACCTTAAAATCGCCGACAGGAATTATTGCTTGGTTTGGCTGTAAAATACACAATATTAAAGCGTAATCAAGAAGTACAGAGAATTTAACCAACAGAAAGAAATGACTACTGACGGCAACTCATAGCAAGCTACCTAATCGCAAGAGTCCGCAAATTAAAAGAGAAGATCGATGAGAATCCTAGGCAGAGCATAACTAACCTGGCAAAATCGACAGTCAGTTTAGAACCATAATATGCACTATAAGTTTGTCTTGAGAAACTACCAACTAAAAAATCAAAATGGACAAGAAAGTTCGAGCACTGCTGAAGAACACCAAGCACAACAATGCTGACTTCCTGAAATTATTTTCAGACAAAAAGAAATTCATCCAGGATAGGAATATAAACTGTCAAAATAACTGTTAGATTTGCCAAGATGCTTCTGAAGTGCATAGTGACATACATATAAAGTTTCCCGCCTTTTAGTTGGCGCTGGACTTTGTGAGCAGCAAAAGGGATGTAGTGGCATCCTACTTTTTCGAATAATACTTGAAGGTAACCACAAACAGCTATATCAACATGCTGGAAACTGTTGTTAAGCCTTGGATAGGGAAAGTAGCCTCTGGACGAGGTATGTGTTTCATCAAGCCTGATCCAGTCTACAAGTCAAGAAATGAATGGCTATACAATAATTGTTATTGCCAATGGTTCCCCAATTGGTGGCCACTGATCAGCCCCAATTGCATAATAACACCAAGAACAGCTTTAAAGTCCTCCATCGCGGGGATAATAATACATATGAGCAAAAAATGAGGTTTAGGCTCAAGCTCGAGTTTATAATCGTTGATGGGGGGTACATTCACTTTAATTGTGCTAATTTTCATGCGAATAAATTAAGTTTTTCTTCTATTTTAATGTTATCTTTAGTGGTTATTAATTTTCTAGTTTTATCTCAACGACCCTGTATAGTAACTGATTAAATAAAATATTGTTGCTTTTCCTTTTTTACGTTCAAATATTACGTAGTTAATTTTTATTATTTTTTCTTTAGAAAGAATTTTTTATTGTTTCAAGTAAGCTAATTTTATTTTCAGCTCTTCTACAAGAATTTTTTTAAATTTGCACAGGCAACAAAGAACGGAACCTTGTCAAAAAACAAAGCGACCCTTTGATTCGTAGATAATACATTTTCAGTATTCCGAAAGCTCCACCGAGATTGACTTTACTGAATTATCTAGAGACGCGCCGTCAATTTTCAGTTGCGTTTCTATTAGAATGGAATTACTGGAAATGCAGTCTGCAGGCCTGCCCACTCACATTCATAAGCAATTCAATTTGAATCGCAGCCGCGCGGCGTAATCAAAGGCTGCCCTGAAACTAAAGCCAGCCAGCTCTTGTGGATAGCGTGCAGTTTACTTTTCTAAAACGTTCCTAATTTGTTGATACATTATGAACAGGAGTTTAATATTTATCCCACAGCGCAGTCAAATGGAAGCTTTCAAACCGAGACCAAACTTTAAATTGAATGAAGACCGAAAATACAGAACTTTCGCTACTCTAATATATAACACAAATTTATTTAAATTAGTCTTAAAATAACTCAATTAACAACCATACAGTACATTTAGAAAATAGGCTGTAGTGCGTAGTAATTTTTTTAAATTTAGATTCCACCCCTACATAAATAAAATGACTTTCATGTAAAGGTACCCTCTATGACAATCCTATTTTATTATCTTATTATGGAAAAGCAGGTTAAATAAGTTCAGTATGTACAAAAATATTAAAGCTAAAATGCGTCAAGACACGCTGATGATGTAATTTTCTCAGAAAGCCCGCCAATAAAAGAGAAAAATGTTGCCTAACAGGACATTAAATACAAAATAAGCTCCAGAAAAGATAACTTGGGAAAGCACTGATGTTCTGAATTATTTGTGACCACATAATGAAAGATGGCACAAGTAGATGCCAAGATTTTTCTTGGCAATATAACTGCAGATTGTAACACTAAGAAGTTTGCCGAGGAAAGCAGTAAAAAGTTTTTGAATATATTTTTACTGATCATGTAATTGACATATTAAAGTACCATTGTAATTATTTTAATATGAGAAATATCATAATAAAAGGATATAATCTTATTGGATGCCCGTTATGTTGTCATATAGTGATAAGTATAATCTTATATACAAAACGTACCAATTTTATTAAACTATTGTTACTAGCCAAATAATAGTTTAAAAGTATATTGAGTACCAAATTCCAATCAAATTTTTAACATTTTGAACTTTTGTATAAAACTGTCTCACATCAAGAGTGAAATAGTGATAACCTAATAAATGAAATGTCCCCATTGGGGAACTTTCTCGGATTCGACTACCTAACCAAAACAATCCATACAAAACTTAATTACAAAGCCAACAGAAAATAGTAACACCTATGCAAACAAACATTGAAACAGACTAGCAGACACAAAATCCTAGAAAACAAAAACGTAACTCAGATCAGCAACGTACAACTAAACAAAAAAATCTGGTGTGAAGATCACACGACTTTCCTTATCCTATTATTTGGGTAATTCTGGCAAAAATCCTGGGCTTAAATTTTTTTTCGAGTTCCTATTTTACCAACTTTTGCTTTAAATTCATGCTTATCTCGTGATAACAAATCATTTTCAACCGTTTAGATTCGCGCAGCTTTGCGACCGATTTTGCGACCTTGCGACCAAACGGCTCCGCCAATTTTTACCAAAAGTTTCGTACTTGCATACCAAATTTCAAGTCTCTAGCTCTTACGGTTCTCGAGTTATCTTGTTTACTGGCAGACCGACAGACAGACACACACACACGAAACAATGGCCCAAACCAACTTTTTTGGTGTCCTAAGGCTATAATTCGTCCAGAACTGTGAAAAACTGGGTAGGTCAAATTTCCGCCGATTACATTACTTTCCTTATTATATGATAAGGAAAGTAAAAAAAACTGGACGACTACTGGTTAAATGTTTCAGTAACCTTAAACAGATTTCAGCCACTTGCAGAAGAACAAAGCAAGAACGATGACGAAACAGCGGTTGCAATAAAGCCCTCTAAATTTTCACACACAAAGTGAATAACTTGAAACACCTTACAGATGTGCTTAATGAACAAGCTAAAGACAAATACACCATCAAATTAGTGGGGAATACTCAAGTAAGAATTCAGCTAAGCAGTGCTGAAACTTATAGCACGGTAATCAAGATTTTAAAAGAAAAAAAACACGAAACTCCACTCCTTCCAACTTAAACGGGATAGAACATTTCGAGTAGTCTTACGCGACATACATCCTACAATCCCCTCACTAATTAAAGTACAGAGTACGGACACACAGTTATCAGCATCCACAACATTTGACATAGAACTCGAAAAACTCCGTTGCCTATGTTAAAAAATAAAAACAGTAAAATAATCTACGACATTGAATATCTAATAAACATTAAAATCAAGTTCAAACCCCTTCATGTGAAACGGGAAGTGCTTTAGTGCCTCAGATGCCAAAGGTACGGTCATACAAAAAATTTCTGTTATAGAACACCAAGATGTGTGAAGTGCGCAGTGGATCACCTAATAAGACGTCATATGCGTTAACTGTCAAGGGAACCACCCCGCTAATTGCAGGGGATGTTAAGTAGCTAAATAAATCCGAAAACAAATGTTTCCTCCTTTAAAAAACAAACAGATGGTCCACTCTTATGTCACATACTCTCAAAAAGCTACAGAACAAAACATACCCCAACAATTCATTAATCCTCAATCTAACCAAAGTGTTTGAAATACTCAATTAGACAACAAGAGCGAAGCAATGATGGTCAAACTAATGAAATGGATGGATACTATGCTAAACCTACTTAGGATGTCATAACCAAAATTTCATAATGGCCCTTTTTATTAATAGATCAATCTGAAATGCCAACGGCTTGGTACAAAATTGCCAAAAAATTACAATATTCTTAATAAATTTACTAATTTAAACCATATGAAAATACCAAAATGCCCTATCTATACAACTAATCATCTTGATGGAACGACAATAAATTATGACAAACTAAAAATACATCAACAACAACATCTTCAGGATACCAGCATAAGGTACAACAATAGAGAGATTATATTTTTCAGTCTACAGCTTCCTCAAGCACACCATTAAAAGTGACTAGTTTCAACCCCTTTTCAACACCTCTGGGCCTAAATTTATAGCAGGAGACGACTATAACTTAAAACATTAAGAGAAGGGATCTAGTCACTCTAACGCGTGGCAGAGAATTACTTAAAGCAATTAGAAGTAGAAACTTACAGCATTTGTCAACTGGGAAACCAACATACTGACTATAGAACCCGCTAAAGATCCCTAACTTGTTAGATTTCTGTGTGATAAATGGAATCATGCTTAGACTTGTCTTCTGATCTTGCCACACAGTGTACTCAAGTAATGAAACTCCTCAAGAGTTTAGCTGAAAACAACAAGAGATATACACGAGACCATACAACATTAACTCTGTTATGTAACAATCAGCATGGGACTCCACACCTGACTCCAGATCTATAGGATTATGAATCAATCCCAATAATTGTTATGCAAAAAATAGCAGAGAAGAGTAGACTCCGAAGAGTCTGACACAATACCAAACTTTCTAAAGACAAAACTATTACTGTATAAATTAAAGAATCAGAAAATTCAAGATTACTTGACAAAGCTAACACCTGCTGAGGGCACAAACTACTCCCTGAGGAAATCTACGAAGGAGCTTAAAAGACCTCAATTGAATTTTCCAAAGACTTCCAGTCGCTCCTGAGCACGAAGCCCTAAAAATAAAGTAAATGTTTTTGACAACTACTTGCGAGTAGTTTCTTAGCCTTACTCCTCAACCTCTTTAGCTGAAGCAGAACGACTAATCCTACAAGCAGTTGAAGAATACACTCAAACTGCCGAAAAACTAAAACGCGTTAAAATTGCAGACATAAAAGCAGTAATTAAGAACACAAACCCAAACAAATCCCTTGGTTACGACCTGATAACGACAAAAGCCCGTAAAAAAGCCACCCAAAAAGTGCTTCAAAGCTTTACAATTTTTGATCAACGCTCTCTTTCAACTACAAATCTTCCCAGAGCAAAAAAGGTTGCTCAAATACTAATGATTTAAAGGCCAATCAGCCTGCTCCCCATACTGTCAAGGTGTTCGAAAAACTTATCTTGTCCAAACTGAAACTAATCCTTGAAGAACACGAACTTTTGCCAAAACATCGATTCGGTTTTCGTGAAGGTCATGGCACCATCGAACAGATACATAGAGTAGTAATTAAAATATACCATGGACCTACATTTAAAAAGATATTGTTCTTCAGCATTTTTAGGTATTAGCCAGGCATTTGATAAAGATTAGCTAAATGGCCTGCTGTTCAAAATCACCGCGCTATTTCAATATAATCAAGTCGTATCTAAACAACAGGTGTTTCCAAAAGAAATTCTAAGAAGCGTACTGGGCCCCACACTTTAAGTCCTTTATACGGCAGATATTCCAGCTACCAGACAGACTATGATTGCCAGTCATGCGGACGATACAACAGTGTTAGCTTCACACGAAAATCTACGAACAGCATCACGATTTTTCAACGCAACCTAGATAAAATCTAAACATGGTTAAACACGTAGCGAATAAAACCAACAAAGTTAAATCAATCTATGTCACGTTCTCACTGCGCAAGGAGATTTGCGCTCCAGTTGCTTTGAACAATAAACAACTTTCCCAAGTCGACAGCGCCAAATACTTGCGCATTTATCTTGACCAAAGATTAACTTGGCGAACACACATCTATAACAAGTGAATACAATTAGGTCCAGAATACAATAAAATGTATTGGCTCTTAGAACAAACCTCCAAACTCTCAATCGAAAACACGTTGCTGCTATATAAAGCCGTTCATAAGCTCATATAGACTTACGGAATTCAGTTGTGGGATCGGCCAGCAACGCTAACTTGGAAATACTACAATGATTGAGAACAAGGTTATTCAGAACATTGTTAATGTTCTAAACTGTGTGATACAATAAGACATCCATATGCCCCCAGTGAAAGAAGTAATAGTGTCTCATAGTATTAAATATTGTAACAAACTCAGTGTTCATACTAACACGCTTGCAGTCAATTTCCTAAACCGACCATATGTTAAAAGATTTAAACGGGAAGATCCACTTGATCTGCCAGATCGATTTAACTAAATTCTTAAATTTCTGGGCTAGTTTTGAGTTATAGTTTAACACTACAGTTAAGCTAATTATAAAGTGTTTTCGTTGGAAAGCTTTCTTACTGTTTTTGTTTTAATCACATAATTTACTTACGGTTATTTTTAAATGACAGATTGTAAATATTTATTGTTAAAAAAAGACAAACAAACTATTGATGAAGGTTTGGACATCAAATTTAAATCCAAATATAACATTTAATAAAAAGCCTCTCAGAACACGAAGATCATTTTCAACGACAATAAGTAAGTCGGCAATTACTGTTCAAATATAACTAACTCTTAACCCATTGGTTATCATATCATTAAATTTCTTAGCAAAAAGTGAGAAGAAATAAAAAACGAACATCCCAGAAGAAACCCAATACGCCATTCAAATAAATATTCTCCGCTAGCCACACAACAAAACCAAAACGAAATCCCACTAGATCTACCTTGAATTGAGGGACAAAACAGAAGAAAATAAAAAAATTTCTCTGATATGCTTCGTTATTTATGATCAATTGAAAAGCAGTGATAAATAATTCTGTTAAAGTAAATGTAAAAACTTTTGACTCTTATAGCACATTAATAAAATACTTGCCGACAAAAATATAGTACATAATACATACAATATAAAAGATTGGGCTTTAGAGTCGTCTTAAGAAGTTCCTATTCAAACAATTAAAGAAAAATGAGCAGAAAAGGGTTTTAACATTAGAAACATCTATAACGTAAAGAGAAGATTTAAAAAACGCATGCTTTTTGTAGTTTTAAAACCTACGGTACATAACAAGGACATTTGTAAAGGGATACCTACATCGTACAAATATTAGAGTAGAACCACCAAGAAGTACAAAAGTCATGTTTTGGGACAGGTATATAAATTTGACAAAGTGATATTATATTGAAGTCTTCAGAAGTATCAACTCAATAAAATTTTATCATAAAATGAAGTCGCCATACGGTTTTCAACTCCAAGATGTAACCAATTTCCAGTGTTCACAGACCAAATTCCTTTCAATTATCTCTCAAATAAACAGTACAATCATATTTTAAAATCCGATTCTAATTTTGTACTGATAACAAGCGAGTCAGTTTTCATGAACTTCTTAGATAAAGTTTTACATATTTTTCCAGCTCATTCAACAAAATAGCACTATTTTAAATATGCCTACACAATGATATATAAGGTTACAATATATAATCATGGTTCAATGTCCAAGAATAACAGCATGGAATTGAAAATACCCTAATATTTAATTAGCTAAACCAACCATAAACAGCCCATAAGAAAATAATTACTATTATAAAGAACATAGTACATTACAAATTGCCACAAGTTGCTATGACCATTAATAATATCTGCAATGTACTATCCTCCGTGACACAGGATTAGTAACATTTAATTTTCTCGATTTATACAAACGTAGACCATCATGTATAGCATAAGAAGACTATATTTTGAAAGACACCCATTAGAACTAATTTTTCATAGAATCAGACAATTCTACAAATGATAATTAAAAATAATTTTGCCTACTAGTCAAAAAACCTAAATAATTCTCAATTTTTTGGATTTCTACGTTATGAATTGCATCTCACCCAACTACACCAATGTAGAGTCCAGCTATGACCTTTTCGCGGACTACTCCCCTATAATTATAACAGTTAGCTTCTCTTTAATTATAAATCAACTTGCGCTATTATAAATACATATTTTTAGAGAAATAATAGAGAAACCAGGAGAACTGGAGAGAGTTTTAGACCACCTCATAGGAACGATACAAGAAGATTTAAAGTATTTTACCCTTTGTTTGACACAACACCAAAGTACAGTCAACATTTCTCTAGAAATAAAAAAATTAACTGCAGAAAACTAAGAACAAGCTCTTTTTGGCAGCATATTGGATAAAAACAAATACAACAGATCAGTTAATAAACTAAAACTAAATTAAAGAAATTTTAAAAAAAATTGTCTAACAAGGAGAAACAATTGGTTTATTAAAAATACAATTACAAAACACATTTATTCATTATCCGATACACGATTCTCTTTAAAATAGTCCCCGTCTACTGAAATGCATTTACTCCAACGTTTCTTCAATTGCAAAAAGCAGTGTCTCTCTAACATATACACCTCACCACAACCTTAAAGCATACACACATAAGACAAAATTGAATCATTTCTTGATACCCCATGCCGATTGCCACTACCAATCAAACCATTTTCGCCAAAGTACACAAACAAATCCAACTTACCAATACCCATAAGGTCCCAGGTTAATTTCATCGGGAAATCCATTTATAATAGTATTCTAAGATTTGGCTACTTTTCTGCACAATAAAAGTTTGTCTACATCATTATGATAGTTAAACCAGGTAATCCCACCCCCAACCCCCTTCCTACAAACCAATCAGTTTCTATCTTTAATGTCCAAAATTTTTGAAAGGCTATTGCTTAAAAAATATACGAATTTGTAGATCTGGATAGCATAATACTATTTCATCAATTCGGTTTTCGACAACTCCACTCAACAATACAACAAAGTCATCGAATAGTTAACCATATTATGGAAAGCTTAGAGTATACATTGCGGTGTTCCTTGACATACGAAAGCTTTTGACAAAGTGCAGCATAATAGGCTGTTATTTAAAATCAAGTTAAACTTCCCAAACCAGTTGTACTTTGTGCTTAAATCTCATCTATCTGAAAGGTCTCATTTAATTAAGATTAACAACACACCTACACCTCTGAGGCGTCAATTTCAGATCCTACCAGAATGGTCACATTCGCAGACGATGCGGCTATTCTTTCATCAAAATGGCGCATTACAGTTAACCCTAACAAATCAGCACAAATCACATTTACAAACAGATGAGTAATTAGTCCTCAGCTCAGAATCAATGATGCTTCAGTACCCCAGAAAATTGAAATACAATATCTAGACTTGTATCTAGTTAAACTAGAATACACAAATTATGGTTAAACGAAAACAGATTGATATTAAAAGTAAACAAATAAATTGGCTAATTGAGAGTCGATCCCAACTTTCTCTGACAGACTTCTGTATAAAACCATATTAAAACCCTTATGGATCTATGGTATTCAACTATGGGGATGTGCAAAGGCTTTCCATACCAAAATCTTTAGACAAATAACAAATGCTCCGGGGTATATATCAAATAAAACTCTCCGTAAGTATCTAGAAATTCCATACGTAGCCAACGATACAAAAGTTTGCAAGAACATACAACAACTTAACAAGACACAAAAATGAAATACTAGAACAGATGTCCAATTAACCAAACATCATCAGGAGATAGAAATGCCAGTGGTCACGCGACTTGTGATAATTCAAGTCAACATTATAGTAACATTATTGAGGGAAACGGCCGTGACATGTAAAGCCGCATACCATTTGCTAATTACTTGGTAAATAAGTAGATTGTAAATATGCAAATAAATAGGAAAAAGCACTTTTCTAAGCTATTTACCACCCCTTTTCGTAATCTCAGTGATATTTCTTTATTACTTTTTGACCATTAGAAATATTAGAAAATCATTGTAAACAAAATTAGGTAAACAGGACTGTAATCATTCTCCACAAAGTCAAATACTAGTCAATATTTGATCATCTGTGAGCACCTTGGGCATCTTGCGCATACACTGCGCATTTGTAAATTTACGTTTATTGTCTTTTAGAATATTTCTATACTCGTCCTTAAATGTTTCTCTATAAATTCGTATGCTAGAAAATAATTCAATTTTTTCACATTCCTTTGCCTCCTATTGAAATTAGTTTTCCTTTTTTCAAATCGTCTTCTAACGATTTGCGTCCTTCTTTAAACCGCTTTGCCCACTTGTAAGCTGCAGCAGGCTTTATTTTACAACTGCAGAATTAAAGAGAAAAGTTTACTAATATTTCGCTGGTTTTTTTTTAATTCATAATACAAATTTTTATAACGTTCCCTAATCGGTTTTGCAAAAATTGATATTTAACTAAGTAATGCTGGTTTTGTCAATTATTACAAAAAGCATAGAGTTTTTTTACGAAGTTAATTGCGAGTCTAAAAATAATCTGAAGAGCAAGTAAAAGCTTTGAAAAACCATAATTGGCTAGTCCGCTAATTCGAACAAGTTTTTTCTCCTCCTGTTTGGGACAATAAGGCAAAAAATAAATAAATCTGCTACCTAGAGATATAGTGCCTAGAAATGATAAAATAACAGGACAAATACTGAATGAGCTCTGTAGATAGATATGGTATTAATTAATACAATACTTGATACGGCATTTTGTTTACCTTAATGACTCAATTAACTTAAAAACTGGAAATTATATTGATATTACAACCTACCAAACTGCAAAACGAAGTTTAATTTTATCGTCTTATAGGTTTTGTATTAGTATTATCTAAGCTGTTAGAAAAATTAATTCTCCAAAAAGTACACAGGAATCTTGAAGACCAAGAATAAACATCTAATCCTCATGACGAACAAAATAAACAAAAATAGTTCTCGATATTGTTTTTGGTGTCTTTTGATTATTATGGGTATTTAATAAGTTGTGGTACAGTATGCTTTTATTCAAGTTTGTCAAGAATTAGTATAGTAATTTATACAAATACTATACAAGGTACTCCAAAAGAAAGTTTTTTTAGAGTAGTTAGAAAAACAAGAGAACATCTATTAAAAAAATTTTTATTTGTTATTAAAATACAGACTTAGGAAAATTATTTTTAACAATAATGTCATCTAAATGTAATCCTGCATACTCGCAAACTTTCTGAGCACTACGCAGCACGCAGTCTTCATAATGGCTGCCATTTCTTAACGGATATTTTCTTTTAATTAAACCAGAGAGCACGGATTGCTCCTGTATACTCTTGTTTTAAGATATCCTACAATGCAAAAATCCATAGGAGTCAAATCAGGGCTGCGTGGAGGCCAGTTTATATCACCTCTTTTGAAGATCAATTTTTTGGGAAAATTTTACGAACTCGTGGCAGAGACATGTTATAAGTGTGTGATGTTGCTCCATCCTGTTTTTTGACTGTACTCAGCAAAATTTTGTTTAAGTACCAAGAAATTGTTTGGCATCTCCCCATAACGCGCGACCCCTTTCAGTTTTAAAGAAGTACGGACCGATTTTTTCTGGAATTGACATTTTAGCGCATACAGCCACTTTTGGTGAATAAAGGGGTTTCTCATGCTTGCATTGTGGGTTTGTAGCACTCCAGTAACGGCAGTTTCGTTTGTTAACATGGCCATTGATGTGAAAATGTGCCTCGCTCGAAAACAAAATGTTGTTTAATGAATTAAAATGCTTAGTTACATAGAGTTAACAGATTGAAGTCTCTGGCATTGTTGGGTTGTAATTTTTGCACCAATTAAATTTTATAAGGGTCCAGACACAAATATATGCGTAGAATGCGGTATAATGACGATCCAAGTAAATTCAAAATACTTGCCCGTTTACAAACAAATAGGTCAGGAGTCTCGTGAACGGATTATCATACGCTCCCTACGTTTTGTTAGTTCTTGATGACCTTGGTCGTCTCGACTTAGGTATATCCATAGTTAAACCTATTTTCTGATGAGAGAAACATTTGGCGCTTTATTTATGTTATGCAAATCATGATTACTGTACTTTTCTGGCACACAAAACGCACGGTCCGCTTCTGAGAAACGCTCCACAGCGATTACATTCCCGAAAGCCGATTGACGTGCGCCCCGAGCCCCTATAGTTTGTTGCGTTCACGAGGTGAGCCGATTTTTGAGACACCCAGTATTACATATAAGTTTGTTACAACGAATATATCAATATAATGGTATACATCAATAGATATTAGCGTCCATCTGTTAGATATAGTCATAGTACTAATTTATAGAAAAATTGTGTATAATTCCGCTTGCTAATTAATTTCAAATAGGGAAAAATATATAATCCTTATGAATAAACGCTGAGTTCATTTATTAGAAACGATTAAGCCACATTCAAAATAAAACTTTAATTAGCCTATCGAGTCTGCTTTTCATGGAATTTAAAGATAATTAAGAAAATCATGTCTGTAAAATGAAAATATGCGCAATCTTATTACCCTAATGGAAAAAATATCATAATTTGCATTAATCCATATATATTATAAGGCAGCCTACAAACATTTTGAAAATGTACCTTAAGCACACCAATAATTTACTAAAACCCAATTCAAACCTGTTGATGTATATCTCTTTTAGCAGAGGTAGTGCTTAGTGGCAAAAATTATAACTTTAAATTTTATCAAAATGTTAGGTCTTATAACGTTTTCGACTAAAAAAGTATTCCACCCTACGTATAGATTTAATTTGCTTTCCTTATATTAAAATCCAGAAGACAAAATGCCCTAAAACTGTTGTAAAAAACGACTAAACTTCCAACAATAGCAGCGAAGACGAGTAAAGGCATTCTATAGGATGGAGAATGTTTTAAAAGAGACAATACCAGAAATAAGAAATTATTCACAACACTACCCTCAATCTCCAACAAAGTTAATTACTTGTAAATTACTTTCTCACAAATTTAAAAGCTAAACTTATAACTTAATATGACCTCGTCCAAGTGTGACTGCCTTCTCCAGGAACTGGGCTAAAATGTACTAAATTACCGCACTCCTGCATAAAAGCACAATCCTTCCAAATCGATATATTTGCGGAGATTCAAGACGCAAAACGGGGATTTTTCCGGGTCTGGTGGATTTTTCATCTGACTGCGGCAGCCTCGACCGGATGGAGGTATGTCGGCCGCGCTAAATCATACATCTGAAATGCTCTCTCTGACCAAAAGGGACGGCGGAGTACAGCTACCCATTCGTTTGTGTGATTTTATTCGAAAAGGAGAATCAGGAGGGCTCACGTTAAAGCCAATTTATTTTTTAAATTTATGGCGCACGCTCCCCTTGCACTGGGCAGGACGTTAAGATTAAAGCCACATCCAAATGGAAATCTTCTAAGAAGTGACTTGTGAGGCTTTCAGAGTATGTAAAGGGCGCAATCTCATTCAAAAATTTATAAATAAAGCAACACAAAGAGTTTGACACAATTTTTTAAATATACAACACATTTTGATACGAGGACTGACCGGTATTAAAGGTATAAGCCATATTTACATTAACATTTATATTTAAAAAAAATATTTAATACATTGCACAAAAAACTGCATACTTTTGTTTATTTCTCGACATAATCTCAGTAAACGTTGAGACATTTATGCCAGCGTGACAGTAGTTTGAACATTCCTTCACGGTACTGCTGCTTGTCAAGTTATTTGAAGTAGTCCACAACGGTGTTTTACAATTCCTCCTGATATACGAAGCTATTCTCCGCCAAAAAATTTTTCAAAGGTCTGAATAAATCTGTACTATATGATTGATATTACAAGATCTCTTAATTTCTCTATGTGACCTACAGTTTGATTTGATTTGTAGTTCGGGATTTTACAGCATCCTGCGAAAATTTAACTTATTTTCGTAATTGCCCTAGCTTTTCCCTTTTAATGGCTTTATCCAATTTCTGAAGAGTTTGTCAGTATCTGTCACTGTTAATGGTTGTGGGAGGCTCAATAAATTGTGGGAAAATTGTTGTTTCCATATCATGGACTGTTGTTTCATCGTAATGATGCTTTTAATTAAAAAATTTACTTTCTATATCGGGTAAGATTTTGGTGTGAAGCATTCATTCAATTGGTTTTTTTACTTTATCGGAGTACCCGGAGAGCCGGAGCTTTACGAAAGTTTACGTCACATATCATTTCATAAACACAACTCTTAGAAATGGCACTTATTTCAGATATTTCACGAACCTTAGTGCGAAAATCTTCCCTAATCAAACGTTCGACAATTGCACAGTGGTCGTCCGTATATGAGGTCCTTGGTTTGCCTCTTTTCTTCTCCGGATTATCATTCAGTCCCGTTTGTCCATCTTTAAATTTTTTGCATCAAACTCAGCTTATTTCCGGCTTAAAACGTTCGGACCATAAACTCCATCTAATTTACGGCGAATTTTGCTCTGAGTAACTCTCCTTCGGCGTGCAAAAGAAAACTCCATGCACTACACACTTCGAATACTTTGCGACTGCACACACCATTTTGTTTATTCCTCAGAAGCTAAATTGAGTCTTTAACAAAACAACGCTCCATATTCTACTACTACATGCATATGATGGCAATATTACACATGCCCATTTTGTATAATAACCACCTGTACCTTTAAAATCACACACCCCTCGTAGTGCTCTGCATATGCAGTAATATTAGATATTAAAATAGCAATGTATATAACTGTTGAGAATCTATACTTTGAAAAGTAATAGTTAGTTTATTTATTAGTAATAACAAAAAGCAAATAATAATTCTAAAATTTCTAAAAAAAAAACTGCCTAGAAAGTAAAGTTATAAAGAACTTGTAAATGATAATATTGTAGCAATATTATTATATAATAAGAACACGTATAAATTCCTCTATTTACCACTTACCAAACTAATTTGCGTAGACGTAAACGTTCCAAAAAAAGCACTCACCTAGAATAAAAAAAAATATCAATACACACACAACCACAACCTAAAAAACATATATTAAGATTACATCTTTACCCATGACATAATAATAGTGACATTCAGCTCCTCACGTAGGAGTACGGCCTGCAAACCAAGACGTTAAAGATGTGATATGTTCACTCCCACTGCCCGGTCGTAACACCATCTCCAATACAACGGCATTATTATTCTTTATTTTTAGTGAATCAGTACATCACTCGCTAGGTATCTGAACCCAAGATTAAATACAAATTCGTCTGCATTGCAGATAAGCGCGTCAACCGCATGCTCATACTGGCACTTACTCTTAGTATAACTCTTGGTTTTATAATTGCAAATTTGTAAAAATATTTACAGTACTTCTTAACACTTGTCCAATAAATAAAGATGAATTGCTAATACCAACAACTGCAGTATTAATTGCAACAAAACTGTGCCTAAAGGATTTAATCAAATGATCGATTTAAAATTTTTAGAATATGTTCTCTAGATATATTTTAAACATGTGATAGGTTCTGTTGTATAACAGAATATTTAAACTAAATACTTTTTGTTAGAAAGTCTGCTATCTGTTGTGATTTTAGAATATAAATGACGCACAGATCACGACCATTTAAAAATAAGATTTAAATGTGCCACTTTTCCTATTTTATTAACTATTTAAAATTTAAAATTACAATTAATCACAACTTTTATTAATTCTAATAATTACTAAAGACAGCGAACAATTTATTTCTGGTACTTAATTTATATTTTGTAATCGGCCAACAGATTTCTAAAAAAATGCAACAGACAACAAATTTGTATTTTAGCACTCACCTCAATGTAGCACTCAATTGTAACAGTAGAAGTCAGGAAACAATGGAAAAATATACTTCAATGTCACCGTCGTCAAAAATATGGACACATGAAACCATCACCACACTGAATGCAAAAAGAATATCAACTATCCACCCAAATGCGCAAACTGAGGAGGGAGCCACAGTGCTAACCACCGCGGATGCTCACACCATATTGAACTCCTAAAACAGCGAACTAGATCACAAACAGGAACAACCAAAAGACCTTCAGTAGACTCAGTAGACTTACGCCGAAATACTTAAGAACACGACAAAGATAAATACAAACAACAATGTAACTACTTCCACAAACCCAACAACCTTACCCAATAACCTCATACAACTACTTCTTGATCTGTTAACTCCATACTTACCCCAAATTAAATCTTTTATCACAAGCGCCCTGTTGCCTTTGCTCCTTAACGAACCCTAAACGTACAAATATCTCACAAAACTTAACAATCCTCAATTGGAATGCGAACGGAATTAAAACTCAGCGCTCATTACTCATCGCCTTCCTGGCTCGATACAATGTAGACATCGCCTGTATAACAGAGATTCATCTAGATGATACTATCAAATTTAATCTTCCAGGATACCACACCTACCGTAATGATCGGATAACAACAGTAGCTGCAGGAGGAGTGGCGATCTTTATCAAAACAAATTACGTGTACACACGACTACCCGAAATTAAAGATCTAAAAATTGAAACGACCTCAATAAAAGTTACGCTAAATGATCAGAGTCATATAACAATAATATCTGACTACAGACAACCCAACAAGAAATTATACGAAGAAGACATTAAAAAATCTTCGATATCAATGGTCCACTACTAGCCGTAGGTGACATAAACGCCAAAAACAGCTTATGGAGACGCAGAGCAACGAATCCAGAGGGCATTAAACTGGAAAATCTTGCAATTGCCAACACATTCCAAGTCATAACACCCGACCTATTAACCCTACCGACTCGATCATCAGCCCGATATCCTCGTCATCGTGCTCCAAAAAACTTTAACAAACCAATATTTCAAAACGTCATTACAGAACTAAATTCAAAACCATCTTCCTGTGCTTGTATCCTTTGATAACACCCTATCCATTAAACAACTCAACCCTAAACTCATTAATGGGCATATGGACTGGGCTTAATTTAGGAATACACTAGACAATAATCTTCACCACTCTCCAGGTCTTCAAACCTTCCAGGACATAGATTTGATAGTAAATCACAGTACCAAATCGATACCAAGCAGCGTAAAGCAAGCCTGCACGCCACAAAAAAGAGTCTTACCAAAGGTTCACAATTATCCTCATAGGCACATAATTGACTTAATAAAAACCAAAAGCAAACTTCGACGCGAATGGCAGAGGACAAGTAATCCCATAACAAAAAATCAACTGAATAATATCTCTCATTTAATCAAAAGAGAGCTCGATAACCTGAGAATCAACTCCTACAAATAACAGATTGCTGATCACAGCCCAGGAGACATGAGATTGTGGAGAACAACAAGAAACATACTTCATCAAAGAGCCGCACTTCTTACATTAACTACCGAATCCGATACCGAACAATACAGCACAGACCCCAAAAAAGTCACTGCGTTTGCTCATCACCTAGAAAGCACATTCACACCAACAATCACCTGCACGCCAACCTACTTTGCGCACGTAATTAGAGACAATGAAAGCGACGTACCAATACCAGATCGCATTAATCCAACCTCTCCCAACGAACTTAAAAGCATAATCACCACCTTACCCAAAAAAAATCTCCAGGTCACGACCTCATCACAAACACTATCCTCCAACACTTAACTATCAAAGCACTTGCCTACCTAAGCACAACCTTTAACGCCTGCATGAGACAGGGCTATTTTCCCCAGACATGGAAACATGCACAAATAATCATGTTCACCAAACCAAACGAAGATAAAAAAAAAGTAAACAATTACAGACCAATAAGTCTCCTAACTTCATTTTTAGAAGAATTTATACGCAAACGTCTGACAAACAGCATAAAAAACCGTAACGTAATACCCACCTTTCAATTCGGCTTTCGACAAGGACATTCAGCCTGTCACCAACTGCAGCGCATACGCGAACTAATTGAACGGGGCTTCCAAAACAAATTATACACCATAGGACTATTCCTAGACATCGCACAGGCCTTCGACAAGGTTTGGATCGAAGGCCTCAAAAAGAAGATCTTGATTATAGACGTGCCTTCCAATCTCAAGGCAATCTTCTCCTTAGACAACCAAACCTTCAAAGTCAGAATGAACTCGACACTATCTGAAACCAAAAACATCCACCCAGACGTTCCCCAAGGCAGTGTTCTTGGACTTATTCTATTCAACATATACATGTCAGATATTCCAGAAACTAACGGTATTCTAGCCACATTCGCCGACGAGACGGCCATCTTTATTCAAGCACCCAAACTCGAGCAGATTGTGACGGCATTACAATAAACAACAAATAGACTTACTTTCTGGCTCAAGCAATGGAATCTGACAATTAACGCCGACAAGTGCCAAGCCAAGATATTTAGGCTGCGACAAATCAACAAATGTATTCAACAACAACAGCACAATACCTTGGAACCCAAGAGACTCCGCAGTGAAATACCTAGGAGTTTATCTTGACACACGGCTCAGTTAGAAATGCCACGTCAACTACAAACTAACGCAGTGCTGTACCAGACTAAGACAGCTGTATCCATTAATAAACCGCAAATCAACGCTAAAAATAGAATACACAGTACAAAAGCCTGATAAGACCCCTAGTGTTATATGCATCTCCTGTATGGTGCAACACCTCCAAAAGTAATATTAAAAAACTACAGAGAGTCCAAAACAAGGTGTTAAGAATAGCAGTCAACGTATCCTGGTATATTCGTAATCCCCAACTACATCATGAGTTTGTCGTCTTATTCGTGGAAGAATTCATCAAAAAGTACCAAAAAGTTTCTTACCAACTCCATTACGTGTAGTGGTGCGGTGCACTACAACCTATTTCAACCCAACATTCACATCAGACTGAAACGCAAATTACCGCAGAATATCGTTCAGCCACACTCCGAGTAAAACCAATTGCTGCAGTCACTATTGTTTACTGTTACTGTTATTATTTGTAACCTTAAGAGATTACTAATTAGTTTTAGTATATTATAGTTTAGTTATTATAGTACATTATCACTGCTATGTATAACAAAACATTATTTGTTGATCGGTAATAAACTATATTTAAAAATAAAGGAAGTGCTATCTAGGGTGACTCGTTCACAAACATCCCAGGACTGAGTGTAAAACCATATTGTCGTTATCCTCAAATACATTTGTAAGAGAGCGGCGATTTATTATGGCTTGGGCTTCTACACTCAATGTAAATAGCTCCAGTGTTAAGCTTGGATTTTCTAAAATACTATTTAGGACCCCTTTTATTACTCCTATTTCAATGTTCACCCTACCATGTACCAGTTATAGGGTTAAATAACCACTTAATTTGTTTTTTGACTAGATTTAAAGCACAATATTCCATTTTATTTTCTTGATGTTTCTTGTGATTCTCACGACCAACCCCGTGCGGTAAACAGCACATATAAAAAGTATTATAAGATTTTTTTACCCATTTTCGTAAATGTAGTGCTGCCAAGCCAACACCTATCACTTCAAATGGTCTACATCACTGAAACTAAACGACATGAGTAAATATTACCAAATTTTTTATAGCTCAGTTAATTAAGTATTATCTGTACTATTTCTTATATTTCTCCAATTTACAAAAATCTGATGTTATGCCTTTAACGTTTCATCGGATGCTAGCTTATAGTTTCTAATCTGCTAAACGCTATGTTTCTGTTGCTCGTTAGTGGTTGGTGCGGATTTATATGATAAATGTGCTTCGCATCAAACATTATTTTTATGTAACAGTGTACCTTAATGGTAAAATATTTTTGACTTTGACGTGGAGCAGCTTTAAATACCTTTTACTTTGCCTTCCTTATGTTCAAATATATTTTCGTATCTTCAACTACCATTAGTTCAAAATCAACTACCAACTAAAGCGTTTCATAAAACACGAATTAATAAAGGTATATTTATTTTGAAATAAAAAATAAAGCAGAAATTAGAAAAATCCTTATATTTCTTAAATAACTCTCTACTTTTTCTTTTATTACATGTGGTACCTTAAACTGCGTTAATAATTTTGAAATTGTAAAAAGTAACGCAAAATATGTTTTTACGAAGCTATTCATCCATTCAATCGATATCAGATTTTTTTAAAGTTAAGATAATGAAATTCTATATTTAGATATAAGCGTGGCGAAATCACATGACAGTTTAACAACGTATTAAAAAACACATTTAAGAATTCCCAAGCTCGACTCGGCTCCTTGTTTAGCTCCGGATATTTGCTTGTTCTTTTTTTTACACTAGTATTTTTATAGTAAAATACGGCCAAAGATTATTGTTATTGTATGTCGCACATTTCTGCTATTCCACGAGTTGATACTTCGTACTTTACGAAAAGAGCTTTGATCTATTTTACTTTGTTTAATTAAGTACATCGCTCCTAAACGTTCTATTAATACTTAAAAACTATGTTAATGAGTTATTGCCTTTTTTCACGAGGTTTGACTGTGGTTCCAAGTATGGAAGTGAAATTTTCAATCTTTCAAAATTAATTCATCTTTTTCTGTTAATAATGGAAAAAATAAAATGATCATATGTTACCTCAAGTTTAGGAATTCAAATACATAAAATAAATATGACAAGAAATTACATAATACATTCAACAGTAGGTTAAAGTTAGCAAAAGAGTCAATTGTATTGTAGCGCTTAAATAATTTAAATATTTCTATAGACTGTTAAGGCGCAGTTAAAAAATCAATGATAGCTTAGAAGTTCAGTAAATAATAGGTAGCACATTATGTCTTACTAGGTCAATTCCTTTAGTTGGAAAATTTTCCAACAGAAAAATGAATAACAAAAACCAACTGACAAATCTTGTAACTAGCTCTCTACAAAAGTTGGACGTAAGTACCTGAAATATGTACGAGAAATAATTTTTAATTTTTTAGAATGGTAAAAGAATGGCATCACCAAACAAAACAACTAACTTCTAAAAAAATTGGTCGAAAACAAAAATGCCTGCTGTATAACTATCAATTCTTATTTGAAACATTATAATCTAAGACTATAAATCTAAAAACCAATGATCAATTTGTCTGTAGTATTTGCTTTACCATTAATGAGTTTTTGTATGTTGTTTTATATTTTTAAATTATGATGGTGTAAACAGGAACTTAAAGACCTATCTAGTATGATGATCATATGTATTTTGGATTTTACTGTTAAAATTATTTCAGTTGACAAAAACTAGTTTGCAGAAAGAGGCATGTGTTGATTAGTCGCTTAAATTGTGAAACTTTGAACACAACTGCATACTTATGTTTTAACTAATCTAAAGTTTTATGAAATAAAACCTCCAATATAACAGAACAAAAGAAAAGTCATATGGTAGATGGTAGAATATCGTTCAAATACTTTAAAGTATTAAGTAAAAAGCACAATACATAGCGAAGAGAATCATTCAGAACAGATAAGAAACTAACACTCATAACATTTTTGTAAAGGTTAATTTGCAAAGGTTGTAAATACATATAATTTACATTTGGCTTTACAAATAGACTAATTGAAATGAAAGCAATAAGAACAAAAAATTTGTTATTATAAACACCAATAAGTTAATTATTTTTTAATTTCATCACACAAAAGGAAGGTTATTAGTCCTAGGCCTTTCCACCTTTAGGTGTAAGGCTAAGGTATTAACAAATTGTTTATCTATATAAATCCTAATTACAGCTTCCACATGTGTTTAACGTTTTCGATGATGTTATTTATAATCTTTTAAAGTACAGTGTCGGACAAAAGTAATTGAATTTTTTAGAAATCGTTTTAATTAAGAACTGCCCGCAACTGGTACTAAGTTGAAAATTGCAAGGCCTTTCGAGGCAATAATTCCACCCAAGAACAGCTTCACTAAGCGCCAAGTTCCATAGCAAGTGCCAGGTGGATTTTACCATCAACCCAAAAAAATAATCAATAAGCCGGAACAAATAACAAAAACCTAACAACAGAGTAGTATTTGGTAACATAGCCATTGTTTTTGAACGACTCCGCACAACGTTTGGGCATGGAATGTTCATCACATTTGGCCAAATCTTCTGCCATTCTTGTTGAAGTTGCTGGAATTGCTCGTCGGCGTTTCGGGCCCGTGTCCCTCCCAAACGACGTCCTACCTCAATCAGATTCAAGCCGGGGAATGTGAAGGCCAGGGAAAAACGCTCACTTTCTTTTTCGCCAGATTTCCGTCACATGAGTCGACTTGTGTTTCGGGTCGTTGTCGTGTTAAAATACCCAGCCGCGAGGCATGTTTCCACGTGTCTATGAGAGCATATGGTCTTGTAAATACTTGCCATAAACGAAGCAGTCCATGGTGCCGTTGATTCGAACAAGTGAACTAACCCCTTTTGCACTGAAACAACCCCACACCATTACAGACCCACCTCCATGTTTCACAGTCGGATTCTGGTACTTAGGATTGTTCCTTTCGCCCACGGGACGTCGACCCACTATACACCGTCGGACCCAATCAAGCAAAACTTGCTCTCATCACTCCAGGGGATCTTGCGGGCGGTTCTTGATTAGAGAGCTAGAGCGATTTCCAAAAAATTCAATTATTTTTGTCCGATACTGTAGATTGTTTAATTCTTCCACTAATGCACTAATGCTAACTTTTGCCTTTATACCAGCATTCACTAAGTCTTTGCCTCAAAATTTATTTATTCTCACCATTGCATTCGATGCATATCTTCCGAGCCATTTGTTGTTTAAACAGCTATTACACATCGCTTTTTCAAAGTATACAACACAACAAAATGATTTATCCTTGCATTTGTCGATCATATTCTGATGTATTTTATATAAAGCACGTTGCATTATAATGCACAACCAAAACTAAAACGCCGAGGAGTATGCAAAATGACTTGTATGTATGACCATTTTGCATCTATGTTATTGCAGCAAATATTTTTAATTTAAGATGCATACAATAAATTATTGTTAACCCTAGCCTTCATGTCAACATAAATTGAGTACTTACAAATACAATAATAAAAATAAATCTTTACTTGGTGGCTATGTTTAAGTTTTACACCAAGATTTGTCATTTGTTGTGCATGCAGAAAAATTTGCCTTCTTGCATTCTCATAATTTTGGTTGTCTGCATATTTAGAATTACTTAATATATATTTAACTGAATAATAAACAGGTATTTCAAATTGCTGCAATGTACTCTAAAAGAAAGTTGTAATGGACATGGCTTTGCGCCCAACGAATAAAGCTGTCACGTTTTAAAAATTCACGATAAAATAAAGTACAACAAGATGGCCAGCGCTGCTCCCAAAGGTGCGTTGCATTATTTCTTACAGTGCTGCTAAAATATAAACTGAATTGCAGCTTCGAGATACTGAAACATGCATTAACAGCTAGTCTGTTGTTTGTAAGTACAAATACCAATTTGTCTTCAAATGCCTTTCAAATAAAAATGAGGAAATGAGGCACAAATTCCAAGAACTCCAGCATATATTGTATATAAAATACTTAATATGTAGATGATATTTTTGAAATTAAAAAGACGCAACCTAAATTATAATTACTCGTTGATTAAACAAACTCTTAAAAATATTGTTATTATTGTGTTGTTAAAATTCCCAAAATATCAGATCACTTTTGTTCGGTCTACTAATTTCCAAGGCTTCAAAAGAATTTTGCTCATTTGTGATACACAATTCTTGATCTGCAGATTTAAGGCGTAAGAATGCAGAACCATACCCCGCACGCAGGTTAATGTATGTGCCAGAAAAATAGTGCGCAAGTACGAAATAAGGAACATACAATGCGATGTAATAATCTACTCTTACATTTTTGCAAAGCACCACCTGTTGGAGTTCCCGAAAGCGTTGCTGATTTATTTGTTCTCCTTTGACTTTCGCTACCCCATTATCTTCTTACCATTATTGGTTTTCAATTTAAACCACTTCTGTTTCTGGTTTAGCTATAATTTATTTGTATAAATGTATGCCTTTTTTTAATTCTAAAAAATTAGCACACTTTTCTTACTTTCACTTTCCTTTCTTTTTTTAGTTTGTATTAATTAATTTATAGTCCAATTTAACTACTTTTGTTTCTATTCTGATAAGGTTATCACAATTTAAAGTCTTTTAAGTTCTATGTTTTAAAACATGCTCCTTCATACTAATGAGATAGCAAACAAGAACATCTCAAACTAAAAAATTTGAGGGCTTAGACTTTCTAGTAAAAGATTAAGTAACAGCACTTATTCCATTTACAAAATTGTAACTACTGCACAATAGAAAGCGTTTTATGCTTTGAAACATGTTGAAGCAAGGTCTTTCACAAGGCTGCATAGATTTATTTAGAAATTTATTTAGAAATCTGCACATGCAGTTATAACTCCAACAAAAATGTCGTCCAGTCTTATTAGATACTCATTTTTAAATAACAAACAAATTCGATTCTTAAAATTTACTCATAATTATTGCAGCTTTTGTCACTTTCCAAATCATTTAAATTGTAAGATAATTTCTACGTAAGCTTCCAAAAAAATCTATAATAATTATAAACTATATTTGATATTATTCTTTAACGTCTTCTATATTACATACAGCTTTAAACAAATGAATAATAAATTAGAGAACAAAGTTTGCTTTTAGTTGATATTTCTGTTACAGTTACATTGGTAAAATAATATTTTTATTCTGCTTCTTTACTTGATAATAAGTCGAATAAAATTTATAGTTGAAACTTAGTTCTCAATTTCTTCTACTTTTGTAACTATTATTTTAACCGCTTTTATAGTAAAAATAAACTTAGTCACTGTATAGTGTTGAAAATGGTGGAAGATACTGTTATATTAAAAATTTAGGGTTATCTCTTAAAATAATATTCTGTTATAATTGTATATTTCTATTATAGTTCAGAAGAAAGTGGCCCAAATTAAATATCAATTTAAACAAATTTAATAATCTAACAGAGCTCATCGACGGTTCTATTGATTATTAAATGTGAAATGCTATACGAAAGAATTACAAGCTATTATATTATTTAAAAAAATAAGAAATGTGTGATAATTATTTTGTATAGGCAGTACAAAACTCAGTGAATGGGTAATGTGCGAGTGTCAATGTGAGATAAAGTTCCGTAAGAACAACGCCATAGTTAAGCAGTATATCGCTGAAAATTCGAAAACATTTACTCGGCATCGTACTCTACATTTAGACATTTTGAGAAGCTCCCTTCATTAAATACTAGAGACGTACACTTTCAAATGTACAAAATTCAACTGACCCAAGAAATTAAGCTTCATGATAATTATTATCGTCAACAGTTCGTTAATTCAATTTAGGGCATCATGAAGTGGATTCGCAGTTTAGTCTAAAAATTATATTTTGCAATAAGGTGCATTTTTAATTCAACAAATTGAAACAAGCAAAACCGTTGCGTTTGAGATTCGGAAAAATTTTGCACAACTCATAAAAAGCAATTTCAACATATGTTCATAACCTAGTCGAAAATAGAACTGTGGAAAATAAAAAATTTAGAATACTCGCCTAGAAATACATATAAAGCCAGTACTTTAACGTAGATATCTATTTGCTACGAAACAATAATCAAAACGACTGAACCGCATGAAGATGAAATTCCGAAGCAACACAGTAATGAACGTTTCTGCCTCAACATGCTCCACTACATACTGATCCTCATCCAATACTTTCCGAGACTACTGGTACCAAAGGGGGCTGATCATTTGATGCAGATGCACATCCACTTCTGGAGGCTCTGACAAAGGACCTGGCTAAGTGTTGCTGTGTGCTCTGTTCGCAGCTAAATATTTTCCGAAGCGTTACAGAATGTTGGACGCCGTAGCTGCCTCTCGATTACTGCCTACTAGATAATTTAAATGTGTGGTTTGGTGTGAAGGTGAATTGGTCGAAGAACACTGAAACAATTCCGGAGTTTGCATTGTCAAAATTGTTAAAACTAAATAAAACTTTGAAAATTTTATATTTTGACAGTGATGTAGAAGTTTGCCAAGAATATTTGGTTGATATTCAAAATTACATTACAAATGAAAATAAGCATGCACAAGTCAACAGAAAGAGAAGAGGAAACAAAAAAAAAATAAAGCCAACAAACAAACTCTGAAAAATACTGAAAAAGGAAGGTCGTTTATATAACTTCACTACAGAGAGCGGCAACCAATCAGAAAGCAACGGTAACAGCGGATCGCCTAATTAAGAAATTAAACGCACTAGAGGATTTGCAAGACTTTGAGAAGAACTTCAGTGTAATTAAGAAACAGCAGCTGCATTTATTTAAAGATTTAGACAAGTGGCAAAGCAAAATGCTCCTTAAAGCTGTTAAAAAATTGTGCAGCAGAGCTGCAAATAGGGGCGATGACGTTGATAAACCGAATATGTATGTAAAAATAACATGAGCGAAGTTGAACTTTAGCTTGGTGTAAAATTACCTATACAATTCTAAAAAAAATCTACTCCTTTGACATAACAGGGCTAATTGTCTAGTCATATTAACAGATTTGACTTTGTTGGATTTTCTTGGATATGTCGAACACAATAAAATATGAAAAATGTATAAAAACCTTAATTTTAAATTCAAAACTCATGGTAGTAGCAGACAGATAAAAAATATAAGAAAATCATTGAAATCATTTTATTTCAATGCACACTTTGCTTGATAGCAGTAATCAATAGCTCAGTGTTGCCAGATTTACTAATATTTTTCAGGAACATAAGAAAGCTTGCGGTTACAGAAAATATTTATGCAACTTGCTAGAATTGTGAAGCAGTAGCATTACGTTATGTGGTTATTTTACTGTCTCTGAGGTTACAAGTGAAAAAAAATTTTTATTGCTTGGTCTAAATCAAACTCATACATCTTCTAAGACGTTGCTGAAAATGCTGTAACAGTAAATGGTGATCGTTGCTAGTTTTTTGGAACAACTGCGCAAGGTGGGTCTGGAATAAATGTGGTTCAATCCTGATGATCCTGCCATACAACTTAAACAACAGCACAAGCAATTTTCTAGTCACGTAATTTAACAAAATATCAACATCAATTGGCCAACAAGATGATGTGTGTAACAGCATGCAACTTTTTCTGTCTGAAATCCAAGGTTTACGCCAGCAATCCATAAATAGTTCATGACCTCAAGAATAAAATCTGACAATAAAATTGATCAGAATATGCAAAATCGTAATTAACAATTTTGTGAAAAGAATCAAAATTTGGAACCGAAGACAAAGAGGCCATTTGATAAACATCGTTTTCCATATTTGATCGAAAATTGTATCCAATAAAATTTTAATCATAAAAACAATTCGAAAGTCTTTTTATTTAAACTTTAAATTCCTCCTTTAATTTGGACTAGCCTTTATTGTAAGGTAACAGTAAGCAGTGTACAAATTATTAATAAGTTATTTGATTCATTGAGGTATTTTAGCGTATACTGATTAGTTGAAAGTTACTGATAGGAAAAAGGCATCTTTAAAAGATAATTTTGGCAACCTGAATAAGAAAGATTTTGTCTTTCATTATCCTGTATTAAAATAAACCAGAAAAGCTCTTTTATGAATGTTGCCCATTTGTCTTTCCTAGTTTTACTTCGCTAGCTTTAGACCACACTTTTGGTTTAGCCGAGCTTGAAGTTTGTCAGTTAATTCTAGGAAAACTTTTGAGGTCATTGGTAACCATTAGCCAAGCTAATTTCTATAGAACATAACACAGCTTGAATTACAGAGTATGTAATATAGAGATAGCTGCAGATCGAAGAAACATTGTCTGTTAAAGTGCCGGCGATATCGTTGAAGATTTTTGCCTTTTTGTTCATTTTAATAAATACTGGTTTTAAACGACTTTCATATTTTTTAAGTGCGCTGTGACTAATGAAAATTGCCTGATTCTGTGTACACAAAAGGTACTTCAGCATTCATTCTTATTAATGATCATGTTAAAACCCACTGTTCAAACTCACAAACTCCACATCTAAAACTTAAATTTTTTGTAAAATTAGTAATGAAGAATACTATGTGTTGATAACTACCGTATACCTTAAAACATAGGAAACTAATGATACTTATTTGTAAAGTGAATAAATATATCTACAAATTCTTAACACAAATTAGCAAAGAAACAAGGAGACTACAAAAAGTATCAATACACGATATTGCTACTACGTTATCGAGCAGTAAATGTCTATATCTTATGAGCGTGCGCTTATCTCTCTAATACAGTGCTACCTAAAGACACTTTTTACTATTAATCTATTTAATTTTTATTATATACTAATGATATTATTTATTTTATAAAATATGTCAAAGCCTGAATAATATGATGATTGATGAAAGAATCAAGTTTCTCTAGGTTACTAAAATACCGCAATATGCGGTGGATTAGACGATCTAATGAGGATGACATGTTACCGATCAGACAACTGCTTATAGTTCCTGACTTTTGTCTTGGAAGACATATTTAAAATCTACCTTAACTATTAGTTAAACTCCAAGATTATAGAGCTGCTGATTTGGCAAATAAAAATATGTTATCATGTGTGTTGTGTGACACAAAAAGCAAACATCGCAACGTGTTGACTAAAAGTAAATTAAAAAAGTGTTTATTTAAAAGAACGCTTATTTCTAAGTTAACAAAAGAAAGTAATGCGTAAATGTGGCCATTGTATTCAGTATGAACTCAGGGGCAATCCATCAAGCGATGCTACTCCCAAGGGATGCAGGATTAGTCCTGGTCGGCTCGGAGTATTAAGTCTTTTCGCCACGTTTGGTTTAACGTTTCTACTTAAAGAGAAAATATAGATATTAGTGAAAAGCAATACAATTTTCCTTGGTATGTAGAGGAAGAGGTCGTAACCAGAGATTTATGTGCAGTATACCTTGTCTTACTTCGGCAGTGCAGACTGGTCTTCATGGTAGAGAAATTTGGTAGAATGCATTTAGAAAATTGCTTAGATTTTTATTATTTGTTATCATTTAACTGATGTGATATTATCAAAATGCTTAGCAAAAATATTTGCTCTAGCGACATCCGTCCTAGCCCATGTTTTATGGCGTTTTTAATTAGATAAATTGGAATATTTGGTTACTTGAACGTTTTATAAACTCGCTGTATTAAGTGTCTATCGGTCGATAAGCTCCTGAGATAGTTCTTGAAGGCTTCATGTTATGCGCCACGTAAGACCGCGTGTAATTGATGAGTGAGTCTGTTGTAACGTGTCCTATCATGTCTATTACAAGTTCTCTGACATAATTTACGCTCTCTCCTTTTCTCTTGCAAGAATTTGATGTGATATGAGATATCAAAGTTTCATTATTAGTGAATGAATTAAAAGGTGTAGCTTCCAAAGCTGCATTTTATAGGAGTTTAGTGAGATATTAATTTGCCGCATTAAACACCTAAGGTTTTCTATTCAAATTTTTAGATTGGCGCACTCATCTAGCAGTTGAATAGATAGTTCCTAATTTGTACGTTGAGAGCAGAGTCTTTGCAGATTTTCTTTAGTTTTTTATTGTGGAGCTTTTTGTTGAAATAAAGAATGAATGATCATAGGCTAGCTTTGCATTTGATTCAATGCTGAGTGGGTATTACATATTCTTTTAGTTATCAAAAGGTCAAGCACGTTGGTGATTTTATTTGGATCACTAGACTAGTACGTACCCAAATTGGTTATAAGATCATTAATATGTAAGTTATGGATATTTCGTAAGAGGTCACGTCCTTTCGTAACGGTAAGTCGTGATCCATAAGTTATATGTTTAATATTCCAGTTTTAAATTGTATTATTGTATTTTGACTTTTATCACTTAGAAATAGTTCTGTTGTATAATGTAGAGTACTTATAATTATTGCTGAATCATCATAAGATCTGCCGTTCAGATGATTTGCAAGATGAGTCATATAATTTTTTTGTTAGTTGTAAGAGCTTCTAAAGTTAGTAATATATCCAATTTTGTCTGTATATGGAAAAGGTATTATTTTGCTCTATGATTAGTAAGTCCGTTTAAATTTTAGACTGCAACACGCAATGGTTGCGTCATTTTAAGTTAATTTAGTAATTACGGTAGAGAGCATATTTAGAATCATACTATTTTGTTGCACGATGTATATTAGTAATATTCCGTGCATGGCAACCAAGGGCGTCTAGTTTTTCTTTAATTATTGTGTATATGTTAAGTGGCGTAAAGGTCTGATTTTGTAAACGCGGTCTTCTTTTAATTGGTATGAATAATGAACAACCATATTGTTTCTGAGGTTCTGAGATATTTTTTGAAAAGTATCAGACTAAGTAACAAAACCTATTTTGTACGTTGATTAGTTCCGCTTGAAATTGCATGTTGTATTGGAAGAGATTTAGTTCTCTTACGCCTTGCAACTCTTTTCTAGGTCTAGTTGTTTTTCGTTGTTGCATTTTGATCCCTTGTATTGTCATTGTCTTCATCATTGGTGTGATGCATTATGGCTGGATCTATTAGATAGTTGAAATATGGAGATATGTTTGATATATTGCATTTTACTTCAGGCTGGTAGCGTATCTGCAGTCAGCCACTCACACAACAGAACTTAACTTATATGCACTTAGGATAGCAAATTGTACATTTCTACACTATAAATTTCAACGAGTAAGGTTGTGTTTGCCCTGTCCGCAAAGTTGCAAACTAAAATTAAAAGCGCAGTCGTAAGACCAGATGTTAAATAATGTTTAATGAAACGGAACCTATCACTTAAAATAAATAATACTCTTCAAATCAAACAATGCCAATGAAAATAACATAAAACTTATATCAGTTGAAGGAAGAAAAACTATACAGAGTTGTAATCAAACATTTACGTCTTATTATTCCAATCCAAGATATAAAAGAAGATCTAGAACTTGAAGGGTTTCCCGTTTGAACAAGGTCAATCAAAAAGAGCACCACAATACAACAGCCAGCTTACCTATGCGCAACTAACTAAAAGTAATGCAACAATTTAAAATAATGTTTAATCAAAGAAACATGATACTTAACAAGTTGTTTTCCGTTATAACAACATTTATGCGTAATGGCTAAGTTCTTAATAATAGCTTTACAAAATTTCAACGGTCTCCAGTCAAAAAAATTTGAAATTGATTTATTTTTAGAACTAAACAATACAGACATACTAATGGTATCGGAAACCCACTTCACTGATAGTTCATATATGAAAATACCTAATTATGTACTATATAAATCAGCTATCCCCATCCCCGAAACCATTATCCATTTTAAACTACCAAATTATGGCAAAGCTTTTTTGAAACTAACTATGCAGAACATTCCAACAACAATATTTTCTGTATATTGTCCTTCTAGGCATAATATTACTAAGAACCACCTCCGACCGTTCTTTCAATTCTTGGGTCAACGGTTTATTGTTGGCGGGTACTTCAATGCCAAGCAGTTAACTGGGGATCAAGGTTTACAACGACTAGGGAAAGCTAGTTCTGCAAACTTGTACACCAAAAAAGATATTTAATACTATCCACGGGTGAATCAACTTACTGTCCAACAAACCTAAATAAAGTACCTGATTTACTGGATTTTTATATTCTAAATGAAATTTCAGTTAACTTCACTAATGTAAGACCAATATTTGATCTAACTTTAGATTACACACCTGTTATTGTCACCATCAACATATCGCTAATAAAAAATAGACGCAAGCCAACGCTGTACAATAAAACCACTTACTAGGAACTATTCAAAGATTTGATGGATCAGAAAACATCTTAACCCTCAGTTCTTATAGGAACGGAAACGGATATAGAGAATGCAATGAATTATTTTATTACTACTGTTTAAGAAGTTGCTTGAAATGCTACTCCTACATATAAGCTAGAAGAACGACAAACGCAAAATATATCTACTGGTATCTGAAAAAAGAAAAGACAAACTAAATGACAAAGAAGCAAGCATATTGTTGATAAAAATACCTATAACAAAGTTATGAACAAATTAAAGACTAAATTAAGGAAGTTCAAGAATGAAACTGTTATTGCCTATGTGGTAAATCTAATCACCAAAGACAATATGATCTGAGAAATAACAAAATAATTTAAACGTCCACTATTTCTCCGCTTCGGAAGCCTGACGGTATCTGGGACAGATCTGACTATGAAAAAACCGCCGTATGGGCGGAATATCTTGCACTAGTCTTTCAACCGCACAATAATGATCCAAACCCAGAAATATAAGACTTCTTGGATGCTCCTCACCGGCTGTCTCCGCCAATTAAAAAATTCAAACCGCAAAAAATAGAACACAATATAGAATATTTGAAAAAGAATAAATCACCGGGACTTAATTATTTGAAAAGTCCTATCCGAACTATCCCACTCCAGTTTATTGTTTATATAAACGTTATACAATTCCATCCTGAAACATGCATACATCATAATATAAACGGAAATATAACGGAAGTAGCTTCTTACCGTCCTATAAGCTTATATTACCGGTACTACCACAACTTTTAGAAAAGCTACTATAAAGAAATTAAGATAATTTGCTAGTGAATTGCCCCATCACCATTTTGGGTTTTATTGCAGTCACTTAACCATACAACAGTGTCATCGTTTGACGAATACTATTTACATAGCCTTTGAAAAAAGAAGTACTGCTTCTTAGATATGAAGCAAGCGTTTGTCAAAGTTTGGCTTAATAACCTCTTAATTAAACTCAAGCCTGTGTTCCCGCATAGCTACTACGAACTGCTGAGATTTGCTATATTGTATATAGCAAGCCATGGCGAGGAGTTATCACAGATTTATTCTAGCACTTTAGGCATCCCTCAAGGTAGCGATTTAGGCCCACTGCTATATTTAATCTGCACGGCAGACCTAGCTACACCCCCGTACGGTTGACGTGGGAACGTTCGCGGACGACACAGCAATCCTAACAGCACATAAAGATCCAGTCATTGCAACTGCAGAACTACGTAAACCTTTTGGAAGACTGGCTGAACCAGTGGAAACTCAAAGTTAATGAAGACAAGTCCACTGACGTGACCTTCATATTACAAAGCAACAGTATCCTCCTGTCTACTTTAACACCATAGAAATACCACATGCCGCTGAAACTCACTATTTAGGACTTCACTTAGACAGAAAACTTGTAGAACACAAAGAAAAGGAAAGAAATAAACCTTAAAATTAAAAAAATGACTTGATTAATCGGTAGAAAATTTTCACTTTTTCTTGATAATAAACGTCTCCTCTATAAATTAATACTCAAGCCAATTTGGATCTACAAACTGGAACTGTGGGGATGCTCTAGCATGTCCAACTTAAACGTTATTTAGAAGTATCAATCTAAGGCCCTCGGACAGATAGCAGATGCTCCGTGGTATGTTAACAACTACACTCTACATATAGATTTAAAAATGCCAAGTGCAAAAGAAGAAATTCACCAATGTGCAGCAAAACATATAACTGTCTGTTAGCACATATTAATCAGTTAAATCTCTACTTGAACCTCCAACCTTTAAAAGATTGAATAAGAAATTGCCTTGGAACTAAACCAACAACGTCCCTGAGATAATACCAATAGGTTAATTCCTTCAAGTTTTCTTATCAGCAAATTAGCTCTTAGAACCAATATGTATTATATTTCTATTGTATGTACATAGTTCCGATTTATTTTAAATTAAATAAAATAAAAAAATACATTTGATTAAACTATTATATAGTTTTAAAATACTTATTTAAGAGCCATAATAAATAATATTTATATAAAAATGGAAATTAAACTGAAGGTTATATCACAAGATTGCATTTTGCAGATCGTATCTCTAAAAGCGCGTATAGATAAAACCAACACAATTCTTTTTAATTGTTAAATCAATACACACAGTGCAAAATAAACCCGTAGAGGTTTAATCCTCCAAAAACCAAATTAAACCAATCACTCACAATTTTGATAAAACACAGAGCATGTTTCCTGCAAAGTACACAACTCTTTGAAATTCGGATGGCCCACTAGTCAAAAACCCCTTTGTTTCGCAACGCCATATTTCCAGTTCATCAAACAAAGTTAAACGATCATATCTCACACCCTCCCTTATCTTTCGGTGGAGCATTCGTTGCCAGCGTTTCGGTAGATTTTCAACCATTAAATAAGTCCGCGTTTTGTGCATTCCCAAAAATAAATCTTCTCGCCCGAAATAGCTGCGCCAGGACGGCGTACTTACGTCGTCATGCAAAATTCATTCGCAAATTTATTCTTCCCCGAGGACAGCGGCTTTAAAGCGCGAGCGCTTCGGTCCCAGCATTCTGTGGGCTGGGCCTGCAATATGCGTTCGCCGGAATTAAACAATTCGTCCCAATGGACAGCAATTATGGGCGAGAAGCGCCGCAGCCCGTAGGCGGCCTCGTAACTGAATGTCTGATATTTTCCGTCGCGCGACGTACAATAAACAGAACGATTGAATCAGCGGCTTTTGCTTTTGGCCGCAATCCCGCAAACTTTGTTTCGCCCCGAACGGCCAGGAGGCTGAGATTTATCGAACGGCCTGATTTATGGACTCGGCGCCGGTAAACAGAGCCATTGAATTTCAGGCCGCGTCCATTTTATCACTTTGTGCTATGTACATAGAAAACAATGATAAATCCAAATTATTGGAGAAGAAACAAACATCATTTTTATGGTTATTTAGTAATAGAAATAGATTGCTCTTTCACAAAATGTTTGTGCAATAAAATGACAAGAAAACATTTTATCGTTTTATGGGACGATCTGATAATTTCAAGAAAATAATGGTTTTCTTGGGCAAGATTGAGAAAATTCATTCTAAGACTCAAAATAAATTTTAACAAATTATTTGTGGAGTGCTTTATCGATCTAAACATTTTTCTACCACCTGCATTATGCTACAACGTGTCCGATAAGTTTTTATTAAAAGTTATTTAAATAAAACTGCAAATGTCATCAAAACCGGCAAATTGCACTTTTTGTATCGACTGTAGTAGATAAAATGTTCACAAAATGGCACCCTTTGCTCTTGGTAACTGCTCTCAACCTCTTCAAAAAGTGATCAATAATTTGTGCCTTGAGTCTTCTAAAATTGATTCTATTGTTTCGCTGATCCTTTCTTTGAAAACCGCAAGATTTTCTGGAGATCTTCGATTAGGATGGTACAACGATGTCTTTGGTTAGATCCCACATTATATAGTCACAAGGATTTAGATTCGTTGAATGTGCTGATCAGTCAGTGCCACCTCCTGTTTTTGTTTTTGCATGGAGAGCTATAATATTTGAACCAACTGTTTTTGAGGTCCATATTACCCTGAATTTAACGGACCCTGGCGCCATATTGCATGAACCAGAATGTACGCTTTCGTAAAGTTCGAGTTATGTGCCCTGAAAAGAGAATCCAACATTTTCTCTCTATAGATTGGACTAGTAATTGTGTCGGTCAAAAAATATGGTCCTACAATGGCATAGTAGCTTATGCCACACCAAACACTTATGCGCTTTGCAATAAATTCCTGTTTTTTTAAACTTCATATTCGGTAGTTCTGAGTATTCACAAAACCTTTTAACTTATAGTAACACTCGTCAGAGAATCGTATCTTGTAATAGATTTGTCCCGATTGGAACATTTGTGTTATCAGGAGAGCAAACTAAAATAGATTTTCTATGGCCGATGTATCTGTATATATGTCTGGCAATCTCTTGATTTTGGGTTCTTTTAAGGCATGTCTCACTGATGTGCTAAATTTAATATTTAATACCGAATCAGAAAGCATATTTTTTGCTTTTCACGATTTACTTTGAAAGAGTAACAAATTTATATTTAAAAAGAAACTCGACTTTTTGTTATTAGGACCACTATAAAAGTAAAACAATAAAAGGACTTTTCACTAATAACCTTCATTTTGTCCTCTTGCGTTAATGACTGCTTGAAGTCAACGAAGCACATTTTCAATTAAGTTAAGGATCACATTCTAGTCGATGTTATTCCACTTCTGAAATAGCAACTTTTTCAGCTTCTGGATAGTTCTTGTACCCCTTCGGTTACATTGTCCCAGCTTATCCCAAACATGTTTAATAGGATTCATGTCTGGCCACTCAAACTGCCTAATTCTTACATCATCAAGATACTCTATGACAACTTTGGCGCATTAGATTTAGTATTATCTTACATATCCTGCCATGCATTCTTATAATGATCATAAAAGGCATAACATGATCTTGTAGAACCTCCGTAATATACCTGTGAGCTATAAAGGAGCCTCTTTGTATGAAAACCAACTATGTGGGTGCCTGTGAAGAGATTCCCACCCAAACCATAACCGTTTTACCGCCAAATGGAAGCTGCTCATCAATGCAAACTGTAGTGTATGTTTTTCCAGGTCTTCTCTATACTTGCAGACGTCCGCCTGATCCAGTGAGGTAAAATCGCGACTTATCTAAAAACTATACCCTGCTCCAGTCCTCATTATATATCAGGTGATTTCGGGAAAATGCCAACCTTGTAATACAGTTCCGGCATTGCAATGGTGGACTCATAGCTATCTTTATAAAAGATAATCCCGTAGCACGATGTCTTCTTCTAACGGTCTATTCACTAACTTTTTGGAGTTGATGGCAGCAAAACTGCAGAGGCTGTTCTGTTCCGCAAACTCGGAGACATCAAAAACCGGTTATCTCTTTTTCTACCGAATCCTGGTCTATTCATTATCAGACCAGTCTCTTCAAAGCGTTGATCCGCGTTTTCTGCAACACGAAGGCAATACCAACAATTCTTGCACTTTCACGTTGTCCTCGGCCATTTTGTAACAAGAAATCAACGTTAACCATTGACACACAGACACTTAAATGTAAATTTTTAAGTAGAACCAATCCAGACTATTTAACAAAACTACGGTGGCAATACATAACAGATAACAATGTACGGAGAATGAGATAATTGGTTTCAAATTACCAAAGACGTGCGAGACACAAGGGTATTAATATAGAAGGTAATACTTTTATGATTGGCCAGCTTTGAGCAATTTTGCCAATTCCTTGGTCCAATCTCATTAATTCTATTGTACAAGGTAGGATTAATTGTTTTTATGTTGAACACAATCTGTAATAGATAACGCCATTAAAATCCCGTCATAAGGAGAGCACAACCTCCTACCAGTGCAGTCCTACTGCGGCGGCTGGTTGGGTACCTTTATATTTTGTCAGACAATCCATTTTTCTCCATTCTCCACCGCTAGCTTTGAAAACAGGCCATTTTTTAGATATTTCCATTATGAGTTGCTGATGGGGCATAATGGTATTTGTTGATTTGTGTGGCATTCAAATGTTTAGTAGAAAAACTTATCTAAGCTAGATAATATAATATCTTAATTATCATAGCAATCTTCTGTACTGACAAGACTTCTATAGCCTTGACAATATTTAAATCAATTTTAGTTAAGCAATTGCAGCACAATACCATTTTGACTTCAAAATTTTCAGATTGAAATTTTACAACTCACTAAAATATATTAAAAATGTTTGTTCTTTGCTTTGATTTGGACATATGCAATAGAAAGGTACCACTACATAGAGAAGATGAAGGAATAATTATTTTTTGTCATAGTCATATGATCCTCAAACGAAATGCTAATTGTAAGATAAAAGTAATAGTACCGACACGATACTAAATACTTAATGAAATCAGTAAATTTTTGTTTAAAACAACCCCTGCTTCCTCACCGCTAATGTAACTCCAACCAAACTGAAGTACATACATTGAATGAGAACGCACCATCTTACCTGCATTTAAGAATTCAATTCTTAATTTTGTACCCTTCAAAAGTGCCTTACGAGGGCAGTGATGTTAAAGCAACAATTAGGTAAAGGAATTCGTGTATTATTGTTTATAAAACTTTTTTGCAAAACTGGTATCACACAATCGCTCATTGTTTGGATGAAATGCGAGAAGGAGGTTATATAGAATAATAACCTTGTATGTCGCATCGTCTTATCTGGTCTCAATTAATTATTATAACAATAGTCTTGTGTATTTGCTACGTAACAATACAGAATTCATTCCAATTTTAATCTGTATGCTGACCGATAGTTAAAATCTCTGAAATTTAATTGTGTTTAAAGTACATTATATAAATTATGAAACAGCTAAACCACTAAATTTTGATGCCTTATAGTAAATTGAAGGTACTTATATGCTTTTAGTCCTATTTTCTTTCTATATCTCAGATTCAGTCTAATAAAAAATTATTTTAAAATTAATGAAGTAGCATCAATTACATATTTAGTAAATATAAGAAAATTGTTGAAATTATATAACTATCAATGTCAATTTTCTTGATAAACAAAGCATTTCAAGTGTAACAATAAGTTCTTTAGATAAACTACGTTGATGATTTTTATTATGTTGTTTTAAAAACGGGCAAAGGAAAATAAAACGATTAAGATACAAGTTGTAACTTTATATAAAAATTATGTTTTTTTGCGCACTTACAGGCATTGCAGCCTCAAGAGCTCATAGTGCCCACTAACATGTACTTATTCTTATGGGTTGAGCGAGACTCGAAATCGGGCGCGCCGGCTAGAAGACAGAGCCAACTGGTTGGACCATCTGAGCCACCGCGTTTCTAGCGTAGGGTATAGACTTACCAATTTTTTATTATTATGTACGCAAGGATTCTATTTAAAGTCCCAAACTTATTGGAGAAAACACATAGCGAAAAGCAAGTTAGATAACCAATCCAACTTTTTTTTTTTTTAATAAACTTATATTTTATATGATAATCTTAACCCCGAGCTGAATCTTTAAAGTAGAATTATAGAGATCTGCTAGCAAATCTAGTGTAGCCATAATACAAAATAGTCAATCCAAAATTTTAGTGCACCTTGACTTTTCTCTAACCAGATCGCATCTAGAGTAGCCTTTGTCTAGGATGTCACAAAAGCTAGAATCCCAAAACGTTCTAACAGAAATAGAAACTATTAAAAGGACCAATGGTAAGAAGATTAAAAATGTACTGGTCAGCAGACTAAGAAGAGACTAAGAATCCCATCAGCATAGAAAGGTTTCATCACATCAGTAGAAGATACCTTTTGAACCAACCCATTAGCTCATAGGATGCAATGTATTCCAATTACTAATAGGTATATAGTAAAACAAATAGTGAAAATAACATTAAATACAAGAATAATTTTATTTATTTACATAAAACTTAGTACGATTAAGGTAAATAGTATTGATAATTACATTGTCCAATGTAACCGACACTGGCGCCCAATAATCTGTTGCAAGTCAGCAAACTTCCTCCTTGTACATATGTGCCATTAATTTCATGATGGAGGCCTTTAAGCTGTCCTTGGTGTTATAGTGCCTTTCAGTGACTTTTGCATCGACTACCCCCCACATTTAATAGTTAAGAAATTGCAGTCGAAGTTGAAAGGTGACCATAAGTTGGGAAGTTAATGGTAATACAAATTGTTGTATAGCTATGCTTGCTCTTGTCGTGTGGGCTAAAGTGGATTTTTGCTAGAACCTCCTCTATTCATTGATATAATTATCGGTGGTCACCTGTAGTTTTTTATTAAAGAAGAGGGGTGCCATAACAATCTCTTTGCTGCTCACAAGCACCATCACCATCACAGAGCCAGAAAACTTTGTATGCACGCCGGTAGACACTTCAGAAGCGTTTTGGCAAATCTAACGGTCATTTTGGCACTTCACTATCCTGTCTTGGATAAAGTTTTTAGTCTGAAAAGAATGTCAGGAAGCTATCTTTGTTATGCTTGCTGGCGCTCAGCAGTGCTTGGGCCTTTAACTTTCTCTCGGGACCAAAGACTTGCAAGTTATCGTGCACTGCTAAACTGACCGTTGATCTCGTCACGCCTCTTTTTTGCCAGGTCAGGCATTTCCCTCCCAGGATACTGATTGACTTTTTCTTAGAATTCGCGGGGAATTTATCACTTCTCTTGTGATCAGATAACTTGCTATGACTTTCTCTATTAACAGATACATCCTCCTGGAGTAAAATTCTTTGTACTTTTTTACTACATCGTAAACTTCGGCTTTTTTGTAGCTGAACCACGCAAAAATTTATGTCGACTGTTTTCCGGCTTATTTTGTCGACAATCAAATAGGTCCTTGATTATGTGACGTTAAGTTGTTACTTAATAGAGACTTTCTCGCAATAAAACCTAAATAACTCTTTACAATAAAACAATAAAATCAATAAAAATAGTAATATGCCTGTATGAGACCATAAAAATATTTGCAAAATTTTGTTCTACGCACAATTACAAACCAGAATTATATATTATTTAATTTACCGAAGCATTATAAAATACAAGTTTTTCTAATTACTTTTTTATGTGACCTCCTTGATGTTTTTCCCAATCTGTACGTAGTTCTGTGATTCCGCTACTGTAAAATAAAGGTGGTTGTACTACCAGAGAATTGGACACGACTACTTAGACAGCAATATTGTTGTCAAATCTCCGTCTTCAAAGTAGTTCTTTTAGTAATTCCGACAAATAATAATTTCAGAGCAAGTTTGAGGAACTGTACAGAGTCGGACGTTTCGTAAAGCAGAATAACATCTTAATTGTTCTAAGCAATAGCGTAGATTATTCCGACCTTAGAAGCAATTTTTTACTCGAGTTTCAAATATTATTCTTAGTCACGTACCCTCACCTAAAACTCTCAAAAGCCGATTCCCTCTTCGTCCACATTACGGCCAGTAAAAAGAAGATTCGGCTAATATTTGATTCATGCTCGTAATTACTTGGAGTAAACGTAAGTATTTTGTTTAATGTCTCTATTTATTCATACCCAAGCTCACTTTTGAATATCTCTGGTATTCTTATAATTTCGATCATACATAGCTGAACAATGCCTATTTGTATTTCTATATTTGATGTCGCTCTAAAAATAGTTGTATTGATTTGAAAAATGTCATGCCTAGAAATAAGCCGTTAAGCCAAAAATGTCAAGGTTGCGAAGACAAAAAAGATATTCTTTTATTTCCAATATCTTTCTTAATTTCTTATCTACTATTAGTCCTAGTATATAGAACACATATTATCTATATGTGACAACTCAATCGAACTTTTAACTTCAAAAAAAAAAGATAAAGAAATACATTCTTATAAAATAAATTTGCACCTTTTGCAATTATCACAATATGGCCAGTTCACCAACTTTGCCTCTACGAGGACGATATTCATATTTTTATTTTTATTTTACTTTATATATAAGCTAAGCTAAAAACCGACTAATCGTCTTACTAATACTTCATCGACTCACTTTACTGAAAAAGTACATTTTAACTTTAACTCAATATTAATCATTAAAATTGAAAATACATACATTCAAGTTTCCACTAACCAAAATCATTGTTTGTGCTCTATACCAAATTGTGTCAACTGATTAAATGCCAAAATATTTTTGTGACCAATTTTGCAAAAGTATTCCTGTAAGAATAATTTGTCAACTATTACTGATTAAGACCTTATAAGATCTATTATTGCCTAATTCGTTTTTAAAGATTTTATTAAACCTGATGTACTATGTATATGTTGTAATTTGTTACATAAAATGCCAATATGTCAGTTGAATGTTGTCTTAGTTCGAAAACATTATGTAATTATCAATATCAACATAATAAACATAAATAATTTTCCGAAATTAGTCCGTACTCAAAGTTTAATTGAGATACGTTAAGCTTTTCTTCTTTGTCATACTCTTTTGTTTAAGATTTATTCTTTTTCAACTAGACTTTAACTGACGACAAGATCCAGCTCTCCGGTCACATCTTAGAGGGTTGTTCAAGGAGTCTATATTCGGTATATTTTCACAAGTTTTTGAAAAACGAGGATTTCTGCATTCTTTATTTAAAATCATTTAAAAAGGAGCTGTTTTGTAATCCATTTAAATATTACAATGTTACTTCTACTGGTGATAAATAATATTTGATAATTTTTTCTTAATTTTTAATAAAAACATTTATGTCACAATTGTCGATCATTAATACACAAATTTTATTACCAAAACACAAAATAAAAGCAAAACTGCTACGTAGTATTTACATGAAATGTACTTTTAAAAATATCGAAAGTTTTTGAATTATAAATAACTAAAATATTCTAAACGTATTAACTACTACAAATACACAGATTTATAAAATATATCTTCCATAAGACAAAAGTATTAAATACATTTTTCAGTCATGGTTTTATTTGCAACAAGATACAAATGGTGATATAGAAGAAGAATTGAAGGATCTAAAATTAAATCTTTTAAAAAAAGAACAACATGAATACTGAAACTAAGATCTAAGTACTATAGAAAGAAGAAAGCCAAAATATAAAATGGCGAGTTAGAAGAGCTAGTCAATGAGAAAAGGCGAAACTACCATCAATAGCTGAATAGATAAACAGCAGAAAATAAACGAACAATTAAAAACGCCTATGGTATGAGTTTGTACAACTACATAGGCAAAATGGAAGACGATGTACACATACGCATAAAGATTGCTTATAAAAATTTAAAATATTTAAGTAAATATAATAAAAATAATGTATAAATTAATCTAATAGAAATAAGTGGACGAACCACTACAAAGAATTGTAAGATAATTAAGATCTCTCATATACTGATAGTATTGATTAAGAACGGAGGTACACTAATTAAACTTTGACTACTGCACCTATCAAAATTGTGTTGGAAACAAAGTAAGAGACTTGTTGATGGTCAACAGGTAGAGCAATACCCCTTTTCAAAAATAAAAACCGAGGCGATAATAATAATTATAGAAGAATAAGCCTGCTTAATGCTTACAAAGTTCAACCAATCGCAGAAATCATGTTATTAGAGAAGCGAACGGCTTCTATAAAAAACACTGGTGCATGGGTGCCGTAGTTTCAGTAAATGAGGTAATAGAAAAACACTTAGGCAAAGTATGGCAAATATACTAATTTTGTTAAAAACAAACTTAAATTTTATATACAAGGTGAGATGGGTAAGCCCTCAAACTATAACCTTCAGTGTTCTTTAACGTTCACCAAGACGGTAATTATACTATATACGTATCACCATAATAACATTTTTGTCTGTTCCTATTTTTTGGATACTTTTATTTTAGCTTCTTAAATATCCAATTCTTCCACTAGAAATATAAAATTATATATCTGACGCTAGATCTGCAAAATTCAAAATGGCGAATCCAATATGGCCAACCAAAAATGTTGTTTTCGGCAATTTTAACCAAAATTACATATAAGGGTTTTCGCGGTCGCTCAACACAAATCTGAAGTTAGATTAGCAAAATTCAAAATAGTGAATTTAATTTTGACCAAAACTTAGATAAAAGTGTTTTTGTAACTTACGTTTATTCTGAAATTTCAGGGCCATACATTAGTCTTTCCTCTAATTCGTGTTGTACCTGGAGATCAATTCTCTTCATCTTGTTGGCGCGAATAGCCGATCTTACTGCGCTGGATTCCTGTGTTCGGCAGCGTGCACACGTTTTTCGTCAGCAAAATGTTTTGCTTTGAGCCCAAGCGTGTTCATTATTTTTAGCAATGACGAGTAACCTTCGTTGAAAACATTTGAAGCTACATAAGTAACGACTTTAATGGTTTTATAGGAGCAATGCAGATGTTTTGGAGCGAGTGTCCCAACACATGCGTTGAAACTTTTATTGGAGATTTGGGTATTCTCTCCAATCCATCGTTACAACAGATCGTCTGCGGAAAGTGCCTCGTATACAAGTTTAATAGCATCTTGAGCATTTTGTTTTTTTGAAGAGAAGGGCCATGTTTAAATGATGCCAATTCGTTTTTCGTCTCCACTACACGCCATTTGCACCAGCTGTCTGCACCTTCCGGACACTTAGAATGCTATGGTTCATCATCAGTTGATCATTTGTGGTAGAATGTAGCCCAGAGAGGATCCTTTATTTTGTCTGCAGACTCAGGGTGTCTTCTGATGGTCAGTCCGTAGTAAGTTGCCAAATCTGCTATCAGCTTGTCTGTGAGTTTTCCCGCGCTATTTCCTCCGAGTCCCTTGGTTCCTGTTTTTACCACCCCCACATGACCCACACATTCCTCTTCATGCAGAGTAACGTCATCGTACGGATCCAGGTCAAGGAGAGCTTTAAATGTTTTAGTGTTGCCGTCACCGATGTAATTGGCATATTTTACACCAAGTAATTCTTCGGAACGCAAAAACATTTCTTTTATCGCGTCGACCTCCATTTTACCTGCGCTACCATAGTGCAATGCAACTTTCTTCATGAGACTCCACCCATTCCTCATATTTTGATGTTCCTTTTTTGATTTCCAATTACCACAACATTAACAAAATGACGGTTTTTCAAAGAAGTTCCAAAACTTTGCCGGTATACTTCCCAATCAAAGTCGCGATGCCAAAAAGAAATAAAAAGCCTCGCTTCTTCTAAGGAACGTCTCCTGAATCACTTAATTGCAGTGATTTGTCACCGTAGTCAGCATTCAGCTCGATGTCCTCGTCCAGAGCCTTCTTTTGAATTAGTTCAAACACTGATTTTGCGGCACTTTCAAGCAGATGCTACGAACAATGGACTGTAGAAATTTTTAATGCGCAGATCAAAAAAACCCTTTCACGTCAACAATCTAGACGCATTTAGCATTCAAAAAATGCAAAAAATTGATTTTTTAAAATTCTGCATGAGAACTTCTCCTTATATCTCCTGTAACTATAACCTTCTGATCTTTTATATAGCCTTCATTCTAAAAATGCAAAAACAATTCAACTACTTATTTTTATTAGGGCCATTAGAAATTATTTATTTTTATCCAGTTGCTTCTTTCGCCATTTTAAGGCCTATTGCCCATAGTTTGTAACAGACTTTTTTTACATTCAAATCCTATTATTGTTTTTCACCCACAAACATGCAACATATTTTTTTTAATTTCATATATCCCAAACTCTTCTTTTTTATTATTGTTATTCCCATGCAATCCATTTTTGATCATTCCGTTATTACATTTTTTATATTTATACATACTCGTTTTCCTTTCTTGTCTTATTTTTTACTAGTATCCACAAAGCGCGTCTTGTTTCTTATATTTTGTATTCAATGTTTTATTTGTTTATTCTTACTTTAGTTATAGAATATTCTGACTGTAGTTATTCTGATTTCCGCAAATATTGCATTTAATGCATCGCACTGCATTTAATCGCGTTTGATATATTTATTTTATTCTCTTCAACTTTCTCTTGTTTGGAGTTACCTCTTTCTTATATTGTGCCTCCATATATCCCTACTATTAATGCCTTTACCTCGTATTTGCTCACCTCTAATTTTTTACAATGTATTTTTTAACTTGTTCTTTCTGTAGCCTCGAGTGTTCTTGGAATTTTCATAACCTTTTAATTAAAAGTTCTGTCTTTCCGTTTTTATGTTTATATTCAGATATATTTACATTACGCAAAACAATCTTTTAGAATTTAATATAAACTCTTATTTATTACCATGAACGGTTGATTGATATTATAAAGCTTCTTTACCTTACGACTTAACAGCGTACTGTCATCTTTAGTCTCACTGAACGAACAGTATGACTATTTTATAACAGAACCAATTCTACTGGATAACTATATTATTAAACTGATATATCAAAAATGTTGTAAAACGCATGGTTGTTTAAATTCAAGGTCGCGCTTTTATAGACGCAAATAAAATTTGCCGATCTGTCACCAAATGTGTGGCTGCAGTAAGTCACAACGAACGCTTTCATGCTTCGTTGGCAAGATGTTTGTTCCCTCTTAACAAAGTTATAGGTGTATTAAATCCCATAACTGAGCACTTTCTAGGTTTTAAATACGAGTGGTTGGTTCAATTATAAAGCGAAATTATTTTGTGTAGCATACTCATGGTTTCTTCAAAGCACAACAAAGCAGTTACATTAAACTTGTTGATAATAACAAACTGTTGATTAGTAAAAAGTTTAAATTATGTAACAATAAAATCTGAAGCTGTTTCCTTTAAAATCTAGTAACTGACGAAGAATATAGCCCCAAATAACAAATATTTAAAATTCTTTTAAAGGACATGCAAATACAATAAATAGTTACAAATTATCTTCTCAAGAACCTTTTCTTTAAAAAAATAATAACCATTTTATAAGCAATAATTGTGTGTTAATGGGCTAATTACATTTTCCATTTTTTAAAATTGAAAATATATATCGAACATATTATTTGTAAAAAAATATTTGTACAGAAACAAATCTGCACAAAAAGATTTACATACTAGTAATGTTTGTCAAAAATATCAGATATGAAAGAAACAGAACTATAGTTTCAGCAAAATGCTACCTCTAACAAATAAACATGCCTGAAGCCTAGATACAACAAACTTGGGCCGTATCTAATGTCAAAAGGAATACAAACAAACGATAGAGAATCAAAACAAAAATCAAATTGAAGGAGTCAGTGCCCTTGTCTGATATACTTAGAATTAGAATTAAAATGTACTCAAAATAAACTTCAATAAACTATATGCAGTACTAACCAACAAACAATAAAAATAACTTTCACTTGCACGCCAAACCTCCTTAGATGTGATCCTACAACCCGTTGACGCCTTCAACGTTTAATTTAAATTCTTCAACCGGGCGACGCTATCATAAACGAGCAGGCTATTCACGAACATTATGACAACCCCACATTTACCAAGCAATTTGGGTGTAATGAAAACGAGGAGAATGCGTAACTAGTCTGAAAACAGCGAAGGTCTCGGGTAAATCTACCCTAACAATTTTTACTACCGGCCGTAAGGTGGAAACCTGCATGCGGAGAATTACGGCAATTTCATAAAAATGTCGATAAGAAGGGGTGTAGGGTAGCAGCTGCAAAGGACAAGCAATATAGTCCAGTTCATAAGAACGCGTTTAAGTATACTGCACTTCCAGTTTATTACTTGACTTTAGGTTATAACACAATACGCTGTTAATGTGGTTAATAATAAAGTTTAATTTAGCTCGGAGGAAAACATGTTATTCAGATAAAAAAATAAAAAGTTGTAACTTCTATTAGAATAAGGCTCTTTTATCTGAATCGTTAAACAACTGGAGAAATTACAGTCGTTCACTGTGTTTCGTTGATGTGCAAGCATTAAACGAACGCCTGCATAAATCTAGTAACGGCGAAACATGCACAATTGTCGTTTTAACTCTGTTATAGCGAAATAGAAAAGCTACTCGTAGATATAAGCATTCTATGCATGTTAAATAGAAAGAAGAAAGACAACTTTGATATTCTCGTACAATGTAACCAAAATGTAGTTACGAAAATTAAAATTGGAAAATAAAATAACAATAAGCAACCAATTGGAGAAACGCAACTTAAAACAAAAACGTTAAGAGTTAGTAACAAATAATAAAAAAGAAAATGACACAGTTCAGACATTTGTACGGCACAATGGTAGAAACTGGAAAAGTAAAAATAAATTAATATTTAGAAAGAACTGAAAGAATAGTTGTCTTAGAAAATATACAAAGCAAAAGTGTCCTTTATCAGACTACACATTTATAAAATTCGTGAACAGAATACGCCAATTATAAGTACGGGAAGAGTGTTGCATGCATGTACACATGTAGAAGGGCTAGAGGAACGTAGTTTTCGGCGAAATAGATAATGGTGGGTGGGGGGTTTAGGTAAAGAATGCGACCCGGCAAGGATCGCGCTTCCCACAAACCGTGTTTTGTGACGCGTCACGGACTCGACATGCAGGGTACGTTAGAGCAACGTTATGCGGTAAAGTTTTGTGTCGAACTCAAAAAATCAGCAATCAAAATTTTAAAACTGATAAAGGAAGCCTACAGAGAGAAATCCATGTCAAAAACGAGGATTTTTAAGTGGCACGAGACGTTTGGTGAGGGAACAGAAACCGTGGAAGACGAAGAACGCCCATCAACGAACCGTAGTGATAAAAATTTGATGCAAGTAAAACAATGTTTGGTCTCTCATCAGCGTTTAGTATTCGATTGACCGCACAGGAAAATATACCAAAAACCGTAGTACGAAAATTTTTGGCCAAGTACAACGTGGAAACGTTGCTCCAACCACCGTACATCCCGGACTTGGTCCCGTTCGACTTCTTTCTGCACACAAAACTCAAATCCAGTTTGTAACAAAACCCGTTTTGGGTCTATCGAGGAGGTTCAAACCGTGACTATGGCTATAAACAGCATTCCAGGAAGCCTTCAAAGCATGGCAGGCACGCTGGAAATGGCTGTATAGATGCAGAAAAAAACTATTTTATAAACTTTTGAAGAAATAAACGGTTACCTGCAACTTTTGTTTTTATTAAATTATTTCCGATTATTTCCGCACAAACCCTGCATGTATATCCACACATAATTGTTTAATTAAAGAAAAAAAAAATGACTTGCAAAATTTACGGACATACATGTTTATTTGCGAAAGGGACCCTGAACGACAAAACTATGGAAATCAACTGAAAGTATGTACAAAACAAAATATCTAAATAAATCAACTAAAAATATAGTAGTACACAAATTAACGTCAGTTTTTTAAGAAAATCAAAACATAAAATCTAAAATAAAACAGTAAATAGTAGGAGCAACAAACAACAATCAATATATCGGAAATAAGGAGCTAAAAACCATGTTAGATAAAATGATAAAAGAAATAAAAAGAAACAGAAATATGGAACTAATAGAGGGGGCTGAGAATAGAGAATAAATGCGGGAAAAAGAAGAAACTCTTAAAATAATAAAATATAAAGGAACTTTATATTATAAAAAGGAAATACGGTGCTGTAATTTAAAAAATAAAAGCTAAATCAGAAGCAAAAATTAAAGTAAAAAGAAGAAAATACGCTAAACAAGAGAAAATTGAAGGGAACAAACAGTAGATCCAACATGACCAAATACAGTGCAAAAAAAGGATGTAAGCAAAAATCAAAACAATTATAAATGAAACATGCTGTAAGTAAAGTGAAAAAGAAGATTCTTAAGCATTATTAATTCAAAAAAGAAACATATCAAAAAAAACAAAAATAGAAACATAGAACGAAATTATAAAGCGTAAAAAATATTAGTCAAAGCTATAAAATAGCCAAAACTAAGTTCGGTAAAAATAAAGAAAAAGATAAGTTAAATAAAATTAAACCAAAATATGGTGTATCGGACCAGAGTAGAAAATAACAAATTGGCGCAAATAGTCGTTGAACTCTCATTAACAATGTATGAAAATAATCAGAAAATAGATCGGGGAAAGGCTACTAGCAGTAAAAATGACAGAAGAAGAAAATACATAAAAAATAATTGTTGTTTTAATTTGTATATTGTAATTGCAGAATATAAAAAATAAAATATAAATCATATATTGTTTCTTGGCAAATGGAACAAAAATTGAGCAAAATGTTGGAAGTTAGGGTAAAAAAATATGGAAGAGAAAACCAATTATAATTTTTTATGAATAAATGTAATAATAAAACAATCAATTGAGAAGAAAAATATAAAACAAATTAAAAAATTAAAATCTGCAATTTGAGTGAGTATAAAATAAAAATTAAACAAATAAATCGGAAATAATAAAATAAAGCACAATATAATCAACACGGGAAGGAATATCGGAAAAAGTATATGCAAAAATTATTTGATTTTAATTATATTCAATGTGATAAAAAAAATTGGAACACATGATAAAAAGCTAAACAACAGCAGAACGATTTCGGAAATAAAACGTGAGAATACTACAGATATAACTAAAATCATTTTGTGGTACTCTAAAACATTCGAGAGGAACGAAAAGAATTAATTGCAAAAAGCATGAAAGGTAAATATAAAAATTTAAAGAAAAAAGAAGTGGAGGTAAAAACGACAGTTCCAAAAATTTCTAACAAAAAAAAATATTAGTGACAGAAAAGAAAAAATAAACAAAAACATCCAAATATGTAAATCACATAAATAAACCAAATGAGCCGACAGAAACAACAAGAAAAAAACTAGATTAACTAAAAATGGCGACAAAGGTAGAAGAATAACTAGATAACTGAATTAGCAATAGTACCAGGCAAAATTTTGTCTGGTACTATTGTATGTAATTATGTAATTACATAAAAAATCTTTCAACTTATGGGAAAAGCAAACAAGAAGAGGCTGTTATAATTGTATAGCAACATACATATAGCATAAAAATAACTTATAAAACGGAAAACAATACTCACATATACTTAAGAAGGGGACACATACAACTAAGGGCACACAGAGCGGCTTTACAGAAAAATGAGAAACATGGGGTCACTTACTTATACAAAAGCAGATTTGTAAGAAGACTATAGCTAAACAACGGAAAATTTATATACGGTGTATTGCTTTAGAAAACGACTTTTGACAAAACACTAAGTGAAATAATATTGCAATGCCAAGTAGCTAATTAAAAGCATTCAAAAAAATTGCAAGACTATGGTTGCAAATCCTAAATATTAATGCAAAAATATCGGAATAAATTAAAAAATGTGAAAAGAAGATTTATTAGAAAAAATAAAATATAAAATATAAAAAAGGGTTAAATAGCAGAGAACAACTTGTGGTTGTCTGTCACCCCTTTTACACCCCTCTGAAACAGGGATTGAAGTTGAACAAATGAGCAAATTTTCGGTTTTTCATGGATATCTTATGAGCGGAAAGAAATAGTGTAATGGGGCCTTGAGAAGTTTATAACATATACAAGGTGCCATATTTTCTAGGGGTTGTTAGGTTGAAATTATATACAAGGTGTTCACAAAGTAATGATCTTATAAACTACATCAGATAGATTTATTTTTAAAATACTTATACCAAATATGCCGAATACTCAATAAATTAAATCTACATAACGGCAATAGATACAGCAATGGGACTTTGACCAGTTAATAGCACATGCCAATTCTATGAAATAGAGTCAAAAGTTTTTCTGTATAATTTATTCAGGGTGTTCACAGAGTGATAATGTTTAAAGCCACCTTAGATAGAAAAATGGAAACTGCGGCATGATGTAGATGGTATTTGTTATTGTACATAACTTTGTCCAAATGTACATACAAGGTTCACCAAAATATAAAAACCATTTCTTAAGCTATAAAATAATATAATTGTTTCGAACCATTTACAGATATAATAACAGAACTATCATTTAACAGGACGCCCCGATATTATTTAGTAGGGTCTAAAGATTCTCTAAACGTGCATATATTAAAGTGTTATATTTCAAACTATATAACCAGCTTATAAAAACAGGAAAATAGAAATCTTGAGAAACTGATGATAATAAACCTGATACACAATTAGTTTGTTAGTAATATATATTCGTATAATACTACGAACAAATATACTTTGTTTCGCTCGGCATACCCGTTTTATTGTTTCCGTTCACCTGTACCGCGTGAAAAATTGTGGTCAATGCTTATTATCCTTGTCTTTGGTTTTGGAAATAGATCAAATTCTTACCCATAAACACATTAATATTTGATTACAAGTAGCCCTGTAATCCAAAATATTTGACATCCAACATCTAAAACAGCCGACACACAAATACTCTATCCTGGTCGTACGTTTTATAGTTTAATTATAGTTTTTGTAAAAACTAGATTATAGTTGGATGACCTACCCGGTTCACCTGTACATAAAACTTAGATGTTATTAACTTTCTACAGCGGAGCTTATAGTAGGAAGTTAAAGAGTCTGTCTGCCTGTGTGTGTGTCTGCAGACAAGATAACTTCCTTTCTATCCAACGGATTCACTTCAAACTTGGCATACACACATCTTAGGTCAGTATCATGAGAGTGCCTTTCATGGGATTGATTATAAGCATATAAGGTTAACAGCAACCGGAAGTGAAGGTTACGATTTCGCACCGCTGTAGAAAGTTTCCTCTACGGTATTACACAGTTCTTGTTTTTATACGGAATTACTAAGTTTGCCTTGCCGAGTTTTAAGGTATACGTTTTGATGTATATACGTGTTGTGTTTGCTTATGAAAAATTATACTTACAATATGTTCCTGCTTGGATTACAAAATGTGTCTTGAGCTTACATACAAAATTTAAATTTTTTTTATTTTTCCAAACCTATAATGTTGTAAGATTCTTCCACTTACTATCACTGTAGACCAAAGGGCTTCTTGTGCCTACTAACATGCATACTTAAATACTAGAACGTCACATACAGTGCGCTAGATCTCTGAATAAAGAATTAAGACTCTTAGCCACGTTTATAAATTAACAAAATATTTAAATAGGACCAATAAATTCATTTGACGACTGTATAATTAGTTGCACGAAATTCAGAAAAAAAGAAATATTATAAATAATATCCTAAAGCCGCTATGGGCTTTCTACTAATTGATAGTCCAGTCAAGCAAATACAGCTGAAAAAATATTTAAATTAAATTTTTATCTTTGCCATCTAATTATTTTGTCTTGATATAGCTGCCTTTAATTGAGAAATGCAGTTTGCTTTCGATAAAAATACAACTTTTTCAAAAAAAAACGAGTTCAAATTTTTAATATTAAAGTTAATTTAATCAGTAAACCAAAGAATATGTTTTCATATATTCACACATTCATGGTAATAAAAGTAAACATAACGATTTATTGAATAAGTGCAACCAAGCATCAAAATACTAAAATTTTGATATAAATATATTTTATATGCCAAAAATATCCATTGTAAATTTAGATAAAATTTTGTTGATGTCAATGATGACTACTTTACTGCATAACGTTCAGTCCAAAAAACAAACTATCAATTCTTGTGTCTCATTATACGGTACCAAAGAACATTTTCTAAAGAAATACTGTTATAGAAACTCACGAGCTACAATCATATTACCATGTTGTGAAGTGGAAAGCTGTAGATAGATACGTTATTATTTATCCGAAAATAAAACTGCTTTGACCACAAACCAAAATGTATTACAGTCAAGTACTAGTGGGACTTAAATGGCCGATCATAAGATGCAAAATATTTTGAGATAAGTCTCAATAATTGTAACCTAAAATCTAAATATGTTTATCAGAGAAAAATCTATGCCTACTGGACACAACAACAAATTTTTGGAAAATCATTTAAAATTTAATTAAGTAGAACCACATAACATCGGGTAGTAAATATTACCTTAATATTTTACAAATAATAAATCAGAAATAAATCACAAGAAATAATAATAATTTAACTTTCGAAAAAAGAAAGATACAGGCCCAAATCAAAAAAATTGAAAAAAGAACAGTTAAGAAAAGTTACAAAACTACAAAAGACTACAATCAACAGAGTAGGATATATACAAGATGGTTCAAATATGAACCCGACTGATTTGTGTATAAATAACGCGCACCGTATAGCAGCTGTACGACCTTGAGAGAGTATAGCCACAAGCTCCACCCTCTCTACTGCTCGGGTTAAAACCTGTTCAGTCCTTTTCGGGAGTTACTAGACTCTAACAACATTATGGGAGAGAGTGTCTCTCACAGACCCGTGTGCTTGAGTGGTGTAAGTGCTTCAGAGAGGGCAGAGCGTGCGTGGAGAATGAACCACATAATCGTCGGTTGCGAGCATCCGTCACCGAGCCAAATAATATTGGTGCAAACGCGCTTATTCGTGAGAATAGGCGCAGCACTATCAAAGAACTTGGAGCAATGCTGTCCATCAGTGTTGATATTGTAGAAGAAATTGTGAATAACTACCTACACTATCGCACTATGCACGGTGAGTAGCACGCACTTTGACGGACGCAAACAAAATGGTGTGCATGTGAGCAGTTTGAAGACGAAGGTGATAAATTTTTAAAGTCTATAGTGACTACCGATAAAATGTAGGTGCACTACTTCACTCCCGAATCTGAACAGTAATCATCCGAGGGGCAACATACCAGTTCTCTCAAATCCAAGAAAGCTTGGGGAGTCGTTCAGCAGGAAAAGTAATGGCAACGTTCTTCTGGGACTGGCAGTGGGATATCCATGTAGACTTTTTAACCGATGCAAGAACAGTCAACGTAGTTTATTACTCAGACCACCTGGCAACAGACGTAAAGGAAAAATCCGATCTAAGCGGAAAATAGGTAGATACGCTGCCAACTAAAAGCCATTTTTTGAAAAGGGCATCAGGATGCTTCCAAAACGTTGGAAAAATATGTTAACTACGGACGAGAGTAAGTTTAAGACTGACAAGTGCAAATAATGTTTGGTAATTTTTTTTTGTAAAAAAATTAGCCCCGGTAATATTTATACCATTTTGTATAAAGATAAAACGAATCCGAAAAAGGAGTAATGGAATAATAAAAAAATTAATCACAAAAATTAAAAACAAGGAAAAGAACATAGAATGAAAAAAATGAGTAAAGGAAATAAGTATTTAGAAGTAAAAACAGTTCAAGAATGTCTAACGTGATAGGAAAAAAGAAGAGTATAGTAAATTGGGAAAGTAAAACAAAGAAAAAATAGCTAATGAAATAGTCAATACTATTATTGATTATTTAAGAGTTACCGATACAAAATAAAACAAAATGGTGCCATAAAATTTTCCCCGAAACTCAATACTTTAGTCAGGTGATAAAGAAAAATTCGCAAATAAGGTGTAGCAATAATAAAACAAAACAAACAATAAAATTTATTGAAAATAAAAATTATTTGATTAAAGAATATTAATGGTAAATATAAAATAAAAGAGAAATGGGGATGAGAAATTAATAATTATGACATATGAGACAAATATATGGAAGGAAAAAGGAAAGAAATCAACTCTTCCAATTCATCCGGAGCTACAACAACTCGACAAAAATAATGCAATATTATCATAATGGGAGACTTCGCTAGAAAGCTAAGGAAAGAAGGGAAGAAACCTAAAAAATATCAAGAAAAACAAAAAACAACCGAAAGAAGAATCCTAAATTTTTGTTCAGAAAATGGTTTAATGGTATGAAACTCGCGTTTCCAACATAAAAAAATTAATAGGATCACAAAGTAGGTAAAGAACAGACGTAATAAATCCATAATTACTTATTAGTAGGAAAGGAAGTACGAGGGTCACTTAATAATTAAAGAGACAAATTGGAGTGGGGAAAAGACTGTTGGTAGTACAAGTTTGATACATTTAGGATCTTAAGTTGGGCTCACTGGGATGAGTTCTAATCAGCTGATTTATCAACATTGCTGCTTATAACCTTAAAATTGAGTTAAACGATGTCGGGTCTTCTTGAAAATTCCACATTGGTTGAATAACGTTCTGTGATTCGTTTTTTGATTGCTGAAGGTGAAAAACCAGCTAATGTATACTCTAGAATGACTGAAGTGTATGGTGAAAATTGTATGAACCGTGGAAATTTTTACAAGTGGGTAGAACAGTTCAAAAGTGGTCGAGAATCAGTGTCTGACGAACACCGTTCTGGCCGGCCTATTGAAGTTTCAATTTCCTCACTTGAACCTCGAATTAATGACATTATTTTTAACAGCCAATACTACTCAAATATGTTTTTGAAGAAGGTGAAACCAGCTATTAGAGAAAAATTTGTGGGAAATTGACTCCGACACCAAGACAAAGAGTTCTCTGCAACCCGTATAAAAAAGCTAGTAGCCCGTTGAGACAAGTGCATAACTGTTGATGGGGATTATGTTGAAAAGTAGGGAAAGTCTTATTTTGTAGAAATAAACAGTTTTTTCTCCAGGTCAGTTTGTCCCTTTAATTATTGAATGACCCTCGCACGTACAAAAGTAAAAGATGTAAAAGTTATAAGAGTACCGGAGATAGGTAGCAACCATTTCCTATTAATAATAAAATAGCACAATAACTAAGTAAAGAGAAAAAGAAAAACAAATAAGTAAAAATACTTTAAACTATGAACTAGACGTGGACACTAGGAATATCTGAACAGAAATTTGATGGAGATCAACACACGAAAAACAGAAGGGAAAATGAAATAAACTCAAAGAAATAATAACTACAAACGAGTAATAAAAAACATATTGATAATCAAAATGGCAAATTTACAAAATAGAAACACATTAATACACAAAAAAAATATAAAAGCAGTTGAAAGAAAGAAGAAAATATAAAAAAATATCTAAGCGCCAATAGTCAAATAGATTCTGATGAATATAAATCTAAAGAAACAAAAAACAAAAACTGTTCCTTGGAACAATAAAAGAAAAAAATAATAAAATGCTATAGAACATTAGAAATGTAGATAATAAAGTATTAGTAGACGAAGATCAGATAATAAATATATGGAAAAGATGTTTTGAAGTTGTATTAGAAGAAACGGACCAGAAGGCAGTAAGGATTGTAAAAGTGAGTATAGAAAGTCAACAACAATGTTATAGCCATAAAAAATCTAAGAAGCAATAATACAATTAAAATCAGAAATAGGTTTATGATATGATCGGATAACGGCCGATATGTGTATTTAAAACATAAACATATAAAAATAAAACAAAAGGAACATGAAAAAGAATGTGAAGTGAAGAAGCTGTAAACAGAGTCATTAAAAGAGATATAGAGTGGAGTGAAGTGAGATGTAAAATGCAAAAAGGAAAGAATAGTATGGAGAAAAACACCAAGGATGTAATTCACTCCCCCCCCCCCCACATCTTACACCGATAAAGGTAGAAAGATTCAATTAAGTGAAAGTAAGTAAAGTAAAAAATCTGGTGTGAACATCACACGACTTTCCTTATCCTATTATTTAGATAATTCTGGCAAAAATCCTGGGCTTCAGTTTTTTTTATAGTTCTTATTTTACCAACTTTTACTTTAAATTCATGTTTATCTCTTGATAACAAATCATTTTTATTCTAACGAATTTTTTGTATCTTCAACCGTTTAGATTCGCGACCGCTTTGCGACCGATTTTGCGATCTTGCGACCAAACGGCTCGGCCGATTTTTACCAAAAGTTTCGCACTGCGTCCCCTACCTACAAGTAACTTGCATACCAAATTTCAAGTCTCTCTAGCTCTTACGGTTCTCGAGATATCCTGTTTACTGACAGACCGACAGACAGGCAGACAGACAGACAAACACACACACACACGAACCAATGGCTCAAACCAACTTTTTTGGTGTTCTGAGGCTATAATTCGTCCAGAAATGTGAAAAACTGGGTAGGTCAAATTTCCGCCGATTACATACAAGTGGAAAGATTATTAATGATTTTGAGCAAGTAAATTATTTCGCTCCCCAATCCCCATACATGTTTTCTTCTATGTCCATATGCGTTTTATATTCTACAATATTATGTAAGTCATAATTACATTCTAATGTTTGAGCAGAGTTTTTACATGGAAAACATAAATTCCTTCTGGAGCAATTTGATAGCGTATTTTCTATTTGAGTGATCCATTGTCAATATCCAAGAGTTTTATTTTACAAACAAGATTTTTATATCTTTTTTATGTTGTACTTTACATAGGAATAAATCTGTAAAAATAAACTCCACGCAACAAGAATTAATGAACTGACTGTAATGCCACAAATAGAGGTTGGTAAAGTAATTAAAGAATTTAAAGTAAAAGAATCACTATCATAATTTATCTTAAATATTCTTTATTTTTTATAATTACGGTTAATTACAATCTATGAAAATGTTACGCTTAGATGTTCCAGCTTGTTACATCCGTATGTATCGCACAGCGTTACTGCATGATGCAGCCACGTGAACACTTCCAGAAGATTTATTATTGAACGTCGCAGAGTTAGATATGGGTACCGAAATATTTCCGAGCCGTCAGCAATTGCAAAGATCTGGTGATACGCCAGGAAGCGGCGAAATTGGACGGGCGATGACAGCCAGCACGCCCACAAGCGAAAGCGGCCTTGTTTTCGCTAATCATTGCAGCAACATTAATCTAATTTCGTTTGAATCGCGCAACACGGGCTAGAGCAGCCATTTAAGAGCGCGGCCGCGATAAGCGGGACGCCCACGGCGCCTTTTCAGGTGCAATTTCCGCTCATAACAATTTTCCGCGGGGAAATTCTCATCCAGCCCGCCAGGGCCGCCCTGAATGCTGAAAGCGCCTGCACAGCCAGTTTTCAAAATGTGAATGGCTGAACTTGAAAGCGCCCGTTTCTATGGCAATAATCAAAACTGTCACTTTGGCAGCGCTCTGAAAAGATAGGAAGATGCAGGGGGGTATGCAGATAGGTGAGGGCGGAATATTCAATAGTAGCGAGCATGCTTTGTCAATCTTTGTCACTTTGCGACAATGACGCTCTTGTTTAACTCAGCTGGAGGGTTTTCTAGTTTTCAGCGGCGCTTGCCTAAAGCGGCGTGAGTGCTCTGTAGCACTGCACATTCAATATTTATAAACAGAACAATAAAAGCTAGAAAGATGTGCGCAAGGAAGGATACTCTTCACATCTGCACCTTTTACCGTCGTAAACCAAAAATAAATATTTATAAGAAAAATATGTACAAAAGCTTGGTCAACTGTCTGCCAGAAAACCTGTATTTCTATTTGGATTAAGAGAAACATTTTTAACATTTCATATAGTAAATTATCTTCGTGTTTTTAAGCAGATAGCAAAATCTACCAAAGACCACCAGAAATGTCATACATTTGTCAACATAAGAGTTGATGTTGGGGACGCGGTGGCTCAGATGGTTCAACCAGTTGACTCTGTCCTCTAGCCGGCGTATGCGAGTTCGAGTCTCGCTCAACCCATGGGTATGTGTGAATGTCCTAGAATAAGTGCATGTTAGCAGGCACAATAAGCCTTTGAGGCTGCAGTGCCAAAAAAAGAGTTTATGTTGATTTTTACAAAAAAAAAGCTCGCATTGAATAATTAAGCTTATTTTTCTTAAATGGCGTTGTGATTAGTCAAAATTGTTGTGTCTGGAGTAGTAAATAACTACGTTTTATTCACAAAAGATTAATACATCTACAAAAATATACGGTTGGTGTGATTGTGGGCTGGAAGAATTATAAGCGCGACTATTCGGAGGACAAAGTATTGAGTAAATGTGTTAAATGTCTTAGACTTGTAAGGGAATCATCCACTGATGTTTCTCCTTGTAGATTGTGATTTCTTTGTTGCACTAGGTCTTGATGTCCAGGTTCTGCGTAGTCTGCTTATAGTGGGACCGCTGATGTTTTGTATTTGGTGGCAGCTCGCTGTACCTCTTTTGCTATATTTAAGTCGTTATGGAACCCGTCGTTGGGGATACACCATGGAGCATCCACCATTGTTCTCAGCACTGTAGATTGGACCATTTGTATGATTTTTAGATTTTGGCTTGGAGCATCCTCACAGCTAAAGCCCATATGTCCATATCGGTTTGATTATAATTTTGTATAACAGTAACTTGTTGTTTAGAGAGAGCTTGGATGTTCGTCCAACAAGCCAATGCATCTGTCGAAATTTGATGTCCATCTGTCTGCGTTTTGTTTTTATGTGCTTTTTCCAGGTGAGTTTTTGGTCTAGGATGAGTCCAAGGTATTTGGCTTCCGTTTTAGTATGTATAGGTACGTTATTGATGGTTACAGGTCGTGCTTGCTGGTGTATGAGACTTGGACTGATTTTGTTTGTTTGATTTTCATTCTCCATCTGTTGTACCATTGTGTGAGTAGGTTCAAATGCGTTTGTTGGTTTACAGAGGCCAATACTGGGTTTTCATTTACAGATAATCCAGCTACGTCATCGGCAAACGAGACAATTGTGGTGTTATTTGTTTGGGGTATGTCGGCAGTGTAGATTAGGAATAGCAGAAGTCCTCGAACACTCATCTGGGGAGCACCGGATTCGATAGTATGGTAGTTGGATTGATTGTCGATATGTCTTACTATGAAGTTTCTGTCGGTTAGGTAGGATTTTAAAATGAGATATAAATTGCTGGATAACGTGTTTTTTATTTTGTAGAGAAGGCCCGTGTGCCACACTTTATCAAATGCCTGAAATGTCAAGAAATCCTGCATTGGAGTATTTCTTGTCTTTAATACTCTTAGCAATTGCATTGCCTACCCTATGAATCTGTTGTATAGTGGAGTGGCGTTCTCTGAATCCGAACTTATGGTTAGGTAGTAGCGTCAGGGGCTCATGTTCTACGTATATTCTTTTAAGTAAGAGTCTTTAGAAAATTTTACTTACTATGGGCAGGTCGATATGATGATGGTTCGTGGGGAGGTTTTTGTGGTTTGTGTATCATGATAATTTCGGCGTTTTCGGGAAGTAGGACAGACTTATCATTCGGTTAAAGATTACTGTTAGTAGAACTATAGCTTTGCGAGGTAACTGCTTTAATATTTGTCTGGTTATTAAATCGTAGCTTGGAGCTTTGTGTATGTTTGTATTATTTATTTCTCTCTTGACTTCTGGTGATGAACAGGATTTTATGAGAGGGGACATTTGGAGTGGAATATCGGTTGAGTCTTCTACTTCCCTGTCATTGCCGCCTGGCTCGGGTTTCAACACTTCAACTAAATGCGTTGCAAAAGTATCGGCCTTGTCTTTGTCAGTGCGTGCCAATTGGGCACAGTTGGGGTCTTTTTAGTTCTTTTGTTGCCTTCCACAGCGTGTGATCATCTGGGGACAGGCTGGTAATGTAATGTTGGAAGGTAGTATTTTGGGCTTCTTTAAGTGCTGTTTTTAATTCTCTGGATAGTCTGTTGCAATTATGTTGATCTGCAATGTTTCTTGACCTATGCCATACTTTTCTAGCTCTGCGTTTTGAGCTACTAATTGACGGATACGCAGCGGTGTGTTGATAACATTGATTTTAGTAAGGTCATTCTGAGGTGTGGAGTGCCAGGCTACTACTTGCACTAATCTATTAAAATATTGTGCTGCTTCATCTAGGTCATTTGGCGATTTTATTCGTAACTTGAGATTTATGTTTGTTTTTATGTAGTCTTGTAAATTATTCTAGTCAGTATTGGGGGAGGAGACTTATTAACAATCATGTACTTCCTCCCGTAGTAAAATAATAATTTTTCTTATTTCCCACTAGTATCTGCATTAATAATTGGAATAATATTTTAAATAAAATCAAATATTTTAAATTATTATAAAGTACTTACGAAATATTCAGATTGGGAGAGAACCTTCATACATGCAAATATCAAATACGTAATAAAAAGCATGTCTCAATAGTCAAAGGATTATGTAGTTAAGATGACTGTTTATACATAAATATTACCTAAAGGTGTTTCACTTTGGAAGAGACGTATTAATATATTATCAAATATTCAAGCCGCTTGCCCTGAAAATGAGTAATAATAGGTTGTACCACATCAAAAGCACTACATATGTAGGAGGTATACTAAGTTTAAGGAACAGTTTGTTTTGGATCATTATTGAGAAATAAAATATGCAACTTCGAACATGTGTGGAATTAAATGCCAGATTCCATTAATAATTCGAAAACCTACTAGTTCAAACAATTTAAAATAAACAATATTATTCTTTAGCCCTTTTTGGGCATGTAGAAGCTTGAACAATTGGTTACTAGGGTTGATACCAAAATTGATCATATGCACGGGCTGTCGTAGTCACATTATCTGTCATGTACTCCAAAGAAGGTATTAAGTAAACTTCAGTCACATTTGCACTTTTAGACAGCTCATTTCGTAGACCAGAATATAAAAACAAGTTGGCTCTCAAGAGAAGCAAAGATAGCAACAAAAACAACACAAGTAACTCGGAGAAAACGATAGTTAATCAAAATTTAGACATTGGCATTGGTATTAATTCAAAAAAAGATAAAAGCGCATTGGTATTTTTTAGTGGGATATTATATATAAAGAACTATGTATTACCTTTGACTGACTTGACAACCTTTCCTATATTTGACTAAATCTTTATTAATTACTAAAATACTAAATAAATAGTACAGTAGTGAACAAAAATAAGTCGCAAGCGACTTAAAAAATAGTATATTCTGATCTTTACTCGCTATAAATATGAGATAGGTACCTTGCGCAAAATTATATTTAATTTTCCGAGTTATGGTTAGTGCAATAATTAGGACAGAAAACTCTCAAAATGGGAATATTACGAAGTGAAATAAAATTTTAATTTTATAACATTGAATAAAATATTTTATAATGACCGATGCGCTAGATCGCTAAAATTACCTGAAGTAACATTAGAACTATGTCTAGTTATGCAAAAAATTTACATTCTGTAAATAGCAACGAATCTTGCCTAAAAAGGCTTAGAGTACCTCTTCCTCGATATCTATAGATTATACATTTCTTTTCTATGCGGGTTTAGTTTATACAAATATTTTTATGTTTGTGAATAAGTTCAACATCTTTCTGACATAAAAGAAAAATTGTGAGTTTGAAACTTGCTAGCATTTTAGGTTTGATAATGATGATTATGTGCTTCAAATATAGCCAAAATTTAATGTAGTTATGTAGGAAACTACTGGGTGTTCAAAAATTGACGTAAGATTTGAATTTCGCGCCATTGGTGCGGTAAAGTGTTGCCAACGAAAAAAAAAGACTACACGATACACGAAAGAACAACCCGTTTTCATTGTTAAGCAATATTTTAAAATAACGAATGTTTGGCATCTACGATTCGCAATTTTTGTACAAAATATTGTCGGAATAGTGATTTAAATTCATCAACTGTGTAGAGATTAATTAAACAATTTAGAGAGGCTGAATCAATCATTGACAATAGATAGTCTGGCCGTTCTTCAACAAGTGCTGCAACAATGTTGCTGAGAGTCAAGAACATCAATTCGGCACCGTGTCAAGAATTGGATATTTCGAAAAGTTTTCTACAGCGTATTCTCATGGAAAATTTGCATCTTCAATTGACTCAAGAACTGAAGCCTACTGACTAAGCACAGCGAAGGGGCTTTATTGAATCGGATTATAGAACAACAAGAAGTAGACGCTGATTCTTCGGACAAAATCATTTGTAGCGATAAAGCTCATTTTCATTTTGAGGGCTTCGTTAATCGTAAAATTGTCGTATTTGGGGCTCAGAAAATTCGCGAGTGATTTTTAAGCAACAAATGCATCCACAATGTATCACTGTTTGATGCGGATTTTAGACCATTCTTCTTCGAAAACGCGGCTGGCTAGACAATAATATTTAATGGTGCTCGCTATCGCGACATAATAATTCAGTTTTTTGTGCCTAAATTACAAAATATATGTAGACGATATGTGGTTTCAACAAGACGATTCCACATGCCACTGAGCCCACAAAACAATTCAATTACTTCGTCACTCATTTCCTGGCCGTATAATTTCACCTTTTGGTGATTAGAATAGGCCGTCCACGTCGTGCGATTTAATGCCGTTGGACTTCTTTCTTTGGGTTTTTTGAAGTCTAAGGTTTATGCCAACAAGCCCACAACCACCCACGCCTTGAAGGAGGAAATTAAACAGGGTATCAACAATATTCAGCCACAGTTATGCAACACGGTTATGGAAAATTTCAACAAAACAGTTGTAGAGTTGTAGAGGCCACTTACCCGGTATTCTATTCCATACGTAACCCTATACTGTATACTTTATGTATCAATAAAAAAAATACAATTTTTAATTAAAAACCGTTTTTTTTATCAAAATTACTTCTTGCGTGAATTTTGGGACGCCCTTTAGACCTAATATGCAAACATACGAGGTAATCATTAAAAGTTTCCAGCCTGACTATATATCAGTAATAATAGAAATATAATAGCGGTCGCATCAGATCAGCTTAATTTTTAGTTGAACACCCGTAAAAGCTTTCGCAACCGATTTTCTTATTGTTATTTACGTAACAACACAGCCACTTGAGTCGGTAGTGCCGATTCACTTTGCATAATGCTAAAAAATAGATTACTAAGCCATGATTAATTTCTCATCAAAAAGGCCTTAGTCTAGGTGACATTAAACAAAGTTTGGATGGCGCGTACGATGACGTTTTGTCTTTATATTCCACTGTAACCTCGTTTGGGCCAAGAAAGCATCGAAGGCGACCCACATGCAGGTTAGCCAGTTGAAGTGGTTTTGAATGAAAACGTCGACACTGCCAAGCGGAGACTATTACGTCAGCTCACTCCATAAAAGATTAGCTTGCTAAGCAAAACTATTCGCCTCCCAAATAACAACGCTCCTGTCTATAAAACGCAAATTGCCTAGATTTCTCTAAAGAACTGTGATTATAAGGAGCTTTTCATTTTACGTGACATCCCAGATCTAGCCCCAGTAACTACTATCTATTTTAAAAATCAAAGAAAAATTTTGTTGGTAGAAAATCTAACAAGAGCAATGAAATGCTAATTTCGAATAATAAATAAAATATTGAAGAGTAATTCTATTGTTTTATTCCGCTTACCCCTGGAATTAGTCGGGACAGAAAGTTTTGGCGCTCACCTTTTATATACTATAGCGACTACACATTTAACACATTGCGTACCGTTGACGCAAATTGGCGTTTATACATTATAACCGTTCAAGACGGATACCGCAAATCTGCATTTTTAACGCAAGCTCGGTTTCCACTATAAATTTAACTGCAAAATACGTGGAGTCTTTTCCTTACAGTCCTGCTGGCCAATGTTTATAAAAACGTAGCCTCATTCCGAGTTAATAATCTGTGATAAATATAGAGAACAAAGAGCTCCGTATTTGTTTCTGTCGCTCCGCTCTGCATCTAGTCCGCATTCAAATTTCAGCCACTTCACACCCTTGACGGAAAGTCGCAGTTCCTACGGGAAAAGAAGAAATTTCAGCAGAATTGTTGGCGGGCACATTGTCTGATGTTCCTGACAATGCTAATAGTGGCAGTAAAAATGACAGTTACTCCTCTATTACTGGAAATAAGCAAAACTAAATTATGCATCATTGATCGAGTTACAGTGAATAAACAGTGAAAATAACAGTAAATAAAGTAAAAACGAAAATGTCGATGACGATGACAAACTAAATTCAGTTGTTAAATGAGTAAAAACCAATAAAACACCAACTTTAAGACCATTTAATAAAATTCCCTCTGACTCGATGAAAATATCATATGTAACAAGTCACTTTCTTAGAGATATCCTTGAAATGTTACGCGAAGAACTAAATCTATATTACTTACAAAATCAGAAAAAGTATGTTATTAAGGAGTTTAAATGGTTAATTGTTACTGTAGCAAAAATAATCTTTTTTTAACAGAAGTAAACTATTTTTACAACATCTTTAGATACTTTTATTTAAAAAAATGACGATCCGTACTAGACTTGAATAATTTTGGTGGTGCTTACATTTCAATAGCAATGAACTTCTGTAACGCTCAACTAAAAGGTTTTCAAAATTTAACTCTTATTTGACTTCTTCTTTAAAAGATTTAAAACTATTTATAAACTAATTCAACAACTTTTCTTAGATGAAGCAATAATTCGTTAGAGAAGTAGAATGCAGTCAACTGCAGGACGTAAGCCTCTCTTGAATTTTGCAAGTTTTGTAATTTAGTGGAGATTTAGCAATTAAACGCCACGCTTGCAAAAAAATATGTAGATTATAGGTAAGATTAAGGTTTGGTTTTTCCCCAATCTTAGAAGATGGGGAAGAGTTGAGGCTCGCGTGGGCAGAGTCGCCTCCCTAAAGTAGATCTATCTTTATTGGAGTTATAAAGGAGTATCTACCCGCTACCCAAGCTTGACATACGAACATATAATCCAAGGAAATATAAAGTATGGCTTATTTGTTTTTATGCTCACTTTGGGTTGTATCTTAAATTTAGAAGTTTGTTGGCGGAGGAAAATAATTACAGTCAACTATTTTTACACTTTGATACCCTGTCTTGATCAATATTACCATAACTACCAAGACAATTATTACGTAACAATTTCTGAAACTCCATTTTTATGAAAAGTTAGAAATATATGGAATAATCAGAGTGAACGTGAATTTCTCCAGAATTAAAAAACAAATCACAAACGTGGTGATATTACATTTCAAAGAAAGGGTAAAATTCGTCTTCAATCATAGAAAAATACTCGTAATGTCAACATGATTTCAATAATTTACGATTCAATAGTGGTGATTGTCCCTAACCTGTTCGTATTTTTTTGTATAATATGTTCATGTAGGGTATTGATGGAGCAGATCAGTTCTTTTCTTATCATACGCTCTTCAGAAAAATAGTAAAGTGGCCAAAGGAATGTGCGTTTTAGCTTATAAATTGTGCACTTTTCACTTCAATAACAAAGCTCTACATCAGAAATGAGATGCAAATAATTTCTACTGTAACAGACTGGGATGCAGATAAGTTAGAGACACAATCAGACACAGGCAAACGCAGCACAAACTTACGCTCTTTGTGTACCTTATGAGGACCTCCTAGTAGACTTTCGGGTGATATACCCAAACATGTTCTAAAGAAAGTTTTTTGGAAGTGAACGAGAGTAAAACAAATATCCTGCTATGAGGTGCTACGTTTGTATTGCCCACAAAGAAGAAGTAAGACTTAGTACATCTACAAGTTTAGCTTAGTATCACTCCACAATGGGGAATGTTTCCAGAGATGTCACACCTCAAGCACTACTAGGGTGTTTGTTGAGTATTTTAGTTCACAAATATAGTTAACGAATTGGTTATATATTTTTAAAGAAACACAGTATAAAAATTCATTAGAATAGTGCAAGTCCGTGCATCTAAACAATTTAAATGTTTCGTCCTACATTTTTAGTGCAATAAAGCTTTTCAAATTTTGTTTCTTAAAAAACATTCACTACCACTGATGGAAGTATGGACACATTAATAAAATTCAGTTGCACAGTGAATACCTATACTTTTTCTTATTATTTTCTTAGAAAATAATGTTTTGAGTAAAAATAATTAGTCACTTGTAGATTTTTTATAACCATTTGTTGAATCGAAAACTATAACAAAAAAACTGAAGTGTCAGCAGTTTGAATCTTTTTTTGTCCTTATGCTTTGCTTTAGATATTTGTTTGCATTTCAAAAAACTGCGCGCCGTCCAAAGTTCGGAGCTCACTATTTTATAATTAGACCTTACGCAGTTTACTTGGGTTTTGTTACGTCTCCTTTTGAATTTTTTATTCAATAGCCCGCGGCAAGACTCTCCATATAAACTTATTCAGCCATCCTCAGCTTATATTCAGAAAGGCTACCAGTGCGCAACATCGAGGTGTGCTTCGACAGTGAATGTTACATTACAACGCTACGAAGATATAGTATTTGCCATCGCCCTGGGCCATCACGAGTAAGATCCGATGCAGAACATCAGCTTGTCAGACTGTTGAGTGATCAAAATAGAAGATTAGTTGTTCCTCGGTATTGCTGCGCAGTTTCACCGGAAACGTGACAAAACAATATCAGTCAGCACAATAAAACGGCGTTTTCAGAGAGGTAATATTTATGGTCGTATTGCGACCAAAAACCATTGTTTCGACGTGGAAATGAGGCTAAACGGCTTCAATAGACGTAAAACCATCGTTTCTGGATAATAAAACAGTGAAAAAACGTATTATGAAGAAACAAATCTAAATTTGAAACGGAAAATCTTCGTGCGTCGGTCTAATACTGAAGAGAGGCATACCAAAAACATATTAGCAACCTCAAACCAAGCGACTCGGGCCTATGGAAGACAACAAAATATTTCCCAGATCAGCCACACGAGATGCCTTTAATTTCTTTAGAAGCACACACATGTTACATAAATGAAGAAGAATGTGAAGCTTTTGCAAACCATTTGGAACAAACGTTCACTTCCCAATTTAAGAAGGAAGCATCAAACCAACATTATCCAGGAAGCTTGCTTCTATAATTAAAATATTCCAATAAATAGATGGTTTAGATTTGGTAAAATACCCAATAACATACTAAAGAAGCTCACATAAAGCATGAGCATATTTAGCATCAACTTTTAATGCCTATCTAGGAATTGGCTGCTTTTTGACTGTATGGAAACACGCAATCAATTAATGTTTCACAAACCAAACAAAGCTAAGAAAATTATCTCCAGTTATCGCGCCATCAGTTTACTAACAACTATCTCGAAGCTTTTTGGAAAGGTCATTTATCTTCGGCTTAATGAAGAGATTACAAAATTGGACATTCTCCCAACTTTTCAATTTGGATTTAAAGAAAGCCACTCTATCTGCCCCCAACTGCAGCATAAGACTGAGGCCATCAAAAGAGGTTTTAAAATTAATTAATAAGTTACAACCTTACTTTTAAACATAGCTCAAGCCTTCGATTTCGTATGGATATATGGCTTGAAATACAAAATTACACTTCTTCACCTATCCAGTACATTAAATTCTTTGTGCTCTCTTTTCTTGAAAATCGTACGTTTGCATTAAAGTTTATACCAATTTAACTACTATTAGAATTATACACGCAGAGGTCCCAGAAGGCAGTATATTGGGCCCCACTCTATTCAACATCTTCATGTTTGACTCTTCCATCCCCAACGCAGATCTTGCGATGTTTGTAGACGACACGGTCGTGCTAACCAGAAATGAACATCTAGAACAAGCAATCGCTAAGCTTTAAGTTGCCGCCTATATCCCAAGCAAGTGGTTAAAATTTGGAACTTACCAATTAATCATTCTAAATGTGCCACAAAAATGTTTATACTTAGAAATATCAAAAGTCTACCATTTCTTACAATCAACGGTTATCATATCTAGTGGTAAACCCGTAAAATATCTAGGTATCCACCTCGATACTAGGCTTACAAGGAAATGCATATACTGAAAAACCTGAATAAGATTAATCCAACTTTACCCAATCATAAACATGAAAGTCAAATGCATGACTGCTATAAAATCACTCATACGTCTTTGGATTTTTTACCGGTGTGTGATATGGAACATTTCAAAAACCAATCTCAACCGAATCCACATCCTACAAAATAAAATATTTCAAATGATAGTCAACTCCCTTTGGTTTATTACCAATCGACAGCTTTATTACAAACTAGGCATACCTACAATTAAAGAACATATTTATAAGTTGACTGAAACCATTCACGAAAATCTTACAAACTGCAGCGGTGGCATCTTTTACGAATTAGGTCAAAGACGTGTCCATACACGCTTAAAAGGCAAGCTATCTCAAGACATATACTTAAGTGATAGTGGTGATGACTTTTTTATTATTATTATTAACTCTATTTATTATACAATCTGCCCTATAGAGTGGGGCAATAAGTATTTTGTCATGTCCAGAGTGTAACAGTAACACTACTGAATTAGGTGTGTGAAGTAGGATTTCAGCGAACCCCTCCTTACATTAACTTAATTCTAATAGTATTTATGTTACGATAATTCTAATACTATATTAATTGTGATTAAAATTGAAATTAACTAAACTAATTAAAGTTGAAACCGCGTGGACAACTCTGATGGTTTAAATATTTTTAGTTTTTTTGGTTCATCGTTGTTAACATTAGGTGATGCACGAATGTCATTTAGATGAGCACTAAATCTGACTTTATACCGCATACTGTACGTCTGTATTTCGGATATCATTGACGGTACACTCAGATTATTAATTATCACTTTATTGGGAACGTTCCACGGTGCATTAACAAATGTTCGCAGCACTTTGTTTTGGAATCTTTCAGTGATTTCTACATTTGATGTGGAACATAAATAAATTCCATAAGGCCATATTGGTTTAAGAACTACTTTATATATTAGTAGGTTGTTTTTCAAAAATAGTTTCGATCTTCTTCCGATCAGCCGGTACAATTTTCGATATTGTAAACCAAGTTGTTCACGCTTGTTAAGTATATAGGTTCTCCAGGTTAGTTTCCTAAGTATTTTGTTGATTCGGTGTGGTTAAGTTGATGACCGTTTAGGGTTGCTAGTAAACAGTTGTCCCTCTTCGTTGTGAATGTAATATGTTGGGACTTGGTTTAATTCACTCCAATTCGCCATGTTCTAATCCAGCGTTAAATTTTGTTGAAATGTACTTGGAGATACCTCAATGCCGATTGTCGATTTACATGTTAAGCTAAAATAGCCATATAATCTGCATAAGTAGCTGATGTTGTTAATCGAGATGTAGATAGGTCGCCTGTATATAATAAATATATTATAGAGCCTAAGACGCTACCCTATGGAACGCTTGAAGAGATGGGCTTGATAGTCGTGGTTTAATTTTATATTTTATCAAGAAATGCCAATTTGATATGTAAGACTTCATAATTTTATACAGCTGGTAAGGTAAGTGTTTTTTTAATTTGTAGCACAAGCCTTGATGCTATACCTTATCCAAGGTTTGCTTCAGGCCTAAAAACACCGCAGACCAGTATCTTTTTCTTTTCAGATCTTCGTATAGTTTATCAATTATTTTGTGCACCTGTTCAATAGTGCTGTGCTGACTCCGAAAAAAATTGGTGTTTAGGGACTAATTCTTGATTTTCCAGGGTTGGCATTATTCTACGCAGAATCAGTTTTTTAAAAACCTTTGACAGGACAGGGTGTAGGCTTATGAGGCTGTACGATGTTATTTCACCAGGTAGTTTATCTGGTGTTGGTAGCATGATAATTTCCTCTGTTTTCGCTTAGCTTGAAAAATTCCGAGTAGTAAGTATTGCATTGTACAGGTGCGTAAGGGGTTGTATTATTTTACATGGCAAATGCTTGATAATCGTTCCAGTAATTTGAGGGAGCTTTTTTGTGTTGGCCTTCTTTATTTTTTCTTCTACCTCTTTGTTGGATACGGGTATGAGGGATAAACTCATTTGGAACGGTGAATCTAGGAAAGCAATGATTTCTATTTTTTTATCTGGGCATTGACAAGGGAAGGGTCTCAAGACCTCGGTGACATGTTCGGCAAAATTATTCAGCTTCTTATTTATTACTGCAAGTCCACTGACCATCTTCCTTCTTGATAGGGGGTATATGCATGATTGCTTTTCTTAGTTTTCGTACTGCTTTCCATAGCGAGTAGTCTATTCACTCATTTGCACTGAGGTTTTCTAGATAGTCCTGAATTACTTTGTTTGTATGTTGGTAAAGAAGTTATTTTAATTGTTTGGTAGCCCTGTTTAAAATTAACTTATCTTAGTCCGATCTAATAAGTTACCAACGTTTTTCAGCTATTTGATCTTTTAGGATGATTGGAATGTCTTTAGTATGTAGAGAGATTAGTAGTTCTGGAGTAGCTTCCCAAGCAATGGATAAGTTCCGTGAGTGACACTACTGTCCATTCTAAGTCATGTTCAGTTTTTAGCGAAGCATGTAGATCTATTAAGTACTCGAGTCTGTTCCGAAAATATTCCCAATCTGTACATTTGTTGTGAAGTGAAAGTGGTGATCGGATTTTAGTTATGTGTAAGTATACAGTTATCGTAATGGCCAAGTGATCTGCCGCTAGTTCGAAGTAGGTTGTGATGATACACTGGTCTACGTTTAAGCTTTTTATGATGCCGAAGTCTAAGAAGTCTGGGACTTTTCAAAGGTCTGTTCCACCGTGGATAAGCAAGTGAGATTATTTTCTTGTATAGCTGCATATAATCGACGTCTATCAGTTCTTGTTAATCGGGAGCCTCAATGTTTATGTTTTGCATTGTGATCACCTGCAACTATAAATCTGTTGCCCAGAGTAGTGGTGAGGACTAGATGCCAAAATAACTTTCAAATAATTCTAGTAGCCAAACGGTTATCCTAAGAGACTATCAACTTTAGTTTTATTTCAAGTGTTTATTAATTACCGTTCAAGTTATGTCATTTTGTCGTGTACTAATTGTTAGAAATACCTTGCATAACAATTTTTAAAAAAATCCTTCTTTTAAGTTATTCATGTAAGTGTTTTTGTCGTGCTGTTTTCCTTTTGTCGTTAGGACATGAAACTGTTTATCAGAGTTCGTGTTGTAATTATAATGTTTTGGAAATATCAAAATAATTAACTAGAATACTTAGTGTTTGCCTAAGTAACTCCACAATTTCTTATTTTGTTTTGCAATTCTTCAGTGTCATCTACAAAAGCCACTCCAATCTGCTCTACAATACATCTTTTTACGTCTCTTTGTTCAGCGATAAATTCTTGTTTTTGAAGCATTTGTAACAAAATGGAACCACTAAACTACAGTCGCATTTATTATTTTAAAACATGATAAGGAGCACGCGGTAGGCCCGGTGCAGTTTATCATCTGACACTCCAGATCCAATATAAATGGTAACGGCGGCTGCATTATTCAGCGGCATCGATACCCGGTGAGAAAAAGGCCATCGTTTGATCCGGCGCGATTTGCTTTGATCAATCACGGACTACCGCAGGTGAAAAAAGGCGAATTCGCTGCACGGCCGCGGCCCCACCTGAACACCTCGCCGGCGTGGCCGTGGTGCTGTTCCACTTAAACAGGTCGGGCCGGAACGATTTCAGCAAGAAATTACCGTGCAAATCGATTAGCGCAGGTGAAGCCGGATCCGGGTGGCATCCCGTGACCCATGTAACGTCAATTTCGCTGGTGGCACATTTGCCTGCCGAGGTATTTCGGAGAACGGCTAGTTTTCGCAATTAAAAATCGATGAGGCCGACAAGTGCGACAAATGATGGAATGAAAATATAGCGACAGTAAGCACATATTTTCAGTTGAGTAACAAAAACAAAATGCAAATTGGCGGTGTTCTGCGCCAGGAGTAATAAAAAAGGAAAATTGGGCATTCATAAGCAAATGAACCATTCCCCTGCGAAGTTTTCTGTAATTGCTTCTCGTGGGCTGGGAAAGCATTAATAAAAGAAATGCATAAATAAAGAAATAAAAAATGCTAAGAAAACTGACGTCTAATGTTCACAATTTAATATAAATATTAATGTTCTACAATTTTTGAGCTTTTTGAGCAAGCAACTTGAATCAAATCCTTAACAGTGTTACTATGGCTAATTTTATCTGGTGTTTGCATGACCTTTATAGAAGTAAAAGTTCGCATCAATTAGTCATATTGTTCTCGCTCTGTATATTGATTCTGTGCGTTTCGGTTTTAAAAGCAATACGAATTTGGATTATTTCTTACCCCACTATCAATATCAAATTATAATAATTTTTTATTGATCCTTTTATCTTTTTGTCGAACACGACACCACTTCACATTAAAATAAATACGTTGTTATGTCAACCTCATATGCGTTGTTCTTTCTTTTGTTAGTGTGTTTTCCTATAGATGAAACTATTTTTACTTTTTGACGCAACTTCAGTCTAGACATACTAATGCTAAAAATAGCAATAGCATTTTTCAAATATTTAAATTACTTTATGCAAAACGGTACACCCTAAAAATTCGATGTTGCTAAAGTAATTTACATAAATGATTTATTTTCTTGTAATGCTTAGTGTTAAATATATTTACAACAACTACAGACATTTTCATGTAAATATAAATCATGTAAAGTGTAAAAGGGCTATTTTAAGTATATTATTGAAGACAGTCTGTATGGCAAGAAAGTGACTGTCCCCATTTGGTAAGAAAGCACCGCACAGTCATCTGTGATCAATATTCAATGTTTAAAAAGTGCAAAATTTCTGAAAACAATACAAGGAGGTGTTTATAATTAATAATGCAAAAGAGCTAAAACTAATATATAAAGCGACTGCAAAATGTATTTAGAAGTCGGGGGCATTTATTAAGAAGTGGGTAAAGCAATATTAGGAGGTTGGAAATGAATAGTCCGCGTCACAACAATAAAGAAGGATAAGGCGATTTTTCGTCTCTTTGAAGCCAAGCCAGGCCTTACGTTGCACTGTGCCAATATGATGACTTACGAAAATACATCTACTACAAGCATGACAGTAGCTTAAAGGAATAACTATCTAGGCAATTTAAAAGAATGAGATGGTAGAGCGAAGAATTAAAAACACAGACTTAATTAAAAAAACATGGATGAAATATTTAGCCAACAGGGCAGAAATTAATTATAATAAATATAAATAACTAAGAATAAAAGTAAAAAGCATAGTATTGGAAAGAAAGGAGAATGCATGGAAAGAATTTGGAAGAAAGATGGCGAACCATAACAGACAAAATAAAAAAAAACTTTATAAAGTACTAAAAACTATAACAAAAAGGAAAAGAACAAGAGTGATAAGAGTAGAGGGTAAACAAGGAAACTTAACAAAAAATAATACCGAAACTATGGACAGATAGAAGAAGTACTTTGAAGAACTGTTGAAAGCAGGAGCGGAATAAGACAACGATATATGAAAACGAAGAACAAAACAAAACAGAGGAGCATCAAGAAGGCAAAGAGAAATTACAAGAGAAGAGATGAAAGAGGCTATAAAAAGATTAAGAACACGAAAGCGCCGGGCTTTGATAAGGTCACAACGGAAATAATTAAGAAAATAGGTGAAGAAGGTTGTAAATATTTGTTAAAAATCTTCAACAAAACATAGAAAGTGAAAAAATTCCTTAGAACTGGGAAATAGAACAAATTTTCCAGCTCTAAAGAATAGTACCTAATTTAAAAAAAAAGACAATAAGCAGTGCGACAGCTATAGGGGCATAACTTTAATAAGTATACCACTCAAAATATATAAACCAATAATAGAAACAAAATGAAAAGCATAATAGAATAAACACTGAAAAAGGCATAGAGTGACTTCCGTAAAGAAACGGGAGCACAAGATAACATATTCATCATTAAAAGGTTACAAAACTATAAAAAGACTTTCTTTTAACATTCGTGAATTTAAAAAAAGCTTTTGACAAGGAAAGGGCTAAGTCAGGAAAATGTGATGAGCCCAACGTTATTAATTCTCTTCATGGACAAAATAATAAGAAAATGCCAATTATAATCCAAGAAAATGCACACAGGATATCAAAACCTGCAACCCTTATACATATCAGAATATGCGTTCGCAAATAATATAATCATAACAAAAAAGTAAAGACGATCACAGAAAAACCTAAATATATGAAATAAGGTGTTGATAGAAACCAAGACGGAATTAAACACTGAGAGAACAAAAATACTGATGGTAGCCAAAGGACACAGCACAAAGATAAAAATAAATAAAAGACACAAAAATATAACTACCTGGGAGTGACAATCGATTAACAAGGCAATCAAGAAATAAACATAACAAAAAGAATAGAGAAGACAAGCAAAATATTTTATGTGATGAAAAAACCTTAATTAGTAAGAAGGAAGTGTTGTGAAAAAACAAAATTAAGCGTGTTTAAAACAATATTTAGACCAATAATGACATACGGATCTGAATCTTGGGTAATGTCCAAAAGAATGAAGAGAAAAATAGAAGTATGGAGATGAATTTCTTAAAGAAAGTCAAATGAGTAACACTGAGAGACCAGGTAAGAAGGCAGAAATCAGAGAAGAGCTCGTGACAGAATTCGTAGAAACTCGACAAGTTGGTGGGGCACTTGAAGAGAATAGAAGAAAGTAGGGCAGTGAAACAAATATGGGAGGCCAAGACCACAGAAAGAAGAAACATAGAAAGAACAAAGGAGACATGGAACAAGGTAATTAATAAAATACTAAAGTCAAAGAGCAAAACCTGGAAAAAAGCAATGGTGCTGACAATAGAGAAGAAAAAGTAACGAAAATGTGTGAAGCGAGTAAGTAAAACTGACAGAGATAGAACTAGTAGTACACAGACTTTGTAACAGTGAAAACTCCATTAGTGTAAAATAGTGAACGGGAGATCCCACACCGTTTACCCTAAAAAACTGCGAGTGGAGCTAACCAATCTCACATCCGTGGGTAACAGATGCCGCCCGTAGTAATGATGTGGGCAGAGATTCATTCAAGTGACCTCGTTGGCAACTCATGAAACGAGACATGAGGAGGCCTGCCAACACGTGTACTATTGACATAGAGTATTTGCTATGTCGATTTAGGTCCTAGGCCTAAAGAAACGTTAGACCGCATGACTTTATCCCGTTAAAACTGTAACGCAGTCTATCCAGTTCCATCACAGTGGCCAACGGACGACGGTAGCAATAGTAGAGGCTCGCTCAAGTAACCTCGACGGCTGCTTGTCCAACGTGGTGAAAAAAACTCTACCGACACGAGTGGGACTGCGTAGACTCCACTAAGCATAAATGTGCTTTTAGCTGCTCTATCCCACAAATATAGGTAAGGGGCGCGAAAAGTGTCGGATGATGTGGAGGAGAGACTCACGCAAGGGATCTCGACAGCTGTGGTAAAGGAAACTTTACCGACACGAGTGGGTAGTGCGCTTTACCCTATGGCGTGTAAAACCCGCAAAACCGCTAGTAGAGCTACCCACATCCGTGGGTAACGAATGTCGTTAGACAGTAATAAATGTGTAGAGGTGTCACACGAGTGACCTCGATGGTCACTCATCTAACGTAGCAAATGGAAACCTTGCCGACACGAGGACTAAGGGGAGGGGGCAAGCCAACTGAAGAGGGCTTTCTGGTTCCCCGTCTATGGTATTGAACTCTTAGGGGTGGTGTCACCGCTTTAGGGACAGGATGATCTCGTTTGCCTCGTGTGAGCGTATGCCCTTAAGTGGGGCGGGAAAGTTCGGACCGCCCCCATCATCCGTCAAAACCCGTCCGGCCCATGTCAGATATTGGCGGATGGCGCTATGACGCCTCCAGCAATCATTCCTTTAGCTCAGGTAAAGACGAAGGAGGTGAAAATCAACGCCGAACTCTGTTTTTCAAAACAGTCAAGTTCGATGACATTCAGGTCTGGGGATTGGGTAAGCCAGGAAAGATGTTGAACTTCTACAGCATGCTCTTGAAACCACTCTTAAACGAAGCCGTTGATGTGAATGGGGCCATTATTATCCTGACATATGGAATTCCCGTCTGGATATAAAGTTTGCACGATTGGGTGAACCTGTTTATCCAAGAGTTGTCTATACACTGCTGTTTTGATCCGACCAAGTAATGTGGCAAGGGAGGCTGTCGAATATTATGATATAGCGCCCCAGACTATAATAGGAGACACCGCCATGTTTAACACTCGGACGGATACAGCCTACGTCATGTGCTTCAAAGGGTGTTTGCCAGACAAACACGCAGTAGTAGGCAAAAGGATAAAGGTGACTCGTCCGACCAAACAACACGTTGCCAGTCTTCCAAGTCTAGTTTTTATGGCCGTAGTATTATGCACATCGCCTTTGAGCATTCGTATCTGTTATTAGAGACTTGGCAATAGCAACACGTCCATGGATACCTATTTTATGCAGTTCCTACCTCACTGTTTTAGATCACACTGGGGCGTTTAGATGCTGATTAAGTTCTGTAATCAATTTCTTGGTTGATATGTTTTCTTTTGCCACGTCAAAATATACTTCAAGACCAGGCGGTCCTACTATTCAGCTTTGTCTTTCGACAACTATTATGCTTTGCTGATCTTGATTTGGCGTGCATTGTATATGCGGTCATGACTTTTAAAACAGTGCCTTGTGTTACACCGCATAAAGTCGCTGTTTTGCTCACAGATGCTACAGCTAGACGGGCACCAGCAATTAGACTTTTTTGAAATTCCGGCAGGCTGGAGATATTGGTCAGACACCTGCACAACTACTTTACTTTACTATTAGTACACAATCTATACTACTTGTAACAAACAACGGTTGATTTATGCAGTGTCCAGTGTTACCACGTTGAGTGAAAATATGTCCCACTTTTGATAAGTGTTTCCATTATTTTGTCCAATACCTGTATATATTTCAATGTAACTGAGTAATTCTGAGCGTTCAAAAGTATTCTAGATTGCATTTAAGATTAATTAAAATGTCACTTTTCAAAGTCTAGACTAAAAAGTTTATAACGCAGCAGATATTTTAATAAAACAAATAAAATGACAAAAGACTCTAACGTTCCACGTGGAGATATGGCCTTCGAACTGAGAGGTTAAAGCTCAAGTATGTTTGACCTTACTGTTCGTTTGTCGCATATCATATCTAATGTGGGACAAGCGAGCCTTAAAGGACCCCTTATTCGAAATGAACACAGATACTCGATTATATATAAATATAAATATAAAATCAACATTGTATTTAGTTACTTATTAATATAAATAATCAACTCGCAAGCTATTAACATGGCATTTAACAGCAGCAATGTCTATCACCAGGCAAACCAATCACCTATTCAATTGATGCCTCAGCCGCATTTTGGAATCACGCCTATATATAGCCAGGTAACACCCCAATCTTCTATTCCATATTTATGTAATAACCAACAATATATACCTAATATGCAAATCCCGAATGTACTAACTCAGATACCTATTCAAGCACCCAATATTACCACACCAATGCAAACAAATACAATGCGGGTCAATAACTCAACAAATAATATGAGCATGCCTAATTATGAAACTAATAATGAATCTTATTCTACAGCTCAAAATAATGAATGGTAAAGCCAAAAATTGGGAGCCAGAAAAAAGCGGAGAACATCAAATCAGCCAACGCAGAGCGATACAGTGATAACACAAATAATGCACAACAATAAACTAGGGTTCCTAAACCACCACCAATATTTCTACATGGTGTCACGGACTACAAGAAAATGATAAATGCACTAACAACTGTTGCAGAAGCAGAAAAATACAAAACAAAAACATTGGCTGATAACGTAGTTAAAATACTGCTCACACATATCGTAAACTGATCACATTTATGAAAGACTCTAAAGTAATACATTACACATACCAGATGAAGGAAAATAAAGCATATCGAGTGGTAATCCTCAATCTACACCACACTGTAACCACAGAAGAAGTAGCTGAGTTAGTGGAGCAGAAGGGATTCAAAGTGAGAACTATAACAAACTTAAGCACAGAATTGATAAGACACCTCTCCCAATGTTCTTTGTGGACTTGGAACCTGCAGTAAATAATAAGGTGATTTATAATCTACAGTACTTAAATAATTAAGTAATAAAGGTTGAACCGTCACACAGAAATACAACCATTGTGTAGTGCATGAGGCGTCAACAATACAACCCTACCAAAGCGTATTGTAATCGCCCGCACGTATGCGTAAAATGTGAAGGTTTTCATGACACTAAAACCTGCAAGAATACCAAAGAAACTCCAGCCAGATGCGCATTATGCGTTGGTGATTATCCGGCAAATTATTGGGGTTGTACTGTACATAAAGAACTTCAAAACTAATTAAGATCAACCATGCACTCACAAAATCGTCATACACATATAAATACATCTCAACAACCACATCAAAGCAAAACAACACTACAGTCACCGTATACTCGGCTTACATACAGTCAGGCTGCGCAGAGAGGTAGAACAAGTTCAAAACTAGGATGTAACATTACAAAAGTTCCTAGAAAAATTTAAAGTAATGTTTTCTCAATTAATGCAATAAAACGTGAAAAAAACTATGGTTACTATCAACTGGGGAGCCTGCATATTGGCCCACGAACTCTGATAAGGTGCCAGATCTGTTGGATTTTTTTGTAACACATATGAGTATAGCCAGTAGCTTTGACCTGTCATCTGACCATACGCCAGTCATCTCTACAATAAGCACCACGATTATCAAAAGACAACCTAGGCCATCACAAAAACTTACAAACCCCTCAAGAAAAGCGTTATCACTCAACGCTGAAAATTACAAACATGGTACATGAGGATGGAAATCTTCCCAAAGCAATAATTAAGCTAATACGGCTAAAGCGTCAGGTAAGATCAAAATGGCACAGAACGCACAATCCTGCTGATAAAAACATATATAACAGGTTAGCCAATACCATAAAGAAAAAATTAAAATGAAGCAAGGAATTTTTCAGCACTACTTAACTGCACTCTCCTGCGTAGGTAATAGTATCTGGAAAATTTCTAAAGCAAATAACAGGCCACAGACCGTGAATTGGCCCGGCCCCATAAGAAAACAAAATAATGAATTGGCAAGAATAGACCAGGAAAAGGCAGATCGGTTGGTGGAACATTTTACTGAAGTCTTTACTACCCATTCCAGTGAACCAGATGATGAAATTCAAACCTTTCTTCAGACACCCCTAAAATTGTCACTGCCCATCAAAAGCTTTACCTATACCGAGGCTCTTAAAGAAATTAGGCATTTAAACAATAAGAATCCCTCTAGTTACGACTTAATAACGACAAAGATGCTTACTGAACTACCCAAAAGCGACGTACTGTTTTTACAAAAGCTTTTTAATTCTATGCTACGTCTTCATTATTAGCCATCATCACTAAAATTTGCACAAATTATTCTAATATTAAAACCTGGAAAACCCGCTGCAGAAGTTTCAACTTATAGGCCCATTAGTTTATTGCCTCTGTTGTCTAAACTACTAGAAAAGCTTATAATTATAAGATTATATAATACCGATATATGGGAAAATTGCATCCCAGACCATCAGTTTGGGTTCAGGAGGTATCACTTTACCATACAACAATGTCATCGAGTTGTAAACATTATTAACACGGCTCTCGATTCTAAATCCTAGTGTCCAGCAATATTTATTGATATGAAACAAACTTTTGATAAATTGTGGCATGATAGCCCACTGTACAAGATCAAGACCTTGCTTTCTAGTAAATACTACCTTCTTTTTAGATCTTTCTTGTCAGGTCACTATTTTCAAAAAATACGGATAAGAGTATTTTGACATCCACCCAATCAAATTTGGAGTGCCACAAGGAAACGTCGTTGGACCTTTGCTCTATATATTATACACTGCAGATATACTTACATCAGATACATACATTGTAACTTTTGCTGACGAGACTGTCCTCCTCTCTAGCTACAGCAATCCTAACACAGTCTTCTTAAAACTGCAAAACCACTTAACTATCCTACAAACCTGGCTAAATAAATGGCGAATCAAAGTAAACAAAACGAAAAGCACTCATGTTAGCTTTACTCAAAATCGTGCAGAGTGCCCACCAATGTATCTGAATAATATACCTATCCCACAAGCAAATGAGTTCCGTTACCTAGGTCTTTACTTAGATAAACAGGTCACGTGGAAGTCCCATATACTAAAGAAGAGAAAGGAAATAGATTTGCGAATAAAAAAATTTACTTGTCCCTAGGCTGAAGATCATGTCTCTCTTTCAAAAACAAGCTGCTTCTATATAAACTCGTAATTAAGCCCATTTGGACTTATGGCATTGAACTCTGGGGTTGCTTCTGCAAGTCAAATGTCAATATTATCCAACGAGTACAGTCCAAAACACTACGAATGCTTGCAAATGCCCCGTGATATGTCAGCAATTTGACATTGCATAATAACCTTAACATAACAACGGTAGAAGATGAGCGCACGGTAAGAAGTAACAGTCACTTCCTACGACTTCAAGTTCACTCACATAGTCTCGTCTTCAACCTGCATTAGGACCCCCCTCCAAGAAGACCAAAAAAGAAGAAATGGCCTAATGATCTACAAGAAGGATAGCTCTGATGAATCGGGATTCCCCCTCACGCCAATAAATGTGATCACATTAACTCATAGAACATATATTGTATTTATACTTAGTTCTGATTGTTAATTGTTAGTAAACCAATAAAAAAAATTAGCAAGGCGGCGCATTGCACCATTGTCTGTAAAAGAATAGTTTGACATATGTTACTAAAGAAAATTGATAAAGCAATTTGCTACTATCTTTACATGATAAAGAAGGGTAAAGTTTTATAGAAGATTTTAGGTCAATTTATGTGAAGATGTGATTTTCCAACCAAGATATGAAGATCGAATAAGGTTACTTTCAAACTGAACCACCAATAGCCATAACTATATTCATACTGAAACAACGTGAATCCACACGTTACATTTTATAAAGAGGTAGATTTATCGGGAGTAACAACATCAATCACAGGTCTTACAAACAGAATTGTAACTTAGGGTTAAACCTGACTTTACAATACAATTCTAGTAAGACGGCGTATCACGCTATGTGTTATATGTCGAAGTATGTTTAGACACATGTTTCTAAGAGAAATAGGCGACGAAGGTCACTTTAGTAGCCAGATCCATCTACGTACCTAATTCTGGTAGATTTTTGGAAGGTGTCCTACGAGTACCCAAGACTAAACCCCGTAACATTAATGAGCTGACAGCAGAGTTCGGACAAATTCCCTGCAATTCCGTGGAATTACGTCATAGAGTTTCTTTGAGTATGATTGATAGAGCACACGAATGCCTCTCTCAAGGAAGGGGCAGAATATACTCAAGTGTAATATTGTCAGGTTACATAATTACGTGTTTATAATTATGTAATAAAAAATTTGTTATAAATTTCCAGTTGATAAAAAGGGCGTTATTTTTATGATTCTGTAGAATTTAGAGGCCTAATTTATGAGATTTAAAAATAATGTGCAGTATAATAAACTCTACTACTATATACAGCTTTTAATATACCTTTTTTATGTTACATCAGAATACTTTGTAATACTCTGTACAAAATACTTTGCGTAAGAACTAATTGCGTGCAACAAACAAACCATAATATGTAATATTATAAATAGTAGGTAGAACTTACAACCAGGTGATAAAATAAAACTTGGTAGTCTATAAATAAAAGGACGTGGGAACACATCAGACTTGTCAAACTCGAAGTTATTAGTGACGATATTGTTGCTGGATTAACACTCTATGTTCGTGGTCGTTTAATGGCTCTAATTCAAGGTTTGCTCTACAAATAAAAGTTGCTATACACGAAACTAAAGTTACAAAGCGATATAAAGGTCAAGTGCCGTTAGATAAGCTTTCTCGTCATACAATTGTACTTTGCAGATTACCCTTTGCGACGTCTTCAAAACTTGTTGCTTTCGAACCGCCATTGTAATTCGTGTAATATTTTATTTAGCGTTCGCTTCTGCAGCCCGCGAACGAATCATAATGGAGTTCGAGCAATTTATCCCACTTAAGGCGAAATAAGCGTGAGTATCAAATTACAGGCAGAGGGCTCGGCGGACAGCAACAAAGGCGTAGGAAAATCGCGTCGTTTTGTGGACGAGTCACCCACACATGTTGTCAGGAAAGATAATATGTATTAACGACGCGCTATAAATAAGCAGCAGGGGACTCCGAACTGTGTAATGCCTGAAGTTAGTGAAACGAGTTTTCGATTTAATTTTTCCGTTAGTACGAAACCTTTCAGTTTCGTTTATAAAAAAAGCTATGCTAACATACGAGTTAAGTAAAGATCAACATCGTAACATGTAAATTGTTTTTAGTAGGAGAGGGTAGTACCTCGTGCTTGTGAAACTTAAAGAAAATAGAGGATGATTTTACTTTAACTCGAATGATATTAAGAGTTAAGAACCTGTAGGGCTTGGGGTGAGCTTCATGGGGACGTTGTACACGTTCTGCGGGGCGAAGCTATACTTCTTGAGCCACTCGAGCCGGGGCCCACGAGAGCGCTGCAGCCCGGAGACGGCGCTGTTGATAGCCCGCGTGTACTCGCGCGCCCCAAAGTTGGTGTGCGGCACGATGAGCCCCACACTGAGCTGCTCTTTGGGGCCGCTCTTCTGCACGGGCGTGAAGGCGCGGTGGGCCCACGCGGTCGCGAAAAACGCCACTAGCAGCAACATGGCGCGACGCGACATACCACCGAAAAGCATGACTCCGCGAGCGCCCCCGACGCATATTAGGCGGAACGGCGGGTGCCCGAGCGCGTCCCGGCGCGCCGTTTCGGGAACATCGTCGGCGCCGTGGCTGTCGCACTTGCTGTCACGAGATGCAGATACACGAGTTATTGCAGTACGCACGGGGACGGGATACAGCCACCGCCCAGCTGACTGATCTGCGGGACCGAGAGGGCGGCATGAGTCCGCCGCCGGAGCGACGGAGACGGCCGCCGCCGCCTGGAGGGAGCGCAGGCGTCGTTTCCAAGACGACGTGCCGCTGAGCCCGATGTGCCCTTTGGCCAGAACGCCGGCCACCTCATTAAAAAACGCACTCTTTGTTTGGGACCCGGCGTGCCTAGCCACGCATCGATGCACCAGGTGATACAGGTGGTTGCTGATGGGTGCCGATTACCCTGTCATCCCTCGCTCGATCTTCACACGTCTGACAGCTTACGCGCGCCGCGTCAAAGATACGCCTATCAGCAAGCCAATTGTCTTATTTTCTGCCGAACTTCCAGTTGTAGTCTTCACTTCGGCACAGTTATAACAAACCAGAAATGTTACTGCATTACTAATACATCAACTTTCAAGTTTACAAAGACAATTTCTTGTGTAAGCGAATTTATTAGAGTAATTAATTTTCGGATTTTATAAAGCCTTCCAGGAATTTTAGGAGGGCGTTCCATTAAAAGCAGCTTTTTTAACTGGTTAATATTATCCTTCTTAACTTACATTTTTAATGGAAAATTAAAGCTCTTGGGCTACCCACAAATAATTGCAAAATTCAAAAGAAGTCCGTACATTTCTACAAATGTAAAAATACGTTTGTTGCACTTTTAAGATTTCGATACATTATTGATCAAAAATTAACAATAGTAACATATAGGGCTTGCATAAGAAAGGTTTCCCATTATAAAAGTCGCTTTCGTGTAATCTAAATATTACTAAAAGCTACTTTGAAGTTTGATGTAATAAAATACAAAAATCTATAAAGCTTAATATTCAATTGCATTAAATACGTAGACATATATGAAGTATTCACTATTGTAATCGTTCTCTTTGTAGGGTACAAAAAATATTCTATTCTCCATTATCTCAATACTTTCAAAATTACCATAAAGAAAGTAAACCATTGGTAGGAACAAGAAAACTGAGAGCTATGAGCAGGGCGAGGCAAAAGTTCAACCGACCTTTATTTTCTAAACTGCATTGAAACAAACATGTGTTTTCTGTGTACAAGAACTAGCTAGAGACGAATAAAAACGGCATGCATACGTTCAAATTGAGCAATGCATTTCTGGAGTTAAAGCTATCCGGAAGAAATTCTAAAATCAACGGGACCTCTAATTAAACATTTCTCTGTGCGTGAGCTAGAGTAATGATGTTGACGTTGACTTCACTGACAAAATCGAAGGTCTCTGGGTTCCAAACCTTAACCTCATTCCTTTTGATGTGATCCGACGTAGATTTTGGGCGTTTTCGTGACGCGTCACGGAGGAATTAGGATTTTCAGGCACTTTTTGACAAGTACTCTTATCAATTTCATATTGATAAAAGCCACATATGGTGGAGGTACCGTGATACTATATGCCCTCAGAAAGGTCTTGAGCGCTGTGAGGGATATATGTCGACATTTGTGAAGATGTCGTGGTTCTTAGATGGACCGTAGCACCAGCTCTAGCAAAATCTGGAACTTATCGATGCAGGTTTCTAGTGCAACTCCAAACTGGTGCCGCATACATCATAATGGGGCACATTTTTTGTGATAGCTAGTCAGCTCTTGTTCACCAGCTTATTGATGTGAGCCCTCTAGATAAGTTTCCGATTCAGTGTTACTTCGATAGTTTCCTCATTTTAGGGTACCTTCATTCCAAAGTTCCTAAGGTTTGTCAGCCCAATGGCGGTCATCGTAGGCATGTCCCAGACCTAGATACTGAAGAACGTCGGTGACAAGACAAAGCTTTGGAAGACGCTTCTCCGAAGACCTTACGCCACTGTATTTGTAGACTAGATTGTTGTTGCTTTGTCGAATGCCTTAGCCAGGTCAAGAAAGGCTACATTAACGACCTGTTTGTCGGTGTAGCCTTTGGAGATGCGATCCACTACTCGTAGGACCTAGAGGGTAGTAAAATGGCCGAAGCTAAATCAAAACTGGCTCTCCGAAACCAGGTGGAGGTCTTCTACAGTTGTCACAAATTATTTTGAAGCTTTTGATTTATTTAATAATTTACTTGTACTTATAGCTGTGTTGGCTTAAACAGTCGGAGTTTTGCTTCCAAATCTTCCAATAGAAATTTGTGCAGTAAAACTTCCCAAAGCGATTTTACTAAAGTAATTAAATTGAATTAACAGCAGCTTAAATAAATATAAATCATAATATAACGCACTTGTAATCAATTATCTTACTAATGTAACACAGAATGGAATAAAATAAATAAGCATAAAAGATATTATACAGTAATTCACTGTTTATAAACAAATTAATAGAAAGTTATAAGAATACCTCAGGTGCTGAAAACGATGTAAAAAAGTATGACAAAACCAATATACGAAAAAATCCGAAATTCAACCATAAATGCGGTCGTTGACGCTGCTAAGTACAAAAGTCAAGTTTTAAAACTTTGTTTCACAAATTAAAAGTAAAAATATAAAAGCCTAGTTATAAAAATAAATATAAAGACGAAAATGCATTTTAAGCTTACTTGAAGTTGATCAACGAACCAAATTGAAACAAAATTGGCAATGTTTTGAAACTATTCAAAGCCATTCATATATATGTGCAACTAGAGTAAAATTAAATTGTCTAAAAAATACTACACTAACCCCTTCATAAACGACTTTAAAGTGGAGTGCTTTGTAACACGTTAAAGTGCTCCGTCTTTAAATGGCAAAGTAAAATCGTGGGACTAGACCACTTAAAATTTTGAAACGACCTTTTTTATATCTTTATAGAGCTCATAAGTAGTACGCAACTGAACTATAGTAGATATTTAATTAAATGTTGAAATATATGAAAAATAAAAGTAATAATGAATATACCACAAAAAGTGTTAACAAAAATTCTATTTACGTACTGAAAAAAAGGATTTAACATTATCATTTTAAAACTTACATAGTAATGAGCTATTTATGTTCTATGTTTTTATTTGTGTCACCTAATTAAAATAAATAATTCTATATTTTTAGAGGAAGAAAGGAGATCTCAGCAAATTGGACAACTCTAAGAAGAAAAGTATGTTACCTGTACGAACCTATTACCAGCTATTTAAAAGGATAAAGTACCAGCTATACCAAAAGAATTTAAGAAAACTAATTGAAACATATGGATAATTACACAGATTCATAAGAAAAAGAAAAGAGGCAGAGGAAACTATGTTATTTATTGCTGAACTGGCAATGATAAAATATAAAAAGATCAAAATTTTCCTGTAAACCTATTGACAAACAACAACGGCCAACGTAAAATATCACGGAAGAAAGATAATCAGATTAGGAGTGTACAGTTTCAAAATAATAATAGAAGGAATTATTACCAAGGTCCTTCTTTTTCTTCTTCTACACGTCCTTTTTATCTTTATAGAATTGGATAACATTTGCCTATCCAATTACTTCATTTCTTTAGACTTGTCTCCGCTATTTTCCCCATTTCCTTATTGTTTCGTAATTTACTATTTTCTTTTCTCGGAAAATATTTTTGACTTTTTGTAATATTCTTTAGTCCCATTTCTCGTTTAATGTAAGGTTTTTATTTTTATTCTTCTTCGACTTATTCTTGAGATTTTTTCCAACTCTTTACCTTTAGCTTTAGAATTTTTCTTATGTATTTTATTATATAATGTTTGTTTTTCTGTTATTTCATTAATCACTTATGTTTTGTTTTTATTAGTTTATAACCTCTTGTTATTTCTGCATATCTGTCAATTCTTATTTTTTGGACAATAATATGCCAGAAATTTCTTTGTTCTGTTCTATATAGTCTATTAGAGATAGTATGTCTTTTTCTAGTGTTGTAAATGTGTAGTATAGTTTTTGCATACAAAATAAGTTATCTATTTTTGTAGGTTATTTTTATGCAAAAGTTTATCATTTTTACACCGCTGCTGCTTTTTCTTTTCTCTTTATTGCCTTATTTTTTTAGTACCTATTCTTTCGTTCGAAACTCCGCTTATTAACATATATTCTTTCCTTATGCTTATCTACGATAGTCTGGAGATGTATATAAAACACTTTCACTTATTTTTCTCTTGTTGCTTGTATCGGTGTATATACTTAAATTGTTGTGATTTTTGTAGTTTACCTACTTCTATCTCTGTAATTCTAGAGGATATCGGATTACAATTTGTTACTCCTTTATTTGTTTATTTTGCTATTAGCCCAACTCCTTCTTTGATTCCTTCTTCGTTAACTGAGTAATATAATACTATATGTATCGATGTTTTAATACTTTGTGTTTCCTTCCTTGCCTTTTTGTCTTAGTAAGTCGCAGCACTTGGATTCTCCTGTTTGAATGCTGCATTTTCCTAATTCCGTTTCTCGTTTGTATCCTAGTTTGCGGTTTTTAAAAATGTTGTCTTTGTTATTCACTTTACTTTATCTTTTACTAGTGTCACCTTCAGTTTTTTTTCGTTTGCTTCTTATCGGAGTAATAGTTGGTAAATTGTTGCATATTTTTCTTGTTAGTTAATGGTCTAACGACTTTTGTTAGTACCTTGTTTGGTATGCAATGATTTTATTCCGAATCGTCAGATCCTAGTTTGTATCTTTCTATTTTCATGCCTTCTCTTATTTTATTTTCCTTAGTTTTTAGCACCTTTGAATTATTGTTTTATTACCTTCTATAGATTCCAATAGTTATCAACTTGTATTTTTATTCTAAGCAAAACTAAGATCCTCTTTCTCAAGTTACTATCTAGTTGGTCTATCTTTACCTCATGCATTTTACTTTTTTCTGCCTTCTTCCTTAAATTAGGTTTGTTCTTTGAGTTAATGGTTAATGTTATTGCTCCATATTTTAACTTTCTCCTTGATTTTTGCATCCATCATTCCTTGGTTTTGTTTTCGTTTTTTTGTGTTGCATTTACTTTTTGAAATTCTACTTTGCTGTCAAAATCCCCACGTTATTATTAGTTTCTGAATGATATTTTTGTTTTTATAGCTTTGTTTAGTTTTCTTTTTCTTTTTACGTGTAGCGCTGTTTTTAAATTTTGTTTTTTTTAAAACTATATAAAACACGTGTTGTACTTTACATTGTCGCCAAACAACCTAACCCCAAAGTTTAGTATAAAAACGTAAAAATCTTAGAGCTGTAATCCGCTTGCTAGGCATACTGAAATGTCATATATGTATGCGTTTGACAAACAATGAGTAAATGACAGAGTTGGGTAATTTTAAATGTGGAATAATGAGTAGGTGTCATAATTGCAACAAATCGGTGCCTACATCAACTGTAAATAATATAAAATGGAAACGTCTGGGATGTGAAGTAGCCGCGAAATAAGGTGGTAGTCCTCATAAACTAAGTTACTGTACCCGTTGAATTCTTAAGAGGGCAATGATGACAAATCAGATGTTTGTGGCGGCAACGATCGCTCATGATTTTCAGTGCTTCTGACGTCACTAGCACTTGAACTGTTTGTTGAGAGCTCAAAACATGAGTTTTAACTATTGAGCACGGTCAATGCCAAATGTTGCTTGTAATGGTACAAAGCTTGCCGCCATTATACTATGAATTAACGAAAAGAAGTGTTATGGAGTGAGGGACCTCAAAACGCTCTGTGATACCCGATAGATGTGCCTGGGTTTGGTAGATGCCAAGAGAACACTTTTATCTGAGTTTATTGTGCCGACAATTAAGTTTGTTGACGAAGGTATTGTTTGAGCTTTTTTGTGGTTTGGATAAACGGTGAAATGTATCTAGGCTATTTCCTGTAGCAACAGAATAATTGTTCTGTCCGCACAGCGAAGGTTATTCTGTCATAATTTGAAAAGATAATTCTTAAAGAAAAATTTCTGAGAAGAATATCAAAATACATCACTCTCTGTTTCTACAACATTGGCTGTTTTTATATATAATGTAAGTGATACTCTATAAAAAGAAACAAAATGGTCACCAGATATTAATTGCAAAAGTGCAAAACTGGTACTCACATGAATTGCAAAAATCAAGATAAACAAATGACAAGGCCGCTTCTATGAACACATAATATCTTATAACTTTAATTAAATATATAGTAAAACAGCTATAGCTATTACAACAGAATATAACAATTACCAAATAAATTAATTAAAAAACGTGTATCCTTACAGAATGGTAAATAGCAAGTTAATATATGTATGTAAGGAAAAATAAAAAAACTTTAAAGTTAGTCTCAGTTAAAAGTCACAAAAAAGCAGATATCTAAAAAACAAACCAATAATAATAATCCAATACGACTTATTGCAGTTATGGAAAACATCTCTACTACAGATATTAAATAAATGTTGGAGTTGTGGGCTTGCGGCATTTCTGTTGCTTTACCGCACACTTGCACTGACAACCACATTATTTATTAATAGTAAACAAGAAAAACAAATATAAATTTACAGACAGAGAATTTCAAAGCTTAAATTTAGCAGCTTAAAATAAAGATTCGGTACAACAAAGTTAGGAGAGATAAAATAATAAACATGCAAAGCTTCCAACGAATAGCGAAGTGGCGAAGCAGTCTCTCAAATTTGAGAACCTTCTAGTTGACCTTTGACCAATCAATTTCAAAATCACTAGCAAACAAGCCTTTTTGGTCGCCTGTCGATTGGTGAAGACAGAATTTGGGAATTCCCAGCCGTTCTCGAGTTATTGCTCGGACGGACGGGTAGACAACATGAAGTTAGCAATTGAATCCGCTTCGCTTCCCCACTTAATAAATCTGCAACTAATAATACATTCCGGTCTATAAACTGCAGCCTCGCTAGGACAGACCCATCTTATTTCCTCTAGCTTTGCGTTTCTTGTTGCCAAAGCATTTTATAGCAAACACAATCCTTCACCGTAGCACATGGATTTTTAGGAGTTTAAAGAGTAACAAAAAAGTATATCCGTGCCAGCCAATAAAGGTTTCTGTGTAGCAAACAACTTCTGCAATATGTACGTGCAGCGAGCAATATCTTGGAATAGTTCCAATGATTATTGGGAGAGTAATATTGTAGATATTTAGTTTCGATAGAAAATGCCGCTGCTTGTAGAAGTGTTGTATTGCAGACAAGTACGTTTATGAAAATAGTAGCTTTGCATTATATTTAATATCAAGAAGGTCATGTAAATATTAAAATTTTTAATTTTTTATCATTATCTTGATTAAGAACGTATGATTGTAAATATAAGTTGGCAAAAATTTAAATAAATTTATATATTTACATCTCTATGTAATAAAAAGAAATCCAAATAATCATTAAAGTATTATAGACTATTCCTAATATCATATTTACATTTACCAAAGTTACTTCATGCATTTCAATCTGTAAGCTTTAAACTACAAGGATACTCCAATAACTGTACGTTAGAATGACAATAACAAAACATTTATATATTTAATGAAAATGGTATCACATACAATAAATATTGATAGTAACCTTATTCGATTTAGGATGTCATATAGTTATTTCAATGTCGTTCAAAGCATTCTACAAAGTTCTGTGCTAGACTCGCGACAGTATAGAATCTTTTCTTTTACAAAAGTAATTTAAGTTTCCTATTAGGTAGGATCTTCAGCCAAAGTTTCACACACTTTAGTTTCTAAAATTGCCAATGTCTCTTCTAATCCCAACACTGTTAAACCTTGGCCTTTGCTGATTGTAGCTTGTAAAAGTTCCACATTTTCTGATGTTTCGTTGATTGTTAATCCTACAGAATGTGGATCACTTGCAACAGATCTTCGGTCATCTCTGAATATTTTGTATCATGAATTTGTTCGTGCATCACTCATTGGATCCTTCCAAAGAGCCCTTTAAATTATTATTATTTCTAACCAAAAACATCTACGATTAACATTTTCTTAATTTCAAAGCCTTATATCTAGTAACTAATTTTTTCAAAAGTTTCTATTTCGTTTCGTTAAACAGAAAATCACAAATGGAAATACGATTACGAAAGTTGCCCTCTGTTAATGATACATTGGCATAGATTTTTATCTGTAGAGAACGGACAGATGTTGTGGTCTTTATGTTTGGTGGTGCAACTTGTAGCACCACTTTCATAAACAATGCAAATTTCACTTCCAGTATTGTTAGCACTGTTGTTTTTTTAACAACGTCACAAATACGACATTAAATATATTGATAATTTCCATTTTAAAAGCGTGCATCTTCGATGGAAATAAACATGTATTTTAAAAACAATAACTAAAAGAGGTGACATCAACGTCTGAGAAATAAGGTTGAATGTTTATATAAATGCTGTCAAATGATATAGTAACGGTTCATTTATTGGCCAACAAATGCAGCAACAATTCCCTAACTCCTTGAATTTTTTGTCAGCAAAGCTCATCGGCAAGGCTACCTAAATGTCACATTATGTTACGACTTATTCTCTGACCACAGCCCCATAATAGCAACAATAAGCATCACAATAATAAATAAAAAGGAACCTCTATCTCTAATTAATCACAAGACAAACTGAAATTATTTTAGATACATTTTAGATCAGCAAGTAATATAAAAAATGGTGTTAAAATTTTATTCAAGTCAATTCACTTGGCGGTTGCCGGGGAACTCCGCAGTTATCATAAAAACAATAAAATTTAACTGCTCGATTGATTTAATACAAAAGATTGCTTGAAAGCGAGGCATACATAAAATATGGCAACAGAGTAGATCACCAGAAAACAGACGTAGATACAACATTGCCAATAGAAATCTCAAAGAGATAATCAAGAGAACAAAAAATTACTATTTAGCCGAATACTTGAACGGATTAACTGGAGCTGAGGATACTAATGTTCCTTTTTGAAAACCGCTATAACAATAACAGCACGTTTCTCCAAATCAACAAAGATAGATCACGGGCACGGACTGATGTAGATGAAGAGAAATTTTGCTAGCCATCTCCAAGAACTTTCTCAACCTTTATTCTTGGATAACGATTTACGTGATGACCATGAAGTGAAAAACTACTTAAGCCACTTTTCAACTCTTTTTACCTATTAAATTTTTCCCTTGTTCAGAAATTATTCTTAGAAATAAGAACTACAAAATTTCCAGTATGCGAACTAATTACTAGACTTATATTGAAAGAATTGTCTTTCAAAGCTATTAAATTGATTATGTTGACCTTTAATAGAATATAAATAGGATTTTTCACGGTTCAGCAAAAAGTCATGTATCTGATTTTAATTACTATAACTGTAAAACCGGCTAATAGGACTTATTAGCACTGCTTTTCAAACTATTCGAAAAACTCCTTCTGAAAAGAGATAACAAAAACCTGCGTTTAGAAGTTGATATTCGACGACAACACAAACACACAGAATAGTAGATGTTATCGATGCATTATTTAGGGACAAAAACTATTGTTCGGCCGTTTTTCTTAACGTCAGCCAGGTCTTTGATGAGTTAAGATTAGATGTGCAATTTCAGATCTTTGTTTCATCAGCCTTACATGTCTTATCCACAGCTGACGTACCCACAAATCTTCATGTCAATATTGCAACTTGTTCTGTTGATTCGGCAATTTCTGTAACGCATCATGCTGCTATCGTAGTCGCATAAACTTTGTAACAAAATCTCAAGTCCGCCTATATTAAATTTACTAAACGCAGTTTTAGTACTACATTAAAAGTTAGCACAGATGGCTCTTTCCCAAGCGAACTGAGTTAAGTACCTTGATAAGAACCTGAATGAAGGGTTAACTTGGAGAACGCATGTCTGTACGAACCTGATATGTCTCAATCTCACACTGAAAAGTTATTATTTCATTTTATTGTCAAAAAAGCTGGGACATCCTGAATATGAACAGAATAATTCGAACCTTCAATTTCAGTTCCGAAAGAGATCAGGCGAGATACCTTGCCTCCACTAAACCCGAATCCGGTGCCTAGCTGAATTCAATTCCATACACGAAACTTGGAACTTTCCTGAATGATAACACTTTCAGAATATCAGTTGCTCTCAGATTGGGATGTAACATTTGCGATCCCCACAACTGCATCTATGGAGATATAGTGGGCAGGTCGGGAACTCATGGTCTCTCATGTAAAAAAAGTAGTAGTCGTCACTCTCGCCACTAGGAACTAAATAAAATCATTCAACAGGCCTTATCATCCATTAACATCCCATCTAAACTGGAACCATGTGGACTCTTCAATATTGATGACAAAAGAGTGCACGGTTTAACTTTAACCCCGTGGTCCTATGGTATGAACCTTATTTGGGATGCTACCTGTAGTGATACCCTGGCCCTATCGCACATCAAACAATCTATCGTTACTGTTGGCCTTATCGCAAACAATGCTGCCAATAACAAGAAGAGGAAATACAAAGAGCTCATCATTCCTTTTGCAGTAGAGACTTTGGGACCTTGGTGTGATGAAGCAACGTATTTTATCGCAAAGCTTAGAAACTCCCTTCACCTACGAACTGGAGAGTCCAGATCAAAATCATACCTAAGACAAAGAATTATTTTAGAAATCCAACGTGGAAATGCTAGCATTATTGGAACATTTTCTAAAACTGCTGATCTAGACGAAATTTTTATTTTATAAATTTGTTTTTCTTAACTGATCATGTTATTAGCAAAGATAGTTCAATAAACTGAAAAATTATTATTGATTGCTCGGCTGCAATTCTAAACTTACAGCATTACATTCATATATTGAAATATGAAAACGTTTCTAATTAAAAACTCTTCATTTTATCAGCAACGCCCTTTATTACGTTTAACAAAGAAGTACTACAAAACCTGAAAGTTCTTTCAGTAAAAGAAAAGAGAGTTAAAAGTAGTTCTAAATATCTCCAGTGCTAAGACATTTATCAAAATCTGTCAGTTTTGAACTTACTCGACTACTAGTTAATTTATTTGGTTATTTATTGTAACTGTGTTATGATATCACTAACCATTTTCTTTTGTACATTCTTACTAATACAATGTTAAAACTTTTTGTAATAATCTGATTGACTTATTGCGGATGTTAAATATTGCACATAAATATGTTTACTACAAAAATAACAACAAAAAGCAAAACATATTTTATTATCCAAAGTTAAGTTAATGTTAAAGTTTTAGTTAATGTTGAATATTCCAGATCTCCTGATCGGGTCTCTAGGGAGCTGGCTTTGAGAAAAGCTAAGTATTGGTATTGTCCATGGACTATTACAGACCGAAAAGACCTACCTATGTTGTAAAACAGGAATCAAAGAGATATAATATAGGACACTTCACCACTTTCAATGGTAATACAATTATCTTCATCGACAACAAAAATGAAAGCATAAATTGTGTAGCTTTGATGTTGTCCGCTAAAAGGAATACACTTTTAATGGCATACAATACCGTCAATCACAGGATAATATCCACATAATTGCTTTCTTAACCGTTATCCCTTCACATCGTACAAGTGTATCAACCAAAGGACGAATATAATAGTTTTAAGAGAACTTAAAAACTACATTATAAATTTTTAAATAGAAAAATAGTTGCCCAAACGACAATCACATAAGAAACCTGAATGGAAAATATGGAATTAGAAAACTAAACGATAGGGGCAAAGGACATACAGTTCTTGGCAAACAATTTTTTAACATATTGTAACATGATGGTAAATATCGCAATCAGATAAATTTCATATCAACCGGAACACGTTGCAGAACACCCATGAAAAATATTTCCTGGGGCTGAATTTAGAAGTGATCACTTACTATTTATGGGCCGATTCCAACCAAAATTAAAAACTGCAACAAAAAAAAGCGCAACCAAGAAAATAAAAATACATGATGAAAATATGCAAATATGCAATATACTAGCAGATAAGTTAAAAAAAGAACTTAATCTATAATCCCCAAGTTATCCTTCCAAACACCTATAGAATGAAGCAAAGGCCGTTGTTATAAAAACTGCGAATGAATTACTCAAACAACAATTAGGACGTACTTACTTTGGCATACCGAACAAAGGCAGCATATGTGCATAGCGAAATAAACTAATATAATGATAATAAAGAAAAGATAAAAACAATTATATAAAGATTCTAACGTACCAAACACAAAAACACCAAAAACATATATCGACTAATTAGATGAGTAAGTAGGAAATTAGGCCTAATAAATGCATTGTTTAAAATAAATTAAATGAAGAAATAAGATATATCTAAGGAGGAGAAACTATTGCAAAGAATTGTTTAATAATAACACACGCGTGGAAAATGTGGAATGGAAGATGAGAAATCACCTGTTTTAAAAAAAGAAGTTATATTTGCAATAACAAAGCTTACGCTTGACAAATCACCTGGTGGAGACAACAAATCCTCATAAGTAATTATAGCTATAGGAAAAAAGAAGCAAACATCTTTCACAGTACTATTCAAAAAACAGGGACGAATAATTGTTGGTCGAGTAAATGGACAAAGTCGATTTTCATTCCAATGCACAAAAAGAAATCCCGGGAACAGTGCGGGAACTACCGTCTTATTACATTACTGCCTCATGCAACTAAAATTTTACCTTATATTCTTAACGAAAGACCACCGGATGAAGCAGACTTTGTTAAAGGCAGAAGAACTCATAAACATATTCCAAACTTGAGGAAAATTGTAGAAGAATTCTGTGAAATTAACAAATAAATGTTTATTTGCTTTATGGACTACAACAAAAGCTTTGATAGCTTACAGTGAGAAAAATTGTGGACTGTTGTGTTGAAGATGGTGGTACTTCATTACCTTATTAAATATAGATATCGTCATAGGTAAAGAGCTGACGACACCTCTTTCAGAATCAGCAGAAGAAGTAGAACAGCTATGGAGGGAATGTCAACTATCAAAATATAAAATTATGCTTGTCGATAAATTACAAGATATCAGATCAAATACAAAGCAAGTGAGAATATGTCAAATAGTAAACCAATACTTATATCTAGCAACTCTTATTACTAATGATGGCGGCAGTACGCCTCAAATTAAACGAAGATATGAGTTAAGCAGTTAAGAACTTAAACAAAACATGGATTAACGGCAACATAATATTAAACAAAAAAAAGTCCCAAAAACGCTAATGTTCCCGGTCTTATTATAGTGTGCAGAGTCTTAGACACTGAAAGCCAAAAGACAGAAAAAATTCGATGCACTAGAGATGTGGTCTTGGGAGCAAATATCAATTATCTGAATGAGTCAATCTTAAAAGAAACCCCAGAACCTTAGCAGACTGATAGTCTTCTTCTTCTTCTTCTACTCTTATATATATAGGCTATAAGCCTGTTTCTAACTACACATTTCGTGTAGTATTATGAGCCATGTTGGGCGTACCCCGGGCAGATGGCTAGTCTGACCCGTTAGAAGAAGGAGAATGTACTTTACGACCGCCAAAGGTGTTTGTATGATGGCCGGAGAGCACTCGATGTTTTGCCGTTATTTTGACCTGGGAGTCGAACCCCGGGCCCGCCGCGCGTTAGTCTGGCAGGCCGAAGCCTTTGCGTCGCGGCTGTCGTGCTCTCTGATAGTCTAGGGCAAAATAAAAAGTACCAGAGCAATAGAAAGGTTGCTTAAGTAATGTATTGGCCAATCAAAGGAAATATCTAATACTTTAGCACGTCAGGCGGCACATACATCTTCAATTAGAGCGAAATAGAGGCAAATTGTAAGAGAAAGCTCGCGTATAAAGCCGATCGCGACTATCTTGTCAAGAAAATACGAAGAAAAGGAAGAAGACACATAATAAGACCATGTTTCCATCTTACTCATAAAAAGAAATTAAGGTAAATATTTAAAGCTTGCGAGTCATGACAATCCAAAATAACTGAAAACATATATCAAGTTCCGCTAAAGCTCAGCCACCGAACAATCTAAGTAAAAACAATAAATGTGAAATATTGTCAGATGATGATAAAGATAATACTGTTAATGATAACACACCCACTAAAACCACTACCAATCTTTTCTTTATGATTTAGTTAATTATTCGGGGATGATTGAAAAGCTAAGCCAAGTCGTTGTTGGCAAACATGTGTGGAGGAAAAATATAATTTACTATACTTACCACTTAAAAGAAGAACATGGATTTCGCATATTTACATCATTCTGTAAATATTGAAGATATAAAATTTAATAGTTACTTGTTAAATATCTCGATTAAATAGTCTGAAAGTTCTCAAGGAACAGAAATTACCTAAAATTATTAATCCACCTATAAGCACATATTTAAGTCCATGGGCAAAATGTAATCAAGACAAAGTAGAAGTACAGGGGTTTAGTATGTCAAGCAAATCTTTTTTTGTTACCAAGGTCAACCAATTTTGTTTAATGTTCGTTATAACTAGGTCGATGTTTGGAGTTTTGTTTACACTCTAGGTCAACACTGAGTATGGCATCAGCTAAGACCAGCTATTCAAATAAAGAAGGACTTTTTATTGTAGCTACTCTTTATGAGAAGGGTCACAGTGTTAGAGAAGCACTAATTGCCTTCAAGGCAAGATAAAAAATACTGTGATAAAATTTTCTCTAAAATTAAATTGTCTATTTTACCATGTTACAATAGGCTGATTAGAAAGTTTGAAAAGAAAGAAAGTGCACTTGATGAAAATTTGTTACTGTGACAACTTTGGTGATCATAGAACAAGCTCGAAACCTTTATCAACTATTTCTGTCTCTTAAGGCGCAGCTTAACTCGATGTGAATGTAGGCTATACGCATGCCAAGAAATATATTTTCGTATAAGATTCAATTGCAAACGCCTCTAACCGATGTTAATATTGGTAAAAGATTAACTTCTGCAGAAGTGATCATAAAAGTGGTTAGGATCAAAAAGTTGGATATAAAGCACGTCCATTTCATGGATGAGGCCTATTTTCAACTAGATGGCTATGGCAACAAACAAAATTACCGACATTGGGGTACCCAAAACCCATATTTTACCAAAATTTTGCACTCAGAAGAAGTTAGTGATGGGCGTGCAATTTTTCAGTGTGGAATTGTCGGCCTGCTGTTCCTCACAAAATATATGAATAAAGCAGTTTATCTCACAGAAGTTGTCAAAGTTAGGCGCCCCGCGTAAGATAGAAGAGGCCATTTAGTGGCGCCCAAATTCTCTACATTTAAACCCACGTGCTTGTTTCTTATGGGGTTATCTTAAGGATAGAGTTTATTGGAACAAATCGCAGTCCATCAACAAACTCAAGAATCACGTCACAAAAGATGTTCTGGCTATTTCGGCAGACATCAGGAAAGTCGCAATTGAAAGTTTCTAGAAAAGGGTTGAAATGACCATTTTTAGAAAACGCAGTCATTTTGGAAACATAATGCACTAAACTGCGTTTATTCATCATTATAATAAAAAAAATTAATTTTAAATTATATAGTTTTTTTACAATAAATTTATTGTCGCTTGCGTCACGTAATAAAGGACTTGTATTTGCGGAATATCTACAAAATGATTTTCGCTCTTTGCAGTCATGTGAATCAAGAAGAAAAATTTTTATTGACGACACATTAGATGTCATTTCTGACCAAAGTCCAGTGAAGTAAAAAATAAATGTAATACATCAATCTCAAAAAATCTTTAAAATAGATCATAGCAAATCTGTTATAAAAATTACCTTGTAAAAGAATGATAATTAGATTTATTAGAAATATCATTCTAGCCAAAATGTTAAAATTTTCCAAAAATATGATATCTAAATCAATTTCGAATATTAGCTCATATAGGTAAATGGTTATACTTTTATTAGTAGCTAACCTTGAAGTATTAATGAATAGAATTCTTACAGACATATTTCCTGAAAATTTAATTTCTTATCACTTGGTTTCCTACGTGCCACAGTTTTACCAATAATATCAGTGTATTTAAGGAAAAAAAAGTATTACTGTAGAGTATTTCTAGACTGATAATATTTTTAAAATTTAAAACGTGTTATAATTTCACAGCCCGTGTGGGATTGCTAGTCCTCCATCGGGCGCCTCCCCAGGTGGCGGATAGGGGAACGCTCGTCAGATATGACGGGTACCGGGGAAATAAAATACCCGGGGTGGACCAAAACTAGCAAAAAGAAATTGATCCGAAAAACCGTCGGTATAAACGGACACCTCTTGTTGACCAACAGCTTCGGGTGGATGAGTCGATAAGAGAAGGGCAGTTCTTTGCCCTGGGGCTAAGAAATTGACCCCAAAGGCGGATGAACCACATACAGTCAACGGCATAGGAATGCGGAAGACAAGGAGAAATCACCGCATTAAAGATCCTAAGGATATTCTCTAGTATCACCATGAAAAGGCTATGTTCAAAACAAAATTGTCCGGAGTTTCAAGTCCCCCGATTGGATCTCCGGTGGGACGGTTATGAACGAAGTCGAGAAATCGAAAAACAACCAGTCGGTAGAAATAAATATGAAAATAGGTACATGGAACGTAAAAACAATGGCGCAAACCGGAAAAATTAACAATGCTATCCAAGAAATGGAAAGATTGAAAATCAAAATCCTGGGAATAAGCGAAATGAGATGGCCTGGTGCAAGTTACTGTGATATAAACAAACATCGGGTATATTACTCAGGTTCATCAAAATGAGAAATATCAACATGGTGTAGGAATCATAGTTTGTAAATCAATCGCAGAAAGTGTAATAAACTTTATACCAATCTCAGAAAGAATCATGCTACTACAAATAAAAGCTAAACCTACAACATTAAACATTATTCAAATATATGCTCCAACGACAAATCACACAGACGAAGAAATGGAACAGTTCTACTTTCAAATCGCAGATATACTGAAAAACTTGCCAAAACAAGATCTAAATATACTAATGGGAGATTTCAATTCAAAAATCGGAAAAGGTCAGGAAGGTGATTTCATAGGACCGCACGGGTTAGGAGAAAGAAATGAGCGTGGAAACCAACTAAGCATATTTGCAGGAGAACAAGGCTTAGCAATAATGAATACATTTTCACACTTCCACCAAGAAGACTTTACACGTGGAAATCGCCTAAAGACTCACCGGAAAACGTTGTTAGAAATCAGATAGACTTTATCCTGATAAATAAAAGATACAGAAACAGTTGCACCTGTGTAAAAACATATCCAGGTGCAGATATACAGTCAGACCACATCCCATTAGTGGGCACCTTTAAAGTTAAATTAAAAGAATAAGAAAGAAAGGTACTAATAAGTATGATGTAAGAAAACTAAAAGAACCACTAATAAAACATAAAGCAAAGATAAGGTTAAACGACGAGATTAGATTAAACACAAACATAAATAGACATATGGTCAATATATCAAATATAGAAGAGGAGGTCAAAAAAGTAAAAGACACTGTGGAAAGTATCAAAAAGGAATTCTTAAAACCAGACACCGTAAAGAAAAAGACATGGATGACAAATGAAATCCTACAACTGATGGAGAAAAGAAGACTCGCAAAAGCCATCCAGTAGAATATAATACCATTAATAGAAGAATGAAATTGAAAATAAGAGAAGCAAAAGAAAACGAGGTAAAAGAAAATGTGCGGAAATAGAAACCTTACAAGCGAGACATGACAATTTTAATATATATAAGAAAATTAACGAGGTGACTGGGAAATATAAAAGAGAACTGTGAACAAACTAGTGAATGAAGAAGGAAAATTATTATCAATAAAAATGAAATCAGTGAAACATGGAAAACATATACAGAACAGCTATTTCACGATAATAGACCAAAACCTCTCCAGATAAACAGCGAAACCGGACCAAAAATACTAGTAGAAGAAGTACAAAATGCAATAAAAAGTATGAAGGCAAACCACCTGGCCCAGACAACATACAGACAGAGTTTTTGAAACTCCTAGATGAAGAAAACGTGAAATGGCTGACAGATCTATTCAACTATATATATGACACTGGAAAAATACCTGTGGAATGGCTTAAATCTGAATTCATTCTACTACCTAAAAAGCCAGGAGCTAAGAAGTGCAACGAGTATAGAACAATAAGCCTCATGAGCCACCTATTAAAATCATTTCTAAAAATAATTCATAAGAGAATATACAAACTATGCGAAGAACAAATAGCACCTACACAGTTTGGATTCAGGAACTGCTTAGGTCCACGCGAAGCCCTCTTTAGCATTCAAGTATTAATTCAACGTTGCAGGGATGTAAACTGCGATGTATATGCCTGCTTCATAGACTTTCAAAAAGCTTTTGATAGAGTCCAACATCAAAAGATGATAGATATTTTAAGAAACATAGGACTAGACGAAAAAGATCTAAGAATTATTATAAATCTATATTGGAATCAGACGGCATCAATGAAATTAGAACAAGAAAACATCGAAGATATAAAAATCCAGAGAGGGTGAGACAGGGCTGTGTACTGTTTTCGCTATTGTTCAACCTTTATTCAGAATACATCTTCAGAGAAGTGTTAGAAAACACAAATATAGGGATTCTCTTAAATGGAGAAAGATTAAATAACATCAGGTACGCAGACGACACAGTCATTTTTGCTGAAAAGTTAGAGGACTTACAAGTACTATTAAACAGAGTAACAGAATGTAGTCAGAGACAGGGCATAGACATCAATATAAACAAAACGAAATTAATGATCATCAGTAAAAATAATATCCCCAGATGTCAACTCATGATAAACCATATACCTATAGAACAAGTGGAAAAGTATAACTTACCTTGGTAGCACCATTAATGACCAGTGGGATAACTCACAGGAAATAAAGATCCGCATTGAAAAGGCTAGAGCCATGTTCAACAAAATGAGTACCATCTTCAAAAGCCACAATTTAACAATTAATTCAAAGATGAGATTTCTGAGATGCTACGTCTTCCTATCCTTCTTTATGGAGTAGAGTCATGGACCCTGACAAAAACAACAGAAAAAGGCTGGAGGCATTTGAAATGTGGCTCTATCGCAGAATGTTAAGAGTATCATGGATAGAGAGAGTCAGGAATGACGAAATTCTGCAAAGAATGAAAAAGAAAAGAAATACTGACTACAATAAAAACAAGAAAGCTCCAGTACCTAGGACACATTATACGGAACGAAAACAGATTCCAACTACTTCAAGTTATACTGCAGGGAAAAGTACAAGGCAAAAGAGGTCCGGGTAGAAGAAGGATATCATGGCTTCAAAACCTGCGAACATGGTTTTCTATGACCACAACACAGTTATTCAAGACAGCAGTCAACAAAATTATAATAGCCCAAATGGTTGCCAACATCCGGAACGGATAGGAACCGCAAGAAGATAATTTCACTTCTATAAAATATTTAAATCACAATTATATTTCTATCTCATTTTGAAGCTCTCTTTGGACCTACAACGTATAGCCCATATTCCTACATGTCCTACATTTACACTAGATACCTAATATAAAATTATTTAAACTCAATACAGCAACGGATGTCTAAATAATAAATTAGAGCTCATGAGACAAAGTTAACCCAAATTTTTTTATCTTGAAACAATAAAGTCGACCAATGGTACATATTTTTATCCAAACACACCTCAAACCAAAGAAATTTAATACTTGAGAACACACATAGATAGACTTACTTACAAATAACACATTCAGAAGAAAGGAAAACAGCTTGAAGAAATAAATTGACTTTCAGGAAAAACATCAAATCTTTCACTTGATAGCAGCACTGTTGTATAGTGCAACTGTCAAACTGGCAATTATCCAAAAATTTTATAAAATTGACGTTTCTTTGCGAACACTCAATGTGCTCTTTGCGAAACCTACGGCTCACATAAATGTCCTTCTGTACTTGTTATTCCTCAAACTGTTGAAAAATTTTAAGAGGATTTTGCTCTTCACGATGCGAAAATACCAACAAGACGTCAAAGTGTAAAAAATGCAGAGAACATTGCTGCTATAAGAGAGCGCTACAGACGTTCTAAATTCATCAATTATCATCGTGGTCAAGAATTCGAGCAAATGACAACTTGACGTATATATATATTGCAAAAATATTTGGGTTTATACTCATATAAGATTGCGTTGACACAAGATCTTAAGCCACCGCACCATCGTAAGCGCCGTGACTTGCTGCTTGAGATTTAGAACAACTTGAAACGGATTATAATTTTGGGCAAAAAATTATCTTCTGATGAAGGTCATTTCTGGTTAAGTGGATATGTTAATAAACAAAAAAAATTTTTTTGATGTGAAAACAATCTACAAAAATTCACGAGATGCCCTTGCATTCGCAAAAGGTCTCTCTATAGTGTGGTTTATGGTATGGTTGCATCATCGGACCATTCTTTTTCCAAAAGTCGGAGATGCAGTTACAGTGACTGGTGAGCGATATCTATTGATATTAACAAATTTTGTTGCCAAATTTAGATTAAATTAATTTACAAGACATGTAGTTCCAACAAGACGGTGCTACACTATTGACGTATTGTAAGAAAAGTTTGGTGAAAGAATAATTTTAAGAAATGCAACTATTAGTTAGCCTCCAAGAAGTTGTGATTTAACTCCTTTAGATTACTCTTTGGGGAGTTATTTGAAATGTAGAATATTTTCCTTCTACTACTGCTTTTATATAGGCTATTAGCCCGTTTCTAACCACACATTTTGTGTAGTATTATGAGCCATGCTGAGCTTACCCCAACAGTTGGCTAGTCTTAGCCGTTAGAAAAAGAAACATGTATTTTACATCCGCCAAAGGTGTTTCTATAATGGCTGGAGAGCATTTGATTTTTGCAGTTGCTTTTGACCTGGGATTAAAACCCAGGCTCGCCGCACGCTAGTGTAGCAGGTTGAGGCCTTTGCCTCTATCTGAAATAATTTTTATTTTATTTCATTTTAAAATCTTATTGTTCTTATTGGAAAACCCTTTATAAATGGAAATGACGTGGCATCAATCGACACCGTATTTATCAAACTTTACATAAAAAAATTAAACCTTAGAACCTTACTAATATGGTATTCTAACCGTTTAAGCTAAAGTGTGTTAAGGACTACTGCAAAAGTGAATAATTGGAGAGAGAATTAATTAAAAATAATAATTTTATTCAGAAAGTGCCAAACCATGTTATACATTTTATAATTATGTATTTCCACAATGTTAAAAACCGAAACTAAACAAAAATATTAAAAACCAGCATAATTTACTCATTTTAATTACACTTTATAATTCATCTCTTATGTTTAAGGCAGACGGTAGGATTATTGATAGCGCCATTATTTATATTTTAGAAACTATTATTTATCTGCCTAACTAAATTATTGTCTGTTCGCCGCAATTTTGTTTTAATAATATTCTTGTTAGTACTTTATTATTATAATACTTCTTAGTCCGGGTACAAGTAAAACGCATCGTACTGCCTAAAAATAAAAAATTTAAAAACCTCTGTAATTAACGCCGTCATCATTTTTGCTGTAGTTGTTATTCTTAGCCTTTTAACTGTAAGTACAGGCAACGTATGTGCAGACTTTTAACAAGAGGCTTTAATTGAAAACGTGTATGTCTGTGCCTCACCCAACTCTATTATTTTCGTACCCACGCAGGATTTTTATTCAGAAAGTGTTTTAGTTCTCTTCTAATTTGTGCTTTGTGGCGAAATTTAATTATAAAAATTAATTCTTATAAAAAACTACGGAAAATTTATGCGCGCTTAAAATAAATTTCTTATAAAAACTGAAACGCTCCAAGATTTTTAAATTTCATAAACTCAAATATTAAACCAGAATAAATGATTCTGCATGAACTACAGAAGTTTTCAACGGCCAGAATAAGTGATAATTGAAGGATCCAATGTCGAGTTAATGCGGCGAGTAAAGCAAAACCTCTAATTTCAATAACAAGCGATGAGTCTGTAAAGGAACATGAGACCCGGCGTTGTCATGGTAGAAACCGACACCTTTCTAATTGACTAATGACGCGGCTTCCTACTGGTTTTACCTTGAATTGATTCAGCTGCAAACGGTGTTTATCCGAATCGATGGGTTAGTTATTCGATAGCACGCTATTTTCTTTTTCATGTCTCACCGATCGCGGAGCATGTTTACTCTAAGACCATTGTTAAAAATGACCCACTTCTCCATATATTTGAAGTAAAATTATAATATCATCTCAGTATTGATGAAACGATTTAACATAACTCATTATTCTTTTTAAATCATGCCATGTATTTTTATTTTATTTTTTTCAGAAAACTCATCTCGTAAAGTTTCTTGTTTTTTTTATTCACAAGTTCTTCAAGGTCTTCGTCAGATTATTTTCATGTTTATGAGCTCTTCAATGTCAGCTTTATTTACTTCTAATTCTAGATTTCTAGCAGTTGTCATAATTTCGTCCATAATTTTAGAGACATCATTGCGAATGCAGGATGGCCGAGTAACTTCAAAAATATTAATGTTTTCGTTTCAAAACGTATTTAATGTCAACGTCGAGGAGAATTGGCATGTCTCAAAACACCCAAAAAACAACGCGCCGTTGTATATTTTGAAACTCGCAATAATTCTTTGATCGATCGGTTGAATCTACGAAGTGGTATTTTTAGACAGAAACTGAACTGTCAACCAAGAAAGGTCTTCCAGAAAATTATTTTCAATATTTTTTGGGTATCCTAGTGCAATGTATAATAGCAACCAATAGTGTTTTAAATTGCAATTAACTGGTCTGAATGTAATTTTTTGAAAAAAACTGCATGATCCATGCGTTTTTATTCTATGTACACATCACTGGTAGTCTTACTTCACCAATGGCCTTAGCTCCCAAAAGTAACATCCAAAATAAATATTATAATTAAAAATTCGTTGTGAACAATAACCTTTTTTAAATGAATTCTTAAAATTTTAGACAGAACTTTTCAGCTCCTTTACTTGCGATAACAGACTCACTGTGCATTACCACAGATCCCCTTTTAAACTTTGCAAGCCATCTAGTGATAGCTTGAATTGTATCTTCTTACGTGACAAACGTAGAGTTTGTTTCTTTAGTTATATATAGTTATATTAATTACATATTCCTCACTTCTTTTTTTTTATGCAAACTAAATGCAATCTCCATTTTCTTAACTAATATTGTGCCTGATGTAGACTTGTTTAATTCATGTCTTGCAACATCAGACGTCTTCTGACCACTATCTACTTTAGCTACTATTTCGTGCTTGTTTTCTACGGTGGGTACAGTTTTTAAAGCTCTAATTTTTTATAATTTTATAAAAGTGCCATACACAACTATCAAAGTCTAGTTCCAAAATTCTTAGTTCGAGATAAAATACAACTTTATAAATATACTGTCAGGTGCTCGTTTTTCATACATTTGTTTGATGTCCAAATATAAAAATCTTTTGTGAAACTGTTTGTCGTTTGATTTAATTATAGTCCGGATTGTCAGTGAATGTATTAAAATGTCTTTAAAAAATATTAGGACTTTATTCATGTGTTGTAAATGTAAGGTTATTTGTGAGATATCACCTACAATTTTATGACAGGATCGAGAAGGTGACAAATCCAAAATATACATGGAAAGTGAAATCACGTCTAAAACTAATTTCTTGTTTAACGATTTCTCTTCAAAAAGTACCGTGATTTTACTACTCCGAGAGCAAAAAATCTGTTAATAATAATGGACTAAAAGAAATTATTATTAGTCGGGACAAAACAATAAAAATGTTAACTTCTCAGAATAATAATCTAAAAAAAATTGCCATTAATCTTAATCAAATTATAAATAACAATACGAATGTGAATTTTGAAGTGGTTTTCAGTTGACAAAGGAACATTGCGAAAGCTGAGTTGATCAATATGAATCATAGGATTGAAAATTGCAACAAATCCACAAAAACGAAAACGAAAATTTATAATAAAATCCTCGCCCCACATTTCTCTTGTTTTCCTAAGACACTAATCAAAGCATAGACAGACAATTAGATAATAGAGCAGCTGTATATAGTTTACAATGTCTCGTATATTTAAAATCAATCCTAAAGAGCTGCTTCCATTAAACTTAAAAAAAAGGCAATTATTGTTGGATCAATAAATGCAACAAATAAACAAAAAAAAGATTTCTTAAAGCTGGTGCACAACGCAAATGGTTATTCATGGGAAAGCTTAAAAGTGATAATATTTAGGTAGACATTAAGCGTTATATCATAAATAACATGCCGGTATCAGAAAAATATCTGTTATGTTTTACTCTAAACAGCAAGTGTGTTTTTGAGGGTTTCAGAATTGGAATAAATATAAAAAACAAACACATTTTTGTAAATGCAAATTTTTGGCCCCACAATGTAATTGTCGCAGATTTTTTCTTTAAAAAACCAATAAATCAAATGCAGACTTAATAATATCAGAATCTAACGTAAGTATTTTAATGCATCTAAATATTAGAAGTTTAAAGTGTAAATTCAAGTTTTTGAATTAAAATGGGTTATGTTGACTGTTCATTCGCTTTAGTGCCTTCAAGCAGAGCAGACGTGCGTGCCGAGCTATACCTGTGATATCGCAGCAGTGGAGCCGAAGCCTCGCTTAAGGTCAGGCGAATTTATTTATTTAATAATTTAATTTTTGCTATTTGAAGATAAGCCTGAATAAAACCCACAAATTTATTTACTATTAATTCCAGGCTTGAATTTCGTGTATGGGCTGCTCTTTGAGATAAATAAGTGCAACAGATAAATAGTAAGGTCAACTCCACAAATTTATTTTAAAAACTATTTATCTATAGCTTATCGTGTTTATAACTTAAAGTTACACAAAATGATTTCCAAACAACATACAACCAGCAAGTAAATTGTACTTACTTAACAATGTATCAGCCACCGAACTACGTGCAATATGCACCTCAACATATAATTTTAGACCCTCATGGACACCCACTTCCACCCATTACAAATACACAAATGCCAACAAATTCTTCCTTTTCTCAACCCCTTGCCATACAAGTACCGGCACAAAATACAACCTGATCCAGCAGTCAACCAATAAACAACAATTTTCCAAACCTCAATATAATGCAGCCGCAAACTGCACAGTATTCTCACTCACAAAATACCACAGACTCATGGCAATTTCCCACCAAAACACGAAGTAGATCTCATGAGGATCAAGATGCTACTTGTTCAAAGAAGGATTATTGGCTCGGTCTTAGTAATAGATTTGCCCCGCTTGCAGATGAAAACAAGGACCAAAATGCACAAACCACTGAACCCAAACCATCACCGATCTTCATCTCGGGCGTTGAAAATATTCAGCCATTAATTACCTTACTCAATGAACTGGCTAAAGATAAATACACGTTAAAGACACTATATAATAATCAAGTTAAGGTACAGCCCTCTGAAAGTGCGATTTATACTGTGCTAGTAAAAGCACTTGCAGCTAAAAACACCGAATTTCACACATATAAGCCTAGACAAGAAAGAACCTTTCGTGTAGTACTGAAGAAGTTGTACCCAACCACTAAAGTACAAGACATTAAAACAAGTTTGCAAGAGAAAGGACACGAAATAACAAACGTTTGGAATGTGAAGCAAAGAGGATCAAAAATTCCATTACCACTGCATTTCTTAGACCTAGTACCTAAAGATAATAACAATGACATTTACAAAATAGATTTGCTACTGAACACCAAAGTTCAGTTTAAAGCACCGCATGTCAAACGTGAAATTCCACAATGTCTGCGTTGTCAAAAATTTGGACATACAAAAAATTATTGTCAAAATAAACCAAGTTGTGTTAAATGTGCTTCAAACCACTTAACTAGGGATTGTCTTAGAAAGATTAAAGATAACAATGTCAAGTGCGTAAATTGCAATGAAAACCACCCGGCAAACTATAGAGGTTGTATAGTTCACAAACAAATTCAACAAAAATTGTACCCACCACTACGACCACGCCATATTGAGCAGAGAACTGTTCAACCGGGCATTACGTTTGCCCAAATAACTCAAGAACATATCAGAACTCCACAAAATCAGCCAGAAGTACCATCACCACAAAACGAAATAGACGATTTAAAGCAAATGATGAAAACCCTCATGGATCAAATGAGTACACTTATAAACCTCATATCAATGATTTCTAATAAAAAAAAATAATGAAACAACAGTTAAAAATAGCACTCTGGAACGCCAACGGCCTGTGCCAACATACACAGGAAATCAAATTATTTATACAAACCAACAACTTAGACATTCTGCTCATCTCTGAAACTTACTTTACCAATAGAAGTTACATAAAAATACCAAATTATAACATATATAAAACAAACCACCCAGATAAAACAGCACATGGAGGGTCAGCAGTTATAATCAGGAAAAATCTAAAACACTACGAACGAGCTGAATACAGACTCAACAATATCCAAGCCACCAACATCAGTCTATTAGATACCCTAGGAGAACTAACAATCTCTGCTGTATATTGCCCTCCGAGGCATAACAACAAATATGAGCATTACCTCGAATATTTTCGGACCTTGGGAAATCAATTTCTGGTCGGAGGAGACTTTAATGCGAAAACACAATATGGGGATCCAGGCCCACAACTACCAAAGGGTGAGAACTATTCAAAGTTATGTCCGCTTATAATATGACTTATCTATCAACATTTCAGCCAACATACTGGCCATCCGACCCCAATAAGTTACCCGATCTTGTCGACTTATGCCTAATCAAAGGTCTTAACTCCAAAAAATTTAAAGTCAAGTCCTGCTTAGATTTAACGTCGGACCACACTCCAGTCCTAGTAAACATTAATACACAAATATTGGGCAAACTGAAGAAACCATCTCTTTGTAGCAAACGGACACACTGGGATTATTTCAAAGAAAAACTGGACGAACAAATAACTCTTGAACTGCCTTTGAAAACTCACCTCGACATAGAAAAAGCTGTGGCAGACATCACACAAGCAATACAAAGTGCAGCGTGGCAAGCGACCCCAGACATAAACGAAGAACGAATTCGAGAAGAACCCCCAGTACTATTACAGCAAAAAATCTCCGAGAAACGAAAAGCTCGTAAACGATGGCAGATTACGAGAGCCCCGGCAGACAGACAACGGTATAATATCCTAGCAAAAGACCTCAAGACCTTTGTATTGCTTGTGTAATATCTGCCACAGCTTTTTCTATGTCGAGGTGAGTTTTCAAAGGCAGTTCAAGAGTTATTTGTTCGTCCAGTTTTTCTTTAAAATAATCCCAGTGTGTCCGTTTGCTACAAAGAGATAGTTTCTTCAGTTTTCCCAATATTTGTGTATTAATGTTTACTAGGACTGGAGTGTGGTCCGACGTTAAATCTAAGCAGGACTTGATTTCAAATTTTTTGGAGTTAAGACCTTTGATTGGGCATAAGTCGATAAGATCTGGTAACTTATGGGGGTCGGATGGCCAGTATGTTGGCTGAAATGTTGATAGATAAGTCATATTATAAGCGGGCATAACTTTGAATAGTTCTCGCCCTTTGGTAGTTGTGAGCCTGGATCCTCATATTATGTTTTCGCATTAAAGTCTCCTCCGACCAGAAATCGATTTCCCAAGGTCCGAAAATATTCGAGGTAATGCTCATACTTGTTATGCCTTGGAGGAGATTGTTACTTCTCCTAGGGTATCTAGTAGACTGATGTTGGTGGCTTGGATATTGTTGCGTCTGTATTCAGCTCGTTCGTAGTGTGTTAGATTTTTCCTGATTGTAACTGCTGACCCTCCATATGCCGATTCATCTGGGTAGTTTGTTTTATATGTTATAATTTGGTATTTTTATGTGACTTGTATTGGTAAAATAAGTTTCAGAGATGAGCAGAATGTCTAAGTTATTGGTTTGTATAAATAATTTGATTTCCTGTGTATGTTGGCACAGGCCGTTGGCGTTCCAGAGTGCTATTTTTAACTGTTGTTCCATTATTTGTTTTTGTATGATTCCATACAAAATTATTTTAAAGAACTAACACCAACATACGCAACCGATTACTCTTTGTGGCGATTCACTCGTAAACTAAAGTACCAACAACATCTTCTACCTCCAATACGAACCAATCATAACACATGGGCAAGAACGGATCAGGAAAAGGCCATTGTTTTGCCGAATACCTTGCCTCAGTTTTTCAACCATATCCATTTCAGTTAACTGCTGCTGAGGAAAAAGCGTTACTGAACCAGTTCGATCCTCCCTTTCAGATGTCTCTGCCTGTTCCTAAATTTTCATATAGTGAGGCTGAAGCAATCATACACCACGAGGTTAGCACTAAAAAGACACCCGGGTATGATCTCATTACTGGTGAAATTATTAAAAAGCTATCCGAAAAATATATTAAAGTATTGGTACAAATATTTAATGCTGCTCTCAGACTTGAGTACTTCCCATGCCATTGGAAATCAGCTCAAGTCTTAATGATCCTTAAACCTGGCAAAAATCCAAATGAAGCGACTACCGACCAATAAGTCTTCTTCCAGTCCTCTCCAAAGTAATCGAAAAACTCATACTTAAACGACTGACCGACATCATAGAAGAACATGAACTTATACCCCCACACCAGTTTGGTTTTAGAGCACAACACGGAACTACGGAACAAGTCCATCGAATAACTAGGCAAATCCGTACTGATATGGAAGACCGCCCGTACTGCTCGGCAGCTTTTGTTGATATAAGCCAAGCATTTGATAAAATTTGACACCTCGGACTGAAATACAAACTTAAACTCTTGCTCCCACATCCGTACTACTCACTCCTAGCATCCAACCTTTTCGACAGAACATTTCAAGCAAAGTATCAAGAAGCCTACACGGATCTCTATCCTGTGCAATCCGGAGTTTTTCAAGGAAGTATCTTAAGACCCACACTTTACTCAGTGTACACAGCAGACCTACCTCTAACAAATTATACAATCACGGCTACATATGCAGATGACACGATTCTTTTAGCATCACATCAGGACCCTATTTCTGCATCTAGAAATCTGCAAAGCCATCTGAATCTATTTGAAAACTGGCTAAAAAAATGGAGAATGGAAACTAATGCAACTAAATCTACTCATATCACCCTTTGCAAAGAAACCTGCCCTGCAGTTACACTTAATGGAACTCCAATACCCCAAAATGATGTAGTCAAATACCTCGGACTACATCTAGATCGAAGATTAACTTGGCGTACTCACATTTTAACTAAGAGAAAACAACTGGGTTCTAAATTTCATCAAATGTACTGGATGCTTGGAAGGAAATCGAACTTATCCATCGAAAATAAACTCTTATTGTACAAAATTATCCTAAAACGCATTTGGACATACGGGATCCCTATTTGGGGCTCCGCCTGCACCTCAAATATAGAGATTCTCCAGCGCTTCCAAAATAAAGTCCTTAGATCTATTGTCAACGCCCCATGGTACGTGCCTAATGCCTTACTCCATGCTGACTTAAAACTGCCTACAGTTCGTGAAGAAATCACTCGATTCAGCACTAATTATAGAAAGAAGCTGACCTTTCATCCCAATGAGCTAGCAAACAACCTGTTGCAAGAACAAGACGAGCCAAGACTACTTAAACGATTCAAACCTTCTGATCTTCCCAACAGATTTTAGTCACTTGCCTAGAACTAAATTGCCATATCTCTAAAATACTACAGAGGATGTCCACTGGGACATTACTCTACATGACATGTTATTCCTAGAATAGTCTTAGATTAAGCACACATCAATTGTATTTATAGTCTCCACCGAGACTGATTGTACAAATAAAAGGGAAAAAAATGTTGACTGTTGGACTAAAACCTACTGTAACAAAAAGTTTAGATATCACAGTAATGCTTGTATTGATAACATCTATCGTAACCCTGGAGAACACCATACAAACTTAATTACATTTTTTAGCTAAGATAATAGTCCCAGCTGCAAGCAGATACACCCTATCAAAAAGAAAAACCTGCGTAACTTTAAAACTTGCTAATTTGAATTAATCGCCAGTACTTAGCTGCTCTGATGTTGCTTACAATAGTTTTTGAAAGATTTTGATAACATATTTAAATAAAATTATACAAACTTATAAAAAGGAAATTATGGAAACTTCAGGCCTATCACTATTAGGGCTGAAATGTCAAAGATATCGAAGTAGCAAAACGAGTTTACTGCTTTTTTGGCTTGCAACAAAACCCTTTATCCAACTCAACATAGATTTTAAAAAAATCTCAGTGCAAAGGACAAGCTTGCAGGAATCCTAAGAAAATATGTCATTCATTCGAATTGTTTATCTATCCTATCCTGGTAGCGAATTAACTCAATCGGGTCTTCCGACAATGTAGATTATATACTTCTTGCCCCAAAACTTGAATTTTATGGTGTACGTGATAATGAGTTTGATTTTTGTACTTTCTGGGAAATAGAAAGCAGGTTGCATCGCTCAGATGGATTCCTTCTCAAGAACACGTGCTTAACTGTGTGGTACTTCAGGGTACAACACTCGGAATACTCTTCTTTATTTTATTTGTCAATAGTATTATAAATAAATAATAACTTATATGAGTAGTGGTTTAACTGTACAGATAAATTACAAATTAGGTTTTCTAGCATGTAGGTTGTGGTTGAAAATATTCTGAAATTTACATGCTTGTAATATCGATATAGTAAACCCATAATAAATTATTATAAATTAATATCCGTATCGTCATCGTTTATTTTGTATTTAAACAATAAAAATTTTTTTATTACACAATACATAAATCTACTGCAAAAGATTAAAAGTTGCAAATTATGTAATGAGCTGATACAAAAACAAAGTTTTCCGGAATTATTAATAGATATTTATAATAATAAACTAATAGTTATTATTCTTTTTTTATAATGTCTATATGTATTCAAGAACGCTTCAATATTTGTTGTAACGTATTGCGGCTTTAAAAGCACCTCAAACAAGCAGATAAGGAAAATGCAAAAAAAAGCTACTTATTTTGGAAATGATTAAGTTATCTTGCTATTATCGTCTTTATTCTTACATGTTTTACTGTTCTAGGAAAATTCTAGTTCAAGGACAATTGTTGAATAAGTGCCTTAGACTTTTTCTCAGAAAAATTATTTCATAATAACATGTGCTTAACTGTAGAGTACCTTAAGGTACAATAATCAGACCGCTCTTCATGGTTTTATTTGTTAATTATGTGAAAGTAAGCATAAAAATAAATCCTGTGTCTAGCAATTTGCTGACGACTAAAATTTTTTGGTTAAGAATAACAACTTAAAGTCTGTACTGGAATTTATAAAATTATATATAAAACCAATGTCAAATTAGTTTAAAGCAAACAAATTAAAGTTGAATGAAGATAAGATTCAGTAGATCATGTTTGGATTAAAATGCTGTGGTCAACTAAAACCTTGTAAAGTGCTAAGACTTTGGCTTAATAATCGACTTACGTGAAAAATTCATATTGAATGCCTATGTACAAAAATAAACAGTAAACTATATCTTCTAGATGATGAGTCGAAGTGTTAACATTCATATTTTAAAATTGATTTACACTATTTTAGGGTACAATATCTTATGAGATTAGATTTTGTGGGGGAGAAAATGCTGCTTTAAACCATTGAAACAAAAAAAAAAAAAACGAGCATTAAGAATTATATTCAACGCCAGGAAAACTGACCACCGGAAAATTTTCTTCCTTTAGGGGGCACTGTGCCCGCTTTGTATGTGCTTTGTAATTTACAATATGTAAAAAAACATTTTGACTCTTTTAACATAGTAGATCAGAATCACTGTTCTTACACCAATCAAATGAAACTCATTGTAAGATTACAAAATTGTTTTAATCCACCAGATAACTTTGCTATAAAGGTATATAATATATGGTCTGAAAATATTAATATCCCAAATTTTCTCAATTTTTCAAAACAGCCAAATTGTTTTTAATGAGATACCCGGCGTACTTAGTAAAAAAGATATAAAATAATATAAAAAAAATTATTATATTTCTCTACATTACCGTGTGTCACAATTATCATGATTATAGAATTTTATTGTTAACTGTTTACATTTATTAACTGTGAACATATGTAAGATTTTGTAATTGACATTGTTTGTTATTATTACTATTATTGTTATTATTTTTTAGTTTTTTGAATTCCACGTCAAGAGAAATCTGTCTCATTAATTATCATAATTATTTTGGTTCAGAATGTTATCTATCATAAGCAGGCTCATTTGTCGCATTAGCCTAGAAAATAATTAGAAAATTCATATTTGGGAATCTATCCAAGCACTTGGTATACATTTTCGAAATAATGCAACATAATTGTGGGTTACATTAAAAGCAAAATATATCTTTTAATTATTTTTTAATCATATACCACTCTACTCAAAAAATAAGGCGACTTTTTAATTTGCACTAGCACAAAAGTCGTAGTTCACAAAACTTTTTTCTTGTGTTTACAACCTTCAGCGATATTCGTTTTCCTAATTTTAATTTGGTGTGTCAAATAGTTTAAGTTGCAGCATTTTTTGATGTTAATATTGTTGAACAAAGAAGTTACATTAAATTTTGCGCGAAGAATAAAATTGATGCCACCGAAACGTTTAAAATAATCCAGAGAACGTTCAGTGATTAATATTTATCGAGAAACACTGCACTCAAGCGGCATAAGTGTTCAGAGAAGGTCGCAGATTTGTAGAAGATGAATCTCGTTCTAGTCGTCCATCAACATCAATAGTCAAAGAAAATATTGAAAGCAGTATAAACAAAATAATGGAAAATGGTCATTAAATTGTAAGACAGCTTGTTGAAGATGTTGGTATATCAGTAAGTACAGCAGACGTAATCTTAAGTGATGTTTTTGACTTAAACGTTTATCAGCAAAACTCAGAAATTATTACACAGATCTGCAAAGTTCGGGTTGTGTCATGTTTTTTAACTTTCGATAATTAAGTCTTATGTAGATTTTAGTGTTAAATATAAAAATGACCTTAATTTTTTCCATCCCGTTAGGACTTTTCGCAAATCTCAAACTTCTAAGGGATTTAAAACGTTATTATTTATTGGCTTATACTATGTATTTTTATAGCTAGACAGTTGAGGTGTATGAAGAGGAAGGCGGAGGGTCATTGCCCTCTTAATTTTTAATGAAAATTGCCATAAAATTAGCCTTAATTTCTATTTTAGTGCATTTGTAAAATACTTTATTTTTATTTATTTAATTAACTTTTATGAGGTACGTTATACCTTTGGAAACCATTTACCTTCTAAACCCACTCTTAATGAGAAAGTATGTAAAATATTTACAATTTTATTCCATGTGTCCAAGTTTTTTTATACGACTCAAGCTCTGCTTAGCTCTTTTCCTTTTTTTTCTATGGGGTTCATTTCGGTGTAACAACCATCAATAGTCAGTTATCATCGTAGTAATCCATTTTCTTTGATAAGTCCTTTCCACTTATTTTATATTCTAATGACATTTATTACCCATTTCTTTGCTAAAGGCACCCAGATTTTCAGAAAAATAGTCCAAATGTAAATTTAAGAAGTAAACCTTTAAGCTCATGGAACAGTCTAAATTTTATACTTCTGCAGCATGTTCTCAATAATTAATTTAAAGATCGAATTCTTTTTATTGCCCATAAACTCCAGGCTTATTTTTTCGACTTCTATTAATTTTTCAAAATTACCATCTTTTGAAAATTTTCTAATATCAGGACTAGTAAAGGCTGTCCTAGAAACATCGATATTATTTTGAGATCACCGCACGTAATCCACTTATGATTGTCGTGTTTAATTTTATCTACAAGAAATTCCACACTTTTGTAACACTCTTTTAAATGGACAGAATGTCCGAAGTTTGAGGGCTCTTTTGGACGAATCTGTGAACAGTATCCAATCGGTATTTTTTACGGAATGATAAATTGACTCGGAAGTCTACGTATATAAATACAGAAGATTAGTTTACTTTTTCCGAATAATATGAAAAAATTCTTTTCTCTGTACCTGAACCAGGAAAATGAGCTGTCAGCTACTAGCAGGTTTTTGTCTTTAAACCTGGAACCAAGCAATTCTAGTTTTTATGGTCAGTTGTAAGTGTCGAACCAAATTTTTTTTGATAAATTGTAAAAAGGTTCTGGTGCACATGTATCTCCATGATCGTACTTTTCGATGTTATAGCAATTTTAATTTTCATTAGAAAACTTAAAATAATGCATAGTATAAGCTAAAAAGTAAATATATTATATTTATTTATTATAAAAAAAAAAAACGTTTTGTGTTTATTTTGTAGTATCAGATTTTCGCAATTTTTCGATTTATCAACAATTTTAAAATTTACAATTTTCCAAAGATTCTGACGTGATCGTCAAAAATAAAGATCATTTTCAGATTCAGTGCTAAGAATACATAAGAACCAATTATTAAAACTATAAAAAATGCAACCTTCGCGGGCTTGTGTTATTTGTGAGTTTTTCGCCAAAAATTCAACAATTATTGCTTCACAAGCACAGTATTCTCCAGACGTTACCATATGACTTCTTCCTATCCAATCGACTAAAAAAAACGATTTTTCTCGGTTAAATCTATAAAAAAAGAATAGAAAGAGATGTCGACAAAAAGTAATTAAAACTGTGTTTCCAAGATTGGATTAAACTTTGGCATATGTGTATCGCAACGGAAAAACATTACTTGAAAAAAAACAAACAAAACAAACTTGGATGGATCAATACATAGTACCTATTTTAGCCAGTCACTTTACCTTTTGAAAGGGGTAGTATTCTGGCGACAAAGCGCTACAACAGAAGATAAATTGTAACATACTGTAAGTAAAAATACTGAATTGTTTTAAAGTTTTAGTATTTTATTACATTTGAAAATATTAAGCGAAATCTTTTGTTTGAGTAGCCACAAAAATTAGAACAGACAAATGCGTGTTGCTTCTGTAAAAGACATTTATAAATGAAATATCTCGTTTAGAATCGGAAAGATAATGCTAAAGATAAAAAAATTGTTTTTCTTGTTTTAATATAATGAGTAATTATATGTTAAAGCCCAACATTCTAACAATGAACCCTTAGTGTTTTAGCAAACTTTAACAAGGACTTAAAAGCAGTCATACGTAATGTTATAGCTTCAAGGTTGATTGACTAAAGTTACTGGAATTTAAAGCATACTTTTCCTACATGTACATTAAAGCGTTAAAATTTTGCGATCGGATCATTATGGCATTCTATTCTATTTTTCTTTTGCCACAACTTGCCTTTTTTATTTAGTTATCCTTAGAAAATTCACTAAGCAATCATCTTTTTAAATTCTACATGCTACAAATAAGGCAGATTTTAATTTTCTAAAAAAAATTACTAAAAATTTGCATATTTTTATCTCTACATTAGATCCACAATAAATATTTGCAGACCATAAATTTTATGATGTTTTTATTAATGTTTAATAAGTCACCTTACTATCTTATTGCGTCATCATCGCAAATGTGGTCAAATGTAAATAAATTTGTTTAATTTTGAGTGTGGTTAGTTGTTAAACAAATAGCAAACAAAACAATTGTGCCTGTAGAGAGCAGTCAACAGCTAAATGTTCAAAAAAAATTGCTTCTGTAAGTTAACCCGCAGGGAACTAGTTCAGTAGAGAATACGAAGTATAAGAAGAAGGTCGAGCTGCAGTGGGCACTCTACTACATCACTTTAAAATAAACACTGCCATAGAAAATCTTACCAATGTGAAGTGTGTGCAGTAATATAACTTCTGTGTGCAGAAAAACTGTCGCATGTTTGAAAATGAACAGCAAATTGACAATAAGGCATAAAAGAGTGGCTTGCATCGCATAGCTTGAGGAAGATCCTGCGCTTTAAAACAGCGTATATTTATTCCCAAGCGGTTTTTGTAGAAGGAATTTAAACCTTGTAAAACGTTGCGACAAGTGCCTCAACTTGCATGGTGGTTATAAGAAAAGTAATGCCCTGTTTTAGGTTTTTGATGTTTACAATAAACATTCTCCATCTACGCGTGTCTATCATTGATTACCAAACGGAGGTATTTTAAATTGTACACGTATTTAAAGAAGATTTAACCTCAGAAATCGACAATGAGATTGAATCAGAGCAAAAGCCACCTACCCAACACAAAGTAATTACGATAACAAAATGTGTGTTTAGTATAAACCATCAACAATAGCAAGTAGCATTAAGAATTTTTGAAGAATACACTCATATGACTCAAAAATCAAATTCTATTTAACTATCTCGCAATTTCCAAAGCTAGAGAAACTAGTAGCTATAAAATCATGTTGGATATTATAATATATATAATATTATGCCTAAGGTATTGGAACAAGTATGTCACATTTGTTGTGCAAAATAAATAAGATATGATAAATGCAAATTTACTTAAAATATATTTGTGCTGACTATTGGAACACTTAAATTGCGGTCTTCACAAATGCAGTTACTTTAGATCTTTTGTTTATTTCTAAATTTGCATTATATGCTTTGTAGTAAACCAACTTTTAGTTAATCTTTCCAAAATTACGTCAGCGAAACCGATGAGTACCTTTAAAAAAAGTGTTGATTAAATATAGTTTACTAAACACTTCTTTCAAATATTTAATTTCAAATATTCAAATTAGCTATTGCGTGCCTTTACACTACACACAAGACGCGAAGAAATAGTAACAGTAGATTAATTAATAAATTAATCAATGAAAAAGTCCATGATTCGTGAAGTATCTGATTCTATTAATACACTTACACAAGCTAAGTATATATCTAAGAAACTTATAATTACTTAAAGACAAATCATTGCGCTCTGAACCAGTCAATAAAAGCGTTATAGCAGTGTGAATGAAATTCAACCTATAAACAAGTTGACTCCCAGCAAACCTCAGATTTAACGAACCTCGAATAACAGATTTCGATTTTAACGAGCAGCATTTCATGGCCTTATATTTATTCGACTGATATAAGGTATCTGCATTTTATAACATTTGGACTCTTCACTTTTTATTACTGCCTGGTTATTTGTGTCGTAGTGTAATACTAAAATTGAAAAACGTATTTGCATGTGTGTTGTATAAAGATGCAGATGTAGAATGATCGAAATGTAAAATCACTAACGATTGGTAACAAAATGATGTGAAATTGACTTTATCTAGAAAGAAAGACAATTTAATATGTTTTCAGTTAACAAAACTATGTGAAGGTGATGCTTAAAATGCGAGACTAGGTTTGGATGTCTATAAGTACATATAGTTAAATAGACATCGTTTTATGTAAATTTTTAAACTGATGATTTATTTAATTAAAGAGAAAAACAAAATTGCAACTTGTGGAGCAATATTTATTTTCTTGGTGCACCTCCAAGCATTTCCTCTGTTTCACTTTTTGCTTCTCAACTTTCTTCGTAGACTATTCCTTTGAGGATTGGTAAAACATTCATTTTATGTATTTCGAACCCAAAAATGAATTGTCAATCTTAAAAACATGAATTACATTTTTAGCAGTGAGTAAACATGATATAAATTTGGCCTAATGTGATGAAATAAAGTCTGGCCAAAACATAAAATTATTGTCAGCATAATATTCTTAGTAGAAGAGATGGCTTTTATTAAATACACTTAGAGAAATGTGATAGTAAATTTCTATTGGTAAACAACAAAGTGTTTCAAAATTTCCTAAAGTTGCTAACATTTTTTTTGAATTTCTTTTTCTATAAAATCTTGCATTTGTAATTCAACGTTCTTAAAAATAAAACAAATTTGTAGTCCTCTATACAATAATAAAGATTTTTCAAATAAGCGTCGGCGTCTTGAACGTATTATTTGCATTTAATTATCACCCTGCCAAATACTGCAATCTTATTTCTGGATGTAATGTTACAGTTATTTTATTATATTAACAATATAAGACTAGTATAGTTATTATGTAGTCAGTATCATATTTAAGATTTTCCTACCCCTGCTTGGTACGGGTAGTAGGATATGCGTTTCGGAGAAACATATCTTTCCTATCATTTAATGGGGTGATATTACTGTAGCATTTAGTTTATTTTCTTTTACAAAATAACTTGCCTATACATTTTTTTTCAAATATGTAATTTGTAGAGCTCGTACACATATCTAACAAAACTGATACTTGCTGTTTGATATATATATATATATATATATATATATATATATATATATATATATATATATATATATACACAGAAACGGTGGAGAACTATTTAGACTACTAGAAGACTAAAACACATCCGCAAAAGTATATATATATATATATATATATATATATATATATATATATATATATATATATATATATATATATATACATATATATGAGCCGTCCAAAATTTTCAAAGATACGGTGCGCACGAGGGTCTCCGATTTCATTCCAATTTTAGGAGCTAAAATTAGGTAGTAAAAAAATAAAATCCTCCAATTTTTAGCCCTCCACCCTCTCCGAATCCAGAGATATGAATTTTTGAAAATTATAAATTACCCTTATTTTGCTGTTTTAAAAATCCATATCTCGGAAGTTTGGGTCCAATCGGGCTCAAATAGGACGCATTTTTTCGTTTGTGAGTCTACATTCATGCCATCTGGGATCGGTCTATTTGTACGTGCCTCTCTTTTCTTGGCAGCTTGAAATTCGAGAACATAAAAACAGCAAATTGGTTCATCTTGAAAATGGACCCAGATTACAGCAACATTGCAAAAACATTTTAGACGTAATAGGCATGAAAGTAGGCTCATAGACGAAAAAAAATCGTCCTAGCTGAGCCCCGATTGGACCCAAACTTCCTCAGATACGAATTTTTAAAAAATGGCATTTCCGCGAAATTCGAGTTTTTTCCGGTTTTCTAAGTGTCACCAATCGCGCCTGACCGATTCAAATACTTTGAAAAGTGGAGAAATTGTTGTTTTACTAGAATAAAATGATTTCTTAATGGTTTTATCCTTGGGCCGAACTTGTAGCATGCGCGATCGCCACTGCGCAGATTGTTCTTTTCGAAGGGAAAATAGACGGAAAATGTTGGAATTTCTGAATTATACGGCAAGTCAGGGGCTCAAGAAGGGTTGAAAAAGGTCGCAGTCAGTGCAAAATACTCTTTTGACAGATTAAACGGTGATAGAACCTGATTTTAATAATCTTTCGACACCTTAAACTGTAGTCATTTTTTAAAACAATTACGTTCTGCTAGTCGCACATATTACTTCCGCTAACAGCCAGTGTAAGTCCGTCTGCTAAGTTGGGTGAAATTCGAATTCTGAAGTTTTTCAATTATCACGTCGGCTCAGTGTTGCGAGTTCATTCAAACAGTTTCAGAATACTACGATATTCGTATTTTTTTAAATCTAGTCTTCTACGGGGAGTGGATCGCCATTCCTCAGTTTTCAGTTTCTCAGTTTCTTGTGTTATCGCCATACAAGGCTAAACACTTGTGAGGTTATGTTGTATAAGTGTAACGTGTCTTAGTGGAAAAGTAAGTGGACAATAGCTGTACTGGAAATGATGTGTGCTATCGGGAAATTCCTGAACGACATTTGTTCTGAACCTTATAATTTTCTTTATTTAAATGAATTCGATAATTATACGGCTGAAAGGAGAAAATGTTGCGATCCATACGGAATTCATAAAAAACCTGTTCGGGGTAATCTTATTACTTTAGAATTGAGTCAAAAATGTTGTAAGGCAACGGAAAGGAGATTGATTCCAGGGAATAAAATATGTAAACGGTGTGAGCAGAAAGTTACTGAAAGTGTCGCGGAGGGCCACAATAACAATTTTGTGAAAACGGATGGTCTAAGGCCAAGAAGGACTGTTGCGAATGGAGTAGATACTCTAATTAAAGGAATAAGCGATCTTGAGACTTATCCTTCTAGTTCATCGCAAAGTTCAGGTGGTACTGAATTTCTGACTTGTAGCCAGGGACGGTCGACTCTCAGAAACGTTTGTCGAGAACTTGGAATGCCTGATCTTGAATTATCACGTGTTCCTTTGCACAGAAAAGAAAAACTAGTGGTCGATTTTTTAACTGATGTTCAGGCAAAATTAATTCGTCAAATAAAATATGCTTTTACTCTGGATCTAAATTCAATTATGCCACTGGTTACCGGCAATTCCATCCAAGACAGTGTCTCTCTTCATCTTTTGACAGAATTACAAAGAAAATTCGACAGTAGTTCAACAACCTCTGACAAGATATCCCTTCTTGTACTTGTTGCAAGGAACTGGAGTTTCGATTTATGTCAAAAGTACTTTAAATGTATTTCGTATATGTTCAATAAAGTATGGAAGCTGCAGAAAAATGGTAAGTTCTTCATGATGAAAGTTGTAAGATTATTGTCTAGAAAATTGGTTTAATTCCATGTTTTCATGTCTACAGGTGAATTAGAAAATCCACCGAGAAAAAAACATTCTAAAATTTCTCAAGCAATGGAAAAAATTATAGAGTTATATTCTGGATCTCAAAAATTCATATATATGTCCAGGGAAGAAACAAAATTTGATAAGGAAGGCTCGAGATGAAACGGGGTCGATGGTCGAAATAGTAAAACAAAAGCGTCTGTTCCTCTACACACTACGAGATTTACACTCTAACTTTCTGCAAGATTATAAAGGGGATGAAAACGTACCAAAATTTTCTCACTTTGCGAGTTTGGTACCTGAAGAATGTATTTATGCTGGAGATTCAGGTTTCCACAGCATTTGTGTCTGTGGCGAACACGAAAACATTAAGCTCAAGCTTCTTGCTCTGAATAAAAGGATCAATTATCGTGATTTGATAACAGCTGAACTTGCGATTCAGATAACATAGACTGTATGCCCCATCGATACGGTGAAAGTCCAGGCATTCTCGGAATTACGCAAGTGTTGGATGATTTTGAGATTTCTTGGGACAGAACAGAGATCAAGTACAAATTCTGGGATACCAAGCAAGATACACGAGCTTCTCTCATAACAATGTGTGAGAAAACAGCCAAATTCAAGACAAATTTGCTAGAGGATTTGTGGAATATAACCAGTCACCATTTTATTGCCCAGACCCAAAAAAATTATCTCCTTATCAGCAAGAATGAGTTGCAATGGGACACATGTATAGTTCTTATGGATTTCTCCGAAAATTATTCTTTTGTGATTCAGAATTCTATCCAGGCATTCTACTATAATAATAATCAAGCGACAATTCATCCCTTTGTGATGTATTTTAAAAATAAAGATGATAATCAATTGCAAGAAAAGAGCTTTTGTATTATCAGCAACAGCAAGGATCATTGGGCTTATGCAGTGCATGCATTCCAAGATGAGTTTTTAAAAATTATCAGAGTTGAATACTCATGGATACAGAAGATACGATACTTCTCAGATGACGCTTCTACACAGTACAAAAATAAGTAAGATTCTTCTTATATCAATATATTTTATTTGAAAATTCTTGCTATTCGATTTCCTTGTTCCAGAAACAACTTTGCAAATATATGCCTGCACGAGAATGATTTCGGAATCAAAATAGAATCCTGCAATTTTTTCGCAACCAGCCATGGAAAAAGCCCATGTGATGCTGTAGGGGGTGTGGTTAAGAGGACAATCATGCGCCGTTGTCTGAGATCTGTAGCTGAGCATCAAATAGTAAATGCTGAAGAAATGTATAAATTTGCAGAACAAAATATAAAAAGTATAAGGTTAGTAGTAAAACAATTAAATGGATGTAACAATAATTAAAATTATAATCATTATTCACACAGATGTCTATGGGTCCCAGATGTGAAGGTTCAACAAAATAAAAAAAAATTAAATCAAAGATTTAATAGTGCAAGGGCAGTTGATGGTACAAGAGGTCTTCATTGCATCATCCCAGTCGATTGTGAAAGTATATGTTTAAAACAAACGTCTTTTGATGAGAAAGAAGAAATTGTTAAGATTTTGGATAAGACAAATAAAAAAGAAAACGAGATAAATAATGGACTTATTTTGTTGACATTTGTACGATATTTCAAGATAACGTTAATCAGAATTGTGAGAACTTTCATATGTATGTAATAAAATATAGGTAAATTTAGGGGAGGAATTTAATAATCTACAGTGTATTTATCGAGCAAAATAATAAAAAATACGGTTTTATCTTGGAAAATAAAACATCGACTGTTTTTTTTTGACTTTGACCAATTTCCCACCCTTCTTGAGCCCCTCACTCGCCGTATAATTCAGAAATTCCCACAATTTCCGTCTACATGCTACAAGTTCGAGCCAAGGATAAAACCATTAAGAAATCATTGGATTCTAGTAAAACAACAATTCTCCCGCTTTTCAAAGTATTTGAATCGGTCAGGCGCGATTGGTGACACTTAGAAAACCGGAAAAACTCGAATTTCGCGGAAATGCCATTTTTTAAAAATTCGTATCTGAGGAAGTTTGGGTCCAATCGGGCTCAGCTAGGACGCATTTTTTTCGTCTATGAGCCCACTTTCATGTCTATTACGTCTAAAATGTTTTTGCGCTGTTGCTGTAATCTGGGTCCATTTTCAAGATGACAGAATTTGCTGTTTTTATGTTCTCGAACTTCAAGCTGCCACGAAAAGAGCGGCACGTACAAATAGACCGATCCCAGATGGCATGAATGTAGACTCACAAACGAAAAACATGCGCCCTGCTTGAGCCCGATTGGACCCAAACTTCCCGAGATGTGGATTTTTTAAAAACAGCAAAATAAGGGTAATTTTCAATTTTCAAAAATTCATATCTCCGAATTCGGAGAGGGTGGAGGGCTAAAAATTGGAGTATTTTATCTTTTTACTACCTAATTTTAGCTCCTAAAATTGGAACGAAATCGGAGACCCTCGCGCGCACCGTATCTTCAAAAATTTTTGGACGGGCTCATATATATATATATATATATATATATTAGTCTTCTAGTAGTCTAAATAGTTCTCCACCGTTTCTGTTCCCTGTCCAATTCCGATTATTCTCTAGCTATAAAGCCCGTTTTCATTCCATTCCTCTACGACTACCCTTCAGTACTAATTAAAGTATATGATATTGTTGCCTCTTAAAATATGTCGTATATAAGAAAGTTTTTGCGTTTTTATTATTGTAAGTAATTATTTTTCTACTAGAGTCCAAGGAATTTTAAGAAAATAACTTTAAATGGAATATCTCAATATTGTTGATTGTTGATATTTTGAGTGTACATGTCTCTACATTGTTTAATAATACTGATCAAATATAACATTTTACCATGCGTTGTCTAAGTTTAAGATTTAGCTTGTTGTTCCAGAAAAATGATTTCATCTTGGAAAATGGCTCGGGTTAATGTAACTTTCTTCTTTATTTCTATGTATAGATTTATTTGATCATTTATCATAATTTTCAAATATGTAATGTTTCAAACTCGTCTAATTGGTTGGTTGTAAAGCTGTAATTCAACTCTACAGTGGTCATCTCTACTGAAAACCATGAATTTGGTTTTCCCACGTATATTTTTATACCTATGCTTGCGCTTGACTTGCTTATTTTATTAAGAATTTTTGTAGACCTTCCATGGTGTTAGAATGACTGAATCGACAGCATACCTAATAACGTTTAAACGTTCACCATTTATTTTTATACTATGCGTTTGTCCTTGAAGTGCTACTTTGAAGATATGATCTGAGTTGATGTGGCGGCCTTTTTGCCCTTGAACTGCTTTATATCGCGGCGACATGCCGGGGCGGCTTGGACATCTGCCGCTAGGTTTTGCCGTCGCACACACAGAACGGCATATATGGGCTTTGCTCAGCCGACAAGTATATACGCACTCCGCAGCGCGGCCAATTCGGTCGTGTCTTAACACCCCGCATATCACGCACCGCAGCTCTGCCAATTCGGTCGTGTCTTAACACCCCGCAAATATTCGCAAACCGCAGCTCGGCCAATTCGGTCGTGTCTTAATACCCCGCATATACACGTTCCGCAGCGCGCCCAATTTGGTCGTGCTTAACAACCCGCTCATATTCACACCACATCACGTCCAGTACAGCCGCATTTAACATCCCGCAACATACAAGAAGACAGCGCATCAAGGTGGCCACCGTGAAACCATCACCGACGAAGCCGAAGCCGAAGCCGAAGCCGATTCAGGTGAGCGATTTGGCTTTACTTTCGGTGGATATCGGTTGCCGCCCCCATCCGCTTTCGCTCTGGCCGTTTTAAGGGACGATTTGAGCCTTATTGGTTGACGTTCCAAAACGGGCCGTACTACGTATCCCACACCGCACCACGAGAGCAGCTATTTACACGCCTGCCTCTCCATGAGTATAGATTAACTAACGTTGGAAATAAGATATAACCATGTCTTGCTGATTTACTGGTGTACTTGCTTCTAGTTTTGACCATGGCATTTTAATACTAATATATATGTTGAATGCAAGAATCTTTATCGTCAATTTCGTTGCGTTTAAGCATGTTAATCAACTTTGTGTGTTGTAACTTAACAAACACATTTTCAAAGTTTCTTTGGTTTCTGAATTTTTGTAATAGAACCGTCAGAGTAGTCCATCTTAGTCCACTTATTCTGAGTAAATCGATGTTCATTTGTTCCATTTATTTCTCTGCGTTGTCTAGCTTCTCAACTGCATGCAGGCTACATTCCATGTAACAATTCTAAAAAAAAAATTAACTATGTTGATCAAGGGATTCTTAGTACTTCTTGTCCTTCTAAGGACTGACCAGGACTAAGAGTTATTGCTTTTGGGTTACTGGCATAGTGATGTCCTGGGGATTAAATTGATCTAAGTGGTATACCGTTGCCTTCTCCGGATGGCAAAGATTTGGGGAAGGATAAATATGGGAATGGTAGGGATAAAAAGATAGAGCATGGTCCCCTCAGTATTAGAAAGTGAGGAGGAAAACCATGAGCTCCCGTGGCTAGGGTCGCTACTCTTGAAGTCCGAGATGCGTTTAAGTTCTAAGACTTGCACGCAAATTTGTTTCTCAGCAGTGAGAGTAAATAAATGCCAGCACAAATACAATGTATACAAGTCAAATTACCGCCATTGTAGTGAGTGTTATTTTGTATACTTAAAATGGGTCCCATGAATGCTGACTGAAAAAAAAGGCTGTGTGTGTGCCAATGTCTCAAGACATGTTCACACGTGATAACGCCATGAACTTCAGGCTATGAAGAACACTTCGTGGGCGCCCCTAAGGAAGTGTTTTTAGCGCCATGGAATCGCGGCCACTACGTTGTGAAAAACATATACATCTAGACAGAGAATACATTGGGAAGTAACAGAAGTTTCAATTTTCTTGGATAAGTACAATTAAAATTTGAAGAACTGACACAGAACATCTGTACATCGTAGACTCTGCTCTATCCTCTTTTATCGTTTGCTAGATTTAATTTTGAAGAATTTTTAACCTTAAATCTGAAGCTCATACACATATAGATCAACTAATCCTTTTATCATAACAGCTTCTATTAACTACAAATCTCTATCTATGCGCCACAATGTTTTTATATGTTGCAGTATTGAATTTTTTACTAATACTCGTATTAAGCAGAAAAACTTTAAGGTATTTTAAATATATGTGATAATTGTTTACAAATTTACCAAATTTGAAAAACAAATTATACCTAAGCACTTTTGTATAATAAGAAACGAATCCTTATAATTTGAAAATTTTGATATATCAAAAGTGAAAGTACAATGAAGATGGAATGAACATTGGTGTACGGTGCTCTTTAACATTTAAGAATAGTTGCTGCTTATTTGTTTGTACATCATTTGTAAGCACGCTTTACGATAAGTTCAGGGTAAGCAAAACATTTCAAAGTGGTATTTCTGTAACGAACTAAACATTATTATTGCGACAGTAATTTTTTACATATATAAATCAAAAACTTTTGTTTTCGATAAGTGTTGCGACATTAAATATCAAAAACAGTTGATAACCTTCCAGATCTAAGAAAAAAAATTTTTTTTATTGTATGTTTACAATGCAATCTGTTTTTTACAAACAATAAGCATATTTTCTGAATTTGTACAAGTGACATGCAGAGGTGTGCTCCAATGAGCAGCACTCTCTTGTGAAAACTTAATAACTTAATACTAATGATGCTGATACTATCTTATGTCATGTCCTACAATCTACAAAATTAACGTCTATACACTAAATCTAAAGGCGTCTTTCGTTTTAATCGTTTTGTTTGCTAACTGTTGTCAAGTAAAGTAATTGCTAACACATTGGGGTGCACTTCTAGGCGTTGAATGTATTTTTCACTGAACTGCGCAATTACGTCACTAATTTTATGCACTTCGAGATCGTAAATATCTTTATTCGAGACGAATCACGGAGCACCAGTCACTGCACGCAATAACTTCGCCTGGAATCTTTCAAGGATTGCAATGTTAGTTGTTGATGCAGTTCCCCATAACTGTAACCCGTAGGTCCAAATAGGTTTGAAGACGACATTGTACGCAAGAAGTTTGTTGCGGAGAGACAGCTGTGATTTCAGTCCGAGTAACCAATATTGTTTCCTGAATTTCAAATGTAATTGCTTACGTTGTTCCAGATATGCGTTCGCCACGTTAGCCCTTTATCTAAATGCATGCCGGGGTATTTTACGGAGTTTGTGGTAGGAACTAGTTTATTATTTATCGATACTGTTGGTAATTCTCCTCGACATTTGGTGAATACTATATGGTTCGACTTAGTCTCATTGATTCCTATACGCCATTTTTTTGTCCATTTCTCGATATCATTGATACTTTTTTGTAGTATATTTGTCGCTTCGATGGGGTTCTCATGTACGGCTAGAATGGCAGTATCGTCAGCAAATGTTGTTGTTGTAATGTCTATGTTTGTCGGTAGATCGGCTGTATAGATCAGGTATAGTAACGGACCCAACACGCTGCCCTGTGGAACTCCTGATGTTATCGGGTATAAACTTGTTACTTCGTTTTCATATCTTACTCTGAAATACCTTTCTTGCAAGTATGTTTTTAGAATATTATATAATGCCCCCGGGAGGCTTTTTTTTAGTTTATAGAGTAACCCTTGATGCCAAACCTTATCGAAGGCTTGGCTAACATTCAGGAAAATTGCTGCGCAGTTTTCAAATGTGTTGTTGATAATATCGACCACTCGGTGCACTTGTTCAAAGGTACTGTGATGGCTTCTGAAACCAAATTGATGGTCTGGAATAAGGTTTCGTTCAGCGATAATGTCTTGTAGCCTCCTTGCTAATAGTTTTCAAATATCTTGCCCATTATCGGCAGAAGACTGATAGGTCGGTAAGAAGCAGGCTTGTTTGGCGGTTTTCCCGGTTTCTGCATCACTATTACTTCGGCCATTTTCCACTGCGCTGGGAAGTATTCAAGTCTGCAAGCAGCGTTGTAAATTTGTGTCAGCATCACAATTCCTTTTCGAGGCAACTCCTTTATAACCTGACCTGTGATCAGGTCATAACCTGATGCTTTCTTTGGATTTATGTTACTTTTAATGACAGTTCTTACTTCTTGTAGTTTTAAAGGTTTTATGTGTTCACCAGGTTGTTGTGGTTCCTCTAGGAATGTACTAATCTCAATGTCTTCATTATCATCAGCTGGTGGAAAAGGTTTAAAAACCTCTGTCAGATGTTCTGCAAAGGCTTCGACTTTATCTTTCTCTGTCTTTGCCCATGTTCCGTCTGTCCTTCTAATGGGTGGAATTTGCTCGCGAGGTTGTTTTAGCCTTTTGGTAGCTTTCTATAGGGCGTAGTTTGTATCTGCATTGGGTGTCAGGTTTTCTAAGTATTCCTTAAAAGAGTTATTTTTAAGTTCAGTTATAAACTCTTTTAGTTGTCTTGACGCCCGATTATAATTTGTCTTATCTTGTGGATGTCTCGTTGTTTGCCAAATTTTTCTAAGGCGTCTGTTTTCTTTGATTTTTTCTCTTATAACTGGAGGCAATTTATCTTCGTTTCCTTTTTTATTGGGGGTGGTGTTGCTTCCCAAGCCGCTTCTTGAATTAACGTGCTAAACTTTTGGACTTCATCTTCCAGTTCCTTTTCAGTCTTAAGTGATACTTTAAGGTTTACGTTTTTATCTATTAATTCTTTGAAATACTCCCAATCAGTTTTGTGATTGTAAAGTTTAATGGGCAGTTCTTTTTTGATTATTGCTGAGTAGATGGTGGCTGTAACTGGCGTGTGATCAGATATTATATCATAATTTGGTTCGATGTTCAAATACCCAGGTGCAAAACCGTTAGTGACAAAGAAGTCTAAACAGTCGGGTATTTTCCTCGGATCTGTTGGCCAATAGGTGGGTTTATATGTAGAGAGGTGATTAAGATGTAGCTCTTGGATAACGTCATAGAGAATCTCCCTCTTCCTGGAGCTGTGATTCTCGAACCCCAGCTGGTCTTTTTTGCGTTGTAGTCGCCCTGTGCTAGGAATCTATTACCAAGTTGAGTGAAAAGGTCAGTGAATGCATCTTTATTGGCACTATAGTTTGGTGGACAATAGACCGCCGCGATGTTAATTGGCCCATACCAATCTTCTATTCCTACTACGACTGTCTGGAGGAAAGGTTCTTCTATTTTATTTATCAGGTGATGCTTTATAGAATTTTTCATGATGACTGAGGATCCGCCCCGAGCGTGGCGTTCAGTATCTGGATGGGCTGCGTTGTATACTGTGTAATGTGGTATTTTTAAGCTTGATTCATGGCTTCTCTTAGCTGTCTGATTTCTTTGACTAATTCGGATATAGTTTGTTGCTGCTTATTTAGTTGTTGTTGCAGTTGTACATTTTGCTGTTGCAGGTGTAAATTTTGCTGATGTAATAAGGCTATGATATCGTAGTTTGATTTGGGTTGATACGTGTGTTGACTTTTTACTTCTTCATGTTTTCCTGCAGCTACGTGGGCGTAGCTAGTGCCGGGTAGAACTTTAGAAATATTTATGTTTTGCGTATTTGTTGCTGTGAGTAAAGGTACTTCAATATTTCTTTGAGTATTCTTTTGCGGAAGAGCTGTCCCCTTTCGAGTTGGGAAGCGGATTTTTACGATGTCCAAGTATACTTGACATCCTTTATAGTTGGCCGGATGGGGGCCTCCACAAAGGAAGCATTTTGCCGGTTTACCGTTTGTTTTGTTTTTGCTACACTTTCTGTAGTCGTGTGGCCCTGCACATTTCACACATCTAAATTGTTGATTACATTGATTTCTTGTATGGCTATATTGCTGGCATTTTTAGATTGGACTATTATTTGTTTGTTATTAGGTGTCTCAAAACGAACAACTGCATGCAGGAGGGTTGTAATCTTATAAATTTCTCCATTATTACTTTTCCTTTCTAAATCGATGAAGAATAAATTTTTTGGCGTTCTTGTTTCTTTATTTAGTACAGTCATAATTTGTTCTACGTTATCTCCATGTTGTTTTAGCGCTGTTTTTATATCGTCATGAGGTGTGCTGTTGTGTAAATTTCTCAATACAACTCGGTATCTTTGTTCTTCGGGCAATTTGTACGTTGTTCTTATCTAGTATTGTTTTTATTTTTTTGTAATTTTCTATACTATCTGGTTTAATTTTTATTCTATTGTCTGACAAAAGTTGGTACGTAAATGCATCAGTGGCTGTTTTTATTAATTCTAGCAACGCTGGTACATCTTTAGATATCCCATACAGTATAAAAGGAGGGATTCGTTCAACTTTAGATAAGTTATCTTTTTGTTTGATTTTTACTTCTTCTGTCAAACCCGCTAATGGCTGATACTTATTTTTTGTTTCAATGCTACCAGAAGACGTCCTTTGTCTTCCCTCTGGGTTTCCTGCCTGTGGGCTGTTTTTATTTCTTTTGCGTTTTATACTTGGTACAATTGTTTGATAACGATTTGGTTCAAATGGGTCTTCTTCCGACTCTTCATCTATGTTATTACTAACCTTCGGCGTTTTCGAGTATTTTGATTTTTGGCAATAAATTCGGTTGACTGTTGTATTGAAATGTGGGTTGATAAATGGAACTTATTGGAGGTTGTTGCGAGTAAAATATGTTTTGCATAGCCGGATCATTAATAGTTTGCTGAGATGTTTGGGTATAAAATGGATTTTGAGTGAATACAGGTATTTGCTGCGAGAATTGTATATTCGGGTCATAATATATTCCATTATTATTATTTGGCAGTGGCAACGGGAATTGCATAGGAGCGGCACTTGGAAGGTAAGCAATCATGCATGGCGTACACTCACCAAGTTGTACATCTGCGCTGTGCCGCTTGGTTTCGATAGTTTTATCTGGTCGCTTGACCTTTGGTTTATAGTCGCACTTGCTTGCTTTGATAACTCACGAGAATAAATAAATAAATAATTCACGTCTTTACCATACGAAGGTTGCTGGTCGACTGATCTAAGAAAATGAAATGTAACAACTGAACACCAAGAACAAAGCAACTCAAATTAGTTTATATATAAAAATATTTAACAGATTTGGAAAAAAGAACGTAAATATGAGATGAATGGCTCTAAGAAATAGGAAAAAAAAAGTTTTTCCCCAGAACTACAAAAAAGGTCTTGTTCTTCGAAAGACAAAAAGCACGGATCAACCGAGCGTAATAAAATATTAAACAAGATAAGTCTAATGGTGTCTTTGGACTTGAATGCTTAGAATAAAAACCATAGCGTCGCATAACGAACTGTAAAATATCTTGTAGGAGTACAATAGTAATTATGGCTTTAACACGTCGTATGTGTTTGGAAGAGCACTTCACTTATGGTCATTTTGTACAAATAAGGACCATTACCCTAAATGCAAAATTGTTTGCACGAAAGAAAAACATAGACTTTATAAGAGCATCATGACCAAAAACTTCGAATTTTGAACTTGACTGTATAAATTAAAAGTTGAATATTGTTAATACTTTTTATTAATAGTAACGGATAATTATTAAGCCCTAGATACTCAAAATTCCTTGATTTTATAGTCGACTGAATAACATCTTGTAGTAATCAATAATGATATGCAATAATAATTGATTATTAATATACCCTTTTAATTAGGTGGGTTTTTACTTCTTCTTCTTCTTCTTCTTCGTTAGCCTGTGGTCATCCACGGTTAGACATAAGCCTCTCCCTTATTTTTCCATAAGTTTCTGTTTTGAGCTACTCTTGTCCATATTAAACCTTCTGTCATCTTCAAGACATCCTTCTAACTAGTTTTCGGGTGGCCCACGTTTCTTCTACCAGTGCATGGTCTCCATCGTTCGTCGTCCTGTTTCATGCTATGACTAGCTCATCTCCATTTTAGAGATGCTACATGTATTTTAACAGTTATTAATTTTGTTTTTTCTCTAATTTTTCTATTCCTTATTCCGTCTTTAAATTTTACGTTTAGCATTTGTTTTTCAAGGCTCGCTGGGTTCTAGCAAGTTTTTCATTAATGATTGTGTTAAGCTCCATGTTTGCGCAGCGTAAGCAATTACTGGGAGTACCCATTAGTCATATACAGATTGTTTCAGTTTTAAAGGCATCTGTTGGTTTTTCAATTTCCTATTTTATTTTCCAAGCGCTGGCCATACTTGGCATATGCGTCTGTCTCTGTTTCTTAGTTTATATATACCCAATTATAATTCTAAATAAGGTTTTTAAAAACATCTTCAAGTGTTGTAATGAATAACTTCGGGCTGATTGAGTCTCCCTGTGTTACTTCACGACTGATAGGAATGTTATTAGTGTTTTTGTGTAGCTATATTATTATTATTTACCATTGTTGCTTAATCACAGATGCAATGAATAATTTGAGAATATCAGTGGTCTATTCTGCTATTGTGTAATGCTTTTACTATCTTCCACAGTTCAACTGAATCATAACCTTTATCGTAGTCAGCATAGGCTATGTATAAAGGAAGATTGTACTCTGTGGATTTTCCTATTAGTATTTGGTTAGTAAGATTATGGTCACTAGTGGTAAAGTTCTAGTTTTGTATTTACCCTATCTATTATAATCTTAATAAAAAGTTTTTATATTTAGGACAGTAGAGATATTGGTCTGTAACTTTAAATTGTTTTATTACCTTTTTTAAATATAAGAATCACTAGGAAATTTCTCTAATTGTCGGCATAGTTCCTTTAAGTTGACTTTTGTCGAAAAACATTTGCAGTGCCTTCTTTTATTAGTTTACTTATTACTCCACCATGCCCTGGTCATTTACGGTTTTTGATGGTTTTTAAGTTTATTTTCTACGATAAGGTATTGTATTTTCTGTTTATATAGTTCTTCATATTATTCCTCCGTAGTTTTTAGTACCCCTTCTTTATCACTTATTTATTTTCCTTCTATATCCTTAATTGCTATAATATTTCATATGTTTTTTCAATTACTTTTTTAATTTGTCTTTATAATGGTCTTCTTTTATCCTTTTTTATTTTTTTAACGTGTTATTGGTTTCCGCATATTCCATAGCACTCTATTTTTTTTATTTCAAGTTTTCATCCGCTACTTTTCATTTTACACTCCAACTTCCTTTTTTGTTTCTTGAGGTTGTAGCCACGTTATAGCCTGCATAGAAATCGCATTTGTTTATGATGGTATTTATGTAATTCAAAGGAAATTTCAGTAACTCAGAGACTTCTAGGTTTTTATTTAATTCCTGTTCACATTGTATATGATTTTCTTTTAATCGTTTGTATGCTTATCTATGGGTTATTTATTCGCTCATTTCTTTGTTGTTTTAATATTATTTAATAGTGTTACATCTCTAACAATTTCTTTATGTGATGATATAATCTATTTGGTTTTTATATTCTCTGCTAAGGCTAACCCAAGTCCATTTTATGATGTTTTTTTATAAAGGTATTCAGTATATATACGTTATGTTGTTCTGCAAAATTATCTAACGTTTGTTCACGTTTATTCCTTTCTCCTAGCCCTTATATTTCGGTCTTATTTTTTCTTGTATTTATACTTTTGCCTACCTCGGCATTAAAATCTCCGGTTAGGAGTTATTATATATTATGAGTGTATTTTTTTATTGTTATTATTTTTTGTATTTTTTATTGGCTTAGATTATTATCTATTAAAGTTGAGGTTTCTTTGTAAAATGATTGGTTTTACTTATTAACCGAATAATACAAATTAGCATATTTTGTTTGTAGAATTTCTTAGCATTAGAGAAAGCTAAGCTGCATTTCGAAATTTGGTATTTAAACGATATGATTAGAGTTCTTATTATTTCTTAAGTCAGTGGTAATTATGCAGAAATATATTGTAGCATGTTTAAAAATTATTTTAGGCATTTTAATTTTTAACAACTTATATTATTTATTTCTTATTGTTATGCAATAACACTGTAGTTAAATTGTAAGGTATAATGCTATTTTGTTGTTGACAGCTATTTTATTTGTTTTACTGTAATTCTTATTTTTCAGAGCTAATATTTTGAGCTTTTGCTTATTTTGGAAAAAATAGTTCTGCCATATATCGTATCCATTTAATGTCTATAAAATGTCTCACAGTTTTGATATTTGCTATTTAAATTCTATCTTACAGTTTTATATTAACGTCGATTTCTTTTTATCTTATGCATATCTGATTTCCTGTTTTTGGGAATGGATGTTACGAGACTAATTAATAATTTGTAATTATCGACACCTGATAACTAGTTTCATTTGAAAATTTGCTCTTTATTTGTCTACTAAACCAAATTGACGAATAAATGATTTAGTAAAGTATATTTTATTTTATTGAAACAAAATATTCCTTGTTTTAGGAGACACGAACTTATGTAGTAGTGATATCATACGCATAGCTGGGGAATACGCTCGCTTTTAGGTATGTGACTAGAATTTTTTGGTTATAAAAAGAGAGAAAATGTTGTAATGCAGGGTAAATACTATGGCTGATGCCCTTTTATTATTTGTCGCCATAATGCTTAAAATGGTCCTAATTTATTATAATGTAGCAATAATTTTTATGGATTGTCATAATGTATTATTTAGGCTTTTTAAAAATATATCGTTGTGATAATAGTTACAATAGGAACTTGTTAAAATAAATGCCAACAAAATTAACAATATACTTTATCCACACGAAGGGGTAGTTTACCATCAATATTTTTAATAGAAACAAGACTAACAAATTCAAAAAAAGCTTTAATTAGAGGTTTTGACTTCAACAAAATTGGGTACCTATTTTAAAAACAGCTCCAGTAAATAAAACTGTGGCAGCATTTTTACAAGATTTAGAGGTTTGCATAACTGCTTTCTATAGTAACCCGAGAAAAAGTAAATGCCATTCGTGATACGATTTTAAATAATAAACAAAAGCTAAGTAGTGCATCATCACGCGCTTTAAATTGCGTTTACAATAAATTGATTATGACACAAACCCTGCAAAGAATTAATAGAATTGGTTTTGAAATTATTGACCATCTGCCATCTTCTTCAGATTTTTGCCTCATCTAATTATTGTCTATCCCTCAACCTTGGTCATTAGAAAAGTCAAATAGGATCATGATTTGTAGATTAAGAATTATTATAAGGTATCATCCCAAAATCCGTTTATGCCAGGCTAACTATATATTAATATCTCAGCTTACATTACATTTGATTTTCAAAAACTTCTAAAGAAATTTAATCAACTTTTGTAGCATCAGAAAACAATAAAATTACTATATGCAAGCACTTAATATGGTAAATATATAATTAAATAATAAAAACAAACATCAAAATCTAACGTAAACCATGCAGATACATGAATTATAAACATTTACATAAAAAAACAAGTATTATATTATTAACGATATTGAAAATTTCGCATTATATTACATATCTCAGTATTATAAAAACGGATGTATTTATTAACACTTAATTAGTCTTGTGAGATAGTGCTTTTTCAAACATAATTTTATATATTATTCAAATTTGTAAAGCACAGGTTTGATTAAACAATAATAATCCTAACCTTTATTGATGCTAGTGCTTCATTAATCATTTAGGTCAAGCTGCAAATTGTTTTTAAAAAAAGGAACCGCAATATTTTAGAAACAATATTTTTTATTGTATTTTTCTACTTATAACATTTAGAACACGTACTGTTGTAAGTGTAAATATTAGACTGGTACGTAGCATTTGTTGAATATTCGTTTAATGGCGACAAAATAGTCCAGTTTGGCCAAAACCTTGTAAACGGTGTATTTTTCCATTGCCTTTATTTTTTCTTTTTTGAAACAACTCTGTTGATAAATTAAAATGAGTGCGAGTTATCTATTATAAGCTACCACATTTATATTTTTGATTGTTTTCATATACTCCTCAAGTTTTATAAGTCTCTCTATAAATATTAAAAAATATAGCACATAAAATACCCTAGCCGCCGGCTTCCTCTGGAAAAAACAAATGGGACAGCCAAAGTTAACGTAGAATCCGAATACGTGATCAGAAATTCAAGAAGATAGGTGCAAGTGGCCTAAAAAATAGCCCCTATTACATTTATTTGGCAGTGACTACATTTAAAAGAGGTAGAAGGAAGGGCTTGCACTTCTTACGAGGCACAAAGCGCCTCAACGCACACCGCTCAAAAGCTTTACCATCTCATGCATAGAAGTACACTCTAACAAGACCGCGAAGTAGCTTTACGTTATAATTTTTTATTAAATTAATTTAAAAAAATAACAAAGCCGTTTTGCTTTATATATGTGAATGTTAGTCCATTACTTGTTTCATGTAAAATTTCAAAATATGCTTTACTACTATCATAAGTTTTAATTTCTTGCAGCCTAATCTATTCTACCCATGAATAGTTGATGCAATTTCCAAATATCGTTTCCATTGTCAAATCAAGATCAAACATTTGTGCGCTGTTACTAATAAATATATGTTTATGAGAATGAGAATAAATGTAAGAGACACATCAAAATGTAGAAATATAAATTTTATTTCTGTACCTTGTAACTTTAATTATTTTGCACTATAGAGGTCTATATTGAATTTTGTATAAAGTGTGTCAGAAGACAAAGTTACTAAAATCATGCAAATAGAAAAATTGGACAGATCTTTGATAGCTATATTGTAAAGGCGGCGAGTGATTTGCAACCAAACCGCCGTGTACATTACACTACAATGTTTTATTATAAATGTCCTCACGAATTCCCGCAGTGCTCCAATTCTTTTAGTTCAATGATGTTGGTCTTAAAAGCAAGTGCTGCGTTCATTGTGATGGGATGATGCACTATAATGCTAAAGGAGAATGCGATAGATTCCGTGATACCAATAAAAGTAGTTTTTTGATCATTTTATTATGCTAATAATAATTATCCTTTATAGCTACATTTATATTTATGGTTAATAATAATATAACAACAAAACAGTTATAGATAAAAATTTAATTCAAAAAACACGCGGTTTTGATCAAAATGCTCAAAACTAACATATAATAGCCTACACTGACTTGCAATGTAACAATCAAAGATATTTGCCAAAAAACACAGTTCAGTGGCGCATCATTGCTCGACTTCAGCGCTTCGCCTGCCGCCAGGTTACATGTACTTATATGACACTACATTACATTACAACGTTTTGTTACAAGCCAGCCACCGTCTTAATACATAAATTGGATTGGAAAGTTATAAATATGCAAAATAGATACCGCAACCGCTTTCCATCATCGACTTGTGACTATAGATAACCTGAATTTACCACTGAAACCGCAAATTTAATTAACACTATGCCCTAGATAATTACAGTAGACCAACTTGGAACAAGGAGGCAATTATTTTCCAAAAATTAGTAGATAATTACAAAGTATCTATTAAATATCATCTACAGTTATAAAATTAAACCACAATTTTGTCAAAAATCAAAACTATCTAAATTAGTGTGTTATTAATATTTTAAAATAAAAACGCACAACTAGAGTTATAATTATTAATTAACGCATTAGTACCCGGATACATCAAAATATGCTTCGTTAACTACCTATAAAACTATAAAGATTGAAATGGGGTTTTGCATATTATGCCTTTGCCAACGTCCTTTAAATGTCTCTTAGAAATGCATCTTAAAATTATTACAGAAAGTATATATTATATATTTTCATGGCGTTAACTTTACTTCGCTACTTGTCACTATTTAGTGTCCCATATATTTTATCTTTTTTATTACTATTAATTCAACGTGGTTTTGAATGAGCTTGTCAGATAAATTGAATATTATAAGTAATAGTAAATGCTATAATATTTCTAGTGAATTAGTGAGTAATTAAAAATAAATATAAAAATATTTTAAGTAGGAGACGTCGGGGTTAGTTGACACAGAGGCAGGTTGATAAGTCTACTTTTTACATTTACCGCATTTTTCACAAAATACCTGCTATCTCGGCGTTTTATGTATGACGGTATAGTTTCGTCAGTATTGAACCTAGCGTTGTAAAAGTCTGTTGCGAAATATAAATTTTGTATGCATGAGTAAATTTCAAAATACAACTTTGAGTGAATGTACATCTCGCTTCATTTAAGGTATATAAACCATTTTTATCACTTTTTCATCGAAAGCAATGCGTCTTCTCTATAATAACCTAGATTAATTGTCATTATGGTCACTTTTGGGGCATATTAATACACCACTGTCAAGGCAATTTGATACGCATATCCTGCTGCTGTATTTGAAGTAACAGCAGCAAAAAATGCTTCTAGATCTTCGTTAAGGAAAGCAGCTTTAAATACTTCCAGTTCCAAAATGACCTTAATGAGGTACATAAAAAAATTATCACTAGAAGAGCAAGAATCGGTAACCAGAAAAGCCAAGTCTTCGAATATATTTTACATTGCTTGAAATCTGGAATTAGTTGCTAAAGAAATACAAAAATGTGTCTATAAATATGCCGTCGCCAATAAAGTACAAATTTCAACCAATTGGTCTGAACAAAGTTGGGTTCTGCAGACTGGTTTTCTCTATTTACGAAAAGTTTTCCCAGATTAGCATGGCTACTAGTCTAGGTAGAGCAACAAACTTTAATCAATCCAATAAAAAAACCTTCTTTGATAATTTAGAGGTTGTCCTGGATTGTTACAAGTTTGATTGTGCGTTCATTTGGAACACTGATGAAACCAGTCTGCAAACCGTCTAGAGACCTGAAAATATAGTAGCGGAAAAAGGAAAGAAAAATATTGGGAAAACCAAATTAGCAAAAATAAAATGACTTACTATGATTCTAACTGTAAACGCGTGTGGAAATTTGATCCCGCCGATGCTACAAGGATGTTTTATAGAAAAATTTTCTCAACAATGGTCCTTCGAACTACATTGCAGCTGCTCATCGTATCGTTGGGTTACCATTGAGACATTTATGATATTTATAAAACATTTTGCTTGTAAATAATATAAAATATATGTTTACTTCTTTTGGATAATCATGCATTGCACCCAGCAATTTCATTGTTAGACTGCTGCCCGAAAAATGGTGTAGTACTTTTGTCGTTTCCTCCACATACGACCTATCGTATCCAGTCGATAGACCGGTCTGTATTTGGACCTTATAAAGAATAACTTTGTGTTGTGTCTGATAGGTGAATGACTAGCAACTCGAAAAACCATTTCTATCTGGGACATACCTGTAATTCTAAAGGAAGCTTTGCCCCATGTTATAGCTCCCAGAAACATTCTAGCAAAGTTTAGAGTTATAGGAATTGCACCTCTTAATCCTGACCTATTCAGCAAAGCAGATTTTTTGTTCTGAAGTAACTGACAGGCCATTGCAGAAACCAAATGAAGAGCAAAATAGTTTTCCCGCTGTCGGGAATTCACTTAATGACTGCCAGCAACAAGTGGAACAATAGCAAAAGTACCAATCCTAAATGAAGGCATGTTACTTATTACGCTAGTTACACTTTCTTATTGTAAAAATAAAAAATTATCTTTCCAAATAACTCAAAAGTGTATCAACTAAACTCCGTCTGCTCTCTCCTACAGTTATTAGTTCTAGCAGATCGGAATTTGCGCAAGTGATCAAGATGGATCAAAATGAAATGTGTTTTATTTATCAAACAATTTCTTGGTGACACACACGAGCATATGTAGATCGTTCTAAAAATTATAAAAATTTTATTTATTCGAAGAAACTTTTTCAACTATTATAAGATGCAAACGGGATGAGTGTTTATCGTTACGTGTCAAACAATAAAAAATGCAAGAACTGAAAACCCTCGAAAATGTGGAGGCTGTACAAGTAGAGATTGCAAGAAGCCATCGAAGATCTGCCAGGCGCACCAGCGTTGATCTCAGATTTTGGACTCGAACAGTAAGAAGAATTTTGCATGATAACTTACACCCACACCCGTAATGCAAATGGACCATGTATTAAACACAGCTTACTGATAATCTATGGATGAGCGATGAAACTCATTTCCACCTTAGTGGATAGGTCAATAAACACAACTTTCGCTACTGGGCTGTTGCCAAACCTCTATAAATTCAAGAACGGCTTCTTCATTCGGCGAAAGTTACAATCTGATGTGCAAACTCTTTGAATAGAATAATTGGTTTGTATTTTTGCGAGGATGCTAATGGCCATGCAATTACTGTAACGTCAGTGCGCTATGTTCAATTGTGGGAAACCTTCCTTATTCAAGAACTTCAACGATTTCCTATGAATGAGAATCATTTTCAACAAAATGGAGTAACCAAGCTATACAGCCAGAGGGTAAATGAACTTTCTGAAAGACCTTTTTTCGAACCACCTAATCAATAGGAATGGGGATGTTCAGTAGCCTCCAAAATAACCAAACCTGCACCCCTGTGATTATTTTTTATGAGGATATCTCCAGTCGAAGGTTTTTGGGACTTGTCCATCAACTGTACTGGACTTAAAAGTGCGGATTAAAAAACATCTGCTGTACTGTGATGTATCAGTAATAATTTTTGTATGAGATTGAGACCATGTGTACAAAATGATGGTCGCCATCTTCCTAGAGTGATATTTAAAAATCTGGTGTGAACATTACACGACTTTTCTTATCCTATTATAAATTATACCGGGTCCATAGTCTCGACCCTGCGCTGCTCTCGTCTAAAAATTTGTTAATTTAAAAAAGGACGAGGCGCGAGTCCAACACTCAAAAGCTGATTAAAATAAACAGTACAAGACAATAATTGACTTGTACTTAAAATTTTGCTACGTCACTGAAGGTAACCGTGTGAACTCGGCGGCACGTCCTTCCCCATTATCGCCTGCGTGCTCCCTCCTAGCGGCCAAGCCCCACCGTTCACCCGTAGTCGACCCGGAAGGTCTCCGAGCGCGCTGTGATTGGCCCGTTTAATTAATTTTTAATCGGCTATACCTTATTTATTTGACCTCGGATCAAAAAATTTCATTGTAATTTTTAATTAAATTTAATTTTAAATGAACACCCGGTATATTAAAAATCCTGAGCTTAAATTTTTTTTCGAGTTCATATTTTACCAACGTTTATTTTAAATTCATGTTTATCTCGTGATAACAAATCATTTTTATTCTCATGAATTTTTTGTATCTTCAACCGTTTAGATTCGCGACCGCTTTGCGACCGATTTTACGACCTTGCGACCAAACGGCTCTTACGGTTCTCGAGATATCCTGTTTACTGACAGACACACACACACAAACACACACACACGCACGCACACGCACACGCGCGCGCACACGCACACAAACCAATGGCTCAAACCAACTTTTTTGGTGTCCTGGGGCTATATTTCGTCCAGAAATGTGAAAAACTGGGTAGGTCAAATTTTCGCCGATTACATTACTTTCCTTATTATAGGATAAGGAAAGTAAAAAGTGAAACTCTTTTGTGCTTTTGTGCTAATTTTCATTTGTGCTCTTAACATTTGTTGCAATAAATAAAAATTAAAAAGATTAGTTTGTTTTTATCACCTACCCTGTATAAAAGTGACAACATACTAGTTTAACAATAGAAACGATATTTACAAATTATAAAAATGCAGCTTAGCCTACGAAAAAAAATTTTGAAACTTGGAAGAATAATAAAGCGTAATAAATATATGATCTATTAAATCAATACTTATATTTTGATATTTTCCAAAAAAAACAACAAAAAAAGACTAACATTTGAACACTAAAAGAACGTAATATAAATATTTTTTTAAAGTGTAAGTATGTAGATAACTTACAAAATAAAATAGATAATTTAGATTACAATAAACAACATTCCTAATTTTATTTTGTCCCAAAAATTAAAAACGTATAAATGATAACAAAACCACCATCTATAATGACGATCTTTCAAGAAGAAATAACATCTGCAAAATCAAACTGTTTGATTACCTTTAGATGGATATTCAAGCCAAAAGATGATATAGTCTTTTACTGTGATAATGCCGGCCCCCATATCACATGTCGTGTGATCTAATTCATTGCCAACAACAGATCTTAGGTACTCTTATATCCATCACACCCTTCTACGTAAGCCTCCGCAGACTACCACGTCAATCTCTCATTGAAAAGTAACAATTGAGGAAGACTATGGGAATTTAAACAAATTGACGCTTTTTGCCTTTACATTCGACTCTCTGCCAGACAAATGGTCAGTAATAATTGAAGTGATAGCAATTTATAATATTTAATGCAACATGTTTAGTTATTCAATAAATATTGTCTTTAAGAACCATATCAGTATACTGCATGTAAGACTACCCGAAATTAGCAATGTACCGTCCAAGAGCTTGTTAGTGCAAAACACGGAGCTAAGAAAACATAGCAAAGAAGCAGAAATGTTCAAGATAAAACTACACGTAATCGGCTTGCCCATCAGTTAGATGCAACATTAAGAGATGTGAGAAACGAAACCTTTAAGCAATACTTTACCAAGCTTTCTCCTAATGACCAGTTGGTGTGGAAGGCAACAAAAACTAAAGCGAACAATTACAGCAATCCCTCCAATTAAGAAATCAGATGGTAGTTGGGCTAGATTTGATAAAGTAAGATACATTTTCTATACACATTGAAAACGTTTTTACAGTTCTACCATCCCAACCTAAATATAATATTTCCGATATTAAACGTCCCCTGCCAACTTTCACTTTCTCTGAATACGTTTTCACCAACTGAAGTCCAGAACGAAATAAAACTAATTAATAGGCAGTAGTTATTATTTTAGCTAATCTTGGAAAACCTCCCTCAGCAACCTCATCTTATAGACCAATAAGCCTTCTCCGCCTTATGTTCCAAAACCTTTGAGAAATTCCTCCTTAAGGGAATCCATAAAACAATTGACCTAAATAATATATTTTCTCCCTCGCAGTTTAGATTTTGAGAACGCCATTCAGCAGTTTCACAAAGACGTCATACTGGTTGGGGGATCCTCACTAATGTTATAATACCAAATAATTTGCCCATTACTCAAATACTAGTAGATTCTAATAATGCAAATTATCAAATTAAAAAAATTAAAATAGACCATATAATGTAGTACATTAATCTAATATTTACAATTACAACAGCACATGCTTTAAGAGTATTACACAGCTCAACATTTTTAGTATTGTAATAAATGACATTTGATATTTTAGTTTAAGTATTATTTAAAATTATTATTTAACACAGTCAAAAATGCAATATGTTAATTAGCGCTATATGTGTGTAAAAATATAAAACAATTATGGACATTGTAAAACGTAGAATAACTAATAACAAATTATAAATCGTTCTAAAAATATTTAAAAAATCATTTTATGAGTAAATGAATAAATTAATGGGTGTATATATAAGTTCTCAACTTTAGATTTCACAGGACGCAAATCACCGTTTACATGTAACGTATTACTCCACCCTCTTGCGGTTTTAAAGCAATGACATTTGGTCTTTCGAAAAATCATGCGATTTGGCGTTTGATGCACATAACTTCAATAATCAGCTGTGTTCACGATGGCAATCACAGAAGAGCATATTCGATTTTCTATCCACTTCGCGTTTCATCTTAAGAAAAACGCTGCCGAAGCCACCGAAATGATTTGTGCTGCATATGGTGAGAATGCTGTACGTCATGCAACGTGCAAAAAGTGGTACCAAAGATTTCGCGGGGGAGAGTTTAGTCTTGAAGATCAACCACGCGCTGGACGCCCTCAAACATTTGACACGGATGAGCTGCAGGCGCGATAGGCTGGGAACTTCTCCCACAGGAGGCGTAGAGACCAGACATGGCCCCTTCCGATTATCATTTATTCCGATCGTTACAGCATCACTTGGCTAATATGCACTTCAAAACAGAAGAAGAAGTCCGAAAATGCATCGATAACTTTATCGTCTCGCAGCCAGTGAGCTTCTATCACCAGGGAATTCGCAAGTTACCCGAAAGATGCCAAAAGGTTATCGATGCCAACGGAGAATACTTTGATACTTAAGCTTTTTTTGTTTGTTTTTAAATAAAACTTTAATTTTGCGGAAAAAAGTTGAGAACTTATTTATACACCTATTAATTTTTTGATAAAATAGATAACTAAATAAAATAAAAACACACAAATGGTAAACTGATAAAAATGAATAATAATAAAGTAATAAAAAAACAAAGCTTTGAAATAAAGTCGGCTTTTAAAGGGTTGTTGTTGATTCTGATACATTAAAAAAACCCATCAAAGCAGTTATTGCTGTTTCAGACAAGAAAACTTTAAGATTTTTACGTTCAAGAGCTCTATTTAATTTTAGTAAAAAAAAACTTACCAATTTTGATGTAAATAAATTATTTGGTAGATATAAAAGCGATGAATAAAAAATATCTGAGAAAACCAATATTTTATAGGAAAACTAAAAAACTATCTGTTAGGAAGTTTAAGCCCACAAATCTCCTCACGTTTAATAAACTTGAAGATCCGGTAGACGCTCATAGAAGCTTTGGTCCTATTCCAGTTTACTAAATAGCAAATGTTGTTGAGAGTAGGTTGATGACTTTATTTTAATTACCAAAGATATTAAATAGATTGGCCGTCACACCTTGATTAAAAAGTAACCTTGGTAACAACAGTTGATATAATAAACGTTTTGAAAGGTCACACACATCCCATATTAATATTCCTAAGATCCACATTGTGTTCCATAGAATTAAATTAAAATCACAAAATTCTTCACTTGCAACCTCACCTCAAGCAGGGCCTAAAAATACCAATAAGATAAATAAAAAACCTAAACTAGAAAGGATCGAGGCAAATATACACAAAAATAAAATAAGGTAATAAATCTTGTATTACTGAAAAAAACTAAATACGTCAAATCCATTTTATCATTGCTATCAACCAGAAAAAGTCACTGAAAAAGAAAACACAAGCTAAATTACGAGAAATTTTTTGTTCCTCTAACTCAAATTTATTGTGCCACTTTAAACGTGTTGCTCCAAAATGTAAATATTTTACTCTTATTATACTGTTTCTTTAATGATATACGTAGTTACATGGTTCTCGAAATAATTAGAATTAAGTCTAAGTTTAAAGATATAAATATTTATTTGTATATTTATCTGTATTGTTCTCCTTTCTCTTATCTATGTTTATAACTGCTTGAATGAAGATATAACAGTTATTTTTAGGCAAATATTTATCGGAACATTCAAACCTGAAAGCCATTTGTGTGTGAAAAGTAGCGTATCTGTCGTGATCTGATCGATTAATAGTAAATTTGTTTCTTGAAGTTCAAAATTGTGTGTGGTAAGTAAAAATAACTGTAAATGTAATCGGCGAAAATTTGACCTACCCAGTTTTTCACATTTCTGGACGAATTATAGCCTCAGGACACCAAAAAAGTTGGTTTTAGCCATTGGTTCGTGTGTGTGTGTGTGTGTCTGTCGGTCTGTCAGTAAACAGGATATCTCGAGAACCGTAAAAGCTAGAGACTTGAAATTTGGTATGCAAGTTACCTGTAGGTAGGGGACGCAGTGCGAAGCTTTTGTTAAAAATCGGCAGAGTCGTTTGGTCGCAAGGTCGCAAAATTGGTCGGAAAGCGGTCGCGAATTTAAACGGTTGAAGATACAAAAAATTTATGAGAATAAAAATGATTTGTTGTAATGAGATAAACATGAATTTAAAATAAAAGTTAATAAAATAAGAATTCGAAAAAAATTGAAGCTCAGGATTTTTAATATACCGGGTGTTCATAAAATGTTTCGGGAAATTTATATTACCGAATAGATCAGACCGAGACGAACAAAAAATTGCAATGAACTTTTTTGATCCGAGGTCAAATAAATAAGTTATGGCCGATTAAAAGTTAATTAAACGGACCAATCACAGCGCGCTCTGAAAGCTACCGGGCCGACTGCGAGAGGACGGGGAGAGCGCTTGGCCGCTAGGAGGGAGCACGCAGGCGATAATGGCGAAGGTTGTGCGACCGAGCTCGTACGGATACCTTCAGTGACGTAGCAAAATTTTAAGTACGAGTCAATTATTGTCCTGTACTGTTTATTTTAATCAGCCTTCTAGTGTTGGACTTCCGCTTCGTCCTTTTTTAAAATAACAAATTCCGGGACGAGAGCAGTGCAGGGCAGAGACGATGGACCCGGTATAATCTAATATATATTTGTCTTATCTCCCTAACTAAATTTATAATTCTATCTCCTCCTAGACGCTTCAACCGATTTCCTTGAAACTTGCACACTACATTCACAACTATATTTGCCTTCTAACTTTAACCGTTTTTGAATTATTTAAATATTTTGATTACAAGGAAATTCCTCCCAATGTTTCTATTGTTTGTAGTGTTAAATGTACGCAAAACATGTGGAATGTTCTACACGACTGCCTAGCGTCTAGATCAGGCTTTGTCGACGAAGCCTGCGGGGTTCTCTGGTATATAATAATAGGATAAGGAAAGTCGTGTGATGTTCACACCAGATTTTTTTACCATAATAAAGAAATTTCTGATGAGCATAGAGGTATATTACAATACAGATGGCAAATTTTTGTTTTTATTTTAATAAAAACTTCGATTTACGTACTACGCATTGATATTTTCACTTGTAGCTATTGGAAAACCTATAAGAATTAACTGACGGAAAAGGGTGGATACATGTAATAATTTGTTAAAACATGATATGGTCAGATTTTCAAAATTAGTGTTATTTACTTTTCACACACTTGGACCCTTTGGTTTTTAACAATTTAATCCTTTAGCTGCTTATTCTCTGGACTGGTGGCAGGAACGGTGGCGAGCCAGATGAACCACACTATATCGAGGACGGCCACGGGGCCCACCAATACTCCGACAGGTCGCAGGTTTCCACTTGCAAAAACTATCCATTTTTAACAACGCGGGCAACGTACACTAGCAAATCCATCTCTCGTAACATAGAAGCGAACTGATAATACAACAACCAACACGTCGGTTTTGTTTGAAAGCATGAGTCTAATTGATTGACAAATTTGAGCAGACAGAAGTGCGCGTTATTATGGCTAACCGCAATCTGATAATTCTGTCGTTTTTAAATCCGTCGAAAGTAAAAACTGACACTCGACGAAAATTAATGAATGTAGAGGACAGAATGTTTCCAGGTAAAAGAAACCAAATGCTCAAATATTTTGGAACGGGATAATTACGGTCTGTGCGGACCGGCCCTGAAACAATTAAAAATGTGACAATTTTAGGAACCTTTTCCGAACTTTCGCATACTACAAACTTATCAAGATGCTAAAATGGGTTTATGCCTTAGCTCTTTATAGAAATATTAAGAACAGTTTAAGACAAACACTGCTAAAGCAGAAAGAGTTTAAATAAGACTTATAGCGCTTGTCAAAAAAGGAAAAGAAATCAAAACCAATAATCACAAAATATTAATCTTGTGCAACTAAAAAAATTATAAAATTGAAAAACAAATAATATACACTTAAACAAAATAAAAATAAATACGTCTAACGATAAAATATTCACAAACATATTACAAATAGTAAAAAGTATAGCGAACAAGAGAACTTTTGAGAAATTGTTATATCTTAAAAATGACTAAAATTGTAAATAATACAACAGTCACGCGTTAGATCAAACAAATGCTAGAAAATCGTGTCATGGAAAATGGTTGGTGAATTATAGCAAAATAGAGAGTTGAGTAAACTGTCAAATATTGCTTAGGACTTTAGCAAATAAAAAAATTAAATTCTAAAAAAAACAAAATATGAATTAAAAGAATTAACTAAATATTTTGCATATTAAATTGTACATTTCTAGTTACTACAATATTATTTATAAATGAAAAGGTTACTTAAAAAAAACAAATATTTGTAGCACTGAGGCCAGTCGCACCTAAATTTAGGCAACCCATTAAGCGGGCTTAAAGTAGAACACTAAATTATGTAAATGCGCCGCACATAAAAACCAATATGTGCAACAACACACCACCGAAGGCAATAATTTGCACTTTCGTGACCACGTCGACAGCCGCGCGCCGTAAACTTGCCGTAATTCATAAGTGCTGCGCTAACTATGCTGTCATCGGGGGCTAAACGGCAGTTTCAGTAATTCCTGGAGACACTTCAGCAGCCGCTCGGTAATAAAATTACGATACATCCGGAGCCGCATTGTGCTGGCAAGTTGAAGTCTCATAAAACGGGATATGGCGCTCTCCTGGCAATAGCGAAGCTACCCGGCACCTCGCACAAGCGTCGGCTCTAATCAATCAGCGCAGAATGAGCCCTCCAAAGGCGTTGTCATAACAGCTCCGGCAATTTCAAATCGTTTAGTTAGTTTCGCGTCCGATTCCACTCCGGTCCCGATCGGTTTGCGCTTCTGCATCGCCCATTCTTCTCCTGCCATGCTTGGATTCGAGTAATCAGACAGACGCGCGCTGAAACATGAGGAACTGCAAATATTTGGAGAGAGCCGCAGGAGCCGCCGCGAAATCTCCACGCTGCAGATGCGAGATACAGCAGTAAAAGCATGTTTTAAGCAATTAGGCGGCAATGTTGCTCTTAAAGTGCTCAATAAACCACAAACGTGTCCCATAAAGTATCTTTAACAAAAACTTGGATCATCAACTTTATAATTGCCATCAAATTCAAGATGCTGATGATAGCTTTAGAGGTCTTTATATAAGAATCTTTTATCGCGCCGTCTATAACCTTTCTATTATATAAATGTCATCACAGAACAGTATATTCTTAAGTTTAGATTGTTCGTCATATATTAATAATAGAGGTCCCACCAGCACATTTAGATGGACATTGAAGCAATCTCGACACGTATACTGTACTTCTGAATTTCTTCGACGCCTGAAGAGATACTCAAGTCTCGTTGAAGAACGTAGTTAGGTACAAACCAAGGAGCTGTTTGTGTCGACTTTAGAACTTTTGACTGAAGACTCCTTAAAATGTCAACTTAAGTTGTTGCAGTTCTCCAAAGTTATACTCCGTATGTCCATATCGGTTTAATGATGGCTTTCCACAATGTCTACTTTCTATAAAGAACTGAAATTTTCTCCTAATAAGCCAATAACTTTTTGTATTTTGAGATACAACTGCTACCCTTTAATTCATATGAGTTTGTTCCATGCCATTCTTGTGGGATTGGTTTATTATTGAGTAAACGTCACGTGTACCGATTAACCTTCGTTGAAATGGTATGCCATTTTTTTTTGTTTATGTTTTTATCTTCTGTAGATGCTTTTGCAGATTTTGAAGTTAATATGTGATGAAGATATAGCAGTACCATCGACGAATGTGGTTACTATAACTTTTGTTGTGGTGGGCAGAACATATAAAAATAAACCAAATAAACCCCTCTGAGAAACTCCCGCTTAGATAGGAACAACGTCGTATGAAAACCTCTGTGCCTCACAAGATAATATCTGTCCGTTAGGTACACCTTTCGTATTTCATATTAGTACCAGAACAGCGCTTTTTGAATTTTAAATATCAAAAACTAATGCTAAAACTTATCATAAGTTTGTGCGATGTCAAGGAAAACAGCCAAAGAATCAATTTGCCTTCATGGTCTTAGAAAATGTTATTTATCACTTGATGCGCTTGTTCAATTGTAGTATGGTTCTCTTGAAAACCAAATTGATGTTTTAAGAAACTTTGAATAAGATCGGTAGAATTGATTTTTAAGAAGTAAAATCTGCTGGTGGTTTGTCAGACTTGGGTACTAGTATAATTGGGGCGATTTTCGATTGTTACAGAAAATATCTTAATCTCAAAATGGCGCTTATTAAAAAAGTAAGATACTTGAAATCTTTTTTGAAAATTGCCCTAGTTTAGACGCAATTATAGTCTTGAAGTTACTAACCTAAACGTTTTTAACTGGCAATTCGAGTTACTAAACAATTTCTTCCTCTTCTTCTTCTGTGATTCAAGAGGTAAACAGGTGAACTATAATTTTTAGCTTATTTGCAAAGCAAAGGCTTTTTCCTAATCGATTCTAGCTTAGGCATTATTATCGAAATGTATAGCTGTAACATGGCACTGTGGTTGCTTCATCTTTTTAGTCGCTCACCAAAGAGAGTACTCTATGGCTTCCGATAGTGACGAACTTAGAGGTAAGTTTGCACTGTTGCGTTTTTGATACTAGAGAAACAGTGTTTTGAGCTCTACTGTTGCGCAATTGAGCTTTAGCTGATTACCAAGGTAAAGTAACTTACGTTTTCAGTAGTTTCCTTACTTGCAAAGTCGGACAAATAGTGCCGGTGATATTTTTATACTATTAAACATTTCAATGGCAGTGACCAATTCCTCTTTTAACTTTTGAAATATATTAATTGATAATTTTTTATCAGTTACCGTTCTGAAAAAGTTACAATTTTGTTTGAACATTAGTTGGGTGCCTACGATTATTATAATTGGCGAGTGATCTGCTGAAAGGTGAGGCAGGATACTGATGAAAATAATTTGGGTAACGCTCATCACTACGCAAACGTCTAGTATACCTGATATTTTACCATTTAACAAGTTGATTGGTTTGTACAAGGTTTGTCTGGATAGTAATGCAGTTTGTCCGAACGCGCCGCTACTCCTTTGGACTGGTTGGGTTAGAGGAAGGGGGAACTCTTAGCTTCACAATGCTTCCAAGCTCAGTCTGATATGAGCTTTAGGAGAGTCAGGATCGCTGTTTTCGTAAATCTGCTGTTAGTACCTGTGTCACGACGCTCATTGGAGAACACTATCCAACATTATGCGAGCAAGTCTTGTGCTAAACTAAACAAAAACTTTGCTGAAACCATCCCACCAAATGATTCAAGCAACCTATAGAAACTCTGCTATCTCATATTCTCAAGCTTTCAGGTATTTGGATTTGTTTAAAAATGGCCGGGACGAGGTGGAGGATGCCCCCCGCTCTAGACGGCCGTCAACTAGCGAAATTGGCAAACATTTGTGTTGGGTTTGTGATCTTTTAAATACCAATCGTCGAATGAGTGTTCAAATGATAGCAGGGACTCTCTGTATTCCGGAAATTACTATGTACAAAATTGTTACCGATAATTTGCATATGCAGTAAGTGTATGCCAAGTTGGTCCCCAAATTGTTGACTGACGACCACAAGAACACTTGAGAGATAATCGCGTTTAAACTTTTGGAGTTTGTGCAGAGGAAACCTGATTCTTTGGTTCCCGAGGATCATTTTTACCCTGCAAAAAACCCGTTTTAGAACCATCGAAGCGATTCAAGCCGCCGTGACAAAGACTTTAAACGAGCTTTCCAGGATGCGTATGGTGCATGGAAAAGTTGTTGGTAAAAATGTGTGAATGCCCAAGGGAAGTACTTTTTTGACAAACCCTGTATTATATAGTGCAATAAATTTTCGAACACCCCCCGTAGCGGGTAACGTTACTAATCAACAACGCATACAATGCCTTCCAGAATCCAGCCTTCATACGGGTACATGTGCAAGGGTTCAAACGAGCCGAATATTCTAGAAGTTTTTAGGCTCGCGTTTCCAGAAGTTTCCGATCCTTTCTGGTAAACCTAAAGAGGCTGTGGGCAATTAAAGTGGCGAAAGATGTGTAAAAATAATTTTGATGACTTGTAAGTAAAATAAAAAAGTAGTTTTAATAAATTTACGCTTGTTATTCACTACTCTAGAGAGTAAAAATGTTATAATAGCGTAGCCAATTAATGACTAACAGTTTCTTACCTTTGGCGGTGGTAAGTCGTGATATAAAACTATCAACCGAAGTTTGAAAATAATGCTAAAACTGTGCACTGGCGGATAGTAGGCCGCGGAAGTTGCTAATGGTCCATTCTTATCGTCGATTGCTATTGTAGCAGCTTGAAGAGGCTGGTTTTATACGGATATTTTAAGAATTCATAGCCTTTATTTTTATTTTTTTACAATAATTGCTATTTCACCGCAACACCCGCCATATAAATGTTTTATTACGTATATTATATATTTTGGAATATTTAAGTAACTTTGGTCTGTAATAAGATTCAAACATTATCATAATACCTATGTATTGGTTTGAGAAGTTTCTACTTTAAGTTGTGTTAATTCATTTCTTTCCATATTATTAATTTAAGATGCTGATCTACTACTTGTTTAGAAACAACAGTAATCATATTGCCCATTTGTTCCGTTAAAGTTTCAATTTAAAGTTTTAATTTAAACAAGACACTTATTTTATTTTCTAATGTTTGTCGGCCTTGTGTTGCGTCAGAATTAAATCCCTTCTTGTTTCCAGTGTCTATTTGAGTGTAGCTGATATTAGTCTAAAAAAAATATTTTGTTGTGCATTTTTTTTTATTGCTTTTAGCCGACCTCAGTATTTCAAAGCACAGTATTAAAGCTATTTTTGTAGTTCTTTCTTTAATATTGGCAATATTGGTAATTATATGTCTATGTGTTTATAGCTCTTTTTTTAATGTTTCTTCCTTAGTCGATGAATGCTTATGAAATAGATGCGAAGGCTTTCAAGGCCGGTGTTACGCTGCATCGTGTGGTTAGTTCTCGGGTCATTAGGCCGTGGTCTTGAAGTTTGTCTACAACTGCGGCGGATATTTACAGAAAAAAATGTTTTAAAAATTATGCGACTGTTCCTTGGATTTTCGCTTTTATACTCGTGCGAGTATAGTAGGGACCGTTGTTGACGTCACCGAGATAGTAGGTAACGTGACCGGACTAACTGCTGACGTCAGTCGGGACGTTGCAGATAATATTTTGGCATTTTCTGACGTCACTCGCTCTTTCACGGTATCGTGGTCCGTTTTTTTCCTCGAGAGCAATAAACTAAGATTTAGGTAGATTGAATCCGTCGTTCCAGTTAAAATTAATTTTATATTTATAAATCTCCACCATCTCTCTATATAATCTCGGGTAATGGTTCCTACAATTGGCTAAAACTTGTGTTAGCTCGAATTTTATCTTTTGATCAAAATTTTCCAAAGCATGTTCAGAAACTGCTGATATTTCTGATTGATTAAGGGGTAGATAACGTATGTGTTCCTTTATCCTAATGGCAATCGTTCGACCCATAATCTCAATGTAGACTTGTTCACATGAACAAGATATGCAGTATACTCCTGGTGTATCCTGTGAGTTTCTTGTATCCTTGGTCGGTCTAAGCAAATCGCGTATCTTGGTGGTAGTAGTATAGATGGGTTCCACTTTGTGTTTATATCCTATCCGGTCCATAACCCTTGATATAAGATAACAAAACTTTGCCTGTCGCGACCGATAGGTTGTGTTTTGCGTGCGCATTTACTAGGTTTAGTTGCTCTATTTATCTCCGTCTTCAAGTAGCCATCCCTTGTAAGGCTTGTTCCAAATGTTTTAATTCTTTCTTTGTAATTGGTATATACGTCGTGCTTGGTCTACCAATATATTCACAACCGTTCTTTTTTGACTTGGATAGTGATTCGACTGCTTGTAAATGTAGCTGTCCGTATGCATGGATTTTTTCTACACGGTGCGTTGTAAATGTTTATTCTTCGATCTCAACACCTGTATATCTAAGAAAACGATCCTATCGTTCGATTCAAGTTTCTTGGTAAACTGTATGTTTGGGTGTATAGAATTTAAGTGTATGAGAAATGTCGGTAGAGCCTCTTTTTCGTGTCTCCATATCAAAAGCGTGTTATCGACGTATCTTAGCCATATCGCGGGTTTTAATGGTGCTGTATTGATGGCGACCTCTTCAAATGTAGTAATTGCCCATTACAGAGCTAAGTAGACTACCCATTGCTACTCCGTCTTTTTGTTCGTAATATATGCCCTGCCAAACAAAGACACTGCTGAGATAGCTGTAAGATATCATTAGAAAGAATTTTCTTTAGGTAATCCAGAGCATGTTGAATCAGGCACTTGGTAAACAGGGACGTTACATCAAAAGTGACTATTAAATCTCTCTTTTAAAGCTATATGTCTTAAAGATGGTTAACAAAATGTGCGGAGTTATAGATGGAACTGTTGGTACGGTTGTAACAGACTGCATAAGTATTTAGCCAGGTTGTAAGTAGGAACACCGATAGCACTGACAATGGGTCGTAGTGGTACATCATCCTTGTGTATTTTGGGAAGTTCGTATATTCTTTTTAATGATGTCATCCAGAGAGGAACTCTTTATCAGGTTGCTCGTGTCACGTAGTATCCGCGATGTGGGTTTGCGTTTGAGCACTGTGTAAGTGTTCCTATCGAGCAACTGTGGAATTACCTTTATCTTCCGGTCAGACAATGATGGTGTCATCATTCTTGAGTTTACGTAGAGACCACCACACGATGAAAGATCAAGTGACGTCAGAAAATGCTCAAGTATTTGTTCAGTCGCACTTGCCTAGATACAACGTAGATGTAACCAGCACAACATGTCTGTTTTGTTTGGGCCCATTTCGAACTTTGTACATTCTTAGCAATAACTTAAAATATTAAAATAGGTCATCAAACTAATATCATAAAAAGTAACAAATATAAAATTTTTCTATTAGTTCTCCGCGCACAAATTGTGCTTTTCACTCAAAATACTAATTTATTCATAATTGTAGAATTTTGTTTTTTATTCCCTCTTACTCTAGTTTTGTACTTTAGTATGGAGGAACCTAGACACTCTTAACTGTTAAAATGGAATATAACTTGATTGCTGAGATTATAATTTTTATTTGCCAATTTGTTTATTCTTATTTTTGTAAAATTAACAATCAAAGATGTTGATCAGAAAACTTTTTGTTGTTTTCAATAAAACTTTTTTAATACCATTTTTTACACTTAATAATAATTTTTCCGCAGCTTTCTTTCTATATTTATGGTTTTACGAATCTTATATTCTACTATTTTTATTTACTCTTTTTACAGTTTCCATTAAAAAATGTTTTAAAAGTCGTTTGTTTCTATTATTTAGTACAAGGTGACAATAAATTACGGGGATAAATTTATATGAGTTGCATTATTAACTTATTGTTAGATAAATTAATGCGATAACCTTTTGTTTTATCTGTTTTGTTTACATCCACAATTGTTAATATTTTCTTTGTTTCCGAATCGTATTACAGATCTACAAATTCTTTTGTTCTTTTCTTTTTCGAAGAAATCTAGTTTATTGGCAGCAATCTGAACCAAGCCATTAGTAACTGTAACACAATGTTCCTTCTGTTCTAGTAACAGTATCAGTAGAACAACTTTGCTGAGACATGTTTCATGCCAAGATTTTTCTCCCAAGTTTCACACACTTTATAGCGTTTCAATCCCTAGCTAACTATCTAAAACTGTCCTTGTGGATTATAGCAGCTACGTGTTCAATATTTTCTGGTTTTCTACTCGTTACTAATCTTCCATCACGTAGTTCACATTTAATAAGTCCTCCACAATCTTTTGTATCATACTTTCATGGACAATCATCAAAATTTTATACAGATTTGTTGTTTTACTACCTTAGTTATTGCAAATGTAACGATCACGTATGCTCACTCACCCAGCCAGTAAATGTTTTCATTTTGCGCATGTATATTAGATTCTACTCTCCTCTACAGTGTTACATTGTGACCGCGCCAACTGCTTCATTATATCGAATCCGTAATTTTGATAGTTTGTCATTCTGATCACTTATTCGCAATTGTAAGACCGTTAGATCGTTTTAAACGTAAAGAGCGCCAATGGGCACTTTTTGCATTCCCGATGTTCATTGCCATTTTAGAAAACTGTAAGGCGGTTTCAAGAGTTTTTGATATAATGGAGATTGCTCAAGGGCAAGAAGAAGAGAACCCGTTAATAATAAAAATGGAATAAGAATAATTGGAAAAAGCAAGTACTTATCGAGTATATTGCGAAGAAACATATACGACTGTAAAATGTCGCGTGCCCGCTCGTCAACCAACAAATTCGCTTTTCGTAAACAATAACATTTTTATAATTGATTAGACCCAAAACTATAGAAAGTAGTCTCCTAAACATCCATGTGATGTGATTATGCATAATCAGATGTACTACCTCAAATGCTATGAGGCTGAATTTGTTTCAAAAGTAAAACTTCTTAGCTTTTCGTAACCAAAAATTTGTGTACTGTAATGATATTATACATGCTGCACTATCTTGGGCTCAGGCACAATTTGTTAGCGAAATGTGGATACTCCGGCAGAAATGTACTTCTAATAACTACCCAACATTAAGGAGGAGAAATATTCAAAATTTTGTTTATTGTTGTTTGGATAATGTTAAAAGCCCAAGCCTATGTAAAACCCCACAGGAGTTTGGAGTAGCTGAAGCGATCTTTTTTACCTGTGTATGAAAGGTGACATATAATAAACCATTCTCCATATCTCTTGGTGCTGTGTGTTAAAGCAGAATGGGAATATTTAAAAATTTTGTAATACACATACATATTTTGGTCATATTGCAGAAGGTAATTCAGTTTTTTATGTTTGATCATATTTAGTAATAATATAAAAATTAAAAATCCGCAATTTAATCTGTACCGGCAAATCAAAACAGGGCTTCTTTACGTACAAGGTAGTTTAGAATTGGTTCTTATTTTTTCTGGTTATAAATTTCTTCCAAGAACATTATCTTTCGTTTCCAGCTCTTTATATTGCCATTCTACTTTTTATTTAGTTAGTTAGTTGCTTTTGTTCTGTTTTTACTGTAGATTTGTTCTGATGCCCTCAATAAGATACATTTAAATATTTCTACATTTTATTTTTCTCTCTCTACATATAAATTTAATGTTTACATGTTATTCTGTAATTCCAACAAAACTTATTTTGCACCTCCTTTCTTTTAATTTATATGGTTTGATTGTTTTTAACTTTTAAATTTGACAATAACGAAAAATGTCAATCTCTAATTTTATTCACACTCTGATAGCTTTTGTTCGTTCATTATTATTGTTTTGTACACTGGTATAAATATTGGTCTTTTTAATGTCATAATATTTCTTAGTTTTTATTGAATAGAAGCCTCATTTCAAGTTGCATCATTGTGTGCCCTATAATTCACCCTTGCTTTTCATTACACTTTTTCCTGTTCTACGTCACTATTGGCACCAGTATGTTACCTTATAAAATTTTGTCTTGTCCTTCTTATCCACATTTAATGTTTTCACAATAAATTTAGACATACCTGGTACCCTCACTTTTTCTTTAAACTCGCGTCCTTTAATGCGATATATTTTTCTAGCTTAAAATTGCCTTATGTTTAGTTCTATCTTTTATTAAATTTTAGATATAAATGATGCAAAAATAATGATGTATTCGTTTTAGAAGTCATTAATTTGTGTAGTTATTAAAAAGTAATTAATATTTTTTAACCAAATAGTAATTTGGTGGTAAATAATAACAGCCGGATAATTTAATAAATTACACTTCTAGGATTTTATTGTGGTATTTATATGCCAACTGTTTGCGTCAGTGTATCCCAGGTGCAGCATAAATTATAACAATGAACTTCTTCAGTGGAATATCAGGTATATAATGCTATGCCGTGCGCTAATTTGTGCTAAATAAAGGTTAATCAACGCGTGAAAATGAGTGAGAACAGCTTTGGTTTCGAACAATTGCTGTAATAGGCTTACAGCTATTTCAGACGTACACTACTAGTAAGGCATTAATTGAACCAGTTGTCACTGTAGTTTAATACGACGTAATCATCGCTTACAAAGCTGGAATTCCTTGCCAAATAGCCTAATTGGTGTATCTCAAGATGCCTTTATCTTACTATAAGGTTTTAATACAACTATAAATAAATTTTACCGCAGTAAAATTAAATAAACCCTTAGCCATGATTAATTGCAGTTATTCCTATCTCCGTCAGAAAATTAAAAAAACTACTTTAAGATACATAAAACGTTAATTTCTTACATTATAATCTATTTTTTAAATATACTTTATTGTACATGATTGTTCTTAGCTACATAAAAGCTGTATAAAATGTAATTTAAATCGATGTCCACGCAATTATGGATAGCCAAAAAAAATTTTTTGTGAATACCCAATCACTAAAAAGATTTTTAACATCAAGCGACTTATACAGAATTTATATATCTCGTGTCAGAGATTGGACAGTTAATGAATTTGAGTTTCATAAAAAAAACGACCGTTTAAAGACGATAAATTTTCCAATGTCTTGTTCAACATTCTAAGGCATCTTGAAGCGAAAATCAAATAAATGGTATTATGGGGACCCGAACAAGTGATAGTTCGAAGCGTCTAAATCTAAAGAATATGCGGGGCAAGGAAAAACTTCCAAACCTAGCGCATAAACGTTGCCCTGAACGATACGCGCCTCCTGTGACTTAGCGTTATCATTTAATATTGTTACATGTTTTGTTTTTTTTAATCTAAAATAGTTTTTGTTCAAATAAGTAGTGAGGGTGTAGTAACTACTGTAAATGTTCATTCAGTTTAAGTCATTCATAATATTATACACCCCTCATATCCTACCAACTATGTTAAACCTGTTAACCATGTTCGTCACTAAAACACATAATTGATAATTTTTATAATTTTTAAAATAGCGATATGGAACGCCAACGGGCTATTACACCACAAAGAAGGACTCACAACCTTCATCACAAATCACTGTATAGACATCGTTTTAATCGCAGAATCACACTTTACAGAACGAAACTACTTCAACATTCCAAGGTATGACGTATATGCAACACAACACCCAGACGGCACCGCCCATGCTGGTACAGCAATAATAATACGAAGTTCAATCAAGCATCATGAACTACTAAAATACAGTCAACCACAACTACAAGCTACAGCAATAGTAATTGAAGATTGGCTAGGTCCAATTACAGTATCAGCAGTCTATTGTCCACCATGACATAACAATAAGCAGGAAACATACGAGCACTACTTCCATACACTAGGCCCTAGATTCATTTAGGGGTGGAGACTTCAACACCAAACACGAATACTGGGGTTCTAGACTAAGCACCACCAAAGGAAGAGAAATGATGAAAGCAGTAAACAACTTAGGGTTACGAGCTCTGTCCACAGGTGAGCCTACCTATTGGACATCTGACCTCAGAAAACAACCTGATTTGCTAGATCTGTGTTTCGTGAGAAACATTAACCCGAACTTACTAAAAGCAAATTCCTGTCTCGACCTCTCGACGGACCATTCCACAAAGCAGTAATAGTGACGTTAGGCGCAAACGTAAAGGTCAATGTCAGATCACCATCCCTCGCCAATAAAGCCACAAACTGGAATCTCTTCCAAGAACTAGTTAATGAATCCTTGCAAATGCAAATACCTTTAAAAACAGTAAGAGACCTTGAAGAAGCAACAGAACATTTCAATCAGGTTATCCAAGATGCGGCCCGTCAGGCTACACCAGAACTCGTTCAGCACATCCAATCGGAAAATTATCCTATCATAGTGAAGAAGAAAGTCTCAGAGAAACGCAGACTAAGAAGAATCTGGCACACAACAAGACATCCAAACGATAAAAGAGCGCACAATCATGCTACCTCCGAGCTCAAAGACCTTCTGCGCAACATTAAAAATCAACACGTACAAAACTACCTGAAACACTTATCTCCAACAGAAACAAATGATTATTCTCTCTGGCGGGCTACAAAACACTTAAAACATCCGAAACAACACAAAGCGCCAATTCGCGCCAAAAACAATACCTGAGCAAAAAGTGACCGAGAAAAGGCGGAAACCTTCGCAAAACATCTAGAAAAAGTTTTCGAACCATTCCCGCTGATAGTAAACAACGAAGAAGAAGTCCACAGATCTTTAAAAACGCCGTACCAGATGAGCCTGCCGATTAAAAAGTTCAACGCCTACCAGGTAGAGAATACTATACTTAAAAAAGTGAACTGCAATAAAGCTCCAGGTTAAGATCTAATAACTGAAAAAATACTAAAAGAACTACCAGATAAGGGATATCAGTTCATAACTTATCTATTCAACTCAGTCTTAAGACTACGGCATTTTCCTGACCAATGGAAGAATGCTACAGTTATTTTAATACAAAAGCCAGGTAAACCTAGTGACCAACCTGCGTCCTACAGACCCACCAGTCTTCTACCGGTGTTATCCTAGGTTTTTGAGAAAATGCTCCTAGAAAAACTATATCCGATTCTGCTAGACAAACATGTCATAGCCGATCACCAATTCGGCTTCAGAAAAAAACATGCTACAATAGAACAGGTACTCAGAGTAGTGAATAAAATCTCCAAGGACTTCGAAGAGCGAAGATACTGAGCTGCGGTGTTCCTCGACATTACGCAGGCCTTTAACAAGGTCTGGCACCAAGGGCTACTATACAAAGTTAAGGAAACCCTACCCACGGATTACTACGAAATATTCAAATCATACCTAACTAATAGACATTTCTCCGTCAAATATGGCAGGGAAATAACACCCCTCCATCCTATCACATCAGGAGTACCCCAAGGCAGTGTTCTGGGCCCCATTTTGTACTTGATATTTACGCGAGATCTCCCAACATCTACAGGAAACATGGTTGCTACCTTTGCCGATGACACGGTTATCCCAACATCGCACACAGATCCAAATCAAGCATCCCAAAAGCTTCAAGTTCACCTAGATAAAATACAAAATTGGTGTAATAAGTGGCGCATAAAAATAAATGATAGCAACTTGGTCCAGGTAACCTTCACACTCAGAAGAGGCAACTGTCCGCCGGTGCAGCTAAACAACCACCTGGTCCCTCAAGCAGATAGCGCTAAATACCTGGGCATCCACCTAGACAGGAAACTAACCTGGAGACCACATATATGGGCAAAGCGTAAACAACTAGGGCTTAAGCTACAAAAAATGTATTGGCTAATCGAGAGTAAATCGCAACTTTCTCTGGAAAGTAAAATACTTCTCTATAAAGCCATGCTTAAACCCATATGGTGTTATGGAATTCAGTTGTCGAGCACTGCTAAAACTTCAAATATTGAAATACTGCGAAGATTTCAATCTAAAGTGTTAAGATCATTAGTTAATGCACCGTGGTACATTCCCAACGAAACCGTAAGACGCGGTCTTGGAGTTTCAACGGTTAACCAAGAGATACAAAAGTTTAGTGCGCGCTATCACGATCGTATCAGTGATCACCTAAACATCTTAGTGGAGTGCTTACTAGACAATGATGACGAAGTGAAACCACGTTTAAAAAGATTCAAACCCGCAGACCTAATTGTCAGATTCGTGCAGTAATGTGTCGGTTAATCAACAGTTCCAACAGTGTATAGGATAAACTAGTTTAAGAGTAATAGAGGAGTGTCATCAGTGGATGCACTTCCTTCATGTTTATTATGTTCTTTAACCATATATGTCATATCAACTACTGAATGTCTAAAGACAGATTGTAGTGTAATAATAAATTTAAAAAAAAATATCCTACCAAATACACATTAGGATTTTTTCTCCGTAAATATTGGGTTTTTTGCTGTCAATGGAAATGATTCATCCAAGTTGACTCACGTATCCCACCTATATGGATTGTTATATATTACCCACTTTTTATCACCAATCATTATTTTATGAGATGTATGGGTATTCAAGAATAGTACCTTATACTCACGATTGCCGGACCCTTAAGTCATCCTAGGATATTGATCTCTGGACGGGCTCTCACTGTCATTTATAGCCCCTAGAAGCTTTATAAAAATTATTATATTATGAAACGAATAGACTCCTTCGAAATGTGAGCAATAAGAAGGATATTAAAAATATTTTGAACTGACAGAATGAGTAATACTAAAGTATTAAGAAGAATATGGAAAGATAGAGAATTAGACAATTTAAAAAAAAAAGACTGGGTACTTTGGACAAATCCTCCGAAATAATAAATACAAAATACCACAAGTAATAACTAAAGGAAAACTTATCGGAAGAAGAGTAGCACAAAGACTAAGATTGCTTTGGCTTTGAAACATAAGAATATGGGCTGGAGTGAACGCCGAACAACGTTTTTATACAAAAAAAGCTTCTCTTGGGTTTAGACAGCATTGTTGTAAAAAAAGCAGTTAAAGAAACTTGTTGCATTACGCCACTGCATTAGAAAGCTACGTCTGATGCGTTTGTATTTCCGATAGTTGTTAGATATGGTCATTTTCAAACTTCTTGACTTTATCGCAGCATTCAGCACATGTAGGATGATTTCTTTCCCCCAAGACTAACATATAAAAGTAAACAGGTTTTCAAAATTTTATTTTTCACTAGGTATTAATTTTTTAACAGAGAGTCACTAAAAGTTTGCCTTGACCTTTTTTTATTTTATTTATAACAAATTTAAAGCACATTAAGAAATTATTGACATATTAATTTTATAGTGAAATATAAGCATTGAAATTCATTTAATCCTCAGCGGTTTCTTTTAGAAACTGTTTTATGGGCCACAGATATCATACTGCTAATAGATGTGGCAACATTTTAGGATATTGCTATATCTTCGTACTGATAGCTTCAGTCAGTACTGTGATATAAGACGGGGATCTAGAAAGCCAAAAAATATGTATTTGTGTTATTTTAATGTTAGCACAGCATTTATTGAGGATAGGAAGCGTTCTATGATTTGCATGTTGGTATTGGCTGTTGTGGACTATTGATCCAGATGGGATTGAATGCTACATTATATACGAGAAGTTTGTTCCAAAGATAATTTGGATTCTTTCTAGTAGCCAATAATGTTTGCTATATTTCAAACCAAGTTGTTTCCGTTTTTTTCCAAATGTGTTCTTTCTACATAAAGTCCCTGTCAAAGTGCAAGCCTCTGTTACTTGTAATAGTGGTGCATTATGGATGAAGACTTGAGGCACGTTGCTTCTATATTTTGTGAAAGTAATATGGTGTGATTTGCTTTCATTTATTTTTGTCCTCCACTTTTCTGCCCACGTCTCTATCTCACTTAAATTTTCCTGTAGGATCTCAGCGGATATTCTGGGATCTTTATGTTTTACCATAAATGTGTCGTAGGCAAATGTGGTCGTGTGTAATTTGTCATTGGTGTGCAGATCGGCAGTAAAGAGAAGGTACATAAGTGGTCCCGGAACGCTATCCTGGAGTACAACAGATAGGATTTGATGACGTTCAGTTAGTTCCTGTTCATATTTGACATGAAAGTATCTTCCATCTAGGTAAGATTTTAAAATAGTGTAGTATAAGTGAGGTAGTGAATATTTTAGTTTATAGAGGAGACCGTCATGCCAGACTTTATCAAAAGCCTAGCTATCATCAAGGAATGCTGCTGTGCAATAAATATTTTCTTCAAATGATTCGTTTACAAAGTCTACCACGCCGTGGATTTTATATATGTTCTGATGTTGCTCTCTAAAGCCAAACTGATGACCTAAAATAAGATTGAAATCTTCTACAATAGGTAAAAGTTTTTTGAGTAATAGTTTTCCAAGTAAGGACAAGAAGCTGATAGACTTTGCTAGGTTTCAGGATTAGGATTACTTAGGTAACCTTCCACGGAGTTGGCAAATAGCCCAGTCTTAACACAGCGTTGTAAATAGTTGTTAGCATAACTGCCCTTACGTGGAAGTTCCTTTATAAGTTGCCCTTTTTCAAAACAAAAAACCTTTTTTGGATGAAGAATGATTTTGATCATGCATTTGACTCCCCTGACTCTAAATAGATCTGGTGTCGGAGACATCTGATATAGGGCTTTTAGAGCATGCAGAGGCATCTTAAAATTTTAGATGTTAGTAAGATATCAATGCTGTTGTGTATAAAAAAAGTTGCAAATTCCTGTTTGTGCTTAGATAGACCATTGGAATTTCAAAGAGCTATCTTATAAATGGGACCCATTTTTATTTTTAAACAGGCCTTCTCTCAAGAGTCTGATCTCAGCTGTTAAGTTATTAATGATTTATTGTTGGGCTTGAACGGTTTGCTGCAGTGACACTATTATAGAGGTTAAATCTCCTGTTTGTTGTCCGGGCACATTATTGATTGTTTGCGAAAATTGAAGTATTTAAAATATAGTTTGGTTTTGAGAGGATTGGGGAGTTACGTAGGTAAGTTGGTTTTTACTGCTTGCTAGGTTGTGATGTGTAGGAGTTTTGTTCTTTACAATCTTTGTCCATCGTTGTCTTGGATTTCGGATTTCTCTATGTGTAGTTGGTTAATAATGCCCAAAATGACCTATTTGTCTACCGCAATACGACGTAGTTTCTTAAAAAAAAATCAAAATAAGTAAAAATTAAAATCAAATTTCACAAAATGTGCTTAGTATTTAGAAATCGACGCGGTAACGTGGCGGTTGCATGAATCCAGTACCAATCTATAGAACACAACCTCAAAATTATCCGGGCTGGTTCAATCTAAATAAAAAATAAAACTAATTAATTAACTATTAACACACTCAAACCGATAGACAAATGTGTACGTAACATTTTTATTAAAACCTTCGGCGAATAAAATAAAACTTTTTTTAAATCCTTATTTACGTTAATGGCCTTGATGGGAAAAACTTACAAAAAGTCACATTCATTGCTTAGGGGTAGTGCACGAGTCAAAAGTGCCCAGTTTTAGGTTTCATCTCAAAGCCATCCCTAAATCAATTCTGGTTCAAACCACAAAAGCACCCTGAAGTGGGAATCTTAAGGTTTGGAATCCCAGGTTTCTGATCCCCTAACGACAGCAAGACCGCCATTCCATTAAATAGGAGAACCAAAATCTGAATTTTTAGATAGTTTGAAGATTAGAAGACTAAGTTAGAAGTAAGAGCAAAATTATTTGTATATCACAGAGCCAAATCAATAGCAGTAACTTACTTCAGCTGTTATTATCAATTTCATTATATACGTTCTTGTCCCTTTCCTAAAAGTTATGAACAGGGACAACTTCAACGTTAGTAACAATAAGAAACACAGTGGAGGCGACCAGCGGTGTGTTATTATAGATATTACTGGAAGGAATGTCATTACTTGTTACAGATATAATAGGCGTCTTGACAATGAACGCCGTTATTTATGCGGGGGGAGCTGAGAATAGACATCAATGCAAACGATGTATTGTGAATGGAAAATATATCACCAACAATGTGGCTGTATTCTTATGTAACCCACTCTTGCAAAAGCATCTCTTTTATTAAAAAACAGACACACACACACACTTACGCATTATATACAGTGCACATTTCGTTGCAAAATGCCATTTAAGCTTTGAGTGATATTAAATCTTAACGAGCAGAGAATTCTGTACAAATAACTGCTTTATGTCTTAAAATGTGCTCAGTGCAGTCCTTAATACTTTTAAGAAGAATTATAATATTACAATAGGTCGTATTGGTTTCCCTTATAAGGCCCAAGATTCGACGATTAATGACCAGTACTGAGTTACATATAACTTGACAAGTGCAACTTGGATTTCGATAAAATCCTGTGCTAATCGCATATTCATGCGAGCTGATCCCTTGGATTGTGCAAATTAAAAGGCACTTTAGAACTACAGTTTTTGTATTACACGTAATATTTTATAACTTCACTTCTAACCCGTGTAAATTTGTGTAAAAGGAGTAGCTGTCTCGGCAAACCCCAATAAAAAGTTCAGAGATCAATCTCAAAAAACTGAAATTCACGTTTTATCTATTTACAAACGTTCTCTCAATTAGGCTATTTGAAGCTTAAGAACAGACTCATGTGTTTTTAGGAATTTCGTATTCATTATTATTGTTACATCAAAGTTCTATTTTAAGTTAATGATGGTGGCAAACATGATTAGCTGGTAGTATTAAAAATTAAGATCCAGGTGTATAAGTGATCATCTTGGTTTTTATTTCCAATAAACTTCACTATATTCTGATAAAATCAATTTATACTATTAGTTGTCTAAAATATAAACAAATTATTGGCCGCAATGTCCCGATTAAAGTTAAATATATTAAGAATGGTGTTTAAAACGCAACAAAATCTTTGTCAAAAAATGTTATCAATTATCTTACATAAGTGAAATTAATAGGATAGCTAGCAAATTCAAATAATTGCTTTATATTACGGTAACAAATTTTTCAATACACTTGGTGTCTATGCCTGCACGTTCCCAGACTCTTCAACTTTGAAGGTTTATGTACAGTATGACCTATAATGCATAGATAAGTTAAATTGTAACATATTTTGTCTTGAATGACTATTTTATAAAATTTTAATTATTATATCCCTCCATAACAAGTGCTCTAAACAACACATTTTTTTTATAATTCGAATAATGATCACTTAGTTTAAAATTCATATTCATTGACTACATCTTTATCATTAAAAACAAAATGAGAATAATTGAAAATTAAAAATTTAAACTTGTCATAAAATATTTAACTGTTAAACCTCAAGACAAAAATCAAATATTTCCATTTACATACTGGTAGGTAACGCCAGGTGCTAAATTCTTTACCAACCCCTAATGATCGACTTACTTTGGATTATCAGGGAAACTCGTATATAAGAAGCCGGCAGAAACCTACAGCTCCATTTGTGCCAAATTACAACAAATGAAGGTCTTATAAAAGTAATCTCCAACAATAAAGGTTATATTGACATAAAAAAAGAGCATTCTCTCTCATTTTATTGCCAAACTACAGCCTTTTAGCAGAACAATGTCTCTATACTCAAGTCGTATAAACGGTTGTGTTTTTTTACGCAAAATAAATGCGATGTCAGACCTAAATACATTTAAAGATATCTTCCTTGCATAGAAGGGAAGCTCAGACAAGACATGAAAGCACTCAGGCTGCTAAAGTGTGCAATTCACGTGGGGTATACTTTGCTCGACGTTTCGACATCCACAAGTTTCTCGAGTTTAGACTGCACAGAATTCGATTCGTTTATTTATTATAAAATAGCAAATTTAACTACAAAAAAATCATTAAAATTTATTATCTTCTGCAAACTGTTGTAAATCAAGCATAAACTACTTTGCTGACATTTTATTTAGAAAATATTCAAATGTCGAACTTTATAGCTAATTTATCATATAAAATTGAAGTTTTATATTTCTATAGATTTTAGAATTAAAATAAAATTGATATAACCTGTTGAAATTTGTAGCTGGGTAATGAACAAACGAAATGCTGGCATGTATGTGTAAATTGACAAAAGTATGTTTACACAAAATAAACCAAATAACCTTAATTAGCTGCTTACGAGTAATTTTGTAATATTCGAATTTAAAAGTTTTTATATAAAAACCACATCTACAAGATTCTTTAATTAAAATGCATGTATACTAGCTTTACTATTTTCTATTAAAGTAGCAAATAATTGATGAAATGGATTCGTTATTCAAATGCCAAATAGCTACTCTAAGGAGTCATACATAAAAAATTGCAGTAGAAATTCAAAACATCGCATCGTGTTCCTGAGAAATATTTATAAAAAGTATTAATTCAACCATTCAACTGTGAGTAGGTGTCAGTATACGTTAAAACATGTATTCACTCCGAAATAGTTATTTACAAAGACTTAATCGTAGAAGCGACGAACAGATCCCTATTCACAAAAACAAAAATTCTTACACAGTGAGAGGTACCGAGAAGCCCTTGGTAGTCTAATATTATTTATTCATGTAGTCTACGTCAGAGACACACGTGTATTGGATCTATTACTTCATTGTAATATACTTTTCACATACAAGCACATTTCTCTGTCATCTTTTTGTTAGTCTAGTTGAAACTATTTATAAAAAGATTTATCCCAATCACGCAAACTATTATATTGCTGTAATGTATTTTCATGGAATAAAGGAGCATTTAGAACAAATTTTTACATCTGAAAGTCCCACTCTATTTGATATCAATCTAATAGTGGGACGTTGCTCAGAGCCCAAAACGGCTCTTATCCTACACTTGACGATTGGTGTTCTGCGCGCTGTTCATCCTCGACATCCTCTCTTCCTTCTCTGAAGGCTTTGAGTTACCTAAATACATGTACTTTTGATACATCCTTTCCGTAAGCTTTTTGTATTATAATAAGTGTCTCAATTGCCGATTTTTTTTCGAGTTTTGCACAAAACTTTAATAAGTATCGCTGATCGACAGTACGCTACATTTTGGACCGTGATATGATGTTGAAACAACTGTTCATTTCGTAAGTGATCGCCATTTTATATCCCCGACCATTCTATTCGAACCAAAAAAATCTTATTACTTCCCGGACGTATCTTGTCAAAACATAAGTTAATTTTTTTAACAGAAATTAAATCGGCAATACCAAGTCTGCATATGCATGATACTGTTAGCTGTCGCATATATAATGTTACGTATGCGTTATGTAAAAATAAGTACTACCCTTCAATCGAAATAAGAATGTGTATAATTTTGATATAAGGTTTGGTTTAGAACTGCAACAAATTATTGGAATTCTAATGATTTTAAAACTATATTCGCTGTTCCATTTCACTTAATTGTAAATGCCAAAAATCTAATTACAATTTTTAGTATTGTCAATTATTAAATTCTGTAGAAAATTTATTTACCAGTGGAAAACACTTTTAGAACGTCAAGACCCTAGCAGTTTGAATATTTTTAATATTATTATTGTGAATATGGTTGCAGAGACAACTCAATAAAAATTTTTAATAGTTAAATATATCAAAAATATTAATGACGATCAATTTTTGAATGAAATTTGTCAAAATGTTTTTATTCCTATGGTACACCATACAATTAGCTATTGAACTTGTTATTAATGCTTTAATAATTTAATAATTGCACGTTAATTACACATGGTGCTAAATAAAATTTCTGGCCTTTCTTAAGCTTCCTTTGTTTTGAAAATAAGTCTGTTTTAACTACTGAAAATGTTACGTTAATAAATTAAATGATTTGAGAACACAAGCTAGATTTTTAATAAGGTGATGTTTAAATAATTTGGATTACATTTTTCCTTTTTATACGAGCTGGGGCAACCAAACTACACTCTTCTAAGAAGCTTATGTGACGGAGAGGAGAGAAAACGTAGGCAGTGACCTTCACATTCCACACAGTTGGAACTTTAGTAATCACGCAGCGTTGGATCAACGAGGTTTCGCTATTACAGGCTATTTAGAAATGGTCTAAATTGCGTACGCGCGTTCCGCCTACATTTTCATCTTCCGCGTCGTGCTCCTGTTTCAAGTAGGAAAATCATTTCTGTTTGGGCTAACAACTTACGTACAACGGGTTAAACAATAAGAGGTGGTAGTGCAAGAACTGTTAAATAATGTGAGGCTGTACCTCGAAGATCTGCCAGGCATCATAGAGTTGCTTTCAGACCATGCTTTGAACCCCGAAGATTATCCTGTCTGCGTTGGTTTATGTAAGCACATGTTACAGTTACTTAAAGATGACCCATAGCTCATAAAATCTCATTTCCACTTCAGTGGATATGTCAATAAACACAATTTTTGCTATTGAATTGTTGTCAATCCTCAATAACTTCACTAATGGTCTCTCTGTTCAACCAAAGCTACAGTCTAGCGTGTAGTCTCTTTGAATAGAATAACTAGCCCGTATTTTTTCTAGAATGATGGTGGCTATGCTGTAACATCAGTGCGCTATGTTCAAATGCTGGAAACCTTCCTTATTTCAGAACTTCAACGACTTCCCGTGAATAAAAATACTCATTTCAAATAATATAGAGCAACTAATCTATATAGCCAGAGTGTCAAAAAAAGATCAGTGGCCTCCCAAGATCGTCAGACCTTGATTATTTTTTATAGGAACATTTCAAGTAAAAGGTTTTCGAGGCTTGTCCAGCAATAATATTGGACTTTAAAGTGCGGATTTGAAGAAAAGTTCGTGCAATAACACTGGCATTACTAAGACGTGTAAGTAAGAATTTCCGTATGAGACTCAGACAACGTGTACAAAATGATGGTTGCCATCTTCCTGGAGTGATATTCAAAAGGTAAAACTTTTTTGCTTTTATACCGATTTCCATTTGTGCTCTTAACATCTGTTGCAATAAATAAAAAAATCTGTTTGTTTTTTAATACTTATAAATAGTGAGGTTTGACTACACCACCCTGTAATTGCTTGTGTACAAAGCACATTAATAACACTGGTCAACAATTATTTTGATTATGAACAGCAAATAGGTGACCTGAAGCATTTTTTGACACTTAATGCAGAAATGTAGTCCGTATTTCACTGTTTCGTACAGATCGGTAGATATTTTCAAAAATTCGGTATTAAATGTTAGGTGCTTTGTAAGTAGAGACAGGTTCCTCAGTTTGTTTATAAGTTGTCACCCTGTTCAGTGTAACTCTAGTTTTACCCCATAAAGTTGTCAGCAGTGTACCATTTAACAAATGCTAACATTTGAGACATTTATAGACCAGTCCTGACTCATTGTTCGTATTCCTGCAGTAATGTAAACTGTGTATTGTACGTATTTCAGTTATTGTCGTTGGTTGTGTCCATAGTGTACATTCAAACTGATTTCTACTCTGTGGTGCATGTATATTACATCCATGAATAAACAGATGACCTAGAAATATGTCATGTAATTGTACAAATGTCCCAGACAATTTCTGTTATCATGTGGCGAGTTCTCTGCGTAGCGTCAAAGAAGGTGCATTACCTCTCGTATAAAAACAGTTTATCAACTGTATTTTAAGTGCGGTGTTTGTAATCAAGACAAGAAATGAGCCCCTCATATTTGTCTGTTTTTTATGTGCAAACAGGTTGCGCCAATGACTTAGAGGTTCTCGTTTATATATACCTTTTGCTGTACCAATGATTTGAAAGTAACAGCAGGATCATTTAGAATATTATACGTATTTCTGTGTCAACAAAATAGTTTTCTTTGCAAAGAGCAAGTCTAAATATTTATGTTCCTACTTCCCCTATATGAATAATATGTTTTAGAATATGATAATGATAAGAAGAAGGAGAGGTACATTGTGAAGACAAAGATAATGATTTGAATCCCTGCAACGTCAGTGAATCTCGTATGATCTCACAAAAGGAGTTAAACGACCTGTTATAGACCTTTATCTATCCAAAAGTCAAGCTGAGCTGCTGGGATTACGATTATAACAATAAAATGTGCTGAACAAAAAGAAGGGTTAGCATATTTCGATATTGTGGGGATAAGTACATTTAGTATTTTTCAACCAAAAAATTGCAATGATGTAGACGGTTTAATGCATTCTCTTGGAGTCATTCGTAGTACAAATGAATGGCGACTCTTCATAGATTTCTCCAAAGTAAGTTTAAAAGTCGTTTTACTGCACAAACGTAACAAACACCCTTCTATTTCAATTTCCCATTCAGTGCATTTGAATTTTGTGAAACCATGAAATATCTATTAAAAAGCATCAACTACAAATATTTCAATTGGAAGATATGTGGAGACCCAAAAGCGATTGCTATCTTTTTGGTAATTCCGCAAGTGTATATAGAAATCTTGTTAAGTTTTGCAATATTTACCTTCCACCCTTGCACATTAAGCTAAAACTAACGAAAAACTTTGTCAAGGGTATGGACAGGCATGGCAGAGAGTTTATGTACATAAAAAACAAGTTCGCAAAAGTTAGTGAGGCAAAAATCATTTGCTGGTCCGCAAATTTCGATGCAGTTTTAGATGGAAAAGAAAAACCTGTATGGGATGCTTTAAAGATGCCACAAAAACATTTCTTAGGGAACAGGAAATCCGAAGATTGCAAAAATTGTGTGGAAAGAATGTTGAGATGGAGTGCAACATGTCTTAAGCTTAATTTTTTACACTCCCACTTGGACTTCTTTCCGGACAATTTAGGGGATATCAGTAACGAACATGGAGAGCGGTTCCATCAAGACATTTTGATAATTGCAAAGCGTTGCTAGAAAAGATAGAACTCAACTATGTTAGCAGTAATGGAAACATCAGCAACATCATATAAACGAAAAAGAGCCAAGAAGTCCATGCAGTAGGACAAGTATACTGAAATAAGCTTGCCGATTTCTCAAAAACTATACGTAATAGGAAAAAAATTTCGTACAAGAACCAGGAAAAAATTAAAAATTATTGAGCTGTGTAATATTCGCAACAACGGTTTCATCAACTAAGTTATTTTTACTTTTTTTCAAATAAAACGAATTATAGGCGAAAATCTATGACTTCAAAAAATCTTGTTTGATTGAAATCTTAATGTACATATAACCGTATATTATACAAATTAGTTACAAAGCCTATCACAAATAACGTAATACTTTCTAAAAAAATTCAAACACAGACAATTAAAGCAGATAATTAGAAATATAACCATATTGTGCAACAAGCGTTTCTAATTATTAAACAACTGATCATAGTAATTTATATTTTTATTTATTGCGTTGTGAACAGAAAAAAGTTAAAAAGTATTGTTATATACAACAGAACATACTGTTAATATGAAAAGTATTCCAAAGTTTTTTCTGAGTAACAATAATGCAAATTATTAATATTATGTTCAGTTTATAGAAATTAGTATAAATATTATATACTTATAGTAACAAGACTTAAGTTTATTATTAAAGAGAAAAATGAAAACCAATCATCATTTATGCGGAAAGTGATTATTCCAAAGTGTGTATTCTTAGATACTCAAGACATGTAAGATTCAATTTTGGTAATCTTTTTCATATAAAGCCGATATATTAGATTTATTGAAACCGACAGCCCTAAACTATGTTTGTCTTTTTTGTTATTATCCTAACGAATTCTATTCTCATATGTTATTATTCCAATGCATCAATAGTTGCCAAATATCAGAAAAGAACGATAACAAAATCCAAATGCCGTTTCCTGCCACAAAAGAATTAAAATATCACATCTTAGCAAAATAGTTTTACACCTAAAAGATAGATATTTTACTCAAATTTTTGGATTAAATTGAAAATTAAATTTAGGTAATTATTTAGACGGTAAGATTTATATTTAACCAGGTGTTGTCAGCAAAAACGCGATTGCTCACAAGAAACCGTTATTTATTAAACAAAAAGCATGTACAAGTTCTATCTTTTTTTTTCTTAGCATTTATTTGTAATCTGCTGCAATAGCAATAAGCAAATCAGATATATAGAGAAATGTAACATTGCACTAAAATTAACATGTGAGCGAACGACCAGTGATGCCCCTCGTTGTTCTATCTTAAGCACTGCCTAATGTTTTTTAAAAACTTGTACTTAAAATAGTTAACAAACAACAAACGTTAGATAAAAATTAGATCACACGACAATGCGTTGGATTTACTAAATTATCACTAAAGTAATAACAAGTTTTGCAGTAAAGTGTTTACAAGGCCGTATTTCTGAATATAAAGTAGTAAATAAATTAACTCAAAGTATACTTACCAATTAATCTATTAAAGTCGCAACTAATAAAAATTTGGACAAAATAAATCATCAAAGCATCACAAGTTGTACTCTCTGATTGGGCAAAGCGGTGTATTGGAATTAGTTTTACGGAGCGCATCCGAGTGAATTTCGCACGTAGCTCCCAAAAATTTACTCGTCGTGCTGATAGAGCACTAAACATTTCCTCAACATTTGTCTGGCGTGTTTTGCAGCAGCTTTTGATTATAAAACCGCATAGGATTCAATTAATGCAAGATCTTCATACAGGCGACAAATAATGACGTGTGTGATTTGTCCTCGACAAGCTGGCAGAAAATGACAATTTTCAGTTTTCTGACGAGGTTACTTTTTATTTAAGTAATAAGGTAAACCTTCTTAATGTTATAATTACTTTTTCTTCTTAGAGAACGCTGTTACAAGAATGACATATCTAGATATGTTTCAAAACTGGCTTTTTCCACAGTTAGAGATCGATTCGGATCACCTCAATTTCCAGTAGGACAGGGTACCGCCTGAAAGTTTGAAAATATTTCAATCATCAGATTCGACAACGATGGATCGGCCATACGAGACCTAACAATTCAGCTTTAAAATACTAACCTCCAAGATCGCCAGACCTCACTGTGTGCAATTTTTTCTTGTTGGGGTTTATAAAGAACTGCGTTTATGTGCCTCCTTTTCCAACTACAGTGATCGAACTGCGAAACCGCGTAACAGCAGCTGTGGCAGCAGTGGATCCAGATATGCTCGCAAAAGTTTGGGACGAATTTGGCTACCATATGGACATATAACGAGTATCCCAAGGGGGGCACAATAAGTGCCTATAATTTGGTATTTAAAAAAACTTAAAGATTAGCCCTGTATTATAAAATTAATATTAAATGTCTATGTTCATTATTTTTTATAATCTAAACATTTCAAATAAAATGATTCTTTTTAAAACACCCTGTATATAGAAGAAATTTCAGTACCATATATAAACTTATTTATTTTCTTCGGGGCGGTCGTGCACGGAACACGGACGAATTTAATAGTGGCGATAAATAATCCGAATACGGGTCTTATCACACTGAAATTGAACGTAGTGAAGTGCAGAACACCGGTAAGTAGAAGTGACATAAGTGAAGTAAACAATAGTAAATAATAATTAAAACTGAAGTGCATTTTAAACTGAGTTATAACAAGCTAAAACCAAACTTTCCTTCAATAACGGCCGACTTTATCAATCGAGCTGAGCGAATGAACTGTGCGATAAGCCGACCCGCGATTATCGGAGTTTGAAACTAAAAACTGTAAATATTTATTTAAAGTACTAGTGTAAATATTTATGTAAAGTTCAAATGAGTAACAGCGTTAAAAGGAACATAGATTTAAATAGCAGCGAAGAGAAAGAAATAGAGATATTCAAGCCTAGCAAAAAAGTAATTAGATCACCAACTGAAGAACACAAACAGAAGTCGACAATAACAAATATGGCAGATTTCCAAGAAATCAAGAATATGATGCTAACAATGACTGAAGAAATAAAGAAAAACACCGAAGAAACACGTAAACTAAGAGAGGAAATGCAAAAAAAGAGGAAAGATGGCTAACGGAGAAGAAACAACTAAAAAATAGGATCACCAAATTAGAAAACCAGATAGAAGGAATGGATAAGGAGAAAAGGAGAAACAACGTGGTGATAAAAGGAATAGAATTTGACCCACAACAGAAACAAAACGCGGCTAAACAATTCCTAAAGGACAGATTAATGGTAGAAGCAGAAGTGAACAAAGTAATAAGCATAAAAACCAAGGAGGGACGATTAGTAAATATTATTGAAGTAAATTCATGGGAAACTACACAAGAAATTATGAAGAACAAATACAAATTGAAAGGTAGTAAGATATATATTGAAAATGATCTAACACTAAAGGAAAGAGAAATACAGGCTGAGATAAGGAAAATTGCTAAGGAAGAAATTACCAAAGGACACAAAGTAAAAATAGGATACAGGAAAATAACCATTGATGGAGAAGCCTACATTTGGGATGATGATGAAAAGGGCGTAACCATAGCAAAAATTGAACAAACCAAACAAAGGAATAACAGAGATGACGAAATGGCAAAGAAAAAGGACAATGAAGCGGAATACAAATTATGGAAAATTGGAAAATGGAAAATAGGGACAAAAAATGAGAAAGACGAAACACTAACAACAGAAATAGAAAACAAAGAGAAATACAAATAAAAAAGAAACTAAATACATGGAAACTAGGAGCTTGGAATATCAGAAGTATACAAGGAAAAGAAGTGGAAATAATAAACGAATTTGAAGCAGCAAATTTAGAAATATTAGTGATAAATGAAACAAAAAGAAAGGAAATGAGAAATCAGTCTAACATACGGGCACATATTAATATACAGTGGAGTACAGAACGATCAAAGAGCAGCAGGTGGAGTTGGCTGTATAATACACAAAAAATAACTGAACAAATCAGTACCTGGAAAGCAATATCGGAAAGAATACTATTAGTACAATTAAGGAATAGACATGGAAAGATTATGACAATAATATCAATATACGGACCAGACGAAAATGAAAGAGTAGAAGAGAAAGAAAAATTCTGGGAAGAATTAACAAATGCCACAGAAGAAGCAAAAGGAAGTATATACATAGCAGGCGACTTCAATAGTAGAGTAGGGAAGAAAGATGAAGAATATAAAGAAATAATAGGACAATATGGAGAGGAAGTGCGAAACAATAACGGGAAAAGACTTTTGGATTTCTGTCAATTGCAAAACATAATTATAACCAACACATTCTATCAACACAAGGAAATACACAAGTTCACTAGAGTACAAATAAATAGAGGGAGAAATCAATCATAGATTATATATTAGCACAAAAGAAGAGAAGAAAAATATATTAGATGTAAGAGTGAAAAGAAGTGCAGAAATCTATAGCGACCACTACTTGCTTATAGGAAAAATAAGACAAATTGACACGGACATAGAAAAAACATTAAAAACAATAAAACGAAGCCATACAGCAATAAAACATATAAACTTAGAAATAAAGAAACTTCAAAAATATATCAACAGAAAACAGAAAACAAACTAAAGAACAAAATGGACGTAATAAAACAGGCAGATGCACAAAAGGATGGAAGCTATTTAAAGAAATCCTAATTAATACAGTGAAAGAGATATGTGGAACTTATAGGATGGAAAACGGGAAAAACAAACAGCCTGGTGGACAAATGAGATAAAAGAAGAAACCATGAAGAAGAAGAAAGAATGGAAAAATACTTAACAAGCAAAACAACATCACAATACGAATTATATAAAATCAAAGGAAAAAGTAAAGGAATTAGTAGCAACAGCAAAAGAAAAATTATGGACAGATTTTGGAAACAAAATGGAAAAAGATAGCACAGGTAACCAGAAATTATTTTACAAAATCATAAAATCCTTTAGAACAGAAAAGCAGAGAAAAGAGATATACATAAAGAACAAAAACCAAGAAACAATAACAAATGACACAGAAATAATGGAAAGATGGAGAGAATACTTTCAGGAGCTACTAGGACAACAGACACGTACAACAAGAATTATTACAAATGAAACGGGGAAAACAAACCAGATAGAAGAAGAGGAAATTGAAAAATAAAATGGACGAGCTGAGGAATGTAGTAAGAAAACTAAAAAATGGAAAAGCACCGGGAGATGATAAAGTTACAGCAGAAATGATTAAACACTTGGGAGAGACAGGGATGGAATTACTACTAGAAATATTAAACAAAGCATGGCAAAGTGAAAAAATTCCAGAAGAATGGGGAGTGGCACTAATAACGCCAATACACAAGAAGGGAGACAGAAAACAGTGCTGTAACTATAGAGGAATAACGCTACTGAACATTATTATAAAAATATATGAACAAATAATCAATAACAGATTAAAATAATATTAGAACCCCAACTAGCAGAACCGCAAAGTGGATTTAGACCAGGAGAAGTGCGCAAGACCACATCTTCACAATTAAACAACTAATAGAGAAAAGACAACCACAAAACAAAAATCTTTACCTAGCCTTTATAGATCTGCAGAAGGCATTTGACACAGTTCCTAGAGATAAAGTATGGAAAGGACTGAAAGAAAAAGGAATAAATAACAAAATTATACGAGTGATTGAAGACCTATATGAAACCAACACAAATTATATAATAAGTAACAATAGGAAATCAGAAGGGTTCAAGACAGAGAAGGGATTAAGACAGGGAGGAGGACTAAGCCCAACCTTATTTAATATACACATGGACAATATCATCAGAAAAACTGAACAAAACATAAAGAAGTTGTTTGTAGGACATAGAAATTTAGAAAGAGTAGAAATAGCCGAGGGAGTTATCGCAGACGACGTGGTGTTAATAGCAGGACAGGAAAAAACTTTACAAGAAAATATAAATATATGGAAAGAAGTACTAGAAACAGAGGGCATGAAAATAAACATAGATAAAACTAAAATAGTGGTAATTGGAGAACAGGATATTAGAACAAATATCAGAATAGAAGACATCAAAATAGAACAAGTAAAGGAATATAAGTATTTGGAAATAACATTAGACAAAACAGGGAAACAAGTTGCAGAAATAAACGAGAGAATAAATAAAACAATAAAACTGTACTATGCAATTAACAAAAAATTCATAAACAAGAAAGAAATAAGTAATAAAACCAAGATAAAAATCTTTAATACAATATACAGACCAGTACTAACCTACGGAAGTGAATCGTGGATACTCTCAAACAGACAAAAAAACCAAATCCAAGATACAGAAATGAAATACCTTAGACGAATACTGGGAGTAACCAGAAAGGACAGGATTAGAAACACAGAAATAAGAAAAGAATTAGAGGTGAAACCAATCATACAATTTATAGAACAAAAGCAACTCAGTTGGTGGGGACATATACAGCGAATGAATAACAAAAGACAAGTAAAGGCAGTATACGAGGCCAAGACACAGACAAAAAGAAAAAGGGGAAGACCAAGGAAACAATGGAACCAAGTGATAGAAGAAATACTACAAAAAAGAGGAAAATCATGGGAAGAGGCAAAAAGGGTAGCAAGAAGTAGAAAAGATTGGAAGAAATTTATAGAAGAAAAATAAAAATAAAAATAAAATGTAATTATAGATATATAATGTAATATGAATAAATAAGAATGTAAACCCGACACCGAAAGGTATAAGGGTAACGATTATAATAATAATAATAATATAAACTTATAATAGTCATGATTTCTGTCAGATTAATCCTTAAATAATTTATATATTAATAAAATGTGTCAATTTAATTACCAAACAAAAATGCAACGTAATGCAGCAAGCAAAAATATTGCAAGATAAAGCTACCAAACAGCTAACTTTTAACAAATTAATGTAGAACTATGAATAGGACCACCCACAAAAACAATTATTTCCGTAGCAAATGTTAGCGCTTTGTAAATTTCAAGGCATTACCAAGTTATTATTAAGTTTGCTACTGAAAATTAATTGTATCTCGCTGGTAACTTAATTGTCACGTTTCTAATCAGAGTTCTATTTGAGACGTAGACCATTTGTTCGTACTAGATGTTGGAGTTGTAATTAAAAATAAACTGAAACAGCGCATTGTTGCTTACGCAGAAGTTTAGTTTTACTTCAGTTTTTAATATTTTAATTTTAAACAGTTCGCTAGTTAATATCTAAATTCTAATAAACTATACTTGCAATGCATTGATAAGACAACAACAAAAAAATATATTAAAATTTACAAGTGGTTGTAGGGGAAGGGTCTGAACACGCATCAGAGCACACACACATAGAGAGAGAGAGAGAGAGAATGTTCTACTGTGTGCATGTGTATGTGTATGTGTATGCTCTTATATATATGCTTTGACGAAACGAAAAAGTTTGCAACTGCAAAACGTATTGAAACTACACGTAATCGATTACGAACTTTTACATTGTTGCGTTTGGGAATTCGACTGTGTGGCGTATCTTTTTTATTTGCAGGAGTAGGTTTACTTTTAAGGTGTCTACGGATAGATCTCATCGAGAGGAACACGAAGATACCAAAAATTCTCTTATCGCATCATGAGCACCAAAGTTAACCGAATATACAAATAACTATTTATAATAATTAAGTAGCAGATTTGGAATGATTCTTAATGTTTAATGTATTTACTTATCATTTAATAGTATTTTAATCATTATAATCATTTAGATGTCCTAAAAGAAAAGCAGGATTTAAATTGTGCGCTATTTTTTCTGCTTGGTGGTAGGATGTATTGAAAAGGAGCAAGTGACGATTGTTAAAATTCCTTACAAGCCAAAACTGTGCGCAAATTGCCTTGCTTTGTCGGAAGGGAAAAATGCATTAAATAAAATGGTGAAAAATTAACTAAAAAAAAATTGAAAAAGATAAGGCTGAGTGGTAGACAACAAGAAAAACATGCCGTTTAGCTGCGAGCGACAGTGTGACGGAGTGTCCAGAAATATTATTGCTGTCGGTGAATGCACTGAACATTTTAAAAAACATGTAGCAGATTTTAACAAAACAATCTGCATCTGCACTCATTCAAAATTTAGCTAACCCAGGAATTAAAGCCAGATGACCATTTGAAACGTTGACTGTTTGCCGATTTAGTGCTAGAGAATCAAGAAGTTTGCTGAAATTTTGAAAAGAAAATCATTTTAATTTGTTTTTCAGAATTACATAAGATTCTATAAGCTAATTTGTTGAAAAAATTGGTGGATTGATAAGGTTGGCACCCACTAATGCAGCTTCGGGTATATTAGACTTACTAAGGATTCACATTACCTTGTAGATCACAAGGCTATTTCCGTTTTAATCTCCAAAAGCTTGGTTATAGCGTTAGTGGTTCGGCGATGTCGTTTGGAGGGTATGTAAGTCTTTCCTAGTCTGCTTGCCCGTTCCGTTAATACATCACAAACGTATGAGGTGCTGGAGTCGGCATGTAGAGTGAGGTCACGTATCACGGATCGTTCATTAGAGTTCTTATCGTCTTTGATTGAAACCTCTAGATAATGTCTACGTTGCGATAGCTCAAATTTGTATGTCCAAATAGGGCGTATCTTGGTTTTATATATAAAACTTTTAGTCTCGGTTGCTAAGGGTGATTTTTGACCTATTAGCCAGTACATTTTTTAAACTTAAACTTTCAAATAAAGGTAGCAGATAGACGCACGTCGTGATCCTGACAAAGTCAAGTCTACTTCAGGAACGCGCCCCTGCCTTATGCGAGCCATGGACTAACCCCCATCCTTAAATACCAGGAGAAATCATGTCCTAACCTGCAATTCGAACAAATACATAAATACAACCCCCCTCCCCTCCTTACATTTCCTATCCAACTCGCCAACACGCCTGGCAAGCGTGGCGTTTTAATGCAAAACACCCTCTAAATGAAAATGATGATTTTAAAAACAAAAATACCCCAGGTTGATAGGGCTTCTAGTTCATAATCTCACCCTGATCAAAAGTTAATTAATCCCATGTACTCTGGGGGAGGGGGACAAAAACATGAAAAATCATCGAAAGAACGCAAAACTGCTACCTCTGGACATTGCAACTTATAACATAAGAACATTGTCATCCTAACAAGAACCAATAGAACTAGGAGCAGAGCTAAAAACTCTAAAATAAAGTACGACGACAAATAGAAGGATGGACCACTTTGAAATCAGGCCATGCTTTCTACAATTCAAGAAATACTGACGACCCCCAGGGCGGCGTAAGCTTCTTAATCACAAAAGGCATTATAAGAAAATCCTAAATATAAAAAGCATCTCACCTCGAGTCGCGTTTGTTGTGTTGAGGCTGAATAGCAGATACGATATAAAGATTGTCTAGGTTTATGCCCCTACATCAACACACGAAAACGAGGAAATAGAAGTATTTTACGACGACATAACAGCTGCTTTTCAAGAGACGCATTATCATTATAACCTGGTAATAGGAAACTTTAATGTCAAAGTAGGCATAAAAAGCGACGAAGCTATCGACCAATTAGCCTGCTCTCAACTTTATCCAAATTGTTAGAAAAAATAATGAACAGGCGCCTACTTCAAAACTTACACTTGCTTAACATACTCCCTCCATTCCAATTTGTATTTAGGTCCAAACACTCAACGACCCATCAGCTACAACGAATTGTGGAATACATAGAAAAAGGCTAGGAAAATAAAGCTTATACTACATCAGCATTCTTGGATATAGCTAAGGCTTTCGACGGGGTCTGGATAGAAGGTCTACTTTATAAACTGCAGCGCCTCCACATACCAGATTATTTGATACATATTATACGATCATTTCTCACACACCGCACCTTCTCCGTTAGAATCAATTCCACATACTTAACAGTTAGACCTATCAATGCAGGCGTCCCACAGGAATCCATATTGGGTCCAACACTATTTAATATCTACGTCCATGATATACCTCAAATAGACAAAGCAGACATTGCTATGTACGCAGATGATACTGCGTCTCTTACCCAGAGCAAAGAACTATTGGAAGCATCAAACTAACTACAATCCAGCCTAAATACAATATCAACCTGGATGGGAAAATGGCACATAAACCTTAACTCAACCAAATGTAAAAAACCCAAGTGTTTTCCTTACGACGCCTCAGAGATATACCCAATATTCAAATAAATAACGAATAAATTCCATGGAACACGCAAAATCGCCCAGTTAAGTATCTAGGGGTATACTTAGACCAACGACTAACCAGGGGTTTCCATATTAACCACAAATTGAATGAAAGTTATACTAGATTAGCCCTACTATAGTCACTAATAAACAGAAACAGTTCTCTACACATAGACTGTACAATGCTAATCTATAAATCAATAATTAGACCACTGGTAATGTATATATGCTGTGTATGGGGATCTGCTTTACCAACTAACATCCGCAAAATACAAACACTACAAAATAAGATTCTTCGAATAGCCACAAATTCTCCATGGTATATAAGGAACCACCAACTACACGCTGAACTAAATATCCCAACAATAGAAGAACACATTAAAAAATTAGCGACAACCTTCTTTAAAAATTTAAACAACTGTGCAGGAGCAGACCATAACACACTAGGAATGGAACATACATCAACGCTTGAAACGTAAACTGACGCAAGATCTCCTTTCAACCGATGATAGTAGTGATAATGAAGTATAGAGTAGTGACAAAACCAAAATAATACAACAATAAAACTAAACAGTGAATGGGTAAGCCAATAGGCAATCCCTAAGCGACAATAGTGTTACATGTAATCAATAGTTAACAAAACCATGTATAGCACGACGTTGCTGATCTGGTTAAATAAATTTAAAAAAAAGCGACGAAGCAGAAACTTCAATGTGCGACTTTGGTTTACACGATAGACACAAACGAGGCCAGATGCTAATAGACTTCTTCAACAACAAAACTTGTATATTGGGGACGCGGTGGCGCAGATGGTTCAACCAGTTGGCTCTATCCTGTAGCCGGCGCTCGCGAGTTCGGGTCTCGCTCAACCCATGGGTGTGTGTGAATGTCTTAGCATTTAAGTGCATCTTAGTGGGCACAATAAGCCCTTGAGGCTGCAGCACTTGTAAGTGCGCCACAAAAAAAATTGTACATTATAAACAGCTTTTTTTAAAAACATCTTCAGAAGCGTTGAACGTGGGCCAGTCCCGATGGGAGGACAAAAAAATAAAATCGATTTTATAATCACCGACAAGAAAAACATTGTCAAAGATGTCACAGTTATAAATTCCATATGCATAGGTAGTGACCACAGACTTGTTTGAGCAAGTGTAAAAATAAACCTGAAAATGAGAGATCAAGATTGATGCGTAAGGTACCATCATCAAATAAGTGAAAACCACATGTGGATATCAAACAATGTAAGCACACCTTAGAAATCAATTTGGAGAAGAATACAAAGAACTCAAAATATATAGAAACATTAAACACCAACATTATAAAATTAATAAAAGAAACAGAAAAACTGAATTGCCAAAAAAAAACAAAGAAGATGACAAGGTCACCCAAAAACGAAGGACCTTATTAATAAAAGAAAACAAACGTACTTCCAGATGAACTTAAACAACTAAACAAAAATATCGCTAAAGAAATTAGGAAAGATAAGAATTTTCAATACAGAAAATATTAAAAAAAACCATTTCAAAAAACAAAAATAAAAAAGTACTTAGAAACAAGCTTTTAAAGGGAAGAAAAGAAGTCTTTAAAGTTAGGAAAGAAAACCAAGACATTACAAATAAACAAGAACTGCTAATCATGTAAAGGAGTTCTACAAGCAGACAAGCAAGAGATAAACTGTTACTACAAGAATCTATGATAAACCAGGGATCCGAAGATATGCCAGACATAACCCTAGCAGAAATTGAGATAAGGTTAAAGAAAATGAAAAGCGGAAAAGCTACCAGAGAAAATGAGGTGGCAATAGAAGCTATAAAAATTGGAGGAAACAAACTCTTGGAGAAATTATCACAGTTATTCAATATGTGCCAGCATAATGCGATAACTCCCCAAGTTTGGAACAACGTTACCCTAATCCTTTTACACAAAAAAGGAGATAGAGCAGACATCACAAACTATAGACCAATCAGTCTCCTCTCTTATATCTATAAACTGTTTACAAAAATTATAGATAAACGCTTATGCAAAACTAAACTTTTATCTATCCTGAGAGCAGGCCGGGTTTCGAAAAGGCTTTAGGTACAAACGATCATCTATTGGTATTGAAGATCCTTCTAGAAAAGGTCATCGAATACAAGCCCCTGATACTAATATTTATTGACTTTAGAAAAGCTTTCGACACCGTAGAACATCCAGCAATAATGGCAGACTTAAAATAATGCAGAATCGATAACAAATATATCAAAGTATTGCAATACATATATAGCAACACAACAGCTACAGTTAAACTCCACGAACCGACCAGAACTTTCAAAACTGAAAATGGTATATGGCGATACTATATCTCCAAAGTTATTCAGAGCCACCCTAGAGTATGCATTTAAATCTTTAAACTGGGATAACATCGGAATAAAAGTCGACGGCCAGTAGTTAAATTACCTCTGATTTTCGGATGATATAGTGCTGTTGGCCGATAACATCGGAGATTCTTCGAAAAGGATAAAACAGTTAAAGGAAGCCATAGAAACAACAGGTATGGAAATAAATATGGACAAAACTAAATTTGTGACTAATATTGTACCAACAGGAGAAATCAGTACCTCGGGACAAAATATAACTTAAGTTTTTAACTATAAATACTTAGGCCATGAAATCAGATCCAAAGACGAATATATTTAAACACAACTAAATACCGATATGCTTAAAACGACGAGTGTTTGAGCAAGTGTGGTGCCCGTGATCACCTAGGGTGCCGAAACCCTGACTCGCACTAGAAGAGTAGCCCATAAACTGAAAGTAGCCTAACTTGCTATGAAGAGGACTATACTTAAGGAGGGTTAAAGGACATCGAAATTAAAGCGGAATTAAAGTGGAGATGGGTCGGACATGTCGCGCGATTTAAGGACAACAGGTGGACAAAGCAAAGTATAGGCAGACTCCCAAACCGATGGGCGGATGACCTAAAAAGGATAACCCCCAATTGGATAGCAACTGGCCAAGACAGAAAAATATGGAAGACGCTAGAGGAGGTCCTATGTTCGGCAGTGGACAAGAGAGGCTTGGTGATGAAACTTTCAAATCCGTTGCCTTGCTGGTGGAGTGAGTAGCCGTTCTTTTTGAACGTAAACTTTTGGTTCCATTTGTCATACAACACCTGAAACAATCTAATTGTTGGAGCAAAAATTGAGTGGCGACTTATCTCTCAAAACAGCAAGTTAGAGATACAGAAACAGAAACGATTCTTGAATTAAAAGTAAAAATTCGAAAAGTCATCAGCAAAAATGTGCCACGGTTATGCGAAAGATTGATCGAAAACTTTGCAGAAGAATTAGATAGTGTCAAATATCTCATTACACATCTAATAGAAGTGCATACTCTTCATGTAATGTCATAACTTTTCCAACTAATAAATAATAAAATATTTTTTTAATTAAATCCTGCTCTTCTTCTGGGATATTCTTTATATACAATCTTTTTCTAATTTTGTAATATTTTCTTACATGTTTACCGTCTAAGAATAATGTTTCGATTAAATGCATTATTTTTTAATTTAATTATGCATTTTTAATATATGATACGTCTGTTTCATTAAATATTAAAATAAATTTCTCTTTTAATAACATATCCCGTTGCGTCGTCTTTTAAATAAAAAGAAATGATGAAAACTGCACGAAAATTTAACAAGCACATTTGCGCAGATCTACGTCTAGGGACCCTTACAAAAAGGATTTGCTCACAAGTCTGGGTTGCGCTTTAGGGCCGATTTACAGAGCAGCAAGAGAAAAAAGAGAGTTCACACATAGTTAGAATTTCCGATGCTCTACCCGCAATAAAGATTTTTTTGCTCCACCGAGCATATTCTCTTACATATTACATAAGCTCAATTTGTCTTGCGCATCACTGAATGAAATATTACACGACTTTCCTTTTCCCAGATGCCGAGGGCCGTTATACAGATGCTTCCTTCCTTCCGGCAGCAGCGTTGCCGGGGGCGGCTCCGTCGCAGGAAGGCGCCGCGTTCCCAGAGCGGTGCGGTTCGCGCAACCCTTGCAAATCATAGCTGCAGCAGCTGCGGGATCGCTTTCTTTCGACGAGGAGATAAGTTATTCCGTGGATGCCGCCCGTCCGAAGGCCGACGGCTCGGCTGCATAAAGAAATTCCGAGCCGACCAAATCACTGATCGCATGTGGAGTGACAATCGGGCGGAAGATTCTTAGAGTTCCGAGAGTGCGAGCGCGCCCTTTAATTTGGCCGGCGCACGTTAGCGCGAAATCCGGCCACCTGGCTCGTTTCGGTTTCTCCACGGACCTTTGATCATTAGGGAGGATTGGGGTCGGCGGGGCTTCGCAATATAAAATATTATTAACAGGCTTTTGTGCGGGCCTGCGATTAAGGTGGTCAGCCACTTACAGACGCTTTATCGCCAACGTTGGAAGTAATCCGCCTTTTCAGGCTCTCGGGATATGAGTTTCCATTAGTAGAAATTACGCGGTGAACCGTTGAGCAGATATTAGATGAATCGCCACTTTCGTGATATATCTACAGATATGTAATAAAGACCACAAAAGAATCATTTTCCAGTTCTTCAAGTATAACGAGAAATTATAAAGATTTTCTATACAATAACTAAGTATAGATTAACCAGAAAACAAAACAAAACAAAAACTTTTTTTGAATCTAACAGACTTACCCTCTCAATATTCTTTGTACCGACCTCTAAGTTTTTCTGAGCGGCCACTCTTTCTTAATGTAATGCTGTCTTCTGTCACGACAATCCCACTCACAAAGAAACATGGATACTTTGTGTATCTACTCTGTTGACCAAGCAACAGTAGAATGACTTTTAAATCGTCACAAGTAGTACATTTATGGCTTGAATAGCTAAATTTGATGAAGACCACTTTAAGGTTTTGGTATGTTTCCTTTAAGTGAACCGAATAACCAGCAGGTACTGAAGCATACTTATTACTGTTGTGTTTCAAGCTTTCTTTTGAGGAGTCAATAAAAAGTCTCCAATCTTCTGGTACATAATCAACATTGAAACCTGTCATAACTCCAGGAACGTTATTACAATAAACTAGGTCACCTCTTGAGATAAATGAGAGACGAAATCCTTTTCTCTATGTCGATACCACCAAAAGGAGGTACCAGAAGCTAATAATTTTTTTTTCAATCTTGAACCTAAAACCTCCGCTGAGTCCTTTGGAAGTCTTAAGTCTCTAACCAAATTATTCAATTCAGACTGAGTGAAAGGTATACATTCGCTTCTCCCAGAATCACAAATGTCTCTACTCTCACTGTCTTCTTCATTAGTACACAGTTGAGGCAATATGCCTGTTTTATCTAAAACGTTATCTAGACTAATCTGTAGAGAGGGTATACTAGGCCCATGCGGAACATGGCGGATCGCTGATGGTATGTAAGGATAAGTTATCTCATTTTTATTTTTTAAGTTGAAACCTCTCACATTGCAGAAACAAAAATAACAGTCATTCCTGTGATTTTTAGGTTTCCTCTACACCATGGAAACGCCAAAACAAAACGATTGTTTTTTACCTTGACTCCACTGCCTCAATTCTTCAACACAAATTGAACATACTTTGTGGGGGGCCCAAGGTTTATATTGATCGCCTAACTTTATCCCAAAGTAAGCAAAGTAAATTTTTTTAACGAAATCGGAAATATTTCTTTGTTGCTTTTTTACAACTTAATTACTACAAATGTAGCAAAAACAATCTGGTGAAGTATCACATGCTCTAGAAGCCGTCGTAAATTATAATTTACGTTGTTGATTATAATTAACAAAATTAAACACTTGCCACTTTAAGAAAAATCAGAAAACACATGCATACAGTACAGACTTCTTCTATTTTGCTTTAAAGCATCTGTCCACAAATGTGCCTCAGTGCTTTATAAGCAGCTTAATAATGCAAGACATAGAAGTTTTGTAAATTTGAATCTCTCAAGACATAATATTTTGCTTACGAAGAGGATATTGTTTAATTCGTATACTTAGCGCTTTAACTGCCTAAGTAGTCCAAACTAAACGTGATCTTCCAGGCCTTAGACGATCCGTGACATCTCCAGTTTCATTAAGCAATTTTATAGTCCGATACACAAGCATAAGGCTAATGCTAAAGAGATGTCGGGTGTTAATTTTTTCAGTTCCACACTTATGTAATGATATTACAGCAATGCCCTTTTCTTCGTCATCTCATTCCATTAGTAAGCAACAAAACTTGACAATAAACAGTAACTTGCAACTTTAAGACTTGGTAGGTATATTTAAAGTAACATAGGACCAAGAATACTTCTTTGTAGCACACTTGATAGAGAACTAGAAACAATTCAGTATATACTTCTTGATGTTTATATCGAAATGTTCTATTAATAAGATTTTAATAATAAAAACACCAGATGTAGAAATGTACATTTCAGTTTGTAGAATAAGCTTACACTGTCAAACTTATAGAAAATTCGACTTATATTTATAAGAACAGTTCAATGGTATCGTTGATTTTCATCCTCGATTGATTTGATTTACTAATCGATGCATTTGTTGCATAAGAATGAGTGAAAGTTCATTAATTGTTAATGTTAGTTCTTTTTAGATTTATGTCCTCTAATTTTTTTGGGATTATTGTTAATACGCCAGTATGGTATGACATATTATATATTTTGTAAATGTTTCAGGTATTTTTTTAAATAGTAATAAAATATCTTGGCGCTATTTTTTTAATGTTATAATGTATAAATTTTCTTGAGTAACATAGCCATTTGATGTAGAATACCTAGTAGTTTGTTGATTTATTTTTTAGCTGTCGATAGCTGAGAAAAGTTATGTTGAAATATTGTTGTTTTATCTTTTTAATGCCCAATACTAGCCCAAATACTGTCTTGTTTTTATAAGTATTATTTATTGGTGTATATGTTTTATTTTAACCTTTCAAAGTAAATAATCCGTAGCTTCGTTCGGGGTTAATCTTCTAAGTGTTAAATCATTTTTAAGCATATGTAGTAATTAAAATTCATTTGAAATGTTGTTGTACTTTTGTTTAGCAGATGTAATCCTTATTAGTTGTCAATATCCTTATATCCTCTTTAACCAGTTTATTTTTCTTAAAATTGCACTCCTTCATGATATATGTCTCTCCTGTGCTCGGTGTTACTTACCATCTTGTCATTTGTATGATTTTAGTTAAGTCTTCTGCGGCTTTCTTTGCATCAAGTGCAGTTTTTGTGGTATTTCTAAATCCAATATTTGAACTAGATTTCCTTTAAAGAGATTCTAATCTGCCTTGTTATATAGTAATAGTCTGTTTGATTTTTCAAGTATGAGATTTATTATGTATTTAGTGTTGAAGTTTTCTCCAACCAGAAACATATTTCCCAACATTTTAAAGAATTTGGTAAAGTTAAATTATTGGCGTACAACAAAATACTGTTATTGTGATATGCCCTACGACATCTTATACAACAAAGCTAGTGACTTATGTGATAGCAATTCTATAATCAGCTCGCTCATGATGTTTAATTGTTTGCTTAATAATTATTCCTTTCTCCTGTGTCCCCTGTCGTTATAATGATTTGTACTGTATATATAATAGTTTAATATTTTTATTTAACTTTTCATTAGTAAAGTGAGTTTCAGATATTAAAAATATATCTATAATCGCAGTGTGTATAATGTTTTTGTTTCTTATGCATATTGGTACACCCTACTGGCATACTATAATTTTAATATAAGAGCCATTATTTGGTTTTTATTGATAAGCACTGATATAAGGCTTAGAAGCGTACCGATTTAACCCAAAAGATTTTTTATTATTTTTTGTGCTTTAGCAATAGATATAGTTTGGCTATCTCAAGTTGTTAATCGCTAAATTGTCCTTTTGTTGCATAAGCATATGCTATTTCTGCTTGAAGAGTTGGACTTTTGTTGCCGTTATTTATGCAGTAAGCAACTTTTATAATGGGCCGGATGGTGTTCACACTTAACGTTAGAGGCTTTTTTCTTCTCGATCATTTGTCTATTTAATGCCCTGTTGCACATTTAATGCATCTACAAGTTTTTTAAATGTCAAACCCCTAGTAGTGTTTTCATTGTTGTATTTATCATTTTGTGTGTGGGAATTTAAATTGTACATTTATATTTAAGAGTAACGGAATTTTTATCTCCTTACTGTTATAATCTACTTTGAGATCTGTAAAAACATTGGAAGTGATATATTTTATCATATATTTGTTACATAATGTACTCTTTATTAGATGCTTTACTTCACATCTTCTATTTCAGTTGTTGGAAGAAAATTTTTAGGCTATTCTGAAACACCTTTTGATTTTCAGCTTAACGGCGTGAAACTTTATTTTCTTTTCTATTAATAGTATATACCAAACTTTCTAAGGCCGCCGATCTGCATTTATTTTAAGAGATCATATAATAAAATTCAAATTATTCCTTTTAATCGGAAGTTAGTTATAATAAGACGACTCAGTCTTTCCGATGGAAAATAGGGTAACATCAATTCAGGTTCGCAAGTCATTCAAATGCACATGTACCCGGTAGTTATATCTACACGCCAACGTCTACACGATATATAAATAATATATTGCTGGTTATACGATTCCCAATTTATAATTCTAATGAGCATCAAGCACCTACGGATGTCCGTAAAACAGTCAGTGAAACAAACCTCATCAATATCAACCAGCAAAAAGAAAGAGAATACTTCGTTCACTCGAAAATATTAATGAAAGTATAATTCAACCATACGGCAATTAAGCGTCTGTCTAATAAACATAAAAATCACATATGGTACAGACAAATAAGAGCCACGGTCATCTGGACCTCTACCAATTCATGTAGGTAATGTTATTAACTATATACCAATAAGCAAATAAAGTACAAATACTGGGAAAGGTATACTGGGCAGTTTGAAAGGTATGAAGAATGTTCAGGAACCAAAAAAAGACGTAAAGAAATATGGACAAACAAATAAGATATCCGATGAAATGTGTGTGGAGCACTTTAGGACGTTATACACAACAAAGGATCCCATAATACAAAACATAACAGATGACATACAGATATTAGTAAATGTAAATAAAAAAGAGATAAATAGAGCAATTAGAACACTAAAAAATAGGAAATCGCCTGGAACTGACGGAATTGCAAATAAATTAAAAAAATATGGAGGTGACGCATTAGCAAAAGAATTAACCACATTAATACAAAATATACTAAAGCATCAACAATACTAGACAAGTGCCAACTAAGTATTGCAATGCCAATTTTTAAAAAAGGTGAAAACAAACAACTAACAACTATCAAAGCATAAATTTACTGAATACGAACTTACAAATCACAACTAAACTGATAGCTACGTAATTAGCACAAATAATTGAAGAAGAGATGAACAACAGGGATTTCGGAGAAACAGGTTGTGTATGGATGCAATATTTGTAAACCAACAGATAACAAAAAAAGCCTTAGAATACAACAAACCAGCCTATTTTTGCTTTCTCGACATTTGTACAGAAGACGTCCGACATTTTACAACTTCAGAAAGTAATAGATGCGCAGCAACAAAGTAACGTACCAAATAGAATGACTTATCTCATACAGAATATATATAAAGACAACTATACCCTAATAAAGAATAACACTAGGTTAATAGCAGAAAAAATTCACGTAACCAAAGGACCTAGACAGGGGACTCCCTCAGTCCACTATTATTTAACTTAGTGATAAACAAAATAATAAAAGCAATACTTCACGAGAGTCCTCGTTGATACAGAATGGGAAATCAGGAAATTAGGTTAATATACTATGCGGACGACGCAACTCCTATTGCGAATAATGAAGATAACCTGCAGCGGCTATTATTATAATTCAGTACACCATATGAGACGTTTGGGTTAAGACAAAAAAGCAAAGCAACAACAATCAGTAAAGAACCGCTACGTTGCAAACTCGAACTATCTGGATCTACAGTAGCGCAAGTGATATCAATGGAATATTTAAGCATCAAAATTATAAGTAACGGAATATTAACAAGAAAGGTGGAATATCAAGCCCATAAAGCAACAAAAACATCTGCGTGCCTAAATAATACTATATGGAACAATAAACATCTGATAAGGAAGACCAAAGTTAGAATATATAAATCCTTCATAAGGCCGATTATAGCCTACGCAATCGTTACAAGGTTAGGTATGGTAAAGGCCAAACAGATACTGGAAACAACGGAGATGAGGCCACTACGAAAAATTAATGGGTGTAACTAAACTTGTCTACATAAGAAACGAGGAAATAAGCCAAAGCTACAAAGTTTAAAAGATCAACGAGTGGGTCAAAGAAAGATCAGAATGGAGTAGCCATATATTTAATATGGAAGATACCACGATAGTAAAGAGAAACCGGATAGACCGAGAAAGAGACGGAAGGATGTGCTGGAATAAAACAAACTTTAAGCTTATAAAGAAGTAGAAGAAGAGGAACCAAATGATTGAAAGTTTAAATAAAGAAATAAAAATTGTAGCTTAAGGGTCTCGCCTGATAACACTGTTAAGATATATAGTAGCGGCAGCTCTATAATACCCATACTGGGCAACAAAATAACAAATTTGAAACCATGACACCCAATCACTAAGATGGCTTGCAAGTAGTACGCTTTCTTCAGAAACCGAGGAAATTGTTACGTCCCCTAGGACCAAGTAACAACTATTAGATAGACAATGTTATTACACACGATATAGATAATACAAACAATAATCAGAAATAATAGTCATACTTAATGGTTATTTATGCTTACGAAAGCCAAATATAAAGGCACGATATAATAGGAAAAATAATATACAATTTTCTAGTAAAAACATGGCGTCCTTGACAAGATAGTGTCGCATTATATGTACAGTACCATAAAAAAGAAACTCGTAAAACTTTACTAGAATATATGTTATAACAACAAATGATTAAAAAAATACTATTTTCATTAGCAAAACTAAACAATTAGTCTACATAATTAAGTATGTTACAGAAATATTCAGAAATCTACTGACTAGGTTAAGAAAATTCAGTCAGTAGAGACATCTACAATAGATTAATAAATAAGTTTATTTTGAAACTTCTTTAATGATACAATTAAAGGTACATTTTACCAAATATGTTGTATATAGCTTAAATTTGTCACACATGGTCATTACAACCAATCAAAATTGTTTTACAAACAAAAACACCCCGAATTGCATAGATATTACAAGACATTTACTTATAAAAATAATTAAGCTAAATAAACTGTGGTTCATAACAATAAATAATTAATTATTTTGAGAGAATATAAAATCAAGAATAATTAAAAAAATCTTTTAAAAGAATTAAATAATACGCGCTCGAAAGCCGAATTAAAATTTCCTCGGTGGAACGTAAAGATAAAAACTTGAATTTTTTGCAGCTAATTAATTATTTTAATACTTAGGAAGACAATGAAAATACTTATTTTACTTTCTGTAACAATTTTTTCTTGTAACACCAATATCGCAGTTTGAAAGTCTATTCCATTTAAAGAAAATGATAAAAATATTAAACAAATGACCTAAAATTAAAAATGATAACCAAATTTAAAAAATACGTCATTAAACAGTTCAAGTGTTATTTTATTTGCTTTATTTTTGCAAGTTAAAGAAGACGTTTATTTAATGTATCCGATATATATGTAGTTGGTTGGATTTTTATTAAATTCTGTGAAAAACAAATTTACTAATAGAAAACATAAGTGTAAGCATCTTTAATATCTATACTTTGGCGTTTCTTATATTAATATAAAGACAAAAACAATCATCTACTATATATTTGAATAGAAAGTAAACAAAGACAGCCTGTACACCTAAACAGAAGGTAAACAAAGACAGCTGATATGCAATATGGCGTCGCTGAGCTCTGAACATGCGTTTGCTTACCTGTCTTCATTATAGTTTTGCATATCATACTTTCTTAAGGGGTAACACCACTGTAACCCCCCAAAAAAGCGGTTTTTTGACTTTTTTGCATGGAAGGAAAGGTAATAAAAAAACTAATAAAGTATGTTATTAGGCATATATTAAAGAATTTAAAAAAAATTGTTAAAATATATTTCAAAATGGCGGCTCTAAAGCCATTCTCCCAAGGCAAGTTGGCGTCAAGGCGCTCCGCGGCACGCACTAGAACTGATGCAAATTTAAATTTGGAGCAACATACAAAATTCTTCTTAATCTACATAAGTATGGCTAGAGAAAAACGTATAGAATTTTAAAAATACTGATTTTTGTATAATTGGCAAATATTTGAAGTTACGTGTTCGATGTTTAACGAAAAAAGGGCAGTTACTTGTTTATAAAAAATTATTTAATTAATTTATCAAATATTCCGTACCTGTTTTTCTTCGAAATATTGTTTTGAAGATGCAGTTAAAATTTTAAATGAAAATATTAAAAATTGATTAAGTTATGGAGCGTGCGGTTTTGAAAAATGGCATTTCCAGAAAAACGCCTTTAAAGTTTTGAAACCAGTTTTACATAAATTTTGTTTTGGCTTTTTTGACCGATGTCTTGTTGGATACCGTTCTTTTGTACCTTTCTTGCTTTTGTACACTTTTTGCCTTCTATTTTTACTTGTAAGAACTTTCACTTAAAAAAAGTTTTTTTGTAACAATAAAACTTTTTGCTACACATTCTAGAAGGTGCACAGTATCTTTTAAGACAAAAAATTGACTTTTTGAATATTCTACAGTGGTGTTGCCTCTTAAGGTCAACGCACCGACTTATCCCACTGTTATCATTTGTAAACAAGTTGTTCCACGTTCCCACCTTGCAAAAATTTCAGGGAAAGGGGGTGAAAAATTGTTAGGTTAGGACGCCAGAAATACCTTTTTGCGAGAAACCCCTCGTATAAATTAGGCATCAATTATTACAGAAATGTAGTTTTAGAACAATCAGCAAAAGCTTAAACATTTAATGTGACATATTTAGTTCGCACAAAAGAAATCTTAATAAAAACGATTGCACAGGCCAATTTCTACCTTATTTCGCACAACAATGCTTAACTTTTGTCTGCTAGGACGCTAAACATAGCAATAGAATTTTTAAAAACGTATTGGTGTTGATGCTTTTAGAAACTGCCTCGAAATACTAATGGATTTCTATTGCATATGAACAATGCTGGTCATAAATATTAAAATTAAGTTCTCAAACTCGACAGCATTTATTACAAAAAAAAAATGGAAATAATCAAATAATTACATAGGTCTATAGTACGATAATAAGACATCGTTGTTTTACATTGCGTTCTACATAATAAGACCATTGAAAATTGTGTTCTGGAATGGCGAGTAATTAGCGCATTATACAGTACATAAAATAGGCTCTTTATTGCATCTATTCAGATGTTAAATTTGAGCATAAAACCATCGTCTAGAATGGGATATGATTGAATCATTTGAAAGTTTTTGGGAATAATCCTCATTACAAATAATAACTTGACTTTTATAGTATGCTCTAATAAAATGAAAATGTTTTTACCATGTCCTCGAAGGAAAGAGGATATATTATTTTGCGTTGTTTGACTAAGATAAAAATAACGTTACCGTCATTCATTTTACATTTTATGAATTCAAATACGAAGCTAGAATATCAAAACCCAATTTTTGTAACTGAGTCTTAGTTACTCCTTCCAATTAGCTGATACATTTGAAATACTTCAAATATAATCTAAAAGTTTAACTCATACAACAAAATAATTATAGCAATTAATACTAGCACCTATGCATGCCATTTCTGAATTGGTTAAGTATTACTGAAAAATAAAAATTAGTTTGTAATGCTCTCATGTTTTGTTAACAAGTCATCTAACAAATCAAAAATAAGGATTTTATCACATTCGGCGCGCACAACTATATAAATAAGCGATTTAATCATGAATCCCATATACAAGAAAGCTTATATATTTAGTATCACTTATTATTTAATAGTCTAAATAATACGCATAATAATTTAAAAAGCGTATACAGTTTTTAAAAGTGAATTAGGAATATTGTAATGGATATGGGTAAAAAGATTTATCTACAGCACTATTGCGATCGAATAAGTGTGAAATCTATAATAAAAGAACTAGCCAGATATATTATTTCAGCTATTGCAAAACCTTAATGGTTAGTAAATACTTTTTTCACTATAATAAAAATTGATACCGGCAATTTTGTGTATTTTATTTCTAAACCTGTTAAAACACTTAATTTTTATAAGCCTATTTAGCCGTTACAGTATTTATTGTTTACAATACTGATATACATTTTATAAAAGCCTACTTTCAGCGTATTTGATATCGATTTATTTTGCAGTGTAACATTTTTCGTATATGAGTATTATTTTCATAACACATTTTTCATTTTTTCGGTTAGGGGTGCTTGTATACTTTTATAAAGACACAATAGTAGCACAGGCAACACGGAGGCACATAAATGTCATATTTTTGAGATATTGTAAAACTTATTTAACAATCTAGTTAATAATTCTACAGACAAAAAAATATGTCAAAAGTGATGCAACACATATGTATATTACAGATTATCATTAATTTGGACACTAACACGGTGATGGGTATTCCAATCTGCCATAGAAGAGTTTTAGCTTTAGCATTATAATTAATAATAAATTATGTTGCTATTGCTGTTCCTATTTTAAACAAACAAAATTATAAATTTATGTTAATATTTGCGAACAGCTAAAATTCTAGGTCCATCAGCAGGTGTTTTAGTCTTTGTTGCATATCTAAATGCGTAGAGGTTCGAATAAACTACATCTTATGTGTACGTGGTTAAGGTATAACATGAACGATGATTGCAAGAGACGGCTGATTTGTTGGTTTGCAGAGAAATACTAATATAGCTATCCTATTGCGCAGTACTCTATAAGATATGAGTCACGTACGTAGAAGTAAATAAAGTATGAAGCAAATGCTTAATAAATATGGTTTAAGAGATTTTAAAGTATGCAGGTCCTACAAAAGATTACAAATTTGAAGTACAGGATATCGCAGAGGTGCTGCTTGCATATGAACACCAATTTTGAAATTGTTATTACATAAATATAATTAAAAATAAAGTACAAAAAATATATAAAAAGCAATATTCACAGTGTGACATTGATCTCACAGTCTTGCTTATGATTTACGATACGATGACAAGTACTGAATTAGTCACAATTCAAAAAGATTATTTTATAACTTTAGGTTATAATACAGATGCAGAAAAGTTAGCTTATTTGCAAGTTGGTAGGCACAGTAAGTAGATTAGTGGCCATAGTTTTTTTTAGTAAACTCTGTAATGTAAGCTATGGGACTTCTTTGTGCGTTCCCTTTCTTAACATATTAAAAAATTTGATGAGAATTTTTAAAAATTGTTAAATAAAACTTAGACAGAATGTATACACTAATTTATACATTTGGTTCGCCCCTTTATTTAGATGTCAATGTTGTTGGTTCGTAAATTATAATTGCTAAAGTAAATTGTTGATACAAGTGTGGTTTAGTAAATCACTTGGTTTGTATACTTAGCAAGACTGGTATCAACACTTATGCATGTGGCCATAAAGTGTTATTCGTATAGGTAAATATTCTGCTGTTACCAATCATACTGACACTAATTTGTTAATCGAGATTTTAGAATAAAAGTGGACACATGTGGAGGCTAAAATAAGAAATAAGAGCCAATAAAAGATGTTGCCTGTATTAGATAACTCATGAGTTTATGCACAATTACAGTTATAATACCAAAATACGCAAATTGGGTGCCATGTTTACTCACTCTAGAAGAAACGCAAATTCGTATATGAACATCAACCGATTATTTTTGAATGTTTAAAAAATCCGATAATATTTTACGAAAACCACAACGCCACAAGCGAAACAGTAAGTCGAGCTGCAGATTTCATAAATTGATTCTAAAAAAGTACTAACTGCTGGAAAGATAAATTCTTCTGCTTGACCACATCAGAAGAATGGCAACTATTGCTAACAAATAAACAGGGATCGTAAAAAAATGTGACTACACAACGATACACTCAAGATGTGTTGCTGAGCAAAATTGACCGAATGAAGATTTTAAATTCCTATTCGTCCAATCTAACTCCTTCAGTTTATCTTCTATTTCCAATACCTAAAACTATGTTGGGAAAAAAAACATTTGAGTTAAACGAAAATGTGCCACATGGCGTATTTTGAGGGTCCTGAAAAATCTCGCTTTTGCGGAAGAATGTCAGTCTTGGAGAAATATTGGATCAGTTACGCAAAACTTCAAAAATAAAAAAACTTAAATTATTGTTTTTAATTTTAAAGCACTACTTATCGTATCACCCTTACGCGTACGCAAACAAAGAGGAATTTGATCCTTAAAGATAGCATTGAAGTGTTAGTACACAAATAACCTATGGGGGTCATATTTCGTTACACTAATTACGACAACAAAACAAAAAACTATACAGAATGCGGATATAAAAAAATAATTTTTTAAATATCAATAAAACAAATGCTTGGTTAAGAGGAGTCACGAAACACATATTGCACAATTCAAATGGTCGTTTGCGGGACACAACGCTAGACAAAGAGATGGTAGATGGAATCCTATCATACAACAGTGGAGACCATGGAAAGGAAAAAGACAACGTGGGCGGCCACAAATGAGTAGGAAGGACGATATTGTGAGAACTGCTGGATTTGGATGGATGCAAAGTGCACAAAACAGACAAAGATGGAAAGCGTTAGGAGAAGCCTATATCCAAAATGGACGATACCAGGCTAAAAGAAAAAGAAGAAAAGAATCGTCATAAAAAAGAATAGCATTTAATCGGTATTTTTAAATATTTAGAGAAAAACTTTTATTTTCGTTATTTTTTAATCAATGTTTTCCACTATTTGACATTTTTCTAAATCACAATCAAAACTGCGTGCCCTAAAAAATTATTTTTGGATCGAGGTCAATAATTGACCCCACCAGCTTGTCTATACCGTGGAAAGTGTTTACTTCGGCGTAGATAAAGTCCAATTCAGACAAATATGCTATAAGAATATTATAGATTTTTCAGAATTTATATGACTAGAAACATGGAAATTTACACCAGGATGATAAATAACTCATTTCAAAAAGGTCAAGTTAAAAGAGTATTAATAGAATTGTCAGATAACATTTTTACATCTCTTCTTTTTGCTCAAGACTTTCTAAAACAAGGAAATACATTAACTGGTATTGTAAAACTCAACCGAAAAAAGGTGCTGTAAGAATTTCATCGAAATAGAAACTTCGCTCTATTTTGGTATTCCAATAAGCAAATCTGATAGTTCTAGAGATATCACTTATATTTTTTCGATTAGTAAACTATGCAAAAGAATTATTACTGTTAGAACAAATTGCAAATTTGGGGAAAAATTTGCGGAGACGTTGAAATAGTGCATCAAACGGATCAACAGTTAAATTAAACTGATGCAAGACCTCGTAAGTATTAGCATAATGCAAAGTTCCGTGAAATATTGCCGTAGTTAGTTAAAGTGTCCCTGTAAAGCCGAAAACATGCACGGCAGTTGGTCATTCCGAGAAGTCATTCATATAAAATTCAACTAACACTATCGTTCGTACTTGTTCTGATCGCCGGAAATTCGTCAAATGGTTTTGGAGCATTATAAATCCTTAATTTAATCCAAATATTATCTCAATAGTTTTGTAAAAAAACAAAATTGTCACATTTAGGGTTTAAAAAAGGAAATATACTTCCAAAGAGTCACTGTGTATTGTAGCAGTCCATATTTGATAATGTTGAAAATGCTCTAACTATGAATGTCAATCGTCACATGATAACCCAGTGTTCTGACACCAACGCAAAAACATAGATCTGGAACAAATGTGGTTCCAGCAGAATAGCGTTACCAGCCGTGCAGCCGAGCAACAACTGATTTACTGCCCAAAATTTTCTCAAATGCCCACATAAACTGGTCAGCAAGATCGACATTTTATCGATGAAATTGTTCAGTACATGTGCGAAATAGTACATAAAAATTTTGTGAACCAAAATTTCTAGATGGAGCCCAGGTGGCCATTTATCAGGCACACTTTTTCATATTTAATCGGTTATTGTGTATTTTAATGTTCAATAAAAAACTAATCCTAAAATAGTCATTTTAGCCAGTTGTGTTATTATCAACATATCATTTCGATTTAAATGCATTAAAAGAAACGTGTTGCTCTAAACTGAAAGTAATACTTTATTACAATAAGTATAAATGGGCTGTGAACAATTTGTGTCGTAAAATAAGGGAGTATACGAGTTAACGTAACACTAGGCGATGTCAATTCGTTTTATTTTTCAACATTCTTTGCAGCCGCCAGCGTGTTTATGAGAGAATGGAATCACTCTGGAGACGCCTATTTTTAGGGTTACAAATTGCACTATTATAACCATTTATAGCTACCCAAAAAGCAAACAGTTACCAAAATACATCCGAAATAGTATAAGAATGATTTTAAAAATCGAAGTTGCAGAGGACCCCATCAAGCCAGTTGTGGAACCAATCTTCAACTACTCCGTTGTGTGTTCCGAATATTTAACAAGATAAATACCAAAAAGTGCTTTAATTCTAATTAATTTGTTTGTAATACACTGCTGCAGATTTTTTAAGTGCCATTGACCAACTTGCAATATTATATTTTAAGCTGTTTATTATTGTAATAATATTTTCTAAGGGATCAATAAATGTACTTAGATATACAAGGTGCGTTCAAGTTTTAATGTCTTTAAATTTTTTCTTAGCAGTGAACGTAAGAAGATAGGGTTAATTTTAAAACACGCGCCTAAATATTTTGAATTTGTAATATGGTAGCACTATACAACATACACAGGTCAAATTACCGTCATTGCAGTGAGTGCTGTTTTGTATACTTCAAATGGTTACGTTTAGTGTTCAAGAACAACGTGTAATTATCCGTTTTCTCCTCTTGCGTAGTGAAACGCCCAGTAAAATTTATCGCCAATTGAGTGCAGCCTCGGTCATAAACCAGCCGGACCAAAACCATAATTGCGCTAGTGGAGCAATGGAAGGTTATGGAAAACCGTCGATTAGATGTCGATGATATCGCCTCTAACCTTGGCATTTCCGTAGGAAATTCTGTCGAGTTCATTTTGCATTATGAATTAAAAATTCCAAAATATCTTCAACGATATATATATAATATTTTAGGACACGTTGACACGTGATGCCGCTATAATTTTCCAACCACGAAGGACACTCATTTTCTAATCATTACATCAGCGATCTTCTAGTCGGCAAAACACACATCTGAAGAAGTGTTCCCAACAGCCGTTGTGAAAAATGTGTATGTCTAGACAAAGATTGCGTTGGAAAGTAACAAAATTTCGACTTTCTTAGGTAAGTACTTTATCAGAAAAAAATTTAGTGACCTTAAAACTTGAACTTAACTTGCACTTTTGAGGTTTTGCTGATATAGTAAGTTTAGTCAAGAATTTTACTAGTATGGTCAGTAAATATTACCACGCGGGCTTATGTGTTACAAATATCACCTGGTCATCGGTAGAATACTATGGTACAGATTTCTAAAACTACAATATCTAAATTTTGCGGGTCACAGTGTAAACATCGTAATATCTTATTGTCAATAATTACAACTTATTGAAGTTATCTCAAAGTTGTTACTTTGGAAATGATAGCAAATTATAAGAGGTTGGTTAGCTATAGGTTCAAGAGAATATATAAAGGTTTTAGACAAAGTTTACTACACAGTATGGTAATGAAGTGAAATATCCAATTTGCAAGAAAATTGTAAATGCAGAGCAGTATTTAGTATTAGAGAGTTCCATAAGTCAACTTCATAGAAAGTGGCATTTCATACTCAGGTGCATATTGTTACTAAATTTTTTACGTAATTTATTTATTTTCAGTCGATTTTTATAGTAGAAAAATACCTAATTATTACTAACTATTGTCACTACAATGAGATTGATTTGATACTTAACATTTTAAATTAATTTTAAAAAAAATTTCACAAAAGGCTCTGCAGTTTGTTCAGAAATTAGAAATTACGTCTTTAATGAAAATTTAATTAAAATTATTCAAAATTTTAAGAAAGATTTTGATGGGTGGAAATACAAATGCATTTCTTCCAATTTTTCTCTGTTAGCATGTGAAATTCTCCAAATGATATGCTTTATTTCTTTTTGTTAACCTTGTATCTCAAGGTTCTGGCTGATTTTTTCCATGTGTAACATTGTGTTTTAGTGTTTTGATATTAAAGCCTAATGGAGACCGTACCGAGTTAACTAAAATGCAAGAAGGTAATCAGACAGGAAAACCATGAAATAATTGAAAGAACAAACCCAACATTAGCAGGGAAGTGAGTAAATTTAACAATAGTTAAGAATTGGTTAAGGTTAAGAGCAATATAAATAAAGACGAGAATTACAACCTTAAAATATTTAGATAAGTGAAATAAACAAGCCAGAGGCACCTAAAAAAATTTATAAGGTAGGCAACACATTATATGACAAAGGAGTATAGTAACATATTCTCAAGAAAATTAAGCATAAAAAAATAAAAGAAATAAGGCAAAATTTTTAAATTTAATTAAATTACTAAAATAAAAAAAGGTAAAGCCAACTAATGCAAAACTAAAGCAATATATTGGGTAACTCATAGTGAAAAACTGATAAAAGAAATATTCTTTAAGGTGTTAAAAACGGCAAAATCAATAATGCAAACAAAGAGAGGAAAGCAGGGCCAGCTGATACGCAATTAACCAATAGCAATTAAGAGGCAAATTCCGGTCTAAGTATAAATCGGTAACAATAAGATCGTAGGAGCAATAGATTAAGCACAAATATTAATAGCTAGACTTCCGACGGGTTGACTGGGGTCTGTTTTTTGCGTAATCATATATTTGTGGAAGTAGCTGGAAATGATAGAGATGGAAAAACTAGAAAAATGTTTAAAAAATAGGTCTAAACATAAAGCAAATAATCGTAAAACTAAACGTCTTGGTAACAGAAATGAAACAGATGCAAGAAAAAGACAAAAAACTGAAAAAAGTAGAACAAAAAATAGAGAACAGAAAACTTGAAAGAGAAGTACGCAGAAACAACATGGTGAAAGGAGTTGTCAATGCCGAAGATGAGAGCGAAACAGAAACAAAAGAAAAAGTAAGTGGGATAATACAAAAGGAAGGAACCAATCCAGATAAAATGTAGTACATAGATGAAGTAAGAAGGATTGGGAAATACTCAACAGGGAAGAAAAGATCGATAGTGGTAAGAATACACAAAATTTATGATCTTAAAAAGCGCGAAAAAAGGAAGGTTCTAATACCGAGTCTGAAAGACGCTAGGAGGATAAAGCCGCAGAGAATACATATAATATAACAAGTCACTAATAGACAATACACAGCAGAGGACACTGGATAAAATATCTCCAGGAGGACACAGCTTTGAAAAGTAACTAAGAAAAGTAACTAAAACAGTAAGGCAAAAACTAGTAAACGAAGCTAAGGATAAAACCGAGGACAAAGACCAGGCAATGAAAGAAAATGAGTAAAAAAAATAAAGAGGGAAACAAATATTACAGAACAAAAAAAATAACAAACAGAGTACAGTAAGAGGGAAGAACAAATAGTATCTAAAGTAATGCTCGAAAAGTTGAAAAACAACTACACAGTTATGAGAATAAGGTCGCGAAACGTTTAAGGACCAGTGGAAAATTTAGAAATGGAAGCAAAGAAATATAAGATGGGAATCATTGCAGCACAAGAAACGCATATAAAGGAAACCAAAATAATGGACGATTATATATTTTTCACAAATGGTGGGGAAACTAAAAGATACGGAGTTTGTTAGTAAAAAATGATTTGAAAGGAAAGGTAAAAAAGTTTATCCCAAAATGAGACAGAATTTTTACATAGAATTAACAGAACCTAACGTGTCCGTACTAAATCTGGACGCACCGAGAAAAACCAAAACAGAAGAAGAAAAAGATATAAGCATGTAAAAGAACTATACAGAATATTAAATTTAAAAAATGTCAGAATTATTGTCTGAGATACGAACGCTAAAGTGGGCAGAGAAGAAATGTAGGTACATATTACTGGGGCAGACAGGAAATATTCATGTGGCAACGAGAATGGTAAGAGACATATCACTAGCGGACGAGAATATCATGAAGACAATAAATACACACTTTAAGGAGAAGGATATCTACAACGAAACATGGAAATCACCGGATAAAACATATACGAACCAGATAGATTATATTAATGTTTAGAAACATCAGAACATGATAAGAAAGGATATAGCTATGTAGAAGCAGAGAAGAAGTAGAACTCGAGAAATTTCTACAAGAACATGGAATGATAAAACATGAAAGAACCAGATAGCATTATGATAATGAGAAACAGATCAGAACATGAAAACAAAGATGCAATTTGTGAGCGGAAAGACTACGATATTTTCAAGAGTGGAAATCAAACTGAATATGTGAAGCAATAAAGCAGAGACAAAGAATAGAAACAAGAAGCAATTTTCAGGAAACTACGAAGAAGAGAAAACATAGAGTCAATATGTGAAGCAATAACGAGAGAATATGTAGAATAGAAACGAGTACAAGAAAGTAAATCAAGGGAAGGAGAAGTGGTTTGACAAAAACTGTAAGAAGAAAATTAGATTGAGAAACAAATTACTTACGAAAGCGTTACAATCCCAAACAAGAGACAAAAGCAAATATAAAAAAATAAAGAATGGAATATAAGCAGAAAAACAAGAACAAAAAGTAACAGAAATAGAGAAATATTATAAAAAAAATTAAAATTTCTATAGAACAGTGAAGACAGGAAAAAAGAACTACAAGCAAATAGTGTACATCAAAGATAAAGAAAGGAACCCAATAAGAAGAAAGAAAAAAATTATAATAAGATGGCAAGAGTATTTTGAGAAGACGCTAAATGAAGGAACAGAAAAGAATAAGAAAAATTAATAGTGAGAACACAATATATTAGACAAGTAGAAGAAACAAATTACAAATATAACAAAAAAAAACTTAAAAACAACGAAAGTCCAGGAAGTAATGGAATAACGACTGAAAACCTGAAATATGGAGGAGAAGTACTGAGTAACAAGTTATATGAGCTGGTGCAAAGAATATTGCAGGAAGAGCAAATGCCCGAAGATTGGAAAAGGTCACAATCATTCCGCTACTCAAAAATGAAAACAAAGCAGAATGCTACAACTGTAGAACAAGTAGTTGAGCCACAACTAGGAAAATACCAAACAGATTTTAGAACAAGATGTGGCACAACATATCAAATGTTCATTATGAAGTAAGTCCTAACAACATGCTATAAATATAAAATCCCTAGACTTTAAGAAAGCATATGATCCAGTTGAAAAAAATAAAGTGATAAATACCTTCAAAGGCCTAGAAGTGCCTTCGAAACTAGTAATACTGATCATAATGACACTGAGCAGAACAACAAGTAATGTGAGAGCGCAAGGGCAAATATCAGAAGATTTTACAATCAGAACTAGACAGAGACAGGGAGATCCTTGTCAACCTTATTATTTAATATAATACTAGAAAAACTGTAAGAGATAGCCAGCCAAACCAGACAGGCGACATAACGTACAAAAGTCACCAAGTGATACAATATACAGATGGTGTAGCTATTATAACTAAGAACAAAAAAGATAAAAAATATAGTAAAAAGATTAGTGGATAATGCATACAAAGTTACAGCTGAGTTCATACAAGTGCAAAGTAATGATATTGGGAGAAGAACAGTGAGATGGAACGCTAGGATTGACGACGGGATTAGGAAAAATAAAATTTGAAATCGTAGATGAGTTTGTTTACCTACAAGTAAGAATATCAAGTAGGTGTGAGAAAGAAAAAGACTTAGAGGCCAGGCTGACAAAGGCAAACAAACGCGCAGAAAGCCTGTATCACTTTTAAGATAGAAACATCTGTAGGGAAGTGTGAAGTTCAGATTATACAGATCAACAATATACGCATGCAAAACCTAGACTTTAAGTAAGAAAATACAAAAAAGACTGCAAAGATGGGAACAGAAAACTATCAGAAGAATTGTCGGTAGAAATAATGTAGAGGATAGATAGGAAAATGGAAATAACAGAGAAATATCTGAAATATCTAAGGATCTGGCAACAGGCAAGATAGTTAAAGCAAAAAGACTGCACGGTCGGGGCACACGGAAAGGATGGGAGAAGAAAGCAATAGCCTGGAAAACACCACAATACAAAAAGAGAAAAGCGAGACAGAGAAAACGATGGCAAGCCACAGTGGTGGAAGATTTGAAGGAGAAAAATATAAGAGAGTGGAGATTCAAAGCCAAGCTTAAGCACTAAGAATACAAAAATTCTATTTTGTATTTCTACCATCTAATAATTTAATTATTTATTAAAAAAATACAGATTATATATATATATATATTTATATTATTTAATACTTTTCTATCGGGAACCAATTTGTTTGTTAAACTTCATTATCATACGTTTCTGAAATTATGGCCGAAAATCTTTATTTTTAATGAAATATTTCGTTCTTCTGGTAGACTAATATCCAGCCGTCTCATTTGAAATTGCCTCCATTAGATCAACGTATTGATCCACTCTACCCCACAGATTGCCTACAGAACCTCCCTAATTACCCAATCATATCCCTGTCGCAGATCAGCCCTTTGTAACGCAGAGCCCACAACCCCTGACCGCCATAAAGCTGCGATTCATTAAGTCTATGTGTAATTAGCCGAAGGAGCAGCAATTTTGAATAAAGCAGCATTTGTCGGCAAGCAGGTAACTGATTGGCACTTCCGCTGAAGGCCGGCAGAGGCCGACAGCTACATGCGTCACGCACCTGGAAGCCTCCCTGCCGCCCTTATTTGAAATTTAAAAAGCTGCGCGGCGCAGGAGCCCGCGATAGCGTAGGTGGAGAAAGTTTACGGCTGGGTTCAATTACTTATGTTGCAAGAATTTCATTATTACGCATGGCACTAAAGTTCCGGATTAGTTACGTAGGTATGTTCAAATTGTGATGCGTTGATTAAAATTCAACGAGGTCTCGTTTTGTAATGCTAATATAAACAGTGGTCCAGTGGAAACTAGCTTTAGATACTTTATTACGTGAAGTATTTTAAGTATGTTATGAAATTTTAATAAATATTTACTATCTCTATATGTGTATATTTACATTCACAGAACATTAATGAATGTCATAAACAAATTAAAAATTTAGAGTTATAGAGGTATAAACCGTACGATAACATTCATAAGATGTTAGATTTAGAAATTTCTAACTATTTGATAGTGTTTTGATAAATTTTTATGGGTAAAAATGTTTTAGTTGTTTATATTAACACTAAAAAATGACATTATGTCAAACAAACCTTAGTGTTACATAAGGGAGGAAATATAAAGATAATGAAATTGTTTTCAGGACCATGAACTCTTTAGCACAAGCTTTAGTGTATCAGATGACGTCTTAAGGAGCTGCATTTTGTTGTATATTTTTTGAGACTTCTTAAAACGTGTTGACCTTCATAAACAACGCAAGGCAGTATCACTCTGTTTCTTGTAGGGGAAAATGCAACAAGCCTTTTCTTGGAAAATCGCCGACGGGCAATTAAAAAACTTGATGAGTTAACTAGAATATTCTAAAGTGGTTGTTAAAGAATTTAATAAAAAAAATTAAAAATAAAAAGTTGTGGAAAAATTTACACCTTGCTACGTGTCGTGGATTAAAAGGAAATTTCAAGACTGATCATGACGTGTTAAATAAATATAATAACCCGTCATATGAAAAATGACAAATTTGAAAACAAACAGAATAGCACCCCAGGTGAATAATAAATTCCATGTCCCTAAAAGGGTCTGTCTCAAGGATTCTGGGAAGGCAAAAATTAGTTAATATGAACTGAAACCAAATAACACAAATCATAACAAAAAAAAACAAGGCTAACGATGGGCACCTTAAATGTGAGGACTAAAGAACGACTCCCAATTATACGAACTAGAAGACGAGATGAAGCACACAAAATGGGATCTTATTGGTCTTTGTAATACAAGAAGAAGAGGAGAGGAGTGTGTCACATTAAAATCATTCTACTACGAAGGATCGAAAAAACGAAAGACAACAAGGTGTAGGTTTTATTATAAGCTCTAACTCCAAACATAATCAATTTTGATATTCCAAACAAGGTAGTACAAAGACGAGGAAGTAGAAACATTTTACGACAACCCGAGGGAAGCAATTAATAGAGAAACATCCACATATACTTTTGTCATAGGCCATTTTAACACAAATCTAGGAAAGAAAAAAGAAAACAATAAAGAATACGTTGAAAAATATAGTTTTGTCACTAGAAACGATAGAGGGAACATACTTCCGGATTTTATAACAGAATATTTACTATACGCCATAAATTCCTTCTTTAACAAAAAAGCAAAGAAAATAGACATGGTTAAATCCGGACGAACAAGCAAAAAATGAAATTGATTATTTACTCTTTAGTAACAGATACATAATTACAGACGTGATAACAATAAATTGTTGTAACATAAACAGTGACAACCGAATGTTGCGAATTAATATAACTATAAATACTAAACTACAAAGAACTAAATTATGCAAACTAAAAACACATGCTATGGACATAGAGCTATTGAAAGCAAATGTACCTAAGTACCAAAAAGATTAAGGAGAGAGATAATGTACAAAACCCAGGATTGAGAAAATTTATACAGAATGAATATCTCATTGTTAATAGCGTTAAATAATGCCGCAAGAAGTGTAGCTGAAACAAAATCAACTAAAATAGAGAAAACAAGGATGAACGAAGAAGAAACAACAAACAAAAAAAGTTGTTATTTACAGAAAGAAAATACGAGGAATTTAGAAGCCTAGCCAAAGAAACGAGTAAAATCACAAAAAAACCTCGACAAATACTATGAACTGAAACTATTAGAAAAGAATAATTGATTAAAAAGTCTCAGAAGAAACGAATATAGAAGACACGTAATAGCACTAAAAAATCAACTTAGAAATGAAATAAGGGATCAAAATGCAATATTACATATAACAAAACTTATTGCTAGGACAATGATTACAATGTTACTAATATTTGCATGTTTATCTGATCTTGCTTTGTTCGTTATTCACTATCGGATTCGGAGACACACAAGTCTTGGGGAAGTTTGCGCTTGAGCCTGTGGTGCACGTTTTGTCTACCGATATTGTAGTAGATTGCACCACCGCACTCGCGGATGTTTTTAAAGAATTTGACTGAACTTTCACTGATAAACTCTTGAACTGTAGGCATTTCACGTTCATAGTGGAGTTGTTCATTCCTGATGTACCATGGTACGTTCGCTGCTATTCTGAGAATGTTGTTTTGAAGACATTGAATTTTTTGAATGTTGGATTTTGCTGTTACTCCAGATCGGTGAGGCGTAGCGAATCAACGGCCTTATTATAGATTTGTATATTAGGGTGTCACATTTTGGGTTAAGTGAAGATTTCCTATTTATGATAGGATACAGTTGGGCTAGTCTCGCGTATGCTTGGTTTAGTTTGAGATTTATATGAAGTTTCCATGTGAGACGTGTATCAAGAAATATCCCTAGGTACTTGACTGCAGCATCAGTGGGGTTCCATGGAATAATGTTTTGGTTGATTGTGAGGTTAGGAGGGTTTATGATGCATCTTAGCGAGAAGATTTTTGCTTGAATTTGCTTGAGTTGATTTTTATGTTCCATTTGTTATACCACGAGTATAGTTGGTGAATCGTATTCTGTATTGATTGATAGCTAGAATGAGATCGGTGTGCTGGGTTACGACAGCTGTGTTGTATGCGAAGGTTGCTAATGTTGCTTTAGTAGGCGGAACGTCATAAGTAAATATGGTAAATAGTAGCGGTCCTAGCACGCTTCCTTGCGGAACACCAGATTGTTTTCGATTCCGAAATTGCGCAATTGATGCGTACAGCGAAAGTTCTTTCTTCAAGAAAAGAGAAGGTTATTGCTTTAATGTAGTTGGTTATTTGGAGATTAATTATTTTGCTTTTCAGACCTTCGATCCAAACCTTATCAAAGGCCTGAGCGATGTCAAGGAAAACTGCAACTGTATAATTTTTGTTTTCAAACCCTTCTTCTACTGTTTCAGAGATGCGCTATAGCTGATGTAGAGTCGAATAAGTTTTTCTAAAGCCAAACTGGAACGGTGGTATTACATTGAGAGGGGTTTGTTCCTTCATTAAGCGGGAATGTATGATTTTCTCTAGTATTTTTGATAACCTTGGCAACAAGCTTATTGGCCTGTAACTGTCTCTTTGTCTTTTCCCGGCTTAGGGAATACTCAGATGTTTGCATACTTCCAAGTCTGGGGAAAATAGCCTAGTCGAAGGCATGCATTCTACACGGTGGCAAGATATGCTAGGTTTTTTGAGGTAAGGTGTTTAAGCACTAAATTTGTAACGAGATCTGGCCCAGGGAATTTTTTAATAGGAAGATTGTCAATTAGGGTTTTGATTTCATGGGGGATGGTGGAGGATATCGTTTCAGTTATTACGGGTTGATTGGATTCAATATGGTTAATTATATAAACAAAGTGGTTTGGGAGGCAAGTAGATTTGGGAGTGAAAACTTTTTCGTAATAGTCCGCAAAGGCTGCTGATTTTTCGGCATCTGTGGTGTAAGGTATATTAGCTGCTGTTATCGTTGGTAATTCCTCGCGTTGTTTTAGTAAACGTTTTGTGGCTCTCCACATTCCGTGGTCATTTGGTTCCAAGTCCTTAATGTACCTGTGATAGTTGGAGATTCGCAGTTCGTCTAAGACTTGTTTTAGTCGCCTAGCTTAACTTTTCTTCTTAATTAAATCACTTATTTCTGTGGGAAGGTGATGGTGATTGGGTTTGTGGTTGCGTTTGTTAGCTTACGTTGCTTAACAAGCGCTGGCTGAAAGTGTAGATGTTAATTTATCTACTGCGTTATCTATATCTTCTTTGTTATTTAGACTGATTGGGCACTTTAGTTGGCTGTTGAGGACGTTTTGAAAGTTCTCCCATTTAATTATCCCAATTGTGACTCGTGGTGGAGGCTGTACTATTTGGGGGATTCAAGTGAATGATATGACAACCGGTAGATGGTCAGAGTCAAGTTCGTCTATTACATTCTGATGTATTTGCTTGTCAAAGTTCTTTTGTAGCATTATGTCTAATATGTCGGGTAGGTGATCGGAGCGGTTAGGGTAGTATGTCTATCTTTCAGGAGTTGTTATTTGAAAGGAATATTTTGTTGCGTAGCCTTCTATTTTGATTCCTTCGGGGTTGTTTGCTCGATTGCCCCATAGTTGGTTTTTGAATTTAAGTCTCCTATCATTAGTAGTGGTTCGGTTGAGCTGAATGTGGCTTTAAAATCTTCTTCATTTAACTTGTTATTGGGTTGACGATAAGTACTTATTATTATGAGATATAACTCGCTGAGTTTGATTTTGATTCCTATTGCTTCAAGGATTTGATTGAGAGGGTTGGGGATAGGGTTATGGATAATTTTCTTATTAATGAAAATTGCTACTCCTCCGGCTGCTTTACAAGATATTCTATCGTTGCGATACACATGATATCCAGGTATTTTTATTGTGTCTGTTTCGGATAGGTGAGTTTCCGTTACGCAAGAAATATCGATGTTACATCTGGCTAGGAATGCTATATATATTGATCTCTGGCTTAAGATGCCATTAGCGTTCCACAAAAGAATTGATAATTTTTCTATAAGTTTCGGAGACCTATGGTCCATTAAAATGTAGGGGAGGATTGTGTTGGTGATGAAATTTTTAATTTGAAGAAGGAATGGAGTAAGTAGGTGCAAAAAAGATTTTATCAAGTTATTTCTGTTAGAGGAGTCTGTAGAAGTGGTTGGTTGATTGGGTTTGTTAAGATTGATAGTAGGTGTTGTAGAGTTTCGTACTCGGTCAGTATATGTACGACTAGGAATGGTTTGGTTGTCTCTATTAATTCTTGAATAAGAGTGGCTGTTGCTATTGTTGGCTGTTATTAGTTTATTCATTAGTTGTAAGTGGTGCTGGTATCCGCGATAGCTTGCTGGGTGCGGGCCACCGCAGTTGGCGCACTTTAGTGGATCTTCGGGTTTTTTCATACATTGGTGATGTTGGTGATCGCCACCGCATTTCACACAACGATGATCTAAATTACAATAATTCTTTATGTGGCCGTAGTTTTGGCAACGATAACACTGTGGGGTATTTGCTGGTTTTTTATATAGTTCAACTATAACTATTGAATTGAAGAGACTTTTTAGAGCATAAATATTTTTAGCATCTTCGTTATCGGTGAGATCCACTGCACAAACTGATAGTGGCTGTTTATTTTTGGTTAGGAGGCGGGTAACTTTGATAATTGGCATCGTTTTCTTGTTCGGTTAAAGATAAAGCAACATTTTTAATTACAAAGTTAAGTGGCTTTCCATTTGGATTTTGGAAAGTGTGATATTTAATTCCGTTGTTATTGAAATATTTAGTTAAATTTCTGAAGTTGTCTTCGTTGGATGAATTTATTTTAACCGTGTTCATATTACAGAAAGTGAAAAATTTGCCTTGTGTTAATTTTTTGATATCTTCGGTTAATTCCATGTGGTTTATGGTGTTATGTAGATAAATAGGAAGTATTTTTGGTTTTGTTGTCGAAGCTTTAGTTTTGTCGTTTAAGTGTACGGGTTGTTTATCATTATCATTTAGGTTATCAGTTTTATTGCTCTCGAGATTAGTTAGAACGCTGAATTTATTTCGTGTTGTTATATTTGGAATCCAGGCATAACGTTTTTGCACTGCATTAATTGGAGGTGTTAGCGAATCGAATTTATGCTTATTTTGCGTTTGAATTTCCATTGTTTAGTTTTTAAGTTTATTTTGTTCTATAAAAATAACTATTTACAGGATAAGTTGGTAATTGAGTATTTAATTGTTAAGTAAATAAGTACGCCTGACCTTTACGCTGCAGCTCGGCTGCGGAGATATGGCAGGTAAAAATAGCTCGTTCGCACACCTCCACTAAGTTTCAATGCGCGGGCCGAACTCTCGAACAATGTGTAATGCCAGTACTGACGTATGTGTTCAAACCTGGACGATTACCAAAAAATCAATGGTTATGCTCCAAATAACGCAAAAAGCTCTAGAAAGGCGGATGATTGGAATTTTTCTAATAAAACTGAGGCATAAAGGTATAACCAAAATAAAGGATGTGAGTGAAACAATAGCGGAACTCAAATGGAACTTTGCAGGCCATGTAGCCAATGTCAGGATGTAAGATGGACAAATTAGTACTACAATGAATACCATACCAAGGAAGAAGATCCAGAGTACTACCACTTAAGCGCTGGATAGACGACATAAAACTTACAACTGGTTTATAACGGATGACAAAGGCACAGAACAGATACAGATAGAAATAAATGAGGAAGGCCTATGTCCAATAATGGATCGAATGAGGGCTGTAAAAAAATACAATGTTATAAATAAATTCAATTTTTTGAATTTCTTTTGGTGCTATACAGAACACATGAGCTATATTAATAAGAAATATATTTCCATCCAGAATATTTTGAAACAAAACCATAATATATGTTAAACACTCTCAAAATAGAAGTTGTTAACGTATAAGAAAATAGCCCAGTGTGTGTAGAGTAAATAATTCAAATAAATCCAATGGTTACAGTTCTTTCTCTCGTAATTGAAGTAAAGCAATATCTCATTTAAAGGCTTACAACCGGGTACGAGGGGACAATATGAATTTACACGTATTCCACTGACTTTTATTAAAAGTGTTCTTATGCAATCGCGAACGTCGCTAAATGTTAACTTTCGAAAGTGAGTATTTTATAAGGAATTTTTTTGTTTAAAAATACCATAGTTGCGAATTTGATGGAAGAAGTAATGAGAAAGATAAAGGAAAATATATTTTAAAAATTACAAAATTAACTAATGCTCGGAAGGAAATAGTTTTTTCATCACATGTTTTTGTATCCGACATTACAATATATAAAATGCTCAAAGTTGTCTGAAGGGTGCAACATTCAATCATTTGATTAATTTTATATTTAGTCTCATTGGTACTTATAAACTACAAAGTAAATAAACAGGTAAAAAGAAGACTAAATAACTATCGCGAAACAAGTTACGTTAACCTCTCATCTTTGCAGCAAGTTAAGGCTTAATATAAGTTTTAACCTGCTCATAACGCGTCTGTGCAAAAAGATTACTGTCGGTAAAGTAAACGAAAAATGTAATTGCATCAATAATAATTTGTGTTATCGTAATGTTGCTTAGCTACACATACAAAAAAGAACTTTGCTGATTACAAATTAGACAAGAATACGAGGGATGTTCAACTGATAAACAGAATAATTATTTTCCTTCAATTCTGGTGATACAAATTTTCTGGTTTTTTAAATTAAAATTTACTATTTTTGACGTATTGTTGTAACAGATCACCAGTGATTAATTGTTTAATAAAATTGTTAAATGTCTAATATAATAATTATAAGTTCTGTTGCACCAAGAACAATTATAAGACTTTTACTTTTTTGAAATTTTGGTGATATCTTGAGCACAGTTTGGAAAAACATATTTATCTAGAATTGGTGCAAAACTTTCAAAACTGAGATTTGTTACTATGTTCTCTTAACAGAACAACTAGTAATGCTGTTGTTACAGCTGTGCGTTTGCGGTTACAACAGCAACCAGAAATCTTCTACGAAAAAATGATAAATATGTATCACAGAGGAAGGGACTGTCGAAAAATAAGAATTAAATTTCAGTTATGAGTTGAACATCGCTTGTATAGCTTTTAACATATATATTAGGGCGCCAATAGTTGCCAATCTCTGCAGAATGCAGAAATTGCTAAATAAGCGCCGGTCTTCGACAAAAATAAAATTCAGTTCAATAGTTTTCATAACTTTTTACATCATAATGTTAAATTTTGCCTAACAAGCGCCTTAATATTTTAGGTGATGATGTTCCACTCTCTTTTCTCGCTTTCAGTAACAGTAACCAAAGAAATTTTAATTTTTTGAGTAACCCTGCGCCGTATGTGACCGGATTTTGATTTATTTTGTTGTACACTACGATACTTTACATATAATGCAATTTCTAATCTGAACATAATGTACATAAACATTCAGAAAGACAAGCGTTTCGTAATTTGAGAGTTTGATGCAAAGCTTGTAACAAATGTAGTAAACAATATCAAACATTTAGTGATTTGAAAATTGGCCCGGGAAGAATTCAAACCAACGAAAGAAAATTATTTTAAAAATTCTTTTGATGAACTTGAGGAATAAAGAATAATTTGTATTGTAAAAAATTTCGTTGGTGTTCCAAGAGAAACGATCGATACGGACTAAGCGAATCGAATTTTTTGTTGGTAGCGTTGGGTGTATTAATTGAAGAAGAAAACAATATTTGTAAAGAAGGACCTAAAAACAGTGGTAACCAAAGCGCCAATTTTATTAACATTGCTTAAAATTATAGAAATGTGAACAAAATTACTGTAATATTATTGTAATGGTGTGATATGCTGGAAGCAACTAAGGGAAGCAAAAGCTTTTCAATCAAAACTTCAGACCACCAAAAGAAATAAAAAATAGATGTATGACCGACGAATTACTGCTACCAATAAATCTCAAACAAGCACGTAAGACCCTATGCATAAAATTAAACTATAGGGTTTAACAAAATTTTATTGAAACAAATGACAGTGAATTATGATCAAAAATTTTACGGCCGGAACCGAAAATATTGCGGCTACTTCCGGTCACAGCGGTCTCGTGATTTTCCGATCAGGCTGATTTTTTGGCGACTGGAATTGACTTATGGTCTTTAGTTGAATACTGAACAAGTTATGTGTCTATCTATCACAGATCAAAAATTATAAGGTGTGGTAGATGTCAGAAATGACATAAATAGAAGCTGGTCTCCAGCTTGGAAGCTCCCTTGATCAAAAGTTATAAGGCGTGACAAACGACGGACATAACAAAAGTAAAGCTGGTCTCCAGCTTAAAAGCTGAGTCCGCTAAAAATGATCAGATGAAATGGATATTTGCTTTTAGTTTTCCTCATTTGTGTAAATGCATGTAAACAGTGTATTGACGTGTACGTAACTATATTATCTAGAAAAGTTGAAAATCAAATAAATGTGCTGTCTACACAATCGATTTATTTGTAATTCTTTGATAACATCTCAAACATGTAAAAATTTGAAGGAAGATGGGTGAAAAATGTATAGAAATTCAAAAATCTTAATTGAGTGTGCCCGTTTGACTTTCGGAGCGTAAGGCCGTTCCGCGGTCGCCTACTCCGCATTATAAAACGAGTGCGAGCTGACCTGAGGTCAAGTTCTTGTCGATAGTTGTAGTTATCACTTCGAATAAACTCTAATTAACCGCAACCCGTAAATATCTCAGCACAACAGACAAACCCCCACGGAGGGGGGGGGGTGTTTCCTCAGCACAACTAAATGGGTAAGATGAATAATAACGATCTTTCACCACCTGACACACCAAATAAATAATATTATTTCGATCCCGCCACACTAATCGCAGCTAACAAATATTAAAAATTCAGAATTAACTTAAGTACTATTGAGGATTACAGAAAAATCACCAAACTTTAAAATGTAACAAATTAAATTACCACACATTTAAAAACCCTGAATAGAACAATTTTTCAGTTATTATCCGAAATCTTCCGGTTTCAATTACTGATAAGGAAGTATTAGAAGAGTTAATAAATCTGAAATACCCTGTAACTAAAGTTACTCGTCTTTATAACAAGGACAGAAAGCATATACCGCTATGCGCGGTGGACCTGGAAGACATCGCAATGGCAAAAAAAATTATAAACTTAAAAAAATCTAGTATAATATCATTGAAGTGGAAGTAAGAAGAAAATCAAAAGAAATTTCCCAATGTTAACTGTACGGACATACAGGGAATTATTGCTAAATGGAGCCACGGTGAATCAAGTGTACAAATAATCATGAATATAATAAATGCTCAAAAAATCCTACTGATCCCCCTCAATGCGTGAATTGCAAAGAACTGCATCCCGCGAACTTCAAAGGATGCAATTATTGCCAGAAAATTAGACGTCAATACAACCCTTCAAATCTTAAGTTCAACTAGAGCACGAGCGTGGATTTTACCAGCCACAACAAAAGTAGATGTAAGTCAAAATATCTAACAATTGGATTCCTATGAACAACAAGACTACAACAGATCTTTTCCCAAACTACCAACAAAACTTAGAGGAAATCACGAAACCAAACATGAAGAACAGGACCTTCTAACCAGTATTGTATCAAAAGTAAGTGAGCTACTAATACCACACTTGGATAAAATTATGCCTTATCTAACGAAACTAATATTGCTTTCCTCTTATGGATCCAAATAAAAAATTCACAATTAGTAATATAACAGTCCTAAATTGGAACGCTGATGGCATAAAGAGGCAGCGCAGTATATTTATCGAGTTCTTGTTTAGACATAACGTTGACGTGGCTTGCGCCACCGAGACACATCTTATAAATACAGAAATTTTCAAGTTACCAGGGTACAATGTACATAGAAGGGATAAAGAAACGCAAACAGCATCGAGAGGAGTGGTAATTGCAATCAAACAAAAATTAGCTCACTACCAATTACCGGATCTAAACCTTGAAAACCTAGAAACAGCAGCTGTTAACCTGATATTTAAAAATAAAACTAAAATCATATTTCATGCAGTTTATAAACAACCAAATAAACGGATTCTAGAAGAAGACATTTCAAAAATTTTCTGCACAAATAAACCAACATTGCTAATTGGGGATCTAAATTGCAAACAAAAATTCTGGGGATTTAGAGCTGATAACCCGAATGGTGTGAGGCTAAATAAAATACTGACAAATCACAACATACAAATATCAGCCCCTAAAGAATATACTTACTATCCCTATAGAACAGATTATAAACCAGATATCTTGGATGTCGTTTTATTTAAAAACTTTCAAACACCTATCTACCAAATCTTTCCGGATGACACTGCTATCTTGACACAAAGTGAAAACCTCCAAGTAGCAGTGAACTATCTACAAAGTACCCTAGATGAGATGCACAACTGGTTTAACAACTGGAAAATTAAAGTCAACATAACAAAGACAGAGACAAAAATCTTTATCCTAAAACAAACAAAGTACTTACCAATTATAAAATTAAACCAAAATAAGATTGAGTGGAACAGCAAGGATTCAGCAATCAAATATTTGGGCGTCTACTTAGACACCAGACTAGGGTGGGGCTTCCATGTGAACAAAAAACTAAGTGAGTGCTATTCCAAACTGGGTATCCTATACCCGCTTATAAATCGAAAATCACATTTGCGTGTAGAGTGCATGATGCTAATATATAAAACAATACTAAGACCTATTTAACATATGCGTGCCTGTATGGAGAAATGCAGTTAATACACACCACAGAAAATTACAAGTCCTGCAAATTAAAGTTGCTCGAATTTGGGTGAATGCGCCATGGTTTGTGCGGAATGACCAAATTCACAAAGAACTAAATTTACCGCCTCTACTGGATCACATAAATAAACAGTGCAAGAAATTCTTTGATAATATAAGTGAATGCGACAGTACAGTGACGTATAACCTCGGTCAAAAAGGTAAACATAAAAGACTAAAAAGAAGACTCCCATAGGACTTATGTCAATAAATACATAACATTCATAGACAAGCAATCAATATACAAGGTCCATCCCAAAAGAAATGAGCCTTATTTTTTTTCGGACGCGAGTGTACATTCCGGCGTGCTCTGACGCTTGGGGCAGGTGGTGGGGGGTCTTAGCTTCCATACGCGGTCGGTGCAAGTCGGCTCTGAGCTCTCGGAGCGGCAGGACGGGTGTTTCCGTGAATGTCTATTTTCAATTTTCGACACGGCGCGATGGATTCAAAAATCGATCAACGCTACGCAATTAAATTCTGCTTCAAACTCGGCAAGAATGCTACCGAAACGTTTGGAATGCTTCAGGAGGCCTTCAAGGATGATTGTTTATCGTACTGCAAGTTAAAAAGTGGCACAAAGCATTTAAGGAGGGCCGGAAGAGGTGGCCGACGAACCTCGGTCTGGACGACCGTCAACCTCCCGAACCGACGAGAACGTGCAGCGAGTGCGCGATTTTTGAACGCCGATCATCGGTTCAGTGTTTATCAAGTAGCAGATGCCTAAACATTCCGAAATCGACAGTACATCGAGTCATTTCCGAGGATTTATCGATGCGGAAGGTGTGCGCCAAACTTGTGCCGCGGGTGTTGACTGACGAACAAAACAGCTCCGGTGGTTCGGTGTGAAGAACTCTTGCAAATGTGCGAAGATGACCCGGAGTTTTTAAACAAAGTGGTAACAGGAGACGAAACATGGTGTTTCCAGTACGATCCGGAGACAAAAAGGCAGAGCGCTGAGTGGCACACCAGGCCTACCAGGAAGCCTTCCGGACTTGGAAGACCCGTCTCCAAAAGTGCATTGATGCAGGAGGATCCTATTTTGAAGAATTTTGAGGTGTTGTAGCGATCTGCTCAATAAAACTATTTTTTTTTGAAAAAGGCTCATTTCTTTTGGGATGGACCCTGTATGTATTAAATCGAATAAATGTACAATGTAATATATGAGGAATGTAACCCTCACAATGTTAGTATAAGTTAAGAATTAAGACGCACAACCGAATCATGTATAGCAAAATCAATGCTGAGCTGATTAAACTATAATAAAAAAAATCTTAGTCAGGTTATGCCTCCTTTAATAAAGGTTGTGCAGTACTTTTAATAATGATGCAGTTGCTAGAATTAAATGTTAGCGAGCACTACAAAATGTTCGCAGATCGGGGCGACGTGCATCGAATTACCCGGAAGGACCGGGCTGAAGAAGCAGCACGAAGGAGGTTAGTACTCTCGTAGACTGATGTATGCACTAGCATGATTAGTATTAAATTGGCGTAATAATTGGTATTTTTCCAACTCTAAAGTTTATTTGTAATTTTTCAAATTGGTGGACGTGATAGTAAAGAAATTGTGTGATCTATTTACCATTTAGAACATTAAAAAGACATCATAAATGATCTAACATTATATATTATATACTTTTATCTCGCCCTAGTATTGAATACCAAACTTTTCTGCAGATTCTACGCTATAATAAAAAACCTACGTACTTCATACTTTGACGTACAGAAATGGCTAATTCTGCTAAGTAATCTGTACAAATTTTCTACTGAATCCAACGGATAATGAGTTTTTGGTGCCATTGATGTACAGCCCATCTTCGTTGCCAGTTAATTTCACAAACTAAAGGTGCTCAATGTTTATTTTCATTATATAACCACTCTATTATATCTACTCACCCAATTTGCAAATCAGATTTTATCAGTAAAAATTGCAAAATGTTACTGATCGAAATAGCACCTAACTAAGCTTATGTGTATCAAAACAAAATTACAATTTTATATTGTGTAACCCAATTAAAAGTTATAAAAGAGTGGAAACATAATAGTCAATTCAATTCACGATAAAGATAATGTGGAAAAGTCGGACCAAGATAAAAATATATTAACTGTCGGTCATAAATTAGAATTAAGACTATCGATAATAATAAAAGATGGATAACCAAAACACTATGGTTCACAAAGAAAATTAAACAAAAAAGCTCCCAGAAGAAAAATGCTTATATCAAATATTTTTCAACTAAAATTAGATATAGAATATAAAAGAATAAGGAACTCCATAAGTTGGCAAGGAAAATAAAATCAGAGTAATGGAAGCGATTTACGAAAGAGTTAGTCAGATTTCTACGAGCAACGACAGAAATGACGAGAGCACGACAGCCGCGACGTAAAGGCCTCGGCCTACCATACTAACGCGCGGCGGGCCCTGGGTTCGACTCCCAGGTCAAAAATAACGGCAAACATCGAGTGCCCTCCGGCCATCATACAAACACCTTGGCGGTCTAAAGTACATTCTCCTTCTTCTAACGGGTCAGACTAGCCACCTGCCCGGGGTACGCCCAACATGGCTCATAGTACTACACGAAATGTGTAGTTAGAAACAGGCTAATGGCCTATATAAGAGTAGAAGAAGAAGAAGAAGAACGACAGAAATATGGAGGTTTATCAGACAACAGAGTAAAATCAAGAAATTGATTGAATACAAACATATTAAAAAGGAACCATGGGTTATTTACCTAACAAATCCATAAAAATAAGTCAATTAATATTCTACAAGAAACACCAAATATAATAACAACAAAAATAAGTAATGAAAAAAAAGTGAAAGGGGTACTATAAAAAATAAAAAACAGAAAATCCCCAGACAAAGATCAAATAGTAAACGAAGTACTTAAATATGAAGGCAGCAAACATGAAAAGGAGAAAAACACAATAGAACGAACATATGTAATAGAAAAAGTGGCAGATGAAAGAGTGGTGAGTACAAAGAAATAAGTCACTAGTTGATGCAAGAGCGATTAGAGGATGACCGAAGAGAGAAAAGACAGTTCTGCCTATTTACGAGATAGAAGAAGAAGGACCACTTTGGCACAAAAATTTCATATATTTTGTCAGCCTTTTGCAGTATTGAGATAGGCCTGCTTGAGATTTGAATTAACGCCACGCTTGCCGGGCGTTGAGTGGATAGGTCAGAATGTATTTACGACCACCGAAGGTGTTTGTATGACGGAGAGCATTAGATGTTTGTTATTGCCAGGGTTCGAACCCGGGGTCGTTGCGCGCCAGTTTGGCAGGTCGAGGCCTTTACCTCGCGGCTGTCGTGCTTTTATATTACCTTTCTTTAAAAATATTTTTATAATATACTAAATATTAGTAAGCATTACTCGTATACACAAAAATACAGGATGCACTAGTTGCTAAACTGTATATATTCAAAGCGTTTCGATCACATTTTTGTTAAACACATAATTCTTGTTTTCTATTATAAAGTTTTTTAAACTTGTACTATCGTATTATATAAAAAACATTACTACAGTATGCACCAAACACAAATCTTACAATAAAATAATAACAAATTCCCCGCAAGAGAAATTTAATCTAAATTTGATAAATATTTACATCCTGGTGCATTAACGACTAAATTGCGGCTTCCGGGAAATCATCCACCGGCGCCTTTCACGCCTCCCTTTGATCATAATCCCGACTGCCGCCCGAGATAGAACCCTTGGCAAAACCTTGAGCAATTAACCCAAGACCCCATATTAAATCAAAACGACTCATAATCTGCCGCATCGCCAGATTAGCCCTCGCAACGATAGCCAACGCTAATCCATAGTTCGGTGCGTATCGAACATTGAATTTGGAGAAACGCAGTAGGAATTACCAGGCGCGGTGCTGCATAATTCAGTGAACCATCGATAGGACTGCGGCCGGAATACAAAAAGAAGCTGGCTGCATCCCGCGTGCGTTAAGGGCAGGTATTCGCATGCCGCGTAGGCTCGGATCGACACTACCGCCTGAACGATTGCTGAGATTTACATAAACACCCAGGTGGATCAATGAGAATCTACCGCGAAATTGTGTAAATGTAGATCCGGGTGGAATGCCTGTTGACGCCGTTATTGCTACTTTCGTCACTCCCGAACGAATTTCTGTTCCTCCTGCTTCCAATAAAGGCAAGTTTTATTTTAACTTACAACAAATACAAATAAACTGCCTGTTTAAATCTAAATTGAAGTATAGGTGTACAAAACGATACACACGGTGTTACAAAATGAATAATCCGATTTAAAACGTTTATATTATAAAAAATAATAAACATAGGCACTTAAGATTAATTATATATTGCAGGGATAACCTCGAAATGTTTTTTTACATACCAAATCATACATGCTGAATATGCCCCCTTTACGGTAGCCAAATTCGTCTCAAATTTTTGCGAGCATGTCTAGATACACTGTTGCCACGGATCCTGTTATACGGTTCCGCAGTTCGGTCATTGTAGTTGGAACAGGAGGCACATAAACGCAGTCTTTTATAACCCCCACAAGAAAACAAATCGCACACATTGAGGTTCGGCGACCTTATAGGCTAGTGATGTAAAGTTGAATTGTTAGGCCGATCCATTGATGTGGAATCTGATTATTCAAAAATTCTTAAACTTCCAGGCTCTAGTGTAGTGGTGCCCTGTCCTGCTGGAAAATGGGGTTATTTAAATCGATTTCTAACTAGGGGAACATTCAGTTTTCAAGCATATTTTAATATTTGATTTCCATAGCAGTGTTCTGTAAGAAGAAAAAGAGATCGTCCACTTTTTCTGAGAAATTGCAGAAAAAAAATCTTAAATTCATGCTGTACAAATTGATGTGGCTGCTCCGTATGGAAGTTTGCCTTGCCACTTAAATAAAAAGTAGCCCCATCAGAAAACACCTTTTGGAGGATGAATTTACACAATTCCACATGTCGTTGTTTTTCACTTGCATGAAGAACTTGCATTCATTGAATCTGTTCGGTTTGATAATCAAACGTCACCGCAACACACGTCAAACAGACGCTGAGGAAATGTTTAGTTGATTACCGGCACGGTGAGTGGATTTTTGGGAGCTACGTGCGAAGGGGGTGGGCTCTACATCTTCGTCTGACACGCGAGAATGACCACTGGATTTGCCTTTACACGGATAATCCGTGTCTCGTAATTGTCTATACTATCGCCTCAAGCTCTGAGCTGTAGGAGGTTTAACGCTTATTTTCGCTGAAAAACACGCTGAAGAGTTCTTACGGACTCACATTTTGCGAAGCGTGGAACACAAAATAATTTCTGTTGTCCAGTCACCACCCTGACAAACACTAAAGTGGCAGGTGAACGAAGCGCACTGGTAATACCTATCGACAACCGCGTAAAACTCGGAAATTCCCCCTTTACATTGTACATTGTTCGATCAAAACGGATTAAAAGCTGAATAGTTATGATTTTTTTTAAATCGGATGATTCTTTTTGAAACACCCTCTATTTTTATCGTTCTTACGCTCTGCTAAACATTTAATGCTATTACTTAAATTTATACCTATAAAAAGTTTGAATTGCAATAATTAAAAATATATACTATATCCATATCAAAATGAAGTTTTAAACCATCATTATTAATATACATTAGCATTGGCGGTTGCCAGAGCCAGGTTAAAATAAATTTAAATTTTGATACTATAAAGTAATCTAAATTGAATTTCAAGAAATTCTTATGAATAAAACACAAAATATTTTATTGCTACTAGTGTAAAGTATATATTTAGTAGTTACGTATGAAATATGATGTCAGCTAAGTCCCCCCACAACTTTCAGCAAAGTTTTCATAACGCTTTCCTACAAATGCGGAACTATTTCGGCAATTGCACGTCTAGTGCTCTTTTTTAGTACTAACGTTGTAGCAGGTTCATTAAAATAAACCCTTTACTTCAAATAATTTCAGGAAAACAATCTAATGTGGTTAGATTGCAGAACCGCTATAGCCAGCTAATCGATGTCATCCATCTATAAGATAGCACAATCTGAAAATTTTGTTTAAATTAATGTCTTGTGTGGCTCCATCTTATTGAAACCACATGTTGTTTTACTGAAATCGTTGGTTTATTAAAAAGAAAGTTGCTTGGCGTCTCCCGATAGCGTAAACTGTTGACAGTAATAGCGTTGCCAAATTTGCTCTCAAAAAAGTACGGGCCCACAATGCACTTAAACAGTATATTTTTGAAAATGTTTTGTTTTTTCTTCAATAGTACGTAGATTTTAACTAACTCAGAAGCAATAATTTTGATAATTCACAGAACCATTTAAAGAAAAATGAGCTTTATCGCTTAATAGCCTGTTTTTATAATAAACTTGACTGACATTGATGTGTTGCTGCACGATATATGGCGCCATAACGACTTTGTCATGTATTTAGACAAGGATTGCCTACCAAAAGTTATTTCTGGCGTCCTAGGCTGATAAGTTTTTGTAATGTGCGAACGAATAAATTTTTAATTGGATACTAACGGTGCAAATGCATGCTTTCGACGTTTGTAGCACACAAACGGCGCGTATTTAAAATAGTTCAATTAGAATCACCCTGTATAATGCAAAAGGTAGAATATACACATTTTTTAAAGTATCCATCATATAATGTTGAAGAAATCATAATTAAAAAGCTTCTCTTTAGAGATGAGGGTTTGATGTTTTATATAACTATAATCGAGTACGGTTATACTACACCCTGGATATAGTTAACCCTTGCTTGCTAACTCCCAGTCCCATATATACTTCACTAACGTTAAAAAAGTCCGGGTATAGCTGGCGTCAAGTTTGGTTATAATTGTCTACCAAATATTGCTAAATATAAAACATTATAAGTAAAACTTAAAAATTTTTTATTGCGGATGGTTTTTGTTAATTCCCAACTTGTACAGGTATAAACATATTCTTGGAACAATAGAAAGGTTTGTCCATCCTTTTGTAACTTTCTGCTTTTCAACATTTCTTTTGTTTTGTTTGTTATCATTTTTCTTATAAATTTGTCTCTCTATTAAACCAGTGTATAATCTGTAAATCACCCCCCGTTCATGTTATTGGTTTCATTCGGTTGGTCGAAAGGTTTAAAAGAAAAGTGTTGTTGTTGGATACCAAAATGACAGTTATTCAAGAAATACAGAATGGTTCTAGTCAGAGTGAAGTGAGCAGAAGATTCCAGATTAGTGAGCATTGTGTAAGTGGTATTTACAAAAATCGGGAAGAGATTTTACCGGCTTCTGCAAACTGTAGTTTCTAGATAAAACGTTTGCACTGTGCTAATGGGGATAACCTAGACTCGGTATTGTTGAAGTGGTTTAAATCGCAAACACAAGGGCTGTCAATAGTCGGGTAAATATTAAAAGCAAAGGCAAGCAATCTGGTTAAACGACTTAAACCTGAACAAGAGTTCCAGTGCCCTCAAGATGGCTGGTCAGATTTAAAAAACGACATATCATCTGTTGTGGGTAAATTAGTGGTGAAGGCAGCAAAGTTTGCCATGACGCAGTGTTAATGCTGTGTGGGACATATTGTCAAGAAGACATTTTCAATGCTGACGATTCCAGATTGTTTTATGAAATGAAGCTTGACAAGACTTTGAAATACAAGGGCGCAATATGTACAAGAAAGCAAATTTTTGAAAAAAAGAGTAACAGTAATAGTGTTCCTCTGCACAAAAAACTCATAATAGTTGGCCGTTTTGAAAAGCCCAGGTGTTTTAAAAATTTAAAAAAGACTTTCCTCATACATACCGGCACAATAAGTCATGGATTGTATCATCTATTTTTAAAGAGGAATTGAGGAGTTGGGACCGAGAACTGCAAGATAAAGGTCGACAAATATTACTGACGGTGGAGACAACTGTCAACCTCGTCCAGTGGTTTAAAATTTAAAAAATATTAAGTTAGTGTTTCTACCACCGAAATCTACATCTGTTATACAATGGGTGGACCAAGAAGTCGTCGGCAGCTTTAAAGCCCAATATAAAAAGCTTCTACTCTTTCACATTCTTAAGAAAAATAAATCTGCGAAAATTGTATGCATTCTACTTCTTGACGGAATCCAGTTTGCAGCCAAAGCCTGGAACAGAGTCACGCAGCAACAACTAGGAACTGTTTACGTCATTCGCAATTAATGAATTGTAAGTTATTCGAGAACGAGGTAGAGTATTTCATTCTTATAAACAAATTCAAGCCTTGATAAGGCGGAAGAACACGATGAAGACCTTATCGAATATACAGAAAAAATTGAAGCTAATATTTAAAAGATTTACTTGAGGTCGAGGTGTATTAATAAGAAAAATAAATAATTATAGGCCCAGTATAGCAATAATAAAAATACTTAAAATTAATTTTATATAAATATAAATAGTCTATATAAACAATTGCGTATAATATGTATAACATACGTCAAAAGCGTTTAAATCCAAATTGTTACTTAACCCCTTTTTATCTTGACCTAATCGGTTATAGTGAATCAGTGGGGACCGTCAACTATAACCGGACTCGATTGTAGATAAAAATGATCATAATTCATAGCGTAAAGTAATAGGAAACTGTTAAGTAGAAATGGAAAGAGTTTATATATACAAATCCAGCTAAACAGGTTTGCAAAATTTTCCTCTTAATTTGCTTTAACAAAATATTCGCCTTTTTTCAAAATTGGCGTTCACTTCGTAAAGAGAACGAAATCTTATTTAAAATGTTTGAAACTTCCGTCCTTAAGTTTAGTTTGCTGTATGATTATCGGTAGTATTTTAAAGACAATGCACGTCATAATGATTATTCTGCATAATCAACTTTAATTACTGCTATCCATTTGCTTGGTAGACAGCATATTCCAAAAGCTGCAAAGAATTCAACGCTTTTATGTGGGCCATCTACTCACTCAAATCGTCACAGATTTTGTCTACTTGCCAGTTTTTCAGCGAGCTGTTGACGTAGGATCTTGATAAGGGGGCGAGTGTTGCCCTGATTTGGCTTGAATGGCAGTTTAAAGAATATAAGATTAGTCGAGATAAATATCGCTGATGTTGTTATACTACCTTCTATCGTTTCTGCGGAGATTGTCTTGAAAAAAGCTACATAATTACGCATCACATAATAATTCATATTTTTTTAATAGAAAAATACGTATTTTTGTCTTAACCAATCTTGATGCAAATTCGTATTCTTGTAGTTAAAAATTATAAAAATTACTGCCAACAAACTTATCAATAACATATTGTTTAAAAAACTCTAATTGGTGCACCATACCTACATTATATCTGATCCTATTTTCCCCCTATTATTTTAAACAAAATCTCACTTTTCTGATGTTACATTTTTAAAAAACGTAAAAAACGTCTGAATTATTGTTCTTCGTAAGCGGTTTTGGGTTTCAGTAGTTCAGTAGGCAAGTATTGAAAGAGTAATTTTACTAGGAAAACTACCCCTAAGTATTACATAAATTCTATGAAATGTATAATGAATGCAAATTGATTTAAAATTTATAGCGCGCTGATTTATACTTAATATTTTCTTTAACATTACATTTTTCTACTATGATGCACATATGTTTTCTATAACAAGTTTCAGAAAGCGATTTCTTGTAGAAAAAAAAACAAAAATTTCATATATTTGGAAAATAGTAGTGAGTAGGCAATGCTAGATCACTACATGACATTACATTGCACGATACTATGCCATTTCTGACAACTTTAGATAACTATTGAAAGTGCCTATATATCTCTTAGATTAAAGATCCGCTTCTTAAGTAAGTATCCCAGCTAAAAGTCAAAGGATCAGAACCATCTCGTCCAGTCCATCTGTCGTTATTGAAGTACTGGTTAACGTTAAAACTAAAGTGATCTCTATCATTCATCAGCTATATGGCATGTTGTACTGTAAATGGGACATTCTCAAGCAATAAAGGCAAAATGTTCCCCAGGAATTTTAGATACATTGAAACAGTGGGTCGATGTAGAAGAACAACTAGTTTATTAAATTCTTATTGATAATAAACTTCAACCGTTGTATAGGGATTCTGCCTAGCTCGCAGATAACTATTATGTAGGTTGATGATGCCATTTCTACCAAAATACGTTTTATCTGCAAAGATAATAGACGACAACATTCTCATAATAGTACTGACCTTTTCCAAAAACTAGTGACATAACCTTTCTCTTGTAAACGTTACAAGTAATAGAATTAGTAGAGGTTTTTATAGGAAATTTATTTAACCCTTTGGAAAGCCACTTATATAGACCTTCTAATGGACTATTTTTAATGATATGCAGAACATGTCCTTTCATCTTAAGTGTGCAATTAAACAATGAAACAATAAAAGTTTTCTGATTCGGTTGCCACTTGTATAAGTAGGTTTTCTGGCAAATCTGTGCGACCCATTGGCCTTCACAATTTACTTTTACATATGGGTAAATTATCTTTGCTTGCTCCTGGCATAAATAACGGGCTATTTTAACACCACTTTAGAACGCACTTAAGAGCAGATTTGAAAGTAAACAGAAACGTGTAAGTGCACCATAACTAAAATAAATGTTATTAGGGAGGCCTAATGTTTTAAAGAACAGCATTTTCATTAACTGCTATAGAACACATGTATTTTAAGATAAACACGTATGCTTGTTTTGTTAACAGAAATTAGCTTCTAAAGTTTTCATGATTACAATTCACAGTGTATGATTTGACGCAATAGTAATTTTTCTAAAAAATTCTGTTTGATCTGTTTATCCTAATGTTCTTATCTCTATTTAGAAAACATGTTTAATTACGGTCACTAAATTAATTATTTTTAAATAATGTCTTATTTACTGTAAAATCACAAAGAACAAAATATTTTCTTTAGTAATTGCAATGTGATTTATAATTGATCATTTAATAAAAGTACTTATTAGATATATTGTCTTATTTTTAATGAACATATATCAATATAATAGTGTGTTGCCTATTATATTTTTTAAATTTTGTAACTACAAAGCATTTAATTTTTTATATCATTCAACAGGATTAAATCTCAAGACATTTGATTGCTATTACAATTTCAATATCAGTTAGACCCGAACATGACTGCTTCAGAAGTTACTCAAAGCTGGCTGACGAGTTCGATTGCCACTATTTGACAATTAACAGAAATCTGAATAAGATCGTCAAGACCTGGAAGAAGGCAAAATGTATGCCGTATAAATTGACCAAAGCTACAGTTAAAAGCCTTTGTTTTCAACATCATTACCTACGACGAGAAATGGGTAACCTGTTATAGGCCATTTCTTTTTTTAATATTACATAAACTTTTTTTTATTTTGTTTCTTAATATGTTTAAAAGCAATTCATGCTTTTGCTTTAATCTACTATAATTCCCACAAATTAAATAAATTCGTACTAGCCATACCAAATATTTCAAATAACACACAAGTTAAAATGTTTTATATTGTTCTACAAACCGACGTTTTGTAAAATAAGTGCTAAGATACATAATATTATTGTTTTAATTTTCTATATTTCATTATACCTTTATGTAATGTTGAGGTAATTTAATTGAACTAATTTTAGGGCATATCCTGCTAGAAAGCTTTTACCAGAAAATTGTTTATGTTAAATGAATATGTTTCAGAATTTTAAGGTTTAGAGCAAATGGATTAGATCTTATTAGAATCTAAAGTTACTTAATAATGGCTTTATATCTTTAAAAATATAAAATAAGAATTTAATATATTATTATTAAGAAAATGTATTTGTTCTTATAAAAGAATATTAAACTTATGAATTGAGCTTAGAAGGTATAAAAAGTAATTAATGCACTGCATTGAGGCTTCATATTTAAAAACTACGTAACAAACGTTTACTATAACATTTGCCTGTAGATGGTAGCGCAAGCTTTCGTTCATTAAGCTAACTGGGAAAATAAGCAAATTTTTAGAAAACAATAAAATTACTACAGAACTTTTTAATAATAACAGACATCGGAACCCCAATGACAAAAAGCTCACAACCTTATAAAGAAGTAACAAAAGCAAAATATCAGGTAATTTACACTGAACAACTTTTCCTACGTTCCAAACTAATTAAAGAGAAAAACATTTAGCAAAAGTTACATTCATAGCCTGCATTTTATTAATTGATTTATACCAATCATCTTGTTATGTTATCTATTAAAGAAATACATGCAAATTATACTAGAATTAGTTCAAAATCTGTTGAATAACAAACTACAATATATTACAGGTCTGCGAGTCCAAACTGTAGCTTTTCGAAAGCAAACTTAAACGGGAATCAAAATAACACAAAGAAAATTAAATTAGCAATTACATAAGTAAAAATAATTGTAAGGTATTTGATAAAGTTAAATGGCACAAACTATGGGAAGTATTAGACAAAATGAGAGTACTTTAACATATAACATCTCTCATAAACAGCTTATACAAAAACAGTACAGGCAGAGTCAAAGTGAACGAAACGCTATCTGACGAATTCCATCCACAATGTGGGGTAAGGCAAGGCTGCATCCTATCGCCGCAGCTCTTTAACATGCATGGAGGATTTATAATGAAAAGAACCACAGAAAACTTTAAAGGTGGTTTGTCAATCAACGGACAAAAAGTAAACAACTTAAGATACGCCGATGATACGGCTCTGCTCGCAAGCAACGAATAATAACTACAAAACATCATAGAACGGGTAGAAAGAGAAAGTTCTAAATTAGGACTGGAACTAAACTTATCTAAAACAAAGAACTTGATTATAGACAGACCACATAACAACAGACGCGACATACAACAAATAAACAATTACGAAGTAGTACAACACTAATAATAAATGACGGTTCACCAAAAAAGAAATTAGGAAGAGATGTGAACTGACTGGAACGGCTATAAAAAAATTAATAATATGGAAAGGCAACAGCATATCGAAGAAAATGAAATGCAGAGTGATACAATGTTTAATCTTCCCTATACTAGTATACGGCAGCAAATCCTAGACTCTCAGACAGAAAGAGGGGAAGAAAATTAATGCAGCAGGAATGTTCTGGTGGCGAAGAATGCTAAATATCTCACAGACAAAACATCGGATAAATATATCAATACTCCAAGCGCTTAACATTAAGAGATGACTGTCGAGCGAAATACAACTCAAGACACTAAGATACTTTGGACATATTATAAGGACAGAACCTAACAACATGGAAAAGTTGGTAATACAGGAGAAAGTAGAAGAAAAAAGATCCAGAGGTCGATTACCTACCAGACGGATGGAACAAATCACAAAGCTAACCGAAAAAACTATGCATATACTCACAATCGAAGCATAAGACCGAGCAAAATGGAGAGAAGCAATTCAAGATGCCGCACTGACCACTCCATTCCCTACTAGGAATTAAGACTGAGGAAGAGGAAGAGGAGGAGGAAATAAGTAAATTATAAATTGTCAAATGCATAAAGATAAAATCAAAATGCAATAAGGTTTTCATAAATGAGATTCCTAGTTCAAAGAAAGATATAATAATTGTAATAAAGTTTTTCTGAAGAAAGAAAGTTGTCATTGTTTAAGCAACAAAATATCAAATATCCGAAAATACGTAAATAAAAATTCTAATTGTTCTATTTTGTCCAGTTTTTTTTTATTTAATTGTTTATTCTCTATCATAATCAAATTAGCCACTTCTAGTGTCCGCTTTTTTAAATACGATAGTTAACTTACGATTAACGAGAGCTAATTTAAGCTCGAAGGGAATTAAAAATAAACTTCAAATTAATGAACTTATGCAAATTAAATTTTCCCTAAACAACAAATCAATTAAACGCTTTAAATAAACAAAGCATTAACTGTCTAAAATTTGAAGTGTTTTAAATTTAGCCTGACACTTGATTTTCAACCGGGCGAGTAACAAAAAGGATCGGCAATAATTCAGCCCTAAAGTCCCTTTTGAAACCCGTGTACTATAATTCGTTACTTACCGACACATTTATTATTTATTGCGCACACCAAGATAACAAGAAAACCCAACTAAAGCTTTTGGACTTCCTAAAAATTTAGTGGTTGTACAGTTTAATAAAAATAATGTTTTAAGGTTTAATATAAAAGATTGTGCTACACTTTATGAATCGCGATAACCTAGCATATCAACACTTAAATAAGCACAGGTATAAAAATTATTTTGCGTTGTGTTGTTCGGTTCATAAATTGTTTTATAAAGAAATTCTCTCTCGGTAAAATACCAATTTACTTTCCAGTTTTTCTCAAAAAAAAACGCCACCTCCCTATTGGACTTAATTCATAAAGTAATTCTTTAAAATGCATTGGCAGAACTTCTACACTTAACAAAGTAAGATTTTTCCTTAAAAATTACCTTATAGTCACTTTATGTCAATATTCTAAAGCGATGGACAGTAAATATTATAAAACAAATAAACTATAATAAAATATTAAAGGCAATATAATAAAATAATTAAACATTTCCCAGGTACTACTGGCGCTTACTGAATTATTAATTTTGACCACTACTGAAAAAAGTTACATTAAATAAGAAAAAGATATGAACATACGGTACTTTGACTCTGATAGTGATGGAGCGCTTGCGTTAGATGTGATATCACTTCCCTTCTATTCAACAGCATGTAATAAACTGCCAACAGTAATTGTAATCATTCCCTAATTATTATTAATAAACTATGCTTGTTATCAAAAATATTAATAATTACTCTGGTATCAAAGCGTAGCTGCTAAAAAAGTTACCGAAGAAATCCAGAGAAGAAGTGAAGAGCGCCAGCACTTGAGTAGTGCAACAATAGACACAAGAGAAGTGGAAAATACCTCTCGTTTTAGTGGTCAATTCGATAAGTTATTAACGTGGAAATGGAGCAAGAGACAAGCAAAATGAAGTTTGCAATGTTTCTATCAGCGATATCTACTGAAGTCGCCAACGATCGCATCGAGTACCAGAGCGCTCACGATTAAAGCCTATGTTTGAAAAGTAATAGCTTTAGAAGTTTTATGGCTTAGAATATACGTCTATCGAATTAATTTGCAAGAATTGGTCACGAAAATAAAATTCCTAGACATCCAGTAGAGGAACTAGTAACCAAGCTACTTGCTTGTTCGTTCCCAAGTATGTAACACGGTTACTGGTGTGGAATGGAAAGCCTGAAAAAGAATATACCATTTCGAAACTTACCGTGAGTTTAACAAAACATGAGTTCAGACTCAGTTCTGGCATGGACAGCGCAATGCGTGTAGGTAACTCTGAAGATGAAGAAGAAACAGTATAAGTGTTGAAAGGCAAAGAAGATATAGAAGAAATTCACTTGAAATTAGATTAAAAATAGATTAGAAGATGAAGACAAAGGTGATGCATGGCTACCAATCAACACTTAACCAATGATTAGTCGACGCCGGCGTCAGCGCACATATAATAATTTACATCTATCACTGCAGACTCGTAATCGATTAGGTTCGGTAAGAGAAACATTAAAAATACGCGACAATAAAACAATACAAACCGAATAGTGTTATACGTTCTCTGTATAACAGGTATAACAAAAATGTGGGGTTCACATCCAAATATACTCTTATCACCACCACAACGAAGACAATTGACCTAAAACTCAATGACCAACTGAAGATGCGTGGGATAGGGAGCGAATATCTACATATCTGATATGTAAATAAAAGCAATCAAAAGTTCCGCAAGATTCACTCGCGATAACGATGTAACTCTGTGCCACAAAAGAGAATACCACTAGCGTTATCAATAGTTTACCCAAAGAACTGAAAACCAATTATATCAAATGTAAATACTGTTCGTTGGGGAAGTACTCGGAGTAAATTTACATCAAGCAAACTCAAGTCAACTGTATCCTGAGAACTTGCTTACTCACACTTGTGCAGACCAATTTAAGTGTCATTGCCAGCAAGATTGAAATATTTCATCACATTTAAAAACGACAATTAACAATTTACTTTTTGGAAATCAAGGTTCAGAAACAGATGGCCTCTTGTGTTAAAAATTATACTGTTTAATTAGAATCAGAAACAAGACAGGCTTCGTGTGCTCAAAACTGACAATGGTCTCGAATATGTAATTAGAAATTAGGCGTTCTACATCACACAGGTGTTGCTTTCCTTTCACAACAAAACGAATACGCAGAGCATCAAAACCAAACACTGGTAAAGATGGCGAACTTGGATACATGCATGCAATATTTCAAAGGCATTTTGGGCCGAAGATATCAACTATATGTTACATTTATATGTTGAAAAAATTCTGAGTGTAAATCGGACTTAACACCAGCGGAGATGTAAAATATCATCAAACCTTCGGTAACACATTTTCGTATGCTTGGGTCGTTTGCGTTAGTGATGTTGCCGAAGCAAAAGAGACTCAAAGGAAACAGGAAATTAGTGAAATATCTGTTTGTAAGTATTGTAAAGAAGATCATAACTTTAAGGGATGTCATCATTCATGAAAAGAAATCAATTCCGTTAAGCGCGCGCATTAAAAACCTTAAAGTGAAATAATAAAGACTCGAGCGAGAAATCGTAAGAAACTGTAGTTGAAGAAAGAGAAGACTTGAATATCAATACAAAAATGAGGCGAATTGAATCTATAAGAAACAAACGTGGTCACGCACGCACCCACATATTAGTGTACATATAATATAAGAAATAAAATACCACTGTGCAAAAATAATTTTACTTGAAATACAGTAGCCGATGAAGAGATGAAATTTCATGAAGTCAACAAAACGTGGGAATTATTTAATTTGGTCCAAACGAGAAAATCAGTGTCATGCAAGTGGTTGTTCAAATAGAGCAAAGAAATAGATAGATTAAATGAAACAAAAGTTTATTTTATATTATATACTTTTAACTGCAAATGTACCGATCTCTTCTTATGTAGGCCTTTAAATAAAACAACAGCAAAACGAACTAATTGCATGCAAGTCACTATACTAAAATTTGGTATAACATTTTAGAATAAATACCACGTCCTAGTGTCGACACCAATAGACAGAACATAACAATGCCCAAAAAAGATTTTCTTTACAAAAAAAGAGAAAGAAGAGGTAAAACATTTATTACAAAGACAACAGTGGGAGCATTTATCCTCTTGTCTATTCTAAAGGAATATAGTTAACTTATTATCAGGCTTCAGGATAATTATGATGTCGATTGATCCGCAATTACAGATTCCCTCCAGCTCTCTATTTTGCTTACATATTTTATTTACACTAAGAGTAATTTTTTAATGTTGTTTTACTTATTGTAAAATATAAGGTGATTCAAATATAACCGGGACTGATTTGTGCGTAAACAAGCCGCACTCCCCAGTAGCTGTGCAACTTTGAGAGAGTGGAACCACAACCAACACTCTCCCTTCTGCTTGGGTTAGAACCTGTTTAGTTCTCTTTGGGAGTTGCTAGAATAATGAGCGAAAAGAAGATAGCGCGAAGCGTAAAACAATGCATTGTAATCAAATTCCTCATTGGAGAAAACGTCCCGTTTGTTAGAATTCAACATAGACTCCAACAACAGTATGGAAAAGAATGTTTTTACGCGCCCATGTGTTTGAGTGGTGCAAGTGCTTCAGGCAGGGCAGAGAGCGCGTGAAGAATGAATCGCAAAATCGTCGGCAGCACATACGTCACCGAGTCAAACATTAATCATACAGACGCGCTTATTGGTGAGAATGAAGGAAATCAGAGCAACGCTATTCATCAGTGTTTGTAGTGTAGAAGACAGTCAAACAAGTACTGACGTGAAACTCTTTTTCCACCAATGTCCGGGGCTTCTATACATAAACAAAAATTTGCGACCACTTCCGCTCAAACCGGTCTCGAGATTTTCAGATCAGACTGATTTTTTGGCATCTGGGCTTGATTTATGGTCCTTAGTTGAATACTGAAAACGTTATGCCTTTATCTATCACAGATCAAAAATTATAAGGCATTACAGATGTCAGAAATGACAGAAATAAAAGCTGGTCTCCAGCTTGGAAGCTGCCTTGATCAAAAGTTATAAAGGATGACTTATTGTAAGCTGGGTTCGCTAAAAACATTTAGTGCATTGTTGTAGGACATTTCACCTATGCTAGCTCGCGGATGTGAACCCATGGCCATGGGCTCCTTATGTCTTTAGGTTAAGTAGTTCTCAATTTGAAAGTTGTGATGGACAGACAGCCGTCCGCACTGAATTCATTAGGCTTCCCTTTTAGGTATAGAAGCCTTTTTTTTTAATTGTATTATAGCTGGCTCTGCAATATACAATACAATACACGGCTTGGTTGTTATAGTACAATTAAATAAGAACTAAACTACATATATTGAGGTTTAATCCAGTAGGGGTTAACTGATAAATTACATTTCTATCTTAATTTTGACATTGAGTTGGGTTTATATACCATATTTAAATTAAGTCCTGTGGTAGTTTACGCTTAAGACGCCTGTGAATCTTTTTTTGGCATAGATTTAATTTGGTAGCACTTGAACACAAGGTTAGATTTTGGAAAAACTTTATAGTGGATTTATTAATGAACTCTGTAGTTAATGGAACACAGTTGATGGCGATTCTGAGCACTTTGCTCTGGATTGTTTAGAGTTTCTTCATGTTTGTCTTTAATGTGTTGCACCATATTGGACATGCATACGTAAGAATTGGTCTGAGGATTCCTTTATAGATAAGTACAGCACACTCAGGTCTAAGGTGAGATTTGCGGTTTATAAGGGGATATAATGCACCCAGTCTGTTGTGGCACTCGTTGAGTTTTTTATTGATATAAATCCCCCAGTTTAGTTTCGCGTCTAAGTGCGCGCCTAAGTATTTAACAGCTGAGTCCTTTGGATTCCAGTCTATTTCGTTATTATTTATTTTTATTTTTGTAATTTGCTCATATCTCTTGAGGGTAAAAATTTTTGTTTGACAATTATCAGAATTTATTTTAATTTTCCATTTCTGAAACCATGCACATAACGTATGTATAGAGTTTTGTAGGAGTACAATTGCTGTATCAAGACTTAGGCTCTGTGTAATAATTGCAGTATCGTCAGCATACATGGCCAGCGTTGAGTTGAGATCTGTAGGTACGTCGTGAACGAACAGGTTGAATAAGGTGGGTCCCAGAATACTGCCCTGGGGTACTCCGGCTCGAATAGGTTTAGAACTAGATAAGGTTGAGCTGATCCGGACTCTAAAAGTTCTGTTAGTGAGAAATGAGTGAATGATTTTGGTTAGGTAATTTGTTTAAAAGCCCCATTTTATATAGAAGTCCATCATGCCAGACCTTGTCGAAAGCTCTTTCCAAGTCTATAAATACAACCGCAGTGTATTCTTTCTTTTCAAACCCTCTTTTAATTGAATCACCTATTCTCAGAAGCTGGTGAGAGGTCGAGTGATGGGTTCGAAAGCCAAATTGGAGAGGAGGAATAGTATCATTTTGGTGGAGGTAATCTTGTAATCTGAAAAGTATCACTTTTTCTAAGAACTTGGCCAGGGTTGACAGGAGACTGATAGGTCCGTAGCTATCAGGGTTTTCCTTCGGTTTTCCTACTTTATAGATGGGGAGCACATTTGCAGTTTTCCATGCTGTCGGAAAGTATCCTAGTCTGAGACAGGCGTTGTATATTGAGGTTAAGTAAGCCAGAGCCTTTTTTGATAGGTGCTTTAGCATTTCATTTGTTATAAGGTCGAGCCCAGGGGTCGTACGACTAAATAATATTGTTATATATAATTTAATTTCTTGGGCAGATGTAGGAGCTATTTCGTGGTTATCCTGTAACTGCATATTTGCGATTGCGCTTGTTACCTGCCTTTTGAAGTGTTCGTCTTGTTTTTCAAAATTGGGCGTAAATGCCTGTTCAAGATGAGTTGCTAATAAGTTGGCTTTTTCATCATCGGAGGAGTATCTGGCGTTATTTGATATCATAGGATAGATTATACTCGGTTGTCTTAATAATCTTTTGGTAGCTAACCACATAGATGGGTCTCCGGGTGTAGTGTCTTCAAGGTAAGAATTGTATCTTTGGATTCTTATACTGTCATGTTCATTGTTTACTAAGTGACATAGTTGGTTGTACAGTGTTTTAAGGTATGGTAACCGGTGTCTTTGCCAATCTCTTCTATATATATATTCTTTGCTTAATTAGATCAGGTATGTAGTTGGGAGTTCTAATATGCTCGGCAACTTTCCTTTGCTTCCATGGAGTGGTTGTTTCTTGTATACTTGCATGCAAGGCTGATGTGGATTGTAGGACGGCATTGTCTATATCCGGGGGAAGTTCAGGTGGTCCCACCCAACGGAGTTTTTGATCAAGGGTCGACTGAAAATTGTCCCAATCAGTTTTACCCTGCGCTAAGCTAGGCGGTGGAGGTATTATTTGAGGGGTGTTGTGGAGGCTGATGATGACAGGAAGCTGATCAGAGTCCAGTTCAGATGCCACTGTTTGATACACTGGATAAGTGACATTTTTATGCAGTATAACATCTAAGATGTCAGGTTGATGGTAGGTAAAGAAGCCTAAATCCACCTGCACTATTTCAAAGTGAATGCACGGTGGGTACCACACACTTTTTACGGATGTAAACAAAATGAAAAGTGGGTGCGCTACTTTATTCGCGTGACCCAGCAGTCATCATCCGAGTGGCGGCATACCAGTTCTCCTAAAACTAAGGCAGCGCGGAGAAGGCGCTTAACGGGAAAAGTGATAGTAATGTTCTTCTGGCACTGGCAGGGAATTATCTATGTAGCGTGATGTCAGAATAGTCAATACAGCTTATTGCTCACACCTCTTGGCAACAGACTTAAAGAAAGATCCAGTCCAAGTGGAAAACAAGTGGAAAGCGGGTAGCCGTCCTTCAAGACAATAGAAACTCCCCGGAAATTAAAATTCGAACCTTCTACCACATACGCCAAGCAGTACCTAAGCAGTACCTAAGTGATTTCTATTTGTTCGGAAAGCTCAAATCAAACTTGTAAGGCATGCGGTTTTTGAAAAGTGCATCAAAATGCTTCCAGAACGTTAGAAAAAATGTGTTGATTCCAGAGGGGAGTAGGCTGAAGACTGACATATACAGGTAAATGTTTGGCAATTTGGCTTTTTGTAAAAAAATAGTCATGTTTGAACCACCTTGAACAAATAGTATAGTTAATATTACTTAGGCTCGCAGAACAATTATATATCAAATATAGCGTACCTAAAGGACAAAGCTCAAATCGGCAAAAAGTTAAATTTTTATGGCAGGCTGGGTTATGTTCAACAATTTTGATTAAAATTTAAATTTTGCTAACAAAAAAAAATTTTTATATATTCATACACCTAAAATAATTTGTCAATAGTGATAAAGAAAGCAATTAACTTTATACCATTTTTAACAAAATAATTTAGTTTTTCTCTTTAGTTGTATATAGGAAATGAAACTAGATATAGCAATTCATTGTACAATTAATGGGTACTACATACAGTATTTTGTGTGATGCACGCGCTATACGAAATTGTTTTAAACTCAATTTCGTAGCTAATAGAGCTACCTAATACCTTTTCAGCGAGAGTCAGTCTTGATTACTTAATACATAATTCAGATGTACGTATAAAGCTTAATTATCACAATGAAATTCCACACTTTGGAAGTTCGGCAGTACTTTGAGGAGGTTCATTTAGCGCAGCAGTTAACCTCTGGTTCTCTTTGTCAAGTGCTCCGGCGTAATTAGCGAGATTACAATGTAACTGCGCCGTTCCGAACTATTTCTAGTAAGACAAATGATAGCAGAGCATATTCAATAACGGTAAGTCGCCAAATTTATTGCAGTTTCCTAAGAGCTGCGAACGCAGCTGGCTTACGCGATAAGTTCTATTTAGCAAGAAGATGAGTAATTGGCCTACTAAAGCTACTGCTGCTCATCTAGCCGACTGCACAGTGAAAACTATGTATCAGAGATCAAATTAAATTTTTAATTAGGAACTTTTCCTCGAAGCCCGGCTACAAAGGCGTCGTCCAAGGCGCTGGCCTTAGATCTCGCGGAAAGTAATTCCGGGCTGATTGCCTCAGGCGCGCCTCGTACTATTCCTTAGCCGGCCCACTGATTTAGGCAAGTTTATGCCCTTCGCAGCGCCGGAATCATTCGGGCATCGGGCCGGAAATAAAACTAAAACAACCATTTATCCGGTGGGAATACAATTTTCCATTTGGATATTGAGGAGGAGGCAAATGCTATCGAAATTTATGGCGCGCTCGCAGCCCCTTTATTGAGTTTCGGTCGAATGATCCCGGGCGCTTCTGTTTACTTAAGCAGTTTTGAGTAGCAATTTGAAAGGGACTGGTATTTAACACGAAATTGCAGTTGAAAGGAGCGCGGAACAGGTGGAGCACATTTATTGTAAGTTATGGGCACTACGAACATAAGCTGCAATAAAACCGCCAAAAGAATGGATCTCATAATTAATATCTAGGGCTAAGCCGATATAAAGCATTGAAATATGTTATGTTGATAAAGCCTAGGTATTTTTTTTTCGTAAGGTCCTGTCATTTGTAGCCTAAATTTGATTTATTTTAAAAGATTCTGCCTCATTTTTCTGCAGTTAAAATTGTGTAAAGTTTAGTAAACTGCCAAAGCCATGTTGCTAAATTTCAATAAATTTAAAGAAAAATATTTTTGTAATAAAACAAGATTCGTAAGGTCTGATGATTATCTCTATAACAGGGATAATTAAGTTGTTTTTACTTCACATAAGACATTTAAATATAAAAGGAGGCAAGAAACACCGTGCAAAAGCAATAAATATATTCAAGTTTGATGTTGCAAATAAGTCTATTAACTTTTTAAATTTATTTAAAACTACTATAAAAGTCATTCTGGCATAAAATTATTATATATTTATGTTATTATATATTATTTATTTACTTGAAATTAAAGACATATTAAGGTCGAAGTGAAGGGTTCGATTGCTCACGTAGCAGGAGGCAGTTGCAAGAGTATTAGCAATTAGTTAAAGTTAACAATAAAAATATTTACAATTATGTTTAAATGCCTTATAACAATTAGTATTAAAATTTTTAAAGCTTCACTTTTTTCTTCTTTGAATTTTTCTTTCCATATCTGTCTTTCCAGTCTTCTTTCTGCAAACCTCATTTCCCCATAGCTGTTTTTATATATATTTTCAAGAGAAAGCGGGTTGGCTTCTTTTTTTCCTCATGGAGACTATTGTGTCATCTGGCATCACATATTTATATCATTGGAAAGCTTTATTTTCTAATGTTTTCGTGATTGAGAAGGTGATGTTATTCTTTCCAAACTTCCTAGGTTAGAGTATGTCCCGTCTTGTAACTTGCAGTGATCTTCTCATAAAATCTAATGCTACTGTTATAATTTTATTTACTATGTTCTTTATAAGTGACCACATGTTATGCTTTTCACCATACTGTAGATTGTTTTCTTTTTGGTGTTTCGACTTGTATTCCTACTCCATATTACCCTAAGCAATACTTTTGTTGCTTTTTTTCTTTCGGTGATGTCACTCTCGCATGTATATAGCTATTAAACATAGAAGGAAGCACAAATATTTTCATATTATACAGGTTTCGATCTCTTTATCCTGTATTTTGATATTCAATTCTTTACATACATACATTGCGTTTTCTTTGCCAATTAAGTTTTGAAACCCTCTTTTCAAATCTTCTATATAATTTTTTAGTATATATTCCATACCTTCCGCGCGTACACAATCTGATCATTCGCGAGTAGTGTAGAGGGCAAAATTTATGTTAGCCATTCTATTCCCATTCCTGTACATTTTTTGTATCACATATACAATGCTTGTACAACATACAAATTAAACAGTAAGCGTGATATACAGCATCCATGTTTGAGATTTTTTGTTAATTTTACAAAAGGACTCACTTCATTGGCTGTTTTTATGTGCTCTTGTCTTTTCACGTACATTCACTCTCCTACTAGTTTTTTATAATCCATATGTCGGTACGTTATCACATGTCTTTCAAAGAGCTTTTTTTAAATAATTCTAAAACTGTATTACCCCTTAAATAATAATTCTGAATGTCAACAATATAATAAGTGCAAGCAAACCACATAATCAATTAAATAACTTTTGAAGGAACTTTAACAGCGATTATCACCAACTTACCTCAATGAGGTACATTATTATCTTTATAAAATTTTGTTTTAATTGATTCGATGCCATTTTTATGGTATTTAACATACAATAGTGTAAGGGAAATCATAAAGTAATAGTGCTATATTTAACATTCAGTCGTCAACAAATTAAGTTTTTATTTACAATCAACTATTTGCTCAATAAATCATATAACGCAACCCTTCTACCTCTTATTTAAACTGTAATTTGATGTTTCCTTTTTCAAAAAACAAAAAATTTTGTTTTTCTGCTGCTGTGATATGAGACTACTATAGAATTTGGCGGAAGATTAGAAATCAGTTGTTTTGTGGCAAATTAGTCTCTGACTAGTAACATGCCCTTTTCCTTAATTTTGATATTAAAGTTTGGTATATATGTATATGTGTTTCTATATCGCCGTAGAAAAAAGTATGAAGCACCTTAAAAAAAGCACTCTATACATTTATTTGTGCGTGTTAGAGAAAAATACGCCAATTTTAGTTTGGCATTTTTTAGCTATTGTTATACATTTAATGTTTTGTTGGTCTACATTTAGATTTAATAATGAAAAATCCTTAACTAGCTTCCGACATTCTTTAGAGATAACAGAACTCCATTTTTCCAGCAGAGTTTGTTTAAGACAATTTTTTGATGTTACGTTATACTTTCTTATCTTCTACTACAGTTTACCTGAGAAATACTTAAAAGGGTTCAGATCTGGCGATTGGGCTGTCCAGTCTAACAACTGAACTCATTGTTCTTTAACTACTGTATGCTGTTTGTTGATTTGTGGCAGAGTGTATTATCTTGCTAAAATTTGATGTTGTTCATATTCATATAATCAAAGATCTTTGTAAAAAATGGATGCAGACCCGTTCATAAGTACTTTTCAAATAATTATTTTTTCTAAGCCTTCGACCGTCACGCAACTACAAATCATCACGTTGCTTTTCTGTGTTTGACTGTAGGCAGTACCTACTGGAGAACATTATTATCACGTAACACTAGGGGCTTATTTTTTAAATGCGTACATATTTAACAAGCCTATCGTTATAATTTAAACGTTGAAGATAATAGTACAGTGCTTAATTAAGCTTACCTCAGACATTTGCACAATATTTTTCTTTTAAAGATCGGTGTTGCAGAACGCACTGTAAACGAGCTTTTTTATTCTTTTTTGAGAACTATCGCTTCTCTTCTCACGATCGTATCGCTAATGGATTGACCAATTTCTATAAACATCATGGCAATAAGCTCCAAAGGGGTTTGCCCTAATTTTTAAAGGACTCCAAAATAAATATTTGGTTTTCGCGTGCAAAAGTTACCCATTCCTTGGCCTGTTCTCTTCACCAAATTATTAAGGGTCCAGTGTCCTTGATACGATTTATAGTGCTTTGAGCAGTTCAACGATGTATTTATATTTTGGTTTACAGCTATTAGCAACATAACAACAATAGAAAAGTCTTTGTCCTATAGTTGTTAAAATAACATACAAATATAAATTTGTTTTCTTGTAGGCTTATTTTAAAAATAAAAATTTAGACCTTACCTATTAGACCAATAACTGTTAGTTACCTTCCTTGTCTTTATCATTGTTAAGGACGTAGATGATTTTTTATACCTTTTAAGGTCCCAAAACCGGCACAATCTCAAACTTATATAATAATTAAAAGCAATAACTATTGACTATCAATATTGTTAACAGTACTAAGTTGTTAAGGCCATTAAACAGCTATTATTGTAATAAAGTCGTTAAGAAAGTGATGTCTGATAGAAGATACAGAATGCAAATAGACATAACAGCTGTCAATGTTGAAATTGTATCGCCCATACATAAATTGAAAATATCGATAAAACATTTTTATACCGAATATTACGTCAATTAGTTTCTTTATTGAAACACAAAATAATGTTGAATTCAAATTTCTTGAAAGATCTACGACTAACGATAGTGCTATGACTCACAAGGAAACATTAGTATTAAAGATCATTGCTATAAATAATTTGCAACTAAATTAAACATCTTAGAAGTTTTACATACAAAAAATATAACGCAAGAACTGTTACGATAATTATTATTGCAAATTTAAATATTTAGATGGAAAGAAAAATAAGATCACATATTTGGATTATACCTTTTTCGATGCCCATGACGTCAAAATCTGAAGCTAAGTGGAGGGCTTTGCAGTGCTTTGTTAAAAGATCGAGAAGAAAACGACTGATTATTTGCCTCTGCTATAACAATTTTGCGTTAGTCGTAAAATGGTTGAAGAAACAATTAATTTCTAATCAATTGTAGCAATATTTTTAAATAACATCTCATATTGCAGTAGACAATTTAAAAATTTCTATAAAAAGCAGCAAGAATACAGAGATGTTTTCTTTTGGAGAAAATAAAATTTCAGTTTAGGAGAAATAAGCAAGCATCTAGTCCATGAGTCGATAAAGTGGTGTAGATAATCCAAAGGTGTATTTTGTTAATAATTTGTTGCAAAACATAGCCATATTATTTTAAAACTAGTAAAAAAACCGTTTCAGTGACGGGAAATCCAAGCTAAATATTTGGTTTAGAGCTTCGTCGACAATTGAAGAAAAAATAAGCCAATAACCGTTTTATCAGCCAAACCTAAGCATTCGTTTTCACATAAATCAAAGTTATGACACATACGCCTACTCATGGCAACAATTTGACACGTACTGCATCAAACATTGATAGGTGGCCCAAACTGTCTAATTGCTTTATGATAATTTATATTTTGACCTATAACAGGACAACCGTGACCTAATTCAAAAATCTAAAACCTTTATGCGATGTTACACAGTTATATTTTATCAGTTTTATAGAGTAGATTCGGCAGAAAGTATAATAATCGACAGTTATATAATAATAATAATAATAGTAAGGTTCAAAACCCCGCGTAAGAGCACGGCCCACAAATTGAGAGGTTGAGGTTCTCATATGTTCATCCTTACTGCTCCTTCGTCTCTCACCATTTGCCATAAGTAACGATGTGGCAAGCACCGCGCCTTAGACGATCCTTTGTTCGAATAGAATGACGGTACTTAATTATTTTTAGTGACTGAGACACCTGCCAGATATGAAAGATCCCAGAAATAAACCTGGGTCTGTCCTCATTACAGTCACGTGCCCAAAGCTGGCGCTTGGAGAGAATACGAAATAAAAAATCAACAATACGCCAAATTTGAGAATTATACAATTAGGGATGCTCTTAAAAAATGATTGCGTTTTGTGGTTATTTAGGGAATATTTTACCTCCAAAACTGATAACAAACGTAGATAATAACTATTGGTTTTAAATATAAGCATTAAATTACTGTAAATATAATAAAAAATTTAATAACAACGGTTATAGGATACTCCTTAAATTACTAATGTTCTCATTCTTAACCTTAACTATTTATGTAATTTTCTTTTACATTTATTGATGAAAGTCGTTATGGTTTATAGTCTTCTTGTGACTTATTAATTTTTGTGGAGAGCATTACCTTCAATATTTGCTTACATAAGTTCCTCCTCATTGCCGTTACCTCTTCTGGTGATGTCAAAGTATTTAAGAACAGTAAGTTTAAATATAGTGGATAGGTGATTTTTTATGTTTATTTTTTCGAATATAGACTTGTTTTTTAGTTTATTCACAACATTCTCAGAAATTTTCTCCAGTACCATATCTTAAAATATCCAATTTATTCTTATTATCTGGCTTTAACGTCCAAGTTTCTATACCATATAACGCTATTGGAAAAACTAATGTTATGATTATTCTCTTATTCGTGACAGCTTAGTAATTACCGTACTAACAACAGGTATGTTTTCCAAATCTTTGTTGAGCAATTGGCTCAACTGAATAACGTCATTAAAAAATCCGCCAATTAAAGAATTCAAACTATAACAAATATGACACGAAATGAAACATTAAAGTCACTGGGGTTCGACTTAATTACTGGAAAAGCCTTATCCAAACATAGGTTTATTGTTCATAAAACGTAATTCAATTGCATTCTGAAACTCAGCTAATGGCCCACCTAATTTAAACAAGCATAGATCATATTAATACCAAAGCCAGGTAAACCGCAAAAAGGGGTTTCTTACCGGCCTATAAGTCTTTTACAGGTTTAGAAATACTACTATTTAAAAGTATACAAGAAAATAATTTGATAGCGGATTACGTACAAGTTTGGCTTTCATTGTAGTCACTCAAATGTACTGAATACTATTTATACAGACTTTGAAAACAGAACTACTGCTCATCAGTCTTCTTAGATGTGAAGCAAGCATTTGACAAAATTTGGCATACGAGCCTCTGTTATTTAAATTTAAGTACGTGTAAGTATAATTACTACGAACTGTTTAGATTGTATTTGCTATATCGTACATATTAAGACAAACAAGGTGAAGAGTTAACACATGTCTATACTATCACTTCTGGTGTTCCTTAAGGGAGGATTTTAGGTCCACTTTTATATTTAATCTGCAAGGCAGACTTACTTGCAGCCCCGTTTGTCGATGTGGGAACGTTTGTGGACAACACAGCAATTCTAGAGCTATAACTATTGCACCACAGCAACTCAAAACCTTTTGGAAGATTGGCTAAACCAGTCAAAAATCAAAGATAACAAAGGCTCGTTCACTCATATAATCTTCACATTACGAAGGAATCAGTGTCCCCCGGTCTACATTAACACCCTGAAAATACCACTTGCCACCGCAGCTCGCTATTTAGGACTTTACATAGATAGAAAGCTAACTTCGAAAACGTACATTACAAGGAAAAAGAAAGAAATAGACCTTAGACTTAAACCAGTCCATCAGCAAAAGTCCTTCTGGTCTCAAAAGGTAATCGCTATTTTATTTTTGAGCGGGGGCTTTCATTGTAGTGCCATTCCGTAAGCTGCCATTTTTTTCATAAGACTCTCAAAGAACGCTTATGAACCCACACTATATAACAGCAGCAACTACTAACATAAATCCACACGCTTCAGTTTCTGCGGAGCGATAAAAATGTGGGAAACCCATTCTGCGCAGATGTTTGCCATCTTCAAGCCTTCGTGGATGATGGTATGGAAAGTTTCATAAAACACACCTATTGCATCTGCCAGTGAATCAAATGTGGTTTGTTTGTTTGCATTTATTAGAGTGACTCCCTTTCTTTAAAAAAATCACACTATACGTTGCTGCTCATGAAAGTCTACTTTCACGTTTTTCCGCTTTGTCAACAACTACACTAGCAGCACTGCACAAATATTCTGTATCTTTTCTTTTACGCATTTCAACCATTTGGTGTCATAACGTGGTAATATAGTTTATCTTCATACGCGCACTAAGTGTGTCTATTCTAGATGTTTTCTCATATAGCAGTGACCTGTTACAAGTCCTACTATCTACATTATCCGAACAATGTGCGAGGTTAGCCTTTTAGAATTTTTCCTAATTAGTCTCTGCCCTTGGGTAGCAGCCTAGCGACAAGCATGTTGTGTTTTCGTCCACGCCAATATTGCTGTTCGAGTGCTGCTTTTACAAATACCAAATACAAGTTCTGGTCCTGTAAATGAAGTAGATGCTCCGGTTTTAGTAAGGGCATCTGCTTTTTTATTGCGTAACACACCAATGTGGCCTGGAACTTTTGAGTTAAAGCTTGTTCTTCTCAGCTAAGGTTACCAAATAGGATAAACTTTTCTTTTGTTAGTTTGGTGTGTATATACAAGGCGATTCTAGTGCTTTTAAAACTTTTTGGCTTTTTGTTAGAATACTGATGCGTTATTGGGTATAACCGCGTCTCACATTCTGAATGCATTTCATTATCTCAAAGATTTTGAAAAACTGAGGCGTTAGTATTCAATGAACTCTCATTAGGTGATATAAAGTTCCTTGAGCCAAATTGCTGCGATAATACCTCCCGGTAAACGGTTTTTCAAAAGAATATTCAGGGATTGTGTATTTAGGACCCTGAACTACCTCCTATTTATGACCACAACTGTCGTGGCAGCTTTTGATAAATTTTATTCTATAGGCATCAATCCAAGCTTTTTTCTTTAGATATATAACCAAGGGAATTAGACTTAGAAGAGTTTCCATAGATGCTGAAAGGATATTTCTTATGACTGCACAGATACATAAGAATGCTAGATTTTGTATTCTAGTTAGTTTTGTTACAGTTGCATTCTGTTTTAATTTTGGCCGTTATGGTAAGATGCTACCATTAGTCTGAAAACAGTAGTATAGTACCACAGAACCGTTTTCGGTTGTAATCTCCATGTTTTCCCAAACATACGCCTGCCCGCAACAAGAGCCATTATTGTCTTATTTGTAATGTTGTCCATATAGTTTTGCAACTAGGGTAATACCTAGTTACTTAACTTCTTGAACCACCTGAACACTTTTTCCAAAAATTGTAAGGTTGTAAAATTGCCTTAGCTCTCTTCTTTGGGTGAAAGTTATTAGTGATGCGTTGTTAGGTTTGCCTTAAGGTTTTCTCTTTCGTACCAACATTTAGTGGTATCTAATGCTCTTGGGATTATTTCCATAATTATATTTCATTTACCACTAAGTTTCATATAAGGGGAAAGGAAACACTTCCCTGGAGACACCCTTAAGAGATTCTACTCTCAAATCGGCTAGTATTTCCGTATTATGTGTATACCATTTCCAGTAACAGGATTGCCAGCTTCATCCTTAAACAATACGGGCCAACAATTCATCAAGTCCACAGTGATTTTTGTGAACACATTGATTTTTTATGATTTGGTCTATTCATAAAGTCATTTAATAATTAAAATCCCGTCTACATACGTACGGCGTTTCTGGTAGTTTTTAGTGGACCTTTCAACACTCACAGGACGCAAAAATTCGTGTGATTGAAATCCAAATTTTTAATTTGAATCATCCTATTTATTTTGAGTAGGGATGCTGTTAATATTAATATCAAATGCCAGATCTAATAATCAGAAAAAAAAAACTAAAAAAAGTTTTAAATTAGTATTATTCAAAATAAAATGACTGAATTAAGAGAATCTCTGATATCACAGAGTTAAAAATAATACCAATTCAACACTGATATATGTCTGTAATACTTTTCCATGTAGTCTTATTGATGTTTAATATAAATCTTCCATAGCTTACCAAATGTATAGTTGTGTGTGGAAAAATTCTTTTATAGACAATTTTTGATTTCTACTGTCCTAAACTGTTATCGTGTCAACCGACGCAACTCAAAAAAGGAGATTCTAAAGAGATTACTCTGGCACTAAAATATTCCTAATTCTTTAATTTTAATAATTTGAATTAAATTGTATGAGGTATAAATATACACTGTAATTAATTCAAAATACATTGCTCATTGCAAAAGTCTGACCTGATTTTTTATCATTTTGCCTAAAACAACTTCAGAAAATATCACTTTCGAAAAAATATATGTAACAAAGGTCTACTTAACAACTCTAAGTGCTTTTAGGTCAAGTTTCCTAGTAGACAAAAAACTTAATTATTTATCGTCACTTAGAACGTATAAAGAGTTCTCTAGCGATAATAATGTTGGTATTTTATTCCAGCCTGGCCGATGAAATTGATAAACGATACTTTGGCTATCTTTAGCACTTTAAATGTAGCCCCAATCTTCTTTAACAACCTGTTAGTGATTAGAGTTTTGATTAGCTAATTATAACAATTAAAACCATTAAGATAAAACTGAAAGAACAAATGCAGACTTTTATCTCAATTTTTATCAATATTTCACCGTTACCAATGTGATACGTCACACGTAAGTTTACAGAAAATAATGTTGTTAAGCATAGAAATAAAATTTAATTATCACTAGGACAAAAACAAATTATCATAGCATGCACAATAAACAAACCAACCATCACAATTGAAGTCAATGTAAGAAACTTACATAGTTTATGAAAATATTTTTACTAAAGTGCAGACATTTTAAGGAGAGTTTATATGAGAATAGTTTAGAATGAGTAACTCCAAGATTACGATACCTTTGCAGAAATAGATTTTTGAGACTTTCAGAATGCTTGCCTATACTTTATATCGCCTATTCTTTTAATTCAAATTATTATCTATTCCGAAAACTTTTGAGTTTTGGGAACAAATAACCATCTCAGGGATTTGGATTGCACGAATAAGGTAGATGCGAAAGAACTGCAAACATTAAATTAGACAATTTTTTGTAAACTGTCGCATTGAAACCTTTTTTGTCCATTCCAGGGCGTTTTCTACGGTTGCCATCTTAAATATTTCCAAAAGTGGCACGTAGTATTTGCCAATAATAGTTTTTTCCTTTTTAAAATAATCAGTCAGAAACATTTTTAGTTTTTTTTTAGCTATTTAAATTGCTATTTTGTTTTCTCTATAATAATAAATCCAAATATTGCTCATAACCACAGAACGCATCAAGAGACTTTTGTGTATTTTTTAAATACTTTAAACAGTTCGGTGTTTGCTTACGAAATCGCTTTTGCTCTAGAATCAGTAGACATAACTCCTATGTACCCTACGGATAGTTTTTCCGTATATAATTTATTGTAAAATTGAAGTAAACTTTTTTCTGCTAACTTATTCTTTTTACTTGCCCATGGTTTCCGACATGACTGTTTTAAGATCTTCAGAACGTAATAAATTTTCTATATATTCTAACACACCTCAGTTTGTTTATCTAAAGTTAAACCTTTCCATAAAAATGATATAAGCCACTCTTGTAGGAAAAATCGTGGATTTTTTTGCTGCCTTTTTTACTAATAAGATAATTGAATTACAACATTTTATGTTACCACCACAAACTGCCAAATAACTGTTTAGTGCTAAAATAACATGTAGCTATACAATATTCATCTATGAGAAAAAAAACTATGAACACAACTTATGTAAGTTTGGATATTTAATACATTTTTATATTAATAATCTATTTAATGTTACTTCAGAAATAAAAGTTGCATAACAAGTTTCTGCGCATAAGAAGATTTGCAAGTTTGAATCAAATAGTGAGAGCAAGTGGAGGGAGGATTAGGGAGCAGTATGCTCCCTATACAGTGAACCTGTCTAAACCCTATCTTCATAAGTGTAAAATCAAAAAACAACTAGCACTAGATACACTATCGACCTCAACAACTTTTAAGTGATATTTAACAATTAATTCATCCAGTTGCTATGATAATGTTAAATTATGTTCGCCACCCCCCTACGTAATTCCAAAATTCATCTTTTATGTATCTTCTCCATTAATTAATAAGATTCAGCAGCCTGGAGCATACCTGTTAATGAAAATTAAACAAACATAACAAGTTGTTCTAAGAAATATATATCACACATTGTCAGTCCAATACTTAAAATGTAAACTAGAAAAAGTAGACCACAAAGTCAAAAATATAACAAACACTTAACATTGTGAAACCAAAGATCCGTTAAATTTTTCTTAGTGAACCTAATACAACAATAAAAACATGGGGCCGGCGAAGAGATTGCTCTGTAAGCAATCCCAGAACGAAATTAAAAAAACCTTTCGATTTCGATTTCGAACCTCGGGAAAATTCTAAATCGAATATCTGAAAAATTATTCGACATAGCAATTTTTCTTCATTTTTGAATTCAGCGTAAAATTTCCTATAAGAATCACATTTAAAATCGTAATGTCGAAAATTTTCCCGAAATTCGAAGTCGAATATCTCGAAAACTATTCGACATAGAATTTTTTCGATTTCATTATTGAAATCAGCGTAAAATTTTCTTTAAGAATTACTCATAAAATCGCAATGTCGAAATTTTCCCGAAATTCAAACTCGAATATCTCGAAAACTATTCGAGATAGAAACTTTTTGATTTCGATTTTGAAATCAGCGTAAAATTTCCTATAAGAATCCATTTTAAAATTTTAAAAAATCCATAATTTTGTGACAGCGACAGACAGACCGACAGACCGACAGACCGAGAGACCGACAGACCGACAGACCGACAGACCGACAGACCGACAGACCGACAGACCGACAGACCGACAGACCGACACACCGACAGACCAACAGACCGACAGACCGACAGACATATGGAATTCAGTAACGAACTTTTTAAGTTCGTTGAAAATTACTTGACTAATTGGTGAAATTTTGTTTTTCCTTGATAATAAACGTCATCTATATAAAGTAATACTCGAGCCAATCTGAACATACGGACAGAAACTGTGGGGATGCTCTAGCACGTCCAACTTTAGTATTATTTAGAGATTTCAATCTAAGGTCCTCAGACAGATATCAGATGCTCCGTGGTATGTTAACAACCGCACGCTCCATACAGATTTACAAATGCCAACTGTAAAAAAAGAAATCCATCAACGTTCAACGAAACATCATGACCATCTGTTAGCACATCCTAACTGACCAGTTTAAAAATTTTAAAGCTTCAGTCGTTAAAAGACAATAAAAAATGACCTTGTGACCTGCTCAACCAATAACATCTTGGTTAATTACATTAAGTCTTCTTATCAGTAAATTATAATCATAGAACCAATATGTATTATATTTCTAGTGTACGTATATAGTTCTTATAGCTGATGTATTTTAAATAAAATAAAATAGAAAAATTTAAATTTATGGATCTTGTATGTTCATTCTGTTTTTTATTATGTCTGTTCTGACTGTTATCATTAGTTTAGTTTGGCAGTCCAATTTTAGTCCATAGTTGGAATGCCAAAGTAAAATAATATATATAAGCATTCAAAAATGAGTTACGCAGAGTTGTGTCCTCCTCCAATGCTGTTTAACATATATTTGGAATCCATATTTTGAAAAGCATTGTAGTATGAATCAGCAGGTAATAAGTGGTAGTCCAATTAACATTAGGTACGTTGATGACACTGTCTTGATTGAGGGTAGTCTGGGCTACCTATCAATATTAATAAACCAAAAACGATAGTGATTTTAAAAAGAATTAACAATCCAAGCAACCTAAGCATTGGTATTAGAACAGTAAAAATGTTCAGCATTTCAAGTATTTTAGTATCTCGGCACTATGATTAATCATAATGTCACACATAAAACGGGAAATATTTTCAAAAATTGAGTAAGCCAGACAAACATTCATTAAATTGGGAAAACTAATAACAGCTCAAAGTCTTTCACGGGCCTTCAAAAAAAATGGTTAAATGCTATGTGTTCCCAGTACTGTTGTCCGATCTTAAAGGATGAATTTTGAACAATGAAACCACAAAATGGCTAGAATCTTTTGAGATCTGGGTATATAGACGTATGCTAAAAATTTCCTGGGCGCATCGCATTACAAACCAATAGGGTCTTAGAGAGAGTGAACAAAAATTGGAGCTTCTATTCACATCAAAAAGAGAAAGTTATAGTTTCTCTACCACATCTCACGCAATGATAAATACGGAATTCTGCAGCTTATCATGCACGGCAAAATAATTGGACGAAGAAGTGTCGGCCGACGAAGGATTTCCTGGTTGCACAACTTAAGTGATTGGTTCGGGCTTTCATCTGTACAGTTATTTCGCACAGCCTCTTTAAAAATAAGAATCGCCATTCTGATCAGCAACCTCCGAGGGAGAAGCTGACATCAAGAAGAAGAAGAATCTGTAAACTGATCTGAATTTCAGCAATGGAATGGTTTTACGAGTATGTTTATTGATTGGAAAGTATATAAAGGTCATCAAACTCCCCAACTTGAAAGAACGCACTATAACTTGGCGGTAGCAGCAACTCTTGAGAATATAATACTTTTTGAGTGACGGAATTCGCAATGTGTAAAGGCAAATACATATAAAAAATTACTGATATAATTTATATTACAATTACCATAAACCTGCCAATTTGTAACTAAGTAATTTACATTTCATACATTAAACTGATTTTACCGTTATTTTTACAAAAAAAGATGTCGCGTACTCTCACCTTTGAGAAAACCACCACTCAGTTTAAACCTCTATGTCAGTCCCACAAGAGAACCCGGTCGATTTTAAAAAAATATTTTTATTTCAGAAATAAAATAAAAAAATTCATAAAATTGTTAAAATCATTAATAAGCCTTAATTTAGTAAGATCAACCGACAATATTATTCAGGATTGCATAGTGGTGATTAGGTTTTCAGCATAAGATACGATAAGTGGGTACCATATCTCCCAAATTTAGTGGATAAATTTTATGGTAGGTAATATCCATTTACCTTTGCATTAATTTTAAGAAAGACCCTAGCAAACACTTCTCATATATTTGTAATATTTCTTCTTTTTTACCGTCTGTATAATGTATAATCTTTAAAATTCTTAATCATTCGAACGCCTCTAAACATGCAGCTTAAGTTAAGACCAGGACGACTTTACAGAAGGTCAAGTCCAAAAGGACGCCTCATCAATTCTTTTACTTCTACTCATAAACATCGTTTTTCCAGGCGGTGTTTGGTAAAAAACTCTTTTACAGTCGTACTCTGTAAGCTTTTAAACGCCTTTTAATTGTCATAAAAACTGCTTTAATAAATATTTTTGTAATTTTTAAACAAGCTCGACAAAGTACTAAGTTTATATATCTTTTTCAAATAACCGTACTGTCATTTGACCGTCTTTGCAGAGGATGTTTGTTTATTTATTTTGTCCTTTGGTTTCCTAGTATTGCTTTATTTATCTATTGCCATTAGTTTACAGCACACGTGTGTAACATTCCATTTGTACAAAATGTTCCCTACTAATTGCAAACCTTCAGAGTTATCTAAGCATACTACAAACGACAATTTGTGGATGAAGGTCACCGTAACTAGTAAATTTACCTATCAATATTAAATACACAATTGCAGTAGTATTGTGGATAGAATCAATTAATTGTAAAACTAAAAGCAAAACAAAATCTTACTGATTGACTGGAAAATACTAAGCAATGCTTTTGTACTAAAAATTCCTTGGAATCCTCGGCGTTTGCTTAATTTTATTCTTCCTAATTTTGAAAAGCTTCTAAAATGAAGTTTACAACCCAGTTAACTAGACAAATGATACAGCAAACAAGAAAATATTTTAAGAACCTTACCTATTGTTAATATCATAAAAACTCGATTATTTTATTAAACATTGATTTACGAGGGTGAATCAAATATAAACGAGACTTATTTTTTAAAAAATATTTTATTTGAACTTAGAACAAAAGACTAGCAGATTCTTTTTCTACATAATCTCCTGATTTAGAAACACATTTTTCCCAACGTATAGCTAATTTTGAAATGCCTTCCTCGTAGAATGAAGTTGGTCGTGTTTCCAGCCAATTGCGCACATAGACCTCAACCTCCTCATCGCTGTCGAATCTATGCCCTCCCATGGCTTCCTTGAGAGGATAGGTCAGGGCTGTAGGGAGGGTGTTCAACTGTCTCCTAGCCCAATTTCCCCAATTTTTCTGATGCAATTTCTGCTCAATTGTCAGAAGGCGAGGCACCCACCTTACGAAACCCTAGCTCCTCTGTGATGATCGAAAAAGTGCTGCCATAACTTATTCCAATCTCAGATGCAATCTAATCGATGGTCAGACACCTGTCACCCTCAATAAATTGTTGAACGCGGATGATATTTTCGTTGGTAATGCTGGGGCGAGGTCGGCGATCATAGCTCTCATTTTCAACATTGTCACGACCCTCCACGAACTTGTTGTGCCATGCGAACACTCTAGCGCGTGACAATATCTCTTCCTTGCACTGCGCAGTCAATCTCCTCAGGATTTCAGCCGGTTTTACACCTTCCGGGGCTAGAAATTTAATGATAATACGCTGCACAATTGACGACGGTACCTCCTGCCCAGACATTGTCACAGCAGGTACTGACAGGAACGAACGAAATCGTCCGCCTGCTTCCCCCACTCCTGACATCCCTACCCAACACCTGACAAAGCGAGAACTCTCTCGCGTTAACATTGCGCGCCCGAGATCGAAAGTCTCGTTTATATTTGATTCACCCTCGTATCTGTGTATAAAATAGAACAATTTAATTTATATGCATTTTAAAATTTGTAAATATAAAACTGTTAATAACAATTTTTTCTAAAATTGGCGTGCTTATTTAGGTATACAGTCGTTTTACATAAATGGAAAATCAACAATAAAAAATCAATTTGATACTTCACAAAATACAAAGCATATTAGTGGATTTGTTGTAATTAAGTAAGTAGTAGTTGAAATTTTAAATAATTTTAAATTGATATAAAATATGCTTTAATGTACTATAATTAATCGTCATCCTTCATTTGCATTTAATTTGTTAGGCAAATTACATATTACTTGGAATTTAATGTTTGTTTTGTATTTACTACATAATGTATGAAGCAACTTTGAAAATAAACAATAATTTTATAATGGTTTAAAAAAATGACCCACAAGCAGCGTGAGATAATACATTTATTGGTAAGATTATCGCTATTAGAAAGTATATATTACGGTTATTAGTCGTTAAATATCCTTTCCTGTCTTATATCCATCACAATTTTTTATGATGAGATTGGCGAGGTGGTTCTAATATTAAACGATAGAACAATTGAGATAGTCGAGTAATTTCTTAATAATTGTGAATTAATTTTATTCATACGCAATTACTATTTGCCACGATATTATTTTAAAATGGAACTTGAACTTTTTGCACTAAAGAACTGTATGGCCCCCTTGTCATTAAATTTTAGTTACTTTATAACAGAAAAATTAATAACAATATACAAGAATATGATAAATAATGTAGTAATGTATAGAATTCTAATTGTATTTTCTATAACATAAAATGCAATATTGAAAATGAAAATTAAAAGCGAAATTAAAAAAACTCTGTAATTTAAATATACTTTCATGATATAATAACATGAAAACAATAAAATTTCATTATGATTTAATAGAAATTACAGTGTTGCATGAATTACCACACCATAAGAAAATTAAAGTTATCTCTAGAGTGGTAAAATGAAACAAATATCATAATTTGAGAAACATTTGCAGCCCTGAATTATAGGAACTTAACTTTAGCATATCTAGCAATTACTGCTCTTGTATACTGGTCACTAATTAACGGTTTGAAATTGCCTACCTGTCATATTTACAGCTTAATTTTATTCCTTGCTTTCCCTGTAGATTGCAATTTTCCATTTTAAAATGTTCTGATTTGACTTCTAGCATTCAAACGGCGCGACTACGTATTGTGGTTTGTTAACTTTCTACAGCGGAGCTTAGAGAAAGTTAATGAGATTATCATCCTGTCTGTCTGTCTGTGTGCCTGGAGACAAGATAACTTTCGATCTATCCAACGGATTCAATTCAAACTTGACATACAAACACCTTAGGTCAGTACCTTTCATGGGATTGATTTTCAGCCAAATTGGTTAACGGCAACCGGAAGTGACCGTTACGATTTTGAAAATTCATTATACTCACATGTCATGCAACATATCATTCGACAGCATTTTTGACGCTGATCATTATGGCGACATTAATCAACATCTTAATTCCTTTTAAAAGTTTTTATCCTGATTTCTTCGCACAGCTGTAGAAAGTTTCCTTTACGGTACTACACCGTTCTTGTTATTATTGCTGTAAGTGCTATGTTAAATTACCTTATTGAATTGTAGGAGTCAAATAAATTAATTTAATTAAATTTGATGAAAATAGGTCATATGTAATTCCAACTATAAAACGCAGCCCCACTAATTTTTTACCATCTACCACCGACATGCAAAGAAAATATCGATAAAGGTCTAAAACCGTATTCAAAAAAATAGGCTAGACACCCACTTCAAAATCTTTCCTCAAGCAAAACCGCCAACAATTTATAAGAGACACATAAGCGCTAATTTTAAGTAAGTTTGCAACTATGTTCTCTAATTATCTAAAAATCAATTTAACTAACAAGGCGAACTACAGAAACCTTTCTCAATGCCATGTGGACGATAAAATTAAATTCCATATCCATCGCAACTAAACCTTAAAGCCTTGTCCGTAATTATAAAAAATATTCTTCTATTGTTGTCTGAAAAAAAATATGAAAAAATGTAGAAAAACATGATCTTCCAATAATTAAATGAATAAGCCTACATAATAAAGATGAACTACTGATATTGGTAAGTACAGTTGAAATCACTGTTGACAAAACCAATAAACAAAATTTATAAAATTAACAAGTTGCAACAGTCAAAATAACTTTAGAACAGCAAAGACATTCATGTAACTGTATATTCCCCTGGCAAACAGTTTGCACAATTTAATTTTATACTTGTAATAGTAATTCTAATTATTAAACAAATACTTAAAAATCTCTTCATTTATCTCTCATCTATTGGTTTGCAACTAGCCTTTTTACGTTTTAGAGTTGTCATATGAGAGTCATTCAATAATTAAAGAGACAAATTGGAGTGGGATTGTTGGTAATACTAGTTTGATACATTTAGGATCTTAAGTTGACCTCACTAGGATGAGTTCTAATCAGCTGATTGACCAACATTGCTCTATTTATAACCTTAAAATTAAGTTAAACGATGTCGGGTCTTGTTGAAAATTCCACATTGGTTGAACAACGTTTTTTTAATCGAAGGTGAAAAACCAGCTAATGTATACTCTAGAATGACTAAAGCGTATGTTGAAGGTTGTATCAACCGTAGAAATTTTTACAAGTGGGTAGAACAGTTCAAAAGTGGTCGAGAATCAGCGTCTGACGAACACCGTTCTGGCCGGCATATTGAAGTTTCAACTTCCTCACTTGAAACTCGAATTGATGACATTATTCGTACAAACCTGAAAGAGGCATTACTTGGGAAGAGGTTCCAGGATAACGAGGATGTCGAGAAATTTGTGGGAAATTGGCTCCGACACCAAGTCAAAGAGTTCTTTGCAGCCGGTATAAAAAAGCTAGTAACCCGTTGAGACAAGTGCATAAATGTTGACGAGGATTATGTTGAAAAGTAGGGAAAGTCTTATTTTGTAGAAATAAACAGTTTTTCCTTCAGGTCAGTTTGTCTCTTTAATTATTGAACGACCCTCGTAGTATTCAAATACTCTTCAGTATACTTATTAATTATTTCCATCATCAGCCCAGTTATATTGTCTATAAAAATCTTATAGAATATAAAACTCTTTACATCTATATTTACAAGAAACTCGGTACATTATTGTATTTAGTAAATGAAATTTATATTTTATCACCTGCACTTTGGCCTAAGTTAGAATCATTCACGACTTCATCGTCATTACTATCGTTGTTATTTCAGTTCATCTGAATTTGCTTTTTCTTAAATGTAATTCTGATTACATTTATAGTAATTAGTTTTCTACGTCAATATTATTGTTTCTACTTCTTACAAAAGTACTTGCGACTTTTCTGTAAAGCTATGGAGTATTTTTATACTAAACTAACATCGCATCACTGCAAAACCTAAGCACAACACTTTTTTATTTATTGTACATAAGTTATTCGCTTCACGACCTTGATATAGTAGATGTGTACGTTGACTCACTTGAATAGAATGAAAACGGACATATCTACGAGCCATCCCGTGCCTGTGTTAACAACGTGGCAGCGGCCCCAGCCTTGCTTAAGATAAACCGAATTTTACCTGTTCCGATTTATATTTTATTGGACCGATGTAGAAAATTTTACTTTTCTTTATCAATTGTAATTTTAATTTAATTCATACCTACATATAATCATACATATTCTTTCATATGCAAGCCATTAATCCACGTTTCCAAGCGGAAACGGATACGGTCCCTGACTGCCCGTACTCGACCCTTCTGTGTCTAATACACAAATCTCTCGAGAAAATTATGGCTACATATTTAATCTTCCGCATGTACAGCAGCAAGAACTATACAGCATTCAAACTACCCTGCAATTTACAAACGCACCTCAAAATCAAACTTCAATACCCCCTCTTTCATAATAAATCCTTGTGCAAATAAAGACCCCCAAACAATGCAAACAAGTCAACAAGCATATAAATCTCCAAATATCGACAAATATCAAAATACTGATGCAAGTGGAGAAAAAACTATCAACTCTGACGATGACAACCAAAATAACCCAATAAACTCGAAACACAGCTGGCGAAAGGTTTCTAAGAAAAGGGCAAGAAACTCCCAAAGGACACTCAATACACAACATTCTAGCCAAACCTTGACTTCTAGAAAGATATGAAGTACTTTCTCAAATAAGAAGCGACAATAGAAATCCGGAGTTAGGCCCCAGCACCTCCAAAAATCCTCAAACTAAGAATTATAATCAGATGACTAATAAGATCTCTAACGTAATTCAGAAAAATCAATATTACACAACAGTCCTGAATAATGATACAGTCAAAGTTAATGCTCTAACTTCAAATACATTCAGGAAATTTACGAAACTTAGAAATCCTAGAAACGAGAATATACTACAACATATTTATTAGCTTAAAGAAGAAAGCCCCTACAGAATTACCATTCGCAATCTTTATCACACTATTCTAACCTAACTTATAACAGACGAAGTAGCAGAATTGGGACATAAAGTGCGAAACATCATCAATGTACATCATAGAATAACTGAACAACCGCTGTCGCTGCTTATGGAGGATTTAGAGCCAAAGGAAAATAATAAAAGGATATTTGAGGTAAAGGTACCTAAGTAACATAATAGTTACAATTGAACCACCCAGAACAAAAAATATTATACCTCAATCCATTCGTCGCCAAAGCTGTGACCATACTAAAACGTATTGTAATAGGCCCTATAATTGCGTTAAATGCGGTCCAATATATAGCAATTCTGAGTGCAAGAAATCCTCAAACACCCCAGATGAATGTGCTTTATGCCGAGGAAGTTATCCAGCCAGCTATAAAAACTTTTAGACATCCAGAAATGTAACATATAGAACACCAACAAATAACCTGAGAGCGCGACAGCCGCGACGTAAGGTATCGGCCTTCCAGACTAACGCGCGGCGGGCCCTGGGTTCGACTCCCAGGTCAAAAATAACGGCAAACGTCGAGTGCTCTCTGACCATCATACAAACACATTTGGCGGTCGTAAAGTACATTCTCCTTCTTCTAACGGGTCAGAGTAGCCACCTGCCCGGAGTACGCCCAATATGGCTCATAGTACTACACGAAATGTGTAGTTAGAAACAGGCTAAAAAAAGCCTATATAAGAGTAGAAGAAGAAGAAGAACAAATAACCTGCGCTAAAAATATACGCTCCCCCCACCATGGAAAACTTTCCCTCCCTTTATAACAGAACCAGCAATGCAAATAATGAAAGTAGTACAAATACTTTTCAAAACACATTAACCTATCAACAAGCTGTCACAAGACAAAACATTAACGAACTATTCTCGAACTTCCTTTCAAAATATAAAGCAATGTTTGCACAACTCATAAGTCAAAATAGTATGGTATTCAACAAGCTGTTCACAGTAATTAATAATAGCATAAAAGTGGCGACTTATCCATGTATCGTCACCTGGAATGCCAATGACATTATCCCACACATCCCGGAAATAATTATCTTTTTACAACTCCAACAAATTAATATCCCACTGATTTCGAAAACCTATGCAACCGCAAGAACAACAAAACACCGAAATATACTACTTGCCTTGCTAATCATTCGCCACAGCTCGAGCTGGCTCAGTTGTAATTATTGAAAACACAATTCCTCACTATAAGATAGAGCCTTTTCTCACCAACAAAATTCAAAGCGCAAAATAAAAATAGAAGTTCTTCCCTATCCCCTGGTTATTGTATCTGTCTACAATTCTCCACGACATTTCATCTCAACTGAAGAATTTAAAGAATTGCTGCTAACCATGGGCCCAAAATTTATTGTAGCGGGAGATTGGAACTCCAAATTTACAGCGTGGGGCTGAAGATTACCAACCCAAAAGAACGTAATTGGTAATCGCAATCCAACGAAACTACCTTTTAACGGATAAACCAACATACTGGCTCAGTGATTCCGGTAAACTACCAGATTTACTCAACCATGCATTTACAAATGGCATAGCGAATATCTATTAACAAGCTGAATTCAACATTGATCTTTCCTCTGATTAGATATCAACCATTACAAGCATCAGCACGACGGTCACAATCAAAGAACTCCCCCCCCCCCTTAAAATTATACAGTAAGTGCACTGATTGGAATCATTTCATAAAACACAGAAAAATAAATAAATTTTGGTATCAGAGCAAAAGATGTCTAAAACATTGATAAAGCAACCCCGCACTTGACTACAATTATACAAGAGACTGCATGCCAAGCCACCCTTGAATTAAAAAAATCACCCACAACAAACAACATTCCAGTACTTATGAAATTTCAAACATTGACAGAGAACTACAAATAGATGGGATAAAACTTATTATAACAGACTAACGCATTAACTACAAAATCCATTAGCGAAAGCTCGCAAGAAAGCATTCAGGCAATATATTATGAAGCTTTCTTCTCATGACAGTATTCTATGGAAGGCAACAAAAATTGAACCCTTTCTTGATGCTGCGTGCCAACTGTCGCTGCTAATCAAACCCTTCACAACAACGGAAGTTTTTCAACAAATAAAATTAACAAACGTGCTAAAAGCGCTCGGATATAACCTAATTATTGGCGAAGTGCTGAAAAACATTCCTATAAAACCATCGTACTGCTTATCACAATATATAATAGCATACTTTGACACTGCTACTTCTCTATATTATGGAAACATGCCCACATAGTAATAATTGCCAAACCTGGTAAACCACCTACCCAGTCACAATCCTAGAGACCAATAAGCCTCCTACTCGTTTTTTAGAAATTTCTTGATTGACTCCTACTCATGCGTCTTAAGGAAGTTATTCTATCGCACCAACTTGGATTCTATAAAGGTCACTCTACCATACACCAAAGCTACCGAATTATTACACATATAATGGAAAGAACGGAGAACAAAAGTGGCCTTCCTGGACATAAAACAAGCATTTGATGAAGTATGGCATAGCAACTTATTATACAAACGTAAATTAAACCTCCCCAGTCAGCTGTACTTATTACTCAAGTCATACCTCTCAACCAGAACCTATCAAGTCAAAATAAACAACACAGTATCTGACATCTATCAAACCAAGTCTAGAGTTCTGCAGGGCAGCGTTCTAAAACCGTTGATATACTTGATTTACACATCAAACCACAGACCACTCTATACTTCCGACATTTTGCGGACGACACGACCATCTTGTCAGTGTATCAGTCTCCTGAACTAACAGTACATCTCCAACATCTTGACTTGCTACAAAACTGGTTCCATGAGTGGAGAATTACGGTCAATACCGACGAACAAGCACATGTTACCTTCATCACGAGACGTGGTAAATGTTCGCAAACCAGGATTAACAATGCCCCAATCCCAATTAAAAATGAAGCGAAATACTTTGGCATAAACCTCGACCAAAAGCTCGCATATGAAGACCAAAAGAAAGCAGATAGGCCTAAAAATCAAACAAATAACATGGTTACTTGAACAATATTCGCAGCTCTCTTTATTAAACAAAAACTTACTGCACAAGGTCATTTTGAAGCCAACATGGACTTATGGAGGTCAACTCTAGGGATGTGCTAAAGTATCGCATACTTCATAATTTTCAACCAATGCTCCATGATACATAAGGAATGACACTATTCTTAACGACCTAAGTGTTTTCTATATAAACAGCGAAATCAAGAGTCTCCTGACCAAGTACACCGATAAATTGGCGGGATATTCTAACCCGCTCATCGATCAGCTCGTTAATCAACCATACATTACAAGAAGACTCAAATGACAATAGTCACTGTAGCTCGTAGTAAGTAATTTTTAGGGAAATTAGCAATGGCCAGAGCCCCTCATATGACAGTTATATTACCATACAATTTACTTAATACTTATTCATGTTAAAAGTAGATTGTAAATATGCAATTTAAATAATAAAAAATATATATACATAAGTTGAATGCCACATGTCCACACGAATTTCAGTACCTAATTGTATAAGATCAGTTTTTTTTATAAACAGTGTTAAGATTGTTACCTGGAGTTTTTTCACATGGAGTTTCGTGCGGGTCCAGCGACAAGGATCAAACCCATGTATTTTTATAGTATTAGTATAGGGAATCTGAGCATCATTTATTCTATCTAACATGTACTGATTGTGTTTCGTAGTGAAGTTAGTGTGCAAGAATTTACCCTAATTCAACTGGATGTTTGGAATACTCTGACTGCTTCTATATTCTTTCTGCTGTAAGAATTTCAATGGCATCAGCAAACGTTGTTAGTATTTTGCTTAACGTTAGAGTTATCACTGCTATTCAGCAGTTATGGTATTGCATCTCACGCACCTCCTGGGGCTACTCTTGGCTTCTTTTATTCTAAAAAGGCTTTCTAACAGATAAGATTCCAAAAGTTTGGAGTAATGGTATGACAATGGCTTATTTAGCATGCCGTGCCTTATTAAAAAGCCTGGTTACATCAAAGAAGACAGTAGGAAAGACTGTTTTCTTCTAGTAACCTTCCAGTGATGCCTGTAATTCTATAAACTTGATTAATAACCGAGTGACTTTCCTTCAACCATTTCAATATGTTGAGAAGGGTTCAAGGCTTTCTTTTTTATTCTTAGTTGTAACCTATTTAACTATAATTCCTTTTAGCGTGAATGACAATAAAAAATAAACCTATATAATGAAGTTTCATAGAAAAAGTCTTTGGCTTGGAGATTATTGTGACCGTTGCAACTTTCTACAACTTAGACACGTACTTAATAAGTTCGATTAGCTTTGCAACAGCGTCTCTTGGTTTCACAATTTCCTCAGTAAGCCGGTAAAAATTAGGAGCTTTTGTTGTATTTGTATTAACTCTATTTCTTTATAAACTTCTTTTGGTCCTCTTCTCTTGGTTAAATCGTTCTGGTGATCATTCAAATGCTCTGCAAATGTAAGTGCCTTTTGTAAATTGTTACGAACCCAACGTCTATTGTGTTTCCCGATTAGTGTATTTTGAAGTACAGACTTTAATCTTTCAATGGTTTTTCTTGAAGATTGTTTGGTTTGGTTGTCCTGAGTAAACTCATTCAGGTATTTGCGAATGGACTGCAATACGTTTAATTTCAGGTTTTAGTTACTGAATATCATTATCTAAAACTGTCTTATCTACAATGGTATGAAATCACAATGGGTAAATTTAAATGTAACACCATTGTCAAATAATAGGTACCTACCTTTGTATCGTCTCGCTTACTGATAATAATCTTCATTATTTGGCGACCCCTGTGTGATTTGCTCCAAATTTCAACTTATTAGAAAACGCTGTAAATACATCGTTAGTCTACTCAAATTATGAAATTATTAGTATTAAAAAAAATTAGTTGTAAATCAGTCCTTACATTTAAACAGCTGGCTTCCGCGTTAATACAATAAGCCGTCAGTGATTGAAAATAAAACAAAAAGTCTTTCGTTCTTCCGTTTGAATACACAGAAATATCAGATGTGTGGGTGTAAGATCAAGATCTGCAACGCCAACAATTTTAAATGGCATATGCTTTTGTATAAGTTTATCAGTTGATAACGTAAATTATATTTAACATGTTATGTATAAATAATTGGGTTTTTCAGTTGAACTAAATTACTTTAAAGTTGTGTTTTCTTTTAACTTTTATAATTTAATTTTTTTGTTTACACTTTCAACTCCTGTGGCTTTTTAATCTCGTCTTTCACCTAATTTAACAATTTGAGTATTTGTCACTGTTGTTATAACAATATTGTTCTCGACTCTAAGCATAGTTTTATTGCAGCTATTAAAAAGCAAATGTAACCCAGTATTACGAAGTTGCTCTATTTTGCTGACCTCGTTACAGCAGCAATGAGGTTTACTTCCCTCCGCCCTATTATTTCGGTAATTGAAACTTTTTGCGATCTCTTCTTCTTACTATTGAATGTCGAAATCATGTTCCATTTGCACAACTGTTTTCTTTGAATCCTGTTGGAAATTAAATACTCGTCTCTTTATTTGCCTTTCCGTCAAATTGCTCCATATTTGATGCCACTGGGATAAGCTCTGTATATACTTAAAATCTTATGATTTTTTATGTTACTCACAATAGATATCGAATTAAACAATAATGGACAGATTTGTTTATATCTTTATTTCTTTAAAATCTAGATTAAGCATAATATGTGATACCGGAGTATATCTCTCAGGAGGTATATTGTAAAAGAAAGCATCTGCATCTGTTTATTTGTATTATTTATATTATAATGGTATTTGTACAAATATAACAACTAGCTCATTAATATTTTTTAAATTACTTACGTTGCCTAATAATATTTTATTATAAATGCTAATCAAAGCACATAGTGCATGTAAACAATCTGAATAACAATAAAAATACATAAAAAATTTTACGACTGTAAATTTCTCTCTTTTTGGACATTAGGATTATAAACTGTACAGCACCCCATCTAAGACTGTACAGCGGATGAACTAAAAATTTTAACCTGGAAGCCCCTATAGATCCCTTTGAGAGGTATGGTGCTGAATTAATATACATATTGATGGGCGTATGCGAACCGTTTCAATTATGTTCGGCGGATATGTCGTCATGTAACAATGCAGTTAATATATTGCGATTTTAAAAATAATTTTTTTTTCATATTTAAGATCGTTTCACTTTGACTAGATTGTGGTCTGTTACAAATACCTACTTTGCACATTGTAGCTTTAGTTCAGGTTTGACTTTTATCTGCGTTCACTAAATGTTTAAGAGTTTTTTTACACAATGCACAAGCTTATTGTTTTTGTATCTCTATTATGTTATAAGTTATCCATTTAAATAGTTGTACCATACAATCAAATCGCCAATGTTTTCCTAATAATCCTATGAGTAGCTCGTTTACCTTCGTGCATTATTCTTCGTATTGGTTTCATATTTGATTTTAGGATTAATGCTGAAATAGAGTGCAAAGACAATTTAGAGATCTTTTGACACAAGGCAATTGTTCCCATCGAAGACGAGTCTGAAACAAATAGAACTATTTATGACGATCGGTCGATAATTTAAAATAAGTGTTATTTGAAACTGGACGAATTAAAAATAGCCGTTTAGGAAAAAACGTACATGATTAGCTAATGGGAAAAGTGTCGCGTTCCAACAGGATAATGCTAGATTTCATTTCTCTTTGACTGCTTCATAAAAATGATTAAATCTTGGCTTGGACGTGCTGCCACATTCATGAAATATTGCACCTTCAGATTTTTATTTATTTAGGTCTTTGTAAACCCTTAGCAGCAAGAACTTCAACTCTTTAACACCTTAAGAAGCTTTCTACCCAGAAACCTGAAAATGTCCGAAAGAATGTAATTGTCAAGTTGCATAAGAAATGAAAAAATGTTGTTAAACAAAATGTTGAATACATTGTTGTATATATAGTTGTATAAATAAACATCACTGCATCAAAATCTTACCTTTGAATATTGCATAACTATCGGCACGGTCTTTTCAGACAACCTAACAATAGTGTAATTTTAATTGAGGTTTTATGGTATGTAAATAATTTACGACATATGTAAGTTAAGAAAGTTTACGGAAATAACCCCGAAAGTCAAACTTTAATTTTACGTTTGGTTTGTGTTATGGCGGTACCCCCGGCATTTCCCCCAAATAGCTCGGTTTTCCAAACCGCTGAAAGCTCCTGAAATGAGTATTTCCAGCTGAAAGTGATCTCTCGCGCGATGTTTGAGAGTTCGCAAGTAATATCACAAACCTTGATATTATCGGCGCCAGAATCTTGAGGCGTGATGCCTGACAGATGTCGTGTTCGCCGCTTTATTGGCGACGTGTACTTTTAATTACACGACTCGTACTACGAGCGCCCTAATTACATGGAATTGCCGTTATTACTTCGCGAACTTTGAGCTCAGAATTATGCGCGAACCACGGGCGTGAGTTAAAGGAAATCTGTTTACTCCGATGCCAACTTTTCTACGCGTTGATAATTCTCTTCACTGTGACTTGTTCTTCAAAGCTTTGTAATTCTACCTTAATTAGACAATCGAACAGAAGGAATCTTAAAATACTGATTTTTATTATGTGAAACATTTTAGACATTGTTTTCTACCTTAATTTAAAATTAAACAAATAATGCTTCACAAGAAATATAGTACATACGTTATGTACATTACATTGAACATTAAAATAATTTTAAAAGTACTCCCTCAGTAATTTAAATAATACAAAACTGTGTGTTTTATGACCACGAATGAACTTCCTAATTTTAATTCAATTTATCCAAAGTTAATTAAGCTAGATGTAATTTAATCCTAAATTAATTTTAAATTTGAGGTTCTTTGGAGTTTTTTTTGTTAACTCCTGTTTATTTTGAAATCTGTATATTTGTATACAATAATCAAAAGTGTAGGCGTTCATATAAAATATTGACATGCTGGAGACCACTCATTAGTAACCCCCCTTGTATGATAAGCAATTGCTTAGTTGTGTTGGCATCTTTGGAGGTGCCTGAAGAATAGTTTGCACATTTAAGTATTGTTGTATGTGCATCGATTAGTTATTTGAAAACTGCTTCGATTCAGGTGCCGTATCTAGTATTGTAGTTATCCATGAGTGCTCTAAAATATAATTTAGACACTGAAACCTGAAACTTGCTTTGAGAGGATACTGCTGTTATGTTCCAGACATTGCGTCGTGATTTCGTTAATCACGCCTCTATTTTAATGTACGCAACCTTCTTCGTGAAATAAATTTTTATGGGATAACTTTAAGTTTTAATAAACACTTCATTACAAAATAAAAACAGTAAAAGCCTATTTTAACTAGAGTCCAAACGAAGGACCAATACGACATAAGGAGGATACCCATATTTAGCACGCACAGTGTCATAAATTATGACTGATGTAAACGTATGTATCACAAATCTACTTGTCCTGCTACTATTATCCCTTCGCGCCGTCGACGATGATACGCAGAACCTAAGACCAAGCATTAAAATCTCCAAAAATTGTCGTCGTTTTGACTATACCCTAACTATGACAACTTGTAGATGTCTTCGATAAACATGAGAAGATTCATTAGAAAGCAAAATTGTACAGTAAAATAGGTCTGAGCAATATAAGCGAATAAATGAGTATTTTTATTCTGAATGTCAAGTTTTAGGTAACACATATACCCTTATGAGTATAAACTTTACCAAAACTGTTAAAATCAAATCGCACCAAGATGATACATACCAGATTTCCGACAAGAAGAGCTTTACTACTTATAAAATATGTGCTAACTGAATTATTGGTATATACTATGCGTTTTAATCTTACAAATACCGCTATCCAAAAGGCAAGAATTATCAAATGGGTCACTTTAATAAACCAACCGATTACAATGACCCTCCAAAAAGTGCTGCCCAGTTGTTAAGAATTTATTCAATTCTCAAGTTATAGACATAGTTATGAAACACACTGTGTAACAAAATATAAGAATGATTCCTGCTGAAGAAACGCAGATTAGACTCAATTTATTACTGGTTCATTCTTCTAGATAGCTTTAGATGTTATGCAGTTGTGTACTACTTAATTTTTACATGATCTCCGTTATACAAAACACTACCTTTAGGAACAGATTATCCTTTCACAACAAGATAAAGATATATATATATATATATATATATATATATATATATATATATATATATATATATATATATATATTATGACATATGTCCTGTTTCTTGTAGATGTGTGGTAAAGATCCACGCGGACAAGCTCCAAATAGTCTGGAATCGGACCACAAATCTTTGATGCTCTATAATATGTACTAAACTCTATTCCCCATCTCGACATCAACGTGTCAACTATCAGGAAGATAATCTTCTAGTGTGTTGCCCAGCTGTATACAAGCGTCCAAAGCGGAATCCAGGATTGTCTACAAATATGAGCTGGGCAAAGGTATCCAAAGATTTTGATTCTTTCTTAAGACGATACTGCCCTAATCTAAACTGATCAATTAAGCATATATTATGTCACTGTAGAAAGAACTTAGGGGCCGAAACTCAAGAAACCCCATCACCTCCAAAAGAAATCATCGTAAAGGTACATTTAGAAAGGGAACATTTAATTTTAAAGCTATTTTTAAGTTGGAATATTATTTCTACACTCTAGCGCCGTCTTAGGTACTCAGAAATATGAGTATTTTGAAACTTTTAGTCACACTCTCGATTTCAAGCATTGTATTATGACCGCGTTAGTGGTTCTTCCGTTTGCCATGTTTGTGAGGCTTGCCTCTTAAGGTGCTCCGCTCCCCGAGTTATACTCTTATATGATAATTTTAGTTAATAACTATTAAAAGTTAATTTCATAAACACCTCCTTACCAACATATGTTATAAATGGCGCACAACGTGCAATTTAGACTACACTATAAATAAGATAACTCAAAAACTTATTATAAATGAGCCAATAACAATTAAACACTTAAAAATATTAGTGTTATTGTAGGTAATCAACCACTTAACCCATAGATACCAGTTGATTTATTTCACATTAATGTAAGTAGTGAATTGCTCATTAGACTTGTCATTAGCTTGTTAAATTTAAATTCTTGAAATTGTTATATATTTAACTAATGAAGATTGTATAATTGAAAAATAAAAAACCCATAACAACAATATAATTCTGGTTATAAATGGTTGTATTACTTTTTATTGGGGTTTAGGCAAATTGTTTGTTGCATTCGAGTAGGTGCTGCTTGCATGTAACCTCCTACAATTCCATAGCTTTTTCCATGTGATTCTGATTTGTAGTTGTCCTCCTCTTTGCCTCCTACCTTCTTGTAGAGCTGCTTCAGATAGATGCACCTTTTGCTGCTTTAATTGTTTTCAAAGTTAGGGTTCCCCTCCTTATATATAAGCAAAGGGTTCGTAGCCTAGATTTCAGTTAAATCAAATAACCCTTATAACCAATGACAATTATAGCGTGTGCAAGTGTACATGCATTGTCATTATTTAATCTATAGTATCATTTTGTAAACTGTGCTGGTGTGAGCAGCAGAGCAATCATCGTAAAGCGTTTCTTCAGAAACCTTTCCGGTAATGAAATGCTTAAATAATTTTCTATTGTAATATTCCTTCTGCCTTGCGCAGTGATTCCAGACAATTCAAATGTAATTGATATTTCCAAGTTCTTTTAAATGTTTTTACCTAGCTGGCGTTAACATCGATTGCGTTAAAATCACACATCCAAGTCTGGCTTGTTTGGTACGTACTTGGTGAACGGACATGTTTTTTAAAACAAAAGAGCTGTTCATCAATTGTTATATTTGATGTTGGAATGTAGTTCAATTTAGTTCCTTATTAATTTGTGAAATATGATAACGAATTTGGCCAGCTTGTTCTGTTTTTGATGAGCCGTTCTGCTTGTTTTGTCATTAAAGCGCATAAATCAACAGATTATCTTAAAAATGATTTACAAGTTATAGTTAGGATTTGCTTTGTTGATTTTTAACGGCTGCATGTCGCCAAAAGTGTCAAGTATCAAGCTCCTCTGATTTGAGATCGTTCCCCTCAATTCATTGTTGAACAGCAATACGATTCCCTTGTGCACATGCAGATATATTGCAAAATATCAGGAGATTTAAAATAAAGATAGTTGGATTGTTGTCTTTGTTACCGCAATTATAATTATCGGTTCAGAATGAAAATGATTGATATTTCAACTTGGCGTTTGGTTTAAAGTAAGTGACTCTTTTTTCTAATAGATTCCTTCAGTCGTGCATTTTTGTCGATTTACGGTTCTAAAGACTTTCTCATCTTGTGTTAGTGCTTTTTTAAAAAATGAGTCCTGTATTTTAATGAAAAAATGGACAGCAAGTATTTACTTCATTAAAAAATAGAAGCGAGTAAATCTTAGACCTATTTTTGCAAAGGGGATAAAGCAAGCCAAAACTTCAAATTGGGTTGTTAAGTGACTAAATATCCAATATTGGTTAATGCTAAAAAAGACTCATAATTTAACATTACGTTTCTTTCGCATCTGCGTGGTGTTTACAAAATATTCAGAATATCTCAGGGGCTATTTGTTACGGATTTCTTTTTTTAACATAAAATATAAAGAAAGTACCAATAGCTAAAATAGAACAGTTAAAGGTTAAAAAAATAGTGATCACCCTTTAGGCAAAATGACCTAGTTTTTGCTACTACATTTAATTACTTTTTTACATTAATAATGTTGTAATTACTTAATTTGTTTATTAACCTAAATCGTTGTTGATTATAAGTGGTTTTTGATTTCCTTTTTACATCGAGCATATTGACACTCCTAAAGGGTTTATCTTCTCTTTATAAAAAAAACTCCTGTAAATGTTTATTGTTCTTCAACCATTAAAATTGTTAAAACACTATATTAATCGTTTTATAAACCTATAATTATTTGTTAAATCTAACTGATTGGTCTTGCTTTGAAACCTAAGAATTGTATCTTTGTATTTAAGTATTTCTTGATTCATTTTTGCCTCAGAGGAATGGTTGATCAACAATTTATTTTAATTTTATAACCATCATTATCATTGGTAATAAATGATCTAAGTATGTGCTGGCTTTTTTAGGTTGTTTTTACCTCCAAAGTCATTTTGGTTTTTAAAACAGTAATTCGATTGGCCCTTCAAACCTATTTGTACTCTTCTAGGTGGAATAGTCCCATTTTATATTGTAATTATGCAAGGCTTAAGCACATATTACCATTATTTTATAACACCGACTTTTGTTGCCATGCAAGTCTTTGTGTGCATTTTCATTCACAAAAACACAGTTAAAGTGTCTAAATTTTCTTTCAACCTTTAAAACTGTTAAAAATTTTAATTGGATATCAAATTTAAGTGTTCACTTTTACTACGTAATCTCTTTTTATTAAAAACTGCTGGATCTGATGTTCCAAATTTGCAAAGTCTTGAATAATATATTTCTCAAGAAAGTTTAGCCAGATATTCTAAAAAATACTAATAACTGCTTTTGCCTAACGTATGCTGTAAAAATATTCTTAAAAAATTCATTAAAACCCAAGTTCGGATTTTATTAATATAAATTCTAGGATCAAATTCTTTTAAAACTGTGAGAAAATAGCAAGCGAGTAAGAACAATAAAGGTGTATGCTTTAATACATCATGACTTATAACACAACATTAATGGTGGTGTCTAGCGACAGCCAAAATTAATTACAGTTTATACAAAATAAATCAATGTCCAGGCTCATTTATAAAGTATATATAAAACATTTAAAAAATAAAAGCTTGTATACTGCAAGTTATGTGGCTGAAAATTATTTGTATGTCAGCAAATTTTTATTCTTTCTTAACAAACTTATAAAAAATAAATAAAAATGCTAGTCCCCTCTAGCTTCACGTTAATACGTTTAGAACTAACAGAAAAACATCATGATAGATTATTAATAACAGTAGAGCACGTATAAGTTTAGCAGTTATTTATTATGCAAGAAGAGCTACTGATCATCTAAGCAGCAAATTTTGGGGAATATCTGGCTAATATTATTTAAATATGTAAAACAATACATGCGACAGAAATAAACTTTAATTGAAATGTATTTGGAAGCTTTATTGCAAAGTAGCAAATAAAAAGTTATTGACTAAGTGAAATATACAAAATATTGACTTCAGTAATTTGTACTGATATAATAGAGCATCATTTATACACAAAAACATTAAGAAAACATATAATTATATGGTACCACAGAACAATTGTGTGTGTCGCTAAGCAAAATTTAGTGTTTGTTAAAAATATTATGCTTGAGTGTTAGCTTTACGAAAATCACAATTGATGCTTGAAAATGTCATATCCATCTACAGCAATCAAAGGTGATTTCTACTAACCGAACCTTAGATTAATCCAATTTAATAAAGTAATCTATTTTATCAAATAAAATCGAGAAAACAATTTTTATTTTATTCTCTTATTTAAAAATATTCTTGGCTATTTTAGATATATGTTAACTAAAAAAATTGATAATAAAAACGTAAATTTAAGTAAAATCTAAAAAAATTAGATGATATAGTTTAGGAAAAGAGCAAACGTAGCTCATCAAACTATCAGAATTATGGATGTAGATAAGAGATTACGTGATTGTGTAAATAAATGAATAAGTTTGTTCATGCAGGAATAAGTTATGAAGCAGATAGGCATTTCTATTTTTTTTTTTGAATACACTGTTGAATTATGTTGAGGGTTTACTGTTCAAATACAGGTAAGCTTTGATAGACTGTCGATTTTGGTGTTTACAATATATTTACAAGCATATCGGAAGAGAAGTAAATATATCCGTTGACAAAGTACAATATGACAGTTTGTATTAACACTGTGCGTCTATTGTTAGTTTATTAACCATTTAATCGTCTTATCATCACTTGAAGTGCGTTTAGCATGTTGGCTTCTTGATTTGATGAAAAAGATTATACTTGGCTTATTATTTGAAATCTAATTGTTGACGTATGAAAGGACGTTAAATACTATTTTTATGTTTGTAATAGCAACCTTTGAATAATATTGGTATCAAAAGATTTTGCACATTCTCACATCTGAAACTCATACATCAAGATAAATTATATGATATAGTTGTAAAAAATACCTTTAGAACGCCGGTCATTTATAGTAACTCAGGCCTTATTTGTACTCCATGTAAAATATCAATCATTTTTGCACTTTAGTTTGCTTTTCATAAGAAAATAAAACACCATTGGTATTTTTAGGTACTCTACCTGTCAGGATAAAAAATAACATGTGCCAACGTGGATTAGTTCACTGCTACTCACCGCTTGCTCACCCACACATGGAGAAGGTTTAAATAAAGTTCTAAGTTATTGTAGAATTCATATAGATTTTATTTAAAAAGGTTAATAAGTTATTGTTTACAAAGAGAGCAATTTTTATATTGATTGTGGTTAACATGTCAGAAATAAACATTAAGTGAAGTGGTTTTAAGAAAAATATTTGATTCTATATCATAATATAGGGATATAGGTTAACTATGGATCAAAAGTAACGGTTTTTAAAATAGCATTTTAATAAAAAGTATTAGGAAATTTTTTTTTTTACATCATACATTGTAGAAAGTTTGTTGGGTATTGAGAAAACTATATATAACTGCTTCCCTTCAAAACATTTAAGAATGTTATTTACCATTTTACGATTTTACTTAATTACTGGTGTTCTCGAAAGCTGCAGTGATATTCTAGTATTACTATATTTAAGCAAACTACTTTGGTAAGCTTGTTTAGCATAAGTGGTGTGGCGGCCTTTTCGCCCTTGAACCGCTTTATATCGCGGCGGCATGCGGACCTTTGATATCAGCTACGTTTTGCCGTCGCACACACAACGGCATGGGCTTTTGCTCAGCCGAGGCATTCATGCCCCGCAGCGCGGCCACTACGGTCGTGTCTCAGTCCGCATAAATTCATATTCACGCCCCGCAGCGCGGCTAGTACGGTCGTGTTTTAACCCGCATACATCAGAAACATTTCGCATCCCCGCATACATTCACGCATATTCAACACCCCGCAAATATTCACGCATCACAGCTCGGCCAATTTGGTCGTGTCTTAACATCCCCGAAGATACCAGATCCGCAACGCAGAGGTGGCCACCTTGGAATCGCCGACGAAGCCGAAGCCGAAGCCGATTCAGGTGAGCGATTTGGCAATTCATTGGTTGATATCGGTAGCCGCCCCCATCCGCTAACGCGACGGCCGTTTAAGGGACGATTTTGGCCTTATCGGCTGACCTTCCACTACGGGCCGTACTACGTTTCCACACCGCACCACGAGAGCGGCTATTTACACGCCTGCCTCTCCATTTTTTGGTCCTTACGGGCCGCATCGGTATCGTATCCCACACCGCATCCACGAGAGCGGCTATTTACACGCCTGCCTCTCCAATAAGTTTCTTAAAAATTTTGAATATTGTTAATAGTAATCGATGGATATGGTAATGCTTGATTTGTGGAATATTATGATTTTGATCAGTATACAGCCCACTAAGATTTGCACGGTCTGATCGCTCACTCTTTTTGTAGTCTACGTATGACCAGGATTTTTGCAGGTTGACCGCTGAATTTACTTCCTCACCTTTCTTTTTCAAAACGCCTTTCATAATAGACTAGCGCTGTATAACTGATCTAAGTTCAGGATTATTATTATATTATTATAAGGATTAGAACTAGTAGAATAAACTTAATAAGTATTTTAAATTTTTTGATTTAAAGCTTTTTTGTGCTTCAAAGACTTTATCAACGAAGGTTATCTCTGGAAACATTAAATGAAACCTTTTGCAAATTTTGTGTCCAATACTTTACATCTATGGTTATCGACATTAGCAGTTAAACTTATGCTAATATAAACAGTGTATAATTTTACTTTCTAAACCCAGTAATAATAAAATTTATTTTAAATTTATTAGGCTAGTAGAAAAATAATGAGATACACTTTTGACATATACTTTTTTTTCTAGAAACCGTAAGACTGCTGAGGAGTTTAATGAAAAATTAGTGCTGTGTATGTCAAATGTGCCGTTAATAAACTAACGTCACGAGTTTTGTGTTGAAAATTTCACCCCGAACGATATTTCATTGCCTAGATACTCTGTTGAGACAGACGAATGATGAGGACGCAAAACGTTAATTGAATATAGTTTGCGCTACATAGTTTATTAATCGTCAAAATCTTAGAGTATTATATACAGTTGTGAGGTTTAATTACTATACAATTTGATAGAAAGAAATTTAAGTAAACAAATTTTATTAAATTTTTGTCCCTGTTAACAAAAGGGTTTTTATCTCATTAGATATTCAACATATGTAAGTTGGGCATAAAAATAGAAAATACTTATAGCCGCAGCTTTCCAGTCACAACCCCTATTTACATTGCTTAGGTATTGAATAAGAATATATAGGTTAAGCTTTAAATAAATCTAGTGCAAAATATAGAGGACGAGGAGTTTTATTAGAAAAATTATTTGTGGCGAAACAGAAGACCATAGCTACAACATATTATATTTTAATTTTTTTTATATTAACAGTTTTCATTTTAGAGTAATTACAAAAATAATTTTTATACATTTTATTTTAGAAGAATTTGTTATTACTACGCAAATAATATAAAGGATTATTTAATATTTTTTTCATTTTTTTAAAGTGTTTTAAATTTTTATCTGTACTATTTGACAAAAAGTAGTGTAAATTTCCTGTTCTAGAGAGACAATTCTTTTTGAATTTCAAAAATTTTAACAAACAATGATATAGAAGATTACAATATGCAAATAAACATAACGTTAATGGCGCCTCATCATCTTCAAAAATGTTGATTGTAATATCCTGAATGTATTAATAAGTTTCATCAATTTTGGATTCCTGATACAGTTATAAAACAATGGTTCTTTATAATTGTAATAGAACTAACACATATTATAAATGAGAAAGAAAGAAACGTACGCATTACGTAACAAAGATGGTATAATAATCCACGACAGAGATGAAATTCAAAAAATTATAGAAGAGTTTTACACCGAATTATATGAATCCAAAGTACATCAAGAAATAGAAGACAATGCCATTAGAACTAGGAAGATTCAAAACGTGGGATCCGAAGAACAACCCGATATAACCATAGAAGAAGTGAAGAGCACTATGAGAGAATTCAAATTTAATAAAGCTACAGGAGATGACAAAATATCAATAGATATGATCAGAGAGGCTGGGGATAATTTAATATCAAAAATAGCAAAACTATTAAACATGCTTAAAAACAACTCAAATATCCAAAACCTGGAAAAACTCAAACGTCATATTATTACACAAAAAAGGAGAAAACACAAAACTTGAAAATTATAGACCCATCAGTTTATTGTCACATTTGCACAAAATGCTAACAAAGATTATTACCAACAGACTAGGAAGAAAGCTGGATGAGTATCAACCCCGGGAACAGGCGGGATTCAGGAAGGAGTACAGCACTAGAGACCACCTATTAACAATAAAAATAATCATCGAAAAATCAAACGAATATGGATTCCCCGTATGCATGGCCTTTGTAGATTATGAAAAGTCGTTTGATACCATTGAACACTGGGCAATATATAGAGCATTAGCAAACAGTGGAATAGATCAAAGATACATACAACTCATACAACAACTAAACGAGGAGTCACAGCAACATATACATTACACGCGAAAACTAACCCAGTACCACTTGCAAGAGGACTGCGACAGGGTGATACAGTGTCGCCGAAACTCTTTACCCTAACACTGGAGGACGTGTTCAAGAAGATAGAATGGCCAGATAAAGGAATAAATGTAAACGGAGAGCGGCTTACTAACCTACGCTATGCTGATGATATACTACTCGCGGAAAATTTAGAAGACTTGAAAGAAATGATCATTGATCTAAATAGAGAGTCAAACAAAATAAGATTAAAAATGAATTTAAGAAAAACAAAAGTAATGCACCCTGGTCCAGAGGTAGAAATTAGAATTGACGATTCTCAAATTGAACGAGTAGAAGAATATATATACCTAGGCCAAAGAATAGAACTAGGACGAAGCAGTGAAAAGAAGGAAATAAAAAGACGAATAAAAAGTGGATGGATCGCATTTGGAAGACTATCCTTCATTTTGAAAAACACAAAAATAGATCAACGCCTGAAAACAAAAGTATTCGAACAATGTATTTTATCGGCCATGACATATGGAGTAGAGAATTGGGCAACAACAAAAAGCAACATAGAATCAATGAGAATAGCACAAAGGGGAATGGAGAGAGCAATGTTAAATATAACAAGGAGAGATAAAGTTAGGAATGACAGAATAAGATCAATTACAAAAGTGACAGACATTGGTGTTAAGATTGCCCAATTAAAATGGAGTTACGCAGGACACGTGGCGAGAAGTGCCAAAAATAGATGGAACCGTAAAATAACTGAATGGAGGCCGTACGAGCATAAGAGAGGAAGAGGACGACCACCTATGCGTTGGTATGATGATTTTAAACGTACAGCTGGACTAAATTGGATCCAAATCGCACAAAATCGTGATAGGTGGAAGGAGTTAGGGAAGGCCTACATCCAAAAATGGATTTAATTAATTACATAATTAATTGGGCTTAGGAGAAGATATTTAGTTTTTTTTTGTCTCTGTGAGATAACTCGTTTATTAGGGATTTTGTTAGTACACCTTGCGCGCGCTGTCATTCACCACGTCCCACATTTTTTTTATTTTCTTGGCTGTGGTATGTAATTTGGAGAGTATTTCAAAACAAAATTCTTCGTAGGATTTTCGGACCAGCACAAAAACTGTTAACAAGTGCATACAAATATAGTGGGTAGCACACATAATACCAACTAATACAACACAGCGTATATTTAATAGTTAATCCACAAGAATCTGGGCGAAAATAATGCCATGCACAAGGTGGGTGAACAACGTGTACCAAGACCTTTAAAACTTACATTATAGAAGAGACGTGAAAGACCGATCGAAATAAAAGTGGATTGTTAAGTCGGTGAAGACCCTCAATTGGTAATCAAAAAGGAGAAGAAAATGTCATTTAGAAAGAAATAGAGGCTAGTTATTTTTCTTCTTGGGAAAGCTGCTAGCTATGTGCTAAATTGGATGGCTGTTTTGGTCTGGAGTATTTTGTTGTCAATGTGTATAGTATTTAAATCGTTGTGGGTGTTTTAGTTTTGTATGCAAATGTAAATAAGGTTAAGAGATTACCGATTGAAATGTAAATGTGGTCAATCCACAGTTTTTAAGTTTATGCAATCAAATTTTGGTAGTTGCGTTGATCCAGTTACTTTTTAACCATAATTTTTACTCTCTCATGTGCAACACTTTTATTCCTCCAAGTTATGCGTATTTTTATATTTTTGTTTGGTAACAAATGAATTTTTATAAAATAAACTATATCTTGTTGACCAAGAACGGAACACTTTTGTTATAATGTTTGAATGGGTTATTTTTGAAGTTTTACTTTTAGACCTTTCAGTTTTTAAGGATTATTAAGGGTTTTTATGGTAAGATTATTTTTAGAAAAACTTAGGATAAAAATAATTTTTTTAGGATATCTTTCTCGCAATTTGTACATTATGGAAGTTATCAGGGCATTTGATGTAGCGTGGAGGAAGAACCCAATAATTTTTAGTATGACTACAGTGTTAGCATCTATGGAACAAGGGTAGATAAATAAAAAGTTAACTAACTTCTTTATCAAGAAAAAATTTTCAAATGGGTATATAAAATAGAGATTATTATGCTAACAACATATTCAAACCTTTAGAAGAACAATGTTACAACTCAAAAATCTGCTATTTTGAATTAACCCTACCTATAGGCACCTCCAAACCACAACTATTCAGTGAAAGAACATCAGAAGTCTATTTTTGTGTCACTAAACGGCAGAAATGACCTACTTTTAAACCGTCCTGACCCGTGCGTTAGTGGAAAATTGTTACATGATTTAATGATTGGGACACCCCCATGATATATGACGGCATTTAAGTATTCCTTATACGCATGCTATAACTTGTCTAAATATTGTTATGAAAACTGCGATGGATTTATACTAACACACAAAATAAATTGCAATTATTTTTCTAATTTTTTTAGAAATAGCTTGTTTTGAGCTATGGCGTTCTTCTATAAGTGCGATATAACAAACAGACTTGTAATATTGTGATAACCAGTAAAAAAGGAAAGCGAGCGCTTGGGTGCTGCACGAAAAATAAAACCAGTATATTTCAATTTCGTAAAAGTATAATTTAGAAACTCTTAATAAAAGAAGCATCAGTCGTCAAATTCAAAGATTTAGAAAGAGACAACAAAAAGCTGCAGGGAGTGTTACAGGACAAACTATTTAAAAAACTAAAAAAAGTAGCAGATTGTCTCTTTGTTTAAACTTTTAGTGCCTTGTGATACTTGACCTGTAACCTCTATCAACAACAGAATGTCAATTGGAAGTGCTGATAATCCTCTTGTACCATTTCTGCAAATATAAATTCCATAGAGTTTCTTGTTGCATGTCTTAAAACAATTAAAATTCGACATTGTAGCGAGAAAATTGGACAAGATAATATTATAATCAGTACTCAAACTAACAAAGTTATATCAATGGACAGAATTTAATATTGCGTTGGAACACATACGGCCAACTTAAATTTAGAACAATAAAAACTTCTAATTGATAATTTAATAATAAAAAAGATCGCTGCAACTGTACAAAGTTTAAGTTATATACTAAAACTGTTAAACTTCTGCTATCAGATAAACAAGTATCTATAGATAGCGTCATTTCCAGAATCGATGTTGTGTATACAAACACTGTTAATCCGGCACCAACATTTCTGACTTGTTATTCTCCTCAAGCGTTCACTTTAAACGTCAAACCTTATTAGTAAAATAATCAGGTTGAAACTAATTTTCTCAACTGAGTAATAAATGTATTCTAGCTGTATTAATTAGAAAATTTATGAGGTTAATAAGACATGGCAGTAAGTATTTAGCTTTCATTTAACATAATTTAGTCAAATGGCCGTTAAGCAACTAAAATATTACTTGTAAAATTCTGAACGGGTCAAACGCTCGGCTGAGGTCTGCAAATTAAGATTCAAGAGGGTATGAGTCTCAGTTCGCAGACCACCCTTGAATCTAATTTCATCAGATTTGAAAGTTTCTGAATGGCCTCAATTGCTGTGCAAAATTCGATGCCTCTGGGTTATGTGATTTCTTAGACGCACAGGCAAAATGATTTTATCAGATATTTTTGTTAAATTCGATAATTTAAAAAATATTTATTAAAAACGAAGAAATATCAAATAAATAATTGGAAGGTCTAACACTAAATATAAACACATTCATCACAAGCTTTAATAAGCAAGAATGTTATAATACAAAAGGGCGAGCTTGCTATTCTAATACTGCTAATGTTTTATTAAAAAATGATTTAAACATGACTGATAGCGCGCTCTCACTACTGCAAGGTTTTAATATAAGTCCTATATTTTCTTACTGCAATAGAAAGAAATTGTTTGACTGTAACCTTTTCTACAAAATTACTTAAATCAATATGCCACTTGATTTAGTTAAATATACAATTAAATTTTTCTCAAATGTTATGGAAAGAGAGAGACAATATTGACAATGTGTTAAGTGTTACGATAATAGTTATTTAAAAACCATAAACGTGTAGTAATCAAATAACTTTTTGAACCAAAGATTTTAGCAACTAATTGTTAAAATGTGAATTTCCTAATTTCCTTAAAAATAAAAAAAACGGTTAAATGCAAAATTATTATAATAAATTATGCATAAGAGCTGAAATGCTGTAAGACAGTTTTTCAGGCCAAACGATGTGCCCTAATGAACCACAACTTTCTAGTCCGAAATTTAGCGCTCTTTCAGCATGAAACACTATTTTAGCTTTTGTGTAAGTAGGGAATTTTTTTTTAAATTTAGTAAACAGCAGATTTACAACTAGCCAAGTGGCTAACAAGAAAATGTGATTGAAAAATTACAAAGACATGAGACGGGAAACCGTCCAATCACGGACCCCGATAAACTAAATATTAAAACTAGTTGGTAAAGTCAAATGTTTTACATCGATTTAGGCGTCTGGTAATATTGGCGTTGTCAAGTAGGTTGCGTACTAAATAATTGGGATGTTTGGATAATCTGGTAGCATAGTTTGATATGTTTCTGGTGATTTCGTCCTTGACCCAAGGTCGTAATGAAGTGTTAGGTTGCATACAAACCATTCTGCGTTGGCTAGAGTGCGGAGGGCTTTGTTTTGGAACCGTTGTATAACTGCAGTGTTTGACGGCTTTGCACAGCCCCACAGTTGGATGCCGTAAGTCCACACTGGAATTAGCACTGTTTTATACACTAGCACTTTGTTAGTTAAAGATAAATGTGATCTTCGACCAAGGAGCCAACTCATTTTCTTCATTTTGATGCCCAATTCCTTTCTCTTCTTAGCTATGTGGGCTTTCCATGTAAGTTTTTTGTCAAAATGCATGCCAAGGTATTTTGTTTCGTCCTGGATTGGGATTTGGATGCCATTTAGGAAGACGGGGGGAGCAGTTCCGTGCTTTGTGGTGAAAGTTATGGCGGTCGATTTTGCTTCATTTATTTTTATGCGCCATTTGCAGAGCCATTCCTGCAGTGTGGTGAGGTAGCGTTGAAGTATGGCGGATGCTTGATGTGGATCGCTATGTGATACTAATAATGCCGTATCATCCGCATATGTTGCAATGACAACCTGGTCTTGATGAGGGAGGTCTGCCGTATAAATTAAGTATAGGATATGTCCCATGACGCTGCCCTGGGGAACTCCTGCTTTAATTTGATGGAAACTGGACAAGCTATCGCTGTGTTTAACTTGAAAGTGCCTTTCACTTAAATATGATCGGATAAGAAAGTAGTATTGGTGGGGCAGTACTTTTTTGATTTTATACAATAGGCCAGGATGCCAGACCCTATCGAATGCCTGGCTGACATCAATATCTGTTTTCTTCAATATCTTGCTCAATGACATCTACAACTCTATGTATCTGCTCTATGGTAGCAGGTTGCTGTCTGAATCCGAACTAATATTATGGGATAAGTTCATGATCTACAATTATGGGTAACAATCCTTGTAGGATTAGTTTTTCTAGAACTTTTGAGAGTAATGGGAGTAAGGTTATCGGTCGGTAGGACGCGGCTTTGTGAGCGGGTTTACCCGGTTTAAGGATAAGAATGATTTGCCCAAATTTCCACTGAATTGGAAAATAATGCAATCGTAAAGTTGTATTGAATATATGCATGAGAGCCTATATGGCTCGATGAGGTAATTCTTTAAGGACTTTAGCAGTAATTAAATCGTAGCCCGGTGCTTTAACGTTATGTAAATGTTTAATCACAAGTTTTATTTCACCAGGTGTAACGTGTTGTATAGGCGGGCTTAATTGACAAGGAGCCTGTAGGTAGTCGAGAATCACAGTTTCTTCTTCATGAGGGACTGCTATTGCGTGAGGTTGAAAGATAACGGAGAGGTGGTTCGCGAACAGCTCGTCATCTGTTCGGCCCATGTGCCATCATCTTTACGAATCGGTGGTCTATGCACTTTTGGACGTTTCAATTTGCTAGTAGCTATCCATTGTGTGTACTCATCATGTGCAGATAGAGAAAGGTTGCTTACATACTCTTTAAATATTTCATTTTTCCAATCTTGGCGTGCCTGTTTGAGTTCACAGGTTAGCCTATTTAGTCTGGTTTTGTCCGCAGGATGTTTGGTTCGTTGCCATACATTCCTAGCTCTCCTCTTCTCGGAAAGCTTGGATTTAATGTAAAAGGGATAGTTGTGAATAAGCTCTGCTTTGGGATGTTCGGTTGGCGTAGAAATGTGAGCTGCTTAATGTACGATATTGTTAAAGTGCTCCACGGCTAAATCAACTTCGTCTGGTGTCTTTAAATTAGCTGGAATTTCTGTATTGGCAGTGAGGTACTTTTTGTACAAGTCCCAGTTCGTGTGTCTATTGCATAATGAGGGTTTCTTTTGTTTGGTTATAACTGATGTGCTCAATGTGACGATTATGGAAGAATGATCAGAGAGAAGATCGTAGCAGGTTTCCACTTTACAGTAATTTGAGGAAATGCCTTTGGTGACAAAGAAGTCCACTGTGTCAGGAATCTTGTTTGGATCTGACGGCAAGTATGTGGGCTCACCAGTAGCCCATATGCCATAATTGTGTGTCTGCAGTGTCTTAAACAGTTCTCGGCCTTTGGTGATAGTTATTCTGGATCCCTAAAGTGGGTTTTTGGCGTTATAGTTGGCGTTTATTCCCTAATTTTTGAAAGAATGTTTCGTATTGGTGTTGTCAGATGTTATGTCTGGGTGGACTATATATGGCTGCAAACACTAGCGAACCGGTAATACTCTTAAAGTTGAGGACCTTGTAAGTAGTCGGTGGAGAACGCTTCTATTATGTGGTGAGAGATTTTATTACTGATAATTACTGCTGAACCGTCTTTGTAGAGTATATTGAATAATTATGGATATTTAAGTAACTGTATTCAGTGAAGTGGGTTTCTGAGATCAGTAGGATGTCGATTTTATGTTGTTTAAGAAAGAGCTCGACTTCAATGCGATGCTGGGCTAGTCCATTTGCATTCCATAATCCTATGCATAAGGTATCCATTATTGCAATTTGTTGACTAACATGGTGAGCAGATTAATCATCGTGATGTTCTGGTTCATAAGCTGCGTGAACATTGTTTCAAATTTAGTTAAAAACTGAGATAATGAGATGTCATTGTTGCTGTTATCTTCGAGTTGGCTGTTCGTGCGGTGCTGTGATGCTGTTTGGGCATAACTTGCATTGTTTAAATTTAAGGTGTATGCATGCTGCGCAGCTATTGGTGTATTCGATGTCTTTACAATAGATGTTCATTGAAGACTAGACGATTTACCTTTATTTATTTGTAGTTTCTGATACACTTGACAACCCTTATAGTTGGCGGGGTTGGGCCTTGACACAGTGCACATCGCGCGGGAGTTTCATTTGATTTCTTGCAGACAGTGGTATTGTGTTCTCCTCCACATTTTACACAGAGGAAGGGCTTGGTACAGTAAGTTTTGTTACCTGGCATCATGTACACTGTATTATTGCGGTTTTCTTTCATAGCTGTTCTACGGTTATTAGTTGGTCATTAAGGTGCTTCAATTCAAACACTTTTTATTATTCTGAGCCGGCTCTAAATCAACAAAGAACATAGGCAGAGGCTCTTTAGTTGCTCTGTGTCTGATGTTGGTGAGATTTCGTAGTGTGGCCGTGCTTTTTTAGTTTTTCTTTAATTTCCTTGGTGTCAACAGAGTGATGTAGATTTCGAATTACCACTATGTATGCTCTTTCATCCTTTAATTGATAGGTATGGTATATAATTCGTTCAGTTTTTAGAAGGGTGGTTAGTTTTCTATACGAGTGAGCAATATTAGTATTTATTTTAATTGTGTTGTTTGAAAGTGCTTTAGTGCTATATTGTTCCCGCTCTAAGACTTTTCTTAGATTTTCGATCATTTGGGCATAATTCTAAACACCGTATAGGTATACAGGCGGGGGCTTGGGAATTTTTTGTACGGAACTTTCACTAGCATCTTGTTGGGTCTCTTGTGTGTTACCGCTGACTAGTACAGTAAATCGATTTTGAGTGTTGATTGAATTTTCTGGTTGCGTTCGTTCGGCTGTAGTTTTTCTGGTTTTTTTGTATTGTTGCCATTTGTGTTGATTTTGATTTTCTGTTACTTCCTCTTCGGAGGAATCATCGATATCTATTTGTTCTGTTGCTTCTGTTATTAGTTGCGGGTTTGGATTTTGATTAGGGGTTGAGAAAGAAGAAAAGAATTTTATATTAGTATAATTTTGTGGTGGTGGCAGAGGGTTCTGATGTTGAGGCGTCGGCATGACATTACTGGTTTGCGGGAGCGGCGCATAATTGAATTGAAGTGGTTATTGATTTCCAAATTGAGGTTGTTGTGGATTATATAAAATTTGTGACTGGGGTATATACATATTTGTGCCATTGTTGTACATATTCTGTATTTACAGAATTTGTGATGATGTTAGCGAGTTTTTAATCAGCAATTTTAAAAATGTAGTAAAAGTCTTTAACTTACACATTTGGTGTAAAACTCGGCAGAATTAAATATAAATCGTTGCAGGGTCAAGAGCGGGCACTAGTGATAACTTAATCGGACACGATATAGCACATCCACTCGCGCTCGCTATCTACAGCGTTCTCCAAGTAGGGGATGAATTCGGAGTTAGTAAATTACAGAAGTTTCAAGTATATTTTACACAGAATACGGCGCTCGCTTTACCTGTGACAACACGTAGAAAATACTGTTAGCAAAGTTAATTTAAACGCGATTAAATTTTTGTTTAAATTAGTGATTACAAACAAAAGTGCGTCAAACTAGTTTATTTTATATATAAATCAAAAACTGAAAATAGTTTTTTTGTTTTTAAAAGAAAATTTTCCGATCGAATGTAAACATAGTGCGAGATCGCTGATAGCGGCTCTCACAATTAAACTGTTGGTGGCTATTCGGCGTAATATACTAGTCTAGTTTTCGGGGTGTAAGAACGCCAAACTAAATTGATTCCTGTCTGTCAGACAAAGTTAAACAATTGCACACTAAAATGTAGTTTTTATATTAAATTGAAATAGTGATTTAATCACCTATCACCAACTATAATTCAAATCCGCCTTTCAGTACCAATAACTATTAATTCCCCTGATTATGCTTTAAATTAACACGAATTGTCAACCTCATATAAGCCAGCAAAACACTATCCAACAAATTCCAAACTATTAACAAATCGCATATACTGAATTTGGCCAAAATTTAAATGCATTTGATTATGAAGTAGAAGAACACAAAAAATATCCTGGAACTTCTCATAGCATGGACAATCAAAACGAAAATAACAATTCAACAAAAAATCTTCATTTATTATAAAGAATACAAAATAGAGAACTATAAACATTACATCTGTTTTAACCACATATAATTGCTTCTAATCCTCATTTAATATTTAGCTAAAGTAAACTCTTAAAAATCTTAGCTCGACCTAATTCTCAACATCTCCGAAATTACTAAAGAAGAAACCAAAAAGGACGCCAGCCAAATATGTATTCTGTTTAAAAAATCGAGAATCTTGACGCTTTCAAAAGCTATTCTATAAAAATTCTAACCAGACCTACACACTATTTATATAACCAGCTGTTCCAACAAACATCAAATAAAATGAAAAATAATAGGAAACCTAAATCCTAGACGTGTAAGCTAGAATTATAGCTATATAAATCCTAAAGGAAGACCCTTGCTTTGGGCTGCTTTAAATTTAACTATTCCTACTTACCGACAGAAAACCCAACTTATTGACCCTCAGATTCAAACAGACTACCCGACCTTCTTGAGTTTTTTGTAGTCAATGGCTTAATACCAAACTATTTTCAAATTGAATCCAAGTGACGGGGATTTGGCAAGACGTGAAATTGCAAACTTTGGGGTTTGCAATAGCTGTGGATGTATGTCAACCTATGGTATTATAATCCCCAGAGGATTTGCTCCGCAATGACTCGGGGGCTTCCAAAGTCTCAAGATCAAGTTTCAACTCAAGGATCATTTGTAAGTACTTCTCTATATATTTTCTTCTTTAATTTTCTCTGCCTCATAGTAAACAGAAATAGTTATACTCTCTGGAATCGCCCGATTTTTAAGTCAGCTGCTGCCCACACCATTCGAGACATGCAGTCACGCGGAAACAAGGATTGCAAATGTTGAAGAATTCGATCCGCTGTGGAAATACATAACTTATATCAATCAGACATATAATAAAAATTTTGTTACCTTAAAAAAAACCACGTATGGTTATGCCATACTGATCCTGTTCTTCATTCACTCTGAGGGCAGTTAGGCTAGACGGTATCAAAAGGAAACAAAAAGTATTTTCCGAATATTTTCAATATGTATGATCTACTACAGATGGGGAACATTTTGCTAGATAGGACGACCACATATAGATCCCCAAAAATTTTTGGGTGCCGACTTTGGGGGTATGACTTATAACTGGGAACCCAATTGATAAAAATGTCTACAATACACTCGAGCTAGTAAACAGCATTAAAATATCTCAGAAAATCAACATTTCAGGTTTAGTCCATGCAAGAATGGCTAATCAATTTGGAAATTATCAAAATAAGCGAAACTAGATTAGAACAAGAAAATACTTCGTTTAATATTTTGTAAAAATTTCCAGTCCTTCAAATCTCAATCAAAATAATATTGGTTGGTACGATTAAAATTTTTTCTAGACACTACTTGGCCAAAAGGTTATTATTAATTAATTAATCAATTTCCTCTATCAAAAATTAAGACATTTCTATTATTCACGTAATAAAAAAATGTATAAAAACTGCTACTCAGAAGACTATATACTTAAATCAATCTTTTCAAAATTTGACACAAACACAAATTCCGCTTCCGACAGTAATATTGTACAACATTATCACAAAATAGTCAATAAAATCATAAACATTCTAAATCAGAAAAAGTTATGTATTGCTGTTTTTCTTAACATTGAAAAGTCATTCGACCAGATTTGTCATCAAGAACTACTATTTAGAATAAAACATGCCCTTTCAAGAAATTACTACCTCATCCTGGAAGCATCTCTTTTTGAGCAAATTAAATTTAATATTAAAACATCCTGCGTACTGCAGGGTAGCATACCCGGCATATTTTTTTACCTTATTTTGACGACCAATCTTCTATTAATCTTACATTATTTGCCATATTTGCAGACAGTCTCAAAGGATGGCTGGATAACTGGCGAATAAAAAAAACTACCACAACCAGACGAAACGCACGACTAAATGTTAGAATAAATAATACCAATCTACTTGTTAAAAAAGAATTAAATACTTAGGCTTAATTCTTCACTAAACTAACCTAGAAACCACATATAACTTTGAGGAAAAATCGAAACTTATACTGCAATAGATAAAGTAGGTTTTAGGCCGAAACTCTAAATTAACACTGGACAACAAAATCCTTCTTCACAAAGATATCAAACCTATATGGACATATACCGTAATAATTCGTCAAGTACCTAAATCATTCAAGGTCGTATCTATGGTAAATTGGTTACGATCGAATGCTTCTCTGGAAACGTATTGATATATGTGACGTTGTAATATTTAAAGCTATATTAGAAGGCACTTAAGGTTGCAGTGCTAGTAAGTGCGCCCTAACGAAAAGATCACCCAACGCACTCAAGAATCAAAAACCTTACTTACTGTTGTAGATGCTCCCTGATACATAAGTAAGTAATAAAATCGATGTATAAAAACGATGATATACGAATTTCCACTTTTGTAGATTGCCGAGACACCGGGATTACAAAAAATTCAATTAAATAAGCCTTTTTTAGTACAAAGACAATTGAAAAACAGCGACTCACAGACTGAAAGGCAGAATACTAAAGTAATTTTACGTATGGAAATTGGAGATCTTCTCCTTTCGAATTCATTTTCAATCAACAAATTTGCTTATTAGCCCTTAGAAGAAAATTGTAAATAATTTTATAATAAAAAATATTCAAAATAACAATAGCCTAACTATCAATTTAGCTTTAAGCAGCAGCATTCAAAAATTCAGAAATGTCATCGTTTAATCAATCTGCATTCCGAACTAAAAATTTTTGTGCCTCTATCTTCCTGGACATAAGACAGGTCTTTGACAGAATGCGGCATAGGGACTACTTTTTAAAATTAAAAAAACGTTCCTACACGAATATTATGTTTTCCTACGTTCGTATCTTACTTATAGAACCTTCCGAGTTGTAATTGGTAAGGAAGTATTCCAAATTAAAGACATCCATGACAGTGTATAACAGGGTAGTGTGCTAGGGCTTCTGTTATACTCTCTGCATATCTTTGATCCACCTACAGCAGCACAAACTGAAATTGGTACATCTCTCACTCATCTGCAATAAAGACTCAGTGGCAGCATCAGCTTCTTTGCAAGCTCACTTGAATGACATGGAGCAGTGGCTACATAAGTGGAGAATCAAAATTAATAAACGTTAATCGTTACCTTCATGACCAACCACCAAGTTTGCCCACCTGTCATTCTACAAAATACTTCCATTCCCCAGTCCAATACGTCAAAAACTTGGGCCTATACCTTGACAGTAGATTGACGTAGAAAGCTCATATTGTGAAGAAACGCAATAAAATGGACTTAAAGTTGAAGAAACTCCTCATTATTGTTAGCCAACAAAGTACTATTATACAACTGCATAATACGACCTATCTGGACATACGGTTATCAGTTATAGGGCTGCAAATCGATCAAACTTTGAAATCATTCCAGTAAAAATGCTTTTCAGCATAACAACCGCTCCTTGGTATGTGACTAACCAAACCCTTCATACGGACCTTAATATGTCTTCCGCAAGAGAATTAATTAATCAGTGTGCTGTAAAGTACCACACCTCCTTAAAGCTTTACTGAAGTTAACTTGTAACATCTCTCGCAAGAGATCCTCCCCAGACGCCTTAAAAAGAAGTGGTCAAGAAAACTTGTAGACCAATACCGGACTAACTTCACTAAAAGTCCTTCCACTCACGCCTTGATGTACCATACCATAAGCTAATATAATATAGTACTAGTCTGATTGCTTATTAAATTGTGTTCAAATAAAAAAGAACGTCTTGTGCTTTGAAAAGTGTTGCTAAATTGTTATATAAAAATAGATATAATTTTTGTAATAAATATTTAATTTAATATAAAATAATATCCGTCTATAAACACAAATGTTTATGTAAATTGGAAGTTTTAACTAGTAATTATATTCGTTTAAGACGTATGTGTTTCTTATTTAAAAAATAAACATATCTCTTCAATCTGCTTTATTTACACGGTGCGCACTTAGCTATTTGCCAATTTAACTCGTGTGCAAGAAACGCAAACGCAACTAATTGTAAGATAAATCTTCTGCTGTATTTTTATTGTCATCATTATCATTAATCTTCAGCTATTGTACAAGATGGTTTTAAAAAGTTGCAGCTGGAAAATATTTCACCTCTGAATTATGCATACTTTAAAGTTAATTTATTATTAGTAATGAAAGCAAAGGAAGTTTATGACAGGAACAAGACCAAATAAAAACCATTTATTGTTATATTCGAGTTAAAGAAGATATATTTGTTTTTAAAACTTGTAATGGGGAAAAAGATCAAAGTACTAGTCAATGGGGTTCTTTTCAGTTCGTAAAATAAGAAACTTCCTGGAATAGATAACACTATCAATAAACTTCTCAAAATAAATGAGGGCAACCGCTTCGATTTATAATACAGAAGTTTTGACCAAAAAAAGACTCTTGTAAAATGGACCAATTTTTAGAACTATAACAGTCTGTATCAAGCAAAGTTTTAGAGTAGAATTGACGAAAATTTTTCTGCAAGCTGTCTATATGGTAATCATTAGAAAACCTTCTAGCTTATGTTAATTTATTTCAGTTAACAAACAAGTAATGTGGAGCGATGTATTGCCCAAAATATTCAACTTCTGTAATAGTTATGTATGCCGAATGATTCACTTAGGTAAATTAATGTCCTATCGAAGCTGTGACCAGTGCTCATCAAATAAATATTCCTCTTTAATTATATTTTTAATGGCGTTGGACACTCTTATGAAGAATATACATAACTGGCGATGTAAAACATGTAATAGTGGAATTTTATAATCGCCTGAAGAACTACTAGTTCACACATCGTTGAGTGTGAGATTTAAGTCGAAGGCACTAGGTAAGGGTAGCAGAAACAGTAGCCCTCCAAAATAATTACCTCAGAGGCCAATCGGATAAAAATGACTGCAACTGAGCGTAACTGCTCGATCTGACAAACCAACAGGTGGAAGTTATTGACTTCTTTGCTTATTTGTGGAAATGCTGCAAACATTTCCAAGAACAGGAAAACAAATGCTGCTTTTATGCGACTATACGTAGCCTGGTAAAACATAAACGTAATCAGAAAGGCTGAGATTTACATTTTCAATACTTATGTAAATATAAATAATCAAGTGTAAATAGGTCGGCAATCCTCCAGTGGTAAGTATATGCCAATAAATGGAATAAATAAGACAAAAAAGTTCGAATACAATTTCACATACGTAGACGCAAAAGAAGCTGTTAAGCTACTCACTGAGAAATGATCATGGATCAATTAAAAAAATAATTGAGAAGAAAATATAGTAAACAGGCACGATGTGGGGAACGTTGAGAAGGGTTGGTTAGAAATGAAGATAGAGTTCCCTTAGGCGTCCTAAGTCTAAACAAGCGTTAATTAAAATAAAAAGAAATGTCTCTATTAAGTTCAGTTATATGTACTTGATAATCTCAATTTCATAGTAAGGGTAAGGCATTCATGTACATGCTAGTTGTACAAATAAAAAAATGTATATCTAAAAGCAATTTCAATAATCATTTTAACTGTTCCTTTATTTGAAAATTCTTTTACAAATAAAATACGGAATATAAACATAAGTTCGATTCTTAATATACGTAATTTTATAAAATACAATGCAACACAAGAAACATAATAAAATAGACTAGCAGGATTTGTGTTAAATATGTTCTTTGTCTTGAGATATTTGAACATTTTAACTACAGAAACTTTTAAACTTTTGACAAAATAAAAAATAATGGAAAATCATACTCAACCATTTTTATTCTTGTGCCAAAAATTATTTTAGAATAATTTTGCTCTTTAGATCTCTTTCATACTCAAATATAACAAAACATACTCGAACTGTTGTATAAGCGTTTGGTCCCGTTATTCAATTTTTGTACTCTATAATATATGAAGACTATTATTGATATATATATATATATATATATAATATATATATATATATCATTTACTTGGTATAGGCAATCGATTGATAAAAGTTATATTAGTTACATAATTGCAGGCTTTGTTGAGCGGTTATTAAAGTTTCTGGGGTAGTTCATAAAGGCCAAGTTAGAGAGCGTTACGCTGTAGATGACACTATAAATTACTTGAATGAGAAATAGTTGATAGCACCGTAATGGATATTTCATGTTTACCTTTTTTAAATGCGCTGTTGTGTTTCTTCAGTAACTATTAATTGCGGTTCTAGTTATTTCAAAGTAACCTTTTTGCAATATGCTTGAGTAAAATGTATATTTAAGTACTTTCTAATTTCCAAGACCCTTTCCTTCAAAAACAAATCTGAAAATTAAAAATGTCTTGTTCAGTATCAACAAGTTTAAGATTAACATGTTTGGATTTTACCAATTTAACATTTATGGCATTTATCAACTTTTGCAAGTTTAATAAATATACAAAAATAATTTCCCATTTTAATTGGGGTTACCTTATTAAGTATTGGAAGTATTTAATAAAAATTAATTATTGCTTTTGGTGGTAGTTTGTTTTTTCAGATAATATCTTATTTCTAATACGTCTTCAACAATATTTACGAAAAGCTTCTTGGATTAAAAACAATTTACCAAAGTGAAGTATAAACTGGTAAACTTTATCTACAATTTTACCTTTAAAACAATTTTTTAAGTGGGTGAGCTTATTTGAAAATCTTCATTATTTTTTTGTAATTTAATTAGTAATCAAAATACAGAGTATTCTATATGCTAATTTGCTATCTTACAATCTAAGTATTAACAATTAGACTTAGATTAGATCGCACCCAACAATGGGATCTCTTTCATTTTATAGGTCATCTGGCCAGTGTCTTTTTATTCTTCTTACAGGGTCTTCCAATAGGTGCTGCATTAGAGGATTTGTATGTATTTCGAACTTTTTATGGTGAGCGACACTTCTCTCATGGATGACTTCTTGTACAGTTGGTATTTTTAGATCATTGTGGATCATTTCATTGCTTATATACTATGGGGCGTCAACTATGATTCTCAGAATTTTGGAGTGACATCTTTGAATTATTGCGAGATTCGTTTTACTGGCATATCCCCATAGTTTCACTCCATCTGTCCATATGGGTTTGATAATTGACTTTATATAACAGTAGCTTATTACCAATAGATAGTGGGGACCTTCTTCCTATCAACCAGTTCATCTCTTTCTGTTTTATGTCCAGTTGCTTTCTCTTTTGTTGATATGTACTCTCCAATTTAATTTAGTATCCAAGTGTAGCTCTAGATATTTTACAGTTGTAGTTTGTGGTATTTCTATGTTATTAAGAAAAATGGGTGGGCATGGGTCTCTACGTAAGGTAAATGTTAGATGTGCAAATTTTGTTTCGTTTATTTTTACATTCCACCTTTTAAACCTGTGCTCTAGACTATACAGATATTCTTGGATTAGAGTGCATGCTCGAACAACTTCATTGTGGCTAGCCATGTGACAGTGACATGTACCGATTGTGACATTTGGTGAAACTGGAAAATCTGAAGTAAATAAGAGATAAAGTAGAGGACTCCAGATTTAATTGGAAGGAAAGCGGAAACTTCCTGTCTTGTTCTGAATTGTCGATTATTTAGATAAGATTTAAGTAAGTTGAAGAATGCTGGTAGATGAATTTTGATTTTATATAGTAAACCCTGGTGCCATACCCTGTCGAAAGCCTGACTTACATTTAAGAATACTGATATACAGTATTCCTTGTTAAAACTAGAGAGGATGGTTTATGTTACGCGATGGCATTGTTGTATGGCAGAATTGGCATGTCTAAATCCGAATTGGTAATTGGGAATCCATTCAGTACCAATACCTTTAAGAACCAGTTTTTCTAATAATTTTGAAATGGCCGACAAGAGACTTATGGGTAGATAAGATTTTATACTATTGGGATCTTTACCGGGCTTGAGGATTAGGATTATCTCTGTGGTTTTTAGTGCTTCGAGCCAATACTCAATACGGAGAATTGCATTGAAGATATAAGTCAGGAGTACTATACCTTTTTTTGGTAGTTCTTTTATCATTTTTGCTGTTATTGGATCCATGCCTGGTGATTTCTTTGCATTCAAGAACTTTATTTCATCTTTTACCTCTTTAGGTGTGACGGAATTAATAGATTGAGTTACTGGCATTGGTGACTCTAAGAATGTGATCATTGTTTCATCCGGATCGTTTTGATGAGGTTGGAATATTTCAGCAAGATATGTTCCAAATAATTCTGCTTTCTCCTTATCACTTTTTGCCCACTGTTCCTGTGATGGGTGCTCAATTTTTAGAGGAGGAATACTTATAGGTTTGTTTGTTGTTTTGATTGGTTTCCACATATAATTATCATATCGGTTCAAATTCGATAGGTAAGTTTTCAGCGACTCTTCTCTTAGAGCTTTAAGTTTTGATTTAAGCTTGTTACTAAGTCTGTTTAGAATAGTTGTGTCTGCGTTCTTTGCCATTTGGCTCTTGCTTTTCGTTTTTCACGGACTAATATCTTAATTTATAGAAGAATATTTAGAGTATCTTTTTTATGTGTTATGTTAGGAGTAGCTTGTTGAGTTGCTTCTTGAATGGTGGTGATAAGATTAGTTCTGGTTTCCTCAGTATCATTTGGATTTGCAAGTTTTAAATTAATATTTATTGTGGCTGTCAGCTTGTATCTATATTTGTCCTAGTCTATTTTTGTATTATGTAGCCTAGGTGCAGGTTGTATGTATATTGGGTATGTGCTGTAGGTGGATATTACCGGTGAGTGGTCCGATGATAAATCATAACTAGGTGCGATGTCCATGTAAGTTGAAAAAATTGGTGATAAAAAGTCTAGTGGATCTGTCAATTTATTTATGTCTGCTGGCCAGTATGTTGGAGATCCAGTAGATAAATAAAAATAACGTTTATCTTGAATAAGACTGTATAGCTCCCTGCCTTTTGTGGTAGTTGTTCGGGATCCCCAAACAGTGTTTTTGCTATTGTAGTCTCCACCTGTCAAAAATTTGGGGCCTAGAGTATTGAAATATGGTTCAAATTGATATTTGTTTATATTATGCTTGGGAGGACAATATACTTCACTGACAGTTATTTCACATGGTTGCATATATACACGAATAGAGGAGGCTTGTAGGTAGTCTTCAGCATACTTAGGTAATTCGTAGTGTCTTATTGCTTGTTTTATTATTACAGCTGTGCCTGCATGTGCAGAACCATCTGGGTGATTTGTGTTGTATACGGAATAGTGAGATATTTTGAAGTAGGTCTTCTCGGTGAAATGAGTTTCACTAATTAAAAGAATGTTTATTAGGTTTAATTTTAGAAATAACTGGATTTCATTTTTATGTTGAATCAGGCCATTGGCATTCCACAGTGTTATTCTAAGAGACATTAGTTTGTTTACCAATTAACATTGATAACATATTGAAAACCATATTATTTTGTTGAATTAATTGGTTGAACATTGTCTTGAATTCTTCTAAAAATTTGTTGAGTGTCATAGCCGAGTTGTCCTCTTGCGTTGAATCTCGCTGCTTAGTTACCTGTACGTAGCTTCTATTTTGGTTTCTTGCAATTTCTGGCATCGGATGATTTTGTTGTGTTGTGTTGCTTTGTTGATTGGGTTGATAATTGTTTGTTTTAGATTTGTAATTTTTCTGGTGGAACTCGCATCCCTTATAGTTAGCTGGCTGTCCGCCTCCACACAATCCACATATTGCAGGCGAGCTTTTACTTTTTTTGCAACTTGCTGTAGCATGTTGGCCACCACACTTAATACATAGACAGGGCCGATTGCAGTAAGATTTTGTATGTCCCTATAGTTGACATCTAGTACATTGCACTACCCAGGTGGGTTGCTAGGTCCCCTACTGGGCGCCTCCCAAGGTGGCGGATAGGGGGATGCTCGCTAGATATAGCGGGTACCGGGGAAATAAAATACCCGGGGTGGACCAAAACAGATCATAGCGTCTGATCCATAGTGGGCGGCTGATTGGATAACCCTGGTAAAGGGCAGCAGCTTTACCAAAACTAATCTAAGGCCGAAGACAAATGATGTTGGCTGGGCTTAGAATTAGATATTCACAAGCCGAGCTGGAACAGCGGTATGGTTGGGAAACTGCGATGTGGAAGGCCTTGGAATGACCATCACATTATTCTTCCTAGTTAATCTATATGGCTACGGACGGTGGAAGAGTAAAGATTACTGATCATGGTTTTCGGATGCCAAGATCCGGCAGGGGAAGAAATAGTGGGGCTTCCCAGGTCGTCATCCAACGAAACCCCCACGCAACGACGACGACGACTACGACTACGACTACACCTATCAATATATACAAGACAGAAATAAAGATCGCTACTTGGAACGTTAACAGCATGTATGAACCTGGTAAAACACAAAATGTCGAACAAGAAATGAGTAGGATGAAGATAAACATTTTGGGAATTTCGGAATCTAGATGGCCCAACATAGGAGAACATGCAATCAGGAAAGGGAAGATCTACTACTCAGGAAGCAACGATAGGCAACATAGACACGGAGTTGCAATAATGGTCGATAAAGAAACAAATAAATCAGTTATCGGTTTTACACCTGTTTCAGAAAGAATTATTTTGCTAGAGCTACTAACTTGTCATGGAAAACTTAATATAATACAAATTTATGCACCCACGGCAGATAAACAAGACGATGAAATTGAAAACTTTTATGCTGAAATACAAAAGATACTTAAAAGTACAACAACACGAGATATAACAATGGTCATGGGTGATATAAATGCCAAAATTGGGGAAGGGAAAGTTGAAACAAATGTTGGACCCTATGGACTTGGTATTCGCAATGAAAGAGGAGATCGTCTAGTCGAGTTTTGCCAAGAAAACAAATTCATAGTACTAAACACATTTTACAAACTGCCTAAACGACGGCTATACACGTGGAAATCTCCTGCAGACAACGAAGACAATATTGTTCGAAATCAGATCGACTACATATTAATAAATGAACGATACAGAAACGCAGTTAGATCTGTGAAAACATACCCGGAGCGGACGTATCTTCCGATCATAACCCCTAGTTGCCAAATTTCATCTCACCTTAAAAAGGTTAATATAAGGAATAACGAAAATAAACTTAATGTAGAACTCCTCAAGGCAACAGACCTACAACAAGTGCTAAAACAAAAGATCAACAATAATCTATCAAAATTAATACTGAACTTGAAGCAGGAAACAAAGTAGAACAACGATGGGTATCCTTCAAAGAATCAATCCTAAAACCTAGCAAAGAACTACTGAAAGAAACAAGGTATAAAAGGGAAGAGTGGATAACAGACGAGATTTTGAACTTAATGGAACAAAGAAGAAGATACAAAATCGAAATAAAACATGTACCAAAATCTACAAAGGAAATACGAAGCAAAATAAGAGCAGCAAAAGAACAGTATTACGCTGAAAAATGTAAAGAAATAGAAAACCTTCAAATTAAGCATGACATGTTTAACCTACATAAAAAAGTAAAGGAAATAACTGGTACAACACGTAAAAAGAATGCCAACATACTATTAAACAAGGAGGGAAATATAATAACAGAAAATGCTATGAAATTGTGTAGGTGGAAAGAATATATAGAAGAATTATTCAGAGATCAGAGAGAAGAAAACCCGAACATACACACACCCAACCAAGATATAGGACCAGACATAACAAAAAGCGAAATAATACATGCAATGAAAACAATGAAAAATCGTAAAGCCCCAGGCCCAGATGAAATACCAAGTGAACTCCTACAACTAATTGACGAAGAGAATCTAGATATACTGGTAAATCTATTCAACATAATATATAAAACCTCATTATACCTCAAGAAATGTTAATCTCAACGTTTGTATGTATACCAAAGAAAGCTAATGCCAAAGAATGCTGTGATTACCGCACTATAAGTCTTATGTCTCACACACTAAAAATTCTCTTAAAAATCATTCACTCTAGGATACACCGGAAACTAGAAGCAGATATCAGTGAAACACAGTTTGGTTTTCAAAATGGAGTGGGGACAAGAGAAGCATTATTTGCATTCAACGTGCTTATTCAGAGATGCTTGGATGTTAACCAAAGTGTATATCTATGCTTTATAGACTATAATAAAGCCTTTGATAGAGTTAGACACGACGCACTCATAGAAACTCTCAAAAATAAGAAATTAGATTATCAAGATATAAGACTAATATCAAACTTATATTACAGCCAGAAGGCTACAGTACGAATAGGAAACGAAACATCAAAGCAACTGAAATTCAAAGAGGTGTCAGGCAGGGTTGTGTTCTGTCGCCCAGTCTATTTAACGCCTACTCAGAGGAAATAATGAAAAAGCCCTGGAATCTGAAACTGCGGGAATAAAGGTAAATGGAAGACCAATAAACAACCTAAGATATGCAGATGATACCGTAATTATTACTGAAAACTTAGAAGATCTAGAAAGGGTAATGAATAAAGTAATTGACTATAGTGAGGAATACGGCTTATCACTCAATATCAAAAGACGAAGTTTATGAAGATCAGTAAAAACAATAACAACAACGACAGCTTAAGAATTAGAGGAGAACAGATAGAAAGAGTCAAGAAATACACTTACTTAGGAAGTCTAATTACAGAAAACAACGACTACACGGCAGAAATAAGATCAAGAGTAGAAAAGGCAAGAGCTAATTTTCTAAAATGAGAAACGTCTTCTGTAGTAATGATCTGTCGTTACCATTAAAAATACGACTGCTCAGATGCTATATGTTTAGTGTACTTTTGTATGGTATGGAAGCGTGGACGTTAAATCAAGCCGCATTAAACAAACTTGACTCCTTCGAGATGTGGACTTACCGGAGGATTTTAAGAATATCGTGGACGGATAGAATGACAAATCTGGAGGTACTGAGAAGAATGGGAAAGGAGAAGGAAATTACAGATACAGTCAAAGAAAGAAAACTCCAATATCTGGGACATATCATGCGTGGAGAACGGTACAACATACTACGACTTATATACAGGGCAAGATCATGGGAAAGAAGCGTTGGTAGAAGAATCGAAATGCATGCGCTGCAGCTCTGGTCAACTGTTTCGAGTAGCAATATCAAAAATTAGAACAGCCAATATGATTGCCAACCTCCGAAGCGGAGATGGCACTTGAAGAAGAAGACATTGCACTAAATGATTGACTTTTCTTGGTGGTTCAATTTCAATAACATTGTTTAACATTTTTTAATTGTATATATATATATATATATATATATATATATATATATATATCCTTATTATTTTCTGAAGGTTCTAGGTCAACAAAAAACATATTAAGAGGTTTTTTGGATATTCGGTGTTTGATGTATATTATATTTCTCACTTTATTGCCATGATTTATTTCATGTTTTATGTCTTCTACGTCAACCGAGTGGTGTAAATATTTAACTACTACTCTATATGACCTTTCCTCTTTAGGTTGGTATGTGTGGTGGATTATATTATTTTCCTTTATATATTTAGCTAACTTTCTAAATGTATCTGAACTTTGATATGTTAAAGTTACTGTATTATTGGCTATACTTCTAATTGAGTACTGTTCTATTTCAACTATGTTATTTAATTTTGAGATCATTTGTGGTAAACTTACCACACCATACACATATATGAGAGGGGGTTTAGGTATATCTTTGTTTGTAATGTTTTTATTAGTGTTAAGTGTCTGGCTATCTTTTAGTGCATCGAATGCATTATTTAATGATAACTCTTTGTCTACATTGTTTTTGGCAATCCTATTCTTCCTTCTTTTAGTTCCTTTTACTACTTGCCATAGATTATTTTGGGTGGTATAAGTACTATCTTCTTCCTCGCTAGTTGAAGTCATTCGCGTGTATTCTTGTTGTCTTCTTTTATTATTTGTATAAAATAATGAGTTTTGTTGCATCATAAATTGCTCCTAGTGAGGCGGAAGAGAGAACTGACTCGTAGATTGTGAAGGATAAATTTGCTGATTAGTTGTCTGAGGATAAATCTGTGGTGACAAATTTGGGTTAATCATTGTTTGTCCGTGTATATTAATTAATGGTTGACCCTGTATATTATTTTGTCAATTAGGAAAAATCCTGTACCTGGGCCATTTTCTGCTGGTAGGATTTTGTTTGTTGCACTTGTATTGTTTATCCCCGATGTAAACCGGGTACCCGATTATATGCACTATTATTGATTAACAATTTATATACAATTTTATTATGTAGAAATTATGAAGAGATTAAGATTATCACTGCCCGTCTAGGCAAAAGGTCACCGCGCTAGCACTTACCTCTCGAACTGTAGGACACACGTCTTTCCGTTTCGAAACTTAAATGCGAACTAAAAAATCTTCATTATGAAGAAGCAAGGTGTTCGAACTTACACTAATAATACTAAAATTAATATTGCTAATTTATTGCAAGCAATCAACAGGCGACAATTAACAAAATACGCGTCGATAAGGATATTAGTCCAGTGTTCAGTTAGTAAAAAAAATTGTTGAAATTTTAAAGTGTTTACAAGATAGACTGCATATTTAACAAAAACATTACGAAAAGGAGAGAGATATACTGATTTAAATATATCGTTACATCCCCAATTTCACACAAGTATATATGGAGTAGCAAACCAAAGAAGAACATGTACTTAGTAAAAATAAAATAAAGTTGTAAACGAAAAAAGTTCATAAATATCGTTCTGTATTTACAAATACGTAATTTTTACTAATTTCTTAACTAAATAAAGCACACTCAATGCTTAATATCACAGTAAGTTGTTAATGTAGAAGATATCTATATATCGTGCAATAATACGTAATATTTCAATCGAAAGGTGCTTATTTTTCAAAATAATGCTCCCTAGTAGATAACGATTGTCACAAGAGACAAGTTAGATTATAATTTACAGCCACCACTTAAATCATTATCTATTTGTGATAATTCAGACAAACAGAAAACAACTACGTAACAAAATTCGTGGGTAAATGGCTCCAGAACCAACCTACGCTACAATTAAAAGTTTATGTGCATTTTATGGATTAAATACATCGAGAGAGAGGTAGAGAGAGAGAGAAGGGAAGATTATGTAGAATAGTATTCTAGTATGTTGTAGTGTCGTATATTGCCCAATAAATTATTTTAACTTACATCTCATATATTAAGAATAATAATTAAATAATTAAATAATTGGTTTTTTGAAGAATAACTAAGTACGTGTTGTGCATTTGTAGTGCATGGTTTTGTAGATAGAATAAATATAATTCTCCTTGATCTTGCTCCTTTTGTAAGTACCTGATTGTTACTCCTATAGAAAATTTGAATCTAAAACACCTTTTGTAATACCCTATATAGCTAGGCACCCTTTAATGTATAAAATTAGCTTAGTTCTTTACTTAATTTTTATTGTCGATATTCATATAGCCTAACCTCATTTTTCTCGTAGGCTAGTTTAACGAATGGCTGTAAACTATAATAAATTATGCAAGTTACATGTACAATCCCACAAATCGACTGTTCAAAAGAAACACTAAATGGTACCAGATAGGATTAACGTCACATCGAAGACTGATACGATAAACCCACTTAACAAAATAATATTAATTATGACCAATAGATTGGCTGATAAAAACTCAACATATCTGCATCTTTGAAATTCGACTACACACTCAAATTTAAATTGATTTTTGATACCAACTGGTACATCAGCAATAAAACTCTTTATGTGAACTCATGCTTAACTATCAGGGTTAACTATTGAATTCAAAGATTCTCCAAACCATCTTAGTAGTAAATAGCAGGGAAGGCTAAACAAATGTAAATCCGTAGCGTAAATTTTATGGAATTTGTCAAAATAATTTTCTTTGTGGTAATAACTACGGAACGTTACTGAAATATTCTTCCCTTTTTCTTTTAGTTAGCAACTCACTTTGATATACTATTGATATACTAATTTTGTGAGTTTGGAAATTTTCCAAGTTTGTGGAAATTGCAAAATGATGATAAAGTATATTAATCTCAAAATTCTACTATAGATTGTGGTTTAAGTACTGTGGCTTTTTTTTTGACGCTCTTTAAGGATTTTTGTTGCAATTAAGCCAAATCCTGGCACTATAATTTTCGCATGTAGAAATTACAATTTTTGTTTGAGGGAGAACAGTAATTAAAAGAGAAATGTATCAGTAATTTTGAATAATATCATCAATATTATTTTGAATACGATCCGTGTGACTGTAAATTTTTGCGACGTGTTCAGCGAAGATGATAACTTTTTCTTGTTCTAGTCTAATTCACCTATTAATGTCTGTGTTTATGGTGATATACAGTTTATTAGTCTCTTAAATTTCCTAATTGTTTATAAAATTTAGTGGTTATTTTAGTACAGACTAGTTATGTGTGTCTGAAATGTAAAATTTTTGATATTTTACACATAATGCTTCTGAAGTATCGAGTGAGCTTGTAAACATTTTTATCAGTTTATTTCCTAATCCTATTCTAATTGTAAGTATATTTTTATTGTTTTTTTCTCAGCTGCTCATTTACAAATACTAAAAGTTATGGTACTGTTAGGTGAACTTGCTGAAGGGTTAGGATACTTTTACAAGGTACATGTTGCACTATAATGGTAAAGTATTCAACAGCATAATTAATATATTGTTTTTTTTAAATTTTAATGCTTAATCTTAAATATTCCTTTACTTAACGTTGAACCAGTCAGTTTTAGAAAAAATAAGTCTTAGTGGATTTGAAAGTGAGAATTACTAGATTGTGGTTCAATGATAAGATTAAGTTGGATTCCATTTCAAAATCGTTATGTATTAAGCCAATGACTACAAAAAAATCAAAAAAGTCGGATGGTTTGTTTGAATCTAAAGGCTTTTAAGCCGGTTGTATCGATAAGTATAACATGATTATTTATGTCTTTCTTTAAGATTTATATATATATGAAACTCCAGTATGTGTATTTAGCTTTCCAATACTCTGTTGCTATGAATCAGTTTTATCTTTATAATCGTAGGTGCTAATTACGTGCCAAGAAGGTACATAAAAGGACTGTAAATTGTAGTTATTGTGAATGAATTTGATTTAGTTTTAAAGTAAGCTGTTGATGTTTGGAATTTATTTGTTTAAAATAGAAGCTAGTCTATGATGAGATAATATATTGCGCATTATTAGAGCTGTTGTAGGCTCTGCGATTAGGATAAGAATTGTAGCATATTATATAGTAATTTATTTAATTGTTCTGTAAAATATATTTCAAAAATAACAATTATATGTATTTTATTGATTTAAAAGAAATGAATAAATTTGATTGTATAATTTGTTATTCTGTTATCATTTTAAATATCAATGCTTATCAGTGTAGTAAACGAAATATCCATTATTTGACTACTTTGTTTATGACAGCTTGAAGCATGTTTAGTATAATGAACTTATTAGTTGGTTAAACATATTTTTTAATCCAATGAAAAATATTTAAGTAATTAGTGAAGTTGGTTTCTTAATTTTCTTGTGGTTCTGTGTCTGATATTTCTAGAAAATGGCCTTTTTGTTTTAATTTCTTTTTTTGTCAAAAATTGAAACAGAATAATGGAAGCTCTTTACTTTTTCTTGATTTATTTATGTTATCATTTAGATGATGAATCACCAGCCTGTATATATATGGGAAAGTTGTAATTGTTATTCGGGTATCGTTAATAATTGAAACAAAATAGATTTCTTCTACAGCCTACATAAGATTTTCAATCATCTTTTGGTAATGGCCAAGCATATATTTATAGCTTGGTGGTGGTTTTAGAATATTTGGGAAACTGATTTTACTTCAACTTGAATATTAGATAAAGATATACGTTTATACTACAGGTTTAGTGATGTTGAACTTTCATAGATGTGAAGCTATGAATACTTTCAGAACTATTTTTGGTTCGTCCCGCTTCACGATAAAGTGCATTCAAATCTTGGCTTGCAGATACTTTAGAAATTGTGAAATAGCCTACTTATATGAGTTTCAAAATGAATTGGAATTTGGAGTATGGGCAATAGTATTGGTAGATGTTAATATTAGAGAAGATGCATTGGCATCATCTGCTGATTTTGTTTGAGTTAGTAAACACTTGTTTGAGTTATTTTATTTCATAATCTCGTAGAGCCGCTCTGCTCTCCAAATTTGTCATTTTATTAATTGCTAGTATTATTTCCACATTTAAATCCACTTTATTTAGTTACTTCTTTATCTCTAATATGTTATTAGCAGAGATAGTAAATTATGGCACAACCACTTAAGATATTAGCTGAACGTTCAAATATCGATACACTTTTGAGCCCAACGATAGTGCAGGCGATACATCCGTTTACTTAAAATTACTATAGGTATTAGGGTGATAAATTGTAAATATAAACACAATCGATATACGAAACGTATATTTTAATGTACGCGATACCATGACAGGCAACCAACTTCAGTAGGCAGGCGTGTATCTGGCTACGGCTCGCCGCGATTTACCCTGGAGCAGACAGATGTGCGTATTTCAACGGTTGAATACTAACCCCTATTTTTGTCATTTGTAAATCCGTCAAAGGTAAGGGTTAAAACTTAACCATCTTGGAGACAATGAAGAAAAATGTTTCTTATAATTGCGGTCTGGGCCGACCGATCCTAAAGCCGTTAAAAATATGACCGTTATAGGAAATATTTGTCGGGTATTCGTTCGGTTACATCACAAAGCAAATTCTCACTTATTAGTGTGAAAAATTGCATCTTATAAAATTTTAAACAAACTATAACACGACTTTCAAAATGACTATAATTTTAGAATTGGAGGTTACATAGTTTACGAATGAACCAATTAAAAATGTTTTGTAAATAATTCAAATTTTTTAACACAGTTGAATCTTTACTGGTACTAATTATAAATTTATTTTACAAACAGTCTCAATATTTGGTTATCTAAAAAATAAGTAAATAATTTTATTTTTTTAAACCAAACTATTTGAATGTTTTTCCAAGAAACAACACCACATATTTTCTTGTTGGTCCTCTGGTTCTTTTACACAATGTTCAAAATATTATTCAAAACTTCAACTTTTTATAATCTTCGAATTTATTACTATATGCGGTGTAGGTGCGTTGGCAAGAGATAGTACGTGTTTGTTGGATCGGACGGACCTTTTCGAGGTCAATTTGATATATTGGTGCTCAGAAGATACACAACTCTCACGTAGAGCTCCTAGAAGTACATTTTACAATCTGCAGACACAATCTGGTAACTGTGTCATCTCGCAGGCTTAACTAGGTTGAAGGTATCCAGATATAGTAAAGCATGAAAATGGGCAACAGTTTTTTTACTACCGGTTATTGGTGGGGTCGGTACAACAATAGCACAGGCAATAACAAACACCATTGGAATCCAGTAAAATCGGCTACTGTTCTGTGATGCAGAACGCAAAAATACTGCTTCACTTATTTGTTCCCTGGTACAATCATCATGGCTGGAAATAATCAAGATAAGAGCTTCAGTTCCCGACAGACAAGCGGTTAGAGAAAAACATGGCTAAAAAATCTGACCATACAACAACTGGCCTTTTTAGTAGTAAACAAGGTGCAAATCACCTTGATGATCGCCGTTGTTCATTAACGGATAGGCACCCGAGGAAGAAGATTACCAGTGTTTTGATTTGATAAACAGTTTTTTTTGCATACAGATTATTCAACCAATTTTAGTTAATTTTTCATGCCTTTATACTCTAAAGCTATTTAAAAGTTTAGTTAGACCTTTATTGCTCTTGTTTTTCCGATCGTCACGTATTCCAGTATTTTCATATTAAGATGTTTAAAAAATTCACACACCATTTGGTTACACAATTGCGTGTTAATCTGATTCATATAAAAAAAACTGCTCAATTATTGAAAAGGTAACTTCGGTATGTTTATAATCTTTAAAATCAAATCTCTGAAAAACATTAAATAATTTTTGATCAAGACACTACTTCTGATTGTTGAACTGTTATTGTTCTTACCTATAAATGCTGAATCTAGTTTTACGGAATAAAAGTTCTAAGATTTCCAATTTCCAAAAAGTACTTACGCAAGAATGTTAAAAGTTCTGTTACTTCTCCACGTAATCTCTGTTTAGACGTACACATTTTTGACAACGTTGTCGCCATGATTCCACGGCTGCCGAGAACACTTTTTTGGGGATGTGTTGCCCACTGAAAAAACGCTGATGCCACAGCCGCTCGATTGGAAATTTATGGCGGCATCACGTACCAACATGTTCATCGGTCAGCATTCGTACAAGCCGTATTTTCAGATCATCATGGAAAATTAATTCCACAGATCGTAGGAAATGCTAACTTTAGAGGCGATATCACCTAATTGACAGTCTTCCATAACAACTTGCTCCACTCGCGCAATCGTGGTATCAGTCCGGCTTCGTAACACCTTCATCACGTCTCACTCAACTGGCGATAAATTTTGATTGGCGTTTTACCGCGCAAGAGGAGAAAACAGATGATTACACATTGTTTTGATTACTAAATATTGCCTTTTTAAGTATACAAAATAACACTCACTACAATGACGGTAATCGACATGTACACTTTGTATGGTGCTGCCATCTATTCAGAAATATTTTCTGCGTTATTTAAAATTAACCGAATTTTTCTAGTTACTCTTACTGCCGAGAAAAAATTTGGAGATTTAGAACTTGAACGCACCTCGTAAATAGTTTATAGAAAAATCTAATTGTATAAAAATACGAACATTGTGATATTTGCATTTATAATCCTCGTGATAAATTTCTATTTAAGACCATCTAATAGCTTTTTTTTATAACTTTATGGAAGATACAGTAGCTCTTTTCCTTAAGGACATTATAGGAATTATAGAATTCCTGTTTCTACCGATTTCCTAATAAATAGCTAAAACGAACGTCTGAAAAAGTAGTGTTCTGAACAATAACTATTTTACATACATAAATAAATTGTTATAGCTACACAACATGAATACAAATGTTAACTATTTGATAAGCCACATAATCCGCGTATTTCGTTTTTAACTCCTTTTTAAATTGCATTTGATAAACACTTTAACAAAACAATTTATTAACTCTACCACACGAGTTCTGTGTATTACGAACATTTAATAGAAAAATTACAAAATGACGGAACATTATCTCCGCGGCAATTTAGTTTAGTCGGTCCAGGTGTTGAATTAAAAAAGCTAAGTGAATTACAAAAAATCGTGCATACTCGTAATTCCATTAAAATCCTTTTAGAGCAATCGTTTGTGCTAATATAACGTTTCCATTAATTATCAAACGCAATGACATCATTCATTAGATATGAAAGTAGATTGCCTCAGCCAATTAGCAGTTATTTCATTCTGTAGACTCGGCTAATGGATTACAATTGGATTAGACGTGCTGCGCAGCTCGGTGCGATTAAATTTATAATCTGAAGAACCCGGAAGTGCGTTAAAGCGTTCGTTCATACTGTCATCGCCAAGTTGCTCGTGCACGAACGCCTTTCTAGCAACACCGTACGATATGTTAGCTCCGACTCTTCCGTTTAATTCGTTGGGGCGACTATTTCTTTTAACGCAGAACTTTTAACTTCATTATTGCATATTTTTGTAAAGCGTTGCTTCTAATATCATTTTTATTTCTAATTTATTCGTAATGTGTGTACAGTTTCCGTTAAGCAACACGCTTTTAATTTAATGAGCTTGAAATTCCCCAGTTTTAGTATAATTAAAAACTTCTATTTTGCAATAATTTTATATCAAATTATTTCTATGGCTGGCAATTTTATAATTATTTATATCACATACAAACAAGTTAAAGCTATTCCGTTTATAGTTTGCACGTGTATTTTGCGTATTTTTTGGACAGACCCAACAAAAAGGTTTCTTGTAGGGGTATTTTGCAGTATTTTATAATTACATGAATATAAAAATTGTTTTTGTATCCTAAAATATCATATCACTAATTCGATACAACTGACAAATAAATTTTATATTTAATAGTCTGCAATTTTTGCATCTAAGTTTTTTCTTAAACCAAAAATATAATTACGTTTACTGTTATTTGTTTTAGGCATTACAACCGTTAACTTAAACTTTTCTAATTAGAAGTGCTAAAAGTTCTTCAATAGATCGCACTTGAGAAATATTTTGAGGACGATCATTAAAGATAAAGCCAATGTTACCTTCCTTTAAGAAGGTCTTAGTTATTCTGGAGAAATGATATAAATCAGTTCTGTTCAGAATATTATTTCATGACTTTAACGATGAGGATTAATAAGGTTAATTTTTTTGTCAGATATTCGTAAAGTTTTGAAGTTTCTGCTTCGAAAGAGCTTAGCAAACCAAAATTTTTAGTTTTTGGGCCTTGATTTATTTATTCAAGTCAATTTTTGTTATTTAAAATATAAAGCCTGTTATTACGCTTTATTTTAAATAGGACAATATAAAATAATTACTGCCATTCCTAATGATAAACCTATTACTAATATAATATTATGGAGCATCAAGAAATTATTTCAAGTTGGATGACTGTATACTTAAGATACTATTTTATTTTTTAATATTTTCAATAATTTTTGTCAAAATTATGTGAATAGCAGTGTGCAAATTTTCAAATTAGTGAGCTAATTACTGATTGCTTTCAACATATAGATACGCTTGTTTGAAATCAAAAATTTAAATGTGCCGTTTTTGCTAAATTTACAAATTTTAAATATTCTGCGCATTTCTTTATTCTCTTACAAATAGTTGGTAGTGCAATAATTTGACTCATACAAATAATGTCCGGTTTTATTTTCCCCACAATTAGTTACAATTAAATTTGACCATTTTAAATTTGTGTGGCGTCTTTCAAAACTTTTCTAGCAACTTTAATTTATTATATTAATACACAACTATTCTGTATTTTATAGTAAAATTTGATTGACTTGTTTCGGGAGAGGGAAATACAATTCCCCAAAAAATGACAGACATTGATGTTTTTTTATGGCATGGAAATTATGCGGGCTCTAATAGTTTGGTTTTTATAAGTTCCTAACTCTCCAGTTATCAAAATATGGTGTCAAACTACTTTCTTCTAGTACGTTGTTAGCTGAATCAACACATTGAGTTGTTATTATTGCCGTATTCAGCCAACTGTGCAGTATAACTAAAACAATTTCGAGTTGCATTATAACATGTACATAACTAATTTATAATATTGACTTCTGACCTTCTCCGATTAGAAAATGCTTATATTTGTAAATGCGATAGTCCGCGTTTGACTTTTATACCGTAAAGACGTGTGCTGAGCGATAATAGTGAAAGTGTGTAACGCGGTTATCGCTGACCTTAGATCAGCAATACGCTAGTTTAATCTGTGTGAAGTATAATAATTATAAACTCACATTTCGTAAAATAGTTATATGAAACCAATCCACATGTTACTTAAAATGGCATGCAACAGCAATAATAATTTATATATTCCGTCAACGCAATTAACACAGCAGCTAGCATCTCAATCACATAATAGCTTCGTCCCGATGGATAGCCATGTAAATCCCCAATTTCCTATTATCACTACTCCTTATTTACATAACAACTGGACATATGTGCCAAATGTGCAGATTCCAAATTTACAATCTCAAATGAATACACAAACTAATCATACTTTTACATCAATGCAACTAAATAACATACCGACAAATAATTTATCAAACAGAATAAATACACCCGACAGTGATAGTGAAGTGGAATTGAATACAATGCCCAATAAAGAATGGCAATGTGTACAAAACAGAAAAAGGAAAAAAATAACAAAACAATCAGCACAAAATAAAGCAGTACATGTCACACAAAATAATAGATATTCTGCCTTTAATAGCCTTAATAAGGATATTACTGACGTCGCACCGGTTGTTCAACAAAGTAAGATACCCAGACCACCTCTGATATTTGTACATGGAGTTACAAATTATAATAAAATGATAAATGCTCTAACAGCTGTTACTGAAATAGAAAAATATAAAACAAAAACAATGACTGATAATATAGTTAAGCTAAGTGCAAATACTCCAGACACATACCGTAAGTTAGTAACATTCATGAAGGAAACAGGTTTAATTTACCACACATATCAGATGAGACTTGGAACCTGCTGAAAACAATAAAGACATTTACAACCTTAAATTCTTAAATAATCACGTTATAAAAGTGGAGCCGCCACGTAAAAATACATCAATTGTCCAGTGTACGAGGTGTCAACAATATAACCATACCAAAGCCTACTGTAACCGCATGACACTAAGACATGTAAGAAATCAAAAGATTTGCCGGCTAAATGTGCTTTATGTGGCGGTGATCATCCCTCCAACTATAGAGGCTGTACAGTACACAAAAAATTACAAAACAGACTGAAACCAGACACACAGACTCAAAACAGGTTTATTAATTCAAACCACTCACCACCCAGCAACAATAGACAACACTCAAAGTTCACACCCTCAACATACAGCCAAGTAGTACAAGGTGACACTGTACAAGCCAACAGTCAAGACACAATCTTACAAAAGTTCTTAGAAGAATTCAAAATGATGTTTACCCAGCTAATGCAACAAAACAACATGATAATAAATATGTTGTCTACTGTCATAAATAAACTTGTCGTTAATGTCTAAGTCCTTACGAATATGTTTATGGAATGCGAATGGCATCCAATCAAAAATTCAAGAAATCGAATTATTTTCAAAACTTCATAATATAGATATATTTCTTATATCAGAAACACATTTTACGGACAGATCTTATCTAAGAGTTCCGCACTATACATGCTATCATACGGAACATCCGGATGGTACCGCCCACGGAGGAACAGCGCTACTCATAAAGAGCTCAATAGTTCATTATGAACTACAAAAATATGAGGATCCATGCTTACAAGCAACAACAATACAAGTTTGTAAATTACCAAACCCAATTATCATATCTTCTGTCTATTGTCCACCAAGACATAATATTACCAAGGAGGACCTCAAGCCGTTTTTCCAATCACTTGGCAGTACATTCATATGCGGTGGAGACTTCAACTGTAAGCACACCTACTGGGGATCTCGGCTAATTACCACTAGGGGTAGGGCTCTATATAACCTCCTACGAGAAGAAAAATATGGATACCTATCAACTGGGGAGCCAACATACTGGCCCACGGACCATAATAAAACACCTGATTTGCTGGACTTTTTTGTCACAAACAGAATTTCTTCTAACTATACGGATATTATCAGCAATCTTGACTTATCTTCAGATCATACACCAGTTATCGCTACAATCAGTACAACGATAATTAAAAAATCACCAAGACCATTACTTTATAACAATAAAACAGATTGGGACTCATACAGAGCCATTCTTCAAGAAACCCTACAATCAAATATTAGTTTAAAAACTCCCCAGGAATTAGAGCAAGCTACTGATCACTTTATCACTACTCTGCAAAATGCAGCATGGAAATCCACACCTACGATCACAAACAGCGTTCAAAGAGATATAAATATTCCTAATGACATACTTGAATTAGTTCGACAGAAGCGAAGAGTGAGAGCTAGATGGCATAGAACACAACATCCAGCTGACAAAACAGTGTATAATAGATTAGCAAATACCTTAAAGAACCAACTATACAAGATAAGGCAGGAAACTTTTAACCATTATCTAACTACATTATCAAGAACAGATAATAGCATTTGGAAAATCGCCAAATCAAACAAACGGCCACAAAAAACAAATCCCCCACTAAGAAAAACAAATAACGAGTGGGCTAGAACAGATCAGGAAAAGGCAGACTTAATTGCACAACACTTTGTTAACGTTTTTACGCCCTACTCAGATAATCCTGATGATACAGTAAACAGCTTCGTGGACATACCATTGCAACTGTCGCTACCTATCAAGAGATACACCTGTACAGAGCTGGAAGAAGAAATTCAACATCTTAACCATAAAAAAAGCACCAGGGTACGAACTAATATCCGGTAAAGTGATTGCTGAACTACCTAGAGTCGGTCTGGTGTTTCTAAGGAACCTTTTCAATTCTATCTTACGTCTCCATTATTGGCCGTTACCACTTAAATTCGCACAGATAATTCTCATACCAAAACCAGGTAAACCTGTTGAGGAAATTACATCTTACCGTCCAATAAGCTTACTGCCCCAAGTTTCTAAACTGTTAGAAAAACTTTTAGTCAGGAGAATACATGAAACAGATATATTGGAAAACTGCATCCCGGACCACCAGTTTGGGTTCAGAAAGTATCACTCTACCATTCAGCAATGTCATCGCGTCGTAAATATGATTAACACAGCACTGGACTCTAAATCTTACTGTCCAGCAGTATTTATCGATATACAACAGGCGTTCGATAAAGTATGGCATAAGGGGCTCTTATATAAACTCAAATTACACCTTCCAAGTGAATATTATTTACTGATAAAATCCTATTTATTAAATCGACACTTCCAGATAAAGTATGGCCAAGAATATTCTGCCATTCATTCAATCAACTCCGGAGTACCACAAGGCAGCGTTCTTGGACCTCTTCTATATACATTGCACACGGCAGACATACCTACAGCAGTAGCTACAACTATAAGCACCTTCGCTGACGATACAGTCCTTCTCTCCCATCATACCAATCCTCAAACAGCCTCCTTAAACTTGCAACATCATCTGTCCCTCTTACAAACCTGGCTAAACAAATGGAGAATCCAAGTAAACGAAGTCAAATCCACCCAGGTAAATTTTACCCTAAATCGCTTGGAATGCCCGCCGGTGCATCTAAATAATATAGCAATTCCTCAAGCAAATGAAGCCCGCTATTTGGGCCTTCATTTAGACAAAAGACTCACGTGGAAACTGCATATACTAAAGAAACGAAAGGAAGTTGATCTACGACTTAAAAAAATGTACTGGTCACTTGGTAGGAAATCGTGTCTATCTTTAGAAAATAAGATTCTACTTTATAAAATAATAATTAAACCTATCTGGACCTATGGCATCGAGATGTGGGGATGCTCTTGCAAGTCAAACGTAAACATAATCCAACGCATGCAATCCAAAACACTGAGAATGTTATCCAATGCTCCCTGGTATGTTAGCAACGACACCCTGCATACCGACCTGGAAATGCCAACAGTAGTAGAAGAACGTACTAAAAGAAGGAACAACCATTTCCTGCGACTTCAAGTTCATCCCAATATCCTGGCATCCAGCCTGCAACATGATCCACCTCCTAGACGACTACAAAAAACGTGGCCCATTAATCTAAGAAGAAACTAACGGGATAACATCGATGGACGGACTCCCTTCACGTCACTACCGTCATCTCATTAGCTCATAGGACCTTACTATATTTTTATTATGTAAAATGGTTCTGATTGTTAATCTGCAAATAAACTTAAAAAAAAATTTGTAAATACATATCTGTATCATATTCAATTAAAGAATAGCTACGTAGAGTAGATGGAACAAAAATGCTTTATTTTTCTCACGCTGGTAGGAAAGACGACAATATCTAAAAACACAAATAATAAAATATTATCCTTCCTCGTCACCACTGAAAAATAAACTAATAATGATAAATGATCGACTATTATTGGATCTTAAGTATAGGGAGGAGTAATCTTGAAAATTGACTAAAAAGTATAAATATTTTTCTGACAGATAGGAATTGATCTAAGTCACTTCGTTATTCATTTTTGGAGGTAATATTTACTCTAATAAAGTGCATCAAACATTTTAATTCATTTTCAAATCTGTTTCAAAATGTTTTATTCTAATAGTAACCTTTATTTCTATTTCATCATTAATTATATATATAAAAAAAATTATGAGTGCTGCTGTCACACAATTGTTCGTGCTTTTCCGTGCCGACCCGAACGCCTCCGAATGACAAATTCTGGCTTGGCGGCAGGCGTGGCCGAGGTTTTATATTTCCGGAACCGGAAGCGATAGAAAATTTTCGTTTGAGAGCGGGTAATAAAGCACTCGTTATTAAAACAAATATTAGTATCTGCTGTGATTACTCTGATAGTTGTAATATTTGATCAAATGTATGCGACTTTATGGGGGACAGATTTGTCATATAATTTTGTGTAATAAAATATTGAGAAAAGGAGAAATATTTGTGTATTTCATTTAGATTTCGCTTAAGTATTTTACGCTCACTTTTTTATAGCGGCTATTTCCCTGCGTTGTGCGATTTGTTAGTCACGCCAAGTATTTTGATGTACAAAATATGCAGGTTTACTGCAACTAAATGTCGCATCCTCATCCTAACTTACAATTAGACTATTAGGCCAGAAGATACCTCAGTTTTTGACTATCTTTGATGAGTTAATTTAGAAAATTAATAGATTAACTTTTGATTCCCTTTCCTGTTTTAACTTCTTGTTGTTAAAAAATAAACGTGAAAATGTATCTAGGGCTCTTAAAAAATACGCGTTTGGAAAATACTTTGATGCTATTTACGTTAAGTGAAATACTTTTACTTTTTTACCATTTTGTCATATTTTGCGGTATCCGTTCAAAATCAACCAATATAGTTATAGCAAAAAGCACAAAAAACTAGTTTTATATGTTTTTTTGCTGATTCTAACATGAGTTATTTTATCATTGTAATCTTGTATTTTCAATCTTCGTTTCTAGTGTACTAAGTAACTTATTAAGATCGTTACAGAAAAGTATTAATCCTTTTTTATCTCTACATTTATAGATAATGTGGTCGAAATTTGTATTGTAAAAATTTGCACTTTATTTTTGTTGGTATTTTTAAGATATACAATTTATTAATATCAAAAGTAAAAGTATTTTTACTATTTAAATATTTTCTGTTTTTTTGGGGTCATTAAAATTGACCGGATAGGGCTAGAAAAATCACAAATTTGTTCAAGATTATGCTTTTTGAGATTTTAAAAAATATCGATATTAGCCGATTTTATAGGGTTTTATACGCGACCACCTTTTTTACGCGACGTATAAATCTCTCCCGCTCTGCGGTTTTCGACTTTCGAAAATTCTAGCTACAATATCCCAGAAGTGCTTTTCAAGACGAGCATATTAAAAAAAATGAAAACTCTAGGACCTTTGGAAGCCGGGATATTTATTTTCTAAGAACTTTGTATTTTACTCTTGAAAAGCACTTCTGAGATACTTTAGCTAGAATTTCCGAAAGACGAAAACCGCAGAGCTGGAGCGATTTATGCGTCGCGTAAAAAAGGTGGTTGCATATAAAACCCTATAAAATCGGCTAATATTAATATTTTTCAAAATCTCAAAAAGCCTCGTAACCTTGAATAAATTCGTGATTTTTCTAGCCCTATCCGGTCAATTTGAATGCCTCCTAAAAAAATGGCGTTATTATTAATTAAGGGTCGTCAATATCTCGAAAGCTAAACAACCGATCGCCCTCAAAAACAGCATATCTTTGAGTCACCGAGGGGATCTTCTTCAAGAATTTTCAGCTCCCTCGGAGTTTTCATTTTTAAGAAACAAAATATCGAAGAAAACGACATTTTTCAACTTCGGACGCTATTTGCAAGTTATCAATAAAATAAAGCGATACGCGGTTTGGCGTAAAATTTAGGAAATTTAATAAGGAAAAGCTTTCTAATTACATGTGCTATAGCAAAAGTGCCAAGGAACAGAGATATAAGCGAAAAGATGAAAGAAAGTCGTTTTTCTTGCCAGTAATTGTTTGATATAAAATCAAGCGCACAGCCAATCTCTTAGCAAACTTGGGGTGTCAACTACACCCTCAAACGAAGCAATTCCAACAATAAAATATCCTGTTTCCGACGAGTCCACTTTTTTACCGTTTTTCCTCCCTGTCGACTAGCCTAGTAGGGCATAACATGAAGGACTATAAAAATGCGTTATGTGTACAACGACAGTCGTATAAACGAAACAGTTGTGTATTATTTGTAAAGTGTTCTATGTACGTATCTGCTAGTTTTATAGCGAAATATAACAGTATAAAATGACATACAGTATCAAATGGTTGCAGTGAATATCTAAATAATAATTTTCTTATCGAGTTTAAATTATAAATCGTTACAGCTAAATCAAGCAAATCTGTAAATTGAGAGTTAATTAGCGTTTTCTTAGAAGTTCTTTGTTAAATTTCAAATAAAATTTTGGTACAAAAAATGTCATAAACTTTAAAGGAATGTTAAAAAACACCCAGTCAATTTATAAAAAACAACTTATGCCAACAATTAATATTACTTTAGTACAGCTAAAAGAAATACAGAACTGTGAAGTACAACATAACTTATATACATAATTTATTAAAATCATTATCGCTTTGTTATCTATGACTACTCCAACAATTGCATCATAAAAAGAGGATAACATTAAGGTCTCTTTTTGATTTCTCCAATATTAATGAAATGTACCTAACAAGTGGGGGCAATTCATGAGTACATAGTATGATTTATTACAAAAAACATTAATAGCGACATGTAAAAAGATATTCCATTAAATGCTCTTTGTATTAAACTATTTACAATAGTAGTTTTACTAATAAAATAATCAAAATGCTAAAAGAGCAAACTAAGACAATAAAATGGCTTAACCAAACGTAGCTGTTAAATATTTCAGTCTTCTGTTTCTTTCTTCAAATAATGCGGTCATGAATAAATTAAGACTAGTCTGATATATATCGTTGTATTGCCTATGTAATTTTGTAATCACTCCACGCATTGTTGAAATACCGAAATTTTTGACGACCACTATATTTAACACCAACTATAGTGCATGTTCTCTCGGGGGAGCCTGTAACCCCTAGAAGGCGCGTCCCCAGGTGGCGGATAGGAGAAAGCTCTGCAGATATGCAAGGTATCAGGGAAATAAAACAGCAGGCTCGGCAGCGTCTGTTCCCACATTGGACGGCTGCCAACAGCGTCTGTACCCAGATTGGGCGGCTGAATAAAACTCGCCAACAGGCATTTAGCAAGCGCTCCGTTTTAATTGCTAATTACCCCCTAAAACTAGATATGGAAATTGTGATTTTTAAAACTCAGATACCCCAGATGGGTAGGATCCAAAATAATCCACAATCCCACACTGATAAGTCGTTCTGCCCCAAGGATTCTGGGGGGGGTGGGGGGGGGGGGGTGGGGGTAGAGAGCAAAAAACTCGTTCAACCCCAAACCTAAGAAAAGAGGCCTTGTGAAGATGAACATCTGTACCCTAAACGTAAGATTATTACATTTAGAAGACAAAATAGCACTACTAGAATAAGAAATAAAGGATATTAAATGGGACTTCATAGGCCTCAGCGAAATAAGAAGGAAAGGAGAAGTTCTGAAGTTAAAATCTGGGAAGCTACTATTCCACAAAGGCGAACATGACAATAGCAGAAATGGTGTTGGAATACTCATACACAATAAATGAATCAAGTACGTTAATTCAGTGGTAGGAATATCATCTAGAGTAGCATATATTACTATTAAAATTACACAGAGGTACTCCTTGAAGATAATCCAAATATACGCTCCTACCTCAACCCACCCCGATCTAGAAGCGGAAGAATTATATGAAGACATAGAGAAAGCACTGCAACAAGACAAAACGTACTACACATTACTCATAGGAGACTTTAATGCAAAACTAGGAAAACAGCAAATAGGAGAAACAAGTATTGGGAAACATGGAATTGGAAATAGAAATGAAAGGGGACAAACACTTGTCAATTTCTTAGAACAACACAGTCTAAAAGGAATGAATTCCTTCTTTGCCAAAAACCAACAAAGGAAATGGACGTGGGATAGTCCCGATGGGATTGCCAAGAACGAAATAGATTTTATTATTACAGATAAAAGAAATACAGTAACGGACGTAACGGTACTCAATAGAATACAGATTAGTGACCATAGATTGATACGAGCACGAATTAGGATAAATACGAAACTAGAAAGAAAGAAGTTGATTTCCCCAAAATATGAAACTATACCTATCGAATTGTTCAAAGAAAGAAACCTATAGAACTAAATTAGACACGGCAATTGAGAACAACCCTATGAATGAAAATGCTAACGTGGATGAACTGAATAAATACATCACTGATATAACAATACAAACGGCAAAAAGTACTCTTGCAAATATGCCCATAAGAAAGAACTCCAGTAAATTAACGGAAGATACAAAAGATTTAATAGCAAACAGAAACAAGGCAAGGAATAATATAACAACTGAAGAATTTAAAAAAATGAAGAAAGAAATAAGAAAGAAGGTAAGAGCGGATATAGCAGCACACAACGAAAAAATTATCAAGGACACAATAGAAGCAAATAAGGACCCAAAAGTCTTCAGAAATAAAACCAAAATAGGAAACACTGAAATTATTTACTTAGAGGACGAAACAGGGAAAACAATAAAAAATATAGAAGAAATCTTAAGATACATAGAAACATTTGATTCGGACTTGTACTCTTCCAAAATACAACAACCAATTGTTAGCCCTAGAGATAGATGGGCCGCTCTCACTCATCATTACACAGAAGATATTCCATCAATATTGAAATACGAAATAATAAAGCTGCAGGACCCGACAACATAGTAATCGAAATAATTAAAGACGCAGGTACACCAATCTTAAACTGCCTCGAGAAACTGTTCAATCATTGTTTGGGCACAGGAAAAACACCAGAACAATGGAAGACCGCGAAGGTAATCCTAACATATAAAAAAGGGAATACACATGATTTAAAAAACTACCGTCCTATTTCGTTATTGCCACACCTATATAAGCTTATGATAAGAATCATAACGAACAGAATTACAAACAAACTGGATGCTTTCCAACCACCGGAGCAAGCAGGATATAGCACCATAGATCACAACCATACTATAAAACAAGTGCATGGAAAAATCATACGAATATAACATGCCTCTCTATATGGCCTTCGTAGATTTCGAGAAGGCATTTGATACAATAGAAATATGGGCGCTGGTAAATGCATTGAAGCGATGTAGAATTGATCATAGGTATAAACAACTAATTAAAGAACTTTACGAAAACTCTACTATAACAATACACACGTTTGATAAAACCAACCCAATTAAAGTTAAAAGAGGCATTAGACGAAGGGGCACCATCTCCCCAAAATTACTTACTAGAGGATGTTTTTAAAACCCTAAATTGGGAAGCAAAAGGTTTAAACATAAATGGTTAATATTTATCACAATTGAGATTCGCTGACGACATAATACTATTATCAATTAACATGGCCGAGTTACAAGATTTAGTCATAGATTTAAACCAAGCTGCGATAAAAGCAGGACTTAAAATGAATATAGAGAAAACTAAGATAATGTCCAACTGTTTCGACGCAGTGCCTATACAATTATCAAACGAAGTAATAGAAGTTGTATATATCTAGGCCAAAAGCTAACTACAACAGACGCTCCCCAAATAACCGAAATAAATAGAATAATAACACTCGGTTGGGCAGCGTACGGAAAACTAAGAGACGTATTTAAGTCATACCCTCAACATTTAAAAACAAAGTTATTTAATGAATGCGTACTTCCCATACTTACCTACGCATCCCAAACCTGGAGTTTCACTGAAACTAACCTGAAGAAACTAAAAGTAACGCAGAGGCACATGGAAAGATCAATATTGGGAGTTAGACTAAGAGACAGGAAAGCAAATATCTGGCTTAGAAATAAAACAAAAGTAGAAGACGTGGTAACTCGTATCGCCAAATTAAAGTGGCAATGGACTGGACACCTAATGAGAAGAGAGGACAATAGATGGAGCAGGAAGATCACAGAATGGAGACCGAGGACTGGTAGAAGATCTCGAGGTAAACCACGTGCAATATGGACGTTATCGAGAGAACAGCAGGGAAACTGTGGACGGGACTTACATTCAATAAAATAAAATGGGAACAGCTAGGTGAGGCGTTTGTCAAAAATGAAATAATTTACGCCGAATAATGATGATGATGATGATAGTGTATTCTTAAACTGTTGCAATATTTTTATGTTAGAGTTGAATAACGTCTAAAGTATATATAATGTATAGTTTAAATCCTAATATACCTTTTTCAGATAGGTCCGAGAGTATTAGATATAATTAAATATATATTTTGATGTGCGACATCTAAAGCCCAGTCAATTAGGACTATAGAATAGAGTACGCGTTGTGTGATAGATACAACTTGATTTTGCAGAGAAATCCTTTATGCCAAGGAAATGTGTAGAAACGTATCTGAGCAAAAGCGTTTTCCATGCAAGTCTCAGTTAGTTTTTCTGATTAGTTTACGACGTGCTTTATAGTGCTTTACGTACGTCTAAATTCAATCTTGTGATTCGTTATTGTATTGTGTTTCTAGGAATATTTAGATATTTGCCAAGAAAAGTTTTTCGAATTTTGTGAAGAGTTTACATTTAGAGCATAACATATAACATATATATACAAAAGGATCTTCACAGCTGACGTTGTCTTCCTTCACTCAACCGTTTCTTCCACTCCTTCTTGTCTTCCCAATCTCCGTCTACTAGCCCTCTTCTTTCCATGGCTTCGTCCACCTCATCTCTGAAAGATCTTCGGGGTCTTTCTCTCTTTCGTTTTCGTGGAGGACTCCATTCTGTTATTTTCTTTATCCATCGGTTATTGTCCGTCCTTCTAACATGGCCGTACCATATTAATTTCTTTTCCTCGATGTAAGTCAGTGTGTCTTTTTCTACATTCATTCTTCTCTCTATTTCTGTATTTCTAATTCTGTCCAGTCGTGTCACCTGGCAGCACCTTCTACAAAATTCCATTTCTGTGGCTTTTATTTTTCCTCTATTTTTCTTATTAATTATCCAGTTTTCTGCTCCATATGTCATAATACTTCTGATAATTGTGTTATATATTCTGTGTTTTGTATTTTTTGTAATGTGTGTGTTCCATAGAATGGGATGTAGTTGTCTGATACTTATTCTAGTTTGTCCTAACCTGTTCTTTATTTCTTCTTCTGTAGATGTATTTTTGATATAGTAAAGCCTAGGTATTTGAACTTATTTTTCCCTCTTATTTCTACATTGTCGTCTATTTCTAAGTTTTTACCTCTTCTTCTGTAATCGCTAAATATTCTGTCTTGTCGAAGTTTATTTCCATACCGGCCTTAGTGTACTCGTCTTTTAGTTTTCGTAGCATATAACTCAGGTCCTCTTCATCTTGGGCTATTACCACTTGGTCATCTGCGTAGCTTAGTGTATAAAGATGTTCATTGCGCACTGGTATCCCCATTCCCTCACATTTCCTTTTCCAATTCTTTAAGGTATCTTCTAAGAATATCTTGAATAGGGTTGGAGATGTGCAGCATCCTTGTAGGAGCCCTTTTGTTGTCTTAAAGTAATTACTGATCGTCTGCCCCACTTTCACTGCCACTTGGTTGTTTCCATAAAGTTGCTGTATTGCCCTGATTAGACTTTTGTTGATCCCTATATTACTCATCGCTTCCCACAGTTTTTTTCTGGGAACCGAGTCGTACGCTTTTCTGAGGTCTATGAAGGCCAAGTGAATGTCCCTGTTTTTCGCTCTTTTCTTCGCTATAAGTTGTTGGATAGTATATATGTTGTCTATACAGGATTTTCCGGCTGTGAATCCTGTTTGGTCTTCTCCTATTTTCCCATGAATATTGTCTTCTATTTTGTTTTTACTATTTTTGCATAAATTCTTCCCATTAGAGAGATCACACTAATGCCTCTATAGTTGTCACATATTCTGCGATTACCTTTTTTAAATATTGACGTTATATACGCTTTTGTCCATTCATTCGGTAGTACATCCCCATTTAGTGTTTTACGAAACGTATGTTGCATCATGCGTAGTAATTTCGGGGTTCCATACTTTACCATTTCGGGTACTATTCCTCCCGGTCCTCCTGATTTTCTATTTTTTAATGATTGTGTGGCCTTTTTGACTTCTCCAATTGTTATTTCTACTTCTTCGTGTTCTATTTGGTCATTTTGTTTATTTTCTATCGCTTGTCCTTTAAACTCTTCTCTATTTTCTGTTAGCAGGTCCTGGTAGTATTGCTCCCATTTTTCTTGTTGTATGAACGGTATGTATGCCTTTTCTTTTGAATTTGTTCTTAACGTTTTTAGTATTTGCCATGCTTCTGAACTCTTTGTTCCCCCTATATATTGGTCAATGTTTGTGCACATGGTTTTCCACTGATCATTCTTTTCTCTTGTTACTAATCGTTTTACCTCTTTGTTTTTCTCTTTGTACTTTTGTTGATCTTCTTGCGTTTTGGTGCTTAGCCACCTATTATATTGTTCTTTCTTTTCCTGGATACTTTTTAGCGTATTTTTACCAAGGATTATCTTGTGGTTATTGTTCTTTTTTATTCTGACTCCCAGTACCTCCCGAGCTGTTTCTTTTATACTAGTTTTTATATGTTCGTACATGTCTGTTATATTATCAAATGTGAATTCATTTAGTTTCTGATCCAATTTTCTTTGGTAGAGTTCTCTTATTTTTTCGTCTTGTAGCTGGTCGACTTGGTAAGCTGATCCTCTATTTTTTCCTGTGTTTGTTTGTGGATCATTTTATGCCGCTGTATTCTATAATTCTCTCTCCATTATCATTTGTAACTTCCTCTCCGAATGGTTCTATTGTCTTGTTGTTAGCTTCCTTGCCTGTTCTACCATTAAGGTCACCTGCTACTATAATTTCTTGGGAGTCTCTTATTTTCTGGATTTCCTCCCCTAGCGTTTCCATAAAGTCCTCTTTTTCATTTTAAGTGCTATCGTCAGTTGGTCCATATACGCCGAGAATTGCTATCTCTTTTCCATATATTTCTATTTGTACTTTGATGATTCTCTCGCTTATTGGTTCCCAGGATTTGATTCTCTCTGCCAGTTTCTTTCTTATTATCATTCCTACTCCAGCTTGAGCCCGTTTTTCTTTGTTGACTCCACTCCAGCAATGAAAAACATCTTGGATAATTTCCGTTCCGTTTCCCTTCTTCTTTGTTTCGCTGGTAATTAGTATATCTATTTTCATTTTCTTCAATTCTTCTATGACTTCCAGATCTTTATTGTTCCATCCCTGTACGTTCCATGTTCCTACTGTGATCTCTCCGTTTCGGTTGAGGTTAAGTTTAGGGTTCAATAACGTTGACGCAGAACTGCCCCGTAACCGATGGGGCTCCCTCCACTGGAGGTGTGGATTGCCACCCGGGGAAATTTTACTTTAAGTTTCCTTTTCATTCTGCTTTCGTCTGAGCCCTTTTTTTCTGTTTTACGTGTGTTAGGCTGCTTACACCTAACGCCACAACTTCTAAAGTTGAAGTTACTGAGGATATCATTTCCTATATCGTCGATTTAGGGTTATTCCGCCCATGTTCGGTCGTCAGAGCCTCGTTTGTTTTGAACAGACTTCACCGACTCCAAGGTGAGGTTGACATTTGAGTAGGCTAGGCTATGTATTGCGCTCCACTACCCCATTAGAGAGGCTTGGCTTCTAAAATTTTTGATATTTCAAGTTCTTCTTCAGACGCTGTCTTGAGAAGGCATTGTTGGAACACTTAGAAAAAGTATTCTGCAAATGTTGTAACCTTTTGGCTTAGAATACAACGGCCGGTTTAACTCTAGTAGCCATCCATGCTGAGCAGTTTATGGTTGAAGTTGTAGTAAGTTCTTGTAAGTACTTCTACAGGGACTTATTTTTTAGTTATTGCAGCAGTGTTTTAGTTAATTGTTATCACGTTCCCGCTTTTTACAATCAACTGTCCTATAATATTGGGGCTTATTTTCCGCTTGGCCATATGTTGATTACCAAGCTAAGATAAGTTTAGTTAATTTTACAATTATTAATTCCATGTTCAGGTTTACTTCGCATATTTGAAGAAGCCTCTATAAGTATATTTAATATACAGAAACAATTCTTTCTGTTCCACAATGACTTTGCACACAAGCACTATGATGAATATGTGATCAGATATAAGGTCAAAACACAATGTGGACTCTTTGCAGCAAGCCAAAAGTCTCATCAAATATGTTTTGCATTGCATTCTCTTCCTGCGATAAATTACCTAAAGTTTTAAAACACTTTTCATAACTTTATTCTGTTATTATACTTTGAAGAAAAATATACTGCCCTTAGTACTGTATGGTAGTACTAGTAGCTTTTCTTGATGTACGTTTTTTTTTTAATAAATGCTAATCTATTATAGTGTTCCATGCCTCATCTAACAAATACTATAGTGATTTTATGAGTTGTGTGATTTAGATTATTGTTGTGATGCGACGAGTAGTTACAAAGATTAAAAAAGTTTCTGTTGCTAAAGTCTGCTCAGAAAACTAACAGTTCATCTGTATTATTAGCAGCTAACAATAACTTAAGTTGATGTGTGTTATCACAATCCATTAATATTGCACAATCTAAATTTTAATGTATGGGCCATTATGTGGAACTTATTAAGATTATTGAATTATTTGCGGAAAATAATATCAAAATGTTGACCGAACTTTTCAATCCTGTATATGATAACAGAAACATTTGACATTTGGATAAAATCCATCTTTGTTCCGCTACCTACGAAGAACAATGTAACATCGTGTAATGACGTTTGTTTAATCAGCTTAATGAGTCACGTACTACAGCTTCTTCTCAGAATAATACAAAACAGAATTTTAATAAAATGCAAACCCTTTGTAGAAAGTTTACAGTTTGGATCCAGAAGCGGACTTGAAACGAGATTTATTCGTAGTAAATACAAAAATGCTAAACATTTCAGAAAACTGTGTGCACTGGATTCACAGATTTTGAAAAAGTATTCGATTAGTTTCTACGCACTGAGCTAATTGAAGCATTGATAGAAATAAGACTAGATTAGTCAGAAACTTGTAGTGGAACCAAACTGATAGTGCATCTACAAACAACGAATAAACAAAAGAGTGTCCACTAAAAAGAGGGGTAAGGCAGGGATGCTTTCTGTTGCCTGTCCTATTTAATATATACTCGGTGCGATATCACTATACTATACTCTCAAGGAGCCGTGAAGATTTACTGTTTATTATGAATAAAGTAAACGACGCCATTGAAGCGATTGGTCTAAAATTATTTCCAAAAAACTAAGTTCATTTAAATATTTAGGAAATTAGATAAATAAAAATCCCGATCCTGATTTTTAAATAACATCTCCAACAGAAACAGCAAGAAGCATTTTTTATGCTTATAAAATAATGCCATGGAACAATCTCTTACAACTGGCTATTAGAATAAAGTTTATCAAGTGCTACGTACAATCAACTCTTCTGTAGGTCGGCATAGAAGCCTGAACATTGAAGAAAGCCATTATAAAAACATAGAGGCGTTCGAGATGTGGCTGTATAGGAGATTGCTAAAAATACCATGGGCTGCGCGAATTACAAATGAAGAAGTAATAAGAGAGTACGTAAAAAAAGTTGGTGAAAGTTATAAAGAAAAGAAAAACAGCCTACTTTTAGGCATATTCTAAGAATGACAAATATATGTTAATCAAAATATTGATAAAAGAAAAATCCAAGAATATTACCTGTAGGAAGAAAGATATTGTCATGGATGTATGACATAAACAAATGGATTGGATTAATTCTAACACAATTTTCCGATTAGCTGAAGATGGAGAATATTTTAACCAGGTGGTAGCCAACCTCTGAAATAAACAGAGACGGTCTATAAGAAGATGAAAAACTAGTAATAAGTGCTGTCATAAGATACACTAACGTCTCCATTTATAGTAATATTTGTGTTATCATACTTTTTAGTTCTATCAGGTCACTAATTGTTTTAATTATATGTGCATGTAGTTATATAGAAGGATTTTTACAATAATTAGTATGATAGCGGTCCCAGGATGATTATTTTTTGTCGAAGTGTAAAATAAACGTATGGTTATAATTGCTTGCAAATAACACATTCATAAATAATAGTAGTCTTTTTGCAAATCTATCTCTTTGATATTCCTCTTTTTGTGAGTAGTATTTCCAATTTTACACAGAATCTTAATGATTTTTTTTTTTAACTCAGAATATACATACAATCTATCCTAGATAGGGATAATGAGTATTTGATAAGAACAAGTGGTTATATGAAAGTAACCTTCTGACATGCAGAGAAACTTCCAGTGAAGAATCTCTATTATAATTTACAAACTAAAAGCTTCTTATGTTAGTATAATACAAGCTAAATTTATTTTTAATCAAATCTAGTAGGAAGATCTGATGGTTTGAACCTCTTTAGCCGTCTCACGTGTGATTGCCAGGTAATTGGGGTACACTTGTAGTTTAACTCTATAAGTTACACTATATTGCTTAATTACATCACTCACTAACGGAACCTTTAAGTCACTGTGCATTATCGCATTAGGCACGTACCATGGAGCATCAACTATCGTACGAAGCACTTTATTTTGATATCCTTGGAGAATTTCTATGTTTGAGTTACTGGCTGTGCCCCACAGTTGAATCCCGTACATCCAGATCGGTTTTATCATAGTTTTACAAATGAGTAGTTTACTTATCTAACGTCATCCGCGACTGCCTTGCTAACATCCAATACATTGTCCGAAATTTTATTCCGAGTTGTTTCCGTTTGCTGAATATGTGCTTCTTCCATGTTAATCTCTTATCTAGGTGGAGACCAAGATATTTAGCCTCATCTACCTGGGATATTTGCTGGCCATTGAGCGTCACTGGAGGGCAAGAATTTCGTCTTAACGTAAATGTGATGTGGACCGATTTGTCAGTGTTTGCTTTGATTTCCCATTTTTGTAACTGCAAATTTTGCGTAGCTGTTATATGATTAGTATGAGATGCTAATAGGGCAATATAGTCCGCAAATGTGGCTGTAAGAGTTGTTTCGTGAATTGGTAAATCCGCAGTGTAAATTAAATAGAGTATTGGATCAATCACGCTACCTTGTGAAATACCAGATAATATAGGAAACAAGTCAGTATATGCCTCCTGGTATTATACATAGTACTACCTATCAGTTAAGAAAGATGTTAGTATGTTGTAAAGTTGATGGAGTATCGTACTTTTCATCTTGTAACGTAGTCCTTTATGCCACACTTTATCAAATGCTTGGCGTATATCAAGAAACACCGCTGAACACTAACGCTTAGTCTCCAAGTCTTGAGTTATTTGTTTAATAATTCGATGCACTTGCTCGGTTGTTCTATGCATTGTTCGGAACCCGAACTGATAACTGGGAATTAAGTTTTGTTTCTCTATAATTGGTTGTAGTCGTTTCAACAAGAGCTTTTCTAGAACTTTAAATAAGAGAGGTAACAAACTTATAGGCCTATAAAATTCTATTTGTAGCGGATTCTTTCCAGGTTTGGGTACCATAATAATTTGAGCCACTTTCCACTGGGTAGGGAAGTATTCCGCCCTTAAGACGGCATTGAAGATGTACGTGATAGCTTTGATACATTTTTCAGAGACTTCTCTTAAGACTTTCCCCGTGATAAGATCAAACCCTGGAGCTTTCTTCGGGTTAAGATCTTTATGGATAATTGTTTTGACTTCTGTAGTTGTAATAAACTTAAGTGGTGGGCACATTTGAAATGGAGAATCGAGAATTTGTTGAATGTTGGTTTCATCTTGAGGTGAAGTTGCAATGTCATACGGTTAAAATACTGTCGAAAGGTGCTCAGGGTATGCAGCCGCTTTCTGTATACTACTACGCAGCCAGGTACCGTAGTTGGCTTTTAAAGGCGGTGTTGTAGTTTGTGGTCTTCTAAATTTTTTGATCGCCTTCCATAAGGAGTAATCCGTAGCCCGTGTAGGACTTAGTGTGCTTAAGTATTCCTGGATAGAACCATTTTTAAGTTGTATCAGAACTTGATTTAATTTTTTATTTATTTTATTTAATCTTTGCTTGTCATCAGCGGAATGTGTTAAGTGCCATCTCGCTCTAGCTATCCTTTTTTTGTGAAATTAGATCTTTAACAATTACAGGAGCTGCTTCTTTGATCTTCGTTTCTAGTTGATCAAGTGTTGATTGCCAGGCTGTTACTTGTATTGATTTGGTTAAGGTTTCAACTGCTACTTCGATGTCGGTCGCAGTTTTTAGTGGAAGGTCTAGGCTACTATGCTCGTCCAGTATACTACGGAATAGAACCCAATCAGTTTTTCTGCTATAAAGGGATGGTTGTTTTGATTTTTCAAGTATTTGGGCGTACATAGTTATTATAACCGGTGTGTGATCAGAACTGAACTCTAAGCATGATTCCACTAAGAATTTTCTTGTGTTGAAGGCTTTGACGACACAGAGTTCCAGGAGATCAGGTAGTCTATGGGGATCGCTTGGCCAGTATGTGGGTTTACCTGAGGAGAGATAACTAAGATTGTTAGTTTTCATTGAAGCCATTAGCTGCCTTCCCTTTGCTGTAGTTACTCTGGAGCCCCAGAGAGAGTTTTTGGCGTTGTAATCGCCTCCAATTGGGAACCTGCTTCCAAGTGTTCTGAATAGATGATTAAAATGTTCCGATTTGTTATTGTGTCTTGGAGGGCAATAAACTGCTGCTAGTGAGAATTCACCAATATGGTCATAAAGAGTAATGATAGTGGCTTGTATATTGTCATATAATCTTAATAATAGTTTTATGTTGTAGATATCTTTATTATTGACTTTTATCTTAATTAAAGATATCGGAAGCGTTATATCCTTTTGTTTTGCATTCTATATATTTGAAACTCCTTGTCTCTTTTTACAATATTATAAAAAATAAAAATTGTCAGCTCATCTGTTTACACTTTCACATTTGTATTATATAAGAAATAGCTTATAGCATTTTAGGTACATGTACAACTGCAATTAGATGTTTGTACAAGTGGTTTGATTGATGTTTGCGTAAGAACATATTGTAGATTCTTATGTTAAATTTAAGTGCAGTTTAATGTAATTTGACATGTTTAAGTTTCAATTTATTATTACTTCAACTAAATTTAGTAGATGCATATCTTCTTTTAACCAAAAATTACTCGAATAGTACTTTCTAAGTAAATAAAAGTTCTTTTGTAATTAATATAACAGTTAAAACGAAAAGCTTAAAATATCAATAAAAAAATTGTAAACTTTTGAAATTTAAATATTGTATATAAAATATATATAAAAATTATAAAGAATGAGTATTGTTGAATCAAACTAAAATGTAGTACTTCTGTTATTTTACATATCCATTTTTAAATTTTATTTTCAGCAACTGAGTTTGATAATTTGTGTGACCTTATTTATAGTAGCTAAGTGTTTGTAGTTTCAGAATCTCTTTCCAGTCTAATTTATCACCCTGTTTAATTAATCAAATACAGTAAACAAATTGCTTACATTCATTTAGCTTATTAACATATATAGCAAACAAACATTAAACTTACATTAACCATTTGCTAGTTCCATTAAAATGTAATTTAGTTTTACCGTGCTTAATGTTAATTTATTTCACTTTGTAATATAAATTTCCTTTAGGGCATGTATAGTTTAATTCTAAGTTCAAAAATTTGTTGTCACATAATTTTTATTATACTAATGTGTTCGAGTACTAAATAAAGGTGCTTTCGCTATAAAAAAAAATTAAATTTTTACATCATTACGGTGAAGAGTAGTACAACTGGCATTTTTAGACTTATTGAGAGTCGCACCTATTACATCAAGAATCATAAAAAGTAAAGCATTGTGAAGCTGACGATTTAGAGAGCATTTGGCTGATTTGAGTGATTACCTTGAGAGGTATAAAATAAGAATAAAAATGCACTTCCAATTTTTATTGCAAAAATTTAAACATGAAACCATTTATCAACAGATAATAAAATACGAATACCGTAACATATTCAACATTCACCAACATACAGTTTATTTATAAAGCTTATGCCAATTACATAAAACACTATTTCAGTAACAACTAAATATATTTGTTAACATGATAATAACTGGTAAGAACGTGTTTTTTATTTTTATTTTTATTTCTTATAGAAGATTATAATATAATTTATCTTACGAATGCGAGTGTTCTTATCGCGCGCGTTTAAAACAACAAAGGAACTTGCAAGATACAATTTATAAATTACAAGGTAACCTTAGAACCAAACAAGGAATACCACAGTGCATAAAATTCCAAAGATCTAGATTTTTATTTCCAAATATCACGTTGTGTCAAATGCCTAGACAATCACTCAACAACAGATTGTCAGAGAAAAAAAAGATTAATATGTAAAATGCATAAACTGTAAAGAAAACTATCCGGACAACTATAAAAACTGTGCAATTTACAAACAATTACAACAGAAAATGTATCCACGGTTCAGAGAACGAACTACAACCTGAGGTAACTTAAGCACAAGCAACAACTATACAAAATCGTCAACAAATGCAAAACCTCAACACGAGCAGCCCTGCAAACACCATGGAATCGAGAAACGGTGCAAGGGAACTCAAGGATATGATAAAGAATTTAATTTACAAAATGGGTATAATGATGAATCCTATTACAACTCTTGTCAACAAAATGTCATAATGACAAAACTACTAAAAATAGGAGTGTAGAATGCCAACGGTTTGTAGCAACATAGTCAAGAAGTCCGATAATTCCTACAAATAAATAATATTGATGTCATGTTAATCTCAGAAAGTCGTTTCACTCAAAAAATTGCTTAAAAATACCAAGCTATAAAGTGTATACAACTGAACATTTAAATGCAAAAGTACACGGCTATTATAATTCGAAATATTATTAAACACCATAAACTTAGTAATTATAAATTCAACAAATTCTAAGCAACGACTACAGAGATAGTTGAGAAAATTAACACACTAAAAGTATCAGCAATATACTGTTCGCTTAAATACAATAACAAAAAAGATGTACTACAAAATATTCTTTGATATCCTCGGAAATAGATTTATAGCGGGGGCCATTATAATGCCAATATAATAGTGTAGTTCAAGAGTAATAACCATAAAAGGTAGACATTTGTTTGCTGCAATTAAAAAAAAACAACTTAAAGCATATTTTAACAAGGCAACCGATATAATGACCCACAGATGAAAAGAAAATATCGGGTCTGTTAGATTTTTGTATCAAGAAAGGTATAAATATTATCTATACAAACCAATCTAGATTTTTCATCGGATCATACACTCATAATAATTACTATGTACTCTGACAAACTGCAACTCCCAGACAACTAACGGTATGTAACAACAAAACAAACTAGGAAATATATAAAGAATAATTTAACAAACTAAACATCGCACTCAAAACAACCGACGACATAGATAAAGCAATATATGAAGTAACTAAGTCCATACAAACTGCAGCTTGGAAAGCCGTACCAGAGAGAGCCATTCCTGTCATAGTTAAGCAACAAATAGCAGAAAAACGTCGATTAAGAAAACGATGGTAATATAGTAGGCGACAAAAAAAAGTAAAGAAACTGATACTAGAATTAAAACATCAATCTGTACAAAATTGCTTAAAGCACCTAATAGCAACAGAAGCGATAGACTTCTCATTGTGGACGGCAATAAGGAAGATAAAGAGACCACAACAGCACATTACGCCAATAAAGAGAAACGGAAAATATGCTAGAAGCAATACTGAAAAATCTGCAGCATTTGCTGAACACCTCGTAGATGTATTTCAACCATTATCTTTAAAACATCAGATTAATATTGGGCAATCTGTTGACGTACCTCATCAAATGGAGCTTCCTAGAAAGAAAATAACATTTTATATAGCACAGAGCACAGTAAAACAAGAAATTGTCTCCAAGAAAGCACCTGAGTTCGACATGACAACAGGTAAAATATTGAAATAAGTAACCGACAAAGACTTAAAATCTATAATACGCTACAATTAGACTAGAATATTTTAGAGGAGCTTAGAAAGTGGCCCAAATAATAATGTTGCCTATACCAGGTAAAAAAGTTGAAGTATCTTCATATAAAGTTTATTACCAGTATTGTCACAAAAATAATACACAACAAATTAAAAACAATAATAGAGGGCAAAAAACTAATTCTCGACTTTGGTTTTTGTAGTAGTCATAGAGCAAATACACAGATTGGCTAAAAAAGATCAACATTGACTTTGAAAGAAAATGGTACTGTTCTGCAGTATTTGTTGACATTAGGCAAGCTATCGATAAGGTACGACTACTACAAGCTAATGAAATATTATTTAACCGGTAGGAATTTCGTAGTCAAACAAGAAGAAGTGATAACTGATCTCCAGGTTATAAAGTTTGAAGTACTATAGATAAGAGTTCTGGGTCCAATATTGTATTTGTTACTTACGTATGACTTATCAAAACTAGAATGACAACAATTGCAACGTTTACCGGTAATACGGCTATACTCTCCTCCCATCCAAATCCTACAACAGGCTCGAAAAACTTACAAACTAATATCAACAAAATGGAAATATCGTCGAAAAACTGGCAGCTGAAAGCAAATGCAGAAAAGTCCATACATATAACTTTCACCATGAAGGAAGACAATTTCCCACCATTAATATTAAACAGAAACCAATTAAAATATTGGAATCATGTAAAATAACTAGGCATACATCTAGATCGAAGACTTACATGGCGTACACATATATTTACTAAGCAATTAGGTCTAAAACTCAGGCAACTCTTCTAGTTGTTTGGCATAAAATCTCAGCTCACACTCGAAAATAAGGTATTGATATACAAAGTAATTATAAAAACCTAGACGGGCTCACAGGCTGCAACTCTGGGAATCAGCCAGCAACAGCAACATAGAAATTATGTAAAAGTTCCGAAGCAAGGTGCTACGTACTATAGTAGATATGAGTCTATATTTACAATTCGGAAAGAAAGTCTCAGTCGTCTCAATGAAAGTTTTTTGCGTCCCCGCCCTTAAGCTGCCTAAAAGTCGCAGAAAGGTCAAAACCACGGTAAACAAGTTTTTTAATTGAGATGACTACGCTCGTCCAGGACAAATAGTTGCTAAAATGTGCTATCTTGAAGTTCTTTGTGCTTGCGAGATATAATTCGACAAAAACGACCACAGCTCTGGGTAATTAATGATTTACAGTTTCATCACAACAACGTGTCTCGACATTCATCGCATTTTCTACAAAATTTATGGTCGAACATCAATTTTCCCAGGGGACTCCAAGATCCTATATTCCAGATTTATTGCCCTACGATTTCTGGTTGTTTAAACTTAAATCACCCTTGCAAGGAACGAAATTCCAAACAGGCCTAAATTTAACACAGTGGAAGCGACACTGCCAGAAATGTACAAGATTTCAAGATATTTACTGTGACGAAACTGAGACTACATTTTTTTTTTAATTTTACTTTAAATAAATAAAGATAAGTTCAAGTGACTCTATGAGACAATTTTGAAACTTTTCAATAACGTATTATAGATAATTAAGGGGAGGCCTATGCTCAATACTGGGCGTCACAAGGCTGAAAAGAAGAAGAAAGAATTATAGATAATTATTAATCATAGCATAGTAACTTTTTTGCAGATAATTTATAAGTATATTTTGTATTTTATTTTGTGACTAAGTTACTTCAAATTTCAAAATTTAGAATAATAACAAAACTAACATGCCAAATTGGACAAGATGTTGCTTGTGATGAAAAATACCACGATTGTAGATTTATGTCATTATGTAATTTATATATGTGCTGATATTTCAGTTTGCGATAAATATGTAAATAAACAGGGCAGTAAAAAAGTTTAGAACTACAACTTTCATTTTCATAATTACATAAATAAAATTATGAAAATAGAGGGGGTGCTTCTAAATTTTCTTCTCCATCTTGGAAACCAGTCATCGTACAAACTTGTCATCCCAGATCATTAGAAGAAAAACTTTGTTGCGGGCTTCCGTAGACACGTCATAAGAGTAGTCAGGTTTCGTCACTTGCTATGATGCTGTTGATATAGCGACATGTATCATTTTCAAACTTATCAAGCATTTTGCGGCATTAAGAAACGTGTCATGCAATCTGATCATCTGTTAAAATACGAAAAAGGGCACTTTTGTTCTGCCATTTCATCGTCTAAACGTTTCTTTTTGCTAGAAGGTTTTCGAATATTTCAGCTCCACCGCCGATAATAAAGATGAAATAAGCAAACGTTTAATTAACAAAGCTTAGTTTTCCGTATTGTATCACTTTATCGATATGTATATTACAAATTATTTTTTGACGTATATTAAGAACTTTTTTTGGTATCTATGGGGCATTATTAATTAATTTATAAATACAATGCAACTCAAAAGTCGTTAACATATGGCAGCTACAGCATTCTTCTTCTGCAAATCCTCTTCGTCTTTTGCTAAACCTATCAATTAGGATTTTGGTGATCGCCCACCTCTTCCTTCTTCTTCGCCAAATATTTTTTGATAATTTTACTTTGCTCCATTCTTGTGACGTTCCAATTAGTGTAACTGTTCCTATTTGATGACATCTGTTGTTTGTAATTTTTTAAAGGATGTCAGTTTTTTAAATACTTGAATACCTTATTTCGCTTCTCAAACTCGATGTAATAGGCTTCATTACTTCTTCAACACTACTGTTGCTTGTTTACCCATTACCCAAAGTTCTTAAAGATACATTCCTTAACTCATAATTTTTGTTTAATACCCCATATTCGTTTGCTGATGATACAGCAATTTTATCCGTCAACGACATCCCAGTAGCTGCAACAGAACATCTACAAAATCAGCTCAATCCACTTGAAACTTGGTTCACTCGATGGAGGGTTACAATCAATAGTGACAATTTTGTTCAAATAACCTTGGTGCGGCCGGAATAAGTGGACTGTATATGTAATTTTGAATTTTGAATAGAGAACTTCAAACAACTCTAAAATTAAAAACACTAACCTGTGGAAACGGCGCTCCCGCAGATATCGGTTCCCTGCTGTTGGTCCCTGGGGCTTCCAGAAGAAAAGGAGAAGGATATGGATAAATATTAGGACAAGTTACCCCAATCTTCACAGCAGATGAAACGGGGGCGTCTTCCTGGTGTAAAGGTTCCCTCGTCGAGCTGATAATTTGTCCGCGAGAGCACAGCGAAAAAATGCCAAATGCAAAAGCGCGAACAAAGGCAAATGCATAATGCAGGTTTTAATAAAGCCCAAGTATAAAGTCGCGCGAACTTAACATAATTGAAATGGCCAGTTTAAAAATGAATAAAGCAAAAGCTTAATGTCGCGCGACCTATACGAAACCAACATGCCAAAGCAACCGCTAAAAGCCAATTGCACGAGCGCGGCCCGCGGCCCACATCGGCCGGGCATATCGCCACGCGTGCTGAACAATTGGGCAAATAAAACGAATTTCAAATATATGAGAGGGAATCAAATTATAGCCGGCCCTAATTTAAAATTTCAAAAAATAAATATAATTAGGAGATTTAGGCGCGAACAAACCTTCACCAACAAACGCACTTTGTGGCCACAGTTAACCATCAACAATACACCAATACCTATTCAACCCCAAGTAAAATACTTCGGATTGCATCTGTTTCAAAACTGACATGCCTTAGGCATATTAAGGCAAAAAGAAACACCTCAATCTCAAACTTAAATAAATAGATTGGCTCATCGGCCGGCGCTCTCAACATTTTTCCTATTGAACAAACTCCTCTATAAAGTCATGCTAAAATCTTATAGAGTTACGTATTATATCAAACCTCCCATGGTATGTCCAGAACGACACTTCAAACACCATACATAGCTGAAGAAATCCACGGATTTCGCAAGTGTCTATTATAGCAACCTGGATGAATACTCCAACCAGCTCGTAGAATAGCTTACTTACACACACAGTAGTTCAAAGATTATAATGTCAGTCGCCACAGGACTTCGGAGCTAGTGTATTCTTTTGGAGTCTAGCACTGGTTAAACTCCTCTAATGTTAGTTTACCTTCCTACTATTTGCTTATTAGTTTAAGGTGAAGTAGCTTGTAAATTTACACTTCATTAGATTTAAAAAAGAACTGCCTGATATTTACTCAGTTCTTTTTTAGAAATTTGCATATTCAGATGGTTTTGTACCTAACAATTAATAGCGAGTTCAACAAAAAAATACGTTATTCTGTATAAAAATTAAAGATACAAGAAAACTCCACAAATGCATAAGCAAAGAAAATAGCAATTAAATATGACCATTACTAAAAATAAAGAATAGTTACTAAAGGTGTATATAATGAAGTCTAGAGGCAGAAACATATTTCGAGTTAATTATCGAAATGAATTTGTCTAGATTCAACAAGTAGAAGAATCGTGCAGGAATATAGCAATTCCGGAAAACATGCAAGACTATTTGAAAAATTAAATAACAATGAAAAGTGCTAGTAATGATATTATCTGAGTAACATAATTAAAGAAAAAGAAAACGTTAGAAAAAAGAATATACTCTTAGGGTAATTGTGCCAAACAGATCAATGCTGAAATGGAGATACCGAAAGTTTTAGACCAATTAAGCTGTAGGGTACTCAAAGGAAACAAACCACTCTCACTTCTACCTAGTGATGTCAAGTGTTTCTCAAATACGAGTATCTTCCCCATAGCAAAGATGTTCTCCATGACAGATGGTGTCTTTACCTGGGAGCACATTTCAAACTAAAATTTCCTCTCTAAATCTTCTAGTGCAATCTGAATATGATCGTAAGAATATAAAATATAATAATATAATATAAATATGAAAATTGACAAAACTTATCGAAACAATTTATACAAAAAAACTCAGCAGCTGTGGGTTTAAATACTTCTATACTCGGACCGTAGATGTGTTAGGAACTATTTATACACAATATCATTATACACAAATCTAATGTGTTCATTTGCCCGCGATATCTATGATATTTTGCATTCCTTTATCATATGTATTAAAATTGCATTTAAAGAGTAGGAGGTGCCTATGTATTATTTGGATATGTATGAAAAGTATCGAATTTTTTATTCGTACTTTTCTCTTTAATTTTAGCATACCCGTTTTGCATAAACAGATTTATTTATGAGTTACTTACAGGTCGATCTATAGTATATGCTACATAAGTTTGGTTATATGACAATTCCATTTTTGTATTTAAAAAGAATATTAAAAAATGGTGTAATTTTCTAATCAATAGCTCTTACTAACAAGCATATTCATACCAAATCCTATTCGATTTGGATTTTAGGTTCCTGATATATTTGCATGTACGAGAACGACTCCGTGGCCGCCTAGTGGTGATCGCCTGCATTGTTTTGAAACAAACTCTTCAGATGTATTCTTTAGTTGTAATGGGCTACCAGACTATATAAGTTAAATTTGTATATTTCAATATTGCGTCAACTCCACAATTTTTTTGATGAGTATTAAAAGTAAAAATACCGATTAATACTTAAAACACACGTAAAGTTATAATGCAAAAGTGCTAGGTATTTTTAATTGTGATAAAATTGTGAGTTATTGACACGTCCATAGTTGAGAAGCAACAATCGTTCAAACGTTTTCCTGAAACATATAGTGTAGGTATCAACATACCAAAATTTATCACAAAATGTGCGCCATATTACAAAACTTTTCTGGTACGTTCTTTCCAATTGTTTTGAAAGAGAGATTAAATTAATCTCACTGTATGTGATACTAAACCTCTTTCTAATATAATTTATTTATTTGTGAAAATCAGAAAACCTCACTTTTTCTTTTAAAATAATAAATAGGTAATGCTTAATAAATAATAAGTAAATGTTAGTGTCAGTGGGAGATACTAAAATATACTTCTATACAGAGCTC